>LR999975.1:10007500-14807500 GCA_905220455.2 Deilephila porcellus
ATATCCCTAAAATGGTATGCAGAGTTGTCGTTGTTGCCTCTATATTCGCCGACCTAATTTTCATGTTGGTAAGACGTGACAGAATGCACGCCTGTCGTTATGTCGGAATTTTTAATACAACGAGTTCTGTATATTTAGCATTGGCTAAGCATACCTAAGGCCCAATCGTACAAACTAACTTTGCCCATAACTTTAACTTTGAAAAATGTATGGCAATGAGATTGTCAAAATTTAAGTTATCAAATCAAAAATCAAAGCTAGTTTATGCAACTGGGCCTAAGAAGGTACCTATACCTATTGTGCTATTATGTAATATTAGGTTCACATCATAGGTTCATATATGTATACATCCCAGCGTTGGGTAATGACTTCCCCAGATATTATAATGTGGGTAAAATATTATCTGTCATGCTGGTCCAATGACATTTAATTCACGAATGGTACTAATCTTATTTCGAAATTTTGAGTTATTGCATAGTATTTGATGCCTTCTTACACCTGTAATTTGGGAACAGCCGATAGCGCCTCTATCGTTATTTCTAAGACACTACTGGTAAATTCGAAATTTTTCATATGACCTGTGGAACCCTGACTTCCTGAATTTTGACGCACTGAATTTCAGCGCTAATAAAACGATATTTATTGTCTAAAGTCTAGGCTATAAGGTGCTCTAGTACTTACTGGGGTATTCTTGGTTTCTTTTTCAGATCGCTAAGTCAGGCGAGGGGCCGGTGTGCAGTGCGTGAATTGCCGGTGTATTCCACGCGAGCGCACCTGGCCTTCCCTTTGGCTCAACGCTCGCCGTATGCTAAGCCGTTACTGATAACGTATGTGATTATTGATTATTTATATTGCATGCTGGACAATGGCCTAACCCCTCTCAGTCGTACTCTCGATTCTAGAGGAAGCTCGTGCCTTACAGTGAGACTTATATGGGCTGATACAGTATATGGTGTATTATTATGGTGTATTATGAGCATGACGTCACTAAAGTCGAAGTTAAGTGATGCAATCGAGCCTTACTAATGGGTGTTGTGTCTACCAGCCTTCTTCAGATGCGCAGTGGCGGAGCGCTGGCGCGGTTGGAAGCGGCCCTGGTGCCAGACATGCCATACTGTGCCACAGTAGCAGGGTTTGCATCCGCAAGGGCTACAGATGTCCGATCCGCATTCTTGCTGCTTGGAATTGGTTTTGTTACTGCCTTATTTTTAGGTTAGTATAATAATCGACATAATTTCACGTCCGTACCACTAATAAGTAGAACATATATATGTATCAATGCGTGTATCTCCTAGAGAATAGACAGAGTTGCTACTATTGCCATCTACAATTTACTGAGCTTATTTCCGTCCCGAAATGAGGTAGGACGAGGTTATTGTGGTAGAGCTACGCTGTTCTCAGTGATGACAGCATGAATGGGTGCTACCACTGTCTCACAGGAGATCGACGTGAAGCGACATCTTTGCTGTTGCGTTTTGTTCGCTGGGTGTGATTGCCGGATGCCAAATACCCATTTTCTCATCCCGTCCTTTTTCCTTCCCGCACTCCTCCCGATTTAATGGGCCGGCAAGACATCATTGATCCAAGGGTTGTGTATGTTCATGGGCGGATGAGATCATTTACCATCAGGTGACCTGTTTCCTCGTTTTGTCGGTACCTATGCAATAAAAAAAAAGATCAGTTAATAGTAATTCGTGTTACAAGATTTTACTTACAATTTTAAATTTTTGGTGCCGTGCGTATTTATGGGCAGCGGTTACTATTAAAGATTACTATTTCAAGAGTAGACCGGCAGGACCGGAGAATCGGAATTCGAATCTCGTTGTTTATAATCCGTGTACTACTGCTACTAAACCAGTGTGGGCATCGCATTTGTTTAAGTATATTATTGAGTTGGCTAGCTCATATTAAAATTGATACTACATGGTTCTTAACGGTACACCGAGTAATAAACAACTCACATAAAAGGGGTAGAGGGCGCTGAGTGTCGGGTGTTGTGCAGCTTTTATGTATCTGACGTTAGCTCATAAAGTATGCTGCCACGCACAGAACAGAAAGTTAATAGGTTATTTGCATGAACACTACAATATTTTACATATTAGTGAATGAAGACCAGTAATATGTAATTAAATTATTGATTTAGTGCTTGCAATTTGTTTATCGTTATTTCTTTTAAATTTTATTGGTTACAGGTATAGGAGAATATTGTTGGAAAAATCGACTGCAACAAAAACAACTACTCAAGAAATATTACGAACAATTTCTGCGTACGTTTTATTAATTACGAATACAGCATGCACCAAAAAATAATAGGTATTTCATGCATAATCAACTTAGAAAAAATGATGTCATATATTTAAAGATAAGTAGGCTGGATTTGGTAGTTAGATATATTTATAGTTGCAGATTTTGCTATATAAGTTTTCATAATTATTGTAACATTTTCCGCAATGATTTCACAATTCTTCTTAATGTTATTTCAGGTATATAATGAATAGTAGGTTAGTAGGTAGGTATCAGTTATATCTTAAAATAATAAAAAGTAAAGAGGATGTGTACAAGTTATTTATTTGCATTGTAACAATAGTGCTTGGATTTGGAATAATCGGTACTCAGCAATAGGGTCTCAATAGCAATCTAAAATACCTACTTACTGTAGGTGAATTTATACAGTTGAGACGTTTTCAATTTTTTATGAGATTAATTTTATTTCATACATTTAATACATTATACTTTCTAAATGTCATACACTTTAATGTTATTGCTTATTAACATTATACATACATATATATTTATGTGTACCTACAGTAGTTTACTGGTAAGGTAAGTAATAGTTAAAAAAATTAAAAGTGTTGTAAGTAATATTGCAATAAATGTTACTTTGGCTTATAAATGGCTTTTAAAATATGTTACTTTTAACCTGTTTGCACTAGCTTTCATCTGTTGATCGAACATCCTTATATTAATATAAATTAAATCGAGATACATAATTTTATCACATTTGGTAAAATGTATGTGACCTATGGGTGTTATTACCCTCTCCGTAAGTAGTGTTGATCAGGGAGACATTGTTCTTTGAGGGCTTCATCTATACTTGTTTGCAAAGAGCGTTTAGTTTTGGCTACATCTGCCAAAGCTCTTTGTATGGTCTTGGTTTCTACAGTGCGAAGATCGGTGGCTAGGCCAAGTGCGGCCCACACGCGAATGAAAGCGGTCGAACAACCTGAATCTGAAAACAATGACATATTAAAAAATAACAGGAATAGAATACAAGGTTTAATATAAGATTCTTTAAAAATGAGTTATGATATTGACTTTTACATTTCGAACACACGGTCGAGTTCGTACTTCGTACACATTTATGAACCACGTCTCATGTGGATATTAATTACCAAAAGATTTGATTTGTCAAATTAAAATTAGTGTACAGTAGTGTGTGTGTGTAATTACAGCATTCGTGGCAGAGTTGGTTAAACACCGCGCCGGCTGTAATTATGTGGGTGTCGTGGTAGCACCTCTGCCTAACCCTTCTGGGAAAAAGGCGTAAGTTTATGTATGTATGTATGTTTGTTTATTGTATGTATTAAATATTGAATACTTTGTTACAATATTTGATAGTGAGTATAAAGTATGCTTGTTTTAAATTAATATCCTGTTCTTACCATAAGTTCCATATTCGCCAGATTTGTAATCGTATGGTATTAAATAATGGTAGTGGGGCCAAAAACTCTTCGAAATTATGAACACCGAGTTGGAATCTGGTGGAGATCTGAAAAACAAAATCGTTAAACATTTGTTATGCTTTATTACTAATATTAAAGGTAGAACTAATGTTATCTAACTAATCTATTACTAATACTAATATATTTTGCTTCTTCAACTGTCATTATCAGCCTCTTCACATTAACCTTGTCAAGTGTCCTTTATTCACCGTTCTGAGTATGTGACTTCGTATAGAATTACAATAAAATTGGGTACTAAATAACTATTTAATTGTAACAGAATAGTGTTTCTAATTCTTCTTAGTTTTACCAAAGTATCTAATTTAGTGTTACTATTTTCAATAAAGGTCTTCGCTAATTAGTGCAACGCGAAGTATTGAAAGCTTACACTGTAGGTCCACAAGTATCGTAGGGGCGCTAGAATGTTTTTAACAGAAAAGTAAACTAATCAGTGGAAGGAGGAATATAAAATATATTATTCCCAATATATGGTAAACGGTAGTGATTGTGTAAAGATGTCAACCTTTACCCAACCCAAATTTACATGCTCACACTATAGGACCCATGTAGATGTTTATTCAGTGGCGCTTTACACTTGGCTACTGGTGAATGTGTGGGGGGGTTTTAAAATACCTTTTGTAGATATTATTTCATACTAGATACATTGTGCTTTTAACCAAAATACACGAAGTAACTCGCCCGAGCTGCAAATCAATCTTGTAACGGTACATAATGACAGAATTATATAAATATTTAAGGTTTCTTAGTGGTACTCACTTTTCTCCAGGCTTCAAACCCCATAGGCAAATAGCGCTTTCTATTAACCATGTTGCATGGAGGACAACACCGTACCGCAGAAAACCAATTACAAACACGGAGCTCAGTACACTGTCGTCCCAGTATTCTAGAGGTGCATTAAGTGGCAGCAATAGGAATAATATTCCGTATAGAACCCAGTATATACTGTAATGTTAAACAAATAATTTTATTTAAAAAAATGAGAAAGTAGGTATTGATAACTCAAAGACTAAATTCTAAAGTCCGCCAACCAGCACTACGCCAGCTTGGTGGACTATATGGCCTAACCACTCTAAATCATACTCTCGATTGTAGAGGAGGCTCGTGCCCTGCAGTGGGACGTATATTAACTGATACAGTACAGGGATTGTTAACTACGTATAATATAAATACCTAAATATGTATTATATAAACCGATATAAAGGATGCTAGATAAATGATCATCATTATTGTTATCTTCAGCAACAGGAAATCCGCTTCTTAACAGTCTCCTGTGCGTAGTTGGTTAGAAGTCGACTGTGAAAGCCCGGGTTCGATCCCCGCGCTGAGACAAACGTTTGTGTGAACCAGAGGTTTGTTTCGGGTCTTGGTGTTTGTGAGACCGAAAAGTCTCTCGTAGTATCTGATTCCCACGACATAAGACTCTCAAGATCTTAGTGTGGGGGTCAGGACTATACAGGGTATATCAAGACTGCGATCGAAAACGAAGCCAGGTGGTAGTATTAGTGACTTCAGACACAATGCCACTAAAAATTTCGTAAAAAAAACGTCAACTTTTTTTGGTATTTTTTTATTTATCATCGTATTTGGGTGATAAATACATAGTTTTCCTAAAATAATGATGTAAAACTTTTTATTTTTTAAGACGCAATGGTACATTAGAGTTTAAATTACTATTTTCGCAATAACTAGGTATTTACTATTTAGTACCCAAAAACAACGATTTTTAAAAAATTGAATAAAAGAATCTGTCGCTTATTTTGCGAAATTTTTATTTGCGTTGTGTCTGTAACCACTAAAATTATCACCCGGCTTGGTTTTCGGTCGCAGTCTTGATATACCCGGTATAGGTGATTGATGGGTGTATTTATTTAATAGGCCTCCCCGAAGAATTTACACAGCGAAATGTTCGCAGCGGTCTGCATCTAGCGACGTCTTCGAATTTTTATTATCTTCTTTACTATTTAATAAATAATTTGAATATTTTCTGAATTTATATTTTAGTGAATTTTTGTCAATAGGTAGCAGATTTACACAGTTCTACCCATGGAGAAACAATCTAGCAGTGGTTTTATTATATTAAAATATTCTTAGTATCTCTATTGATATGTACTATAGTCATGAATAAAGAAATACTTAAAAATGTCAAATAAACTTACTTTTTTTGGAACATAACTACAGAATCTTTTTCTAAATCCGACATATCAATGGATTGCTTTAGTTTTTCCTGATGTGGACTCAGTTTTCTCATGCGGGTGAACATGTGCGCGTAGAAGAAACCTTTGTTGTAATCGTAGGGATCGTCGCTTGTGGCGAAGTGTGCATGGTGGAGTCTATGCTGTTGAACCCAGTCATATATGGAACCCTGAAAAAATAATTGATATTTTGTTAAAAAAAACGAAATATGAGACATCCTGTGATGGTAAATTATCATTAAACGTTTAATCAATTGGCGTGAGTGAAATATTATATTAAAACTTACAACACCAGCTAACGTTTGAAACAACATAAGGACGATACGAAGACCAATGTGAGCTTTATAAGTCTGGTGTGCCCAAAGGCGGTGCGCTCCAGTTGTCATCCCCAATATAGCCGTTGAGACGAGAAAGATCACTGGAAAACAAGTATATTTAGTATTTTATTACATTCTTTATAATCAATTTATATATTGACAAAGCCCCTATTAAGTCTCTTGTGCAATAAAATTTTAAGTAAAACCATCTAAATTCTATAGCCGTGTGACGAAATTTGGAACAACGAATAACTTTTTGTTTGAGATATATTTTCATTATATAAACATCAAGCATTTATACTTGTAGCCTAATAATATTAACATGTCCAATGTACTAAAGTGTGAAGAGAGATAACTACTTTTATTTTTTTGACAATAACGCATTCGGGCGCTAGAAGATCGTAGACGACCAATAAGTAGATATTATTAAGAATAGATGAATTCCTATTCCTCAACGCTAAGAATCGTCACATGTCTAGAAAATATACCAATGTCATTTGAAAGAAAAATAAGCTACTAATAATTATGAAGAATGTAATGAGTTATACTTAAAAATAAGTTCGGCTTATGGTGGGTGGGGCTCGTGTAACCTCTACCTACTTTTTAGGGATAAAAGGTGCGCTTATCAATATACAGGGTATATCAAGACCGCGACCGAAAACGAAGCCAGGTGGTAGTATTAGTGACTTCAGACACAATGCAAGTAAAAATTTCGCAAAAAAAATCTACAACTTTTTTTTTGTATTTTTTTTCTTATCGTCGTATTTGGGTGATAAATACATAGTTTTCCTAAAATAATGATGCATATCTCTTTATTTTTCAACACTCAATGGTACGTAAGGGTTTAAATTATTATTTTCGCAAAAACTAGGTTTTTACTACCCAAAAAAGATGATTTTTAAAAAATTCTAAAAAAATATCTGTCGCTGTTTTGGTGAAATTTTTATTTGCATCGTGTCTGTAACCGCTAAAACTACCGCCTGGCTTCGTTTTCGGTCGCGGTCTTGAGATACCCTGTATAGATATTAATAGTAATTCGCTACAAATTCAAATGCCGCTAAACTTATTTTGTATTATTCTACAAAAATATTATTTCCTATATAAATTCGCATTATGAATAGTTTATGAATACAAATATAAGAGTTTATAAATACCTAAACGATTTTGCTTAAGTGAAGCCCAGTACTTTATATGAGTTCTATTACGTTAGCTATAAGTGGTTTAATGTGTTCTCTAGCCCTATATTTAACAGCATGAACGCGGCGCGGCGCGGTGCGGTGCTCAATAGCTATCTTCACTTCCCGACCATTCTCGCTTACATGTCTAACAATAATTAGTACTTACAGAGTATCACAGTCATCCATTTAACTTCATAAAACAGTAGCCACAGTCCGTATAGTGACAACAAATGAATGTGTATGAAGAAAAGTACTGCAGGCCAATTTGCTTCCCTACTTTTGCTTAGTTCCATCTCTTTGCTGGGCCCCGTCGCTTCCTTCATTTCAGTCATTTTTGGACCCTGTAAATTAATGAAAAAACAATTTCTTATAACATAAATACTCATATTAAGAATTATGCTTTACAAAAGTTATAATAGGTCCTACAATATACTAGAATGAATTATTAATATAAGGTTATTTTTGGTGGTATCGGTTCAAAGACATGTGCATCATGCATATTATACCTATTCTATTGTCTTCAGTATATTTCTTACAAAAGACCTCGTTCATAATATTAATAATCAATGGAACTTACTCATTTAAGTATTCACACAAAAAAATACTAAAAATATGCTACATCAGAGATATAATTGAAGGTAATAGTGTGACGAAGCTTGAAATCATTTAATTACAACACATAACTTAGTCCATTAGTCAGTGTTTATAAATGGCGACTGATACCCGTGTATTTAAATATTCAGCAATAAGCAAGCTGTGCGAGTGTTCGAGCGTCGAGTTACCGAGTATCGTCAAGCACCACGTTACTACAGCGGTATTCGATGCATACTACATAAATTAGTAGGTATGCATCGAATATGTTGTCCCTTTCGAACAACTTTAGAATTCAATTTGAATGAAGAAGACAAAACAAACACAAAACACGAAAATTCGATAACTAAAATAAGTTTTAAATCTGTCCATGAATAAGGACGATAAAGTATAGTATGCGTTATAATAATATGTAGGTATATCTGTAACGACAGGACGTCGCTGGATGCAGGCTGCCTCCAACAGGTCACTGTGGAAATCATTGGGAGAGGCCTATGTTCAGCAGTGGACGTCCTTTGGCTAATGGATGGATGGATGGATGGATGATATCTGTAACCTCGGAGGGCGTGACAGTTACTATAAATGTAACCATGCAAAGTACTTTAGCCCAAAGATACAACATGTGGCTAGTTTAAAGTAAAACGATGGTACTTTATAGTACGCACAAATCTTAATTATGTAGTCATATTAGGACGTCGTTTGATTCGGAGTGATATTAAAGGTCAAAATGGATATAAATACAGTAATACCCCGACTTACGCTACCCTGTTTTACGCGAATTCGGAGATACGCGGTTTTTCATTTTGATTGCCGCGCATTATAATATATCATTTAAGGTTTAAACGTGTTCGCGTATAATCTCTAATTATGTCATCTAAAAGAACGAATAATGATTAATTTGAGCCTAACGAGAAAAGAAAAACACTGTCTTTGGAGTGTAAACTGAATATAATTAAAGACTTTGAAGATCCGATTAAACATACCCTGACTTACGCGAATTCGACTTACACGGCAATCGCTCGGACCCACCTACCGCGTAAGTCCGGGGTATTACTGTATTCGGTTAATTTAGAAACTGAAGCACAGTCGCGAAAGTTTATTCATACATTACTGACTCAAGCCAATGTATCATTTTTATTACAAGTAAATTGTCATAAGTTAGATAATTAAAGTGATTTACTTTTAAAGTGTGTAATTGTTTCCGAGTTGAACAGGTCGCAAATATGCTATTGTATGTTAATTAGTATAATAAATCTTTTCACTTCATTATTCGCATCATCGATCAAGTGGCAACACACGCGTTAGGAATTGTGACGTTTTAGCTAATGTGACGTTGGATAATTCAAGGCAAAAATAAGTTCGCTACTAGCTTCTAAAAATAATGCGGAAACAAAATAATGATATATCATGAATGATTGTTCTAATAGCTCACATACTTAATATACATTATACATTGACACGATCGATTCTGACATAATTAGTAAATCATATAAATTATAAACCCACTAATTACGTACTAACATGTATAGTTCAATAGGTTTAAAATGTAACATTTCTTTTGTGTAGTTACAATGCACTTTTAAATGTTTAATTTTGTTTTCAGTAACGGCTCAGTCACAACTCACAGCTCTCACCAGTGCAGTCGTCGATGCAAAACTTTTTGTAAAATAGATATTTTTGTCAAATTGTACCTACTTCATTAGTTATTTAGATTAAGAAAATCTGTAATTTGATGGTTTTTTAAATTATATGCCTGATTTTCTTTTATTCCGGATGATACCAGGGTCGCTTTTGAATACGAATGCTTAGTATATTGGTAGCGTGCTTGAATATGCAGGTTAATTAATATAGCTATTATCTAGATATTTGAAAGTATAATCAAATATTGTAGAGGAGTAATATTTGAGAATATGTTTAATACCTTTAAAACCATAAAAACCATAAGTCAGGGTCCGAATCGTTCCGCTATTAATACTCTATATTTTCTTTTCTTTTATATGGAACCCTAAAGACAGTAGTAGTCATTCAAAATGCTTACGCTTTGTAATAAATATTCATGTGTGATAATTAAATATTTATGATGACTTTTCACCTACAAATCTACATAATGATGATAATGCAAGTTTATTGTCACTGAACTGAGGGCGTTTGATGGTAAATATATTGCAGGGGAGAGCGGGGCCAAAACTTCCGTTTTCAAATCTACCTCAAAATTTGTTGTGGAAACATGATTATAGAAAGATTATTTTTGGTTACGAAACCATATATGTACGTAATATAACCATTTGGAAAAATATATTAAAAAAAAAAATTGGATTATTATTTTTAAATCTTTTTACACATAATATTACAATACCCTAAACCTAAAATTAACAACTTTACAAAAAAATAGAAAAGGTTGTTAACACGATGAGGCAAGTAGTTACGGGATCCATGAAAAGTGTAATTTTTAAATAAATAGAACTAGGTACATGTGGGTAATTAAGTAAGGAATGAACTTAAGGACTTATCTAAAATTAATTTACCAAATTTTCTACAAGTAAAACAATGCCTAGTATTTACATTCATATAATAATAATAACCCGGCCCATATACTTTCCACTGTAGGGCACGGGCCTCCTCTAGAATAGAAAGATCAATTGAGAAGGGTTAGGCTATAATTTCCTATGCTGGCCTAGTGCAGGTTGGCAGACTTCACATAACATAGAAATTCTTGAAACTATCACCGTTTTCTCACGATATTTTCCTTCACCGTGCGTGTTAATTGAATATCAATTTACATTAATATTCAATATTAGCAAAAGAAAAACGGTAATATCAATTACGTAGTACGTTAAAGGCTTAAATAACTAATCAGAACGATGATGAAAAACAGAACGTTATGTTTTTTTTAATAGAGTAAAATACATTCATTTTATGGTTAAAGAGTAAGAGTGCTTAAGGATAAGAAATTGTAGTAGGCGCCCCGCCGTTTGTAACAAACAAAACTTTTGTAATGAATAAATGCTTGTTTTTCTACCACAAATCGTCTACAAAAAGAGTCCTATATTAATAATCATAAACATGGATGTAGCTTTGTCATTGTAATCTAACAAAGCCAGGCATTTATTTATCACGCACGAAAGCGTCCTCAGAAAAGTTATGTATACCGAAGACATTTACGAGAATTGATTTATTTATTATTTATTTATTTGAGGAAAATTTACAGACAAATAACATGATTGTGGGGTACAAATAATAGTATAGTAATATAGTATTGTATTGTATTGTATCAGCCCATATACGTCCCACTGCTGAACACGGGCCTACTCTACAACCGAGAGAATCGATGAGAGTGGTTAGGCCATATAGTCCACCACGCTGGCCTAGTGCGGGTTGGCGGACTAACATACCGTAGAAATTCTTTAAAATCGCTACGGTATGCAGTTTTCCTCACGATGTTTTCCTTCACCGTTAAAGTGCGTGGTGAATATAGTATGCCATTTATATATTAATTTGTACTGAAATGGCATGACTCGACATGGCGATAGACTCGTCCCCTACCACATAGTGGGACGGAACATACAAGGCGAAGTGTTACCCACATTTCGCTGTCCTGGTTGCTACCAGGTTGCACTTATGCCTAACCCTTCTGGGAAAAATCGTGAGTTTATGTATGCACGTATGAATGTGAGCTGTGAATTTTACCAATTTGCAGTAGATCCTATGCATTATATCTTATAGCCTAACGACATGAACTTTGACTTGCTTATAACTTCGGTTATTAATTATCGTGGTAAGTTTCCGAAGCTGCTTTAAAATAAGACTATAACGAAGGACGCCCAATATGACAGTACATTTTTTTTATTTACCTTAGTTAAAAAGGAACTTTTTATATTAACTAAAAACTAATTGCACATGATTGGCTTATATTTAAAATAAAAATTGTCAGATAAAAAAAAACTAAATGATTTATATTTTCAATCTTGGAATAACAATATTTAACGATATGAAGATTGTATTTGACTTTTTAAACTCACAAACATATAAAATTGGATTTTGGTAAACATTTATTTTTGATATACACTAATTATAAATCTTATGTCCTAATTGGTAATAAAAAAAAACACAGTTATATAAATAACTTACCCTATGCAGTGGCAAGTTGATGGGGGTTGACGTTCATTTGGCAGCCAAGAATAAAGTAATATAAGGCGGACTGTGTGCAGTGACGCTCGATAACCAACTGAATAATTATAAAATTCATGAGCGGGACTTGGGTCATGCTATACAAAACATTATACATTGTTTTCAACGCCAGCTTTTAAAATCAAAGACTAAATTTGGATCTAATGGTAAATGGTTTGAATTTGTTTTATTTTTACTGTGTTTGCGAGCTGGAACAGGACCCACTGCCATCCCACTGCTTTCTTATTCACCTTTGAGTTTAATCAACTTTTGGAAATCAAGTAAAAAAATGTCCCGCGACTGGGTAATAACATGTTACCGATTTAATTTTATTTATTTTACGTGTATTTATATTCGAACATAATTTAAACCTTTACACAAAGAAATATAGCCGGTAGTACAAAGTTGCGCATTAGACGTCGAAAATAATTCAACGAATCCTTTTGAGAGTCACACTACTTTCATAATATCTATATGCCAAATAATGTACTATACCCATAATGGAATTCTTACGTGGCCTATTTGTGCTTTCAAAGCGCAAATAGGATACATCAGCCTTACGCCCTAATATATTACAAAGGCCTTGTCACTCAAGTCGAAAATGGCTAGGATGATAAATCTATGTAAGTACATCTATACAAATACAAATAAAATTGAAATAAAAACAAATAAAAATAAAATTGATACAAATACAAATAAAATTGAATTGAAACAAATAAAAAATAAAATTGAAGTGTCTGTTTGTAAAGTGAAAATAAAATATTTTTTTCAAGTACATAAAGTACTAAGTACTATTTACTCGACACCTATACCGAAAATCCACTTTATTTTTTTTGTCCGGCTGTCATTCTGTTTGTTGCCACTAATCTCGGGAACGGATGGACCGATTTTTACAGGACTGTCACTGACAGACAGCTAATTTTTGCGGGAGTAACTCGGGCAATGTACTTTTATTTTTGAAAATAAATAAGGATTCCGTAAAAACCCTTAAAATTAGAGTTTATATTTTAAAGATGGTGTTATACCACGTGCGCTGAGTTTATTAGGTTTCTTGGGTGATGAAAAAATATTAATGTATAGGTTATACCTACACAAAAAAAACCTTAAAATTAAGCCTAATGCTGTAATTCCAGTCTTGAATAATCTTTAAAAAAGCTAAAATACCTAAATATGCCAACAACTTTTTTTCAGGTCGGTGCCAGCTTGACGATTATAAGCTATAAAACATCACGGTACGAACTTTGCGGGTAAAATCGCGGGGCATAGCTAGTCAACCATGAAAATCCATGTTGTGAACTTTCTTGTTGTGATGTTTAATCCCAAGCGAATGCCCGACCCTTGGCGATTGAGTGTCATAACTCCCACAGGTATACCTACAGGGAGAAGGATTGTGCTCAGGAATATGGGAACTACCATCCCGCAAGTCTTCGAACGCTTCGGGATCAGGATCCACCAAGCGTACTTTTTCTGGGTGTCCGTATAGATTTTACCTGGTAGTGTAAATGTACCCAATATGTGTACTTAGAGTGCTATAGTGAGAGTATGACATATGGGATGAAGGAAAAGTCTCTGCACGTTCCATTTCTATATCTACATAAGGCATTTGATAGTGTGCCGCATCAGGTGATGTGGTGGCCAATCAGGGTGAGTATTGCACTGTATGGGTGTGATATGAAATTATAGGCTATGGAAATTGCTTGCCATCAGGCTAACCGTCACCATGTTTGCCACCGAGTGGTTTAAAAAATGAGGCCTGCCATCAGACCACTGGTCACTTTCGACACACTGACTTCACACTTCAGCTATTATACGAATACAATGACGTAACCGCCTTAGACGAACTTATTTAATTCATAAAATATTTTTAGTTGTGTGCTTGTAGCGTATCACCCTGGATTACAGTGAATAAGCTTGAAACAAAAAAATGCATTGTATATTCAATTACATATATATAACATGTCTACCTATTCAAAAACTTTGAATTTATAAAAAAAAAAACCTTTTAAAAACGAAAAAAAAAGATAAATCAACATAAGCCCTCCGGATACGAATAACGCTCAGGGCTTTCCAATCTCCAATTAACTATTTTATTTTTACAATCCATATTTTTGCTTTAAATTTCATTGTGACTGTAATTCGAACGGTTTTAGTGGTACAATTTTAATTTTTAAGCCTTTTTTGATATATTTGTTTTCATGTAATTAAACAATGCATATTTTCTTTTAAGAATTCATTCACTGCAACGGAAATCCTAGGTTTTCATGTTTTTAACGTTCTGGGAACTGCCCTGTTTTGCGTCTGATTTTAAGTAAAAGACACATATTATTATTCTAAATGGTACTAAATGGTACTAAATGGTACTAAATGGTACTAAATGGTACTAAAGGGTACTAAATGGTACTAAATGGTAACTGTGCTAGTGTCGAACAAGACGTCGTTGGTGGTAGGTATATGTAAGAGGCTTTGGTAGGTACAACCGTAATGTCTATTTCTCCCGCCAAACAGCAGTGTAAATGCACTGTTGTGTTCCGGTTTTAAGGACATTGTGGCTAGAGTAACTACTGGACATAATGACACTTAACATCTTATGTCTCAGGTTGGCGAGCGCAGTGGAATGCCAAGCATTGCTTTGTCATTCATGGTGTTGTTTGGTTTTGCTACTGTCCATGAGCGGTCGTATCGCTTGCAAACAGGCGAATGCCATGCAAGTCTCGCCATTCATCGCAATAAAAATTAAAAATCAAGACCAGGGTTGACCAGTTGACCTTTTTTGTTGAGAATGAAAAAAAAAAGAGCAATCAAGTCACAGTAATTAAATAAACATTTAATTTTTATGTTTTTTTAACATATCCAAATATTATGTTAATTAAAGATATTCTATGTACATCTCATATTTAGTATACCTGTATTTTATTTAAAACCAACAATAGTTACTCTAGTTTTTCTGCCGACATTCTATATTACTTTATAAAATCCTTGTTCACTGGAAGGCAAGAATGTTGTAATTTTAATTAATTTTCTTTTAATTTATAAATGAACTTACAATATGATGTGGTATAAGTTCAAAACGTATTTAATATATTATTTACAGATGCATATTATATGATATTATTTAAACAATATTATAAATATTACTGCTTAATAATAAGCAATGACAAACAACAATAAATATCATATATAAGTCGATCATTCTTTTGCTTAATTTTGAGAGTATCACATTTCTTTCATTTACATTCGATTTATTGGCAAGGGGCCGCCCATTAATCACGTGATATGTTTTAGCATTTTTTAGCCCCCCTGTTGATACGTGAACATGAGGTTTAAGACTGCTTCCCCCCCCGCACACAAAAATAGGTGTATTTTTAGTACTTACAAAGAGTTTTAAATTTTTTAGATTATCATCTTTTAATACAGGTATAAAGTATAATCTAGGACTTCGTTCGTTGCCTGGCAACGGCGAGTCAAGTTCACACTACACGCCGCTTTTCGGTTTAGAAATAACGCGTTAGACAAAATAAATAAATAGACGTGATATCTTACTACACCCGTTTCTCCCCTTGTGATATTTCATGATTTTATGCCAACCCACTTCCCCCCTATCGAGCCTCACGTGATTAATGGACGGCCCCCAATAAGCCAATAAATAGACAAATCATTGCCACGTTGATTGGATTAATTCAAAGATCATATGCGAAGTAGTCATTGAATTAACGTTACCGTGAACCTTTTCACTGGGTTTATGGGAAACGAACCCAAAGTCAAACGGCTAAATATTATATTTAAAACATAGGATAATGTATTTAATACACAATCATTGCATTTATGTATTTATGTTTGAAGTTCCGTTGCATCCTGTCAGCAGAATCTGCATTAACAATCAAAATTAAGATTATAATTATAAATACATATTATTTATTTTAATTTTTATAGAGACAACAAAATAACAAAGTACAAATGGCGATCTTATCGCACTAAGGCAATCTCTACCAGACAACCATTGGATGGATTTATAAGAGGGAGGAAGAAAGGGCAGTGTATACTAAAAACAAAAAAAAAGCTCAAATAAATAATAAAATACAAAAACTACATAAATAATGTTTATAAACATACATAAATACATTTATATATAAATAAACATATATTATAATAGTAACACAAAACACAGTGCTTTGCTTATTACAGTTAACATTCATTTTTATCAATCATAACATTGGCATTTTCATTGTTAAGCTCGCGTGTATTAAAAATTAATTTAATTTCAAATCATATTTGAACTATTGCTTTAGATATTCTTTTGGTATTGCTTAATTCAGTCTATACAAGTTCAACAGAAGCTCAAGTTTCAATATTCGTTCACATTATATTAATTTTATTGATTGGATATTGACACCTACATTTATTTTACGCCTGCAATATATTATATTACAAATATTTGTTTAAATAAGCTTGAAGATTAATTTACAAGATAGGTACTTATCAATTATAAATTACGTATTGTTTTTCGGTAATATAATATAAATATTATCTAAAGGGAAAAACTCAAACAGACGGTATTTACACATTTAATATTATCTCTTTACTTACATTCATATTGTCTAATGCAAACAGACGTTTAATTCTATAATTTAAAATTACTTACAAATTATAATGTTTTAATGACATTTATAAACCACTTGTGAAATAGTTTAACAGTAGAATCGAAAATATGAAATAGAGCTATATTAAGTACTGTTCACATATTATTATCAGTAAGAAAAAGCCAATCCTGGGGGTTACTCTATAATCCGAAACGAAGTTCGAATTTTCGAATGTTCGATGTCCAAAGGAAGTTATAAGGTTTCCACTTCTAACGCCAATACTATTCTCTATGACACTTATCATTCACTCCGAACTTAGTCTATGGTTACGACGTACGATAGAGGATTCGAACATTTTGTGGAGTACCAAGGCACATTAGTACAGTTTTAAGTACGCCGTTCGAAAATTCGAGCTTCGTTTCGTAACGCCCCAGAATCGGATCCTTATGGGCTTTATAGAATACAACGAGTAACATAATTAATGCACAATCCGACAGTAGTATGTTTATTCATTTAATATTTAATAAATAAAAAATAATACTTTATTGGCATTAAGAGTAGGCAAACATTACAAAACATAAGAATATAATTTATATTACAGTACAGATAATAATTCGGCCGAAAGTAATTACATTTGTCTCAATGAACAGTGATCTACTAATACCTAAATTATATCGAAAAATGAATTGAGAGATTGTAAACGATGAGTAGTAGTAAATTAGCAAGCACCCAATAAGGTCACGTAGTAACTATAAACAAACTATCATTATATTAATTTCATAATAATTTTCTTCACAAATCTTAAACTGCTTTGGTTTATATTATTCCTATTGGAAATATAAAACTATAAATGTTCCGTCTCTTGTGCTTTTAATTTTAATTTGACTTCTTGGAGATAGTGTTCCGGATCGTCTTGACTGCTTTCCGACTTGTCTGAATATTCACATATGATGATTGCTTTTGGTTTTTCGGATGTGGGTGAAGGATAAGTGCAGCAAACGGACATTTTTGATTTTCTCTCGTTTATAATTTCTATTCTGTTAACGTCGTGACATTGATGCGACGCGTTTTCGACGTCTCTTGGCTGTTGTATCTTTGTGGAAGATGTGTATCTTTTGCCGTTGTGGTTAACGTTGTTTTCAATGGTCTTCGCAGCGTTTTTCCGATGTTTATTACGAAAACTTGCGTCCTTTTTAGATGAATTGCCTGCAATGAAGTATTAATTTCATTATTCTGTTAATATTTTTTGTATTTTTTTTCTGTAATTTGTTGACTGCCTCGGTGGCATAGTTATGCTGCGGTACGAATGCAAAGCTAAGGTCTCGGGTTTGAGTCACGGGTCGGGCAAAGTGATATTGGATTTTTCTGTTCATTATCAGCCCGAAGTCAGAAGTTTGTGCCCGATATGTCGATGGGCTCGCCCCCTTTCACAACGTGAGACGGAATATACAGAGCGAAATGTGTGTGTCCTGGTGGCCACCTCTTCCGTTCTGGGATAAAGGCGTGAGTTTATGTATGAATTTTTTGTAACGGGGTATAATAACTAAACAGGTTTTGTTCTTTAAGTTTAAAAAAATATTTAGTCTCATCCATATTAATATGAAAAAAAAATATGGATTCATATGCAGGAGTGCATTTCCTGTAGATAATTGACAATGAAGATGTATCATAATCTGCCGATAAAGTTTTCGATATGAGAACCATTCGGCAGTATTTTTTTTTATTTTTTTTTATTGCTATGAATGACGAGACGAGCCTGCCATTCGCCTGATGGAAAGCGATACGACCGCTCATTGACAGTAGCAAAACCAAACAACACCATGAGTTACAAGGCATTGCTTGGCATTCCACTGCGCTCGCCATCCTGAGACATAAGATGTTAAGTCTCGATATGTCCAGTAGTTACTCTGGCTACAATGTCCTTCAAACCGGAACACAACAGTGCATTTACACTGCTGTTTGGCGGGAGAAATAGACATTGCGGTGGTACCTACCCAGGCGGCCTCTCACATATGAGAGACCTACCACCAGTATTATACAGGGTATATCAAGACCGCGACCGAAAACGAAGCCAGGTGGTAGTTTTAGTGGTTACAGACACTACGCAAATAAACATTTCGCAAAAAACGCGACAGCTTTTTTTCTGCATATTTTTAAAAATCATCATGTTTGACTGGTAAGTACCTAGTTTTTGCGAAAATAGTAATTTAAACCCTTACGTACCATTGCGTCTTTAATAATAAAAAGGTGTACATCATTATTTTAGGAAAAATATGTTTTTACCACCCAAATACGACGATAAGTAAAAAATTCAAAAAAAAAATTGACGATTTTTTTTGCGAAATTTTTAGGTGCATTGTGTCTGTAACCACTAATACTACCACCTGGCTTCGTTTTTGGTCGCGGTCTTGATATACCCTGTATGAAACGTTACTTCAACTAACATGATCTATATAGTTATTTATGCGGAATTGGGAATATGTGTAATTTCTTTAAACAATGAATAATTGGGACGGTGAGATTTCAACGGAGCGCCAGTGATCCCACTAACCGTGTTAGGCAACCAATTGACAATTACATGACAGCTGTACCAGCTTGTTCCTCTCGCTGAAGTTACATAATATTTAGCCCAACCAGTCTGCAGTGTGGGTGCTCCATTATTAGCAAGTGTAATTTTAACAGTCCATTAGGTAAACACAGAAATATATATTTTATCTCTGCATCACTCGAGGTTCGATTGGTAGAGAATGCCTCAGGCAATAAAATAAATGAGAAAAACGAATATGAGGGTTTGTATTAACATAACAAAACCCAGAAATATATTAAATCATAATATTAGTTTAGGGATTTTTTTTATATTACTTTCGAGATAATCTACTTTTGTTTTCTATTATAATGCATAACGAATGAAAGCTGCGTGCACCAACAGATATATCACAAAGAGACTATGATACTAGAACACGTGTCTCGTTTCTAAAATCTATTCAGAAAATCCTGATGTAACTAAAGACGAACCAAAGAGATTTCTCAAAGGAATGTAATTTTTAAATTTTTTTTACACGTCTGTACTCGAAGAAAAATAAAGAAAATGTTCGCTCCATATATATTATTGTTGTTACAACAAATAATATAATAAATATTTGTAAACATGGGAATACATACATACATACATACATAGACTCACGCCTTTTTCCCAGAAGGGGTAGGCAAAGTGCTACGCTACCAGGACGCCCACATTTCGCCTTATATGTTCCGCTTCCCGATGTGATAGGGGGCGAGCCTATCGCCATATCAGGCACAAATTCCTGACTCGGGGTTGATAATGAATAGAAAAATTCAATATTACTTTGCCCGAGCCGCGATTCGAACCCGAGGCCTCAGCTTTGTAATCGTACTGTAGTAAAACTACGCCACTGAGGATGTAACATCCATACATACAAATCGGATGACTAGGTAAAATAGTGGCGGCAACTAGCACAATACATAGGTTAACGATATAACGTAACATGCAATGCAAGAAGCAAGGGACAGAACGTTAGAGTAGCCTATAGCGTAGTTTTCATACAAAAACAGAGAAGATAAAGGCTGATAAAAAAAGAAAGAAGTAGTACCTATTTTGTCAGTTACAACAATAATGGTGCGATAAACAAGCTTCTTTGAAGTGATAAGAGTTTAAATACTAAAGCAAAATAGCGATTAGAATAATAATAAACGATATGCAAACACGAGAAAACTTTGCGTTAGTTGCTCCTGGTGGGTTATGTGTCAAGAATATTAAGTTATTGTTCCAAACTTCACATGAAAGCATTGTTATTTAATCACGTACACAATATATATTGCTTATCGTTACAAAATTATCTTTAAAGAAGTATATATTATATGAAGAACAAACTTTATGAACAACGGATAACTACTAATTACTAAGTGTACGTATTTATATCTTTTGTGTATTGTAGTTTGATGCCTGTTTAAGGCAGCATAAAACAGCAAAAGTTTTTGTTTTTATATAAACTTGGAAAAATATACTTTATGGCATATGATTTTTACATCAAACATGATATTAAGATAACAGTCTCCACTGTTTAGTGAGAATAAATTATTAATTAAGGAAATAATTACATCAACCATAAACCCCATCCTGACTTGTGCGGCTACTTGACTTACACGACCGAGGAAAAGCGGGAAAGGCACTTATTATAAGATAAAAGTTTGGATGGAGCCGGTCAATTCGTGCAGTACCTATTAGCTGCAGCGTGACTCTATCATTTACAAATTACGCTATTATCGACAATATTTTTAATTTGTTCTCATTATTAAACAAATAATGTTTGTACCTGAGTTCGTAGTTCCACTGGTGGTGGGGTTACGAAGAAATGCCATGGCGGTATAGGAACACCGTTTGATGGCAGTGCCCTCTTGTGACCGGCCACACCACAGTATCATTGTATTCTGAAACCAATTGTCTGCCCACTTAAGCTACTTAAATATCAATTAACTAGTTATCGAGCTTATCTTTGCTCACCTCAAAAGTCTGAATAGGAACATAAATACAGTTAAAAACCTTTTTAAACAGTTAATTAGACAAATTAATTATTGATTAAATAATGAAATTAGAATATTTAAATAAAATAAATGTACTTATTGGGTTTGAACAATCATTATAGCTGAAAATCAAAGGTCAGGTTGAATTACGATAATTGTATGTATTTACACGAGTTTGTTCATGTGAATTTAAATGTATACATACATACACACATAAACTCATGCCTTTTTTCCAGAAGGGCTAGGGGAAGTGCTACCTACACAGTGACACCCATATTTCGCCTTGTATGTTCCGTCCCACGATGTGATAGGGGGCGAGCCTATCGCCATATCGGGCACAAATTCCTGACGCTGGGATGATAAATGAATAGAAAAATCCAATATCACTTTGCCCAACCCGGGATTCAAACCTGAGACATCAGCTTTGAAATCGTACCGCAGTACAACTACGCCACCGAAGAAGTCAAAATGTACCTATATTCAAATTAAATTGTATTAAATATTAATAAGTACAATATTAGGTAGAAAAATTACGTTGAATTATGTAAAAATATTATATACCTTAAAAGCATCCCTGAACTTGTTGGACATGATGTGGTAGAAAAATGGGTTGATGCATGTTGACAAGTAGTAGAATATTCCAGAAATGTACGTCAAGAATGAATATACGGAGAGTAGAGTCGACGACTTCGCCTGATGATTCTCGGTTGTTCCGTAGATAGCTACCAATCTTTGCGCATGGAAAGGTGCCCAGCATACAAAGAATGCTATAACCACAGCCACTGTTGGAATAAAAATAAAATAAATACACCCAACAGTCACATACATAGTTCTGACCCCACACTAAGATCGAGTCTTGTGTCGTGGGTATCAGAAGCTATGAGAGACTTTTCGGTCTCACAAACACCCAGACCCGAAACAAATACCTGTGGATCACACAAACATTTGTTTCGGTGCGGGGATCGAACCCGCGGCCTCTCGTTTCACAGCCGGCGTCTAACCAACTGCGCCACGGAGGCTGTCATACAAATGAAAACAAATTACGCATTTTCAACAAAGTTATTATTTAATAGTCAATATTATTTTATGTATCTTTGTCCTCACGTCTGGTATCTAATGTCTATCAGCGTCTAACTAAAAATAGACCTAGGCTTCTATCAAGTCATTTTAATATGTACATATATGTCTATTAACATGGACATTCAAAGATAATATTATTAGCCTTTCGATTTTAATAATATGTTGTTGATAATTAATTCAAGTATTTAGTAATTACAATGATTTTGACATTTGTCGCTGTTAGAGTTCTATACCTTAAAATAATCAATCAGAACCCTTATAGGATGATTTCGTTGTCCGTCTGACTTTCTATCCAGATAGATTTACTTACGAACGCTATAAGATATCACGTACACGTTAACGCACACGTTATGCATATACGGGAGGATTTTTTCATGTAGGCGTGCTCGATCAAAGCCGAAACTATAAGGAATATCGAAAATACCCAAATAGTCACATAACTTTATACAATAAAAAAATTACCTAACATTTTGATGACTCTCTTCGTGGATTGGCTGTGTTTTCGATGAATTCTCTGTGTATCTTTTGGGTCCTCTTCAAATTCTTTTTGATTTTGTTCTCTCATCATGCTTGTTTCGCTTAATTTTAACCCGATTAACAAATACAGCACCGTTATCAAAACCATTGGCGTGAAGAAAAACACAAATGTAGATATTTCGAAGGAATGCTCGATGATAACTCGAGTTTGTAAACACATGGTGACGCCTTTATATTTTCGTATACCAAACTGCAAAGCCTGTGGTAACGCTGACCCAAACGCCACCACCCATAATAACATCACGTGTTTCGTTGCCCTCGACAGTTTTGACATCTGATGTGACATGAACGGGTGGCATATGGCCAAGTACCTTTCTATTGTGAAGAGAGTTATCGTGAGCACACTGGCATTAGTCGACGTCTCCGCTGCTAATCCTCTTAGTACACAGAAAGGGTAACCAAACACATACGGCCATTTGGACCAAATAGAATACATTTCTTGTGGCATTCCACTTACTAAAAGTAGTAAATCAGACATGGCCAAGCTGAACAAATAATAGTTTGTGGCGGTATGCATACTCTTATTTCTTACTATGACTATACATGTGAATATGTTTCCTAGAACCCCAGTGATAAATATGAATGTATAAATAATAGTTATAGGCAAAACGATGTACAGGGTGTCTCTCTCTGGTCCGAAGATGAGCGTTGCATCCACTGGTGTAGAATTATTTGCTGATTGGTCTATGGTAATGTTGAGAGAACTCATGTTTTATTCGAAGTTTCTTTTCGTGACATTAGCTCATCGTTGCGTGACTTGGGTCATGATTTTATTCATTTTCTCTCCTCCATAGTCTGAAACAAAATAACATTATTCTTAAAGAATACTTATCACTCAATGCCATAAACACAGAAGTTCTTTTTACATATATTGTAGAAAATATCATGGGTAGAGGACGGGGGAAACTACAAAAGGTGACGTGTTTGCATCGGCCTCTTTTTTCGCTGCGCTTGAGTCACAGGATAACATCGTCGCTCGGGTCGTTACTCTGCCAGTTTGGTTTGCAAAGTGTTTTGTTTCAACTTTTATGTGAATACGTTATTTGTTTGAATTTGCTTTTTATTTGGGTTATTTTTATATTTGATCAGGTTAGTTATTTCAAATTGTTAAAAAATCGTTTATTTGTGAATTATTTGTGATTTGTATGAATTTGAAATAAATTTTGATTTTATAAAACCGATTCCTGAACTAATTTCCTAGTATATTATTATAATCGAATTGCATCTGGTGTAACAATACGCGACGGGTTGTTGCTCGTGGTAGGTACACTTGAAAAAAGCCTCCATATTACGTGTAAAGGAAATACTTTAGAAATATCAATAACATTTATTTTCTATAAAATGCTTTGACGTCCGCTTAGTATGATGTATTTCCTTTCGATGTAATTATAAACTGTTCCATTTTACTAAATAAAACCAAAACTCGTGGGTGGAAAACATTTTGCTTATACGTAATTGGCGTGTGGCCTTTATGGGATGGAATGTGCCATAATCCAGTCCTATATGAAACTGGAACAAACAGAATAATTCGACACAGCATTTGAATACATTATTTAAATACATAAATAGCGTTCGTAATTGGATTGCGTCCATGAAGACATCTTACATGCAGATTTGTGAAACGGTGAGAATAAGATACGTTTCGTGAATATATGTATGTACGGTTTATTTATCTGTTATTCCATGGAAATCGTTAAACGAAACAGTACTGCCTACTGTGTTAATATAATAGTAACAGTATCCCTATTATTTGTAGTGTTTAATAAGATCAAATAATTATACAATTAATGAAACAATATTTATTTTTGGCGAAAAATATATGCATATAAGTATGAGCTACTTCAGGAATTTGGGAACTGTGACAGTACGTTTCATTTCATTCATCTTGTTCATTAACGAAACTCGAATTTATTCCATACTAACGGCTGATCTGGCTTCTCGGGTGCAGGTACTTATTTTGTCCAGTACACATCAGACACATTACACATAATATTATTTCACGTGCTGTTTTATATTTAAGTTCATCGTGACTGCCGTCCTTTAAAGTGTTTTCCCGTCCTGTCTCGTTCTGTTCAATGGCTCAAGGCATGCAATCCTGTCCTCTAATATCCCATTTCATCTGCCCTATATTCTATTCCATCCCATCCATTTGAGTTTGAAACAGCAATTGAATTCTTTGCTCAACCCATAACAATAACACATTTTTCGCGATGAAATGTAGCCTATGTGTTATAATTGGACAGTTACAATCGGATCGCAAAAACCAATTAGCTTTTTAAATTAACTTTTTAATTTAATAATTGTGAATTAAGGGTAGTTAAATTGTAACAGTCACTGAGCGGATGACTAATACCTCAGTCCGCCCCGTGACCACGAAAGCTGTAAAGCAATCGAAACGCCGGGAAGTTAAAAAATTGTAAAAATTAAATTAAATCGCGATAAAATCCGTAAAAATAATTTTATTTCAATTAATTAGTTTACTTAGTCGTGCCTTATAGACTGTAATTTGTTCTACGTGACTTCATTCATTATAATAAATATAAGATTAGAGCACTTCATTGTTAACTTTTATGAATATTTATTTGTAAACGTCGTTCAAATATAATCTTTTGTTTGGAAAACATTTCGGAGTATTCTAAAATCACAAAATTCTACTTGACTTAATTACTAATTTATTATACGTTTATAAATTGTTTCTCAGATACCTTACAATAGAGCCGTCTTAAACAAAACTTATGGTATAAAACTTAGTAGTCAACTAGCTTTTGTTCGCAACTTCGTCTGCGCGATGAAATATATTTACGAAATGTTTAATATACTTAAAATCGATATTTGCTGAGTGGTCACCTAAGTGCCACAGCGATGCGACGCGCAAACTGCTAGACTAATTAGATGTTGTTTCTTATTATTTTCTGTATTTTAATGTATGTTTGTACTTCGCATTCTGTGGTAATAAATATGTTTCTTTCTTTTCTTTCTTTCTATGTAGTATGTACTCCTCTACAGCTTATTTCACCCCCATTCTACACGCTTTTATTAGCTTCGCCTGTATGTATGTATGTAACGGAATCTTTGAAGTCCATTTTTGAGCACTTCAAAATGTTGGATTGACTTGAAACTTTGCATACTTATCAAAGACCGATTAAAAAGTATGTCATATTATATTAACCAGAAATTTCTGAAATTTAAGTTTTCTGTGAAAATGTGTCCAATTTGGACGGAGCTGCTTTCCTTTGATAAGATAGATGTTTTTAGTAAAATAAATAAATGATAGTTAAATTAGTAAATGTAGTAAGCACCCCACGCTTTGTTACAATAAAATAAATGTACTTTACTCCATTTTCTAACCTTAAACCTAGTATTAATTATTTTACTTCTTAGTTGGGTCTTTTACTAAAGCATGTTTTTTAGTTCTGAAAACGATTATTTATCTCGTCTCAAAATGAGAAAAACCTAAAACCAAGCATAATTGTTTATTTGGGACTATTTGAAAACCCGGAACCACATGCAATATTATTTCTCTGTATCAGTCCATATACCACCCACTGTAGGAGACTGGCCTCCTCTACAATCGAGAGTATGATTGAGAGGGGCTAGGCGGTAAAACTACTACGCTGGCCTAGTGCGGGTTGGTAGACTTAACATACCATATAGGTTCTTACAAATCGTTACGATATGCAGGTTTTCTCGCGATATTTTCTTTCGCCGTGTGTATATTGATTATCAAATATCAATACACACATGACTCCGAAAAGTAAGAGGTGTGCCTTTGGAGGTGAACCCGCAAAAACCGTGAACATGTTGGCAGCCGCGTCTAGTCCGGTACTAACAGGCCACCACGCACATTCCCGTGGACGCGGTGCTCGTGTTCATAGTGCCCGTGGGCCGTGTTCCGTCTTTATAAAAACCCCTTCGACGAAATTATTTTCTTCGCAAATAAAGCATTATTTTATTATTTATGTCCATTCCATGGTAGTCGATAACAGATTGCCTCGAGCGATACAACCGCCATTTGTAAATTTGTAAATATTTGTTTAGTTGATAACATTTATTTGGTGTACAGAGAAGAATAAAAAATATATATTTTAAAACAAATTTGATTAATGATAAAAACGTTATGCTGAGCTAACATGAAAAGTTAGGCATAAAGTACAGCAGACTTTTTTTAATCAACTACAAAAAACGGAGATTATCAATTCGCTGTGTGTGTATGTCATTGCACGATTTTTGGATATTATGTTGGACCAGCTTCTGAACACGTGTGCCAAATTTCATAAATGTAAGTATGTTTGTATGTTTGTATAACTGCCTCGGTGGCGTAGTTGTTCTACGGTATGGTTACAAGGCTGAGGTCTCGGTTTTAAATACCGGGCAAAGTGATATTGGAATTTTCTATACATTATAATCAGCCCGGAGTTAGGAATTTGTGCCCGATATGGCGATAGGCTCGTCCCCCTATTACATCGTGGGACGGAACACACAAGGCGAAATGTGGGTGTCCTAGTGTCGCCTCCGCCTACCCCTTCTGGGATAAAGGTGTGAGTTTATGTTTGTATGTTTGTCCACGCATACCTCAAAAAGTGTAAGCCGGATTTCAAAAATTCTTTTTGCGTACGATTAGGTTTAGTCCAACTTAAGAGCTAAGTAACTTTCATCGAAATCGGTTTAGTAGTTTTCGAGCTAGAGCAGGGGGTCCACAGTCTTTTTCAGTCCGCGGCGCACATAAATGTTTACTATTTTGTCTCGGCGCCCCAATCTAACTAGCTGGTTGAAATGTACATTGATACTAGGTAGGTAAATAGGCACAAAACATAAAATTTAGAGGCAGAGAATTTCTTTGCGGCGCCCTCCTCTACTTTCTACGGCGCACCAGAGCGCACACTTTAGGACACTGTGAGTTAAAGAGTGAGTTTGTATCATTCGCTAGGAAAATCTGTAGATAGTTGTCGTACCAAAAATAATTGGTAAAAAAATAGTTTTAATTACTACTATAAAAAAATAAAAAATAAAAATAACTGACTTCAAAATTGTAATCAAAAAGAGGGAAATAAAATTAATCCTCTGAAATTCTACAGTACCTATGCCAACTTTTTTTTTTGAGGACGGTGCCAGCCTTAATCTTTGGAAACAGCTGCGGCCCGCGGTTTTACCCGCGTAGTTCGTAGCGTGACCTTATGTAGCTTATAGTCGTAGAGATGGCACCGAGCTCAAAAAAAAAGTTAAGCATATTTAGGTACTGTATTTCAAAGCATTAATTTTATTTCCCTCCTTTTGATTACAATTTTAAAGATTGTTTAATTTTTTAAATTTTAACAACAACGATTCCGTCATACAATATTATAAATAAATAAATAGATTAGATATTATTATAAATAAATGAAGTGATAAATAAATAAGGAAGAAAGGATTAAAAAGTTTAATAAAATGGAGAGAGAGTGATGCCACAGAGAGAAGAGAGAAACCGTATGGGTAGCATATTTGCATAATCCAAATATTAATCTGATACCTATGCAAACTTTGAAGACCCTTAAGTTTATTAAGTTGCTTCTTAGTGAGATCAAGATAACTGGCAGCCCTATCATCAAGGATGACAGGAAAATGGGATTGAGCAAATAATATTCTTGTGGAAATGGACCGAAAATTATGTAATATCCGCAGGGATTCAGCCGAGGCGATTAGCTCAATTCAATTCTCGGAGCTGCAGACCAGATATTCACCTAATGTTTAACGTAAATTTCACTATTGTTGACCCTGTTATTGTAAAGAAGGGTAATTCCATTACAAACTACAGGTGTACTTGCATTTAATACGGATCTTATGATATTGTGGCTTAAGATAGAATAAAACACAATTGCTTCGGTTGTTTCTTTCGACCATGTTAAAATTCTATTTCCGAATTCAAAGACTCGTTTTTAATATTATAATCTTTATATACATGGTTCACCTGCTTGAAGCGTTGTCAAGACTCAACATACCGTGTCATTAATACCTGTTGTAGTTAAAAAATTCGCCGTTTATCTTCCATTTAGTGTCATTAGATGAACCTTGCGAAAAAGTATATTAAACACATTTAACTAGGCAACCTTTACCATGAATTATTACCATGTGTTATGTGTTATATTGAACCAGACCAGTGATAACGGCACCGGACTATCCTCCTCCTTGCGTCGTGCTCCTCAATTTTGAGGGTTGTGACCTTCCTTAGGCATCGTTTTCATCCTAACGAGCTTTTTCCATCTGGTTCTGTCTACGGCGGTGTGAAGGGCGCTGTGGAGTGTAGAGTCAAGAGTGGTGCGGATCTGGTCAGACTAACGCATTGGATTCCGTCCACGAGGTCTTCTCCCGTTTACTTTGCCGGACTATATTCGTTTATTATTAATTATTGCCATCACGACATATTTTAATTAACGGATAAACGACGTATCCGAATATTTTCAACAACTGTTACTTTTAAAGGCAACACGCGGATGCCAATGCTTCACTGGCGAATACTGGATGTGGAATGCTCCGTCCTCGGTCTCGAGTACCCTATATTCAAGTTACTCTATGGTCTCGAGGCGGTTTATATTGCAAACTGTCATGCTCCCACCCTTACTCTAACTGTGGGTATAGAAATAAAACCACAACCGGGTCTACTGTAATAAAATTACTTCTACTACTACCCGTAGATTACTTAGGGCTTATTTACAATTGTTTTATTAATAATTTTGTTTAACATTTTGACTTTACATAAAACTGCTTCGACGTTGTATAATAATAGTACAAAAATCTCATATATCAGCACTCAATAAATGCTTTGATCAAAACGATCAATATATATGAAAAAATGAATTTTACTATCTTTGTGAACTGTTTATAAACATCACTGTATTTCCGCGAGAGGTTTATTGATGTTCCGAGCATCATGGGTGCATTAGAAAATTAAATTATAATGTTCATTATGCCTATATTATACCTGCTTATACAACCCATTATCCGCGAGTAAGGTCATGATTTAATTTGAAAATAATTGAGTATATACAGTCAAGATACTTGTATACACGCGCTAATGGTTCCGTTTCTTTCCGTTCAATTTGTTTATGTATTTAACAATAGATGGTTAGACGCAAAACAAAGAATCGGTAAAAAACTAAGTGTCCCATACGCAGCTGTATAAAGATAGAAGTAGAGATGTTACGCTCGTCTTTTGTATCTAGGGAGGCACAGAGGGGTATATCTGTCTTTTAACCTGGCGGCTTGGCATGCATTCGGATATCGCAACCGGACTCAGTCATATATAACATTCACACCAATATTTATACTAATATTATAAAGAAGAAAGATTTGTATATTTGTAACAAATTGGCTCAAAAAGTACTGGACTGATATTAAAAATTTTTTCACCATTTGAATGCTATATGATCACTGATTAATATAGGCTATTTTAATTGCAAGAAAAAAATAAGGATCCCTACTAAAACTACAATAATGTTACCCAAGGTAAAGAAATTGCCTATAAAATATCTTTCATCGCATGCGCTGCGAAAACTATTGATGATAGAACAAAACATGTTCCACAATATTAAAGAACTATTGCTAAATACATTATTATTTGGGTATGTTCTGTATTTACTGTACGTTTATGCCAAAATGCTTAAAAAATAAATGTCCACCCGTGCGAAGTCGGCACGGGCCGCTATATCTAATAAAACCTCCCTCACCCTCAATTATTTTTTTTTGAATATTTTCTACATTAATACATGCTCTTCCTCGCATCGTTTGCCTCATTGCTGAGGGTCGTAATCCCCCAAACAAGGAGTAATCTTTGTCTTGATCACGCTGCGCCACCTGGTCCTGTCTTTGGCATCGTGAAGCGCAACATTGGTATTAAGGGTCGAGCTGATTTGATCCACCCACCTGCTGGGACATCGGCCTCTCGGACGTTTGCCCTCGACTTTGCCAGACATTACGTAAGCGCAACTTATAGAGTCACTTTACTTGCGAAGGGATGTCGCCTCATTAAGCGTGTTCTACCGCCTGTATCATGGCGAATGCTCTGACGGATTGTTCAATTAGATCCCTTCCTATTTTTTCTTTATCAGAACCACGCATGCTGGCTTGCGGAGCCATGGCTTGACGATTCAAAGCATTTCGGTCCGAACCAAAAGGTTCGCCTATTCTTTTCAGTGCCACACCGTCTAGCTGTGGAATCGTTTGCCGTCACACGTGTTCCCTCCTTCCTATAATCCTGGGTCCTTCCGCCGTAGCGTGAAGAGGCACCCTTGCAGATCTGCATGATCGTATAGAATCATGTGACCAGCCCTCTGATGCCATTTGCTACTATGTCTGGACGGCATTTGCGCTTACCATCAGGTGCAGTGCAGTCATTATGCCGTGCTGGAATAAAAAAAAATGTATCAGCCTAGAGACATTAAATTATTTTATTTTAATAATTTAAATTCCTCTTGTATACTGATTTAAGGCCGAGTCTATACATAAAAAAATAATTGGATAAAATCGAAATAATATTGAACCTGCAACATGCGGCAATTAACCACTATCAATAGATCAATCTGCCGACCTTACTCGTCATATCATGATTTTTTTTGCATTAATGAATAGTTGTGGAGAGTTATTATTATAGTGCACGTAACACGCGGAAAATCAATTAAAGAGCTTCCAACTTTGTTTATTACTTTGTAGAGTTCTGTAAAGGCAAATTGCGCGAGTAAACACAATACTAACATTTTTACTGCAGGCACAGAACTATTAATAACAATCGGGTATCATTTTGAAATAATTTTAATACAGCGAAATGATAATATGATTTAATGACATATCATGTGAGATTTTTGGGAGTTACTAAAATGGCGCGTAATATGCAAATGAAACAATGCTTTGGAAACGATGTATGTAGTTATAAATAAATAATAATATGATTAAAACTAGGAGTGTGTAAAATAACTCTTGTCGTTAAATGTGAAGTGTCTTAAGAAATGTATTACTAAGTTTAATAGTTATTTAATTAATAGTTTACATTCTGATGAAATTATTATGAAGGTGCTCGTTGTTTGCATAGGTTGACACGGACGAGGGTAAAAATAAAGCTTTAATTATCTGTTTCTTTTCTCCTTCTGGGATAGTAAGTCCATTACAGAACATAGACTTTCTTAGGGATTATAATTCAATATTAATTGATTTTTGGTTATATATTCATTGTTACACTTAAATATTAAATATGAAGTGCATTTTTTAGATATTATGAGCATAATATATTTAAAGTTGATATTCCGAGGCGATGCTTGAGCCTCATTCATTGGTAATTATTTTATTGCACATTCTGCTACACTATTGCGGCCCCAAAACAGAATCTGTCAGTTACTGATGTGCCCACTTTGTCCTACCACCTGCACAAGAAGAGACATAATGGAGGCTACTGACGCTGCCATAACTTGAGCGACGTACTGGGCCGGGAAATTGGTAAAAGTTCTAACCGTATAATCATTTTGAGCTATTGACTCGAACGAAGAAGAAGAAGATTGGTGCCAAAAAAACCTTGGAAATTCATGATTAATTTATTAACATCAATCTTCATTGCATCAATTTGCGATAGATCCACATCTGTCGACCTAATCCTAATGATATATTGCACTCATGTACTCATTATAATATACAGTATGTAGTCATTTAGTATGGGTGAGGTTCGGGAATAGCACTGGTTATTATGGACATTCCTAATATTAAAATACTCGTATAGTGACGTTGATTTTCTAGAGGCAATCTTCCTTCTTTATTGACAAAAAAACCTATTTTAGTTATCGATTGTTTTGTCCCTTTGGCACGATCTTAGAATTTAGTTTGAGCGAAGACGATAAAATATTCGAGAACTACAATAGATTTTAAATCTGTCGATTAATAAGGCCGAATATGTTTAGGTTGCGAATCGCGAGTGCCTGGTTTTGAACGCATTGTGCGAGTTCTATGATTTTAAAAATCTCGTATGAGTCAGGTGAAATTGGAACGTGTGCTAACATGGCAATAATTTGTTATAATTACAATTTATTAGTACAATTTTAATCACAATTACAAAAGGTTTTTTGTTAAAATTACAAGCTATGAAAATCATCGCCCCTTTCGCATCTTGGAGTAAAAAAGTGCAAGTCGAACCTTGGACTAGCAGCACGGCGGCTTAGCCTTTGCGCTATGAAGACTGCATGAGTATTAATATGGATATCGAATCAGGGGCCGAGACCTTATTGTGGGTTATAATCATTGATATTTACACATAATTGTAAAAGATAACACTTATTTATTATTATCATATTGCTCCAATATACCTATACTGTAATAAACTTTACAGTATTTTGTCTTACACGTGTCGTCGGCATAAGTCAGAGGGCAGGTTGCGCAAATGCAGCATAAGTCAAAGCGTGGGCTTGTGAATCAAGGTCTTTTTAATCGTTTTTCTTTTTGTGTATTTTATCGGTAAATATACCTACTCCAAGTAATACTATAAAGTTTGTTAGCAGGATCGCTTGAGGCACAATTTGCTGGTGTGGTGACTTGTTAGGACCAACGTTCATTCACTTCTAGTGTCGAGTTTCGGGTTCTTCCTGTGTATCCAGATACAGATCAGGATCGGATTAGGGGTCATAATAATGTGGACTGCTAAGAGATAATCACCTTACGCGTTTCGATCCCCTATCTAGAAGGTAACATCAGACGAATTAAAGTCATAAAAAATAAATTAGAATAAGGGAAAAAAAAACAAAATGTTCATATTTTAATATCATACTACAATGCCTCAATTGACATGTTTATTTTAATTATCAACTCATATGGTGGCTACTGTAATCTCAGAATTAATTAAGTTGTACCAGAGTCCACGATAAAAAGCGGTCTTCGGCCCCTAAGATGAAGTTCTACAGAACACAAAAGGAAAAAAATCCTTTTGTGTTCCGTAGAACTTCATTTTAGGGGCGAGTAAAAACTCGCACTGGGAACTTGTTTGTTTCTATGCATGGCTGTTTGGCATATTACATGAGGCATGTAGTTAGTAGGACTATACATAATACTAGTCCAAGCGCAATTGCACATAATTCATGTGATTATAAGCGATGCGACATTGAAACGGGTTCCGCTGTGGATGCGTTAACAATTTACGCGAAAAGGTAATTGGTTAATTGTTGAACAAGACCATCAACAAAACATAAAATATAGATTATGCTTATTAAATTAATACCATATTACTGCTACTTTGATTACTCGTAAACAACATTCTTTAAAGTTTATAGACAGATTTGTTCTGTGTTTGTGTTGCATAAGAGTCGATTATTTAAAATGACTAGGAAACGGCTAACGTTCTTTATTAGTGCGCCTAAGAATATATTATTTAACTACGCAGAAAATGGCAAATAGTATCTACTTTAAGCGGTGAGCGTTTGATATTTTTAACCGACTTCAAAAAAGAGGAGGTATGTATGTATGTACACCGATTACGCTGGGATTTATGATTCGATTTAGGTGATTTTTTACTTTGATGCGGAATAATTGCCATTTGCTCCCATAAAAATTTTACACAGTTTGGCCCAGTAGTTTTCATTTTATGAACATTTTTGTTTACGAGGACGATGTAATTTAATTCGTGTACGGTTTTTTTAGGAGTTTGCATTTATTTCTGTTCCCATTTCTTAGGATCTATATTGTTTAAGGCGCACGGCACCTTTCGTAGGCCATAGCTACATAAAAACATCCTATTTCATAAATGACAATAAATCGCAATGAAAAGTCATGAATAAAATGAAAATGAGAATGAATATGAATGATAGCCACGGAGGCTATCATTTGATAGCCTCCGTGGCGCAGTTGGTTAGACGCCGCCTGTGAAACGAGAGGCCGCGGGTTCGATCCCCGCACCGAAACAAATATTTGTGTGATCCACAGGTATTTGTTTCGGGTCTGGGTGTTTGTGAGACCGAAAAGTCTCTCGTAGTTTCTGGTACCCACGACACAAGATTCGATCTTAGTGTGGGGTCAGGACTATGTATGTGACTGTTGGGTGTATGTATGTGTATGTATGTAATAGTAAATTAATAGTCTACCTGAAGTAACCTAGAAAAATCCTACCGTAGTTTACAGAACAACCTGTTACAGACACTAAAAAGTAAAAAAGCTACGTACGTTTTAAAACGCAATTTTTTTCTCTACTTCAAATCTTTAAAAAGCACTTTAAATTAAAAATTGTTTATACCGAGCATCTGCGCTTCCCTACTACGAGTAGAAGTTTTAAAACTTCTTCGGACGGCGTGAATGAGTGTGACGATGAACCATAGATTTATATATTTTGACAGCCTCCGTGGCGCAGTCGGTTCCACACCGCCTGAGAAACGAGAGACCGCGGGTTCGATCCCCGCACTGAAAACAATGTTTGAGTGATACACAGATATTTGTTTCGGGTCTGAGTGTTTATGAGACCGAAAAGTCTTTATGATACCCACGACACAAGACTTGATCTTAGCGTGGGATCAGGACTATGTATGTGACTGTTGGGTGTATTTATTTATTTATTATTTATTTTAGCCCGTATGCCGGCGTAGGATCTGTAGTTAGAAGGGACTCAAACAGGCCGCAATATCCGCAAGCGAGCCACGCTGAGAGGCCGGTTTCACTGACGAACTTGTACCTGTTAATTTCATGAGCGAAATTTTGATGAACTGATTTTCATTACATTGAGAGAAAAATTAAAAAGAATACAGAAGTTCAATTTAGAAGATCCGAGATGTGTGCCTTAGATTGCAACCCGCTTCTCACCCTCTGGGGTGTTTGGTTCACTTACAACTCGGATGTTGTTCACCATGCCGATCGCTTTAGTTTAAGTTTTTGCCCACCGGAGAAACTGCTGATAGGAGTGGTGAATAGGTACGGTTAGACATCGATAATAGAAAATCGCATAATGGTTCCTTCTGGAGTCTGCCCCGTGACCACGAAAGCTGAAAAGCAATCGAAACGTCGCACTGTGATTCGTTTAGTACAAGCTAGCTAGACAAAAGTCACTAACGAATTACCTGGATTTTATTACCTGGGCCTCTAGCCAGATACCCAGGTGTCCCAATTCTAAGATTTGTTTTGCACTAGTGTCAACTACTAATAAGTTAATGAGGCAGGTATAAAAAAGAAGGGTGAAAAATTACTTTTTAATTGCATTTTTGTACTTATCGAAGAAACATCATAATCCAGTAAGTTTAAGTATTTGAAAAGTGTTAGTTATGGATCTTCAAGTTTAGGGTATGTACTTTTTAATTCTATTAAAAAAATGGATATACTTTAACCGCACTTCTTATTAAAAACTAGATTAAAATAAAAAAGTTTTTTTTTACTATTTTCTGCATTCATTGGACTAGGAAGTACTTGTACCCTCTTGTACCCGGGCTAGAAATTATATATATCATAGCCATATCTGTTAGCTTTTAAACATTAGTAATTTTAGGCTGCGCACTTGAGTGCAACTTTGTCATTTCGTCTATTTTTCAGAATACAAATTCTTAGTCGCAAAAATTGAGTTATTTGATGAATGGGAAAAACATCCCAAGGAGAACCATAATAGTAGACTATATGATTTTCTATCGATGAAACATGATCTTGCAAATATCACGGAAGTATCTGCGAGCGAAATCAAAATGTCAATTGGAAGATTATCAACAAAGTGCGCAGAAAAATGGGAAAGTTCTGGGAAGCGCTGCGATCGCTTCTTGTCTAAAAACTCTGAGTGGTTGTCTGGGGATTTTACATTTAAAATATCCATACACCACTCAGCACCATCGTCATCAAGTAAAGCCCCGACTCCTGGGTGTCCATCAGTGGATTTCGTTGAAGCAAGTGAAAAAACGAAAAGGAGGTTGCATGGACGACCTTCTACAAACACGGGACGTAAACCAATTGGTAGTGGCTGCTGAACTATAGGCGCGATTGTCCGGATATCAGTACTTGGCTTCTGTAATTAAACAAGCAAGTCATGATCCGGAAATTAATTATGACACTAATTACAAAATTTGGCACTATCCTTAGAACTTTAGCGTCAGGTTACGATATTGATGTTGTTAAATTTAATTCTTTTACACAGGACACAAAAAAATTGTATTCTAGTCTTTATTCGTGGTATTACATACCCGTTACTGTGCACAAAATTCTTGTGCATTGTGTAGATATTGTGAAATCGGCTCTTCTATCTATTGGGCAGCTTTTTGAGGAAGCTCAAGAAGCACGCAATAAGGATTATAGAACATTTCGGGAGCACAATACTCGAAAAAATTAACGTATTGTCACGAACAGGGATTTACTAAATATATTAATTACATCTGGTCCTGTAATAAATAAATAGTCTTAGAGAAATTCCAAAAAAACCGACAGGTAAACTTCCTTCTGAGGTTTTAGATTTAATAATACCCCCTTCTATTAATATAAGTTCTAGTGTCAGTCATAGTTGTTTTTTTCGAAATATTAATATATCAGACTACGATGTAGAAGATTCTTCAGAAGAAGAATTTAGAGTTGTAAAATAAATAAGGGTTGTAAATAATATTGTACTTATGGATTTCTAAGCCGTGTATCATATTTTTCTTTTTTATTGCTGTATTGTTTTATTCAACTTTATTAATAGTTAAAAACATTTTCTTTATCTATATGTTTTTAAAGTAAAAAAATATTGTTAATGAGTCGTAATAAAGCCCCATTATGTAATTAGTGGTTAGGTTATTAGTAATTGAGTATTTTATGACTGTTGTTAATTTTATTTATTATTGTTTTTTACCAGTCTGTCAATATACAAAGTATTTATAGTATTTTTTTGTTTTATTGGAACACGTGCCCCTATTTTCACATTTTTTTTGTTTTTTTTTTTTTGCTAAATCTATATTATAACATCATAAGGAAGCAGCACAAAACAAAATACCTCAACAAATAATTTTATCTAGCTAGCTTGTACTAATCGAACCACTGTGCGTCGGGAAGTTAAAAAATGTAAAAATTAAACCAAATCGCGATAAAATCCGTATAAAATAGTTTTATTTCAAAGAAAATCGCATCTTAACGTTGTGTTAGGTAGGTTGGAACCTTCATTCTCTTAAATTAATTTCCAATTCCCCAGTAAGTGGGTCGCATTGTAATGAACCTTGCCGTGCAAAAATGTACTGTATATTTTTACCTAGAGGAATTTTATGAACGAAGGTAAATTGACTTGGGAATGCAGTCGAATATTCAATTTTGGTTTAACGCGAAATTGTATCATGACGCGATTTACGACAACCGAAATACTATTTCTGTTATTTCAAATCATTATTCACTGTCATTTTAGCACAATAGTTTCGCATAATTTTCAATGTAGCAATATCATTGCCTGTAATAGGCATAAATACTATTTTTTTCAATGTCACCGGATTTTTATTATTTTGTACAACTAAGGATGCAAAGAAGCGTAAGGTTCGCCTGATGGTGCTTACCATGGACTATGGACTCGTTACTCGCGCGTTGCCTGACCTGTAGGTAGGGGCGGATTAAATTTTGAGAGCGCCCTAGGCAAGCACCTCAAGGGCGCCCCTCTAGCAGTCATATTAAAAAAAATACATACATTACAATAATGTATAGTTCATTTAGCGAACGAATGCGATTCGTATGTAACATATTTATAACATTAGATGGTTTTGCATACAAACGAAGATATCCGAAATCATCGCGCGCCCCTTAGTAACCTCGCGCCCCTAGGCACGTGCCTAGTTTGCCTTAGGGATAATCCGCCACTGCCTGTAGGAATCTTTTAACTCCTCTTTTGAAGAACCCCATGCCGGAATCTTTTTTCATATTGACACGACAAACCGCAATGCAATTTTCGACATAAGTTCGATATACCAGTCGACATAAGTAAGCCGGCCGGATTGTACACCGGTGAACACAGAATAAACCTTATGGCCGCCACACACGTTCAAGTGCGTTCGCGCATAAGTTTGCACCAGTCTTGAAACGAGGATTGGAAAAAAATTGCGCAATTATTTGCCCACACACGTTCCAGTATACTGGTGCAAAATTAGACTTGCGCACTTATAATTGTCCTTGCACACTTATGTAGATCACTTTGGAGGGTCCTTAAACGCTTTGTATGGTGGTAGTCAGCCGCGCGAACATAATTTATCACATGTTACATGTACCACATTGAATGTGGAGCATCGCTGTTATAATGTGAATATACCCGAAGGTAACGATGTGTTTTCTTGTTTAAGAATAATGTCAACATTGGATACACATGTAGCGGTGTTTTTATTCGAGTTACACAACACTGTTGTGACTTAATGAGCAGCCAGGAACGCGACGAAACACAATATTAAGAAAAACACTCGTTAATTCACCTCGGATTACGATTGATTACAAACACTCTAGATTGTGTTTTTGTTACCCACGTAAGAGCTGTAAAAAGCTTAAAAGGTTTTTTTGCTTAATAAGTGCGCTGTATGATTTAAACGTAATGTTTTTTTAAGCTAATTTGATTTGTGCGTTTCATAACTTTGTTATGAGGTTTGGTTTTTCATTTTTAAGGAATCTGTTCTTCGAAAGGAAATAGCGAAACCCTGATAGGATCTCATCGTTGCTCGTTTTTGTGAGAAAGTCGTAAAATATCATCATCGGCCCGTTGCAGTCCACTGCTGGACATAGGCCTCTCCCAAGGTACGCCACAGAGCCCGGTCTGCTGCTTTACGCATCCAGTCGCTGCCGGCCCTTTTATGCAAGTCGTCCCGCCATCTGGCCAAAGGACGTCCCACGCTACGTTTTCCAAGACGCGGTCTCCACTCCAGAACACGCTTACTCCAGCGGTTATCCGTTCTGCGACATATGTGGCCAGCCCATTGCCACTTCAACATACTAACTTTCAGAGCTATGTCGGTCACCATGGTTCTCTGGCGGATCTCCTCGTTCCGAATTTTGTCCTTCAGAGAAACTCCGAGCATAGCTCTTTCCATAGCACGTTGAGCGACTTTAAGCTTATGGATTAGCCCCACAGTCAGTGTCCACGTCTCGGCTCCGTACGTCATTACAGGGAGGACGCACTGGTTAAACACTTTTGTCTTCAGGCTCTGTGGTATATCCGACGAAAATATGTGGTACAACTTCCTAAACGCTGCCCAGCCCAACTGAATCCTCCTGTCGGCTTCCTTTTCGAAGTTGTGTCTACCCAATTGCATTAATTGCCCGAGATAGATATACTCCTTGACAACTTCGAGAAGCGTGCCATCGATGATAACCGGTCCCGGAGCGACGAGGTCATTAAACATGACCTTCGTCTTGTCTAGGTTCATCCGGAGACCAATTCGTTTGGAGGCTTCATTCAAGCTGTGCAGCATTTCTTGAACTTCCTGCAGCGATTCTGCTATGACTACGATATCATCAGCAAACCTTAAGTGCGAGATGTATTCGCCGTTTATATTGATGCCTCGCCCGTTCCAGTTTAAAGTCTTGAAAACGTCTTCCAATGCATTTGTAAACAGTTTCGGGGATATCACATCCCCCTGTCGTACTCCTCGATGCAATGAAATCGGTCTTGTTTGACTATTCTGTACTTGGACGGACATCGTTGCAGCTTCATACACGCTTCGCAGCACCTCGATGTATCGAAAGTCAACCTGGCACCTCTGCAGGGAGTCCAGAACAGACCAGGTCTCGACGGAGTCAAAGGCCTTCTCATAGTCCACGAAAACGAGACACAGAGGCTGATTATACTCCTGGGTCTTCTGTATAATCTGCCTCAAAGTGTGTATGTGGTCTATGGTGCCAAATCCTCCGCGAAAACCGGCCTGCTCCGGTGGTTGGAAGTCGTCCAACCGTCGCGTCAGCCTATTTGTGACGACCCTCGAAAACAATTTGTAGATGTGGCTCAGGAGCGATATAGGGCGGTAGTTCTTGAGGAGGGTCTTGTCCCCCTTCTTGAAAAATAAAACTACCATGCTCCTGCTCCACGCTCTTGGAGTTCTCCCTTCGTGGAGAACGGAGTTGAAAATACGCTGCAGCTGCCTAAGTACAGGTGTTCCCCCTGCCCTTAAGAGCTCAGTTGTAACTCCGTCCTCGCCCGGGGCTTTTCCATTTTTTAGTTGTTTGAGGGCGCACTCAATTTCATAAATGCTGACGTCGGGAAATTCGTCGGAATAGTGTCGGACTAAAGCAGCTCGGGGATCGGAAGGGACAGGCTCTGGTAGCGGAGATTGCGAGGCATACAACTGGCTATAGAAGTCTTCCACCTCTGAGAGGATCTCTGGCTTAGAGAAGACGAGACGACCATCGGAGGCAGTCAGCTTGGATATGTGGCTCCTCCCAAGACGCTTCACGAATACTTTGGAACCTCGGTTTTGTTCTATTGCCTCCTTAATAAGGCGTGTGTTGGAACTTCGAAGATCCCGCCGTACCGCTTTTCGAATACGTCTCGTGAGTGCTCGCTGGTCTGCCGCTGCGGCCTCGCGTCTCTCCCTCATGAGTTCCAGGGTCTCGTCTGAAAGTTTGGACTTCCTGCCCGCATGCCTATTCCGACAGAACCTGTTACCCACATCCCTCACGACTTCTACTACTTTACTTAAGTCCTCGTCAACGTCACATTCGGTTTCCAGCACATCGAATCGGTTTTGAAGTTCCATTTGGAATCTTTCTGAGCCGGCAATGGTTTGGAACAGCGTAGGCCGGAGCGTGGACTTTATCAGACGGGTGCGTTCCAGCTTGAAGTTTATATTCAGAGTGCCTCGTACAAGTCGATGATCACTTCCGGTGTTGAACCTGTTGATCACAGAGACATCTCTGAATATACGCCTCTTATCCGTCATGATAAAGTCGATCTCATTTTTCGTCACGTTATCGGGGCTCTGCCAGGTCCACTTCCTATGGGGCTTCTTCTTAAAGAATGAATTCATTAAGAATAACCCCTCTCGTTCCAAGAAGTTGACCAGCATCTGCCCCCTGTGATTCCTGTTCCCAATACCATGTGGCCCCATAACCGATTCGGTGTCCGTGCGTACTCCCACTTTGGCGTTGAAATCCCCCATGACAACATTGAAGTGGGCCCTTGAGGTGTTGTGCAGGGCTTTATCTATGTCTTCGAACATAGCTTCCACTTCATCATCCGAGTGTGCGGTGGTCGGCGCATATACCTGTACGACCTTAATAGAATATCTCTAAAACCTTAGTAAAATATCAAATAAATATTAATTAATTGCATTAGCAATAAAAGAAAAGTATTGGAAGTTAAAACGAACTCACGAAGCGAGTGCACCATACAGAGTGAACGAACACTTTTATAAACTCTCGTCCATATACTAAAATAAGATGAAATAATAATTCAATAATTTATTTAGCAAAAGAAAGATAAGGATACCCTTCTATCAAATATTTTCTAGATTCAGGATCGGTAACTAAAGTGCAGTGGGACGTTGTGAGCTGATACAGATACAGGTAATAATAAACCTTAATAGTTTGAAATTAGATATATTATGTCTTACTATATACCTACTTGCATTTAAGACGTTATTTTCTGTAACAAAAAAAATGAGCCATAAAATAAAATGACAATGTCACATAAAAATAAAGTTTTAATAAATGCTCAAAGATATCCTAAAATAAAGCGACACAGAGAAACAATAAGGTTGAAAATAATATGTTGAAATTTTGCCCTCACGCTGTTTTGAAACTCTTTTCTTCTTTCTTTCGCAGTATTGTCATCCACAGAGTCACTATTCAATGGATCTAAAATATATATTATAAACTAGGTGTACTTCACCCCATTATTGTACTAAAATAGCCAACTTTTAACAGAAGTTGGCGCGTTGTCACAAATGTTGGCAAAACAAATAAATTATTTATGAGTTTATTCTTATTTCATGCTTATTTTTTTTTTTATATGGAAGTAAATAGTTATTGACATAAACTTATCGAAAAAAAGATATTTCCTTAGAAATATTGGTTTAATGGTGTTTATTTTAAACGTGTAATGCGGTATGTAAATTATAACGTCTTAAAGTTAGCGATGATTTAATTATAATGTATGCAGTGGATTAAAGCATATTAAAATTGATAAATGGCCTCACTTATTTTTGTGATCTTATTTATTGGGCCGATTTTGAAGTGTTCATCGGACATCTAGTACATATTTGATCGAAGGGGATGAATCTTTATTTCCACGGTACGATGAATTTATGCTATTATAATTCACAATATTTATTTTAAAATGCAAAATAAATGTCGGCTTTGTGACATAAATTGGCTGTGCACAAAGAGCAGTTTTATTTGAAGAGACCGCAAATTCTATGAAATGTATGTACAATCGCGGCAACTGAAAACTGTAGCTGCAGCTGGCAACTTTAATTGAAAACTCGTAAAATGTTAACAATTTATTTTAACTAAAGTTTCTCTGTGTGCACAGCGCTAAATAGTTTTATTTGAACAGCATCACGGAACCACGGCCCCTATTAGATTTACATGTTTCATTTTGGAGTAAAATTAGCGGAAGATGCACGAATAATGAGAAAAGATGTGGTGATTAAAAACTACACTTATATTTATTGGATAACGGGGGATTTTATAGGAACGGTAATTGTTTTAGTACGGTAATATTATTTTTTCGATACTTAGTCTGGAAGCCATAATAACTAATTGACATTTCGTTCAAAAGGATTAGGCAAGTACACCTATGCAATGAAACCGGGTAATAAAATGGTATTCGTACATTGTGCATTTGTTCTTGCTTAATTCTTATTTCTTCATTCAAAAGATTGATGCAGAAAAGAAGTGAAGGCAAATAAATAAGTTAATAGGTAAGGTGTCACAGAGTTCACGTTTATTAATTGTAGAAGAACAAAGTCTGGCACGTTTGTTTTAAACGATATATTTTTTATGGCTCAGACGTGATACAAAGCCGACAAACCAATCTACATAGAGTACAAATGAGTCTGTCACTTTTTTTGCTACTACTCAGCACTGAGCAGTCGACTCATTAAAAAGTTTCATTCATCATCGTGTCCATTGATTAACGTAGTTTTTCTTCTTCCGTATCCTTTAATTTGTTCGTTTTTTCGTTGTTGTTAAAATCACTGGCTCATACAACCATTTTAAATCCAAATAATTTGGTCTATTAATACAGATAAACTAATTCTAAAAGTTATTTTTCTATCCCTTACATAATTTTTTGTTAAAATTAAATTGCAAGGCTGTGAATCACGGGGATTTAATATAATTTCCAATTGAAACACAAAATAAAGCGCTCACGCAATTGAGTAGCGAGTTACAACGCTCACTCCAATAAAATATTTCTCGTTCTCGCAAGACCATTTTTTACAGCAATCAGTAAATGGATAGTATAAAAACATGATTTTTAAAAATAGCAAATATCACCTATCGTCTGTAACAAACTGAAGATGATTTTTGTGTATAAGAAACGTTCATAGACAAGAAACTATAATGCTTTATCAATGTCAGCCTGTACTTAATATGAAGTGCCGTCTTGATTTATACTGTTGCCAATAATTTAAATCATAATTTCATAGTCAATAAATTACAAATTGTGCAAACATTTGTTCCATGAATTGAACTGAACATGGTTTATCCTATTTAATTATAATTGGAAGAATATTATACTGGATGGAATTTTAATTACTTTATGGATAAAAGGAATCTTTTAGCGAGGGTGAAAATGAAGCGAGGGCACGAAAAACAATATAGTTTAAATATATTTTTAGGTACGTTTATATACCCAATAAAAATACTTTTATTTTAAGCACGCCCACTGTTGTTTCCAGTAAGTTTTCCCCGCGTGTAAGTGCGTCTTAATTGTTCACATAATACGTAAAATTAAGCCGTGATTTAAAAGGAACATTGTCTTTCAGCGCGATACCTTTTACGGCCTATAAAATGTAATGGCCATTATAACAGAAGGTCACGTGGCGTAGGTACTTTTTGGGTCACAACTCACTATAGATTAGTATCTCAATCCAATGGTTTTTGCAGAAACAAGCGTGTGAGTAATAAGTATGTATATTGTATATACTAAAAATATGATTTTATGCTATTCAGTTATTTACTACTTCTTAGCTAAACCATACTAGACGAAAGATTATTCTGCACAGTAACCCGAAATCGTTTTGAATGGGTAATTTCCGACGCAATATTACTCTCCATATACTCACGACAAAGCAAACGCAAATCATTCCACGATTTGTTAGAATCCATTTTAAGAGTAATTGAAATGTTATATGCGATGTGATCTTTGAGCGGTATAACATTCCATGTTCGGGCATAAGTGATTGAGGTACTCTTTCTATAGGCTAGCGGCACGTTAAGATGGCCGTTTTGTTGTCTGTCGATTTATCAAGTTTAGTCCATTGAATTCATTGTTTTGAAGTGCAAATTTATAGATTGTATAATTTTACGACACAAGTCGGCATTTTTCCCTTCAATATTGTAATCTGTCAAACTGGCTATCATAGCGTGCCGCTACTGTAATTACGACTACGAGATGAACTACAGAGCGCGAGGCCTCGTATTTATGGACGACGCTCATGACACCTGAAACGGGGGTCCAAACAAAGTTATCAGTGGGCGACATCTGTGCTCGTCCAGCTAGAGAGATAGTAACGGTTTAGATCTGGGCAATCATGTGGAAGGAAATCCGAATTTTCAATTTTCGTTCTCAATTCAAGGATTTTCGTTGTTGCTCATATTGCGCATGACAGTCATAGAGGGAGTACATTGGCTTTTGCCATTCATGTAGGATTCCTGTCAGTGTAATTCAAGCTGCTTTATCTATGTGTGTGTTGAACTTCCCGGAGGTGCCAAAAGCTTACAAGCTTCCTTTTCTTATCATTCTTACCAGTCACCATTTACTCTACAAATTAAAGGAACATTGTGCAACATATGATGCAATATACATATAAGCCTGTTAAGGTAATATCACAACACAATCTCCTAAAATTTTGTATACATAGTTATTATACTTTAATGGTGAACTTCGTCGAACGGTAGATCTGGTCTCGATTAAAAATTAATGAAAATACATCTAGGAGCGCACGGAATGCGTTTATTGATTAATTCTTTATGAAAAAGCACTTATTAATTATAATTGATTCCATAGCATATTTAATGTCTAGTTAACATAATATCTGCCATCTGATCAAATGGGACGTATAATTTGTTACAAAAGGGATATTAGCACATTTTAAAGCGAGATATGATGTTGCTTATCAAGTGGAATTTTCATTAACATGAATCCGTGCAGTAGCTTAACATTTTGTTAAATATATCTCAACTATTAAATGCTGGATTCTTCGCGTCAGTTCTCTAGTTCACCAAAACAATGATTGATTGAATATAATAGTTATTACTATACTTAATTAGTTACGGAACTACCTAGTATGAAATGGCTAATCTTCTCTACTATAAAAACAAATATGTTTATGTATTTTATTTCTTGTGAATTGTAAAACAACGGACAAGATGGGAAAGGAAGTAAAAAGGACGGTATGATACTTAGGTTGAGTTAAAATATACAAAAGCTAACACGGGAATTAAGATGGTTCTGGTATGAAGCTGATTCAGGAAATCTCTGCGCCTGAGGGATGGCGTGCCGGGCCGTTAGAATATTATAAAATATACACCTAAAACATTAACACTTAGTGTGTGAATGTGGCACTAAAGATGCATGACGTAAGTATTAGAATTCTATTAACTATATTTATTAAGTCTCTTGGTTACATAGTTTTTTGCTGAAATCTGTGTTCGCGAATAAGTACTATGCTTGAAATTTAAAAATCGTTTTTTGTTTTGTTTTATACGATGTTGTTTTTACTATTGGCTCCAAAGTTCCGATGTATTGTATTCAAATTATTATCTAAAGCGGGAGGTTAAAGGTTTATGAAGACTGTGAATTACATTAGAAATTGTTTTTTCTAATAAATTACAAATTCTACCTAACGTGAAAATGTGTTTTTAATAGTTGTTTAATTTTTTCAAACAGTAATAGGTACTATGCTCGAAAAATAAAAAACAGTATAGCCGATATCAACTTAGCTCCTGTACTTTTTATGTTCTTATGTATAAGGTCTGACAAACACCCACAATACTTGAAAATAATCAGTGTATTAGCCTTGGAAAATTGATGTACAAGGGGCGGAGAAACAGAGAGAAAGGTCATATAATATTATAATGTGACATTTGACAAAAAATAATTATCATATATATTTACTATAATATATTATTTATAATAACATTGTCATAAATCGAGACTAAGTTATTCTAACGGTAACAGTTATGCTTAGCATCAGCTGAAGCACGATGTGGGTATTGCCTTAATTTTTTTCGTACAGACTCAGATCTGTCTATATTGATTATTCTATACAATTAATTCGTAGCTAAGTTAATAATATAGTTTTAAATAAACGCAGTGTGCACCTTTAAAGTATGGAAAATAATAATGTGTAAACACCAAACATAGGGGTAGAACATTTATTTAGGAGTGTATATTTATGTAATGTATTTTTTTTCCAGAATAAATATAAGAACGAGAAGCAAGAAAGCACGTAGTTAAAAACTGTTTAAAACGGTATTAAAACTACAAAGAAATAATGTATTGGTGATAAAGTGTGGTCTAAGGTTAAAAGTTCAAATGTATACAAATGTGTATAATATGTTTTAAAATACGTGTCTGCAAGCGCTACCTTGAAAATAATACTAAATAAAAAAGCCGATATACATTAATTTAATAAAAACCATGTTATCCACTATACATTGATATCACCATTGACTTATATTCTACCGATAGACGAGACACGTAAAAGAAATAAAGTGCCCCCGTATTTTAAAAGCACACTGCAATATTACATCACTTACCTGGTATTTTATTAAAATATTGTAACTTCAGACGATTTGCTTTCGGTTTGACGGCCAAACATTCATTTATTACTTTTAAACGTATGCGATAAGGCGTACTGCACTGTCACTGTCACGAAGCAGACTTATTCATGTGTGGTGCATGCACCGCAAGTAGGTGGGACACATTTTTTGTACTGAATGTCTTATCTAGTGTAACATTGATATCGATGAATATCACCATGTTATCAGTTATAGTAAATTACATTATTCGGCATTCATTCATATTACATAATATTATGTAAAAGGCGGTGTAAATTCCCCGAATAGGAAAAGAAGGTCATACACCCATTACAGCATTCGTCTGTTTGTCATTTTCGGGATTTCCTTGGGCGGAATTACAGGAATTTAACACTAAAACCCCGCTATTTCCTTCAAAACTAAGGGAATGGGATACATCTTCATACTGCATACATGCATACTGCCAGTTGGCTCATATTATGTATTGGGAAGATTAGAACCTTATTTTAATATATGTTGTAACTACTGTTTTTGTTTATTTATTTAAATCTTTATTATACACATAAAATAACAAAATAAAAAGTACAAAGTGCGGTCTTATCGAATATGATTATACAGGGTATATCAAGACCGCGACCGAAAACGAAGCCAGGTGGTAGTTTTAGCGGTTACAGACACAATGCAACTAATAATTTTGCAAAAACAGAAACGGATTTTTTTTTACAATTTTTTAGAAATCATCGTGTTTGGAGGGTAAATATCTAGTTTTTGCATAAATAGTAATTTAAACCCTTACGTACCATTGCGTGTTTAAAAATAAAGCGGTGTGCATCATAATTTTAGAAAAAGTATGTATTTATCACTCAAATACGACAAGTAAAAAATTACAAAAAAAATTGACGATTTTTTTGTGAAAATTTTACTTGCATTTGGTTTGATATCACTAATACGGTAGTATTAGGTGGTAACCTGGCTTCTTTTTCGGTCGCGGTCTTGATATATCCTGTATATCTTAGCGAATTTGATTTATTTAATACTACCATCTGACTTCATTTTTGGTCGCAATCTGGGTACTACATCATACTTTGTAGATGCTATCCTGCCTACACACCTACTAACTGCGAATTCTGTAAGACAGCTTCAAAAGAAGCATCTTAATCATGAAAACAGAGTGATCTTTTTAGGTTTCATTTCTTCATTTTAAAGTATGAAACCTTAAAGGCATCACGATTGTATTACAATGATTAATTAGTACGGCGTGATAGTAAAACATAATACTTCTGAGATGCAGAGCAGTATTTTAAAGAAAACTTTTCATTGTGTAATAAATATCAAAGTGTATTAAATATTAAATACATTGCTGGTAATACATTTTCCAGAATTCATTATTGTGCGAGTAATACGATGCCGTAATTTGAGATCGAATCTTATTATGAATTATATGTTTGATAAAAATATTAAATAAAATATAGCCTCCATGTTATTTCTTAATGACGTCGTTATCTCATGGTTGAAGGTTTACATTTACAATTGGTTATGCAGTTTTCAAATATTGCTTACTACAAACAAACAAACAAAATATTAATTTACCACGATTAAATATAAATGTTTGTTTGTAGTCGACAACAACAATAGAATGGAATAATTTCCACACTGTAATTTCTGTCGTTACTACTATTACAAATGCTAATGTTTATTAATTGTTAGTTACGCTTTGGCGCCTTAGCTAGTTATTCGACCATCATGAAACTTTCCATACACTTTATCAGTAATAAAGGGAACGACATAGCGAATTTTCATCTAGAAAAAAATACTATTCCTGAAGTGTAGAAAAGTAACTATTAAAGTGCATCCATACCGCAGTCACTTTTTGTGGAGCGACGTTTCCAAATGTTACTCAATAGCAATTGATAACAAAGAGTTATTTTTTGTTAGTATATGTTGCCATGTTATTATATTTCTGTTAAGTAATATTGCTTAGTTATTGAAAAACATTCAACATGTGGTAGTAATCGATAGCATTGAGAACATAACATGCAGAGCAACTCTATTGTTGCTGAAAGATACTCTATGATATATTTTTTTGTTTTGGTTATTGGCAGTATGGTTGCGATGAGTAACATTCATCAAATAGTACTCACAAAAGCAGCAAATATTTTTCTAATGTTGCCCAGTGTTGCTCCATAAAAGATAATTGTGGTGTGGGTGCAGGCAGTCCGCCATAACTCGGCCGACAAAATACACTGCTCAAGAAAAGTTTGTGTAAAATGTAATTCCTTTTTTTTAAGAAACTAGAACGAAGAAGAATAAGTTTCGACGTTTTGCTTCGGTCCATGCAGACAATCAGAATGTTTAGGTTGAGTTTTGGGTGTTAATTCCGTTTATTCAAAATCTACAGCATTGATTAATCAAATATGCGCTTAATCGCTCACTAATTGTGCGCAAGACCAAATTTAAGTCTTTAAAGCTTTCGCACATTTATACACGATCGATTATTTTGGAAAAAGTGCAGACGCAAAATATGCGTTGCTTTCCCGTGCTATTTAATATGCTTAAAACTGCATAAGCTAAGCTATCCGATGACAACTGTTCAGCGCGTTTCGGTTAATGCGTGACCGAATTTTTTGGCCCATCCAATATTATGCCTGGATTACTGAAGTACGGCTCAGTGAAAATCTGATATTTGGAAAAGAAATACTTATCCCTGAGTAAACATGAGCGAGCGAGCGAATTCGTAAGCAAAGTCTGCTTCTATATAAATAGATTTGCAGTGACTAAATTACTTCTACAATTTATACGTTTTTTTTTCACTACATGCAAAAACAAAAATATATAAGACACTGTAAAAACATTAGAAGTGTAGCGGCCATCGGTTCAAGTCTGCCAAAATAGACTCAATCGCAGAAAGCTATGAGATCCACTGTAAAGTGTAAAGTCAAGTCGGTGGACTTATTACCTTATCTATGATAGCATCCATCCAACAGCTTTGTCACGTTTATTGTCTGTCTATTTCGTTAACTAACAACGTTTTATTGTGACCGTATCACAATAAGAAATCTTTATTTCTTTAGTTAATAGAATGACTTGGCGATCGCTGATCGTATATTACCGCAGTAGAATCTACGTACATTTATATACGATTTCGTTATGTTTGTGTCTGCATTATACAGGGTATCTCAAGACTGCGACCTAAAACGAAGCCAGGTGGTAGTATTAGTGACTTCAGACACAATGCAGGTAAAAATTCGCCAACTTTTTTTGTATTTTTTTTACTTATCGTCTTATTTGGGTGATAAATACATAGTTTTCCTAAAATAATGATGTAGGCCTCTTTGTATTTCAACACTCAATGGTACTTAAGGGTTTAAATTATTATTTTCGCAAAAACTAGGTATTTACCACCCAAAAAAGAAGATTTTTAAAAAATTCTAAAAAAATATCTGTCCAAATTTTGGTGAAATTTTTATTTGCATCGTGTCTGTAACCACTAAAACTACCATCTGGCTTCGTTTTCGGTCGCAGTCTTGATATAGGTCCGGTATAACGCGCTAGTGCTATGTTCAATTAGGACTATTCAAAATAGTAGATCATTCTTGTGTTATTTTTATACGCCTAATCTCGTTGAAAACTTCTCGAATCCCACGTCGGGCTACGTACTTTATCTGAGTTCTAACATTTGGAAATCCTCACTATACTAGTTGGTCCTATCGCGTGTAGGGACAACTAGTTTGGTCTAGGCTATAGGTACAACTGAAAGTGAAATGTCTCATTCAACCTGGGAATAATGCTCTCTGACGATATATTTAAAGATGGGCAAAGATTTGGCCTTTCTTAACGTTATTGGTGAAGCATTCCACAACCGAGCAGTTTCTACGATGAAACATCTGTTTAAATCGACCTAAATCACCCGGGTCACAAGGCTCACTGCGGGGGTGGTGCGAAAGTGGTGCGTCTTCACCGATAGCAACTCTGATTAGGACCGCCGATAATGCCACGTCGTATCTATGACAGCCTCCGTGGCGTAGTTGGTTGAACGCCAGCTGTGAAACGAGAAGCCGTGGGTTCGATCCCCGCACCGAGACAAATATTTGTGTGATCCATAGGTATTTGTTTTGGTTCTGGGTGTTTGTGAGACCGAAAAGTCTCTCGTAGTTCCTGATACCCACGATACAAGACTCGATCTTTGTGTGGGGTCAGGACCAGGGTTGAGTTTTTATTTATTTATTATCTGTTGTGGGCGTCCGTAACACCTTTAAACGGGAATCCAATGTAATAACCAGGTGGAGGACAGTTGTGTCCTCTCCATTAAAAAACCCAGTAGTGGCTACTGGCTGGTAATGGATGGTAATGTTTCTTATTCTAAGATATCGGGCCTCGAGCAAAAAGCAAATGACAGTCATCAAGGGTTTTAGGCGGTATGCTGACGCAGGATTTGTAAGGAATCCGTCTCGGCTGTAATATCCGCAAGCGTACTGGACTGGAAGGCCAGCGACACCAGCATACCCAAATCGGTGTCCTTCGGTGTACAGAAATGGGATATTAAAAGAATTGCTCTCAATAACGGCTTCTAAATATTACGTAATATGTAATTTGCTGGCAATTCAAATATGTAAATATACAGAGTTAATTTGTCAAGTGTCTGTTGTGTCAAGTGTCTCTGAGTGGGTTTTTCAAGTGCCTCCAAAATAAATATTTATGGTCTGGCCTTTTTCAGAATGCGTTCCTGACACATGTCAGTTGATCATGACTAGTGATGGGAAATAATTAACATATTGGTAAACCTTTGAATTACTACTAGTAAAATTAATATTGTATCAATTATTAAGTATGGACTCTAATATCTCGGTCAAAGTCTTCGAAAATATGCTTCTTCGTTTTGTCCAATACTTTGGCCCAGTCTTCTGTTGTGACTTTTGCGCAAGATTCTTATAACATAATCATTTCTTTTTTTTTACTAATATTTTTTTTTGCCTTGTATAACTTTTTTATTAATATTCTTAATGTTTTCGGATATTTCTAACATTGGTTTACATATATATATATATATATATATATATATATATATATATATATATATATATATATTTTGTTGCATTTTGTAAACGTAAATATGAGTATATAGTAATTAATAATTACTATATAATTACTAATTATGAATCATACATATTGTTTTATCACAAACAGTGCAAGTTGTGACCGCCTTCAAAGGGTGTTACTCTTAATTTATTTATTGTGTATTTTATTAGTCTAAGTTCTATTGTAACAACCACTGGCTGTCCTAAATAAATAAAATAAAATAAAATAAAATAGCGGATAAATATTGTGGTGGGCTGCACAAACTTTTATTTGAGCCTAAATTAGATTCTAAGAACCCAATGGCCATATAATAGAGCCAATTCGTCGATTTCAAATCGCATTTTTGTAAGCTTGTTGTCAACTAGTAATTTTAGGAGCTCGGTTTTTAACATCCCCATATCTGCTTCAATTCAATTCCTTTTTTCCGTTAGCTTGTTGGGTGCTGTATTCATTTGTACCGAATAAACATATATCTTTTTAACTATTAAAAAGACAAAATGTATTATTTTATAGTATCTATAACAATAAAATTGCAATTTTAAATTGCCTGCTACTTTTGGTAACATCACTACAAAAATGTACATTTGACATAACCTTGCTCCGACGTAGTATGAATTTATAAAAATAATATTTTATATTTATTTATCATCAAATTTACTCAAATGTTATAAGCTTTATCTTTTATTTACTTATTAATTTATTTTTATGATATTTAATTTCGTTGTTAAGGTAAGTTAATGCATTTTTTGTTATTGTAAATGCAACGACACTTCAAAATTGCGTCGTCTATTCGGCTACGATCTGTCAGGAACGCATTCTTAGAGCGGCCACACGGTAATAATTTTAAACAAGGATATGCTTAATCTATGTAAACTCTAAATTTAAAAATAAACATGAGATTTCTATTGAAGCTTTAGAAAAAAACTGTTAAAAACTGTTTTAAGTCACTCCCTGTTAATTTCGCACCCAGCGCAGACTAGGCATTGGGGTAGTGACAGAAAAAAAACTCTTTCCTTTAGTTTGCTATATTCCACATATTCCACTTCCCAGAATTTGATCCTTATTAGCGATACTATCAAATAGTGTTTGATAGTATCGCTAATAAGGATCAAATTTTGTTTCTTTTTTAATAAACGGGTTCGATTTCTCGTTACGCATATTGATATTAAAATATCAAACATTGTAGGTTTGGTTTACATATAAATAATAGGCCGGCCGTGAGTCCTTTGGTTATTTCAGCTGTTCCGCATAGTTTCGGATTTGGCTATCCACTTCCAATTTAAAAAAAAAACAACTTCATATACTTAAGCAATTTGGTTGGACACATAGATTTTATACATTTAAATTCACATAATACTTTATTTGTAATTTTAATGTCTTCGTGTTTTCTGTAGCTAATAAAACACATCTTATCAGACGTTAACACAAAAAGCAGTAAGTTAACATTACTAACATCGATAACACAAAAAATGAATGCTTAACGTGAGTTGCAAATGTCTTATTTGTATAATTCTAGCTGTACTACTAGTAATCACTTCTGACTTCGTGTGCCGTGTTTCGTTCCCTAGATCAACGGCCACAAAGATGTTATGTATAATACGGAAAGGATGTATAGATATTTAGGTTAATAATAAAAAAATATTATGTTTTAATTATTGAAGAGATTTGATTATCTTAGTGTTCGAAAGGCTTAAACCTACTGTATTCGCCAAAAACCGAAACAAGTAATTTTTAAATATTATTTAGTTTTTTAATAATAAAAAAAAAACAATACTTCCTCTCATATACATTCACCAATCTTGGTAATTGTAAAAAAAAATTCTGGCCGCATAACCAGTTTGTTTTAAATAGTATCTATTTTGAAGAAAAATTAAAGACTGATATTGCATTTTTGCACTGCCTCGGTGGCGTAGTTGTAATACGGTACTGTTACAAAGCTGAGGTCTCGGGTTCGAGTCCCGGGTCGGGCAAAGTGATATTGGATTTTTCTATTCATTATCAGCCCGGAGTCAGGAAGTTGTGCCCGATATGGCGATAGGCTCGCCCCCTATCACATCGTGGGACGAAACGTGCAAGGCGAAATGTGGGTGTCCTAGTGGCGCCTCTGCCTACTCCTTCCAGGATAAAGGCGTGAGTTTATGTATGTATGTATGTATGATATTGCATTGTTCGGATTGCTGACTTGCATAGCACAAATCATAAATTTTATTCTGTTGAAATTTTCGAATTTTACCGCAAGGATTGTTAAAAAAAATGCAGTTCTTTACATCCAATTTTAATCTATTTTCGATATCCTTGTCTTATCTCTATAAAATAATATATGAACCAACTCTGTAAGGTTACGCCCAAGGTTCTATGAAGTTTCGCCTGTCTCCTTTAAATATGTACTTTAAATAATTCAAAATAAATATATCTACATAAAAATACTTAAAAATAAGGCATCAATGCACTAAAATTAATTAATAATCATTTGTGTTCGCAAAAAACAAGACTAATGCTTAATAATTTTTTGTCCTCAGCGCACTTAAAAAGGTGTCACTTAAAAAATCAGTGTTGTTTATGAAAACAAAAAATTGTAATTACGTTTGGGTATACCTCGGCAAAAAGTTTTGATTGAGTATAAAGTTTTACCGTGCTATCTCAAAAAGTCATGGGCTATTTTTAAAGAAAATAACATAATTCTATTTGACATTAGCATTAAAATTAAGTGAAAGTTGCTGTAGTTCAAGTGAATAAAAAATAATGAATTTACTGGATTTGCGGCACAAAGTTGAATACAATACCATTAGTATCGTCACTGTTTTCCGTATAAACTTCAACTGTCCAAATCTCAGGCTAATCCATGAGTCGGATACGCTTAAAATATTCTTAACATTACGCTTATTTAAATTTTATTAGATGTGTAATTGCCTCGGTGTTGCAGCTGTACTACGGCACGATTACAACGCTGAGGTCTCAGGTTCAAATCCCGGGTGGGGAAAAATGATATTGGATTTTTAAATTCATTATATATCAGCCCGAAGACAGCAATTTGTGTCCAACATACCGCTCTCCATCATACTCTCAATTGTAGAGGGGGCCCGTGCCCTGCAGTGGGACGTATATGGGCTAATACATGATGCTATAGACTCGCCCTAAATCACATCGTGAGACGGAACGCAAAAGTTGAAACGTGGGTGTCCTGGTAGCACCTCTGCCTACCCCCTCCGGCAAAAAGGCGTAATGTTTGTGTATGGGTGAATAGTTGTGTATTTTTTTGTAACCTAGTACCCCACAGAAGAATTTATATGAGAACGAGGAAGCCAGCAGGTGCTGACCAGATGGTGAGGGTTACGCCTGCCCATTCCCAGGAGCAACACCGTCCACAACTTGTTATGAACATTTGCACTGCATGGCACTGTACTGCGCTCTTCATCGCGAGATGCGGATAAAATCTCTCATCCATCCATCCATCAGCCAAAGAAAATCCACAGCTGAATATAGGCCTCTCCTAATGATTTCCACAGTGACCTGTGAAAATCAATGCAAAACCTCTCAATATTCTTTAATTTCGTTGGCCACTGTGTTTTTCGAACCAGAGCTAAATAGCACTTACATAATCTTGTGTAGCGACTGAAATAGACAAAGTAGTTGTGGGCTAGTTTGATTGGCACTTTCACAGTCTCCCGCATTCGAGGGACCTGCCATCTAGTTGTGTGTGTCTACAACCACTAGATACAAGACAACAACAAACAAATAAGAGAGACAACTCAAATAAATAACTGAACTGAACTACAAACTTTATATTCACAAACATTATGTATAGAACCGAGCGACATTGACCTCTGATATTTAGCGATGAAAGACTGTCACAGCTGTTGACAAAGAACAAATGTGTTTTTCTTTTTCTTGTGAAACTGAATTACTGGAAAAATTTAATGGCTCCCGTGTGATCTCAAGAAGTACTGGACGTTTTTATTTAATTAAGTACTATTAAAGTTACCACTTCGAACTGTATATTGTTGATGTGCTAGTCAAAATAAGCTTCAATTCCAGAAATTTCAATTTGGATATTATTATATTATTGTACAGTATGACGCTACGCTGAAATTCGTAATCACTACCCACAAACTTTCCATCGCGGTTGACTTCGTGCAGTGCCAAAATTATAAAATAAATTAACGGAAGCTGTGTACTTAGTTAAAAGATAAAAATAATAATATGTAACGTTAAATATTACATTACGGCATGGTTTTAACACATAAAAAACCTATAAAAGCGGAATATGTATTAAAAAATACTTTGCTAATTGTTTACAGTCCATTCAGTATAATAACAATAAAACCCGATGTCTAATCCCGCGGCACGTCGACCCAACCGGTTCAATTATATTAGCATTATACACATATGTAGGTAATTATAACCAGCACATGACCAAGGTCGTAACAGGTAAACAAATACCAACACATGCATTCGAAGCCGTTCAAAAAAGACTTGATTGCACTGGATCGTCTCATTTTCGTTTCAATCACTTTTTCGTTCGGAAATCCTATTGAAACTGGGAAAAGTATATCAGGAAAATCTACACTAAAATAATAGGAATACTTTGTGATGAAAAAATAGCTTATTATCTACTTCATCATCATCAGCCCGTTTCAGTCCACTGCTGGACATAGGCCTCTCCCAAGGTACGCCACAGAGCCCGGTCTGCTGCTTCACGCATCCAGTCGCTGCCGGCCCTCTTCGTCAAGAGTAATAAAAATATCTGAATTTTCGATTTTAATATACCAAATAAACCAGGTTTTTAACAACCAATTAAACTTATGGAGAATATGATTTCTAGTCAGCCTTTGTGAGCTACGGCGTAGTAATTTAACATGACCAGAAAGTTAAAATAAAAATGCTATGTTTGGTTGACTGCGAATCGCACCGACAAATCAAAGGTCGCGTGTTCGATCCACAGCACACACATATGACTTTTTAAATATGTTTATACTTGTAGTTCATTATCGCTAACTACAGCGATGTAGGAAAACATCGTGAGGAAATCTGCATGATATGAATATCTCTTAAGACCTTTCCAAGGATTTTGAAGGTATGTGAAGTTCGCCATACCGCACATGGCTAGTTTGGTGGACTTGGGAGTAATTCCTTCTCATGCGCAGGAAATCCGTGCTCAAATGTCAGCAGTGACATATAATATATATATGGACTATGGACGTATATTTTATGGATACTACTTTCGAGTGCCTTTGTGGCGTAGTTGTATTACGGTGTGGTTACAACGTCAGCGTTGTAACCACCACGACCTCAGGGTCTCGGGTTCGAATCCCGGGTCGGGCAAAGTGATATTGGAGTTTTCTTGTCATGATCAACCCGAAGTCAGGAACTTGTGCCAGTTATGACGATAGGCTCGCCTCGTGTCACATCATGGGACGGAACATACAAAGCGAAATGGGTGTCCTGGTAGCACCTCTGCCTACCCCTTTTGGGAAAAGGCGCGAGTTTATGTATGTATATATGTATAATATACATTGCTTTTTGCTGTCCCATCTGTCGCAGATGCTTAACATTAGATAATAAATGACCGAGATAGAAAGATTAAGTCGCGGTTGTCAGCGAATTTAGCGCGTGGGAGCGCGCGCGCGCTTTTCTAGGAACTGAGAGCTCCCGCAATGGATCATAGAAACTTTCGCTACATTTTGTATAAGGGATGGAAAATTTTGCGAAATTTGTGCGTCTTTGAAGACTTAATATATTGAAGGTACGGCTACTGGGAATAAGAGGCTTATATATGATTTTATATACACACAACTCATTATATTATGATTGCTCATTTTAACATTTTATCATAAAAATGGCTATATTTCAGCTCAGGGTATGTCTGTTTTAGTATTATCAATAGCCTGATATAATTGTGACATATTAGTCTATCTAAATTAGAGGCTTTGGTCCACATTCCCTGACTAATTGATCGGATTAATTATCAGTTCAATATGAGATTAGTAAAATAATAACGAGATTTGGTGTGGCGGTCACAATCAGCAAGTGCGCCTAAAATTTATGCGTGGGGGTGCGCAATCAAGGACAATCACCGTAATTAAAACTTGTGCTGGCTTCGACCCATGGATAACAAGAACAATCAATGTATCTTTTTATTATTAATACGTGAAGGTAAAACTTTGTATGCATTTTTTAAGATTTGCGCGGACGGTTGAAGATTAAATTTTTTATTTTATTTTATTTTGGACAACAAACAGTCGTGTACATCAACAAAAACAAAGATTATATGTTTACAACTTACAGACTTTGAGTGCCAACACTTAAATATTATATGGAGAAAAAGTGCAGAAACCTAATGTTTAATTAAATAAATACTGCAAATTCAGTTAAATAGTGCAAGCATGAGGTGTCCAACTAATAAAGAAAGGTCTGTCTTTGGCTGACAGGAGACGTAAAAGAAGTTTAAGCTTGAAGGACTACCAACATAAAATGATCTGTCTTTTATTGATAGGTGACATTCAAAAAATGGATTTATTTATATAAATTATCTACTAGATACGGCATCTTTCGCTTTATTTATTTATCTTCTTTAAATATAATTAAAATCTAAATGGTCGATGTCTGTACATGGAAGATATATAAGAAATTTTAACGCGAGGGGTCTTTATAACAGCAACAGAAGCCAAAACAATTTTTTTTAGAATTTTTGTCTGTCTGTCTGTATGTTTGCTTGCGCATCACGCAAAAACTACTGCACCAAATGAGATGCGGTTTTCACAGTTGTATTGCTGCATGTTCAACTTAAAAACTGGTATATGTTGCATATACATAGATGCTGTTTCTTTTTGTTTGCTTGCACATTACTCAACAACTACCGCACGAAATGAGATACAGTTTTCACAGTTATATTGGTGCAGGTCCAACTTGAAAACTGGCATATATTTCATCTACATACAGGGTGATTCTTTTTATTTACTTGCTAATAACGCAAAAACAATTAAACTATTACACAAAAAAAGAGATAGTCAACATTATAGAAAACTACAGGCCTATAAGCCTTATATCGAATATTTATAAAGTGTTCTCCAAATTGATATTGAACAGAATAACAGGAATAATGGACGAGCAAAAGCCTATAGAACAAGCTGGTTTCAGAGCGGGGTTTTCAACTACTGATGACATGCATGTCATCAAACAGCAATAGAAAAATATCAAGAATACGGTAAAGCCTTGTACATCGTTTTGGGGGGCTCTAATCCAGCAGGGAGTGTCAAAAAATACATACGTATAATTAAAAATATTTACGCAAATAGCACAGCGCAAATAAAACTGGAATCAACTGGTGTAGGGTTCCCAATAGCCAGAGGTGTGAGGCAAGGAGATCCGCTATCGCCAAAACTTTTCTCAGCAGTCTTGGAAAGCATATTCAGAGATCTTGAGTGGGACAATTTCGGCATTAATATCAAGTAGTAGTAGTAGTAGACAACTTAGCCACTTAAGATTCGCTGATGACATAGTCCTAATAATTGACAACGCGAAGACTCTTCAACATATGCTACAACAGCTAACTGAGGAAAGCAGAGTAGTTGGTCTTACTAAAAATAAATCAAAAACAAAAGTAATGACAAACAGAGAAAAAATATTCACAAAAGTAGACAATGGAGATATTGAATATGTTAAAAACTATACATACTTAGGGTAATTCATATCTTTTAGAGACCGGACAGACATAGAAATAGAAAGCAGAGTGGCCTGTGCTTGGAAAAGATACTGGTCCCTTAAAGAGGTATTCAAAAGCAAACACTTTCCTATGACAGCCAAGAAAAAAGTATTTAATTCTTGCATCTTGCCATGCCTTACGTATGGGTGCCAAACATGGGCATTGACTCAAAAATATCTTTTAAAACTAAGATCGTGTCAAAGGAGTATGATGGGCGTGACACTAAAAGACCGCAAAAGAGCAGCAGACATTAGATCTACAACAAAGGTAGAAGACGTACTAAAGAAAATAAGACGGTTAAAATGGCGATGGACAGGACATATGACAAGGGAAAGCAGAATGAAATGGGCTAAAATTATAACAGAATGGCAGCCACGTGATGGCAAAAGAAAAAGAGGTAGGCAAGCTAGAAGATGGACAGATGATATCAAGAAGATTGGAGGGACAATATGGAAGAGGCCTATGTGTCACAAGACACGCCGATCACTGAACCGGGAAACCCGATGTGTTAAATTTAAGTTAAAAGAAATTGCTACTGTACTTAAAATCATATTTTACTATCAGCAATAAAGGCTAATAATAATAACGCAAAAACTACAAGACGAAATGAGATGCGGTTTTCATATTTATATAGGGCAGGTCCGACTTCAAAAATTGGTATATATCTTATATACAGGGTGTTTCTTTGTATTAGCTTGTACATCACGCAAAAACTACGACACGAAATGAGATACAGTTTTCACCGTTATATTGATGCAGGCTCGTCTTAATATTTAGTATATGTTTCATTTACATACATGTGGTTTCTTTTTATTATACCCATAGGAAATACAGGGAAATTGATTTAGAAACCTCAGAAAATATTAAACTGTTGTCTGCTGCAATTGTAAAGTTAATTTGACGTTGGTAGAATTACATACAGGTTGTTTCTTTTTTATTAATCCACAGTAATTGCATTTCTAACATTACCCTAAGACCTAAAGTCTCCTTGCAAATACTTAAAAATATTTCATAATTTTAAGCAAGGACGTAGCAATATTGAATGTAAAATAATAATGCCAGCGATTTGTAATGATAATTAATAATAACTTTTTCGACCTATTTTGATTTATTCCCCGTCCCCTGCTAATTCCCTGCCCAACGTAATGAGATTAAATTTGGTATGGAGGTAGCTGATACCCTGGGTTAACACTTAGGCACCTTTTTATCCCGAAAAAAAAAACAATGTTCCCGCGGAATGGGAAAGGAATTCCGGTATATTTTTTACTTTTTATGCTCAAAGGGATGGGATGGGACGGGATTACATGGCTTGAGTGAGAATGAAATGGGACAGGCGGGATATAACGGGACGGCACGGATGGGCTGGGTAATTCCATATAAAGTTAATCACGCAGACGAAGTTTGCGGGCAGAAGCTAGTGTCAAATAAAATTGACATTATTTTTACTTGACAGGAGACGTAAGATGTTCAAACAATAAGGTTAACCAACATAAAATAAATCTCTTTTGTTGACTGGTGACAATAGTAGTAGAACAAAATTCAAGCAAATATTTAATACATTTTTAATTTATTATTATATTATACAGCTCTTTAACTTAATTTTGTTAACGTCAAATACTTAGAAGTAGTTCAAAAAGAGCCTATGGTTTCTTGAAATGCTACACTTTTAAATGGGGTAAACTCCAGCTTGTGCCGGAGTATATCAAAATGTTATTGCCATTTTTCGTTTCCTTTTGAGTTTTGGCATTGTTTTTGGAAGTGATACTTTCGGTGCTCTCGGGGACAAATTCAAATTAAGCAACCAAAGTATTGTTTTCAGCAACCAAAAATTCTTCATATTTTTGGCACTTTGTTTTCGTATGTAAACATTAAATTATAATTAAAGTATTTGCAATGATATATTTTTAAAAGGTGTTCTTTTATTAGGTAATAGATTGCAACTCGATATATTGGGAAGTGTGTCTAAGACCTTATTATGCTTCACATAGGGTTCATTAGATATGACTACTCTCTTTTAATGCAGGTTTTTAAATCGAAATTATATGAATGATTATCATCACTAATATGTAAATAGCCATTCCAGCTAGTATTTCGAGTTTAAACCCAATATAACATATTATGTGAAACAAACTTAAATTCAAAAAACTGCGTCTATCTCTTAAGAGGACAATCCGCAAATTGATGCCAAACATACAAAATCATCATCAATGATTACTTTATAGCAATACCACGTCATATTAACAGTAACCTAGAACGCTCGCAAGAGGAATTGAATAAGAGCTTACGGAAGAAAAAAAATCTTACATTACTATAAGTTGCTGTTCTATTTGTAATGGTACATTCGTTTTGGTGCCATAATGAGCTAATATAGTCACTAAATAATTTATATTTTACATTGGTTTAATTTCAAAACAACAACTTAAAAGAAATTCACGCAATGATTTCTACAAAAGATTAAATATTCGTGTTATCTGTCCAAACATTACATTTTAAATGATTGATTTTTTTGTTTATTTAGTTAAAGAATTTCGCGAAATATCACGTCATAAGCAATGGAGCATAGCAAAAACGAAACCATAGATGAATTAATATAACTTGCAAAATCCTCTTATTTTTATTAGCGTGTGTATAATATCAGATTTCAGATTCAACAGTATTGGTATGAAAAGATGCAGACTCAGATCAATAGAGGTGCGCCTCAAAAGCATCAATACTATAGATAAATGTTTACTCACACCCTTTTTATAATAAGAAATCAGTACGATATAATTCATAGATATCAATAGTTGTTCATTGATCAGATACAGTAAAGCAATACTAGTGCCCAATACACATTATCTCAGATATTCGCTACATAAAGTAATAATTAAGGGTTTTATTGTGTAACCGACGATAAGGATTAATTTGTAGGGTTGATTTAATATATGGTATTTGCTGACCAACTTTGTCTTTTGAAATGTTTAGAATACACTGAAGTTTTATTATATTTTCCTCTACCGTTACGTTGGGTGATGTCATTATATCGCAAACTTTTGTGATTTAGGAATAGTTTATTCGTAGCCCAAAAAAACAACGCCATATTTAATGGTATTGAGACATTTATAAAAAACATCAAAAATATTTGTTATTTATGAGTATACATTGAATAAATAATGTTTATATATCAATGTACAAGTAACTCAAAGTAAACGAATAAACCAATCAAATATTATAGTAAAATAATAACTCTGTAATTATAATTGCCAGTCAAAATAGCGTCTACTTCTTATAGTATTATCTCAATTTGATTTACAATCATAAAAAAAATAAATAAATAAGATTTCTTTATTTTTTGCAACCCTAAAGTGTTATACTAAAGGTCGCCTTTTTTGTCTCTGCCTGGTTTCTTTAATTTATTTCTTAGAAACTTAGAGGGTCATCTAACAAATACAAATTTTATTTTTATCTTCTCTTTAAATGTTATAAAACTTTAACATTTTATACTTTAACATTTTATAACAAAAATAGATTTCCGTCAAAGAAATCTATACTTTAATTTCAATTGATATTAAAGAATGCAAACATGATGAACATGCCAATTTTAATCGATCATAATAAAACCTCACTAACGCTTACTAAATGCGAGGTAATTACGGAAAATACCATGAGATTTTCACTGACATTAGAAAATATATTGCATTAACAGTAAAACGATAAATGAGCGAACTCACCGAAAGCCACCCTGAATTCAAATTCCAATACACATTGTCACTATTAATTATATTTCACTAGTACACAATTTTTTCGACACTGAGCTTGTGAATCGGAGAAGGCCGACGCTGGTAATATACTCGTAGCATGGCACGTCTGTATCACGCTGTCACATCTCAGCGACTGCAATAAATCGCTCTGCGAACACATAATCGTATCGAGAACTTTTCTCGCAATTCCATAGCACGGATTACTATGTCCTGTTTATTCTCGTTGCTCCTTATTATTGTTTACTTTGATTAGCTGTTTCTATAAGTTTTTTCTTAAGGAATTTCCCAATTCTAATCAGCAGTTTCTGAGATTGGCGCGTTCAAACAAACAAACTCGTCAGCTTTTTATATTATACAAAAGCTTTTGGTCAGATTTTTGTCATACATTTAGTAATAGGCAATAGTTTTGTGGTATCAACAAGTTGATAATAGGATTGGGCTAACGTGCCACGTTATTTGTAGAATAAAGTGGCTGATAAATTATATTATAAATATTAATTGAGCAAAAGGAAGAAAATCTGCTCAATTTTATGTGTAATTATATGTAGGTACCTATATGAAACTATATTATGTTGAAGTAGAAGACTCTTTGATCAAACCATACATTTTGTAGGACAAATATTTATTTGAATAATGCCAATCTTAAGATTTTATAAAAACCCACAGTTTAGTCAGTTAGTAATAAAGTTGTGAGATTCGACATATAAACAGTTTTATTAAAGCTACCCCTGTCGAAATTTTTGCTGGAGTAAAAGTTGGGCGTCTTATAAAAATGAAGTAAGCCACGGAAAATTAGCTTGCCAGTAATCAATTATAAGATTAGACCCTGGTTCTTATAATCAGGTTAAAATAGGAATTTTCCGGTTTTCCATTTTGTGCCCACTTTAAAAGCTTTTATTCGATTTCGCATTGGCTGTGCATATTAATAATATGATGTAAGTATAAGTCAACACTTGCCAGTTATAATATTACTAGTAAATAAGAATCCTTATCATATAGATTAGTTTTATTTATTAGTTCACTTTCGATGAAAAATGCCTGTTATGGAAATCATAATTTAGTTTACCCCTCAGAATTAGCAACAGACGAGGGAATTTGTTAAAGGTAGCCACGAAATTTTGAATGCAAATTACTTAAGAATTCCCGTTTTAACGATTGTTTGGCTAGGTACTAGATCCATGTGTAGCGTCTGAGAAGGTAACTCCTCAACGGCCATCAACACAGACACGTAATTTTATTTATGTATTCAATTGCGTCAGCCCGATTTAAACTTAAAAACAGCCCGTCTTTATGTATATTTATTGTGTTTTTTATTTTGTTTAATTTCTCTCTGTAAATTAAATAAATGGTTTAAATCTTGCTCGTAGATAAAACTATATTATTTAAAACTGATATGGCGATAGGCTCGCCCCCTATCACATCATGGGCCGAAACATACCAGGCGAAATGTGGGTGTCCTGGTAGTACCTCTGCTTACCCCTTCTGAGAAAAAGGCGTATGTATGTATTTAAAATTGCGGGTATGCAAGTACTTACAAAATTAAAGTGGAGTCAATATGTACAGATAATAGTCGTAGGTGATTATTCTGACGACTGGTTAAGACGGGCTGACTACGAATTACAGGAGTGGTATTTCACAAATAGTAATCACAACTACTTACGTGCTACATTTGAGTGAGACCGGCGTAGAAACACGTTGGTAAACTTTAGACTTTAAACGTTGGCTTACTTAGACGCGGGAAATTATATTAAATAATATAAATACACTAACAGTCACATACATAAACCTGACCCCACACTAAAATCGAGTCATGTGTCTTGGATATCAGAAAGTACGAGAGACTTTACGCTCTCACAAACATTCAGACCCGAAACAAATACCTAAGGATCACACAAATATTTGTCTCGGTTCAGGGATCGAACACGCAGTCTCATATTCAACAGCCGGCGTTTAACCAACTGTGCCACGGAAGCTGCCAATAGATTGGAAGTTTAGATACATTTTTCCTGTTTTATGTTTCCACTTAAAAATTATAAGGATATGGGAAAGAGAAATATGTTTATTTAATGTATTTTTTACTTTACGTTCTAAGGTTCAATTATATTTCCGTTTTTATGGGTAATTAATTTTTAACGAAAAAGTGATGGTGTTGGGTAACACAAAAACATATTTCAATACTCTTCAACCCATTTTACGTTTGAATGAAAACGAAACAAGATACGATGAAATGTTCGGTTGTTGCTACTAGGATCGGCATCCACAGTATCATACGATATGTTCTTAAATCTACTAATTAATGCACCGTAAAGCGGATGACTTGAGGTGGCCATATTATGTGGGTATACAAAGACTGCGACCGAAAACGAAAAATTACATCAAAATATTGTCGATTTTTTTTGCGATGTTTTTAGTTTGAAGATACGAAGATTAGTTGCGATGTTTGAAGTCACTACGCACATTTACTTGACAATTAACGTTAATCAAAAAGTAACTAATCAACGGTTTACTTGAATTTGGTGAACGAGGCCCTTAGACAATAAATATATACTTTGTAACCTTCCCGGTCATTTTATAGGTAGCTTGTAGCCTTCGATTGTAAATACGATTTTAATTCTATGTTATGATGTGTGAACTAAGGTTTTATTACTTCAGTCGGTAGGTATATATTTTATTACTGCATTATTTCTGTTATTATAATATATTGTTTATGCTCTTCTGATTTATATGAAAGGATATTATATGTCATATATTGACATTTGACAGCCTCCGTGGCGCAGTTGGTTAGACGCCAGCTGTGAAACGAGAGGCCGCGGGTTCGATCCCCGCAGCGAAACAAATATTTGTGTGAAACACAGGTATTTGTTTCGGGTCTGAGTGTTTGTGAGACTGAAAAGTTTCTCGTAGTTTCTGATACCCACGACACAAGACTCGATCTTAGTGTGGGGTTAGTACTATGTATGTGACTGTTAGATGTATTTAAAAAAAAAAAAAAAAAATACGATCTTCTGTAGCCTAAAAGCGCTGTTATGCAAAGTAATAAAATAGCTTTCCTATCTTTACTTTTTATTATCTTAGGACATATTAATATTAGATTATGATAACCTATAAATGCTCGTTGCTTACAATATGAAAACTATCATAAACAATGTGTTATAGACAGTTACAGACACTTGCTACAGATATTTGCTACTTTTTTATTGCATTGAATGACGAGATGATCCTGTCATTTGCCTGATGGTAAACGATACGACCGCTCATGGACAGTAGCAAAACCAAAGACCACCATGAGTTACAAGGCAATGCTTGGCATTCCACAGCGCTCACCATCCTGAGACATAAGATGTTAAGCCTCGATATGTCCAGTAATTACTCTGGCTACAATGTCCTTCAAACCGGAACACAACAGTGCATTTACACTGCTGTTTGGCGGGAGAAATAGACATTGCGGTGGTACCTACCCAGGCGACCTCTCACATATGAGAGACCTACCACCAGTAGAAACGTTTTATTTGTAGTTCCTACGCTCGCCACAAGTCGACTTATAGTTTATGACATCGTTTTCAACGATCCGTAATATTACTCGTATATAGTGTCATCACAGCGACCTGTTCGATGAGACCAGCAGTCCATTCTATAAAATGATACTTTTTAAATTCTTTATATTTTCAAAGCTTTAAATGATGTTGGTAATATTTGCCTATAAATCGTTAACCGGCATTGAAATGAAATGCGTTATATAGTGAACTTACAGCAATTTAATCTCAAACTCGACATCGTATCAGTTGGAAAATTTATACTAAGATTCGTAGTAAATTTATTAAAACCGCGTTTATTGTCCTACTACAATATCTATCAATTGAATAAATGAGCTGTAGACAATGGTACCGTTCCGCAGATACGTTGCCGACCATTGCCGGAAACAGTAACATCACCATCCCGTTACTCTATCAATGGTGACAAAACATTACTAAATATGCCTGAGAACCACAACTAAGTAATTACCAGTTCAGCATAAAACAATTTTGCTAAAAATAATGCAAGTGTACCAAAAACACGTACATGAATAGACAATAGTACTCGTATATAGTATAATTAACGCTTAAAATAAGCTAGATTACTTGTGTGCTCATAACCTGGTTATTAAAAATGCAAAGTCGTTAATGTTTAATATTGCTGATTCAATTATTACCTACAGTACGGGACTACGAGGAATCTTTTATTTATTTTTTATTTTTATCCTTTATTGTACACAATAAATATAACAATAGGCATAGAGACAACAAAATAACAAAGTACAAATGGCGGTCTTATCGCACTAAGGCAATCTCTACATATATAATATACCTTATATAACATATAGGAATATACCTTATATATCTTAAAAAAGCCTAACTTAAGAGATATTAACCCATTGTTATCGACACGTATTTTTCGCCAACATGAGCCGGCCCAAAGGAGCCGAAGAGGAAAGAACAGGTGGACAGGCAAACTATGCCTTGGCTTTATGGTTTGGCATAGATGAGAAGTTGTAAACATGTTGGGTCGGATCAAGGAGTAATGATACAAGACAATTATAATACAATAACAAGGCTTAAGGTTATTTTATCCAAGGCATTAATAAATTAATCACGCGATTGCTCGTAGTTCGTACGAGCAACTCATAAAAATACCCGGACCCAAAACACACTGAGAAATAACGGACAATATTTTGAAAATATTTCCGATAGTAGTCTCAAAAATGCCAACGTGAGTTGCACATACTTTCGTCGAAGGGACTTGCGTTGACACCTATTGGGCATAGCGTGATGTTATATACATATCAGCTTTCACGATGAATGAGCTATCCGACTACAAAAGAATTTTTCAATTCAAACTTGTAGTTCCTGAGATTAGCGCGTTCAAACAAACAAACTCTTCAGTTTTTATTTTATTTTAGTATACATAAATAAGCAACAACATTGAACATGAACCATTTGGTGGTTATTTATTAACGTTACTTCACGAAATTATTTCGTTTAATTTCTTATAATTCGGACTGCCTCGGTGGCGTAGTTGTACTAGGGTATGGCTACAAAGCCGAGGTCACGGGATCGAATCCCGGGTCAGGCAAAGTGATATTGGGTTTTCTATTCATTATCAGCTCGGATTCAGGAATTTGTGCCCGATATGGCGATAGGCTCGACCCCTATCACATCATGAGACGGAACGTACAAGGCGAATTGTGGGTGTCCTGGTGGCGCCTCTGCCTACCCCTTCTGGGATAAAGGCATGAGTTTATGTATGTATGTCTGTAATTTCTCATAATTTCTTAAAAATAAATAAATAAATAATATAGCAATTTACTAATAGCTCTTGTAAAACGCAACGCTCTTTATCAAACATCGTCCAAGTTTTTTTTTTTTTTTTTTTTTTTTTTATTGCTATGAATGACGAGACGAGCCTGCCATTCGCCTGATGGTAAGCGATACGACCGCTCATGGACAGTAGCAAAACCAAACAACACCGTGAGTTACAAGGCATTGCTTGGCATTCCACTGCGCTCGCCATCCTGAGACATAAGATGTTAAGTCTCGATATGTCCAGTAGTTACTCTGGCTACAATGTCCTTCAAACCGGAACACAACAGTGCATTTACACTGCTGTTTGGCGGGAGAAATAGACATTGCGGTGGTACCTACCCAGGCGGCCTCTCACATATGAGAGACCTACCACCAGTAGAAAGTACTGACTATTGAATTAAATTACATCATTGGCGATGACTTCATCGATCGATAAAATTACAAGCTTTGTCAGTTTCTCGTCGTGTTTATGCTGTAGACCTACCGAGAAGTAAAGCCGGAGCCTGGAGGTGTGAATTCGTTTACCCGTTTTTATTACCTAAACGTTTGAAATACGGTGTTTTTGGGGTTCCGTAGCTAAAAGCTCTTAATGCGATCCCATTTGTAGGCCTGCACATTTTATCTGTCAGTCCTTTCCTCAAAGAGTTCTCTAAGTTTTGATATTAAATGTTTGCTAGGTAAATTATTTATATTATTATGATCCACTGGTATTTGTTTCAGGTCCGCGTGTTTGTGAGACTGAAAAGTCTCGTAGTTCTGATACCCATGACACAAGATTCCATCTCAGTGTGGGGTTGGTACTATGTATGTGGCTGTTAGGTGTATTTGTTTATTTAAATTTTTAACCAGTTTTTAAATTTAGCGGTTATCCTAACACTTAAAAGAAATTAAAAATATCTTTAATTCATGAAAGATTTTAAGATTATACGTTTTAAATGCTCTACAAATCAATTTAAAAGTTATAACTATTGAGTAAACTGTAAAGTAAATCAAAATTAAAACAATTATTATAGTGAAACCCTTCCTTTAAGTAGTGAGTAAGGCTTTCGCCATTATATTTATTAATAGTGGTAACTGGTACTGGACTGCCTTGGTGGCGTACTTTTACTTCGGTATGATCGGAAAAGGTTCGAATCACGGGTTGGGCAAAGTGATATTAGATGGACAGGAATTTGTGCCCGATTAGCGATAGGCTCGCCCCCTATCAAATCGTGGGACGGGAAATACAAGGCGAAACGTGGGTGTCCCGGTGGCACTTCTGGCCACCCCTTCTGGGAAAAAGGCATGAATTTATGTATGTAACTGGTAATGTACCTTTGCAGCGCGAAATAAACTCGCACTTGCTAGTTTTTTTTATTTATTTACCAAGTTGATGAATGGTTGAAACTAAGGATTTTGTGGAGCTCTTGTAAGATAATACGACAGATTGCTATACTAATATTCACACTTAAAAGGTCAATCAGTTTTCTCAAATAGCGTGATAATATCATCTACATAATATGTAGTTTTAAAGCGTTATTGATTTAATAAAAAAAAAACTTTTTTAATTTACTATTGTAGTTCTTTATATAAGGAAGTCCCGTATGTGCGGACGATTGTTAACGCTGCCTGTACACTGACGCGGACGTGGCTGTGGAGAGGAGAAATAGAGAAATTTTAATCAACAGGAGGAGCTGAGCGGAGATTTTATGCAATCCTATTGGTTAATGTTGTTTCTCCGCAGCCTCGCTCCGCTTTAGTGGACAGGCAGCCTAAAGTCGGACGTAGGTTACGTATCGGAGTAAGTAACCGCGCTATTTTTTTATAAATGTCGCGGTTAGAAACTTCTTCCTATGTGAAGTGCGGGGAGTGTCGATTGCTGACCAGTGCCGCTTCGTTCGTCATGAAGCATAGTGCATATTTTGAAGTTACTAAAAAAATTGTTCAGAATGATTTTTCAGGTTCTGTGAACAGTAAATAAGGCATGGAATTATTTTGATTTTTATTAATTATTGTTGCTGTGTTATTAATGCCCCATAAGTCATGATTTTTTTGGGTTTCATAACACACAAGGTGAATAGGGACTTTCTTGCATAATTTAAGTACCTAAAATCGGACACTAAAATTTCCTAATGGCGGACATTTCTATAATTAAGTTGTACTTATTGTATTCTTACATTTTTTGTTTTAGAATAACCGTGGATAAACGTGAACTAAGCTTTGGTAATAGTCCTAAATACAAAAATAAATGAAAAATGCTATAGTACTTAGATTGGCGATGTCTTAAAAGTTTTCTATAAGAAAATTGTCGAAAGTCTACAATGTGCCTGACTACTTACAGCCCCTTAAGTACTCTGTTCAACTACTTACAGTCTGAGCAGCTGATAGCTACATTTGTGACTTTTGTGGCTAATAAAATTAGAGTCTTTTCTTACTAAATGTTGGTAAATATGGCCAAAGTATTATTACGAATTCATTTATACGTTTTTATTTAAATAGTAAAGTAAAGTAGACTGTATATTAGGGGATGTTTTGGTGAATATCATATTATACTATAAAAATATTAGGTAGTACCTAATTATATCCCTTAATATGACCTGAGATACTGATAATATATCTATGTTCGTTATGCATATAGTACAGAGTCATAATAACGTAAATAAATGTGTTCATCTATTACAAGATTTTTATTATTGTTTTTATCCCTTAGGTGTCCGGTTTTCGGGAACTTTCTTCTACATATAATGTATAACGTGGGTTTATGGGCATTTAACAATATTTGAACTTTTTATTAACGGTTGCCAGTTGCTGCGACAAAAAGGCGTACATTACGACAGCTGCAATTTAAAGCGCCTGTGAATCTAGAAACAGCACTAATTGTACGTTTATTACGTCGACGTCACTTGTGTAAGCGTTGATGCATACGACTTCAAACAACTTGTTTTATAATAGTGAATTATGATCATTATAATGATAACACAGTCTGTAATATAAGCTATGTATATTTTCTTCCAACGTTTGTTTCTCTAGTGTAAACATCGTGGCAAACCTGGCCATTTTTTCACAAAAAATTATGGAGATGACAATTATCAATCATTTTAATGATTTAAATTAAATTAAACAGCCGAATCCCATACTACTTTATTATAAATAAATAAATACACCCAACAGTCACATACATAGTCCTGACCCCACACTAAGATCGAGTCTTGTGTCATGGGTATCAGACACTACGAGAGACTTTTCGGTCTCACAAATACCCAGACCCGAAACAAATACCTGTGGATCACACAAATATTTGTTTCGGCGCGGGGATCGAACCCGCGATATATTATATTAAAGATTATATTAAAGGATATAATTAGGTACTACCTAATAACTTTTATAGTATAATATGATATTCACCATAACGTCCCCTAATATACAGTCTACTTTACTTTACTTTATTATAACGATCAATCTTCTATAAAATTGTTTTTCATTATCGTTATAACCCACTTGTATTGTCTGCGGGACATAGGCCTCTTCTTTATTACATTACTTTGTTCGATTGCGCCTATCTTATCCATGCTTTGTTTTGAAGCTAAATTATGTCCTCATTACATCTCGAAGGTATAAACAAACTGTTACATGAGCAAAAACAAACTCTGTCTGTAAGTTTTATAAATACTACTTTTGTATTAGATAGCATATGTTTATATTTATTTGAAACTATATAACGTCTGTCTTGTTCATACATATTTTACAATTTTTCCGCAGGTCATTCGGGATCTTTCCTGTAGTTAAAAGGTTAAGATTCCGCCAAGGTTTCTCCTACCTGGCGTTAAAGGTTACCCATAGGGGTCATCGAAGTCGCATGACATACTGCGGGGGCGGTGCGCCCTTACTAACTGACGACAAAACGCGTGGCCTCGTAATATCTATCGTGGACAACTATAACACCTTAAACGGGCGTTTAAACCCAATTGTAATCAGGGGACAATTTTGTCCCCCAATAAAAGGGACCAGTAATGGTTCTGCGCCTTGCGATCACAGGCATGGAATTTGAGCGTTTCTCGCCCTGGGATACCAAGTACCGCTTGTAATGCACGCGACGGTCCCTGATGGGTTTTAGTCGGTTTGCTGGCGCAGGATTTGTTAGTAATCCCGGTCGACAGCGAATTCCGCTAGCGTGCTGGACTGAAGGTCATCGACACCGGCATATTGCTTCCTGCCTTCCCCGAAGTTCCTAGAGAGGTAATTATAAGCTTTCCTCTCGATAGAAAAGGGAAACAATGACGTTTATGTAATATACATACATACATAAACTCACGCCTTTATCCCTGAAGGGGTAGGCAGAGGCGCCACGAGGACACCCACATTTCGCCTTGTATGTTCCGTCCCACGATGTGATAGGGGGCGAGCCTATCGCCATATCGGGCACAATTTCCTGACTCCGGGCTGATAATGAATAGAAAAATCCAATATCACTTTGCCCGACCCGGGACTCGAACCCGAGACCTCAGCTTTGTAACCGTACCGTAATACAACTACGTCACCGAGGCAGTGAGTTTATGTAATATAGTCTTATACAAATAAAACAAAAAATAAACATTGATTTTTATTAATAAAATAATTTCGCCCTTATGCTACGACAACAATCACAGTTACACCATTTCATATTTATATTTATATTTATTTACATATTATAATATGTTATACATAACGTCTTTGAACAAATATTTAAACAATAAAATAACCGCTTGCTACTTATATCAAATTTACTCGTATACACACATATTTGATCGAAGCCTTGCGCGTTATAAAAGGCATAAACAACATCCCTGCGCATAAGTCAATGACTAATGAATTTATTTTCGTAATATCTTATATTTCAAATTCCAGAATGATTTATTATCTTATGCTGTCTGCAATCTCTCAGTGCAGAATAAATATTGGAGAGTTTCAAAACTTCATAATGTTTATTTGCATCTATTAAGAAAATTTGGTGGCTCTTTGGCATTCGTTTATCGGTAGGTATAAAGCTTTACTAAAGAGTTATCGAAGACTATTGTACCAAAAGTATCTTGGATAAGCTACGTTTCGTCATTTGTTGTTCTTTATTACTGACGTAATCTATTATAAAATCAATATTTTGGGTGCGTTTGCCTTTTTTTTATAGCGTCGTCAATTGTCATTTTAAAAAGCCACACTGGGGCTGTGATATAAAAGGAGCAAAACCTCTTATGACATGTTAAGGGATTCTTGTGATCGGGAAATGGATATTATAAGGCCAGAAAACAATACAATGGGAAATAACCTCTGCTTGTCAACTATCAAGTTACGGTTTGCAAAGAAAATTGATATTATACTTTATTCTTTCTATGTTAACAATACAAAATATTATATTTTTTATATATGAAACGTGAGCCGAATGTTTGGTTTGAGCAGACAAAACGGGAAATAAAGAATTAATATAGTTCTAGTTTTGCGAAATACTATCTTCTTTAGGTACTGTATTTATATATCGACATTTTCAATTCCTAAAAAAGTTTAAATCGATAATATTTATAGGTACAGTTTTGTGGTACACATGACCCAATATCACTTGATAGCGGATACTAGTAAAGACCATCTACGATCTTCTGGCGTCGAGAATTGTCAAAATATTAGGAACAATTTTTCTCTCTTCACATTTTAATATATTGAACATAATTAGCCAAAATGACATTTAATTAGCCAGTGTACATCATTTCAGGCAGGCTGGCAAAAAAAAACAAAATTGTGACATCAAGTTAAACGTAATTATTGACATAACAAACAACCAGTTAAACGAATTTAAATAAAGTTTTGTATATTGACAAGTGTAAATTGGTCAATTAATAAATAAAAACATTTTTATTTCTGTTAAAAAGTTGCAATTAATGCTCAATTTGTACCATCAAATATTTGTTTTTTTGGCCCCATAACACTAAGGAAATTTCTCTAAATTATACTTTTTTACAAATATTTTAATGCCAAAGTTGTTACAATTTTCGCAATAAGTGTTTCCTACAATTCCCATAATACAGAAGGGACAACAAAAGAATATGGGCAAAGAAATAATTCTGAGCAGTTGATATTAAGTTGTCTATAATACCCCACACATATTCCAAGTTCAATCAGTGTGACAAACGTATGGGGAGGTGGGTTCAGGTTCCTCCGCCTCGCCTAGCGTCCCATCGCCACTTCGTTTAGCTCTGTTTATGATCATAGCCGGTGTTGCTGCTTTCACTGAAAACACCACAAAGTATTACATCAATTAGAAACATACATATAAGCAGAATTGTGCGTAGAAACTAGACAGTATTTTATTACTCTTCCTCATAGCTGTATTTTTCATGTGCTCTAGCTTGGCTACTCTTTTTAGATTTTTCATAGAGTAAGCTTCATCAATATAACATTTGGTTGGTTCTCTATGAGACAGAAGACTGTCCAGCCCTCACACCCGCCACTGCAACTTCCGCAAGCCAGAATCAACAGTGGCACGCATTTTAGTGACACCGAGCATTGAAGCTCAGCGAGTCTCCGGGAATGTCGATATCAATCATGAAGTTAAATTAATAGGATGAGTTGGAAATATATATAAGTTGGAAATAGTTTCTATGAGACAGTGTTGATAGCAAACACTGCAACTTTATTATAGCATAATACATTAAAAAAATATAGGTATAGTATGAAAAAACTTACAGTCATATGCCCATCCAATTTTGGAGAATATGTCTATGAAATTGGTGGAGATGTTCATCCTACCCAACTCGGAGGTTCTGTAGTCCCACGGGAAAACATGGTGGTAGTTGTGCCAACCCTCACCTAATGCCGCCAGGCTCACCATGCTGTTTTCCACCGGCTTTATGAATCTGTACACAAATATAAAATGTTATGAATAACGAAATAAAATAATTTACAGCTGTACAAGATCAAAGAAATTTAAAATTACATTTGAAAAATAACTACTAATGAAACAGTGGATAAAGTTTTAAAATATATTAAAAAGTATATTTGAAAAAACGCTTTAGTAAAGACCGAACTAAAAAAAAATTATAATGAGACTGTCCCGCCCTCACACCCGCCACTGCAACTCCTGTAAGCCAGGATCAACAGTGGCACGCCTTTAATGACACTGAGCATTGAAGCTCAGCGAGTCTCCGGGAATGTCTAACTTGTCTTTAACCCGCAACGAAATCAATCAAAAAGTTAAATTAATAGGAGGAGTTGGAAATAAGTTATTGTCCACTTCCCTCCCTAATAAAGCGGGTGACAAAACAATGAACTAAAAAGGTAAATAACCTCGCATAAAGACATTTACAGCCAGATAAGCCAGCTGTAAAGCACCACGGATTAGTCATTATTACATTTAAATGGGACCTATTATGTAAGCTGTTATAATTGATTCCAATAATAGGTATGGCAAAATCGCCGGAAAGCACGGAAATTCTTCCTAGTCTCCACAAGGTCCGTGTAGTATACAACTCCAGATGTTATTTGCATACTATCTAGCATGGTTTTACGAGTTTATATTATATTTATATTATAAATTATAATGAGTTTAACATTAGAAAATGGAGTGAAATACATTCATTTTATGGTAAAAAAGCTAGGGTGCTTGAGGATCTGTAATTGTTGTAAGACCCCACGCTTTTTATTATTTTATTTACTGCATTCATTTCCTAGCATCATCTCGGAATTGCGTACATTTTCCAGGAAATGTTTGTATAATCTTCTTCAAATCATTATTTGACACGTCTCCTAAATATGCTCAGAAGTGTATAAATTTCCTAGTAATTGTGTGTAATTCCTAGTTTTCATACATTTCTGGTAACATTTACAACAAGATATGAGAAAATGTATTTTGATACTTAATATGTTTAAAAATTAATAAAATAATAAATTTAACCTGTCATAAGGCTTGTTTCCCCACAAATGTGCGAAGCTGTTCACGCAGAAAGCAATGTTGAGGGTGATGGTAAACCGCGTGACGAAGCTCACCACGAAACTGTTCACTAAAGTTTCACCCCAGAAGTAGCACGGAATCCATACTGGTAATATCACGTTTAACAACGCGAACAGCGGTATGAACAATCTGTAACAAAAAAATATACATAATACTCCTTTATTTATAGTCTCTCTAGAATAAAAATAAAGGAGTTCAATGTTAATTTGCTTTCTATGTAATGTCGCTTCCATTTTTAAATATTAAAAACTTGAAACTGCAAATCTGTATTTTGTACGATTTGTTTTACATGATACAAAGTTTTGTTTGGTTAATATAATATGTTATAGACATAAAGTACGACAGGTGAGTATATCTTTATCATAGAAAAAACATGTGAATGAAGTACGAGTATATTATGTGTTGAAAATAAAGTTGGAAATGTAGAAGTGTTCTCGAGTTTGGAGATAACTGGATTGCAATTTTCTGGTTAATACGGCGGCGAACAGCGTTCCCGGTAAAATAGTTCAATCAAATATAACAGCGTTATTGCTTTTGTTTCATTTAAGGAAAATTCCTTTCTTAGTAGTTTTCTGGTAATAAATATGGAATGTATTTGGCGTTTACCGAATGTTTTTAAGTTGGCATAAAGCATTGATAGACTGGGGACTATGAGCTTATACTCGTAAACGAAATATAGATATTTTTTTCCGACAGCTGCTTCGTTTAATATTTTTTGGAAGTAGGTAAGTACTTACTTGGGCCTAGGCGACAAGGCAAATTTCTTTTTAATGTGGTTGAAAGGAAGTGGGTTACCTAATACCGTTTAATTTCAGCCATTTCCATTGTTGTTTGCCGTACATATTTCCCTAAATATTGCTGTGGCAAATCAACGGAAATGAGTGTTTACATTGCCGCTTCATATGTATTTTCAATTCGACTCTGGGTAATGGATAACGTGGAATTTGTCGTAGCGTCAGCGTTCCTTACCTATTTCTTAATTTTGAAAGAAAGAAAACACGTTTATTATTTTGCAGAATGTCGCAATCAGATTTTGAATTTTTGCCGTCCATAACAGAACCTTTGATAATAAAAAACTGAGCTCAGACACACCCATAGCCGCGCTTTAATGTCAACAAGAAAAACCGCCAAATAGAGGGTAGCCGGGTAATGCGAACGGTAACGTTGAGGCAATGGAAAAAACCTGTAGGCCAATTCACGTAATTAAATAAGTTCAGTTGCAGTGCAGTTGCAGTTCAGTTTCGATCAAAACAGCCCTTTTTGTATTCTCGTAATTTGGACAACCGCTGTCAGATACGCTCGCGTCAAGTTCGCGTCACGCGAGCGCTTTAGCGTATTCTACGGCTGCGCGTTTTATACATGCGTGATTCAGATCGCAACCTGATTGGTATTTACCTATTCATTTGACGTCTCCAATGACAGTTTAGTCCCACCAACGTGCAGCACATGCGCAGTTTATGCATATCTTACGCGCAGCTAAACAATTACTAAGAATACCATTTTGACGTACGTACGATTAAGACGTAAACCTAATCGAAACTGCATCGAAACTTGATCGGCGCGTCAATAAATTACGGGAATTAGCCTACTGTACATTCTCGCGTTTCCTAGTTCATTCGTCATGTCCCTGCTCGTTGCCGCGGCAATGGACTGATTGAAAACGCGGTATAATCCTTAACTATCAACAGTGAGTTAAAACGAACAGCTTATATACAGGTTTATTAAAACATTATTGGAATTACCTAAATAAGCGCAAACAAACAAACACATGCACGTAAATGCACACCCCATCTTTCTCCACTAACACAGACAAACATACACACACGCCCTTATTATGGGCATGCACACTTGCACTGTAATATATCTATATCTATATCAGCCCATATACGTCCCACTGCAGGGCACGGGCCTACTCTACAATCGAGAGAATCGATTGAGAGTGGTTAGGCAGTCGCGTCTGGTCCGTTATCAAAAGGCCACCACACACTTTTTTAATAATATAGGTTTCGTAAATTTAAAACACTTGTAATTTTCTTTTATATTATGCGTACCTAAATGGTATTGGACGAATAACTAGATCCCACAACACAGGGAATCCTAGTGCTATGTATAGACTTGTGTATCTTTTGTAGAACCAAATAAACTTATTTTTATTATTTCCTTTATTCATTATACATTTTTTTATATTTTTACATACATAATAATAAAATCAAAATACGTATAAAAATATTTAAAAAAGAGATTAACCCAACAATGGCGAGGCTTGAGACCCAAGCCACCGGTGGTTAGAACCCCAAAGTATTATTATTATTATTACATATGTACAGGGTATCTCAAGACTGCGACCGAAAACGAAGCCAGGTGGTAGTATTAGTGACTTCTGACACAATGCAAGTAAAAAAAATTTTTTTGTAATTTTTTACATATCGTCGTATTTGGACGAGAAATACATAGCTTTCCTAAAATAATGATGTAGACCTCTTTATTTTTAAATAGTCAATGGTACGTAAGGGTTTAAATTATTATTTTCGCAATATATAGGTATTTCCCACCCAAACAAGACGATTTTTAAAAAAATCTAAAAAAATATCTGTCGCTGTTTTGGTGAAATTTTTATTTGCATCGTGTCTGTAACCACTAAAACTACCACCTGGCTTCGTTTTCGGTTGCAGTTTTGATATACCCGGTATAATCTACATAGATTCTAGGATATATTTTATGTGCTCTTATATTCCTTATTATGATAATTACATCGCTTATAAAAACTTTGATCGTGGTTACAGAGATTAACTAAATAAGCGTAATACACATTTAATAGCCCCGATGATAATGTCCAAAGATTAGCGTTGTATCTTTATTACTTATTATCAACTGATATCATCTGTTTTTTACTTTAATTTCGTGTGATATGAATAGTGATTAGGGAATCTATCTAGGCACGTTTAATAGATTTAATGTATAATAATTATTGTAGGAGAGACGAGGTATGCAAGTAACACAGTTTGAGAGCCTCCGTGGCGCAGTTGGTTAAACGCCGGCTTTAAACGTGCGGCTGCAGGTTCGATCCCCGCACCGAAATAAATATTTGTGTGATCCACAGGTATTTGTCTCGGGTCTGGGTGTTTGTGAGACTGAAAAGTATCTGGTAGTCCCTGATACCCACGACACAAGAATAGATCTTAGTGTGGGGTCAGGACTATGTGACTGCTGGGTGTATTTATTTATTTATTTATTTTTACACAGGATTGTCGTAACAAAATATGTATTTTCTCCCTCCCCGTTACCGAAGTTTCGTTTACAGCGTGTCGCCAGATTGATGTGTGGCAGGTCGATGCTGCAAAAATACCCCAAGAGTAAGTCTTTTTAACTATGTTTAATTTTAGTATGGTAGGTTCGATCTTGCGGGATAAGTCAGTAAAATAAAACAATTAACTATTCCTCTTTCCATTACCGCGTCAAAATGATACCATAAATATGCGTTAGACTATGCTCATGTGTTTGTCAAAATATGAAAATTTTTAATGTAGATAGATCATGGAGTTATCGATGCTAAACATATCTCTTATTAGCTTTATCTATTATGAGGCATAATCTAATGCTATTAAAATACTAAAATTTTGAATTTAAAAATAAGACTATCTACAATCTACATAATGAATATTTGCGTTACATATTTTATAATACCATATTATCAATTCTGAATAAATAAAACTATCGCAAACAGGCAGAAAAATATGAATAAGGAAAAATTATTTTTTGTAAACGAGTCTTACTTAATGGATTTACCCATACTGAATGTACTTTTTGTGTATGCTTTCCTGTCCACTGTAGTTTTAGTTAAGTCGTATGCATACCTACATTTCCTGGTGCATTCGTAATAAATTATTTATATTGCAAAAAAGCACAATGAAGAAGTATTGTAAACTCACTTCTTCTGTATCCTCACCACGGGGTCAGCCATGAGGTCCACCGACGTCTTCTGTAGTGCTGCTCTGCGGTCTTCCACAGCAGGGTGTGGCGTGAGCACCAGCCAGCCCACGTGGGCGAACCAGAATCCTCGTCGCACGTCGTGTGGATCTGCCACGCTTTCAGAGTACTTGTGGTGGACGCGGTGGTCCAGCGCCCAGGTGTAGATGTCGCGCTAAAACAAATACCGATTTTGTTTAAGCACTGTCTATTTTAGCACAAGAATCAGCTGAAGAAGAAAATTTTGGAAACTCGAAAATATACGTATACATTTTAACAGTACACTATAGCAATAATTAGCCTTACCCATTATTCATGTTATTTGTACTCGTGTTATAATGGGCCTATTAATTAAATGAGTAGCGCCTGAAGAAAATTACATAGCACTCGAAATACGACTGCGAGCGTCTGGTGACGATAACTATAATTTAGGACAGCCAACACTGAAATTAACGCGTATAAATAAGTAAGTAAGAAAAATAAATCCATCATTCGTTTAATTTTGAACATTAAGGAACAAAGTTATGTGGCGGTTGGTTTAAACTTTAAACTTTAAATAAATGGCAGCCATAGGTATTAACCTTAATTATTTATCGAGACAGAGTATAAAACGTGGCCAGAAATAATTACTATGACGACAATTGAGAAAGTAATTTTTCGATTTCGTCGCAGTTGGGTTGGTTAAAGGCACAGTTACGAAGACGGTATGAAGAAGACGAGTATTCTTAGAAAAATCTACAGTATTATTCGACTCTATCAAAACCAAATCTGTGAGATTCTAAGCATAAGACTGGTGAAGTATAATATCTCGAAGAGATAAGAATACAATAAGATATTAATGAAAGTGGTTAGTGTGTAAGGATTGAGAAAAACAGAAATTCATAGTCTCGGATTGTACAAGAATCCAACAGTCGAATTATTAAATACTATTTTGGACATAATGAAACTTAACATCTTATGTCTCAAAATGTCGAGCACTGTGGAATGCTAAGCATTGCTTTGTAATTCATGGAGTTGTTTGCTTTTGCTACTGTCCATGAGAGGTCATATTGCTTATCATCAGGCGAATTGCATGCTCGTCGCGCCATTCGTAACAATAAAGAAAACAAAACAAAAACCTATTTAACATGATATGGTGGCCTGTTGGTAACGGACCAGACGCGGCTGCCTACATGTTCACGGTGGTCGCGGGTTCAAATCCCAGGGCACACCTCTGACTTTTCGGAGTTATGTGTGTATTGATAGTCAATCATCACGCACTTTAACGGTGGAGGAAAACATCGTGAGGAAACCTGCATACCGTAGCGATTTTTAAGAATTTCTATGGTATGTAACTCCGCCAACCCGCACTAGGCCAGCGTGGTGGACTATATGGCCTAACCACTCTCAATCGATTCTCTCGATTGAAGAGTAGGCCCGTACCCAGCAGTGGGACGTATATGGGCTGATATATATATATATATATATATAACATGATATTGATTTGTGTAATAAATATTACAAGTACCGTGCAGAAGACACAAACTATTTTGTTGGACGCCAAGGTTAAATGACAAGAGGTCAATAGGTTCAATTGACTCTATTTGCTGGATGCTTAGGCAAAATACCAACCACATGTAAATAATATTTTTGATACTCGTATCATCTGTTTATCTTATGGAAGGCCTCAAACTTGCTTCTAATGAATTAATGGGTTATTAAATATGCATTTTATTGTGACTTGTGAAAAGAACATCGAATTAAAAAAAAATCCGACTCTATTGCATTATGTTATAGTTTCCAATTTCATGTTAAATAACTGCAAATTATTTACAAACTTGAAAATATAATATGTGTTTCATATTATTTAAAATTATGTAACAAACAATTTTATTGCAGATAGACAATTTTACTGAAAAGAAACATCATTTTGATTTTGAAAACTATTCGAACTGCATTCAAAGATCTTTGAATAATCGCATGTCTGAAGCGGGAATCGAATCCACCACGAGGTAAAAAAAAACATCCGTCATTTTAGGATATTACTCAAAAGGTTCGATCATAAGGATTAATTTTCTTTATCTATGTTATCATGGCAATCGTTTATTTTCATTTTTTTATTTATTAGGTCCGGCAAGCTAGCAACCAGGTTACCTGATGGTAACTGAACATCCAAAACGCTTGGATCATGGATGTGTTGCCGGACATTCAAATCGGGAGGGGAGCGGGAAGGATAAAGGATAAAAGGAGAAAGAGGTATTGGGCATCAGGCAATTTCAATTATCTTGAATTATTTCTGGCATACGAAGGATAATTTAATCACCTGGGAATTACAACTATAATAAGAGCAACATGACCAAAACAATTGTATTGTTTCGAGCAGAACTTCGAAACTGATTATGTCGTTTCCTTATAGTTTGGATTTATTACAATTTAAAATTCTTGAGTTACTATAGGTGATATTTTGACTAGAACTCAAAATACAGTGGAATGCCAAGCATTGCTTTGTAATTCATGGTGTTGTTTGGTTTTGCTACTGTCCATGAGCGGTTATGACCGCTTAGCGATATGTCGCTTACCAACGAAGGGCATGTTCGTCTCGCTATTCATAGCAATAAAAAAATAAAATATGTTGAACATCTCACAAGCTTTCTAAGGAACGTGGGGGCTATCTTTCAATACATTAAAAACCATCTATGGAGCGACTTACTTAGGATGTATTACTTACGGATCCCCCGTATGGGCTGATAGGGCCACTATCGGTGCTGTGCGAAGGAAATTGCTCCAGAGCCAACGTTTGGCGTTGATATTCTTGTGTAAGGCGTATAGAACTGTTAGTACCGAGGCTTTGCCTGTCCTAGCGGGTGTACTTCCAGTCGACCTGGAGGTACAACGTCGCGCCGCGATGTATTACTCAACTAGAGAGAATATGGACAAAAGATTTTTAAATTCACGTGAACTTTTAAAAGTAGACAGATTATTTAAGCCGCTCTCAGTTGTATATAACGAACTAATAGATGAATGGCAAAATAGATGGGATGTATCTTTGAAGGGTCGGCATCTATACCAATATTTTCCATGCGTGCGTGATCGTTTGACTAAGACTTGGCTAGATATCGATTATTACGTATCACAGTTTCTTACGGGCCATGGTAACTTTAAGTCTAAACTGTACTCATTTAAGCTCGTTGATTCGCCTGCGTGCTCATGTTCAACACCTTATTGCGAATATGAGCAGTCCGCGCATCATATACTTTGGGAGTGTAGTCTTTGGCAGAATGAGCGTAAAACCATGCTAGATAGTATGCAAATAACATCTGGAGTTGTATACTACACGGACCTTGTGGAGACTAGGAAGAATTTCCGTGCTTTCCGGCGATTTTGCCATACCTATTATTGGAATCAAGTATAACAGCTTACATAATAGGTCCCATTTAAATGTAATAATGACTAATCCGTGGTGCTTTACAGCTGGCTTATCTGGCTGTAAATGTCTTTATGCGAGGTTATTTACCTCTTTAGTTCATTGTTTTGTCACCCGCTTTATTAGGGAGGGAAGTGGACAATAATTTATTTCCAACTCCTCCTATTAATTTAACTTTTTGATTGATTTCGTTGCGGGTTAAAGACAAGTTAGACATTCCCGGAGACTCGCTGCGCTTCAATGCTCAGTGTCATTAAATGCGTGCCACTGTTGATCCTGGCTTACAGGAGTTGCAGTGGCGGGTGTGAGGGCGGGACAGTCTCCTAAGCTTTCTAAGGACTGAACATTATACTTATTTAAAATAACCACTCCTTATGGTGACAAAGACAATGACCTCGTATTCTTGAACGTGGTTGTTACTAAGTCACTGTAATTCAATTATGAAGGTGAACTCTGGTTGACCTGTGTAGTGCCTAACCCGATTTTAGGACGAACTAGTTTCGCCTAGGCCAAACTTGTTCTCCCTACACGCGATAGGACAAACCAGTATAGCTGAGACCAAACTAGTTCATCCTGATACCGATAGGATAAACCAGTTATTCATCCTAAAATCGGGTGTTCCGGATGTCAATGAGTACGAATACAGAGGTCTGAAGAAAGTGAGAATAGAAAATACAGAGGTCTCAGAATAAAGTGAATAAACTTGAAAAATATAACTGTAATGAAGAATAGAAATAAACTAACTTATCGATTGTTTCGTTGCAGTCGAGTATTTTGATTCTTAGTTTACTAGTGCGATTTATTTACTTTATTTACAAAAGCATTAATTTTCATAAGTTTTTCCTAGCATCATCTCGGATTCACATTAATTCGTAGAAAATTTATGTTACACTGGTTAGGCCTATCGCGTGGAAGCAGAACTGGTTTGGCCTAGGCGAAGCAAGTTCATCCTAAAATCGGGTTTGGCCTGTAACTTATACATTTAGTCCGGCATTATTGTATCGACTGACGTATGATAGCCATGTCGCATCGCTGGATACTTACTATTAAGTGTATTGTAATTATTTTGCCGGTATAAAAAGAAAGGTTCATTCGTTTATGTACTTCGTGATGTATAGGTAAGTTGACTTCTAAACGCAATCACCTACGATTTTTTCGGTTCAGTTATTATTGTCGATACTTAAATAAATAAATAAATAAATACAACCAGCAGTCACATACATAGTCCTGACCCCACACTAAGATCGAGTCTTGTGTCGTGGGTATCAGAAACTAAGAGAGACTTTTCGGTCTCACAAACACCCAGACCCGAAACAAGTACCTATGGATCACACAAATATTTGTTTCGGTGCGGGGATCGAACCCGCGGCCTCTCGTTTCACAGGCGGCGTCTAACCAACTGCGCCACGGAGGCTGTCCAATTAAAAACCAAATCAATCTACAACGTGATTGCATTCATGTGTGGGATAGGTGCAAGCAGAACCCTCCGTGGGATAAGAGTTATGAGAATTCCGCCACGGTATCCCCTGCCCATCGTAACAGGCGAGCTGAAGGGGCCATGTTAGACGGTGGGCACACTGTGCGAGTGGTGTGCCCTAATTGTGATTCCATGATAAATGGCAGAACGCATGGTCTCATATCTTTTCTAGACGCTCTTACAAACCGAGTTGTATGTGGGGGACAATTATGTTCCCCAGTAAAGAAACCAGTAATGATAGAACTATAACTGCTCACCGGTCGGTCACAGGGTTGGAATCGGTGCGCTTCTCGCCCTGGGATATCGAGAGGTTTTAGTCCATATTATGCTGCTATAGGATTTGATTGATTCAGCTTTCCGCTCCAAAAAAAAAACGAAGAACGACTTTTGTTCTAATAATACAGTACGAACGGGAGAAAATATTATCTATTTTAAATATATTTATTAATCTACGATTATCTGAAAATAGAAATAGTGCTCATAAAATATAAATTACCCTTTTATTAAATAAGCGTTATTTATGATTCACTATATTTCATTTATTGAATACCTAGGTGGCGTGATTTAGTTCCATAAAAGGTCAGGAAGGTGAGTAATTAGAATATTAAACTGTCTAGACTATAGAATATTCTACTCACCACTGAAAAATGCTAAACACTTCGTGGTAAAGTCGATACGACGTTAATGTCAAGGGAAATTAAAATTGAACTGCAATCTACAAAATATGTACATATATTTTAAATACATAATACGAATTGAAACTGGTCGATTTCCGGAAGGTATTTAAGAAATTGTTACTTGCGGAGTCATTGCAACAGCAATAGAAACTAAAACTTTAGACCTTTTGTCTTCTTCTATTTTTATTGGACCAATCCAAAGGAAATGCAGGAAACTTGCTTACTCACCTATAATAATAATAAAATCCTTGTTTGCTTTTAAGTATTATTAAAATTATTTTAATAGGAATCATAATTTTTATAATAGGAGTATTGACTAACGCATGTTAATAAATTGGTATTTTCATGCGTTAGTCAATACTTCAGTTTGTTCGTTAGTCATTATATTATATAGCTGCCTTATACTCGTAGTTTGAAACTTCGTTAAGAGATGGAGCCACGATAGTATTGTGTGCATGTGAGTTTGTTTTTAATTATTTTATATAGGGTATTACAAGATCGTCACAGTGACAGATGCAAGCCTGTCGCATTTTAAGAACATCCTCTGTATTTATGAATAGGTAGACCAGTTTTTTCTTACGTGCAATGAACAAATGTAACTTCTAACACGTTTCATGCACACGGAATTGCGGGCTAAAGCTTTAAGCTGGTATAATTATATAATATAATACATTATAATCCAACATTGTGGTTCCAACAGGAAATGGGAATTTCCGGGTAGATACGAGTTATCTATATAGTGCATTATCTATGGATACGAGTAACTATTTCAATTCCAAATTTAAGTAAAATAATTTCTGTATTATCAGCACGACGTGTAAACAATGTAACATTAGGTTGTATTTAACTTATTATATATTCAGGTTTCATATTTGAATAAAAATGACTATAGTCTAGTTATGAGCGTATCAGATTGACGAGATGGATATCGCCGGTGCTAGTCGGTTTTACGGGACGAAAGATGTAAAGCTCCCTGTCTGACGCATCTGGAGAGATCGAAAGGCACAATTTAGACATCGACTTCTGTTATTGATAGTGGAAAACTCCTTATGTAGTGTGTCGTGTTTGAGTGGGCTAAATTGACTGGGTATAAATTGACTTTGTAAATAATAATCTCTCAGTAGTGGATACTGAATTGCACTGCATATTAAATTGTTCGGTCCAGAATAAAGCAGACTTGTAAATATGTATAATGTGTTATTAAGTTTTAAGTTCATATTTAATTAGGAAAATGGGTATAGAGAATATATATTTTTACGCGCTTTACTAGTTAGTGGCTATTAAGGACACATGGGTTTATTTTGTCAACGCTCACACTTCCCAAGGTCGAATCACCGAACCATATCTTGGTGCATCTCGTCATTGACATTCTTGCACAAGCCTGTCATTTTTGCCACCTCACACACACACACTTGCAATGATAAATTAAACGAAGGTAATGTCGACCTTTTCATACAGTTGTATGCTCCTGTATCTATATGTCTTGTAGCCTATGTATGTTGTATCTTTTATCTTTGCACGTCCTACCGCTGGGCACCTATGAGGTTGAGAGGGACTTTAGACTTTTAGACTTTAGTAAACAATGTTCAATGTTGGCCAAGTGCAAGTTTATAGGCAAGTTCAGTTTCCCACATCTTTGACATTCTAGGTGAAAACCGTAAGGTCAGGTGTCTCCTCACAATATTTTCATTTACCGTTCAAATGATTAATATTTTAAATCACGTGTCTATTTTTCATGATACGTATAAAAATATATCAAAATTCTTTCTTTTATCGCAATATACCGGGTACATCAAGACTGCGAACGAAAACGAAGCCAGCTGGTAGTTTCAGTGGTTACAGACACAATGCAACTAAAAATTTCGCAAATTAAGCGACAGATTTTTTTTGCAATTTTTTAAATACCATCGTGTTTTGGTGGTAAATACCTAGTTTTTGCGAAAATATTAATTTAAACCATTGCATACCATTGCGTCTTTAAAAATAAAACGGTGTACATTATTATTTTAGGAAAACTATGTATTTATCACCGAAATACGACAGTATATCAGTAAAAAATTACAAAAAAAAATATTGTCTATTTTATTTGTGAAATTTTTAGTTGCTTTGTGTCTGAAGTCACCAATACTACTACCTGGCCTCGTTTTCGGTCGCAGACTTGATATACCCTGTATAATATCCATTTTTCCTGAAATACATCCCGACCCATCGGTTGGAACGTATTTCCCACTTGGAACAATATTTATACGAATAAAATGTTACATATTAGGGTTGTTTCCTTTTATACCAACCTACCTAAACGTACCTGGCAAAATTATGTTTATATTGATTCTAAAAATTTCACTCTTAATAAACTGAACTAAGCTGAACAGTTATCCAGGAGTCTGGTTCAGAACTTTACAGTTTATAATTTACAGGCACAGCCTTTCATCATCAGGCGATAAACGCTGTCTACTGACTAGAATCATTAACGATTATCATACTTTAGCCTCACATATACCCAGCCTTGACATATTTAGCAATAAGTTAAACACTTTCAACAGAAAATTTAAGGTGAGTTGTTCTTAAGAACGTGTAAAGCTCCGAATGCGAGACGGGCATCGCCTGATGGTAAGCAATACGACCGCTCATGAACAGTAGCAAAACCAAACAACATGAGTTACAAAGCAATGCTCGGCATTCCACTGCGCTCGTCATCCTGAGACATAAGATGATATTTTGGGGGCAGTGCTGGTTTCTGGAATAAAAGCAAGACATTGTGTCCCTTCAATATGACGATGGAATTGTTTTGGTTCTGTCGACTTTAACGGAAAATCAATGAATTCTAGTATTTTTTGAGGAGTATTTCGTCCTAAACACAATTTAGGTCAATCGATAAAGCTGGTCTGTTTAGTGTCTGTTTTTATGTACGTGTGATAAGATTTCGTGAATAGTTGTTCCATTATCGATAAGTGACTCACCACCAGTCAGTCACTACGAGTACCATTTAGTTCTAGTAGTTTTTCACACCCACTTCAATGTAATAAAAGGTGAGTTTATATTGTTAGATATTTTGTACCTTCTTTTGTCATTAACGAGTCACCACAATTAGTCGCATATACCGGGTGTTAGATGCAAGATGCCGGGTGGTAGTATTAGTGACTTATGACACAAAGCAACTAAAAATTTCGCAAATAAAATGGTCAATATGTTTTTTGTTTTTTTTTTTACGTATCGTCGTTTTTGGATGATAAGTACGTAGTTTTCATTTCTTCCTTCCTACACCTTTTATTTCTAAAGACGCAATGGTATGCAAAGGCTTAATTTACTATTTTCGTAAAAACTAGGTATTTACCACTCAAACAAGATGATATTTAAAAAATTGCAAGCAAAACTCTGTCCCTTTTTTGCGAAATTTTCAGTTGCATTGTGTCTGTAGTCACTAAAACTATCACCTGGCTTCGTTTTCGTTCGCAGTCTTGATATACCCGGTATGTAAATCGTGAATTAAAAAAACAACAGTCTTTTCGTCTTTTAATATATCAAAGAATTTTTCCTAAAAATACATTTTATGCTTAGTAAAACAAGAGACTCCTTTGATAATAATTATATATTTAGTAACTTTACCTTGAACATGTATTTCAAAGTAAATGTTAGGGCCAGGGCTGCGGTAAGAATAATTTACACACGTAAAGGCAATAGTGAAATGGTGGTTCTACCGACGGAAATCGATGGCGCCACACTACACAAACCTTAACACGCTACATAACAATAGAAACTTCGCGCAAACCTAATATAAATTGCTTGAATGAAGTTACGAAGCAAGTCAAAATAGTGATTTTATTTGAAGATTTTCTCGAGAAAACTTATTTACTCTTAAAAGACTGATGTATTTTCCCATTCCTTTGTACGTAGGTACTTTTTAACAGAAATAGCCTCGATTGAAACAAAGTGGTTTTGCGACGGCGATTTTTGGTTTACCTTTTTTTTTTTTTTTTTTTATTGCAATGAATGGCGAGACAAGCATGCCATTCGCCTGATGGTAAGCGATACGACCGCTCATGGACAGTAACGAAACCAAACAACACCATGAATTACAAGGCAATGCTTGGAATTCCACTGCGCTCGCCATCCTGAGACAGAACCCTAATCGTATAAGGCTTTTAAGTGCCGGTCGCTATTGTTACTTACAGCTTGATCATACTCCTATACCTAGTCTAGGTTTTTTGTTTTTACATAAAGTCAAAACTGTTATAGTGTTTCTACCTAATAGTCATGTGCACTTTTTAATCATAACATATTTTATGTTAAATAAGCACGTTCAAACAGTTTTTTTTTCTCTTTGTTTAAGGGAATTTTATCGCAGTTTCATAATGTCACTACTGTTAAGAAACACAAATTAAAACTTAATTACAGAATACAAGAAACCATTAAATTAAAAAAAAAAACCATATTTTAAATCTATAAAAATAACATGCACAACTTCCTGGCCTCATCAGACAAAGGTGATGCCAGTATGCTGTTACACTCTCCAATCGTAAATCCACCAGTAAATATAAGTTGCCGTGCTTCTTGACCATATTCTATCAAACGTGACAAATATTTTTAGACAGTCCGCATTTTTGGCAATTTGGAGAAGTAATTTCTTCCATTAACCATTGAAATTTGTTCGTAGGACATGTATAGACCGCATCCATAACAAAGTCACCGCATTTCCATTTAATCTTCTAACAGTTTTAGGTGTATTATGCAGCATACTATGTGGGTACCAATGACCAAATTTTAAGTTTATTGAAATCTAGATAAACATTTTGTGCGATAAAGTATGTAAAACAAATCTCAAGTGATGTCGTATGCTACTTTCTGCGAATGTGAAACGGTTCCCTAATGAACTTATTATGCTTTATGTTTAGTGATTTTTAAATATATATACAAAAGAAATGTGCATGCGGTGAATAACGCTATGATTTTTTTTGTATCGTGATTTTTAACCTGGTTTGTTACATCAACACCGCAGTTCCCTTTTATGGAGCAACATTGTGCAACACGGCAACATTAAGTAACAATATGTAACTTTTGTAGCAACTTGTTGAATGTTACTCGCCTTCATACCACCAATAACCGATATTAACAAAATATAAAAATGAGTAACTATCAGCAATAAGGGAGTCACACTGCAAATGCTATCAATGTTATCGATTGTAACCACATGTTGAATGTTTTTCAAGAACTAGGCAACGTTACATATCATACACTAACACGGCAACATATACTAACAATAAATAACTTTGTGTTATCAAATGTTGCTGAGTAACACATGGTAACGTTGCTCCACAAAAAGTACCTAACTGGGGCGTAAATGCACCTTTGCGTGGCTAAAATAATATTTGCTTATCAATTATGACCTAAGGAAGGCCTTTTTAAGAGATCAGGCGTCCACCTGAGCTGACGCTATTAATAAAAAGGCCAGAGGGTCTCGATACATCTATACGTTGTCATATAATATTAGGACCGGCAAATCCGTTTGTGTTCTGATGTAATGACATCTGATTAATTGAAGAAGGTGATACAAAGACGCCAAAAAATCAATTATTTTATTTAATGGCTTTTGTTCTGACAATTGGCAATGCTTTGAGTGAATAGTACCTATTTATCTCATAGTCTTCGAAGAGTGCTATATACACGTAATGTAATATCATAACGCCGCATTGTTAACAATCTGAACAAAAAAAAATTACATACTGTGTAAATTACCTATTGTTTTTTGTTTTTATGCGAGCCGATAAAATATTGATTTAGTAGTTCTTTAATGGCGTCAAAACTATTTTATTTTTCATTGCTCACACAAACACATTGCTTACACAAACCGTTCCTAAACATAAAGATAGTGATTGAGAATATAATAATATACAATAACAAAAATCGTCAACCGGGCACCCTGTCGGTTTGTTTGAAGCAGGATTGATTGAAGTTGTGATAGGCAAGCAAGAAATGGTGTCCATTACATTTCCAATAACGGGCTTGAGATAAAAAATCTTCAGGGACACACTTTACCAGAAGAAAGTTTACTTAATAAATTTTATTATACGAAGCCTAAAGGCCTTATTCATTTTTAAACCGTATTTTAGCTATCGAATGCTTTTTCTTCTTCACTCAAACTGAATTCAAAAATTGTTCGAAAGAGACAAAACATACGATGATTAAAATACGTTTTAAAACTGTCTATGAATAAGGCCGTAAGAATATAACGAAGGTGGTACTTACTTGTCCCGTGATGGTGAAGAGGAGTGCGAGGAGTATTCGTAACGGAGTATTCGCTTTGTAAGCTCTGTGAGACCATAGCCTGTGGACACCCGCTGTGATACCGAACCCTGATGTGTATATGGTCCCGAAGGCTGGAAACAAATGAACATGTTTTACAAGTGGTAGACTCAGGTAGGCTCGTTAGGAGGGTACTAGTGTCTCACAGGAGATCGACGTGAAGTGACATCTTTGCTCCTATCCTCTTCCCATCCTTTTCTTTCCCGCTCCCTTCCCGATTTGATGGTCCAGCAACACATCTATGACCCAATCGTTGTGGATGTTCATGGACGGCGGTGACCACTTACCATCGGGGACCTGTTTGCTCGTATGCCGGACCCAATGAATAAAAAATAGTAATCCTAGTACATGTGGCTTATGAATAATCAATATATGCACAAGTAAGTAAACTAACCAAGGTCTTAGAGGCTTTCATTATTTCTAAATTACTCTATACAAATCTAACGTAACATTTTACTTACAATATTTTACTTAGTAGGTATGGGAACGTCATTCATACATAGAATATATTTCTATGCTTGAATTGTCAGTGGATTTAATGCGGCAAAGAGCTTGTCGAAGTTGTGAAATAATGTGAGCCATGCGATAGCAAGGAATATTAATTTAAATTGAATTAAACCTAGTCTGAGACAAAAACTGTTAATTACAATTGTTTGACCTTGAAATCCAATCTAGGACATCTAATCACAGCCTTTCTGCGACGGTTATAATGAACTAATTTGCGTTATTATAATAAATATCACCTAATATACATATTATATCTATAGATCTGTAGTAGAAAATAATGCATAATTCGTATCAACTAATACAGGAATTGAGTAAGGAAGTCTATGACTTGATACTAATATATTATCTAAATCTATTAATTGTTATGGTTTATGGAATACGGGTCTCTTCTATTATTGAAAATGGGTAGGCCTCATTTCACCATGCTGTCATTGTGCAACTTAATGTAAACTTCATGAAAATATTTAAAAATTGATAATAATGTTTTCATAATATTTTTCCCGTTAGGTTAATGCGATAATAATTTACTAAACCAAAGCTGATAACATGGTTTCACTACACGTGTGTTTAATGAATAAAAATTATTATGTACTGTCTCATTTTAAGCGAATTTAATTGAAATTACGTTCTTTTTTTGTTCTGAATATTAATGAGATAAGCATCTTGTTACAGTATAAACATTTTGTTATCATTAATTAATTATCATATAGGAACATTTATTATGATATTTGTAATACTTCAAACGTTGAAGTGTTCATACCTATGCGTATAAATATGCTCGGTTGCCACTCTCAATGTATTTTTTCCATTTTAAACAGGCACACGAGTTAGTGATTCCTGGCGATTATGGGTATTATTAAATGTGCCTTGGGTGATCACAAGATTGCTGATTCAGCAACACAAGTTGCTCCCTCTCATTATTTATGCATTATTATTATTTTACTGGTGGTAGGTCTCTCATATGTGAGAGGCCGCTTGGGTAGGTACCACCGCAATGTCCATTTCTCCCGCCAAACAGCAGTGTAAATGCGCTGTTGTGTTCCGGTTTGAAGGACATTGTAGCCAGAGTAACTACTGGACATATTGAGACTTAACATCTTATGTCTCAGGATGGCGAGCGCAGTGGAATTCCAAGCATTGCCTTGTAATTCATGGTGTTGATTGGTTTTGCTACTGTCCATGAGCGGTCGTATCGCTTACCATCAGGCGAATGGCATGCTCGTCTCGCCATTCATTGCAATATAAAAAAAAAAAAACTTATTAAAGTCGGTGAAATGCAATTCTTAAGTAATACGTATTCGTTATAATGATGGTACTTACCAAATAAAATTGTGAGAAACTTCACTTGAAACGTTATAATTAAGAAGAAGCCATAAATTGTGACCAAATGCAACAGAACTTGCACAGTGAGGTCGGGCCACCTGATGCGCGGCCGGAACTCCATGGCCTCATATTTGCTTATGTCAAAGTCTGTATCATTATTTTTCTCAATGGCACTGTCTTGTAACAATGAATTGTTATTTTCGTTGCAAACATACACATTCTGCTGCGCTGGAGCCATGCCGATATCCTGGAACCAATATGTTTCTATTATACATAAGCATTTTATTGACTTAACTTATTATTATATAATTAAAAGAGTATATATATTAAACTTTATAATTAATATTTTCATAAAACGTTTATTTTCTGATGTGATTTTATGATATATTTTTTATCGGTGATAAATAGACTTTCTACATACATACATACATAAACTCACGCCTTTATCCCCGAAGGGGTAGGCAGAGGCGCCACCAGGACACCCACATTTCGCTTTGTATGTTCCGTCCCATGATGTGATAGGGGGTGAGCCTATCGCCATATCAGACACAAATTCCTGACTCCGGGCTAATAATGAATAGAAAAACCCAATATCACTTTACCCGACCCGGGATTCGAACCTGAGACCTCAGCTTTGTAGTCGTACCGTAGTAAAACTACGCCACCTAGTACGTAATAGATCTTCAAATTAAGATTGTGCTTATCTTCGTGCAAATCAATACACAAATTAATACTAATGAAGTTAAAAAAATTAGTTTCATACAAAACACATCTGGTTGACAGGAACGTCAAGTAGTGAGAACTACTCACACACACTTATGAGCTCAAGTAAGTACCTCATTTTATGTGCATTTATTTACTCACTGTCACTTAATCTGGTCAGCAGGTAAATATTTCCTCTAAGTCTACCTTATATACAATGTATATGAAGTATAATTAAAATAAATAAATAATAATCTGGTGGATTGTCTACTTTTCTAATAACGTACATACATACATAAACTCACGCCTTTATCCCCGAAGGGGTAGGCAGAGGCGCCACGAGGACACCGACATTTCGCCTTGTATGTTCCGTGATTCCGTCCCACGATGTGATAGGGGGCGAGCCTATTGCCATATCGGGCACAAATTCCTGACTCCGGGCTGATAATGAATAAAAAAATCCAATATCACTTTGCCCGACCCGGGACTCGAACCCGAGACCTTAGCTTTGTAACCGTACCGTAATACAACTACGCCACCGAGGCAGTCTTTTCTAATAAAACACTAAATATTCAAGTATGTATAATATTGTGTACCTAAATGGCAAAAAAACTGAAATAACCAATAAGCAACAAATATTTGGGTATTTATAAACAATGCTCCGGAAGTAATGAGTCACGAGAATGAGCATACCTTGCCCAAAAGAAAGACAGCGATAAAAATAAATTGAAGTTTGTAATCTGGGCGGTGGAATTTTATGAGATATCGTTTATTGTTTTTATCGAATATAGATGTGTCTATACGCGTCTTATAACGCACTGCCACTCCTCACAGTAAGTGAAGCATTATTTTTAGCTTAAAGTGCTGTCCGCCAACCCGCACTAGGCCAGCGTGGCGGATTATATGGCCTGACTCCTCTCTATCTTACTTTTGATTGTATGCCCGTGCCCTGCAGAGGGACGTTATGGGCTGATACTATTAGTGCTGGTTAGGGTTGCAGAAATCGCTGGATGTAGGTCGCTTTCAACAGATCGATGTGGAAATCCTTGGGGAGGCCTACTTTAAGCTGTGGCTGAAGAAAGAGAGAGAGAGTACTGCCTCAATGTATGTTAATGAATTTCATCAACGTAACCAGTAATGTCTACTGTACTGTCTGTCGATCTCCAGACAAGGAAGAATGTTTGATTGAATCTGTTTCTGTTGGGAGTTGTTACACTGAAAAGCCTCGTAGCCTGCCCTAGACACATCACTTGTAAATGTTAATGTGTGGTAAAGACTATGTTTATGGTTGTTGATATTTATTTACCTACTTATTACCTAAATTATGATTTTATCCATGGACTCTGACAATGTTTAGTGATTTTTTAAGATTTTTACTAAGTATATTATGTTTAGTATTCATTGGTTTCATTAGTTTTTGTCACAAAACATTGTATTTTGTATTGTCCACGCTTGTCTTTTTTGTGTAACTCATGATACGTTTTAGCGTTTAGTATTTAGTTTGTCCTAGTTTTATAAGAAAATGTATGCCCCTTAATGTGCGTATTCGCATAATATCAGATGTTGTATTGGCCCATCTTTCGATCACTTTAGCGATTCATTCATACTCGCTCTTCACTCTAACATTCATTCATTCGCTCTCTCATGAGGGCCTTTGCGATGCGAAAATGCGCATTCGTGGTGGAAGTCTGGTGCAGCAAACATAATATATATTTTTTAATAGCCTATATTGTGTCCCACTGCTGGGCAAAGGCGTCCCCTTTTTTCCTCCACTGGACCCTGTCCTCAAACATAATATTAGCACTATTCTGTGATATAAGGTAGTACAAAATATTGTGTAGCAGTTAATAAAAGTGACGCCTCGGTGGCGTAGTTTACTACGGTACGATTATAAAGTTGAGATCTCAGGTCAGATCAGGTTCGAATCTCGAGTCAGGCAAGGTGATATTGGATTTTTCTATTCAATATCAGCCCGGAGGTTTTTTGAATTTGTGCCGATATGCTCGCCCCGTATCACATCGTGGGACGGAACATACAAGCCGAAATGTGGGTGTCCTGGTGGCGCCTCTGCCTATCCCTTCTGGGATAAAGGCGTGAGTTTAAGTATGTATGTTAATAAAATTCATAGTGGAAACAACAAATTTTTATAGCTGTATATCAGAACGAGGTAAAACATGTAAATGTAGGGCATGACATTCCCTGCAGGCTTGAAATCCGTCTAAATATGCCATTAGTATAGTCACATACGACAGTGACAAATGTGAGGTTCACACATCTCTGCTAAAATCGACAAAAAGCTAACAATACAATACCTTGCCTTGTTTAGTTATAAAGAGCTCTTTAACATTTCAATTTTTAAATGTTCATTACTTACCAATCTAAATACGGTTGTGTGTAATTAATTATATTTTTGCATGATCTACGTTTATAGAGTTTTAATGCATTTTAACCCCTCCGGTGTCCATGTATAGAAAATAGACTTTTTGACAGATCTACATAATAGAGAATAATGGAAAATGTCACATAAATCTTGTCAGGGAGCCTCATATGAGCTTCTTGGACACCGGAAGCGTTAATAAACTCACTAATGTCACTTAAAATAAAATTCAAAACACAAATTGTTTATAAAATTCCAGTAGTAATAGATCTAATAATTGTGTGATTGCAATATCTTCGTCGATTTTCCTGAATGTAATAACGTTAAAAAAGCACGCGGAAGTAAAATTAGAGAAATCATGAGCCGAACTATTATGCAGTATGGATCAAAATACATCAACCAACTCGATTTAAATAAATTCGATTCGATTTAAACTGTTATTTCTAAAAGGCGAATAATCTGCAATGTATTTTCCAAAAAGTCATAGCAAAGTCCGGGCCTTTCTATTTGATATCCGGAACTGAACACAACCATTGAAAATAATTTAAGATGGTTTCTTTTATGAAATAGTCCCGAATATTGTTTAAGTTTAACTAAAACTGTAAGCTTTAAATGTTTTGAAGATACATGTAGAGTTGTAATTGTAGCAATTAATAATTAATGAAATGTAATAGAAGGCATAACAAATGCAATACCAAACGTACTACGAGCTCATTACTCAATTAGTAAATAAAACTTTTGAAACACGAAGGAAACTTATTTCATGTTACCTGTTGATCTTTTTACAACTTGTAACAGAACTTATTAAATATTTCTTTGAAACTTTATTAGAACCATACAGTATGGAATGCGCATTCCTAAGAAGCTGTTAAGTAAAAATAGAGATGTTGACTCAATTTTCATTTTTATTTATATCGAAAGGTTACATAAAGGAAATTCATAAACAGAAAGAATTTTTAAATCTGTTTAATAATAAACAAGTTACACGTCAAATTTGGTGGAAGGAGGAATAGATAAGGATGCAAGTGGAAGTGAAAACGTTTGCACAATGACGACGTTATTTATATTTACATGTATTTATATATTCGTTCTAAAATTTTATACAAACCGATTCTTCTATTTTTCTGCAATTAATACTTAGAGTTAACCCCAGCATAAATAATACAATTTCGGGTCAGCCAATACACGTCGTAATGCAAGGTGTAGATGCCCTCTACTATTCGCCTTAGTTCACCACTAATCGACTGCGAGTTGCCGAACATACCAAAGTTTTTCCAAATATGTCTATGGCAAGTAGATTACCTCATAATGTTTGTCTTAAGTATTTTTTTATTCCTTTTTAATGTCATACTTTCACTTCATTTATAACTGTATCTATTAACATTAGGCCTATGTGTGATCACAATTCCAGCAGGCGCTTTTGCTCGTTAACTATCAATTTAACCGACTCAATATTTTATCCAAGTGTTGATTAAGCATGAATACGAAAGCGACTCCAAAAGGTCAGAGGTGTCACTGTATGGGTGTAGGTATGCCTTGGGATTCCAACTCGGCAGTCGGCTTCTGATTACTGAGGCGTGACATAATATATACTCTACAATGTAGGTACAATAGAGAGTAGAGACTATTGTCAACATTAACACAATTTAGAATTAAATAAGCATTATTCATAACCTATGCGAGCTTTTTATAAATAAAATGTTATCGATTGTTACCGCATGTAAGGCAACATTACTTAACATATACTAACACCGCAACATGTGGTAATAATAAATAACATTTACTATCAAATGTTGCTGAGTAACATTCGGAAACGTTGCTTCACAAAAAGTTGTCAGCTTTCCTCATAACACAAAAAAAAAATGTGGATACACTTTAAAGTACGAAGACTCGAAAAACTCGAAGCGGAAAATAACTTTTGTTATTGTTTAAACTTTAGGTGGTATTTTTATCCTCCTTTGTTTTGTTTATTGCAATGTTACTGTATGATATGTGGCGCTGTTGCTGGACCGTATATATAAATAAATAAATAAATAAGCTGTGCCCACGGTGTGTAGGTTCGAGGGACTTATTACAACAATGTATTGAACATTCTATGCCCGACCCAAATATAATACACATGACTCCAATTTTTGAAGAAAATATCTATTAAAATTAAACATGGACACTGCGAGAACACGTGGTGAAACAATGTCCTTGAAAACGTTTGCGGAGTAGTGTCGTCGGTTTCTGCGCACACGTCGCGCCGCCCTTCCACTTCGTCTAGTATACGCCTATCCGGACTGATGCAGGTAAAGTAATAGCTAGCATATACACACAGGTTTGCTCAAAAATTCCACCTGACAGTCTGGCAGGTAAACCTGCTAACGACCATAAGGAAAAATAGCATTAAAACACAGCAAGAATCACATAAAAATATTTATACTACCCCACAATATATCTTGTCTTGTGTCGTATCAGAAACTACGAGAGGCTTTTTGGTATCACAAGACCTAGATCCAATACTTGTCCTGATGCTGGACCTGAACCCGCGGCCGGCCGAACTTTCACAGCCGGCTCCCAACCAACTGCGTTACGGAGGGTGATTAGAACTTTACAAGTCCTGACAGTTCTATTTATATTATGTTTGTTTGTGTCACTCTGCTGGGGAGAGGCCAAGTGTTGCTATTGGGTGTAATTTTTGGAGGTTCTTTCAATATGCCTCGGTGCCATTGCAATTTCTATACTGCCTCGGTGGCGTAGTTGTATTACGGTACGGTAACAAAGCTGAGGTCTCGGGTTCGAATCCCAGGTCGGGCAAAGTGATATTGGATTTTTCTATTCATTATCAGCCCGGAGTCAGGAATTTGTGCCCGATATGGCGATAGGCTCGCCCCCTATCACATCGTGGGACAGAACGTGCAAGGCGAAATGTGGGTGTCCTAGTGGCGCCTCTGCCTACCCCTTCGGGGATAAAGGCGTGAGTTTATGTATGTATGTTCTTTCAATATATTAATAAATAAATAGTAGTGATACAAGTGGGTTTTCGGCAAAATGACAAGACTTCGCTCTTTGATACGTCAGTCTGTTGTGCATTCTATAATGGATAAGTCGTTTTTGAGAATACCAAAATTTCCATGCTAATTATAGTAAATACGAATAATTTTTATGGTCATTATTCTGCGTTGGAGTATTGTGTTGAGCATAAATCCGTAAAATAAAATGTTCAAATAAATTTTCTATGAATTGAACAAAAACTTTGAATAGCCATTAATTATATTTACATTAAGATTTTAATATATTTCTTACAAGTTAATTCAGGTGGGGGAAAAATATGTCTTTTATTAAATATTTGAGCTATTAATACTCGTAATATTGTCGGGAATTAGGCATACCGATAAAAAATCTATTCCGCTACTATACAAATAATTAGTAGACTAATGTTCGATAGATTTTCAATTCATCATTGTCTTACGCGACTGATATACTATGCATTATTTCGCATGAATGGGTATCTATTTCTTATCTCAACACTTCCTCTTAAGTGAAATCAATATTGCTGTCATGGCGAGTGATATCATATTTATACATTAAACCGGTAATATATTATACCGGTTCACAAATGGCGGCGACGTCGTATAAAATACGAACATATTGACCTCTTTCCTTCTTTAAATTGGAAAGAATCAAGAGTCAACAACAACATCATACTGAATATTCCTGGCGTATGACTAAAGCCCTACGTCGCGGTACTCAATTGTATGTCATTCATTGACACGAATTCTCTGTAGATCGTTTATAAAATGCTTTGTTGTGATGCTGTTAAAAAATTAGGTACAGCATTTCTCTCTTCACATTTTATTAAATGGGACATGTTAATATTATTAAATTATGATTATAAATGCTTGTTGTTTATATTACAAAAACATATCTGAAACAATAAGTTAAATAGATTTTTATTTTATTTTATTTGTAGTTCCAATTTTCGCCACACCCCAATAGAATTTAGATGACTTATACCAGTGCCGGATTAGCCACGTAGCAAGAGTAGCAAATGCTACGGGCCCCGCGGATTTAGGGGCCCCGCGGTACAACGCTTGTCTGACCGTTTTAAAAAAAAAATATCAATTTAGACAGGAATTAGGAGCGTAAAATATCTTGCATGCCTTAAACGCGAAGCGCTTAGCCTGTGCTTCACTTCACTTCTTCAAATTGAAACGAATTTCCGTTTCTTCCTTTCGATGGGGTCGTCTTACGAACGGACTTAAAGATTCTACTTCAAAAATTCCAATTTTGAAACGTTTATCGGACACTAGGTGGTCAGCCCGAGCTGATGCTACGAAGGCACTTCTATGTGGTTTTATCACTATTAAGCAAGTTTTGGAAGATATTGCCAATAACGTAGATCAAAAAGCGAAATGTCGTAATAAAGCTTACGGACTAGTTTCAACAATGAATAAGTTAGAAACGGGAATAATGACAGTTACGTGGAATGGAATCCTAGAACGCTTGCAAACGACTAGTGCTTCGCTGCAGTCGTCTGATCAAGACCTTAATACGGGCTACGCCCTTTATGAATCATTATATGGCTACGTCCAAGCAATGCTATCGACATTTTCAGATATTGAGACACGAGCTAAAGATCTGACCAACTGTGAAGAATATCAGCAACAGACATCCAGAAGAATCAAGCGAAATATAAAGTACGACCATTTCAGCGGCTCTACTAAACTCGACGACTTTGTTGAAAATCAAACACCTGGACAACGTTTCGAATTTGAGGTGCTTATTGTCATTATTGATAACGTACTGTCGGCTTTAACTAAACGTATGAAAGCATGTCATAAAATTACCAGTGTCTTTGGAGTATTTCTACAGCTAAAATCTCTTACAACAGAAGAGATTTTGGAAAAATCCTCAAGTATGGTCAGTGCTTACGAAGATCATTTGGAGAACAGCCTAGGCGTCGAATTAGTGCAGTTCGCAGAGCTGCTGAAAACAGATGTGGCTACTGTTATTGACAGCAAGAAACAGCGGTCCTTGGAACAGCAATTTTATAAACTTTTATTAAATAATTCTTTAGAATCGTGTTTCCCAAACTTGGAAATTGCCTTGCGCATTTACTTATCCCTTATGATCACTAACTGCAGTGGCGAACGTTCTTTTTCAACATTAAAACGTATAAAGAATGAATTATGAAACACGATGGGCCAAGAACGTCTTAATCATAATATGACATTGTTGAATATAGAGCATGATTTGCTTAAAGAAGTGGACATTGAAAGTCTTATCTCTAAATTTGCCCATATTAAATCTAGAAAAGTTTATTTGTAACAGTTTTGTTTTATTTAATACCCTAAACATGATAACTAAAGCAAACCAAGGGCCCCTTGACAGAATTTGCTACAGGCCCCGCGCTGGCTTAATCCGGCACTGACTTATACCTATATTGATTACACATATTTACCATTATCGTAATTTTCGTATTTGTATCATTTTCGTGATTCATTAACCTTTATGCCCGTAATTTGTTTCCGATTTCCAAACGATAACACGCGTTCAACTATTGTTAGTAATATGTTATATCAAGTAATCAAGAGGGCTTCGTTGGTAATATTTCAGCAATTTGAATAATGTCTATTGCGGAGTGCATAATGCAATAAGAACTATTGAAAATACTAAATTCAGTGGGCACAACAAATATCCTGGCAAATTAGCGGCCTTGGACTTCTCCAATGCCAATTTGTATTCGCTCCGGTCCGACCTTGCAACATTTACACTTGAACAACAAAACCGTTCGTCTTCATTAAGGTTAATATTATCAAATTACCCAACAATAAGGCAATCAAATAAGAATACTTATTGCAATTCGTAAAGACCGGAATCTGTGTAAACAAATGAATGATGCAAACTAGCAAGCACAAGCTAATGCATAAATACAATTAAAACTAAACCAGTTTGCGCCTAGTTACTTTCACAGTTCGCCGGGCAATATGTTAATGAAGCTCTAATGACAATAATAAAACGAATTACAGAACATTAATCTATACATATAATAAATTTGTAACCGATCGATATCTGTACATGGAAGATAAATGAGAAAAACTAATATGGGGGTTCTGTATTAACGTAATAGAAATCTGATGTTTGTACAACGAAACTGTTTATTTTTGAGTAAATTGATTACTGTTACTCTTTACTTTTGGTCGGTATCAAACTTACACTTCAATATTATGTTGCTTTTAACTACGCAAGTCCCGCTTAAAATATGTACTGATAAAGTGGGACGTGGGTAGTTAAGTGCAACTTAATATTTAAATGGCGTTTGAGTATTCGGGCGTATATGTTGAAATTTACTTAATGCGTACTCATTACGGATACCGAGTGCCTACAGCTTGTGCTCCTTTCCGTTTATACGAAACACTAAAAATCATGCTCTGGTATTATGACGTGTTTATCTCTCCGACTCTTTGATGTGCTTTCAAGGTTTATGCCATTCAAGTATAAAACTTTTTACGTGAATTCGTGACACTGTGAAGTCACTGACAAGTCTGCTGCTGCATAAAATAAAATTGAACGTTAGACCATAAATTATGTTATGGTAATTAATAATTTGATTGAGAGATTGCTGGGACAATAAATAATATATTATTGGTGCTTACGTTTACATCTGAAATTGGGTGATGATTCACGATTCATAATATTATTTGAGAGAACATATACCAAATATAATTTATTTGCCTGAATGAAGGCAAGTCGACTCGCCTAGTAACATAAAGATGATTATGATGATGATGTAAGGGGATATACAGCTGTCTAGACTTTAGCCCCGTGATTTAAAAGGAAATAATTAGATTGTATTCGAATTCGTTGCACTGATCTCAACAAGTAAATGCGTTTCCTTCATAGGTGAGTAGAGATGAAAGTCTGACGGCTAAGTCGGAAGGTCTTAAAAATCAATTCACTTAATTTCGTAATAATAGTTGAGAATCATTCTCCATTTCTGCTCCTTAGACAAACTCTCTCGTCACTTGTTTCCTCTAAACGACATTGTATCGTTAGAGCTGCGCGATTAAAATGCCTCCCCAATTTATCTTTTTTAATAGACAAGAAATGTACAATATGTATACTTCTTATTTATCCATATTAATATTAGAATACCGAAAATAAGTTTGTTTATTACGCTTTCACTCCATAACGCACACCAAAGCCGCTGACCCGCCGGACTATATCGGCAACTTTTTGTTGGCGAGCTAGTTGGCGGCTTCACTCATTGCAAGTCGGAAAACTTTGTCGACGACATGACAGCGGCTCCATATGACATGAGGAATATTTTTATGACGCTTTTAGTGTCGCCGGGCAACTGAGCAAAGCGCTTGCGTCACTAACAAGTCGGCGGGCATCACGTGCGGCCGCTTGTTGCCGACATGAATCTTTTCTCACAGGCCGCCGGGTTGTGTCGGCGGGCTGTGTCGCCGGGCCGACGGCTTTGGTGTGTGTGTGTACATAGTTTTTGCTAAAATTAGTATTTAAACCCTTGCGTATTATTGCGTTTTTTTAAAAACAAGGTTATATGTTATAGAGAGTTAGGTAAAAATTTACTAAATAAAAATCGACGCTTTCTTCTTGCAAAATTACGTGATTGTATTGTGCCTCAAGTTACTAAAACAACCACCTGGCTCGGTTTTCGGTTACAGTCTGGATATACCCTGTATAGATGAACAGTGTCATAACTGTTCATATGCTTCGTTGTCCTTATTAATATTTACAATGGACCATGCGACCGATGGTTATAAAGCAATGATTGTTTCATTAATGTACTTGTACGTGGCTACGCAACGTTCCCGATAACAATGTATGATTAATCGAAACGAATGCGGCGGACTTGAATATATTGTCAAATAAGAGTTTTATTGATCTAACATGAACAAAAAATAGTTTGATGTCCTCTAGATTTGTATAGAAAAAACAAGATTATAAAAAAAAAAAACATTGTAATTTGGGAATTTGAAAAAAGTCATAACGAAGAAATTTTATGTGTAAATGAAATAAAAAGATCGAATATGACAGATAAATTTTGGTAAAATGATATACATAGGTAAGTGAATGGTGATAACCGCTTTTAACAAAAAGTCATTACAGTTGTGTATTGTAAGGAATATTTAATTGATCGATAATATCTTTTGTCATAATCAATCACATTGTCATCATCATTATCGATACGGATTCTTACATAAATCAGCTGTTTTTTATTTACCTAGATGATTTGATTCATCTCGTTTTAATTTAATACTGATGTTCAACTGGCCTGATTTAATTTAATGGTTTTTCGCTAATAATATATACTATTAAAAATTTGGTGAAGTGCCGAAGTGGAAAATAGAAAAATAAATAACTAATCTTATTTGAGGATCATTTTACCATTTATATAAAAACAAGTGTATTTCCTTTTAAAAATGTAAATAAACAAGGATCCAAAAGAATCGAGTCCACATCGGGACAGCAACCAGCCGGGCGTCAATCGATCGTAATTCCACTCGGGGTCACCTTAGTACAATGTTTTCTCCCTTAAGATTCATACATCCTGAACGGTTAAACATATCAGTTACAAATCCACGAGGTGGTCGAGGTAACACTATCTGTAAACGTGAGCACAACTATGAAGTAACGTGAAGTTTATTGCATAATTAGTGTGTGTTGCATTGCATATGTGCCAATGTTATCTTATCCATTAAGTCCATAATGTGTTCAGCGTAAAGGTGTTGTCGATGTATTTAAGGAATTCGGATAATCATTTTTGCGTATATAAATGTACTAAGTGAACTACCTAATTAATCTATATTTTATGACCTATTATTACTTATATCTCCTAGTTTCTCCACTATCTAGAAGTGCCATAGTTCATAAGATTCGCTCAACACAAATTGACGTAACAGTGGTAACTATAAGTGCGAAAGTGTGATGTCTTGGTTTGTCCTTTAACGCACCAATAGCGCTACAGTCCGCCATACTTTTGTGTACCTATAGCACACAACATTGAATATTGAAGAGTGACGTAGGATACTCTTTAAGCCAGAAAAATGCATAGTCATGCTACACCTGTAATGGTAATACGTTAATTTTGTGGTGGAATTTCCAGACTACATATTTTGTTGTATCTTATCATTTATTTTACTTGTGTAATTGTTAAAATAAGCCAAAAGGTAATATGTAATTGATAATTGTAATAAGAAAGAGGATTTGTGTTTCACCCATCCGGTAACAAAAATAAGTGTTGTGTACTTATTCGTTGAGTGTTGGATAGCAAGGCATTGGGTCAAAGCTTGCTGAGTCACGCCATTCCCGTCGCTCGCCTTCTCAGTTCACACAGTGATGAAGAGCTAATGCTAGAAGATCACTGATTATGAATCTGTTTTGACGGAACACGAACGGTAGCGAACAAGTGGATAATAATAAACCATTCCATGACTTTACACGTTGAACTGATCATCTTTATTGGGCATTGACTTCCCTCACTAGTTCAGACAATATCTGAGATGAAAAACAGGTGATAATTCCGTGGCACATCTTTTCAGAATGGTACACTGGAGAGCAATTAAGGACTTTCTTATGTTTATGTCTTTATAAACTGCAGTGGAAACATAACTATTTAAATAAATCAGAATACTAAAACAACTTCTGTAATCTGATAAAAATCAGTACGGTAGAACGAAACAAGCAACAAGTGATCCCACTCACAATACTTGCTTACCTATCATCGGGGGAATACCGGCTGGGTGAAAACTCCAGTTTCTCTTCAGAAGGGTGTTGAGAATCTTTACCTTCAGCAATCTCGCTGTGCACAAAATGCAAATAACATCATCTTACAACTAAAAACCCATATGAAGTAACAGTACTTGACGGTTATCTGTGCGACAAAGATACCACCTTTTAAGCTTTAGTTAGGGTGTAGCCGAACCTTAAGCAATAAATTAACAGTTTTGAAAGGTACTGAAATGATACAATATTTGTGACTTCCAAACATGATTAATGTATACAAATTAGGGAATATTTAGAGACAAAATGACAAGAAGTGGGGTCGACATCATTTGGCACTTTACATATCGTGTTCCTGACAAGGATTTGACAGCTTCAAATATGTATATCCAATGTAATTACGGTTGTAATGACACTATTACAGTTCTAAATATATACAGCCAACAATCACATACATAGTCTTGACCCCACACTAAGATCGAGTCTTGTGTCGTGGGTATCAGAAGCTACGAGAGACTTTTCAGTCCCACAAACACCCAGACCCGAAACAAATCCTGTGGTTCACACAAATATTTGTTTCGAGGCGGATCGAACCCGCGGCCTCTCGTTTCACAGCCGACGTCTAACAAACTGTGCCACGGAGGCTGTAAACAAACATTTTAAATTGCGATGATACACTCAAGAGTATTATAGTAATTGTTTTCCAACTCGAATGTTATCATGTCTGCCATTCGGCATAATTATGCACCCCTCCCAAACGTTTTTTTTCGTTGCAAGAGAATGGAATTGTAGGGAGGGTTAAGAGGGAACACCGTGGCTGGCTAACTACTCCATAGCTGAGTGTGGGCCAAAGATATAAAACTATTTTTTACGGATTTTATCGCGATTTGGTTTAATTTTTACATTTTTTTACTTCCCGACGTTTCGATTGCTTTTCAGCTTTCGTGGTCACGGGGCGGACTAATACCCCAGTCCGCCATAAAATCGCGATAAAATCCGTAAAAAATAGTTTTATTTCAATGTGTAACATTCGCGTAAATCTAAGAAACCATTATGCAAAGTTATAAGTTCGCGAACCTTATGGTGCGTGGTGGCCTGTTGGTAACAGACCAGACGCGACTACCTACATGTTCGCGGTGGTCGCGAGTTCAAATCCCAGGGCTTACCTCTGACTTTTCGGAGTAATGTGTGTATTGATAGTCAATCACCAGGCACTTTAACGGTGAAGGAAAACAGCGTGAGGAAACCTGCATACCGTACCGATTTTTAAGAATTTCTACGGTATGTAAGTCCATCAACCCTTACTAGGCCAGGGTGGTGGACTATATGGCCTAACCACCCTCAATCGATTCTCTCGATGGTAGAGTAGGCCCGTGCTCAGCAGTGGGGCGTATATGGGCTTATATAAGAACCTTATGGTCCAAACCGAGTTTGAATTTACCATCAAAAAATGACCACCAAAGCAGCACGCGTTACCACGCATGGTTAACTGTAACCTTAACACAACCGTGTCAAGGACATCACTCCGACTGCAGCGACTCTAAGTTGCTCGCAATGTTTACACCATTCACAACGCCGATATCGATGAAAACCATGTTTATCGAACAAAGTATGTTCATCAGAAGGTTATGTATTATTAAATATTCATACTAGTGTTGTTAAGTTAATTCAAAAATATCGATTAAACGTCAGTAGGTTAAGCTAACGTGCGTAAGCGTACTGTAGTACCCTGTTGTGCTTATCATCTCATCGATAGCTGTTACAGTTAAACCCAGATAACATACAAGCGGTTTCCTCATATTGATACAACTGGCAATGATTCAGGGCTTAATATCTCGATTATAAGAAGCAAGCAGTGAAAAAGTTGATTTAATAAACTGGAAATTCTGGTTTATATAGAAAGCCGCAATAATATTACAGCTCTGTTGGATCATTTGGTTTGGGAAGTGATGTTGCTGGAGACTCAGGGGCTGGTGTTCAGATAGCCACCATTTTACACTATAGTATGACGCTTATTACCACGTTTTCTATTACCACCCAATTTTAAATATTTGTTTTTTTTACTAAACGGATTTAAAAAATCTTCCTTATTACGGTTATGCAGAACGTAACCTTTCGATATAAACAAAAATCGAAATTGAGGCAACTAACCTATTATATAAACTTGCGAGAGACAACTCTCTCTCTCTCTCTCTCTCTCTCGCCGGTAAATACTTTAATTGAATTGCATTGCATTAACCATCAAGTGAAGTGTTCGCTAACTAACGTCTGATAAGCAATGTGTTTTGTAAACACTCTAAAAATATAATATGTATCGGAAGATAACATATTACGAGTATTACAGATAAATAATGTGACTCAACAACACCAGGTGTTCCGTGATAAGGGAAGCCATCATCGTAGTCTAAATGTTAATAAAAATACCTAACTGACTCGGAAAATTACACGTCGTTTCGATACAGAAAAATAATAGATCTAATAACTGAACTAAGATCGATTTTTGCCATAACTTTGAACCATCGTCTCGACAGTACAAAATGGTTTCAGTTATAGGCGCCACAAATATTTCATATACTATGTATGAAGATTGAAGACTACCCAATTAATACCAATGTATTCATAAGAATTACGCATCGGTTTTAATTAAATTTAATTGTCACACGAACTGCGGTTTCATTTCAAAAAACTATTAATGTTATGTAAGTCAATGTTTATTTTTTTAATGTAAGCGAACATTAATATAACTCTACCTAATAGAGCACTACGTTTTTATGAGAAAACGAACTATTTTACTAACTTAATATGTATTTAATAAATTATCTATGATAATTTGTATTTTTAAACAATTTGCCTGTCTGGATACTATACTACATTTTATCTTGTAAATGTGTGTGTGGAATAAATATATTGTATTATATTGTGCTCATATTAAAAAAATAATTATTTATAATATCTTCCATACTAAATAGTCGTACTACATAATATGTATTATGGTTAAAATAAGTGGTATAATATTGATCTTCTATAAAATTATTCATTAAGAAGGAGGAAAACCAATTAAGTAACTAAACTTGCTAATAGTTAATGAGTTGAATTTCCTGGTTAACAGCAATTGTGGTAAGTAAATAGGTATTTTTGTATTATTTTTAGTTTCAAGGCTGGAGACGCGTCGAAAATTCTCGAAGAAAAACACGGCCATAATATCGTCAAGGAAGGTATAAGATTAAGTAAATGCAAAAATAGACCTTGAGCCCGCGGCCGCCAGACCTTCATTTTATAAAAGCTGAAAGTTATCAGCTTAAATGTGTCTGACAAGTTGAAAGAACCATCAAAAGCGTCTGGCTGCCAGGGAAACAGCTTTCGATAGCTTTTTAAGAAACATATAGGTATAAAATTCAGCCATTACACTGTAACGCTGGTAAAGTTACATTTTATTAAAGATTGAAGAAATCTTAATATTCAACAATGTAATTTAGCTAGCGTTATAGCATAAAAACGGAATTTTATAAAATCACCGCGATCCAAACTTCATAATTGCTGATCGTGTGATGGCTATGAGAGGTATGCGCCGACAAACTTTAAGCTTTTATAAAATGTCGAAGGTCTGGCGACCACGGGTTCTTGGCCTAAAAGTGAAGCCGATGTATCGTGGCACCGGCTGGGATATAACCGGATCGAAAGAGTAACTTACTGTGTTTTTAATCAAGTATCCGTCAATTGCCCTTAAACCTTTTAGAAAGTCTTACTTGTAGTACATATCCAATGATTGAAGGTGAAGGCGATGAACCGTCATACCTTTTACATAAATTCCAGCCAAGTTTAAAACCAAAAACTCGCACAGTGTATTTTACCAAATTTGGGAATTAAAGTCAAAACCTCACGGTGCACAGCTCATTACGCAGTTTCACAAAGTAATGAGGCGACTTTACTATATTTACTTATATTTAAAAACCACATATTAGGGGTATCACACATTAACGGCCTTATTCATAGACAGATTTAAAACCTATTTTAGTTATCTAATGTATTGTCCCTTTCGAACGACTTTTGAATTCAGTTTGAGCGAAGAAGACAAAATATTCAATTACTGAAATAAGTTTTAAATCTGTCTATGTTTAAGGCCGAAACTGTTTATTACAATGATTATTTTTCCATTATAGCTTTCCGAGTATTAATAAATATTCTAAAATAATAATAAATAAATCAAATTGGAATAATTGTTATGTATTACAATTTCTTTCTTGACTAGTCTGGTGGCATTATGACAACTAATATTGTAGATTGAATACGTAGGTCTGGCATTATATTAACTCCTATATAACGAGTGATTCCTTGTTTTATAACCTCTTTGGATAGCTCTTAACGTCCTATCTTTTAGTGTGATACGGATCCGTACAGACACTAGTCTGACTTTCCTACTAAACTAGTAAAGTTTATAATATTATCAAAATGACTACATGGGTACAATTTATTTGTATACACGTTTTACCGGTACAAACGTCATTTTTCAACATCTTGCCTTTTATACCAATAGGATTTATTAAAAATAATTGCATGTAAGAATTACTAACAATCTGCAATTTTATCAAAATCTATGTCTATTATAGGTACGGCTTGTATTCGTAAAACTAAAAAAGTTGTTTAAATATTTACCTACATACTAATATGATTTTATAGCCCCTACATAATTTTCATTAATAATATACGCACACGTCATACAAGACCACTATATTTGTGCAATACGATCGCAGTTCGCATAACATCTTCTTACTGAAATGACATCACTCGCCATACTGTGTCATCATAAATACATAAAGTATTCCCAAGGTTGCGAATGTCCAGCAATTTAATATGTTGGAAATTTTTGGTGAGAATGGAAGCGGTGCTCGCAAAAACGTCAATGATGTTTAAATAATAAATAGGTTAACGGCACCATTCAGGCCTACATGTTGAATTCAAGAAACTCGCGGAAAAAGTTACTATATTACGAGTAGATGTCTTTATATAAATATCTGAAGTGTCCAATTGAATGTCACGCTATTCAATTGTTTTCTGGACATTACTCCAACACTTTTGCTATAGAATCTACCGTATTTATAAGGCTTTACAAAACTCTATGCTAATTAACGACGATAAAGCATGACTAGGTAAAATTTATTAAACAAATAAATTATTTAAATAACACTTAAGCCAAGGTCCCACATACTTGCAGCTGGAGAAATAATAAGATACCGATCTGAATGCCTCTTTTTTTGCCTAATGTTTATTGGATACTTTTTCACGCAATTGGTAAACATTATATTGACATTTAATTGTATGTATGTGCTCATATACGTCCCACACGTATATGAGCTGCAAATACGTCCCACTGCAGGGCACGGGCCTCCACTATAATCGAAATTACGATTGAAAGGGCTTAGGCCATATAGTTCACCACGCTGGCCTAGTGCGGGTTGGTTTGGACATTTCATTTAATAATAAAATATTCCTCATGATATTTTTTTAGGAAAATAAACCTACTTGGATAAATGTGAACAACTGCAATTCCTTATGACGTGTAACAATTCACATGTCGGCACTCTTTAATATTTAAACATTTCCTTAAAGCTGCGCAAGAGCAAGTGTATACCCGAGAAGCTTGATTCAATGTGAGATAGTTTCAATAAATCCCTATTATTTATTAAAGTACAATAATATTGATGAGAACAAACCGTTATATTTTGGCGGCAATGTCGACGAACCAACGAAAAATAACTCTATTCACAGTGATTGATAAATGCATTCACGTAATATTAGCACTGCGCGCGGTACCACAAGCGTTCCAAATAAAAATTTCTCTAGATCAACGACTATATTTACGCAATTGTCAAGCGTCGAAGACCTTGTCGATTTTCTGTATCCACGAGGAATTAGTCACGATTTGTACGGCGGGCCGCGAGCCACAGCTGCGTGGTGGCGTGGTGGGAGATGCCGGCAACCGGTGCCGCGTTCTATGGTAGACTGGTATGGCTCGTACTCGCCGCTACTGATGGGACGGGGTCGGGGCCATCCAAACACTGTACTACCTACTCCAACGAGTAGGCACGCCGCGGCGCCTGCTCTACATTGGGTGATGGAATTAAAGACACATCGCAAGATACGTGGCTATTTCATTAAATTACAATTTAAAAAATTTTTTTTTTGTTTTTATTGGTGAACTGTAATTAATTAGGATATGTAATTTTTTCAGTCTTGTGTTGTAGCGATGTTGTATCGATTTTTTTTATTTTAGGCTATTCTTTTAATATGACATCAAATATAATGAATTCAATAATTTGGCATTTTACCTGCTGTCAAGGAATTAATATCAATATGCGGATGTAATCTTATCTTGAGACTAGTGTTTGGAAGCAGGTGTGGATGCGAAGGCGCCGATGCGTCACCGTGGCGGCGGCGGGGCGCGGCAACATCCCACGAGCTGACGCTACAACATTTCTAACTCTATCTATATAACATAACCTCGCGTATACTGCGCCGGCTACGTCATTTTCTTTTCAGCGCGTGTTTGACACACATTATATTATTTGTGCACAATAACACGAGTGACAAGGATTCACAAATCTAATTAACTTTATATTTTATCGCCTTAAATATGCTCATCCTTAGTTCGAATGCCTCATTGTTTTTAATAGCTTTTACGTTCAAGAAACGTTCTAGAAGGGAAAAATTCCAATACAATTGCAGGCCGACAAAATCTGGCGGATACTGCATTGACATTGCGGTGTGCTATAGTTTTTTTCGTGGCATTATAACATATATTTATAGAATTTGTACATGCTCTCAATATTGAATGTTACTAGGGAAACAGAGTTCGATGTTTGAACTATATAAATAATGCGTATTACAAAGAATCAGAGCCATTCGATTTCTCGAAAAGTGGTTATTAAATCAACAGTCCCCATATTTCATTCATTTTTCGTAAATTTTAATTATCGGAGCAAGCTCCAAATTAAATTTTTGTGTTCGTTCGTTGGATATATAAGATTGAGTAAATATTACAACAACGAGCGTTTGTGACGTAATACCTTTAGTGCGTAATACTCGTAGGTGGCAGAGATTTAATAGATTAGAGAAAGTTGAATATTGTATAAAGAAAACGTATACCATAACATAAGGAAATGTACAATTTTATTTTGGGCTGAATCCGCAATAGTTTTATAGAACTCAGTAATATAAAGAAAATAACTGATTTTATTTTATTTTAACATAAAAATAAGTATTTTGATTTTAAAATCTCACGATGAGAATAATTTACGTTTAGACTTTCAAATAGTAATTTCGTGCTCGAACGTTTTTAACTTAAATAAACATCCGTTTATCGGATTAGCGTTATTTCATTTCGTACATTTTAGTAAATCATTCTGTATTTGTAATACGAAATTGTTTGATCAAATCAACGTAAGCAAGTATTTCACTTGAATTTCATTAAACTTAATTAATATCAATTATAACTTTGAGTAAATAGCTCGTAAAAGTAATCAAATAAACTTATACGGGAGGCGTCAGTCGAATCATCGGCCCGTAATGCTGGAAGTAGGTCAATTTTATGGAAGAGTTCACGCGGCCAATCTTTCGGTCACACTGTGCTTAGTGCTACTCATGCGTTGGCCTCCTATGTATAATTATATTGACGTGGGGAGACAATGCCCATTGTTTTGAGAATGAGCTTATTTTGATTTTTATTATTTAAATTAATATTATTGTATCAGCCCATATACGTCCCACTGCTGGGCACGGGCCTACTCTACAATCGAGAGAATCGATTGAGAGTGGTTAGGCCATATAGTTTACCACGCTGGCCTAGTGCGGGTTGGCGGACTTACATACCGTAGAAATTATTTACATTAATTTGGGTCACAATTTTATATATTCGTCCATTCCACTGGTAGACGCGGTAGATTCTCGCTGAGCTCGTGAGACACCAGTAACAATGTGTTAGCTCCATCGGGGTGGTATAATTATCTTATTGAAGACCAAAGTAAAGTAAAGGAAGTGGTAAACAGCGGTCTCTCTCCATACTGTTTATTCGTCAAGGCATTGTACTAAGTATTACGTAATAACCCGAGCATTTGACTTGTTGATTCTTCCACTTTATCCACTTTATTTGGACCGAATGAATTTGCCTTTGATTATGCGTACAATTTACGGGCCAAATTGGAAATAAAAACATTTTCTGTCTCACTCAGATTTTTATTCAATAGTGATGAAAAACCACTTTGTAATATTCCATTTACATTGCTTAGATACAAAGCTATGTTCATCAGTTATAAAATCCCCTTGCCTGTTTATTTTTGAAAATATATGTGTTTAAAAACTTGGCATTCAATTTAATAAATATAAGAAAATCATGTCTAATTTTAAAATACTTGGAATATTTTAAATTATATGCCACTGTCAAGCATTTATATATTTTTTTATCGTTTTACAATATATTTAAACTCCACAGTAACGCTAACGCCTTCGTCGTGGAAATATAATTTAAAGAATACCAACAAAAGTAATGATTTACACGAAATTACTAAAGTTCAAAAACATATCGAAACCTCGTTTTTTAATAATTAAATAAAATATGGTATCATTAATTTAACCAAACACTTCTCTTAGCGCTGTGAAGGCAGTAGATCATTTTTAATTCAAAACTGGTTGCATATCTATGGGCCTTTCACCATTAGAAAGTTTAATTCCTATTTTACTTTATAGGTACATACTCATATGGTTTACTTCCCCGTCAGTATTTACTGCTGTGTTGCCGTGCAATGAATTACATGGATAAAAATAATAGAAACTTGGAATATTTACTTGATTTATCCTGTTTGTTAAATCCTATTGTTATTGTTTAATTTGACCCTACAAAGCGACTACAATAAAGATGGAGGGCAATAAAGTCCAAATAGATCAGACCAGTGAGATATAATGTCATCTTAATTTTAAAAAAAGCGGTTGGTAACAAAATTATATTATTTTATTTTTAGATTAGGAGGATCCACAGCTATATAATACAATGATTTTTTTTTATTTTTTTTATTCAAAATTAAAAGGGCTTTGTCGCTAATGCGATTTTGTCGCCCTACAATGAAATATAAAAGTATGGAAACAACTTAAACCAAATAAGGATCAAAGGATACACAAGCAAACGAAGGAAACACGAGGACAAAAAAAACATTACACTATACTATTCGAGGTTGAATAATAAACTTAAAATAAGCTAGTATTCATTAAAACAAAATACAACGAAATTAATGAAACTTAATGGAAAAAAAAAAATTAGTTAACCGTCCTCTAGCCGCACTTACACTTGTATGGAATAAATCTATATCAAATTGATCACTAAACTTATTAAAGGTTTTGCTTGCTCGCACAACACAAGAATTTTGTCTATATTTCGCACTTTTTTTTATTGCAATAAATGGCGAGACGAGCCTGCCATTCGCCTGATGGTAAGCGATACGACCGCTCATGGACAGTAGCAAAACCAAACAGCACCATGAATTACAAGGCAATGCTTGGCATTCCACTGCGCTCGCCATCCTGAGACATAAGATGTTAAGTCTCGATATGTACAGTGCATTTACACTGCTGTTTGGCGGGAGAAATAGACATTGCGGTGGTACCTACCCAGGCGGCCTCTCACATATGACAGACCTACCACCAGCTAACGTAGGTACATTTAACGTTTACATACATTTAACGAAGGAAATGTTTGAGGATGTTGTATAGTTTTAAAGGGAACATGTAACCAAAATGTTTGTAATAGATGTGGACAATCAATGACTAACAATATTTTTATGAGAAAAGTGAGGTCCGCAATTTCACGTCGTTTGATTAATGTTAAAAGATGGAATTTTCTACACAGATCATAGAATCTGGAATTACTGTAAGGAATCTTAGTGCGAAAACAAAGGTACTTAATGAATTTCTTTTGAATACACTCAATACGGTCAATAAACTTAATAAAACACGGATTCCATATTTGTGAAGCATATTCTAGCTGACTTCGTACAAAATATGTACAATATAAAATTTTTAATGTTTTATGTTTTAATGTCACTAATTGACTTAGAAAGGCGGGTAATTAATCCAAGTAATTTTAAAGCTTTCGTTGTAATTTGGCTAATATGTGCATCAAATGTAAGCTTGGAATAATGGATTAATGTAATGATTAGTAATGAAGATGATTTAAAGCATAAGTGAATATCATTAATATAAATTATGAACAGTAATGTACCTAATAGTGAACCTTGCGGTACACCACTTGGTACACGAACCCAGGAAGAAATATAATTATTAAGAGCTACTGCTTGACACCTATTGAGTATATAAGAAGTAAACCATCTTAGGAGATCACCATGGATCCCTACATTACTGAGTTTTTGTAATAGAATTACTTGGTCAACACGATCGAAGGCCTTACTATAATCCGTATGGATTACATCAACTTGTTTACCTTTTTCCATAGCCTCAGTAATGTAATCATATAAAAGAATAAGGTTGGTAACAGTTGAGCGTCCTATAAGAAAGCCATGTTAAGTAGGGTTAAAAACACTATTTAGAAAAGGATATACTTTATTATAAACCACACGTTCGAGTATTTGTTGTGAACTGGCGTGATAAACGCAGATTTCCAAATAGTGGGCACCGTGCATGTAGTAAGAGATTTACGAAAAAGCAAAGTAATAGGAATTGATATATATTTGGCTGTTTTAACTAGAAACTTAGGAGATATATTATCCGGACCCGCAGTTTATTGTGCAATCTAATTTTTTAAGTAATAATTCAAAGGCGTTAGGATCTATTTCAAATTGACTGAATCCAGACGTGTGAATGTCTGAAGCAAAATAAGAATCTGGGGGGCATGCATTTGTATTTGGAGACATGTTATGATTGTCCCGAGATTGTAAATTATAGGTTGATTGAAAATATATGGAGAATGCTTCACAGATAGTTGCACCACTGCAAAACGACGTATCGTTATATGTTACAGTGGCAGAAATAACATTTGATTTACACCTTTCTTTAACAAACGACCAGAAAAACTTAGGATTTTTTAGTATTGACTTTTCTGTTGAAGTTAAATATTGTTTATAACAAGCGGATTCTATATTTTTTACTCTTTCCCGAAGTAGTTGAAATGAAATTAAATCAGAATGATTACCAAAACATAAACTGATTGATTACCATATTATGTCTTATATTTACGAAAATACTTGAATTTTTCCCTGATGGCCTTCTTAAGGGCCTTATGCCTTGACACCAAATAAATACAAGTTGAGCCCGGAAAGTCAATGATTCTTGTATACGCTTTCCCCTCTCCCCTCAGAGCCTGAGGGAAGCGAGCCATAATAAGATTCCCCTCATTAAAACAAAGACACGAGGCATTTGCTTGTAACAATATGATGATATCTGTCGCAGAAGGTCGCTTTGTGCTTGTTAACTGAGTTTAGAGATATAAAAAAAACGTATTTATCATCATTTGGTAATATTTAGGGAATTTAATTAACATTGCCAACAACGCCTGCGAAAAAATTCTAGCAACAATTTAACTTTAGATCAGTTTTGATTTACAGAAGTTATAAATGGTAACAGGCGTTCACTAAATTAGTAATAATTTTATATGCATGCCAGTCTGCCAAACATTCTTGGTAACAAATAAAATACATAATTATTGTAAGCTTTCATGCTACAAGTTTAAATATAAAATCAGTCCCTGATGATATATGCGATAGTTGATACTTGACAGAAAATCAAGTGTCCAATCACTTGGTTGTTGGAATTTACGTTATCTCGGTTACAAGTTTAAAGATAAGCCGCTCAAGGCTACAGCACAGTCAATAGTACCAGCTGGGCCGGATGTTTGATTTCGTCTTTTGCCATGTATACATACCTGGAACGAACAGAGCTTTGTCATACCGGTTTCAGACTGTAAATAAAAGACTACATAGCAAGGTTTTTTTTAGCAATCGATTTTTAAGATGTTCGTTGTAGTAGGTATCTAGTTGATTTCCAATGTCACTTGCATGCTACATACTTATAACTTGTGTCTGTGACTAATAAATAAATTTTCTTTCTTTCTTTGTTTCTTTCTTTGTTTCTTTCTTTCTTTCTTTCTTTCTTTCTTTCTTTCTTTCTTTCTTTCTTTCTTTCTTTCTTTCTTTCTTTCTTACTTTATAATTCTATAAAATATTAAAACCCAGCCAAGCTTCAAGGTTATCAAGCTTTTATACTATGAGTTTGATATTTGAATAGCTAACAATCGGCAAAAAATGAAATTAAGCATAATATTTAAATCCTATGCTAAGACTAGTGGAATGTGGTAGGTTTTTACTGGTAGGTCTCTCATACGTGAGAGGCCGCCTGGGTAGGTACCACTGCAATGTCTATATCTCCCGCTAAACAGCAGTGTAAATAAATTCACCCAACAGTCACATACGTAGTCCTGACCCCACACTAAGATCGAGTCTTGTGTCGTGGGTATCAGGAACTACGAGATGCTTTTCGGTCTCACAAACACCCAGACCCGAAACAAATACCTACTTGTGGTTGTCACAAACGTTTGTCTCGGTGCGGGGATCGAACCCCCGGCCTCTCGTTTCACATGCGGCGTCTAACCAATTGCGCCACGGAGGCTGTCAAATGCACTTTGTGTTCCGGTTTAAAGGACATTTTAGCCAGAGTAACTACTGAACATATTGAGACTTAACATCTTATGTCTCAGGATGGCGAGTGCAGTGGAATGCCAAGCAATGCTTTGTAATTCATGGTCTTGTTTTGTTTTCTAGTGTCGTATCGCTTACCATCAGGCGAATTGCATGCGCATCTCGCTATTCGTCGCGATAAATAAAAATGTTCAACCTAAGACACAAGAGTTCTGTCATCCTTATTGGGGTTTTTCGACATTTTTCGTGGCGAGGATCTAAGGAAACTAAGAAATGGAAGGACCTTCGTTTTCTACGGCTAAACTTATGTATGATTAATTTGTCTGTTGCTATACCTTAAACCTAATTATGTTATAGACAATTAATAGCCAGCGCCTATTATATTGTTATAGCAATGTTCAATGCGTGCGTGTATTAATATTTCTTCTTAATTATTTATTACATTTATCCTAAAATGTGCTAAATAATACGTGAACGAAAAGCTTTGTATGCTTTTTAAGAAAATTGCGCAGTTAGAGAGGGACGAAATTTGGCACAGTTGGAAATTATATGGAGAAGAAGTGCAGAAACCTAATATTTAATTAAAAGATGTGCTCCAAATATTATTTTTTTACAATTATTATGTAATATCTACATACGGCATAATTCTCATAATTTTGTTAATGTCAAATAAAATTATTAATATAGTTAGAGAATAGATATTTAGCTTTCCTTATTGTAAGTGGCAGATCGTTCCACAAGCGAGCAGCATGGACCTTAATAAACGAATTATTTATAAAAGCACTACTACGCTCGGGAATAGCCAGTATCAAATTCTCTGAGGACCTAAGTGAACATTCATGTATGCTACTGAGAAATTTAAAACGTTCTTTAAGGTAGTGGGGAGTTGTGGGATGGAAAAGAATGGTATACAAACGTAAGAGAATACGACTATTTCGGTGACGGCGCATTGATAGCACAGTTGATAGCCACTTGAGCTTTGTACGAAACTCAGACACATGGTCATATTTACGAAGTCCAAAAATAAGTCGCTCAAGTTTATCAAACTGGGCTTCGGTGAGATCGAGATAGCTAGCATCAGCATAATCAAGGAGAGGAAAAGAAGATAATGTTGTTCCAAAAATGATTTTTACTTGTGCTCAAATGATGCCGTATGTCGACTCTATGTTATTATAAAAGTATAAATCGTCCATCTTCTATTGCCGTGTGGCGAAATTAGGAACTAAAAATGAAATAAAAAAAATATATATTTAACGCATTGTTTGAGATATGCTTCCATAAAATATACAACAAACATACTTGTAAACTATTAGCATTAACATATCCAATATAATAAAATGTTAAGAGAGAAAAACTGCTCCTAATATTTTTAAAACAGCAAAACGGCGCCGGAAGATCATAGATGACCTTAATTTTCAATTAGATCCTTTTATGTTTTATTACTTTAGTCATCTGTAAATTAGCGATAAAGGATGACAGCATGAAGGTCTTACATAACTGTATACAGATTTTTTTGTATTGTATCTTCCCATACACGTCCCACTGCAGGGCACGGGCCTACTCTACAATCGAGAGTGGTTAAGCCAAATAGTCCACCACGCTGGCCTAGTGCGTGTTGGCGGACTTTACATACCATAGATTTTTTTAAAAATCTCTATGGTATGCAGGTTACCTCATGATGTTTTCCTTCACCGTTATAGTGCGTGGTGATTGACAATCAATGCACACATGACACCGAAAAGTCAGAGGTGTGCCCTGGGATTTGAACCCGCGACCGCCGTGAACATGTAGGCAGTCGCGTCTGGTCCGTTACAAACAGGCCACCACGGACTTGCCTACAGATACTTTTGTTAAATAAATAATAATAGTACACAGATGAATTACGGTCAAATTTCGATCGTCCGGCGACCCCCATTAGTAATTAATTAACGTAGCAGATGGTTCCAACTTTATTTAACTAGTTTAGTTGCGGGTTGAAAATTGAAGACAAGTTAGACATTTCCAAACACTCGCTTTGCTTTAATGCTTGGCGTTATTAAAATGCGTGCCACTGTGGAACCCCGCTGTCAGAGGCTGCTGTAGCGGGAGTGTGGGCGGGCGATCCCTTTAAGACAGGAAAATTTTGTGGAAAACTTGTAAAAGTACAAAGTTTGCTAGTGCAAAAGAAGTCTAAAGTGATTATTAAAAGCAGCTGGAAGAATGTTGTGCTTACGAAATAAAAGTTGGTTTAATATTGTATTCATAAAATAGGACTAAATATGTATAATGGTGTATGTACATATTAGTACCAGGTCTTCATTGTTTTTAAAGTATAACGTTTTATTCTGCTTAAACAAAGCAGGGATTTTTACACTTACACACAGAATTAATGTCTTGTTGTCAAATACACGAAACCTTCACAAATCTGTATAAACGTTGAAAACATGAGTCATTTGAAAGATATTAAAATAAAATGTGACGATACAATTACAATCAGCACTTCTACAAGAGCTAAGTCTAGGTGTCATGCAAATAAGTACGCAGTTAAAATACAACACAAGAGTAGAGAGTGTAAGAGAGTGCAGAGAAAGTAAGAATACTAGGGCTTCCGGTCGGCTATCTCATTCAATAGATGATTTTTTTCAATGTAGAGATAAGTATTTGCTTCCTCGCATGTCGCTGCACTGCCGGCCCTGAGACGTTGCTTGTTAAGTCTTCAAATATCCAGTAGCTACCATGTTTTTAAAGCAGATAAAAACAGTGAATTATTGGGATACAGTAATTTCATACCCGTACCGTTGTCCCATTTATAGTGTAATTTAACTCTCGACTAATTACAGAAAAGATCTACAGGCATAATAAATTTAAAGTTGTTAATAGAGAGCTTATTCAACGAAATGATTTATTCCCTGGCCTGCAGAGTAAGCAATAGTAAGTATATTAATTTTTAATAATTTTATAAACTCTTGGTTTTATTTAGTATGCCTACATAATAAAAAAAATTGTGCAAATTTTTACAGTTTTTACACATTATAATAGTTAAATAACTTAAATATACCCTACTCGTTTTAAATCTACAATTATCGTAATGTTTACAATTATCGTTTGTCAAAACAAGCCTTCGTGGCGCAGTTGGTTAGACGCCGGCTGTGAAACGGGAAGCCGCGGGTTCGATCCCCGCACCAAGAGAAATGTTTGTGCGGCCCACAAATATTTCTTTCGGCTCTGGGTATTTGTGAGACCGAAAAGTCTCTTGTAGTTCTGATACCTGCGACACAAGACTTAATTGATCTTAATGTGGGGTCAGGACTATGTATGTGACTGTTGGATGTATTTATTTATTTATTTAATGTAGAAACAAATTGGTAATAAAATAATTAGGTACATTGTAATTTTTTTACCTTCCGTACTAATACTAGACTGTGTTATGGCAAGGTGATGATAGTCGTCTTGTTCATATTAATAAGGTGCACTTTTAAGTAGCGGTACATTTAGAAATATTGGTAGAAATAAAACTGTGTTTAAGGCTCGGTGAATAGTAAATAATATATATTTCTTTAAATCGAACAATAAATACAACAGTTCCCCTTATTATTATATACGAGTATAACATCACTGTTATTAATTTTATCAGGATTTGTTTATAAATAATACACTTATTATTGCTAGATTTAAATTTTAATGGTTACTTTATGTGGTTTTTTTTCTGTAGAGATAATTTAACGAAAACGTGTTTAGATTGGTTCACTCATAAATATGATCAAGTTTAACGCACATATTTTTCGCCGCTCTAAAATGTACACGTTTGGCTAAAAAACTGTTTTAAGAAGCCAATTTTGACTGTGTACAGCGCTTTAAGTATTAAAAAACTTGCATAGTGCGAGCAAAAATATAGATAAATACTTAAATAAAAAAAATATGTTGATTAAGTTTTAATTTAAATAATCACTTATTTTTACTCAGTCATTTCCAGCAGGATATTATTAAGATATTAAACATATATTTTTATAAACATTATATGTAGTTATTTATTAATAAGTAATATTATGATAAAGTAATTAAGTTGTTGTTTTATTTTAGAGTATTACGATATATGTATATTAATAAACTAGCTTCTGCTCGAAAACTTTAGGTATTTGAAATTAACTTTATTTGGAATTTTCCATTCCGTCCCGAGCCGTTGTGCCCCCCGCCCCGTCTCATTCTTACAGAAGGCATGTTATCCAGTTCCATCCCATTATTTTGGGTTTTATTACGTTAATACAGTTTATACAGACACCCATACTAGTTCTTCTCATTTATCTTCCATGTACAGACATCTATCGGTTACAAATTTATTACACGTATATGTAGATATTAAATTATGCACAGTACGTGTATGTCTCCGTTGTCAAAACCAACTCGGGGACTACGGTAATCCATTTGCACCATTAAAAAGGGCAGGTACTTCCTTCGAGCTTGTGCAAACATACATAAGAGCACTTTGTCAGGAAAACGCCAAGTGCGTACAAATATAGAATCTATACATACAGGGTATATCAAGACTGCGACCGAAAACGAAGCCAGGTGGTAGTATTAGTGACTTCAGACACAACGCAAGTAAAAATTTCGCAAAAAAAGTCGACTACTTTTTTTTTTAAATTTTTTATTTAGCGTCGTATTTGGATGATAAATACATAGTTTTCCTAAAATAATGATGTAGACCTCTTTATTTTTAAACACTCAATGGTACGTAAGGGTTTGAATCATTATTTTAGCAAAAACTAGGTATTTACCACCCAAAAAAGGTGATTCTTAAAAAATTCTAAAAAAAAATCTGTCGCTGTTTTGGTGAAATTTTTATTTGCATCGTGTCTGTAACCACTTAAACTACCACCTGGCTTCGTTTTCGGTCGCGGTCTTGAGATACCCTGTATAATATTTGTAATACGGAATATAAAGAAAACATTTACTGCAAGGATTTTTAAAGTATTTGCTATAACTTTTCAGATTTATCGATATATTGGAGTGAGCTATCTTATCTTCAGAATACAACACAATGTTATTTCTTATCCTGGCATGACAGTGTGGCGGTAAGCGTCGTGCAATCTAAAAAGTCCATCTACTGGCGGGAGAACCACAATGTGAAAATAGCACAGTTACTATGTTTCAGTGATTTGGCTTTTGAACTTATAATAACAAAATTCTTTGGAATACAAGTTTACGAGTTTACACTGAGGTCCCACAGAATACACAATAGCGTTACATGCATTTATGCCTCTGGATTCACAATAGTTTAATTCGAAAAGAAACGTGTACGCTCCTTTCTTGTCGAGAATACAATGTTACAATTATCTTTTATATAAAAGTATCAAAGTCGATGAAGGAAAACACCGTGAGGACACCTGCATAATTCGCACAAAATTCTATGGTATGTAAAGTCTGCCAACTCGCATTAGGCCAGCGTGGTAGACTACATGGCCTAACCCCTTTTAATCATATTATCGATTGTAGAGGAGGCGCGTGCCCTGCAGTGGGACGGGGGGCGTAGTGATCGTACTGTTTAAGCCACTAGTTGTCCACAGTTAGGCAGAATTCTCTTCAGATCAGTCCATACTCCATCCGCCGGCCGTCCATCACGCAGGACTACTGTGGGTTGAATTTTTTACTATTCAGATAGTTATATGTAAGTACGTATAAATACTTCGCATCTACGAAAATCCTATAATTAATTAGCGCCTTGCTTAAGTCTTTTTCCTTTTTATTTATTTAAAAACATTGATCATAAAGTAATGTCACCCCAGACTGCATAATATATTTAACAGTAGCGGCCAGACACTCAGAACTGGTAAGTACTTAATACCGAGAGTGAGAAACTACTATGGTGACAGAACAATTAAAAAAACGGTTACCATATATTTTTAACAGTCTGCCTCCTGAAATCAGAAATGATAAGAAGCATTCAAGCTTCAAAAGAAAATTAAAAAACATCTACTAATAACTAATTTTGTTTTTTAGTTTTTGATTTGTTATTTTAAGTTAAGGTTTTAATATTTTTTTCTGTAATTGGTTAATTTCTGTTTAATTTGTTTAAAGTTTAATTTTTGTTTAATAATTATTTAATGTATAAGTATAAGTGAGACTCACACTCAAACTTGATTTCACGGTCAAACCGAAATACGGTTTCGTGGGACCTATGCATAAACTTTTGTATTTCTTTGTATTTAAATATATAAAAAAAAAAACATAAAAAAACTAGGTAGGTTAGGTAGGTGTGTTAATTCGATTTTCAGTTTCTGCATATGTGATTTTATGCAAATAGCTGCTAATTTTATACATATACATTTAATTATAGTTAACGGATTACAATACGGACGGTTAACAATTCGGTTTATCTTATTGTACGAAAAGTAATTAAAAAAGACTAAACCGACTTAAAATTTTTAACAAAAAGAGAGAAACGAAACTTTTAATAAATCCAAAATACCTAAATATGCTAATTTTTTTTTGAAGTCAGTGCTAGCCTGACTCCTATAACTTATATGTTATACAACACTACGTTACGAACTATGTGAGTAAAACCGCAGGGCCGGGCAGTGCTAAATGTCGCTTCGCTATGATTGCCTTTCAAGCGTCGCCGTATGATCTTCGAGTATTCAATACTTTAGATCGCATGTCAGCTCGTTATGCTGTTTTTTTAAGACTTACAAACAATATTTGCCGCACCGTAAGGACTTTGCTTATTTTATAGAATTTTATGGTAGGAAAAAGATGGGTTTATAATGAATTATTTTTAGTATGATACGTTGAGCAATGTTTACTTTTTTTCATCGTCGTTTTTGGAACCTCTCTACAAGATGTTATGCAGTAGGTAACACATGACATAAAGTGTAATATAGATGCATTAGGGGTAGTCTGCAACATGGCGCAGGTTTTTAAAAACTTTAAAAGCTTTCGTACTCTTGCGCTTTAAAACTTGAGGTGGGTTTAGAAACTTAGATTGCTATCTATTGTATACTTAAATATTAAGTTGACTCTGTATCTGCTAGTTTTGGACAAGAACAATAATAAAAGTTTCATAGTACAATTTCTCAGGTTAAATATTTTCGCGACATTAATGTAAATAAAAGGGAGTAGGAAGGATCGCATGTGTTGAGCAAAAACAGTCCTATCAACTGTTTGTTGGGATTTAAATCCGCGGCGATGGAGCAAGAGCTGAACTTTACATACTGAACGTTGAGATCTTTCCACGTTTATCATAGTACTGGAGCCAGTTCCACTCCAAGTAGAGATACAGTAACCGATTACGCACTCACACAGCGCAGAGTACACAAGATGCAGAATCTTCTTGATCACTGAATTGCGCAAAAGTTTCACAACGTAGGTTAATTGTCTAATGCGCTTAGCTACTTGAGACGTATTAAATTTGAACGAGAGACATTGAGAATTGAGAGAGTAGCTTCCATGTTCAAACTATTAATAATTTTGAGTAAACTAATTACATTAACATTGTTGTAGGTTCTGTTGATATCGACAAAGCATCCAATGGTAGAATAACCTTGGGTTTAACCAATCTGAATTTGAGTTACTAATCTAATTATATTAAAGTGATCCCTGAAATCGGCGATGTGATCAGGGAGGACTTTCTTTCTTGTACAAATCATTCTAAACGGCGGTTTATTATTGTGTGAAATATCTTACAGATAGATAAATGATAATAATGAAATAGGTCGTATACCTGATGCTTGGATTAAATTAAAGTCCGGTTTCGGTACTGGAATTACTCTTATGACTCTCCACTGTTCTGGAATGACACTAGACGAAAAAAAAAACGATTAAATAGAGATACTGGTATTTTTTTTTATTTTTTTTTGTAATGTGATTAATAATTGAATAACACACGTCGTCTGTTCCTGGGGCAGTGTCTGTTTTTTTAACAATTTATCAATTCCTGTGCCATGACCGGGCAACACAATTGCGAATTCAAAAAAGGAAAAGTGGGGTCTCCGGGTATACTGCTAAGCATAGTCGGGGCCTGTACTGCTTAAGAGTGGTTCTGCTTTCTTGAATCTATGGTGTTTTTTGAATATTTGTATCCCTTGCGCCATTTCATTTTATTTCACGTTTCAGAAGAGGATGTAGTTTCATCTATGTTATTAGAAAGATATTGCCAGGATTCGGTTTTTGCAGCCCTTATAGATCTTTGAGCGGTACTAGTTGTGTTCTTTATCGTTTCTAGGTTCTGGGGCGTAGGGTTCCTCCTGAGTGTTCACTAAGCTAGTCGTCTTTCAGCAATAACTTTGGATAAATGTTAGTTCCAGTAAGTATTTCGTTTTGTCAATATTATGGGCAAGTTGCATAGACTAACTTTGACGATTACTTTATATTTGACAATGTCATCGCCATATATCTGAAATGTATGGTGTTGACATTGTAACAGTAACAGTACATTTTTATCCCGAAAAAATGTAGTGTTCCCGTGGGATGAGTAAGGAATTCAAATATATAATATTTGATACTTTTTTAAACTCGGATGGATGGCCCGGGACAGGATGCTTATCGTCATGGGACAGAATGAGATGGGACAGAACGGGGTATGACGGGACGGGACGGGAAAAGGAATATAATCGACGGCGGTCACATTGAGCTTAAATATTAAAGTTAGTTCGCAAAATAATATTATGTTGTTGATGTGCTCTGGACTCAAAAACTATCTGCACTCGGGCGAAGCCGGGCCGAGCTGCTACCAATAAATAATTTAAGAGTCTGAATCTAATAAAAGGTTACACAGTGGTGTTTTTTTTTCTATATACTCGTACATGTAAATTGCATTATATAACTAATTTGTTTCTTGTTTTGAAATTTAACCTTTTTAATGTCATCAAAACCAGCCGGATGCAAATAGAACAGCTAATGAGATTTTATTACAAGTTTAGAAATATTTTAATATGCGAAAACACTTTTCCCCCGACCTATTAGAATTCGCGAAGGTACGATTCTTCGCCGGGAGTCGCTAGTGCATTGCCGGCGTTGAAAAATAAATGTGGAGAAGCGGGAAAAGGAGAGCGGAAATAAATTTGAAAATACAATTTAAATTCTGAAAAATATGAAAGCGATTTTTGCATAGAAAGCATGTCAAGTATAATTTTATTTAATCCTTCAGGTGACCCGGTGTTGCCAGGTAACTTTTGACAATGGAAAACAATTGGAGAACAATCGGCAACGTCATCAAATTTTTGACAGCGGGCCCAAAATGAGCTCTTGGACACCTAGCTTTACAAATATGTCTGTATTCTTGTTTTACATAATTTATGTTGTCTACATTAGTTTCAACAAAGTTTTTGAAACTACGGCCAGGCACCCGTAAAATTAATTGTTTAATTTAGCCAAGTAAACTTACAAGCCACTTATGGTGGGTAATGTTTAACAAAAAAGTACAAGCGGATGATTTTCGAAAACGAAAGAGAAACTCGAATATCTTCTGCGTTTATAAAGAGATGATGATGGGTGGGGAAAGTGTTACATCGTCTGAAACTATAAGTAAGAGGTGGTTGCGCACGCGCCGTTCAAAGCTTTGAGTTTTGCGCGGCGTCTCGAGCGCCGGTCGCCTTTCAAATTGTACTGTGTTTGCGCCCAGTGAGTGCATCTTGTTGGATAATAAACAATCAACCTGCATCTCCTATAAAAGGTAATTAAAAATAGTTAGCTAAAATTTTGAAAATATGTATAATTATAAAAAATATGCAATATGTATTATTAAGTATTTATATGACATTTGAAATGGTAATTAAATAATAATAAATTTGCACTTAAATTCTATTGACGTAGGACGAGTAGAACTTGCGTATTTTAATTTTGAATATAATATGTTCTCGAAGCTATTCATTCGGATGAGTGTGATTATCATGATAAAATATTATACATACTCAAGTAATTATTTTCCATGAAATACTGTAATTAAGATCATTGATATAATTTTGGATGATCGACAAGATCTTAATTTACGATATTTTATTTTGGATAATGAAAAGCTAACTACGGGTCGTACAAAATAACATCATTGTTTCATCTCAAGTATAACCGTCATTGCTTAATAATGGTGCTTATTTTGAAATCGAATATTTTTCAAAAAAACATTCTCACATACAATTGTGATATCATTGTTGTAGTAATATTTAACATCTGTAGAAACAAGGTCCTGAAACATCTACATGGGGACGACCTAAAATAAAAATAAAAAAATAAATACACCCAACAGTCACATACATAGTCCTGACCCCACATAAAGATCAATTGAGTCTTGTGTCGTGGGTATCAAAAGCTACGAGAGACTTTTTGTTCCCACAGACACCCAGACCCGAGACAAATACTTGTGGGCCTCACAAATATTTGTTTCGGTGCGGATTATGAAATCTTTTTAGGAAACTGTTACATAAAATGAACATCCTAACTTGCCACATTTTAATATTCTACCTTCTCTCAACTTCGTCTAAATTTCCGCGATTAAGACCAATTTCCAACACAAGGTATCCTGCTAGTCTTATCTAAGTAGATAAGACCTGAATCCACATCTATATACGATGATTCGTCTTTAAAATATATCATGTCCAAAAATATATACTGGTGGTAGGTCTCTCATATGTGAGAGGCCGCCTGGGTAGGTACCACCGCAATGTCTAGTTCTCCCGCCAAACAGCAGTGTAAATGCGCTGTTGTGTTCCGGTTTGAAGGACATTGTAGCCAGAGTAACTACTGGACATATTGAGACTTAACATCTTGTATCTCAGGATGGCGAGCGCAGTGGAATTCCAAGCATTGCCTTGTAGTTCATGGTGTTGTTTGGTTTCGCTACTGTCCATGAGCGGTCGTATCGCTTACCATCGGGCGAATGGCATGCTCGTCTCGCCATTCAATGCAATAAAATATATATATATATATATACTCGTAAGAACAAACATAAAAAAAAAATATTCTCACGTATTGTATGATCAATTAATTCTTGTGTCGTGGGTATCAAAAGCATAGTCATTAATATGAATTAATGACTATGGCCAGTTTGGGAGCAATAATTATTTTCCAATCGAAAAATATCACAGTAATTCAATAAACAAATATACTTATCTAAATAATACCATAACTTCTTATAAAATATAATAAACAAATATACTTATCTAAATAATAACATAGCTCCTTATACAAATTGAGCTTCAGCCTTTCCTCATTAACAGTAAAATTTAATAATAAAAACTAGCCCGTATCCTAAATCCTTTGGTCCCACAAACACCCAGATCCGAAACAAACATCTGTGGATCACATAAACCTTTGTTAGATTCCAGAATAATTTCTAGTATCAGCGTGTTTCTTGGTAACATTGCTTCCTCTATAAATGACAATGCTAGTCCGATTTAAGCCACAAGACAGACTATTTTCATGCACAGGAGTCCTATCGCTACTAAGCCGCCCCTCATTTAATCCTGGTTCAAAGGGACTGTAGTGGTGAGCGTATGACATGGCGGGATAGTATTGATTAGTAAACGTCTTCTTGCATGATAAGCCTCGATGCACGAGCTCAGTTCGAATTCGGCCAGGTTTTTTTAATTATTAAACTTCAGTCCAGTGTTTAAGTCCAGTGGTATAATTAAAGTTACATAGACTTTAATTATACCACTGGACACCACTGGTTGTCCAGTCCGGCGCTCGAAGATTGTTTCTGCACTGCACACAACTGCGTCCCTTATACAAAACCCTATGCCCTCATACCAACTGAAACTCTTCGATGGCCATCTTTGCGTATATGAGCGTGATCTGTGGTGCCTGCTAACGAGATGCCCCCGGTACTACTCTCGGCCGTCTTGGAGTGAGAGAGCCCCGATTTAATCACCTTCTATGCTAGGCAGGGGATACCGTGGGGAATTTCTAAAACCCCCTTTCCATTGGGCAGGGCGCCAGGTGAAATTATCATCGTTGATTCGGCGCCTGCTTCCCTGACTTCATTGCCGATGGGCGGGATCGCGATCTCGCTCTGTGCCATCTTTCTGTGAGAAAACACGCTCAGAGAAATAAAGCAACTCATTGACGCTATGACGGCCTCGGGAGACCAATAAATGTATGGAGAGCGCTGCGTTCTTCTTCCCAGGACACCCCTCTAATATGTGCTGGTCTGTGTCGTCCGGGCAGTTGTCCCAGGGTATTGTGCAGCAACAATGCCCGGATAGAATCTGTGTCAAGCAGAAACTCAGTACCATGTGGCACCAGTGCAAGTCTATCCTTTCTTTTGGGTGGTCGCACACGTTGCATTTACCAGTGCAGCGTGGCGTCGGTGAAATAAGTGACGCCAGCCACGAATCTCGTAACTTCCTAATTGCATTTTATATCCCGATTTAGAGAACATTGATTATTCTTAATATAATAGATTAGCCGCCCGTCCCGGCTTCGCACGGGTGGACATATATATTTTTTAAACATTTTGGCATAAACGTACAGTAAATGCAGGACATACCTAAATAATAATGCATTTAGCAATAGTTCTATTAAAGAAGTGGGAACATTTTTTTGTTCTATCATCAATAGTTTTCGCAGCGCATGCGATGAAAGATATTTTATAGGCATTTGTTTTGTTATTGTAGTTTTAGTAGGGATCCTTATTTTTTCTTGCAATTAAAATAGCCTATATTAATCAGTGATAATGTAGCATTCAAATAGTGAAAGACTTTTTAAAATCGGTCCAGTACTTTTTGAGCCAATTCGTTACAAACATACTTACCTACAAATCTTTCCTCTTTATAATATTAGTATAGATTTATCAATGAATTCAGGTGTAGTACCTGGTTTTTTTATTTCTTTTTTATCAATGAACTCACTCACGGGTATGTACGTGTTGAAGGCCACGTCGCGTCGCAACGAAATACTATCAATGACAACGTAACCGCAGAAGCGCAATGTTTACTACTAAGATGCACGACGTAGCGGCATTGGATGCAACCAGCACGATTTTATAGACATGCACAATATTCAGAAACAATGCCAGTAGCAGCAGAAATGCATTCGAAATCAGACGCTGTTGAGTTTGGAAATCCACCTTGGGTTTTATATTATCCCAAAAGAATTTATTTAAACCTGAATATCTCAATAAATTAAAATAAGTTCGCATCAAAAGGCATGATGTTTAAAACTCGATGGTTAAAAAAAATCTGATTACAAACTACAAATGTATCATTACAATTATAGGACGGGAATTCGTTTTCCCTTAATTGTTCTGTCTTCGTCTTCCGAGATTTATTCATTTACATGTAGTAGTCCCGGCTACGCCTCAATCCATCCGCACATAGTTTACCAACCCACATAAAAAATAAAAAGTGTGTCGGCTGGCATCCTACCTTCCGATAAATCATTCGTTCGTCGTGCGCGCCTGTCATCGCACGTAGTGTTTAATATACATATCATTGTTATTATACGAGATCCAAATTGTAATTATGCCAAAGCGGAAACGCAGCAAGGAAGAAAAGTGGAGGAGAAAACTCAAAAAGTATGAGGATAAACTTATGAGAAATCGAAGTCGGTCGTGTTCGTCTGAAGGTACATTATATTAAATTTATTTTTATAAGTGCTTATTTTATTTTATTCAAAAGCGAGAAACAATAACTCCGACTTAACACGCGATGTTAAGCTGTATAAGTTTTATTTGCTTCGAGCCAATACGGGATATTGGCCAATAGCTATTTTGTAGAGAGTTAATGCGAGACATTAACCAATTTTTTATGCATAGATGAGCGGGATCCGGGACCTATGACGGCATCCTCACCGCTAAACTCGCGACGAGCACGCCGTCGATCTACTGACGTCAGCAAGGAACCCACGTGAACGTCCCTTGGCTCGCCCCGTTTCGACACGCCGCCGCCACATAGCGTAGTAGTGGCGCCAGCGGAGGCTCTCAGACATGCCCCCGTGGAAACACATATAGACCCGCTGCCTGATGAATTAGCACGGGAGGTCGAGGTATTTCCTGCGGCTGATCCCGAACTTTTGCAAGCATTGGGGGTATTTGAAGCAGAAAATGATGAGTGGGGGCCCGACATTATAAGCGAACTAGCAAAACGATGGGAACCAATCCTTAAAGATGGACTTAAAAAAGAAATAAGAGAGGATTTATTTAAGAAATACCCTTTTCCTAAAAATTGTCCTTTTATTAAAGCACCCATTTTAAATGCCGAAATTTCTGCCGTTCTTAACGAATCTGCAAAAAATCGGGATGGTAGGTTGGAGAAGAAACAGAACCAGCTTGGTTGTGCTTTGACAATTCTGGGCAAAACGATGTCAGATATACTGATAAAGTCCATCAGTACACCCGAGGTACTTAAAAATCTATCGGATATGGCAAAAATGTTGGCAGATTCTCATTATTCTGAGACAGAAACTAGGCGTTCTCTTATAACGCCAATAGTTGATAAAACATTTATTGATTCCTTCAAAGATCGGAAACGAGATAGTCATTTGTTTGGTGAAAATCTCGGAGAATTTATTAAGAATTCTCGAGGTATACAGAAGACTGGCAAATTGATACAGCCTGCAGCTGTGAGCTCAACTAATTTAAACTCCAGGGGCACGACATCTCGCTACCAACAGAGACCGACACGGCAAGCTCACCGAGCAAACGAGATGCGAGTGCCCCAGTATCAGCAATACCGCCGCCGTGCACCCTTCCAGCAAGGTCAGAACTATCGCGCGCTGCCGCTTGCGGCAGCGCAGACCGCCTCCGGGCCAGCTGCGCGGCCGAACCGCAGGCAAGCGGCAGCGACTACCCACAAACGCAAGCAATAGAATCTCAGGTACACGGAGGTCGTCTTAAATATTTTATTGAGACTTGGAAAAATATTACTAAGGATAATACTATTTTAAATACCATTTCTGGTTATAAAATTCCTTTTACTGGTCTGCCTTTTCAAAATCATAGTACATGTCCTATAACATCATTTAGTAAATCAGATAAAACCTACCTAACTAAAGAATTATCGCGACTAATTAAATTAAGGGCAATACGCACATGTAAGACATGTTCGGGTGAATTCATTTCTAGTATTTTTCTTATTCCTAAAAGCAATGGTGAAAAGAGACTTATTTTAAATCTTAAAAAATTAAATGTATTCGTTCATTCCGATCACTTTAAAATGGAAGATATAAGAACAGCAATAAAGTTGATCACTCCGAATGCTTACATGGTAAAACTTGACCTTAAAGAAGCCTACTTCCAAGTACCTATACACGATGAGCATACAAAATATCTTAGATTTTATTATGAGTCCGTTTTATACGAATTTTTGGTTTTACCCTTTGGTCTAGCTTCCGCTCCACAAGCATTCACAAAACTTATGAAACCTGTGGCATCGTCTTTGCGATCTTATGGATTGAAATCTGTGTTTTATCTCGATGATATCTGCTGTTTTGGAAATGATTTTGAGGAATGTGTCAAAAATCGTAATGAATCCATTAAGTTATTCAATAAACTAGGCTTTGTTATAAACTACGACAAGAATTTTCTAGAGCCTAGCAAAACGTGTCAATTTTTAGGCTTTATTCTAAACTCGGTGGATATGTCTTTGGTACTGCCAGATCAAAAGAAGCAGGATATTCTATTACGTACTATCGAAATGCTTCATACAACTCATACTTCCGTACGTAGTTTTGCTCGGTATCTGGGTATTCTCACAGCTGCCTGTCCTGCTGTCGAATATGGCTGGTTACGCACAAAAAATTTTGAAAGGGCCAAATATTTAGCACTTTTATATAATGATGATTATGACACAATGATGAATATCTCTAGTAATTTACGCGAAGATTTATTATGGTGGAAAAATTCTGTTTTAACATCTAGGAGCCTAATTAGATCTAATGATTTTGAACTGGAGATATATACGGACGCTTCGCGGCTCGGTTGGGGAGCTTTGTGTCGGGGACAAAAAATAGGCGGTTCTTGGAATTCAGACGAGACAAATCTTCACATAAGTTATTTAGAGCTTTTAGCAGCATTTTTCGGTTTGCGGTCTTTTGCTAGCAAACTTTGTCATTGCCAAATTCTAATGAGAATAGACAATACGACAGCCATTGCTTTAACAGAATGGGTGGCGTTCAATTTCCTCACCTCAATGCTATGGCTCGAACAATCTGGACTTGGTGTGAAGAACGCAATATTTTTCTTTTTGCTTCGTATATTAAGTCTTCGCTTAACGTAGAGGCAGATAGGGAGTCCAGAAATATTGATATTGAATGGGAATTGCACCATATGGCATTCCAAAAAATCATATGTACTTTTGGTATGCCAGACATAGATCTCTTTGCTTCGCGATTAAATGCAAAATGTGAGAAGTATATCTCATGGAAAAGGGACCCATATGCCTACAACGTTGATGCCTTCACTATCAAATGGGATATGTTTTTTTACGCGTTCCCACCATTTGCCCTTGTTTTGAAGGTTTTGAATAAAATAATAGCAGATAAGGCTACCGGCATAGTTGTGGTACCGAATTGGCAATCACAATTGGTTTCCGGTTTATAAATCCCTGGTTATTACAAAAACTATTATATTTCCTCCTAGTCATATTTTGCTTTCTTCTAATTTCAGAGACCTTCATCCTTTACACCGACATCTTTCCCTGGCAGTCAGCGTCTTATCCGGGAAGCGTTAGCTAACCAGCAAGTTCCTCCTGCAGCCTTAGATGTAATGATGTCATCTTTGTCCAAAAACACATTATCGCAATATACATCCAGTTTCAAGCTATGGTGGCATTATTGTATAAAGAATAATCTAGATGTCATGGAAATATCCGTTTATAACATTTTGAACTTTTTGTCTGAATGTCTGAATAATGGGTCTTCGTATGGGACGTTGAATACCCACCGTTCGGCTTTATCCCTTATTTCTAGAAATAAGGTGGGAGAAGACGTACGGGTTAAAAGGTTTCTTAAAGGGGTGTTTAAAATGAAACCATCGTTTCCTAAATACCATAGTACATGGAATCCCAATGTTGTGTTAGATTACTTAGCTGATTGGTATCCTAATGAAACTTTGACTTTAGAGAAAATTAGCAAAAAATTAGTTATGTTGTTGGCCTTAGCTACTATTGGCCGATGGATAAAGCAAACCTTAGCCGCTAGTGGTATCGATACGTCGATTTTCAGTGCACATAGCACTCGACACGCATCGACGTCAACTGCACAGCAAGCTGGCGTTAGTGTCGATGTCATAAGGCGGACTGCGGGGTGGACAGAACACTCTGCAATATTCGCAAACTATTATAAAAGACCAATTATTATTGAAAATGAAACAAATTTTGCAAATGTACTGTTTTCTCAAATGTGATTACGATATTGATTAAACGTTGATCTTCTAATTGCGTATGCCTATTTTAATTATTTATACAACATTGAGAACTCTCTAAACATCTACATGTAAATGAATAAATCTCGGAAGACGAAGACAGAACAATTAAGTGATCAAACGAACTTACCTGAAGTGAAGTTCGATTCTAAATTGTTCTGTCTTCGTCGAAGAGATTTAGAATCCCTCCCAACCCTTATTCCCCATAAGCTCAATGTTGTAGGTATACTTTAACTCTCTGAACTAGAATGATTTATCGGAAGGTAGGATGCCAGCCGACACACTTTTTATTTTTTATGTGGGTTGGTAAACTATGTGCGGATGGATTGAGGCGTAGCCGGGACTACTACATGTAAATGAATAAATCTCTTCGACGAAGACAGAACAATTTAGAATCGAACTTCACTTCAGGTAAGTTCGTTTGATCACTTAATTATAATATATTAAAAGTGGTGTCGTAGTATTATTGTATAATAAAAAATCATAGTTCAATATTAATTAAAGTAAATAATGCAGCCCATATACGCTGCAGTGCACAGCCCTCTACTACAGTCGACATTTCGATTGAGAGGTTCGGAGGAGAGGTAATCAAAGATAACGGTTGTGGCTAAAAGAAAGTCGATTTACAGTACAACAGCATCGAAACATTAAATTTAAACAAAAATTTACATAGTAAACTGACGGATATTAAATGAACAAGACTAACTACATAAAACAAAATTATGCGGCAATTGTTACTTTGATAATTGTACTGTTTTCTCGCATTTCTAATGTCAAAATTTCATGCTCTAGAAAAACAACACACGGCACACATCTACAAGATGCTTAAAAACTGTCTAACCGCCGCCGCCACGCCGCTATAGGGTCATCTTGAGGTTTAACTTTTATGAGCAATGAGCGTAGTTACAACTCGATTTCGAATGTAAGTTAATGCTGTTGCTACGAGTTACATCTTTTAAGCTAATTTATGTTCTTTTTTTAACATTACATATCTATAATGGTTATGATTACTTAAACAGAAAATAACGACTCAAAAAAACGAGTGAGGGCTATGAAAAAAGAAAATAAATATTATATTCTAATGGTTTTATCTTTTGCAACACTTAAATATCTGATTAAAATCATATTCTTTTTTCCTAAAGCGTGGAATGCATTGTCTTATGCTTTATCGTGATAAGTTAACGTTTTTACCACAAAATCTATTGTTTGCGTAGTAGTTAAAAATAAAAATTTGTTACCTCTTGATGTAATTGGCATTGTCTGAATGCTAATGATGTAGAAGTATAAAAACATTGTGCAAAATAAGAGAGATCATTTACATGTTAATTTATTTTGTTTATTTTTATCGCTTTTTTATAAATAAATGTTGTCTGCTAAGCACCATGCTCACTCAGGCGCGTGATCGTATTTTAAATATTTATATTTTCTAGAGCAATTACTTTTCAGTATTTCTACATGTAGAAAATGCGCAAACGCGTATGCATTGGTTGTAGAAGTGTGTGTCGTGTATGAACAACATTGCTAAACGTTAGCTTGCTTTTGTACCAACCTCTTTGTGTTGGTTGAAATTTTACGACCGACTGTTTCTAGTACACGGTGGTTATAAAATATTCGGATACGTTTAGGAATCCTATATTAACTCTTCAGTACGATGTAGTATGAAGCAACATTTTGTGTTTACTAAATTAGATAACATAGAAACATAGAAATCAACAAAATTTTGATATAAGATTATTATTTCATCCGATGGAATTTCGCATTTCTGTGTATCAATACAGAATCTGCAACCCAAATCCATATTTGTACTCGTAACTTTGAAGAAAGGAAAGAGAATTTCACAAACTCTTGCTGGGTGCTTCTTAGATTCATGTATGTAGTGCTCATCGACGTTACATAAAGGTATTCATTCTTGTTACTAGGGGTTGGGATAATTATTCTCATATTGTGAAACAGTTGTCAAAGTTTCACTAAGTCAATATAAACGCATGCGCAATTCATTGCTCAGTTTCGTAAATCTAGTTTGAGGGATATTGTGATAGCGTAATTACTGTTAATTAGGTACATTACAATTTTTAGTGTTTACGAGCTCTAAATTTAGGCATTTTACAAAAATATCAATGAACCATATTGTAAAAACGCACAACGTGCGCACCACGTGATAAAAATAAAAATATATTAATAAACTAGAATTTAACTTTATTAAGAATAATTTTTATTTTTGGTTAGGGATATTCAATTACGTGTGCACATCTTTTTGTTTGTTAATAAAGCTTTTTGGGTATCGGTAAATAAATTCGAAAATACCTGTTATTTTCACACTACAAACAAACACTACGATTTGCTTTATGTGTATAGATAATGATAATATTAAACGACCTTTTACAATAAATAAATAAGCACTAACCAGATAAAGTTATGTATCCTGTCAAGGTGTATTAAATTTGTATTTATTCGAGAACTACGAGTTAATTATTTAATTAAATGTTAAATAAGTAATGTTAAAAAACGACATACATGTTTTGATTTCAAACGGAGTTATCTTCGTTGATATGTGCTTTGCTATAATATATCTAAATTAGTCCCTGTCAATGTCATACCACGTACGAGTATACATATTTCCTGGTATAAAGATGTGCAATGCTTTGTCTCGAAGTTTCTATAGATTGCGGTTATAGATGTGTTTTTGCTCATGTGAAATCTTTGATAGCGTGAATCACGTCGAAGAAAGTTCGGGATCACAGCCCTAAGGCTTACATTTTGAAAGCGGATATGGCTTAATATCAAGTGGAATAAGTACACCATAATATTATCAGATAGTTATTAAGGCGTGCGAGATTATGAATATTATTAGTGGAAAATGAGTGTTGATGTTTAACAAAATTATAATTTATAAGGAGTAATTACAGCATTAAATTTTGCTAAAAGACTTTAAAATAGGCGGAGGCTCTTAATTCGTCGCATAATTTTTGTTTATTTTATAAGTGTTATAATGGTTGTACTGTGTACTTTAATCGTTAGTAAGTATAATTTGTGACTTTAGCCGAATTATGATGTCACCTAGACTAGAGTACTACGCTTAACTTCAATTCGAAATATTACATTTTGAATGAATAATAACTATTCGGTTGTATTTGTATTTTTGATCACAATTAAATTTCTGGATGTATACAAATTTGAAATAGAATATTATATAGTAAATATATATATTATATGTAAAGAGGCATTTAACAACTATATCTCCACGTTTGTATTTTAAATTTATGATCTTAACTTCATAATAAATCACCTGCGTAAATAAAATAAAGTAGAAATTAGACTGTCATGTGTAGTTCATATTAGTTAAAAGTAGATAAGAATGATATTTTAAATTGCGTGTTTATCGTCATTTACAAATCGTTTCGTAAATTTAGTTTTTAAACAAAAGAAGTCCGTGGTGTTTTATTAACAGTCATTTCTGGGCCATTAACACGTCAGTTAGGGTTGCACATAGACTCTACGACATCCCATCAATCTAATACTATGCGAGTATAATAATACCATGCAAGGACTGATGCCAATGTTGCAGGACAACTGCCCGAACATCTGTTTTTTCCCATAAGCACCATTTACACGATGAGAGTTTCTCGCCTCGAAGATACGATTATCGTAAGGATATAAAAAAGTTGCATCGTGTAAACATTTGTCAGAACACAATAATCTACGGCGGTTATGTCATGCGATAATCACATACGATTCTCGCCGCGAGAAACTCTCCCCGTGTAAATGGGGCTTTACACTTCCGCATCCGTTCTTACCTGAAAGCTTCGTAGAAATAGACATACTGGACACTGTAATCCCTCGTTAAGGATACGTTACATTTTAAGAGCCATTTAACGTACGTAAATACAAAGAGATTTTTCTAAGAAAACATAAGTTATTTGTCACTACAGGAAGGCGAATTTCCGTCGCACGAACGGTGTTTGTCGTTTTAAATCAATAAATATCGCAAAAGACTCTTGCGTACATATAAAATATTTGCTGGTCCGTTTTCTTTGTCTCTTGACCTTGTTATATACCTCCGTATTTTCAACACATTAAGCTGATACGAATGTAATTTCAGTACAAAAAGCTTGGAAGCTTTTTATTTGCTGTGTCACAATGAAAGCTAATTTACGGAGACTATTAGAATGAGTGTCTGTGTTTGTACGATAATATTAATGTTAAGCGACATATAATCGGCGAGCCAAGTGCGAACCCTATCGAGGGCGGGTAATGGCGAGCCGGCCCCGCGCCGCTCTTACTCTCTACCAAGTGCCGTTGTCGGTGAAAGTGAGTGACAATCCCGCGCCATCTCATTCACTGCAGCCTACCGTTGAGGTCAAGCGCGGAACAAGTTTCGTTGTCATCATACACTTTTTTGTAAGGAAGTAAAAGTTCGCAATTACATGTGTTAAGTATTAAAAACGAATTATTAATAAAATAAATAAATATAATGAATTACACCGCACACATAGTCCCGATATCACACTAAGGTACGCAATATATCATGGGTGTTAGATATTTATTTCCTGATTGGGGATTTCTTGGTCCCACAACACCGTCACGCGACCCTAATATATCTTCCGTTCCTTTGATACCATCAGGCATCAAGAAAAAAGTATTGTTCAATAATTTATTAATATATTAAATCCTTTCGACTGATCCCATCCTTCCGATTTGTTAGTAGGTAAATCATATACCATATTCATAATAATGTGCTTTTTAATCATAAACGACAGTGTCCAAAACATTCGATCACGTTTTTACGAGTCCCTCTCACGTCTTGATATTAACCTACCTGATTTTTTATTGAAGCCTGTTGCCTTGACCTAAATAAATAAAGTTATTTTTTCACCGGAAAGTAAATATTTTTAAGAGCCGCGTCTGATCTTCGCGCCGCGTTTGATCAGTTATAATGCAGATTCGTAAATATTCCACAAATAAAAGCAATAATATGCTTTGTGATGGGAGTACCTACCTACTAACGTCTTTAGTCTGGATCTGACTAATGCAGCATAGTCCAAGTGGTTTAACAGACGGAAACTATAGTTTTATTTCCCTCTATTTCTTAAGTAATCACGTTTTAATACTTATATATCATCTCGATACAATAGGGTATTTGACTCATTTTTTTTTATTGGATTAATCAAAAAGTATCCATATCCGAAATCTAGCAAACAAAGAATTTTCTAAATCCATTCAGAATTAAACAAGTTAGAAACTTTTTAAATTTAGTAGTGGGGGTAATAGAAAAGGGATGCAAAACAAAGTTAGTGACGTCACTGTGCATTATAGTGCATAATAGCGTGCGGGTGTGAAAGAGACGGTAAGATGTCCCCACTACGTCCCCACTCTTTCATTTAAAATACTAATATTTGCCTCATGTTACAAGCTACTTTATCACTGTTTTCACAAAACTGTTTTGTTTTAATGGCAATTCTGTTTGTCTGCAAAATAATACAAAAATTCGATGATAGTCAAATACCCAATTATATGGACACTAATACGTCTAGGCTGTTATAGTCGCCATAGAGCATAAAAATGTTTTACAAATGACCAAAATTGTAATAAGAGTTATCAACATATTTACAAGTAAGCAATAAAACAACGGTTTGTGCTAAATCCTACTTGAATCTGCTGTGTTACTGACTGACAATGATTTGTGAAAGTTCGACTTGTGTCACCATTTCTCTGAGCAATTTTTCTTCGATAATAATTGTTACTTTCTTTATATGGAAGAATGACATATGACCCTGTGATCTTTTGTTACCTCGATCTTTTCTTCTACACATTAGTAAGCTTCCGTTTATGAGGGGAAATCGTGTTGGATCGGAACATTTATTGTATTGCTAGTCGATAAAGTATTCAAAGCCATGAATTAAGGCAAACTCAATTAATAGTTCATGTTTTTATTCTTTATTACTCTCTACCTTTTACAAGCGGATTGGCTTATATGCCTAAATCCTATACTATATCCACGCTATCCTTCAAACGTCGACCATTTTTTTATTCATACATATACATATTCTACATATAAATTAAATTCACGCGTAACGTCATCACGCCGTGACGCCTGTTCAACCACTGGTCAAGAACAGGATACACTGCAGCACTCACCAGCACTGGGATCGTCCAGGCTGGAGTGCTGCGCCGGCCGGTTTGGTTGCAACTTCTCTAAGGGCTGGTAGTTCACTTCGACGAGACACTTCCTCCCGCCATTCGTAAACCGACGAAAGGGCTTTGGCGACTATGTTCCAGAGAATGAAAAGAGCCAAAACGCTTGCCGCCTCATGCATTAAACTATGTACCTGCTATTTATTTACAATGGCTATGTTTGGATATGTTATGAGAGCCGTCTAGAACTATATTTACTTCGAAAATCTAACACTCAATGACTTCCTTCCATAAGTTAATCGAATAAACCACGATTCAACCTTTTCGTGTATTAAGTGCTGACTCTGTACCATAAATAAATAATCATTAAATTAGGGCCAGAAATGACGGAAAATCGATGAACGTATGTATGTTCATACATAAAAATATACATGTTATCGAACATAGCACCTCTCCTTTTTTAAGTCGGTTGGTTAATAAAATTGTTTTACATTTTGATAGACGAATACATTCACAGTAGTTAAACAAATAATTTAAAAAGCATAACTAGTCAAATTACGCATTTTTGTACGAAATTAGGTGACCCTAACCACTACCAATTAATACGAAACGATAACAAGAGAACATCGACTGATCTAAAAATAATAAAATAATGAGATTTAAACGCTTATGGGTTTAATTATTTCCAATATAACAACTGTCTCTATTAATGTATTTATTTTTAAATATGAGAGTATTTTAAATAGGAGGAGACCATTAAGAAATGTTGAAACTATCTCTATCTATCTATATCAGCCCATATACGTCCTACTGCAGGGCACGGGCCTACTCTACAATCGAGAGAATCGATTGAGAGTGGTTAGGCCATATAGTCCACCACGCTGGCCTAGTGCAGGTTGGCGGACTCACTTACCGTAGAAATTCTATATAATCGCTACGGTATGCAGGTTTCCTCACGATGTTTTCCTTCACCGTTAAAGTGCGTGGTGATTGACTATCAATACACACATAACTCCGAAAAGTCAGAGGTTATCCATGAACATTTTAACGTTATTGCTGGTGTTAGAATTTAAATACACGCTGTGACTTTTTTGGCTAATAATTCGACTTGAGAATTTTTTATATTTTACAATGAATGTACATCATTGACGTGCGTGTACATTAAAGTGAGTAAAAAAAGTACATTCATTAACTTTCTTTTTTTTAAAGCTAAAGCTATTTTATATGCATTGCACTAGTTTCAGTTAAAAGTAATAATCATGAGTGTACACAGTTTAAAAAGAAAGAACACTCTTTTTGTTTAACATTACAGTACCTATATTTGCTTTTATCTCGATAGCAGACATCTCATCTAGGTGAACGAAAGTGGAATGCGAGTTCAATTGACTATTGAAAAGTTTTTACAACTGAGATTTAGTATTGGGTTTTATATTGCTTGAGATTTATTCAAACACCGTCTCTTTTATTTACAAACTGGCAGATGCCCGCGACTCGCGATTTGCTATATTTCTTACACTACCAAAATAGCTACTTGAGTCACAATATGGTCTCACTGCGTAAGTGATATTACTATAGTCATCGTGTCTTATAGAAATTGTTGTCGCCTACGTAAATTAGAACTAAGGATAATTTATTTCCAATAGATTTTTCGTGATGTATAATTCGGTCAAATATCTAAGAGCAATCCATCCAGTAGCTCTTGCATGTTGTGCACACCGGCGAGTTGAACCTTATTTATTTACACAGCATTCTTTAGACTTAACTCTATGTTATGTAGATCTTCATGATAATATATAGTTTGTTATGTAGCCTACTTTATAAGTTCAGAAACGTGTTGGTTTTAGGTTTAGCTACTTGTAGTACTTCTACAGGAGTGAGAACTTGTTGGATGTATGTTACATCCTCGGAACTACGCGAAAGTTTGCAACTTAAACATTAACTTCGCAAACTTTTCAACTCTTGCTAATAATTGTAAAAGTGCGTGGTTGCCTGTTGGTAACGGACCAGACGCAGCTGCCAATATGTTCACGGTGGTCGCGGGTTCAAATCCCAGGGCACACCTCCGACTTTTCGGAGTCATGTGTCTATTAATAGTCAATCACCACGCACTGAAAGGGTGAAGGAAAACATCATGAGGAAACCTGCATACTATAGCGATTTATAATAATTTCTATGGTGTGTTAAGTCTGCCAACCCGCACCAGGCCAGCGTGGTGGATTATATATATGGCCAAACCCCTTTCAATCGTGCCCAGTTTAAATGCACTGTTGTGTTCCGGCTTAAAGCATATAGGTACTACCTTTGGGTTATATATATGTTGCCGGACGCTCAAATTGGGAAGAAGGGGGAAGGAAAAAGGAAGGAAGAGGAAATGGGTATTAGGCATCCCGAAATCTTACTCACCGAACGATACGAGACAGCGAAACTGTCGCTTCAAGTCGTTTCTCTGTGAGACAATGGTACTACCGCCCCGGACGAGCCTGCCCATTCATGCTGACTCATGACTGACAACAGCATGGCTCTACCACTTCTTGCACGTGGTATATCAATTAAGATTAATGTAACGCCTTTTCATCGTATGTCATGAATAATAAGAAATTAGTGTACATTGACACAAATGTTAAGTGGCTTATAATTAATTTGATTAAGTAAAAATTATTCATTAGTTTGAAAAGTTCGTGATTTTGACTCAATGTTTGTGTTATAATACGACTTCTTGGAAGGTACTCTATTAGCTTTTAGTTCACGTGTTTTCTTGTTTGATACATGTTTAATAATTAAAGATGGAACGTGGAATAGATAAAAAAAAGATAAAAAAGATAAAATATTTTTACCTTATTCCGCTGCAATCTGGTAACTTAGATAAAGTTGGCCTTTATCTGGAGTAGCTACGTAGCCAGCACGAATTTATAAGAAGGTTAATGATAGATGGAAAAGTTATGTTTAAAGCCGTAGCAGAATACTAAAGTATTCGATGGAAGACAGTCGGGAAATGTACGTTTGTTTATGAGTCATAATAGCACCTGCACCGACATGTGAACCAAATATCACTGCGCTGGCCCTTTTCGACGCATTTGAGACAGTACGGTAACTACTTACCATCATACATAAACTCAGGCCGTATTCCCAGAAGGCGTAGGGGAAGTGCTAGGAGACTGTCCCGCCCTCACACCCGCCACTGCAACTCCTGTAGGTAAGCCAGGATCAACAGTGGCACGCATTTTAATGACACTGAGCATTGAAGCTCATCGAGTCTCCGGGAATGTCTAACTTGTCTTTAACCCGCAACGAAATCAATCAAAAAGTTAAAATAATAGGAGGAGTTGGAAATAAATTATTGTCCACTTCCCTCCCTAATAAAGCGGGTGACAAAACAATGAACTAATGAGGAGGGGAAGTGCTAACAGGGCACCCACGTTTCGCATTGTGCGTCCCACGATGTGATACGGGGTGAACCTACCGCTATATCAGGCACAAATTCGAGATTCCCGGCCGATAATGTATAGAAAAATCCACTATCATATTGCCCAACCCGGGATTCGAACCCGAGACATAGGCGTTGTGATCGTACCGTAGTTCAACTGCGCGACCGAGGCAGTGCTTACGATCAAGCAGGCCGTGTACTTGTTTACCTTCTTATTAGTATAAAAAAGGAGTTAAATTAGTCCAACGACTCCACAGTAAAAGTGTTGCAACAGTATAGTTACCAGATTGCGTAAAAGTCAAGTTCAATGGCATTGTATATGTCTACGCAATCCGTAATTACGTATAACTTTCATGTATTTAAAAATAATCACAACGAAGTTCTTAGTTTTATTATTCGTTGAATATATATTTCATTATTTAGAAGTGAAGGTTTTATTTCATTATATGTTATGTATTTTCATGGATAATTTTATGATGTTAACTACTCGTATTTTAACTAAAAACTTCATTTTATTCGATGATCTTTTGATCTTTTTTAATGACTTTATTTTGAAAATTGCCGTAAATATTTCTATACATTTACAGAGTTAAATTCTAAAGGAAACGCAATTTATTATACATACGTAATAACTACATTTTGTGGTAACGAAAAAAGAGATAGGTGATTTGTTTTAAATAAAATAATGATATGTTGCAATTCTTGATGTCAATGTATATTTTTATCAAAATGTAGTTCATTGACCGTTTTTTTCTTTTTCAAAAAAGATATCTGAATATTTTAAGAACAGTTTTTCCTGCAGGCATTGATAATTTTCGATACATTTTCATTCTGTATATTTAATTCTACACGAGTGACTCTATATATTATTTTATAAATTGTTAATTTATACAATAAATTAGTAAATAGATGGATCGAATGAAATCAACATAAAGTTTATTTTTATAGAATTGGTAGTTTATTTATTTAAAAACTTTATTTTTAGTTCAACAGGTTTTACAAAATAAATATATATTATCTAACTCTCGTTCATTTCTTATATTTTTTGTGTTCATTAATTTAATTTTGATAAGAAAACCTTAAAATATACTTTACTATGCTTTTAGAACTTACACCTCCGAGTACCCAAATATTGTAATAGAACATTAATTACTGATTAATACGCAGTAAGAACACCATTGGAGCTGTACAGGAAGTGAACTTGTTACCTCTTGTTTCAATTTTTTGACCAATGCGCTAGGATGCTGCCTAGTAGTCTTATTAGGTCTTTCGCCAATTTAAAATATTAAATCAAACATACTAAATAAATATCAACTAATTAAATATCATTTTTATTTCCTGCTTTCTAGTTTCTTCTTACTTACTTACCAAAGAAAAAGGTAAATCGACAAATACATCAAAGAACGTTCGCCATAAAAGTTAATACAAATAAAATTCGTGTTCAATGAGAGCCCCTGAAGCTGGAACTTACATTATTTTATCATAAATTAATTTCTCTTTGTCGGTGACGAATGAATGGCTTTTCCAATAGAAATCATTTTTTTATTGCGGTATACAAGTTAAATTCCCCCGACTTTTTAAAAATAAAAAACCTCAAATGAAATTCTTCTTCTCGTTACTGAAGTCAGTGATTTTATTAATTTACAATATAGTTTTTTATTCAGTTACAGAAACCCCATAATGACGATGTACTTCACACAAACGACTACAAAGAAGCTTGAGAATGAAGAAATGCCCGAAATAACCAGTAATGGAGCTCAGGGAAAAAACAGAGATTATGAGTGAGTATAAAATATTTTTGCACGATGCTTATTACAATGATTAAGAAAACAGATATTTTGTGTGCATAACAATTAACATTGCATTTATGCAGAGGCCGTAAAATAATATGCTAATAAGAACAACAATTTTGACTGAGTATTGTACGTCAATTAGGGTTTTAGTTAGTTTGCAAGCATGGTTTTAAATAAATAAGTCAAAGTTATACAACTGCCAAACAAGTAAGTTAAAATGAATCGTTTTCAAAATAACTGCCACTTAATAACTTTTCTGTTTTCAAACGCAAAATATTCAAAGTTGGGTGTTTACTGAGGTGTGTATGTTGATTAGAAACTGTTGCTGACCCCAAATAGCTTAAATAAATAATAATAAATCATTACGAATTTATTATACGTTGAAATGCATGGCAATTGACTTATCAATTCAAGCATGACTGAAAAGTCACAGGTGCGCCCTCAAAATTGTATCTACAGCCATCATCCCCGGTATTGTTTCCAAGCCAAAACACACACAAGTAAAATACTATTTTGTTTTTCGTATGTAATTAGCGAGGAGGCATAGTTGGTCCCAATTTATTACCATTTTCTACATTTTTAACGTCCAAGACTGCATTTAGATATTTATTTTAGACTGCGTGATATTGACATATTAAGATCAGTCCTTAATCCATTTATTTCCAATCACCCCAGGCAACATTACACTTTGAAAATAATCCGATACGACTTCACCTTTTTTTTATAAATTAAATTAGCGATATGTCAATATCACTCTGTTTTAGAATCGAACTTAAAAACCCTAATCATTCAACATCGAATTTCGGCGGCTGGGCGACCACTAGGCCTTGTAATTGACATGGTTGGAATTAAAACTACGACAACCGGATAAATTGTTATTCGCAAATTGACGTATGACGTATTGACGCTGGATGCAGGCTGCTTCAGCAGGTCGGTGTGAAGATCCATGGGGGAGGCCTATGTTCAACAGTGGACTTCCTGTGGCTAAATAGATACATAGAAATTGACGCAATTGGATATTTCTACCACTAATAATAGTTTTGGCTTTTTCTTTAAAATTGTATTATCTTGATGTTTTAAGTCGCATAGTTACTTAACGTAAAACACTTTGAATATTTAAATGCAAAAAACTAATGTTGCATATAAAGCATAGATAAATAAGGAAAAAAACTAGAGTAGCATAATGTATTCATTTTAATAATAGCAGAACATTTAAAAAGTTTTATTTACATCGTAGGTTTTTGTTTGCTAAGGTAATTTAGCGGATACTATAAATTTAGTTTGCGGCTGCGGAGTAAAACGATGTAGGAAACTTTACAAATACATATATATACGATTTTTTTTTAATTATGTCGCGTAGTTTACACTAGATCTTGTGTCCATCCTATGTAAGTGTGTTGTAAGGGTTGTAGTGTAATAATAGTTCTCTACAAAAACTCACGCAACTTCAAAAGCTACTTCTATCTTGGGTTCGTACCTGCGACCTTCTGTTCGCCAGCCCGGCCCGCTCGGTACTAAGATATGGCTTACATCACTAATCCTGTAATAATATTTTAACAAATTCAACCAACTAAAGTCTAAGGATCTACAAATTTATATTCATGAGCTGTTTTAAGAACGATATTTCGGCGGTAATTAACTAAGATAAGATCACGTGAAGTAATTTGCATCTGCAACTAATTGTCTGTGCATATTTAAACGATGTCTTTGAAATGGATTATAAATGTAGAATGTCATGTTTCCGCTGGTTGGCTCAGCCACTTTCCATTTCACGCTGTGGTGAATATCTTATATTAACCGTATCGTAGGTTTCTTCAGTAATAATATGTGTATTATGTTTGTGTATATGTATATTATGTTTGTGTATATGTATATTATGTTTGTGTATTTATATGTTAAACTAGTATTACTTAACTTTATATCTACACTGCCCTCTCTTTTTCCTTCTCTTAAATCCATCCTATGGTTGTCTGTAAGACATTGCCTAGAGCGATAAGACCGCCACTTGTACTTTTTTTATTTTTGTGATTTCTGTATATTATGTTTCATTGTTGTGTACAATAAAGACTTAATAAATAAATAAAATGTGCAAGTCTTATAAAAAGTAAATGAGTTATGTGTTCGTTTTATTGGTGCTGTTAGTTCAGAGCCGGCTGTGAACTGTATGTGGTCAGTGGTCACGTGCATAAGTAAGTAGGTATTGTATAGTCACGGGTTCTAACTCATCAGAAATGAAGTTTGGATGACCCCAAAATATTAGACTCGAAAAAATATTAGTTTAGTAGGCGTTATAGGGCAAAGGCACAAGTCTTTGTATTGACAGACAAGACTTCTATCTATCTATATCAGCCCATATACGTCCTACTGCAGGGCGCGGGCCTACTCTACAATCGAGAGAATCGATTGAGAGTGGTTAGGCCATATAGTCCACCACGCTGGCCTAGTGCGGGTTGGCGGACTTACATACCCTAGAAATTCTTTAAAATCGCTACGGTATGCAGGTTTCCTCACGATGTTTTCCTTCACCGTTAAAGTGCGTAGTGATTGACTATCAATACACACATAACTCCGAAAAGTCAGAGAAGTGTCCTGGGATTTGAACCCGCGACCACCGTGAACATGTAGGCAGCCGTGTCTGGTCCGTTACCAACAGGCCACCACGCACTGTTACGATGTTACTGTTGTCACGCGACACAAGACTTTGATCTTAATGTGGGGTGTGTGAGTGTCGGTTGTATTTATTTTATCTATTTCATATTATGTCTCCACGTTACTTTTGAACAACAAGGACATTTTTCAACCATTTTTTTTCATACAGATCGAACATTAGACAAATGTATATCGCAAGCAAAATATTCTTAAGCATCGTGATAGACCAGCATCAATATGTTTAACAATGAATTGCGTGTTTATTTGCCGTAATAGTATCTAAACAAAAAGACGATACTAATTACGTAGTGCCAGCAGTTTTTCGCTGGAATTCGTTTACACAAGTCACAAGCGTTGAACAGTTATTGCGACTGCCGTGTATAAAATCATACAACACCCGAGAAAGTGGCGTACTATTAGAGAAGCCTATAACTAGCAGAAGAACCCTACAGCCTGCGAATGATGATGATGACATTCAATTGTTCAACGTTTGTATTATACTAGAGAGCCACGACTAACGGCAGGGGCAGGCTCAATCTGAGTTCATAGCCATATATTAAAGCTGTAAATATTTTCCATTAATATAAAAACATGTCATTTCACAAAGACATAGTATTGACAATAGTAATTATCCCTTTTCTAACCTAATATTTTAAAGAGAAAATATTTGATTGTTGGCATTGAATAGGCTCTGAAACTACTGGACCGATTTAAAAGATTTTATCACCATTAGAATCCTACCTACATTATCTCTGATGAACATAGAATGACAATGTCTGCACCTAGGCGAAGCTGGGTCGGGCCGCTAGTTGATAATAAATAAGAACCAACAAGGGTGTTTTTCCCATAGCTACTAATAACAATCGATTTGTTCCAAGGTTTAAACAAGTGCGCTTAAGGGAAAACCTATATTTACAGATGGCAAGTGGTGTGGAGAAACGTGTTCGCTTTCATATATTTGCACGTCGCTGCAGCGTACGGCATGTTCCTCTTGCTGACCGGCAGAGTGAAACTATGGACTGTGTTATTTGGTAAGCCTATGAATATTTATATTTCATTTATCTACGGACGTCAAATGGGCTGTGAGTCGTGAAGACTGGGATCGTTGCTTTTAGTAATTTTTGTTTACTGTTTATACCTACTGTTTTTAGGAAAATAATATGAAATAATAATATTTGACAGCCTCCGTGGCGCAGTTGGTTAGACGCCGGCTGTGAAACGAGAGGCCGCGGGTTCGATCCCCGCACCGAAATAAATATTTCTGTTATCCACAGGTATTTGTTACGGGTTTGGGTGTTTGTGAGACCGAAAAGTCTCTCGTAGCCCCTGATACCTGCGACAAAAGACTCGATCTTAGTTTGGCGGCAGGACAATGTCTGTGACTGTTGGGTGCATTTATTTATTTGTCATTTTATTAATGAGAAAATATAGTTGTATTAACAAATTCATCAAGTACGTATTGCTTGCTTCTATAAGTCAGTAATGAGTCGAATGGGCAGGCTCGTCCGGGGCGGTACCACTGTCTCACAGGAAATCGATAGAGATTTTCTGATAATCTAGTCTGAGGGCGTCGTGTAAAAATAGCAAATTTTCAAGGGCGTCACAGTTCAAATTAATTGATATTTGATTAAAACTAGGTGTATATATAAGTATGTATAAAATTCCAACATCTTTTATAAACCTATACGGAGACAATATAATTTAAAAGAAACTTACTCTGCTGGCTCAGCGACCCAAAGTGGGTCTTGGCCTCCGAAACGAGAGAAAATAGAGACAGCTGGAAAACAATATCTTTACAAGCATTAAAATCATGTCACATAACTACTGGGTAATATCAAAGTTACCCAATAGACTATATGTACCACAATTCCCATTATTGTTTTGTTTTTAATTTTCAAGTAGTTTGCACCATTAAAAGCGTCCTCCGTCGCGCGCAAACTTATCTGGCGCGGAGTGTAGTTATGAACTGGCTATTAACCTCGGTACGTATCGATTTCCAGGATTGGTGTTCTCGGTGATGTCAGCCATGGGTGTGACGGCGGGAGCTCATCGGCTTTGGGCCCACAGAGCGTATAAAGCCAAGTGGCCTCTGCGACTCTACTTAGCGTTCATGCAGACGATGGCTTTCCAAAACCATATATACGAATGGGTTCGTGATCACAGGTGAGTGAGCAGACTTGCAAAATCTATGTACTGACTCAAACATCCCGTTATGAACCATTCACTTCTCAATATTACATACTAATGTATTTATTTTTCTGACCTTTTCTATTTGTGCAGAATGCATATATCCTATGTATTTTTTTATTGTGTGCTGTCACCTACTTCTAATACTATCCATACAAAGGTTGCTTGGAAGAGATCGCTCCAAGCGATGAGACCGCCGGTTGTAATACTATTAACATGTTATTATTATTTTTGTTTTTCAATTATTCTTAGTTTCATTGGTTAATAAGAAGTATTGTTTTGTACTAGTTGTTTTAGTGCATCTGAAATTCGTATTTCAATGGCACATGTACAAACTGCAAAGAGTTATCCATATTATTAAATCAATTATTGTTATCATTGTTTTTCGTATTTTCTGTCAAATTATTGTTCGAATATCATCCAAACCCATAACAAACTTTATTTAAAAACATTAAAATAAAATTAACCTTATGTTGTTATTGATTTATAATATATAGGGAAGTTAGCATGAGGCGGGCACACTTTCACGGTTAAATTACCTTACACACTATGTTTTCTTTTCTTTATTAGCGTATCAAACATTAAATATTTTGTTAACATAACTATCACTTTATACAAGCGCTTAGTGCACCGACGAAGCAGTAGGATTTTTGCAATAAAATATGATAGTTCTACACACATTATATACATGCTTCGCTTATCCTTAAATTCGCAAACTAAAATAAAACGTTATCCAATTAACATCGTTTGATTTGTTGCACTGCGTGGTTACATGAATTTTTAATATAATAAATATTAAATTTGTTAAGTAGGTAGTTATATTAATAAGAACATCTTGCTTATTATATTAAATAATAATGTACATAATGATTGAAAGTAATAGGCTTATCGCGAAACATATCTTGGATATATTTATTATGAGACAGGGCATTACATACCATTTCAACGTGATTTCAAATATTATATTTTAAAACATTTGAGAACGCTGACCCTGTTAAGTGTTAGTTAAGCAGCTAAGCTCCATTTACACGGGGAGAGATTTTTAACCTTGAACATACGCTTATCGTAAGGATATAATAAAGTTACGTCGTGTAAAAAGCCATTAACATTAGAATACGATAATGTTATGGGAATTATCGCATGCGATGAAGAACTATGATTTTCGCCAAATTATGCGAGAAACTCTCCCCGAATACAGGGGGTTAAAAATTATGAATAATGTCTACGGAAAATTAACAATATTGACTAAGCTCATATTCGTTAATAAAATAGGATCTACTAATACCCCAATTCATGTGTATAATTTTAGACCCGTTGTAAGATTTTTGTTTTTTTCTCCAGGGTGCATCACAAATTCACAGAAACCGATGCAGATCCCCACAATGCTAACCGAGGCTTCTTTTTTTCTCACATTGGCTGGTTAATGGTGAGGAAACACAAAGACGTGTTCGAAAAGGGCGCCACGGTCGACATGTCCGACCTTGAAAAAGATCCCATTGTGATGTTTCAGAAGAAGTAAGTTTCAACTCAGACTTTATTATTGGTTTCCCAGAAACAAATCTCTTGCCAAGATTATTAGATTGCGAAATGTGTGTACATTTGGCTCGTACCATTGTTGGTAACTTTGCCTACCTTTTCAAAGTTACACATATGATGGTAAGTTTGTATGTTATATAAGTGTGATATACATATATTCGTTAAAGAAGGGTTGAATGCTCATTTTAATAAAAAAGTCTCACTCTTCGAATAGTGCAAACGTTCCATGCCATCTTTAGCAGTGTAGAATGGTGAGAAATACTTATTTATTGCCATAATTTGATACAATATTTCAGGCGTAAAAACATAGGTTACCCATCATGAAATGTATTCGCTAATTTATTACATAATTTAATGTAGAACTATATTTTGTTTTCCTCAATAAAATAAGAAAGAAACAAGATATTTTTGAATATCGAAATATTCATAATTTGAAAGTCTCCATGGCGCAGTTGGTTGGACGCCGGCTGTGAAACGAGAGGCCACGGGTGCGAACCCCGCACTTGTGTGATCCACAGGTATTTGTCTCGGATCTGGGTGTTTGTGAGACCATTTTTGATACATCCGTGAAAGATTCGATATTAGCGTGGGGTCAGGACTAGCTGTGACTGTTGGGTGTTTTTTTTATTGCGATGAATGGCGAGACACTCGCCATACTGAAACATAAGATGTTAAGTATCATTATGTCCAGTAGTTACTTTGGCTACAATGTCCTTCAAACCGAAAAACAACAGTGCATTACTGCTGTTTGGCGGGAGAAATAGACATTGCGGTGGTACCTACCCAGGCGGCCTCTCACATAATATGAGAGACCTACCACCATTAACACACAGTATTCATTTTTTGTTATTTTTATTAATAATAATATACCTTTATTTTTTCATGATAATGGCATGTTCCAGGCATAACTGTAGGGTTTAATATTACTGCCACATTTATGAAGAGCAGCCTACTGACCCATATTCTGCTAAATTTAACCGCGTCATTTCCAGGACCTACTTGGTGGTGATGCCGCTTTTGTGTTTCGTCATACCCACTTTCATACCAGTGTATTGTTGGGGGGAGAACGCGTGGAACTCGTGGTACGTCGCGTCGATTCTACGATACACCCTGAGTCTACACTTCACTTGGCTCGTCAACTCGGCAGCTCACATATGGGGCAACAAGCCTTATGATAAGTAAGTGTATTTTATTAATAGTAAAGAAAAAAGAAAGAACCAGTATTTTACTGAAACAAAATATCATTTTGATTTTGAAAACAATTTAAATTACATTCAAAAATATTTGAATAAACGCATTTCCGAAGCGAACCCGCCACGTGGTATTAAAAAACTAGCCATCATTTTACGATACCAATGAAAAGGCTCGATCATAAGGATTATATTGATTTTCCATATAAATCCATCTCAAATGACAAAAATGAAGAAGACCATGAAATTTTACCCTGTCTAGTATAATGTATACTTACTTACAATATTCTAGTATAAGCGGGTATTTTATATCCAATCTTACTAGATTGAATATTTTATAGACGTATAAATCACTGTGGTTTTGCTTCAACTTTCGTATTTTAGACATTATATGGCAATATAAAAAAGTAATGCTCAAGATTTAATAGAACATTTCAGAGTAATAACTAATAAGGGTTTGTGTGAACCAGGTGTTATAACTACAAGCTGAAATATTTCAACGTGGATAAAAGAATATTTCGAAGAACACAAATACCTTAAATAGAGATAGTAAAGTCCAATTGATATTTATGTAGTATAATTCTTTTTTACTTCAGACATTTATGATATATTTTTAGAATAAGTGCGCTGTATAATATTATTAAGATTTTAATTAAAAATCCAACAGTTATCCTAAACAGTAAACATAAATACACCCAACAGTCACATACAGTCCTGACCCTACACTAAGATCGTGTCTTGTGTCGTGGGTATCAGGAACTACGAGAGACTTTTCGGTCTCACAAACACCCAGACCCGAAACAAATACCTGTGGTTCACACAAACATTTGTCTCGGTGCGGGGATCGAACCCGCGGCCTCTCGTTTCACAGACGGCGTCTAACCAACTGCGCCACGGAGGCTGTCAAAAACATGAACTTATTAAATAAGTTTCCAATATTGTAATTGGCACCCTTACAATAAAATTAATTAAAATTAATTGCTTTTGACACTTGTCTCAAAGGTCTCTCGCACAGACCAATAAACAAGTCCTTCGGTCATAAAATACATTTATTTGAAAACACTTTTGTATGAATTGTGTAATGAATGCCCAATCAATTGATGAATAAATAATTTAGAATCAAGTTTTCATTTGTGAGAAGTATCCGTCAAAGGTGATAGATTTAAAGTGTATTTTATTACTTGATAAGATATTAAATATAGTGCTTGATAGTATTTACATACATACATAAACTAACGCCTTTTTCCTAGAAGGGGTAGGCAGAGTAACTTTTTGTTGGTAACAACCAGAACAGCCACTTTTCGCCTTGTGTTCCGTCCCATGATGTGATAGGGGACTAGACTATCGACATATTGGGCAGAATTACCTGACTCCGGACTGATAAATAACAGAAACATCCAATATCATTTTGCCCGACCCGGGATTCGAACCGAGGCCTATGCGTCGTAATCGAACCGTAGTCCAACTGCGCCACCGAGGTAGCCTTGATAGAATTTCTCTTTTCAATACATCTTAATTCTTAAGTCCATTAGCGCACGTTATTATTTAATTAATAATAATATTGGAGTTTTATTTTTAACCGGTTATCGATTTTCCTGCATCCACATCAGTGAGACCCAAAATATCATTATAAACACTCAAAATATACCTTCTAATATTATAAACATGTCAAATTTTATCAAATACCTATTTTTCAACAATTTTTTTTTATCTAAAAGCATTTCTATGTACCTATTAACCCCATTCAATTGTGCATAATTTTTTGTTCGTAAAACGAGCATTTAAGTTTAGTTTCTCAAGAACATAATATTCAGTTCATAATTAAGGTTATTCAACGAAAAATCTTTGCTATTGCAGACACATAGGCGCTACCGACAACAAAGTAGTTGCCATCTTAGCAGTCGGTGAAGGATGGCACAACTACCATCACGTGTTCCCGTGGGACTATAAAGCAGCGGAACTCGGAAACTATAGAACTAACTTGTCCACAGCTTTCATAGACTATGCTGCAAAATATGGTGAGTCTATACGTCCCGCCCTGAGCACGATGATAATTACCTTACTTCAGATCTTTAAAACATGTTTTATTACTCCGGAAATGTATCAGCCCATATAAATCCCACTGCAGGGTCCGAGCCTCCTTTAATCGCTCTGGCATGCAGGTTTCCTCGCGATGTTTTCCTTCACCGTTATAGTGCGTGGTGATTGACTAGCTATCAATATACACATAACTCCGAATAGTCACAAATGTGCCCTGTGATTCGATCCCGCGACCACTGTGAACATGTTGGCAGTCTCGTCTGATCCGTTTACCAACAGGCCACCACGCACTTCTCACGCACTCCAGAAATAATGTTATTTGTTTTTTATTGCAGGTCTGGCGTACGATTTAAAAACAGTATCTGATGAAATGATTAGGAAACGAGTCACGAGGACTGGAGATGGAAGCCATCCGTGGTCGAAGCAAGCTCTGGATAGTAACGAGGGTCACCATCACCCGGAAAACCCCGTGTGGGGCTGGGGCGACCAAGACATGAGCGACGAAGACAAACAACTCGCACACATCGTTCATAGAAAAGAAGAATAAAGCCAGAGGTTATCATGATGAATAATGAATATTCACTGTCTACAATGTAGGCTTTGGATTATTACGAGTTCAACGTCTAATAAATATCAGGGAGTATCGTCTCGACAGCTCTACTATGGCATAATGTACTATAATTATTTCGTTTTGTATGATTGCGATAGAGGTTTAAAGAATAAAGGCATTATTCATAGACAGTTTTAAAACCTATTTCAGTTATTGAATGTTATGTCCTTATCGAACGACTTTTGAATTCAGTTTGAGCGAAGAAGACAAAACATTAGATAACTAAAATGGGTTTTTAAAACGTTTCTTCTTTGGTCTATTATTATTTTTGTGCACAAGCCATTACTACCTACCAGTGTTTTCTTTAAGATAATTCGTAGCCTGAGTTCGTCTGTCCGAGATTATTCGTTTGTTAAATCTGTGTAGATTCAACTAATTTATCCACGATATCTAAAATGGATAAAACAAAGAACAAACGAGCAACAAATTGAACAGCTGTTATAAATATTAAGTACAAAATTGAATATTAAATACTTTTAGAATTGTAAGCTTTATTTTGTAAACTATGCCGTGACTGATTTAGAATGGAGTGTCGAGAGTTTGAAGTTTTAACTGAATGCTACTTTATAAGGTTTATGGTTTATTAGTTTTTATTGGGTGTAAAATAACTTTCTGTGATGTGACAATGGTGACAGTGTCTGTATTATGTCAGCGTTAAGCATTTATATTATAAACAAAAATAGTTGAAAAAGTGGTGCTAATTATTTTAATTACCACTGTATTTAAATAAACAGTTATTTATTTATTAGAAATCATAACAATATAAGCGCTGAACACTGTACATTGTAAACTTTGCTGTCTTATTTATTTCTATTAGGAATAATATATAATAGTTTGGAATAAGTTTTTATACAATTATATTTGTAACATAAAATTGCAACCGCGGCTGTTGAAATATATTTTTATATACCAAATTATAATTGAATTAAATTTTAAACTGTGTTTTAATATTTCTTATTTAATTATTATCTTAATTAATATTATTTTCAGCTGAAAGTGTCCCATTTGTAGTGGTCTAAGATTTTCCGTCACTTCTTTCAAACCTATGTGAATGAAGTGTTATCATTATCAGTATTAGGATAATTGTTGTCAAATAACTCTAATTGCCTGCGGTATTACGTACTGAAAAATACGTCTCTAAAATAGAAAAGTATAAGTTAAAATATTTCCTTTTACAATTAATGTCCGTGAAGAACTTTGTAAGCAAAATATTCCGTCTCTAATAATTTTGTGCACCTGAAGAATGAAAATGTAATGAAGGTGAAAAGTCGAGGGAATATTTCCGCGCACAAACGGCTGTTGCAATCTCGGACAGAAGATACGACATGTTTTAATATTATCCCAGAATTTCAACGGTGTAAATTCAATATTTATGAATTATTGTTTCCTCATGACTTAATGGTTGTAATCGTGTCAATAAAAATGCTTTCTTTCTTTCTCATGATCAATATAAGTATCGTCACAAATACACTATATCTCCGTGGCGCACTTGCTTAAACGCCGGCTGTGAAACGTGAGACCGCGGGTACGATCTCCGCACCGAAACAAATATTTGTGTGATCCAGAGATATTTGTTCCGGGTCTGGGTGTTTGTGAGACCGAAAAGTCTCTCGTAGTTTCTGATACCCACAAAACAAGGTTCGATCTAAGTGTGAGGTCAGGACTATGTATGAAGCTGTTGGGTGTATTTATTATTATAAATATAACATTTGTCATTCTGGACTCATCAGTTATGGGCCAGAGCTATGTCTGTAACTGATTATTTGTTATTGAAGGAAAATTGTTTACAAGGAAATCATCGGTATTATCAGCTAAATATTAAATTTATTTACAACATTTTTAAATATAAAATAAATTACATAATATTATTTTTATTCTGGCGGAATAAGTTTGAGCAAGAACCTTTTCATCATCATAGATACATCAATTATCTACATCACTAATTAGTGGCCAATTATATTATTAAAGTTAACGACAGTAATCATTTTAAAATATGTAAAAGACATTCTGCATAAATTAAATTACATTTAAGAGGCAGACTAGCATAACAAATAAATAAATAATCACTTTGTGCATTCGTTTTGGCAGTGGCTTATATTATACATTATAGTTTCCCGTCTTTTTTTCTATTCTGTGACCAATAATTTTATAGTATTTACTATCTCCGTAGACATCCCCCCATTTTAACGGGCTTTCTTCAATAGTCTCAATAGTGTCACTGAATGTGTGGCCGTTCTTGATGTCATTATGTTCGTCTGTATTTGCTTCGGCATACACTACATCATAATTTTCATTTGTTGGATGTCCTTCTTCGTAATGCGAAGGCGCATGTTTTTCATTTTTATATCCCGCGTTAACATACAAAATTTTATGTTCATACTTGTCATTAAATGCATTATTTCTTAGAAGTGTGAACACGGCTCCCGTCAAAGCCATGTTGTTGAGGAGACCTGCTCCAATCGTCATCATTTTTAAAGCTGGCAAGATGAAAGGCAACACGGCCGCCATAAGCAGTCCGGGCAACACCAAAAGAGGTATAATCTGAGAAAACATTTTTTTCAACTTTTTCTTACTGCTGCGGCCCGATTCCACCTCAGTGTCTGTAAATAAAAGAAAAAGTAATTTGAAAAAAGTGAAACCAAATAGATGCAATGCTCATTAAATTATTCCGCTTTCTTTTACCTCTTATAATACGAGTAATCAAATGCCTGTCAATATCTACCCACACGAGGCCATACAAAATTCACATTAATTTCAAAATGTTCCTTGAAACGAAAATAGCCACAGCAATATGTTATTTATACAACGAGGGGCTCCCCTGTATCTTTTTCCTTACTTATATACATATGTGAACGCAATGGAAAAAGGAGGTAGATTTAAATGATACAATTTACAAACAATGCCTTTTAAACGCTCTATTTACTGACTCTGCTTACTGCGCATCTAGGTGCTATTCTTGATAATAATAGAGTTTGAAAGTTTTATACGGAAACACAGAGATAACGAGTATTATTATTACAAACTAGATGATGCTTGTGTTATTTGTACAAAACTATAATAATGGGCTATAACTTATGTAGAGCGATACAACATAACGGCTTTCTACTCATACAATAGCCAATCCCATAATAAGGCGCTAGTTTCACCGTTACTTGCATGCACAATGTTGCCTGTTATATTTATTACATTGAATAAGTCGACCATCCGATATTAAAGAAACACAACATGAATACTCACTCCGCAGTATGTCAACGTTAAGAGTTCCATTTCCTTTGGATTCCAATTCAAACCGGTACCCCGGCACCGATAGAGTCAGCGAGCGTCGCCGCAGCAGCCTCTTCGTACCTTCACACAGCTGGGAGTATAACTGTTCGTCTGACACATTGTTGTACTGCGTCCAGGGAAACTGTTCTATATCTGATATCAAGTTGAACTGTGCGGTCGGTTTCGGCGTGTTGTCGAGGGCGCGTTCCGCTCGCCACACGGTGAATGCGTTGAGGCATCTTATTGGTCCGAGTTGTGTCGCGCAGGTGAGGACACGCTGTAGTCGGTGAGTGCCGCCGAGTATGGAGTGCACGAGTTTTGGAGATGGTTGTGCGTGCAGCTGGCACGAGCACGCTAGTGTGAGGATCGCGGCGAGCACGCGCATTGCTATCGGTGGACTGCGCGCCGAGTTGCCAGTCCGCCCCTCACCACGCGCCACCATTTATGGTAGGGACGTTGACATTGCGGCTTGCAGCGAAAGCGAATTGATTTCGAGTTACCTAAACCACTAATGTAATGAAGATACTAATGTTTTTACGACGTAACTGATTGAATCTGGATTTGTTGTTGTTTATCTGAAAATAAATGATCAAATAATACGAGTATAATCTTTTATATTTTTTAAAATATTATTATTTTATAGGTAGTGCCTTCCTGTAGGTCATTAAAGCTATATTAAACATTTAAGCTACACTGATTTCAATTATATATATTTTTAAACAAAACCGCATAATTACTGAATGCGAAAAACAATTACTGGCAATTTGCTTTCATAATCGTGTAATCAAAACTGCTTAGGCTTGGCAATAATGCAAACTAAATACTGATTTATATGCGATGCTAACTATATAAACGTATCTCCAGAATAATTCATGAGAATGTAATTTATATACGACGATAATAATACTGGAATCAGCTTAAACAAAACTTAAAACAAAAGAACTAGGTACAACTATCTGAAAACTGACATAACACGGAGATTATGGAAAGCATAAAACGTAAATGCAAAGCGGGAAAGCTTTTAATTCGTACATTAGGATAAGATTTTGTTTTTATTTAGTGTAGGTAAAAATGAAATATAATTTTATTGTTAATATCCAATGCCCGCCTTATATCTACATGAGGAACTGAATAGCTAGATACGACAGGAATTTCGAATCTTGACAGAATCTAAATGCAAACAATACCCTAATTTTACAGACTTTATTTAATATAGTATAAGATACATGTGTATACATATATCAACTAAGGGAGAGTGTGTTACAAACGCATTGATCTCATAACTTGAAGCCTTGTTATAGTTGCTTGAAGCTAAAGTACAAAAGGTCTTGACCGAGATGGTCCCTCACCTGTGCCGTAGAAAGTCGAAGTTAAGCAATAGCTTTATGTGAAACCCTATAGCTGGTGGTAGAGTATACATCGCCACGCACTATGACGATGAAGGATAACATCGCGAGGAAACCTACATAACATAGCGATTTATATGAATTTTTATGGTATGTAAAGTCCGCCAACACGCACAAGGTCAGCGAGCTGGATTATTAAATGAAATGGAATTCGTTTATTGGTCATGTAATTAAATAGATCTTAATCTCATCATAGTACTTAATCTCCATTAAAAAACATCCTTTAAAATATTATTTATAAATAAAAAAATACACCCAACAGTTACATACATAGTCTTGACCCGACACTAAGATCGAGTCTTGTGTCGTGGGTATCAGAAACTACGAGAGACTTTTCAGTCTCACAAACACCCAGACCCGAAACAAACACCTGTGGTTCACACAGATATTTGTCTCGGTGCGGGGATCGAACTGGCGGCCTCTCGTTTCACAGCCGGCGTCTAACCAACTGCGCCACGGAGGCTATCAATTTATATTAAATGTTTACTTATAGTATAAAATAATTACGAGTTTATGGTATTTTCAAGTAATATATGGCCCCCCTCTTCATCGTACTCTCGATTGTAGAGGAGGTCATGCAGTAGGGCGTATATGAGCTGATACAGATACATTTATCTTCCTGGAGAGCGACCACCGAATACGTTGGTTGAAAATCTATGAGACGCACACACGTATGTCTCATAGATCTTCAGCCAGTGTATTGGGGCACACATATTACTGAACTAACTATTAAATAAATAAATAAATACACCCAACAGTCACATACATAGTCCTGACCCCACACTAAGATCGAGTCTTGTGTCGTGGGTATCAGAAGCTACGAGAGACTTTTCGGTCTCACAAACACCCAGACCCGAAACAAATACCTGTGGATCACACAAATATTTGTTTCGGTGCGGGGATCGAACCCGCGGCCTCTCGTTTCACAGGCGGCGTCTAACCAACTGCGCCACGGAGGCTGTCAAATTCTACTCTATTAAGTGCATTGTTTTCCTTTGCGCTGCATGAGGCGCTGTGCACACAGAGCAACTACAGTAAAAGAAACATGTCAAACTTTATGAATTTTACAACAGCCGCAACTGAAACTTTTATCGAATAGTAGGTAGCAAAATGTTGGCATTTTCCTTCAGTATCGGCAGCGACTGGATGCATAAAGCAGCAGACCGGGCTCTGTGGCGTACCTTGGGAGAGGCCTATGTCCAGCAGTGGACTGCAACGGGCTGATGATGATGATGAAAGTTACTTTATGTGTTCAGCGTTCAGCTTTATGAGGGTTTTGAAACTGGCACTGTTTATTGGCATGAAAAATATGACATATTATTTTAATAATAAAGAGCCAGTTAAGTTTTTAAGTAGCATATTCGTTATTCTACAGTGCATGAACATCAATTATATGAGGGACCTTTTTCTAATACGAGTTCCTTCAGCTTATAAAGAAAGACGCCCGTTACATCGTCATACAAACCTATTGGTTATTTTATTATATTTAATTAATTTAATTACAATGTTTTATTATATTAAAATATACTCTTACTGGCATACATTTCATCAAATAACATAATAAATGAATGTTTATACACTTTTAAACATACATTCTTAACCTTTGACTTAAATGTGACATAATGGACAGTTATTTCTTTCGACAGTATTCTATAGAATTCTTATGAATATTGAGATTGGTAGAGTGGTAGTCTATTAAATTCATTCCCAGATTACTTTTCTTTTGACGTGGTTTACTTATAATACTCTAGCATTATGAATTCCCATTCACAATGTCACACTTCAAACTTTTGAGTCGCTCAACGACAGTATATCTAATACTAATACAGTTTAAAAGGTTTCCAACCAAATCCGCTAGCTTTTACAAACATCTAAATATATTTTGGCAACTAACCAAACTAATGTAGCATGTACACTGTACAGTATAAAACGTATAGTTATGAAAGAATGTGAAAGACATGAAGAAATCGATCTAGACTTTGTTTCATATTCTAGGTCCACACCAAACACGGCGTTGTCATGTCAATGATTTTTCGGCGGTCCGTGTTGACAGGAAATGGCCCATATTGCCGAACAAAGTGTATGGCATTAGCATACTCGCGGTCACGGACGCGCCGCGAGCCAACAACCATCTGATCGAGTTTCTCCACGCCACACGTGCCGCAACTACTAATACGCCGATTAATTGTATTCGATGTACACGCAAATCATAATTTCACTAATTACTCTCACATGCCTTGGACCACTTATGTCGGAAAACAAAGCGGAACGTCACGACATGTCACGGTGCGATTTATCGACACATCAAATGTCCATTGTGCGGTTTCTTCTGTCCAAGTTGCGTGTCTTTGTAATACACCCCCTGTGACTATCAATATCGTCTGCCTCTTAAGTCATTAGTTATGTACTAATCACACACTTTTTAAAAGAAAATACTCGTTTTCTACTTTTAAATACGTAGCTTGTAAAATTACATACGTTTAAATATTAACCCTAAGTATAACTATTGACTATATTATAGTTGCGCCTATTTACTGTCTCTTTAATTGATAGATTAATTAACAATTTATTTGTCTACAACATTTCTTCAATTTAATTAGTATTAATAATAATTTAAATATTTACTTGGCAATTTATATAAGAGCGTTTACCGAGAGGAACATAACAAGTTACAATACCCTTCCTATACACTAATGTTTCAGATTCATACAGTAGGGGTCGTTTAATATTTATCTTACGGAACATGAGATCTGTATATGAAATCGTTTAAGCCATTATGGTAGTTTTGGTAATACAATTATGGGCTTGATATGAAATATCTAACACTTATGTTTGCTAAAATTATTACTACATTGATTTACTATTCCATAGTGATATGTTGTATTCATGAATGAAAGGCACTATATAGCATAACTGACGAAATATATATCTAAATCCTTAAACATGTTCTAAAGTACAATAATTTGACTAGTTTATTTTAGCATACAGTAGCACAGCATTTGTAATACATAAAGAGCGTTACACAGTGTTCTAATGCGCGCGGTTCCTTTTTAATTAAATAATGTAGCGCAGCTCACAATACACAAAAGACATAGCTACGAATTTCGTGTGCTTATATCTAATATAATTGATTCTAAACGTCATTAATGACATTGTAAAAGCCTCTAATTTTCAAGTCAAGATTTGAAACTAAATCTGTCTGATCCTAAACCATCACAAAAAGATAAATCAGTGCTTCGTAATAACACAGGCTATACGTCATATCACTTTCGAATAATTTGCCTCGATAACGATCAGATACTGTCCACAAGGACTCATGAGCATATTCCGTTAATGATTCTACATTGGTCCTTAAGCGGTCGATGGTATCGAGGCCGAACATTTCTACCGATCGGTCACGTTGTCCTGCGCTTTCTTTTTGTCGTCACTTTTTGGTCCCGCCGACCATTGTCTTTCGGATGACACTTTATATCCTGGCAGGCGGCACAGAAGCCATCAGTCATTATCAGGCAGGCGCCAGCAAATCATCGGCATTACCAACAGCCAACATGTGCAACAAATTCACAGTGCTCACCCTGGCCTACGTGGTCGTGTTTATCTCGGTTGTGAAGTGTGACGATCAAGGGAGCCTAGCCGATTATCTAAGCAAAGGTAATGTCGTTTATTGTTAGTGCACCCTCTCAATCTTACCCGATATCGATATAAGTGTAGGGTTGGACAATATTACACAAATAATACCTATATAGGTACATCATATAATTAGCAAAATTAATCACTGATATAATTACTGGAATGCGGAAACTTAAATCGCGTATAAAATCCGACATAAGTCTGTTTCGCTATTTTCAAAATTATACTTTCCTAAGTCTGAACCAAGGCAAGGCAAGATAAAACCTCTATTACAGGCTCTGTTAAGATCACAAAAATATAGACTAGCGAAAGAAAAAGATAAATAAGTATTTTTGATTCGTGCTTTTAGCAATGATGCTCATGAATTATATAATCACAGATATAGACCTAATATCGGATGTGCTTTAAAATATAGATCTGCAAAATAAATCTTAAATATCGCATACGCATTTTCATTATGCGGAATAAATAAGACAGGACAGAAAAGATTGTAACGGGAATGGATCGGAGAAGCATTATAGAGGAGTTGAGTTTAAATATAAAACAGTTAGTACACGAAATAATATTATAATTCTGATGTCAAAAAGTTATCTGCAGACTGCACCCGAGTGGGCCCTGGCCGGGCCGCTAGTAGGAAATATTTATATTAATAAATCTATATCTATATCAGCCCATATACGTCCCACTGCAGGGCACGGGCCTACTCTACAATCGAGGGAATCGATTGAGAGTGGTTAGGCCATATAGTCCACCACGCTGGCCTAGTGCGGGTTGGCGGACTTACATACCGTAGAAATTCTTTAAAATCGCTACAGTATGCAGGTTTCCTCACGATGTTTTCCTTCACCGTTAAAGTGCGTGGTGATTGACTATCAATACACACATAACTCCGAAAAGTCAGAGGTGTGCCCTAGGATTTGAACCCGCGACCACCGTGAACATGTAGGCAACCGCGTCTGGTCCGTTACCAACAGGCCACCACGCACTTAATATTACGCATATTAATAAATACTTATATTTTTTAAATCTTTTTATACGATAGCCCACATTAATTCGAATGTATAAAATCAGCTCCTAAAAACAAAATTTAGTATAAAAAACTAACTACTTAGAAAGTAACAAACAGATACAAGCAGTTGAAACAGACGTCACATCAAAGTCTACAATATCCTATGCTTATTCACCTCCTGATCGCTGTTAACGATACATATTTGTTTACAATAATAATTTATTAGCATAGATTTATACGTCATAATTCACTTTAAGTACTTTATATTTCCCGCTAGTTATTACTATTTTTCTAAGTTACTTATATTAAAAAAATATTAATGTAGTTATTAAGTACCTACATAATTTTAAGGCCATAAAGTTTGTGATAAAATATTTGATTTGTATCGAATCACGCATATCCCCTATAAATAAAGAAGAGTACTGAATCAATAAATAAATAAAAAGTCGTATAAATTCGTAATAATAACAATGAATCGCAAAAGTATTTGACGTGGGCATTTATTTGTATAACGCCGTCCTAATATTTACAAATAAAGAAAGTGTTACAGTTTAAAATTAAAGTTAATAAAGTTATATTAATTGGATTAATCTTTTTTTATAAATCTCTTATCAAATTGGGACACTATTGCGTCGTAAATTATGGATATCATCTGCGTGGAAAAACCGTGTTCGAAAGAGGTAGTTCAAAAATTAAGTCTTCAAGAAGACAATATTCTAGTACTTAGTCATAAAAATGTGTTTATTTTACATGTATGTAAAGATAACAAAATACGTACAATTTAAATACATAGAAATTGGACATGATTAAAAAAATAAATTACTTCGTTATAAAAAACACCGCTAAATTATTCTTTAATCAATTCAATTAATCAATTTCAAATAAGTTGCGGTGCCGCATCATTGTTTTGACTTTCCTTTTCGTTTGTGGTGAATATTATGTAAATGAATAAAATCAGTATCAGTATCAGTATCAGTAGTAGTAGTAGGACGTATATGGGATACGTCCCACTGCAGTGCACGGGCCTCCTCTACAATCGAGAGTACGACTGAGAGGGGCCTGAACGACTGTTAGGCCATATAGGCCACCAGCTGGTCCAGAGCGGGTTAGTGGACTTTAGCTACAATAGAATTTCTTATAAATTGCATGCAGTTTTTCTAACGACGTTTTCATTCACCGTTATAGAGCGTGGTTATTGACTACCAATACTCACATGTGTCCAAAAAGTCAGAGGCGTGCTCTGGGTTTTGAACTCGTGACCACCGTGAACATGTTGGCAGTCGCATCTGGTCCGTTTACCAACAACCCGTAACCGACACCAGGCATTAATAAAGAAAGAATATGATTAGTAAATAAAATCAAAACTTAATTAAAATAAATAAATACCACCAACAGTCACATACATAGTACTCACCCGTCGCTTAGAGTCTTGTGTCGTGGCTATCAAAACTACAAGAGACTTTCCAGACTCCCAAACATCCAACCCTGGAACAAAGTAGTTCAAACAAATATTTGTCCCGGCGGGCGGCCTCTCGTTTCACAACCGACGTCTAACCAACTGCGATAATTAATATACTTCAGCAAATATCAAATATTTCATAAATTGTTTCAGATGCCGCTGTCGGGCGCACGTTCGGTCACAATGCTCTTAAGCGGTTGTCGTTCATCTTCCTTCCCGTGATGTTCACCCTGGGTGTGATCTCCACGCTGCTCATGGCGCTGGCCGTCATATCAGTCAAGAACCTGGCCATTGGAGTGGTGCTCCTCATCGTCGCTGTCAGCCAGGTAACAACCATCGAGTCATCGCCTTAATGGCCTGACTTTCAAATGACTCTGCTACCTTTCAGAATACTAAGAATAAATAATTATGAAAAAAATAACCGAGCGAGACGTAGAATTGCCGTATCATATCTACATTCTACATAATTATAAAAAGTTTAAAGGTGTGTTTATCGTAATATGTTTCTTTTTGACGGTTTATAAATTCAGAATATTGTTTGTACTTTGTTTTAGTGTAATTGCTGATTGTAGGATGTTCGTAACCAACCGAATCAGGACCAATATATATTGTTTTCTTTTTTTTGACGGGCATGCCATCGCCTGGTGGCAAGCAAATCATGCGATCCATTTGACGTTAAGTCTCATTATGTCCAGTAGTTACTCTGGCTACAATGTCATTGAAACCGGAACGCAATAGTGCATTTACACTAATGTTTGGCGGGAGAAATAGACATTGCGGTGGTACCAACCCAGGTGACCTCTCACATAATATGAGAGATCTACCACCAGTAAATTGTAAAATATTACCGTAATGACTCACGTAAATGTGTCGTGTTTCTGGGTCAGCTAGTCCATTTGATCCAATTTTCTATTCGGATATAATACCTGTGAAGTTTTGAATTAGAAAATATTGTATCACGAATACGTAGATAATATTTATTTATTTATTATACCCATACAGGAATGGGTACGAACATAATATTTAAAGGACATATTGGATGTGAGAGTGGTCTCTGATATAAGCAGGATTTCAGATCACCAGAAAGTAGATGTTATTTATTTATAAACATTATTGTACACCTGTTACAATTAATATAAACTAAACAGCGAGAACAAGGTACAAGTGGCAGCCTTATCACTCGAGGTGATCTCTGCCAGGTGCCAGGCAATCAATGGATATATAGGAAAATACAAGAAATATGGGTTAGTTAAGTGAACGGTAATTGAGAACCAGTGAACTTCCGTTAGCAAAGTTTGGTAACACAGTTAAATGTGTTAATTTGGTACGAATCTATTAAGTCGAAATTACTTTCTAAAAGTATATTTAGTTATAGCACTTAACTTCTAATACAGGGTATATCAAGACTGCGACCGAAAACGAAGCCAGATGGTAGTTTTAATGGTTACAAACATAATGCAACTAAAAATGTTGACTAAAAAGCGACAGACTTTTTTTTTGCATTTTTTTAAATATCGTGTTTGGGTGGTAAATACGTCATTTTTGCGAAAAATGAAATTTAAACCTATATCTACCATTGTGTCTTAAAAAACAAAAGGTGTACTTTATTATTTTAGGAAAACTATGTATTTATCACCCAAATAAAAGTAAAAATTTACAAAAAAAAACAATTTTTTGCGAATTTATGATTTGCTTTGTGTCTGAAGTCACTTATACCATCTGGCTTAGTTTTCGGTTACAGTCTTGGTATAATCCTGTATATTGATTAGACTATTATATAAGAAAACTGTTCTGCAGATTATATTTATTCCATTTGAAAGTATGTATCCGCTGCTTCTCCGCTGCGGCTGCGTTTCTATTTTATAATCGTCTAAAAATGAGTGTCTGGATTTCACCTGCAACGCAGGCTAAAAATTATACAACTGATTAACAAGTTATTGTGATATAACAAACGAATACGAGTTATTAGTTGAATAACAATCTGTATCTCTACATGCAAAAAGTTAGCTAATCGTAAAATGAATAAAATATAATTATAATATTATATTTTGTTCATGTTTTACAAAATAAGATTCATTTTGATGAATTTCTGGCATGTTAAATAGTATTTTGCTTTCTTCACACATATTTTTTAATTGATATCAACCACTAACAATATAAAATATGTTTAGTTATTAAAATACCAAACCGTTCCATTCATAAGGCTTCTAAGAATACCCAAAAAACATAAATACCGAGTATATACTGACTGCGACCGTTACTACCATCTAGCTTTGTTTTCGGTCGCAGTCTGGATATATACCTACATAGTTTTATTATTGAGCGACGCTATTATGATATTGTTTATGTATAACAAATATTTCCCTAAAATAATTTGTAAATTGAACCTCGCTGTGTCACGCCCGCAGTCATGGACCTGACTGACGTACTTTTGTTAAAGTTTATAGAGACGTTTATATAATTGATAAAATGTTTATATTCCTTGTATTTGTGCAGGCTGTTTCCCGGCTGTTTTCGGCGGCGACGGCGTCTCCTTTTGTGCTACACCCGCGCACCGAGGTGCTCCCGGCCCCAGTGGTGCCTGCGCCCTGGCCCGCCTCCGGACCCCTTCTCTCCCCCTGGGCGAGATCCGACAACGAAGCCACCATATCTGACTAACTTATAACTCGAACTCAACGAAGTGGTACAGCTAAATCGCACACGCACCAGAACGAAGAAATTGTAAAACTTTGGCTACCTCAGTGACTAGACATGAGTCATGAAAATTGCATTTAATTTATTTTAATTAATGTGTATAATTTATATTCTCGTAAGTATTTATTTAATTTATGAATGTTTCGTACGGAACAATAACTTCGTCTGCCTCTCGCGAATACTTTAGTTCGTGAAAGGTAGACGACGAAATCTTAGTTTTAATTATTTATTTATTTAATAAATGCATATTAAATATTTCATGAATATTATTCTCTTATAAAGAGAGATAGCAATAACATATCATAAATATTATTTACTTAATCGCATTACGACTTAATTAGAGAGAAAATGTTTTGCCCAATGAGACACGGGCCACTTCATTCTGCCTTGCCCTTGAGTTATATTATATCTCCTATTATTTTGCAAACTGTAGAAAAAGAGAATAGTTTCCATCGAATTATCATCGATATATAATTGAAGTAATTGTTAAAGTAGTTTATATTTTATATCTTGTTTTATCATCGGAATATACAAAGTTTATTTAAATCACAAAGTTAATATTTATGCGTGCTACTTATTACATTAACTGACAATGAAATAGTTTCACATCTGCCGACACTGGCCGCTTTCTCACACGATCCAGAATGATATTACATTGTCTTTTTTGCAAATTAGCGTGGTTTGCAAGCGAAAATGAAAGTGAAGTTGAAGTGAACGCGTCGGCGAACTTTTTGTTCATCGTACTTCACGCTGACACACGCAAAAGTGGTTAAATCACTTTTTACTGATATGATTTTATCGTCCAATTAAATTAAATCCATAGTATTTGAATTGTTTTTCGACCGCGCTCTGGTTTTACAGAGCAGAGCTCTAATTATTTTTTTTGGATGATTTATATGAAAACTGTTTGATGATTGCAAAAGTATACTTAGGCGAGAAAGTAGTTATTATATTATTCAATATTCAACTAACAAGTGACTTTATTATTAAGCAATCGTTTCAGCCCTTAAAACTCCAAATACATAGAAACAGAACCAAAGATATTCTCTATTATGGTTTAGCTTCTTTGATTCTCGTATTATTTATTTAATCATTCTTTTTTGCACTATACAGCGATACAATTAAGAAATTGACAATAAAATAAAAATAACAGTACAACTAGTCGCAATAAAACAGTACAACTAGCGGCCTTATTATAGACTTATTATTACTAGGTAATTTTTTACAGGCTACCATGAGATTGATATAAAAGGAGAAATAAAGGAATTATTAACAAAACATGAAAAAAATAACACACGTCCCCTCGTAGATGTAGTATTAAAATCGGGTCGTTACAGTCTTTCTCATAATTTTGTAAACTTTTAACTATGGCACATGGCATTTGACGATATAATTGCTAAATTTGAACATTTATTGATGATCACATAAATTATAGATTTTTCCTTTTATGTCAAATGACGGATACACCAAGTTATAACTATTCAAGAAGTTATATAATATATAGATATGAGCGATGATTATGTTACAAGATGAGTTCTTGTCCATTTGTATTCATAAAGCAATAAATAAATTATTGCAGATTCTTCTTTCAAATGTAACACTTAATTTAAAATGATTATTAGAATTTTTATTCTCTTGCATAATACTTACGTAATTTATTTTAATGAATAATAATAACCAAAAACTCGCTTTAAAATGCGGTCTGATTATAGAGAAAACGGCTTACTATAAATACAATCCGCAAGTTATAATAGACAATACTGAATTTAAACTCTACTGGGATAGAACCATAATTACAGATAAAACAATTCACTACAATAGACCACATCTCATTTCACGACAAGAACAAAGAAGTATATTTAGAAGATATTGCCGTGCCAAATACCCGAACCTCACCTCCACATATTTGTTTTATTGCCGTTATAGGCAGACGAGCTAGCGGCCCGCCTGATGGTAAGCGGCTACCGCTGCCCAGAGAACTTCGCAGTGCCAGGGGTCCAGCACAACAAAGTCGCAGCCTACCTTAAGGAGAGTACTCTCTTTAAGCCTCGTTTGAAGGACAGGTCATAGCGCTAAGGAAACACCAATGTAGGGAGTTCATTCCAGAGCTTGCGCCTTGCACGTACGTGGTAAGAAAGAACGCTGAAAACGTGCTGCGGCGACGGGTGGTGCGATGGTTGAAAGGCGACGTTGGTACCATCTCAAACAATTCCTCGGAGCACTCCCCATGGAACAGACGATAGAACACACAGAGAGACCCGAAGTCTCTCCGCAGTCCTAACGATTCCAATTTGTCCGTAAGATTGGGATCATCGACTGTTCGACAAGCTCGTCGCTGTAAGGAGTCAAGTGGTTAAAGATTAAAACCCAGTGGTAAGTCCAAACAAGTTCCAATTTCCTCTGTAGAAGTAATTCCCCACACCCTTGACAATAGTTTAAACATTCTTGATGTGCACCCCCTTACATATATAAAATTACATAAGGCTGCTATTTTAAATACTAGTAAAATCGTCCGAAAATTTCTATCGCTAGACAATAGTATAACATTAAACTCATTTGCGCCATCCGCTAGGCCAAAAGCTCGCGATTGAGCAATTAAAACTTTTGACGGAGAGATATATTTCAAGTAAACAAATAATAATGAATAATGGTTTCTTAGATTTACGCGAATGTTACACAAAGAAACAAAACTATTTTTATGGGGCGGACCCGTGACCACGAAAGCTTTGAAGTAATCGAAACGTCAGGAAGGTAAAACATGTAAATTTTAACCATAGCCGCGGTAAAATCCATAAAAATTGATTTTATTTCAATAATGAATAATCTCCGATGTTTATTCGCCAATGAACTAGAGTCATCCATTCACTTTTCTAATCTAAACAATATACATATAATAAATTAGTAAGCGATTGATTTCTGTGCATGAAAGATAAATGAGAAAAACGAATATTGGGGGTCTGTATTAACGTAATACTTAGAACCCTAAACGATGATTTTTAGAATTTTTATCTATTTATCTGTTTGTCTGTGCGGTTGTGCGCGATGAACTCAGAAACGGCTTAACGGATTTTAATGAAATTTCGTATGGCGGTAGCTAACACCCTGGATTAAATCTTAGGCTACTTTTATCCCGAAAAATTAAGTGATCTCGTGGGATGAGGAAGGAGTTTCGATATATTTGTTATTTTTCTATTATCAAAGGGGTGAGAAGGGACTGGATTACATATGAGTGAGAATGAGACGGGACGGGACGGGATGGGATATCCCAAATGAAGTTAATTTCAAAAAAACTGAATCACGCAGACGAAATTTGCGGGCAGAAGGTAGTTTTGAATATGTTAAGTGTGAAATTACGTATAAATTATCGGAATCCACAGAGCACTAACAAGTTATGCAAATGAGATATATGACATAACTTGCATAATATGTTCAACCTAAAATAGCTGTCTGGTTATGTGTTTATTTTCAAATGATATAAAAAGATATAAGGAAATCCTCATTCAAGGACTGCCTTTATTGCAGGTGCGTGTTCACATATTCTACGCATATTCTTGAATGGAAATTTATATCGTACTGATCGAAGCCTGTCCTTGCAATGCTATCGCGTCTCTTGAAAATTAGTCCTTAAAAGTGTAAGCATAATTGGTTAGGAGGAATATTATGTACTATTCCTTGCGATAATATCGACGCAATCACCGATTAAAAGACAATACGTTGACTACACGTAATTATCTTCTGATTGAAATATAGCCCCAACTTGTGACAGCAATTACAAACCGTAATTGGATTCAAATAACGTCAAACAATAATTCATAACTCCAATTACTCAAAAACCGGCCGCTTGTTTAAGAATTAAATAGTTCAGAGTAATCGAATTTCACCTGATACGAAAACGAAAGTGAAATTGTCCAAAACCAGTTCAGATGCAACCATCCACTGAGACATTCCAAGTTTCAAACATCATTTTATACTACTAAGTTTACGCCGTGATAATTTCGAATTCAATTACAAAGCTGAGGTCTCGGGTTCGAATCCCGGGTCGGGCTAAGTGATATTGGATTTTTCTATTCATTATCAGATCGGAGTCAGGAACTTGTGCCCGATATGGCGATAGGCTCGCACCCTATCACATCATGGGACGGAACATACAAGGCGAAATGTGGATGTACTGGTGGCGCCTCTGCCTACCCCTTCTGAGGTAAAGCCGAATAAAGTATTATATTTTTGTTAAAGCTTCAGAAACCGGATTTTTACGATTACAGGTAATCTATAATAAACCTAAGATATATTACAAAGTCAGTCACGAAATTACGTAGTCGGTGGTAAGCACACTTACGAACACAGATTGCGAACACACTTCACACTTATCATAAAGTATGCATACCTGATTGCCATTAATTTAAACTATGGAATCTCAAGTATTATAGTTTAAGTGTAGTATAGTATTGTTATTAGTTATTGTATTATTAACTATCAATGAGAAATAAAATAAAATGCTGTTTGAGTCGCATAGAGAAAGACTGAAAATCAATGTGATGTTAGTCTGAAAGTAGTTTTAAGTCCATAATCTACGTCTCTGTAATATAGAATTAACAAATTAGGCTATTTTATGAAAATTTTGTAATATATATTATGTAGTCTGGAAAGCTAAACCTAATAAAAGAGTGCTGCATCCGTCTTATACGTATTTTGAAAATGTTACCGTGAGAACTTTAATTATTCTTTACGACGATAAAACATCCATCAATAAGATTTATTCCATCAAATTAATAATTATAATACTTAACACCATGGACCTAAATCGGTATCTCTTTAATTGCTATGCATCCAACTTTAGCTCTGGTGGACTTAATAAGATTAAAAATTAATTTATAAGCGCTTTCATTATTTTGTATTACGTAATTTAAATATGTTGATGATCGTACAATATCTTAAATATTTATGCAGTATTGCCTAAACAGCATAGCTTAGACAGTAAATAAATAAATACACCCAACAGTCACATACATAGTCCTGACCACACACTAAAATCTAGTCTTGTGTCGTGGGTATCAGGAACTACGAGAGACTTTTCGGTCTCTCAAACACCCAGATCCGAAACAAATACCTGTAGATCACACAAATATTTGTTTCGGTGCTGAGATCGAACCCGCAGCCTCTCGTTTCACAGCCGGCGTCTAACCAACTGCGCCACGGAGGCTGTCGACATTACATGGGACTGCTAAATTTGACTGGTGGTAGGTCTATCATAATATTTTGGAGGCCGCCTGGGTAGGTACCACCGCAATGTCTATTTCTTCCGCCAAACAGCAGTGTAAATGCACTGCTGTGTTCCTGTTTGAAGGACATTGTAGCCAGAGAGAGTAACTACTGGACAAAATGAGACTTAGGATCTTACGTCTCAGGATTGGGAGCACTGTGATAACCAAGCATTGCTTTGTAATTCGTGGTGTCGTTAGGTTTTGCTACAGTCCATGAGCGGTCGTATCGTTTATCACCAGGCAAATGGCATTCTCGTCTCGCCATTCAAGGCAATAAAAAGAAAGAAAAAAAAAGTGGCGATCGTGTCTGGAATGACTTCTCTGTATTAGTCAGATTGTTATTAAATCCCATCACTCAGTCGAAATCAAATTAACATTTAGGTATTGTTGGCATCTTTGACTCTACCATTAAGGTTTCTTTATACATCAAGACTATAGGCTTATAACAATTCCAATAGAGTTAAAGAAAAAAATACTCCAATGTTAGCGACGTAGTAAATAATTCTAACCGTTACGCTAACATACCACAAGTCAACGAAAATGTGCCGAGAAACAGTACAACGGTCGAATAATTAATTCATAGAGTCTTGCATAGGATATCCTGTTTTACGTGGCACATATTTTATGGTTTCGTGCTACTTAACTCATTCTCTGTACAATTACGAACATTAAATGGCATAGCAAAGTTTTCCTTGGATATCTAGGCTTGGCTGGTGGCTTCTTATAGAAAGCGGGCGTGAAGCTTTGATGTGGCGATTCATTCAGAGAGTATGATTCCGGAGATTCTATAGTTGATGTTAAAATATTGTATCTGACCCAAGCCATTGTGAAGTTTTTCCTATAAAGTCAAATTGTTAGTTGTTTTTGTACACGTGGCAAAGTACGCTAAAATCTAGAAAACGCTGTTTATCTAAACTAATATCATAAAGGGAAAGATTTGATTGTTTGTTTACATTGAATAGGCTCTTAAACGACTGGACTAATTTGAAAAATTCTTACACCATTAGAATCCTACATTATCTCTGATGAATGTAGGCGATAGAATATTTTCAAAAGAGTGTATCTGCACCCGAGCGGAGCCTGGCCGGACAGCTAAATAATTACAAATAAATACACCCAACAGTCACATACATAGTCCTGACCCCTAACTAAGATCGAGTCTTGTATCGTGGGTATCAGAAACTACGAGAGACTTTTCGGTCTCACAAACACCCAGACCCGAAACAAATTCCTGTGGTTCACACAAATATTTGTTTCGGTGCGGGGATCGAACCCGCGGCCTCACGTTTCACAGGCGGCGTCTAACCAACTGCGCCACGGAGGCTAAATAATAATAGCTAAATAATAATAGCTACTTTTTAATAGCGCCCTTGAACACGCTTTACTGGTAAAATAAGAATGAACTTAGGGGGTCTACGCTCTTTAGACAATATTAATATGAATTGAAGTGACGTAGGTTCGAATCCAGCTTGATAATGTCCCACTTTCGGTATTAAAAATTACCAGTTATTCGTGCATCTGCAAGCACGTAAATGCCATTTCGAATGGGCCATTTAACTTTTGCGTAAGTTAAAACGTACTATGAGAAACTTAATAGTAGCTTTAAAAAATATTTTTCTTTTAGATTATATCCATAAATGGTAAATTTAATTACGCGGCTATAAACGTCACTGCAAGGAAATGATTATAACTTTTACCAAGATCTGAAGTCTGTCCATCGAGATAGTATCATATAATCTTAACCATGGTTATTCCTTTCTAATAGTATACTCGTAGTAGGTAGTACCAGTTTATGTGTAATAAATAATAATGCAGCATTAACTACTTTAAGAACTGGTCGTTTTATTAATATTATGTTCATAATCGTACACACCTTCTGAAACTTGATTATCAACTTGCACGGAAGGAACATTATTTATAAGAATTACGTTTAAAACTTATTTACTTTTTTATGATTTGTAAAATAGTATAAAATAAAATTTCTAAACTTATTTTCTTTCTTATACGCCATACAAATAGATTGCGAATACAATCGTGCAGGACTCATAAAATTGGTTTACTACAAATTGTATTATATAAAAATTGCTTTATAAAAATTTTACTCAATCGACGAGTAACATTTTGTATGAATTTAGTAGGTATCGCATCTATAGTTGTCTCCGTGGTGTATTATTTTTAAAATTAGTTATTGCTGTCTGCAGTCAATGTTAATAATTCTTCTTCACACAAACTGTACATCACTATACTAAAACAATAATAATTTAATTTAATTTCCGTTGATAAAACTAAACAAACTTAATTTTAATATTATCTATTTGTACAACTTAACAGCGGGCCCTAAATAAAGATGCTTCGAGTGCGTCACTTTTTCCACTGTAATTCTGCAGACTTTTATATTCCGAGCATCGAGTTTTTAATATGTCTCCTGTTTACTTCAGCTGCGGACTGATTCCGTATTTGAGATAGCCTGGCATGCGCAACATTATCAACATTCAATATTTGAAAAGGTTTATGAACCTAGGTCTTTCAGGGTTATATAAAATATTAAATACACTCTTCCATATTATTCTAGCAGCAAAGAAAATAGTTTTCTAGCTTTAATAGCACTACTAGACGACGTAAGTTCCTACACAAATTTGTGTAATCATAGCTTAAACATACATACATACATACATACATACATAAACTCACGCCTTTATCCCCGAAGGGATAGGCAGAGGCGCCACCAGGACACCCACATTTCGCCTTGTATGTTCCGTCCCACGATGTGAAACATCTACAACTAATTTCCATCGCGCGAGGATTACATTAAAACTCGATCTTTAACGTCTGACCAAGACCTACTAACTTTGTCCGCCATTGAACAAATTAAATGTGTGATACATTTCACTGTTACTGTAGTAACGAAGTACCTACACTACAACAACCTAAACTGACGCCTTTTTCTCAAAGGGGTAGGCAGAGGTACTACAAGGACACCCACATTTCGCCTTGTATGTTCCGTCTCACTATGTGATAGGGGGTGAGCCTATCGCGACATCGGACACAAATTCCTGACTTCGGGCTGATAATGGATGGAAAAAACCAATATCACTTTGCCGGACCCGGGATTCGAATTCGAGACCTCAGCTGTGTAATTATTAACATTTATTTTTATATTATGATTACATAAAAAATTGAAAAATTAAAAGCTACATTACAATTAACAACCAGCTTTGACTTGAAATAAAATGAGCCGGCTAGAAGGCGACAAATCCACCGTGCGGAATACGTCAACAATTAATTTCACCGTCTCAATTATTAAGAGCAGTGAAATACTCGCTGACTTCACAAAAACACGAGGAACATTACGGTTCTCTCAGAAGTGTTACTTTGCCGAATGTGTGGCAAGCACTGATTACCGAATAACCCGGTTGCATTCTTGTCGTTACTATGCAATAAAAAAGCAATTGACAAAGTTATTATTTGAAACTTAAACTGCTAAATTCAGTCGTGCTACCAACTATGTGTTTGCTAGCACTTCATCAACATTATCAGTTCATCTGACAAATAATACGCTAGTTAGGAGCCAAAAAAATTGTCGGCCACCCTAAAATATTCTCCCAAATTATCTCAATAAATACAAACAGCGTACTAATAGCTCAAGATTAAAGCTGGAGTGAAATGAAGGCACAAACAAGGTCAAGCAACTACACATAGGGTATATCGCCTCCCGGCTGCGATCCGATAGTTTCTAACCAGTTATATACCTACTCGATGAATAAACTCGATACTTTTAATTTCAAGGATGCTATAGCGTAGGAAAGCAAAAATAATTAAAGTATACTTCTGTTTGAGAACATTAATTGATAACTTGGTACAAAACTTGAATGCTCGCATCTCCCGAAATATTCGTAATTTTATTCGTAGAACATACTACTATGATTAAGATTCCATTAGTTAACCAATATATTAAATGTATTAGTATAGTGATATGGAATATATATATATAATACGTAATTAATCTAAAAATAATTATCCCTTGATATTGTTTATGCTAATAAGTATAAATCGTGTAATACATTTTAAAAGACGATTTTGAAAGCAACCCTATCGTTAACCAATTAGATTAATTATTTTTAGAAATGTACCAGCTTGAAATCAGTACTTTAATTATAATTTTACTTAAGCAGTTGAATTAAAAAGTTTCTAATTTCTATTATATAAATTCAAATTCGATTTCTTGGGTATCTATATTTATTTATATTCAATCAATCAATCAATAAGCCCTCTATCCTGAACTTTATCTCTTGTGTATGAGGTATTTGTTTTCCTCTTTTAGAGGATATCCCTTAGTTCAGTGTGCCTTCTGGCAAAGGCCTCCTCTAACATTTTCCATTGTATCCTATCTCTGGTAACCCTTCTCCAGTAAGGGCCCGCTGTAAGTTTTAGCTCATCTTCCCATCTTTTGAGTTGTCTTCCCCGTTTCCTTTTTCCATCTCTGGGATACCAGTCTGTCACAATTTTACTCCACTTATCCTGAGTACTCCTTAACATGTGGCCCACCCATCTCCATTTTAGTTGGTCTATCTTCGTAAGTATATCCACAATTCTTGTCTTGGATCTTATAAAGGTATTCCGTTTCCTGTCTTGCTTCTTGATGCCCAACATGCTTCTCTCCATCGCTCTTTGACACCACTGCAGCTTTTCTCGGTGGTGTTTCGAAAGAGACCATGTTTCACACCCATATGTGATGCAAGGTAGGATGCAAGTGTTGTATACTTTCCGTTTTGTACCGATGCTAAGGTCGTTGGCCTTCATGATTTCTTTCAGTGACCAATATTTTCTCCAACCGTTTGCTATTCGCCTTTTGATTTCCTTGTCCGTCTGATTCTTGAAAGAGATGATCTGTCCCAGATATATATACTCTTCCACGTATTCGAGAGGTTCGTTGTTTAATGATATAACTCGGTTGTCAGAGTTTGTCAGAAGCTTGGTCTTAGTGGTATTCATGGATAGCCCTATTTTCTCGCTTTCTCTGTTTAGGTCTTGGATCATCTTCTCTAATTTTTCGGGGTTTTCTTCGACGATGACAATATCATCTGCGAACCTTAGGTGATTTAGTCTTCGTCCATCTATGCTTAGACCAAGTTGGTCCCATTCAAGTTTTCTAAATATATTTTCCAACACTGCAGAGAAGAGTTTGGGGGATAGTGGATCACCTTGCCTGACACCTCTGTTTATATTGAAGGTCTCCCCGTAACTTTCTAGTTGTATTCTTGCTTTAGTGTTGGAGTAGATAGATTTGATGGTTTTTATTAGAGATGAAACGGATAGTAATTCGGCCAGATACCGGATACCGGATATTCGGCAAGCTACTAGGCCGGAGCGTCGGATAGCCGGCTGCCGGATATTCGGTCCTTTATTGCATTGACGCGATCAGTTTGATTTGAATATTGGCGCGGTGAACGAGATCGGAAATATTCAGGCGCATTCGGGTCGCACGTAAGCGGAGATCGGTCGACTCGGGGGCGTCCGAGTGTTATCGCGCGTGTCAGTTTGTGTTTGTTTCTCAGTTCGGTTGTAGTTTATTTCATTGTTTATCACTTGTCGTCGTGATTTTATGTTTGAATTCTGATAGATTAATAAGAAATGTCAATAATTAATAAAACCAAACATTTTTGATATGCGATTATAAAAATAAACAGTGTTCATAACCTATTGGAGTATGATTTGCCTTGTGTAAAATAATGAGATTTTTTTAAATTTTACTATCCGGTATCCGGCCGGATACTGTATTACTATCCGGTATCCGGCCGGATAGTGAAAACAAGGCCGGATAGGCCGGATACCGGATAGTTACCGGATATCCGTTTCATCTCTAGTTTTTATGTATTGTGTGGGGATTCCTTGGTGTTCAAGACTTTCCCATATGGCTTTGTGGCTAATGCTGTCGAAGGCCTTGGTGTAATCGACGAAGGCCATATACAGACACTTATTATACTCGTTGTATTTTTCTATGAGTTGTTTGATAGTATGTATATGGTCCACTGTGGCAAAGTTTTTTCAAAAGCCCGCCTGTTCTATTGGTTGGTTTTCGTCTAATTTTGTACTTATGCGGTCTAGAATGATTTTGGAGAAAACCTTGTAGACATTGGACATCAGACTTATTGGTCTATAATTTCCTATATCTTCCTTTGGTCCTTTTTTATATATAAGGATTATATGAGATGTTTCCCACTGTTCAGGTATGATTCCTGAAGTTATAACCTTGTTGAAGATTTTAGTCAGAATAGGAGCCAGTTCTTCAAGTGTTCCTTTCAGCAACTCGTTCGTAATCTTGTCAGGGCCTGGTGCTTTATCAGAATTTTGGCTTAGTATTGCTTTCCTGACTTCACTGGGTAAGATTTCAGGTTCTGGGTCTGATGGGCATGAGTTAGGTGTACGGATTTCATAAATTCCCTGATTGATGTCATCTTGGTTGGAGTATAGATGCTGGTAGAATTTTGTGGCTGCTTTGTTTATTTCTTTTCGGTTTGTGATGTTACAGTGGTTATTTTTCAGGTTTGGTATCCATGGATTTGACTCGCGTAGTTCTTTAAGAGCTTTTCTTGTTCCTCCAGTAGCTAAAATATGTTTTTCTAATTTTTGTAGCCTCACGGCCTTTCTATCTTTCCTAATGCCTTTTTTGATTTTCTTACTCAGCTTGGTAATCATTTGAATATTCTCTTTTCTCATTTTGCTATTGAATAGACATTTTCTTTCCTGGATTAGTTGTAGTGTTTTATCTCTCAGTATATATTTATGCTTGGGTGGTTTGCTGGTGTTGGTACCGGTAAGATGGCTTTGTAGTTTGACATAGCTTGCTTTGACATCACTTTTGTGATCTTCCAGTAATTCCTTGCCAAGTATTACCAAGGAACGGGCTGCAACTTTGCTGTCTTCTGGATAGTGAACCATGCTGGATGTTGTAATATGTTTTCTAGAGTTTTCGGGTGGTATTAGTTTGAGAGATGCTCTTATCATACGATGGTTTGTATTAAAGTTTAGCTTTGTTATTACTGAAGTGTTAGTGAATAATCTTGGGTGATTGCACATAATATAATCTATCTCGTTTTTATATTTGCCATCTGGGGAGATCCATGTCCACTTGTTTTTCTTGTTTTTCTTGAAGATACTATTCAAGAAAGTTAAGTTGTGCTCCAGTGAAAAATCTATTAGCCTTTGCCCGTTTGTACTTCTTTTGCCGTGGCCAAAGTTCCCCAGTACATATTCATCTTTGTTTTGCTTGGTCCCTACTTGAGCATTAAAATCCCCCATAAGAACAATTATATTTTTTGGATATTTGTATATAACTTGGGAAAGGTTATTGTAGAAGATAATGTGTTCAGATGTTGCAGCTTGTTCGGTTGGTGCATAGGCTTTTATTATTGTCCATGTTTTTTTCAAAGCCGGGTATTTTAATGAGTAAAATTGCAATTCGATCATTAACTCCAATGAAATTCAGTATATTATTTCTTAGGTGTGTTTTTACCATGAATCCAACTCCTCTTTGTCCCCCAGTTTCTCCCTTGTTAAACATAATATATTCTGTATGTTCTTGTATTGATTCGCCAGCTCTTCGCATTTCACTTATTCCCAGTATATCCCAATTGAGTTCTTTCAACGCTTCCTCAAGCTCTAATAGAGATTCATTTGTTCTTAATGTCCTGGTATTTAATGTTGCAATGTGTAGTTTGTTGTGTAGATTGTTGCTTTTTGTTAGAGGTGTGTGTTTGTTTTATTTATATTACTGAAATGAAATGAAATGAAAATATTTTATTATAAATCACAAATAGTTACATGAATTTTAGCATGTTGACATTAAACAAAATACGGATAAGACATTTGTATTTTTTGGAATCAAACATTGTAAATCATACGTGGTCCCCTCACTAGGCAAGCCTGTACCGAGGGGTCCCAACACTTTGTTTTACATTGTCACTGACTACACACAGGTACACGGTAGTTTAAAAATAATAAAGTTAAAATAATCGAAAAGAAAACATAAGAAATCCTTGGGATATAAAACAAAATAGACTATACATTTCCAAATAAGATAAAATAACAAAGTAATAAATTCTAAATAAAGCTTGAAACAATGTATTAGGTTAGGTACTGAAACAATTGTTATGTTATAATAAGAGATTAGTTATATGTAGTGTTAGTCATTAGCATCGCATCACTAGAAGCCACGGGAATTCATGTTTCCCTCGACGACACAACGACGAGGCATGCCGATATGCTCCAATAAACTAATGATACGATCCATCGACTGAAGGAGAAACATACTATATAATATCACAGTATTACAAAATAGGATATAAAATTAACAAATATTTTACATTTAAAATTTTGACAAATATTGTATAATATTCAAATCAATACTATATATTTGATTACATAAAACGAATTAATATAATTACTATAATATTATAATCAGTGTGGGTCGATAACCCGTCTGTCATGCTTAGGGATTGCAATCCCGCAAAACGGGATCCCGCAATCCCGCGGGATCCCGCTGCATTTATTGGTCTGCCGGATCCCGCACCTTCAAAACGCGGATCCCGCAAATATTTGAAATATGGCGCTAAATCTTTCGTGAAGTTTCGCGTAAAATCGCGAGTGGCGCGCGCGTGACTTTGCCGCTCCTCGCAAAGGAGCGACGACTAGAGGGCGCCTCAAGCACACATGTAGCTAGTTTTCAGCATTTTGAGCATCAGGATATATTTGCAGTTCACTCAGAAGGCTCGGAGAAGAGACTATGCTATTTGTTTTTTACGAGCGTATTTTCATAAGTTATCACCATAGGTTACTCATAGTAGTAATAGCATCTAGATTGTGATTGTATTATTAGTCATTATACAGAGTATATCAAGACCGCGACCGAAAACGAAGCCAGGTGGTAGTATTAGTGACTTTTTTTTTTTTTTTTTTTTTCTTTATTTAAAGAGTTTATTCGCTTTAGCGAATATGCCACCCTTATACAAGATTAATCTTTAATGATATTACTTAATATCTAATGCTATAACTAAATTAATAATAATTACACAGTTCTAGATTTTATTCCATATTTTATCATAGACAAAAGGGGCAAGATCGTGTCAGATAAAGGAGAAGCCAAAATAGAATTGCAGGCCCCAATTCCTAACAGTTTAATTCTACTTCTCATACTCTCCGTCAAAGTGCACTCCATTAATATGTGATAAGCATCCTCTGGTACTTTGCATGTGTTACAGTCAGGTGTATTAGATTTACGCATTAAGAATGCAAACTTATTGAGGGGGATGTGTCCAGTTCGGAGTCGCATGAGAAGAACAATATCTTCTCTGCATAGGATACAATTATTGAACCATGAACAATTTAGTGGATGTGGTTGTATCGTTCTGTACCATATGCCCTTTTCACGGGATCTTAAATCAAAATATTCCTTCCACATATTTATACAAGAGCTTTTAATAAGAGGGAAACAATCTGTGTAATAAGGCTTCACGTGGTAACTAATGCCATCAATAATTGCTTCTCTAGCTAACGAATCTGCTTTCTCATTGCCTGGGATGCCCACGTGAGAAGGTATCCACTGCAACATAACAATTTTATTTTTTATTTTGAAGTTTAGAATTAACTCTATGATACTGTAGGCTATCGGTGTACCTCGAACACTCGAGGTACAGCGAGCCAAATGTAGAAGAGAACTCTTGGAATCAGTAAAGATTACAAACTTATCCGCATTAACAGAATCAATATATGCTAATGCTTCTGAAATCGCGATCAATTCTGAATACATAATGGAAACACGGGATGAAATTTTGAATTTTACATTTGTGTCTAGTCTATCATCATAAAAGGCGGCGCCAATATCTTCTTCTAATTTAGAACCATCAGTATATATTGTGTAAAAGCCAGAGAGTATATATTTATTTATTGTTTGTGTACATTCCAAGAGATCATGAGAGTTAAAATCTCTCTTAGGTTTATCAATTGAATCAATTCTAAACCTCAAAATATTTTTCAAATCAATATTTGAAACCCATGTGTTTAAAGAAAACATTTCCATTCTGGATGAGGAATGCATGTTTATATCTTTTAAAGTTTCATGGGACAAAACAAGCAGTGGTCGTTTTTTGTTAAACCAATATTGGGTAGTGTTACATAAATTGTAAAGATTTTCCAGTATGTTTACGATATATAAGTTCAGAGATTTAGCTTTTAACCAAAATTTACCGGCTAAATAATATCTGCGAATGTCTAGCGGCGGAAGGGCTAATTCAGATTCCATAGTGTGAATTGGTGTTGTTTTTATAAAGCCGCCAATGACCCGCATGCATTGGTTTTGAATTTTGCTCAACTTGGATAGTTGTGTTTTAGAACTATTATCAAAAAGGAAACACCCATAATCTAATCGACTGCGTATTATTGATATATACAGGCGTCTAAGATGTTTCGGATGTACACCCCAGCCAGGGCCTGACAAAACTTTAAAGAGATTTATGTATTTTAATACTTTATGACATGTTTCATTAATGTGTTTATTCCAATTTAAGGAGCGATCCAACCACATTCCTAAATACTTATAATTGTCAACTAACTGCAAAGGCGTGGAATAAATTTTAAGTTCAAATGGAGAATTAAAGATTTTTCTAGATTTAGAGAATATGCACACTTTACTCTTAACTGGTGACAGTTCCAGGCCAAGATCAATTAGCAAACTAGTTAAAATATTTAAAGCAGATTGAAGTTTCAAGCAGATATTATTAAAATTATTGGATGTAGAAAAAATCACAAAATCATCAGCGTACTGCGAAATGTAGACATCTTGGCTAATCATTTTACATATATCCATGGTTACAACATTAAAAAGTAAAGGAGATAACGGATCTCCTTGGGCTAATCCTGTACCCGTTCTTCTGAATATATTGACATAATTAGAATGTATATATAAATGTCTTTCGTGTAAAAAGTTGTATATATAATTACAAATTTTTGACCCCAGACCTAATTGATCTAATTTTTTGGCTAATACATGAATATCTACATTATTGTAGGCGTTATTTATATCAACGAAGCAACAAACTGTATTAAGGCGAGTAGAGAATCCAGACTGAACTTTAGATACTAAATACGTTAAATTTTCTAGACATGATCTTGATTTCCTAAACCCTATTGTATATTCCGAAAATAAACATTGTTTCTCTAAAAACCATTCTATACGATGGTTTATAATAGAATGCAAAGTTTTGCACACGCAGGATATTAACGATATGGGTCTAAGTGACGGAGTTGAATCTGCGTTTTGATTTGCTTTAGGTATAGGAATAATAACAATTTTCCGCCATTGTAGTGGTACAAAGCCAGTAGACAGTATTTGGTTATATAACCAGATCAATATATTTATTCCATTGTCGGGAAGATTCTTTATCATTGAAAAGGAAATCATATCATTACCCGGTGCAGTGTCTGTATTTTTCAGACATTTGCGAATTTCTTGTTCAGATATGAATATATCTAGCATAACGTTAGACGAACTGAAAACAGGATAATTATTAGGAACATACATAGGTGCAAGATTTCTTAGTAGATTTTCACAATTATTAGTGTCTATAAAAGGTTTCGGGGATCTTACTCGTTTTATCCATCTCATCTGCCTCCACATTTCACTAGAAGAAGTGACATTGTCTATTCCAGAGCAAAATTTTTGCCATGATTCTCTTTTGGCTTTGCGGAGAAGCCTTTGGGAGTTTCCAATCTCCCTTTTTAACATCACCAAATTTGTTGGTGTCGGGTTGCGTCTAAATACACCCAAGGCCCGTCTTCGTTTGGCGACAGCTTGAGATAATTCAGGATTCCAATACACTTTAGGAATAAACTTGCTTGAGGGACTTTGATTAATTTTGATATTAGGAATGTATTTATCAGCGGCTTTATTTATCTCGGTTTCAAAATTATTATACGTTCCTTGTAGATCATTTCCTGCAGTAATAAAATGATTAAATTTATTCTCTAAGTATTGTCTATATAACTCCCATTTCGCCTTTTTATAGTTTCTCTTGTTCATAGGTATATCGGGAAACCAGGATGTTGTAGTGATTTTAATTATAACATGGTCACTACCAAGTGATTCGTTCATGACACTCCAGTTATATTTTATTGCAATATCCGTAGAACATATAGCTAAATCCGGTGAAGATGTTTGTAGAACACTATTTACCATCTTAATTCTCGTAGGATCACCTTTATTAAGAGTCATTAAATTGAAATTAATTAGCGAATCAAATATTTGGTTTCCCCTCGAGTCACTTTTAGGTGACCAGCTGGGATGATGTCCATTCAGGTCACCTAGAATTAGAGTTTTAGTGTCTACTAAACAAAAAATATCGTCCCAATCTTGTTGAGAAGTTCTCGTAGAAGGCGGACAATATATGCATATGATTTTCTCTAAATTACTACAGTTAGCAATGTTCACTTTTATAATCTCGATTCCACTGTTGCGACTCTGAATGGGATATATTTGAGTTCTAAGCGAAGTATGTGTTAGGATTGCTACTCCTCCATATCCATCTTCACGATCTTGGCGATAAATATTATATCCAGTGACTCTGAACTCAGTACTTTTGTTTAGCCACGTTTCAGCCAAAGCAACAATGTGTACTTTTTCTGTATTTAATAGATTTTCAAATAAAGATAGCTTGTTATTAATACTTTGAGAATTCCATTGTATAATATTAATATTAATCAGATTTTTATCATGATCCATAATGGAGTGTTAAAAGTGATTTAAGGCACGGTAGTTCTGAAATGTATTTGACAATCCAAGATGTAATATGGTCAGCGGCTATTTTCCAAATATTTTTAATTAAATCAAATATCGATGTCGATTCTTTTCTCTCATTGATTACATTTATAATTTTTTCCAGTAGCTTAATAAATTCGTTGCCTTTATTTTCCCTCTTTGTAAAATGCCTCGTGTTTTCATCAGGAATTTCATCCATTTTATTCGAATCACCTTCTGTATCTGAACAATAACATTCCCAGTCAAAATCCACATTCTCGTTAATTTTAGTTTTGTGTTTCTTCTTTCTTCTTTTCCTATTTTTCATGTTTGTATTTTCTTGATTTTTCGGAAGTTCCGTAGATTTTTCTTTGGCTACTGACATTGCTGCTAATGAATGCAGTGACGCACTCTGTGACACATCTTGATCATTAATTTTATTTGGAGTTGAAAAATCTTGAGGTGCTAAGGTGTTTGACCACTCCGGAGCTTCACTTGTGCGTGGAACATATATAGTAGTCGCTTTCCTATAGGTGCAGTTGAATTCCGACATTAATTGTCTTATTCTTTTTTCTTTTAGGTATACGGAACATGTTTTATTTAATGCTGTGTGATTACCCCCACAGTTGATGCATTTATACACTGTTGTATCACAATTTTCATGTTTTTGCCCGCATTTAAGGCATTTAATTTTTGTAGACGGACAAGTCTTCTTAGTATGTCCAAATTTCCAGCACCTGGAACATTGTGTGACGGGGAAAGTGTAGGGATCAACTTTCACTCGAATTCCATGAATATATATGTAAGGAGGTAAATATGACCCTTTGAAGCAAAGCCGTATAGTCTCGCTCTCTGTCCAGCCGTTTCCATCTTGATTTCTTCTATTTAGTCGCCTTACAGAAAGTAATTTAGTCTCGCACGTAATACTTTTTAATAAATCCTCATCCGTACAGTCTAGCTCAACATTTTTAATAATTCCGTATGATATTCCAACTTCATAAGTTCTCTGTATATTCCAACCTTTATCCTTAAACTCCTTACATAACTCAAATTCCTCGATAGTTGATTCCTTTTTCAAATCAATATGAATTTTAAATGGATTAATGTATTTGATTTTTAAAATACCCAATAAATTGTTGGATGCTAATAATTTTGCCATTGCGAATTGTTTAGGTAACGCTTCTTTGGATGACACACTGACCTGTATTTTATCCTCAATTTCGCTTCTTTGCCTACGTGCTAAACGCTTTCCTGATCTAGACACTAAAGTCCATTCCTCATTTTGATCTAGTTCTCTTCGTCGTTTATTGCTTGTTCTAGGAGCATCTATATTCATATTTACTGGAGTGTGTGTACCGTCCTCTTGTGTTGTAAAGTCCTCCATACTTGTATTCGTTGCATCTGGTGTTTCTCGATTTCTCATTGTGTACGCAGGTGGCCGGGCGCGGAGACCCACGCACACATGTTTAATCGTAAATAATAGACCTTATCGCAATTCGCACTGATCGGTTAATGAACACAGTAAAAAACACGTCTTACTCGGTCCGCTTCCGATTAGAACTGTAGTATTAGTGACTTCAGACACAATGCAAGTAAAAATTTCGCAAAAAAAATCGACAACTATTTTTTGTAATTTTTTACTTTTCGTCGTATTTGGGTGATAAATACATAGTTTTCCTAAAATAATGATGTAGACCTCTTTATTTTTAAACACTCGATGGTACGTAACGTAAGGGTTTAAATTATTATTTTCGCAAAACTAGGTATTTACCACCCAAACAAGACGATTTCTAAAAAATTCTAAAAAAATATCTGTCGATGTTTTGGTGAAATTTTTATTTGCATCGTGTTTGTAACCACTAAAACTACCACCTGGCTTCGTTTTCGGTCGCAGTCTTGATATACCCGGTATAAATGAGACTGAATTAAAAATATTATAAAACTGTTATGAGAAAAAAATAGGGCAAATTTAAGTTTTTAATGGTTGATTGAAGACAGATTTCTTGAACTTAATAATTTTTATTTTATTAGGAAATAAATTATTTCATGTTGCATAATGTAAGACATTTTGAATTTTTGTTTAAAGAAAACCTAGTTTCATTTAATTCGGTTTTAAAATATAATACCAATAATGCGGGATCCCGCGGGATCCGCGCGGGATCGATCGGTCCAGCATATCGATCCCGCGGGATTGAAAGAGCTGCGGGATTGCAATCCCTAGTCATGCTTCAAATAGTCCGGCCGTAGGATCTTGAGAGAGGGGCGCCGGCGCACGGTTGCACTGCCAAAACGACCGGCAGAATGTACGCACCGCTTGTATTTTGTGTCTTCGCGATTATAATCGCTGGCTGTTCGGCGAGTGTGCAAAACACAGTAGAACAAGACTTGGAAACGAAAAAAGTGGAACTCTTCGACGGAGTGTCCATCAAAATACCTAGAGGGAATGACACATCGCGCCTGCTGTCTCTCGAAATTGACACCGGACGGGAATTAGAAGAAGGTATTTTTTTCTTGCTTTTCATGCGTTAAATTGTTTTCTTTTTTTGTTTCGTAAAGCTGCTTAAATAATTACAAGCAGATCTTATATAAATTACATGATCATCATTAGAAACTATCAGTCGCAATAAAAAAATCCGCTTGCGTATTTATTTGTTTTCAACAAGTCGAGTTTGAGACTATAATTTGAAATTTAGAATATCACCAAATTACTCTGCAAAAATTTAAATATATAAAAAATAAAATGCTCAAGAATGGAATAATGTAAGAATTAAAAACGCCTAAGAGATTTATTGCAAAAGCGCGTAATACGATGAAAGCAACATCCTTAAACAAACCTAAATTGTTACAACGAGTAAACTGCATTATGTGTGCCGTCAGTAAGAAAGTGGCTACTAACGACTATCATTTTATATACACTATGGGAACCAGCTCTCGTAACGTCATTATTTGGTCCTCACATTTAAAATACCGCTTATAAGACATTGTGATAAAGTGCCTAATTTCTTATTTTATACATTGTGCGGGTAACTTACACTACGGCTACACTCGCGAAAAAAACTTTTTCACGTGTTTTTCTACCATTATGTCATAAAATACACAACGTTTTTATGTTTGTAGTTGTAGGAGTTTTACCTAAGAGAAAATAAACTTTATAAATAATGCCGTACTTATAAGCAATATTATCGAATAATGTTCCAGATATAACCTAAGTTTTAATGATAGGTAAAACTCCACTATTTGATATTTTTTAATCTTGTTAATCCCCTATTTTGAAACTTTCTTCAAACAGACGCTGTAGCCACAGGTGTGATCGCAATTTCTAATCCACTAACTTTTAAAATTACTCACCTTTTTTGATCTCGTTATACTGCTCGTGGCGTCAAACACTCTACAATTATCATGTTTATATGTTATACTGTTTGTATACTTAAATCAATATAGTGTTAAACTTTTAACACAGACTTTAAACTCTATAATTGCAATACCAAATCATTATAATTTATTAACAATAACTAATAAGAATGAAAACTCAGAACATAAAATTGCCTAACAAGACAACTTATTGATAGAGTTTTCGTTGTAAGTTGGAATTATCCTTTATTTTTATACATCATAATGAATTCTTATTTATATTAAGCCATTATTTATGTATTCTAAATCTCGTGGATTCGAAAAATGTTTATTAACTCTATCATACTTGTACGTCATTAATTTCACTCGGTATAGTTAATGATGAGTCAGTATTTATTCTTTTTATAATCTTTCTTAATAACTAGAATATTATAACTCTAATACATTTTTTTACCTTCATACACTCTTTAAATAATATAGTACAATTTCTAAAATTTTATATTAAGTATCTAAACGATATCAGGAATTAAGTCATTAAGATCTCTACATTGTATAACTGCAATATAATATGGTACATTTCCAACATAAAAAAAATATTTAAGGTTGATTCGAAAACGGGCAATAAACGATTCACTGCCTCCCATGGTGTAATATCTTATGGTCAATATATATTCATAAGGCATCGGTTCTTTTACGTCACTGTTTTGTGTGTGGTCTACAATATGAGCAAACATGAATCCCCTTTTCGTGAATAGAAATTCATTACGAGAAAGTCGATGTTGTGGACAACATACTAAACAATCAGAGCAGTGCGGCTCCAAGTCTATAGGCACGGCATCGATCGCCGAACACTCATCAGTTCAACCAACCAACTAGATCGAAAGTGAATGCCGTCAAAATTCGTCAAGCTAGATTTCTTTCGGTTAAAAGAACAGTATTTTGTATGACTTTATAAATTGTCTTGCCTGCTACTGACAATAAAAAAATTAAAGTGTGAATATAATATATACACATTATGTGATAAACGGCGTTTTACTGTCATCGCGAAAATATATTTTTAATAATAACCAACTCCCCTGGCTAAGCGACCCAAAGTGATTCTTGGCCTCCGAAAGTTCTCCAGCTGTCTCTATTCTGCGCCACCTCTCGCCAATTCGCGATTTCTCGACCATATCGCTCTAGCGAAACCTAGGCCACCAACCGGCCGGCCCGTTGGTCGATATAAGTAAGATAATAAAATAACACTGTAATAACACCGTATCTGCCATCTTATGTGCTGTGCAGACAGATTTTATTCAATAAAGCATCGAATAGCAAACGACGAGCAACGATCTTTTGCATGTGTAGACACGACACAAGTATAAGTAGATACTTGTGTCGTCTTGCTTGAAATCAGAGGTGTACATCGTGTTTATTATTTTGAAATATATTTCTTATGTTGTTTTTCGGAAATTTAAGCTTTACGCACTTTGGTTAACACTTTTCTGCACGCCTTAAACATTTAGGTATTTCAAAAGGTGCACATCACCCGGCTACCTCTACATTGAGTATGTCATATTCATCAATATGAACGTACCCGGCATACAAAAGTAACTCTCTAATTATCGAAAATATAGATTATAATTTGTTTATGACTATAAACCGACATTGATTCATAGGCGCGTGTTGCTTAACATTTAGGTACGTACCTACAGTAGGTTATAAAAATGTTACCGACCCACAATGTGACTAGATTGAGCGTCCATCCAATTAGTAAATATTGAAAAACTAACCCCATATTGTTCATTCTTTACAGAACCTATAATATAAACCTAACTTAAAACCATTCACAGCGTACCCATGCATTGCCGCTACATTAATAATTGCTGTCCATCATTTGGTCAGTGGTCACACGACTTTCATTTTCTCTGTTTTTTACTATTGCATTCTAAATATATAACCAGTCGCATAATTTGTTTTTGTTTATGTTATTCATTCATTGTAAGCGTATCTCAAGTACGTTTCACTCAATTTATTGCAGAAATGTACCAATATAGATAAATATAAGAATTTTATAGACAATTGAACAATGTTGGCTATTGTGTTAACTGTTGTATACAAGCACGAATAAAAATAAAGTATTATTCTCTAATAGTAGCCTTAATGACAGGTCGTGTGATTCACATAGATGAGCATTGCGATTAAGAACATTCGTTTTTTATATCAACTTAAACAGTTCACACGAACGTTGGTCTTTACATGAGCTGGTAATAATGATGAAAAGAAAGTGAAAATGGAATGAAAATAATTTATTGAATCCATTAAAACGTTCATGATTATTTAGATTCAGTCATTGTTTGTTCTACCGCCCGGTTCGGAATGTGCTGGGAACATAGGTTGACTATACATAAAAATAACACATTTAATCCGCCACGTCCATCTAGTTCCCAAATATTAAAATCAATAACTAGATTTTATTATTATGTACTTCAGCTAAATTGTAGTTATACATATAAAAATTGTCGTATACTAAGATTTCTCCTGTTTACAAACACTAATCCGTAGAGCATATTCCGCCCATTGTTTAGTCCTTGTGGGGTTAGTATCCGCAAATGTTGTCTAAACTATTATTAAACTTACATCATGATAATCTCGACGTTTTATCTTTGTTTGATTAGTAACTAACCTGTAATTATTGACTTTTTCCAGGGCGTAAGAAGAAGAACAAACTGCTGCAAAAACTGCTGCCGTTATTCATCATGCCGTTCGTCCTGCAATCTGCAATTGTTCCGTTGTTTTTGGGAATGCTGAAATTCATGCTGTTCAAATCCCTCATGGTCGGGAAGTTGGCTTTACTACTCATTGTCTTGAATGCCTTCAAAAACAACAATTCTTTCAAAGGCAGGGATGCAGAAATGGCACACACACATTACGGTTACCACGGAAACGGAATGGAAGAGTATGGGGCCTATGTCAACTAGAATGATGTGAATAATTACTGCTCCCTTTCTAAGTCATTAGATATATTTTCTGTTTGTTTCATGTTTATACCTTTGTTAAATTCAGTATTAGCACACAATCATCCAACACTTTATGTTCGTATGTTCAGCAAGCTATGATGATATTAAATGCAACGTAGTTCATTCACCCACACGACAAACAAATATATTTTTAATGCATTGTGGCATTTCTCAATGTTTTAACAAATTAATTATTAGTAAAATAGGCATGATATTCACAAAAATATATTTGACTTAACAATGAAACCTAAGGTTCTTTCGTGGTGGTAAAAACGTGGTGGAAAATGCGTTTTAGTGATAAAGCCAAATATGTATGTCGTGTTTCGTTATATGTATAGTATAGTTTTGAGCAAGTCGACAAAATAGTGTTGCCGCATGCGAAGCACCTATCTCAGTCCAGTTCCGTGCTTATTTATGGCCTTAGCGTTATTACCAATCCGCAATTCTTCCAGTGTCAAGTGTTTCAAACATAAAATGAAATGGAAAATTATGGAGTCTATTTTCCAAGTTGACTTAAAGCAACTATGTCTTACCAGTAAATAATCAATTTAGACTGCACTGCACTTACATTAGACGGAGCCCAGTAACCTTCTCATGCCTGTCAAAAATCAACAACCAACAGTATATTACATCTTCCAAGAACTTGGCATGTTCTGTGAGGAGAATATTGATTCTCAACTGAATATGAATTCAGTTGTTTGTATCGAGAGTTCTATGAGACACAACGCGTGTACCGCAAATAATAATATTGCCGATCGTATACATTTACATTTTAATTAAATGGAATTGTACCATTAGTATGCATCTTTGAGTGACTCGTGTCAATTTACTATGTAAATATTCTTTCCTAGGTATGTAAGGTTAATTTATTTATTTATTTTTAGATGTGTAAGTAATTTACTAATAAAGTTATTTAAGAATATTGTTGAAATGTCATTTACATATCGCTTGGTTGTACTTTATAAAACCGGCTAAATGCGTGTCAGGACTCATATTGTATAATAAATAATACACTCAACAGTCACATACATAGTCCTAACCCCACATTAAGATCAATTAAGTCATGTGTCGTGGGTATCAGAAACTACAAGAGACTTTTCGGCCTCATATACACCGAGACCCGAGACAAGTATTTGTGGACCTCACACACATTTGTCTCAGTGCGGGCTTCGAACTCGCGGCTTCTCGTTTCACAGCCGGCATCTAACCAACTGCGCCACGGAGGCTGTCTGTCTGTATGGTTCCACAGTTGCCCCTAATAAAACGTTTTTTTTACGCATGGGTTAGGGGCTAATAACGTAAACATTGTTGTTAAGTTAGGTAGATATTATTATCAAAGAGTACAGTACTATTATTATTTAGTAGGTATGTTAAGATTTTAGTTTTCCTTAATTTGACATGTTTCTTAAACTCATAATCTGTCCATAAATAATAACAAATATAAAAAAATATGGGGTCGAGTGAATGAATATTTTATTTTATGGCAATTCGTACTTATCGATGTCTGGCTTTTAATATTTTTTTTGTATTATTAAATACTGAAGACAAATCCAAAATATGATATTTATATTGAAAGAGTTATTTGGGATAAAATTTTAATGATTATATTATAAGTATTTTGCAATATTGTAAACCAAGAAAAAAAATGGCATAACAACGCCAAACTATTTCGCAAAACGAATTCTTAAATCGAAAAACGGTTTTCACACCGTATGTCATTTTTTTTTTCAATATTTTATTTTACCACTTTAGGCCCTGCGCAGACGGCACACTTTTTGTGCGATCGAGTCTGCGGCGCACAAAAAGTCTGCATGGCGCGCAAAAAGTCGGTCGCGGATTTTTCACAGACTCAACGCACACGACGCACATCTTCGATCATTTTGTCGGCAGAGCTGTAGGGACGTAGACGCTATGGAAATCGTGCAGAGATCGCGAAGTATTATTTTGTACATGAAGTACAGAGAAAGAAGAAGAAATAGAGAATTTTGGGTACATCCTATACTTTCGGAAAGATTACTGAAGGGACAAATAAACATTACAGCACACTTCTTCCCACATTTTTCTTTTTAAATGTCTATCATGATATTCTGCCTTAGAAGTATCATAAATTGCTGGTCTGTTTTGTATTTCTTGAATTAACATAGTTACATCGACCTCTGGCGCCATGATAATAGATCGCGTGCGTTACGTCCACCCACCCCTAGCAAATGCAGATTGCCGACTAAAGAGTGCGCCGTCTGCGTTAGCGCGCGTTGAAGCAAACGTTCAATTTTTTCACACACTTTTTGTGCGGAGCGGCGCGCCGCGGCGCGGTGCGGTCTGCCCGAATTACACGGATTTTTTGTGCGCCGGACTTTTTGCGCGTCGTGTGCGTTACTGCATATAATTGCATAGGTTCTATTTTCACAGACTAAAAAGTGCGTCACGGATAGTCTATCGTCTGCGCAGGGCCTTATAAGTATATTTATTGCATATTATATTATTATGAAATTACAGCTTTTCAGTACTATGGATCACTGAGCTAAAATTCAGAATGACCTATGGATACCTCATTGACTACAAAACTCTAAAAACGTGTTAAAACAAATACAATGGTACTTTAAACACATTCAGTTTTCTTCTCGACACACAAAATATAATTAGTTTCACAATCGTTGTTGCGAGGTGAGTCAAGACTAAACAATCTGTAACGCTATCTCCACACAATACACATAAATCTTATCGTCCTCTTGTAATGAAAATAATGTCATTGGCTATTTGTACGTTCACCATAAATAAAACTGGATATTTACGTATTTCAACAATAACATTCTTTCTTGCGAGTAGCTATTTTTATGAGTTATGCTAGGGTGGAAAAATTGTTTCAGAAATGTATATTTTTGTACATTTCTAGCGATCACGAAGACTGTGCGGTTTTTGTTTTCTTTGAAGTTTAATTTAATGCATTTTATTTCGTCTATTAATTTAACAATATTATTTGGCACCCATGTAACTCATCTGATGGAGGTAACTGTTATGATTCGCAGAATATCTGTGCTGATCAATACTATAGTCTCATTTCTTATTACAGTTAGTAAGCTGCCATTATGGTGTATATAATTCAGTTCATCTTTAATGTTTTATTTTATTAAAATACCTTGTGAAATCCATATAAAACACACTATGAAAATCATTGGGGAGAGAGATTTATATTATACACGAATTCGACGGGTCGTAAAAGATCTTATTTTCATTCTATCTTTTAATTCAATGTTAGTTTAAATATACATATATTTCAGTCCGAAGGTGAATTTTTGAGCAGAAAACAATTCGATAGTGCCGTTACTTAATATTTGAAATATTATTTTCTTCGTAGCGCCTGATGAAGTAGGTAGTTTACTTAGAAACTGCATTAATAGCAGTAACTCTAAGTATTTATACATTAATAGCTTCTGCCCGCAAACTTCGTCTGCATGATTAACTTTATTTGAAACCACCTGTATGCAAATGAAACATATACGAAATACTAAGTCAAACCTGCAACAATATAACGGTGAAAACCGTATTTCATTTCGTGTCGTAGTTTTTGCGTGAAGTGCAAGCAAACAAAAAGAAACACCCTGTCTGTAAATGAAATATATACCAGTTTTCAAGTTGGACTTGCACCAATATACATACATACATACATACATAAACTCACGCCTTTATCCCAGAAGGGGTAGGCAGAGGCGCCACTAGGACACCCACATTTTGCCTTCTATGTTCCGTCCCAGGATGTGATAGGGGGCGAGCCTATCGCCATATCGGGCACAAATTCCTAACTCCGGGCTGATAATGAATAGAAAAACCCAATACCACTTTGCCCGACCCGGGATTCGAACCCGAGACCTCAGCTTTGTAGTCGTACCGTAATACAACTACGCTACTGAGGCAGTCAACACCAATAGTTGTACCAATATAACTGTGAAAACTGCATCTCATTTCGTGCGGTAGTTTTTGAGTAATATGCAAGTAAATAAAAAGAAACATCCTGTATGTAAATGCAACATATACCAGTTTTTAAGTTAAACCTGCGGCAATACATCTGTGAATACCGCATCTCATTTGGTGTAGTAGTTTTTGCGTGATGCGCTAGTAAACATAGGTACAGACGAAAATAAAAAAAAAGTTGTTTTGGTTTCTGTTGCAGTTATAAACACTCCTCGCGTTAAAATTTCTTATATATACACGTGATAATGTCAATATTACTGCGCAACTCTTATTTATATTACACCTACGAAGAGTCTCGATTAAGATGACTTCCTTTTATGGTTATAACCCAATAATTACCGTTGGTTTGTAATTTTACCTGATGTAAGGATTCACATCCGCGGTAAACCCAAATATGTACATCTGACACTATGGCCCACATTTATTTTGCAAGATACATTAGCAAATTACGTACCTGATCAGTGGGTGTTTTGATATCTCGATGTAAACAACTTAGTCGGCGAGGAAATAGTAAACATTTTGCCCAGTTATTTTGGTCACCTCAATCGAACGCGTTGCGTCTACGAGTGGACTACGAAGTGAAACTTAATGTCGTAACGTAGTGCAAGTTTAGAATATTGTAATCAGACCAAATGACATTAACGGCCGAGTTTTAACTTAACTCTACAGTACTAATGTCCAGTGCCTTTGCATGTTGCTAAATAAACAGTGTTTTAATTTATTTACGCTTGTACAAAACCTTTGAGGAGCTGAAAGTGAAAGGAGCTCGCGTAAGGTGAGTGAAACTCTTTGGTTCTTTTTTATTTTTATAATAATTTGTATAATGAATATCTAACATAATGCCTGCGGTGTCGAAACTACAACTATTCACCTTTAAATCTGTTGTAATGAAAATGAGGCCGATATCAATATTAATAAAGAAGTATCCCAAAATGTATGTTTAACATGTTACTAATTTACGAGAACAACACTCGCATTATTACGAGTGCTTTGTATATTTGGTTAATGTTTTGTGCATGACGAAGATGTTAACGTACCTACTTAGAAAATTCAAAAATAATTTAGTTTACCTAGTTTTAAATGAATAGGAGTATTATTTATTTTGTGTTATCAAATGGATTGTATACATGTATATATATAATAGTAAAAATAAAGTTATACTATGTATTTGGTACATGGACATCAAAATTTACAGCATGACAAGCAAGCCAAATCCGGCACAAGGATTCTCCGTGTTTAGGTACTGTCAGTAGGCATGTATTAGATACAAAGAAACATTTTACACATTACCTAATACATGCCAGGAATCCTCGCATGGGATTAGCATTAGGAATTAGGTTCTTACTCATTTTCAACGAGTTGTATAAATATTCGTAGGCATGTCGTGCCATTATGAAAATGTAGTACAGAGTGTCTTATTAAGTTTATAATAATTTATCGCTGTCTATAAGTAGGCAGTTTGAGCATTAGATTACTACATCGGCCGAATGTGTAACCCACACTAACGGCCTCATTCATAGACAGTTTTAAAACCTAGTTTAGTTATCAAATGTTTTGTTTTCTTCGCTCAAAATGAATTCAAAAGTCGTTTTAAAGAGACAAAACATTTGATAACTAAACTAGGTTTTAAAACTGTCTATGAATAAGGCCGTAAGTCTTTTTAAGGCTTGAAGTAGTCGTGCTTACCCTCGATAATTTGGTTCCATTTTACACTTATTTATCATATTTCAGATGCCTCAAAGCCTGCTTCAGTGCACTTTGGCCAACAAAACTACCGTTTTATTAGCATTACTGACATTCTGCTTAATGATTTCTACAATAGCTCTTTCTCTCGAGAGGGATAAATGTAGTCCCTCCGCTAATATCCTAAGCAAAAGCGACGGGATGCCATCTACGGAATTAAAACAAATGGTATGAAAATTATAACATTGTATTGCATATAAATGAATATGAATAATTATTAGAAACTTGAAAGAATAAGAACAAAAAGTATTTATTGAGAGGTGTAATTACACTTTCAGAATCTTATAGGTATCCGAAAGTTATTGCACAAGATCCGTAAACCATATCATAGAATTTATTTTATATGATAAATAGGTACCTAATTAGACATTTTTATTATTAACTGCATGGGTTCACTGCTGTTATTCACTTAAAACTTATTAGAAAATCATTATCATGAAACAATTATACACAAATTAAATTATGCGTTATAAGTTTCGATGCAATTTGCTTAATATGACGCAATTGAACCCATCGAGCATATAACCGTAAAACGGACTCTGAGATTGTAACCCGCATGAGGTTGCCTTTCTCTTGGCAGCTGGATGCCTTGGTCACGTTGACTGTCTCAGGACAATCGACAAGGCTATTCACATTTTTGTAGCAGCATTTCACAATATTCAAATCAATTTTCCTCCTCTAAGTTTTCCTCCTTTGACAACCTCACGAAGGCAAAAATAATTTACGTTTTATGATACAAGAGTGATAAAGTATGCTAATGTTTATGTTCTTTTTCAATGTTATTTTGAATATTATTTAAATACAATGTACAGTTGACATACACAAGGGTGCCATTTCAAACAATTGTTATTGTCTTTAAAATAGAAGATTTTGCTTATTAATGAACGTGACTGCACATTTATTCAATAGCCGAAAATATATTTTATTTCAAAAAATATTATTACCTATTCCCCGCGACGTTTCGACTGCTTTTCAGCTTTCGTGGTCACGGGGCGGACTCAGTCCGGCGTCGGGAAGTTAAAAAATGTAGAAATCAAACCAAATCGCAATAAAATCCGTAAAAATAGTTTTAGTTCAATGTGTAACATTCGCGTAATTCTAAGAATTTATGTAAAAAAAAACTTCTATTCAGTTGCAGAATAATTATTACAGACTTCCACGAAGCGTTATACCAAAGAATTACAAGTTGATATTGTCACCTAATATGACAAGTAATGTTTTTGAAGGAATTCTTACCATAACATTACGTGTTCTGGAGCCGGTCGAAACAATTACATTGCATTCTAATAAATTAAACATCCAGAAAGTTACATTAAGAAAAATCGATAACGCAGTAGTTCCTGTTAGATCTACAAATATCACATCTGATAATAGAGAAATGTTGCATATTCAATTGAATAATAAAATTTCTCCAGAATATTATCAATTAGAAATAAAATTTGATGGAAATCTGACCAAGAAAATTGTTGGGTTCTATGCAAGCCGACTAAAAAGTGGCAGGTACGTAAATATAAATACAAATAAATACAATTATAAATATAAATAAATACAATTATAGATATAAATAAGTAGGTATTATTTAATTCGTTTAATTTAACTGTATTAAATTTAAAAAAAACAAAGCTGTATAGTATAAATTCATTTGCCTATTCCACAAAAAATATTTACTCATTACTGACATTTGACAGTTCATACTTCATTCTAATGACATTGCATGAAATTTGTATTGTAAACAAAATTAATGTATCAATTGTAAATAAAACGATGCATTATAAATTAAAATTTATTTCTATACCAGACTAAAATACGTTCAGCACCTCTGTTCTGTCTTTTACTTGATCTTCTATGTGTTATTTAAAATATAACCTAAAATGTGTAGTCATTTCACTCCGAAATTTGTTTCGAACTAGTTCAGTGTACGCTGGTGATAAAATAATGGAAAATCTAAATTTTGCTCTCTCCGAGCGACTATCATCGTTAGTCCGTCCAGTTCACTATAAATTAAAATTATGTCCTGATTTAGATAAGGGACTCTTTCAAGGAAATGTTAAAATAAACATTGTTGTTAAAGAAGAGAAAAAACATGTCGCGTTGCATTCGAACTTTTTAAATATAAATAATGTAATAGTCTATAAAGGCAGTGAAATTATAAATATATCGAAGTACTTTGAAGTGAAACCATTGGAACAGCTGTGTATTTGCTTTGACGATGTGCTACACTCTGGAGATTACGAGATAAGCATTGATTTCGATGGTGATTTAACTCGTAACATCGTCGGGTTTTATTTGTCTCGCTTCAGAGATGATAGGTGAATATTTTATGTAACAAATTAACTTTTGTTGATTTACTTAATACTAAGTTATTCTCAATAAACTGAACACAAAACTATTTTTACTTTTTGCTAATATTTATCTCATAAATAAGGCTGTATTATCTTAACATTTGTAAATTGTAAATATTCATATTTTCAGAACAATGGTGGCAAGTAAGTTTCAACCCACATATGCTCGCCAAGCATTCCCATGTTTTGATGAGCCAGACTTTAAAGCCACATATGACATTTCGCTTGTGAAGCCATCATCATATAAAGCATTGTCCAACATGAATGTAAGTTTTAACTTGTTTTATAATAATTTGTACCTTGGCTGACTTCATTTTGTTATCAGTTTATATATAATATTGTTATATTATGTTATGCATGTAGTTATCCTTAATACTGATTGCAGCTATCACATAGGTGGTATATAATTTCCATTCATAATAAACTTGAGCCATTCTTAATGTGTTAAACTTATTCATATGAGCTAATATTTTAGGAGTTTGGTTATATTATTGTAATAACTGGGACTTGGACATTTAAACAAAACAATTTTTCTATGAAATTTGCATAAAGATAAATTAAAAATAAATGTAGAGTTTTTTAACATTATGACATGCATTTGTGACTAATATTAATCTTAGATTCCAGTTATACCTCGAATATGGCTTTTCAAGGTTTGTATATGTATTTAATTTCAGGAAGTATCAAAGAGTTTTGACGCAGTTACCAACATGGATACAGTAACATTTGCAACAAGTGTGCCAATGTCCACATACTTAGCATGTTTTGTGGTGTGTGACTTTGACTTCAAAGAGACTGAAATAAATGCCAATGGCATCGGGAAGAACTTCACATTGCGCTCCTTTGCACAAAAAGGTGAAACATATAAGATTGATTTTGCTCAAGATATTGGCAAGAGAGCCACCGAGTTTTATATTAAATATTATGAAGTGCCTTTCCCTCTTCCTAAACTTGGTAAGTTTTTCTTTATTTCCTTCTAATTTATACTGGGTATATCTAGACTGCAACCAAAAACGAAGCGAGGTGGTAGTTTTAGTGATTACAAACACAATGCAACTAAAAATATTGCAAAAAAAGCAACAGACACTATCTTGTGTATGTCATAATAATTATATTGAGTAATTATAACTGTTTTTCAATGAAGATGTAATGAGGTTATACTGTGGTAAAATTTACAATGCTTCCATGTTGATGACAAGAATTTTTTTAAATGTATTTAAATTTTAATAAAGTAAAAAAAAATTATATTCTTAAAACATTATGTTTACAGCAACATTTTGTAATCGTACATTTATAACTATAATATATTTTTACAGATATGATTGCTATACCTGATTATGTGTCTGGAGCGACAGAGCATTGGGGACTCATTACATATCGTGAGACATCATTCCTTGTTGATGAAACAACTGCTTCTTCTAAAAACAAAATAAGTGTAGCCAACACTATAGCCCATGAATTGGCACACATGTGGTTTGGTAACTTAGGTAAGTTTATTATTATAGTTATATATAAAGAAGTACACCTTGCAGTCTTTGTCCTGATCCCGCATCAAGAAAGAAGTCTATAGTCTATTGTCCATCAGAAACTACAAGAGACTTTTCGGTTACACAAGCACACAGACCTGAAACAAATATTTGTGGATCAGAGGAATCGCTTATCTCATTGAGGGATCAAACCAGTTGCCTCTCGTTTTACATCCGGTGTCTAACCACCTGCGACACAGAAGCTGTCATAATACATTTAATGAATGAAACGAATGTTAAAAACATCAAAATAATTAACCTAATTGTTTCAACATCTTTTTCAGTGACAATGAAATGGTGGGATGAAGTGTGGTTGAATGAAGGATTTGCTTCTTATATGCAAGTTAAATCATTGAATGCCCTCGAACCATCATGGACTATGGTAATACTTTTAAAAATTGTATGATATTATTTTAAAGCAATAAGTTTACTGATGCATTCTGCATATTGATAAATAATAGTTATTATTTTTAATCCACGAAATGACTAATATCCAAAAATGACATGAAAATGACGTAAAATGACTAATATAAAAATTCAACTATTTAATCCGAGTTAGTAAATACTAATAATTATGTGTCACGTTTTTAATTCCAATGAAAATAGTATAAAATTAAATCTATAACTCAATAACAATCATCATTTGCTTTCAGTTAGATCAGTTTCTGACAAAGACACTACATCCTGTATTAGCGAGCGACGCGAAGTTGTCGAGCCACCCTATAGTGCAAACAGTGGCCACGCCCGACCAGATCACTGCTATCTTCGACGGAATATCATACAATAAGGTATTAATTATATATATTTTTTTACCGTGTGTACTAAAAATCGGCACATAAAAAAATATATTGTGTAAAAATATATTATGTTTAAATTATTCTTTTCGCAAAAACTAGGTATTTACCAACCAAACATGATGATTTTTAAAAAATTCTTAAAAAATGTCTGTCGCTGTTTTGGTGAAATTTTTATTTGCATCGTGTCTGTAACCACTAAAACTACCACCTGGCTTCGTTTTCGGTCGCAGTCTTGATATACCCGGTATAAATTAACGGTTAAATTGTAACAGTCACTGAGCGGATGACTAATACCTGTCCGACCCGTGACCATGAAAACTGTAAAGTAGTCGAAACGTCGAGAAGTTAAAAAATGTAAAAATTAAACCAAATCTGCGAAAAATCCGTAAAAAATAGTGTTATTTCAACGCGTAACATTCCCGTAAATCTAAGAAACTATTAAGAATTTTTTAAATTATAATTAATTGTACGATATACAGGGTGCGTCGGTTCTAAGGATGCTGGAAGGGTTTGTGGGCGAGGAGAGTTTCCGCCGCGGCGTGTCCGACTACCTTAAGAAACACGAGTTCGGCAACACCGTCACACAAGACTTGCTCAGTTCATTAACTCCGTACTTTAACAACAAATACCCAGATTTAAATTTAACGTAAGTATTCTAATATTATTACTCGAAAATATAAACAACAGATATCCTGCATTTCGCTGGGTCAAGACCAATTTCATATTCGCCAAACTCATTTCTGAAAATCCGTGATGTTGATTCACTCAAATGTGTCGCATATCGGGTTCAGTCTGCATACGTCCTGTTAGAAGAAGGTCGACATAATTAATAATCTTATCGTATCTATTATAAAACTTGCCACGTTATGTCTGGGTGATAGAGAGTACATAGAAAATCCTTTTCATATCTTTATAGAAATTATTTAAACATTTTAGGCACATCATGGACACATGGACTCGGCAAATGGGCTACCCCGTGCTAACTGTTCGGCCGACAGACAAGCCCAATAGGGGAGAGCGGGGCTGGTACTAACAAATTTTGTATTATAGTTTATATCTTTAAAAATAATTAACATTTTTGTTTTATTTTTTATTTAAAACATGCTTTGGTTACTCGGCTATGATATTAGTAACAAAAACCATCAGCTAGATAAGTCGTTTCAGAAACAAACTAATCAAAACCAAAAAAGACATTTGTTAAAACCTACCCCGCATCTGGGGCAAATATTAACAGAGCTGGGGTAAGTATTAACGTAAGGCGCAATTATTAACAGAGACTTTCGTTGTATAAAATAAATAAATAAAATGTTATTTATACTAATGAAAATGTTTTATTGTACTTAAGATTAATCAAATCAGTACATTTTATGATAGGAACTGAAAGAATATAGTATACTGTTTTTAATCAACACAAATTAACAACTATTCTCACAGTTTGATGATTCTTACGCCTATGTATATTGATACACACACTTTAAACTAAGTGTTTAATAGTTGAATAAACTTTTTAGAGTTAACAGTTTTAAAATAGTTCTAATGAGGTAGATACATAACACAACATCTTCTTCAACAGCGACAATATAATCTTTTTAATCTACTATAAGTACTTAACAATCATTACCACAGCGTTAAATACACAGCCTTTTAACTTAATGCCTAAACATTATATAAACTTTTTAGTATCAAACAGTCTTTAGTTATCTTAATGAGGTAATAAAAGTCTAGTTTAATTAAGCTCAGTCTGTATACAATGACTGTGTAAGGTATTCTTAAAACATAAAAACTAACAATGATCTATTCTGTAGCAACATCTCTATACTTTCTGTTTTTTTCCAGAACTTCTTGAGCTGCTAGCTCAAATACTTCTTGAGATGTGGATCCCCTTATGCTCTTCCTTTTGTAATTTCTCATTCTGTAAAAAACATACTTATTGTAAAAAACACTTGGCTAATACTAAATACCTACGGGGTAAATTTTAACATGTTAATACTTACCCCACTCAATTTGTTAATTTTAGCCCCAAGGCTACTTTTTTTACTTAATCAATTGTAGAAAATAATCTAGTCAAAATAATTACAAACAAATAATATAGTTTTACTGCCAATTAAATACAGTTTGATTTGGAATAAACTTTAAATCAATTTAGCGAACAAATAAGTCTTAAATCAATTTATTTCAACATAAGAAAAGTTCGTTTACCTGTTAATCCGAAGTCACTACGCACAACTATTACAAGCGAGTGCCGGCCAGCAACTGACAAGTGAGTACACGTTCAGCTGCGTATATAGAATTTCTAAACCGAGTCTCACATTATTAACACTTCACGTTTGGCAGGAATAAGCTTGTTAATTCTTACCCCTGTTAATACCAACCCCGCTCTCCCCTACTTATGAAATAACACAAACTCGATTCGTGTACGACAAGGACGCTAAATACACAAACGGTTCACCTTATAAGTAAGTAATATTTATTAGTTAGTTGCCGGTTGTTAAACGAAAGGCCGTGGGTTCGATCCCCGCACCAAATCTTTGTGTTATCCACAGTTATTTGTGTCGAGTATGGGTGTTTGTGAGACCGAAAAAGTCTCGTAGTTTCTGATACCCACGACAAGACTCGATCTTGGTGTAGGGTGAGATCAACTATCTATGTGACTGTTGGTTGAATTAATTATTTATTTACTAAAATATATAATTTAATTCATTTTTTTGTTTTTCAAGCTACCGATGGTTCGTACCGATCACATATAAGACAAATGAAAAGACAACTCAAAATACTCTGTGGTTCCCCGATACAGCCGATAAAGGTAAGGATATATTCAAATAAGTACAACCACATTGTATACAAAATCTCTGCTTAAATGCTTATCGCATAATACAATATTGTGGCTGTGTGAAGAGACTTCGTATAGTTCTTGTATATCTTGAGAACTGCGAGGTCCTGCGTTCCATCCCTAGGTCGGACAATTTTTGTCCGCTTTATGTACTTTACGGCTGGAAAGATCTCATATGCGTGTCGGCACCACATATAATACCAGCCAGTTTGCATGGTGGTATCTCCTCTATGATAGCTTAGAACGGTTATAAACTTGGCGAATTATTATAGCCTACCCTGTAAAAAATTCTGTCGTGAAGTTATGTGTATGTAAAATGTACATATTTAAATTGCCACGACAGCCTTTGTGGCGCGGTTGGTTTGACGCCGGCTGTGAAACGAGAGGCCGCGGGTTCGATACCCGCACCGAGACAAATGTTAGTGTAAGCCACAAGTATTTGTTTCGGGTGTGGGTGTTTGTGAGACCGAAAAGTCTCTCGAAGTTCCTGATACCCACGACACAAGACTCGATCTTAGTGTGGGGTCAGGACTATGTATGTGACTGTTGGGTGTATTTATTTATAAAGACCTTAGACCAGTAATGATAAATCATGGATGTTTGCAGTGAGTTTAACGCTGGACCATGACGCTAAATGGTTGAAAGTGAACAACGAGCAGGTGGGCTACTACAGAGTACACTACACCACTGAAATGTGGGAAAAATTGACACAACAACTACTGGCAAATTCGCCGCAGGTAAAAGCGCAATAAAGTTTTTATTTCTTGCATTTTCTATTTTGTATTAAAAGACAAAGATAATTCTTTGTCAGTTGCTGCTTTACACGACGGCGAAGCACGTATCCCCTAGTGGAGTAAGGCTTGGGGCATTTCCATCTGAAATTGGCTTCATCATCATCATCATCCGAAATTTTCCATTGAAAAATTATTTTCGCATAATTTTATGCCGATATGATTGATGCCGATAGATGTTCAAGCTTTTATTTATTTAATTAAAAATGCTTTATTGCACACCACAAATTATCACAAACAAAAACATAAAGCGCATAAATATGTGTAACAATCGGCGGTTTTATCGCTGTCGGCAATTTCTTCCAGACAACCTTAAGATAAACGATTCTTCATAATGCAAAACTATTTGGATCTTAATTTCATCTCATTTCAAAGTGAACTCTATCGGGAAACATGTGTATTTGTTTTCAAGAAATAATCGTACATAAATTCCGGTATAATTGATGTTAATATTTAGAATAATTTTCCGTTCTTTGTCCAGCTTTCGATATCGGATCGGTCGCATCTATTAGACGATGCGTTTGCGTTGTCGGAGGCGGAAATGTTACCATACTCGGTGGCTTTGAACCTCTCGCGGTACTTGTCGGTGGAGACTAACTACGTGCCGTGGGAGACCGCCGCCTCCATACTCGCGAGCCTGGCCGCGCGATTACTTAACTCCCTCGCTTATGGCCACATTCAGGTAACTATATAGTACATACATACATAATCGTCACACCTGTATCCCATAGGGGTAGGCAGAGACTATGGATCGCCACTTTGCTCGATCCTGACATATTACTTTCGCTTCATCAACTTTCATCAATCTCTTCATGCATTCTCGTCGGTTCAGGGTACTTTTGACCTGACCCTTGTTGAGGGTATCACCGATTTGGATGGTGTAGGTACGGTGAGGTCGACCCCTACCGACTCTCCCTTCCACACTCGCCTTGTATATTTGCTTGGTTATTCTCCTTTCATCCATCCTCTCGACATGACCAAACCATCGTAACATTCCTTTGTCTATTCTTGTCACTACTATATAGTAATAAAAATAAAAATAAAATAAATAATCTGTGTTGCTTAGGGAGTTTCTTACGTCGTTTTTTCTTCACAGCTACAACACGTTCCGAAGCGTTGTATCGGTAATTAACGATTCAAAATATTTTATGAAAGACTATTCGAATAAAGATTATTTTTATTTTCATTGATTTTATAATTAGGCATTTTCTCAATTATTACCAATGTTATAGTGTAAGAAGCAACTCAATTTTAAAAACCATGTCTGTAATGCAACATTGTATGAAACAGTAGACGGTGCGTTTGACGCAACTCGCATCCTCGCAACAAGTGAGCATCTACCTGTAAGATTAGATTGTATGTGGATTGGATTTTATTGGATTGTACTGATCGAAGATTGTACTCCCTTACCCGCATTATCACTAATACCTTGCTCGATAAAGGTGTATGTCTTGAATCGAAACTTCCGATCTCTTATTTATCAGTTTGTTTCACTTGTGAGATTAAGAAAAATAATTACTTTTATTTACAGAAATACGTCCAGGGATTGGTGAAACCACTGTACGATAAACAGAGCTGGGAAAGGAAAAACTACGACGTCATTGATGGGTATTTATAGATTATTATTATTTTTCTGGCAAAGTACAAGAATAATGGGGTATATAAATATATTTTTCTGTGGGTTGGATCATTTAAAAACAAAACACGGTCTTTGAAAGTTGCTTAATTATAAGATTTGAATTTTGACATTGAAATCTGATAGTTAATCATTCAAAGTAAATCATAATTCATGTGCACTAATACATATAAACAACTTCATTACTGGGAGTAATAACGGTTGTTGGGCAGTAATTGCTTTAAGTATATTTTATGCAAAAAAAATTACGCTATATTTTGTTAATTTTGCTATTGTATGAATATTTAAATTTGCATGCTGTGGTCTCCTGTAATTGAAGAAAACGTCACAATTGTAAACTGTAATAACGGTAAACCATTGCCTTCATTATATTATGTCATATAACGTTCGTTGGAGGTCCTTAAGTAAATAAAAAAAGCTATAAGACCGCCCATTGTAACAAAATTGTTTTTTTTAATTTGTTTGTATTTTCTTTTGGTTGCATAAAGTGTTTTTGTATTGTGATAGGTTATCTATTTCCTTCCAGTCTTCTACGTACAAGGATTCTATCTCTAGCGACTCGGTTTGAACTGCCCGACGCGGAGATGAAGGTACGCAGTCTGTTTATAAGCTGGCTCGACAACCACGGCACACCCGATGCCTTCCAAATAGAACCGGACCTAAGAGACTTTGTCTACTTCTACGGTAAGCTTTATGTAATAGGGTTAATTATTGCGCCATTTATTGCAGATTTTTTGTTAAATTCAATATTATTATTATTTTTTGCTATCTATCTATGATACCTCCCATTTTAATTATTTTACTCCTTTTTAAATACAGATGGCGCCACGTAATAAATTTACTATCTGTATAGTGTCAATTTTTTCTATTGTATACTTTCTTTCTTTCCCAGTAGTCCAAAGTGACTACAATATGGCTGTATCAAGATTATTTTAATGGATATAGCAGTTTTTTTATTGCTAGATATCTTAGTTTTTCAATAAGAACCTCCTCTTCGCAAACTCGTACAAGCAAACACTTCATTCAAATACGAAAGTAAATATTTTGTTAAACTACATTGAGATCGAAAATGTTACTTACAGGAATGAAATCAGCATCGCAAGAGGAATGGGACAAGCTGTGGAATATTTACTTGAACGAAACAGATGTTCAAGAGAGTTCTAAATTGAGAACTGCGTTGTCGGGACCTCGCGACACTAATATATTGAGAAGGTGATAATTTTGTTACTTTAAATTAGCTTAATAAAGACACGGTAAACTGACGGAAGGCGGGATCAGAATTTTTTTTTTTGTAAATTTTGTAGATCTTCGATTTTCTGGTCTTCCGTATAACATAGCTATGTTATAATATATAAACATACTATACTTTTATGTTCGAAGCACTTAAAACAATATAAAACCTCTATCGCGCTTAACCGCTGTTAAATGAACGGAAAAACAAATACCCGGGTTTGAATATCCTGGATACTCAAGGCTTACAACTATATTTTTCAAGATAAACATGCTGTAGTAATTATTACACAGAATAACCTCTATTTACTAAACAAAGTATGTCTTATAGGTACCTTCTCCTTGCCTGGGACGAGAAGAACATTAGAAGTCAAGATTACCTGACAGTGCTAAGTCAAATATCTGCGAATCCATCGGGCACCGCGCTAGTGTGGGACGACGTACGAGAGCGATGGACGCAGCTTGTCGATAGATTCACACTCAACAGTCGATATTTGGGAAATCTAATACCGTCAATCACTAGCACTTTTAACACAGAGCTAAAGTTAAAGGAGGTAGGTAGAAAATTATGATGTGATGCTGTTAGATATTCAGAATCCTCGTCTTCAATTAGAGAAAATTCAATGCTGAACATTGGCTTTTCATATATAATATTCAGAATGTGTCCCGGCAATATTTGTAATTTTGCAAAATTCCTACAGGAATTTAGGCTGAATTCAAAAACACCCTCACTGAAAAGAATTAAAGTGCTCCTGAAGTTTAAACAATTTTAGTGATGACAATATTTCAATCGTCCTGTATTATCATCATGACTTTTATAATATTTAGAATGTATTTTTCGTCCTTCCATGTTTCATTTTCCTTGTATTTCAGATGAAGTAGTTGTAATAAATTAGAGAATCATTGTAGTGTCTATAAGCGTCCTTTCCTTGTATTTGTAGATGGAGGAATTTTTCGACAAGTACCCGGAGGCGGGCGCGGGGGAGAGTGCGCGCATCCGAGCGCTAGAGGGCGCGCGCAACAACGTGCGCTGGACACGCACACACCTGCACGACGTCGCCGCGTGGCTGCAACAAGTATCTGCATAGTGTCTAACACACTACAACTGGCCTTCTCTTCACACTCTAGCTTATTTACTTGCATTTGCTACTAAAACTAAATTATAGTTAATTGTACAATACTGGAGAAAGCAAAAAGGAAAAGAAATGTTTTATTTATTTCTGTATACTGTAGCGTTCAGTAGGATTTAAAGAGTTGCCGCTATAAATACATTTCAATTAAATGAACTGTCAAGAGAAAACAAGGTCGTTCCGCCAGTGTGTATTCATGTACTTCTTTATGTTGAAATTATATTTTATTCTGTTTTTAAATGTCTATGTATACCTATATTATAGCGATCAATTAATTAAAGTTGAAGTTGATATAATTTAGCGCTGTCTACCGTAGAGTTACAACAAATTAAAATCTTCGCCATTAAAAACACAGGCGCCAAATTTCATCGGTGCGAATCAATCTCAAATGTAAATGCTACTACTGTCCATTTTCTATGTGTATATTAATTTAAATTATTAATATTTGCAAACCATTTTTTTTTTCTTTGATATGGTACAATATTTCGAAGTGTTTTTGTAAGTTACCAAAATATTTTTGAGTACAAATTAAACGGAAAAATATATGAGTTCGTTTTATTTGTTTACATAGATTGATGCCATGTGAATTTCCCGTTCCGGACCTACAAACTTTTTTTTGTTTTTTTTACAACCTTTAAATTTTGTTAGACTCCGTGATATAAGGGGCACGGGTAAATTTCCGCACGGAAGAAATGTTTGTGTCATAATCACCATCGTCTTCATCTACAGGAAATCGACTGCTGAACATAGCTCTATCAAGAATTTCTATAGTGACGTGTCGGAACCAGCCTTCATCCAGCGATTTTCCAAAACCATTATTATGTATGCAATATATTTACGCCACTGGTAAAAGTCATTGAAGTGTAGGTATAATTATGTTAATTTGCCTTCAAACTTTCCAATTGCAATGGCCCTAATTTGAGGTAATTGATTTACAACGCAGTTGAAATAATTTAGTGCACATTTTATTTAATACATTGGTACGTTTCATATTTGCTCATTAACGTCTGTGTGTGATATATTTGCTATATAATATTGTAGCCCTATTGGCTTGACATTTTGTCTATTGTGCGGGTGTATTACATTATCTGTGCTTATAGCAAGTTACTTGTGCCACAACTATCTGTGACATCAAAATAAAATTGCACTTATGTACTTTTATTGAATTTATACGAAGTGTTCCTTATCTTTGTCCAATCATTGCATAACAGCTGTACGCCGTTCGCACGATCTGTAAAAAAAAAAGAGAAGTAAAATTACGAAAAAATAAATCAAACAATATTGTTTGAATAGTATTGTTGTATCAGCCCATAATACGTCTCATTGCAGTACACGGGCCTCCTCTACAATTGAGAGCACTATTGAGAGTGGTAAGACCATATAGTCCACCACGCTGGCCTAGTGCGGGTTAGCGGACTTAACATTACCGTAGGAATTCTCACAAATCGGTAATGGTATGCAGGTTTCCTCATAATGTTTTACTTCACCGTTATGTGTATAATGTGTATAGTGCGCAGTAATTGACTATCAATACACATTACACACATGACTCTGAAAGTCAGAAGTGTGTCCTGGAATTTGAACCTGTGACTACCGTGAACATGTTGGCAGCCGCGTCTGGTCGGTTACCAACAGGCCACCACGCACTGTTTAACAACAATATTTTTACAAACAAAATTGATAGGCCAAATGAATGGTATTCAAATTTATGGAACTAAATACTGATTTTAACAAATATTAAAATTATATTTTTTAAATCAGAGCATGGTTTTAATACGCTGAAATAGAAGTTTAAAAAATACCTTTGAAAGTATTTTCAACAAGATTAAATATGCTAACAAAAACAATTCTATAGTAAAAAAGCGTGAATAGCTTCCTGGGAAATGTTTCTTGTAACAATAAAACAATTCCCACTTCAAGTTACGAACTTGATTCAGAATCTTATATTAAGTTTAGAGACCACCTATTGTTGTTGAAAACCATCTTTACACAAAAGTACTATCAGTTTTATTAGAATTATTAGACTTTTATAATAAATCGCGCCGTAACCTAAACCGTAACACTAATTGAAACGGTTGAACGTTGATATTGAAAGGTATCCTTTGGTACTTGTCGCTTCTAGAATCTAATGTATATTTTGGTTATTTTCTATAAATATTTACCCCAGCACGTAAATGAGTGCCTTTGTAAATTGTACCTTAGACCAAACACTTAGACGCAAGTAATTTGTTATTTTTTGTAATGTGATTGAAATGCGCGAATTTTTGTGCCCGTTATGGCAATAGGCTCGCTCCCTATCACATCATGGGACGGAACATACAAGGTGAAATGTGGGTGTCCTGGTGACGCCTCTGCCTACCCCTTCTGGGATGAAGGCGCGAGTTTATGTATGTATGTATTGAAATGCGAATATTTAGCGCGTTTGACGTGCGAACAATTGCATTGAACTGAATGCATGATACCACTGCTTGTATGTAATATGCTGCAAACGAGTGACCAATAACCACGAAATTTTAGATAATAAGAAACCTCCTTTATGAAGATATCTTCACGCATATTACTCTTCGATTTATGTCATATTGATTATGATTATTTAATGTACGGTCCAAGAATGATTTATATAAATTCTAATTACAAAAAAATCAACTCATTATAAACGCAAACCTGTACGAACGAAGGCAAGTTAAGCACATTGAAGGGGCCGGCCTGCAAAGAGCGCGGCTTCATCATGCCCGCGCCTAACATGAGCACGTCACGGCGCACTGCGGGACTCAGACACCACACAGCAGCGCCAAACGGACCCTGACCCATCACTACAGAACTCTGGAAGAAGGAAAAATATAACAGCGTACATCATTAAATAAAAGCTGATATAAACTTATATATTATACGGGTTACTAATAATACAATGTGCGTAACCCGATAACCGCCCAGATTGCAACAACCTTACACTATAGAGGAAATCTCTTCATAATGGACTTGTTGAGAGCTTACCGGGTGGGAGGGAAAAAGGGAGATAGAGTAAAGTAAGCGAAAGAGCCGACTCAAACAAAAAGGTTCCAGCTGAAGCCGAGTCGGACTGCTAGTGTTGTAAAATGGAAAATATTTCTCACATTTATAACCAGAGCTAATGCTCATTCCGCCTATGGAACTTTCTGAGCAATATAAATGATTGAGCGCATCTGTGTCAATAATATGTTTATATTTTACCTCGTTATGTACGGCATCCCCGTAATAGCATAACAAAAATAGCTGCACTAGACTTGCGCTCATGTACTGTATTAATATTGCAAGCTGCAGTTTGCTCATAGTTTCCTAGAAACGAAATACAAGATTATATTTAAAAAAACTTTGGTAGCGATAAGTAAGTGAACTGTTAAGCTTACCGTCTTAATCCGAACAGCGATGCAACACAGAGTAAAGGTTGCCAAGAAGAAATACACGCCCAAAATGACCATGACCAGTTTGTTAAATTCGGTAACAATACTGAAAATAAGTTCTTATCAGTAATAACGTAAGGATCGTGGGTGCGCTGCTGACCTCTCAAAATGGAAGGGGAAAGATAAGGAAAAGGGACGAGAGGAATAAAGGTGGTTCGAGCCTTCGACAACCTCATTCACCAAAGGAAACCAGACAGCAAATCCGTAATGTCAGTCGTCACATCGGTTTCCAGTAAGCCAATTGTACCACGCCCGTCGAACCGGCTCCTTCCTATTGGAGTCCAAGGCAAGTACAATGTGGCTCTACCGGTTTTTATTGGATATATTATATATTGCAAGAAGAGAATAGAGATAGTGAGATTAACTATACCTACTGCGGACCTTTTGGGTCCAAGTGTAGTTCCTGGAATTGTGTCTCCTTGAACCAGCACGCAAAGTTAAAAGAAAAGTAAAAAAATATTTAAAACAAAGCTAATAAGGTTGGAGTCGAGGAGGCGTTTTGAAATAAAACAATAATAAGATCTGAGCAAAGCCGGGCTGGGCAGTTAGTAATATGCTAATAAAACACTGAAGTTGCTTACGTTCGGCGAGTGAGATTGCCGGAGGCTATATAGACGGTGATAGGTTATTAGCATCCGCCCGGATAGCGGCCGCCGTACACAAGAATAAAAAAAACTAGTCTTGGAGTCCCACGCAGCTGAGTCACCTTTCGGGTTTAGTGTGCGTACCTATTTCCAATTACCAATGTTCCTGAGTAAATGTGTGGTCCGGCGGCAGCCATCTCTTATCATCGGATACTCAATTCAAATTTCAATGAACTTACTAACATACTTACCATTTTTATCGGTATTTAGTAAGTATTTAGAGACTTCTAATTTACAAAACTATTTAACCTCAGTAATTATATACACGTGGGTAATATTTCATATTGTAATGTAATCACACATTATTTTGTTAATTGTGTAAAATACATTAGTGAATTCAGTCCTAACTAAAAACTTTGAATTTTAAACATAGATATTATGATGCATTTTAATTAAAATATATAAATACTTACTGGATGAGAGTTACGTGAATGCGATGATATTTTTTTATTCTGAAGCGAGCTCGAGCGTCTCTCTTTTTGCTCACATTACACATTTTACCTTTCCCACCAATACGCTCACTGCAATGGCGCAGCAAATTAAACTGACCGCATATGAATATCATCATGCCTACGGCGATTAAATCGAAAGTAGTGTGTACGAAAACACAGTACGTCCCAGCAACTGCTTCGCATATGATCATGGGTAGATACGCGAAGAAACTTACACGGTCTAAAGGCGCCCAAATAGGTAAAATGTGCGGGTATCCCAAAATTTCCTTGAAGAATAAAGTTCTAAACGTGTATTCTACAAACGGAGACAAAGCATAGAATAAAACCGTTGATCCGTAAATTCTCAAAATAATAGTTGAAGTTTTATTGAATCTGGCATTGTATCTAGAAATGTGCGGTGCGAATTCGTTCCCTTTGTCCTCTTCGTCTGATTCATATTCCAAACTCGATTTATATTTATTGTAATATTGCAATTGTTGTTGTTCTAATGCTGTCATTTGATTGATAAGTGACACCCAACGATGATATTTGGACCTTAGTAGGTTTAACTTTAAAAGGCCCATGCCGCAAAAACATATGACACTAAAGCATTCGAAAAGCCGTTCTTTATCATCTATCGCCAAAAATGCTTCAATCACTTGGAAAACAAACATGCCAATATAACAAAGTGTACCAAAATGTGACCACCAATCCAGTTTACAAGATGCATAATCATAGCTCAGTCCTATTTTATGAATATAGCCTTTTATTACAAATACTAAATTGCGGAGTTGAATGCTTTTGTCATTTTCATTGCCGTCGTCAAAGGAACGTCTTCGCATCTGTTAAAATAAAATGAAATTATTATTTGAAGCGTTATGAATATAATGACACGAGTAAGGCGTTTTAACCACATACCTCTTTCTTGGAAAGATTCAAGTATTATTTTTCGAAACAAGGTTCTCCTACCCGTCGAAGAGCAGAAATGAACAGTAAAAGTAAACTAATTAGGAAACTTTTCTCGTGTTGTAGTCGAAGTATATAGTTTTTCAATAAGCAGAGCTGTCGGCGTAAAAATGTGCGTTATTTGGTAAATATGATTTTTTATCGAATCGAGACAATAATAATGTTTTATACTACATAAAATATGGTAATGAAACAAGTGGTTGAACAAACCATACTGCAAAATAATATTATCTTAATTAGATAAGACTTAATAAAAACAGCTAGCTATCTCTTTTGAACAGAGTCATGTGGTTAACATTGCGATTTCTTACGTGCTTTGTCTTTCGTGGTGCAAGGCTTGTACTGTGTGACTTACAGCGAGGCGGATAAGGAACTTTCTTGAACTCATGAATAGTGATGGTCATTGGAACACGAGACTACAACTATATTACCAAAAGTAGTACCCATTAATCACCAATATAAAATAATCTATGGCAATATATATTATATTTAAAAATAAGGTTATTTTCTTAGGCCACTTCAAATTAAAATATCGCGCCACCAAAGTGCTTTAGAGATAAGAAAGAACTTTAAGCCATTCGTGGTGGTGGATTCGACTTACAAGTTTAATTTGGAAAAATAATTCAAAAAGTGGTCATGCCTTCACTTCTGGTTCTATCAAGATTAAATATTTTCCTTTCTTTTTTTTTTTCATTAATTTACTTTGGCTATGCTAACGCATTAATATTTGTATTAAAGTGGATTATAAAGCTCGTGTTACACTGCCACAGACTAAATCTTTGTACGTAATTATTGTTATCTCTAATAAAAAACATTTCAATGTAATTAAAACAACTTCAAACATAATTTGTAACTAGTATAATGACATATTCGAGTAATTATTTCGTTGTAATTACCTTTTTTTATTCTTTTGTTATTAGAAGTTAAATAATGACCGATAACTATTATTCCGGTAACTTGGTCATAATTGAAGAAAATTTTGTAATTATTTATTCTGCAGGTTCCACCTTTTCCATGTAGCGTTAGAAAACAAACAATTCAATTCAACACCTTTTTCGTGTCTTATAAATATATCGATTTTATACGGTTTGCAAAATATTTATGTAATAAAGAAAATCAAGTTGCTATTAAAGTTCTTGATGCAATTCGACGAAAGATTTGAGTGATGAAAAAATATGAAACCAGACTAAAGTGGGATGGACAACCAATTCAACCAAACCATCCAACCGTTGTAGGTGTTCATGCGCGGCAGTGATCACTTACCATCGTTTGCCGGATCTAATTATTAAAAAAAGGATGAAGAAATATCGTATACAGGCCGTCCCACGGCGCTGTCACATGGAGGGTAAGTATCTTAAGTATAGTAAATAGACAATTTTACTGAAAGAAGACATAATTTTGATTTTAAAAACAATTCAAATTGCATTCACAGATTGAGAAACGATTGATTGAGAAAATTGAATAATCACATTTCTAAATCGACATGTGATAAAAAACACCCATCATTTTACGATACAAATCAAAGGCCCTATCTTAAGGATTATTTTTCTCCAAATACCATAGATTACTAAAAGTAAAATTTAAATTTACTAAAAGTACCTAAATAATTAATAGTTTCTTCGATTTTATCGTGATTCTGAGAACTGATTTTATCTTTAAAGTACAATAATTTCAAATCTACTTGAGAAATATTATCTCCTCATTTAAAGTGCAAAGAAAAATGTTTCACTTTTAAGAAGGGCATAAGAACACAAAAAGATATTTCGAGAAACTTGACATTGTAAGAAGCGAGATTATTTTAGAGATATTTTCGTTGCATTACGACGAAATCTCATTCTTCAGCAAGATGGGGCTCCGGCTCATAACATTCGAAAAACAAGATAGGTATTATGTTTATGATTTTTTTTTCAACAGGGTTAGTTATAAATAATGAAAACGAAATTACTGCATCAAAATAATATATATTAGTTAGAAACATAAAGTATATTTAAATAAAATTGTCATAAGCAAACAAAACACAGGTCATCATTATAATTGTATATCGTTAAATTAAATAAGCGTATTTTCACCAAGGAGACTGCCATCCATTGGAACGGGCTAAATTAGAGTCGTCCCACCTATTCGAAGAACCGCTGGATCCGCCCCAACCTCCGGAATTGGTCGACCATCCACCGTTTGATTTGTATGCATTAGCGCCGAAAGTAGATCCTGAATTTCGAGCACGCACGCCCCAACCGCTGCCAGGAGAGCTCCCGCTTTTGGTCGATCCGTATGTGCCGCTCCATCCATTAGACCTAGCACCATAATCTTCTTGTCCTGCACTGGATCCAAAGTTGGACCAACCGAAAGAACGACCGCCGCCAGCGGATGGCTGCCCAAAACCGCTACTGCTTTGCCAGCCACTACCACCTAGAATTAAATGATTTTGATTACTGTTATTTTATCCCTAAAGTAAGCACACAATGGAGTCCTGATAATTGTACTGCTCTTATTTCTAAGGCAATAGTTGATTATTTTTAGCATGAATGCTAATGCACTGCAGGGCTCGGGCCCCCAATATAATGGAAAGTACGATTGAGAGGGGTTAGACCATATAGGGCAGGGTAGGCGAACCAATGGCACGCGTGCCATTGATGGCACGCGACACAATATTTTGGGCACGTCGCAGAATTAGGTATTTTAGTACGCGACAAGTAATTGAAGTAAAAATGCTAATAATAAAATTCTGGAAACATGGAATGAGTTACCAGACACATTTAACTGTTTGAAGAAGCTGGCTCATGCTATTTTAACCATGTTTTCATCTACATATGCCTGCGAGTCATTATTTTCAGAGATTAATAACATTAATAACTCGGTTAGAAACCGTTTGACAGATGAATCTAGTTCAGCATGCATTTTGCTAAAAGTAACATCTTACAACCCTAACATAAATTATTTGTCATCTAACTTGCAGCAACAGAAGTCACACTAATTTTACTGAAATTTAATATAAACATACCAAAATGTACCTCTTTTGCTTACTTTATTTAATAAAGAGTTTTGATAGTATTTATAATTATTATTTTCCAAATAATCAGAAAGTCAAAATTATTTGATGGCACGCGAATGACCCCAAATGGCACGTTGATGCATAAAGGTTCGCCTACCCTGATATAGGGTATATCCAGACTGCGACCGAAAACGAAGCCAGGTGGTAGTTTTAGTGATTACAGACACAATGCAATTAAAATTTTCGCAAAAGGGGACAGTATTTTGTTGCAATTATTTAAATATCGACGTGTTTGGATGGTATACCTAGTTATTGCTAAAATAATAATTTAAACCGTGGCGTAACATTTCGTCTTTATAAATAAAAACCTGTAGGTAAATCATTATTTTAGGAAGACTATGTAATTACCACCTGGCTTCGTTTTCGGTCGCAGTCTGGACCCCTGTTTAATAGAATATTTTTAAATAAGAAGCACATTATATTGATGTGTCTCGAATAAGTGCAGGCGGGACATACTTATAAAATTACATAGAGCGTTGAGAAAATTGCCGTAGAAAACTCGAGCTACCGAAAAAAAGACGGAGGGACGCGGATCTCGATACTATTTATTCGAGTTGGAGGGAAATCACAGGGGTATTTGAGATATTGTCAATGCTGTAGTTTATAAACCACCAACTGGGATCCATATTATTTCGATGGAAAGAACAAAGAATATTGACTCTTATCGAGGTAGTTACATTATGCTGTTTTTCTTTGTAGCTATGCTTGGTTTCTACCTCATGCAAATTATTTGCGATGTAGATAAATTAAATAGACGTTAACTTTTATTAATATTGGTCGCGTTCCACTATGCGCTCACGACAATCAAATTACTTTTTGGCCATTCCACATGACGACCACCAGTAGACTTCATATATTTTTAATTGTTTAAAAAATATTCGTTTAATTCTGTTGGTTTTTAGGCCAAAAATGTATGGGAGATGAACATTGTCCTTTATATGGAATCTCAGTCTCACATACGATATGTACTTTATATATGTTTGTACCCTTTTCTTGTATGAGAGATATAAATAAAGTTATATGGAATGTGTTTATCGTTCTTACCTGGAGACCGTGCATCTCGACCGGCCGTTGCTACTACAGCACCGATGAGTAGAATCAATAAACTGCTAACCTATAGTAAAACAACAAAATAAAATTAATATTGACTTTCCCTTATTTACTATTCGAGTTTTGCTGCACCCAAATATAATTTACCTCGGTTAAATAAGCCTAATGAACACCTATAAACTTCGATCAACATTGATTGAAGCCTATATTGTTTTCCTTTTGGAATATTCTAATTTTAGGTTAGGCTATATAGTTCACCACGCTGGCCTAGTGTGTGTTGGCGGGATTTAAAAACCATAGAAAAGAAACTAGTCTAATAAAATTATTATAGGTTTTTGGCTTACAGAAGTGTGGATAGGCTCCAATAGTGTGAGGTCAGCCCTCGGTGCGCAAGTCCAATTCGAAATTATCATAATCAGCCCGTTGCAGTCCACTCCTGGACATAGGCCTCTCCCAAGGTACGCCACAGAGCCCGGTCTGTTGCGTTACGCATCCAGCCGCTGCCGGCCCTCTTGTGCAAGTCGTCCCGCCATCTGGCCACAGGACGTCCCACGCTACGTTTGCCAAGACACGGTTCCCACTCCAGAACACGCTTACTTCAGCGGTTATCTATTCTGCGACATATGTGGCCAGCCCATTGCCACTTCAAGCTACAAAATTTCAGAGCTATGTCGGTCGCCATGGTTCTCTGGCGGATCACTTCGTTCCGAATGTTGTCCTTGAGAGAAACTCCGAGCATAGCTCTTTCCATAGCATAGACACAAAACCGAATACACACAGGGCAGCTCGCTTACTTGGGTCACTATGACAAGGTTTCCATCTTATTTTATTAAAACAGTCTTGAAAGACTAAATCACTATTTAGCATCTTCATGTATTAATAACAGGATTGGTAAAAATATAACAAATAAATGTAGGTACCAGATTCCTGCTTACCCCTTCTAGGAACAGGCGTACGTTTATATATGTACGTAAATAAGTATGTCTATAAAATAAATAAATTGGGAATTGAATGTAAATACAAATAACATTTAAACTTACTCGCAACATGTTGGATCGCGTTGTTTGAATGGAGATGGAGCACAGCAATGCTATTTATACCAAATGTAATCCTGTTCTCAAAACTTTTTATAGGGTGTCATATTTGAATGTCGAGGTAGCAATAAGGGCACACAATGGTTTTGTTTGTGTGTCACGCCTGTGCTATTAATTATCTCATTTGAACCATCGCCTCAAGGGCAACAAATGACTTTGGGGGCATTAGGCGATAATGAGCTCAAGACTTAATCATTCCACACAATTAAGACCTGACTAAATACCTACATATTAGGTATGAATAATTTAACAAACCATATATTTCATTATAAAAACCTTTAATTAACATAATATAACAAAGAAACTAAAAGTACCTTTATAATAATGAAAAAGAAACTATAGTTTACATAAATGCATATATCTCGCTTAAAATTAGGAAAAAAATAAGTAAGGAATTAATGCGTACTAATGAAGTTGGTTCAGATGATGTTCAAACAAGATGCAGAGAACATATTACTGTATCAGCCCATATACGCCCCACTGCAGTACGATTTAGAGGGGTTAGGCCATTTACCCACTACGCTGGCCTAATACGGTTTGGCGGACTTTACATACCATAGAAATTATTACAAATCGCTGTGGTATGCAGGTTTCCTCACGATGTTTTCCTTCATCGTTACAGTGCGTGGTGATTGACTCATTATACACACATAGAACACAGAGAATATTGTAAGTTTAAAAAAAAAGCAAATTATACAAAAACTAAAAGGTGTATTTCTTATGATTTTATATTGTAATTTGATAAATGACTGAATAAACCATATAATTAGCCCTGAGACAACAACAAAAAAGAGAACACCCAATTTGAAAAAAAAAACGTCTATGTAATTTGTATAACTGCTTTGTGTAGAAATCTTTAAGTGCCTACGTGTTCAAACTGCAAAGGGAAGCGCAAGCACCCAGTGGCTGGATACATCCTAGAACAAACAAGTGAACATCGCCATATCATTATGTACCAACCCTTTCTGAGATCCTAAGAAATAACGAGTTGCAAGACACGCGTAAATTGATTACAGATTAATACTAGTTCAGGAATTATAATAAAAAAACCATGTGGTGTCGAGGGACACCGGATAGGAACGAAGTTCCTTATTATAAAAATATTAATTTTAAGTTCTATTCGAGGTATAAAGAAAATAATTATTCGGATATGAAATGAAATGAAAATGAAATGAAAATAATTTATTGAATCCATTAAAATGTTCAACATTGTTTAGATTCAGTCATTTTTTGAACTACCACCCGGTTCGGAAAGCGGTTTTCACTAGAGAAGAACGGGCAAGAAACTCTAGTGTTGCTCTTTTCAAAACCAGTTTACAATGTAGTGATTATTACAAAAATTACAAGTTGGTTTAAATCAGAGCAGTTCATTAATAACTTGTTATGATTTGCAAGTAGGATATATTTTAATACGAATAAGTTTACTTTATATTAAATATGGCTGAGAGAAACGAAACGAAGTAACCCATAACGAAGAATCAGTATCAGATATACATGTTTTATTATGATTTTTTTATTGATAAAAATATAAATAACAGTCGTGACGTAGACTATACATTAGGCACTGTATAGCCATCATGCAAAGACTATACATAAATAATAAAAATCCCAACGAATTGATAACCTCCTCTGAAGTCGGTTAAAAACATAAAACAATAAGCAAAGAATTAAAAATAAAAAATAAGTTCCTAAATTTTTAGATTTAGAATGTCAAACTCATCCGTGGAATAAAAATCTTACGTTACGCACGTTTTTTCCCATCCCCTCCACATCGTCCCATAAGGAATTTCGTTCCAATAAGAATGCATTGTCAGAAATGCGTATCGAATACGAATGTTTTTTTTTTCCTAAAAGCAGGCGCGAGAAACACGTCGAGCATAACACATGCGCCGCAGTTTGCCTTTATTGGCGCGTAGACCTTTCATATGGGACCACGGATATAGGCTATTAGGTAATTGTCATTTTACAGCCATGCACAAGATTATGTAGTCGCTTCTGTCGCGCGATGCTCAATTTAACAATTTACATACAATATGGCTTGCGAGGGCTGTGCCACCCAGTAATGTCACTGTCATAATACGACATTCGGGAAATTTCCCCGTATCTTTCAGCTGATGACCTTTCCGCGAAGTGCACATGTGACTTTCTAATGATCGTATGCACTGCATGTCATCAGTCACGTTTCAGATATCGGTAATCTTGTTGCCCTCTCCCAATTAAAAATACATTATTATGTTTATAAATAGGTATCAATATAGTGCATCAAAAGCTTTAATTAAGTTGTCATCAAATTGGAGCGTGAATCTTGATATTAATATTTTTTATGATATTGCTGATATATTTGGTTTGTATAAACAGCTTCTTCTTCCGTCCATAGTCCATTTAGGTGTGTTATGTTTTTCACGATTGAAAACAATGTTTAAACTTATATTTTTTTATCACGATTGCGCAGTATTGTTCAGGTAGTTGCGTTCATAGACTGAAAAAAATGCGACATACTATTAAATAAAAAACGAATATACGTATGTATTGTTTTTTACCCGAGAAAGATAGTTTGTCTGGTAGCCTGTAGTTATACGAAAACACCGTTTTATTTATACTAAATAATATGCTTCAATTGCCTTGCAAATATATACAGGTTTCCAAATCTAGAAAATGTACCCGGGACTTAATGATTGGTAATTTATGTTTCTCTGTTCTGGCAGCTAGCCCAACGAGGCGCAAATTAAATTAATATCAAATTCAATCGATTCTCCACGCCCTATTTAATTAGAAAATTGAACAAGTGTCAAACACAATCAAAAGACGTTCACGCGAAAACCCGACAGAAATTTTGGTAGGCACAAAACTGTGTGACAGGCGATCTCAGCGACCTAAGTTCAAAGTTGATTAATTCGCATTTCGCTTGGCCTTATTATTTTCCGAGTGGACATATGTTTCCAACCGGGATGTTTGTTGACGAAACTCTTGCGCAAACTGCTGCAACGAACTATTCGACCTTTGATGACGAGGATGTGCGTACGAGGGATGTGTTGTATGTAGCATCTATCACAGATAATAGTTAATACACAGATGAATATGCGCTCGCATGTGACATTATAGGAAAATTACTCACAGTAAAAACTTTGCACCGTGATCCATGTTATCTGCCGTATGATGTAACCACATGAAATGTAACCAATCATATTAATGTGTTTTTTGTGTATAGGTAAAAGGTGCTGAGATAACATTAATATTATTAAGAAACATAATGATATAAATTGAGATAATATCGTTCAATAAAAAATATGCTCATTAATATTACGCTATTTCCTTATAGTCCATATAATGCTGTTGTTTAAATTCAATAAAACTCATTTGCAAAAACAGCGTCGTGAATATGATTTAGGTTTCATCTTGCAACTTGCGTTGCATTTTAGACGATCAATCATAATAGAATTTGCTAACAATCATCCATGTTTGTTGAGGCCACCCCCAAAGAATATCTCTTTCTGTCCTGAGTTATTCTGCGATTCGGGACGGAGACAAATACAACAGATCAAAAACCGTACAGCGTACAAGTAAAACGGTACAGCCGTTCTCGAGTTAAAAGTGTTCGAACAAACCCGACTTTGTTTTATATATTAAGATTATGCAACTATGATTTAACGTTACCATGGTAGACCGATCTATGATAATGGTGTTTATAAAATATCCTATTTGCATTTTAATATTAATTTTGCATTGATTTTATTTTGGAATGTATTTTATTTTATAAATGTGTATTCAGTGGCAAACCAACCAAAATATAATAATTTGCGTGTTTCATATATTTAAATCCTCAAAGTGACTGGCGACATTAGAGCAGGTATGGAAGACTCAAAAGTCACTGTACTGGCTTTGATTTACTTTTTTAATGCCTTCAATGCCGTCAGTTATAATATCTTACTGTCCATCCTTTTCCATCTCATGATCTCCCCCGGAGCTCTGGACTGGTGCTCTTCGTATCTTCGAGGGCGCCAGCAGTCAGTGCGGTTAGGCGAATCTTCGTCAAACTGGTGTGCACTTGATTCTGCCGTTCCTCAAGGCGGTTTTCTTTCTCCATTATAGATTTCAATTTTCATTAATCTCATTACCGTAGGTCTTCTATATTCGTATCATTTTTATGCCGATAATCTACATCTTTACGCCCAAGCAAGTTAAAATCGACTTGAACTATATTATGAACTAGTTTACTATGTTTGGGATAAAAGTTAATCCTAATAAGTGCCAGATAAACCGAATCGATTTTTCATCTATTCCACCAGTTATATTTGACGGCACAACTATACCGTAATCGCCATTTGTTAAGAACCTTGGGCTTATAGCTGACAATACACTAAGTTGGCAGGCGCAAGTTTCCTCTGTTTGCCAAAGAGTCACCGGTGCCCTTCGTGCTCTATATCGTCTTAAAAACTTTCTCACCTCTAAAGCACCATTTACACGGGGAGAGTTTCTCGCCTCGAAGATACGATTATCGTAAGAATATAAAAAAGCATCGTGTATTCTCGCCGCGAGAAACTCTTCGTGTAAATGGGGCTTAAGACAAAAATAATGCTTGTGCAAACCTTAATCTTAGTGATGGTAATGTGTGCTAATTTGAAAAACTTCTTAATAAACTCTACTGCCTTCTCGAAAACTGCATTCGATTCACATTTAATCTTCGCAAATATGGCCATAATATGTTTCCATCGATCCGAACTCAAATGTTATAACCATTCACAATTGGCGAAGTTTGCATGCCCTTATAACTCTTTTCTATATCCTTATGTCTCCTACAGGCTACACCATCTTCCTACTTAATCTCCCACTTTCAGCTTCTTACCGATAGTCATGAGCGTAATCTTCGCTTAGTGGCTTCTTAGATTTACGCAAATGACACACATTGACATAAAACTATTTTTTACGGATTTTATCACGATTTGGTTTATTTTTTACTTTTTTTTAACTTCCTGACGTTTCGATTGCTTTACAGCTTTCGTGGTCACGGGGCGGACTAGAAACTACGTACTACTAACTAGAAACGTCGGGAAGTTAAAAAAATTAAAAATTGAACCAAATCGCGATAAAAATTAGTTTTATTTCAATATAATCTTCGCTCCTCAAATAATATTTTTAATGTGTCCCTCACATCATTCTAATTTTCTACATTATATTATGGAATATTATAGATACATTCATCATTCTTTATTTAATCCATTTTTTCTGCATAGGATATTAGAATGATGAGAGGGACACATTAAAAAAAGATTATTTGAGGAGCGAAGATTCCAAAGAATTGGAATGTGCATTGCGCTCCTTCTCAAAATCAGGACGTCAGACACAGGCAACGCCTGATTTGAGAACCCTTGCAATATTCTTTTATAATAATAAATACACCCAACAGTCACATACATAGTCCTGACCCCACACTAAGATCGAGTCTTGTGTCGTGGATATCAGGAACTACGAGAGACTTTTCGGTCTCACAAACACCCAGACCCGAAACAAATACCTGTGGTTCACACAAATACATATTTGTTTTGGTGCGGGGATCGAACCTGCGGCCTCTCGTTCCACAAGCGGCGTTTAACCAACTGCGCCACGGAGGCTGTCACTTTATGTACAAGTATATTACATGTTCACCGTGGTTGCGGGTTCAAATACCAGGCCACTCCTCTAACTTTTTGGAGTCATGTGTGTGTTGATATTCAATAACCACGCACTACAACGGTGAATAAAACATCGTGAGTAAAACCATAGGGATATGCAAGAATTTCTATGGAATGTGAAGTCCACCAACCCGCACTAGGCCAGCGTGGTGGACTATAAGGCCTAACCCCTCTCAATCGTACTATCGATTGTAGGGGAGGCCCATGCCCTGCAGTGGGACGTATAAGGGTTGATACAGTACATTGTGGGTATTTCTCTTTATTGTTTTGTGTAAATTCGGAGATTTTACCATGCATAGAGCATTGATACGGCATGGATCTCCGCACAGTGCAGCGTGGAAACTCTCGTGTGACTAATGATTTGACATGCATATTTGTATTTTTTTTTTACAATAATTGTTTATCTAATTGCATCTGTACTATGTCGGCATAAAGATATATTAATGTTAACAAATTAAAATTATTATACTATACTTCTCATTTGTTTTATTTACAAATACCAGCATACGCACACCGGGAAGAAATTCATGTTTTAGTGTTACCTAAATTTTATTTTTTGTAAGACTTGATCGTAAGAAGCACGGTTAGGATATAAAAACATGAATGCTTTTCCCCTCTTTTTCCCCTATTTCACCTTCGTAGTGGATAAGCTCACTATTACTAAGTGTCACATACATTTATGTTTTTATTTTATTTTATTTATTTATTCTTTCACCTTAAATATAATGTCATGATAGCTTTTAACACTAAGGCGGCATTATATTATACAACTCTATACAAAACTACTTAAAATACACATAGAATAAACTATAAAACAAAACGTGACAGGTATATCTAACAAAAAAATTACGACAGAAATTGAACAATGTTTAAAATCCTCCTTCAATAAATCTTTGTGCCACTTCAGTGAATTTGGGCAGGCTGCAATGAAATACCGGGTATATCAAGACTGCGATCGAAAACGAAGCCAGGTGGTAGTTTTAGTGGTTGCAAACACGATGCAAATAAAAATTTCGCCAAATAAGTGACAGATATATATATATATTTTTTTAACAATCCTCGTTTTTTGGGTGGTAAGTATCTAATTTTTGCAAAAATACGAATTTAAACCCTTACGTACCATTCCGCGTTTAAAAATAAAGAGGTGTACATCTTTATTTTAGGAAAACTATGTATATAATATATATCACCCAAATACGACGATAAGTAAAAAAATACCAAAAAAATTGTCGATTTTTTTGCGACATTTTTACTTGCATTGTGTCTGAATTCACTAATACTACCACCTGGCTTCGTTTTCGGTCGCGGTCTTGATATACCCTGTATATCAATATGTTCCGAGATAGTATTAAGCAGTCGTATCGCTCGTGACATAGGGGCAAACTTCAATAAATTCGTCCTCGTTGTTTGGACGCGAAACACGGGCGTGGCGCGGCGAGTGGCGACGCGCTCGGGGGCACGCATAGCTGCAGCTCGCACAGCAGCTCCGGGTGGTGCACCCTCCCGCGCCAAACTTTTTCAAACGCAACACGTATTTAACTAGGGCGAGATTTCTCCTGACCTCCAGCCTACAATATCCTAACCTAACACGGATAGACTAGACTATACACATCGGTATATACAAACAATTGTGTTTTTCTACATAGATACGTACATACTTTTTAAACCGAAAATCCAAGTGAATAAACATAACCTTTTGTATTTATACACAAAATCATTATATTCACTTAAATACCTACTTGTGACAACTAAAGTTACGCGCAAGGTTTTCCCCATACTTTTAAAAATGAATATATTTTAACATAATACAATAGATTTTATGAAATAAGTAGGAATATTTAGAAGCTGCCAAAATTCAGCGCAAAACTGACTTAACCTTGCAGAAATTAGAAATTAATCATTTTATAACTGACATGAAATTAAAATTAAATTATGGTAATTTTATTAAATTCATGTATTCGACGATTTCAGCGTACCTATTCTACGATCTAAACTACATAAATGTTGATTATGCCCAAACGGTCATTATAACGTAACTTTAACTTTCCCATATATAACCGAAAAGGTAGGAAAAGGAATACTAGTTTACAAAGCGAACCCGAGATGGTTTCGAAACCCAGGTCGGGCAAAGTGATATTGGATTTTTCTATCCGTTATCAGCCCAGAGTCAGGAATTTGTGCCCGACATGGCGATAGGCTCGCCCCCTATCACATCGTCCTAGTGGCGCCTCTGCCTACCCCTTCGGGCATAAAGGCGTGAGTTTATGTATGTATGTATGTATATACAATACAATTTTACTCAAATTAATTAACCGTAAGAAACACAAAGACTCGAACAGGTCTGAATGTTATGGCAGCGAAAAGCCAATCGTGGAAATTAAACCAAATCCGCGATAAAATCTGTAAAATATAGTTTTATTTCAGCCTGTCCTAGAGTCTGGAACATGCGACATACGCATCGTTTCTCTTTTTGGTATTTGAGCATGCATATATAATTATTATAATTATATTCAAAAATAATATCACTTTATTCGTGGGACAAAGAAAAGTTATCTAAATTACAGCTTGGTAACATTATGAAGACAAACAATTCAGAAAATATATCAGACAATATTTGCATATTTTAGAATTTTATTTTCCATCAGTTTTTTCCATATTACATAATAAACGAACCAACGAATAAAATGCCACACTGCAGTTCGTTAACATTGAAATACCCTACTAATATTGATGTACAAAGACGATTAAACACGTGTAGTCCTAGATAATTATGCTTTATCAACTAGTCATATTATTTTATCATTGATATTTTTCAGTCTTATGTGGCTGATACAAATCTATTCCGACTTTTGTATGAAACACTGGCGATAGGCTCGAATCTATCTCATTTTGCGTCGGTAATAAGCTTGATAAATGATTATGGGTTCACTAGCGGCACCTCTCGTTGTCCGTTCGCGTGATTATGTATAAATATATATATATATATTAATATTGCATCTTAATACCACCATAAAGCTGTTGTACAGTTTGCCCACCCACTTATTTCTACATCGTTGGGTTCTTCAGCAAAGTGTGAAAAGCACCTGTACCGTTTCTGTTTACATACGCTAAAATCAACTTTAATTTTATTGAGTACGTCGCGTCAGTACTAGCCTTATTCATAGGTACGTCGCAAAATACACAGGTATTCCTTGCTTAGCAGGAAGGGCCTGGGTGTTTATTTGTACTTGACCACGCTCGAAAATGAGCAGCTACAATATGGTAATTTTTACAATTTTTTTTATTATTATTTTTCATTTGTGTATTTCAATTATCGTGGTTTAAGATATATATATGACATGCTTTCCAACCTATGTACCTAAGTTTAAAAACTTGGTAAAAACCCATTCATGGTGTTTTCCGTCACTGTTCTTTACGGTCAGAGGGCAGCACATAATCACTTTTTTAAAGCTCTGCGCTTCAATTCCTAACGATGCAAATTTTATTTATTTTATTTATTTGGAAAACAAATAAATCTATACATATATTATATTTGTAACCGATCGATGTCTATACATGGAAGATAAATGAGAAAAACTAATATGGGCGGTCTGTATTAATTAACGTAATAGAACCCAAAACAATGATTTTTAGATTTTTTGTCGGTTTGTCTGTTTGTCTGTGTGGATGTGCGCGATGAACTCAGAAACGGTGCAACGGATTTCGATGAAATTTGGTATGGAGGTAGCTGACACCCTGGATTAACACTTAGGATACATTTTATACCGAAAAATTGAGTGTTCCCGTGGGATGAGGAAGAAATTCCGATATATTTATTACTTTTCATACTCAAAGGGATAGGATGGGATTGTTTAAAATTGTTAATTTTAAATAAAGTTTATCACGCAGACGAAGTTTGCGGGCAGAAGCTAGTGTACAATATATCTAACAAACTAACAACAATAATTATATTTATCACTGAACATTCCACTACGTTTTCACAGATTACAATACAATACGGTGGTACAGAAGAATGTGAACTATACATTTTAGTAGTTTGTCATCAGCACACGCATAATTTCTTTTTTAAATAGGTCGTTTTTAAGCGCGAAGATATCTGTACCAACAAAGTATTTATTATAATTTTTAACCATTCTATAGAGAGGCACTCGCTCACCCGCGTTTGTACAACAAGAGGTTGAAGCAAAAAGTGGGTATACCCGTGGCCCTCGTCTAACTGAAGTTCTAGGTACAATATAAAATATTATTAACTAAGTCCGGACAGTCACACCTGTGGTGTAATAGCCCATATACTATGTATCATCATGGTTTGGAGAAACAAGCGTCTTGATTGCAAAGTTAATAAATTATATTTTTTTAAGTAAATCTATACACACATAACTCCGAAAAGTCAAAGGTGTGCCCTGGAATTTGTGCCGTGAACATAACAACTCTCAATCGATTCTCTCGATTGTAGAGTAGGCCCGTGCCCAGCAGTGGGACGTATATGGGCTGATACAGACAAGTAAATCTATGTATGATAATCGAGTTATTAAAGGAATTTTGTATTGGATGGATCTTAGGAAAATTAAACTATGAAAATTAATATTGTTCTTATACCTAGTTTATTTATCAATATTACTAATACATATTTAGACTAGAAATATTTTAACAAGGCACAAGATGCCTGATAAAGGTCACAAGAGGTCACCGTATGTGGGATGTCTTCATGGATGACAAGTTGATCTAAAAATAGTTTGGGAAGATTTATGTTCAGATGTGAACATCATCCTGCTGACAATGCATATTCAAAAATAAAACTTAATAAGGGACAGTTTTCTCTTGTCACTCGAATTTTTTACATTTTGCATTAAAATATATTCCTCTCTGTTTTAATATTCACTATAAACGTACTTACTTTATTACAATATAGGTATATTTATCAAAGAAGTAAAGTTGAAAGTTATAATGTATTATTATAATCAAACGAATGAATTTACAAAAATAATTCAAATGAGAGTAAAATCTGCAAACAATAACTATAATTTTTTTATAATTATACAAAATGTTATGTATTTTAATTGACATTTCATACATTTGGTGATTATTTCGTCCATTCGATTTTCCATTACAAGAAATTTATGTGTAAAAGCTTTCGTATAAGTAAATTAACATGACAAAAATACCCAGGGTACTATGTCAAAGATGCTTTAGATTATTGTTTTATTTTTTTAATTAATTGACATACATTACAATTTCAAAATAATTTTTCTTTCAATGAAGTTGTGTAATTATTTCTGTATCACAATTAATGCTGTGGTCTTGTAAAATAAACAAAAAAATACGATAATGTTTACTGCTAAATACTCGTATATACAATTTTGTAAAAACCCCAAGAAAATATAAATTAACATAACATAAAAGGTCTTTATTAACACAATTTCCTGGTCTCAAAATAAAAATATATATTATAATCCTACTTAAATCCTGAAGTAGAGTTATGGTCATTTTTTCCCCTGCACCATAAGAATTGGAAACGTGATATATAGATGAAATTTCCTTGAAAAATATTGACTGTAATATGTAGTGTATTTTATACAGTGTTGTCCTAAAATTGTGGAAGAGTCGGACGGCCGGAGTGCGGTGGCACGCTCGCGGCACGGGTGCGCCGGCGATCCTAATGCGCGCACAATATCAAAGTCAAATGACGTTTGTATATAATGGGCCGCAAGGAAATTTGCGATCGCAGTCTTCCGCGACCGTTAAATTCGATCAGATCTGTTTTGTGACACATGTACAGAGGTTTTGTGAAATATAGTGCACATTGAGATATCGCCAAAAGGAGAAAATATATAAGGTATTTTTATACATAAAACGTTTACAGTGATCAATTTTCATTACTTTTCGGCTGATTTTCGTTATTTAATTCAAGTAATTTTATGCAAGTAAGGTGTTAAATGCGACATATAGGATTAAAACATTAACAACAACGTTTTGCAAATAGAAATAACACTTAATGAATAAATTTAAAATAAAATATTCCTTAACTTTTAGATATGGCATTTTTTTGGTTTAAAATAAATATTAAGTAGCCAGATAATAATAAAAGACTACACTATGCGCAGATAATAATTTTAATTATTTTACATATAAAAGTTGTATTTACCACAGTCAGTTTTCTGCACCTGCATTTTAAAGTTGGTTTACAATCAATGATTTGCACTGACAGGCAAATCGTATCTCTGTCTACAATTTGATAAAAAATGTTTTCAAGTTAGTTTTTCACTTATGTATATTTGAACTATTATTACTATTTTCGGCGTAAGTTCTTGATTGAAGGCAATCCATTCATATGCAGTATTTATAGCCCACCTCGTTCAATTATTAAATAAAAATAAATAAATACATCCAACAATCATATACATAGTCCTGACCTGACACTAAGATCAAGTCTTGCGTCATGGGTATCAAAAACTACGAGAGACTTTTTGGTCTCAAAACCACTCAGACCCGAAACAAATTATACCTGTGATTCACACAAATATTTTTTCGGTGCGGTTTCGAACCCGCGGCCTCTTGTTTCACGGCCGGTGTTTAACCAACTGCGTCACGGAGGCAGTTTGCATTATTATTGCATAAAAACGGCAATGGAGATAATTTTTAGTATAACACTATTAGGTAACGGATAATTATTAAACAGTGTATTGATTGCAACACATATAAAACGGCTTGTCTGAATAACACAAAATAGCCGTTTGTGTACAGTTCATACATACACAATAATACATACATATTGTTGTATGTTGTCAGCCACCTATAGAGACCTTGGATATAAGACATAAGTCATCTACTCGTATAAATTGGCGTGTGAAACTAGAAATAAAATTAAAATATATCTGTTTAACGCATTGTTTGAGATATGTTTTCATAATATAACACTATTTATATCCGTTATCTAATAGTAATTAACATGTCCAATGTAATAAAATGTGAAGATAAGCTACTTATGCTTATTTTTTGACAACAACGCATTCGGGCGCTAGAAGATCGTAGACGATCTGTATAACATTTATGTAATTTAATGCAAATTCATTTACAAACTCGATGCGACAGAATTTCGTCAAATGCGACGAATATAATATGAGATATAATAGGCCATAATGAGACTTAACATCTTATGTCTCAGGATAGTGAGCGCAGTGAAGTGCCAAGCATTGCTTTGTAATTCATGGTGTTGTTTGGTTTTGATACTAGCTATCAACGGTCGTATCATAAGGCGAATGGCACGTTCGTCTTGCATTACATTGCAACAAAAAAATGCGCCCGTTTTTTATATCATACATTTTTTTTTTATTATTGCATTGAATGACGAGACGAGCTTGCCATTCGCCTGATGGTAAGCGATACGACCGCTCATGGACAGTAGCAAAACCAAACAACACCATGAGTTACAAGGCAATGCTTGGCATTCCACTGCGCTCGCCATCCTGAGACATAAGATGTTAAGTCTCAATATGTCCAGTAGTTACTCTGGCTACAATGTCCTTCAAACCGGAACACAACAGTGCATTTACACTGCTGTTTGGCGGAAGAAATAGACATTGCGGTGGTACCTACCCAGGCGGCCTCTCACATATGAGAGACCTACCACCAGTAAAGAGACTAGACTTCCATCCTCGGTGCATCAAACTAAGATTAACATTCGCCAATGCCCAGTATCTGGTAGAAATTTGTAGCGTCTGCAGACATTTACATGCATAGGTAGTGTACCTGGAACGTTCCTGAAACAAACTTCAGCCTATACACCAATCGGTCGCCAAAACTGATTGACGTACTTTCAAGGATTGGCAGAACTGACCTATTGGTACCTCAGTGATCCCAGTATGGTCACTAACCAGCAGATGTACCACCAGCTCGCCTCCGGTGGTTGTAAATAAATAACATAGTCGATAGCATTGTTATGTAGGTCAATTGCTGACTCCACTTTTGTCATAATAAGGCCGTAATGTTTGTAAGAAATATTACCTTAAAATTGCATTTTAGGAATGTAATTAAGTGTAATGTCTAACTACTTCACTTACTTAATGATTTTTCAAGTAATTTAAATACATTAGTTCTTATTTTTACTCGTTATATAAATTTGTGTTATAGTAAAGGCTACTTATATTTCAATGTCTGTAATGAGACAGCAACAACCAAATACCCTCCGTGGCGCAGTAGGTTAGACGCCGCCTGTGAAACGAGAGACTACGGGTTCGATCCCCGCACCGAGACAAATATTTGTGTGAATCAGAGGTATTTGTTTCGGGTCCGGGTGTTTGTGAGACCGCAAAGTGCCTAGTTGTGCCTAGTTTCTGTTACTCACGACACAAGAGTCGATCTTAGTGTGGGGTCTGGACTATGTATGTGACTGTTGGGTGTACGCCGAGTCAGAGGTCGTGAATTCAATCCCGTGGTACACGTAGGTAGTAAAATGTTTGTTCATAAATTCTTGAAGCTACGCATACAATCAAAACTATTTGTCACTCTCTTCTGATATCTGCATATTGAAATTAAAGACATATTGACATAGAAAAGACATGACACAATGCTTACGAGTGACTCATGAGTATATGTTAAGTACCATGGTTACAAGAGTCTATTTTCACTGTGGACCCACGATCTCGTGTCTACATACCAGATATGGAGGAGGGGTTCAGCTTGTTACCTTTCAGCTCTAAAATTGAATGGAATCATGTAATTGCTCCGAAATACAAGACGATAACAATACGGAAATTGTACCTTTTCGTCTGGCCGGATTTGCAGTCTGTCGCTTTTGATATGGATCATCAAATTGTTAATTAACATGACTACTTACTTTCAGTTGCTTGCATTTATAACATTAGTAATGTAAATCAGTTTTTCAAATATTGCATATAAACCGCGCCAGCTACCGCGGATAGGATGTAAAGGACTTTAGACCTATAAATTATTAACACGCATTTTATACCCTAGCTATTTTAGAATAATTCCTCTTCATATACAGCAGGACCTGTGAATATTTATATTATTGTCTTGGGTAAGAGTTAATTTTCAAATTGACTCTTCCAATTGGTTAAAATTTATAAGGAAAACGAAATGACGCCAACAAGCTGCGGTCACTTCTTAACAATACATTTATTTTAATCTTCCTAATCATCCACTTAAAATAAAAAGCATTATGTGGTTTGGAACACACGGCAGATGTAATAATATGACCATGTCGATGTCTGTATCAGTCTATATTCGACCCACTGCAGGTATAGTGTATTATAGTGCGTCGTGATTGACTATCAATACACACATGACTCAGAAAAGTCAGAGGTATGCCCTGGAATTTGAACCCGCGACCATCGTGAACAATGTTGGCAGTCGCGATGGTTCAATACTAATGGAAAACATCGGAAATCAAGTGGCCATGGCACTCGTAGATTATAAAACTACTCAAGACATTCTGGTCGTAAAAAGAAGAGAGGCTTACGTCCCATAACATGTGGCCGCAGTACATCAGCTACCTGAAGAATATGGATAAACATTGACCAAAAATATAACAATTAGTTTGATAACCTCAACATTTGTTTCTATTAGATTTGGTTTGTTTATGAGAGCAATTTAAGTTTTACTTTCATGCTCTGGGTAACGGGGTGCGAAGTTGTGTCGTCGCCGACCTTATATATCCGAACCCAACAATCCATGTTGGATCCGTTAGTTCAAATCTATATCAAACCACCAAATCAAAACCTTGCTGCTAGCCATTGTGGTAGTTATTAGCGTGGCCCCGATGTGCACTCACTATATGAGTTGAGGTGTACGTGAATAGTCTTATTTGTTATTTCACAGGTTAAATATCGTGGTTATATCCCACTTGGAACTGTTAACCTGCTTTTATAATACGAGACGGTAATCAAAATAACTTCCAGCCAATTATTTATTTCACGCGTTTGAGACACATCAGTCATAAATACTTTATATCCGTTATCGCTGTCTGTTTAATGTTTTTTATTCATTAACATGAATTGCAATTGACTCAGTATTTCCAAAGGTTGTTATCGAGTGCATTGTGTTATCTATCGGCACTTTTATGACTTCTTACCACTTTTGTTGCTACACTCACACTACGCTCGGCCGTCGCGCTAGGGTTGTTAACTCTGGCTTAGGCGAAAACAAGTATCGTAGTAATAGCACTCGTACCGTTGCATTAATTGTTGAGAGTAAAACATGAATAAGAAATAAAATATATAAAAAGCAATAATAAAATAAATAAATTTTAATTGTATTTATATAGTCGTTGAGAATGTGTATGATTTTTTTTATTGTTCTTGTATAATATTATATGCTTTTTTAAAGAACATACATACATACATAAACTCACGCCTTTATCCCCGAAGGGGTAGGCAGAGGCGTCACTAGGACACCCACATTTCGCCTTGCATGTTCCGTCCCATGATGTGATAGGGGGCGAGCCTATCGCCATATCGGGCACAAATTCCTGACTCCAGGCTGATAATGAATAGAAAAGTCCAATATCACTTTGCCCGACCCGGGATTCGAACCCGAGACCTCAGCTTTGTAACCGTACCGTAATACAACTACGCCACCGAGGCAGCCTATTATCTATATCTATATAATTTCTTTTTTGAAGAAATTTATATTTAATTATTATAATCTGGAATTTTATATACAAGTGTAATAACTTTTATTTAATTTTTAATTGAATCTCGGGCAAATCGTGTTCCTCGTATGGATTTGATACATGTATTTTTTTCATGTATTTTTCTTTTCGTATAATATTCGTGTCCTTATTGTTTTGAAATTGTTTTGAAGCAATTTTAAGATTTGTGTCATCGGACGGTTAAAGCGGAAATCGGTCATTGCACTAATATTGCTTACGAGACAACAACGTTTCAAAACATTGCCACTCCGATAATCTCACAATCGATAATCGTACATTTACATATACTTTTGCAAGTGATGCAAGTAAATGATACAGTTATGTGCTGAAATCTTTAGCGATTTTAGAAATGCATAAACAACGTGAAATAATAAATTATATCTCACTAAAAATGAAGAAAAATAAAAGTGTGCTTATGTGTCAAGAAATCCTTTTTGGTCAACAAATAAATACGACAATAAATCAATTTAAAACTTATCGGGTTTTAATTACGTGTGGACCATAATAAGAGGGAGTGTTCACATCAGCGAATACGTTATTTATGTAACCAGTGAAGAAAATGTATTCCAGAATCCATCAATTTAAAAAAACAGAGACTAATACATAAAAATAACCTTTCCTCAGATTGGTATTTAGAGTGTCTGTAAAGACATTGACAAATTACTAAATCATGTAAGCAGACATCTAACCATAGATGTGGCATACATACATAAATAATGATATGGGTATATAATGTGACAGAATGATAAAGGAACAGGCGATCCCACTCATAATATAACTATATAATCAAACTGGGAGCACATACTGGGGAAACCTCGTACTCACTTGTTTTACAGGATAATTAATTTAACTCGTTGCTTAATTACGAATTTGAAAATTACGTATTACGAAGAGTATATCCAGACATACAGGCGGGCGAAAACGAAGCCAGGTGGTAGTTTTATTGACATCAGAGACAATGCATCTAAAAATTTTGCAAATATCGACGAGTTTTTTTTTTACCTGTCGTCGTGTTTGGGTGGTAAATCGTTGGTTTTTCTAAAATAATAATGTACTCCCCTTTATTTTTAAAGACGCTTTGGTACGCAAGGCATTAAATTCAAATTTTAGCTAAAACGATGTATTTACGACCCAAACGCAAAGATTCTTCAAAAGAATCAAAAAATTCGCCGCTTTCTTTTCTTTTGAAAATTTTAGTTTCATTATGTTTTAGTCACGCAAACTACCACCTGGCTTCGTTTTCGGTTGCCGTCTGGATATACCCGGTATAACGACGGTTCCTACGTATATAAGGACAAGTCAAAAACCGAGGTTTACAGGAGAGCGTAATTTGTGTTCAATTCGCCCTAGAAATAATTCTATGACCTAAAATAAAAAACATCTTTCTACAATCATTTAACTGTTTTAAGAGCTTTATAGTGCCATTTACACATATTTTATTTTTTTACGTTTTCTTAGAAAACTTGATAGATGACTGTTTCTACACCGATAATAAAATAGAAGCATGTAAGTCATGTCTATGATATCTTTTTATACGCAGGAAACAAAAAAACTGTGTCTGATATAAAATTTAAATAAAATGTTTTATGAAAATATAGGATTAATTTACTATTTTTAAACTAATACATTAAATATCCCCAAATCATCACCCATGTATATAATAAGTACTCCAATGGAAACATATCACTTTATACGTGGATTTAGTAATTCGGGTTAGGATGTGTTCTTTTAATGTATACAAAGACATGTCTTTAAATAAAATGATCCGGTTTGTGTTTTATTAATTAAACAAGGTTTATAAATTCAACATTATTTATTATTAAGCAACAATCTTCTTAACATATTAATAAAAGGCACTTAAATCATGGCGTGGAGGTCTCCACCAGCGCCTCGATGAAGTATCTTGGAGTTGACCTGGGTATCCTCTCCAGATAACTCCCATGTCCATTTTTAAAGCCTAAGACCAAAACTAGTTAAGGCAACAGGCACATTGTCTAGCCTGCTTCTCAACCTCGAAGGTCCCGGCATCCTTTGCCAGAGATTGTACGCGGGAGTCGTGCGACGATCAATGGCCTTTTACAGATTTTTTTTTTATATTAATTGGAAAAACGATCGTAAGGTTCACCTCAGGGTAAGTTATAACGGCCGCCCATGAACATCTGTAACACCATAGGGAATAGAGATGCGTTACCGAACTTTGAGGCGGGAATACGCCCTATGAAAATCACCAGATTCTTCTGTGAGGTCGCACGGTCCTATTTGTCCGGAAATGCTGCTGTTGGCAATTGGTTCCCGAGATTTGTAGTATGTGGAAGAAAATGTAGGGACAAAAGGTACCGTGGTAGATATCCAACTTCCGAGCTAGTGAAGATGGTATTTGGAGGTTGCCGCGTTGTACGGTGGCGGAACTCAGCAGCAGAGATAAGTTCGAACTTCAGGGTACTTCCCGTGGTAAATGCAATAAATAACGCAGAATGGTGTTACATCTCTACGCAAAGCCAAGGATCAAGCCGTTCGGAAAGAACTCGGTCGTCGATGACTCAAGCTGCCCGGCGTTGAAATCGGTCGACAGGGAGAAGTTGGTCGTACTGGGGTGGCCTCGCCTAAAGATGGGTGCAATATTCCTCGCGAGGTCAAACCTGTGCCTTATAAAGTTGCAGACAATGACCCGACGTGAAATATAGTCCAATTCCAACGAATGTCTCGTTGTCGGTTGAATCTCTGCGCATACGGATGATCACGATTCAGGGGAAATTGTATGATCGCCCAAGGGGCGGCCTGCGTTCTTGCTGGTTTCTTTTTTCTTTGGAAAATTGACGCCAAAGTTCTGTCGCCGGTTTAGTCTAACAGGAGGAAGCGTTTCGTCAAGAGGAACTACCAGCCCTTTGAGAGAGAGTGAGGGTGTGATTGGACTATTGTGGCAGTGCGTCCTGTTTTTTACTTGTTGCCAAACAGGCGCCACGGCGCGGCGTATTGGCGGTCAATTTGACACAGGTCCTATCGGGGAACGCCTGCTTCGTTAGATACCTGTGGTGGATAGAAGCGAGCCAGAAAGGAAGAAACTGCCATGTGAGAGCGCGAACTGAAATCGTGACGAACGTGATCAAAAAATTCCACTCGCCCCCGCCTACAAAGAAGGGGCGCCGGGTGATAAATGGCTGAACCCTGTCATGTAGGTGCAAGAAGTTTGCCCCTGCCCGTCGTAAGAAGCGACCTAAAGGCGGAGGCGGTGCGCCCTTGCCTATAGCGACTCGGAGATGGGTGCCAGAGCCCATGGCCTCGTCTCTGCCGTGGACGCCTATAATATCTTAAGCCGGCGTCCAAAAACACTTTTAAGTGAGGGCATCCGGGCTCCATACGTAGAAGGACCAGCAATGATTTTGTGCCAGGCATCGACTTGTCTCTTCCGGGGAATTCCCGTAAATGGCGACAAGTCTGACAAGACCGCGTTCGCACCGAGTGGCGCGCATTTTAAAACACCGTACAAAAAGATATGTATAGATGTCTGTATCTACGACACTTATTTGTTGTGTTTATAATACTTGTTCTTTTATACGATTTGTAAAACAAGGTAAATAAATAAAATAAAATAAAAAAGAGTATGTCAGTATGTGCGCATAGATCAGCTAAAGCCAATGATACAATAAAAAAAAATGGCATTTTCGACATGTCTTTATATACGTAGGAACCGTCGATAAGGAGAGTAGTAAAATATTTTTTTTAATCCCCAATATCACATTCACCATATTTCCGCGATCATCACATATGACAGTTGTAGGTAATATTCATAATAGCTATCACTTAAGCGATGTACTCATTTGCCGCTCCCATGTCATAAAATAAAAAAATAAATAGACTTGTGATAACAATAAAAAATAATTGGACTAGACGTTCCCGACATACAGTACTAAGAGCCGTGGTGCGTGAACTCTCACCCCGGTCACCATTCCCGTCACACATTATCGTCCCGTGATCTTCTCTGTTGATTATGAGCGCAACATCCGATCACGCCACCAGATGCACGTGCCGTCAATGTCACGAGGCCAACGTTTACCTATTATATTGTTTTTTTATATATATTTTTTTATCATTTCTGGTTTGAGACATAAGTAGCTACGAGTACAATTTGGAAGTCGGTGGTTATTGTTATAATAGTCCACTTCATATTTAATTCATGGTTAAAGCACGTTGTTTATGAAATATGGTGAAAGCATATGAAATATATCCCGGCCCGGCTTCGCCCGGGTGCTTACTTAAACTTTTTGATCGGACCCGTTTTTGCAAAATTCTCGCCAATTCCCTCAACGTTTGCTCTAAAAGTCCATAACTGTCAATAACCTTCTATTTCTTCTTGTCAATGTACTAATTAGGCAGACTGACAATATCAAATACTTAGGTATTGTAATCGACACTCATTTGGAAATACCACATTGACCTTGTTGTTTCTTGAACACGTAAATTTTCTTGAGTACTTATTTCTTTAAGATTCTGCGAAAGTCAGCAGATATCCCGATTGTAAACATTGCTTTTGTAAGATTCTAAATGATTGTATCACCGTTTGGGCAAGCTGCGAGCAGAGACCGCAAAGAGGAATATTAAAGTTCATGACTAATAATCCAATCTGATTTTTCACCTGTTCTCTCTAGTCACTATGCGAAGTCTAATTAGGCAGCCTTTTATACATACATACATTACATAAACTCACGCCTTTTCTCCAGAAGGGGTAAGCAGAGGTGCTACCAGGACACCCACATTTCGCCTTATATGTTCCGTCCCATGATGTGATAGGGGGCGAGCCTATCGCCATATCGGGCACAAATTCCCTCCCGACCCGGGATACGAACCCGAGCTCTCAGCTTTGTAGTCGTACCGTAGTACAACTACGCCACCGAGGCTGCTCTTTAACTACCACTCTATTCTACGAAAACATACATAAATACTTGCCTTTTGACCACATCCTGTACGTTCAAGCATTGTACCATTATATTGCATTCTGATGTATTGTGTGAGACAGTAATGATTTCGGCCAACTATTCATTATGTTACCACAACAACAGTGGTTCTCCAACTAGACATTTACTCAGCTCATACTCTCCTACCATACTTTCTGTGATATTATAAAAAACAAATGAAACTTTTAACAAACTAACAATAAGTGATATTTTTCTGTGCGCATACTACATTTCCCCAGTATAATAAATTATTTGTATCAATTGAACTTTGTAAAACCTAAATAATGTTTTAGCTTATATATACGTATAAACAAAGACGGCTAATAATAACAGTTTTCAAAACTTTAATTTTTATAAAAATATTATACAATGGACAAAATAATTATTATACCTACCTACATCAAAATTAACCGATTACCATGATTTAAAAAATTTACTATTCACGTTAAAAATAAAATTACAAAATCCATCAACCTACGTGTTACGTTTGAACTTTATACCCACACGTAGACTCAGTGAGATTCGTCGGATGGATGGGATTTGTCAAACTAGTTGCTAATTTTCTGCCAGGCTGCTTAATGGGGTACCGGCAAAATAAACGGAACTGAAAATATAATACGATCTCAGAACAAGAGCGGGTCTTGAGATTTGACTACTACCCACGCAACATTGGAACTTTATTCATCCCAACACCCTTGTAGTGTCGCAAATGAGTCACCACCTCGTCCGTACAAATATAGAATTTGTCAATATAAAAATATTCTCATCCTGTTATTAAATTATTTTGCTTAAAGTGTAGTCGGCTGGAATAGTGATTCAAATAAATTTGATTACCTATCAAATTAACGAGAATTTTGAATTTGCTTTAGAGGCCTCGAAATTTGTTCGGTCATTAACTAAAATAAGACAATAATAAATATAAAATTATAAGCAACGAGCACAATTTACGTACTTAGGTATAATACAAGCCACTTGAATAAAACATTTGCATCGTCGTGAAATTACTTAATGATAGCTAACGACGACAATTTATTGGAATTTAAAAATGTGTTTATCGTTGCTGTAAACACTAAACTATAAAAAATGTAAAACCACTTAACAATTTTTTTTATTGTAAATTCGAAATTTGAAAGTGGCAATTGAGTTTATCGGTTTTGTACTACATTGTTGTGCAAATACATGGTAGTATGTTCCAAGCATCATAGTCTATGACCCAAATGTTTCTATTACTTATAAGAGAGTACTCTCCTCACGGAAGGCAGCGACTATGTTGTGCTGGACCCCTGGTATTACGAAGGTCCATGAAGTTCCGGCGGTGATCGCTTACCATCAGGCGAGCCGCATGCTCGTCTGCCTGGGAAGCCAATAATTATTTTTTTTCTCGTAATCCACTCCAGCATAATATTTGTTAAAGATGACTATGTGTGTAATTATTAACCAAATATTAATACATTCATACATAAAATACATTCATTTTATGGTTTAAAAGCTAAGGAGCTCGATAATAAGTAATTGTTGTAATCTTATACACACATCTAAGACACATGTTATTATTACAACTTCCAAATTATACTAAGGTATAGTCTATTGAGTAATGTTGAGACAATTGGGGCTCTGTAGAAACTGAAAACGTACGTACGCAATGTCTTGCTGAAAATGCGCTAGCGCTTCATTCTAATCTTCATTTTATTTAATTATTATTTAATCACAGTAATATCTGGAAATCAAGTCCTGATTAAATTATATGAATCATTTAATATTGTACGTCCCTGATAATGACATGTAAAAATATTCCAATGGTATTGTAAGCAACCGAATATTTATAGTGAACAATCATTTGGTTGGTGAAAAACATTTTGGACTTATTTTAATAATTACATACAGTTATTGAGCAAACCTGGATAATCCCGGAAGGTTCGGATAAAAATACGAAAATATCTATAAGGGATCGTATTTTTTGGAGTTCGTAAAAAAATATACCTTCCGATTAATAAAAATTTACGAAGCAAAATATTTAACATACAGATTACAATCAATTGCGAGAACAGTACCGTCCGTAAAATAAACATGGGGCGAAATTGATAACCCTCGAACAAACAGGAATTGTGTAGCAGTGTGTTGACCACGGCCATTCACATATTATGTATTATATATATGTAGGTATATATATTTTGAGGACGGCCGCACTCACGACAGGACCCTGAGCGAAAAAAATATAGTATATATTATTATTTGTCAAAATATTCTTATTTTTAGTATTTTTACGAAGAACCAACGCCGTACATGATTATCTTAAATATAGCTACATGTATTGAGCAGAATTTCTCACAAACTAGCTGAAATTACAACGATGAAATTAATTGAAATCAGTTAAAATCTTCACAGACCAACAAAATCTGTTATGCTTAATGGTTGCCATTTGAGTATGATGCAAACAATTTGTTTAAAAATATGTTGCACGTAATTAAGAAATAGTTATTCTATAATTAGGTCTTGAAAAATCTTAAAAAACATTTTTAAAGTATATGGTTTTTCTTCACGTAGGTAGGCATTTTAATAGTGTGATGTCATGTTTTCCCACATTTTAAGAGTGGAGGAAAACACAGGTTTAAATACCTAAGGCTTCTCCATTTCGATGAAATAGGTACCTATAGGCAAAGTAATTCAAATTGAATCATGAAAGTCTAGCCTATAGCTTCGCTATGAACCTATGTTACAACTTCAGGTGACTTGTATTTTTGCATTTAGTCTGCTATGTGTAGTCTGTCGACAGCGTGGACAAAACACATATTCATTAAATCAACAAAGGCAAGCAAACAACCAGTCTTTAAAATAAAATTATTAGCCAAAACATTGTGCCACATGGATTAAAATCATGTCGCTATTACTCTTAGGAGTGAGATAAGGGCTGGTTTCATTTTCTGAAAAAGTTAGATAAGGTTTTTTACAACACCATCTATTAAAAGTAAAAGCATCATGGTCGCCTTTTAGCCAGTGGGGTTACTGAAGTCCCCACAATGTTTACTCAACCTCTCCTCTCTCCTGTCGGCACATGTGCTCCCTATATTTATATATGGGTCAAAGATTACTCGTTTATGGGAACTATGATATAAAAAATACTCGGCAACCATTTTACTGTTCTTTATGAGGCAAAGTCTATGCACAAACATAATATACAATATTTTATATCACATTAGACCCACGCAAATCATTTTGTGACATATTTTTAAACATGAAAAATACATTGTATTTTATTGATAGTATTTATAGTGTCACTAAAGAGACAAATACACATTTACTTCATGCCATGTAAAACATAAAAGATGACAATAAGTTGTATTAATAGGATTTTTGTATAGCTGTTGACAATACATGCATTATATTATGAAATATGTATACCTACTTAAAAAGAATACTAAAATAAAACTTGCTCAGAAGTTATAAACCCGTATTGGTAAAGAACATGGGAAAAACGTTCACGATCCCATAAATATTGTGAAGGCTCTTTTGTAATAGTAGGATAGAGCCTAGAGGCTCGATTTGATGAGATACTTATATAATTCTACCAGACACATCATGAAATTATTAAACAAATACAAAACTAATTTAACATTGATTAAATATTCAACACTGGCCTCATTATTTTGGAAATTGGTATGGATGTAATAATATTCAAACAAATTAATAACTTCAAAAAATAATATTTTTTTAATAAATTGTCCTTTACACACATAGACACAAATAATCATAACGGCGCAAAAAATATATTTTCTACTTCTACTTTTAAAAAACGTATGGCTACATCGGTTTTCGGTGATTTCGGAAATGTCGAATATCTATTTTGGTTTTACTAATGTATGCACATTAGACTGGCGAGCAGACAGTTGACGACATTACTGACGTCAATGCTTTCCGATATCCATAAATGATTACCAAATCTAAAAACACAAGAATCTTATTGCCTAAGCTAATATTTACGTAACTTTTATCCTATTAATAGGCTCATGAGAAGCCTAGGGGAGACAAGGGAAGAAAGTAACATGGAATGAAAAAGAGAAATATTTGTGAAAAAATATGTTATCTACACTGATGTGCTGTATGAAGGAAATAAGTCATTTTGAACCCCTTTACCTAAGTTGCGCTCACATCGCTGTACCATCAGATTTTAGCTGTATCGAGTCGATGCTGCAAAAATACCCCCAAAGTAAATTTTCGTCGTTTTTTTCAACTGCGTTTATTTTTGTTATTATAAGTTTAATCTTGCATGTCATGTGTCACTAAAATAACACAACTATGCTTCTTGCAATATCGGTGCAAGCAATTATAACTATCTTTCAATTTTTGTAGAGTCCGGTCATAATATGTTTATAACAATCGAAAAATTTAAATTTAGGGACGAAAGTAACAACTTATTACTTTCATCCCTTCATACATTTATGTCGTGAAAAGGATTTTTTTAAATTTAAAGTGGCGCCCTGATTCACCTTGGAAAGTGTAGGAGGGCGCCGCGAAGCATTTCGCTCTCTCTCTCTCTCTCTCTCTGATTTTTTTGTGCCTATCTTCCTATCTACTATCATGGTATTTGTCTATTTAGACCAGCTAGATACATATGATAGCACGCCGAAACAAAATAGTAAATATGTATGAGCGCCGAAGACTGTAAAAGATTGCACACCCCTACTCTATCTCAAAAGCCACGGAACCAAGTTAGATGAAACTTACACTGCTCCTAAGTTGGACTATGCCTAATTCAACGCAAAAATATTTTTTCTGATTCGAATTATATATTTTTTAGATTATGATTTTTTAGATATTTAAGAGATTTTTTAGATAATATATATTTTGTACAAACATACAAACATTTTTTGTAATTGTAATGTAGGTACTGTATTACAATTATGAAATTTGACACACATATTCAGAAGATAGTCGTTTAATAACATATCCAAAAACTATGCAATTCTGATAATATTACATAAATACAGGTCGAATTGATAACCTCATATTTTTTAATTCGATAAAAAAAACACGTATATTGTGTTTTCATAAGACCGCTTGGAATTATTCAAGCAAAAATAGGCTCGTTACGAGTTTTCGAGCCCCTACATTCGGAAGTAATTACATTAGCTTAATATATGCAAACTGGGCTAGTTGTCGGGAAAAAATGTCAACATAAAACTGATTTGCATAGTCTTGTCGCTCGTAAATTATAACTTACAGAACGCGCGTCGTGGTGGCCGGCTCTGATAGGCATTTAAATTAGTGCTATTTTAGTATTCTATTTAGATTTTCCTGTGAACAAAGAAAGAAGTGTATGAATTTATTTTTGTCTTAGCTTTAGTTTCTTGGTAATATCGCCGACAGATTCTGAGGTCCACTATTTGATTCCAGATCAATCTTTTAAATTGGGTTTAATATTGCTTTAGACTGACTGCTATATCACAAAACTCTACTCTGCCTGCCTTCTGGAATAGCTCCCTTTCAAGTAAAAGCATTGTTGGATATAGACGAAAGGAAAATCCCATTAGATTAATTTCCTCATACATACCGTTACCTACTTCGTCGGTTGGTTCTATTTTAAACCCTGCTTCTGTCGATCTTGCTCATAGGAGCAAGACGACGAAGAAAAGAAAAGAAAAAGACTTTGTTGTAGTAAAGACGTGGGTGAGATGGCCTCGAAACTTTTGGTAACATAACTGCGTTACGTATACAGCGTGAAGGCAGGTCGCCAAGTACCGAACACGTAGAAACTTAAATAAATTTAATACAAATTATAATTATGGTTTTTTAGATTTACGCGAATGTTACACATTGAAATAAAACTAATTTTTACGGATTTTATTTCTAATTATAATTATTAATATAACGCATATTATAGCCTACATGTATATTTGGCACTTGGCGGCCTACATTCAATATGTAACGCATATATTATTATTTGTTGGCTAGTCAAGTCAATAAGTAAATTAATCAACGTATACAAGTACAATGAAATAGATATTATTATTTGTTACTTTTTAATGCTACTTTTGAAACCTATTTTGTTTTTCAAAGATAACACTGCCTTGTCTCGAGCACCTACTACACTTTTAAACCAAAATGTAATGAATGCGGTATGAAATTAAGAATAAAATACTTATTTATATTGTTGTTCGCAGCATAATGCCACCGCAGGGTCAGCAGCAAGGGTCGTGGGTCCTGTACGAGACGGACAGTGCCAACATCGACGGTGATGTTCCAGTGCTGGTGCCACCTTCAGCCGAGAAGAGAAAATGGAAGATAGTTTGGCGAAACGTCATCCTCTTTGTGTTCCTTCACATCGGGAGCGTGTACGGAGCGTATCTGTTCTTATTCAAAGCGATGTGGACCACGCGTTTATTCGGTAAGAATACTATTAGAATACAGTCATTTATTAGGTCTTAAAGCACCCACCTGACTAAGGTGGAAAACGAACGAATACATTTAATTATAAATAAATAAAATAAATACACCCAACAGTCACATATATAGTCCAGACCCCACACTAAGATCGAGTCTTGTGTCGTGGGTATCAAAAACTACAAGAGACTTTTCGGTCTCACAAACACCCAGACCCGAAACAAAAACCTATGGATCACACGAAAATTTGTTTCTGTGCGGGGATCGAACCCGCGGCGTCTCGTCACTACGACTTACACTAGCCTGTCCTCAATTCACTCCTGTGTCATTCAAGTGCAGTTTTTATTAAATTATATACCAATTGAGCTAAGTCTAAGTCCCAAAAACTGTTTTAGCCCTTATTTACATTGGATTTTTTTTCCAGCCGTTTTCCTATACCTATGCTCCGGCCTGGGCATCACTGCAGGCGCTCACAGACTTTGGGCGCACAAATCATACAAAGCGCGCCTGCCTCTTAGAATGCTGCTTACTCTGTTCAACACCATCGCTTTTCAGGTACGCTAAATAAATAAATAAATAAAACACCCAGATACATAGTCACATACATAGTGCTGACCTGGCACTAAGATCAAGTCTTGTGTCATGGGCATCAGAAACTACGAGAGACTTTTCCGGTCTCACAAACACCCAGACCTAGAACAAATAACTGTGGATTCCACAAATATTTGTTACGGTGCGGGGATCGAACCCGCGGCCTCTCGTTTCGCAGCCGGCGTCTAACCAACTGCGCCACGGAGGCTGACTAAAATCAGTTACAACCTCTATTACTTGATATGTAGAGACTATATCATAGGGAAACACGCTTGGAATACGCTATAACTTATTTCTGCTAGACCAGAGGTTTATCACCGTGTGGACTGACGAAAAGGCGTTTCGTCAGGTCATTGTCAAAATGTTAGAGGGGAGAATATGTTCAGCAGTGTACCTGCTGTGTATAAAGGTGGATAGTATCGTTACTAAAGTCATACATACTTAATAATAAAGTCATATTAGTTATGCGTTATTACCGCGCTAAATAAAGTTAACACCGCGTTACTCGATCACTATCTCAGCAAAGATTGTATCAAGACACACATACATATACATCACGCCTTTTTCCCAGAAGGGGTAGGCAGACGTGCAACCAGGAAATCCACGTTTCGCCTTGTATATTCCGTCCCATGTGATAGGGGGCGAGCCTATCGCCATATCGGGCACAAATTCCTGACTCCGGACTGATAATGAATAGAAAAATCCATTATCACTTTGCCCGACCCGGGACTCGAACCTGAGACTTCAGCTTTGTAATCATACCGTAGCACAAACGCCACCGAGGCAGTCAGGCAGGTAGACGGTTTCAACTACAAAAAAACTGCAATTAGGTCCCTTGAGTTATTTATTGTTTTGAGCTTCACCTCGTGAGACAGGGTTCTTGCTTATATTATTATATAATTTAAGGAAGTAGAAAATAAATATATTTTCTTGTAAGGTCAAGAAAATACGTAGAGTAGCAAAATTCCATCGGTCTTAGATCCACTTTCTTTTTAAAAGTGTGAATTGTAATGTAACTGTCGTATGAATCGAAGCGCTCCAAACAAGATGCAACCATCGCAAGAGCAACAGTTAGTGTTAAAGTGAAAGGTTAACTCCAAATTATTCTAGAAAACATACGTATACCTATAATCAATTATGATTACAATCATAAAACCATGTAAAAAATGTATCAATAAATAATGATTAATTACGATATGCGGTAGCGTTATCTTAATCGCAACCGCATTATTTTATTTGTCAACTTGACATGAATCACGTTTGCTTGTAAATTGTGACTTAGCTGAGTGATTGTTTACAATTATTCCGTGATGTAACCAATATTTACAAACAAACTTAATTTTCTAAATTCGCATTTCGCATAACATTCGTTCATACCTTGGAGTATTTTACACAGAAACACTTGATATTTCGATATGGACAGATTCTCGTCAAACTTAAGTTCAATAAGTTTGTAAAGTTAATGCTTTGTTGTTTAACTTAGAATTAATAAATTATAATGCTATCACCGACACGGTACAAAAAAAACGGTTATTTTTTTAATGTTTATCGTAAAAATCGCTGAAGGCAATTTATGAGATATATTTCTATTACGTTAATACAGACCCCCCATATTATTATTTCTCATGTATCTTCCATGTACAGACATCGACCGGTTATTATATGTATAGAGAGATATATCGACCAAAACAATTATAACACTCTCACTACATTAAACAAAAATTCCTTTGTTGCCGTTGGTCAATGTTGGTAATTGCTTGTTAAGGCGCTGTGTACAGTCAAAATAGGCTTCTTTAAACAGTTTTTAGCCATACATGTACATTTTAGAGCAGAGACAAAAATGTGTGTTAATCTTGATTATATTTATGAGTGGATCATTGTGTTCAAAACATGCTTTCGTTAAATTTTCTCTATAGAAAAAAAAAACATTAAGTAACTATTAAAGTTTAACCATTAAATTCTAGCATTTTAACTGTATTATTTAAAAACAAATCTTGATAAAATTAATAACAATGATGATGTAATATATAATACTAAGGGGTACTATTGTTTTTATTTATCGATTTAAAGAAAGATACTTACCTAAATATCGAGTCGAAAAGAACATCGCATCATCGCGGCGCGGTCATATTTTGTTCCTCTTTCATTATTTACTATTCACGCGCCTTAAATACAATGATTTATCTTTTATTCATTGTTAAACAAAAAAAAAAGTCATTTGTGCAACAATTAGCGCTGTAACGCATAAGGTAAATCCTTGAAATTGAACTGCTTAGGTTATTTTCACCTTTATATCGAAGTCGTTTTTTAATATTATCGAGGGAGAATATATGAAATAATTGACAGTTAATCTTTGTCAAGTCTTTAATTGGGATCAATTTCTATTTAAATCATTACAGATACAACAGGTGGACGCTTCAATGACTTGTTCCTTACCTATATTGTGAATAATGAAAACAAAAGATAAAACGTATGTACGTATGCGTTTTATATACAAGTTCAAATCAGCGATTAATATTTCAATATCAATAGAAAGGTAATAAATATAATTTATCACTATTGATATGCATCCCCACGTGTTCGCATACGTGATATCGTTTATCGGGCATGTGTTAAACACGCTCATCGATCATAGAGAACGCAACCTTTTAACATTTCTTATCTCGTTATCGCCGACAATTACCCTCTACCCTATAATTCAACTCAACAAATTAATTGCCTCATTATGTGCGTGATCGATAATGAAACTTTCATTATATTATATTATATTCACAACAAAAATACTAGAAATAAGAACAATCTAGCTACTCATAAGACCAGACTCCAAAGGATCAGCAAATCTTTTAAAGCTTACTGTATACACTTTTATAACAAAGTTCCCATTCATATTAAAGCCTTAAGAATTGAAAAATTCAAAGCTACTGTCAAGCAAAAATTATGCAATAAAGCTTATTATAACATTTCAGAATATCTATATGTTTTTATAATTATTTATTGCGTTGGCGAAACAGAGTATGCTGATTTTTCGTTACGGGTTACTTCGTTTCTCTCAGCCATAATATTAAATATAAAGTAAACTTATTCGTATTAAAATATATCCTACTTGCAAATCATAACAAGTTATTATTGAACTGCTCCGATTTAAACCAACCTGTAATTTTTTTAATAATCCCTACATTTTAAACTGGATTTGAAGAGAGCAACAGTAGAGTTTCGTGCCCGTTCTTCTCTAGTGAAAACCGCTTTCCGAACCAGGTGGTAGTTCAAAAAATTACTCAATCTAAATAATGTTGAATATTTTAATGATTCAATAAATTATTTTAATTTCATTTCATATACAATTTTTAGACAGTGAGTCGAATTTAAGACTTGCTTTAAATCCATCTTTCTAATTACACTGCAGAGTAAAGCGTGCTTAAATGTTATTAAGCCTTCTGTAGGCTTTATATCGATAAAGGAGTTACAGTTTCTATGAGATTTTAATTTATGAAAAGATCCTCCAAAATAATATTGTTTTGATTACTTTTATAAAACCAAAGTTCTGAACATTTTTGTTTTCTTTTCAATTAAATTTTTAGAAGCGCGCCTAAAGCCTTAAATAAAGATCCTAAAACGGGTAAACTGACAATCATATTGGCGAAAGGTTTTAGACTGTAAAGATGAACGACCCATAAAACTAGGTGTCATCTGCAGTCGCCGAAAATCTATAATATTAATATTAAAAAACACTAAGGCTGAAGAGCCTGATCGTCATGATTAGTGATTTTCGGTTAATATTCATTAACCAGACATATCAACATTTCTGCAGTTGTTGGCCATATTTCATTTTAAATAAATAAATAAATAAATACACCCAACAGTCACATACATAGTCCTGACCCCACACTAAGATCGAGTCTTGTGTCGTGGGTATCAGAAACTACGAGAGACTTTTCGGTCTCACTAACACCCAGACCCGAAACAATTAATTATTTTTTTACCAAATTATGTGTGTTACCATAGGATCATTTTCAAAATCTATTTATTTATTTTTATTTTTATTGCATTGAATGGACAGAAAAGACAGAAGAGACAAGCATGTTATTCCCTTGATGGTAAGCGATATGACTGCTCATGGACAGTAGCAAAACCAAACACCATGAATTACAAAGCAATGCTTGGCATTCCACTGCGCTCGCCATCTTGAGACATAAGATGTTATGTCTCATTGTGTCCAGTAGTTACTCTGGCTTCAATATCCTTCAAATTGGAACACAACAGTGCATACACACTGCTGTTTGGCGGGAGGAATAGACATTGCGGTGGTACCTACCCTGGCGACCTCTTACAAAGTATGAGAAACCTACCAACAGTAAAATTCTGGTACATAGCATATTTAGTTTACTTACATTGCCGGGTCAGTATAAACATAGGTATCTGAATGTTCACGGCAATGCAGCGAGCGACGTGCACATTCAATAGTTGCTAATATTAACTATTTTGTGTTGTAGGATGCAGTTCTGGACTGGGCTCGCGACCACCGCATGCACCACAAATACTCGGAAACCGACGCCGACCCCCACAACGCTACCCGCGGCTTCTTCTTCTCGCACGTCGGGTGGCTTCTGGTCAGGAAACACCCTGAGATCAAGGCCAAAGGACACACCATTGATATGAGCGACCTCTGGGCTGACCCTGTTCTGCGTTTTCAGAAGAAGTCAGTATAACATTTGAAATTGTATTAATTTTCGATAGTATTTATATAATTCATACATAATGATTTAACAAAAACTAGGTATTGACAACCCAAACACAACGATATATAAAAAAATGCAAAAAATGATTGTCGCTTTTTTTCGATACTTTTAATTGCATTGTGTCTGTAATCACTAAAACTACCACCTCGCTTCGTTTTCGGTCCCAGTCTGGATATACCTGTATATATAATATAAAAGCACGACCAATGACATACTCAGTTTGATTTTATTGCAAGGGCTAATCAGCAGTTATAGCAGAATCGTCACTTTTAGTACCGATATTTGGTGATTGTGGACTGTGTTAGAACATAATAATCGAAATAATTTCATTAAATGATTATTCTTAAAAGCAGCTTATTAATTAATCGTCAGTTTGCTCATGAACTTTATTAACCTTGAAATAATTTAAAATATATTTTATGCGAACTGGAAGACCGAATATGCAAAACAAAACAAAAGTATTGAATTAATGTTTAATATTTATTAGTGTCAGTATATTAATTTACATATTTCCTCATTCATATGACTTTTATTTTGTAATAAATAATCGGTGTTTATGGGTATATTTATTTAAATTTTATTTGTTGATTTTCAGATTCTACCTGATTCTGATGCCTCTGGCGTGCTTCGTCTTACCTTCATATATTCCTACTCTATGGGGAGAGACAGGTTGGAACGCTTATTGGGTGTGTGCCATATTCCGTTACGTGTATGTCTTGAACGTAACATGGCTCGTCAACTCAGCCGCCCACAAGTGGGGCAGCAAACCCTACGACAAGAATATCAATCCTGTCGAAACTAAACCCGTATCCCTGGTAGTACTCGGTGAAGGCTTCCATAACTACCACCATACGTTCCCGTGGGACTACAAAACCGCTGAGCTGGGAGACTATTCCCTTAACTTCAGCAAACTGTTCATCGACTTCATGGCAAAGATTGGATGGGCGTACGACCTAAAGACCGTATCGCATGACGTCGTCGAGAAACGAGTCAAGAGGACTGGCGATGGAAGTCATTCGGTGTGGGGCTGGGATGACAGAGACGTGCCTTCCGAGGAGAAGAAGGAAGCCACTATCATCAACCCAGACAAAATTCACTAATACTCAATGAACCATTCCAAACCAACGATTTCATATTTATATTTTAAGCCCTAAGATGTAAATGTATTGATACGCCAATTGTGAAGGAATATTTACGTCCACTTTTATCACAATCCAGATTTTTTATAAAATTGGACGTAAATACATATAATTTATTATTATTTATATTTCACTGCAGTTGTCTTTGTAGTGGTCATTGAAAGACTTTACCTGTATAACTTAAGTTAATGTAAATTATGGTGCCCAAATATTTTTATTTAGTTAATGTTTAAATAATTATATTGTTTTATTTTATATGTTATTATCCTCCAAAACGGTCATCCAATTTGACATAAAAATATTTTTTAATGATTTGAACAAATACGGGGGACAAGTTAATAATATGTACATACCAAGGGACAAGTGTATAATATTATGCTAAAAAAGAATAAATGATCAGTCCATTAAAACTTTTTTTTACTGGTAGTTAGCCAGAAACTTCTCTCTTACTAGTCCGCTAGATAATTTTAAAAAGTCCAAGATCTGGCACGACACAACACGACTTTACCTACTATTGATTTTGACTGCCTCGGTGGCGTAGTTGTACTACGGTACGACTACAAAGCTGAGGGCTCGGGTTCGAATCCCAGGTCGGGCAAAGTGATATTGGGTTTTTTTTATTCATTATCAGCCCGGAGTTAGGAATTTGTGCCCGATGTGGCGATAGGCCCGCCCCCTATCACATCATGGAATGGAACATACAAGGCGAAATTTGAGGGTCCTGGTGGCGCCTCTGCCTACCCCTTCTGGGATAAAGACATGAGTTTATGTAGGTATGTATGATTTTATTAAGTTCTAGATCGGTTGAATGAGATGACAGATATCTAAATAAAATAACATTTGTCGTAGTTGGTTGTCGAAATACCGACATGTCACTAAAAACTACTACATCTCCTCTAATACCCTACTAGGTAAATTTCCAATGGCTGTTGTAAGATAAATTGCAACATATTTTTTTAATTATTTAGAAGGTCTCGCAAATGAGCAAGAAGTCACATGATGATAAGTGATCACACATGAACATCCCCAACACGCGGATCATAGATGTAGGTAACGGTATTATTATTTATTATTTGTTTGATTAATTACAACGGCTTACACCAATTACAGTAATTATGAACAAAAAAAGAAAATACTAATTTAACACAAATAATCACAAACATAAAAAAATAATTTAAAAGTAGAAGCCTTATTCGTCACATTTTTCACAAAATGTGCTATGAATGTGGTATTACCAGGCGCAGAGAAATTCCAATTTTTCATAATTATTTTCTCATTCCAATAACTGGTACCAAAGCGATGATGCTAGGAAAGTGATAGTCACAGATACTTTATATCCGAAGTCCAAATCGAATTAGTAATCGACCCTAGCGCTTGGCAACTCAAAGTTATTTCATTGCCACTAAACTTAAGGCACCTACATCTTTACGAAACAAAATACTAAGAAATACAATAGGCAGACTAGTTTCTAGGTTCAATAAGAATAATATGAAAGCATCGGATATGTATTTTAATGCACTATTTGTACCCAGCCGTGCGTAAAACCTCTATTTCGATTTATATTGCAAACATAATATTATGTGGAAAATGTGATTTATTTCCCTAGTTCTTGTATTTCTCGAGGAATAAAATACTCTGCTTGTCTCGGTGGCGTAGTTGCAATACGGTACGATTATAAAGCTGAGGTCTCAAACAAGAGCAGGCTCAGTCCAATCCAAACATGACGTCATATATTATACAAAAAGCTCATTCCGTAGCGTATTCATTAGATTTTTTAAAACAATTTTATTCCCATTAATTTTGTTAATAAAAATAGATTATGTATATTTTGTATTAATTTCAATTTTTAAAAATAAACGATATACTGGCTGCTGTTAAATAATAATAAATTAATTATTTAGAGCGTTTTTATGGAATTATTATTTGTTAAGTAAACATTACACACTTATGGCTTTATTCATAGACAGATTTAAACCTATTTTAGCTATCGAATGTTTTGTCTGCTTCGCTCAAACTGAATTCTAAAGTCTTCCGAAAGGGACAAAACATTCAATAACTAAAATAGGTTTTATATCTCTCTATGACTAAGGCATTTAAAGTAAATTTACTTAATTAATGCGATACCCGAGTCCAAATGAAGATATCATAATATATTCGCGTTTCTTACATTGTGAATTTGATCATTTTAGTATACGATGATGCAGACATTGAATAAAGCATATCTATTTACGTTTTTGCAAAACTAACATAGCGTATGTGTCAAAAGTTCGTCACTGTTGATTACGTGTAACATTATACGCAGCCGAGACTGTAGGCAGTAATTTCAATTAGGGGCGGTCGTATTGTACTGCATAGTATGGATGCCTTCAATTTGACTGATTGTGTATACGTAATTACTTTCACACTCAGGGTGTGTTTTTTATACATCCGTCTATATTTTAGATCACAATATCTTAAATTTGACTCTTAGAGCATTTCTTTACAACAGTAATCAATTAAATAATATTGACACATTTTTTTTCGTGATTTGAAGTTCGGCCATTACGAATTTCATAGTCTATAGTGATAATTTAATTATTGGGTGCTGTTTTTTGACATTTTATTAGATTTGATTATGTTAAAATTTTAATCATTCTCCATCTATGCGCACAGTATTTTTTGTGAAAGTAGGCCTTGCCTTGCCGTATACTAAATTAACACTAAGAAAAATGAAATTATTTATGGCTTTATGAGTCTTTCTAAAGTTCTTGGCATATCTTTTATTGACTTTGGATAGAGGTGGCAAAAATTCCATTTGTTGCCCTAGCCGCTTTCTGCTGCGTACGACGATGCTCACTGACAATAGAGCTTGTACTCTAAACATTGTTGATAAATATTCCTATTCGCAAAACACAAAAGGTAGTCGACGGATTGACTTGAAAATTTAAACAACGTTGCATTTCAATAAGAGTATTTTTATTTATAATGGTTATTGACACAGATATTTAGGCCTTAAAAATACGAGATGCTTAGGCAATATTATATATTGTAATATGAGCTCCACAAAAAAACAAGCGAGGGAGGACTCAATTACTTTATGGCACACTTTAATATAATTACTTAAATCCAACCGCGACATCATCCTGTAAAACATACCGTATGGCCTTCGCAAAGCCCATCGAGATCAGTTCTTTCCGCGCTCTAGTCACGGTGACATCGACCCTTGGCGGGTGCGAGTTCATGTTATAACTACCACAATACACTCACCGGAATGAACATAGCAAATGACACTGAAACATACGAGAACAATTCATACACTTTCTTCGGACCGATCGGTATGGCGTTCTATGACAATGGAACCGCTTTAGAGGATACCTACACGGTCAAATGTTTTTTAAGCATATCTCTGCTGTTTGTCATGATTGTTAGTATCACGGGGAATGTGAGCACTTGTGCGGTGATCGCTCGGAACCGCTCTATGAGGACTCCTACAAACTGTTACATCTTTCATCTGGCCGTGACCGACCTGTTGATGGTATTCTTCATACCTATAGAAATTTACTTGCTCTGGATCCCAGAATTCTACCCGTTGGGAGAAATTGGCTGTCGAATACACTTAGTGCTGTTCGACTGCCTGTGCAACTGCAGCCTGCTCATAATAACAACGTTCACAGTGGAACGCTATCTGGTTGTGAAGAAACCGTTTCTACGCCAAAAACTATCGAAAAATTCCCGTGTTTGTAAACTAGTTGCAGTGATGTGGATTATATCGTGCTGTTTCTGTATACCGGACCTGTTCTACACGGATTTTAGAGAGAGCAAAAAGTATGTGTTTTGTTACGTAACAATGTCGCATATACTGACGTTGTTTGTTACAGCGGAGATTTTCGTGTTTTACGCTATACCGATGACGACCATAATAGTGATGTATGTGCTTATTACCATTGAACTGAAGTTTAAAAAGAAGCTACGGAGTAGTCCTGCCAACGGCCAGCAGAATCGGGACAAAGCTGTCATAATGTTGGGTTTGTAATCTATTAATCAATACTTTATCTCCCCAATTGTTAAGTACCACGCGTTATATCAAGAGCCTATCAAATTCACATTATGACTGCAGCGAACAGTCCAATAACTTCCACTTGGTGTATTTTCCATGTACTACACTATCGATTTCAGCAATAAGAGGATTATGATTTATAGAAAGTCCTAATTTTATAAATATAAAGTCATCTGTAATTAATGGTATGTATAATAGTAATTTCTTGCCTTAAGCATTAGTTTTTTTTGTGTCGAAAATAAAGCTATTATTAATAATTAGAATGGTAATACATCAGTTATTTTATTTATTTTAACGGAACACACAGTGTTACAAAATCTTAACAGAGTAAAAACTATACACTAATTACGTATTTCCACAAATAGAATACGCTGATAATTACGCCGAAAAACCGCTAAAACGAAGTTATTTCTTATAATTCAGATTCTGGATGCTCAGGTTCCGCTTTCCTGCTCAGCTTTCACCATTTCGATGTTTGGCTTCGTTGGTTGTGAGACCATTGACAATCATATTTTTCATTAATTATATCAAGCCAGCGTTTTTTGGACGATATCAAAATCTTGGCAAGTTTTGTTAAGGCCAAGGCATATTTTTTCCAAAATACTCCTAGTAGATTTTGTGACACGTGACTGATGCATCTGAAGCGACTTTCTACCACACTAACGATTCAAAAGCTAAAATAACATAATATTTTTATTACCCTTTAGTTTCAGTTTTTACACAATAAATATTATTATGAATATTACCTACAATCTGTTACTCTAACGTATATAATAAAATAAGAAAATAATAAAAAGCGTATTCTTTTAAATATATTTTCATTGGTTTGTTTTCAGCGGCTGTAACGCTCTCTTTTTTTCTGTTCTGGTCACCGTACTGCCTACTGCGTATAATGTTAATATGGCCGAAATTTATATACGAAGAACATTATAATGTAAGTACATTTTAATATACATTTTCAATAAAGATCAGATAGGAAGAAAAAATAGTATAGTCTCGTTTTTGACCTTTCTAGATATGACTTAATCAATGTCAAACAACATTTAGGAATATCTAGAAGGTGTATATTTCAATTATTTTTTTAAGTAGAAAGACTTAAAATAAGTTTTCAGATTAATTTACAAATAATATCCAATAGTTTTGAGTAGACTATACATATTAAATAGTCTATTCGTATTCCAAACATGAAGACTAATTTCGCCAGACTTTCAGAACGTTAAAGAGGATTTCTTGAAATTATATCTCCAACGCCTGAAAAAAAAAGGATATCTGCGGACGTCCAGCCGGTAGCCATGGCTCTTTCATACGAGACAAGTTTGCCGACTACTGACTAGATTGTTAGAAAGCAACTGAGTGTAGTACTTACTTATCCTTAGTAACAGCATTAGAAATCTGTTTAACAGTAATTATGGATGAAAAATTAACATTAAACACATTTAGATGGACTTATTTACTAATAATGTTAATGTTAGAAATGTCAGCATAAAATCAACATTATTGTTAAATAACATACACATAATATATTATATTTAGGTATATCTAATAAAAGCCCCTTCAGGACTGGTAATATGGCTTATCTTGAAAATTCATTTCCATGAATATACAAGACAAAAATTAAGGCGTCCAGCAATGATCGTCGGTTCTTATCGAGCAAGACTCTTTTTCAATTACCCCTTCCGCTATAAAATACCAGTAAAATACATAATATACACTTTATACAATCACGAATTTTACTTAATAAGTCAATTAATAAGTAACCATTAACTGTATTTTACCAGCATAGCGTGGACAAAGACTTAGATGTAATGCAGCGTTACCTGAATTGCTAGCTACGAGCCGTAGCTCCGTAGCTCCGTAGCGCGGAAGGATGCGCCCAGCTGTGTGTGGCACAAACTGTCTCTAGGAAATACTACCCACTAACCTACTCGCACTCTTACATAGAATTTCTTTTAATATACCTTGAAGTTTCGTCTTCTCCATCGAAGTATTTTCCCAATTTATTTTTAGAATACTGTAAACTCAAACGTATTAAATACATTACGAAATATTATTTAGTTACGTACGTTCATATGTATATATGTAATTTATTAATTATTTTCAGACCTGGAGGATTCTAAACTACTTATGTTACAATTCTTACGTGTCTACCGCTGTAAATCCAATACTTTACAGTCTGATGTCACAGAAGTTTCGGCAAGCTTTCAAGGTAACTTATTATTAAACTGCGTAAAATATTTCCTTAATAATTCTTAATTAACCCTGTTATTAGCTTTTGTATAATATATTATCAGCAATGTTTGATGTTCTTCAAAAGGGTTGATAAAATTACAATTACGTCCTTAACCCTATATAATATAATGCCTCAATAAGTTAACAATATTGTTAATTTTTTTACTATATTATTTGTAATTTTTAAGTACTTTCCTATCCTTGAAGAGCGAATGAGTGCGTTTCATCTCCCTTTGTAACTTGCCTCACTGCCTTCAAAATATTTTCGTATTAAAGTAAAGAAGATTATTGTTCGCCTCAAGAATTTTAATATGAATATTTAAATTGTTTTAACGTTATATTAAAATAGCATACAATGTTCAAAGTATACCAGTTTGGGTATTAATGAAAACGTTGTTATTTCCATGTGCAAATAAAGCAAATATTTCTTCTCCAATGTCTATGAAATGTTGGCTTGATAAAAACACTAGCAACCTACCGTTAAATGCCACATAAATGTCAATTACTTTTGTCTATGTGTTAATATGATAGCCTCCGTAGCAGTCGCCGGCTGTGAAACGAGACGCCGCGGGTTCGATCCTCGCACCGAAATAAATGTTCGTGTGATCCACAAGTATTTGTTTCTGGTCTGGGTGTTTGTGAGACTGAAAAGTCTCTCGTAGTTCCTGATACCCACGATACAAGACTCGATCTTAGTGTGGGGTCAGGACTATGTATGAGACTGTTGGGTGTATTTATTTAATATGTTTTTCATCCGGTGGAGACATTCTTTGTCGCACACTTAGGGCCAGTTGCATAACTTAACTTTGACGACCTTTTCAGATGTTATTTTATGGCCTTTGCGCTATTACCACCCCGCAATTCTGCAAGTGTCTAGTGTTTCAAACGAAAAATTTAAAGTAAAATCACAGAGGACGACTTTGTCATCGCCACACATTTGAAATCTCGAATGTATGATTTGACATTGTCAAAGTAACAGTTATAGTTAAAGTTGGTTTATGGAACTGGGTCTTTAAGGCAAACTATTTTGTCACAATCGAGCTTATAAATAAAAAGCTTGCACTGCTTTGAAAACATCTTCCTCTTCATTCCATTTTTCATTATATTCAATATGATAGGCCTAATGATATAAATAATTTATGATAAGCACGATTTTTTTTAACATTGTAATAAACAAATGAAACAGGAATCATTTTTACCACGGTTGCTTTATGTAAATAAAAACTCACATCCATCAACATTCAGTCCTAAGAGAAATATGTATGTATGATATAGGCTCTACAAGAATTGATCTATACAGATTAGAGCAAACTATATATGTACATATAGCAATATTGGCAGACTTTCTTCTTATACGGCAAATCAGCCATACCGCGCCTCATGGTATCTATACTGCTATTCAGATTGGTGCCTTCTACATTTACTTTCCATTACGCTAGTAAATTATTTCAGCCTGTACCTCAAATGAATTACGTATTTAACATAGTATATTTTTACAGTTTAAATTGATTTACTTTTGAATGATAAATGTGACTCGAAACGTCATACGCATGCCTTGGTCGACTATAATTGTAACGGTATTTAGCATTATATTTGGCTTTGTTAGAAGTGTAAATACACGTTAAGTTGGTTATCCCAATAAAATATAAGAACATATATTTTATCTAAGACAATGGAACAAATTAATGGAAAGAAAACATGTAAATAGGTTTTGAGTAATTCGTCGTTGGGATGAGTTATATGTTGTTGCAATTGTATATTTTTGAATTTCAGGACATCTTCAATGGGAGGAAACCTCGTGCCAGAAAAAGGGCGGATTCCAACCGAAACACGTCATCAACGATCAATAACTGCAACGACGTCGTTAAGGGAAATACAAATCTATACGTTAATAATTATTAATATTTTTACTATTGGATCAATTGTTTATTACAATCGACGCCGCATACAAAAACATGTACCATGCAGCGTACCTCAATTTATTGAATTATATAGTTTAATATGAAAAGCATAATTACTGTCTTACCGGTTTAAACAATCAGACGAACTGATATTTGTTCATAGGAAACTTTGAGCTGCCTCTTTTATATTATAACTGTTTCTGAAACGATGAGCTAAGTGAAGTGTAAACTGTGAAACTTTTGTGAAGTCTTACACGCTCCTACTTTAAGGCAGGCGTCCACATATTCGGATCGTACGTAACTGACGGATCGTATTAAACGGTTTTTTTATCAGCACACAACACAATATCAGCGTCGATCGGATTTGCCGACATTCTAACTCAATGGTGTAAATAATCCGTTTGATGTAATGCGTCCGATACGTACGGTGCGGATATGTGGACGCCTGCCTTTAACTGCATATTATACAAAATTTGTGTACGATTTACAAGATTATGGATAGAAAAGATAATAATTCGTCAAAAGCATTAATCTTAATTCGATTTAATTTAGTTGCAACATGCGTATGTTTCGGTACATTAAAGCCTTTTTAATGTAATGACTCAGATGTACTGTCAACGTTAATACCTTTTTCATCCTTACGACTTTTAAGATGAACTTGACGATTTTCAATTTTCTTGTAATATCTCGCTGACCTTATTAAATCACAAAGTATTAATTACTACATATGGTATATTGGTCTTCCGGCTATCTATTAACAACTATCTATTATTAACTTTGTTGAAACTGCTTTTACAGATTTTGAGCAAAATATCAATTTAAAAACAGTGTGTTCCAATCATCCCTACCCCTAGGGTTGGTTGTAAGTGTAAAGGGATGTTTGTAACATTGTAAATATTAAATAAAAACATAAATTGCTTTCGTTTATAAATATGTTCATTTTGAATTAATCTTTTACCTTTATCCAAATTACTGTAAGCATAATCAATGTCATTTTTCAATTAGCAAAAAAATAAATATTGCTGGATCTTTTTGGATCTAAGATTTTTCTTTTCGTTTTTGGCTCTCATGCTTGCACGGAGAATAAATCTTTGTCTTAACTTACCTTTTAATTATAATTCCTTGATTTTGGCTATTATTACTTGGAAATAATAAATAAAATAAATCTTTTTCAGATAATACGAGCATAAATGTATGAAGGAATCAAAGTAACTATAACTAAAACCTGATGCCACAGCTCTATGAGCGCAACTTAGGTATACGGTGATGAGTTCATGAGGAAACAACTTGTGTCCGTCATACTGCACATCAGTGTAGATAACATATTTCTTCACAAATTCATTCGTTACTTTCGTCCCTGGTCTCCCCTATGTTTCCAGGTGGCTCAAGGATCTACAGAAACGACCGCCCATTGCCCATACGCTGTAAAACAATTTCTAATTTGTATTTTCATAACATTCTGTAATATACTTATGCACAATAAAGAGTATAATTGTGTGTAACGTTGTTATAACTTGTCGAAACATATTTCGATAAAAAATATTATACTACTTTTTTTTTTCGAGAGGAAAAGCTATTAAACTCCCCTTTCGGGGGAGGTCGAAAGGGGTATGTCAGTGTCACTGGTCTTCCAGCTCGGAACAATGCGGATGTTGTATACCTATTATACTACTTGCTAGTATGGAAATTAAAAATTGGATAGTCATAAGGGAAATCTTTCAGTGATTTTACGCCAGTTCCATGCAAGACTTGGTACAAGATATTGGAACAAACTTATAATTTGTAGTTTAAGAGCCAAATACATGATCATGTTACCTTGCACCGCCTCGCTTAGTCCTTAATTGAGTTCTTACAGATATTTACTTGAAGGTCCAAACAAACATGATAACAAACTTCACTACCAGAGAAACTGTAGTTGTAGTAGACGAATTATTTACTCGACGTAATTAAATGCTAACTTTATAAATTAGATTTACCTAGAAATATAGAAACAAACATCCAACATAGTTCTGACCATTGGTTCTGACACCAAATATTGCATAAGTCTTGTGTCGTCACTATGAGAAATTACTTCAGACTTTTTGGTCATGCAAGCCTCCGACAGCCTCCGTGGCGCAGTTGGTTGAACGCCGGCTGCGAAACGTGGGGCCGCAGGTTCGACCCAAGACAAATATTTGTGTGATCCACAGGTTTTTGTGAGACCGAAAAGTCTCTCGTAGTTTCTGATACCCACGACACAAGACTCGATCTTAGTGTGGGGTCAGGACAATGTATGCGACTGTTGGGTGTATAATTTATTCAATTATTTAATATATTTTTCATCCGGTGGAGACATGGGGGAAGTCCCCGAGTACCGGACACTTAAGGAATAAGAAGAATAATAAAAATCTTGTGATTATTTAACACATTGATTTGTCTCATGACATATATAATAATTCTCACCCATATGCTAAATCAACATAGATATTTGATCAGCCTCACATGTTTCTATACATTATGTAATTTCTATGTAAGAACCTTTATAAGTAAAAAGACATTGGCAAAAAGGTCCCATAATATCGGATATAACTTTATTATTTAAACCTAAAAAAAACGAACCTCAATAAATTCGTCATAATGTACATTTCTATCAAACTAATGAACTGAAAATGAAAGAAAATTAAACTTATTCTTAATGAAAGTTGGTCATAAATTTACGAATGTTTCTAAGAAATATAAAACTCTATTCATATAAGCGGCAGAAGTTGCAAATGTAGTTATCTGAGTTTTCTTCAACGTCAGCACACGCTTTACTGGTGGTAGGTCTCTCATATGTGAGATGACGCCTGGGTAGGTATCACCGCAGTGTTTATTTCTCCCGCCAAACAGTGATGTAAATGCGCTGTTGTGTTCCGGTTCGGAGGACATTGTAGCCAGTGTAACTACTGGACACAATGAGACTTAACATCTTATCTCTCAGGATGGCGAGCGCAGTGGAATGCCAAGCATTGCTTTGTAATTCTTGGTGTTTTTTTACTTTGCCACGGTCCATGAGCGCTCGTATCGCTGACCATCAGGCGAACGGCATGCCCGTCTCGCCATTCACCGCAATAAAAATAAATAAATCTTTAGACGCTTAGTGAGATGAAAAGCCACTTTAAGAAAATATTTTCTAGTTAAAAGCATGCACCTGTTGACATACCAAGCACATGTGCAGTTAAAGCTTATAAAGAAAATAAATAAATCAATATTCCTCATACTCCTCGGTAAAAGTTAGCTCGTGTCGTCGTTCTCATCGCTTTAATTATTTTTCTTATATAATCGAACATGGTACTTTTGGGCACATCCCATAACCATTACCCAGAGCCGTTGTACTCACTGTCGGTTTTTCACCTACAACCCTAAAGAAGCTGTTTGTTTTAAGGCACACGCTTATATCAATTTTTGACATAAAACAGGTATTGCAAACCGAGATAAAATAAAGTAAATAAATATTGCTCAGCGTTTTCAATAACTGTAAGAAAGTTGTAGGAAAACATAGAAAAGAATAAGAATTGAGAAAATGTATTACCTTTCTGAAAATCTATTCTGTAATAAGAAAAACGATCCAATAACTGCACAAGCAATAGATCCGATGTTGTGTTGCTTTCATAATTTTTATTAGGGTTTCGTGTACGAGTAAAGAAAATATGAAAGATTTCGTTTAATAAGACTGTTATCTTCTTTAGCTGCTTCAATGAAGTAATTACTAGTAATCTTCAAGTCTTTATTATATTTGTACTACTAAGAGCAATATGTACTCAGTCTAAACATCTTTGGCAAGTAAGATTAATTAATAATGTATATACTAGTATACAGATTCCGAACCAAATTTTAGTATCACTTTAGAGTCAATATTTGTTATTACATTACGCCTAGATAAAAAGCTATAGGAATGTGTGTAAAACTCTTGCTTGACCAAGTTTGTAATTAATTGGAAATCCTTCATAATATCTAGTTTCTTTTTCAACTATTGTAAAGTTTGCATCGGTTTTTATAGTTGCAATATTAAAATGTAATCACACAAACAATAAATAAAATATTCGTCAAAATTTATCTGTGATATAATTATACGATTTCATTCAAACTTCAATTATACTAAATTGTAGCGTTACACGTCGTAAATTAGTGAGTAAAGTAATCAAAACCTTTATTAAAATATTATACAGTAAATAACATTTCCCATAATCGATTATAAGTACAAAATTTTTTAAACAGCCTCCATAGCTCAGTTGGTTGGACGCCTCACGCCGGCTGTGCAACGTGAATTGATGCCGGCTGCATATTGAATATTTCTGTGATCCACAAGTATTTGTTTCAGATCTGGGTGTTTGTGAGTCCGAAAAGTTTCTCGTAGTTCCTGATACTCACGACACAAGACTAGATCTTAGTGTGGGGTCAGAACTATTTATGTGACTGTTGGGTGTATTTATTTTTATTTATTTATTTTAAAAAATCCTTATATTATTCAAGACATCAGAAAATGTTTATATGCAATGTGGCAACCACTAACAATGACATAATGGACTATCATATTAATAACTGCGAGCGGGGACGCGGCAACTTCAGCATAGTTCTCAAACGAACGACCGGCGATGCCTCAGAAACTTTCGCAATAAGTACGACTGGTCCACAAAGTCAATTTTCATTGAGCGGTTCATAATGCTCATCGCATGTCATAGTCCCAAGTATGCTGCATATTTATATTTTACTAGCGGCCCGGCCCAGCTTCGGCTAGGCGCTTATTTGTTTAGACTCCACACCAAAAATCCAATATTCCCGTTCAAACTTATTTATTCCTGAAATCAACCTAAGTCTCTTACGGTTCCCTTTCCTTTGCTTCCCGTCCCGTCGCGTTCCTTTTCAGTCAATTCCACCCTAACCTATCCTACCCCATCTAGTCTCATTATTTCCCATCGAATCCATCCGGATCCGACCGGTCACATCGCCCCATCCGTCCCACTTTATCCCATTCCATCCCTCCATATCTAAATAGTACATCGTTAGCAGCTAACTGAAAACCTATTTTCTAATAAGGTTGTTACCAAAACCGTTCTTAGTGTATGTCTATTCAGAAAGTAAATATCTATTCTAAATATAATGATATTCACCACTTAAGGCTTCCGTTCTGTAAGAAAAATATGTGTCATAATATTTGCTTCTAGCATGATAATTTAGCCAAAGATCGTAGACGATCTATTGTTATGGATCACAGCAGCACTATCAACTTGTTAACTGTCAATTAGTATTTTATACAAAAGCACAAAGAAGGTTGCATTAGAAAAGATAATTTGCTCGTTAGGTTTTCTTTATATTTTAATGTTACGCGCAACTTTTATTATTTTTTTCTTTCATAAGAACCTTCTGACAATAACAACAAAAAAATAATAAGCGAAAACAGTTCAGCCGTTCACGCGTGATGCCGTGACCAAGACAAATAGGGATTCATTTTTATAAATATGGAAAATTACCTTCTAGCAGCTTAACTCAGACTCATGTGGGCGCAATTAGTACCTCATTACGCCCTTAGTGACTTTGTTCGTCATAACATCTTATCAAGTTATTTGTTTCGAGCAATATAAATTAATAAATTGTTAATTTAATTTAAGAAATGCTCCTTAAACAAGTTTCTATTGTTTATTGCACCTCCGCCGCTTTATACCTATTTAGTTAAGTGTGACTGCCTCGGTGGCGTAGTTGTATTACGGTACGGTTACAAAGCTGAGGTCTCGGGTTCGAATCCCAGGTCGGGCAAAGTGATATTGGATTTTTCTATTCATTATCAGCCCGGAGTCAGGAATTTGTGCCCGATATGGCGATAGGCTCGCCCCCTATCACGTTAAGGGACAGAACATGCAAGGCGAAATGTGGGTGTCCTAGTGGCGCCTCTGCCTACTCCTTCGGCCGTTATCAGGCGTGAGTTTATGTATGTATGTAGTTAAGTGAGTTAAGAACCTTCGAAATCTTAACACAAAACTTAATCAATAAATAAAGGTGATATAGGTCTGGTTATAGACATAAAACCTTATATAACTTCTATCCCAATTACAAAGTTATGCCTGAAACTGACCACTAATATTTGGGCGGCTTGTCTTAGATACAGCACGCAATCGGCTAAGGCGGTGACAGTAATACCCCAATCAAATGAACAGTCACGCTCGCTCAACATACGTGCGATTACAATGAGAAATCAACAGGAATCTGTCTTGAAAATGTGGCTTACCTTTAGGTGTATATTATTCAATTATTATAAATCGTGGTCACAATATATAAAAAAAACATCCCGGGTGTCATAAACATCTTTTTAGACGTTATAGAATAAGCATTTTGTTTAACTGAACGAAATGGATATACTCGTAATATCCAGTAGATGGCCGGATTCAAACAATTTCGACCACATCGCTGACGAAATCTTTAGGGAAGCCTTTTGTTTATTAGTGGACTTCTCGTGGTTGAATATGATGATAAAATAATTGTCATAGGAATATTCATATGCAGCGTTATTTTATATAAACCGAGACAGTTATAGGAAAATAATATGATTTGTTATTTACAATTCACATATACATCTTTTTTTTAATTACTATAAATGCTGCACGCACCTAAAGGGATGGTAATACCTTGTCCAAGACTTTGGTATTATTAATTGGTGCATTGGTGGTGTTATTTTCAATGGTGTGCCCAAAATAAATAATAAATAAAAATTCACCATGGTTCTTTTTTTTAACCATGCCCCATAAGTTCCTTCTCTGATACCTTAGGGAAGTTCAATGTACCCATGTTGTGTTCAATATTTTTAAAAGAAATATGTAGTCACTTATTTCTCTTCGTTTACGGAGAGGCAATAAATGGATTTTTTTGCAGACTCCACCAATCTCTTCTACAGATGATCGTGACGAAATGACCGCTCACAACAAATGTGTTCTGCAACTCATCTTAGATTTTCATGAGCAAAGAGCAGCAGGATAGAATTCCAAGTCATATTAAATTGCGCAAACACCAAAAGGCAATGTTGTCAAGCTCCTTTGCTTTTTAAACATCTACACACAATAAATCGAATGCTATTATTTGGTTTAATTCCAAAATACAGAACACGATGCGAGTACAAATTGGAACGTGTACTACACTGTGTTATTTTTAATGAAACTGTTTAACAGAACCAAGAACACAGGAGGAATACAACGCTTCAAAGCGATTTCCTCTATCCCGGCGGAAAGTTCCCGCGTTTAAACTCTTCTACCGCACAACTTTTACTTCTTAAGAGTATGCAAAACGTAGGAAATGAGATTACTTCGCACAATACTGCATATTGTACAATAATATTATGCATAAGACTTGGGCATGGTAGCCTCGACTGAGCTCATGAAACTACTACAACTTGTTGGCGGTTGCCGTTCATCAGGAGGCATGGAACTAAAACTGAAGTGGAAAATAGTTCTTATTTGTAAATTTGAATTTAACCGCATAAGTCTCAAAATACTTATAACAGATGAACAGGTTCCATGGTGATCAAAATAAGAAGTCTTTATCAGGAATAAGTCAGTACGTAATAGTTAAAAAACCATATTTTTCATGCTGTATTTATTACGTGTCAAAATTTAAGATTTAATTCGAACAAATTGACTAAACGCTGTACATACCTCTAAAAGGTGTGATTTTCGCGTAAATGCATAAATTTATTTATTTTAAACTTTATTGTACACCTGTGACATACAAAAAGAACACAATAGAAAAAAAGAGACGTACAAAAGCCGGTCTTATCGCTCGAGGCGATCTCTTACAAACAACCAATAAATAAATGTGAAATGTAAATGTTTTCCATTGTTACGTTTATCAACATTCACAGTGACGAATGGGAGAAATAATTCACGACAAAAACATTATATTTTCAACAGTGATATAGATTTTCCGGATCCATTCATCTCAGATAACTTCTCGTAAAGAATAATCGCGCGCATTCCCTACAATGAGTGGCTTACTAACCTTCAGATTTGTTATGAAGGTCATAGATATAATCGAGCAGTTTAGTTAATGCAAAAATTGGTGTAGCACATAGAGTGCAAAATTAAATTTTCGTAAAGAATAAAGTTTCAAATTGCTTACCACATACACGGGCCGACAAAATATTATGGCTATATTCATAGACAGATTTAAAACCTATTTTAGTTATACAATGTTTTGTCCCTTTCCAACGACTGTTGAATTCAGTTTGAGGGAAGAGGACAAAACTATTGATAACTAAACTGGGTTTTAAACTGTCACAAACAGTTTAATATAAGGCCGTTAGACGTTTCCACTTAAGAAAAATGAGAAAATAATAAGGATCACGTGCAGACTGCAGGTCGCTTTCAAAAGGTTGCCATACTAAAACTTTGAAAAAGGTCAAGTTCAACAGGCAACAACCTGTGGCTACTGACTAAAATATCTTGAAATTTAAGCCAGCTTTTTAAGTATAGAGAATTTATGTGACACCTGTTGATATACTGTATTAATATATAATGTACATGGACTGTGGAATGTTCATGTGTTCACTGTACTAGGTAATTTATTTTAATAATTACAGGGATTCTGCGTTTCACTGGTCTCTAATCAAATAATGTGCGCCATATTGTCATATTATAATTACATTCGGTACGGAAAAAATAAAGTTTAGCATAATAATAAAGTTTATACTAACAACAATACCTAACAACAAATACCGAAGTAAACTATACAGTATTTACTATTTAACTTTACTATCCTATATTATTTCATGTAAAATAGGGTGCAGGTGAGTGAGATGGTTAAACGCTTTTTAATCATCTCACGTTACCAATTACCAATGATGAAGGTGCATAACACCTTATTTGCATTTAATTATTCAGTACTGCGTGACAAAATCATTAAGATCTTAAAGCTGGCGTGATAGTAGCATCCGCAAGCATGCCGAACTAGAAGATCTTTCGACCTTATCCGTAATACCGGAAGGTGAGATTAACTGTTTTCTTCTCGACTGTGAAAAAATACATAAAATTATCTTTCCAGTAATTAACCTTTGCTTGAGGTAGGCGCCACGTGATTTCATTATATAGTATGTGGCAAATACATTTAGTTAATATTTACACGACTAACGGCGTAACATACAAATTGTGCACTTCATAATTATTACATTCACCAATCACACGTGCGGGGTCACGTGTCAGCTATAATAATAATATTGTGCCTGCGTAAATGATAAATTAAAAGCTTTAGTAGAACAAATTTAATTGCTTCTTGACAGAGCTGTGTCAGCCAGAGTGCTAAAATCAAAAACAATTTTTCACATCGTTAAACTCTCATTTCCTCATAACATTCAACGGTTGCTTATTGAGCCTCCTACGCTGTTAGATTGTGAGCACAAGTTAAACTCAACAAGTCGCTCTGGCTGCTGCGAATGCTTTGTAAATACGAATTGGTCTCGTAGCTCATCTCTGTTGCGATACTAGTCTACCACAGAAAAATATAAACCTAATGATTGGATTAGCTGCCTGATGTCAAACCCAAATGGAATTCTAGATGCTAGATTTTTTCATACTGATATAAATTTCTTACTGACCTGTAAAAGTATTATATACTCGTATAACGAGTATAACAGTTATTAAATAAAAATTTTACGGGTCAGTAACTCTGAAATTACGCCAAGGAGTAGGTACGTATCATAACTAATATTATAAACTTGAATATTATGAGTTCGTTTGCTTGCTACGTGTTCATGCCACCACAATTCAACGAATCATCATTAAATGAAGTACAGACCAAACATACGCTACTCGTACGTCTTATTCCAATGTCGACCTTAAGAGACGAAAGGGAGTTCCAAAGTTAATTTGGATATATTATGCATTTGGTCAGAATTCATAATAATTACAATTAATCCAAACTTGGCATCATCGTCTGCGATATAAAGCTGTCAAGCTCCCTTTCGGCACCCCGAAGGAGGTCGAAAGGAATATTTTAGTGTCACTGGCCCTCCAGCTCCGCACGCTGCGAAAGTGATTGTACTGCAATTGCTCGTAGATCCAATGCTCTTCAGATATAGTAGTAGGTAATTATTCACTGAGACGTGGTAAATTAATTCCTCCTGAATGAAACCAGGCCCAGTCTATAACCTGATATTTGAGCCGAAAATTATTACTATAAAATTTTTTTCGTCTTGTTGAGGGCATTCAAACCTTATTTCTTATGTTCAATGAATAGACGTTAAAACATGATTTCCCTAGAATATATTTTGATATTAGGTAGTAAATAGCTCGCTACATTCAATTTAGCACCACCTCATGCGGCAAATCTCTTTGAGAATATGTTTCTTTTGGCTTCATCAAATTATTTTGAATTTCAATGTAATAAGCATATTGAAATACATTATTACCTTGCTTCCATACACTATAAAATTTACAGAACTTTTTTGACCGACTTAAAAAAGAGGAGGATCTCAATTCGAATGTACCTATGTGTATTTTTCATGTTCGTTACCTTATAACTTTGTACTAGGGGACCCGATTTTGATTATTCTTTCTTTGATTAAAAGTTGGTACTTGTCATTCATTCATCAAAATATTAAAACCTGATGAATATCTTCGGAACTGGAAATAAGAATTCCACAAAATTGAGTAGGATTACAATAGTTATTTTTTCATTAGTTATTCAAGTTATTCTACAGTTGGAGAGATAAGAAGAGGTAGCGTCGAGGAGGTGCTGAGAAAATTAATACGCTTGTAAAGATTCAATATCTTGGGCAGCTTTTAACCGATTTTAGTAATTTTATTTGCATCTGTAAGAACATATTGACATATTGAACTTACCAATAAATCCTGATGATCTGATGATCATCTTCAGACTGGGAAAACAATAGGTCTTTGAAGTCAAATAGGAATCCAATGATTTTTTTGTGTAAACTTAAATTACGGTTATTCTATTCTATTGCATATAATATTGCCTCTTGTCCCAAACCAAACCACACATGACTTATTTAAAATTCATGTTTAAATTTGCTTGTCTCTACAATATTGACCAGCAACAATCTTAAACATTGCATACCTTCTACGAGAAACTTAATTATATCGCTAGATGGCTTTAGCAACAATCTGGGGGCAGCGCTTCACTACAGAGCTGAGCCACTAACGCAAATGGTCTCATTGTGCTGACTGCACTAATACTACGTTTATTGACACAGTTCAATGGTCCGGCAAGCGTAATATTATGTTGATTCCGTGACATCCCTCCCACGTTAACTGTGCACATATTAAGTAGATAGTATTTGAACTGGTTAAACCAACGACCGGTGGGTGCAGCGGGTCACACGTTAATTCTATGCCAGTGGTTACGGATTGAAAGCCTCCGTGGCGCAGTTGATTAGACGCCGGCTGTGAAACAAGAGGCCGCGGGTTCGATCCCCGCAACAAAACAAATCAATATTTGTGTGAACCATAGGTATTTGTTTCGGGATGGGTGTTTGTGAGACCTAAAAGTCTCTCGTAGTTTCTAAAACCCACGACACAAGACCCGATCTTAGTGTGGAGTCAGGACTATGTATGTGACTGTTGAGTGTATTTATTTTTTATTATTATTTATTTGATAATCGCACAAATAAATATTTCTGTGACCTGGAGACATTTCCCGAAGGTAATGGCCGCCACACTCGTTCAAGCGTGTTTGCGCAAATGCGAGTTTGCACCAGTCTGGAATCGCTTATCCTGAAAAGAAAGTGTTACGAACATGAGCCTAAGCCCTAGTAACAAAAATTACTTTAATAAATATCCGACACAGCTGCCGCAGTTTTTTTTTTCTTGACATCCTTGAAACTTGTAACTTTATGTGAGTGACGGATCTACTTAGTTTTAATTCTTTTTGACATTTTTTATTCTATTTTCATGACATTAACCGACTTTAGCTCTAGGGTGTAGAAATTCCCAAGGTATAATTGCGCATTTAAGATAGGCTATCTGAAGTTTAGACGTAAACAAAGCAAATTTCTTTAATTAAAATGGATACACTACAATGTATTTGTAATACAAAATAAATAGATCGGCTTGATCAAGTCGATATGAACCACTTTCTGAAATATAACCGACTTAAGTAACAGCTTTTCTGATATGTTTCTTCTCGTAAAGCTACAGTGATATTGCCTTAACAATCCTTAACCGACGTACCCTGCCCTACCATCTAATCTCAAAGTCTTTGAACAGTCTGCGTTACTTGATATATTTGTTATCATTGGGAATTGCAATCAAGTACATCAACAGAACACAAGATTAATTTATATAAAATGATAATTTGCCTTAAAAGCTACTAGAACAATGTGTTTTGACAAGCGCGCTTATATGTAATTTTTATTCAGTACGCATTATACCTTACACCATTATTCAGAATTCTAAATAGGTGACTAGAAATTTCAATAGTATCGCTTTGAAATTAAATGTGAAATATATCCAGCTCACAGACGAACTTACTTTTGCCGTCCATTAATAAGGATTACTTGAGACTTATGAGTTTTACTTGTGTGATTTATCTAGGCTTAGCATGTTATATGTATAAGGGGCATGACAAACACTGACATGTGCGCTGCTTGCCGAAGCACGTTCTCCATTAAACTCTCGATCTAATATCGGGGCAGACACGTGTAAGCTCAACCTATATGGCAAATTTACGTTTTACAGAAGTCTGATAACTACTGATAAATAAATGAATAAATACACCCAACAGTCACATACATAGTCCTGACCCTACACTAAGATCGAGTCATGTGTCGTGGGTATCAGAAACTACGAGAGACTTTTCGGTCTCACAAACACCCAAACCCGAAACAAATACCTGTGGATCACACAAATATTTGTTTCGGTGCGGGGATCGAACCCTTGGCATCTCGTTACACAAGCGGCGTCTAACCAACTGCGCCACGGAGGCTGTATGGATGCATAGTGTGAAATATTTCGTAAACACTTCTACTTTTTATCAAATTAACTTACTCATACTTTGCTTTAAGCATGTTTTAATAATAATATATACTCACAGAGCAATATTATTATAGGATATTTCATCTTTATAAGGCGGACCATTAACGAAATTCTTTCTTATAGATTTCAATCCACTTTTTCTCAACCAAGTGAAACAACGAATATACAAATTACATCACATGTAAAATGTTGATATCTTCTTTCGTTTTTCATGTTGGAAATTTTATATTATCGTAAAAGTATGTTATTGTGGCTGACGGCTTATAAATGTGCTCTATTATTTATCTTCGGGGTGCGTTCATTTAGGTTTAATATTATACATCTACGCCCGAATACTCAAACTCCACTTAAATATTATATTGCCCTTAACTACGCAAGTCCCGCTTAAATGTTCTGGTTAACTTTGACCTGACATTCATTTAACATTAAGGCCCCTATCCCACTAGCGTTTTACGAGCGTTAGCTTTTCCCCAACGTCTGCGCAGCATCGACGCTACAAAAAAATAGTTGGCATATTTAGGCATTTTATAATTTATAAGATTAATTTAATTTTCCCTTTTTAATTTCAAATTTGAAGTCAGTTTAATTTATGTTTAATTATTTTTTATAACGTCTATTCTTTCATTTGCATTTTTAATTTCGATAAAAGTTATTGTTTTTGTAATCATTGTTTGCTAATGGACAATGTTACTAGGTATGCCAAATCGCTTGAAATGTTGTCTCAGTAAAGCCTTTATGTATACAAACACACTAGTTTTTGTTGTAGTCAAAAACATCTAGTAGTTTTGATTTTATAGGTATTCAAAGTTTTGAAAAATATCGAGTCCCGCTACAGTCACGTGATAGCTTGTGACGTCATTTCACAACGCGCCGCACGGGCCACGACTCGCTTCGTATCAAATCGCCAGCGATTATAGTAGTTGTAATAGCTTGCGCAGTGTTTTGTTGTTGGTTTTCGTTCGCGTATTAAGTTAATAGTTTAATAATAGTAAATATTATTCGATTAATAAAATGGATGAAGGATTCGAAAAAGGGCAATCGGATAATCTACCTAAAATAGATCGATTAATGGTTGCGCATTACTTATCAACAAATAGTGATTTCGTTGCCGCCGAAATGCGAGGAATAAAAATGCAACGGTAAGTGAAATTTCCGTGCTACTACTTATGCTTAATAGTTTATCTGTTCTAAATTGTTTTATCAAAACAAAATACCCAACTAATGTCGTAATGGAAGAATGCAACTCAAATAGTAGAACTACCTACCTACCATTAAATTTGTAAGTTAAAGGCAACAAATATGTATGTATTATAGTTTTGTAGCTATTGGTAGAGGCACGTATGTATAATATAGGTAGGTAACGCTCTTCTTAGTAAATTTAAATGAATACATACATACCTATATTGATTTATTGCAAACTAGCTTCCGCCAGCAGCTTCGCCCCAGTTTCCCTCAGAAGCTGTACATTTTCCCAGTATTAAAAGTAGCCTATGTGTTATTCCAGACTTCGTCCAGATCCTTTCAGTAGTTGTTTTTGTGAATGATAACAAACACACACACTCACAAACTTTCGCATTTATAATATTAGTAGGAAGTAGGATAGGTACTTATGTAGATGTAGTGGGTTGAACGTTACAGATGTACTAAACCTTTTTTATTTGTATTTTTTTACTTACAAAATACGTAAGGCCATTTTAATCTCATTTTTATTGCAAATATAGATGTTTGAACAGATGTACTAAACCTTTTTTAGTTATTTCTTTTTTTCTACTAATAAAATACGTAAGGCCATTTATTTTTATTTGAAACTTATTTCAGATCGGCAAGAGACAGCAACAATAAACTGTACTTTTATCTCCAAATGAATCTAACCTCTTCATAGCCTTTATCCATTTTTTTCGCATTTTAACGTCCTTCGGAACTATAAACAACAACTTTTCTGGCGAATTGGTAGTTGTGTTTGTGCATTTAGGCACAACACATGATTTCCTAGTATTTGGATTGGACATTGTTAAAAGTCTTTAGGTATAAACGTAATATTATAGTACTCTGTGGGTATAAATTCAACGGCACGGGCGCGCGACCACGAGCGGACTGAGTGAGCCAGTGAGCGTGTTGTGCTATGACGTCACACCGTAACCGGCAGCCCGGGTCGTACGGTTACAACTTGTTTTACTTCTAAATCGGAAACTAATTGACATATCTAAGTAATTCTTTCACTAGTATTTTTTTATTTTTGCCAGATAATATGGAGTGCTAATAATCAAAATTAGTTAACATTCTTCATTGGTACATTATGTATTTTTCCGCGTGTACACTTCGCTTATTTGCACCAGCTATTGTTTGCTTTATAACTTAATTCACTAGGCTATTTGCATCTATAACCAAAATTCCTAAAGTAATGGCACATTATATTCTTAAAATCCCGAACAGAATATCGCATATCTGAGTCCAATTATAAAAGAAACTATAATATCTCAGAAACAAAAATAAGTTTTAGAAGCGCATCAATAAAATTGATACCTTCTTTTACTAAACATCCAATAAAAATCACAGAATATAAAAAGGTTCCTCTTATCGCTTATTTAAGCGGCTATTGTCCAGAGTCTGGACTCCAGACCCTTTATCCAATGCTATGTTAGGTATATTTGCTCCCAAAATGTTGTTGTAGGCAACTTGCCCTAATATTATTTAACTACCCCGATTCTTGTCAATGGAGTCCCACAAATCTCAACAATAGCCGGCTGAGTTACACAAAGTATTGAAGTGGCAGTAGCACAATTGAGGCTCATATCGCCTAATAGAATTTGGAACTAATAATAAAATAGAAATAATTCGCCTTATAGAATACTTGATTGAAACTACCCCGGTTTTTTTGATGTCACTCCGTAAATAAACCATATGAAATATAACAAATGTAAATCGTTTACCCACATTTAGAATATATTTTTTTGATTGCGATGAATGGCGAGTCGAGCATGCCATTCACCTGATGGTAAGCGATACGACCGTTCATGGACAGTAGAAAATCAAACAACACCATGAATTAGAAAGCATTGCTTGGAATTCCACAGCGCTCGCCATTCTGAGACATAGTCCAGTAGTTACTCTGGCTACAATATCCTTCAAACCGGAACATAGTGAATTTACACTGCTGTTTGGCGGGAGATATAGACATTGCGGTGGCAACTACCCAGGCGGCCTCTCACATATGAGAGACCTCCCACCAGTAAAACAGTTCAGCCTCTGTCAGATAACTGCAATACCAAATTATTTATGAGATTATATTTTCCTTTATAATATCATACTAATGCGATGGGTTCACAAGGGTCAACACATTTTAATGTGGATAATAAACCACTATTTTATTTTTAAATCAAACAACAACAAATCAAACACATCATTATTAGTTACCTGTAGCAACTAAAAAGCTGAATCCTGAAATATTTCCATCCCTATACGAAACACACATAGTGCACTCTTTCTCGTGAATCCGTTAAACCGATGCCTTGACAACGTTCCACATATCATGCTTTTTAATAATATGAAATGCTCATTAATATCTATATGCAACCTGTTCCAAAAGCCCGTGAAATCACGAGAATCCGAGTTAACAATGCGGAGTTTTTACATCATCAAATTTAAAACTATTGTGCCAGCAACATTTTACAGGAAACTACTGGGAATAGATACATACATACATGAGTCGTTAAATAGATTTGCGACTAGATAGCGATTCGCATTGGACTTTTAGTTTCCTAAGGTTAACAGTGTCATAATTTTCAATACTAACTAATAAAGGAATATAATTGTTTTATACAATAGGTTCGGCAAACGAGCGCAAACAGGTCGCCTGATAGTAAGTGATAGATCAATGCCGCACATGAACATCCACAACGTTTGGATAGTAGATCATAGATGATTTAAGGAAGGCCCTGGCTACAATAACAAATGAGTTTTCTTTTAAGTGGGGGCAATCTCTATACAGTCTGCAATGAGAGCCAATATAAAATATATTAGAAAATAAACACCAACCTTCATTAAACTCTTTCACTATAATAGTTATTACTTTAAATAAATGTAACGTATAAAATACCCTCACGAAATATTTACAAAAGGAAGCTCAAGCGATTTCACCACTGATTCATATAGTTAGGGGTGACCAAGGACGAAAGTAACGCGGGATGGAAGTAACACATGAATTTATGATAAAATATTTTACAGGATATTCTGTATGACGGGCATAGTAAGTCATTCGAACCCCCTCTTTACCTAAGTTACGTTCGTCCCTGGTCTCCCCTACAATTTTGAAACTTTCACATTAATAAACAATCATGGGCTTTATTACCATACATACAGTACACGTCTCCCGTTGCATCACCCGCTTTAAATTTAGATTCTTATCCATCCTATCACTGCGTATTTTCTAAGATATAAAGTTTATTCGGTCCAACTGAAGAGTGATTGCTTAGTTAGAATAAGACGGGACTGCAAAATTGGAGGCAGTGCTCTCGACTCCTTACACACACAGCTACTTTTTAAATGCGTATATATTTACTGCTTCATTTATTTGTGAAGTCCAACAACCTACGCTAGGCCAGAGAAGTGGGCGACCACATAAATCTATATCAATGGTAGAGGAGGCGCGTACTAGTGTGGGCTGAAGCTGATTAATAGTTAGTCATATTACATGGGATGACATACAGTAATTTCCACTGGTATTAAATGGCTACAAAACTGCATATTGTAGCTTGATAGATTAAAAGCTCTACTTGCGAAAAAGTTGATTTCAGGCAGGCAGTCATAGAATTGTAATCAATCAATCTCTCTATTCAGCTACAGGAAGTTCACTGCCCATAGGCCTCTCCCAAGGAATTATTATATTAGAATTATAAAAGAGACGCAAAAACATTCGTGTATAATCTTAGTGAAAACAGTAATTGGTACTAATATTGTTTGTATATACCTAGTATTTATTGGCGATAAAGAAGATTTTGTGCTAATTAAGAAGTGAAAATCAGCAATGCACTTTTCATTAATTAATCTTGTATTTATACAGGATTTTTATGATATATTCAAAAGAGTATAGTTATATAAATCAAAAATTCATTCGACTGCATGAGAGGTGTGATGTGATGCACGACTCACGAGTTATGTGTATACTACATACATAGAACATACATATGTACATATTCATCAGTACGGTACACACAACTTGATTGCGCCGGCCGAACTAAACTTTGGACCAAACATTGGAATCTATTTTGGCCAGCGCGATTAAAAAAAACATATAACTATTCTGTGAAAAAAACACAAACTTGCTGATAAAAAATGTGATATTTCGAGTGTGGGCTTCGGCCTTACTATTCAGCCTTATTTATGCCAAAATTCCCCAAACTAGAAATGAAAAAGAAATAAAAATATAAAATACAATAAAACCTATCTATCTATATGTATATTAGCCCATATACGTCCCACTGCAGGGCACGGGCCTACTCTACAATCGAGAGAATCGATTGAGAGTGGTTAGATAGTTTAATAGTTAAAACCTATATTTATAGTTATTGCAAAGGCGCGAATGGAGATACCATTGTGAATATAAATAATAAGCAATGCTCTTCATATCCCTATCCTCAGTAATCCCGCTCTCTGTGGCTGCTTCTATTGAAATTTTCTCAAGAGGTAAGTCCTCTATCCTATCGATACGATTCACAAAGTTTCCATCGTAGATTTTAACTGTAACTGAATTTAAAGCCTTGCAGGATTCAACTAGATTTATTTTGAATGTATTGTCTTTAAAATACAGTCGCTTTTTCGCTTTCGAAAAAATAAATCCTCTTGCACTTGATTAATGGGCTCTATGTATTTACACTAGGTTGTTTAATTAAGTAATGGCTGCCAAAATATCACTTGTTTTTGACCGACTTCAAAAGAGGAGGTAATCAATTCGACTGAATTTTTTTTTTGTATGTTTGTTACGCGATTACGCTGGTATAAGGGAACCGATTTCAAAAATTTCTTTTTTGTCGAAAAGTATGATATACTAGGTTGGTCCCATAAAAAATTGGTGAAGACCTGATAAATATCTCCGGACCTGAAGAGCAGAACTCCTCAAAATTTAACGGTACAGCAATAATTCTTTTTGCACCTGGTTCGGTATAAGTGTGTTACTACAAAGGGGGGTTAAAAGGGGAAAGGCGTGTAGGGAGGGGGGGTTAGATAATAGATACAATTAATTTCAGTTTTCAATATAAAAGTTTTACTATAAACAGTAGGTGAAGAAGAGGGAGAGTGAGAGAAATAGATACGTAAATTACCGACGTAAACTAAGAGAATCCGACCTGGTCAGTGTCTAACAATAGCGGATATCATGATTATAATGACTTACAATCTTCTCATAATTTCACAGCAATAATATCATGTTTGGTCTGAAGAATTCGTAAATTTTAAAGACATCGTTTTGATTATAATATCATGATCACCTTTCTCATCATTACGATGCCTATCAAAACTAAAAAGGGACAAATAAAATAATTTTTAATAAAAAATAAAAACCGACTTCAAAGTGCCACTACAAAGTAACAAATAATAATATATATTTCATTGTCTAGTACCCAATGATTAATGTTCTTATTGACTTGACTAGCTAACAAATCTTAAATACGTAATATTTTGAAGGCGGGTCGCTAAATATCAAACACGTGTAAATTTAAGCTAATGTTACACCATTTGATATTACATGTAGATCCTGCAATGTTGGCTCAGAAAGGCACATAAGTAAATTAAACACAAATGAATATAATGTGCTAATCCTACGTGTAAATTTATTGAAGTTTTGATAGAATTTCTATGTGCCTTACATGTGTGTGGTAGCCTGTTGATAATTATCTAGATATGATCCACGAGACGGTTGACCACCGTCTCGGTTATAATTCCAGGGTATACACCTCCAGAATTATCGGAGTCACTTGTGTGTTGATGATATTCAATTACCAAACTCTTTAACAGTGATATATTTCAATCATAGTCAGGAAACCTGCATGACATAAAGGACTTTAAGTACAAGAAAGGGTATGTTGTGTCCCATGCTCAACAGTGGACGATTACGGTCTGATATATTAAGACAAATTAATATTCCGTGTAAGTCTTGCGTGTTTTTCGCTATAATTACTTACACAAATTAATGTTAAGCGTAAGGCGTACATGTTCGGCACTTAGCGACCCGCCTTCGAAATATTACGTATTTAAGATTTGTTAGCTAGTCAAGTCAATAAGAACATTAATCATTGGGTACTAGACAATGAAATATATATTATTATTTGTTACTTTGTAGTGGCACTTTGAAGTCGGTTTTTATTTTTTATTAAAAATTATTTTATTCAATCATAACATTATACTTTTGCGAATAATGGGCCTTTTGGTAATGAGGAACGAAGCACATTAATATATTTAATATTTTTATCCGTAAAAAATAAAAATCAATATAATTGGCAAAAAACAATTACATACATACATACATAAACTCACGCCTTTATCTCAGAAGGGGTAGGCAGAGGCGTCACCAGGACACCCACATTTCGCCTTATATGTTCCGTCCCATGATGTGATAGAGGGCGAGCCTATCGCCATATCAGGCACAAATTCCTGACTCTGGGCTGATAATGAATAGAAAAACCCAATATCACTTTGCCCGACCCGGGATTCGAACCCGAAACCTCAGCTTTATAGTCGTACCGTAGTAGGTACAACTACACCACCGAGGCGGTCATGATTGAGTGCAACTTTAGTATCCGATAGATGTACCTAAAATCTGTTAAGCCTGTTAGGATGGGCGTTTGCCACCTCAAGTATAAAAAATGTTATGCTAATTCAGGGTAAAAAAGCCAGAAAAAGAAATAATATAAACCATCAGCAGATTTATTTTAATTTCTATAAAACCCTTTTCAATATTAAATGTAATGTAAGGGTTTTGAAGAACAGATTTCCTATTCGCTCACTTGATATAAGTAGATACCTTTATTAATATTTTTAAGGTTCTGTAGTCAAGGAGAAAATTGGACCGTTACAGAATCTCTTAGTTATCGGACTACCAGGAACTACCTAGTGAGGAACATAGTATAAAGAGCTAGTCTAGCTGGTAGCTAGTGTCTTCCGGGACGACTCGCAAAGTTTCTGTGCTAACTGCACGGTATGGGCAATTGGGAAATTCCTTAGAAGCCTCTGTTGATTCTGGACAAGAGCAGTTACAATCAGGGATAGTATGTGTAGGCGAATAATTTCTAATAACTTGGTTTATGGTATGGAACAGTGCCGAATGCGCATTCAGACTCCTACTTGGCTGGTTTTCTAATTGCGCCAACTCAAGTAATTTAAAATAATGTATAAAAATATATTTTCTACGAAGTGTCTCTTTGTAATTCCCGTTTAATTTAATTCTGCTATTAGAATACCACTTTACGGAAATTACTTGTACCCTAACTCCGTAAAGCTTCTAAGGCAGATTTCACAACTGTGGCTTTTTTTAAAACGTTTAAACTCTCTGTTTCCAGAGGCTGTTTCTTAAATTATGCTATTGAATTTAATGACGCCTTAAAACACGAATCCTGCATTATTTGAATTTTATATTATGCCTGATTTTCTTAAATGATCAATCATGTAATAGCTGAAATATTTATAAGATTTTTATGTTACACGTAAATAGTATCAGTACAACCAAAAAAAAATATAGAGATTAAAAAATATTGTAATATAATTGAACATTTGGACCAAATATGTACCAATACTTTTGTAACTACATATTTGATATTTTACGGATCACGTTCCGTGGTTTTCTAATTTTTCTGGATATTACCTTGGCTATCTTGAAGATTATTTTCGAACTGCCATTCACTCCAGTCCATCTAAAGGTTGTATGAAAGATATCGCCGACAGCAATAAGACCGCCAATTGTCCTATAAATATAGGTTAAGTGTTTTGGTAGGTATAAAGTGTAATAAAGTATTATCACAGGTATTATTTAAACAAACCAAAAACATGCTTTATTATAAAAATATGCTCACCAATCTCTCGTGCGCAAAGGCTGCTTTTGTAGGTTATTACATTGACGAAAGAAATAAAAAATGTTGATGAGGCTGATCCAGCTGGCTTTATTTCTTGATTAAGTTTTTCAGATTCTCAGAAGTTCAGAAATGTTGTTTGCTAACACCGGATAAATACTTATTATTCAAAGCTCTAACAATACCTGCTAATTAACTCTAACTTAATTATAATTCACACTAGAGAACTTACTGTCGTCTTGACAAGTTAATTACTGTAAGATATTACCAGAAATAAGTGAATCCTACTCAAAGTCGTTCAGACAGACAGCTTAGACATTCTGTTTCAATTTAAGTTAGTTTTAAAATAATTAGTTCAATTATAATAAAAGCAAATGTCCAATTTAGGAAACCTTGTATAAATGTATAGAATATTTTATAATATTTTGAATAAGACTAAGACGCTGGAATTACGAGTACATAATATTTAATGACACCTAAGTCGACTTTATATATTTAGCAGTAACTATGAAATGTTTTAAAATAAATTCGCGAGATTAAAGTTTTGTTTTATGTCGTATTAAAATTGACAGTTTTAGTACCTATATTAATGTTATGATATCATGTTGTATTCACATTTATTTTACAAGTTTAATTATTTTGATTTCTTTATTTGTTCAATGATACGGCACCAAAGCTATATTAAAATAAATGGAATTTCAAATTAATTTCATTTTAGTATAAAAATATAACGCTGTCTTCGAAGTATAAGATTGAGGCCAATCAAATTTTAGGAAAATCCAAAAGATAGTTTTCTTGGAAATAAGACTTTCGGCCGAAGTGTTCAGAGGATCCTCGAAAAACCGTAAATTGTCCCGAAATTACTCGTAATAACTAGAAAACATAGCGATGGTTTGGAATAACTTCATAGTTACAGCGTATAATAGTAAGTAGGTATAATGTTTTTTTCTTATTGTCCTACTAGCCATTTATCAAGTAGGTAAGACTTAGGTAATGTTGATGGAAACTTATAATATACTACCTATTATCAGCAATAACTGTCGCTTTTACTAAATCTGAGCGTTGGTTTGGAGTTATGGCTTAAATGACACAAAGATGAGGCGAATAGGTATTAATACGGACGTTACCACCAGCTACTATAGATAATGCCTCATAAAAGGAAGAAAGCTTTTCTTGTGTGATCATAATGAATAACGACTTTATACAACGTGCCAGCTTAAGATATAATTTACCAACAATATTTACAATATTACTTTATGCGATAAGACCGCCATATGTACTTTTTTTTTCTTCTGTTTCTGTATGTTAATTTACTGTGGACAATTTAAAGATTTAAATAAATAAAAATAAAATAAATAAAATATGCGAAAATGCTATTGATTCGTGTTGTTTGGTTTGATGTTGCAGTACCTACTCCCGTTCTCGTCTATCTTTAGTGATCCCCTCTAACAGTCTCTTGCAACCCCGTGAAGAAATACGGCGCCATAATTTTTAACACGAAACCATGCGGCGTAATCGTATTAAAGACCCCCTCCATATTTTGTCGGAAAGTAAATATTTATTGTTTAGGGTCACCTTTTCTTCCGCTTGTGCGTTTATAAAAGTACATAGTATCGTTACGGCGAACCCTATTTATTCCCCGTAAATAATCTCCAGCATAGTTCCCCGCTTAAATTTATTTCATTGTAATAATAATATTGTTTAGATAGCGGAAGTCCGCCGATCGCAGACTCTATTCCGAACACAGCCATTTCGCTTTATGACATAAACGAGTTTAGTAAGCTACGCCGGTTATTTCGTTCACATTTTATCCCTCCCCAGCGGACTTAATCTCTTTTAATAGTAATGTATATTTACAGGAAAATTTAATAAATTTGGCTTTAATAGTTCGTGCGTAAAATATAAATTAATTAATTACACACGCAGGGGGACAATTGCGCCGAACGAAATTACTCATTAAGTAATAATATAACTTTGCGAGTGTTTGTTACTTTAACTTTCGGTCGTCATTTTATTGGTCTGGTGGCAGCTTTTAGACCGTGAGGTTCTGGGTTTGGATCCCAGGTAGAGCAATTTAATTTGTTGAAATAACTCATATTAAGTTTACGGATCACGGATAAGTGAAGCGACGAGCCAAATAGATTTTTGGCCGATGAAAGCAGTAGTAGTAAGACACTAATACTAGGAACGCTCATTTCCTATAGATTAAATTAATAGAATTGAATTAAAAGAAGTTCATGAAAGACTGTAAATAAAAAATATAGCGTTTGTGTCAAAATGAATTGATGTTCAGGATATATTCAAACGCTTTTAAATTTCCCGGCCCAAGCCCAGAACAAAATTATAAATATTAAACATATATCACAAAAAGTAAATAAATATATCAATATTGGTGTTCATTAAAGCGTGCTCCTCCCGTGGGTATTATATATCTACTAATACGCAAGTGTCAATATTGGCGTAACGTTAAAACACATCTCGCCTTATTTATCGAATGAATAAATATTACACTGATGTATTAAAATGATCATTCATGTGAATTCATATTGTATTTAGAGAAGACGTCCTGGATTTTTAATAAGTAACCATGGAAAACGAGATAAGGTCTTATCTGACAAAAACATGTACATTATAAAGTGTGTTCCTAGCTGAAAAACATACGGCAAGGCTGCATTAAGGGAAGTAATAGGATATAAAGTTTACGCCTTTCTTTCCACGACCAAATAGTGTCAGTTAAATTATTACAGCCACCATTAGTCTGTGTATATTCGGTTTCCAGAAAGCCCGTTTAAAACTGACCAAAAAACTATAATTAATTTAACCTGCGCCGCACTATTAGATGCGATACAGTTATTAAGACGTACCAACATAAAAATAAACGAAACACACCGTTTTTATCGACACCAATTTCATATTTTTTATAGCATGAAACTCATATTAGTTTTGCTCGAGAAAACGCTGAAAGGATGTATGATTAAATACACTACAAAAAAACCTCTTCATTTATTTGAGAAGGTTATTAATTTACCTCCCACCTATTACTTTACTCTGATCAATAAAGACAAACAAGGAGCCGAAGAAATTATTCACAAACTATATTTATTTGTAGGCTGTTTACCCGATTCGAGAATTATGTTGATACATTTGAATAAATGTGATTTGAGTGTTTGAAACAATGCGTACCTATTTTGACTTATGGTTCAGTTGCTAATATAGTAAGATCATTGCACTAAACGCAAAAGTATTGCAGCTAACATAGGAAGTACAATAGTTACTACCAACATTTTGCTTCCAGCGATTTGGGACAACGTACTACAAAGTTTGTTTCATTGCTACAAATCAAACAAGCGCTTATCTGAATGACAAAGAAAGTATGCGTCTAACTTGTATCAGTAAATTAGTTACACAAAGTGTAAGTTACAGAAATGTACAAGGAGTTCAGTTTCCTAAAAGTAAGCATCTCTTTATTATGAAGGACGGGTGTTTACCACACACTACACTTGGCTGGCACCGCGCCAAACGGCGGAACCAATGTCCAATAGTGTTAAAAGTTTTAATACACAACATTATTATATTTTACTTAATTTATAAAAACATATTTTTGTAATGTATTTCTATCTGTCCTTAGCCCGTCCACTAACAGCGCCAGATATCCAGTGACTTCGGATGACCTTCGGATGGAGACTGTTGACTCACATATTTCTGCTAACAAGTAACAACTGTCATCACTAGGCCAGCGTCGCGGACTATATGCCCTAACCACTCTCAATCGTTCCCTGGATTGTAGAGTAGGCCCGTGCCCTGCAGTGGGGCGTATATGGGCTGGTACGAAGTAACAACTATCATATTATCGTCATTAACAACATGAAATCAATGCCTTTGTCGCGAACCTCATGACGAAGCTATGTTAAACCTCTAGGATAACACTATCGTGGTACTTTAAGGCGCATTTGTAGGCGCATTCAAGCTTTACTTAAAACATTACAAAAGCGTAGGGCAAAAGCAATATTGGCGGAGCTTATATTGTTATTAAATATTTACTGTAATAAACAAAAACTGTAGGCTATACTAGATGTAATAATAATTCGTAACGCTGGAAGTAAATGCAAATACTGTGGGTAACGCCTGCCAGAATTCTAATAGCAATATTATCATTATGTTCGTATTTAGTATGACAAAAGGACTCGTCGCGATTCGTTTGTTTCGGATCTGGGTGTTTGTGAGACCGCAAGACTCTCGTAGTTTCTGATACCCATAACACAAGTCTTATTGTTCTTAATATTGGGTTAAAACTATGTATGTGACTTTTAGGTTCATTTATAAATTTATTACCTACATGTATAGATGGACCACAAAGTACATTAGTTGGATTCCCTCAGAAAAGAAAATAATAAAAAAACATGCATTGTATTTACACGGATACACAGGTAACTTTATAAAATTATCAGTTAAGTAACTTTATTGAACCGTGTTCAAAATGCCACTTGGCACACTTAAAATTCATAAAACTGTGGACTGCCGCCACGAATACTTACCAGGTATTTTATTTAATACTAGCGTATTATTGAATAATAAAAAAGTCGGCAAAACAAATAAAAAACGTGACAAAAACTCGTGACTTTAAAAGTTCTTTTAAAACTTAGCGCATCGAACAGAAAACATCTTTTGTTTCAACTTCGCTAACGATAGACCTTACAGCTTTTTTCTTTACCTATTGCAATTCTGTATTCGAGCAATAAGGATGCTTACTCAATTTTTATTATCAATTATATAAAAAGGTTACGTTCTGCAAAATCTTAAACAGAAATATTTTTTTCAATCCGTTTATTAATACACAAGTTAGAACTAAGTATTTCAAATTTGGTAAATTACAAATTGGAACCTTCTGTACTTACATTTGTCTATACCGCTCGTAAAATAATACAATTAATTGTAATTGCTGATAGTAATCAAACTTGCCGAGGACTGAATATGGCAACGATAAAAAGTAATAAAGCACTGATTTGATTGGACAGTCCGTATTGCCCGATTTCTTTTTATGCTCTTTGCGTAAGTTTTATCAAATAACATGGCATTCCCTTCTTATTCCTTATATCCCATGACGGGAAATTTATATGAAAGTGATAGGCTTATTGAAAATTATTTTTTTTAGTATTACCCTTTGTCTTTTTATTAGCTTGCTTATCTTAGCAATATTGCAGTATAAATAAAACAATACATAATAAAATCACCAATATTCAATTATTTATTTATTTATTTATTTATTTTATTCTTTTTGTACACTAAATAAATCTTAATAACTAAACGAATATTTAATATTAAAGTACAAATGGCGGTCGTATCGCTCGAGGCAATCTCTTACCGACTACCATGGGATGGACATAAGAGAAGGAAAAATTATTTTATTTCTAACGCAGCAACCTTTTGTGGAGCAACATTTTACAAATATACCTAACAAAGAATAATATAAGATATGATTTCGATTGTAACCACATGTTAAGTAACATTACTTAACTTATACTAACACGGCAACGTGTAGGACGTAGGTACTAACAATAAATAACATGCTGAGTTTCATTTGGAAACATTACTCAACAAAAAGAAACTGCAGTGTAAATGCACCATAAAAAAGTAATCATACGCGTTGTTAATTCATATGAAGTATTATTAGTTTTTACGACAAACCATAAGATCCCATGACAAGCAATATTGAGGGTCGAAACTTCCAGGGATCTCATCTCATTACCTCTACACAGAAGGCCTTGGTGTAATTGACATGTTATCCTCCGCTTACACCCGTTCCCTTTTCTTAAAACCAAGATAATTAAATTACGTACACCTGCGTATAAGACTTCGAAACTCGACATCTATGGAGAAACTACCAAAATTCAGTCATTTTTAATACAAAAGGTATTTTAACAGTTGAACGCTCAAGTTTTACATACATACATAAACTCACGCCCTTTTCCCAGAAGGGGTAGGCAGGTGCTATCAGGATACTCACGTTTCGCCTTGTATTTTCCGTCCCACGATGTGATAGGGGTCGAGCTTATCGCCATATCAGGCACAAATTCCGTACTCTGGGCTGATAATGAATAGAAAAATCCAATATCACCTTGCCTGATCCGGGACTCGAACCCGAGACCTCAGCTTTGTAATCATACCGTAGTACAACTGCGCCACCTAAGCAGTCGCTCAAGTTTTTATATCATTATTCTATTTTATTTAGAATTACTGTCTGTGAATTACTTACAATTTAAGTATACATACCTATGTATATCTATGCAAAGTTAACACTCTGTTTCCGCAAACCAACAACAGTAGATTTACTTTTTTACAAATCGCAAGCACTATGTTCTGTCAACATAAGAGCATACATTTTAATATTCTCTCCTTTGTGTAGTACAAAGTTAAGTGAATAAAATTGACCTGTAAGTTTATATAATGCGTATTTTCCCGGGATTCTCGGTGCTTTTTATTGTCTACCGAAACTGGTAGGGTAAACAAAATAGTGTGTCGTGTAGCTCGACGCTATACGTACAATGTACATGTTACATAAGCCAGTAATGCGAATTTATTGCTCCATTGAAACATTCATTCTGAATGCGCCCAGATTAATTGTTCTTACATTTCATTAAAAGAGCAGCCCAATTTGGTGTTTTGTAGCGTTTTAAAACCACATAAATGACTGATTCGTACATTAATTACTACGTCTTTTACAGTTTTATTGTCGTAGATCTTGATAAAACTTATTTGGCGATTTATAAAAGGCATAATAAATATAATCGGTGGCTATAAAAGATATTATAAACGCATCGAATTTGTAATATCATACAATAATTTTAATAAAAGAGTAAGTAAACTGACCTCATGCACTTTTTAATTTTAAATGTGTAATTTACATAAAGTAAAGGAAATCTTTTTTTTTTATTGCCGTATAGACAGACGAGCTAGCGGCCCGCCCAATGGTTAGCGGCTACCGCTGCCCATAGACCTTCGCAATGCCAGGGGTCCAGCACAACAAAGTCGCTGCCTACCTTATAGGATAGTACTCTCTTTAAACCTCGTTTGAAGAAGGACAGGTCATAGCGCTCAGGAAACACCGATCCAGAGAGTTCATTCCAGAGCTTGCACGTACGTGGTAAGAAAGAACGCTGGAAACGTACCGTTCGGGAGTGGTACGCTTCCAGGTGGTAGGGATGAACTCTGCTGCGGTGACGGGTGGTGCGATGGTAGAAAGGCGACGTTGGTACCATCTCAAACAATTCCTCGGAGCACTCTCCATGGAACAAACGATAGAACACACAGAGAGACCCGAAGTCTCTCCGCAGTCCTAACGGTTCCAATTTGTCCGCAAGATTGGGATCATCGACTATTCGACAAGCTCAAAATCTGTACAACTCTCAAAATATTGTATTCTTAATGCATAATTATACCGGATATATCAAGACCGCGACCGAAAGCGAAGCCAGGTGGAAGTATTAGTGACTTCAGACAAAACGCAACAAAAAATTTTGCAAAAGCAATCGTCAATATTTTTTTTGTCATTTTTTACCTATCGTCGTATTTAGGTGATAAATACATCATTTTCCTAAAATAATGAAAGTACTTAAGAGTTTAAATTACTATTTTCTTAATAACTAGGTATTTACCACCCAAACACCCAAGATTTTTAGAAAATTACAAAAAATCATCCGTCGCTTTTTTTGCGAAAATTTTAGTAGCATTGTGTCTGTAACCACTAAAACTACCACCTGGCTTCGTTTTCGGTCGCAGTCTTGATATACCTGGTATTTGGGTCACCGTGATTTTGAGTCGTCGACGCTAAAATTATAAGCAAAGTCTAGTTTAGTAGCCCTATGGAGGACAAATTGTCTAGCAAAAAGTTGGATATTCCGAACAGAACCAAGAGGTATTTCGCGTGAGGTCATGAATTGGCCTTACATATAGCAAATATCTTGCCCAGCGTGGAGTAAAGATTGTGGGGGGGACGTAATTACCCTGCCTATTTATTTGATCACCTACTCCTATCTGCGGGCGGCCCTAAACCCGCCGCAGCAAGACGAAAGTAACAGCTAAAAGACAACTTTCTGACTACAAAAACATTTTGTGATTTAATAAGACCTGTGATATATTACAACGAAATTTAAAATCGTTACGTTCGTCCCTGGTCTCCCCTGCTCTTAATCCTACACATCACTTCTTGCAAGCACGGGCTGTATGAATTGCCGCAACGTATTCACGTAAATAAATAAAAATTACATCCAACAATCACATGCATAGTCCACGGCCCACACTAAGATCGAGTCTTGTGTCGTGGGTATCAGGAATTACGAGAGACTTTTCGGTCTCACAAATACCCAGACCCGAGATAAATACTTGTGATTCACACAAACATTTGTCTCGGTGCGGGGATCGAACCCGCGGCTCCTCGTTTCACGAGCTACGCCACGCTTCACGGAGGCTATCAGTGAATAGCGAATAGAATAGTGAATAGATATTTGTAACGTAATATGGATAATAACCCTATTAGTGCATGGGTAGGATTTCCAACAAACACCAAATACGTGGGTAGCTCAATACGAGCACATAGTACAATACAAGCGGAGATATTACCCGTATTTGCAAAACAATGTCTGAGTGGGCGCGAGAATCCATCCTGAATCCTCTTATTGCACCTCGCCTACGCCGGCGCGCTAAATTCGCGAAGAAAAAAGAAATGTGGCGTCACACTTGAATTGTCTGTGCCATTGTAACGCTGAGGTTACCACTATAAAGTACTCACTGTGAGAATAACATCGACTTTCAAGAGTATTTTTTCATGAAATTGTGGCGCGAAACCTATGCGTCTAACAACATCATGCATGACGTGGCTTATTATAGAATATTTACTTTCGTAATTCAGTTAGGGGCTCATATCTTACTAGTGAATGAGATTTTCCACACCACTGTACTGAGGTAACGAAGATTTATACAGACATCGACGTCGCTTGGTGGTCGGTCTGTTTGAGATTTGTCTCGTCTCTGCTGTGTCTTTTAAAAAAAAACACTTAATGTCGAATTAAAATGAAAAAAAAAATACAAATTAACGCGTCCATACAATATGAGATTATACAATTAGATTAAGTTTGTGAATTAGTTCCTTGTATAGTTCTAAACAGTTTTGCCGTGGTCCCCCAATAGGCATGCATGGATCGGTTTTCTTCAGTTGACTTCGTTAATTAAACATCGAACTCGTAAAAGGCTATTTTATAATAATTGTTAGAACTATACTTACAGAATATATGCAATTTACACGCGTACTTAAGAAATAAATAAATTGATTATAATCTCTGACACGTAAGCGTCTTCCCATTATCGAATGTATATATATCTATTTCCGAAGTTATAAACTTGTTTTGGAAATGCATAAAGTTATTTTTTAAGTTAATGGACTACAATAGGAATGGACCTGCTCGATCTAGGTGGTACAACTGTCGCACTAAAAGCCGACGTAAAGCTATGGCGTTGCTGTCGTGTTTCGTTTGGTGAGTGAGATGCGGTGCCGGAGGATCTCTAGCCTCCCACCGTCATTTTTCCTTCACGTGTTAAGAGGCCGGCAACGCAATAACCAGTATAAGATAATTGTACTGCAGAGTTCATGGGCGGCAGTATTTACGCCCTATAAATACACCCACCCGACAGTCGCATATGTACATAGCCCTGACTCCACACTAAGATAGAGTCTTGTGTCGTGGGTATTAGAAACTATGAGAGACTTTTTGGTCTCACAAACACCTACACCCGAAACAAATACCTGTGGTTCACACAAATATTTGTCTCAGTGCGGGAATCGAAACCGCGGCCTCTCGTTTTACAGCCGACGTCTAACCAACTGTGCCACGAAGGCTGTCAAACCATTTCTAACCATCAAGTGCCCTGTTTTCTACATTGCCTGACCTATGCAATAGTAAAAGGAATTGTTGAGTTAAGTAGTCTATAAAGAAAAAAAGTACATACAAATATACAAAACCTCATTCCTTTTATCCCAGAAGGGGTAGGCAGAGGCGCCACCAGGGCACCCTCATTTTGCCTCGTATGTTCCGTCCCACGATGTCATGGGGACGAGCCTATCGCCATATCGGGCACAAATTCCTGACTCCGTGCTGATAATAAATAGAAAAACCAATGCTAATTTGCCCGACCCAGGATTCGAACCTGAGACCTCAGCAGACCGCAGTACAACTACGCCACCGAGGCAGTCAAAAAAATACACAATAAAAAATGTCTCCTATGTAAAACAATTTTAAATATGAATAATTTGAACCCGCGAAGTAAATACCACAGCATTGAATATTTATATAAAGTTCACAAATCGTTTCCATTTAATCAGAATGTTGGAGAACTTGAGAAAATCGGGGTTCCTCGCAAAACACTTTCTACTTGGAATCAGATCCTGAAGTTCGTAACTTTCTGAATAGCAAGGAACACAATTACCTTGCTATCATATTAAGATTTCTAATCCCATAAGCTCGAAATAGTTCTATTTCAGAACAGTAGTTCTACTGTGAAAGTTGTACAGGTTCTTTGTATGTTATTTACCAGCAATGATAAATGATTAGTGCTGAAAGAAATACGTATTTTAAAAAAAAATACTCCATGCTACAACCGATTTAAATTATATCATTGAAAAATATCAAGCTTAATAAGTTAGTTATTGAGCTATAGAATAAAACACTCATTATCAATATCCTTCATGGCTACAATCGGCTGTTGTAGCCATAATTAGATATGGTCTCGGTGGGGTGTTGCTATTAGTTATTCTCCATTGAGAATTAACCTCATAATATTTCTCAGTTTCTTGGATCAAATATATGCAGTCTCTTTAATCTTTTAATATCTTGTTGTTTGTTCAAAAGTTCTCTAGCTAATTCGTTTCTGTGCTCAGAAAGTCTCTCCTTATAGTGTTCACTATTCCTATCTACTTCCTCCTTAACTGTGGGCATTTCAAGGTACTTGTGTATTTCTGTGTTTCTTATAAACCAGGCTGCACCTGATATTGATCTAAGGGCAATATTTTGGAATCTCTGTAATATCTCCAGGTTGGAGTTGCTAGCCGAGCCCCACAGCTCTATCCCATATGTCCATATTGGTTTTATAATGGATCTATAGATCCAATGGATTAATGGATTATGAATTAATGATTATGAATTAATGGATCTATAGATTCCATAGAAAGAATTAGGCAAACCCATTTTTAGTTTGTAAAGTAATCCATCATGCCACACTTTGTCGAATGCTTGCTGTATATCTAAAAATACTGCTGAGCAATATTCCTTTTTCTCCAAGGATTGTCTGATTTTGTGCACTACTCTATGTACTTGCTCTACTGTTCCGTGGTTTTCTCGGAAGCCAAATTGGTGGTCCGGTATAATTTTGTGCTCCTGTAGGACCGGTTTCAGTCTTTGCAAAAAAAGTTTTTCAAATACCTTTGAAAGCACTGGAAGAAGGCTTATAGGTCTGTCCAAACTATTTATAACGACAATTTATGCACTACTATATTCGTGAATCAATGAACTTTCCTGGTCATGAATTAATAAACATTCAGAAGAGACTTTTCCGCCCACACACCCACCACTGCAACTCATGTTAGCCAGGATCAACAGCGGCACGCAAAAATTGGCACCTAGTTTCGGAGCTCGGCGAGTCTCTTAGGGACACTAGCTTGCCTTTAACCCGCATCTAAATTAATAAGAAAGAAAAACATGCAGCACGAGTTGGAAACAACATTCAGGAGAGTAAATAGTTATAATTGGCATTGACGTTATGTTCAGTTTATTTATTTTTTATTTTTTTATTTATTAATACTTTATTGTACACCACGCAAATTATCACAAACAAAAACATAAAGCGCATAAATATGTGCAACAATCGACGGTCTTATCGCTGTCGGCGATTTCTTTCAGACAACCTTAACCTTAGTTTACCTAGATGTTATCAAAATAGTAAACGGAGAATCTTGTCTAAATTCTAAGAGGTTATTCCGTCCGTGCAATAACATAATTGGATCAAATAAACTGTTTGCTTCAGTCAACGGGCAAGTAAAGGAGCACTTAAAATGCTCTAGACGAGGTAAAATTAGACTCAACAGCTCTAAAGGACGGCAAAGAACCCAGAATTCAGACCTTTCTGTGCGATGAAATTGTACAATTGAGCTACCTATTAGGATATTAGTACAAAAAAGGCGTATCTGCTGAGTCATATGAAAGCTAAAAGTACCTACTGTTATAATATTCCCTTGACAATATAATAATATTAACAAATTACATGTAATTAGAAAGAAAAAAAAAAGTTTATTTGCCACGAACCTTAAAATTAAGACGTACATCTCATCAAATAACAATAAGAGAAAGATAACAAAGTATTTTGTACATACGTACATCTAGATAGCACGTCGTGGCTGTGAGATGTAGGTGACCACTCAGCCTAATGTGGAGCTGTTTCATAAAACCACAAACCAAGGCTAATTTTCAGTGGTCACCTCGGATGACATTCGGACGTCAGCTAGACTCTAATTACAACATAATGGTTATTTATTATCAGGAATAACTGTATAAAGTAGCATGTAGAGTCACACTGTAGCTACCGATACCGTACCGAAAACCGAAAGGAAGCGAAAACTGATATGTATGATATTTTCTGATATGTACTCGTATCATGGTAATTGTTTGATTTGATTCCGGATCTATTTCTATCTTTATCCACCTACCTTCTTCTTTCATATCCTTTCTCTACCCATTTTTAAGGACTGGCAACGCATCTATGAACATAGTGTTATATTTTATCATTAACATCGGTAATTATTCACTATGTTTTGAGCTATTTCCTCATTTGCAGGACCTACGCAATATTATCTTTTGTAATTTCCTATTACGATACTCAATTTTCTCCGTACTACTTCTATCAATAATTTTCCTGGTGCAAATCAGTTATTAAACACGAAGATCGTCTGTTACACTATTTTCTTGACATAGAGATACATACATAAGTAGGTCTATGTAGTAGTTTATTGTGTAAACAGACTGCGACTGTAAATAACTGTCGCTTTTTGGCGTAATTTTTAGTTACATTGTGTCTGTAATCATTAAAACTACCACCTGGCTTTGTTTGCGGTCGTAGTCTGCATATATTCGGTATATAATTGTATTGAAGCTTATGGAATGTTATGTTACGTACCACTTGTAGGATTTTCAGTATTTTTTACTGCGATGAACGGTAAGACGAGCATGCCTTTCTCCTGACGGTAAACATTTATATATTCATTTTTCTGCCGAACAGTCACACGGTGGAACGGTTTGCCATCACACGTTTTCCCTCCTTCCTATAATCGTGGGTCCTTCCGCCGTAGCGTGAAGAGGCATCTCAGCAGGCGGGCATGATTGTAGCGAATGGTATAAGACTACCGTCTGATTCCATTCGATACTCTATCTGGATGGCATTAGCACGTACCACCAGGTGCAATGCAGTCACTATGCAGTGCCAGATAAAAAAAAATACGACTACTCATGGACAGTAGCAAAACAAAATACATACATACATAAACTCACGCCTTTATCCCCGAAGGGGTAGGCAGAGGCGCCACTAGGACACCCACATTTCGCCTTGCATGTTCCGTCCCATGATGTGATAGGGGGCGAGCCTATCGCCATATCGGGCACAACAAAATAAAATCATAAATTACAAAGTAATGCTTGGCATTCCATTGCGCTCGCCATCCTGAGGCATAAGATGTTAAGTTTCATTATGTCCAATAGCTACTCTGGCTAAAATGTCCTTCAAACCAGACTACCACAGTGCATTTACACTGCTGTTTGTCGGAAGAAATAGACATTGCGGTGGTACCTACCCATTCAGCTTTAAACAAAATACATAATTATGATGAGAGACCTACCGCTAGTGTCTTGTAAAGTTTATTTTACGTTATTTTACAAAGAAAACAAACCTGCATTGATACACCGATTACTGTAAACTTATTTGTATACCGTAAGCTAACACCGACCGACAATCGAGGCTACTCTAGAACTATTTGGGTGGACGCTGTTTAGTGAGCGAGTAAATTAAGACTAATAGCCAGACTTAATACTACATTAAATTCGGTACATGCAGTACCGATGGCTTTAAACGTTTGCCATTAAGTAAGGTGACCGGCGTCTCACTTATCCACTGTATAATACCTGCTGTGAATGACGCATACCGCTAGAAACTAGAGTTATTGTAAAAAATCCCTCAGCAATGTTTTAAACAAAATGCCAAGTTTGCTTTAGATTTTTGTTACACTTTTTGCTAGCAGGGTTATGAAACTGTATTCTGTGATTTATAAAAGTAATAGGGTGAATAAAAAAACCTACTTATAAGATAAACAAAGATCCGGTGCTTGAGGGTTACTATTTTTTGGCCTAATTAAACGGTTATTTACGCCTACTTAATAATTTACGACAGAAAACTGAAAGACTTACGAATCGAACTAAGGAACTGCAGTTTAAGCACAGTACTTACATACATAATAAGCCAGGAGACTCTCATTACATACACCGCAACACAGATATTAATAATTGCTTAAGAGGAAGCTTGGTATGCTGAAATATGTACAAACAACATCAATAATACCGCATAATAATTCGCAAACAATACAATTACTTTTTTGAAAAAAAATCTTACACCAAAAAGTTTTTAGGTAAATATAATTAAACATAAGAATAAGCATAAAATGACATAAAATTTAAAACCTTAAACCACTGTTATGTAATAAAACAATCGAAGGGTTCCCGATCCTTAAAATATCAAGGATGTGTATAATTATATAATTTTATATATGCACAGATATCATCATCATCATCATAATAAGTGTAATTTGACTTTATAAAATGTTTTAAAAACGTTGTATTCTTATATAACATACAATTACTATCCCGATAATAGTTTTTATGATGAATTCTATCCACGTGCCAGCGACATGCTAAGCCAGATTTTAATCCGATTCTCTAAAATGGCGTCCAATTAGGCAAGGAGGATGACCTAGAATGGTTGGTACGGGGGAAAAAACGTTCCTTTTCAACATATGAAGGACTATTTGAAGTGCAGCGTTAGTTGGAAATTTGTTTTACAGTTTATGTGATGTGAAGCAGTAGCCAGCGAAAGTGGGAAAGATACAATCGGAGAAGCTAAATATCCTCATCATTATTGAATGTCAGCAACCATTCAATACCGAAAAAATTTATGACCTCTGAGATTGTTCAAAAAATAAAATGTGGAATATTTTTTATTATGGGTCGCTTTATTTTGTTAGTCTCGCTTAGTGCCACTCTGGTGGAAAACGGTTAGTAAAAATAAGCAATTTTAGATACAAAATGTGTCGTGAAGAATGAGACGTGTACGATAATTGTGTGCGAGGGATGAATGCGATACGACGCAATGTAGCGAGCTAGAGCTATTGCCAGTGGACGATATCACTCCATTCCACAATTTCGCCGTGCATCGTCGCACCGCTTAGTTACCCGCAAATCGCTAGTGGATACACCCTGAAACCTTCTTTTGAACTAATGATGATTTACGGCGCTAAACGTGGCTCCTTCCCATAGTATTTTAGTCTTCGACATATTTCTGGACGAGATCAAATAATAAATAAGCAGACTCGAAAATACCCATATCCCCGACGCAGCAGAGCGAAGTGGTATGGAAGTGTCAGTGATGGTCTATAATAGAGCCGAAAAGTCTTTAAATAATGGCCACGTTACAGACGACTTGAAAAAGGTCGCCGAGAGACGCTTTAGAAATCTTCGGGCGAGACATAACTATGTCACTCGATATGAGTGCAGTGCTCATCTCGGAACAATATCTCTGACAAAAAAAATTGGTAGTGATAACATAATTACATTACAAAACATTAATTAAAACGAATACTACAGCAACGGCAATTTTGTCATAAGAGCCAGAAATTGACACCATACCTAATTAAGCTAAAAAATAAAAATTAGGACAAACAAATTTACCGCTGACTTTGGGAAGCTGCCAAATAAAGTAAACTCGGCCCATTTTTTCAGTCTAAACAATTTCTATAATCTGCAATGATATTTTGTATGGCACGAATCCAACACAGTAAGAGGGGCGGGCAGGATAGATAATTGTTTATAGATACTGCCGGCAGCACAGAATACAGACGAGTATCATCAACAATGCTTAGAGGGATTATATCTTACTGAGAAATATGATTTCGCCCGATCAAATGGCTTATCATAATCTTATTGCCACACACATACCGAACATGGTTTCGATTTTCCTATGGTATTTTAAGCGATATTTCCTTTGTAGATTTCCGGTAAATAAAAGGTAATATCCTTTAGATTTATAAATAAATAATCACATGTCTAATCTAAATTAAAATTTAGTTTCAAAGCGCTGTGAAAATTAACATAATATTTTAATACCTTTACAAGAATGCCTCAGTGGCGTAGTTGTAAGTAGGTATAAGTACAAAGCTGAGGTCTCGGATTCGAAGCCCGGGTCGGACAAAGTGAAATTGGATTTTGTTATTCATTATCAGCCCGGAATCAGAAATATGTGCACCATATGGCGATAGGCTCGCCTCCTGTCACATCGTGGGACGGAACATACAAGGCGAAATGTGGTTGTCCTGGTAGCACCTCTGGCTACCCCATGCTTCCATGAAAATCGCGTGAGTTGTATATATGTCTGAATGTATTTATAAGAATGAGAATCGTGGTATTGGTAACAATCGTTGTTGTCTTACAAAGGAGAATTCGGATGACCATTCGTATGTGCATACAGCAGGTGTTATAAACTAGCGAAGCGCCGGTCACGGGTAAATCACGAAATGTTTTTTGTGGCTCGATACGTGAACTGCAGTGCATTTTGCTGTGAGCCGAATATACCTTGAAAACGACGATGAGTGGATCACATATCTCTGGCGAAATTCGTCGCTCTCGTCTATATTTTTTTTACGATCGTTTGAATATTCCTGTGACGATGTTGAAAAAGGACGGTGTTTTATTAGCGCTTAATTTCTGATACGGGTAAAAAATATTAATTAACATGCAATGTATTTTTCACTAAAATTGACTACCTGTCGGTAAAAGTTTTACTGGTGGTAGGTCTCTTACATGACGTGAGAGGCCGTTAGGGTAAGTAGCGCCGCAATGTATATTGCTCCCGACAAACAGCAGTGTAAATGCACTGTTGTATTCCGGTTTGAAGAACATTGTAACCAGAGTAACTACTGGACATAGTGCGACTGAACATCTTATGTCTCAGGATGGCGAGCGCAGTGTAATGCCAAGCATTGCCTTGCATTCATGGTGTTGTTTGGTTTTACTACTGTCCATGAGCGGTCGTATCGCTTACCATCAGGCGAATGGCAAGCTCGTCTCGCAATTTATCGAAATAAAAAATCTGAAAACCCTGCAAGTGCTACGTAACATAACATTCCTTAAGCTTCAATACAATTTTATACCGGGTATATGCAGACTATAACCACAAACGAAGCCAGGTGGTAGTTTTAGTAATTCCAGACACAATGTAACTAAAAATTACGCAACATAGCCACAGTTTTTATACAGTCACAATCTATACGAGTATAACAATTTTACCAGCGAAACCAACCACCTGACAATCATAACTTAAACATAAGCTAATCATGCATAAATGAAATAATAAAAAATACTAACTAAATATTATCGTCAACCGTTTGTTTCTTAAATGTATTGTTACTAAATTGAGTAACTCGTGTGCCAGCGCTGCTTTAAGTATTTAAAAACTGCGAATTTATCTATTATAGATTGTGCCCGCAAACTTCGTGTGCGTGATTAACTTAATTGAAATTTCCTATCCCATCCCGTCCCGTCCCATTATATCCCGCCCGTCCTATCGCATTCTCACTTAAAGCATGTAATCCAGTCCCATCCCATCCCTTTGAGTATAAAAAAGTGACAAATACATCGGAATTCCTTCCTCATCCCACGGAAACACTAAATTTTACTGGATAAAAAGCAGCCTTAGTGTTAATCCAGGGTGTCGGCTACCTCCATACTAAATTTCATCGAAATCCGTTAAGCCGTTTCTGAGTTCATCGCGCACAACCGCACAAACAGACAAAAATTCTAAAAATCATTGTTTTGGGTTCTATTACGTTAATACAGTCCCCCCATATTGGTTTTTCTTATTTATCTTCCATGTACAGACATCGATAAGTTACAAATTTATTATATGTATAGATTATCACAGGCTATTATTAGCACAGTCTAGATCCTTAATTGCGGAAACTATTAAAATTAACCACAAGGTTATTTAAACATCTTTTATATAATCATAATTTTAAAACATTATCGCTTAATTTGCAAATCCCACTGCATAGCTATTTATTATATTTTATTTACTAAATTAAAATATTTTTGAGCACCTATATTAAAAGTTTCATAAGAATTCAAATTGCATAGTTTTTTATTTAAAACTTTTCTTTCACGACTTATTCAATATTCGAATTTATATATGCTATGTATGCTATCCTATGCTTATATAGCGTCGCGTCTCGTCTATCGCTAGCGTCAAAGATATAGTGGAAGTACTGACTACGTACATGAAGCCAACCAATCCTCATTTCCACAACACAGACATCCAAATCATGTATACTAAGAGAACTTAATTAACATTCATGGACTATACCTCACGACAGACTGTACAAAGCTATTGTAGATAAAGCCCTTAAACTTTACAAAAACTATTATTTCATCCTTATAATATGCTTTAAGTATTAAAACACATTCAAATTACTTGGAACATTGATTTTCTATTTTATATTCTAATATTCTGTGATATAATCCACGTGTATTCTGGATTGGAGGTAATGTTCCCAGCGTACGGGTTTTAATTACACGCCTGCCACGTCACGTCAAATCGAGAAACGGAACACATGCTAGTGACACGAATAATGTAATGTCGCGAGGGGAGTGTTGCGCAAAACACTCATGTGCTCACTATCGCGATGCATTCACATTTTATTGAAAACTATTTGCTTTCTTTTTGTGCTTCATATATCCTACAATAAATGAGACTTAAAAACTTATGCCTATGTGGCGAGCGCAGTGGAATGCCAAGCATTGCTTTTTAATGTTTTTGTTTTGCTACTGTCTATGAGCGGTCGTATCGCTTATCAGGCGAATGGCATGCTCGTCTCGCCATTCACAGCAATAAAACAAAAAAGATAATTAAATTATAAAATCATTTCCCGACATCACAATTTAAAACAATTTGAATACAAGTTGCGTCTTTGAATTGGTTAAATTAAGAAGTGACATGGTAGTCGAAAGACTCCTGAATTAATAATATGCAATAAACTCCTCAGTGGCTCTTCCTTTTCATTAAACTGTCTGTTTAATATGTCTGCAATCAATTGAGATCTCTCCAAATGGGGTTACCGATATAATTTCGACTGTTCATTTCTTCATTACTTAGTTCGGCCTACCGGTTACGGCCTTTCGAACTATGGAATGAGCTGTAGATTTAAATTATTACGTTAAAGAGCTAAAAAAGAAAGTAAAAAGAAAAATCTCAAATGTATCAATTTATACTATGCTAATGAAGGCACATAAGAATTTCACAATGATGTAAAAATGTAAAAAATTTGAAATACACACACTCAATCGGTAATCGCGCCTTCTTGTCGGTTCAATCTTCTGGTGGATATTTGTATAATGTACAGCTACTGGTTCCCTGTTTATGAATATGTATGTATAACAATCAACCATGACCGACGATTCTTTAAAAAATAAAAAATTATAAGTAACACATACCAACACGGTTTATTATTTAAATATGCAAAACATTTCAAATGAAAATAAATTAAAATGTACATTGTTCTACACCACTGATCATATATTTGAAACGGAATTATAGTTAAGTTTATTTTGTCTACAAAACAAACAAAATCGTTTGCAAAGCAGAGTGAATATCACAATGTTGACCTCTGCTTGTAATAATTTACATTAAACAGATATGCGATACTATCAGAACATAATTTTACCCAAAATACCATTGTGTTTAACAATGAATTAGATTCCCAACGAGGCCAATTATTCACATCCTGGCTGGCTTTTTACAATAAATTTAACACATTATGGACTAAAATATTCCTTATGTTTCAGAATTTTGCTACCATATAATAAAGTATATATGTACATTATCCTTGTATAGCGAACAATGGCACATACAGTTTTCTTCACACAAACGATATAAGATGATGAATTATTGTCCAAAAAAACTATTCACGATATTATAAAACCAACCCCTAGTTCGCCTACACGTATTTCAAATATTACTACAATAGAATCCCTTATTTGCGGAAAAAATACGAAGAAATACCTAGTTACAATTCAGAATTGTATCCCCATTTCTTATCCCTACCTTCAACTCACTCACTTTAAAAAACGACAACGGTCTCTGGCAATCGAGGGTATCTATGACTATCGAAATTTTTTTCCATATCCTTTACTGTTATATATTCTTCTATATTCATTAGGTATATTAGGTATATAACTTCATCTATTGATATTGTATTAAGCTTGGTCCGACACCCAACTCCCAATAGATTAGCTCTTATAGCAAAAATGCCCGACAGCTAAACTAATAAAATAATTAATTTCCACGCAAGTTGCACGAAACATTTTTATAACACCCTCTATACGATGTGTTGTTATCAAAATAATTTCGATTAATTAGTCGTAACTCGTAGGTAAGTTTTTTGAGGCTGAATTTCTGCTAAATTGAGCAACTTTATTTCTCCTACAACTACAGAATATCCCGAAAAGCTTGCCGGTAGCAGAAGTAAGTTGAAGCAAAAATTGATGAATAGTGATCTCTAAATCCAAACCATCTTGTTCCGTCGACCCAAAAGATATCATCTAAACATCAATATTTCTAAAGGTCAAACCATTGAATAGCTTAATCTCTCCTATTCGACCTCCGCTTCTAAAGAATATTTCATATGTTAGGTTTAGATATCAAACCTTTAAAAATAATATGTGACATTAGTAATTTGACGGGTAATTTAAAAATGTTTAATGGATAATGGATCAGGAATTATTAAAGATTCTATCGGATTGAGTCAATATTGGGTGAGGAGAGAATGTAAAACAAGAAGGAACAATTTGTAAAGAGGATAAGATTGTATTGAACGGTATTGGAATAATAAATTGTAAAAAGTACATGAAGACTTTTAGTGGAGTAATTTCTTCTGCTGAAGCCCTTTAGTTCAGAAGCGGGATTACTAGGAAAATTTTTATTCTTTCCTAACACGAATGCCTCGTGTTAATCTGTCAATTTTAAAGGCATGCAATATAGGTACTCATATCTACGAACCAATAGCACTCTGACGGCCTTATTCATAGACAGATTTAAATGCTATTTTAGTTATCGAATTATATTGTCTCTTTCGAACGATTTTTGAATTTAGTTAGAAGAAAACAAAACATTCGATAAATAAAATAGGGTGTCTATGAATAAGACAGTGAATGTTTATGTACGAAGGCCTACCCTGGCACCTGCCACGATAACTCTAGACACAATAAGGAAACCAATTTCCCTTTGTTACATGAGTATAGTCATATGAACTATCTAAAAATATAGTTTATAATTTATATGCGTTTAATTACTGATTCATATACAGTACATAGTTTATCTACAAGTCTAAAACTAATTTATGTATCATTCGCATCAGTAGCGAATTTCTCTTTAGATTTTTGTCTTGGTCGCTTTTATTTTTTACCCACCAAAATGACATGAATGACTCACTAGTCACTTGACACTGGCAGTAATAACCTCAATGAAGCAGAATCAGTTGCCATAAACAAAAAAAGTCTAATACTAATAGGAATTTGTGTATGGCGCAAGGGTCAGATTTATTGCTTAACCGTTGCATTGGTGTCAATTTTCACCAGGGACTCCGTCCAATTTTACAATTATTTTTGGGATTATGTACCTTCTCATAAAATAAAGTCATTCTATTTCGCGAAATGTTTAATAACAATAAATATTCATTTTGACACGGCTATTGATATTGTAATAGCTTTTTTATATATCACACAGTGCAAAATTAACACAATGATCGTATTATTCAAATAATAATTATTGTATTATATTTGAATTCCCGTCAATTCAATTCCGAGGTAAAACCCTGATCACCATAATAATGCTATTCAAATGCACTTCAGCCAAACTAAATTCAGCAAATAATAATTATATAAATGAGTGGATCAAAGCCCGCTTAATTACGTTTGTAATTAAGCGGGCTTTGATCCTTAATTAATTATTGTAAAATTAATAATACCACATTAAGATTACCTTTTGTTGGTACAGACTACAGTTAATAGACCGGGTTGCCTAAAGTTTGGGATTTAGTCGAGTCACTGAATAGTATCCCGAATTGGAGTTACAAATCATCTCTTTAAAGGCGCGTGGCGAAATTTGGAACTACAAATAAAAATTCCTCAAATAATTAACGCATTGATTGCGATGTGTTTTAATATTTTTAACGACAAGCATCTAAACTCGTAATCAAATGGTATTAATATGTCCAAAGTAATAAAATGTGAAGAGAGTAAAACTATTATTCATATTTTGACAACAGCGCTGTTATGTCGGTGACAGAAGATCGTAGACGACCTATAGACAAATAATCTGTTGAAAACACATAAACCAAATCAATGTGCAACATCCATATGAATATTATCCCATGATGACTACATAAAAATATATTATCATAAGAGCATATGAAAAAACAAGTTTATCGATGTTTGACCTTTCACATTATACTGATTGTTTTTTGAAACAGTAACTACACTAGACAAAATTCAAATGCAAGAACTAGGCTTGCTACCACTAAGTACTCACATTTTCAGTCTTGCTAAAATTACTTACTTCATTTTGGCAGTTTACTTTCCCTTACGTTTTTAGAAAGCTTTGAGTGAAAAAGACAAAATATTCGATAGCTTAAATAGGTTTTAAATCTGTCTATGAATAAGGCCGTTAATTTTTAATATTCATCACAATCAATATCACAAAATTATATTTCCGGAACAAAATGTGTGAAAACGTAGTATAAATCAAGATGGGTGCTACAATACGATGAAAAATGCAATCTGGAAACACATGTTGCAGTATGAATAATAGCCCTCGCGAGACTGGCTTCAACCAGATTAGCGCACGCATTCCACCACACGATACAGGAAACACGTGTACTGCTCACATTTATTACTTCACAAGTATAACATATTTTTTATCCATTATTTTGACCATTTTTTATATAAAACATTGAATGCATTAATCAACACCCACAATTTGAGCAATAGCTTAGTTGAAGCACGACGGACTTTAAATTAGGATTTTGAGCACAGTGCATGCAACTCTGAAAAGTCAAAATTAAGGATGTATATATATATGCAGTTAAATAATTGATATAACATTTAAACGCTTATAGAAAACAGGAAAACTGATTTGGAAACTTCGAAATCATCAGATCTTTCCGAAGTCCCATATCCAGCAGTGGGACTATGTTTTTTCAAAGATTTAAACATCCGAGGCACGGACTCAATGAATGCTTACTCCAACATCCTCATAAATAATCCATAAAAGAAATGTAATGTAACTCAGGTGAGATACATAAATTAAGAGTTTACGGAGCCTATAGTCGTACAAATACTCGTAAACTGTTCTATATCGAAAACAGTGTTGTGTACGGAGACGCCTTGGTCCGGTGGGATAAATCTACCGGGCAGCGAACTCTACTAGATGAAATTGCTAAGATCCGGATTCAGGGGGAAATATCGTTAGCAAGATTAGTGTCTCAGATTACTAATTATTTTATCTAAAATACATACACTTTACTAAAACCCGCCCACTCAACTTCGAAAACTAGATTAAATAAATTTAAGAATATGATTGATTGGTACTAAAGCTTTTTATGAAGTTTTAACAAATAAAACTTTGTTTGCCGTGGCAAAATACAGCTTGGGATTAAATCATTAATTAAATACTGTAATATTATGTCTGTACTGTAGGACGTCGATATTCGATAGCTGAATTTAAAACCTCATGTTAATAATCCGAAGAAAAAACCCTGAAATAGCTTCATGCATAATTGTTCACAACTTAGTTAGCACGCCTGTGCATTTTTCATATCGTACAAAATAATTTTATACAATCCCAATGTACATAAGTATTTTCTTCATACGTCCCTGGATGAACTATCGGTCGACTGGGCACGTAGTCATTAGCACAGGATAACCTGGAGACTATCGTTGCAATCCATCCACGTCTGATCTCTCATCACGATCATTTACAATGACACGTAAGCAGATAATGAACACGTGTATATATCTACGCTCTAATGTTATTAATTGCCTATTAATGATCAAGCATCTGTATTGTCATCTTCTCCGTTGCACAATAGCTTCGAAGACCGAAGGAGCTATGGCCTAATAGCTCCTTTTGTATATAATAAAAACATATTTCAAATGTGTTTAAGGACTGATGTGTCACATTTACATGGCTATTGTATCAGCAAAAATAATAAATAAAACTTACATTATCTCCAGAGATTTTTAATTTCTGGCAAATGAGAAACCTCACCTGTTGTTCAACGATAGCCGCTGCTCGTCGACATACTTGGGTCATAGATGCATCACCGCCTTGTCTAAATGGGAAGGAAAATAGAAAGTCATCTACATGATATCTTTTATACAGATGCATTCAAATACTGAAATTTATTTTTTCGTATATTTTTCGAAATCTCAACACGAGACACATTTACGCACATTACAAAGTGTGCTCTATCTATTAGGTAACAAACTCCAAAGGAATCCACGACGAGAAAACAAACAGAAACAAAGAACAGAAAACAAGTGAGATGTGTTTCAGGGTAAACGTTAAAAGTGGTAGAGTTTCGCTGCTGTCAGCCATGACGCAACATGAATGGGCAGGTACCACTGTCTGACAGGAGCTCGACATAAAGCGACAGCTTGGCTGTTCAGTTTCGTTCGGTGAGTGAGGTTGCCGGATGCCTTATACCCATTCCTCGTCCCATCCTTTTTCCTTGTTGTTCATGGGCGGTAGTGATCACTTTCCATTAAGTGACCTGTTTGCTCGTTTGCCCGACCTATTGTATAAATAAGCATCACCATAATATTCATATGATTTTACGCAGACCCTTATCCTATAACTAGATTACTACTTATTTTACAACTCCAACCGACGCCCTTACGAACGATATAAAATAGTTTCCAAGGAGAAAATAAAAGGAAGAAAAATATCCACCTTAGATATATGTAACTTTGTTTACGTATCCGTTACGACATTATCTCATCAGATTGTTTCGGATATTGTTTCGTGTTGTTTTACTTATTCCATAAATAACAGTGTGCCGTTCCTTATTTGTCCACTGAGTTGTTCCTTATGTGACCAATAAGAGTTTATAAATTTATCTGAACGGCAAAGCTTCAAAAGTGCTGAACAAACCAATGTAAATAATCCGCTGAAAAATATAAAATGTGGACTGTGGTGTTTTTATCTACCCACCATTGTTGAATTGGTGTGTTCCAAGTTATTTTCTTCCACTTTTAGAAGTTGGGGAATCTATATTTAAATGAAGTTGAGTGTTTTGTTTGTAGGTATGTCTATCGTATTTAATTTAGGGGTTTGTCTATATTTCATAATACATAATAACTATCGAATTTAAAATTAAGGTTAAGTTTAAGTTTCACTACTACTTACTGCTAACACTAATCGACCATAATCTTGTTCAAGTAGTCGGTAACTCGAAACTAAATATGCCAAAAATTAAACAAGAAAAATATAATTTATCTCATAAAATATTCGTTAATATAAATCACACTTTAATATTGTTTATTTTATTTTAATTTCCTCCTTGTTGGTTTATTTATGTTGTTGTATTCAAAGCGGAGGAAGATATACATCCGAAAGCACTTTGTTATTATCTTATTGAAGGAGGTCACCTACTTCTCGAAGTATTATTATGCACAAATCGCTGAAAGGCCACACGAACTATGTTACCTTCGAAATCCAACATTGTTGGCTTATAACATTGTATAAACTTATAGGTTATTTTGGATGTTTGTTTGTGATCTTATTTTTTTCGCTAAACCTCTAACCTGCAGCCAACAAACTAACGCCAACTACGAATTTAGTCATTTTAGACAAATTGTTGGCGTGTCAACCGGTATGTTTATATCCAACTATCCAACTTAGGTGTCCTTAAACAACGTAGTACGCTTATTAATTCGATAAGTAGTTCCTAACTCCCTAGCTCGTAACAAAACAACGAATGAAAGCACCTTTCTTCAATCTAACATCTTCAAATTAGCATTAACCATGATAGGCTCAAACCGAAGTTGGAATTATTTGCATAATGCCTTTGGAGCATTCTTTATAAAATATTGTTCTAGCTAGAGCTTAACACAAGCTCGGTACAATAGATCTATTTGAAAAAGTACTTATTTTTAAAAGTCGCAATGCGCCCTGTTCCAGTAATTCTGAATTTCATTGAATAAAAACAGTTTTCATGAAATATTACATTGTATTTTACCACAATATACGTATTTCACACGGATAACTGTAGGGAAATTTAAAAGCTTATTGTATTGTTACCGCAAACACATTTTACATAACTTCAGTTTTATATTTGCTTATACCCATATCACCTATATTGTGTTACAAAGAAACCTAAAATTTATTCAACCAATTATTTGGATCTACGAATAAGAATAATTATAATATACAAACGTGCTTCATTTATTACGTCATCGCACATTAAGTTAGATATAGTAATATTCCAGCTGCCACGTGACGATTATGAAGAAAGATTCGACGATTGACAATTGAAGGGTCTATTTCTCATTCTCCCACCGATTACCAGAACTGCTTGTTGCTACTCACCTATTCCAAATATATGCTTATAAAATCTAATACTTAATACAATTTAATAAGCAAATTACATTTATCATTCATACATTAACATTAAGTGGTTCTATGAATACGTGAAATGAAACGATTGAATGAAACGATTTTCCGGATTTCGATAAAATTTGGTATGAAGGTAGCTGATACCCTGGATTAACACTAGGGCTACTTTTTATCCCTAAATATTTAGTGTTCCTGTGGGATGAGGAAGGAATCCGATATATTTGTCACTTTTTTATACTCAAAGGGATAGGATGGGACTGTATTACATGCCTTGAGTGAGAATAAGACGGGACGGGACGGGACGAGATAGGAATATCCAAATAAAGTTAATCATGCAGACGAAGTTTGCGGGCAGAAGCTATACATAGTAAATGTTACTAATACATACTAAGGTAAACTATCCAGTAGATGACACCTTAAGGGTTTATTAGTATGTGTATAGACATAGTTTGGTATGAAATCATCTTACAGGGAGTTTCTACTTGGTAATAGTTGCGCAAATTATTACACTTTCAGAATATGACAAGATTTGTATAAATAAAACTGATGCGTATTTTTATATATTTTTTAATAAAATGAAGGTAGTAACCTAGTAGTTGACACCTAGTAAAAACAAAAATATTTAGTAGTTGACACTTGTTATTTTCAGTAGTTGACATAGTATGTTTAAATTAAGATGTACACAAAAATGAAATGTTATTAGATACAACTGACTGAACCTATATACTTATGTATTTGTAAACTTAAAAATATATACCTATATTTATACATACTGACAGCTGGAAATGAGCTATCCTGTTTAGTATCAATATTCAGTAATTTTATATCAGTCATTTAATAGTTCCATAAATATTCTAGTTCGGGAACCGAGTATACATTTCTTGTCTGACTCATTTTTAATGGCTCGTCAATATGGAACAACACATATTCCCATTCATAGTCCAATTGATCCACTTTTTCAGGCCATTTCCAAAGTCTCCCACATTTCTGCATTGACGAAATAGTAGCAGCTGTTTTAGTAACATGAGTAATTACCCCCGGAAACAACTCTTCTTCGTAAGAAAATACTACATACTCTCCTAATTTTCTCTGTACTGGTTTTTTAAGTTTTTTTTTTTTAATGTTTTCTCTATCACTTTCATTTTCAGACTCACTTTCACTGTCAGCAAAAACACCATCCACATTTGAATCAGAACTATCGTCAAAATTAAGCATCCTCTTTTCAGTGTTTTTCTTACGCTTCTGAATGTTCTCTTTTTTTGTTTTCTCATTTTCTTCTCTTTTCTTTTGTCTTTTGGCAGCACGTTCCATTTTTAATTTTTCTAATTCTTCCTTTTTTGCTAACTTCTTTTTAAAATATTCTTGACACAAGTGTCCCGAAACTATAGAAGGCATTCTTTCTTTTATGGATCGTTTTCTGTCTGGTTCCTCTTTATTTTTCTTATAATAAAAATGTCTTTTAAAGGGGCTGGGGATTTCCGCAGACACTGAAGTTTCTATGGTTTCGTTATTGCACTCGCTAATGGCACCAGAAGCGAGCGGTAGAGCATCAGGGGCAAAGGGGCTAGGGAAAACCGCGGGCGCTGAAGAAGGTCCAGCTTGGCAAATGGCACCAGAAGCGAGCGGTAGAGCATCAGGGGCAAAGGGGCTAGGGAAAACCGCGGGCGCTGAAGAAGGTCCAGCTTGGCAAAGGTTCATATTATTTTCAAAATATGATTCAAAAATCGTAGGAGAGTTGTTTTTAGATGGCCGGTTGTTATGTGCTGTGCTTTGGTTTTGCCACTCGTTATTGCCACCAGAAGCGAGCGGTATAATGTTAAATAAAATATTTGTATCTTCACTGTTTTCTGCGGTAGGCTCAGGGATAACAACAGATGAATTTGTCAAACCGTTTTCTATTTCTGATTTTGTACTTTGCCACAGTTCAAACAGTGAGATATCTTTTTCGTCTAACTCATTTTTATCTCCGTTGCAAAATATAATGAGCTTGCTTTGGGGAATACTTTGATTGAGAAACCGAAGCCCTTCTTCTAAAAATCTTCTACGTCCCTCAACATTTGTGACTTGATTATGAAGGTGTTCATTGTTTAATGGAACAGTGACTATTTCCGGGTGCCACGGAAATAGCCCACATTTTCTAAAACCATTTTCGAAGATTATCGCGTTCAGTGTAGTGTCGATAACTTCTTTCAGAAGTTTTGGAAAATCTTTTTTCTTTAAGATTGGAGCTTCCAAATTAGATATTCTCCATTCGTGTACCCTCTTTTTCCAATGCTCTTTCAGAGTTCTGAATACAGCAACATCCATTGGCTGTAATAGGTGTGTTGCATTAGGGTACAGGGCAATGAGGATGATGCCATTTTTTTCGCAAAACTGACTCACTTGTAGACTTAGATGAGACGCATGCCCGTCCACGAAAAGAATGACCGGCAAAGGAATACTTTCTTTCTTCAGCCAAGGATGAAAAATGTCGGCAATAAATTCGAAGAACGCCTCGCAAGTCATCCAACCAGAATCTGTTTTTCCCAGACCCCATTCTGGAGGAAAATTCTGCGCAATTTCTTGTGGGATTCTTTTATATTTAAACAAAATTGTTGGAGGAGGTATAGCACCAGATGCGCTACCTGTGATAAGGACGGTTAGGCATTCTTTCTCATCTGGATTAACTTGCTGATATACTGTCTTGTCCCCTTTTTGTGCTAAAACTTTACCACCCTTCGGATTTAAAAAAAAAGCAGTTTCATCTGTATTAAAGATCCTTCTAGGATCTTGTAAAACGTCTTTTTGTTGAGTCTGATCCAAAAATGTCTCTACTTCTTTAAACCAATTTAAAATGTTCTCCTTGGATATAACAGCTTTTGATCTTGTAAGGTTTTGAGACATACGAACACTTATTCCAGGATTCCTCTTCATGAATCCTTTCATCCACGATTTTCCTGGGCAATTGTCTTTAAACGGGTTCGGCCTTTTTAATTCTGTTAATAGACGCTGCACACTAAAGACAACCTCCTTCATAGTGACGGGAAATCCTGCACGGGCCATTTCAAAAATCCAATCTACAATGGTTTTTTCCTCTGTTCTACTCAATACGGCTGGTGGCCCCATTTTTCGGTCAATTGGATGTTTTCCTTCAACCTTGTACTTTAGTGTAATCCTTGGTACGTTAAATTTTTTTGCAGCAGTCTTATAAGGAGTTTTATGTAAACGCACATCTTCTACCGCTGCTTCCATAGCCTCTTGTGTATAATTCCTAAAATTTCCTTTTGTCGGTGGCATCTACAAAACGAAAGAAAAATAATTCGATAGTTGACACCTAAATCTCTAATAGTTGACACCTGCTGTCAACTACTGAACAAAATGGTTTTAAATTATTTTAGAAGATATAATAGAGTAATTTAATGTATAAGCAGCAAGATGACACATAAATTATACGATATTAATAAATTTCAAGAAAATCCATTAGTTGACAGCACATGTCAACTACTCAATCTTAAGTCGTTTTAAGGATCAGTAAATGACATGACCCCTTATTTATATTTTTTTTTTATTGTTTGTCATGTTAAATGACATGCATTCACACTTCAGACTCTAATATAAAGGATACAATTAATATTTATTCATAATTATAAAAGATTACGTACCTTTCCAATATTAATCTTTCGGCTTGCTCTTAACAAATTGCACACGAAAATAACAATAAATATGGCGCGAAACAACCGGCTATCATGGATCGAACGCTGTGACTAGCGATGACGTTAAAACGCCACGATAGTTTTTGTTGGTGCCGCTAGATGTCTATACTATATCATAAACACAATGTCTATCTTTGGCTACTTGTTTTATTCTTGTTATTTTATTTTCTTCGTCAAAGTGTCAACTATTGATGCAGTGTCAATTACTGGTGGTTTTACCTTAGGTATTAAATATAAATTGCATTTCTTTATTATTAATTTTCATTAGTATTGTATTTATAAAAATACACACCTATTAAAATATAAATAAAGTTACGTTTAATCCGTATTAGGTTTATTTGCAATGTAATGTAAATGTTATACATACGCAATTTGTAATATTAATTGTTCGTATTCGTAATGTACCTAAATATGACACAATATAAACGTTACCTAACCGTGTACCATTACCTAATCGCGCGTGTGTTGGTTTAATTAAAGTTGTGCTGATCCAGAAAAGGTATAAATAAGCAGGGCAAGTTATGTAACAATACTTCGTCAGCGCCAATTACAGCCAAACGTTTCAATGTCTCTTCAACGAACTTAATTATTATTCCCGGAGAAATTGGCTCAGCAGAGAAACTGGGCTTTGGATAACTAAGACAACAGAGGAACTCTGCATTTTTCAACTTACGATACGTTTAACAACAGGGTGTCTAACAGCCTTATTCCTAGACAGTTTTAAAATCCAGTATAGTTATCGAATGGTATGTCTTCTTCGCTCAAACTGGATTCAAAAGTCGTTCGAAAGAGACAAAACATTCGATAATTAAAATAGGTTTTGAAATTGTCTATGAATAAGGTTTTAAGGCTCTAAGTCTAGGCAATGAAGATTTTCGCTTATTATAACGAAAAGCGAAACAGTCTTATAAAATGCATAATACTTATAAGTATTTATTGTTTACAATTGAGCAAGATTATGGATCACGCTGTCTTAATGCAAAGTATTGCTTTATAATCCATGGCGTTGTTTGGTTTTACTACTGTCCATGAGCGGTCGTATCGCTTACCATCAAGCGAATGGCATACTCGTCTCGCTATTCATCACAATAAAAAAAATGCCAAAGGTAAAGCTGAAATATCATAACCACTATGATAGTATTTTTCCCTCGCACCAGTCCTTTGTCGAATAAGCTTTTCTGCAGTAATTCCGAACCCATGTGACTTACGGCCCTTCAAAAACAGACCATAATGTCCCCTTAAGGGTTAATTCTTCAATTCCAATTGGTAAAAAAATGGTAGTTGTTTATTGAAGCCGACGGCAATTTGGTAAGTACATACAAATAAAGACATGATATTATAACGTGTAGACAAGCAGGAAACAAAAATACCTGAGAATTATTAAGTTATGATTATGAGAAAAATATTGCAACTGGCAGCATGACGAATTCCATTGTTTCATGAGTAAGTTTCATACAATAAGTTGACACAGCTTGATCTTTCATGAACATTTATTTTCACAACATAATGTTTCAAATAGTACAATGTACAGTTTGCTGGAGCAATTAAATATAAAAAAATAGGTAACAATGATTTAAAGTATATTTGTGATGTAAAATTACAAAGTTAGTAAAATTTCTTTGGTAACGCAATAAACAACATGTGGTATTTATAACATTACGACTAAATATATACAGTAGTATAGAACATATAATTGGAAACATTAAAATAACTGGATTTATTTTGTATAATTATATTATCCATGATGTGTATACACCATGACATTACAAGTCTGACTTTGCATACATTAAACAACGGAGTTGATCTGATTAGCATATTGTTAAAAACTACTTTAACAATAAATTTAAAAAAAAATTCCATAAATCGATAATACCTTAAATATTAATGTTGTGCATCCTTAGTCGTCGCTTACCGCGTAGAATCTTTGTGGCTTTCATTTTGTATATTTTCACTCATATCCAAAGAAATACTTTCATGAAATATGTCCATTATTCTGCAAATACGTTATATTAATAGTGATATGTTTTCGTAGTCTTCAAATATTAGTTTCTTCGAAAATAAGCAATCGTGACGTGAAAGAGTATTTTTGACACCTCATGTTATTTAATATAATACTTATTAGACTCGTTGGTTACTGTACTATTTGGATGTTTCTAATTATATGATCACTACTATATACTCGTAATATGTATATATGTATGACGATCATAGGAGTACAAACAATATAATCCACTGTGTAAAATCTTGTGATCTAATTTTAATTTGTTTGTTTACAGCAATATAACAGTGACATGTTCGGTGAACTATATAGAAACTAATACAACATTCAAAGCCTTACTTTTATTCGCACTATGTTCCGTCGGAGGCACAATTACTTTGACGCGTGGAATCCACTCTCCGTTTTAGCAACATTCCGCGCGTATTCGTTCTACTTCACTGCGTTTTATTTTGGTCCAACTAAAGTTATACTGTTCTTATAAATTATTCTGACTTAATTACACAATAGATATTTACATTTTGTGTATTATCTAATAATAATTTATCCTTTACCAATATTTCTTCACGAATTTTATTTAAGTATTTACATTATATCTCACATCGCATCACGTAATATTGTACTTAGTACAAACTTTGTCAACTTTAGTGTTATTTTCTTAATTCACACAGTCATTTTCAACACCAATAAAATTTTCTATGAATTTATTTTATGTAACCCTTATCGATCCCATATTTACAATAACAATAATTAGGTACATTAAAAGCACTTTGATCTAAACTTTGGGAAAATCGACATATTAATAAATGTATTAGGGGCACACGTCTTAATAAAATATATGAGTTTAATTCGTACCTTTAAGGGCAAACCTTATAATATGACGAATGGAAAGGATGAGTTATAAGTGGTGCGTGCCCACGATTGTAACTGAAGCGACCATTCAATTTATAGCATCGTCTGCCACTTACTCTTAGCCCGTGTTTCCCTGTCGGGCCATTACCCTTATCTCCACGCATTTAAACTTCAACTTTCCGGGTAGGATTTTGGATGAAAAATTACAATTACTCGTAAGAAAAAGGCGGACGACCGACTTCCTTACTACACTCGTTTCCTTTGAGTACGTTACTACCTAGATAATAAATGCTAATATCGACAGTAGACAACAATCAACAAATATTTAACATACCTCTAACAAAATCACTCGTGTCTTAGGCCGTTTGTCTTTGAGGCACCGTCACCGGCGTATTATAATTCACTATTGAATCAAACACTCGTGTCTCAGGTGGGTCCTCCGATGTTACAATGAACATTGCACAAGAAGGTGGCGAGCTCCTCGCCTGTCAGCTCCTCGTCGACTTCGCGCAGGCTGGAGTTGGAGACGCTCGGAGGAGAGCCGAAGGAGTCGGAGGGCTCGGTGCGGATGCGCCACACCTGGCTCCACTGGCTGTTGCCGCTGGGAAACTCGTTCACTACTGCGAGTCCGCGGTTTTTGTAGCACTGCAACACACATTACATTCGTTAAAATTTGGTATGACACAGCATACGTATTCTCGGGTGCTTCTTCAATTCTAAAGACTGGTGGCGGTAAGTTTCTGCCATACTTAGTATCAAGTACACTGATTGAAAAACCCCTCGATAACTGCCACACGCATTTTGGGCGGCACCTGACATCCCAGGCGTAAAGCGCCCCGATTTACATCCGCGTAACCGTCCCGCGCAAAACCATTGCTGGTTCTTCCATTATAGAGGGTCCGGATGACACCCGCTTACGCCTATTTTTGGACGCCCGTTTAAGGTGTTGTGGGCGTCCATGACAGAGTCGAGGCTCTATCGCACATCTCGGAGTCGTTATACGTGTGGGCACACCGCCCCCGCAGTGTGCCCAGCGACTCCGATGACCCCTTTAGGTCGCCTCTTACAACGGGCAAGGGATACTGTTGCGGAATTCTTGCGCCCCCGGACCACAGGGCAAAGTAGTACTGACGTGCTTCTAATACCACCTATCCCATTTAAATATGAAAAATCTTGCTATCCCTCAAGTTTAATGTTATTTTCTAAGAACTTATCACACGTAAATGATTGTACTTTGCTTAGAAGTTCCACCGCGCGACCAAGTTTGTCTCGCTTAAATGGAACGTTACAAAAAAGGGGATACTTTCTTAAATCTTATTCTCTGAAATTTATATGTCCCAGGAAAATTTAAAAAATGTGCGCAGTTCTGAGATAAAATAAGGATTTTCCGCGTTATCTACTTCGAGTGCCTTTACTACGGGCAAGAACATTTCTATAAATCATGGTTGGTCCAAAGAGACATGGATAAGTTCGATATTATACATAGTTTTAAAGATAAGAAGTATATTTTCTTATGTGAAAGCCTTAGCATTTAGATATATTAGAATAATTGACCTATGTATTAAAATAACACCATGAAGCCATAGAAATATATTGAATAATGTAATAATACTTTATTTTTCACTAATTTTATACCGAACTTTGTTCGCATGCACAATAAATAAAAAATCTTCAGATCAACAACAATTCCTGGGTTATCTGGACCAATGTACCTACGATAAAAGTGTAACTAAGCAAGTTAGTTGACACTAAAAACATTTAGATGGGTACAATAATCGCTATAATGAATACGAAATCAATCAAAGTAAGACATCTTTGCTTTTTAATAACATCTTCTAGTATCTATAGGCGTCGTAAGATAATATAACTAACTAACCTTAAATAACTAACCTTATAAAATATCAACTGTTTTGGTGGCAAAACCATCAGCTATATCATATAGCTAGAAGCTATTTTACAGCTAACCATGAGCGTTTGCGTTGAAAGGGGGCTTAAAAGTGGATAAAATCAAGTTTTGAGTCATCAGTATTGGAAACTATGAAGGGCTTTTTGGTTTCACAGTGTACTTAATTTACATTGCAATACACTTTCCATCGCGCGGATTGTAATCACTTTGTCGGGCCAGTATAAAAACATATTATATTCTTTAAGGCATGTTTATCTACGACTTTCATCCCACGACATTACTGTCCATGAAATAAACTTAAGCTCGACAGTAATCTAACTGGACTGTATAAATTAATGTCGCTATTTTGTAGAATAATATTGTACTGTGCATTATAAACGATTAGATTATTTATAATGGAAAATTCGACAGCAAAATAGTCGATAATACTTCCATTATTTAGTCCCAGGCTAAAAGTAAACTCGACGAGACCAACTTTTAAATTAGTTAGTGTCATTGCGTTTGACTTTCTAACCCCAACTAATTCAATTACTCCGAATAATTTTGGAATATTATTTAGGAAGGAAGAAGCCCTTTTACATCCTGGGTCCTTCCGCCGTAGCGTGAAGAGGCATCTCAGCGGGCCGGCATGATTGTATCGAATGAGTATGTAATGAAATGAGACTACCGTCTGATACCATTCGATACTCTATCTGGACGGCATTAGCACATTAGCATCAGGTGCAATGCAGTCACTATGCCGTGCCAGTTAAAAAAAAACATAATCTGTGTTTTCCAATACCTGGCATTGGCGGAGTTGTTGCATTTGATAGAGCTATCATGTTTACAAATTTTAATGGAATTGATGGAAGAAGCCGATAAACTAAATAATTTAATGAAAACGCTGTTGTTACGGGTTTCGCGATCGGTAATACATTCACAATATAATAATGTAATACATTCACAATATAAAAATCATGATTTTGCATCACACGTATGTAACTATAGGTTATTTTTTATAGGATTTTTTCTGTATCTCATTTTAATTATTCGTGGCTCGTGTAAATAATTATAGGCACTATTCAACGCATCATTTTTAATGCAAATGCTGGTATTCTGATGGCCTTATAATTATTCCACAAACTAGTTTAGTTACGTGGCTATTAAATAACAATGTCGCAAGTTTGAATAATTAGTCGTAAGCGTTGATTGGGTTAATAACTTTCATATACTTTTAAATATAGGACGTTCCAGAAGATATGGGATATTTATGTGGCAATGTATTTACCTATAGCATTATTGGAACAGATTTTTCAGTTTCTATATTATATTAAATACAACGCTAAATGACTAATAAAAAGTTTTAGTAATCACGATGGCCGTTCCGTCGACATATTGTGTGAAATCTCAAAATCCATTTCATCACTTTCTGATCCCTACATCATAACTCACTAATAAAAAGGTAAGAATCCACAGAAATGTAGTGGCATTTTTTTCTCGCATATCTTTTATTATCCTTGGATAGATGACGTAGTAACGTACAATATTTTCAATCTTTTGTGTGTGCAATCTATACACAGTACCTGAAAAAAGCCAACTTATGACATTGTTGATTTTTTTATTGCTCTAACATAAAAGGCTTTCTTTATTTTTATGACATAACTAGCGGCTTGACCCAGCTTCAGTCGGGTGCACACACTTATTGAGTCCAGTCCACATCAGACACATATTATTTCGCGGTATAACTGTTTTATGTTAAAACTCAACGTGAGTGTCGTCCTTTATACCGCTTTATTCGTGCTGTCCCGTTTCTACTCGTCCTGTCCCCTTTCTACTCGTCCTGTCCCGTGTCAATCTGTTACATGTCTCAAGGCCTGCAATCCTGTCCTTTTATATCCCATTTCATGCGCCCTCTTTACCAAACCATCCCCTTTGAGTTAGAAAGACTAATAAATATACTTAATTGAATTTGAATTACTTGCTCATCCCACAGGAACACTACATCTTCGGAATAAAAAGTAGCCTATGTGTTAATCCAGGGTATCAACTACCTTTATACCAAATTTCATCAGAAATGGCCCAGCCGTTTGAGCGTGAAGAAGTAACAAACACATAAACTTTCGCCTTTATAATATTAGTAGGATGATTATGGTTAATAAATATGAAATTCATAACATTTTTGATATACATCAGTATAAAAATTCTTGGCGACGCGACGCGACGGCTGAAATATCCTAAGTTTTATTCATTATTTATTCAAAGAATTATATTAACGCACCAGATGGCTATAATTTTTATGACATGACTGCTTATCTTCATTTATATTTTCTTTTTTTTTCTGTTAAACAAGTGAAAGCACTGTTTTGCTTCCAAAATATTTCTATTCAACCTAACAAAATATCTTTATCAGTTTTATGTACAACTACAAAATGTAACATTTTATTTTATACATACATACATACATAAACTCACGCCTTTATCCCAGATGTGGTAGGCAGAAGCGCCACCAGGACACCCACATTTCGCCTTGTATGTTCCGTCCCATGATGTGATAGGGGGCGAGCCATCGCCATATGGGGCACAAATTTCGGACTCAGGGCTCTCTAATGAATAGAAAAACCCAATATCACTTTGTCCGACCCGAGTTTCGAACCCGAGACCTCAGCTTAGAATCACTTTTCAGTTTCTAGAAGGAAACGTCGGTAGATAATAAAATATGAAACGTCGTGGAATATTATGACGCCTCTGAGTTGCTACTTAGATGTAACAAATAAATGTATTTCCTATACCTGCAATTTTATTATATTTACATAAACAGTAAAATAAAGCAATAAAAATGTTGAAATATAACTATGCTTATTTTCATTGTACAATGACATAAACAATGCATTGACAAGAAACAACAATGCTTACAAACACAGAATAAAATATGGCTTCGCAAGCCAGCACGAGTGGTTCTGTTAAGGAAAGGAAAGAAAGGAATCAAATTGAACAATTCCTCAGAGCTTTCATCGTGATACAGACGGTAGAACACACTTAGAGAGACGACATCCTTCCGCAACTGTAGCGACTCTAAGTTGCCCGTAACATCTGCATCATTTACAATGCGCATGGCCCGCCGCTGCAATCCATCCAAGGCATTAAGCCAATCCTGAGCGGATCCATCCCAAAAGTGCGAACAGTATTCCATACCTGGTCGGACCTGCGCTTTATACAAGTGGTATAGTTGATCAGGCGTGAAAAACCGACGCACCCTGTTCAGGACTCCAACCTTGCGAGATTGTGGAGTGGTTTTCTCGTGTGGCTTGTAAACCAGCGAACCTTCCAGGTACCAGCGGTGGTAGCGCTGGACGGCAGAAGTTGAACTGGACGGCCCTTAAATTACTTTCATTTATGAATATTGTTCGGGCATTTTATAAGTAGATAGGCTACAAAACTTTGTACAAAAAAATATTTTAATCAGTATACTTCCCAAATTATCATATATAAAATCAACATGTTTTTCGCCTAGCAAGAGAAAATAAGATTATAGGAAATTTTTGGAGTTAATTTATTTTGTTCATGTTTTGGATTTCGTACTTGTACGGAACTACGGAGCTGAAACACACTCGGGGCTTTCAGTTCCGAACTGTTCTCTCAAAACGACTTGAGAAAATAAATTTCTCTAGCTTTGAATGGATTCAATTGACTTCCATGGTAGCATTGACGAATGTGGTCTAATTTGTAAACAAGATAAAACTTAATTTAGTAGTACCCATTAAATAATGTTTGGCATTGACCTCGACTGTCTCGACAAAAATAACAGATTAACATGGCGATGTTTATTTATAAGTTGAACGTCATATGATTTCTCATATTCATTCCCATTACATTGATTTGCAAGCCGTTGCAAAAGGGAAAAGCAGGGTAATCACAGTCACAATCCCAAATATTTAATAATATGCCACATAGTACAAAAGATTTGACCTTTATGACCACCCACCAACAAAACTACTATATTTTCGACTTTAAAGTCGTATAGATGGATAATTATAATCTCCCTATTATTCTTTCTGACATACAGAATGAATGCTCTAAACTCTACAGTCTGCAGTCGATAGTTTAATTGAGGGTTATTAGCCCGACTACACAATGTATAGTCTTTTAATGTATGTAATAATTAATAAAGTATGTGCGTCGATGATTTTGCTGGACGTCATGCATCGTGGTATTGAATACACATTTTCTACTGTACAATAGCACATGATCCAACCGTCGATATATTTGATAATTCAATAATGTTAGAGAAGCGTTACCCACAGCCCGGAGCACCCGAATAATGTGTGATAGGTGCTGACCTCACCTGCGCTCGTGGCGGCGCGTCGTACAGCTGCGTGGTGGCGGTAGACAGGCGGCGCAGGCGACGCGGGTCCCGCGCGCGCGCCGTCGACCCGTTTAGCGCCCTCTGTCGCTGCGATGCCAGCAATGCGCTGTACGTCCGACCCATGCGGGGAGCACCTCTATGACCGCACCACGTTGCTAGTGTCATCTGCCAAAAAACCTCTAGTGAATACAACTGCAGAGAAAGACAAGAACTAATAATCATGTTTACTGTCTCGTCGTCACACGGTGCAACACGTGTAAGTCATAATCAACAGTGACAAACATTTTAATAGCACTGAACATTAAAGCTCCACAAGTATCTGGGATATCTACATACATACATACATAAACTCACGCCTTTATCCCCGAAGGGGTAGGCAGAGGCGCAACTAGGACACCCGCATTTCGCCTTGCATGTTCTGTCCCACGATGTGATAGGGGGCGAGCCTATCGCCATATCGGGCACAAATTCCTGACTCCGGGCTGATAATGAATAGAAAAATCCAATATCACTTTGCCCGACCTGGGATTCGAACCCGAGACCTCAGCTTTGTAACCGTACCGTAATACAACTACGCCACCGAGGATATATTGAACAATACTTACAATCGTATATATTTTAGTGTCACAATTAGCTTGCAATTAGTTCAATTAAAATTTTGGTATTATATTCGATCATTCACATTTCGTCAACATTCTTTACTAGTAGAGAAACAAAAAAGACCAGGCGTGGCCGTATTATATAAATCCGGTCTCTTTATATTACCGTGTTTCCACAATATTATAAACGTTTAAAAACTGAACCAATTGTGATGGAAAATATAATTGTAGATATATTTCGTATGCAGATTCTACGTCCCGTGGGTTTTCACATATATTCCTTATATTAAATGTTCTATAACAATCCAATATGGTAAGACTTAGCATCGCAGCGTTATCGTAAATATTTCATGAGGGAATTCACCAGGGAATCAACCTGTATGTACTTTATAGTACTCGAAATCACAGCAAATGTATGCGTAATATTGTTATAATAAAATCCAATTATTATTAATCCTTAACACAATTAGTATTCATACAAGTCTTTGGTTAAAAAAATAAGTTAATATACAGATTACTGAAATACTCGTATAGTCACTACTTAATTAGCACCACCACCACTATAGCCACCAATTTTAAATTAAATGGAAACACCAGGATTCGTCTCAGCCAACACACTATGAAACTTTTCCTATATAGTGTATTATCTATGATGAAACTCGCGCACGATCTAAATTAAAACTTAAAGGTGAGGGTTTAGTGGAGCTTCATTTATTACGTCACTACGCCAGTGGGAAATGAGGGTGGAGTATTTACATAAAATATAGTTGTAGGTGAGGGCTGCCCCGGCCGCAGTACGACGTGGTAACGATCCCGCGACTTCACAGCCCGTCACGTGGTGGCGACATTTCAACGGCGATCCCCAAATTGCCAAATTATCTAAACGCGTATCTAAATGATGGCTATTCGCTTTCTCTTTTATTATAGGGCGGCAGTCTTATTTTTAGACCCTGTCCACATTTTCACAAATAAGATTAGATGGAAAGTAAAAATAGAAAAAGCGCAGAACCTGGATGTAGGATTTGCACGAAACTACATTTTATACGACTTTACAAGGTATATCCAGACTGCGACCGAAAACGAAGCCAGGTGATAGTCTTAGTGACTTCGGAGTTCAGACACAATAAAAGTAAAAAAATCGCAAAAAAAAGCGCCAATTTTTTTATTTTTTTCATATTGTTGTGTTTGGGTTGTAAATACGTAGTTTTGCCTAAAATAATAATGTGCACACTTTTATTATTAAAGACGCAATGGTACGCGAGGGTTTAAATTACTATTTTAGCAATAAGTTTTATGTATTTACCCCACAAATATGATTATTAAAAAAAAAACCGCTGCTTTTTTCAAGATTTTTAGTTGCTTTATGTATGTAATCACTAAAGGCTAAAACTACCGCCTGGCTTCGTTTTCGGTCGCAGTTTAGATATACTCGGTATTCAACAACTTCTAACAACACTTTCAATTAATTATGAAACGTGTAATAAAATTTCAGCAACTTACGCTAATCAGAATCAGAATCAACTCAAAAAGAGAAAATTGTATTGTATAATAAAAAAACCAACATAATTTCCACACTATTATGTTCTTCATTTGAACAACAAATCTTTACACAGGTGTGCACCGCAGATTGCTTCACAGGAATTTTAATCCAAATGCGTAATTAGACACGCGCTCACAGCCATCGTGTGCACACCGAACACGTGCAATATTTTATTAATATAACAGCAATGAATAATATAGAAACGCTCCTTAAAAGCTTCATGAAGACAGCAAACTCGCAAATCACTGCTTTTCACATCAATTGATCTAACAGAACCCCCACAGAGCCATGAAAAACACCTGTCGTTTCAACTTTATGAGAACATAAAGTTTATGTAGCGGTACGGATGTTCACCGCACGCAATGGAGCCCTAACACTAAACATCAAACAAACGAATGCCGAGGGAAAAATCATCTATTTTTATTACGTGTTGTCAAATAATCTCATAATAAGAGGGTTATAAAAATACTTTTATAGTGAGACACTCAAATAAAAATGTTTTCTTTTTACCACACTGATATATCCTTTATTAAGTAACCAATTAAAAAGCGTTTTCTGAAAATAAATGGACGGATAGATGGATTGTGATTTAAGGTATATAATACAGCTAGGTACTAGTAACCTTTGCGATTTTCATTTCCATTTTAGAGTAAATCTCACCTACCTAGATCCATACCACAATGAGTATACTTCCAGCTTACATTATATGCTATAATTATCAGTAGTTAGTGTGTTAGAATGAATGGAATGAACTCATATTATATACCATACGTCCTGGTATATTCACACCGCAAAATTTCATTTATATCCATTCTATTTCGGAGTACGTAATCCACGTAATACCATAAATATCAAATGAATGGTAAGAAATTTAAACATACGCGGGGATCAGGTGTAAATGGAGTTCATATATTGCCATAGTAATAAACATATTAAATTATTTCTCAATAGATTCTTGAGTTTATAGGTCATGTACTAAATACGAAATGTATGAAAGGGAACGACAGTTTTTACGATCACGCCACGGCATCGGCAAAATAGAAAATTTCTCAAGTAACTGAGAATATATTATCACCCTATATTTTGTGAGAAAGGCATTCCTTCATCTTGAAAAACCTTCATCTTGAAAAACATCATCTTCATCTTGGAAAACCTTCATCTTAAGTATAAAAAGATTTAACATGACGGATTCTCCGAAGTTGGAAACTTGGTCACTGATGTGTTCGCAATAATTACGTGCTATCGAGGTTACTCTGTTTTTTCAGGCTTTGATTTTGAACACAGCTTGGACGCGGCACAGATTTAACAAGGTATAAACGTCAAGTGTGCTGTATCATGAATTTATGTAATAGTAGTGTACACTGAATGTGCTATTTCTTTTACGTAGAAATCTTCCTTAGTAATCTTGACTTTTTTATTGTATGCATAAAAGAGCTTTGAGTATTCTTATGCACTAGCTTTATAATGTGGTAGCTTAGTTAGTATATTTTTAATATATTAATACTCGTACTGGAGTGCCTTGTAAACCCCTTTTAAACCCTGAAATAGAATTCTTCGCCATCGATGGCAAAAATGGAATGAACTCTATATTATGTTTGAATGATTCTGTCGCAACTCGCAACTTACAGTTGCAAAGCCGGATATCATTTTTTATGCATCTTGAGAATTTTATCATTACACTGGCCACTTGTCTCATAACACTCATTCAATAAACTAAAAAAGGTGTCTGGAAGAGATCGCTTTATTCGATAAGATCGTCCATTGTAATACCATAAGTTCTTATATGCTATTTGTTTGATTTTGTATTTATTTTTTGTTCTTTGGCTTACAATAAAGAGTTTTGGATTGTGTGAATTGGGCAGAGTAATGATCTTAATTTAGTTAGTTTTGATATCAACAACTGTAATTAATTAATAACACACTTAACATTGGAACATACCTAAAAGCTCGTAGCGAGCTAAATACCAAATGCGTGTACTTTCATGTACGGTATGACCTATTAACGCCTTTGCCCTTTCATTAATATTGTCGAAATGTATACAAGTGCCACTGAACAAAAGGGTTATTATTGGCTTGTTTGTCTCCTCGTCGAGTCAACAAAACTTGCTAAATTAATGTAATAAAATTCCAACGCTCGCAGTTTATAAGTTCGAAGAAAAATTTGCGTAAAACTAAATACAATTATAAGTTCTTTAATAATATAAAAACCAATAAACGCATAATTGAATTTTGGAAACAATCACTTACGGGAGTAATCAAGATTGGACGTTTTTCAATTTATCAGTGTTTGCGAATATTTTGCTATATATATGTATATGTATATTAGGTTGTAAAAGATAATTCTATATAAATAGCTGCATACTCATCGATATTTGAAATGTAAAAAATACTCCATTAATATTCATGAACCCGTGTAAATAGGAATATTACACAGTTCGCAAAAAAATATATATTGCGGAATATGTATCAAGTAACAAAACTTCGAATTGTATTTGATTCTAGAAGTACATTTAAGGAACTTTAAACATTCCAACACGAGTCGTAATTAAAAGCAACTCGAACTTTACTACTAAGTTAAGATAGTTTCAAGTTATTTAAACTATCATAAGACTTTGATAACTAATTAGCCTACGCTAAGCAATTTTTTAGATCTAAGACTTCAGCAAGTTATTGAGTATTATGCATCAAACTTTTAATTCTTTCTTTCTCCTCTGCTTGCTCGCTAAACTTAAGTCTTACATGGAACTTAGATTGAACCTATAAAAGTTATACAAGAACTCTTGTGAAGCATACGACTAACCTATCGACATTCTAATATACTTAACAAAGTAATCCTGAGGCGCAAAATTATATTTTTAAGAAACACTTTCATAGATGAGTAGCACTCATAAAAGAAAATTTGAGCTTGCCTTAAACCGAATATTCACAGGCTGAACTTACAACGCGACACACTTACATGGGTCACTATATTGTGAGTAACTACTGGACATAATGGGACTTGACATCTTATGTCTCAGGATGGCGAGCGGAGTGGAATGCCAAGCATTGGTCTGTAATTCATGGTGTTGTTTGGTTTTGCTACTGTCCATGAGCGGCCGCATCGCTTACCATCAGGCGAATGGTCTGCTCGACTCGCCATTCATTGCAATAAAAAAAGTATACCCCCAGTCGCGCCAAACTATATGTTCTGAAATCTTAAGCACCTACAGCAAAACTCTACTTTCTAATACAATGTGTGACCTACAAACATATTAAGCATTGACATTCAATAAGACTAAAAACCCAAATGTCTTATCAGGAATAATAAGTATAAAATATTTTTTTACGCCGGGAGTTCGAAAATCCTTATCCTTGATCATAATTTAATGAATCACGACACCTAGTCATGGGCGAAATATAAAATTACAGATATTTAAGACATAAATAGTAAACGTTTGAAGTAGACTTATTGATAAATGGAAAGTATAAAAATGATTTTATGTTGCTATATTCACTGCTTAGATAAATTATTCATTACTAGCTTCTGCCCGCAAACTTCGTCAGCGTGATAAACTTTATTTGGTCCCGTCCCGTTATATCCCGCCCATCCCGTCTCATTCTCACTCAAGGCATGTAATCCAGTCCCATCCCATCCCTTTGAGTATAAAAAGTAACAAATATATCAGAATTCCTTCCTCATCCCACGGGAACACGTAATTTTTCGAGATAAAAAGTAGCCTAAGTGTTAATCACGAGTGTCAGCTACTTCCACACTAAATTTGATCGAAATCCTTTAAGCGGTTTCCGAGTTCATCGCGCACAACCGTACAGACAAACAGACATTAATTGAAAAAATATTGTTTTTATTACGTTAATACACATATTAGTTTTTCTCATTTATCTTCCATAATACAAAAAACATCCTGTATGTAAATATGACATAATATACCAGTTTTTAAGTTGGATCTGCACCAATATCACTGTGAAAACTGCATCTCATTTCGTGCGGTAGTTTTTGAGTAATGTGCAAGCAAACAAAAAGAAACAGCCTGTATGAAAATGCAACATATACCGATTTTTAAGTTAAGCCTGCAGCAATACAAATGTGAAAAAAGCATCTCATTTGGTGCAGTAGTTTTTGCGTGATGCGCAAGGAAATAAAAAGAAACACCCTGTATGTAAATGAAATATATACCAGTTTTTAAGTTGGACCTGCACCAATATAACTATGGAAATTGCATCTCATTTCGTGCGGTAGTTTTTGAGTAATGTGCAAGCAAACAAAAAGGAACACCCTGTATGTTAATGCAACATATACCAGTTTTTAAGTTGAACCTGCAGCAATACAACTGTGAAAACCGCATCTCATTTGGTTCAGTAGTTTTTGCGTGATGCGCAAGCAAACATACAGACAGACAGACAGACAAAAATTCTAAAAAAAATTGTTTTGGCTTCTGTTGCTGTTATAAAGACCCCTCGCGTTGAAATTTCTTATATATCTTCCATGTACAGACATCGACCATTAACATTTTTATTATATGTATAGATTTTAACCAATCCTGAGCTCTGTCCCTAAGCCTGCTTTTAGATTTTCTTGTTTCATCGATGTAATAAGGCGGTGCGTTCATTATTATTCTCATGCCGTCACCACATATGAACACGGAGCCAAAGTGACATGTTTATAAACAAAGTTCAATATAAAAGTATCGACCTATATTCTCCTGGAACTTTCCTTCGACGGAAGCAAAGGGAGTGAAGACGTTAAAAGCAGATTAGAAAAGTTTTTATTTTTCTGGCTTTGTTCTTGTTATTAACTTACATGCTTCGGATGATATTTTTATTATCTAATACGACCACATATTAAATATGCAAGTTACTGATCGTCTAAATGATACTGGTAATAACATTGGCGATTTAGAAAAAAAATATAACATCCAACACCTATTACTGTTATATGAATCACTTGTAAGCTTTTTTAGACTACCGACTACAGATCCTTACGTCACGTGGCCTTTCCATTGTAACCAGCGTTGCAGTATTGAATCGTACTGCGGGATACAGCTGAGTAGGAAGCCCATTTTTCACGCATTAATTACTCCGTAACAATTGTCAGTTATTGGTTCAACAACATTCAACTTTCAGACATTGTTTGCCGTTAAATTGATTAGTAAAGGGCTAAAATGTATTTATATATACTCAAAATCTTACTCTTTAAGAAAACGTGTATTTATAACTTCCCTCCCACAAAAACACAAGACACCATTTCAAAATTCAGGTCATAAAATGTAAATAACGCCAAAGAGCGTAAATAAATAGAACAATGCAAAGGCAAATGAAATATACCATTTGCTTTGCCATCGAGCTGTGTAGTGTGTATTCAACAAAGATTTACTTGTTCTGTCTAAAGTAGAAGCTCATGTCAGATATTTAGCGCGGGCGGATAGTGAAATAGTGTTTTTATGGTTTGCATCATTTGCTTATAACACTGCGCTGTTATAATTCCTTTATTATCGACCCTGGCTATAAATAATTTGTGTATATCCGAGTTTTAACTGGACTAGTTCCGTGTTTTTAACCGTTGAAAATATTACAATCCCGTAGTTACAGTTTTCTGAAAATTTCAGCATATTGGTTGTTAAAATCTTTATCTTGATTAAAAATATATACTAAACTGAAATAAACCATATCACACATCTTAAATCGACAGAAAATGTACAGTATTTCAAATATTTTGCCAGCACACGGCCTTGATAAAAACCTTCGATAGTAAATTTCTCTTTACGAGCATATTATTCCACATCAAAGTAGTAATACGTAAAAAGGATTTTCACATAGCTGAATCATATTCGACGCCAGGCGCGCTCATTGTTAATCATCACTCATCCATGAACTTCATATTGTGTACCGAATAAAGGAACTCCTTCTTACCTTGAAAGCGTTTCTGAATTTATTTGACATTATGTTGTACAGGAACGGATTGATTGCAGTCGAGAGGTAATACAGCACGCCGGACAAAAATGTCAGCACAATGTACACCTGCGAAGAAAGTATATCACTTAGAAAAGACTAAGTAAATTAAAGTAATAAGGAATTCTGTGATATGCGACGCGAATTCAACCAATTTCGAACTTTTAGTTACGCCCTTTAATATGAAGCGCGTGCTCTGGCAATTGTCCAAGTGTACTAACTTTAAATCGAAGATCAGTTTGCCAGCTCAAATAAATGACGCTACCGTTTATTCCACACTGCATTTTTTATTCGTGACCATAAAATATTTTATTCAGGATTTACAATTCCAAGCTAATTTAAATATATTGATTGCATAAGTTTGGTTTTAATACGAACCAACAATTAAAGTAATATATAAAAATCAGGCACCTAATGAATATTACTCGAAAATAGAATGTTACTGTACACCACCACCGATGAAAACATATGCTTACCAGATAGAATGTGTCGGAAGGATGTTCCAGACTTTTCCCGTATATTGCGAGAAGCCTCTGCACGTGGAAGGGGGCCCAACATATGAAAAATGACAACGCCACGGCAACTGAACAGACAAAACATTCGTTATCATTTCAATGAGAATCTACTGACGTCTAAACAGGTATAGTTTAAATTTAAAACAAATAAAGCATACATGAAAATAAAACATGTGGTTTCATTTATAATCACTATTGACTTAGCTACATAGGAGTTTAACTATTCAATACTATAATCGTAGACGTCTTTTGGGAAAAAGAAAATGTGTGGTATGTCAAAAAAAATAAAATAATAATGATACACCAATAAGTACGTCGTTCACGACTTTACAAAATAAACTAAATTCATAGATTAGATTCAAATATTTGAATTCGATATCCAATTTAGCTTGAAAGTGGTCTATATTCAAATCCACCTACTCGTAGAAGGCTTTTCCACTTCACTCAGTGGTGTTTATTTTGTCGAATTCTGTAGATAAATAATTAATCAGATTAGTTACTAAAATATCTTAGCTTTTGATGTTAATTTATAATAGTGGAGTAGTGCATTTTGATACTCAACGTAATTGCCATTGAATTGTTAAACTAATATTTAAATGTGTCCGAAGAACATTGAATTCTAAAACCGTCTGGTAACATTGTCGTAACACCTAGTGGCACGAAGCGTAATACATATTTTATACGTTAATAGATAATGTTTGAACATTGATTTCCGTACTATAGTTAGCTATGTTATTCTATGATACGAAATCAATCATAAGAGTAATATTATTACCGTTAAAAACGCCTCGTAAATATATATTTTCTTATGAGTATTTTGTAATTACCTAGAGCCATATTTGTTTCTATCACAGTTAGTAAATAAACAACAAAAAACTAAACTGTACACGGATCGCTACAGTAGCCACTAGACTTATCATGGCGTAAAAAATAATAATAAATTATTTAAAGTAATATAATTATTGTTATGACTAGCCCAAGTACTCACCCAGCATTCTGATGACCCTGCGCTGCGACGTGCCGTTTCTGTACTGAGTGGGACCAGAAGGCCTTTCGTTACTATCCACGGACAACTTTTTCACAGGATGCAAGATATGAGACGTACGCAACTTTATCCCAATTAACGCGTACAATACCGATATCACTGACATTGGCACAACGAAAAACACGAAGCTGGATATGACGAACACTTGATGAACTCCCGGCCCCTTCACAGTGCACTCAATTACAGTCTGTCCATTGTCAACGTACGATACTAAACCGAACTGCATCGCTTGTGGCACGGCCGTACACAACGCGAACACCCATATGGCGATAATAAATCGCACAGCTCGAGATAGCTTCGACATTGTATGCGACATGAAAGGCCTACAAATCGCGATGTATCGTTCCACGGTGAACGCGGTAATAGTCAGGACTGTTGCGTTTGCTGACGTCTCTGATGCTAACCCTATCGTGATACATTCCGCTTCGCCTAGAGGATACGTGAAAGGGTTCCAAAGGCGGTGGAGTTCGAGTGGTAACCCGCACACCAGGAGAATGAGGTCTGATATGGCGAGACTGAAGAGGTAGAAGTTAGTAGCTGTGTGCATGGAACGATTTCGGGCTATGACTATACACGTGCTAGTATTTCCTAGGATTCCTGCTATGAATATTACAGCGTACGTGATACTGAGGGGTACTAGTAGGTCTAACGTGTAAGGCTCCGAGTAGGCAGCAGACTGACTACTGACATTTATGTTCGTCGTGTTCACCAGGAATGCGTCGGCGAATTCTGCTTCCATGTCTTGTGGTTTCTATGGAGTCGTCATCTGTCGACAAAATAAACATACATTTATGAATATCGCAATAAAATAGATATTTGTACATAATTAATTCAATCCTAGTTAATTAAAATGCAAACGTTCCATATTTTATTCAAGTTCGCGAGTGACAAAATATTATATTCCAATAATTATTTTTGACCTACAAGCAAAATTGTATTCAAGATTTTTTTTAACTTAATAGTTTTAATAACACGATTGAATACATATGTGACAAAATATTTATTAAGACAGTACACATTACGAGATTATAATAAAGAAATAAGAAAAAATTGACAAGGGCAGTGTCGCCAACTGACGACACTTTCTATTATTAAACGAGTTCACTTAATTTTGTTGGTTGATACAGTTCTAACACTGACGGTTAAAGTTTAAACAAATGGTGGCGTACAGACCTATTCATAGACAGGTTTAAAACCTATTTTAGTTACCGAATGTTTTGTCTTTATCGCTCTAAATAAATCGTTCGAAAGGGGCAAAACATTCAATAACTAAATTAGGTTTTAAAATTGTCTATGAATAAAGCCGTGTTACTATAATATACTCGGATTACTCAATACTTTTATTTTACTAGAATATTTTTTCTAATAACTTTTAAGTTAGTTTATGGCGTGACGTGATTCATTCATTAGGTATAATTATTTGTTAATCTTTGCTCCCAAAGTCGTCTCACCATGAACGCTATGGTTTATATCGATTTATGCAGTCCTTGTATTACAAAACAAATGCTCTATTCATCAGAATCAGAAGTCACGATAATCTGGCCGAATTATAAACATAAGTACAACAAATTGTATATTTATTACATAAAGATGTACGAGTCATTATGATTTTTAATGACTTAATCAATTCCATCAAGCATTCTATTATTTAAGGAGACAATTAAACAACTAAAACCTAGTTTATTTTTAGATACTGACAAAACAGAATCAGTAAACACCTGCAACATAGACGGGTTTTCGGGCCCCGCCATTTGATTCCCTACGTGAAAACGATACAAACGGTAATTAATTAAATTCTTTCCAAGTACCAATATCTCAAAGCTAGCGGAACTGAGTAATTACCTCGAGGAATCATATTTTTCATAAAAAATACTGAACAAGGCTAAAATGTATATAAAATCTAATCATGGCAAATAAACATAATAAAATTAACATTCTTAAATGTGTATGAATAAATAAAATAATATAATTCTTGGTTATTTCACTTATTTGAGTTTATATTTTGTGACCCCGTTTAAATAAGTATGTAGGTCAGGAAAGTGCTTCCAATAAAAGTTAAAGTATTTATACATTCCAAACTTAATTACGAATGTATTGCATTTTAAATAATAATCGATTTGGAATTTGGACACTGAACTGTGAACCCGATAACTTATAAGAATAATTGGGCAACAATGCGAAATAATAAATGAATTTTGAAAATCAGGTATGTCTACTAAAACACACAAATTTAAAACTTTCGTGTTTATTTACATTGCACAGTCATAAAACTAGGTACATATTTGCTGTTCCTTATACAGGGTATGCCCAGACTGCGACCGAAAACGAAGCCAGATGGTAGTATTAGTGACTAAAGTGATAATGCAACTAAAATTTCGCACAAAAATACCGGCAATTTAATTTTTTGTAATTTTTCGCTTATCGTCGTAGGTATTTGGGTGTTAAATACGCAGTTTTCCTAAAATAATAATGTATACCATTTTATTTATTTTTAAAAAAGCAATAGTGCGTAAGGTTTTAAATTATAATTATAGCAAAATCTAGGTATTTACCACCCAAACACAATGATCTTTAAAAAAATGCAAAATTAAACTGTCGCTTTTCTTGCGAATTTTTTTGTTGCATTGTGTCTATAATCAGTAAAACTACCACCTGGCTAGGTTTTCGGTCGCTGTCTGGATATACCCTGTATGAAGAATAATCGCAAATGTATAATTTGTGTAGCTGTACTACTAAACGACATTAAAAAAGGCAAGACGAATTATACGAGTAAACAAGATGTTACGAACGGCTATCCGGGAAAGTTTGGGACAAATCCCGAATCACACATAATATAAGGAATACAGGGAAAAGGCGGGCTGGTTAAAACATCACAGTTAACAAAACAGTCTCAAACACACGCATAATTGAAATAATTAAGGTAATTTTCCAAATATAGACTTCTTACTGAGTTTTATTCACTGGATCTACATAGGATAATATCAAAAATACTTCGCGCTGACTGCCGAGTATATAGTTTGTGTGTGTGTGTGTATTAGCATTCAATGATCTTAATATACGATATAATATTTTGATACGAATTTTGTAAATCCATTCAGAATCAAAAATATTAGAAACATTTTAAATCTTGTAGTGGGGGTAAAAGAAAAGAGATGCAAAACAAAATTAGTGTCGTCACTAATCTTATTAAGCATTATAGTGTGCGGGTGTGAAAGAGACGGTAAGATGTCCCCACTACGTCCCCAATCTTTCATTTAAAATACTAATATTTGCCTCATGTTACAAGCTACTTTATCACTGTTTCCACAAAACTGTTTTGTTTTAATGGCACTTGTATTTGTCTGCAAATAATACAAAAATTCGATGATAGTCAAATACCCAATTCTACCAATTATGTAACGATATTCGACTTGATTTTGACGCATTGTAAATTGGTCTGATTTTATGTAAACATTAAATTCTGTTTTTACGCCACTATATTACATTATCCACTCAAAAAAATAATTAACCATCATTACAAACAACAATATTTTTTACGGCTTAAATGAATTATTATCGAAATTTCTAAAAATATACAAATTAAATCTTTATTTATTTACAAGAAGACCAATAATAGCATTAACTGTACAACAACAATATATACTAGTTACAATAATAATAAATATATATTATGGTGATAGTAATATTTAAACAGGTATTCCCGAATTTCCATTTTTCGATATTTTTATTTACGAACAGCAGATAAAAAATAGAACACACAAAGTTATACTCGTAAAGCTTTATTTATACTGGTTAAATATCAACAAAAAAATTACAAAGGTACGAAATAAAAAAAAAACAAAAAGCACAGGATTAGTGTCATGGGGAATTAAGGTACGAGAATGAATTACTGAAGGCGATTAATTTTTGTGCAATAAAATGCAGGGATATTTCGTTCAAGTACGAAAATCTAAACTATCCAATTATATAAATACAATCAAATAAAAACATGCCTCATGAAAATGCAAAGAAAGAATTACATCTGTAAACGAATGTGTGACTGTGCTGAAAATATGATAAACATACACAAGTCTTTCTTTCTTTGTACATAAACTCACGCCTTTTTCTAGAAGGGGTAGGCAGAGGTGCTACCAGGACACCCACATTTTGCCCTGTATGTTCCGTCCCATGATGTGATATGGGGCGAGCCAAATAATTTATAAATATAATAAATTATTGACTAATTGGACAGGAACATTGTTAAATGATAAATCCGCATTCTTTTACAAACACTCTGCATAATTGGGATCGATACATAAATTTAATGTATTAAAAACCGTAATTAAATTTTTAATAAATGTATATTATAGATACTAAGGGGAGACCAGGGACGAAGGTAACGATTTTAAGTTTTCTTTTCATAAATATCTCACAGGCCTTATTAATACACAAAATAATAATAACAACACATGATAGATTGGTCTTTCGGCCGTATTAAAATTTTCCAGCCTAAACAAATATTATAAATCATACCCTAAAGTTAAACAAATCGTTGGATGTTTATAATTGTTTACATTGTAATGGAAAGAGGAATTTTATGTTATATTATTGGCACATGACACGCAGTATCAAACTTACCATCTTAAAAATAAAAGCAGTAGAAAAAAAACGAAATGGTACTTTTGGAGTAGTTTTGCAGCATTGACCCTCTAAAACCAAAGGTAGGGGGGGGGTTTCACAAAATTCATTTGTTACTTTCGTCCCTCGTTCCTTTCGCCCCGGGTCTCCCCTAATTACATTTATTGCTAATTGAAAACTGGTATGTACTTATATATTGTACATATAAATACTGTTTTTTGTTACTATCCGGTTTAACACTTTTATGAATTCTATTTATGAGTTTATTCACTTAAAATACCTCGATAGTCTGCTTTAATTAAATTTTAATTATACTATTTAAAAGTGTCATGTAATCATTAATTAGAAGATAAGACAACAAAAAATAGTTTGCCTAAAAATCAAATGTTTTCTGAAAAGCAAAACAAAAGTCCAATATTTATTTCTAAACTTATATTATTCAAATTTTTTGAAACTATCAGCTTAACTACCAGCATTTATATATAAGCGTATATAAAAACTCAACTTGTTTAAACAGCTTGTAAAAAGGTATTCATTGCCGAGTCTACTACTTTGTTATTGTTTCGGCATTTCATAACAAATATGTGGGAAATAACCATAAGGTAAGGGATTCCGCTTGACAGCAGTAATTACTCCTTACTTATACGCTATCAAACTACGCTATACAATTCTATACGAAAACTACTCAGAAGGAGATCGATATCAGATAATGATTAAATAAAAATCAACATAACACCAATGAAAGAGAAATAAAATATATTTATATTTTTAGCATCAAATTCTTAAAATAGATAATATACATAGAAAATTCACTTCAACTGTTTTTCAATGCCTACTTCTCTCTTTAGAAGTAAAATATAACAAAGTAGTCTAAATTCATCTCCAAGTCCCCGGCTACCCTGTGCCAAATTTCATTACGTTCGGTTCAGTGCATCAGGCCTGAAAAGGTAACCGAATGAGTTACTTTCACATTTACAAGAAACTTCTAAACTATTTATTCAAATTACTTTGTGTAGAGGATAAAGTGTACATACATATATTTAAAGTATAAAATGCGTGGTAGTCTATTGGTAAAGGAGCGGACGCGGCTACGAGACGACGCGACGTGACGGTCGCGGACTCGAAATTCAGGGCACACCTTTGAATTTTCGGAGCCATGTAAGTGATATTTAGTAGTCAGCTACCGCGGACTTTAACGCCGAAGGAAAACCCTGTGAGGAAACCTCCATACTATCAATATTTAAACAAGATTTTCTAAGGTTGTGAAGTTTGGCAACCTATACTAGGTCAGCATGGTGGACTATAGCCTAAGCCCTATGCTATGCTTAAATTACTTGTAAATTATAACAAAATAATTATTATTGTACTGTCCTGGTTTAAACCAACTTGTAAATTTTAGAACAATCACTACATATATTGTAAACTGGTTTTGAAAAGAGAAACACTTGAGTTCCTTGCCAGCTCTTCTTTAATCAAAACCGCTTTGCGAACCGGATGTTAGATCAAAAGATGACTGAATCTAATTGATGTTGAACATTTTAATCAATTCAATGAATTATTATCATTTTAATTATGAGTGACACAGTGCAGTATAACAATACAGAAGATAAAATACGTACTTACATACACATACCACTTTGAACGCCAGAAACTTTAAAGTATAAATTAATCATTCAGTGCTACGAAATGTCGATTCTTTTTAGTATCCAATTTAAACGTATTCCAGTTGACTATTTTGGCAAGAATTCCGTCCACCTGAAAAGTAGATAATGTATTCTGCTGGGATTTTATTTTATTTTTTATTAAAAAGCTCCAGCAATACTTTTTTTTTATCATGTAACGGTTTCAACCTTTCACAGGTTTCCCCCAGATATTAGGATTTCAGTCAGTCAGTCAGTCGATATTTCAATCGTCAAATACAAGTTAAAGAACGTCTATGATCTTCTGGCGTTCAAATGCGTTGTCATGCTGTTGTCAAAATAATAGGAATAGTTTTTCTCCTTTCACGTTTTAATATATTGGACATGTTAATATTTTTAGATTACGGGTATAATATTTGACAGCCTCCGTGGCGCAGTTGGTTAGATGCCGGCTGTGAAACGAGAGGCCGCAGGTTCGATTCCCGCACCGAAACAAATATTTGTGTGACCCACAGGTATTTGTTTCGGGTCTGGGTGTTTGTGAGACCGAGAAGTCTTTCGTAGCTTCTGGTACCCACGACACAAGACTCGATCTTAATGTTGGTTAGGTGTGACGAACTATTTTGCAAGTTTTCTTTTATCTGAACGATTAGATGAAAAATGTGAAAAGTGCACTTACTTAATCATTAATACAAGTAATTATAATTTAAATAGGAACGAAAATAAAGAAAAGGAATACAGCGAGGATATTTTAAATTAATGTTTTTATTACTTTAAATTTTGATGCAAGTTTATTTGTGCACAGTTTTAATTTCACGCATCTTGCAGCGAGAATTTAGTAAATTCGTATGTAATTTCAAAGTAAGACCTATATTTTCTCAACTGGATATAATAAGTACTACCGTGTCACCTTTTTCTTTTGTATCTCAACTCCCGCGGTGTCATTGGTGGGCAGATGAAATTTAATTGCGCCTTTTATATTGCGGCGCACGTACTCGATAGAGCAGCGCGGCCGCTTTAACCACTGGAAGTGAAAGAATAAATTCCGATAGCAAATGACGGCGGAGAGGAAAAGTATATCTAGTGGAATATGTTTTTGAACATTATTCTGTTCAAAAATAGACAAGCAATATCAATGACAAATAGCAATGTAGCAAATTGAATAGCATTGTTGAAATCTTTGTGGTTTTTTCAATGCTTACTACTGTGATATGTAAAATGTGATTACTTAATGACTGAAAAAAGTAGTAGATGTAATCAATTGATTTTTTTGTTTCTTTTTTCCTTCTGTTTATTTAGTAAAACATAATTCACTTTAAATTTTACGGAGAGAAAATAAAATGTTATTACCAGTACAATATAATACCAATCCTAGTGCGATATAAAAGCATAATATGTACTCATATCTTTTGAAAATTCTCTTCACGAATCCGTAATCCGAATACATTCAGCACCAAATAAATTATGCAGCCCCTTGCTTACGAGATGGTAATAAAGTCAAAGTCTTAAAGTGGAATCCCTCCACGACCGCCTTTAGGATTAATCACGCCTTATATGATGGTTCGGCAATTACACGAGTTTTGGGTATTAAGGTCACCACACTACGCAGATAGCATTATTTATATGTGGGTTCAAGATTCAAATTAATTGCTGTTTTTTTTTACAAACAACGCCCAATGATGCAGCAACACCTATTGTTGGTATTATTTACATCCATTTCTTTTTCAAAAGTAACGTAGGTCTGCTTAGATATCTGTAGGCGTGAGCTATTTATATTTAAAAAGAGCTGGTTATGAAAAGAGCAACACTAGAGTTTCTTGCCCGTTCTTCTCTAGTGAAAACCGCTTTCCGAACCGGGTGGTAGTTCAAAAAATGACTGAATCTAAACAATGTTGAACATTTTAATGGTTTCAATAAATTATTTTCATTTTCATTTAATGGCGTAATTATATTATTTAATAGAAAATAATTTCTTTAATGTCTATCCTGTCAAATACATACATTTATTTCCATTTACGAAGCGAAACTTAAATCTACAGTAAAAAAATAATCAAACGATGCTTTTGTATAATAAATAATAATTTAATATAACTTGGAAATATACCACTTGTAATTGCCAGTGTTTAATTACCAGCAGACATAACAAAATATAATTATGTAAACAAAAAGTCGGAGCACCCATTGTTCGTCTGGATCTATTTTTGTCTAATCTTCTCGATGCGCTGTAAGTTTCCAGACAAAGCTTTTCGAGACTGATTGTTGAATTCATAAAAACAAACTTTGTGTGCAACTGCTATTTAAACACTATACCTAATATTTAAGACTAAAACATATTTCGAAGGCAGCGCACGCGAAAACCAGCCGTATCAAACCGATAACCGAGAAAAGCCGTGATTATTTGCCAAATATGAATCAGATTTCCACACATAGGCCACACACAAAATTACACACGTATATTATAAACCATCTTTAAATAAATTCACCGGGCGAAAAGGAACAACATCTGTTCACTACTTGTCAAGATTAGCGCTCACAACACAGGCCAGGGTTCGATCCCCGCACCGAGGAAAATGTTTGTGTTATCCACAGGTTTTTGTTTCGGCCTTCGGCTCTGTGTGTTTGCGAGGCCTAAAAAGTCTCCCATAGCTTCTGACACCCACGACACTAGAGTCGTATTACAATGTAGATTGTAGAGTCAGAACAATGTGTGCCACTGTCTGGTGTATTTATTTACTTTACTTATTTATTGACGTCATGATTTAAAATATTTACATAAATTAAAATGCATATAGCATACATAAACCACTCCAGTATAATTGTTTAGTAAAATGCCTGAAACCAGTAAGTGAATATTAACACAGAAAAATAAATAATATTTATGGCACTCACAAACACTTGTATTTAGCATGGTGAATGGAGGTTCTTTATGGGCATGTAGTTAACAACCCGGGGCACAGTAGGCAAGAACCCAGCTGATAACGAAAGGCCGTTAGTTCGATACCCGCGATGAGACATATTTTATTTGTCAGATCACGTATTTTATAAATATATCTTTTTATTAATATTTATCTACCGGGTATATCAAGACTGCGACTGAAAACGAAGCCAGGTGGTAGTATTAGTTGTTACAAACACGATGCAAATAAAAATTTCTCCAAAACAGTGACAGATATTTCTTTACTTTTTTTTAAAAATCGTCGTGTTTGGGTAGTAGATACCTAGTTTTTGCGATAATACTAATTTAAACCCTTACGTACCACTGCGTATTTAAAAATAAAGAGGTGCTCATCTTTATTTTACGAAAACTATGTACATATCATCCAAATATGACAAAAAGTAAAAAATTACAAAAAAAAGTTGTCGATTTTTTGAAAGTTTAACTTGCATTGTGTCTGAAGTCACTAATACTAATGTCAAGACTGCGGCCGAAACGAAGCCAGGTCGTGGTATTAGTAACTTCAGACACAATGCAAATAAAAATTTTGCAAAAAAAATTGTCCCTTTCTTTGTATTTTTCTACGTATCGTCGATTTTGGGTGATAAATACATAGTTTTCCAAAAATAATAATGTTCAGCGTTTTATTTTTAAAAACGCAATGGTACGCAAGGGCTTAAATTCCTATTTTCGCAAAAGCTAGGAATTTACCACTCAAACACGATAATATTTAAAGAACCATTGAGTTTTAAGGAATCGCATAGGTATATATTCGCATATTCGAATTCGTTGCTAATCCCGCAGGACCACATTTTTCGGGATAAAAGTAGCCTGTGTTTTAATCCAGGGTATCAGCTACCTCCACACCAAATTTCAATACAATTAATCCAGCCGTTTTAGCGTGAAGAAGTAAGAAACACACAAACTTTCGCCTTTATAATATTAGTAGGAAGTAGGACAGGATGTGCAAATAAAGAAGAAGAAATAGTATATATTATAATAATATATAATATATCCATATAAAACGCACGGGTTGTTAGACAATGCACCGCATGCATCTCACGCCTCGCTTTAAACCAAGTAGTGGTACCTAACGAAGAACATGCATAGTTCATTCAGCAACGTTTTACGTATAACTAACATAATTATACTAAATTAACTTACTTATACATGAAAATAAATGAAGTTATCAAAAACCAACGACTGACATGGTCGTTGATTTTAGATAAATTAATATAATAAAACACGAGTATCGTGATTGTTTTTTATATCGCAGGTTATTAACCAACGGTTTGAAGAGGCAGACGAAATAACTAAACAATTTATTATTCAGTTCAAAGCTTACATTATATGATGTTATAAATAAAAACTTTTCATTTAATAAATAAAATAATGAGCACTAAAACTCATGCCGGTACATATTTTTTCTTATTGTATCTCGGCGAAGTAAATCTACTGCACAATAGCAAGTAAAGTGTCGTCCAAACAGATTACTGATTGAGCTCAGTCGATTATATCTAGCCATTTGACTCAATTACGAGATCCTGCTTAATTAATTATTCCCATCTCACTTAGAAAGCTGGTATTATATCGAAAACGTCGACCGTAAAATTACTACACAGCTTGATAATATAAATAAATAAATACAACCTACAATCAAAAATATACCCCATACTAAGATCGAGTCTTGTGTCATGGGTATCAAGAACTACGAGAGAATTTTCGGTCTCACAAACGCCCAGACCCGAAACAAATACTTGTGGTTCACACAAACATTTGTCTCGGTGCGGGGTTCGAATCTGCGACCTCTCTTTTCACAACCGGCGTCTAACTAATTGCGCCACGGAGGCTAAAATGAATCAATGTTAAACTAATTACTCCTGCTTCACGAGGAAGTATTAAATCTGTATCAAACTACAGTTCAGCTTTGGCATTCCTTGAAGCGATTTCCAGAACAACTTTGAGTTTGCAAGCCACCACTGCACACATGCCTCGAGGCTAGAAACTACATAATGGGTTTAAACGATTGAAACTATATCGACGGTTGCAAGAATAAATATACTAGACCAATTTTGGTCGAATTTATATTTCGAATTCTATAGGATTTGTTCTTATTTTACTCAATATTTTGAAAAGTCACAATTATCGATAAAATTGAAAAGTCACAGTGAAATTATGTATGACCAGTAATAATTATTGATGTAATGTCGAAATCTAGCAACGTAAAATCTAATATATGCATTTTATATCGCGTATGGTCGCACATCGGACAAGTTATTTGGAATATTTGTCGACATTTCACTGTCACATTACACCTACTGCATGGGCTCGATCACGTAATACTATTTATTTGGAATCATAATATCTCGTTTACCTTGAATAAAAAACATATAAACAAACAACATACATAATATCGATTTAATGTATTCTAATTAACTTATCGAGGACGAAGAGTTTACACATTAACGATTAACAAAAATAATAAAATGATGCGGAACCATAACACAAGGAAACCGTACTAAAATATTGTGTTTTAATCAGTTACAAAGTTAAAGTATACCTGCTACTTTTTGTGTAATGTACAATAAAACGCTGCAATTGCATCAAACATTTTTTCTAACGACTAAGGAGAACGTGCTACGAAAGCTAACAAACAAATAATATTTTAAAATATAAAAATTGTATACATATAATAATTGCAACAATAAAAAATAACATTGTGATTAAAATTAATTGGCGTATACCCCAGTCAAATAAAGCAAAAGAGTTTAACCCTGGGAATGAGAGACAATAATAAGCTGTAAACTTGTATAATCCTTTATTTTGGTATTCTAAGCAGTGCTTCAAAAATCTTATACAATCTTGTGTACGCGTCGCGAGATATCAAAGGTCAAAGGTCACAAAAATAGTCTTTTATAAATATCTTGCTTACTATGGTTTTATATTATTTGTATCTATTACATTAAGTTTTCTACAAATTTTGAGAGAGAGCGCGAAGAGCGCGCGGCGCTCATCCATACTGTGTCCATACACAGCACAATACGAGGCCAACCGTGAGACTCAATAAGAAAGTTAAAATGTTATTAAATCCCCAAAAAACATATCATTATTAAAAATTAATTATTATTTAATACAGCAATAAAATAATATTAAAGAAAAAATTTCACTTGACACTCAGAAAAGTCGTAATAATACATTTTTGAAAAAATAGAATATTTTATTGCCTCCACTAAATTCTCTGGATGGACTAGTTGTTTTTATTGCCTGAGAGATGGGGAAAATTAGCAACTAGCGATGGCCAACACTTTGATTTATTTGGTTATTACTGTTTTTCTAATATAAATGCACTTTTGAACACAAAAAGAAACCGGCGGGAACTTATTCCTACTCTATGCACGTAAGTTGATTCTAATAAAAAAATATTGTTTGAAATAGTCTTATTATGTTTATATTAGTCCAATTAACTCTTATTTGACTGGGCTATAATGAACTAACATCATATTACATTTTACACTAATTACAAATATATAAAAAAAACTCTGTATGAATTTACCAACACGTTTCCGGTACCATTAAACCGTAATAAAAAAATCTTTGTTACTTTTAAAGTTTTTTAGCAATAAATTTAGTCCCAAATAAATTTGATGGTCGGATGCACACTACACTATAGACCTCTACCTGTTGATGTCTGCATAAAATAATAAATCAAACAAAAATGCTCACTAAAGCCTTAATAATGTAAATGAAACTAAGATATCCATTTTAATTATTATCATGCTAGCATATTAATTAAGTAGGAGCTAAATAAAACACACATCAGTTATAATGCAGTCGTAAAGTTATGGTATGTTCTATTATTTATAATAATATTTTTAGTTATTAAAGCCGAGGTAATGTTGCACTGACTGCATGTAAGGGTGATATTGAGGCACTTAGACTAGTAAATTATTATTTTCATTTCCACGAAAACTAAATACCGAATACTGCTAATATAATATTGGTAAGGTCTTTGATTTCCTTTTTCAAGTAAACTCTAGTGATTTATTGAATGACAAAAACGACGCAAAAGGATGACTTTTATAGGACGGACAGCTGATGTGCAACTATCATAATGTTAATTAACAACGAATCGGTCTCTCATATAGAATTTACGTAAAACATTTTTCATTCGACTTTTTATTACTTTTTTAGATCACATATAATATTTTAGAGAAATATTCTGACTGTAGGCGAATCATGAAAGTGATGAAGTGACATGAATGTTAGAATAATGTTTTTTCCATATTTTGTTGAACTGTTACACTTTTGATGTAGGTAACATATTGACATTGCACGGATGTAGGTAACTATTGATACAGATGGGTAGTTACAAAAAAGAAACATCTGCTCAAAAAAGAACTATGTATAGTATTAAAACTTAATGACCTATTGTATTATAACCCATGTTAATAAAATGCTAATTGCATAGCAAAATTGAACTTGTGACAAATAATTTACTTATCCTATGGTAAAAAATTGTTTCGTCCAAAATATTATACACTATAAACGCTTTGGTAGGTAGTAGATTTTTGTGGTATAGATTTTATAGACGAGCTAAATCAACTCAATTGATAGCCACCGCCCATAAACATCAAAATAATTTAATTAATAAGCGTGCGTGTGTTCCCGGATTTTGAAAACTGTATATAAAAAGGGAGGGCGCAGAAATCGTAAACTATCGTAACAGTGAAGAAAAAATAATTGCACGTTGTTTAATTCAAATGCATATAGTGATAGTATTTTAAGCGGCCGAGTACAAAGGTTCAATAAGATTGATATATTCGCAGATGTTCATGAATAAATACCATGTAGGTACGTCTTAATAAAACGTTCAGATCCGTCAAGACGCGATCCGATAGAGCAAAAAAAATATTATAGGGATAATATAGGGAAATTAGATCAATTCTCCTACGAATCGTATATGAGGAAATATTAACAAGTGAATTATTAGTACAAGTGGACACAACTTTTCAATGCAAATTAATAAGTTAGGACGAATAATATGGCATTTTAAATGTATCAAAACCTAACTATTATCTACCTATATTTTTACTAACAATAATTTAATTAATTATTTTTTAACTGGCACGTGAAAATGAGGATACTTCACCTGAGGTTAAGTGTTTTGTAGCCCAGACAGACGACAGACACCAACGCAGACGACTTTCTCCAATATTAATTTTAGGTATATTGTTATTTTCTAGTTTTGCAGTTCTATTTATTTCAATTTTACGCATCTTTATCGACATGAAAATACCCTATTAAAGGCTGTAACATTTCCCGTTACGTCATAATTCTGTAATTTAATAGGCAATGACCAAAATACGATATGCCAGAAATATATTTAGTATTTTTTAGAGTCCGACCGAAACTGGTTTTCTGGCCGAAACCGAAACCGAAACCGAATATTCGGCCGTGGCTTCAGTTTCGGCCGAAACCGAAACCGAAACCGAAACTCACGTGGTCAAGTATAAAATTCCTTAAAATACTGGAATTTGGTGCATTTTACCCATTATTCTGCATTAATTAGGAAATGAAATGGAAACATAGTATATTAATTTTGTTGTAATCATTTATTTAATATAATATAAAAAAAATATTATTAATATTATATTTATTTTTTAAATTAAGTTCTCATAGCAAAATGTTTATCAGTTATCAATAATCACATCACTAATTGTTACTATTTCATTAAATACTAATTATTACATACATAAACTCACGTCTTTATACCCTAAGGCAGAGGCGCCACCAGGACACCCACATTTGGCCTTGTATGTTGCGTCCCACGATGTGAAAGGGAGCGAGCCTATCGCCATATCGGACACAAATTCCTGACTCCGGGCTGATAATGAATAGAAAAATCCAATATCACTTTGCCCGACCCAGGACTCGAGCCCGAGACCTCAGCTTTGTAACCGTACCGTAATACAACTACGCCACCGAGGCAGTCTAATACTAATTATTAGTATTTTGGCATACTTATTAGTATTTTGAAATCTTATTTATTAATAGCCAAAGCGTACCCGCGAGAAACAAAGTTGGGCAAGCGTCTACGACAACTTCCGAAATCAGTTTCGGTTTCGGCAAAAGTTTCGGCCTATTTTGGCCGAAACCGAAACTGCCGCCGAAACTTGATTTTTGGCCGAAACTCGGCCGAAACCGAAACCGAAACCGAACTTTCGGTCGGACACTAGTATTTTTCTGTTCATTATTAGCCCGGAGTCAGGAATTTGTGCCCGATATGGCGATAGGCTCGCCCCCTATCACATCATAGGACGGAACATGCAAGGCGAAATGTGGGTGTCCTAGTGACGCCTCTGCCTACCCCTTCGGGGATAAAGGCGTGAGTTTATTTATGTATGTAGGCCGTACAGTTCACCACTCTGGCCGCCTTGGGATTTGAAACCACAACCACCGTAAACATGTTAGCAGCCACGTTTGATCCGTTATCAATAGGCTACCAAGCACTTTCTTTCTTTCAGAAAACTATTCATTTTTATTTATTTATTGGCGGCTCTATAATTATTTTTGTCAATATACCAGAAATGATTTGTTTTCTACTTTGTATTGTTAGATACATTAAACATTATAGTGTCATCGGTATGTGTAATAATTTAAGGAATTCATAATTCAGATATAAAACACCCAGCAGTCATAAATTTAGGTACATAATTCTGATCCCTGAAGTCTGAAACTCCGGGAGACTTTTTGGTCTCACAAACATCCAGATCCGTAACAAATACTTAGGGGAAGTACGTACAAAATGACATATATGGACAAAATGACATAGTCACCTTATTGAAAAATTGGGGGGGTTTAGTTACGTATCCGCGACTGTATTACGTGCCGGCAGTCATATTTAAAATCCTGTGAAATTTTGAGCGCCATTGTCACAGTTGCGTCGCAGTAACTAGTTCGAACGTGTTTCGCGCCTTCAAAAGTTTATTTTATAGATGGTTTTCTCCTGTTTTCTGGTGAGTTATTTGTTGTTATTTGTAATTATTTCTATTAAAATCGATGAACCATGCCAGTACCCAGTGATTTCGATTAACTTTATTGCAATCATTAGTTGTTTGATGGAGTTATGATTTTTTATTCGTTTTTATTTACATATGGACAAAATGACATACATATACAACGGACAAAACGACATGGTATGTAATTTAGTACGTAGAGTTTCTGTTAATGAATATTTATTATTTTGTTTAGGTGATATGCCGCGAAACTACGAAAGAAAAACTTATATGCAATCTTGGAGCCAAGAATCCATGAGTAAGGCTATTGAAGCATGAAAGCAAAAAAAAAGTGGGAAGGGAATTGGCCGCAAAACGTTTGGCGAAGAGATTGAGAGCATCCAGACAGCCTACAACTGCTCTGATATATGATAGCTCAGGAAGCGAAGATTTCATTTGCGAGACAGTAGACGACAATAGTGACTGCGCTTGCATTTATTGCAATGACCTCTTTTTCCCGTTCTAAGCCCGGCGAAGATTGGTTACGATGTATGATTTGTTTCCTTTGGGCTCATGCGTCATTTGCTGATGTCCCAAAGAAGACCAAGAAGTTTATTTGTGAACTGTGTTCTTAAAAATGTAGTATGTCATTTTGTCCGTACTATATGGACAAAATGGTTTTTGTGATTAGTTTCATTTTTTCTTCATATATATTTTATTATAGTTCCTACTTAATTAAAAGACTGTGTTACTGATAGTCAATGAACCTAAGATGACTTATGATGATTGAGACTCATTATAAGACTGTTAAATAAATAAATATGAGTAAAAAACAAAACACTATGTCATTTTGTCCGTACTTCCCCTACATATACTATGTGGGCCGTACAAATATCTGCCTCTATGCGGGTATCGAACCCGCGGCCTCTCGTTTCACAGCCGGCATCTAATCAACTCCGCCACGGAGACTGTCGTAACCCCAAAATATCAAATTATAAGATACAATGATATCGATTTTCATAACAAATAACTATGAATCTAAACTATCCCACCATGTACGTATAAATTTAAAAAAAGCATATTAGGCAAAACGCTTGGATATTTCTAAGGCGGCTAAATACCTAATACTTTATTTTAAAATGCAAAACGAGTCATGCCATGATTGTAAAATGTTCATGATATGCTAAGAAACGAGTTTTATTATGTAAATGCAAGACAAGGTATATTATGTCTTTTTTCTTATAGCATAACGAGCACCCAGTTCATCAAATAAGTGATCACTGCCGCCCATGAACATGTACAGCGCTTGGATAAGTTGCCGGCCCTTGAAATCAGTAGGGGAGCGAGAAGGAAAAAGGACGGAAAGAGGATCATTATTATAGGTATTGTGCATCCGACAATCTCATTCACCGAACGAAAAGCCACAGCAAAGCTGTCACTTTATTAATGCTGAGTCATGACTAACAGCAGCGTGGCTTTACCACATATGAAATCATATCTTTCTTCGTCTCTCTCTTCCAGTGCATAAGGTAAATAAGTAACTCATAATTAGGGTAAAAGAGTATCTGCACCCAGGATAAGTTTGGCCGGGTCGCTACTTAGAATATAAATACATTTTAGTGGTTCTTAACATTTTTTCGGAACTTTGATAAACTTTCATTTAGCGTCGTAGACATAAAAATATTTTGTAGGTGATGTTAGTAATATCCGCTAATGTATGCAAAAATTAAATCAATTAATACATTCAATAGACACATAGTTATTGTCAGAAACTACAAAAGACTTTTCTGTCTTACAAACACCTAGATCCTGAACAAATACCTACTAGTGGGCTACACAATCATTTGTCTAGGCGCGGGGATCGAACCCGCTAACTCTTGACCTCGCAGCTGGCGTCTAACCAACTGCGCTACAGACGCCAGCAATAAATAATGCGCAACAAGCGGGTATTTTCATTAACGTAGCTTTTTTAAAACTTATTTGAAAATCTTAATTTAGTTATTATCCTTTAAATATGCTTAAAGTATGATAATTCATCAGGAAGTCGCCACCTATTGCAAAAATATATGGAGTCGATATGACTTGATGAGAAGTGATGTTTAATAACATATCCAAGATGATTGTATTTAAGGATCTGAATTATATCAGAAGGATATAAGGTTATAATCACATAAAACCCCTGTACTAGCGTTGATTATTGAAAACTAAATATTTTATACAAATTAATAATAATAATTTCCAATACTAAGCCTCAATCACAGCTCAACATAATACTGAAATAGCTGTTCAAGAGCACATTTACACTTTTAAACCGGATATTAAATATAAAATATTAAGAGTCTTCAATTTTGAAATGTTAACCTTTGTTACCTTTTCTACTGGGTACTCGGTAAAAGCCTCTATGTAAAATAAATAGCATATACTTAAATAAATAATAAGTTCATATTGAATAATTTAACGTCCCTCAAGTGACAAATTTTGTACTGTCACACGTTTATGTGAGGAATGAACAAAAAATACAAACAGAAGCACAAATCCATTCACATATTTTATTTAAAAGGTATACTTAATTAATAAAGGAAGAAACATTAGCGATTGCTTACCCTTAGTGGAAATGACAGAGCGATAAAAAGACAATAAAAATGTAACAAACAATTGCCCATATAAACTTTACGATAGGGATAAATACATTCAATAGACGATTACAGTGCGCAGCACTTATCTGTATGATTTATATGCGAATTGTTGGAATCGACGGTGAAACATTTAATGTTATGACTAACTATCGCGTCTAACGTTACTGTTACCTATATTAAACACATGTATAAGGAGCGGAATCGTGCATAGTACAATGATATAAAATTTTGTTTTTCTGTGGATTTCTTGGCGTTGTCCATATCAGTCCATTTCCCTTTTGAAATACTTACCACTCATATGACAGGCGTTGTTTAGTTCGTTTCAGCGTTTATGAGCGTTTGGCTCGCCGGTGGAGGAATAAAAGTGACAATAGTAGAGAGAGCAACAAACGGGTCTGACAAGCTAATTTAAAACTGCGTCCTTCCACTACAATGTTAACATGTATACAAACAAGCTAGAAACTTTTTAAAAGTTAGTATCGTTTTTTAACAAAACAATCCAACGTAATAGGTTTTCGCAATGTTCTATGAAAATGAATGTTTTATTTCGATGAATTTTTCCCGCGGAGTACTACTAGCTATAAAATTTAGCCGATTAACTTGATTACCAAAGCTGTCCTAGCAGTTGGACATTTCAATGGGATTTACATTTCATAAAGATAATGTAGGTCTGAATTGTAAAGAATAGCTGCTGACAGTAAAATCTTTGCGACCGCATGTTAGTTGATGTTGGGTATGTCTCTCTTAGAATAAGTCACAGTGACCAATTTGGCCTGTCAAACTTTGATATAAAATAATTAATTATTTCCAATGCTGTTAGACCTTCACTGGTCTTAACCAATGTTAAAATAAATATTTTTATTATGAACTATAAGTGTTTACTTTCAAACATATTCGCCCTTAACACATAATAATTAAGATTAATATCTTATCCTAAAACATATTTTCTGTTAACGCAATATAATTAAAATTAATATCTCTGGAATTCTTGCTAAATATTTATCTCTCGGACGAGACTGTATCGAGCCGTTAGTTTTAATAAACAAATTAATTGATATTCTAAAAGTGGAAATTAATTTATAAGTAAAATGTTGAACTTTACACTAAATTACCTACACTTTATCATATAAAATCTTCTTCCTACTAATTACGATGCTGGTTTTATACGTTGATTAATTAATACTTTTATTATAAGGAAATGGGTTTAATCTCCGGCTTGGCAGACAGTTTTCAATTCTACAAAGTTGTCTTTTGATCACGTTATAAAGTTCATATGGCTAAGGTGCTTTATAATGGGCAAAATGGAAGAAATTAGATTTTTTGTCGCCCATACTAAAATTTCGTCTACCATTTCAAGTTTGAGTCAAATAGTCAATTGTCCAGCTCTGTTTATTGCCTGGACCAATCATTTGGTAGTGGGGTAAAGGTACGATAGTATCCTTAAGAGATTCGCCGAGCTTCTTTGCTTGGTGACAATCCTTTGCCCATCACTATTAACAGGAATCGCACTGGATGTGTGGGCGGGATAGTCTTTAGTTAATTTTACTCTTTATACAGACTGCCTGGGTGGCGTAGTTGTATTGCGGTATGGTTACAAAGCTGAGGTCTCGGGTTCGAGTCCCGGGTCGGGCAAAGTGATATTGGATTTTTCTATTCATTACCAGTCCGGAGTCAGAAATTTGTGCCCAATATGGCGATAGGCTCGCCCCCTATCACATTGTGGGACGGAACATACAAGGCGAAATGTGGGTGTCCTGGTGGCGCCTCTGCCTACCCCTTCGGGGATAAAGGCGTGAGTTGATGTATGTATGTATGTACTCTTTATACAAATAATTCACTTAAGAATATAAACTAACAGAAGATATCACGAATCTGAAAGTCATACATCTTAAATGGTAAGTAACTTAATTTTGAACTGTCATTGTAGTCTCAACGAAATTCAATAATGCATGAAAAGGCGCTCTAAAAAGATTATCTTTCGTTAATAAGTATTCATTTTGAATTGGGAGAATTGCGTCAATTACAATTTTCAAATCATATGAGTACTTATATCAAATCATAATCAATGAGTCATAACGAGATGAACTAGTTGTTGAACATAACTTATGTTAACTAACAGTTATTATTGAACTTATTTTTCTAAATGTATGATGGATTTACTAATTATATATCCGGGTTTAGTTATAAAATAATAACAATACTAAATATATGTTTTCTGTTCGCATATTTTGTAAAAAAATATTTTTGGAGATATGCAGTTAGGTGGATTTCCTCAAATGTCACTTATTTTATAATTTTTCAAACAGTTTGATCATAAAATGATCAGGTTTTCACAGTTTTATGTACGAGATGTTTCTGTGTAAAGTACTTTATGAACAAAACAATCAGTCATTCAATTAGTAAGTTATAAAACTTTTATTTACATACATAGATATTAGATACATAAACTCACGCCTTTTCCCAGGCAGGGTAGGTAGAGGCGCCACCAGGACACCTACATTTCGACTTGTATGTTCCGTCCCATGATGTGATAGGCGGCGAGTCTATCGTCATATCGGGCACAAATTCCTGACTCCGGGCTGATAATGAATAGAAAAATCCAATATCACTTTGCCCGACCCGGGATTCGAACCCGAGATTTCAGCTTTGCGGTCGTACCGTGGTACAAATACGCCACCGAGGCAGTCTTATTTTATTTACTTACTGCTATTAATATTTCTAATATGATTTTTAGGGAATACTTTGAATCGTTCGTTTACGTAAACAATATTTTCAAAGACATGCCTACAATTAAAAAATACATAACATTTGTGTAACTTGCTGATGTCGATTTTCATAATTTATTTTCTGGTAAGTAAAACATCACACTTAAATGGAACCATTAAAGTAATAAAACTAGTTTCGTGATAATTATGTCATAAGAAATGTAGAACTGGCCAAAACATGCAAAACAATAAATTTTAGTTTCAAAAATAATAAAATAGTTTATAAAATCTTAAAATAAGGAAAAGAAACCGATTTAATACTTATTGCCTTGTTTGACAATGATCATATCTTCATTATCATTAAATACATTTACATTACATAGTTCAAAATTCACTTTAAACTATTTTAAAATAATTTGGACACATTTACGCAAATCCGTTCTTTTGTACCTTCTTATTATTTACATATTATGTAGGTAATATGCATAATTGAATTGATTAATTGTCTATATTGCGTCGAACCAATGTAAACCAAAATACCGGGTATATCCAGAATGCGACCGAAAACGAAGCCAGGTGGTAGTTTTAGTGGTTACAGACACAATGCAACTAAACATTTCGCAAAAAAGCAACAGTTTTATTATATATTTTTTTTAAATTATCGTTTTAGGTGGTAACTAGATTTTGCTAAAATTATAATTTATGCCCTTACGTGCCACTGCATCTTTATAAATAATTAAAATATGTACATTCGTATTTTAGGAATATTATGTATATACCACCCAAATAGGACAAAAAGTAAAAAAAGACTTAAAAAAAAGAGGAGGTTCTCAATTCGACTGTTTTTATTTGCATTGAGTCTGAAGTCACGAATACTACCACCTGGCTTCGTTTTCGGTCGCAGTTTGTATATACCCTGTATATACCATATAAACAACAAGGAAACCAGAAGAAATCGTATTAAAATCGTATTGAGTCATTTTGTACGCCGGTAATGTAATTACGCTACAGAATTATATGAATACAGATGACAATGTATTATAAAATTCTTTTGTTGTGCGAGCAAGCAAAAACTTTAATAAGTTTAGTGATCAATTTGATATATATTTATTTCATACAAGTGTAAGTGCGGCTAGAGGACGGTTAACTAATATTTTTTTCATTAAGTTTCATTAATTTCCTTGTATTTTGTTTTAATGAATACTAGCTTATGTTAAGTTTATTATTCAACCTCGAATAGTATAGTGTAATGTTTTTTTTTTTTATTTCCTCGTGTTTCCTTCGTTTACTTGTGTACCATATGGTATAAATCTAATTAATATTCGTGTAGATTCTTAATTGACTTAAGTTGTTTCTATACTTACATATATTACATTGTATTATATAGCTGTGGATCCTCCTAATGTAAAAATACAATAAAAATAAAATATATGATCTGAAAAGTCTGAAGTCTTTTAAAATTGCTCCCTAGTTACGGAATAAACTGTGGATATAATACGTTAGCTAAATAAATACTAGTAATTTAGGCGTTGTATAAAAAGTGCATCTATACAAATACAAATAATTTATAATGTTTATAAAGAGGAATTAATACTTCTTTAACAAAATGTACGCCATAATTGCGCAAATTGGATGAGAATACGAAAATTACTTTAAATTAAGTGGAATTAATTTATTTACACCGTTAGACCTATAACCATGGTAATTTGTTAGAGCATCGTTCCACCATTATCAAATATAAATGCGACATAAAATTTTGCAACTTAATTAACTCGAATTAATTTCGGTTTAAATTAAGGTCTTTTACTCACCGGTAAAAAATAATATTCTGCAATAATTAATGGGTATCCAAAAAATACAATAAACTATAAAATTCAATTTTTCACAACACAAATTCACACACGCTTTGGCTGAACAATAACACTGTAATGTCCGTAGAACCGCGTGAGATGAGCGCTGCGCGTCGCGACAACGAAGCCGCACGACCGAACCTCTACCGTCTAGCGTGGCTACTGGAAAGCGGAAACAGCGTCAACAGACAGCCGTCCAGCTCCGAGAATGCGTGCTTCTCGCTTCACCATGCTGAGGTCATTGAAAAAAATACAGGAAGTACGAGCCAAATGAGAATGTATGCATACGCTATACAAATACATTAATTAATATACCGCATAACCGGCTTCCTCAATTTATGTAAAATTAACAAATCCGATAAAAATAATTGATAGACCCAATTTATAATTTGATGGAAAACCAGTCCGCGTATAAAATATACAAACATACTACATATTACGCATGGTTATTGATATCGTTTGATTTTAGGTAAATATTTCACGCCGACGGTAAATAACGCATATTATTCAGAACAATAATATAGGGTAGCTAACTTTTTTGCGCATTATTAAAAAAAATAAAAAATGATTTGAGTTACACAATACGCATTATACTCTTCTTCTACTTGGCGTTATCACGGCCGGTGCCAGGGTCCGCCTTCTGGGTGAGTCTCCTTCACTTCGGCCGGTCTTCGGCATCCTCTTTAGTAACGCCCATTTGACGACATCTAACCAGCGCTTCTTTAGTCTACCCCGTGGGTGAGTTCCAGGAATGTTGAGGCTTAGGCATACATTGACGACGTGCTTCATTGCATTATACTCTGTTAATTGGTAAAAAGAATAGTTATATAGTTAAATACACAGTACAAATCAATGAACATGAATAATGATGAATGATTTCGAAAGGTGTGCCCTGGGATTTGAACCCGCGACCACCGTGGACATTGGCAGCCGCGTCTGATCCGTTTACCAACAGGCCACCACGTATGAGACCTATCACCAGCAAAATGATAACAAACCCAAAACATATTTCGGAGACTGACATGCCGTCGCGATTTATCCGCCAGCTTCAGCTACGCATTGTTAACTTGAAAAATTAACTTTCCTCTGCGGATGTGTGAATCGGTGTCATTTGAGACCTCCGCTTAAACTTGTGGGATCTATTCGGGAAAGCGCCGACGTCAGTTTATTTATTTCTCTATCTCTTCAGCCACAGTTAGTCCACTGCGGAACATAGGCCTCCCCAAGGATCTCCACATCGACCTGTTGGAAGCGGCCTGCATCCAATGACTTCCTGCAACCTTAGCCAGGTCGTCCATCAGCTCGTGTAATATTAATAAAATACCTACTTTAATAATAGCCAAAAACAAAATTGTGCATAACTGTATTATTTGTAATGACATTAAGTAGTATCTAATAAAGCAACAGCGAATACAATTTGCAAAAAATACTTGCTTGATCAAGAAAGTGAAGCTTATTCACAAAATCTTTAAAGGGCAAAATATAAATACATAAATGGGGGCACAGATTGTAAATTTTGTTCCTGCAATAGTCTCGCCATAAAGTTGAAGTGAGAAACAAGTCGCATTTCTCACTTAACATTCAACTGCTGGGTACGAGTGCTTTAGTAGAAACCACTCTATGTTAATTTAGAATGAAACGCCCACAATGTAGATTCCTTGACAATTTATCCGCGCACCGGTACGTAATTTATACGAAGCGCCATACAGCCTGTTTAAATTCAGAAAGAATTTAAAAGTAATTAACATAATGCGAAAATAGTAAAGTAAGTAGTTTTTAGTAAGTTTAGCGACAGGCAGAAAAATTTAATTAATAATTAAAAATAATAAATACACCCAACAGTCACATACATAGTCTTGACCCCACACTAAGATCGAGTCTTGTGTCGTGGGTATCAGAAACTACGAGAGATTTTGCGGTCTCACAAACACCCAAACCCGAAACAAATACCTGTGGATCACACAAACATTTGTTGCGGTGCGGGGATCGAACCCGCGGCCTCTCGTTTCACAGCCGGCGTCTAACCAACTACGCCACGGAGGCTGTCTGTGGATTAAAAATTATTTAAATTGTACCCAGTAGATCAATTAATAATAATATTTTTACACCTGCGCAAGGCCCTAATTGCTTGATATTACCATCATTGTGCATTCCCAAGTGATGTGCTTTACTTTAAAGCCTACGACGAAAATGAAAGAAAAAATCTGACATAACTCGCAAATGACATTGATACAAAAATTATGTATGCTCAGTTGTATCAAAATAAATATCAGATATTATGATCCGCTGTATTTAAGTAACTCTATTGTGTTGTTTACACAATTAATATAGGTACTTGATTACTTACTAATCTTAAGAGAGAGAGATTCCTATTTGTGCTCGATGCATAGCAGCAAAACTTACCTAAACCCAAAAAAAAAAAAGTTGTCGACCAATTCTAAAGCACTTATAAAAAAGGTTTAAATGCTGTTGAACATCAATGTATATGTTACCATAAAACAGTAAATCACCGTCGGGAATATAAAATGCTGCAAACAACCGGATTACCGGGAGTGTAAGGACATCTGCTGCTTGGCGGCGATCTTACGCAAATGGACGATGTAATCGCTTCCGTACCAATGTTAGCACGTGTATGTATCGATTTTATGCATTCCCAGATTATGGACACATAAGACATCAGCAGAAGACGGATTTATTTAAGTAAATGGTAACAGCAGATTATATAATTATATTATACCTATGTTTTTTTAATATTGCGATGAATGGCGAGACGTACATGTCATTCATCTGATGATAAGCCATACGACCGCTCATGGGCAGTAGTAAAATAAAACAGCACCATGAATTAAAAAGCAATGCTTGGCATTCCACTGTGCTGGCCATCCTGAGACATAAGATGTTAAATCTTATTATGTCCAGTTGCTACTCTGGCTACAATATCCTTCAAACCGCAACACAACAGTCATTTGCACTACTGTTTGGCGGGAGAAAAAGAAATAGCGATGGTACCTAGTGCCTACCCAGGCGGCCTCTCGCATATCAAAGACCTACCATTAGTAAAACTATATGTATGTAATTAATTGCAAAAGGGTATCTAATGTATCCAACCTTTCTGCTACAAAGACGTATTTCCACATATTAATTGGCACAATAATGTGTTCGGATAAAAGTAAGTTACAAATTAAGACATGCAGACTTCCATTATGTCTTGATTGACTTCCAGACTGTAATGTAGCTGTAAAACTGGTAGGCGCTCAGGAATGTCCATTTTCAAGGTATAGCTCGATCGATAGCCGATAAAACGCGGCGCGTTCATTTTATCAAATACGGTTGGAAATAGCCTCAGACTTTAGCTGTCACGTATATATTGCTCATAATCTTATACTGTCTTTCAGATAGCTGCGTGAATGGGTTAATCTAAGAGTAATCAATACATTCAAACTTATATGATGTAAAACTTTACATATGCCTGGTACACATATACACATTAAAAATATACACTTAATAATATTATATTATACATCTCAAATAATATTTAATAGGAAAAATTGTAAATAGAGTTGATATAAAATGTAATACGGTAGCAGTATCTATAATTTTGTATTTTACTATTTTCTACGGAAAATTGAATATTGACAGTAAATTATTTTGAAGCAGGCTATAAATTACTCGAAATAAAAATATTTTACAGACGAATGTTCAATTGGTTATTTTACGGACGAACATACAGCAAAAAATATCAACTTGTTTCATGGTAGATAAGAATTTCCTCACATATCTTTCATATGCCAAAAGGAATTACAAAGAATTCCACGGGGAAATAGTTTACGGATAGTAATAAGTCATCTCGCTCACTAACCTGGAATATATGGGTATCCGCGGTACAATTTTTTTAAAGGCTATCTAACCGTACGAAAGCAATTTTTATAAATCAATAATTTTGTAATTAAGGAGATTCCACTTTCATTTGACGTTCCACCGGGTAGTGTTTTAGTTCCCACTCCTTTTGTTTTATATGTTAATCAGTTGTGCCAATTATTAATACCTTGTGAAATTATTTGAAACTCTATCAAGTCGTCCCTGTACCTACCATCAGCCATCAGGTACAACGTAGTTAGGTACTTTGCCGTGCAAATTAAAAAAAAAAAAATGTGTGTGTGTATTAGTGTACACACGTAAGAAGTGAAACTTCTTTATATCATTTTTCGAAAAATGATCTACTATTTACGAATTTACAGAATTGGTAAAATAAAGCTAAATTAAATAAAGTTTAAGTTTAGGAGGGGGGAAATTTTTGAGGGAATTTGGGATTTCTATCGGGGCCAATTTGTAGCCCTCACCGAGACGGTTCCGAGGATACCAAGCTCGGTGGGTCCACGACCTTTATTGGCCGAGATAGGTTTAGGGGGGGTGAGGTAAAAATTGTAGGTGGGGGTAGGGGCGGGGGGGGGGGGTTTAGGTTTCGTGGGGGGGCTATTGGGCACCTTAAAATATTTTTGGGTGGGGAAAGTTGTGGAGGGGGAATTCGGGAATTCTGTTGGGGCAGGATTGTAGCCCTCACCGAGCCGGTTCCAATGAACCCAAGGTCGGTGGGTCTACGATGGATAATGCCGGAGATATGAGTAGGGGGGGTGAGGTAAAATTTTTAGGGTGGGGGTAAGCGGGGTGGGGGGAGGTTTCGTGGGGAGGCTATTGGGCACTGTTTTGGATTTAGGGTGGGGGAAGGCCAGAGGGGGGGTAAGGATCAAATTACAAAAAAGTGGGTGGGACTTAAAATTTTGGGTGGGGCTTGGAAACGGTTGGGTGTGTGGCTTACTGAAGTGGGTACAGAATGTGTTCTAATGGTATACACTGTATTATGTCCAAATGTGGGATGATACACTAGTGTGGGATTCGTACTAAATACAGTTACAATACACAGGATTACTACTAAGTATTACTAATTTACTAAATAAAAAGATGACGCGTAACGCAAAAATGTGACTTAGAAATAAAGATGGCGCGTAACGCAAAAATTTTTCCAACCCCGATAAAGAAGTTTCACTTCAAAACTATACCAATAAAGGAAAACTTTGCGAGGAAACCTGCATAAAAATATTAGATGATCTCTTCAAAAGCTCTGTACAAAATTAAAATGAAGATAACCTTTCTAGTGTTTCATTTATTTCTACTAACATTTTATGTAACCCTTAGATCCCGTAACTCCTTTAGATTTTTTTCAAAAACGATGCATTCCATTATTCTTCATTTATAGTACCTAACTAAAGAACATCGGTCATTCCCATACATGTTGGGACCTGACAAAAAAAAATATTGTACACAGCTGGGATATAGTTTATTTTGTTCTTTAGTGCTTGAGGAATGATGCGCAGTTGGAAAAATATTCTTGTAAAGCCGGAGAATTTAGATTATTTCATAATTTGTAACCTAACCTAACCTAACCTAAAAAGGGTTAGGTTCGAACTAATAGAATATAGCACTTTATAATGTCATTGTCAAATATACCTAATGTATGGTGGTATTATGGTTAGCAAGTAACTGGGAAGAAAATTGCACTAAATCATAATGCTCGCTTATTTATTACTAAGTTCTATAATTTCCCTTGTCATAAAACTAATTAACCTTTGAATATACACTATACCTGTTACCTTAAGATAATAAGAAAAAATGTAGTATTTTGCTAAAAATGACCTCTTTCCATTAGTTCGCAGTATGTCATTACTTCGCAGGATTTGATCCTTCCTAGAGGCTAGCAGCATAAGCGAATTGTGTAATAATACAGAATGTGATGTTTTTAAACATCAGGTTCAATTCCATGCCACAATATTGATTTTCAAAAACGCAAATATTCAATTTTATTTTTCATCAAAATTGGGCCTGAGACTCCTATAAGTATTTTTCGCTATTCTTCATATTTTCGAATTTGGTCTTACATACACACCTTAAAAAAATCTCCCTATATGCTAGAAAAGGAATATACCAAGCAGTTGTCACTAAAATAAAACAAGAAAATATGTTAAATGTATTTACTCCTCATCTTGTCTTATCACTATAGAATCTAAGAAATCTGCAGGGACAGCAACATTACTTTAATCTCGTGCCCGTGCAAGGGTTTCCTGGTGAGATGAACCAGCTGCTTGTTGCTCAACATTTTTGTCAAAAACTAATACATTATTAGCTTCTTGAATTGCCATCTCCCCAAAAACGTGACAAATGTAATCATCATCCATGATCTAAAAAAAACATAAATGACCCACCGTCAATATTAGGCTCCAAACAATGTATACGGATTGGGTCTTTTGTTTTTTATTACAGGATCCCAAGCCACATTGATTAATTAGTAAATTGGATACCTTGTGGATTCAGGAATAATTATAAAAAAACTTACGATTAATGGAGATCCACTTACTGATTACAGAAATGACTCTGGTGTCAAGTTCCAGGACAACGAAGTGGCGGAGTGTATTAAGACGGATATTGCATTGAACACTATGCAAATATTTGTTGAGGCATAGACTGTTGCTCCGGGTTCATGTTAGAAATATGGTGATACTTCGCACTTTAAACCAAATCACAAAGCGGTATCGTTATCCAATGTTCCATCGTACAAGGTCGTCAGAAATGCAAGGGTCTATCGGAGTCTGCAATCAATGCCAAGTCACAAATATAATAATATACAGAGAATTAACAGTAGTCGTAAATCGAAAATCACAAGAAAGCAGAACGAAGAGTATATAATCACTTGAAAGCAGAATGGTGACAGCCCGCAGAAAAGTCACGTGTGTCATAGAAAATACCTACACTTTATTTTTAATTCAGCACTACCTTCAACGCTGCAGTTAAAACCTTATTTTAAAACAAAATATGACTGATGGAACGCGCTCATATGCGTTCAATATTATTAAAAACACTTTAAGTTTTTCTTTTTTTTCCCGGTGTTTAAAAATAAATGGAAATATGCATTTTCATTCTAATAAATTATACTATTTTCTGATGTACCATTCATAACTGGTCGCGTTCATGGTCCATTATGGCCGATGTTCTTTCAACTTTGGCGTGAATACCTTCAGCAGTTTATCACGTTCCAGGTTCCACTATTTTCGGCTATACGCTTATATGTACGCCGGTCAATCTTTAATTTAATCTTTAAACGATAAAGAAATTTCAATTTAGGTGGTATCTAAAAGGTTTTATAATCCAATTGATGGAAAGAAGTAGATTACCTTAAGAAGCTCGTTGAAATGAAGAGCGTGTACCTGCTGCTGGGCGCGTGCGCTTTGGAATTACATATAAATTAATTTATAGCTGAGCTAACGGCGAGTCTAACAGATGTAGGGACCATTACTTGTTATGCGAATCTTGAGTGTAACGCCGTGTTTTTCCACAACTTGTACGAGCATTGTTCGAATTTTGGAATATTTTAATATATTAAACATAGAAACATTTTCATTGTACCACTTTCAATTTGTTATCAAATTGTTATTCAATTTGTTATTCAAAGTATTACCGAAGAAATGAGGTCTTTCTGGAAGTAATAGATAGACATAAGACAACGATTGGATTGACGCAAGTTTTAAGTCTTGTATAAATGACGCAATTCCCACACAGCTTTCTACCGAAAGGGTACGCCAATAAGTATCTAACTCAGACAGGCGCACCCTATGTCTTTTACTAGTAAATGTCGTTTCACTGCAGAATCTTAACAAAATTACAGTGGCTTGCTTTTAATATCAACAAAATCTTTAAAAATAATACTAGTTCATTAAGCAATAGTCTGTAATCATGTTCCTGTGAATTCAAATTGGAAAAAAGCAGTTCTGGTTTTAAGTTTCTATAACAATCGCATCCGACATCACCCGCCCATTGTAAAAGGCTGTAAATGGGGCTATCTGAGTCTTTGCGTACATAATGGAGGCGGTGCGCTCTCTCTAATTACGACACTGAAATGGACAATAGAGTGCGAATCCTGTAATTTCTAGGGGAGTAGCCAAAGGAATTAAAAGCGGGGGAATCTTTGTCTTCTATCTAGTGGTAAGAATAATATTACGTCGGATCACTCGCGTAGGATGAAACGTCGTCAAGGTGGAAGGCCGATGACACCGAGATAATAGGGTATTTGACTATTTTTTTTTAAATTGTGCATATCAAAAGGTATCAAAAAACTAGCAAAAAATGAATTTTGTAAATCCATTACGAATTATTCAAGTTGGAAACATTTAAAATAATGTAGTGGGAGTAAAAGAAAAGGGATGCAAACAAAACTAGTGACGTCACTAGTCTCAATATGCATTGCAGTGTGCGCGTGTGAGAGACAGTATGACGTCCCCACTACACCCCCACTCTTATTTTTAAATACTTATATTTGCATCATGTTACAAGCTACTTTTATACTGATTTGACAGAAATGTTTTATTTTAATGGTATTTGTGTATGTACACAAAATAACAAAAATAAAAAATCATTGTCATATACTCCAGGTTCTTTCCACGTCCCCTAATGTATCAGAAAGTGTTTAACAGCTATCCACCCGAAAATAAACACATAGAACACACTACAGTGCCATGCAGTGCTTAGCTAATTATATTAATAAGTTCCTAATGGTGGGTTGCCTCTTGATGCTTACCATCCGGCGATTGCCATGGCGAATAAGTTTGAAAAAATATGATGATACAACGGCTTTTATATGATCGTTCCTGACACGGACCGCCGATGAATTTACGTAAAGTTAAGCTAAATAAATCAGGGAATAAATATAATTCGACGTTTATTTTCAATTGTTAGAAGCCAACAATTATTTTAATAAAAATTATTCAAGCAAAAACAAAACATAGGCATCCTCTACGGAGCAAGAGTCCTTGATATTTTGTTGAAGAAAAACATTTTGGCATCCCTTTGTGAATCTATTTTACTACATTAAAAATTCTCCGAATTCTGTTACGTATGCCTACACCAATATATTATTCCAAACAAAATGTAATACTTATAAATGCATACATATGTATATTTATTAAAATTTGACAAATTTTTATAAGCTGACATCTCACTATACGTCTTGTGTAAGTATTAGTGTTTAGTAGTTATATGAAATATCAAAATATACTTAGTACCCAACTGGTTAATTTTTATTCATAAAACGTCTCTTCTACGTTTTGCCCCGCGTACGTAAGCTACTAGTTATAGGATTTTAATGTTTATTGTACAATGTTTGCCCGGTTTTTTTTTTCAACTGTTCCCATACTTCACAGTTCACGCCAAGCTTTGAAACTTGCTTTCGTATCGTTCCTGGGAATCGAACCCAAGACTTCGCGTTTTTCAGACTATCCAAGCTGCCTTTAAACTAATGATGTAAATTCATGTATTTGTAAATTGTATTATACTACTACTTTTATAGTATTAGCACTTTGAAAATATCCAGAGTCCTTGAAACTACCACTCAGAATTCAAAAGCTTCTCAACCATGTAAAATAGTATTGCACAATTGTTTTATGGCTGTGAGCACGTACGGTTTATTTATTTCAGTTGAAGTAAATACTGGAAAGCACTAATAAAGAAACACGGGCACAATTACCGAAACAAGCAACGACATTTAATTAAATACCCTAAGCACATGACTCTATTCTTAATTAACTACAAATCTTCCGTTGATGAAAATGTATTTCGTTTTCTTTTTGTAACAAACAAATGTTAAACGATCCAATGCTCCAAGTGCAGACATTCAATATGGTTACTTAATATTCTCATCAACACAAAGGACTTTTTGTTGAAATGAAGAAGACATAGAACCGGAACGCTATTTTATTTTATTGCTATTAATGTAAAGTATCATTCAATTTAATTAATTTATTCCCTAATTTACATACATACATAAACTTTATCCCCGAAGGGGCAGGCAGAGGCGCCACCAGGACACCCACATATCGCCGTGTATGTTCCGTCCCACGATGTGATAGGGGGCGAGCCTATCGCCATATCGGGCACAAATTCCTGACTCCGGGCTGATAATGAATAGAAAAATACAATATTACTTTGCCCGACCCGGGACCCGAACCCGAGACCTCAGCTTTGTAACCGTACCGTAATACAACTACGCCACCGAGGTAGTCAAATTAGCATCAAAAATGTCTGACCTTCCTTGACTGCCTACATATTATTACAATATCGAGGTGTATCACGGACTTCTTAAGAAGGAACGTACATATGTATATACCTACATAATATGTATTTTCAAATGGCTTTCTATTCATGCACCTCTTTTACATAATCATTGACTTTTTCATAATATTGAAACCACGTATTTTTGTTTCACCCATGTGTTAAGCCCTTACTTATCAACTGTTACGTCGTATTCTCTCTTTCTATTGATGTATTCTGTGTCATATACTCGATTTGATACATCCCTTCCGAAATACATTGAATAAAATATAGACAAACTTCCTACAGTTGCTAAAGCACCGTTGGTATGGATCTAAGAATTAAATAAATGGTTTGCCGTGCTAAATAGAGCGTTCCTATTAATTTATCTATTTGTAACCGCCACATTAAGGTATAAAAGAAAACAGTGTAATTAGGACTCATATTAAATTTAGTAAAATGCACACAAAGTAGACAAACAGCAGACATCATAGATATTTCAATACCTTTTCATTCTAAAATCGATTCCTTAAAATGGTTTAATTTGTCAATGTTTCAATAAGACGATAATAAAGAATATAAAAATCATATTGGGGTGCATAAGAACGAACAAGATGCTTTATGTCTGTTTTTCAAACTAGACTTTCATAATATTATGACAAAATATTACTAGTACCTATATGACGCATGAAAGGCTGCGCATTCTATTTATATATAAGATATAGGTTGAACAATGCTTTGAAAAGAAATCTTACCTTACTAGATAGTTCACTATTACTTTGAACAATACACAGCACCTAATACCTACATAGTACATAGGTCAGGATAGGTTGGCGCCTAATGGCTTGTATTATAGCCGATGCATTAAGCCGGGATCGATTACAGCGCGTTAACGTAGTTCTAAACCTTTCACGCATCTCGTTCTACTTGGAGGCACTTTCTTATAAAATACTGAAAGCTGATGTATTAAGGACATCCCCTTACACGGGATTCCTTAGTAGAATTAAGTTTAAACATAATAGTTGCTTGAGTTATTTCACAACATATTTCACTGATTCTTTCAGCTAGTGCAGTCATTACCAAAAACTTTTAACAATACATGATTTTCGCGTTGTACTTTGGCGAATTTAATTTAAGTATGGTAATAACTTTTAAATGTAATTCTGTTTTCCACGCTTTTTATGAACTGTTTGTGTTTTAAGAATATTGTGAGAAAATAATTATAATTCTAGAAACAATCGCTACTTACAGAAGGTAATCAGATATTAAACATCATTTTTAGCATTGTTACACGTTATGTGATTTTAATTACAACAAACATATTTTAGTCTCTACTTTGCAAGCCCTAATGAATTTTCAACTAAATGAAAAAATACCGAATCATTGATACCATAATAATACATAGGCCTCTCCCAAGGTACGCCACAGAGTCCGGTCTGCTAAAATGTAGAAATGGCTAACTAATACATATTGTTCACGTTTATAAAACGTCCACACGATCCGAATATCATACCTACATATATAACAATTAGAAAAGGATTTTAATACAAATAAGACATGACGAAGCATACATGTGTTTTATTGAGATTTTTTAAATAAACTATCGTGTACATTCGTGTACTAATTAGTGGTAGAGCAAGTCTCTTCCACTTGTACTATTACTATTTTGTAAGTACTATTTTATGTTTCTGTGTTTTTTATCCTTTTTATACTTATCATAAATAATTTAATTAAATATTTGCAACATAGGTATTTTTCCATTGATTTTTAAATCTTTTTTTGCCGCTTCAACTTCATATGATTAGTACCTTACATCTTATGCAAAAACATTTGAAAGCCTGTAAGAAATTGGCTAGATTCGATATTACAAAGTTTAAAACGAAGTCATAATTTGAATGTAATATAAAACAAAAAAATATTGTCTTGATCAAACATTAAACGTGTCTTATAAAAACAAGCAATATAAATATCTTCCCGTTGATAAAGGAAAGTAGGGCAAGTGCTGGCATTGAAAGTGAAATCGCACAATGCAATAGAAAATAGAGTGTTCCCCTCAATTTCAGCCTTTCAATGTGTCTTTGGACTCCCCCTGCCTTGATATCCTCCGGGATGCTAACTCAGTCGTTTATACGAGTATTCCATTTACTTTAGACAGGAACATACATCTTACATTATTACTGACTCCTGAGATTAACATGCAAAACATTTTAATGTACACCAAAGCCAAAATAAATGAGAATAAATGATGACTATTTATCTTAATTTATCGGACACTCATTCAATTTAGGTAGTTTTTTATACAATAGTACCTGACTGAGACATATTCGTCATGTTTGACACAAGATGTCCACAGCAGACTAAAAAGTAATATTAGAAGTCCATTACAAGCCTCTTGGGCTCAATAACCTTAGCCCGAACGTGAGTCCACCTGTTGAAAAGGACAAAAATATTAAAAGTCGTTTTGTATTTATTGAAAAACATACCGATATTTATGTGTGAAATATAAAGAATAACAATAGTTTATCGGGCTTCCCACGTGATTTTATCGCGCTTGAAAAACATAATAAGTATAAATTACGACTAGGTTGAATCCAGACAAAATAAACAAGTATCTACCTAATACGTTATTTAACATCGTTGCTTACAGTTTTACATAAAAGAATATTTTTATGAGCTAAAACTCGTCCTAATATTTATTTCCTTTGTAGGAAGTTTATTATATTATAAGAATAATAAATTAACTAATAAAAATCGATATATCTACTAATTGACCAACAATCACTACTAGTGATGTAACATAATATTATTTATTATATTAACAAAGAAAGCACACCAATGTTATAAATGCGATAAAGTGTGTTATTCTTTGTAAATCATCAATTACATAAAAACATACACACATTGGACATACGTACATACATAAGGTAAGGTGTACCACCCAAAGTGTAGGCAGAAACATCACTCACAGTTTTGAGTTCACCAAGCTTTGCTGTCCCGTGATGAGTGGTGAAACCCGGAATTCTAATCAAGAGCCTTGTGGCTTCCGCGCTGCCTCTAAACCAATGAGACAAAAGAGCCGAATGTCTTGACATTATTCATTAAAATATATTATTCAATCAGCGTTCCAAGCAATTTTCTCCGGTAGAAAGTAATTAAAATTTCTAATGAAAGTTAAGTATATAAAACTGGCCTAAATCCGACAAAACTGTTTCATTCCGCCTTTAGCGGCGGTAACACCAGATGCCCGCCATTATTTTGTTTTATGGCTATTTTTGCCCTCTATACAAACGAATTTATCATAATTGATAAAGCGATATTTATTTAAAAACATCACTAATCTACTAAGTAAGTAATTACTGAAATTATATTATCTACGAGAATACATGAAAACATTAATAGTAAGTACCTAGTTAAACTCTACTTGCGAAGCATTCAGGTAATATTTACTAATTGCCATTATGGTGTTAACTTAATAATACTAATTCAATATTATAATTACTCGTTCGAGCCGTTGAATTAAAATTTGATCTATCTAATTAGATTTTGATCTGGAATTAGTATTGTGCTAATAGCTTATTGTGTCTAGCATATCTATACTAACATTATAAAGCTGAAAAGCTTGTTTGTTTCATGGCGCCTATCCCAGATACTACAGGTTCAAATCGAAAAATTCTTGCAGTGTTGCATAGCCCAATTATCGAGGAACTCTATAGATAGTATTTCCTAAGCTACGGGTCGCGACCCACCAGTAGGGAGCGAATATTTAGTGGGTCCTTAATAGATATTCTCCTCCCTTCGGTAATTCACGTTTATGTGGGGCGGGATTTTCGACTACGATCAACATTAAAACTAAATACCGAAATAAATTAGACGTATCAAACTCACTGTGACTGAACCTAACTAAAATTTAAGTTGATGTCAATGCTGTAATGATAACAAATACACCCTTCAGCTCGTACTCGTATTTAAGTATTAAATAATGTTCTTTTACTTAATTCTTCTTTTATTAATGTTAATGTTTTTGATGAAATATCAATACTTTTTTCCTCCATTACTGCCAAAAGGTGAGTCCCGAATTAGGCAGGTTTTGTTCGGTGGGTCGGAGCCCAGTCAACTTTGGGAACCACTGCTATACGGCCTTATTCATACACAGTTTTCAAACCTATTTTAGTTATCGAATGTGTTGTCAACGCGAAGAGACTAGGTATGAAGGGACCAGGAGAAAAAATAATATTTTACTTAAAATTACCTCTTTTCTTTAGTTTGCCATATGTCATTACTTCCCAGGATTTGATCCTTATTAGCAACATTAATGAATGGTGAAAGCACTATTACAGTATGTGTAGCTATTACAGCCGCCAAAAAGCAGTTTAAATGCACTGTTGTGTTCTGGTTTGAAGGGCATGGTAGCCAGTGTAACTACCGGACATATTGAGACTTAGGTAACATCTTATGTCTCAGAATGGCGAGTGCAGTGGAATGCTAAGCAATTCTTTGTAATTCATGGTATTGTTTAGTTTTCTATTGTCCATATGCGGTCGTATCGCTGACGCTTACTATCAGGCGAATGACAAGTTCGTCTCGCTATTCATCCAAATAACAGAAAATATTTTTTTTTTCAATTTCATTGGGTTCGATTCTTCGCTAGGAATGTTGATTTATCAAAAATACAAAAAAGTAGTTTTAGATTTCATCACAATCGGACTCGTGGCTTCTTTCATTTTTCGTTATTCCTCATAGTTTTGGTTTTGGCCATCCACGCCAACTTGAAAAAATTCAACTCTATTCATGAAAGTGATCCAACAATACTTCCATGACGCTTACAAATATCTCTATTTAGTTTGACTTGATAATACGTCTATTAACTTGGTTTTCTTGGATTGAAATCACAAATCATTCGCTTATGTGTTAGCAGCATGGTCGCTGACCATAGCTGATTCTTGACGGAGGAAATAAAAAAGCCGAATTGTCAAAACCTATTGACAATGGACGTGGCTGTACGGGCTAGAACCCTTTGCCTTCCCATTAGAGAGAATGAAGGAAAAAAAATGACAATATTGCAATGGACGTGTTTGCCACTGACATTTGAAATACTGTTTTGTTTACTCCCTAATCTGTGGTTTACTCAAAGTGTTTTCTAATAAATATTTTGTACACTTTTTGACCTAGCTAGAAAAAAATGTGTGAAATATATTTCGTATGATGATCAATTACGACATTAAGTTTCTTACATGTGACGAAACACTTCATTTGAAAAGTGGCGACTTCAAAAGTTTTAAGTAAGTTTGTGATTAGAGGTCTTCATTTTTAATTGAACTTTCTAAATTAAAAAATATTTTTAGGTATGAAACGAAGAAGAGGGTTGATGAATCTTTATCAGATACTGGGAAAAGGAGCTTTGTGGAGCTTCGTGCTGGGCACTGGCGGGCACCGCGGCCTCGACAAATTCGCCAGCTAGAATCGAAATTGCGAGATCAAAGTGTGATTGCATGCGAGTGGAGCAGCGACAAGCTAGTCACCATAGTGTTCTGTTCAGGTGCCATCGCCTACCTCTCCATCAAACCGGACACTTTAGATGTCACCCAAATACTTTTTGATAGGTATTTTGTCGGAAAGCTATCTGGACAAACTGTATCGAGTGGTTAGTCTTGCACATCGCATCTCATTTTATTTTTATTTGAAATCATTTGTTATGTTATTAATAATAATATGTGCGCCTTTCAGTTGCATTGTGCAAGTCTCACATATTATTTACACACACAGACCGTACAGCAACATTAGCAACATTTAATAAAAATAATAACAATACTCCTTGCCGTATTACTGACAGAGATCCTCAACTACAAGTAAGTTAATCTTCAATCAACATGTTTATTGTTTAGTTTAAAACTTATTTCAGATATTATAAATTTCTTTATTACAAAACTTAAAAATATTAAATTTATAAATAGAACCGAATATTTATCAATTATAGGATTCATATCTTTAATGAAATGTTATTGTATGTAAAAATTATAGAACATAGAACTGGACGGCAGCAATCGCAGAGCAGAAAGATCTATATCCTGGTCAGAGAACAACAATAGCACATGGGCTTTAATATGGAGTGTTACAAGCGCTGAACCTGCACCTTGGAGCCCTGTTCTTGAAGACCATGCCAATTTACATCTTTATGAAATTCAAGGGTAATTTATCATTATTCTTTACTTTAAATTTAAATTCTAACCACATGATAAGGGACAAAATAGTTTTTTTATTTGTTTAAAAAAAGGAATTTGTTTTGAAAAAATAAAATTTTGTTATGCTTTGTTTTTTAAAAATCACAAATTATATTGAAGTCAGTTATTATGCCTATAATATTTCTTCTTAACTTTTAATAATACACTGTGTATGACAATCAAAGTGTCTAGTGTTACTTATATTTTCACATAACTGGTATGCTATTGTTTTTAAATTACAGGCAAAGTATGAATTTAATAACTTATCATCAGTTGGAAAATGAAACACTGTGTGCTGAACTTTCACATGACAACATTATTCACATTGTGGAACAACTTGCGTGCCAGAAAGTAAGTATGAGCATTGCTTATTACACACTCCAATTTGTTAGCTATGCTTTCATTCATACCTTAATAAAATTAGAGAAGTAAAATTTTATGGTGCAATTTCAAGCTGTAACAGTCAAATATATGTAGCAGTCTGTCAATCTGATTGTAGTATGTCCAATATTCATCCATGATTTTGCAAAATTCTTGCACTGAGACAAATGATTGTGGGATCCACTGGTATTTGTTTTGGTATGGGTGTTTGTGAGACCGAAAGATCTCTCATAGTGTCTGATATCCACTACACAAAACTTGATCTTAGTGTGGGGTCTGGACTATTTATGTGACTGTTAGTTATTATTAACTTAGCCGGAGTATAATATTCTCAGAACGGCGTGAGTGTGGAATGGGTGCGGTACTCGGTGCCTCGGGGCGGAGGCGGCGGGGGTGCGCGGCGGCTGCGGGGCGGGGCGGGGGACGTGCAGGCGGCGGCGACGCGCGCGCGCGTGTGTGCGCCGGCGCGTGCGGTGCGGCGCTCGGCGTGCGGCGCGCGCCTGGCCGCCGCCTGCATCGACGGCACCATCTGCCTCATCCACCGCACCGCTGGACTCACGCACACCGCAAAAGCTGGCTTTGTAACTATGCACTCACATTTAATTATAAAATACCCAATTAACATGACGGGGTCCAGACTTTTATCTTGCTGACATTAAATAAAATCAGTATTGATTTTAATATGGAAATGGACACAGATAATATGTTATTATAAAAAAAGTGAAGTTTTTATTCGTTTCTTAGTTGCATTGTGAACACTAAAAGAATTTGACAGACAAATTGTACAATGTAATTTCTTCTTTCACTTGTAGATCGCGACGGACGTGCGGTGGGCGGACGAGTTGATCATAGTGGCCGAGGAGGGCGGTCGGCTGCAGTGCTACGACCGAGCGCTCTCGCTACTCAACCACCATACTAAGTGCCTCGATCTCACATCGTACTTAAGGTGATTTTAAGCTAATCATTATAATCATCTATATTACAGCGAAGCTTTTCTGTATATTGAAGAGTCTGAGAGAGAGAAAGCCTGTCTTACGTCATTCAAATAGATTAAACTTGAAACACAAACTTAAACCTGCTGCTCTTCATGGTTTCAGGTCGATGTGCGCTATAATGGAATTGCAAACCCCTTATATCATACTTACATAATTTTCTTTCCTTTTCTTATTTTTTATCACATGACTTAAACAAAGGCAATGTTTTGTAATCATTTTCTAACGGATTATTGCTAAAATTGGGTATTTGACTATAATCGAATTTTTGTATTATTTTGCAGACAAACAGAAGCGCCTTTAAAATAAACAGTTTTGTGAAAACAGTGATAAAGTAGCTTGTAACATGAGGCAAATATTAGTATTTTAAATGAAAGAGTGGGGACGTAGTGGGGACATCTTACCGTCTCTTTCACACCCGCACGCTATTATGCACTATAATGCACAGTGACGTCACTTACTTTGTTTTGCATCCCTTTTCTATTACCCCCACTACTAGATTTTAAAAGTTTCTAACATTTTTAATTCTGAATGGATTTAGAAAATTCTTTATTTGCTAGATTTCGGATATGGATACTTTTGGATTAATCCAATAAAAAAAAATGAGTCAAATACCCTATTGTTATAGTATTCTATACTCTTACTAGAGTCTGTCTGCTACTTCCAAATAATTTAAAATAATTATTATAAAATCTGAAATATTTTTCAGAGACACAAAGCGACTAAAAATTCTCGCAACTCGGAGCGCAAAGTGCGGTCCACTTTTATTGGCGTCGTTCTCTGGAGGACCGCTCGCGTTGCTTCACATCACACATCCCAAGCTTATAATGGTAAAATGACATTTATTTGTAACAGTGAAAAAGTGTTAAAAAAATTATGCTGACATTTACCTTTTATTTAATAACAGCCAGTGAGAATTCTCTTTAAAACTGGATGATTTGTTGCTATGATCTTGTATAAAGACCTTAAATTCTAACTTATGTTTGTGCTCTAATACAGCAATATTTTGATGACGTATTACTCGTATTGTTATTGAATGGTTAGTAAGAAGTGCAATGTTCGCTGCAGGCGTGGATCCGGGCGAGACGCATGTCCAATGCGGTGGCACTTCTCCGTACAATGGACTGGGACCAAGAGGGGAACGAGTGTTTGTGGGCGGTCAACAAATTGCTCTGCGCTGCGCTTCGTAGTGGGGCAGGTAGGCATTTGGAATTCGATCTCTCACTTTAAGATGTTTTTATACCTTTAATTTTAAGACAAGGACATCAAAAATAAAAAAAAACGTAAAGAAGGAGATCGAAATTTCGTGTTCAATCTTGGTTGACTGTCTTCTGAATTAGCATACTTATAGTTTTGATTTTTAATAAATCTCTTTGATATTTGAAATTTGGAATTCGCAAACTTTTGCTATGATATTGAATATGTGTACGTACTTTATTTACAGGTTTGTAAAGTTAAAAAGTTAACGAAATGTTTAAAAAATGCCAGAACCAAACTGACCGCTTCGGATTTAAAGAATGTCTGCGCAGAAACTTGCAAATATCGGAGACAAAACATATTTGAAAAGACGAGTTGAATATATGAATTTATAAATGTTAACTTAAGTGGATAGGAATGTGTGGTTTAAATTAAATACCGTATTTGATGTCAATATCCTCCTGTATATGTTTGTGTGTTAGTTCGCGTAATACTGAGTATTGCGTGCATTTGCGTGTGTAGAGGCGGTGGCGTGCGAGGGCGCGGCGACGGGCGCGCTGGGCGCGTTCCTGGCGCCCGCCGCGCCGCACGCGCCGCCCGCCGCGCGCTGCCACGCGCACGCGCACGACCTCGCGCGCAAGCTCTACCACCACCTGCTGCGGTACGACACACACCACATCATAACTACTGTATCAGCCCATATACGTCTTACTGCAGGGCACGAGCCTCCTCTACAATCGAGGGTACGGTTGGGAGGAGTTAGGCCATATAATTCCCACGCTGGCCTAATGCGGGCCAGCGGACTTTACATAAACACAATAACTAATAACCCATTTATATGGAGATTTTCTCGCATGATTTCAAGCGAGAATCGTATGTAATTATTGCGTGCGGTAATCTCTATACGTCTTATTCATAGACAGTTAAACCTATTTTAGGTATCGAATGTTTTGTCTTTTTTGCTCAAACTGAATACATAAGTCGTTCAAAAGGAACAAAACATTCATACATACATACATACATACATAGTCATGCTTTTTTCCCGGAAGGGGTAGGCAGAGGTTCCCTGGTAGTAACCAGGACACCCACATTTCGCCTTGTATTTTCCGTCCCACGACGTGATAGGGGGCGAGCCAAATACAATAAAAACAATAAAAATCCAATATTCCATTGCCCGACCCGGGATTTGAACCCGCGAACTCAGCTTTGCAATCATACCGTAGTACAACTACGCCACCAAGGCAGTCGAACAGAACATTCGATAACTATAATAGGTTTAAAAAATGACTATGAACAAGACGTATAGAGATTGTGCATTGTATAAAGAGTAGATGCATTGTACTCAGGCGCGGGCGCATGGAGAAGGCGCTGTCGCTGGGCGTGGAGCTGTGCGCGTGGGACTTGTTCGCGGACGCGCGCTGGGCGGCGCGGCGCCGCGGCCTGCACGCGCTGGCCCGCGAGGCCGCCGCGCTCGCGCACCAGCAGCGCCACGGTACCCACACATCTGCTACAAACACTCGCGTATTATCTACTGAAAATCACTAAATCTCCATACAATATCCATACAATATTTTCAATACATAAACTGCGAATAGGTGCTGGTGTATGAGATTATTCTTTTGTCATCTGAATTCTGACACATTTTTGTCACGAATACAGTTCACCATACAGTCTTATAGATAAATTTAGTTATTGTCGATTTGATGAAATGCCATCCAGATATGTCCGGGGCGGAATCAAAGATGGTTATTTACCTAGTATTCTAAATTATTATTTCAGATTCGGACTGCTCAGAAAATTGTTCGGAATGCAGTTCGCATTCCTACTCCGATTCGGAGGAAGAAGCGAGCGTGTCATCCGACGTCATGAAAACCAAACAGCCGCCCCTGCCTCGAGTATCTCTAGCCAATCACCCCACCCTACTACCCGTCAACATTACCCAACCGGAACACTTGTCTACTACAAGCATAAGACCGAACCTGCATCAGTACTTAGAAAGAGACACAACCATATGGAAGAAAGACATCAGAGACGATTCATATCTGAAATGCAATTATAATGAAAGATTGAAACCCATATTAACCCAGAGTTCAAAGTGGCACAGTGTTGACGGCCTTCTGAACTACAAAACATTACCCAAACCCACTCTCTCCGCCATCAACGAAGGTTCCGCGATGACATCTCATTCCGTAACAGATATGATCCCTCGAGCGCAAGAAACGACGCAGTACAAACACTTATTCCAAACCGAACTGAGAGAAGAGTTACCCAACACGCTTTATCGTTACCAATATAATAATTATCACCCCAGTACGAGTATCAACTATACTACGGAAAGGCAAGCGAATCGGCCCGAAAAGAACAAAGTTAAATTTTCAGACACAGTCACCATTGCAGTCATGTCTGTGAGTACATTTATCACATTAGTAGATTTCTTTACTATTCAAAATACAACCCTCCATACAACTTTATTCGTTCATTCAATTACAGCAAAGCAGACAATAAAATTAAACAGAAAAATATTAAGTTTGGTTCTCACAAGAGTTACGGGGCGTAATGTAACATGTTACAAAGTGAGCATTCATGCAGTCAGTACGTCTTGTAAACGTGCACGAACACGCAGGTAACGACCGCTCGTTGCTGGTTCCGAGTGATCTGCCGCTGTCGGTTTTTTCGCGATTCCTTTTGCGTTTTACTAGGTACAGCCAGTATGCCGCGACACGTCAGACGTCTTGACTGAGCGTGGTTTGCTAATCTGGAGCACGGGCGAACATAGTGTTGGAAACGAGCAACATGTTCGCTGCGAATGGTACATTATGCCGCGTCACATCGGTCAGTACTCACCTTAAAATCCAAGTGATGAAATATATTGACTGTGTGCAGGACGGGGTAGGCGCGGCTCGCAGCGGGCCACACAAACCCCCCGCGCCGCCGCCCCCGCAACCACCCCCGCACCCACCCCCGCCCGGTACTGCGCGAGACTACGTGGAAGTGTGACACGCACGCACGCATGCGACGCACACATGTTTGTTACCATTCTGCACTCGCTTTGTTAACTCATTGTCTTACGGCCTTATTCATAGGCAGTTTTAAAAGTTATTTTAGTTATAGAATGCTTTGTCCCTTTCGAATGACTTTAGAATTCAGTTTGAGCGAAGAAGGCAAAACATTGGGTAAGTAAAATATGTTTTAAATCTGTTTATGAATAAGGTAGTTAGAGTATTTATAATGTAAGGAAGCGCTTGTACTTCTAAAACGTAGATAAAGATGATGGTGCCGGGCCACCTTTTTCTGCCATTGACTGACATTTGAGAGGCTGTCCAACAAGCACGAATTATTTGAAAAATAAAAATACAAAAATCTTTAGGTCTATTGAATTCTACTCAAACTCGTTTAAGACGGATAAAAATATAAATATACTTTCGAGTACCAACGGAATTTATAGCAATTTGTTGTTAAAAAAATAGTTTAATTTTCACTAATATAGCCACTACCTCGGTGGCGTAGTTGTATTACGGTACGGTTACAAAGCTGAGGTCTCGGGTTCGAGTCCCGGGTCGGACAAAGTGATATTGGATTTTTCAATTCATTGGCAGTCCGGAGTCAGGAATTTGTGCCCGATATGGCGATGGGCTCGCCACCTATCACATCGTGGGACGGAACATACAAGGCGAAATGTGGGTGTCCTGGTGGCGCCTCTGCCTGCCCCTTCGGGGATAAAGGCGTGAGTTTATGTATGTATGTATGTAATATAGCAGTTACCAACATTACGAACAATAAAATATCTATGTTTTTGAAGACGCAAATGTATGACAGAGGCTCCCTCTATATTATAAATACTCTAAGCTCATTGTATTGATTGCTACTAACACCGCGCTCACTATATATAAAATGTTTATACAATGCAGGGTAACATCATTAGCATGGATTGTTGATTAACGTTTTTGTTGTGGGATTGTTTGCTTTACTAATGCACGATTATCATTGTCACATTGTAAACATCATTATGTTATAAAACTTTTATTACAGGGGGTTGGTATAAACAAAAAACTTTAGAGACAATCCTAAAGTATCAAAAAACCCCAATGACTATAAGGTTTTATATGAAAGTCTCTGCTCTAAAATGACTTCAATGCATAAAATGACATTAAACTTATAGTACTGAATGAACTCTAGTGTAATACATGTATGCATGCATGCACTCTAATTACCCACATTATAACCTACGCACTTGAGACGAAGGCTAGTAAAAATAAGTAATATATTTTTCTGTTCCAGAGGATAACAAACAAAAGCCACCGAAGATAAAAGTCGTCCACTTCGGTATGGTTTAAAACTTTAAAGAAGATGTAATCAATACAAATCCGTGCAATGTGAAAGCTTCCGTCCATTAGATGATAAGAATATAAGTAATATTGTGATTTTTGTTTAGTTGCCAGTTGCCACACGTTGCACAAACTACAAAGTGAACTGAACGTACCAAAAGTTAGCTTTGCAATTTTTTTAATGTCTTCTTAATATAATTATACCAGCCTTGTATGGATAACTGCAGTTCACGTAGCGTCTGAACCATTCTAGGAAAGTCTAGAGAAAATTTCATACGACTTAAGGTTTAGACCTTAATTCAGGCATAGTGCCAGTGACCAACTTAAGCTTGACATTTTTGAACTGAATTTTCAGGTCTGGCATAGATATGGCATAGATATGCGAAACTTGGGTCGAACCTGTGACCGAGCTACCAACATAAATATATTATTTAATGTCGAACACTACGACAATAACATAGATACATTGTCATTACTCATTACATTTCAACTATGATAATTCTCAATAATTTTTAAGTTTTAAAATTAAACTATTTTTCGCATATTATTGCGATTGGGGGCTATTTTTAACTTCCCTAAGTTTCGAATTCTTTAGTTTCGAATATTCGAAAATGTACAACAAGGTCCACTTAGTTATACTAGAGTTAACAACTCCCAAAAATATCAATTTCTTTGCTATGGTTTCTATAGTAATGTTTTCAAGAACTAAGTTCATTACTCTTTATTATTATGTGCTGTAGATTGTATTTAAAAATGTCATACATTGTATATTACTATAAAAGAAACGCAATAAACTGAATATACCCCATATTCCTCAAATTGGCACTATAAATGTTTAAACTTTAAAATGTATATTACAGTAGTCCATTTCATTACCTGTGGCAACTGGGAATATAATCTTCAATGATATAATCTCAGTATGTTTTTATCCTAGATTAAATTTAGTTTTATGTGTAATATAACTGTGTACTATTACAATTTTAAATGCATTTATTATACATAAATATATTTTTGTTTTGTACAATTATTCCAAGTTATTCCTTTACCCCTCATAATTTAAAGAAATAACACCAAATTTCTGTCTGGAATGAATATTTATCCTTTCAAATACATAGTTGAAGCTTGTGGAGCCCCACAAATTCTGTTTAAAGTTAATAGTCCCATGTAACACACATTTGGAATGTGCAACAGCACTCATGTTCCTAGGTACACCATTTATCATAATATACAACAGGACAAATTTAATTTTGTAAAAATTTATGAATTACTGTGAAATGAAACTAAATAGGAATGTTTAACTTTTTATTTTAATTGTTTGAACATTCTTTTAGCTCTTTACAAAGATGTTGCCAAAATGAAAATAAAATAACAGTTTAATCCTTGATCTTCTTCTTGGGGCGGAGGTTGTTAGTGTGTCCACACTTTGTCTTACGGCAGTTGGTGGCTCTGGGGTGCAGACGAGCATAGCACTTGCGGCAGATCATTTTATCGCAGTTGTACTTCATGGCCAGGATACGAAGAGAAGGTTCAATGGTACCTAATCACAAAGTTATTAATAATTATTTACTTCCTAAACTGGCAGAAAAACTTTATTTTTTGCAAAATATGAACACTTACCTCCTCTAAGCCTCAGCACCAAATGAAGGGTGGATTCCTTCTGGATATTGTAGTCAGACAGAGTACGTCCATCCTCCAACTGCTTGCCGGCGAAGATAAGTCGCTGCTGGTCAGGGGGAATGCCCTCCTTGTCTTGGATTTTTGCCTTCACATTTTCGATGGTGTCGGAGGCCTCCACCTCAAGGGTGATGGTCTTACCCGTTAGGGTTTTAACGAATATCTGCATTGTTGTACTGAAATGATAACAATTAAAATATACTAAATTTTGTTACTTTTTTTTTGGAAATGCATATTGCATGATTCAAAAGTCAAACTGTAAAACAATTGAAGCACGCTCATTGGCCTTGTCATGCCACGAGGATTTTTAAATTTCGAACCTGGTGAGGTTTCGTTATTATGATTTAGTATTTACGCCTATGAACTCTTGCACGCTAATAATTTTATGCTACTAAACAGATTTTTCAATGCACTTTTCGGTAATTTAAAAATGCGGCGCTTACCTTTTCCAAAAACGTGTAGCAAGAAAGAACTGTCAATTATATAGTCGAAAAGATGGCGGCTTTACGTTGCGTGCAGAAATCAAATGGGTTGGCAATATATTAAATAAATATACAAAATATTGTTTTATGCACAGTAAATGCTTCTAAAAATAACGGAGTATTAAGTTATGATTAAACACCAATTGCATTTATTTGATATTATCCACTAAATTTTACTCCGAATAATTAAATAAATGAATGAAATCTTTATGGTATTAAGTATTTCTGAACGTTTTTTGAGAAGCGTTCAAATACCCGTTGCTTTAATTAATATATTTCAGAAAAATATTTTTGAAATGCAAATAAGTTCTCAAAAGGCGCAAAAATCTTTTTATTTTATTGATTAGTTTGTAAATATAATAATGAATTTTATGTAAAATTTTGAATTGCGCATCGGTAGTAAAATTAAATAAATAGCTGATAATGTAATTGAAGACTTCTGAACGCACTTGATAAGTACTTGTTTCGTAACCATCCGATCGAACTCCGCAGTCAGCGAGCACTGTACATTATATTTCCAAAAATACAGCTAAAATGTACTACCAATTAGGAAGAGTCACCGGAAGGCTGGTCGCCGCAACAAACCTTCAAGCCCCCCTATTCCCAATCGTAAGTATCCGCTGTACATATTAGTCACTTACGTTAAGGCTCACCCAGAAAGGCAAAAACTTTATCTTTTCTTGATAGGCACCAGTGGCCCTACAACGTGTTGAGCCTCCATCCATTCTGTATAACACCAACCACTTCTCGACGGTGACCGAAGCAGCATGCGCAGCCCCCGGCACCAGGAGGATGATGCCAGGCACCAACATCCCATACCCCCCTGTCCCTGAGAGCATCCGCAAGAAGCAGGAGCTCTTCCAGGTAACTATATCTTTAAACACTGAGTTGTTAAATTATAATATGTCAGAATAAAGATTTTCAATTGTTTTGATGTAGGTGTACTATTCAGGTGACTACAATGTGCATTTTTTCATATCTCAGCCAATAAGGAATAATTATTTTAAAAGTAATTAATAAAAGTAAAAATAAATAATTATTGATAATAATTCACTAGGACTATGGTTCTAGAGTACAAAAATACTGTCAGAATCCAAAATATGGGACTTAATAGCACCAGAAAAATAATTATTCAATATTTTTAAACAAAACATTATTATGGTTCATTTAATAATGCAACAAGAGGAACTAAAAGTTATATTAATTTTTTTTGTTTGTCAATTGCAGAAGGACAATGATCTGCCAGTTTTCCTGAAAGGCGGTCCCATGGACGCTATCTTATACCGTTTAACGCTGGCTCTCTGCTTGCTTGGACTTGTTGGTGTAGTACACACCATCTACGGCCATGCTGTCCCCAAGAAACAATCCTAAGTTATTATAAATCATAAATGTATTAGTTGACTGTGTTAAACAATTAAACATCATATAGAAATAAAGTTGGTGTAAACATCAATTTCCATAAGTTTTAATGGCTAATAACCATAATTTCCTTAAGATGTAGCTTACTATTTCATCCAATTTAAACATAAATGACATTGCATTATTGATTATTAATTCCAACTAATATCTCTTAATGGAATTACACTTTGTATATTTATATAGAAAACAGTTATAATTATCTGTGCACCCCAATAGTGATGTGCCCCTGTCTGTGTACCCCAATACATTCAGTTTAAGACACTAAATTGATCTCAAGACTATTTGCATAGGTGTTAAAAAAAGCCAATGTTATATAACCTTTAAATCAATCCTACAGTCAACAAAAAACAATACTTTACTATAAATAAATAAAATAATAAAAATTGTGTACTTGTTATTGGTGATCATACCTAAAGGTTTTTTTTCTAATAGGATGTTTTGTTTACAAATTGTTTTCAATCTACATTATTTCACTTTGTTATTAGTCAGATCTGTATCCATCGGCCCAAATACGTACCACTGCAGGGCACAGGCCTCCTCTACAATCGAGAGAATGATTGAGTGGTGTTAGGCCATTACTCAGATATATGAAAAATATTTAAATGCCTAAATACCTATACAGAGTTCTTTTGATTAGAGTCCAATTTTAACAGGAGGATCAAATCATGAGTATAGTCCATTACTAAAATAAAATATATATTTTTCTTCAAAATATTCAAAAATGTTTATCGTCACAAAATTCATATGTACAACCATAATTGCCTATTCATAAACTAAATACACACGCACGCTCGTATAAAAACAACCGGCGTCCGTGCTTGTAAGTTGTAGTACCTAGTAGTTGAGTAGATTCTTAATCTATGTAGGTATTAGGTATAACATGATAATTGAAATGGAAATAAATGACTAATTATGTGTCAATTTGAATATATTTAACCATGCGTTAATCATTATCGTACGTAATTCGATTGATTTTGAAGACAATCTAAAAAAAAAATAGTGTACGTTGGGGTAACAACGTAATACCAGGATGGGAGGATATATAAATCTATTATATTCTAATAACACCTAGAACTACACTTTTTTAATGAATGAGTTTTTTTTTCTCGTTGGTTTTGCATAACTTTTTACAACAGCGCCGCCCAACTTCAAAGATTATTCGTATTTTTTATTAATTGATTAGATAAAGTTGTTTATTTTGTAAAACTGTATCAAACTTAATAAGAACTCATAAATTAGGTAATTACGATGTTTAATTACTAATTTAATTAATAACTTAACAATTCACACGTTCATAGTAAAAAAGAAGTCCCTCTTCAACCAATGAGTCCGCATTTTGTCACGGAAAATTAAAAACTACGGAACCAGACATTAAGCGAGGCCCGCGCGGCACTTGGCAGTCTTTTGTAAGGCAGGCAGTGCCATAAATCCTAGGCATTTAAATCAATGAAATATAAAATATAATTCTAGTGCAGGATGAATCAGAGAATGAAAACGCCAAGGCAGTAACATTTAATTTATATTTTATTAAACTAAGCAGATACCATGTAACATAGAACACTGGCCACTAGAACACCATTTACTTATTGTACATAAATTGCATTGATAATAATTTCGTATTCTTAACCATCGTAAAGCGCTACATTAGAACAGCATGTTAAATTTTTGAAACACATTATAAATGTTCTAATAACACGGTAGATGAATTAAAGATCAGGTACAAAATGAAGCTTCAGGTAGTAATAAAAGTAAATAATAAAACAATATAAAAATAAGTTTTAATAGGTCCATCAAAAACCTAACTTATTAAGGAATATAGGGATGGAACATTTTACCACTATAAAAATTCCAATTAAATATTATATTTAACACTGATAAAGACAAGTAGAATCTCTTGCAAAATGCTTAACACAGCCATAAAATATACGAATCTCATCTCATGAGTATACTCATCTCAAAAAGATCTGACTTCCAATAACCGAAAGTAAATGTGTGTTCGACACTATAAACGTTATTAATGCGAAGAAAGTACATAATATAATACGATAGGTAATAAATTACACAATTTGATACTTCATCACGATACATGATTGTTCTAAGTGACGATAGCATTGATAAAAGGAAAATATAGACAACTTAATGATGCTAAATAGGTAGGTATAATAAACTTATACTGAATTATTAGGAACAAAATTATGTTAACATCATAAACTTCTCTGGAATTAACTCCCATTTATATGATTACGTATTAAATAAACTTAAGTCAGCATTAAAAAAATCAAAAAGTTTCGTGTTTTTGTATAGGTACATGTATAAAATAATAAATTTATATACAAGAAAACATCTACGTAAAGTAGTTTAATTTCCGATTCGATGCAGAAGAGTACTTTATTCTTATGAATTTATTTATTATTATTACATACATTAACTGATTTATGAATAAATATGTTGGATATTTACGTATTGCACGCAACTTCGTCACTTTTACAAACTACATCAAAACGTAACGAGTATTCACACATATTTTTCTTGCCTACAAATTACAATCACCTATTTTACTAAATTGCACAAATACCAGCAACAAACAAAACTGTATTTTTTATTTGCGAGTTTGCAGTATCAGCAATCATACTTAATCTACCATAGCAAATTTTTGTTCGTTCTTAATGTTATACATATAAACAACATAATCTCAGAACTTACACAGTTTATCTCTTGCGTTCACACACGTACTAAATAGGTAAATATAACAAAAGTAATATTGGCCCATTTACTATTATTAGTTATTTACGGTTGAGAACCAGGTCGAGGACGAGCTGGCAACGGAGGCGGTGCGCCTTGTCTAGCTGGGACGGGCGGCGGCGGGCCCAGGGGTGGTGGCGTGCTCACCTCCGGGGGCGGCGGAGGCGCACAAGTTGGGGGAGGAATACTGTCGGCAGGCGGCGAAGAAGACTTACTTGACTCCGGCGGCAGCGGCGCAGGCCGAGGAGGAGGAGGTCGGGCGGGACTCACAGGTGGCGCCCTCGACGGCACTAATGGCGTCGGTGAAGGTGCTGGCGGTCTACTCGGCTGTTGTCTACGCGGCGTTGGTGGCGCCGATCTCAAGGGCCTTTCGGCTTGTACATCTCCAAATAATGGTATAGTATTGTTGGAACATAAGTTTATTTCAGTTCGAACTATATCAACCCAGTCGGGGGATTTCAGTTCTATTCGCAACGGAATTGAACAAACCGAAATTTGTCCTTTTTGGGCAGCTGCTAGAGCATTTTGTCCTTCGCGAAAAGTAATACTTAAAGCTTGTTCGTCAATAAATCGCACCAGCGTTACTTCACCGATAGTTGCTAATTCTTGCAATACAGCTGCCATGATATTGTCATCGAAAATTGTTTCGTCACCATTAAAATCCTCAAATGGTTGAACTATTACACTGGCATCGGGTGGACCGAGATCTTTAACAACTTCGTAGAATACCTCCATGCATTTTGTATAACTCACTTGTAGGACTTCTATTTCCAATATAGCAATTACAGGTCTATGATCACTTTGCTTCAATTCTGCTCTTCCGTAATGCAATAGTTTTCCGGCCGCCATTTCCGAAGTATTCTCTGGATCAATAGTGTATTTTCTGCTTCTCCATAACACACGGTCTGTCCATGCAGGAGCTCTACATTTTTCGCTTGTGTCATAGTCATCGCTAAACAGATCATATTTGTATGTGGGAGGAAAAGTGACGTCGCCTTCAAAACAGTTTTTGAAAACCAGTCCTTGCGATTTTTGATGGATAAGTTGATCTTTTTCCAATAATCGTTGTAAATTATTCTGCGCCGCTAGCGAGCGTACTTCTTCCTTATCTAAATCGATGCGGTAATTAAAATCACCACACCAGAACACGTAATCGTGCGAGTACAGTGATCTGCCCATAGGGAAGGCCATTTTTCTTGTTATCTCTGTGTAATCAGCATTGCGCTCGGTAACTTGTGATTGGCCAGCAGCAAAGTGAGCACACACAAAACATAATGAGGTGCCATAAATTACCATGCGTATGCCAACTGCACCCTTATTGCCAGTAGCACCTCCCAACCCTGTTTTAACAGAATCTAGCGCAACATCTCTTATATGTGGAATTAAATCTTTTCTAACAAATATAAATAAACATACCCCAACTAACTGATGGCTTGATAGGAGGGTATAGGAAGCATCTCTACACAATACTTTCTCTAATTCTTCACTCCATGCTTTAGCATTATCCGAGCTTGCAGCCATTATATTACTTGCATTTAGGTCAACTATTTCCTCAAATCCTATTGCAAATATATCAGATGGATGTTCTTTTAGATTCACTGTGTTTACAAGAGATGAATTTGGACAATCCAACAACCAATCAGACAATGATACATCCTTATAAGCCAGGCTTCTAAAATGTTTACCACCATTGACATTGTATGTGCCAATAGTAATGCGTATTGTAGCTGGCTGAGTAAATTCATTGGTCCTGCGACACATTTCTCTTAGCACCGGTGTTGCAGTATGTAATATGTTTGAGGGAAGTAATATTCTTGTACGATCAGCCAACTCAGAATTCAATGTGGAACCTAGTAACAATATATCTATTGCTTCTTGTTTGGAGTTATCCAGTAAATTGTTTTGAATAGTACGGGCAGCAGATCTGGCTCCATCTATCAATTTGGACCCTCCCTGTATTGCTCCAGTACCCGCATAAATTTTAGAAATTTCGTTGCCATTATTTATCCACATCTGTTTAAAAACTTCTTCAAATCTGTTAACATTTTGTTTCTTGTCTAAACATTGTAATAACATCAGTTGAACAGCAAGCATTTCTATACCAATGAAAGTCTGTATACAGTTAGTTCGATCTAAACAATCCAAACAGTTGGTGCGAATAACTCCTTTTTGTATATTATAAATATCTACGCCTTTAGCACTGAATATGCCAATATCATCATAATGCTGTTCAATGATTCTTTTAAACTTACCTAAAGCTGATTCTACTGAAGAAGCTCGAACTTCCTGATGGTAATCAAAAATGATCTGAGTAATATCAGAATGTGGCGATTCATTTATATGTTTCTGGAAAGCATTGCTTAGAGTGGCTTCTCCTTCACTTCCACCTATAAGACTAGATCCAAGGAGATTGACAACAGTTACACCACCATAGTTTCTTTTCAGTTGAGAAAAGTGTCTGTCACAGGCACTGGTTGATGCATCATAGCCTCTGGACATCTTCACTTTGTGGGAACCCACTTGAATGCCAGGCTGCTCCCAAAACAGTGGTACTGATCCCCTAGTCTGTATGTAAGATGCAACTGAATCATCAATGTATATTGCTTGTTCAGTTTCCACAAAATTAGCAACATTACCATCATCATTGCATCCTCTCACATTAAACCTTGTACCGGCTCTTTCACAACTTAATCGAGACACAAGAGCTGCTCTGGCTTGACGATGCCCCACATACACAGTACGAATTTCGACAGATCCACACATGGCCCGGGTGAGCCAATCTTCGCAATCTATTCCATATCTTATTAAATGAATGAACAGTGTTCTGTTCCAGAAAAACCTGTTATCAGGACTAGCTGCCTTGCTTTTTCTTTGTGCGCATAATGTCAGATCAAAGAGATTGTCATTAGCTCTTCCCGAGTTCCACGAAAAGTAGAAGGTGCCAGAATTGAGTAATTTTCTCACCTCCGACACTTTATCTTCGCCTTGCGATTGATAAAACAACGGCAAAAATTGTGTTTGTGTTATTTTGAAGACTTCGACATCGCCGATTTTTCCGACCGAGCAGCAGCCCGTGACGAGGACGAGGTAAAGAAGGCAGCTTTCGCCGGAATTTAATTGCAAGACTCCCAGGCAGCCATAAGCGTCTGCAATTTTATGATATTGTTTCCGCAACGTATCCGCTTCTTGGGAAGACAACGAGACGACCGCTTGGGATTCGAATAGAAGTGTTGAATCTTTATTTCGATGCTGTAAAATTATACTATACGGACTTGGTGGCGAGGATTTCTCGAGCACTTTAAACCCTTTTGACATAGCCATGACTGCAGTATGCAGCCAGCTGAGTTTACTCGGAGCTAAACGCCATCCGCCCCCTGCTAATCACTGACTTCTACTTCTTCGTAAAACCCCAATTCCCACAACAATCGCTCACTGAACAAAATGCAAATGTCACTTACGTCAAATGCAATTCACAGATGTCATCGCTCAATTATGTACAGAGTACGGACTGACTATTCTCAAAACATATTAATTATATTACTCCCGTCCATAGATGGCGTTGTACTTGAATATGACACGTAATTTGTAATCACATCAGCAGTGACCAAAGTAAAGCTATAACGACTTATTATAGTTTTCCAAACTATATTTGTACTTTAACCCATTGGTGCCTCGATGGCACAGTTGTACTACGGTGCGATTACAATGCTGAAGTCTCGAGGTCAAATCCCGGGTCGAGCAAAGCAATATTTGATTTTTCTATTCATTATCAGCTCCGAGTCATGAATTTGTGCCCTGTATGGCGATAAGCTCGCCCCCTACCACATCGTGGGACAGGACATACAAGGCGAAATATGGGTGTCCTGGTAGCACCTCTGCCTACAGCATAGTTAAAAATGGTGATGCCGAGGCCGCTTTTTCCTCCCGCCTACCTGTAGGGATTATGACAGCATGGAATATGCACGAATTATATGAAAAAGAAAATACAAAAATTTTAAACCTTCACCGTTAGGTGGCGCTACTATATTAGTAACTCAAATATATTTTAGTTTCTCAAATGAGACTCGATTAGTGTCATCGTGTGGAGCTAAATAAATTTGGTAGGTATCGATTTTTTAATCGGAATAAGAATGCAACTTAGATAAACTTATCTTTAATAAATAAGTACTGATAAATAGACGATATAGGCAAGGGCTTTGTGCAATTTAAGATAAATACGAAACTGATTATCAACCATTTACAAATCCATTATCTAAATTAAAGCTTCATTATTTATCACTATGTTTGTCTTTTGTGGGTATTAACTATTACCACAGGTATTACAATACATTGACTAGTAGGTACTTGTAGATTAAGTGTAGGTACACTCGCGTGTGTAATAGTTAGGATTTTAGCCCGTGGAACGGACTTTATTCAGAGTACCTACAAGAGCTTTATACACATGCTATATATCACGCTTGACTATACAGTTGGATAGGTTGAAATGAGATATGGCGCGGTCCAATCCGTAGGCGATCTCCCCCGACTGCCAACAAATATTAATGGTCCATAGTTATAATAGGTAGTTTTGAAATACCCCTAATGGGTGTGATGGTCAGCGGATGATATTTGGTGGAAGGATAGTCGATAGCGCTGATTAGTCAAGGACACGTCCGGTCGTAATAACTGCAAACATGGCACGCGGATAGGTCAGTGACACTGGCATACCTCTTATGGCTTCCCCCTAGCGATCGGATGGAGCTTATAAGCTTAACTCACGAAAAATGCTAGTTATACTGATTTTCACATGAGTTTGGAAAATGTTATCAGATTATGTCGTCAACAAGTGCCTTCTTTACTTTTTCACCTTGTTTATATAAATTACAATTATCACATTAAAGGGACATAAAAATAAAATAAAAATGTTAATGCCTGGCATTATTTATTTCATCATCATCAATCCATAGCAGTCCGCTGCAGGACAGAGACTATTTGGTCATTTATATATAATCGACATAAATAGGTATGTGTAGATTAAATACAATATTATTATGTTCATAATAGATCTAATATATTTCCTAATAAATAGCAGCATTTATACTATAGTCGATACTTAAATTGCACACAAAAACATCGAGCTCCAAACTAAAGCTTCGCATCAATTCTATTTACTTCTTATTTATAAAATAACGATAACCGTGTTCGATGTTGGAAAACCCGTAAAAGTAAGATATATAAATGTTTCGGGTTCAGTCTGTGTATATTCGTTTTCTAACAGGCAGCCATAATGATGTCGACCGGCGAGTGATGTTTGATGTATAATTTATTTAGATTATATTGCACATACCATCGGCTACCATATACCATCAATCATGACATTGTAGTGCATTATCAATTTGTTTGTATAACAATAGCGTGACTTGAAGCTTATCTAGGTGTGTTTAGATGTATTTCTAATATATGATTATACTTATATCGCTCTCTCTCTCTCTGAAGCCACAGGAAGTCCACTGCTGAACATAGGCCTCCTCCAAGGATCACCACATCTAACAGAGGCGGCCTGAATTCAGCGACTTCCTGCAACCTTAACCATGTCCGTCCTTGTAGGCGGGGGCCCGACACTTCGCTTGCCAGTAATGAAAATTAAATGAAAATAATTTATTGAATCCATTAAAATGTTCAACATTGTTTAGATTTAGTCATTTTGTGAACTACCACCCGGTTCGGAAAGGGGTTTTCACTAGAGAAGAACGGGCAAGAAACTCTAGTGTTGCTCTTTTCAAAACCAGTTTACAATGTAGTGATTATTACAAAAATTACAAGTTGGTTTAAATCAGAGCAGTTCATTAATAACTTGTTATGATTTGCAAATAGGATATATTTTAATACGAATAAGTTTACTTTATATTTAATATGGCTGAGAGAAACGAAACGAAGTAACCCATAACGAAGAATCAGTATATTCTGTTTTGTCAACGCAATAAATAATTATACGTGTAGTACGAGTAGTACGTGGCCTCCACTCCAGAAAGTTCCTATATGGTAAAGTTGAGGTATTTTTCGTAGAGTGCGACGGAGGAGGGAGGTACGGCGACGTGCCCGTGCGTGCGTTGTACGTAGTCGTGGTATATTTCCTTGGAGGCCTTGGTGACGGTGGGCGGGATCACGTCCACGGAACTGTCGATGGTGAAGGCGCTGTTGAGCGTCATCACGATATGGATGTCCGATTTGTAGCGAGGATTCGAACGCTTCTCGAAATTTACGTAACGTCTGTACCTGAAAAAATATTTTTGAGTAAATTACATGCCGTTTTACTGTAAATTAAAAGCGCTTCTGTAAATAAAATATATAAATTACATTACTATATTCTTTATTAATTTGTGGAGTGTATCGCTCCTATAAATGGGCTTTTAGTTAGTTATAAGTTAATACAAAGAAAAAAAAAGCGGTTAAATTAACGTCGATCTAAAAGTAGCATTATGGTCAAATTTTTATAATGCATTTGGCATTGAAGATTTATTTATAGTGCTATCATTATAAACCCATAGACAACGGACTTAGTGAGATTAAATAAAAATATTGAACAATACCTATTCGCGTTAAAGCTGAGGTCTCGGGTTCGAATCCCGGGTCGGACAAAGTGGTATTGGGTTTTTCTATCCATTATCAGCCCGGAGTCAGGAATTTGTGCCCGATATGGCGATAGGATCGCCCCCTATCACATCATGGGACGAAATATACAAGGCGAAATGTGGGTGTCCTAGTGGCGCCTCTGCCTACCCCTTCTGGGATAAAGGCGTGAGTTTATGTATGTATGTATGTATGTACCTATTCGTGTTAGTAATAAAGTAAGAGTTGCCTTACATGACCATGTCCCGCTTGGTGGGTTCGGCGAGGTGCACCCTGTTGGGCTTGTCGATGGCGGGGAAGAGCGGCGGCGCGGGCGCGGGCGCGGGGGGCGCGGCGAGCACGTGCGCGGCGAGCGCGAGCGCGGGCGGCGGCCGCCCGCTCGGGCTCGAGCTCGGCAGATCGTCGTCCGTCGACGAGTCGCTGTTGGAACTGCGCCCACACATTTTATACACTACTATAAATGCTGTAAAATATAATTAATAATAATAATAAATTTATTTTCCGAAAACGCAAAATAAAAAAATGTAATAAAAATAATGTAAGGTCAAGGAATAATGGAAGATATCGTTTGTAACTTGTTACTGCTATTTTGAATTTTAGGGCATAACGTCTCGAATTTCTTAGAAATAACATATAGGTACTTCACAAAACGTGCATTTTTTTAATTAGCCTTTGCAGGCAGACGAATATGCGGCCCGCCTGATATTAAGCGGTCACATTTTATATCTAATATTCGGTGTTTACTATTCCAACGGACAAGAATATTTTACTATAAGATAGAATTATAATTTTGCAAATGCTATAAGTGGAAAATAACTGTAGTTAACATACTCGCTAGAATTGTTTGAAGTGGTGCTTGATCGGCCGCTGATCACCGGGTTCTTGGACGTCGGCCCTTTGTTCTGGCCTATTATAGCTCGCCCGCGAACCACAAAAGGACTGAAACTTTCTGAAAATGTCGGCGCCAAATCACGTAACGTGTGACACATCTGAAAATTATCAATTTATATATCACTGTCAGTAACACTAACACAATTTATATGTGATAATAATTACAAAAATATTTGTAGAGTCGACCAGCCCAAACAGCTATCAAACATTTTCCTTTAGATTCAAAGAATCTAATTAGTAGCTTGCAACGAAAATAAGTACCTAATTATTTATTTTAGTATAAATTAAGAGTGTAAGCAACATTCACTGAAGGCATAACTTTAGATAAATATAATTATAAATATATATTTTTCAATTAACACATGTGTATATCTTGCCTTAAATTCGAAGCTCTCCATGAACACGGTGTACTCAAAGGGTCTGTTGTAGTCGTGGTAAGGGTCCACCATTTCTATGGTGCCACTGCTGTCTCCCTGTATGCCAATTATTTCGCAGCAAAGCTTCCTCATTTCATTGCACGCCATCGGAAGGTATTTCAAAACGTCATCGTCCCACCATTTTGTCAAAGACCTGTGAAAAAATTTAATCATAAGAATTAGCATGGTAAATATAAGAACATTTATTTTATTATTTTATGTCGCTCGGCGAAGGAACACTAGCTTTTTTTTTAACCCTCATCGTAATTAATCAGAAAGAAAACCAAATAGGAGTTCGAAACAAATAATTGCCTACTTCTCTCTCCAGCAAAGATACATATCCTCAGATATATTATGTACAACAGGAGACGCCAGATGTTAAACACCACGCCATAAACAATTACATGGACCCTATAGTCCAATGACTACCTACAGTATACCCATATACCTACACTTTTTATTTTTTTTAATATAACAGCCTTATTCATAGACAGTTTTTAAACCTATTTTAGTTATCGAATGTTTCGTCCCTTTCGAACGACTTTCAAACTCAGTTTGACCGAAGAAGACAAAACATTCTCCGTAAGTGCATAAATGTAAAAAAATAGAATAATAAAAAGGAAAATAAAGACCTGTTCCGTGGTATATAGACCATGGCCTCGGGATGGTGCAGGTAGTAGTCGCTCTGGTAGTCCCATATGGGCGGCCGGTTGGGGTCGGGTATGAAGAGGCCGAGGAACAGGTTCATGGTGTTCTGTTTCTCTGCGTCGGAGAACGTGTTGGAGTAGTACCGGCTGAGCGTCTGCATGATGTCGTTGCCGTGGGACGACCACGGCGCTGTCTTACGATACGTTTTTATTCTATAAAATTATAGCATCACATTTAAGTATAAAATGAATATAGGACGATATTAAACTACGACAGCGCGACTAATTAAAATACGTGTTGTATAGAATCTTATAGCTAATATTTTCGAAATAAATGTACTTCTCCCACATACTTGTTTTTGGGATGCAAAAATTCCCGATGTAACTATTTAAATATGTAGTAGAATTATCCAATCTGAGGGACAATTTGATATTGCTAGGGAATGTGTAATACCTGTGCACCAGTTGCGAGCCCCCGTACTGCAAAGCTAAGGTGTCACCGTGATCTTCGTACAGACCTTCCAACAGCCTGGCACAATCCGAATCGAACTCGATCACTGGCTCCCCAATAAGCCCTAGCGCGTAAAGCTGTAACCAATAGTATTATTTATTGGTGGAAAATTGTATTCATAAGTACCAAGTGCAAGGCAATCCCTATTAAAAGAACGCTTGCATTAGAACAACTCATTGTGAAATATATAACTCAAATTATGCGTCAACGTGCATAACAATCATGTCGCATTGACCCCACGAACGTAAACAGGTAGAATATAATAATAATTCGTTACTTGATACGCCAGCACGCATTTCCCAATGGCGAACTGCGCGGTGTTGGTGCGGTCGAGGCAGTCGACGCAGTTGACGCGCACCAGCCCCGTCTGCACGCGCCCGCCCTGCGGCCCCGCCGCCCCCGCACCCGCCGCCCCCGCGTCCCACGCGCCCCCGCTCACCAGCATGCCCGTGCGACGCACCACCGTGCGCGCTATTGCAGACAATCTGCGCGCACACACATGCAATCCAATCGTCACACACCCAGTTCTCACTGCACAGCAAGGTACTAAATCTTATGTCATGGCTACCAGAAACTATGAGACACAAAAATAACTAAATAATAAATACACCCGATTAGAATTTTAATGAAAAATTAAAAAGATCTCGTGACTATTTTGATTCAGATCTTTACCTATTATTAAAATAAAGTTATGCATGTAAACACATAAAAGCAATAGAAAATAGAACCTAAAGTTTAAATACTTACTTGTCTAAAACTTTGGCATCAGCACCTTTATTCATCCTCGCCATGTCTAAATGATAATACTGTATTGCGTGCTCTGGCGGTAGAAATTGATTGAGATATTTTATAGAGTTACTGATAACATCAGTCAGTAAAGATTCATGTTTCTTTTTCTCCCTTTTCTTTACGAGATTCAAAAACATGATTGGCGATCCATATCGCCGCATGAGATTGTTTAAATGTTTCCCCGGTATTTCAGCAAATGGATCACTAAGATCTATTGATATTGCAGGTTTTGGTACCATTTTGGATACGTCTTGAGACCAATAACTCGGTATAGACCCTCTCATTTGAACAAATGAACTGAATCTGTAAATATAAGTATTATAATAAAATTCTTTAGCCATAAGTTTTCAAATATCGTAAGGCATGGCATCATTAGCAGGCCATACAAACCATGTAAGTTATTGATTTAGTTATTTGATTAAGGGTAATCAAAAGTGCGAAGGAATGTTCTTTTCTATATTCTGTTAAGCTGGATTATGCTTATTACCTACCTTATTATATTCAAATAGATGGCAATGTGACAAAACAGGTTAACAATTATGTATATTCTAATCTTAATTTACAGATTATTTTAAAGTAGATTATTTTAAAATCTTAACTTACCTTCCAGATGCAAATGATGACACCATTGAATCATGCACTATCTGCTCAGTTTCCACTTCATTGGCAACATCTCCATGCATGTTAGCACCTCTCTTCAAGAACCTAGTGCCTGCATATCTGTTGCTTCTCCTTGCTATCAGGGTGAGGTATACTGGCCTGCCGAATATATTTAAATTGCTTTGTTCTATGAACCCATGTACAATGTACAGTATCCAGTCTGGGTGTAGTTGTGAATGCACTGCAGACAGCAAGTGGCTGTTCCAAACAAAACGCCATTCTGGGACAGCTCTAACTCCAAAATCCAACCGCTGGTGTGTGCGCCTGTGGACATATTATAAACCCACTTAAATTACAAATACAACAACATATTTTTTTTGGTTTTTAATGTTACTGTGGCTGCTTTTATCATACTTTATGATGTATGGTTTATTGAAGACATGAATTCCAAATTACACATTATGTTGATAGCTAAAAAGGATTCACAAAATTATTCAATGAAATTTGGTTTTACATGCTATGCTATGTAATGATATGCATATGTAAGACACATGAAGAAAGTACCCAGTTTTCTCAATCCTCTGTTGCACTTGTTTTTTCCATGTTTCAAAAATATCTTCTTCATCATCTTTCTTATTGCACTCACACTTTTGTTCCTCCTGATCTGAGTTAGAATTCAAATGTGCCTGATACACTGCTGCTGTGATGGGTTTAGGAAATAATGCGGGAGCCAGCTGTCTTGGAGGTGCCATATTCATTTGCAATGTATGAGTAATGTCATAGCTGTAGCTGTAGTAGAAGTTAGTTGAGAGGTCTATAGCCAGGAGCATTTTTAAATATCTCTGCTCGTCTGGATGTGGGGGCTTGTTATTCTCGTTAGGAATGTATATGGTGGCTGTATCTTCTATTTTGTAAATGGAATGTGAGCCTAGCGCAGCAATCTTCCTCCTTTTTGTTACAAGGATGATGTAGTATCCTTCTAGAAATCTTATGAAACCTGGAATTATTATTAAATATTGTTTTTACAGGTAATTGGCAATACAAAAATAATCATCATATTGATATTACAAATATAAGAAAATCCTTATGATATAATTAAAAAGAAAACATTTTTAGCTTGCACTTATAAGGGTCAAAGAATGTTTATTTATTATAAAGTTTTATTTTACCAACAATTCCAAAAGCTGAGACCAGTTTATTAAGACCAGTTGTCCTTCCGCTCCTGTTACCAAAGCCAATCATGTTTAGTAGCTGATGTATTTCTTGTTTGTTGTACTCTACTTTATCATCCACAAGTATCAACTCTCTTGGGTCTGTTCTGTCTATCTTAAGGACTCGGAACCTGGTCTGTGTGTTATTAGAACCTATTAAATAAAATCTCTGGAATACAAATGCTGATACATTAAATTTTTTTTTGACAATAATATTACATTGTAGATATATAAAACATTTATTTTGGCTACAATAAGTACAAAATGATCATAAAAATTTACATCAGTACAAGTAATTATTATGAAAACATACACATGTATGTACTTAAACCACTTCAAACAACATATTACTTTTTTTACATAAAACCCTATGTCCACAATGGAAATATAAAACTTCTAAGTTATATGACTAAAGTAATAGTAAACTACAATAACGACTTAAATATGTGAGCCAACCAATTTGCTTGCTAATTCAGAAGTGCTATAATATTATCAACGCCCATCGAACTGAATTTGTTTATACTTTAGGCAATTGTTATGTATTGAATTAGTTCGTCTATGCTAAGTATCAAAAGTAAATACATACATAGGTAAAAAGTAAAAAGTAAAAACATATACAAAATATATAACAAGTAATGCACTCACTGCTTTAGTTTCATAAAGCGCTATTCGTTGAATAGAACTAATGATCGGATGAAACATTACATCTTGTTTTGACATTTTCACGTTTTTTCTTTACACAGAAAAGTATCACAGCCAACTTTATGATCTACGCATGTGAATGAAACTCAATAAATATAGGTAAATATAATAATAAACAACACGTAGTTATGTGCCTAATGGCATGATAAACTCTAAACAAAAATAATCTTTTCACTTTTTAGTTCTCAGCAGTTCTCAAATCTCAGCTGTGGCCTGTGATCTGTCACATTACACCTGTCATTATTTGTAATTTGACATAGCAAACGATGTAGGGCCATACAGCCTCCATAAGATACTACATATCATACAGCATAATAATATTCATATATGAACTCTCAACCACCGTTAATCTACGTATAAACTTTAATTTTGAATATGTCTTCGCCATACATTTGCGAAGTCATCTGTGTTCTATTGGCGTGTTGCGGAATTTGAATCTACAAATAAAATAAATAAATATCTTTTAACGCATTGTTTATACAACAATGACCAAGCATTTATATTCCTAAATGAAACATGTCTAATGTAATAAAATGTTAGGAGAGAAAAAATATGTGGTTTGCCCAATAGTGCTTTCGGCTAAAGAAGATCTTGTACTATGATCTTTGCTACTGCGTACAGTCAATTGAGGTATTTTTGACCCTAACAGTGATTTAATTTGACTAGGGGCCCGGCCGGCCCTGCTTCGCTTGGGTGCAGATCATAATAGACTATCAAGAAAGTGCAGATCCTTTTTGAGTCCATCCATTCCTTAACAGCAACATATTATTTCGCGTACAAACTGTTTTATTTATATTTAAAATCAATGTGACTGCCGTCCTTTATACTGTTTTCCCGTCCCGTTATGTTCCGTAATCCGTACCGCCCTAGCTCATTCTGTCTCATGACTCAAGACATATTACACCACACGGTTTTTTTAAATGTTGTTGAAGTAATTGAGTTCACCTCGCGGGAACATTACATTTTTGGGATAAAAAGTAATCTATGTTTTAATCCAGAAATTGGTTTTGCTGTTTCTGAGATTAGCGTGCACAAAGGCACAGATAAACAGACAAAAATCTAACAATCGTGGTTTTGGGTTCTATTACATTCATACAGTCCTCCATAACAGTTTTTTTATATGTCTTCCGTTTAAAGACAGCGATAAATTACATTCTGTAATAAAACTTATTATAAGAATTTTATCGCGATTTGGTTTAATTTTTACATTTTTTAACTTCCCGACGCGACGCTACGTTTCGATTGCTTTACAGCTTTCGTGGTCACGGGGCGGACTCAGGTCGAACATTTTTATTATATGTATAGATGGGCTAGTCGATTATGTATACCTACATAATATGACAAATTGTATTGTAATCTAGATGAGTGTTGACGCACTTTCTGTCTCCACATTAGAAACATCAAATGTTACTCTAAAAACATTTATATTCCTGAATTTTATTAAATTGAATGTCATATTTCTGATTTCAAACGTGATGAACTTCCCATATTTTAACATAAAATTTTAGCCCCTAATTCACTCTCTTAACCAGAAACAGATATATGGAATTTCGTGCTTTTCGTTTTGATCGGTACCCACTACAATACAACCATTCATCCCTTATTTTAACTTCTGGACGTTTAATTTATTAAAAAAATCCTTACTAACTTTTTGAGTTTGTAGTCCTAGTAATCTGTAGACTTTGCATTAAAGAATCATTCAGTGACTGGGTCTGGCCTCGGAAAGTCGGGACTTGGGATACTTATGTCATTGTATAAATTATATTATGTTATACATAGATTGTTTTATACCGGCCATAACTCAAAAATTTAAAAAACGACCAACGTATAATTTTTCCAAATGTTTCGTTTTTTATTGTGTAAGATGGATATTGTGACTAATTGACGGTGTTATTAAGATGATACCCATTAAAACTTAAATTGAACGACGAGAAGGAATAGGGAATCATCTCACTGTCTAGACTGCCAAAGAGCGCTTCCCACATAAACAAGAGCTGGAGCTTCAAAACTTTTGTTACAAATACAAAGAAACAAAATAGAAAGGTAAGATATAAAATAGATTATAATATATCTAACTAATATGAGTATCCGTAATCCGATAAATCGATCCAGCTTGAGGAAATGGAGTTAAAACAAATAGTGTAAATAATTATATTATCAAAATATATTAACGGAGTAGCAATTTTTATAAATACCTACCTGGTATTTTTAAGTAGGTACCTGGATAGTAGGATATGTTTGTCAGTATATGCGTATATTTAAGGTAAATGTCTATAGAGCGGTTGATAAACGAATTAGAACCAACATAATTATGTAGATGGGAGCGTGTAAAGCCTACAGCCACTCCTCCTACTTCGCTTAAAGACACATGTAGAGTCACAGTGTACTCAACACTGTTACCAGTACAACTGCGTATAGGTTGGTTGGTGCACAGACGAAACGTTACCGATGAGGTGCCACTCCCAGCGAGCTTCCTAGCCACACTCAAATATTTGTGCGGATTTGGAACTGGGTCAAAACTGTGCTCCTTACACATGCCACGATCTGGCCAAATTACAAAAAATACACTGTGTCCGCCGAACATCCCGTTCTGTATTCTGATGGTTCAGGGCTGAGATAACCTGTCGAACTGCATTGAACATATTATATTGTGTGAATTGATGTGTGTAAATGAGGCTTCATCTTTGGTCCGGCGCGGAGCGCGTGGCGCGGCGCGATGGCAGGCGGCAGGCGGCTACTCGGCAGCGGAAAGAGCTGTAGAGTAGCGAAGCGGGCGGGAGGCTCGAGCCGGCAAGCGCGCTTGCGCGCAGGGGCGCTGGCGTCGCGAGCGAGCCAGTCCTGTGCGCGTCTCCGAGCCTGCACTACTCGTGTTCCGCTAGCCCGTCTACCCGACGCACTCATCGCAAACGAACTCTATGAAATAATAATGATTTCGCACACCCGCCTCCTCGCCGTGGCGATTCGATATTTGTTTCTGTGATAATCTTGGCGCAAGTGTTGCCGAGGGCGGCGGGTGCCGGCCGACCGGTCCACACAGGGAGGCTGCGCCGGTCTCACGCCCGACTACAGTGGAATGCGGCAATTTTAACTACTGCGGACTTCGACATCCATTCCAGAAAAGGGATCAAATACATACTGTCCATGCAATAAGGTGAGTGCAGTCTAGCATCATCTGCGTTATGCATCTCTAACTATCGTTTCCACGGCAACAAAACCTGCAATTCAATTATACACTTAAAATGCCTTTACGATCTCGACATCTATTTTTCCTTTCTTATGATTTCAATTTGTATTTGTGACCATGACACTCATTTTCTTTCAGAGACTTCAGTTGAGAAATAGTTTAAACTTTTTGTATTATCATATTGATCAATGTCCCATTACTATTTACATTAGGTGTTTTATAGAACACCTATTTGATGTTCAACCATTTAAATTATAGGAAAAATAATTCCAACAAAATAACGTAATACTCAGGAAAACATTTAATTAACCATTTCCAAGTTTCATTAAAACAATTGCTTCAAGTCCCTCAACTTACTTCCACTTTGCACATTGTAGACAAATACATACACAAATTAATTATTTACTTCTTCAAACCTGTATATACCATACAATTATGCAGATTGTCGGCGTGATAAATCTATCTTACTACCATTTGTAAAATTAATTAAATCTTTATTACTTCACTAATTTAAGAACTAACATACCATCTATAATAAATACAGCTAGGAACTAAATTGTATTATACTACCCAAAATATTATCCTTCATTACTAGAGATATTAATAACTCTGTATAATATTAGGATACAGGAAGAATGAGTCGAAATAAAAATATTAGTAAGATCTTTATTACCATTTACGTTAGTACCGAGTACAGACGCACCGACTACGGAGCGCAAGTTAGTTCACTTCAGAACTTATAGCTTATGTGGGTAAGAATAACGCAAGCGGTATTATTTTATACACTAAAATGATTTTATTCAAGTCTTAAGTGAAATAAAAAGGCATAAAGAATAGAATCAGTAATATTTTTCTTCCCTATGTTCTATGTGTAATTGACAGCAATAATAGTGACGTTTTAAAATTGCGAAACACCACCGATGTCAGAGTACCGAGCACTGAGCAGGTACACGAACACAACGGATTAAGTAAGATAGATCACTTTCTTTTCAGCCCACTCCGAGTCTGGGAGAGACTATTCAACTTCGCTCTCAATTTCTCACGGTGCGCAACGTCCGCGAGCAAAAATACGAAATGTCCATTGTTACTTTTTAAAATATTTTTACCATTCGCTTTATTCAACCGAATGTAAGTGGATGGGCAAAAAAGCACCAAATGTTACGCTAATGACATCCGAGTTATCTTGTGTTGCATTTGAAAAAAATGATTCGCTACAAATACTGACACGGACGCATTAAATATCCTTACGATTTTATACATATAACTTTATTTTCTATTGCACCTTTGAGCTATATCTATGATTCGAGTTTTATTATAAAATCTTACATTATTTATATATAGGTCATTATTATATTTTGATAGTATTCTACTGACTCGGTGGCGCAGTTGTACTACGATACGATTACAACGCTGAGGTCTCTTGTTCGAATCCCAGGTCGGGCAAAGTGCTATTGGAGTTTTCAATTCAGTGTCAGCCCGAAGTCATGAATTTGTGCCCGATATGGCGATAGAGTCGCCTTCTATCACAATTCACATCATGGGACGGATCACACAAGGAGAAACGTGTTTGTCCTGGTAGCACCTCTGCCTACTCCTTTTGGAAAAAAAGCGTGAGTTTATGTATGTACCTATTGTTTGATTTTAGTTTATTTTCAATTTTGATAGTAGTGGTGAGCCATAAGTAGGTATTTTATAGATACATGTACCGTAAACCGTTCAAGTTTTTGTTTACCTACTCATATTAAACGATTAAATTTATTTTATTTATTGTAAGCAATTTAATCTAAATCGTACTTCAAAATCTAAGCAATTATTAATATTTAGCGATAAGTTTTAAGGCCGACTCCTAAAAATAGTTTTTTTATTTACATTTCCTTACAGTTCAATCGATACGCATGTGTCGTCTGCGGTCTAACACACTACTTGCGTAATAATTGTAAACCTACAAGGTCAAATGGGGAATTTATTGAAGGAGGGTATTAAGTTATCGGCTGTCGAATTAAAATGAATATAAAATATGACTTTCATTTTTGACGTTTTTTTATATTAAAATCCGTTATTCACGGATATCTAGCTAATAAGCAGTAAATCAGCTGGCGGATCTTTATATGCCCTTGCGCGCAAACTCTCATTCAGTCGTGTTGTGTGCGCGGGTAGCGAACTGCGCGATGCACGCATGTGTGCACCCGCGGAAAATTAATTGTCACGGGGAGAGCTTTGAAATCTGTGTTTGAAATACATAAATAATATATGAAGTCTCTCGTTACTAAACACTTGGTTCTTCTTCGTACGTTCGAGTCTAGTGCAAAGTTAGTTAGGAGGAGTTTTAATTTTTTACAATTTTTAAAGGTCATCTCCGTTATTAATTTAGGTATAAACCGTTTTTTTTTTGTAATAAAAGCACGATTGAACATCATGTGTTATGATAAGTTTGATGTAAAACAAAAAAGGTTTAATTAATAAAAGAAAATTAGGATTTGTAATGCAAAAATATGTGTTATACTTAGATTATAAAGAATTTTCTAGTTTCTTCTTAATTATCTAAATTCTAATAGAACAGCTAAGGTAAAGTGTAACGCTTATCATTACCTAAACTATGATAAAACCCTTCCTTAAAATGACTTAATAATATTTTACATAATATTATGTTCTGTTCAGCCGGGTGCATACTAGACTTGGCATTTGTTGTAATGTTATTCAAATGGTAAGCATTTTTTTCAACTTGTTCAAAGCGGTCCACGGCTATTAAGCAGTCACCTGAGCGGATGCGGTCGCCGTGTACCGGTCTTGACATACATATAGGGATTAATGCAAGTGGAACATTTAGGATTTGTGTAAGATATACTCCTATTTACGTCGAAAGGCGACTTCCGTCAATTGAATTAGAACTGTATCGGTAACTACCCAAGCCCAAAAATAATTTATGTATGCATTTTGAACAGTAGGTATAAAATAGAACGGATTTTGGGATTTAAAAAAGGACATATTGTTAATATAGTGCGTTGGGGTAGAACCGTAATACAAGAATGGTATTACGCTGTTACCCCAATGCACCCTTTTCATTATTCGAAAAGAAAACCATTCACATATGGCTCACACTTACACACAAACTAAAAATATAGATCTAACAGAAAGTCGATAGCATATAGAAAAATCAATTTATAACTGATACAGTACCTATTGTGGATTTTGTAGAAATTTTTATTATACATATTGTTCACTCCGAATAAGGACTTTTTCTGGAACTTATGAATATCTGCGCAGATCGCGCACGCAACAGGGACCCAGCCCTAAATCACCCTGTCATGGTAGGGGAGCCGGGCGGTGTAGCGTGTTTGCCAGCCGCGCGCCGCGCCGCCCGCCAGGCCGTCCTCGCTCCTATCGTTAGTACAGTGCGATGAATATCGGTGACTATTGTGTCACTTCATTGTGGACCGTGTCCTTGTCTTCATTCATACTCTAATAATACACGGGTTGATTTATGCCGGGACATTTAGTATTGCGCGCTGATGCGGACGATGGATGACTGGTCACTTTTACTGGGATTAAAAGATGCTAAATAGCGAATGAAAGGGTGGAATAATTTTTAGCAAATATCGTTTCACAGACATTAAGGAATCTTGTTATGGGCAGAAGAAGGTTACTTCATTTGTAAAAAGTTATTCGAGGCTATACATACCGGTATATCAAGACTACGACCGAAAACGAATCCAGGAGGTAGTTTCAGTGGTTACAGACACAATGCAATCAAAAAGTTCGCTTTAACGCTTTTTTGGCGAAAATTTAGTTGCGTAGTGTCTGAAGTCACTAATACCACCACTTGACTTCGTTTTCGATCGCAGTCTTAATATACCCTGTATGTATGTAAATTTTCTGTTTTTTTATTCCACTCACAACCTAGTAAGCATACGCATTCATGAAAAAAGAATCTCAACATGTAAGTGGTAAAGTCAATTGCATTCTGTCAATCCTTTGTAGTTAATGGGAACCCTGGGACATGCTAAGTGTGGGAACCTCAAATAAATCTTTATGTATTTTGTTTACAAATCACATTCAGGTACTGTAGATATTGAGGTTTAAATATTGGCTTAAGAACTGGAACTGTGTTCTATTGTTACAAACAAACAGTAGAATTTCGTGGTGCGGTATTCAGTTAGCAGTCAGTCTCTGGAAGAAACAGGTTTATTATCTTTAGGCGTTGCTTTATAAAATTGAGTTTACGTGGACAGCGCTTTATTTGTTTCGATATACATAATATTAAATGTATCTTCAAAGAAGTAACTGCGCGGAATGTTAGGTAGCTTAATGGGAAAATATTAGTTAAAAGCGCTTTCTTTGTCTCCTCAGCCTTTGCTCCACTGATGAACATACCACCCCCAAACCATCTATAATATATCATTTTTTTTTAATTATTTATAGTACTGAGTTAAAAATTGATTAACTATAGATTGTTACCATAGTTAATATATACCATTTGAACCAATCTACAAATTATAGGTACTTTAAGTCTAGTTTACTCAAAGGAACTCAAAGTTATAGTTAGCCATTCAAATATATATGCATTTTTACTGGATGCAGTGAAGGTAAAATTATCAAAGCAAAGATAGTTCTTACACATGGAGCAATACAGAGGATGTAATAGTGATCACATGTCGCTCGACGGCAAGGTGTGGCTAGTGGCTGCTCACCGTATGGCGTATAGGGTGTCTCGGTCACGCCGTACGCTAAGTTTGGTCGCGTTTAAAATGTACATCAGCCGATCAACCACCAAAATGTTGTCTCCATTATGGTGTATATAATAATACTTTATTCCTTTAAAAGTATGACTAAAGAAATAGATTTATTTAATGTCATAAATTCATTCACGTTCGCTCTATATAAAATTCGTTACTCAAATAATACTGTTTTATATAAAAATCTATGCTCATTTTTTACTAGAGAATAGACAAAGTTAGCAAACAACTCTGTAATTACTCTGTTGTCGACAAATGACAAAAATAGAAAAGTAAATCACTGCAACAGAATTTGCGCTTCTCTTAGTAGTATTTATTATTTGCCCGGAAAGCTCACGCTATTCGCAAATATTTCAGTGCCTTTAACTTTATGATAATAAATTCTAATGTTTTATTTGCCTTACTACTGCACTTGCAACGCTTTATTTTATAAGGAAATGCACGTCTGTATTTATGTGGATCCTTATATGGGATAAGTGTGCGTATGTTTGTAATTTGTATGCTAGAGTTGAGTATATAGAGTATAGGTATGTATTATCTCCAAGCTGCAATTAAGGCTCGCATCACTTACACGTAATTACTAATTACGTTCTAATTCTTTTATTTCGTTTCTTTGAAAAGGAGTGGGAACACAAAAAAAAGTATAATATTCATTAAAGTATCAATTACGATTGTCTTTGATGGTTCTCACAGTTTATTTGATGCGCATGTGAAAATGTAAATGTAATGTGTGTCTAGCATGCAAAGGTACCTGAAGACACATTGTCCGTGTACATAATGTGACTAATATTTAGATCTGTTATGTAAAATTGTTATATAATATTTCAAACGGCATCCACAATCAAGAATATTATTTGTATTAAATTTAAAATGAATAAATATCGCTAGATTAATGCATTGGATTAATATGTTTTGAGTTCAGTCTAAATCAAAAAATACAACTCAATTGGAGTCCTCCGCGGTTCAAAATATCTTCACCCTCGTCATAAGAATCGTAAGTCTCGCGAAATCCAATACTGAAGACTATCATAATTCATAGCACAGGTTTATAGAGTAGTAAAAATAATTGTTTTTTGTTTTATAAATAACTGAGCAGTTGCACATCGCTGAAAATAAGTCTCTGGGTATGGAGTTATATAATAAATAAATTGACAATAAACCGCAGTGAGTGGACGCAATGCACATAGCACAGTAGTGATATTATGAACACAAGCCCTCAACATTGGCAAAGGAGTGCACTGTACTTGGTGCGACGCAGTGTGCGATGCAGTGTGCCAGTTTATAGTCCCAATGTATTCGTACATGCCGGAGACAACCGCCACGCCCCGATGACCCAGTATCATTACATTACCCTCTATGTTACGCTTCCTAGACATTTGCAATTAATTCAGCGGCGAGGGATAGCTATTTTAAAACTCGGGACCAGTTAACAAAATATTTTTGTTATAAATTTCTAAGAGTTAAGAATTACAACTTGAGATCTGTTTTGCTGTTCGTTGATTTTGTTAATATAAAATATTTGATTTTCTAAAAAATAATACAGCTCATTCATTATTCGTTGGTAAATATAATACTATTGATGATATATAACTGTACAAGTGTTCAATTTAAATTTTACAAAAGCAGTCAAGGCTTTTACCCACTTTCGAATAACAAAATTAAAATGGTCGGTATGTTTGTCGATTTCTTGTGAAGATTGTTCTCAAACACGTCTGCGCGTACATTACGTGGAGGGCGGAACAAGACGAGCCATTTGTAGGCGCCAAGTGTTTACAGAAGAGTCTGTGTGGCATCGCTAATGAGCAAGGGATCGGCGAAAGTGGCCGTGGTACGCAAACCGCAGAAGCCGCAGCTACCGACTCTACACGTTACTTCATTGTGTTCCCTCATCCCTGTTACCTCGTCTACTTACTTCCTCTTTACTCACCCTCATGCTCCACGACGAGCGCGACGCACTCTTTAACCGAACACTAAGCGCATTTATATTCAGCCATTGCCTATTATGTTGCAAAATATTTAACTGGAACATTTACTTTTACTATATATTTCATTAGTTGTCAAATACATATTTTCTTCTTTTTCTTGAATTTTAGATTTTCCTTGATAATATTTATAATATAATTAAGGTAGGAAAATCACACCGATCGATCTATTAAATATAGCCATTATCACCTATGTATAAAATGTAAATTAATTATGCGAAAGAATTTCTTTTGATTTACATAAATACAAATAAAATGTTGCTTAAGAGCCGTGGAGTCCGTTATACAATTGCAGTTGACGGATGCGGAGTGGCCGGAGACAAGCCAGCGGTGTGTTCCAGCGAAACCTGCTAGACGGGCGCGGTTCGATGTCCGGCAAAACACTTGTCGCCGCATATTGGGTATTCGCATATTATTTCGGCTCTCCCATGCGCGTACTATCATGTCTATCCATGGCCTTGAAGTATTTGCGTGTTGGCATCACTTCTAACGGCTGCGGTTTGAAAGCGAAAAATACGTTAAAGTTCCATCGGCGATATTAAAAAACAATACAACTAACATGGTAAAAAACCATTGATAGTCTAACAGAATGACGCAAAAAGTCTTATAATTTTTATCCTTGTAATTACATAGTTAATAAATTTTATTTGATGTTAAGTACGTAGAACAAAGAATAGCGTCTTGTATCATCGCTATTCGGTAAATATTAAAAATGTATAAAGTTATTTACTGTACGTGTACAGTTCTTGGGTAGTTTAATAATTTCATAGCCCCCGCCGAGACGCAGCGAGCCGAGTGTTTGCCTGGGCTCGGAGCCCGGGACCGCGTGTTTGCACTCAATAAGCCGAAGCAAACAGTCTACCCAACATATTCTTTATCTCTGGCTTTCTAACCAACTCTTGCTTCCCGCTGGTACTTTATTTAATATTAACTTTTAGCTATTCATTTTTATGCTTTCAATATAAACGTAAAACCAAACATTGTAGGTACTTTGGTTCCCTGAGAAGATGTCCCTTTTAGAAATCTTGTCTGAGTAGGTGTATGTATACACATAGGTATAGATTCGCCCAAACCAATTGAATTAATTATGCTCTACCAACAAATTTTAGTTCACCAATAAAAATTTGGTCCTACTTTCCGTTGAATCCACTTCACGAATGCTATTTAGTAATTAAAATAGTATTTTTAAACTTAATTTTTTTTCAGAATTCACCTATTTTTAATACATTACAGACAATAAACTTTCTTTTTAAATAATTGACTTAATAAAAATTCGGCTTAGGTTGGTATTTTATAGTTGGAGTGACTGACTATTCTACAAATTATTTTTTACATTTAATAATGTTTCTAAATAATGCCTATGTCAGATCCTTACCTTGGAGCAAAGAATAGATTTATTTTCTTTATGAATCATTTTTATCTTTACTTCTTACCGATATCCGCGTTGTTTGTTCGTATGTAAACCTACGGTTTTGTTTGTGTTACAGCTCAGTTATATTTCTAATACAAACGGCAAATAAGGTCAGCTCCAGATAACCCAGGGCAAAGCGATAAGCTGCCAAGACTTTAAACTGTAATATTTATTCGTAATAAATAATATTTGGTCGTTTAAGAACTTGTTATTTTAAAATTGACATAAGTACATACATACATACATACATAAACTCACGCCTTTTTCCCAGGAGGAGTAGAGGTTCCCGGTTTCGCCTTGTGTGTTCCCTCCTACGATGTGCTAGGGGACAAGCCTATCGCCATATCGAGCACAAAATCCTCGGGGCTGATAATGAATAGGAAAATCCAATATTTATTTATTTATTTATTTATATCCTTTATTGTACACTACATAAACTTAACAAAGAAAAAGTCAAATCAATCCAATCCAATATCACTTTGCTCGGCCCGGGATTCAAACCCGAGACCTTAGCGTTCTTCACGCTAAAACGGATGAGTCCAAGATTGCAACAAGGAATTCCATTACTAATCAAACAAAAATTAAGAACAAAAACGAATGTATTACAAATTACAATATGATTTTTTATTTTCTTGAGATTTAAAAAGATCCACACCACAATCTCCGACATACTCAAATGGCACATAGTACTTGAAATGGCTACGAGACAGTTATTCGTTCCTCATGACATTCCGTAACCGTAGTTGAAATCACTTGATGTTAATCAAATTACTGGTAGACGTCGGGTCGTCTCTGTTTGTGCACCTGCATGTTGTTGAAATGCTCTTAAGTCGACGTTTTGTTGCCCTACATACACATTTTACGACAATATAATCAGTCCGGAAAAAAATCCCTTCAGTCGATCCTCAATGGTTATGTTTGGGCTGCTGAATTGATGATTATCACAAGATACACACCGAAATACTTTCAAACTACGATGAGTTAGATGTAAAAAATACTCTTTCGAATAAAAATAACTCGCGGAATATTTGTAATAACAGTGTGTGTATACGACTTATGAAAAAGTCATATTTTGTAATATTATATGTATAAATAATATGTTCATAGTTCAAACGTACCTTGTTATATGAATACTACAAGACTTAAATGGGTGTGTAGTATGTACATAATAATGAAATACATCAATGATCGGTTTTTCGAAGGTAGCTGATTAAACATGAATTGTATCTGCAAAGTGTGTCTGCAAAGTAACATAATGTAGAGTGTAACAAATTACAATAGTGGTTCATTCGTATTGTATTTACGTGGTTTTTGCGTTCTATTCATCTATTCTAGTTGTGAGTGCAAATATAGCACACAATGTGCTGAAACTTTTTTATTACAATAACAATATGGGGCCCGATAAAGTTGACGGTTGCGGTATCATTGTTTAGGTGTTCGCGGAGTTTTCTCATATCGCCCCTTCCGCTTGTTCCGCCGCGACTTACGCTTCACGGATAAACTTCACATTAATTAACTCTTCTACCCTATGCGGATAACTTTAATTTATACGCTATTATTATTAGCCATACGGCCATTTATGTGAGCACAAGCCTTGAACAAATTCACTTGATTGTTTACCCCAAGTTTCTAGTCAGCCAAGCAATAGTATTTATGTTTATTAAGAATGTTTTTGACTAGCATGCATACTCCCGCAAACGAAATATAAAAATATATACTTACTGGTTTGCGAACAACACACTCAAAATACTACGCGTGTATGAATATTCTAATAATAGACCCCCCAAATTAAAACCGAATAATGCATTAACTCACTCACATATTTATTTTAAGGGGAAGATTTAGGCTCACATGTGAAAAATATATCTAAAGTATTTGGATACAAATGAAGCCACATAAAGTAGTGATCAAACATAATAAAATAAATAAAATTACTTCTTTGAATATTAATTAGTAATTACGTATAATTTCAGTAATACTCCAGTTGCAAAATATTACTACCCTGCAGGCCGCAGTATTTATCCAGCAGTGTTATTCTATTTCTGTCTTTATAACGACATGGATGTTCCAATTACAATGAGATATTATACTAAAAAGGCACGTAGCGTAGTCTACCTATGATGTAAGTTGGAGACCTGCGCAACACTCATGGTAGGAACGGTTCATTGCTAAACTGACAGTTACATATGTTAGTCAATACTTATAAGTACCTTTTGTAGTGAACGTGAATTTGTAGCTGTTTGTGCTCCCATGGAAAAGATTTGTGTTTTTGGGCTTGCAAGTAAAATAATAGTTCTTTTTTAAGATTATCGAATATTTCCTGATCTTTTTAGTTTTAATTATATCGGTAAACATGTAACTATCTGTGATAATCACCTACCCAATTGTTTTGTTTAGCGTTAAAAAACATGATAGAACATATGTAAAATAGACAGCAATGCTATTCAATCTGTTCCAGATTAAGTAATTTTAGAAACACTAGTAAGCCGCAATGTTTTTCTAGCTCGATGGTCGCGCTATTATAAAACTGTTATGTCACAGTGATATGGTTGCTTGCCTATATAATTTATTGAAGATTTACAATACTTATTTATATCCTGTATTGTAAATTACTTAAGCTAAACAAAAAAAAAACATTATATTCGGTAATAGTATAAAAGGCGGTCGTATCGCTCGAGGCAATCTCTCACCGACTACCTTGGGATGGAAATAAGAGAAGGATAAAAGAGAGAGCAAACAATAGTTCGCCAATAACTTATTTAAAATTTTAACGATAACTATAAAATAAAAACAATAAAAATTAAAAGATGCTCCGTATACACATAAATATACAAATAAACAAGTAAGACAATATCATACATGTAAAATATGCAACATACTAATATAATAATAAAAAAAAACATACATATTACATAATATACCCTTAAAAAATACTTACATCTTTTTAGCTAATTAAAATATTATGTAGTTAGTACCTACATTTATAATATTATAGTAATAATGTACATAATGTAAATGCAGGTATTTAGATAAGCATGAGTAATTGTAGTTCGATCTGTTTAGAAGTAATGTTTACAATACACCCCAGTTCTTAAATATCTGTATGGTGACTATGAAAATAATACACAAACAAAAAATTATAAATAATAAAGTAAGCTATTGACTACCAGATATTACGACTAACCCATTTACCCCGTGTGCGCTAAACATGAAAGCTTACTCAACTTATACACATTAGCCGGCCAAGAAAATAAAAATGTAACCTTTATGTACGTACCACCTACTCGTGCCCTTGTTTTATTTTTGATCGGTATCGCAGGTCCTAATTTAGTAAAGGTTTTATTCATTTTACTTAGGACCATCAACGGTGATTTCAATCAACAGAATTCACATAATGTTTAAATTTCGAACTAATTAACTTTATAATAATATTATTAAGTATCGATCAAGTCTATCTCCTTTTCTAAAAAGAGAATTCAATGCAAATCGAATTATTAATTTTTTTTTATTGAAGAATAAGCGAGTAATTGATAAAAGATACAAAGTTAATTTTTAATCCATTCATAAAAATTTCAAATTGCAATGATCACCGAAATTAATTAATAAACTATACAATCATAAATTCGATGTCCTTAGGTAGTAATTCGCATCGATTTGTAATTTATCGAATATGAGGCCAAATATAATAGTTACTTGTGTACTATGGACTGCTACATCATGTTTGAAAGCTCTAAATATGCATATCCATATTATATTTCGGCCGAGATTGTCAAACGAAACCGACACCATATCAGGCGGAAAGAGCTGGCGGATGCAGGTAACATGGGCTTCTAGGCTGCGCGAATATATTGCTAGCTTTTAGTAGACATCATATTACGGGTTGAAAAACCAAATCTGAACGTAAATTCTTTAACTGAGAAGTAAAGTACTATTTAAATATCTTCTTTTATATCCATCCAAAGGTTGTCTAGATCGCTTAGAAGCGATAAGGCCGCCTTTCGTACATTTTTTTATATATAATATTTTTTATATTGTTATGTTTTCTTTTATTTGTGCACGGTAAATGTTTAATAAATAAATATGAATATTTTATTCCGGTTTTTCTACAAAACATTTCATCAACATTAGTAATAACTTTAATTATCATTAATTTAATATGCATTGCAAATGCTATCGAACTGAGAACCAACCTGTACATAAAAGTTCCGAGTAAAAATTTACATATTCACCGATTAGTAGGCACCTCGCGATCCTGGCCCGAGCCCAGCTCAGGTCACGCAAATGGGTTAATGGCTACCGAAAAACGTTAAGGGAGATTAATCAATGAAAAGTATAGGGCAGTACAGCTTTTGAAATGAGCTGTTCTATTAAACACGAAAACGGGTATATTTATTTATTCTTACGAATTTAAGTTACGTAAGCTCTAGAATTGTCAGTGATAACCAATATTACGATAATCAGTGGTATGCTCTTTTAAACGTAGCATTTTGTGTGAATTTAAGTGATTCTAATACTACTACTAGCTTACATATTATGTAGTGTTTTTTTTATTCAACAATATTGGACGCGAGTTCCGCTTTCTACGGTAATTAGTGTTACATTACTTTCCTCGCCATCAGTTCGCTCAAAGTGGCATGGTCACAGGTAATTTCTTAGTCGTAGCAAGGACACATCGGGTGGTAGCAACAATTACCAATTATAGGAAACAGAATGGGGTTAGAAAGTGTGTGTTTTCAAATTGAGCATGTATTATAGTTACTGCATGCAACGGTTACGACACGAGCCTTGGACCCAGTCATTAACTTCATGTACAGTTATTAATGTCGTAACGTATTTCCGACCGATCGCTGCGTAGGTACGGCCACTGGGTCAGTTTGCACTGTTAAGCGAGATCAACATTCAAATGATGCTAATGTTAACACGCGTTGCTCGAAGATAAACACCACTTTCTCTGTACTATATTACTCGTATAAGCTTCCTTTCCGCGGACTTATTCATAACGTACAAATATTTGTTCATAATATAAAATTAATTAATCAGATTGTAATAAAAGCAATAAAACAATTTTAGTTATAAAAGCGTGGACCAAAAACTAGAAAGAAACTTAGCGAATGTCTTATCTCGGACCGGTGCTTGCTACCGGTGGTAGCTGTCGCTTCGTAAGCTAGCACGAATGTTTCTGTTAAGGAAAAGAGGGAATGGAATAAAATAACAAAAATTCAAAGCATTCACTGCGATGCATAGAGCACGCTTAAACAGGTGACTCCGTAATTACAGCAACTCCAGCTTACTCGTAACATCTGCATCATTCACGATGGAGATGGCGCGACGCTGCAATCCAACCAAGGCATGGCCAAACTGTAGCAGAAGTGCGAACAGTACTCCACGTCCAGCCGAACCTCAGAGGCGGGACAAAATTAGGACGGTACTATTCAAAAGTAACCTTTTAATAGTATCACTTGGTGTGTAAAATCACACGCTATCCCAAGCGCAAAGCGAGCGCGGCAATTGATCGAAACCGCGGGAGTCCTTGCGGCTTACAGACTAACCGTCGTTTCGTTTGCCGAATATTTCTACAGAGCTTCACTTTCGGCTCGTTTTTGCTATTGTACATAGTGTTGTTAAGTTAGCCTTTTATACGCCCGGTGTAAGCTAGTATAACTACGCCCCCAAATCTTAGTCTGGTCTTGTTATTTCTGCCCCCCTCCCCCTTCCCCGAGTTTACGTTCTATTGCTGGGCAATTTATATAAAATTATTTATTTATTTTAAATAAGCTGGTATAACATCAAATTTTAAAAAACTACAGGTAATATGAAACTGTAAAAAATAACGACGACATTATTAATATTTGAAAATGGTCGTCTAATATTTTTTTCCACTATTGCGGGAAAGGTATACATATATACATACGTTTTGTGCTCTTATGTTGCAGACGTCATTGACTCCTCGCTGCTTCAAATTATCTTGGCTTAAAGTACTAATAATTCTTAGTAAAAATGACAAAGAAAAAAGTCACGAAATAAACAAAGTTAACACTTTAAGCCCAGAAGTCAAATATGGTGTTTATGAAATACTAAATTTACGCAATAATTCTATTAACTTCCAAATTAATTTTGGACGATAGCGACGTAATTAGTAAAAATGCGCAAAATTGATATGTATTAATCATTTGAATATTTTAATTTAAAATTAAATTTGATTGCATAACGAAATCCTAGCTGTTTTATACCGTATTAATTATGTAAAATGTATTTTAGGCGACATTAAGATATATTGCGCCTCTTGTGTTTTGTTATGAGGATATTGACTGTTCGAAAACAGGTTCGAGGGATACAGTTATACCTACTATCCGATAAATAGCTACCCCGTACGCAACATATTTATGTAAAATACTCTGTTTAGGTCGTTGACTTTGTGCTTATATCGAAAAGACGTAAAATCGCGATTAGTTACGATCATTTAAATTTTAAACAGTTTACATTTAATTAGGTGTTTATTCTTAGCATAAGTTTAATTATGTAGGTTAATAAGATATACAAATAATAAAGTGTAATGTATAACAATGGTACATTTATTTAAGACAGTATGCGAGACATTTTTAAGAAACTGTACCTCTTAAGAAGCTCTACCTCTGAACAGTTCGCTATTACGTCATATTGAACACGAAAATTAAAAATACCGTTGCACTTTTGAAATCAGCCGTAACTATCTGATTATTAAGTTGATATTATTTTACAAATTAGTTCCTTATTTAATTGATATAATTGACGATATGGTTAAATTAAACTTGAATATGGTGCACAGAATTGCAATAATATAGAGCGCGGAGGATGGTCCCAGGGAGCACGCTACGTACGTAGGTAGAACAAGCTCTGATTAAACCGTAAAAGAGATTGGTTTCTTAGCTGAGTGTTTTATCGTTGACGTTATGTCGGCAATTTGGTGTCGTCTCGCCCTCGACGAGTCTCGTAGGATCTCAACCAGACGACCTACTTATACTAAATGTACCCAATGAAAAATACTCGGCGCTTGTGCATTGCGTTCAATTCAATAACTTTCCTATATGCGATTAACCGTGAAGAATACTTCATCAGTTGTTACTCTGTTTACATATTATGGTGATCTAGTATTGTTTGTAGGGTTAATGTGCTACTTTATAATTTATAATACACGCTATTTTAATCTTTCATGGTAGTTATAATATCGTGGCCGTAACGAATTAGGCTTGCCATTATGTATTCGTCGTTGAAATATTCCCCTAGGAGTAGGATGCAGGTCATTGCATTAATTCCTAACTGGAAATCTAGGCGTGTTACGCGTAAATAATACTCATGCATGTAACGAGCGTCGCGTTTTCGAATAGATTATGTGGCAGTGTTGTGTAGAATTAAAAAATATTGACATATAAAAAAGTCATGCATATTGCATATATTTAATTATTTTGCACTTTTAGCTGAGCGCGGCACACACGGCACAGCGCATAGGCACTTGGCGCTTGCAGTAAAAACGCGGCCAGATAAAACAGGTGGCGGCTGATATATGGATCCGCATTGCCGGAGCCTCCTCGATGCAGCTGTTCCGACGCTCCGCTTCAGATGCTTTATTTGTTTATATTTAAATCATTTGTGTTACGCAATTCCTATACTTTCGACTACACGTTTTGTTCTCTATTACATTGACTATTAGGGATCTATAATGGAAGTCTTGAAAATACTAAATGCCATTATAATTATTAAGATAATTATCACACCCGAATCGAAATTGAATGCATTAAATATTTCACGATGCACTTACGTTTTTCACACATTTATAATATTTGAATTACCTAGATATATTTGTCGCAAGGCGGAAACCATTGTGAAATTAATCGTAGATAGGCTATAGCGAACAAAATGTTTGCAAACAAAAAAGAGCGGTACCGTACTGTTTTATACTTCTGTCTTTGTCACTCCTATGCATCCAATTTATCTTCTATCTCGTTCTACTGGTTCACCGCATGCTTGGGTTTGGATTATATTTGTGCTGTCCACTTCAGTATAACTTCAATGACGAAAGCAAAAATCTTTTTTCATTTTTATTTCCAGATAATTATTGTTATATTTAAAATGATAGAGTTGTAGAGTCACTCTATGGTTACCTTGGACGACAGTAGGAAATGTCAGCTTGACCGAAGTGGTATTACAGCCTAGTACCTACTAATGAGATACTACAAAATCGAGAGTAAAAATGTAATCATAATATCTATAGCTATGAAAATTTAGTATCTTGGTAGTTATTATGTTTAAAAAATAAAAATATATAATAATCGTTATTCAAATTTACCATAAGAAATTTAGCCACTATTACTGCAATCTGTAAGTAACAGCCACGCAGTTGTACATTGTAGGTAGATATAACTAATTGGCAACGAAAATATTCTTAGTGCCAGTTGTCATGCTGTTAAACGTTGCATGTGCTCTTACAACGTGCAGATCCTCTGCGCATTTACATAATTCAATGTTACGCGATGCCAAATAAGGCTATCATCTGAAAAACCTAGTTGCACACATAACGGCCTAGCGGAGAGTCAAAAGCGCGTAAGCTCTAGTGAGGTCAGCGACCGCGGACCGGTCCCGGCGTGATCACCGAGTTACCACTGTATCCGACTCCACTGATAACTATATTCAATAGATTTTGCTATACACGTGTTGTATCCATGCCTCTACCCACCCGATAGCGGTAACTAACAAATATTCTTTATATTTTAAGACAAATGCTTAGTAAAAAATCAAGATTGGTCTTCACGAGACATGTATATTCGGGGTCAAGGTTGATCACGTCGACTTTCATGAAACTAACAAAACTGATGTATCACTTATTATAATTACATCGAACAATCGAAAAATCAAATAATGCTGGAAACATGGGATTCATTATTTTCAAAGATGTTAAAAATTCAAATAATTAGAATACATCATTTTATGTACGACTAATAAGCAATGTAAATATCTCTTACATACTTATTACTTAGTACCTATATTTAGTTTGCAATGGCCAACTTAATGTGTAGATACTTATTATTTTATTGGATAAATTCGATTGGAGAAAGGAAGCAGTTGGCACTAATGTAAAAGTGTAAAAAGAAAGTTAGTCGTGATATTTGATATTTGAGATGGTGAAACAATGGTGTAGTGTATTATGGGAATGTGATTGCGTATTATTGCGTAGGCGGCACAGCCTCGTGCGAAGCGGCGGGCGCGGCGCGGCGGCACGGGCGGTGCGGCGCGGCGCTCTACTGACATTCATTGCACTTGAATGAATGTACTTACCTCAATATACATCCCCAGAGCTTTACTATTACGGATAGTAAAAGTTATGTTGCAAGAGACAAACATTAATCATCTGTAATTAACACCATCGGAAAAAATATTGATTAACCATGACAGGCAGGGATAATAATAATGTAAAAGAGGACATAAGCAAAGTATCTTCTAGCGATAAACAAAATAACATAACTTAGGTCTGAGATAAATGAAATTAGTGTACGTATGTTGAAGTACAGACATTTGTAAGCTGTGCTGTTTAGTGTCGGTTGCTCTGGCTAGGTACCGTTAATGTATCAAGCATTTTCTTAGCCACTACAAGATCTTGTTTCCATTGTAAGATCCCTACTCGCTCCTTACTGATGGCAAAGGGCAAGAAGGTGTCTTCAGAAGAAAAATACTAGTGTGGTTATACTTGTGTTATAAGGTATGTAATAATATAAGCGCTTATAAATAATATTCTACGCTGATTTACATCATATTATTTATCATCGATTTAACTATATAATATGTAAATAATTAATTATAATTCTACGTTTTCTTTATTTGGTAGAACCGAAGATTATTACCGTTGATTTCGTAATTTTACTTATAATTTAACCTATACAAATATTATCAAGAGTTAGGTTTTGTTTGTGTATATGCAATAAGTACCTAAACTCTTACCGCTGAAACGATTTAGTGAAAATTTAGTATAACTTGTTTTAGAGTATTCTATTGCTAAAGGCCAATAATGGAGTTGTGGACATTGTATTTCTTTAATGGTTTCTTAGATTTACGCGAGTGTTACACATTGATATAAAACTATTTTTTACGGATTTTATCGCGATTTGATTTATTTTTTACATTTTCTATCTTCCCGACGTTTCGATTACTTTACAGTCTGCCCCGTGACCACGAAAGCTGTAAAGTAATCGAAACGTCAGGAAGTTAAAAAATGTAAAAAATAAACCAAATCCCGATAAAAGCCGTAAAAAATAGTTTTATTTCAATTGTATTTCTTTATGTTCTAAGCCCTCAAACTTCAATGTGACCACATGCTTAATGCTGGTAAGGGTAATATGTTTAAAGAATTCTGGATATTTCAAAATGGGGAATAAGACGGTGAGGTAAGCTGGATTGCGCAAATAATGGTAACCAGGCAGAGCCGAGCCGAGCAACTAGTCACTAAATAAAATTGAACGTATCTTCCTTTAAAAGAGTATTTTATGGTTCAAGAACAAATAATTCATAGTATTATTTAGCGTTGGCGGTTTACATTAACATAATAATAAAATCAATCGGGGCCAAGGTAAAGTATACACGCAATAAAAAATATGAACTGCAGTCAAAGCTATAGATCTATTCCCACACATCGCGTATTGTGGCTATATTTAAAAAATCTACATTATTGCTTAATGTTTAGGCAACAGGAAACAAAAATGAATAAACATGATTGAGAGAGTCTCAGGCATCGGGCCACCGCCCACCACGCTGGCCCAGTGCGGGTTGATACAATATGAAGTGCACGTAGGTGCTATAGATAGTTTTAGAATACATACATCAGTTAGAATACGGTATCAAAAATTCTAAGTTGAGTGCCTTGAGTAGAATCTTAGACTTTCGTTTCCCAGTTCGGTCCGCTCCCTACTACGCTATATTTTTTTTCTATTACGATAACACGAACAAATTATTTCTTAAATAAATTGAAAAAGTATTTGATATAAGTTTGCCCGGTCTGCTGCTTTACGCATCCAGTCGCTGCCGACACTCTTGTGCAAGTCGTCTCACCATCTGGCCAGAGGACGCCCCACTCTACGTTGTGGCGTACCTACCTTGGGAGATACGTATGTCCAGCAGTGGACTGAAACGGGCTGCTGATAATAATGATAAGTTAGCATTGTAAACTTCGGAAATAAACAAATATTATACCTACCTACTTTTGTAACAAGCCAAATTTCTTTACAATAATATGATGTGATGATATACTCTGCATGTCGCTATATCAAATTATCTAACAAAATGAATGAAAGTAGATTCGCGAGTGTCGTTGATTCGCCATTAATTTACGATCAAGAAATTGTGATTGCAATCTACGAGGGCGCAGCGGGCGCGGGCGCCGAGGCAGCGCGGGTACAGCGCCGCATCGCAATCCCTAGCCACCCAATTACTTATCCAGTTACCGCTAATTATTACATCACCGATTGGATTTCCCCAGTTTAAATTATATGATTCAACGCTGTCGATATTTAAAATATTTTATAGAGCAGCCCTCAGCCTAACCTAGTTAGAAATCACCTATTTGTTGTCATATACAACAAATGTTATACATATGTGTATTCGTTCTAACAAAAACAAACTATAAACTTGGTAGTAGAAGGAATAAAAAAGTGTAATTATAATCAAACTGGGCGTTGGTACAAAACTAGCTCAACCCTATCGTCTAAACTAGGGTAAGCTGTATAACTAGAACTAGTTTTTCCCACATTATAAAAATTGTGTTTGCTTCATAAACATCGCACACACGCCTTTCTGAACCCGCTATTGTTTTGTTTATTACAAAACTAAGTAAGTTCGCATTGAAATTTGTGCTCAATTCATGTTTAAGTTTATTCAAATAGCTACAATTAGATTTTAGGAAATAATAATATTATTATTATAGCGATGTTTTTACTCTAACACACACTGTTTACGAGAATTCTAATTCAAGTTTAACTAAGTTTGAACTAAATTGTGACATTGTGCAGTTTATTTTAGCTGTAGATAACATTTATTTATATTTAATTATGAATTTATTTAGTTGGTATTCCATACCGAATACGATGGGCAACGTGCATGTTCTCATTAAAAATGCATATGTAATCATGTAATTGTATAGCATGCGATTTACATTCCCTATCGACGCAATCTTATCACTTTCCCACGGAAACGGCAACTTTGTAGTTCACCTGGTGACGTCGCGACAGGAAACATTCCGATACGGAATACCCTATTGTCATTAGTGCGGAAACTGTGAGTAGAGATAAATGTTATGTTTGGAATGCTTGTAAATACATACAAATGATGCCACTGAATGAAACAATAAGAAAACGGAGTTATGCAAATGTTTTGGATGCATGTACACTTCATAAGTACCTATTAAGTATTTGTATATTCTTTTTCTGGTCAAAGGATTATATTACACGGTAGGAATGTACCCGTTCGCTAGAGCAGAATCAATTATTAAAACACATTCTATTCGTATTTCGGCACTGTCTCCAGTAAGCATCGTTGTACGACTTTTCTTAAACCAACGCGCATATGGCAGTAAATATTTTAAACAGTAGGTACGAGAAGGTTTCTCCTTTTTTGTTCTTGTATTATTCGTTTAACTCAACATTTTATTTTTGCAGACTGCATTTCATTTTGGCTACGTTAATGTAATTTTATAAATGTAATGTGTTTGAGTAATAAAATATCAAATAAATTGAGGTATGTATATTTATTGAGTGAAGTTTGGTAATTCAAATAAATACGAACGGTCATGGATTACGTTGGAAGCTCATTTCAAAGCTTAGTCCCTAATCAGCGGAGTTAATGAATGTCTACGTCAATTTAGTCTTAGGATCGGCAGATAACCTGAATACCCTTGTATCCGTGGCCGCAGCGAGATTCAGCCATCAAATATTCACGTGTGGGGGTATGGTTGCCGTTTTACTGCCTTGCCTCCCCCGCGCCGCGTAAACCGCCCCCCTTCCCCCTCCCGACCCGCTGTCCTCCGTAGCCCGGCATGCGAGGGGGCCAGGTCTGCTCGCGCCCTCAAACGACCCTGTCTGAAACAACTGAATGTGCTAAAATCAATAACTGTTGTTTGACAAACTTTTGCTATAGATATTTACTTATTTAACACCAAAACTATTTGAATTAAGTACCTACATGTTGTTTACGTTGTAAGTACTTCCTATTTTTTCTCTTATGCTGGTTGGGGTAAACAATTTGAATCGAACTATGCATACACTTTTGAATATGCATAATATAATAGAGCACAAAGACAAATAAAGGCTGCCAGACTATTTAGTGACAATAAGGCACGGACTTAAAATATCCTGCTCATATGAAATTAACTTTATAGGTCAACGCATTAGTAAGGGTATCGTTTTTACGTACCCACTGGATGCGGTAAAATATTACAACTATCATTACGTTTATTTATTAAAAATAAAGGTTTTGTACAAAAGGCGATCTATGTAAAAAATATAGCTTTCGCCCGGTGTAAAATAAAAAGTAGGTATAAGTTACTATAAATGGTTAGTTAACGACGCAGATTGAAATTGAAACTTGATGGCGGCTTCTGAACCCGTCAAGAATTAATATCATTACCAATCAAGGCATCACGCAAAAGTTTCGTAAAGGATTTAACTGAATTGCAAGCGTCTTCATTGATTAGTCAGACTAATGTAGCAATGTGATTTGGTAATTTCGGTACTGTATAGCTATACAGTACCGAAATTACCTAATCTAATACTAGTAGCTGCAAATAAGTATAAATTTACTTCAGATTATCTTCCTTTTTCCAAAAAGAAAATAGATAAGCCATAACCGACTATAATAGTATCAATTCATATTTATTATTATTATTTTAAATTGTCTAAAAATATCTACATAATTTTTAATATAAACTAGATTATAATAATTTTACACAAACAGAAAATTTAGCTTTTTATTTTTTATGCATAAATTCATCATCGAATTTTATGAAAGGCTAGGGGGATAGCAAAAATGTTATATATAGTAATAAGTAAATAACGATAAAAAATAATAATTTATCCTAACCGGGAAGTCGACCAGCCACCAAGATCCAAGAAGATGCTTAGGTTAGATCCCTCAACCCATGTGGTCCACCGAGGCACGGCGACCGAGCCGGTCTTTAGCAAAAAACAAGGGTCCAAGCGCCGATCTTCAATTATTATTAAATGTGAACCGGAATCCTTTCTTTAGCACGACCGTGAACACACAGAGACACCTATCGTGTGCACTTGAAAACTAGTGATTACGAAGTACTCGAATATCATGGCAGAACGAAATTATACGTCTTTTATTTTGAATTCATCCAAAAAATGCCTATTATTTATTTTAGCGTAGACCATGAATAATATATACCATATAGCACAAATAAACATGTAGGTATTATAAATAAAAATAATAAATAAATACACCCAACAGTCACATACATAGTCCTGACCCCACACTAAGATCGAGTCTTGTGTCGCGGGTATCAGGAACTACGAGAGACTTTTCGGTGTCACAAACACCCAGACCCGAAACAAATACCTGTGGATCACACAAATATTTTTTTCGGTGCGGGGATCGAACCCGCGGCCTCTCGTTTCACAGGCGGCGTCTAACCAACTGCGCCACGGAGGCTGTCATGTAACATATTAAACATTATCGTTTGTATTAAACGAGTATATCTACATAAATTATATTGTAATTCTTTCAAAAAGTCGCTAGAAAATATAATATAAAAAAGACGAAAAGTTCAACGCTTTGCTTATAAAACTCATTGAGATTCTTTTTGTTGCGGACATGACAACACGAGCAAACCATTGGACCGACGACAAACGTCAATCTGTATCTAAACGGGAGCAACATTCCTTAGCACTTGTAAATAACTAAACACTGCATGGGACTGCACTGCGTCCGAACTCCCTAGGCATTACATGTAAGATAGACTGCTTCGGTGGCAAAGTAGTACTACGGTACGATTACAAAGCTTAGGTCTCGGGTTCGAATCCCGGGTCGGGCAAAGTTATATTGAATTTTTTTATTCATTATCCGGAGTCAGGAGTTTTTGCACGATATGGCGATAAGTCCCCTATCACATCGCGGGACGAGACATACAAGGCGAAATGTGGGTGTCCTAGTTGCGACCAGCACCTCTGCCTACCCCTTCTGGGACAAAGGCGTGAGTTTACGTACGTATGTCTCTTGGTACCTAGGCATTAACTAACTAGTTACTGGCTACATTTTTTTTTTAAATCGAAACAACAATGCTTGCACACTGCTGCTTGAGAGCAGTAATAGATAAAGCGGTCTGCGGTGGTGCCTAAAACTAGTCTGGCGTAACAAAAATAAATATTTCTATAACACTTTTGACTGCTTTTGTTATCGAAAACATTTATACGAGTACAGCCGAATAATGGCTATGTTTATGTTGGTTAGGCTTTCTGCTCCACCATCCTATATTAAGTTAATATATGATAGCTATCTAAAAATAACACCAGACCGACATTCGATGGATAGTTTAAATAAACAGTTGAAATAATCCAGTTACGAAACTAGAAATGTGTATATTTCTTAAATGGGTGAGCAGGCTAAATTTCCGATAGAGTAAATAAACCCAGAAGATTTTTTTAAATATGTTCACCCATATAAGATATACGAATAGGTACACATTTTTAAGTTTTGGGGACTTCTTTGTTTCAACTATGTTTATTTAAACCAACCATAATATCCTTTTTAAAAAAAAAACAAGGAAGATTGTGTTGGCTTTTATATAGGCTTTATAGTAACTGTGGTTTATTAATTGCTAAACTATTTAATGATATTAATAAATTGAAATCAACTAAAACCATCGGTTTAAAGCCTGTCGACAAAAATAGAAATAACTCCAATTAATTTGCAAACATGAAAATGTTATATTTTAAACAACATTGTATACATTTATTTGAAACGCAAGATATTCTTGTCTGGTGGCAACTTAATCATAAAGCCTCCGCGAGGCTAACGGCTTGCTTTTATTTTTTATAGGCGTGATAACATCCGCTGTGACGTGATTCTGTTCATTTCCTATGGTTTGCGTCGCACAGGATGCTTGCGGTCTTCTCAAGCAATACAATATAGGATACCATAGAGTTTCAATGACGCACTAATGGTTTCCTTTTGAGGTTTTGTGGTCGTTTCTTTAAAATGCATTTATCTACCCAAACCCAGTTGGTTCTTCGTAATCTTAAGTAATACTTAATTCACCGGAACATTTTAGCATCGGAAACAAAGTTAGAAACCAAATCAAGGCAAAATATTTTGTTTCTTCGTTACGATGGCGTTTTGCAATAGCGACTATGTTGACGTCAAAAGAAAACATCATATTTCATAAAATAAATCACTAATATGTTAGTTCAATAATCATTTGATGTTTATGCGGTAATCAGTTCAATATTTTCGGTGGAAATGCAACTAAAAATACTAACTACAGACACAATGCGACTAAAAATTTCACAAAAAAAGACAGGTTTTTTTTTATTTTTTTGAAAAATCGTCGTGCTTGGGAGGTACGTACCTAGTTTTAGAAAATAGTAATTTAAACTCTTACGTACCATTGCGCCTTAAAAATAAAAGGTGTACATCATTATTTTAGGAAAACTATGTATTTATCAAACAGATACGACGATAAGTAGGTACAAAATTAGAAAAAAAATCGCGTTTTTTTTTTTGCTAAATTTTAAATTGCATTCATTCTGAAGTCACTAATACTACTACCTGGCTTCGTTTTCGGTCACAGTCTTGATATACCCTGTATAAAAATAAAATAACTACTCCACACATCGCTTAGAATTGCAAGAAAACGGAAGATTCTAACTTGCCATTTTTCTTAGCTTTTGTATAGCATGGCAAAGCATTCGTTTCGCTCGGAATCTGAACGATGCTGCAATCTCTCCAGCCTAGTGCAATTGATTATCATCGGTGTTTTAATGTGTCTGCTTAAGAATACGGCAATCAGGTGAAGGTGTAACTGTATACCTAAAATCGAATCAACTGCAGACAGTAGGCCTAAAGTTAAAACTGAAATGGAAATGGACTGATATTAATTTTATCAAAAACATATTGCATCCTGGTTGATATTAATTTTATTTTTTGATACTGTAATGATAGTAGTCATGAATTATGAATGAATATCTAAGTTATTTGTGAAAAAGGAGATTTTGTCGATTTCGTTTAATTACGAATCAATATTTAAGAACATCTTATATTTTTAGAGAGGTTTTTTTTTAAAGAATGAATTTTCTAGCCGAATATTATTTTTACAAAGAAGCACTCTTAAATTTAAATACATTAAATGAGAGTGGGCAGCCCTGGCCGCGCGGCGTGTGGCGCGTGGAGGAGCGCCCGCCACCGCCGCCGCCGCCGCCCGGCGCCGCGTGTCCAACAACTACACTCTACACCCCCCGATGATTAAAACCGAGCCAGTTGATTACCTTGCATGTTTCTACCCTTTCACAGTGCTTCAATACCGACCAATACGTTTATTCTACCCAAATATTTCTTTTCTTATTGACCGCTTTACAAAACTATGATCGGAATTAAATAATTTAAGTCGTGGCCCGCAGGGTTAAATTTTATTAGCGGTCAGCCAGTCAAAGTAGGCAAGTAGTTCAGTGCTTAAGAGCTCACTCGGTACTCTGGGAGCTGTATAAATCAGAGACAAAAAGGGACCCGTATTGCAGCAGTAGTTAACCCTACAATGCATGATTTTTTATTTTTGTCTAAATAAAATATATGTGTTTCTACATATGGTCTAGACAACAGGAAAAATAAAATAAAAAATCTAAACCATATAATAAAGTAGATATGTTAATTTTTTCGTGTGTTCCATATATGGTACACCATGCAATTAGGTACATTATATTATTTGGTCCAGATGTAGGAACAGTTTAAAGAAAGAAGCTATTACTTATATAAATATTGTTTATTGGTGAAATTTATAATAGCAATTATTATCTTTATTAAAACATAGTTCCACCCTACACTTTTTGTATACTAAATTTGTGCATTTCCTCAACAATGTGGCTGAGTAAGTCTTCATCAAAAAAATGTAAAAAATATTGCAATGGAGTCTCTAGTTCTACAAGCGGTGGCTCTAATTGTATATTTCCACTGAATTCAGGATAATTGGCTTGCAAAGATTTTTTTTCCAAATTAAATTTCTTTTTTTTCTTTGAATGATAGTTTTGTTTGGAACTTTATTTCTTGTAGCAAGGAAAACGCAAGAACTTTTTCTTTGACATGATGATCTTTTCGACACTGAAGTACTGGGCTGGGGATCTGCTGGTTGCTCATCTTCAGCAAAGGTAGTATCGTTTTTGATACACGTCAATTCATACCTGCTACGTGACAAACCCGCTTCCGAGTCACTGAAAATTCCACATGTCAGGTCCAATTTCTGTCTCACTTTTACAATATCATGGTCACTTTCAACATCCGTAAGGTCTTCACCATCTTCACTCTCCGAAGGTATTTCTAAAAAGTGCTCGATCGCCAAATCAGACATCATTTTCTTCGCCATAATCTGTAATCCAATCAAAATATTTAATTATGAAGTAGTGCACTAATGCATGGTGTTCCATATCTGGAACGTTTAAAAAATCGCATGTAGTAATATGTAAATATGAAATATATTCAAAAAATTACTTACCTCTATATAATAGGTACACGGTATTCTCAATATAGGTATATTTTTTTCCACGCTCAAATTATCGAAAATCTATTTTGTTTATAATTTTGAATTTACGTGTTCACTAAGTTCCCACGAATCATCAGAATTTTATAAGAATTTCTCATTCAATCGATAGCTAATAGCATTTAGCGATGTTTGCTGGTTCTAAATAGATGCTCGGTCAATAAAGATTAAAATTGATGCCAACAGGTGTCGCTAGAGGTATTTTAACGACAGCTGTGCGTAAAAATATTGGTTGTGCCATATATGGCACTGTATGCGTTGTAGGGTTAAACTTGCACATACCTTTCATGAACTGTCTGCGGCATATCGTAAACCGATACAGGAAATTTCGCGATTAAACAGAATATGGGCGGAAATTGTACGGGCGCTGAAAACCGAATCTAACTAACCGTCTAATCGATATCGTGTGCGATACGGATGCCACCGTACTTACTGTTGGTCGTAGCGGGTGTTTTAGCTGCCAATTGCCATTGTATATATAAACATACGTCCTATTACATGCATATGTAGGCTCTTGTTTGTGTTAGCTTACAACCGTCCGCATGTCATCCAAGGTGATCACCGAAAATCAGTATTGCGCTACGGTCCGCACCGCAGCGCACTTTTTTGCTGAGTGTTCACCTACTTGACGCAGCCACGATGTGCAAACTTCTTATTTCTTTAATATTTTTGTAGTATTTTATTTTTTACACCAGTATTTATACGGCGTTTTCATTGTTTGTGACTAATAAAACTGTTTTCTTTCTTCTTTCATATGTATACAACTATGTAGTTAGTGATCAACCCATTGGCTTAGTGGTTTGGGCTATAAACCTGAGGTCGTGTGTTTGAATTATTGCTCCGAAAAGTGGCTCCTGTACCCCTCGAAAGTACAGGCGTGTTGTTTGAGTGTATGCGTGTGTTATTGATTGATTTAATTTATATTACCTACCTACCTTCAAATCAAATAAAAACGCAAATATTTTTAGTCCAACATCATAAATCAATATTTTTGTTATACTCAGCTAGGTATATACACAGAAGAACCAGCACGACGGTGTCAACTAATAAAATAAGTTCTGGGTCACATTCCAGATATCGAATAGCATAACCGGGACGAGGTTGTGTGTGTGGCCCGCTGTGTGTCAGCAGCGATGTGGAAATGTTAGAACGTATTTCCGTTTCGCCACTTTGGCCATCAAAATTTGCCGTACCTATATAAATATAATTTTAATAGGGTAAGAAAATCTTTTGTCCTTCTAGGTATAACAAATTGAAACAATAAGATTGCTTCTTTAGCTCGATCCATAATAATAGTTATCATAGTTACATAATACTTATAAACAATAGAAATAATATATCACCTCATTATACATATAGGGCCATAGTCGTAGCCCGCTTCGCTGGATTATTGCGAATTGGCGGACTTAAAATACCGTAAAAATTCTTCTAAAGATCGCCGTGGAATGCACCTTTTCTCTCTGCATTTTCTTCACCGTTAAAGTACATGGTAACAATATACATGGCTTTGAAAACTGTGAGATGTGTATATGGATGTGAAACTTTGAGCTTAGTGTTCGCTTTTAACAGGTCACCGGGTACTTAAACGATAATTAAACATAAACGCATAACACTTAAAGTAGAAACAAATTTAATTTCAATTAACTTACAAGCCGCATGTAGAATTAAACAAAAAGCTACTTGTGTAAGCATTCAAAACAAAACTGGCTCTTTATATTATCATTAAACGTAATCTAAACGTTATTTGATGATATATTCTTTATTAGTTTTTCAATGCGTGCCACACGATTTTTGTGTGTCGCTTCCTCAAGGCGACGCGAGCTACGATAATCACCATTCAAATGTTTTTGATTACATTCCTAGGATGCCAATTCTTAGACCCCTTAGCAGTGGAACGTCTACAATTTAAAATGGAATTTAGATTGCAGATCGATTGGGGTTTTACTCCGCGAAAAATGGAATGTCGTTCCAAACATGTAAGTGATTTGTGACGGCCTACGTTAGTAGCGTGCATATGAATAAAAAAAATCTACACTTGATCTATTGGTTATCGTTTTAGACAAATTAATAAGCTAATCGTCAGTGGAATGTATTTTGCCAAACTAAGCTTCGCGCGGGGACAATTGTCCACACCGCGCAGATGTTGCAGCCAGACTGGGTGCCTACCCAGATATAAGAAGATCTTTTGTCGGCATACTGACTAAAACCTCTCGGTGGTCATCACGCGCACTACGGACGACAGGCGATGTGAATGGGCGAGTGGCGCCCGCTAGCAGTCGGATATACACAGCCTGAATCCGAAATGCTATACATTTGCCTTGGACGCTACTACTAGTTTTCCAGCCGTTGCGTACGATGCTCTGTACCTGGATGAATACAAATAAATGGTTTCATTAACCGGACCACTTCCAACTGAGTTATCGCCTTATTACTAAAATCCAATGTACATACATACATAAACTCACGCCTTTTTTCCAGAAAGGGTAGGCAAAGATGCTACCAGGATACCCACATTTCGCCTTGTATGTTCTGTCCCATGATGTGATAGGGGGCGAGCCTATCGCCATATTAGGCACAAATAATATTGACTATCATCGAATGTTTGTATTATTTTGTAGACAAACACAAGTGCCATTAAAACAAAACATTTTTGTGAAAACAGTATTAAAGTAGCTTGTAACATGAGGCAAATATTAGTATTTTAAATGAAAGATTGGGGACGTAGTGGGGACATCTTACCGTCTCTTTCACACCCGCACACTATAATGCACAGTGACGTCACTAACTTTGTTTTGCATCCCTTTTCTATTACCCCCACTACAAGATTTAAAACGTTTCTAACTTGTTTAATTCTGAATGGATTTACAAAATTCTTTGTTTGCTAGATTTTGGATATGGATACTTTTTGATTAAAACAATAAAAATAAATGAGTCAAATACCATATTCCTGACTCCGGGCTGATAATGAATAGAAAAATCCAATATCACTTTGCCCGACCCGGGATTCGAACCTCTGCTTTGTAGTCGTACCGTAGTACAACTACGCCACCAAGCCAGACTAATGAAGCGACACATGTACTCAAGTCTCAAATGAACTACTGTTTTGACGTTGCGTGCAAAAACTATAAAACAATCGACTATTTCCAAGAAGGACTCGCTCTAACCAATTACCTTTTGTTAGTGGTAGCGCAGACGTTAGGGCTCCAGATAGAAGGCAATTTGTACACGCCACTCATTTCATTACACACAGATAAGGGTCTTGTGAATATTTGCTCAATTTGGCACATTTATGTTTCGCCGTACATTGGCATCTAGGGGGAATTGTGTGAAAAGAAAAGGGAGTAACATTTAATTACACTCGTTGAAGTGCCTCAGACATCAAACTCTCTATTGACGCTTTTTTCATAAGCTTCAATATAAATCACAATGTACAAACAAAAACATTTTTGTACTCAAACGATCTTTTGTCGCACATTCGCGAATGAGAAATTATAATAAAATAATTTCTGTGTGCATTTAAAAGCTCTGCTAAAGTAACAATACACGAACCCACAAAATAGAGACACTATCCCGGTTCGAACGTGCTGAAATAATCGAGTTATCGATGCAATATTCCCAAGAGCCGCAGGAGCGAGGAAGTCCGAAGCGAGTAATCCGCTTTGGTCGCGACAGCCACAACTTTGTCGATAGCTCTTCAGAATTCTCTACTTTAAACTTGCATGCTGCAACAAAACAGTAATAGGATATATTTTGATGTAACTTAATTTTTTCTCTACACCGAAACTTCAAATACCGCAGTATCTACCCAAAAGTATCTGCGAGCTTTATACGGAAAATATTAATATTGTTGGTATACGTGTGTACTTTACGCATTATTTACATTATACACAACTCATCTCTAAAGAAAATCTAAACAAATACCAAAATAAAAATTTTACGATGAAAAGAATACAATTACAGTGACACCTTATTTTGACGAACATCAATATAAGTAAAGGTTATCGCGATTGAAAAAATCGAAAAATTGCGGAAGTCGAAGATCTGGTGGCAAAACCTAATATTATCGGTAAGAATATGGCTCACTGGCTGGCTCGCTGGCTTGGCCATCTCTAGAGAACAGGAGACCAACGAAATGTGAAATTTCACTATAATAAAATTGTTTAAAGAAATACCTACGATATACCTTGCATTTTTAAAGGCATATGAGTACCATCACTGGTACTCATTACCTACTTGTTACTGTCGATTTCGAAATGTTTAAATGAAATTAGTAATGAACATTCAAAAACATTGGCATGCAAGTTGACTTTCATAAGGAGTCGTGATAGAGAAGCAATTGCCAGAATATCGAGATAGTAACTATTGTATTCTGCTGTAAACTTTACAACAACTCTCCCTTAGAGGCCAACGTGGTGGAATATATGGCATAACACCTCTCAATCGTATTCTCGATTGTAGAGGACGCCCGTGTCTCAGGTATATGGACCGATACAATAAGAAAAAAATTACAGAGATTAATGTATATTTCTAGTTTCTACGAATTTAGTCAGTTTTGCTTAAAAATGTAAGTTCAGTAACTGAGCATTCGTTTTTATGTCAATAATCTTTTGAACGCATGAATTCTAGCTTCGTAATGCAATCTAGGGATAACTTTTAGCTATGTAGAGAACATCCGCATTATCTCGTAGGTCTGCAACACAAACTCTATAACGCGTGTAGTTTACCTACATTCATAGCCGTTTAGTAAAATTGATATATTCAATAATATTGCGTACGTTCAAAGATATCAGTAAAAGCTCGCATTTTTTTTATTGGTTAAATTATAAAATTATGCGACTCCTCCGCCGAAGATTTAAAAAAGAAAAGGGTAAATCAGATAGCAAAGGGTAAGTCAACTAGAGAGAGCTAGAATTCGTTTTCCCATTGTATGTACATACATAAGTAGTTTATGTTAGTAGAAAACGCTCGTAGCGACTAGACTGGCGTCACGTAGCGAGTGCACATTTGTTGCGGTCGTAGCGACTAGCTTCGACTCGCACTAACTCGTCTTGGGCCTCATTTATAACATTAATCTATATTAAATTTACAATGAATTAAACTAGATACTCATTACCAATTATGGGCTTTTAATGACCCTCAATAATAATTAGATACTACAGGGTATCTCAAGACCGCGACCGAAAACGAAGCCGGGTGGTAGTTTCAGTGGCTATAGACACAATGCAACTAAAAATTTCGCAAAATAAGCGATAGATTATTTTTTACAATTTTTTAAAAATCTTAGTTTTTAGGTGGTAAATGCTTAGTTTTTGCAAAAATAGTAATTTAAACCCTTACATATCATTGCGTCTTTAAAAATAAATAGGTGTACATCATTATTTTGAAAAAAATATGTATTTATCGCTCAAATACGACGATAAGTAAAAAATTACCAAAAAAAGTTAACGATTTTTTTTTGCGAAATTTTTAGTTGCGTTGTGTCTGAAGTCACTAATACTACCACCTGGCTTCATTTCCGGTCGCGGTCTTGATATACCCTGTATGTCAAAAACGTGGTTAAAATGTTATTTGTGAAATTCATGTAGTGTTTAAATAATGCAGTTGTAAACATCGAATAACATATCGTTGCAAGCACTCTGTATCGGTAATCAGAATTAGTGCATGCATATTTTGCCACGGACATAATTGTGCATGAGACGATGGAAGGTGAGCCTATCGGCACATCAAGTGGCACTAAGTCGGACAATTCAAGGTTTTATGATGAAATAAAAAGACTTAAATAAAGACCTAAACTCAGGACCACGTGACTTTTAGCTTACAGCTTAATCCACAAAGGAGGCAACTACTCTATATTTTAATATTTTCTTAAAAACCTAATAACACTATTTTCGTGTGAAGAATTTCATAGGTATATATAATACTTACTTCATTTGTCTTTTTAAATGTATCAGACTTGATAATAATATGGGGTCTCTTAGTAACGAAAATATTTATTTCGAGTTATGAGATATGATTTTTAAAAAAACATTAATAGTTCATATAATAAGTACCCCTATGCTGTTCTAGAGTTGTAGACACCAGTCACAATGTACGATGTATTGGGCACAGTAAGGGTAGTTTGGCGTGCGTGTCTGATATTTATAAGACTGCATTGAGTGGTGTGCCACCGGCACGGGCACCGCTCGCGACAAGGAGCGCGGGCGGCGAGCAGAGCCGAGCGGCGGGCCGCGAGCGGACGAGCACGTGAGCTCCTCACCGGGGACCATTCATGTAGGAGGGCGGCGGCTTGCGCGCGCACCGATCAATACGGCAGGGCGCGGGTGGTAGTTGCCGGCCTGCCGTGCGCCGCTCCGCACGCGACCACCCGACGCGCCGTCGCCGCGCCGCCCCGCACCGCCGGGCACCGCGCACCGCCGCGCCCGCCGCCGCCGAGCCCATGACCGCCCTCCACAGATGACGGATCCCGCCCTCACCCAACGAGAACGACTCGCTTGTCCCTCAGCCAGCACGTCCACTCTTGCCGCGCGAATCTATTTGTGTCGCGCCACGACAAGGTACGAAATCGATAGCACGCCCCTCGACGTGCCGCACCATCCGTTGACCAACCTGCTCTCCGGCCACAGCCCGTCTGCTTGCCAATGCACAATACTACTCTACTACATTGCAACTTCTCAATCTCGTTCGGTACTCCTCTATCACCACACGATTAGCATACTACCATGTGCTGCGATAGAGACGGGCAACGGCTTCATCTAGCTGGATACCGTACTCGGGTCATTCTAATAATTTGTAAATCATTATACCAAGAAGCAATTATAGTGTAAATAAATAAATATCTATTATAATTTCTGATAAATTCAGCGCAATTACAGTAGATAATTTTGGGTTGCTCTTACCTGCTACGGCAAATTCAGAAAAATAGTCAATTTTATGGAAATTGTCCTTCCATGAGTAGACACGGGATCATATTTTCGTGTCTGTTTGGCTATTGATTATCAATAATTGTTATTTTTTAAATAAAATATACTCAAAATATTTGCCTTGTGTGAACTGCTTTCACTTGCAATATTCAACCGAAAACGGTGAGTCCGATTTTGGGAATAAAGTATGTACTTATATTGATAAAATTAAATTTTCTTATCTTCAATGAAATAATTAGATCTTAGGCTAAGTTATACTAACAACTTAGCTATTAGTGTGCGGTGTTAAAAGGCATATTAAATTTATTTAAAAACTCAGTACCTTACGAGATAATCTTGATGCATTGATATTTAACACGAAGTTAAAAGATGTACAAAAACTGAAAAATATTTCAGTATCTCTCAAGTTAATATTGAGGGTAATGTTTGCATTACCTTAAGTCAACGTCTTAAAATAATATGGTAATTTTTAAGTTTATAATAACATCTTTATAAGCGATGACGCATATACCTCACGAAGGTAACTCGAACAAAAGGGGCGCAGGTCGATTAAACCTATGTCGTGATGCAGTGCAATTATTACTCAGTCGATTCAGGAAAATAGTCCAAGGACGAGCTGTGGTTCAAAGGCCACCTTACCGTATGATTCGAAACACACCACGTTATTATGATACGGTCAAGCGTTTAGCCATTATACCACACGTTAAGTATCATCTAAGTATATTATGTAAAACGAAATCTATATATAATGACACGTAGTCTTGCACTAAAGTAGTGCATACGCTTCGAGTGGATATCGTTGGTATGGTGCGTGAAATATAGCGAACTGTGTATAGTGAGTACTATAAGATATACATATGTCTTTGTGTAGGTGATGCATGAAGGATGAGTCGCCGAGCGCGGCCGTGACATGGGAGCGCAGGCATGGGCTGGCGCGCCGTGCAACCGCCGCACATCGCCGCCGGCTTGCTCCTTCTGCTGCTAGTTAACCTGCCAGGTAATTCAATTTCCTCCAATATTTTCCTCTTGCTGCCAGGTTATTTCCACTTTTGCATGTGTTTGAAACAAGATTTTTAAGACATAATGTAGAACGATTTCGCTTATAACTTTGCGACCGACATCCTGCCTGACGTGAATTACTTCGACACTTTGCTTTTTAAATCTAGCAAGCTGGCTTTATGTGGTAAATTTTGATAAACTTCAAATGTTTGGAAGTTCTTTGAAGTCTCTGGGATGCTCGTTTTCTGACAATTGTTTTTTTGCTAAGATTACACACGTAACTTCGAAATATCTATGGTGCGAGCCCTGGATTTGAACCTGTAACCTCCTGTTTGACAGTCTGCTGTATTATTTATATTTAAATGTTGACGAACTGTGTTTGATCTGCTCCATTGGTTCGTGTGGTTGCAAAGGTGTTGTTGACTGTTCCAGTAACCTGCCACCAAGACCATCAAGATGCAGTGCACATCACGGCGATCCTCGGCGAGAGTGTCGTCTTCAACTGCCAGGTGGACTTCCCCGAAGACATCCCGGTGCCGTACGTGTTGCAGTGGGAGAAGAAGGTAGGCGAAACGGTACGACGGCCCACACTCCACTCTTACAATACAACGCTGCTCATCTACCGTGTGTGTATTTCTGTTCAATAGAGGATGGCTCGTCCCCGCGACGCGCCCGCTGACTGTAAAGTATATCTCGTGGTGTGTCGGCAACGACACCTCGTATTGTCCCGTGCTAGTGGTAAAGCGCGGGCGCCGCGGGCCGGGGGCGAGGCCCCGCCGCCTTCGCCGCCCTCGCCCCGCGAGCGCCTCTCGCACGCCTTTTGTGTTCTCTGCCTCTTCTGCGTATTGCCTCGTGTACCTTCTGCGCTCGTCGTCCGCGCGACCGGTCCGACTCACTACACCACAGTTATAAAGGCCTTCAAAGCGAGTCCGAGAGAGCAGCAGACCCCGTTAAATACGAGAATACACTTACACTGCCACTTTACATTAACGATAAGAGTTTTGTTTTGTAATTTATTTCCTGGGCGCACTTGTCACTGCCCGAGCCCGAGCTCGCGAGGCCGGGCGCACTGTGCTTCCACGGCTGGCACGGCACGCGCACCGCGCACGGCGCACGGCGCCTCACTCGCGCACTTGCGGCGGTTCTGTCTGTTTCTCTCTTCCTGTGGCTGTGGGCTTCTCCCACGCTCTGTCGCCAATACGTAGATTCGTGTACCAGTAATCAGTATTTAGTATATCTGTATTGTATCGTCTTGTTCCATATATACTATACTGACATGGACATCATTGAGCGTTTGTCTAATCTGTTGCATGTCGTAGATCTTTTGATATGCTTTTATTTATTTATTTTCTCATTTGGCACGAAATGTCATGAAATATAAATGATAATTAGAAAACGATAAATCTTAATATAACTGCCCTAAAACCTTACTAAAGTTTTACTGTTGTTTATTTTTCGCAAATAAATTAAATATGTTAATTTACATGCGCACAAGTGGTTCGCCACGAATATTATTCTTATTTTTTTGGAACATTTGTGCGTCCAATAAATTGATTAACTTAGATCGTATGCCGCGATCGATGACTTATAAAAGTATAATATGTTATAATTTGTCTCGTCATTTTGCATGTATGGGTATATTTTATTTTCGTAGTTAGTAGATGCTTGTATCTTGTGACAGTATGTATTAACGCTAAAATAACGCTATGTATGCCTTGGCGCGAGCAAACCTCACCACTGTTGCAAGATATTGATAGTCTGATTCTGTCTCTTCATTGAAACAATTGCTTATTGCCATGCTGATGTCGCAGGCAGAGTCGGAAACTTGTAGTAGTATAGATGATAAAACTGTATAACGACAATCAGTACATACGTATGTGAGACTTAGTTGTTAATGTGCGCACCGACACTAGACGTGTGATTAACTTGTGTTTTGTCGATGCGTAGGGACAGGACATCCCGATCTACATCTGGTACGAAAGCTATCCAACTCATAGCGGGGAGGGGTACGAAGGCAGAGTGTCCCGCGTCGCGCCAGACTCGCCTTATGGAGCGGCCAGTCTCAACCTCACCAACATCCGCGAGTCTGATCAGGTGAGCCTCTCGTACTGTCTTCACTCATTTCTGCCCTATCTGCAACACTGTAAACAGAATACATAAAACATAGAGCACAAACAGCTAGCGCTGTCGAGTCACGTATTTGTAGATAAGGCGACGCCACGGGCTCAATGTTTAAATTTGAACATTCAATATGTTATGTAATATCAGGGTTGGTACGAGTGTAAGGTGGTCTTCCTTAACCGTTCACCAAATCAACACAAGAACGGCACGTGGTTCCACTTGGACGTGCACGCGCCACCGCGCTTCTCCATCACACCGGAAGACATTATATACGTTAATTTAGGTATCCCCATTTCTCTTTATTACCCTTTACCAAGTAGCTAACAAGGATCAATAAAGAGTGACGCTGTTGTTTTATAGGAGATGCCATCATACTCAACTGCCAAGCGGAGGGCACGCCCACGCCTGAGATCTTATGGTACAAAGATGCGAACCCCGTAGAACCTTCAGGAACAGTGGGCATATTCAACGACGGGACTGAACTGCGAATAAGCAACATCAGACACGAGGACATTGGGGACTACACGTGTATCGCTCGCAACGGGGAAGGGCAAGTGTCGCACACGGCGCGCGTCATCATCGCGGGGGGAGCAGTCATCACCGTGAGTTTGCTTGCCAAGTACTTCAGATAAAACGCCGCATCCAACGTCTGAGCGTATTTGCAATAAAGCCTCATATTTTTCCAGATGCCCCCAACCAATCAGACTAAGTTAGAAGGAGAAAAAGTGCAATTTTCGTGTGAAGCGAAGGCTCTACCTGGCAACGTGACGGTGAAATGGTTTCGGGAAGGCGCGCCCGTCGCCGAAGTGGCCGCTCTAGAGACCAGAGTCACGATCCGAAGAGACGGAGCGCTCGTTATCAACCCGGTGGCTGCAGACGACTCGGGACAGTATTTATGTGAAGTATCCAACGGCATCGGGGACCCGCAAAGCGCATCGGCCTATTTAAATGTTGAATGTACGTTGCTAGTTATAAAATCTAAGAGGACAATCATTCAAAAGGCAGATAATTAGATAATGTATCAAGAAAAATCCGGTGGCCTGCAAGGGATAAATTCTTTTTACTTCGTATCAATTGTTCTGTTTGAAGTTTGAACACAGTCATGTAAAGTTGGTATTTATAAACTAATAGGTTAGGGCCACCGATTTTTTTACACAGTAGATATATAGCATTTTACAAACATCATATAAGAATCAACATTATTACATGTTAATGTAGTTGCATTAGCAATACAATGCCTTCGGAATAGATCCTCATTTTTCTTTGACATAGATAAATATCTTACCAAAAAATAAATTAACATTATAATTACCATGTGCAGATCCAGCAAAAGTAACGTTTACCCCGACTGTACAGTATTTGCCTTTTCGATTGGCTGGCGTGGTACAGTGTTACATAAAGGCGAACCCACCACTGCAGTACGTGACGTGGACCAAGGATAAAAGATTGTTGGAGCCGTACCAAACGAAGGACATTGTGATCATGAACAATGGCTCCCTGCTGTTCACCCGAGTCAATCAGAACCACCAGGGTCGGTATACCTGCACGCCTTACAACGCACAAGGAACGCAGGGATCTTCAGGTAATCCTTTAAATATTTAGTAAGTAATTGTAGTAAAATATAAGGAACCGAATAAAGCGAAGTGTTTAATGCAGGTCCAATGGAAGTATTAGTACGCAAACCTCCCGTGTTCACTGTGGAGCCGGAACCGTTGTATCAGAGAAAGGTACGTCACAACTTATACAAATCTTTTAGGTATATTCTAAATGCTAAAAGTAAACTGTCAATTCTCACCTAAGGTTTCGAAGGGCAACAACTACCGATCTCTAGGCAAATCGATTCTCGATATTGGCTATCCTGCCGTTAGCGTAGCCGTGTGTCATACTTGTCAATAGTGTGTCAATAAGTGATTCCACGGTCAAACCGAAATACGGTTTCGTGGTTTCATAGTTCTTATATAATTAGTGATTTTTAATAAATTAAAATAATAATAAGTTTGTCGCGTCGCAGGTAGGGGAGTCGGTGGAGATGCACTGCGAGGCGCAGGAGGCGGAGGGCACGCAGCGGCCCAGCGTGACGTGGCGCCGCCGCGACGGCCTGCCGCTGCAGAAGAGCCGCGTGCGCGCGCTGGGCGGCAACATCACCATCGACACGCTGCGCCGCCAGGACTTCGGCATCTACCAGTGCGTCGCCTCCAATGAGGTGCGCCTCGTCTCTTACACCCTTTTGTTCTCTAATATAGTGCGTTGGAGTAACACCATAATATTAGTGCATAGGGGTGAGAACGTAAACTCCATCATAATATGGGAGCTACGATCTTACCCCTTCCATCCTTGTCATACAATGTTACCTCAACGCACCCTATCTGCTTTTACATTTTGTAGCTGGGGTGCTTAGAAGGACATTTAACAAATATACCGTGTTTAGTGTTAGTCAATCAATTTTAAGGTTGTCTCAATTTACATTTATATGTAATTTGCTCGAGATTTACCTCGTATCTTGATCGATCCATGTTCAATATGATATCAACTTTTTGTAAGAGGATACCACTTTCGTGAAATCTTAGAATAATAACACCATCCCCGGTCTGATGCGTTTTGCTCCCACCACACACAAAAATGTGAAATATAGTGATCCGGCTGGATAGCATATCGATACGAAGGTGGTGGTACGCTTATAGGTGGCGACCATAGTGGCGGACACGCAGCTGGTGATCGAAGGCACGCAGCCGCACGCGCCCTACAACGTGTCGGGCACGGCCACGGAGTTCCAGGTCACGCTGCGCTGGCAGCCAGGCTACGCGGGCGGGCCCGACTACAAGCAGGACTACACCATCTGGTATCGAGAGGCGGGCTTTTCAGAGTGGACCAAAGTTCCTGTCACGCCGTCCGGTGCTACTTTTGTAAGTACCTGTCTATAGTAATCACTAACCTAGATTCGACTGATAGATAATGCCTCAGGCATTAAATCCACCTGTACACAATTTATAAATATTTAACCCGCAAAACATATACTCGTATGTAAGATAAATTTAGATAAATTGATTAATTAAAATTCCGCGAGATCATTTGAATAATGCTTTGAGTCACTTGTAGTCACTGAAATGGATATAATAAAATAATTACACAATAGATGTAGACTCATTGGGTGAATTTATTTATGGCTATTAAAGAAATTAATAAACATTTAAATTGTTTAATTAAATATTGTGTTGTTTCGATCATCAGGTAACAATAAATCGCCTTCAACCGGGAACCACGTACGAGTTTCAAGTGAACAGTAAGAATACAATCGGGGAAGGGATGATGAGCAAGGCTATCACAATAAGAACGCTGGGTACGAGTATACACGTGATACATAAATATATTCTACATGTGTAACATACTAACCTGGTGTTTGTGGGAATCGCACTAATTTACAACCTGCTTTTCTAGATGTAGGAGCGAAACCGAAGGTGGCACCAACACCCTCGGGACCTGTAGACAGAACTTTATTTCCGGACCCACCCGAAGGCTCTGGTATATATCTCTATCGCCTGCTTAACATTTAACACATTAACAAACTGACTTTGTTCTCTTAGGTGCTGTACATTATGGATTGGTGGTTGTGTACTGTGTACTTAGAAAAAAACTATGGCTTATACTAAACGACTTAATTACATTGGTCATACATATTTATGTAGAAGATGTACTTAAAAGATTTCTGACTTTGATATCGTGGGCAGAACACACAAGGCAAAACTTGGATGTTCTAGTAGCACCTCAGCCTATCCCTTCTGGGAAAAAGGCGTGAGTTAATTAATGTATGTACCTTCGACTATTTTATAAGTTGACAAATTGGAAAGTGATCAACACTTTTGATATCAGCTGACTGTGCTACGAGTGCAGAAACTGTTGCCAACATAAATGTGATAATATTGTTTCGTTATACGTTAGTAGACAATTAGATTAAACATTGAAAACGAAGTGATTTAAAGCGAATTAAATAGATTATCGTGTGGTTACTGTAAAGGTCCGAAGTCGGGTCCGCCGCGCAACCTGACGGTGACGGAGGTGCACAACGGGTTCCTCATCACGTGGCAGGCGCCGCTGGAGCGCGCGCATCTGGTGCAGTACTACACCATCAAGTACCGCACCGACGCGCAGTGGAAGACGCTCAACCGCGGACAGATCCGCCCCGAGGAGACCAGCTACCTCGGTACCGCACTTCAAATTAACTATATACCGATTATATTAAACATATGTGGTCTGTGGAGTAAAGATGCCAAAAAAAATTAGCGATATTTCTTTATTATTATTATTGCCAAAATCTATGAAGGTTTGCGTTAACATAGCATCATTCAGCAAAAATCAAAAGTTTTTGTATAACTTTGCAATGTTTCTAATTTCAGTAAAAAACTTAGTCGGCGGGCGCACGTATTACTTCCGTGTGCTGGCCAACTCGGCGACCAGCTACGAGAGTTCGGAGGAGGTGAAGTTCCCGGTGCCGGCGCGCGTGAAGCACAAAGCGATCACGGCGGGCGTGGTGGGCGGCATCTTGTTCTTCATAGTGGCCATCATCCTGTCTGTATGCGCGGTGAAGATCTGCAACAAGCGCAAACGACGCAAGCAAGAAAAAGGTGAGCGCCCGAGGGACAGGCGGCCGCTCGCTCGCTCGGCCACGGCACACACTATTAATGTCTCCCTACTAACTCTCCGAGTCCCAGAGTATCTGCCGTCCCCGACTCAAACACGAGGACCACGGTGACGCTTACATACCATATTGTCGGTGATGAAGCATATTTGTGGCATATATTCATATATTTGTCGGCGTCAAGATCGTACATTCGATCATATTTCATCATCCATCACTTTTATATTCAATGAAGACTATAATATGGCCTTTTTATGTACATATAACTTTTATTTATTTTAATTTACGTTCCTGTTTTAGTTAACATTGTTTGAGAAAGTCACAAATTGTACCCATATTTGGTAAACAATTTTGTTATTTGGCTAATGGCTTCATCGTATTTATTTGCTTCGATCATCTTGTCATATAACATTTTATGTTTATGCTAGTACAACAATGAAAATATACAACAAATAATTAATTTGTACCTATAACAGATAGTGGAAATACGTAGATAACAAATGGGATATTTATGATTTTCTATTTCATATATAATTTTTTTTACCCTGACACTACATAATCACCTCAATACATCGAATAGTTAGTAAAATATGTATATGGTATGCAGTTTTCCTCACGATGTTCCCCTTATCTTTATTAAAATATATAATTTCAAACAGGTGAAACTCTGTTGACTGTTCAGATCAAAGAATTAGTAATAATGTTATATTAATATAAATAAATGTTAATCAGGTATAAATATATTTATTTCTTTGGTTTACCTGATTCGCAGCAATAAATAGTTCAGGCCATAAAATAAGAATTAAACTGAATTGAGGCACCTAACAAACATGTAGATAAAGTTTTAAAGTATGGTTGATTTGATCCTTAGGTTTCATTTTGAACGAATTTTCCTTTAGCCTATGGCTTGGGCTGTATGGCCTAACAAGGTACTTATTTCCTCGATGCAATTTTTACTTAATTTACTTAAATTTCACTTAACGATTTTACTTGAACAATTTGATTAGGAGAAATCTATGCACATATACTTCTTAGTAAAGATTCGTACATGGCATTTATGCACAATTATCATTTTACATTAAAATCGCTGTCAAACAATTAATTTAAGATTACATTGAAATACAAAGACTAAAATATCAAACACGCAACGAACTTTGTAGTAATAAATTTAAAAGAATTATGCGTGGTTTATCTATTTTGATTGCTTATAATATATAGTATTGTACAATACGATGAACAATTCATGTAGTGTCGTCAGGTAACATAAATTTGAATTTACACCTAACATTTTGCCTCATTAAACATACTGCATTTTAGCATTTCACTTATCGCCGCATGCCGTTAAGGTGAGAGACACAGAACAGTTAAATATGATGACCCAAAAAAAGAGCCGTCGCTCTTCATTACGCTGAACACCCTAAACCATTTTTCCCAATTAATGGTACGCGTTTTCCTGAAGGTTCGTTAAGTTACTTGAAGGAGTACCTACCGGAGATAATCTGTTGGCTAAGTTAATGTGCCAAAAAAAGACCAGAAACAAAAATTGCTTATTTTTTCATATTAACAGGACGTAAGGTAAGGGTGTGCTCTACATAGGCGACGCAACATAAGATTTTCCCCACAGTATCACAGGCTCATTGGAGTTTCTGAGTATACTGCGGTGGCGCAGCGCCCCTACTCTATGCGATCCCGATATACAACAGAGTGCGTGACCTGTCGTGAACGCCCATAACACCTCAAACGAACGTCCAAATACTGTTACACTCCAATTGGAGTACAGATAAAATTTTCTGCGTCCGGCGTTCACACGAATGTAAATCGGGGCGATTCTCACCCTGGGACACCGGAACCCGGCTACTATCACCGCAAGCGTATCGGACTCAAACCTTGTACAACGTACTAAAAGGGAAGCATAACAGTTTTTTTCGTCCAAAAACGTCTTATATTTATTATTATGTATGCAACCCATACAGACAAATATAAGTACCTGTAATTAAAAATTGCAATTTGTTAAAAATTGGAAATACAGGCCATTTTATACTGACGAAAGTTTTTTAATATTATCGAAATTCTTTGACATACGGTCATTACAATTCGGACATAAAGGCGAAAATAAATGAAATTCAGCTATGGAATAAACCTGTTTTCTTGATACTCTACGACTGCGTCTTGGAACTGCAGAGTCTAATCGAGCACAATATTTCCAAGTAGGTTACATGCGAATAATTCTAACAGGAGCCCGTTTCGCTAACGGTATGACTTAACTCAAAACCGTGGCGCGTTTAAGTCTTTTGTATTACTCTTCTAACTATATTCAACTGTTCTGTGGTGAGTGTCATAACATTGCTTTTTACATTCTTCACTGAAAAGGACGTTCAAAATAAATAAAATATATGAACACACATTGGTACGTGTGTTCACTAATTGATAGTTCTCTATTGGTATAGAGCACTATAAATAAGTTTTATATACATATAAAAGTTAGCGTGAGGATTAAACATTAATATTTTTTTATACCTCAAGTTATAATATAGGGAGTGGTTTGATACCCAAATTCTATTAATATCCAGGGAGTATAATATTCCATAATTATATAGAAACGTCCTTTTCCGTGGAAATCGCTTTCAAGTTGACAATATGGTGGGTGTTGCGCGTTGACGCAACACGAGGGAGGTATTTGACGGTACGCGGCGCTGTGTGGCGGTGAAAGGGGGTGCGAGGTGGTGCAGGGTGGTGCGGGGCGGTGCGGGGTGGTGCGGGGCGGTGCGGGGCTCGGGTGCGTGTGTGGGTGGCGGGCGCGGGCGGCGGCCGCGGCGGGGCCGGCGGGAGCGACGCACTGCACGCGGTTAATGTTCAGAAATTATTCGATTACAGCATACAACATGGTAGCCGCGCGACTCACTGACCTACGCGCAGCCGACAGCACTCAAGTGCCTTTTAAAAAGTGAGTATACACTACACACTCTTCTGGTCTCTAGCGGCCGGTCTCTATTACCTCTCTCTCTATGATAAGTTTATATGGCTATCATAAGTTTATGTTGATGTATTTTTATAAGTGGGGGAAATCAGGGGTGAAACTAAGCTTTTATTTTTTGCTATATAGAAAAAGTACTGAATTTGATTATGATAATTTTATTACCAAATTATTATTCACATTGTTACTGCCCACCCAAGGCGTGTGGATGATTGTAAGAAATTCCACATTTAATAACAATTTCAATCAAGCTAATTTGGATGGACGAATAAATGGATAGCCGTTAGACCAATATACCATGTGTAATTAGTATTTCGTGATCTAATAAGATCTATTAAATATTACAACAATATTAAAAATTGTTACGTTCATCCCTGGTCACTCCTACATCTTTCTTTGTTTACTAAAACATAAACATAAACATAATGCATCAACATAATTATACTACTGGTAACTATTTCAACTTCTTGTTAATAATAGACAGTTTTTAGATACGGGCCGTAAATCATTGTTATGTACCTATGTTTAAAGCAACGCTAATCAAGATTTTAATTACATTCACGCCGCCACCTTACAGGAAATCAGGTCAGTTGGTAAATGATAATACTCTGTTTGAAACACAGGTTTTAAATGAATGATCACTTGGATAACATGTTATTGTCAAAGTCCGAAATAAATCCCGGGATTTCCTGATAAGTTCTTAAGATTCACCAATTCTTAATTACATAAGTGTTAAATATTCTACTTTTTAGTTATTTTTTATAGTTCCGTATTGGAAACGGAAAAAGAGGACCCTTAAGTACAGGAGTACAAACCTACGAGTACACTAATATTTTCATTGACCCAAAACGTATTACGTAAATTGGTAATATTTTTTTAAATTATGTTTCAGAAAATGTATAAAATAAATTAATAACATTAATTAGATTTTTTTGATAACCTTCATATGTGTTATTAACCATACACAGAAGAACTTCTTTGCACCAACAAAAATTAATATTTCTATCCAACTTATCCTTCAATTATTTTTGATCACCGTATCTTAATCAACTGTGTACTAACGGTCACAAAACAATCGGCACCAAATTTTACCCACAAGACTTACGAAAGTCTTATAATTTTCCGGTAAATCCTAATACATACTTAGCTTTACTAGTACTTTTACAGTAGGCAGCTTATTCTATGTAGGGTAAAAATTGAAATGGGGAAGAAATATTTTATGAGGCCTTCTTCCTCTTGGTAGAGCAAGAGGAAGTTTTTTAGTCCCATAAGTCTAATACGTAATCTTCACTCGAATTTACAGTTTTAATGGTCTTACAGCCACATTCATTTATGTCAATAAAATACCTAATGATTTCTTAGATTTACGCGAATGTTACATATTGAAAAAAAAAATATTATTTTCGGATTTTATGGCGGATTCGGTTTAATTTGATGCGCCTTTTGTGATCCGCCTCGTGGCAAAGAAAGCTGTAAAGTAATCGGAACATCACGCCGGGAAGATAAAAAAATGTACAAATTAAACCGGATCCCGCGATAAAATCCGTAAAAATTAGTTTTATTTCAATAAAATACCTCCATAGTAAAGATATTCTTCTTAACACCTATACCAATTATTTATTGAAATGTTTAATATATTTTTTTTTCAAAATGATGTTCTTACTCAGTATTAATCTATACATATAATAAAAATGTAAATGGTCGATGTCTGTACATGGAAGATATTTGAGAAATTTTAACGCGAGGGGTCTTTATAACAGCAACAGAAGCCAAAACAATTTTTTTTAGAATTTTTGTCTGTCTGTCTGTCTGTCTGTCTGTCTGTCTGTCTGTCTGTATGTTTGCTTGCGCATCACGCAAAAACTACTGCACCAAATGAGATGCGGTTTTCACAGTTGTATTGCTGTAGGTTCAACTTAAAAACTGGTATATGTTGCATTTACATACAGGGTGTTTCTTTTTGTTTGCTTGCACATTACTCAAAAACTACCGCACGAAATGAGATGCAATTTTCACAGTTATAATGGTGTTGGTCCAACTTAAAAACTGGTATATATTTCATTTACACACAGGGTGTTTCTTTTTATTTACCTGCGCTTTACGCAAGAACTAACGCACGAAATGAGATGCAGTTTTCACACTTATATAGGTGCAAGTCCAACTTAAAAACTGGTATTTGTCTTATTTACATACAGGGTGTTTCTTTTTGCTTGCTTGCGCATAACGCAAAAACTGCAAGACCAAATGAGATGCGGTTTTCACAGTTATATAGGTGCAAATCCAACTTAAAAACTGGTATATGTCTTATTTACATACAGGGTGTTTCTTTGTAGTATGGAAGATTAATGAGAAAAACTAATATGGGGGGGTCTTTATTAACGTAATAAAACCCAAAACAATGATTTTTACAATTATTGTCTGTTTGCCTGTTTGTCTGTTTGTCTGTGCGGTTGTGCACGATTAACTCAAAAACTGCTTAACGGATTTTGATGAAATTTGGTACGGAAGTAGCTGACACCTTGGATTAACACTTAGGCTATTTTTTATCCCGAAAAATTAAGTGTTCCCGTGGGATGAGGAAGGAATTCCGATATATTTGTTACTTTTTATACTCAAAGGGATGGGATGGGACTGGATTACATGCCTTGAGTAAGAATGAGACGGGACGGGCGGGATATAACGGGACAGGACGGGACGGGATTAGAAATACCAAATAATCTATACATTTATATTTTTTTAAATAATGTTAATCACGCAGACGAAGTTAGCGGGCAGAAGCTAGTTTAACATTAAATGTCTCTGAGTGCAGCAGTTAGAGCACTTAATTAATATAATGGTTCAAAGCACGAATGTTGTGGCCAATATTCGTCTATTGGTGGTATATGTCGTTTCTGCTACATTATGAATGGTATGAAAATGTTATACAATGTTTCACACAGATTTAGAGAACGCGGAATATCGAGTATAGTGCAATGTTTGCGATTCACGGCCAACTGGGTGTGGCCTGCGTCGCGGTGCGGCGGCGAGGCGCAGTACTGGGTGGCGGCGCGCGTGTCGGCCGCGTCGTCGAGCTCGCCGGCGCCGTCGCTGGCGCCCTCCTCGTCGGACGACGGCGGCTTCCTGCCGAGACTGCGTGCGCCGCTGCGGCCCTCGGCCGCGCCGCCGCTATTCCGCGCGTCGTCGCCTGCGCTGGCTCTGCATTGGCCACCGTGGCCGCCGTGGCCCCCTTGGGCCGCCGCTTGGACGCCGTGGTCGCCATTGCACGTATCGGACCTCAGCTCGGTGCCGTTTCCGAGCTCCGCCGACGGGTCGTTTCCGACGCCGCCGTCGCCGTTCCGCCTGCGCTCGCTGCGGCAGGGCGCCGCCGAGGCGGGGCGCGGCATCGCGAGCGCACTCGGCCGACAGCGCGCTCGGCCACAGTCGAGGCACGCGCGACCCCGCGCCCTCGCCGACCTGCCTCCCCCGCCGCACGAAGCCTCACCCGAGAGCCGCTCCTCGTCCAGCGGTTTCGGCAGCAAGAACGCGTCATCGTCTCAACAAAATCGGAGCAGCCGTACGGGGAGTCTCGCCGAATGGCGGCCGCCGCCGTACCGGCCGCCGCCGCCGGTGCCGCCTCCGCGGCCCAGCTCCGGCGAGCCCGGCGACGCGGGGTCGGTGGACGTGCACTACGAGTGGGACCGCGCCACTCGCACGCCGACCCCGTCGACGCCGGAGCGCACGCGCGTGCGACACTCGCGGGACGACGTGGAGGCGCGCGTGAGGGCCATGAAGGAGGAATTCCTGGAGTTCCGCAAGCGGCAGGCGCTGCGGCGGCGCTCGCCGGAGCCACTGGCCACGCTGGCGCCGCCCGCGCCCACCGCGACCTCTGCGCCCGCCGAAACTGTCTGCTGACGTCGGAGTTACACAGTGCCGTGGAGTATTCCCGGCTGCCCTGTTCCCCACCGAGCCCTTTGATTTATTAAATTTCCTGGATCCTCATAGCATGTCATCCGTGAATTGTAGTATGGATCCATTTAAACCTTTATATTATGATGACCCGGTATGGCGACAAATTTGTTTTATCGATTTAATTACCTGAAAACATGTAATTGAGCTCCAAACGCATCGGGAAGGCGGGCAACTACGAAGTAGCTATGATTTAATATGTTCACGGTTTAGCGTTAAAACATCCCACCACAGTCACTTGCTGAAAGGGCAAGTGACTTATTATATTAGATAAATATTTAGATTCCATGGTCGAGTCGTATGGACCTAATACGTCTAAGGTACGTTTAAAAGTGGATGCCGTGGCGTTTTGCGTTCGCACTGTCTGTTAACCATATCATTTATATGAACATGTCAATTAATTGATTGAAATGGAAGTCGAATAATTTTTACTTGATACAGATAGTTAAAGATAGTAAAACCGCGATGAATACAATATGTATGATAGCACCAAAATAAATTACAACGACGAATGACATAGATCCACAAGTAAAACATTATCATTGTTACCACTTATATGGACAGATTGGAACATTGAAGGCAGATGTTTTTGAATGCTTACGGAAGGCAGGCGCGCGGATCCTGCAAGCGGCGAACAGGCAGTGCGGATGACGTTCACCTAAACGCTTTAGGTATGAGCGGGGATGCATCCACGAAACCGCTCATACCATTATATTGTAGTTATTATTGTAACTAATTACGAATAATGATATGATAAAAGAACCTCACTTCGCCGTGTCTGCTGAGCGAGAGATGAGTCCACACTGTACAGCGACTAGCGCGGCCAGCCACTCACCGCTCTCGTAATAACCGCTCGAGGCGCTCCGTGTCCTCTTTAATACTACATCAGTTAGATACGTCCCGTCGCTCAGTCGGACACCGATGGCGAGGGTTCATTTATAAATATAATATACAACAAAATAATCATTAAGTAGATTTTAGACATAATTTAGAACGGGATGGAAACATGTGTTATTGTATTTGTTTATACGTTTAATGGATTATTTTAAAGTACAAATTTTATTATGTTTTATTATTTATATAGAACAATAATTTAAATTGAAAATGTACATATGTAAAGATATTAGATATTATACACTTATTTATTTAGGTATGATGCGGAATGATTCTGAAGAACTGTTTGCATATACTTGTGTGGCACTAGACACTGTCGCCATTGGACACTGCCGAATAATCATATTCAATACGATCGTTAGTTTGTATTTTTATATTATTGTTTGTGACCGCATGCGCTCGCACGACACGCAAGGCCGCCCTCGCGCCGACTAGCGAGTCGCGAGTCGCGAGCAGCGAGCAGTGACGGCGCTGAGCGCGACTCGCGACCGCCGCTCCCCACACACCAGTCCCGAAGACACGAGGCCTGGCTGTTGCTAATTCATTGCCATTTGTGAACCATAACTAATATAATGTAGCGACTTAGCGTGTCGATGCCCAAAGTCGCAAATGTTCAGTCAATTGTTTTGTATTAACTCGCCTATCTTATAAGTATTTTTATCCAAGTTGTACGTGTTTTGTTCAAACAATTGTTCAAATTAGGTTGAAACACAATACGTGTCCACATGTTATTATTTTCATATGATTTACCTGTCGGTTCCTGGAGAGATCCCACCTATATAGTTGACCAGTCACAACAAAGACTGTTTAGTGTTACGTTTGTTATTAGGTTTACTTATTGTGTCAAATGTGCTCTTAGATATTTCCTTGCATGCACGTTGCACTTTTTTGTACCTATTATTTGTGGTGCAGAAGTTTTTTATTCGAAAATCGTGTTAAGGAACTTCTAAGAAATAAGTATAAAAATGTACGCTTTAAAGAAATTGAATAAATTACTCGTAACAGATAGCTAGGTAGGTATGATAAGGTGTAGTTATGTATACGCATGCACGGACGGGAGCGCCTGCGGATGCGTGCGGATGTCGGGCGGGCGCCGGCGGGCGCTGGGCGGGGCGGCAGGCGGCACGCACGCACCGCGCGCTCTCCACGGGATGCGGTCAGGTTGTACAACGCGCCACGCGCCGCCAATACGTTTCAGTACCTACCATCCACTACAGCGAACAAACCTAACTAATATTACTTTGATGCCGATGATCGTTCATTTAGTAATAAGCTGCAAATAACGACACATTACTCTTTTGTTCCGTTTATTTATATTAACAACGACAAATGTTCGCTGACTTCCGCTAAAATGTTACACTTAGAATATTAGGAGGGCAATTTGTGCAATAAAGTATTCAATATGTATTACTGATACGAATATATGTATATGCTCAAATATTTTGACTGACCAACTGTAAAATAATATTGGTAAACAAAAAACAAACTCGCAAGGAAATTCCGTGCTTTGATAATATCGAGGTTTTATAACATTAGACACACATAAGTGAGATAGCTCCGGCGCTGTGGTTGACGGTCACGGTCCAAGTATTGCACCGCGATGTCCGGCGGGAAGTGTGTCGTGGCCCGTGTGTCAACAAGCGCAATGCATCACGCACGAGCACGCAGGACGGCACACTGCACGCTGTACATGTACGCTGTATGCACATTGTGTAGATTTCCCGTTTTCATGGATAGTAGGCATATCACGAGACCGCGTTCACAAGACTTAATTTTGGAAATTATACGAATATTCAGTTTGAGCGTTACACTGTAAATATGGAATGGGTCCTCGCGTCAGCAGCGAGCATATGACGTTCCCGAGTCGCCACTCGCCGCATGGCTGCCGTTGCAGCGCCATCGCTCTAGGTGCACAACTACATACATTTAAGTAGTTTGCGTAGGGTATATACGCCTAAAGTTCACTTGTTTTAAAGCATTATCCATGCAATCATTGTAACAACAATCAAGACTTAAAATTCAATTAAATTGTGCTGTTTACGGCATACTTAGTTATTATTTCGACAATTTTATTATTATTGTACGTACAAGGATAAGAAAAAGTAATATATAGCTCAAACCATGTGATATCTAGTCTTTTTCCATTATAAAATTATCCTTCCTTTACAAATTAGGCAAAAATTGCAAGTCTACTTGATTCCACCTAAATACTTACATATAAGCATAGCGTATACATATTTGTTTGACGTGCCGTAGATACTCAATCGATAAACACTAGCGGTACAAAGTACAAACTGCTGTCGGAGCACTTACCTGCCAGCCTTCTAGAACGGCCCTCGTCACCTGTCACTCGTCCTCCTCAGTTCCGTTGCGTTACATCCCTGTTCCGTACAATGTACGTTTATTATACATATGTAGTATTTCCAACAAGAACCTAAAATCGTTCCAAATCTCTATAGACTTATATGAAAAAGATAGCAATATTTTAGAGTAATGTAAATCGTATATCAGTTTGTATAAACGAAGGTAAGAGTAAATGAAGTTTCTTGCACATTGGCAGTACCTATGTTATGCGGTGAAACAGAGCACCCAATATTAAAACTTACTACATTATGCACAATATCTCAGCACGAGTGGTATTAACGTAATCGAATATTTATCATATATCATACTGAGCACCTTAATTGTTACAACAAAGCAACAATAAGTTTGCCTGAGTTCAAAACCAAAATTGCACAACTAACATTTTTACGACTTGATATATTCATTTTCATTTAAAGAATATTTTTAGTTGTAAGTGTTGAGGTCATGATGTGTTTACTGTGTAAGCACGAGGATTCAATTCAAAAGAAATAAAAATACAATAACGTTGCTATGATTACCAAGTTGTATTATTTACTCATCCATCATAAAATATCCTTCTTTGTGACAAATGAGTTTTACCCTATCAGCTTATTCCAAATGCAAACATGCAGCTACATAACATGTAGCGTTAGATGTTTCGCAGCTAATTGCAGACCAAGTTCTTAGTGATCCGTAAGATAAATAAAACGTCCCTTAATTAAGAAATACAGGGGGAATTCTTCGAGTGGGTGTGAATAGCCAAATTCGAAATTATGAGGAATCGCGAAACATACTGAAAAGAATCATGAACCCGATTTTGATGAAAACCAAAACGGCATACATGGATTTAAAAAAAATATTATTCCTGGCAAAGAATCGAACCCAATTTTGAAAAAAAACACGTGCTGTATTGTAACACCATTCGATGACGTTTCTAATAAATATCAAATTCTAAGAAATAATAATATAGCGGAAACTAATGAAAAGAGGTCATTTTACATTTTACATTTTCTTTTTCTTTCGTTACCTTTAGGTCCACCTCGCCTCCCTGCGATGGGATAGTAATTTTGAAAAAATCATATTTAGATGGATAATTTATTAAAAAAAAACCTAAGACGTCGACGAATAAATAGAAGACCAATAAAAGGCCTCCACGTGGTATATTATGCGTCTCCAAAAACTACTGGTAGGTACTGTTTTAAGGTAATTACTTAAATTGGTACTGCATAACCCCGTTACGTAATATAAGTCCATAATACACTTTTTTCACCTGCATCTATGGCCACAAATCGACGAAATTAACCCCTGACCATATTATATGAGACATTGTACCGATTTTGCACATTGATAAGGATTTTTCGGTTTGGACGTCATAAGATAGTTATCGTATACTTAATCAATAAACTTCATCAATTTGTAAAAGAATCTATTACCAAATTGATTTATTATGAATAATGTATTACAGAACCTACAAAAGAAATTGCTGGTTATACGTGGCCGATTTCAAAATAATTTCATATACACCTAATATATGCAGGCGTAACATCACCAACCTAGTTCATTTTAAGCTACTTGCAATGTGCACAAGACGCCAAGAAAAATGTACATTTTGAAACGAACACTTGCTGTAATCCTGTATATATTTGGTGACTTTTTTTTTGTAATATCTTAGAGACAAATTCAAAACAAATTGACACTATCTATAAAGCTATGAACATATAAAATCTAGGTAAAAGCAAAATTTCAATAGACTGCGGGGCGCAGACTGATTGTGAGTCGGCTGTGAAACGAGGAACTGCAGGTTCAGTGCCCACACCTAGACAAATGTTTGTATGATCCGCATATATATATATGCGGATCATACAAACATTTTATATATATATATATATATATATACGCGGATACCCAGAAACATATATAAATAAATAAATAGTCTGGGTGTTCTGACTTCTGAGACTGCAAAGTTTCTTGTAGTTGCCGATTTCCACGGCAAAATTGTTTGTTACTATGTTACTATGGGTTTAGAACTAGGAGAGTGACTGTTGTTGCAGCTCAAACATTATACATCCGAGCTAGGACATAATATGAGTACGTGGACGAGTAAACAGGCTAGTCATACATTAATAATGCGTTGTGATTGATGTTTCTTTAGGCATAAACTATAGTAGGTATACAACATGTAATTTATTTAATCCACTCTGCGATAATAGTACGTTCAGAAAAAGCTACTGAATTGAACTCAACACTTTTGTCGTGGCAAGGTTGCTTATGAATTTATAAAACCTCTATGAAAAGTTCATTTATGTTATTAGCTTACATATTTGTTTATTGTAAAATTGATTTAAAGCTCTTTACTTGCGTTTCAGTTTTGTTCGATTTATTTGTAATGTTTATAACTTAGCTGGTTGATGGTTCGAATGTCATAGAAAAAAGGGTTGTTGATTAAGTAGCTTATACCTACTGAACATACGAGTAATACTATCAAAGTGCACATATAATTATGTTACTAGTTGTATAACCATTAAATTGCCATTCCTACTGTTATTTACACGCATCGATACTAGGTTCTTTGTAAAAAATAGTTATTGAATAAAATGATATTAAAATCATTGCTGTTAATTACATTATATATTTTTTTGTATTGCCTATAAATGTTACTTTTAACTAAAGGTTCGAACGCTCTCCCGTACGAGAATGAATACGGACCCGAATATGGCGAAGAATGGATAATATTCCTTGATGATAATGGCAACAACCACACCATGAATTTTTCTTCATTGCCGACTGACTCTAAAAACTTTATATTTGGGGACGTTTACTTCAATTTGTACACCAGGTACAAGTCAAAATAATTTTAGTATTTTATTTTGTGGAGTAACACGCACAGTCAATATTGTTTTTCAGACAAAATAATGAGTCGGAAGCATTACATGTACCCATCGATGACGCCCTCATCTCGAGCCAGTACTTTAACTCGTCGAACAACCTCAAAGTTATTACCCATGGATGGTTATCCAATGCAAATGCTCATTGGTTGCAAACATTGAAAGAAGGCTTTTTGAAAATTGAAGACGTAAATATTATAACTGTAGATTGGGGAGAATTAGCCGAGAATCCTGTATATCCTTGGCCCGCTTGCAGCACTAGATATGTTGGAAAACGAACAGCCAAGCTACTAAACTCGTTGGCGATGAAATACCAAGTTAATGATAAACATGTCCATTTAATAGGCTTCAGCTTAGGAGCTCAAGTAATGGGTTACACGGGAATGTTTACGAATTTCACTATAAATAGAATAACAGGTGAGGATACATAATTTTACTTATATTGGCAGGTTTTTCGGGCCTTGTCAATTGTGCCGCTTGTTCACAGCGCATACAGTACGGTATCGAATACTAAGCTCACACGTTAGCTCGATGCGTTCGATATTATTATTAAACAAAATACATGTATTTTCAATTAAACCCATTTATTAATAGTTATTGAAATAAGTAAAATCAAAAAATATTTTATTTTTGTGATATCTATTGATTTTACCTAGATTTATTTTTGGGGTATCTCACACCCCACCTTGTACGGGGCGGGAGTTTTAGTCTTGTACACGGAAGGTCTGAAACGCACAAACAACATAGAAATAAGTTGAAATTATTGAAAAGCTCTTTCCATTATTGACCTGTGTAATTGTTTATTTTGCATTCTTTTTTAGGACTTGATCCGGCCAGACCCTTATTTGAACTACCTCGAATGCCACGTACCTACCGTCTAGACAAGAGCGATGCGAATTTTGTAGATATAATTCACACTTGCGGTGGCGTGTATGGTTACAAAGCAAGCCATGGTCACGCCGATTTTTACCCAAACAATGGAAAACCGAAGCAACCAGGTTGCGAAGGCGTGCAACAAGTCATAGGTGAAACAAATATTTACATAGTATAATTTAAAATTGCTTGCAGCATATGTCTAAATGCTTAGATCTTCCAAACTAGGTACTTGGGTTTGATGCTGGTTATCACTAATGGAAAGATAATTAAATCATAAAGGTTACATCAATAATATTTTTTTTAGTAGGGCTCATGCAACTCACTGGATAACCTTTAGCGTGTTTATTGTAATTAATGTCCCGGAGATTCTCCAATTAGTGTGGAGTGTCGTCATGTAATATCTGCACATAAACGAAGCCGGAATAGGCAGCTAATTATTAATACTTAGATAAAATTTGTGACCACAAGAGCCCCTGGATGCAGGTCGTATTCAATACACCGCCTTGAAAATCTTTTAGGAAGCTAATGCTAAAGGACATATTATTGAGACTCATGAGATAAAACCCAAATGTAATATTTGGCATATATCTTGATATATTTCAGAAGCCTGCAGTCATGGCAGATCGACAGAATTTTATGGGGAATCAATTATTACCGCTACGCCATTTAGGGCCTACCCGTGTGATAGTTGGCAGAAATTCACCACAGGAGAATGCTCGGAAAATTCCACGATCATGGGCAATGGGGCCTCCCCAAATATGGTCGGCGACTTTTATCTACACACTAATAACGATCCTCCATATGCTATAGAAGAAAATTTATTCAACAATTTTATTTAAACATGCCCAAGTTATTAAATTTATTTTTGCAGTATTGTGCCTATTGTTATTAAAAGTCAGTATACACAAATAAAGAAATAATTCAGTTTCAGTACATATATGAAATACAAATATAAACGTATGTGGTTTGAACTTTGAATAGTTGTACTGGTAGTAGGTCTCTGATACGTGAGGCCGCCTGGGTAGGCACTAGGTACCACAGCAATATCTATTTCTCTCGCCAAACAACAGTGTAAGTGTACTGACTGTTGTTCCGGTTTGAAGGATATTGCAGCCAGAGTAACTACTGATCATAGTGAGACTTAACATCTTATGTCTCAGGACTGTGGGATGCCAAGCAATGCTTTGTAATTTATGGTATTATTTCCTTATACTAATGTCCATGAGCGGCCGTATCGCTTACCATCAAGCGAATAGCATGCTTGTCTCGCCATTCATTGCAATAAAAAAACATTCTATTAATTATTATGAAATTGGTACTTATTCACTCATAAAACTGTAACCATATATTTAGTAAAGGACTGTTTTGTTGACACTGCATTAAATCCGAATTCTGACTACAACTTGGTTATTTAATTTATGTACATGTTTATTGTAACCATATATGATAGTCTTGAAGCCGCCGTTTTTAAATCATATCCATGAAATTAAGATACATATGTTTGATGTAACCATTAATAGTCTTCAAGCCGCCATATCCATGAAATTAAAAGATTCTCATATTATTACCGTGGTAAAAATATTTTAAAATCTAGGGTTCTAGGGTATAACAATAGTATCCAAAAACAAAAGAAAATACATAACTAATGAAAACTTTTTTATTTTCAAAATACCCAAAGTATTATAATAAGTAAATCACAATACTTTAGAAACAGAATATACAACTATACATAGACAACAACTATTTACCATTCCTACTTTTCTATAAATACAAGTAAATTCTGTTATAAAGTTTTGAGTTCAATATAACCAAGAACTTTAACAATAACAATAGTAAAATTTTACAGATTGTTTTATAAGTACAACAAGAAGCAATTAAATCACATCTTTTTTTGCTCAGTCGACGACAAATTTATTTTTATCATCATTTACAATGAAGAATAATACCACCGAAATGTTAAATACTGATATATACCTTAAACTAGATAATTCTTCACTTGTTTCTAGTGTTCTGTAACAAACATATCTCATTAGTCTATTATTTTTTAATGCTGTGCAATGATTGACATGAAATTTATAATCAGAATAAAATTAATATACTTCATTATTGTTCAGTCGGGAAAAGAAGACAAAAAATGTTATATCATCATGATAATTGCAGACAACATAATGTGACTCTGCATCAATAATATCCAGCGAAGTTAAGAAAATGTATACTAACTGTTAAAAAATGAATAACAAATTTCCATTCGGCGCAGTCTGCAGACGTCTCAGCCAACCTCCGCGCTGTAATTAAACAATATTGATTAATAAATAACCAATTCAAACGAATATTTCGTACTATACACTTTATGGTAAGAGAACGTCATAGCGAACAATACAACAATTCACACGTCGTAACTCTTACAAGTTTCTTAAACTATATAGTTATCATTATTATATTGTCTTATGCAAATTGCTGTATTGTCCCAGTGATGTACTCTTAAATCAGATTTATAAGCTTTATACTTCAGTATATTTCAGTCGGGAAAAGAAGACAAAATATAAAAATCATCATAATATATTTTCAAATTTACGGCACAAGCGTGAGAATTCTAAAACATTTGAGAAAAATCTTCAAACATAAATAGTGCGTAGGGTTAAGAACGTAAACTCCTTTATAATATAGGATTTATGTTCTTACCCCTTCCATCCTTGTATTACGGTGTAACCCCAACGCACCCTACTTGACTGAAATTATGATTGTTTGAAAGCCAAAATCCCCCTCTTTTTTATATAAACAAAACTCATGCCAGACCGTAAATGAATAAATCATTTATATCAATAGATAGTAAGAACACAATATTAAATACCTTTAAAAAAAATTCAAGCGACGCTTTAATGTTGAAAACAGCCAGTGCCAATGCCAAGGTCATCTGAAAATAAAAAATAAAATTTTACTTAATACTGAACAAAACAACAGTCTACAAACGTGCAAATACTTGTTAATTAAAATCCGAGTGGGAGCTTTCTTCCGGCCTAAGCATGTACGGTACGACTACAAAGCTGAGGTGTCGGGTTCGAATCCCGGGTCGGGCAAAGTGATATTCGGTTTTTGTATTCATTATCAGCCCGGAGTCAGGAATTTGTGCCCGATATGGCGCAAACCACCTTGTGTATATGTTTTTGGGTTTGAACTATCTGATATTAATTACTCGGGACTGGTCTTTGTGGACGGAAGAGTGACTGTATGATGTCTTAGTGCAGAAATAAAACCAGTAAAATGTAGGTGACACTTGTCAACCTATGCGTATCCACTTAAGCATATAGGGTGTATCGAAACTGCGACTGAAAACATAGCCAAGTGATAGTTTTAGTGACTTCAGACACAACGAAACTAAAAATTCCGCAAAATAATTGTTTTTTAGGGTGAAGGAAAACATCGTGAGGAAACCTGCATACCGTAGCGATTTTAAAGAATTTCTACGGTATGTAAGTCCGCCAACCCGCACTAGGCCAGCGTGGTGGACTATATGGCTTAACCACGCTCAATCGATTCCCTCGATTGTAGAGTAGGCCCGTACCCTGCAGTGGGACGTATATGGGCTGATATATAGATATAGATAATTGTTTTTTGTAATGTTTTACCCATCCTCATGTTTGAGCGGTAAATACGTAGTTTTGCCTAAAATAATAATATACACCCTTTTATTTTTAGAGACCCAATGGTACGAAAGAGTTTAAATTAATATTTTAGCAATTTTAAAAAATTGTAAAAAAAAACTGTTTTTTCGAAATTTTTTATTGCATTCTATCTATAGTCACTAAAACTACCACCTGGCTTCGTTGTCGGTCGCAGTCTGTATATACCCGGTATAAATGCGTGAGATTTTATCACCGCCGCTTTGAAGCCAAAAGTAGTATCTAGTTAGTTACAATTATTGAAAAAATATAAAACTAAATCACGAATTATAAGTGTAAAATAATTACCTTGTAATGAACCTGGGCACGGCTTAACTAAAAACAGAAACCTGTAAATATAATAAAGTAAAGTTAATATAAAAAAACAACAAATTAAATGAAACATAAGCTAACATCTCAACATTAGTACGGACTCAAGAAAAAATTAAAAGGTGCAAACAAATATTTCGTATTTACTTCTTAGCAAATGGAATATTTTATTAATTTAAAAAAATAATGGTCAAATAATTTATGCGAACATCAAACAATTCCTTTCTCGTAATCAAACACATAGGTTTTATGATTCAAAACTTTTGAGTTGCAACATGTAATTATTGGACTTACTAAATATTAATTTAATACCATTTATCCGAAATCAAGTTTGGCAATAATATAAATAGAACAGGAGGGAGTTTAAATATATTGTTAAATGGGTTCAATTAAGCTGTTTGGGAATCGAATCTGTAATGGGACAGAGAAAACAGTTTACGAAGTGGTGCGCGCTGGCCATAAATGAAAAAATATATTACAATAGGTAATCAATTATCCTTCTTCGACAAATTTTTGTCAAAGCTATACATAGATGTTTTCCATTACAAATATATAACCAGATATATGTCACGGCCGCAATAGGCGACAATTAATGGATTTCTCATGGAAGTTTTTAACTTTACTAATAATCATATACATATTACGTATAAAGCAATCTCTAAATGCAACTAAATGCATCAAAGTTATACGGGTTCATAGAGGAAATCATTTTTAGGGTTCCCTACCAAAAGGTGAAACGGAACCCATATAGAGGACTACACCGTTGTCACAAAAAAAACTGTAGAATACTTTCCATTGACGTACAACATTGAAATTTGGAAAAATGTATAGAATTATTCGAAAAATCCGAATATCTGAAAAATTTTGCTTGAAAAATATTTCTTTTGCGATTACCTACTTATGATTGTAGTCGTAACGAATGGAACAGCGGTACTGTATCATATGCGGAAGCCTTGCTGCACCAGTTCCGATTCGCACTTAGCCGATTTTTATTGGCAGAATGTCTCTCGTATAAAATGCTATTAGAAATTAGAAATTATGCGAGAAAACAAGGAGGACCTAGAAAATCATTTTCTACAATACTATTTCCAGAATTTAACTACATGTTGCTGTCTTCGCATCATAAACCACTTGGCGAAGTGGTCTTTGATTGGCTCAAGACAGTATTTATATATTTCACTCTCACTGATAAATATTTCATCCATAATCCATTTTCAACCATTTTCATAGTCCTGTTCTCACACAAAAATGCGAGTCTTATGTCAATGGTATCGGGAACTACGAGACTTCCTGATCTCGCAATCAACCAGTCAAAAAAATTATAAAATATTTCCAAACTTCGTTTCAACACAATGAGGTTGTAATTGTACCTTTTTATGGAAAAAGAATAATTACTCTTAATAAATAAGACTTTTTCGATTAAAAATATCATTTGAAATACGATTTATCCGTTTATTCATTGTTTTGGCTATATTTTTATTTTATTTATTGTAAAGTATTTATGCTATTCGCTACAGTTATGACATCTGTTTTGTTAAATATCTTGATCACAAAACACTGAGACCAGAATCAAATATAATAATTTTGAATAGATTATACAAATAATATAGGAGGTTTATTGCATTACAATTCTTATATACGATAATGTTATTCTTATACACGAAATTTAATGTTTTGGATTGTACCTATCCGAAAAAATATAGTTAATATTCGGTAAACATTTGTATACTTATTATGAAATTGCCGTTTCTTTACACAGCCTTAATTTACCATAAAGTATAATAGCATAAAGTCGAATTCTTTTAAAATCAAATTAAAGCTAAATTAACGGACCACCCAAACTTCAAGACAAAAAGACAGTTCTTCGACCAAGTCAAAAGAAAACGCACGGTACTGTGTATACGACTTATCTGCGTCGCATACATAAAGCGTTTTAGGATCTAGCAGTTAATGCAAAAATGTATTACGAAGAATTATTACTGATTAAGACATCTTTACTACAAGGTCAGCCCGACAGAAACTGCAGAACACGCTTTAACACGCAAGTTTCTCTTATCTACAAACCTTCTAAGTCCACGCTAATGATTTCCATTCTGAAAATAGTTCAACCCTTATTATGTCTATCACTTAATAAATTTCCATAACCTGTTTTATTTATGGATATATTTCAAAGGTTTCTTTTAACGAAATGGAGGAGATGAATATTGTTAAAAATAATTTTCTTGTACATACAATAAATAGAAAAATTACACCAAACTTAGTTGGTGTACAATTACTATTTTTTAGTTTTTTTTTTTATAATTACCTGCGGGCCAGAAAAAATTGATATGCACTCGTGCATTTCAATGTGTCCTGAAAAAAAAGACGCGTGTCTGACGCAGTCAATGTGGTAAATAAAAAATATCTCCTGTCTCCCATATGCTATGAAGTTCTGTTTCTACACAAAACGGCAATTTCATAAATATGACATCTTTAATGAAACCAGCTAAATTGTATACTTATAATAAGGGTGTATACAATAGTTGTAAGGAATTCAAATATAATTTTAGCACTTCTTATGCTACCTGTAGGCATAAAATAGCAAAATTTCGGTAACGATAACTGTATAACAGTTCTCACTGATCGCACTAAGTTTAAATATATATTCGTACACATGCTTATCGGTGAAAGGAGAATTTAAAAAAATACATGTGTAACTGTAACTATCAATGTTATAAAATTTTAGACAACAGTTACATAATATAAAAAATGCATTGCTTACTAGAAAACTTACCAGTTCAATAAGCTGTAGAATATGAAACAAATGAACCCAGCATATCATTTCTGGGCAGAAAATAAAGCGGGCGTCTCGTTTATGGTTCATCTTCCGGGGTAGTTTCATAACGTTCTTCTTGAAATCTTCTGGTCCATGCATATAGGAGAAAGGCTAGCAACATGGTCGTTCAAACCGGAACACAACAGTGCATTTAAACTACTGTTTGGCAGGAGAAATAGACATTGCGGTGGTACCAACCCAGGCGGCCTCTCGCATATGAGAGACCTACCACCAGTAGAAAACTATAGTATCGACTAAAATAAAGGGCTTTTTATCAGGGGAAAGAAGAGATGTAGGTATTCATACTTGATTTATAAACTGGATACTGCATGTACGAGTACATATATATGCTTGAAGACTTGGATAATCTAGGCGCTATAATCGAAAACCTTTTGTTACCCTCTAATAGTTTTAAGATGTAGTGGGGGTGATTGCTCGGTATTTCCTTAATAGATCGAAATTCGTAATAAGACGATCAGTAGAGGACAAGGTATGGATAACAAAAATAAATTAGCCAGCTTGCCAGCAAACTAGCAAGTAAATGCGAAAGTTGACAGGGCGTTTATGGAGAACAGTGAAGACTGATGTGTCTGAAAATTCTTGAATAGAGGTCACACACTGGCAAATGAAGCAGCGAGCATCCTCCCACAACAAGACCAAACGATCCAGTAAAAGATAATTCATCCTTTAATAACGCCGCTTCCAACAGGACCCAGTGGAATGTTTTAAGAGAAGGCTGTTCTTGAAGAGCACTTCCCTTAGATGATGATGATAATGATGATGTTTGAAGAAAGATCTAGGAAATAGTTTAATAAAAAGGTGCCCATTACTTTGTTACTTTGCCACGATCAAATCGATAAAAGCGAATTGCGCCCTTTTGAGCCCACGTATTAATCATTTTAAATTTACCAACTGCAAAAAATATATTTTATCCACGGAACACAAAAAAAAATACGATTGCAAAAACAAACTCCTTACAGAAAGGCAAAATTTGTCATCAATTTAGAAGCTCAGTGAATCGGTTTATCTTTAAGTGCAAGTTATATCTTCAGAGCTCAATTATGATCAGTTATGGCCTACGCACACCGGGACGTAATGGCAATATTGTTTTTTTACAAAGGATATTCGAACTTATCTGGTAGAAATACAACATCAATTCCAATGCTTTAAATTGATGCCGTGGCATGGAAAGGGATTTCTCGATGCCGCGGCATTCCTGCCAGATAAGTTTGAATATCCTTTGGCGATAAATTAAATCCGTTGCCATGCCATCCCGGTCTGCGCTGGCCTTTACTCGTTTTTTTATTTAATAGGTCCGGCAAACATGTCATCTGATGGTAAGTAATCACTGCCGCCCACGAACATCCACAACGTTTGGATCATAGATGTGTTGCTGGATCAAATCGGGAGAGGAGCAGGAAGGAAAAAGTATGGGAAGAGGAAAAGGGTTATTGGGCATTCGGCAATCTCACTCACCGAACGAAACGCGACGGCAAAACTGTCACTTCGATTTCCTGTGAAACAGTGGTACCGCCCCGGACAAGCCACGTGTTGGCCTATACCGGGTTTATCAAGACTGCCGAAAACGAAGCCGGGTGGTAGTGTTAGTGGTTACAGACACAATGCAACAAAAAAATTCGCAATAAAAGGACAGATTTTTTTTCAATTTTTAAAAAATCATCTTGGTTGGGTGGTAAATACCTAGTTTATGCGAAGATAGTAATTTAAACATTTACCTACCATTGCGTCTTTAAAAATAAAAAGGTGTATATCATTATTTTAGGAAACTATGTATTCATAACTCAAACACGACCATAAAAGTAAAAAAAAAAGAATTGTATTCATTTTTTGCGAATTTTTTTGTTGCAATTTGTCTGAAGTCACAAATACTACCACCTGACTTCATTTTCGGTCGCAGTCTTGATATACCCGGTATAATCAACTGAGGGCCAGGAAGGAAGTAGTTCGCTACGAAACGCGTCGGAATTTATGCCCTTTCGCTTCTAGTCAATCTTTTAATATTTAATGTTGATAGATTTTTTCAAAATTTATCGTTCCTCAAACAAATTTAATAATTGTTATTTTACAAATTAATATTGTTGCCGATAGTAAGACGGCAGAAAAATCGGGCAACGGTAGCTTGCGCTGGCAGCAATAGAAGCGCTCCGAAAAAATCCCACAACAAATTAACTGTGATATGGGTACGCAATTTCGGTTAGTCTCAAATAACAAACATAAAATTCTAGATGTTCGCCCAGGATTTGGAAATGTATTTCACTTCTTGAATTACAGCGTTGCGGTCGTCAACTCCGTGTCAAGAACAAGCTTACAAGCACATCATCAAGAATAATGTCATCGAAGCTGAAATAATCTAATACAACTCTAAACCCATGCAAATGTGAGACATTAATACATTTATCAAAACTTCAACTTTTTGCGTCATTAATTGGGTCATCAGCTTCGGCGTTGAAGGCCTGTTAAAATTAAATACATAATGAAATAGATATGACAAATACATATTATATTTGAACTACATTACAAAAAGAATATAGTGAAACAGGAGGGGCAAGAATATTAATCTACGACCTTCAAATATTTTAATAATAATAGGTACCCAAAAGTTACTTGAATGGCCAGTCTTATGGTATCATCATTAAAACATTATAAATACACAATTCTGAAAATTTAACAGGTACAGTAGACTGTAGAAAATTATTTACGATTCCATTAACTATTCCATATTCTTGGGAAAATGTTCAAACTTTATGGTATACCGCAAATACATAAATTTAATGGATTTTATTAGTTTCACACCTAGGAATTCGATTTCAAGTATCCAAAAGAAACAAAATAACAATATAAGGAAATCTTTGAGCAGTGTCTCAATTACATTACAGTAGGGTCTCGATAATCCTAATGCCTAGTAATCCAAACGACACCCTCTGTCCACACAAATAAGACAATTACACTTCTGACCAAGTGGAGGATAGTCGTGGTCCCGAAGATGAGCAAAATTAAAATAATTGAATTACTTTTATTTAAATTACTCTTTTTTTTTATTTCAATTACAAAAACTTTGTATATCATTGAAGTAACTTGAAGTAAATTTTAAACAGTTATAACCATGGTTGCGATCCGTGAAACGACGCTAAGGTTTTGTAATACCGAAAAGTCTCTAGTAGTTTCCGATTCTTACGAAACAAGTCTTATATCTTAGGGCGCTGTGCATAGTCAAAATAGGCTTCTTTAAACATTTTTTAAATTAAAATGTGTGTTAATCTTGATCATATTTATAAGTGGACCATTGTGTTCAAAATACGGTTTCGTTAAATTCTCTCGATAAAAAAAACATAAAGTAACCATTAAAACTTAAATTTACGCTTGCTAGAATTGTAACTGTATTATTTATTAACAAATCTTGATAAAATTAATAAGATATGTAACATATTGCTAAATAACGAGTCGAATAAAACATCGCGACATCGCGGCGCAGTCATTTTTTTTGCGCCTTAACGTGTGGTTAGAACTTCTCGTACGTATCTGTGTATTTATAGACGTACAAATTAGGTATCTAAAATAAAACTTGGTTAAACTACTTGCGTACATAATTGCGAACGCTCCGTAACTCCGAAAAGGGTGTCAATGTTCAGTGATCGGATTATCGAGACCTTAATCTAATACGTTACAGTAAAAGCTCTAACAAAGATACACATCTTAAGGTTTACGAACTCGAAAGTCAAAAATGTTCTCTGATTATAAATTAATCTGAAATAATTCATTTAACATTTATTCATTCGATAACTAAAATAGGTTTAAAAACTCACTATGAATAAGACGTTTAATAAATATGCCTGTAGCGTGGCTGTTTCTAATAGATTCTGATCGATTTTACATAGTAAAGTCGTTCTAAATCTGTCATACAGTGCGATTGCACTCGGAATAATGTACTCATAAATAGAATAAAATAAATTATATTGTACATAGATAGTAAAAAATTATATATCAATATAATTATACAATATCAACAATCATGCTAAAATAAAAACTTATCTTTAAACTTAGATCACTTACCAACACATTAAATTGCTAGTTTTACTTTTTACATGTCCGCGTTTTTCCATTACGCGGATTTTATAGTGCAATTGTATACTCTGTTAATAATGTACGAGTTTAGGAGCAGCTCATCATCACTCGTCTTTGCTATCACAAGTGTGTAACTTGCTGTCATTATAGACAATGTATACGAAGGTATACGCATAGTTTTCTCGCAAGATGGCGATTCTACAAATCCTTTTTCAACGTCAAGAAGACAATTTGGTCGGTGTTTATCAATCACGTTAGCTGCTTAGTTCCCGGCAAAGTTCTTACATATAAGGGAATACAATATAAGTGATTTGTTCTTATAAATCTCTGAAAGATGCTTTTTAAATTCACTTCACTAACAAAAATTAAAAATACTACTATCCTGTCAAGAGATAAACGACAGGATAGAACTAACCAATCATTAATACAAAAAAATGCACCTGAGTTTAATCGTCGATCGATGATTTTTTAACCCGAAGAAAACTGTTGGATGTCCCCTTACGAAACTCCGACGTAGGCTAGAAGTGATATTCATACATCAGCCTTTCAGCCCGGCGCACTTGCAGCTATTGCGGCCGGACTGGGTTTTTAAGAAGCATACACTGTCGTACATTATGCGAGGCGCCGCATTTTCTAGGATGAGATGCAACCTGACTTTTCCCTTGGCGCAATACTAACCCCTCTGTTCGGGAGCACAAATACCTCCAATCACTGCATCGGTCGGTCACCCATTTGAAATCGACGACAGACACGAGGCCAAGCGCTCTGGCACCCATCTCGGACTGCTTAGCAGGAAGTTGCCGTCGAGTTTTAAATTTTTCAAGTTATATCGTGTTTTTTTTTTCGTTTGTCGCCAACTTCCATACTTCGGTTCTTTTTAAAAAACATAATATTTTAGCTATCGTGGTAACATTTTATACTACTGAGACTGATAACTAAAACTATAATCAAGCTCGACAGGTTCCTTACTGCACCATATTTAAATATTGTAAGAACCATTGATTTAAAAACTAAGGATAGGCCGTTCAGAACATTGGGAGTATCAATAAGATAGTCGTGAAATTCGCGCCGTCTGTTAGACTATTTTGTAACTGCATCGAAATAAAGATGCTAAAAAAATTTCAAATAACTTAGGTAATGTAATAGATTTTTTTCGTAACGGTGATAATAATTATTATCTTTTTTCTTTTCAATAAACTTTCTGTCGTAATACAAAGTAGGCATTGTCAAAATCGTTGCGAGTGACGACTAATTTTAGCAACGCTTCACTTGAGAATAGGCACTGAAGCCATTAATTAATTTTATTATTCTAATAAGCCATTTTTAAAAAGCGTTTCCAGTTACATTTATGTACCCCATGTCCGTACCACAAGATTTTCTTAGATTAAATTCAGCGTGCGGGCTAGGCCAGGCCGAACTACTAGTATTCTGTTATAATTTGTACGTCTTATTTTTGCACTCATACCAAGGTTCTTAAGAAAATCTTAAGATCTGCATCCATCCATAGATACGGAGACTAAAATTCCGCACACGCCTATATTAGAAAATCTGCTCCCGCAACATCCGTCCACATCCATCGTCACCGGCACAACACAGTAGGGTGTTTCTAACTTTATGATCTTATTTGTTTTAAAAGCGTCAAAGTACCATTCAAATTAAATGTGTATTATGTTATAATATATTACAACTAATCATATGATTAAATACACGTTTAAAATTGCTGTGGTTGCTGTCTGACGTTGTCGTTTTGTTCAAAACTGTGCAATATCAGTACTTGCCACTACTAGGCCCACAGCCAAACGGATTTCATAAGATGTAAAAAAAAACTATATGTGCAATATTTGAAAGAGAAATGCTTACTTATTACCTTATTTGAGAAGTAAAAAAAAACAAAAATATGGCATGCGCATTACTCGTTCAGTTTGATCCGCTTTCATTGAATATAGTTGATTAATTTTATCATGAACAAATATATTTTGGAATAGCGCAACTTGTCACGTGGCAGATTCTAATCTGTGACAGAATAGAAAAGTGCTGTGATGGTAGAATCTTACCACAATATCCCCTGCTAACCTTAAAGAGACTAATAGGGGTCTACGAAGTCGCTGGTTGCCGCTCACCGAAGAGAGCAGCGGCAGTGGGCACGCATGGCCCGTATACGACGCAATACCCCCATCAAAATTATTAGCAGCGCATCTGTACTGTCGTTGAAGCTGCGATTAATGTAGGTCTCTGAGTTGAACGAAGCAGCCGCGGTCTAATAAGCTTAAAGCTCAACTCGGTCGGACCCCAGCACGGCAGCAGCATATAAACGAAGCGGATGACTGGAAGACTCGTCAAGTGATCTCTCTTTCTTCTCACTCACCTAGGGCTTGCTGAAAAAGTGCTATTAAGATCGCGCACGAAAAATCTTGTGGCTTGCTCAGTAACAGTTATAATGAATTAACAACCGCCTCTTATTAAAGCATTACCTCTGCATAGTTTTTCAGAGGTTGTAAAAGAAATAAAAAATATCGATCAAAGAAAGGTATAGGCGTAAAATAAGGGATATGAAATCTGTCATTTAGTTGCTTGTGACGATTAGATCTACAATAATAGAATATTACAGGTTTTTAAATTCAGTAGATTCGTGTAGTTGTACAATAATAAATATTAAATAGTACTTCTATCTTATATTTCATAATATTATGATGGCTTTGATTTTCAATTATACAGGGTATATCCAGACTGCGGCCGAAAACGAGGCCAGGTGGTAGTATTAGTGACTTCAGACACAATGCAACTAAAAAATTTCTTTGGATCTAGATAACCAATATTCAATATACCCCCCTTCAATAAATCCTTCATTAAACCTTACACCATAAACACATTAATATAACAAATTCATTACAAATTTTATTTATAAAGCATTACACAGAAAATAGTTCCCCAAACCTCACCATAAATGCACGATTAGTTAAAGGCCTAATTTGTAGCAGGAGCGAATTTCAAATTAATTTGAATTGGTAAAATAGTTGGAAACGACAGGACACATTCTTTGTTTGTATTTGCAAGTCCAAAAATTAGTATAGTTTTAACAGACCTTAAATTCAGGTCAAAGTTGTACACTCACCATAACCGATCGAAAAGTCAACTTAACACTCAAGCAATTGCTTATGGGCTTATTGGGCCCAGGCCTCTTATAATAGAAGTTGTCGCTTCCAAGCTACCGCTCTTAATAACTGTTGAAAATATTTGTGCAGTAGAACATATTTTTGTATTGCTTATTTCGTGATGAGAAATATAGGCGAAAATATTCATAATCGATACACATTTTAGTACACGTAAATGAGGAAATAAAAAATAAACTTTAGTCAGTAAATGTCTGGAAATGGCAAGGAGAAAATTTCTGTGTTATAATATACAATGTACTTTACAATGTTGCTATACTTGAACTGTCATAGTAATGTGTAGGGATAAAATAATCCAACAATTACAAAATATTGATTTCGACATCGTAAAAAATTGTGGAAGTTCGACTTTTTTACATTTGTTAATATACATGCTTGTTTGCAGTCTATAATATAAAAAAAAAACATTATACATAACTTTCAGGGGACATACGTTAATCATTAGAAAGAAAATGAAGAAAAAAATGAAATGAAGATATAATCAATTAATAAATAAAATCTACGTCGATTTGTAAGATATTAAAAAAAAATATATGTGCTAAATAATTCGATTAATTTTATACCATTAACTCATCGATTATAATATTAAATTAGTACATAAAAGCAACTATTCAATAGCATTCAATAGCTTTGAATATAGCCCCCTCAATAAAATCTGGGGTCCGATGGACTCGGTTGCGATTCTGTGTCACAAAACATGTGCATTACATGTTAATGCTTACGTAATTAGGGTTTTTATGAGAAGAATGAGGAATCTTCAGTCATAAAAACATGCTAGAAATGAAACAGAATCTGGAAAACAAGAACATCGAAGTCGCTGGTAAAAACGGTGTCAATAAAATGGTCGTCCTTGGCAAATAGAAACTAAATGATGGCTGTATCATAAGCTCATAATGCAAATCCCTACTATTACCTTTTAATCCAAAAGCATTCTTTGCCGTGTATAATCAGATTCCAAGTTATACTCACGTTATAATTATATAACTTTATCTTCAATTATTATCTACAACCGAAATGAGTTTCAGAACGATATTTCCGATTTACTTTTTATTAAGGCTTTTAATACATTGTTAATTTGCCTAATATTTTAAGTTAAACCTTATTATATAATGTAAATTAGATATTAGTTTAGCGCTTTAGCCTGTTAACATTTTTTGGCGATTAAGGCAATAGCTTTATGCAGTAAAATGACTTTTTCAAATATAGCAAAAAATATTTTTTCCCCACAATCTAAATTCAAGATAAACAAGTATCTGGATATTGGGTATCAGTTATTCTCATGAACCGTCATTAATAATCGAGAATCATCGATTAGTCAATCCATTTCAATTAACATTTTCCCCATCTGTCCATCAGCAGGCCATATTTGAAATGATAGGGAAGTTATATGAGATCTTCCACTTTGCAATATCCAACGGTCTAACCGTTGGATATTGCCAGGACCGCACACAATGAGATTAGGCGATAATATTTTACCGCCTATAGTGAAAAGGTTATAAGGATAGTCAAATAATCCAAAAATATTTTAGTGACTAATTTATTTATTTATTTATTTAAGTTAAATAAAGTTTGCACTCAAATTAAAATTACTTAACCTTCTTATAAAATCAACCCAAACGTCGACAACAAAATAATAATGTGCTAATTTCTCTCACGCAGGATAATCTAGAACGTAGATGTACACACGCTAGCACTATTAAGAAAACACGAATATATTTGCTGAGGGTGATTTTTCTGGGCAATCGCAATCAAAAAGGTTTAATAACGAAAAAAAAAGTATTTTAAGTCATTTGTGATCTTACATTGTTTGGGAGAGTTCACATCGCATAAGATGCGACACGTGTAAGTTAAAACTAGTAACATCAATGAAGGTTATATCTACCGCCTATTAAATAATAGTGCATTGCGTTTAGATATCTACAAAAACATATTAATACAGATATCGTAAACGTAGCTATGAATTAATGTTATTCAAAAGTGTAAACATGATTAAAATTTGAAACCTCGTCAAAAAAGCTACTCAGACCCAAAATGTAGGTATTAGATGATATTCGTAGGAAGTGCAAATTTGTAAAAACGGCGTGAACATCGACACACGGAGATCGAGAGGTCCATGGAATAGTTTTTGGACAGCAATTCATAGACTATGATTTTTTAATATTGGATAACACGTGGTTCCACACAGGCAGTCTTCCGCGATTATATAAATATGCCTTAGAAATAAGTTAACTACCACAAACACACAACTTAAACCGAATAAAACACGTATAGGTTTTGTTTTGTCATTGGAAGGAGCAAAAGCTGTTGAATGAAATAACCGCTGTTGTCAAATAATAAAATAGACCTTAGTGGAAGAGTGAAAGAAATTGTTCTAAATGGATACAGATCTATATGCAAGACATACATGCATGATTTTCAATATCATTTTTCCTATAGATGCTTTCAAAACCTTATCAAAAACGTGCAATTTGTCATTTTATTTTTAAGGAATTCATATTAATTACAATATTTTATTGTATACTTTTTGTTAAATGTACACAAATAAAAATATATTATTATTTCTAGAAAATACGACATTTTATTCGTGTTCCTTTATTTTTGCCGGTGTGTACAATAATACCTATTTTATAACGCATCTAACGGAAACGTCCATCGGTCACGTCATGTAGTGAAAAAATAAAAGTGACATATGTGACCATAAAACGTAACACTACACTGAACTTACACGTCACATATAACATACTAGTTTGTCGTCGCTATCGGGTAGCTAAAACTATCAATATAACATACATGTTTATTACAATAATTATAAATATACATCTGAAGAGATTTGTGAATGGATTGCTTGAAATAGGTACAAATATTAAAACTCTTTCCGAAACGGCGAATAAAATAAACTTCAGGTCACTGAGAAATACATATTTGCAAATAATAGTGCAGTCATGTCTGATAGTTTAATTTATCTGAGAAGAGTCGCTACAGATTACCGTATAGTGTTATTACATTTAACTCTAATCTTATTATTGTAATACTTTAAAATGCATCTCCTATTCGGTGTCAAAGCTTTATAAGAAGTAAATTCAATTAACCTAAATACTTACTACTGTGATTTTTTTAAATCTGTGTCAATCACATAGACATCTATTTTATTATTAATACATTTTTTCTCTATAAAAAAGTCCTCAGTTAGTTCAAATAAGGATAAGAGACGTTACGTTACGGTAACTTTTGCGTATTATGTCACGGTGTAAAATATGCACTTACTCCCAAATTACTATGTGAAGACGACTGACAGACGTTTGTTCAAGGTAGAACAGAGAGGACAATTAACGGGAATATCTAAAAGGGCACCAAAACGGCAGAAAACGTTTTTCATTCAAAAAAATAACCTAATTTACCAATAACTATCGTTATATTTATACACCATAAGAAGCTGCAGATTTAAATATTGTAAATTACCGAAATCTATAAAAAAACTGTATTCCAAAAGGTATTTTTGCTAAATGTTTTTGTTGAATGTTATTAAAAAACTGTAATTAAAGCAATATAAATTAATTATTACAGATTTTCAGTATGATTTTGTTTAACGATTATTTAAATAATCGTAAATATAATGGTTTCTTAGATTTACGCGAATGTTACACATTGAAATAAAACTATTTTTACGGATTTTATCGCGATTTGGTTTAATTTTTACATTTTTTAATCCGCTCTGTGACTGTTACAATTAAACCTGTTGACTAATACCTCAGTCCGCCCCGTGACCACGAAAGCTGAAAAGCAATCGAAACGTCGGGAAGTTAAAAAATGTAAAAATTAAACCAAATCGCGATAAAATCCGTAAAAATAGTTTTATTTTAATCGTAAATAACTACAAAATTAAGCATCCATAGCACTAATCATTTGCGTTCCGTTCTCATTGCAAGTTCCATAGTTATAAAATAAGTATAAAAATATGATTTCCATTAAATTAGACAAAGATTCGTATTACAGTTCCAAACACATACAATTGTAGTTACCTATTAGATATGCGTACTACGATATTTTCCAAGTTTGTAGTGCTGTATAAATAAAAAAATATATTAAGTAAATTATGAAATAGTTTTACGTTGAATTAAAAGTATCGAAAACGTCAGAACTCTTCACATAGCAATTGTAATATATGAAAATACCATACAGACAACTAGAAATAAGTGTAGAAACATATTATATTTCTCCCTAGTCTGTGTTTATGTGATAACAAATCGGATGCATTCACACAGATATAAACGACGTTTAATTAAATTCATCGTTTACATCTATTTTTCATGAATTTGTACACTGTGTACTGTATTTGAAGTATGTAATAACTGATTCTTTTTCAGATTACTCTACCGGATAAATCTCTTATTTGTAACTAACCAACGACAAGAAATATAATATAAACTACATATTTGATGCAGTCATCCAGCAAATAATAGAATCGCGAGTGCAACACCGGCATCGCCTTAGAACCGACGACGTTTATTCGGGTAATCGTCCACTTGGCGGGGTCCCTCCCAACCACGGCCCGGCGGCATGTCCTCAAAACTTCCGCGGCCCATGTCGTACTGGTCTCTGAAGCCTCCATCCTAAGTAAGCAACCACAATACTTTCCAATATTTTCTACTACTACTTATTTACATAAATTAAATATAGACAATATTACCCACTCACATGGCACAACAAAGTAAAATTTTACTCCATAAAACCGTAGAAATGCTTTTCAATTTTCTTGGACGCAGCAATATACCGTATTAAACTACTTTAAGCATAACGCTGAACATGACAACCCAATTGGGTTGTAAACTTGTCATACGGGTGAATTTCCAGTGCGTAAATTTGAGCTAAAATTAACGATAATATTACGCATAGGCAAGTATATACGTGTTTCTTTTAATATGCTTTTGTAGTTTTTTTTTTCATCGCCATACGACAGATTCATAGTAAATAGTTTTCCTTTTACTGTATATTACAATGTTCTTTCAATTTACTTCATAATCACGTGACAGTTATTCCACTAGTATATGTAACAGTGCGTAATTTAGTAGATAAGATTCAACTAAAGGTACTGACAGCATGTCTTATAGATACTTAGCGCCAATGGAAGGAGCAGGGTTAATATAAGTATTAAATGGAGGGGAAGAAATATTTTTTTATTGGACCCCCAGTTTTTTCACTGACCCAGCAAAACCAGAAAATTAAAACTAAAATGACAAACTCTATCAATATTTAAACTGATTTTCAAATTCGCCAGTACCCTAATTACTTCATAATTGATGAATACAACTATAAGATCATTATCTAAAAGCAACTAAGTTATTTTGTTTAGCTAAATTACACCCAATTCCTCTTATTTTATTATGGTCCTAGTCTTTGAAAGCAAACAGAGATAACCTCATCATTCATTGAAATTGCCCACACCCGCAATAATGTAAAGGAGATGTTTCAGAAATACATAAAGGTGAAGACTTGACGACATTAAAGTCCTAAAACACGACCGCTACAAGTCCATTCGTTGTCACAGACAAGTCAATTTGTTTAATTAGGCGTCATGTAGAAATTCAATGATCTTCGAACAAATCTCTTTTTTGTACCAAACGTTATACCAGTCGGCGACCTGGGTCCACTTTTCAGTTCGATGATCACCATCTCACCGTATTCCATTCGAGGTTATGAGTTTGGATGCATGAAGTACTACAGGCTTGATACGCCCCTCCCTCGATGTGGTTTCAATTAATATCATCATGTCTCCACCATACAGTACCCTGGGCTAAAACCAGTACCTACTACTAATATAAAATATAACTCGTCAACTCATCCGTTTTTCTTAAAGAAATATTTTATACTGTTTTATATGTGGGTACAAATAAAATAGTCAGTTAATAAAGAGTTACAACAAACTAAGAATTATGGCTATAAAATATCACGTTGACAACTTTCAAAATGCACATCACATGTCTGATACACCATGACAAGTATTCATAGGCTGCGTATCTAACAGTGGTGAGAGCAATGATACTGCGAAGTAAAGCTGTCAAACGGAGTGACCGTTTTGCACCAGATATATTTGAGGAAGCTGAGCGGTGCGAGGATGCCTAGCTAACTTATATTTATCGTCTAATTTGCTCCCCTTCTGGTACGCCGTACGAGGTCGGAGGGGTATGTTAGTGTCACTGGCCTTCCGTGAGCGCCCGACACGCTTGCGGATATTTTGGCTGTGATGGGACTAAGTAGCTCTAGTCAACTACACCTAGCACACATACTTCGCTCGCAAACAGTCGTACACGTCTCACAATTTGTATGTAAAAATACTTACTTTCACTAGCCATTTCCTATTAAAGCAGCGCTCGCAGCGAGATTGGGAAAATAAAGTATTGGTGGATGGTTTACTCGAATAGCGCTTACCCTCCTCGTATATCCCTGGTGAATACCCAACTTTCGATGTTTTAATTTTGAAATAATACATATATTGTCAATATCAAACTAGCAAAAGCCGTACTTAATATTGTGAGTTAGGTGAAGTGGGGGCACGCCTTGGGCTTACAATCATCTCACCATTTTATGACAAAGAAAATTCATGGTGTCTCCCTAAAAATATTACCCCCCAATAGGGATGATGACTGATAAAAAGGATTAATAAAATTATGATGTAGAATAATTATATGTATTATAAGGAATCTAATAATATAAATTTGCTTGAGATTATAATTGCGATTAATTATATTTTAGTAAAAATAAAAGAAGAAAACCTAAGAATCCGCCATATTAGATGAAACGCCAATAGAAAGCGAGTGACGTTTCACTTTCGTAAATAGTACTTTGGTTGACAGTTGACTCCACGCGAACTTCCATAACATTTGGTAACTAGAACCAGAATAAGTTTTCAAGTACTTATATACACAGCTATTGGTATAATACCTAAAGTAAACGAATGAAATCTAGCCTCATAATTGATCGATTGTGTTATTAGCAGTATATTATGTATTAGTTCTGATTATAAGTTTTCTGGGCGCGTGAATCATTATAAACGTTGTAAAAACTTACATCAAAATGGTCTTCACAGAAATATATTACTGAGTTTGATGATACAGATGCTATCTCGCCTTGCAATTTTTATTAGCCACATATTTCTAACATTTTTGTTCGTTGTAACGTTAATAAATAACTTATTCGGAGTTTCTATCGATGTATTTTTACATTGTGGAACTGAACACCATCGATACACATTAGGATTCATAATTATTAAAGAATTTGATGAAATTAATTTATCACAACAAACTTAAAAACAAAGAACTGTCAAATGTTTACGAAAGCCTGACGTCACACGCGGACGCCATTACTAATCTAGCGGTTTGGAGCAGAGTATAAATTATTTTAGTTGAAACGAATTTTTTTCCTGCAAAACCTAACTTTTTTTCTGAAATAAACTGTATTTTAAGCTAAGTTATTGTATACGAACATTCTGAAGTAGTTTCCCAAAATCAGTCATCATGCCTATTCATTCGTTTTTCAGTTGCCAAGTATATCCGATTGTTTTCTTACAATTGCCATATTTTTTGTCTAATTTGAAGACGTAGGTAGACGTTTTGGCCCAAAATGAAACATCTCCTTTGGAGGAATCTTTAAAATGTAAATGGGTAAACTTGGGAACCTTATTGGTAAATTTATTGAAGCTTTTTTGTTTGTGCAACACGAACCACTTAGCTTATAGACACTGCTATGCGCGTTTTATTTAATTTTTTATTTACTATGCACACGTCACAGTTTGCGGAATGCAACGGTTGTTACAAAGTAAATATAAACATAATAGTTCAAACCCACTATTTCGGCAGAGGGATAAGAACGAACTAACATTATTTACCAAAATAGTAAGGTACCCTAGTTTGTATTGGAACCTGTTGTTTTATTTTAATTTTACATTGTGCACAGTCCTACAACCATTTGACAATAAATATCACGATTAAATGTACCGTCCGTTTATCTATTTATGAATCTCTAAAACTAAATAAACACGCATACATATTTTAATAAAATTTAAGAAATATTCTGCATTATCAGTGGTGTGGGTGGCAAAAGGTCGTGACTCGTGAGTCGTGATGACCGCTGTGACTCTCCTGTGCATCGTCAATAGGCCAATTGGTCCTTTGGACAGCAAAGATAAACAGCTAAACTCTAAAGGATTTATGTTTACTTTGCAAAGCATGATAGCTAAGGTGTGAATTTTACTTTATTACTAGAACTTTAAGATTTTTTGTTACATAAATTCTTTCATATTTTTAATCAGATTGTTTATATGAGAAAAAAATATACATTTGGAACAGTCGAATATATTTTTTCTACTAAACTAATACAAATCCTGTCGTCTCCCCGATAAAAAATATCAGTTTGGCATTTAAATGGCTGCATGTTTAAGAACAGAAATTATAAAGGCCCTATATTTTAATAATATATAATACATACTACATATCTTCGTCAATATAATGTGATCGATCGACGTATTCTTATTTATATTTTTAATTATATGTTTTTTTGTGAATTATTAAAGTACGAAAATCTATAATTGATTTCGAAACAAGTAAAATATTATTTCAGTATATTAGTTTAATGAATTTAAGTGACAAGTAATTTCGTAAAGTGGAAGTTGTGCTCTATAGTATATTTAAAAAAATCCAAGAAAAGAACATAACTGGATTTTAAGTAAGTAGCTATGAACGTAAATAGGAAAACGTACAACTTACAAGTTAGAATTAAGAAGTTTTTAATGCATTTCAGTTTTTTATGCAGGTCGGTAAATAATGGTTAAATCCTAAAAATGTCGTTAAGGTTCTTATGGCAAGCCAATTTGGCTTATACTTTTTCAATTTTTAAGAGTATAATGAAACATGAGTCAACGTGCAAATCACAAGTAAAACTTGTAGTTTTGCGATTGAACCCTTTCAAAATACGTATTCAAGCGTACTCACCATAGGCTGCTGTTGATCGAACATGCCCTGTTCTTGCCGGTCCAGCATAGAGTTCAGCCGCTGTGCCTGCGGACGAGAGCGGCGTTAGAGACGTGTGAGAGTGTGTGCGTGTGGCGGCAGGTGTGTGTGGGTGTGTGTGTGCGGGCGCGTACCTGCACGAAGAGCGTGTTCTCCTGCTGGCGGCGGCGCAGCTCGTCGTCCTGCAGGCGCATGCGCGCGGCCAGCTCGGTCTCGGTGCGCATGAGCTGCGCGCGCTCCTGGTCGCGGCGCTCGTCGGCGGCGCGCTCGGCGAGCTCCCAGCTGCGCTTCTGGCGCTCGCGGTCCTGCTCGCGCTGGCGCAGCTGCTCGCGCAGCAGCTCCGTCTCGTGCTCGTACCTGGCGAGGAGCGAGCGTGTCATGCCTGTGCCTGCCCGACCGCGATCTCGGGTACCGTTCAGAATATACTCACTTGGCGTATTCCATTTGAGCCTCCAATTTCTCTTCTTCGGCCGCCAATTCTTTTTTGAGCGCGTCCTCCTTCTGGCGATGCAGTTCGTGGAGCTGCTTCCATCTGGTGCCATATTCGTGTTCGAAGCTTCCAGATTCCGAAAAACGAGGTCCAATCTGTACAATGGAATGTTAGAAAAGTTATTAAATTTTCAATGGAACACACCAATTGACCTAAAACTCACGTATTAAAAGAACACGACATATTCAATTTTTATGTATATAAAAATAGTATATGATTACCTCACGTGCTCTTAAAAATTCGGGATGTTTCTTGGGCAAGTTCTTTTCTGGATATCCATCAAATTCATCTGGTTCCTCAAAACTCTCTACAATTACTGGTCGAAGTGACCTATAACAAAATATAAATGAATACGTATTTCAAACAAAATTATGTCAATACTGCAACAATAGAATACTTACGATGTCAAAAAGAAGCATTTCTCAGTGCAGTTACGTATGGCACCCAATGCGCTAGGTTTACGCGCAAACTCAACAACGCCTTCACCTAAAGTTTTCCCTCTTTCGTCCACCTTAACATACGCCCTTTCAATTTTTCCAAATATTTCAAAGGCACGATATAGAAGTTCATTAGAAACGAAAGGAGGCAGATTTTTCACTCGAACGGCACTGTTATGCGGTGCAAACCTGACTCTTAATGTTCTGTTGCCTCTCATTTTACCATCCAATTCGCGCTTTGCTCTTTCAGCATTCACTCTATAATCCTAGTAGAAGAATAATTTTCATCATTAATTGATCTTTAAAAAAAATAAAGAGATCTACAATTGAAGTTATTGCATACCATCTTTATAAATCCAAAATTCTTTTCTTTGTTAAGAAATAATTCTGCTGTTTCACCAAATGGTGCAAACAAGCTCAAAATTTCTTCCTCTGTTGCATCATTGGTGAGATTACCGATATACAATCTACTTCTGCCATTGAACTTCACTTCGGATTGGTCAATCTGTGGTAAGTCTACCAGTGGGCCTACTAAATCTTTTAACTTGTTGGCCAATATCATATCCTGAAAGTAAAAAGAATTATCAAATATCTATTTGTTTTTTAATTGTACACACATACATATAAAATGTATAAAGTGAAATACCTCTCTCATTGGTTGTTTGTCATGGTTGGGTGGGCCCCTCACATTGCTGTTACGTTGTTGATTACGAGCAGGCCCCGCACCACCTCCTGCCTTTGGACCAAATCCCTTGTTTCCCTGCTTGTTTCCATGTGCACCTTGGTTCCATTGCTTATTTTGACCCCCCCAAAAATTACCATTAACATTCTAAAAATAAATAAAAACAAGTAATAAAAGTAGAGAATAGGAAATTATTATAACATTTAAAACAAATTGAATTTCAAAATACCTTTTGCTGTTGCTGAGCCTGATTATTCTGACTTTGATTGTTTGTATTCTTGGGTTCAACATTCATAGCTTTGTCAACTTTATCCTGTGACTCTACTTTTGGTGGTGTGTTTTGTACAGGCTTCTGTTGCTGTTGCTGTTGTTGTTGTTGTTGTTGCGGCTTTTGCTGCTGTTGCTGTTGTTGGGGTTGTTGTTGAGCTGGCTGATGCTGTTTTTGTGGTGTTTGTTGTTGATTTTGTGGGGGTTGTTGCGGAGGTTTTGCTGTCTGCTGGTTAGCAGGCTCAACTTTCTGCATCAGTGGCTTAGGTTGTTGGATTTGTTGTTGTGCTTGATTAGGTTGTTGGTGCTAAAACAATTAAATTCTTTGAACAATATGATCCATTGAAAAACTTGAGATGTATCCTATTAAATAAACAATAAATTCACCCAACAGCCACATACATAACCCTGATCCCCTCCCAGAAACACAAGTCTTGTGTTGTAGGTATCAGATACTATGAAAAACTTCACTCAAACAAACAACCTCACAGAGAGCAGTCCTATAACAAATACTTGTGGAATACACAAAAATTTCCTCAGTACCATTTATTTTCCTATTACTATTACAGCAATTTTTCGTTTCCATTATAATAGCAACCCAACCTGGCTTTGCCCAAGTGCAAGTGCACTCCTAACACATCTTCTCATTACCCCTTTCATTTTTAATGGTTGTTTTTATTGTTAAAACATCTTCAGGGTACACACAGCTGCTGTATAAAATTTCATTCTAAAAAAAATAATTTAAAAAAATTGAATTGCCTTCAAAATTGTAATTATGAAGAGAGAAATAAAGTTAATCTTTTAAAATTCTGAAATACCTACATTTCTGAGGTTTCTGAGGTTATACCTACATTTCCAATTTCTGAGGTTGGTGCCAGCTGAAAGACTATAAGCTATTTTACATCACGCTACAAACTACGCGGGTAAAACCGCCAGGCTCAGCTGGTCCCAAAAACTAAGGCTGGCACTCAAAAAAATTAAGTGGCATATTTAGGTATTTTAGAATTTTAATAGATTAATTCTATTTCTCTTTTTAAATACAATTGTGAAGTCGATTCAATTTTTGTTTATTATTTTTTATTTCTTCATATTTTAAGCTTCTATAGAAATAATTGAAACTAATTTCTTACTATTAAGTTTTTGCTAAGAACTATTTTATTTTTTATTTTTTATTTTTATTTATTCGAGGACATCCAACGGCAATTACAATGTTTTTAAATCTAATACATAATTGATTCGGCATCATGCTTAAAGCATTGCCTGCAGGTGTCACAACATGCATAATATAATTTAGGAGTATTAGACAGACTTAACATTAAAATTAAGGTGAAATTAACAAGGTAAAAACGCAAACTTAAAAACTCTGTGAATGACAATCATACTAAACATAATATAAATGTAACAAAATGACATACTTCTAAAACAACATAAGTCCACTACCTAAGTGCTAAGACTTAACTAACTACAAAGATCACAGTACTAGTAATACAGTAACACAGCAATATAAAATCAACAAAATCATAACAGAATTAAATTAAATTATTAATTAAATTAAATTAACTATCTATACGTTTTCCTAGTGAATCATACAAACTTTACTCTTTTATCTCAGGGTGTCTTAAAGTGGGCACCCTGGAGTGCCACGCCGTAGAAAGTGAAGGAGGGCGCCACGAAGAATTTTTTTCTGAATTTTAAGTTTTGTGCCTGTTTACTTAACAAGTATCATTGTACATTAAAACCAAATAGATAGATTAGGCTGCCGGGACAAAATAGTAAACATGTATGTGCGCCGCGTTCTGAATACGATTGGGGACCCCTGCTCTATATCAAAAACCACTAAACGGATTCCGATGAAACTTATAAAAGCCAAAACCGGGCTAAGTCACGAGTTTTCAGTATTTTTCGCTATTCCGATTTGACCACCTACATCCACTTAAAAATTCACATGTAATATATCTATAATTTTATACTGTAAATAAGTTAAACAGTTTGTTTGATTTGAACGCGCTAATCTCAGAAATAACTGTATTAAAATGAAATATTTTTTGGTGTTTGATATAAGTAAATGACATTACGCTACGACCTGTAGGTGCACACCAATTAAACATGCTAAAAAAAGGGGTAAAATATATATCATATGTGGTAATAATCAAAATCTTACAAATTAACCTTTTCGAGCAGGTAACAAGTTAAGCAAAGCATGGATCGATATTCATTTAGACTCACTTCACTACTCCACTGCTAGATATAAAGTAGCTTTGACAAATATTTAATAAACAAGATATATTCATTGTAACAGTTTAGGTAATAAATGGAAAATATCGTTAAGGACAACAATCATAACATTTCCATGATTCACAAATTGCCGCGAGCTGAAATTACCACGCGTACACAAGATGGCGGGTAACGTTGGTCAGAGGAGACTGCTTAATGTTTGAAAGTAAAGCCGCCAGGAATGTTGTGATAAATACGGTATCGAAGAGACGTAGGTACAATATAAGGAAAAAATTCAAATCTAGTCTAATCAATAAGATAAACTACTCACCTCATTATTAGGACGTTGACCTCCTTGACCCTGGTTTGGATTCCTCTGATTGTGCTCAAATCTTGAATTGCGGAATCCTCTGTTATTTCCACGCCGCCCTCCTTGCCTTTGCGGCTGAGGGGGGCCTCCGAATCCTCTTTGATTACCGAATTGATTCATAGCTTGCATTTGCATTCTGGAACAATGCATGAAGTGAAAGGTATTGGATTTTATATGTTGTTTAAAAGAATTGTTCCACTTCAACACTATAAAACTTAGTATTACCTAATTTTAAGAAAAAAAGAATAAATTTATTGCTGTTACTACTGATAGTGCGCGTCAATTAAAATAACACAATTACAATACTCAAACCGACGACTAATCAGTGTCTCCGCCGTAAGTAAATGAAAGAAGTCAAAATGGCGCTGCTTCCGAAACCAGCTTGCTTTATTGTCTATGGACATAAATATCCGGCGTCATAGAGAATAGAAGTAAAGTTTATGCTGACCATGGATGTAGTAGAAAATATATCGGCAATGTGAAAGAGAAAGAATGATTTAACTCCTTGGAGTACTTACTCTGTATAACTCCATGGGGGGCATGGACGTATGATACAAACAGGTCTACGCACTGTGATCGATAAAAAGGGCTGAGACAGAGATATTGAGTGGAGGATTATATCCCGCTCTTATAGTGACCATAATTTTGATAAAACAGAAAATTAATAAAATTGGCTAATATAGTCAATAATAAAATTGCATTGAATATTAATACACACAGACGTAACAGTCACATAACCGGTTACCGTTAAAAAGCAAGCGGCACTGAATTAATATTTAATATTTATTTTGGTTTCACGTTGTGTAAGTAACCTCATACAACAGAGTTTTTCACGACATTTGTACAGGCTGGAACGGCGTTCAACTATATCTGGGTCATGTCCCCGTACATGGATAACTTATTGCAAAAATAAACCCTTTTTAGTTAGATACTTTTTTTGATCAATTGTACCGGTAAGAAGTATTATCATGTTTGTTTTCCATTGGAACATAATAGGAAGAAATTCAACACGTATAAATAAATCGTAAAAAACGTAATAATAATAAATTATTTAAAAAAATGATAGTTTAAGAAACTAAGGGTGGGTTGCAGAAAATAACTTTAACATTAACTAAGGGCTAATCAGCCGTCAAATCGACGGTTATGCAATTTTCGGGTTGCATAAAATTAACAATTGTTAAAATGATGTCACGTATAACATTAACATTAACCGTTCAATTTCGGGCGGTTATTGTTAAAGTCACGGTTATCTTTCGTTATTTGTGTGTGTTCTCTGTATTGATAATTGTCATTTGTGTATCGATTTGAATTATAACTTGTACTTTAAAACAATTTACAAAAATACGCTTATAAATTCCGACGTAAAATCGCATCGCATCATATCACTGGTCACTCTTTTAACTTTAACTATAACAATTATGACAATGGTGCAACAAAAGAATTTTCTATCCCGTGGTCATTGTTATTGTCACTGCTAAAGTTAACTTTAACGTTAACAATAACGTCAGATTTTCTGCAACCCACCCTAAAACACGCTTTAGTAAAAGACCCAACTAAAAAAGTAAAAATAATTGAAAATGAGTTTAAAATTAGAAAATGGCCTGAAACTCATTCATTTTATGGTAATAAACTAGGGTGCTTGATGATAAGTAATTGATGTACTTTTATTTGTCGATTGAAAAAAGATTTAAAATACAGTTTTAATATGGTCACCGTAGCGGATGTTTATAAAAAAAATGGTAAATCTTATAAATCTACTCACCTATATACTGATATATCATAATTGCTACACGATTCACTTGTACAAATCATTTTGCAACATTTCTTAATCATTTTCGATTAATAAATTAATATCGAAAATAATTCAAAAATGTACACGTGTCAGTGCATATAAAAATTTTGCCGTCATGACACGTTACAGAGTTGCAAAAATTATTATTATGAATTCTATGTATTCTCATGCATTATCCTATAATTTTAATTTCATTTAATCGTCTGTGGACCCGTAAAGTTAATTATATAACAATATGTTTTTATTTGTTACTACAGACATTCCGTGTATTTTTTTTTTATATAACTATTTACCGTATGTAAAATTATCTACCAATGAAAATATTTTTTGTGGTCTGACAAGCACATGAAACGGGACACACACCTCTATGGGCTATGTCACTAGGCTCGTTTTTATTCCATGTCTTTTATCATAGCAAATTAAACCATATGAAACAGGTATAAGTCTTATTTCATGACGGCACTATGTCGTGCAGGCCCATCCAACTCAGAACAAAAAAAGTTGCACGTTAAGCTATGCTAGCTATCTCACTTTTTTATAGGGACGGCATGGTATTTTTTCCGTCTACACTCCGTCTTTATATTAGTGTGCGTGACGTAGTAAAATATGTCACTTTTGAATTTTGAAATCGTCAAACGTTATAACTTCATATGTCAGTACCTGATTTCTTCCGGAATGCGAAGGTAATGGGCTTATGATCAGTGTAAATAGTGAACTTTCTCGCTTCTATCATGTGTCTGAAGTGTTTAACAGCAAGATATATAGCTAGGAGTTCGCGGTCATAAGCTGCATACTTTTGCTCGGTGGGGCTCAATTTCTTCGAGAAGAAGCCCAGATAATAATTACTGCAATTTTGTATTGTGCCGTGATCAAGCCATAACACAGCGAATTTATCATTTTAGGATTAACTATCATTCCAATCACAAATTTTGGTGCTACAGTTCGCATTTAAAGGCGGTTTTTTCCTTTTTTTTACTTGCTACTGTTTTCGTAAAAGATAAAATAGCCATATGTGACCTTAGTGTTTACCAGCTAGAACGTGTAGTAGTTTATTTAATTTGTGTTAAAATACTTAATATTTTTGGTATAATAGTGTAATCATTATGGTAAATAAGTGCATTGTTCCTGGGTGCAGCACTCGAGGACCGAAACATAAATATTTTTCTGTTCCTTTCACAAACCAAGCAAGGTGGGAAAATTGGTGTGGGGTATGTCCTTATTTACAAAAGATTCCGTTCATTAAACGCGACAATATTCGTATTTGTCATAAACATTTTCTTCCGGATGATATAAATGAAAAACTTAGATTAAAGCCTAGCGCAATTCCATGCTTATACTTAAATTTAAATTTTGAGAAACATTTAGAAATAACGCCCACTAGTAGCTTTACAGAACCTTATATATTTAAAGTAGTTGCCCCGTCTGATAGAGTACATCAACCAACTATAGACCAGAAATGCTTTACTAGTGTTCAGACAGATATAATTCCAGACCATACTGTGTTAGCAGTTTTTAAATCCGGTTTTATAGTTAGAGCTACAATTAGTGATCAAGGCTTTTCGTAATCATTTTCAGAAAAAGAATCTTCTCATTGGCCATCGAAGGGTAAAGTGGGAATGTATTGAAAACCTCTACAAAATGGATGGCTTTAGTGGCCGAGCAAGAAGCACTAAACTCACTGAGAAACACATAAATCCAAGTTCTTATGACAAAATGAAGGTAAATTAATCATTAATATATACCATTTCTATGAAAATTAAGTTTTTAAGTGGAAAATATTCATAAAAATGTTCAACATGTAAAAACTTATATTGAGTGATATTGACTCAATATGATACTTAATTTAAACCACATGTTTGTAACCACCCCAGGTAACATAGTACAAAGTTTGAAAAAAACTACCTGGTAGTTTTATCGCAAATCGCGATTTTAGGCTTTAAGACTTTTGACATACCCCTATAGGTACGAGATTGTACCGCTCAGAGAATATCACCTGGAGTGATCAGAAAAATGTGGGTTAAAAAAATATCATATGTCAATATCTATAGATTTGATATTGTTTATTGTTACATAATAATAATTAGAATGTACATACATTTCAGGTCAAACTTGCAGCTCAAGTTTTTAGCCGGCAAGGATGACATCCTACATCTCCAAAGTGAACATAATTATGCAAAGATTGATGTAAATGTTAATAATAGTTTTTTTACAGCAGAAATAATTTTGTTTATAAATGATTTGTTTGATAGTTTAAATGGTTTTGGCTGCTACGGTAATAAGTTGTCACATGCTTTGTCTTGTAATTCTGAACATATTGAATTCTGGAATGTAGCTGTAAAAAAAATATTGTCAATGCGTTTTGACTCTCCCAATCATAGGGAAGCAAAACCTCTATCACTGAAGCATTTTGTGCATAATATTAACTCAATAAGACATTTGTGGTCAGATTTCTTCGGGTCTTCTCAGCCAGGGCCGCGTTAGATCCGGTGGTAACATTAAACCGCTACGCACCGCTTTAATTTAATACTTATGGTCCACTTAGACATCGATTATCGTAAATAATGTATTTCCTAAGGGAAAAAAATTTACCATAAAATACTAATAAGTAATATAATACTTAATATAATAAAATTAATATAAAAATTACAACGAATATCTTGTAAATAGAAAATAAGTACTATGTGTATTGACTTGTCATAAGAGCTATTTAATTGCCTACGTGACCAATAAACGAATTTCATTTCATTTCATTTCATTTGCGCTCTATTGATGGTGTAAAGTTTTTAAGTCTCCGACGTCTTAATCAAGGTATTCTGTAAAATAAACTTGCGTTGCTAAGTATTCTTCACACAATAAAATGAACCTACCTGATGGTTGTCAAGTAAGCAAAATTTCTGCTTTAAATTGTATGCCAAATATTTTATATTATTGATTTGTAGTATCCTGAAATAGATATTTGTTTGTTTCTTGTGTTGTCTTTATCATATTGCATCCAATATTTTTATATTCATTTTGCTTGTAAATGTGCCTTTATATGATATTACCAGATATTATGCATGGAATGCCTCACATGTTGCAATATTTTGTAAATGTATATTACAATTTTATGTATATTTTATTTAAGGGTATTGTTTCATTGTTTTTAATATTGACATATTGAACATGTCTTTATTATTTAAATTAGAATGAAAGTCATCAATGATGTATTCAATTTCTTAATTATTTGTTTTTAATTTCTAAGAATAGATATGTAAGCAAGCATTGTACGCAATTACACTTCATTGTAATTATACTTAGTACATAGCAATACTTTATTGGGAATTTTAAAAACAAAGTAATCTTCAATATGATTCTCCATTTCTCAAGTGTAAAGCATAATATGTTGTTTTAAACTGTTTATAAGATTCACGCATCTTTCATATATTTTTCATATGATATACATCATATTTTTATTGATATGCTATGTACTGGAAAAGCAATATAAAGTTAGTAGTCGTTTTTAGCACTATTTGCTTTGATGTACCTAAAGTAAAACAAATTGAAAACGTTTCATTAATTTACTAGAAGCTTGTTTTAATTTAGATATTTTAAATATGTTAAGTTAGTAGCAGAAGTATGTAAGCATGTCGCATGATTGTGTACGAGTTCTTGCCTAGATTGATACAAGGTCCGTCCTTCCGCGCTTCATATAGTTTGGGAGTGTGGTCTTTGCCACAATTAGTGTGAATCTTGCTGGATAGTATTGCAAATATCATCTAAAGTTGTATACTACATGGACCTTGTTGAGATTAGGAAGAATTTCCGTGCTTTCCGGCGTTTTTGCCATAACTATTATTGGTATCAAGTGTAACAGCTCACATAATATGTCCCATTTAATTAATGTAATATTGACTAATCCGTGGTGCTTTACAGTTGGCTTCTCTGGCTGTAAAAGTCTTTATGCGAGGTTATTTACCTCTAGTTCATTGTTTTGTCACCCGTTTTATTACGGAGGGAAGTGGATAATAATTTTTTTTCCAACTCCTGATTAATTTAACTTCATGATTCTTACATTGTAATTAACTGACTTCCATGCAATGTTTCATTTCTTATTATAATAACTCCCTAAGGGGTGAAATATGCTAAATTATTCCTCGGGAATTGCTATCAAACGCAGCTTTTTTTCTTATTCTACTGGTAGTTTCAAAGATTAGCCCTATTATACAAACAAAAACTCGTTAGCTTTTTAATATCGGTACCTATGTATATGGAACAAAACAGGCAATTTTCCGAAATATTACAATTTTAAAAAGTATGGGCTTTATATGGTTAAAACCATATGTAAAATGAACGAAAACCAATGTATAATTTATTCATTTTTTTGTACTTATGTAATACCAATTATATTTAATTCTCAATGTATATAATAAAATTTACTTTCTCTGAAAACGTTTTTTACTATACATAATAAAATCTCATGCAAAGTGCTACTAAATAAATCGGCAGAAAAACCGGTAAATTTGAGGGATAGATGAAAACCGGACATTGAGGCCATCCCTAAAAATCGGTATTTTCGGAAACATACCGATTTCCAGCACTGTTTATATTTATATGTCTAACGTCCGTGCGAAAGAGACAAATCCATTCTAGGGAAATTTGCACGGGATAGAAAGAGTGACGAATGATTTATGAATGAAATGTATAACATAATATAGATATAAAGTACATGTTAGTGTTTTGGTTGTGTGAGTTTTCTTAACGTGTAAAAACAATTGTATGGAATTGGCTGTCTGTCTTGATTATTAGTCTGTGATGTCGTGAGTTCGCAGTCCTGTTTATACAGTACGTCCATCACAATATATATTGTGGATTAATTCCAGTGTATGTTTCTAATTTTGTAGTGTTCTATAATCATTAAGAATATCTAAAATGGAGTTGCCTGAACAAAGCAATAATTCAGAAGAAAATACAACTTTTGAGAACAAATACCCTATGTTAGCTTTTGAAAAACAAATATTCGTGGATTCCTTTGAGAAAGATGCACTAGTTATTATGGCTAAGTATGTTTATACGTTTTACTCTAAATTCTATTGTACTTAAACAAATTTATGATATATGATATTGTAGTTATGAATAATTCGTATCATTGCTAAACTTGGGACTTGTAGCTCAGCGGTCAATTGTTCAAAAATATCTTCTTATTATTTCTGTGTTGGGGTAATGTGGGATAAAATAAAGTTTGCAGGTTGGTAAGCATATATTTAGTGGCAGCTCACCAAAGTGAAGATCCCTAGGCTTCAAAGATTTAAGCGTCAGCAAGTAAATCCATTTATTCTTCTTCAGTAATATTGGTTGTCGTCATACTGGGGTAAAATCTGTACTGGAAGTGTTGTGTGCTGATGTGCTGCTGCTGTGTGAAAATCAATCTGTACAGCAGAGCAAGTTGAGCTAACATGCTCCACTAAGGCTTAAATACACCGACCCACAGTGCGAGGAGGGTATTGCTTTGTAGTTAAAATATGTGTCAATATAAATCTGGGCAATACAATTTATATATTTGTATAGCTTAAGTTTACCTTCATTACTAGTCTTAGTTTATCACATTGGTTTATTTCATATTATGTTGGATATTTTTCCAGGGGACTTAATTATAACATCATAGTTGCAAACTTGCTATGGGTATATAAAGATCCAGCCAATCTAGTTCTTGTTTTAAACTCAAGTGATCATGAAGAAAAATATTTTACAAATAAGTTCAAGCTATCACCTTTACCAACTGTTGGTGCAGAAAGGTAATTAACTCTATTACATTATTATTTTCATACAATTTCATTCAAGCAATTTTCCTTACACTCTTTTTTTATCTTTGTATTAATGTCTTATAGTCAGTACAAAAACTATAAGTTTAGTCTTATACCACAGTGCATTTGTGGTTTCAGTTTTTGTCAGCATTCTTCAGTAAAGTTTTATAAAACAATTGTGTGCCTAATTAAATTATAAATTTTAAATTTCTAGTAGTTAAGGTATATTAACATTTTAACAGTGACTTTCATACACATATTGTGTTTTTGTTTTTTAATGCCAAAGGAGTGTTATGACTAGTTACTAGTACTACCATGTGTGAAGTGTGCAATTTCTATACATAAAGCACCCAAACCACACAGGGGCATAAAAGGTTTTTTTAAAAAGCAGTGTTTGAACTGTAACATTCTTCATCTAGTAAAGCTCTCCAAAACTTACAGTAATTCTATAATTGTAAAGAGAATGATAGTCCAGTTAGCAGGACTGGACTGTGGAATTTGGATAGTGTTGGTTCAAACTTAAGTAGCAAGTTGCTTATTTTTCAAATTATTAAATTAATTAATGGAAAAAAAAAAACAACTAAGAGTTTGTAGGGTAGCATAACACATTATTCCCAAAAGTTTGATATTTCAATTATCTAGTTAATTGCCAGTCATAAAAATATTAATGCAAATCAATTTGTGTCATTTCTTTATTGTCTTATTAGAATTTATTTTCTTCTAATATGATCAGTACAATAAGTAATGTAAATACAGCCTCTGCATCTCTTTTCTTTCAGGGAAAAAGCATACTTGGAAGGTGGTGTCCACTTTGTATCAACTCGTATCTTAGTAGTGGATCTGTTAAAAAACCGAATACCTGTATCTCACATTACTGGAATTATTGTACTCAGGGCTCATACTGTGCTCGAGTCATGTCAAGAGGCATTTGCTTTGAGACTATATAGACAAAATAATAAGGTACTTGCTGCATATTATAACAATTCCAATTGATTATTTATTTTTCTTGTGGTTCCCTGCAATGGATTTATCTGATCAAATCATAAAACATTCTTAAATACAACATATCAAAATATTAAGCTAGCGATAGTTCAATGGGGGCGTAGATAGACTGCCAAAACCAAAGTAATGTTCAAACCCATGGCAGACATTACTCTTTTGACATTACATTATGACATTAAATATATATACATGTAAAGATTATTTGGAGTTTCCTATCCCGTCCCGTCCCGTCTCGTTATATCCCACCCGTCCCGTCTCATTCTCGCTTATTGCATACAATCCAGTCCCATCCCATCCCTTTGAGTATAAAAAAGTAACAAATATATCGTAATTCTTTCCTCATCCCACGGGAACACTGTATTTTTCGGAATAAAAAGTAGCCGAAGTGTTAATCCAGGGTGTCAGCTACTTCCATACCAATTTCATAGAAATCCGTTAAGCGGTTTTTGAGTTAATCGCGCACAACCGCACAGACAAACAGACAAAAATTCTAAAAATCATTGTTTTTATTACGTTAATACAGACTCCCCATATTAAATTTTCTCGTTTATCTTCCATAGTACAAAGATACATCCTGTATGTAAATAAGATATATACCAGTTTTTAAGTTGGACTTCTACCTATATAACTGTGAAAACCGCATCTCATTTCGTGTCGTAGTTTTTGCATGATGTGCAAGCTAATTCAAAGGAACAACCTGTATGTAAATAAGACATATATCAATTTTAAGTAGGACTTGCATCTATATAACTGTGATAACCACATCTCGTTTCGTCTTGTAGTTTTTGCGTTATGCGCAAGCAAACAAAAAGAAACACACTGTATGTAAATAAGACATATACCACTTTTTAAGTTAGACCTGCATCAATATAACTGTGAGAACAACACCTCATTTTGTGCGGTAGTTTTTGAGTAATGTTCAAGCAAACAAAAAGAAACAACCTGTATGTAAATGAAACATACACAACTTTTTAAGTTTGACCTGCACCAATATAATGGTGAAAACTGCATCTCATTTCGTGCGGTAGTTTTTGAGTCATGTGCAAGCAAACAAAAAGAAACACCCTGTATGTAAATTAAATATATACCACTTTTTAAGTTAGACCTGCATCAATATAACTGTGAGAACAACACCTCATTTCGTGCGGTAGTTTTTGAGTAATGTGCAAGCAAACAAACAGAAACACCCTGTATGTAAATGCAACATATACCAGTTTTTAAGTTGAACCTACAGCAATACAACTGTGAAAACCGCATCTCATTTGGTGCAGTAGTTATTGCGTGATGCGCAAGCAAACATACAGACAGACAGACAGACAGACAAAAAATCTAAAAAAAATGTTTTGTTTTCTGTGGCTGTTATAAAGACCCCCCGCGTTAAAATTTCTCAAATATCTTCCATGTACAGACATCGACCAATTAAATTTTTATTATATGTATAGATTTGCAGTGTTATCTATGCTTAGGATTTTGCTGCTTGTTTGTAAAGCAATAGAGTAACATGTTATTTTATTTTTAGTCAACTTCAAAAAAGAGATTATTGTTTACAGACTGGATTCATAAAAGCATTTTCAAACTCACCAATATCTTTCACATTTGGTTACCACCAAGTGGAGAAAGTCATGAGAGCTTTGTTTGTAACTGAATTATTTTTATGGCCAAGGTAAGCAATCATTGTTCCAATTGATTTATAAACCAGGCGGCTTAGATTAATTATTAAAGCATCACCTGTGATAATCATAATTTATTGATACACTAATGTTTCAGATTTCATGGCACGATCATTAAAAATCTGAAAGGAAGACAAGCGCAAGTTGTAGAGCTGCATGTTCCACTATCTACAAATATGTGCTATATACAGACATGCTTGTTGGACATCATGAACTACACTGTGAAACAACTGAAAAGCATCAATAAGACTCTGGACATGCAAGTATGATCTGATGCATCATTTACATCAACTAAGTCATCCTTGATCCTATCATGTTAAAATTTAAAAATGAATCAATCTATTATAACATTGATTAAATAATGCACACATAAAATTCTTGTACATTATTTTTAGGAAATAACCACAGAAAATTGTTTAACAAAGAAATTCCACAAGATATTACAGTCACAACTGGATTGTGTATGGCATCAGTTGAGCACTAGAACCAAGGAGTATATTCAAGACCTTAAAGTGCTGAGAAGTATGATTATGTAAGCAATTTTACCTTCACATAATAATATTCTAATTTTAACATTGAGCTTCTTCTAAAGTGGGCAAGAAAGCTGTTTGCTATTTAACATGATTTCGGTCTTGTAAATGTTTGTAATCGACATAAATAATATCATTGTTTCGAAACAAGTGTTTATATTTAAAAAGTCACATGACATTGCTTAAACCAAGGATACATAATACATATTTTTAACTACAGTTTCTGCACTCGTAACTGTAATATAAAAGTGAAAATAATTGAAGAATGTCATATGTTCAGCAGAAGAAATTAAATAATACCTACATATACATTACACAGACATCAGTTGTTTATGTTCACTGCAGGACAAAGGCCTTTCTTTCGTCTTTCCATTCTTTCACCCTGGCCAGAACCACCAATACGAGAATGACTCGTCCCGCTATTTCAGGGCCCTGCCACGCCTCGAAATTCTTAAACAGTCTCCAGTTTGTAATTTGGCCCACTACTCTTTGGACATATGGTACGTATGGGGCTGGCCTACTTCCACTTTAATTGATGCGATTATTTTATTTTTATATCTGTACTACTTATAAATTTGCGCCAGTACCCCGTCAGGGGGGCAGGGCATAGAGCGTCGCATATCACACCCCACATCGCTCTATTTGCATATTTAATTATCATTTACCACTACACGGTCTTCGATTACGAATCTGGTACTCGTAAAATTGCCTTTTGTGAAAATATCATGAAATTATGCATTTTATTATTGTTTCAGAAATTTAATTCATGATGATGCAGTTTCATTTTACTTTTTAGTGAGTAAATATAGAACTCCAGAATATGCCAAAGTAAATTCTGGGTGGATTCTACTTGAATCTGCTGAACAATTGTTTCGACACACAAGAAGTAGAGTTTTTAACAATAAAAATGGTAAATTGATACTTTTTTAGCATTTTATCCTCAGTAAAATATTAATCATTTGGGAAAATGCAACATACAACGTCTGGTACGTTGCCATTGATTCGCCCACTTCAAAACCAAGTGCACAACATATTTATTTTCTATTACTATGTTTCTAGAATTCGACCCAGAGCCTTCACCAAAATGGAAATGCCTCAGCGATCTTCTCGTTGAGGAAATTCCAGAAGAAGTAAAAAAGAAAAAAAATGGTAACCTTAACAACACTAACATCCTAATTCTATGTCAAGACAATCGCACTTGTTGCCAGTTGAATCACTATCTAACTATGGGTGCAAGTAAATACTTGTTCTACACTGCTTTAAGAAGAGATATAACCATTAAAAACCTGGCATCAAAATATAAGAATTTACAAAATACTGCGCCATTGAAATCTGATGTGGTTAATGCAAAAGACACAAACGTAACGCAAGATACAGAGAAAAATGAAAGTAAACAGTTGGATGACAAGGATGATGATGAATTCAATGTGGATGAAACCAATAAATGTAATTATATGTTAACTCTTACACAAGTTGCCACACAAACGAATATCAAGGGAGAAATAGAAGACACATTGTTTGAATCAATACCTCAGGTAGGCACTTAATAATATTTTAACCAAAAGTTTATGTGCCTGTGATTTTAGATAAAGTAATACAATTAAGTTCAAAGTCCATTATAGATTATGATATATTATTATCTTGGTAATAATTTTAATTTCTTGTTATATTTGCGAATTCATTTAATAAAAAGTTTATTTTTTGGCTATGATTGGTAAAATATTTCTAACTATTTGTACACAAGTATCGTCATTGCAATATTAGAAACTATTTTTTTTTTACAAATATGTATATTGTATATGTATCAAATGTATTTAATTAATGCTAACATTTTCAGCTGGATAATTTGGATATAACACAAATAGGTGCAGAAAAGCCAGTTATCTTCATTCAAACTTTCAAGGAAAACGGTGATAGTTATTCTTTAGAACGCACTTTGGAAGCAATCCGCCCGGAGTACATAATCTTGTATCACTGTGACGTGGCGGCCGTAAGACAAATAGAACTGTATGAATGCAGGAAAGAAAAAGACGACTTGCCTACTAAAGTCTATTTCTTGATCCATGATAGAACTGTCGAAGAACAAGCATATCTCACTTCTTTGAAAAGAGAAAAACAAAGTTTTGAAATGTTAATTCAAACAAAAAGTGTGAGTGCTATATAATTATAACTTACAATAATAATTACGTAATGATTTTCATAATAGGTACCTTATAAAAATTAAAAACGAAATAACATTTATAGTGATTGTGATAGTATAGGTACTTCAAGTTTGACATAAAGCTGTAACTTTATATTAAATTTTAATATAGGTATCCTATATGTTTGATAACACCTCAAAGATTGGAGCCTGAGGATTATTAAATAAAATATGAACGTTGTGTTTTTTTCTTCATTCTAGTGTAATAATATATCGATCACTTCATGAAAATATTTCATTTTTAGGTAATGGTAGTACCTTCATACCAAGATGGAAAAACAGACGAATATTTCAATCTTAATGTTGAAGATGATATGGATGCTGTAAACACAAGAAAAGCAGGTATTTTGCACACACAAGTAGTATACTTACATATTCTAATGGAGTTTTTTAAGTTAACTTGTTAGGTCTTTTCAGGAGGACAGCAAACTAAAGAAAGGCCTTTGGTTGTAGTCGACATGAGGGAGTTTCGCTCTGATCTTCCGTCCTTGCTTCACAAAAAAGGAATCAACATTGAACCTGTCACTATAGCTGTAAGAGCATTTATCTACGTATTATTCATTAGCTGTTTTCAAATAAAATGTCGATAACTATAATTAACTTTCAGATAGGCGACTACATTCTCACACCCGATATATGTGTCGAAAGAAAATCTATATCTGACTTGATCGGTTCACTGAATTCAGGTCGGTTGTATACCCAGTGCACACAGATGTGTAGGAACTACACTCGACCCATACTGCTTATCGAATTCGATCAGAATAAACCATTCAATTTGCAGGTTTGTTATGTTTAAACAAATAATTACAATAAATACACCCAACGGTCACATACATAGTCCAGACCCCACACTAAGATCAAATCTTGTGTAGTGGGTATCAAAAATTACGAGAGACTTTCTCACAAACACCAGGACCCGAAACTTACTTGTGGACAGACATTTGTTTCGCTGGAGTCGAACCCGTGGTCTTTCGTTTCACGTTCGGCGTGTAACCAAATGCGCCACGAAGGCTGTCAACGTTTTTCTATTAGTGTTGTACTTAGAATGATTTGGTATTATTTCATAGGACTCCGCGACAGTACAAGTACATCGGGTGAGCTAGACCCTCTCGGTATAACCGGCAGGAATATAACATTTTCAAAATAACACATAGAGCTATCATTTTCCAATTTATTTCTGTACTAGTCATGGAATATAACTGCATCATGTCTTTTCTTAGGGTCATTTTGTGGTATCGACGGATATATCTGGAGCTGATATACAACAGAAACTGCAACTTCTTACCATACATTTCCCAAGGCTGAAACTTGTCTGGTCGCCTAGCCCGTACGCAACTGCCGACCTTTTCTACGAGTTGAAGGTAATTCTGATTGCAAGAACAAATAATCCACTTATGTGTAATTATACTTATGAAACGTGTGTTTGTAGTAAAAGATTTTTTTTCAATCTTGGTACAATGTTACCTGGGGTGGTTAGGAACATGTGGTTTAAATTAAATAACTTATGTCAATACCAATACCTGTATATATTAACGTAAATTATAATTCATATATGTAGTTTTAACTATTCATTGATCTCCTTGTTCGTATACCCAATTTGTATATTTTATATAAATTGAAGTTATAATTATTTACAGCAAGGGAGGAAAAATCCAGATGTAGCAGAAGCATTAGCTTTAAGTGGCGAAAATACAGCAGATGACATGAATTATGAAAGATACAACATACAAGTCCATGATTTTGTACAAAAGTTACCTGGTGTCACTTTCAAAAATATTACACGGATAATGAATAGAGGAATTTCATTAGACCACATCTTAACATTATCTAAGGTATTTTCATTTTTCCTAAAAGCTCCACGACAAAAATGTACATGTATCCAGCAAAATATTATAAATATTTATTTAGTATTGTGTTAATATATTTTAATAAGATTATTATTTTTAATTTTGCAGGAACAACTGTCTATTATGATTGAAAATAAAAATGAGGCAGAAACTTTGTATTCCATATTACATGTAAAAGCAGAGCCTATCGACACCAGCAAAGATAAACCGTATGTCAAGAAAAAGTTTCAGGGGAAGTTTTCAAAAGGAAAAAAATAACATTACTTTATGATCATAATTTATTATAATAAAATGATACAAGTACGTTATAAATAAAATAATTCATACAATTACATTAAATGTATTTTAATTAGTTATGATATTATGTAAGATCAACTTTGTTTGGTTCAAAAGCGGGTTAGCGCCAAGGACCTAAAACAAAGATAATGTTTACTTTTTATGCATATAACTATTTTACATGTTGATTGTAGTTACTTAATTACAATTTCCTCAACTGGTGGCTTGGAATTTTCAATAAATGGATAATGTTTACGATCTATGTCCATAGCGAACATTCATGATTCACACTGCTAAAATACATGTATCGAACGTGTGATATCATATTTGAACAAATATTTTTAATATGTTTGGCCTATTAAAGAATAGAAAATAGGTGAATATATTATATATGCCATATTAAGTAACACGTTCCATAAAGAGCACATACATACATCTAAGGGTTCGTACAAATAACTGCGAATCACACGATCGAAGAAAACAGAGTCAAATATGATATGGAGATTAGGAGTTAATGTTCGTATATGTAGATATGCCAACAAAGGATTTTTTAGAATAAAATCATTCATTGGACATAAATATGGTAAATAAAATGCATAAATATTCGACCATTTTAAAAATCAAAACCATTGCACATGAAGAAGTGTTCTTAAAATGTCATTGTAATGAATAGTATATGAGTATGAAAATTACACACGTCATGCCTAATAGTATGGTTCACACGCGGACGCAATATTTAGTAGTGATTTATTTTGAGATATAAGTATACCTATATTTGATTTTACTAGTTTGCCTACTTTTTATAATGTTCTATACTTGCATTGGCTTGAATTTTATCATTTTATGTGAATAAAGAATTGAATGGCCATCATGTAAAATTATTAAAATGTATAAACAGCACAACCATATTATACGTAAAGTAAATGTTATCATTAAAATAAATATACGTGAGAAGTTGTAACTGAGAATTGAGAACATCATAGTACTTACTATTTACAACTTACATAAAATGAGATGAAACCGTTATTTGTGATGTTTATACGAAACTATAGTCTGCAGTTCAAATTAGTCAAGGCTTTAAAAACAAATAGTGAAATATCAAAATAATATTTGAAACATCAAATAGGTATAATATTAAACAAGTAGTCATTGTTTGGTTAAGTTAGCATGATACTTAGATATAAGAGATTGGTGAAAATCCGCTGCAAATATTTGGCATAGGTTTAGTTACAGAACAATGCACGAGTGTAGTCACTCACGGTACTGGTGGTCCTTATCAGTCAGGGGCACATAAATAACGCTCATGAGTTTCTTAACAGTTGTTGTGCCATCAGCTGCTTTGTCAACCTGGAAATAATCCTAATGTTACTAAAAGATTGGTACATATCTATAGCGCGGTTAGCTCATGAGTGGTAGAGCCACACACTATTTGTTGATGAGTTAGTATTTTCGAATGAATGTTACTAATTCGTCCTCAGCGCACACAAATACCTAGGTAATTATAAAAAATATGTACTGATCACAAGTTTTTCTAAATGTACTTGTTTGTTAAGTATGAAAAGTATATTTCACATGCATTCACAATCCAGAATAAAATTGTGTGGAGCAAAAAAAGAATATATTTTTTTTTCTCTTTTTGTATTGTTCTCACCTGTGTGAGATGTTGCTCGCCTCCCTCAGGACCGACGGGGACAATGAGGCGTCCTCCGGGTTTCAACTGTTCAACGAGCTAAAAAAGTGTAACATTATTTCAAAATTTTAGAAATTTCGTACATTAAATTTAACCAGGGAAATGGACGAACTGCAAAATTGACTGGGTCCAAACTTTTTAATCTCATTTCTTATATTTATACAGTGTGAAGTTTTCAAGTGGGCGTGGATGGCGAAATCCGAAACTTTAAGGAATAGCAAAATGCTTAGAGTCCACAAGCCCGAATTTGATGAAAACTGAAACATAGGTAAGTAGTTGGAATTATGAAAAAACATTATTCCTAGCAAGGAATCGATCCCGATGATTAAAAATAACACGTGTTTTATTACTATCTCCATACTGCTTTTTCCGTCTCGCCCCGTCCCGTTACATCCCGCACAGTCCCGTCTTCTTCTCTCATCCCATCCTTTTCGAGTTTAAAAAAGTAATAAGTAAATATATTTAAATTCCTTGCTAATCCCACGGGAACACTACATTTTTCGGGATAAAAAGTAGCTTATGTGTTGTAGTTGTGTGCCAGGGTTTCATTTACATGCCTCCACACCAAATATTATCGAAATCCGTTAAGTTGTTGTTGAGATCATCATACATAACTGCACAGATAAACTACTAAAGTCTATTTCTTGATCCATGATAGAACTGTCGAAGAACAAGCATATCTCACTTCTTTGAAAAGAGAAAAACAAAGTTTTGAAATGTTAATTCAAACAAAAAGTGTGAGTGCTATATAATTATAACTTACAATAATAATTACGTAATGATTTTCATAATAGGTACCTTATAAAAATTAAAAACGAAATAACATTTATAGTGATTGTGATAGTATAGGTACTTCAAGTTTGACATAAAGCTGTAACTTTATATTAAATTTTAATATAGGTATCCTATATGTTTGATAACACCTCAAAGATTGGAGCCTGAGGATTATTAAATAAAATATGAACGTTGTGTTTTTTTCTTCATTCTAGTGTAATAATATATCGATCACTTCATGAAAATATTTCATTTTTAGGTAATGGTAGTACCTTCATACCAAGATGGAAAAACAGACGAATATTTCAATCTTAATGTTGAAGATGATATGGATGCTGTAAACACAAGAAAAGCAGGTATTTTGCACACACAAGTAGTATACTTACATATTCTAATGGAGTTTTTTAAGTTAACTTGTTAGGTCTTTTCAGGAGGACAGCAAACTAAAGAAAGGCCTTTGGTTGTAGTCGACATGAGGGAGTTTCGCTCTGATCTTCCGTCCTTGCTTCACAAAAAAGGAATCAACATTGAACCTGTCACTATAGCTGTAAGAGCATTTATCTACGTATTATTCATTAGCTGTTTTCAAATAAAATGTCGATAACTATAATTAACTTTCAGATAGGCGACTACATTCTCACACCCGATATATGTGTCGAAAGAAAATCTATATCTGACTTGATCGGTTCACTGAATTCAGGTCGGTTGTATACCCAGTGCACACAGATGTGTAGGAACTACACTCGACCCATACTGCTTATCGAATTCGATCAGAATAAACCATTCAATTTGCAGGTTTGTTATGTTTAAACAAATAATTACAATAAATACACCCAACGGTCACATACATAGTCCAGACCCCACACTAAGATCAAATCTTGTGTAGTGGGTATCAAAAATTACGAGAGACTTTCTCACAAACACCAGGACCCGAAACTTACTTGTGGACAGACATTTGTTTCGCTGGAGTCGAACCCGTGGTCTTTCGTTTCACGTTCGGCGTGTAACCAAATGCGCCACGAAGGCTGTCAACGTTTTTCTATTAGTGTTGTACTTAGAATGATTTGGTATTATTTCATAGGACTCCGCGACAGTACAAGTACATCGGGTGAGCTAGACCCTCTCGGTATAACCGGCAGGAATATAATAGTATTAGTGACTTCAGACACAATGCAAGTAAAATTTTTTTTTTTTCTTATTGTCGTATTTGGGTGATTTATACATAGATTTCCTAAAATAATGATGCAGATCTCTATATTTTTCAACACTCAATGGTACGTAAGGGTTTAAATTATTATTTTCGCAAAAACTAGGTTTTTACCGCCCAAACAGGGTGATTTTTAAAAATTCTAAAAAATTATCTGTCGCTGTTTTGGTGAAATTTTTATTTGCATCGTGTCTGTAACCACTAAAACTACCACCTGGCTTCGTTTTCGGTCGCGGTCTTGAGATACCCTGTATGTAGTTTTAACTATTCATTGATCTCCTTGTTCGTATATCCAATTTGTATATTTTATATAAATTGAAGTTATAATTATTTACAGCAAGGGAGGAAAAATCCAGATGTAGCAGAAGCATTAGCTTTAAGTGGCGAAAATACAGCAGATGACATGAATTATGAAAGATACAACATACAAGTCCATGATTTTGTACAAAAGTTGCCTGGTGTCACTTTCAAAAATATTACACGGATTATGAATAGAGGAATTTCATTAGACCACATCTTAACATTATCTAAGGTATTTTCATTTTTCCTAAAAGCTCCACGACAAAAATGTACATGTATCCAGCAAAATATTATAAATATTTATTTAGTATTGTTCTAATATATTTGAATAAGATTATTATTTTTAATTTTGCAGGAACAACTGTCTATTATGATTGAAAATAAAAATGAGGCAGAAACTTTGTATTCCATATTACATGTAAAAGCAGAGCCTATTGACACCAGCAAAGATAAACCGTATGTCAAGAAAAAGTTTCAGGGGAAGTTTTCAAAAGGAAAAAAGTAACATTACTTTATGATCATAATTTATTATAATAAAATGATACAAGTACGTTATAAATAAAATAATTCATACAATTACATTAAATGTATTTTAATTAGTTATGATATTATGTAAGATCAACTTTGTTTGGTTCAAAAGCGGGTTAGCGCCAAGGACCTAAAACAAAGACAGTGTTTACTTTTTATGCATATAACTATTTTACATGTTGATTGTAGTTACTTAATTACAACTTTCTCAACTGGTAGCTTGGAATTTTCGATAAATGGATAATGTTTACGATCTATGTCCATAGCGAACATTCATGATTCACACTGCTAAAATACATGTATCGAACGTGTCATATCATATTTGAACAAATATTTTTAATATATTTGGCCTATTAAAGAATATAAAATAGGTGAATATATTATATATGCCATATTAAGTAACACGTTCCATAAAGAGCACATACATACATCTAAGGGTTCGTACACAAAACTGCGAATCACACTATCGAAGAAAACAGAGTCAAATATGATATGGAGACTAGGAGTTAATGTTCGTATATGTAGATATGCCAACAAAGGATTTTTTTATAATAAAATCATTCATTGGACATAAATATGGTAAATAAAATGCATAAATATTCGACCATTTTAAAAATCAAAAAAATTGCACACGAAGAAGTGTTCTTAAAATGTCATTGTAATGAATAGTATTAAGAGTATGAAAATTACACACATGACGTGTGTTCCTAATAGTATGGTTCACACGCGGACGCAATATTTAGCAGTGATTTATTTTGAGATATACCTATATTTGATTTTATTAGTTTGTCTACTTTTTATAATGTTCTATACTTGCATTGGCTTGAATTTTATCATTTTATGTGAATAAAGAATTGAATGGCCAACATGTAAATTTATTAAAATGTATAAACAGCACAACCATATTATACGTAAACTAAATGTTATCATTAAAATAAATATACGTGAGAAGTTGTAACTGAGAATTGAGAACATCATAGTACTTACTACTTACAACTTACATAAAATGAGATGAAACCGTGATTTGTGATGTTTATACGAAACTATACTCTGCAGTTCAAATTAGTCAAGGCTTTAAAAACAAATAGTGAAATATCAAAATAATATTCGGAACATCAAATATAATATTAAACAGGTAATAATTGTTTGGTTAAGTTAGCATGATACTTAGATATAAAAGATTGGTGAAAACCCGCTGCAAATATTTGGCATAGGTTTAGTTACAGAAACAATGCACGAGTGTAGTCACTCACGGTACTGGTGGTCCTTATCAGTCAGGGGCACATAGATAACGCTCATGAGTTTCTTAACGGTTGTTGTGCCATCAGCTGCTTTGTCAACCTGGAAATAATCCTAATGTTACTGAAAGATTGGTACATATCTATAGCGCGGTTAGCTCATGAGTGGTAGAGCCACACACTATTTGTTGATGAGTTAGTATTTTCGAATGAATGTTACCAATTCGTCCTCAGCGCACACAAATACCTAGGTAATTATAAAAAATATGTACTGATCACAAGTTTTTCTAAATGTACTTGTTTGTTAAGTATGAAAAGTATATTTCACATGCATTCACAATCCAGAATAAAATTGTGTGGAGCAAAAAAAGAATATATTTTTTTTTCTCTTTTTGTATTGTTCTCACCTGTGTGAGATGTTGCTCGCCTCCCTCAGGACCGACGGGGACAATGAGGCGTCCTCCGGGTTTCAACTGTTCAACGAGCTAAAAAAGTGTAACATTATTTCAAAATTTTAGAAATTTCGTACATTAAATTTAACCAGGGAAATGGACGAACTGCAAAATTGACTGGGTCCAAACTTTTTAATCTCATTTCTTATATTTATACAGTGTGAAGTTTTCAAGTGGGCGTGGATGGCGAAATCCGAAACTTTAAGGAATAGCAAAATGCTTAGAGTCCACAAGCCCGAATTTGATGAAAACTGAAACATAGGTAAGTAGTTGGAATTATGAAAAAACATTATTCCTAGCAAGGAATCGATCCCGATGATTAAAAATAACACGTGTTTTATTACTATCTCCATACTGCTTTTTCCGTCTCGCCCCGTCCCGTTACATCCCGCACAGTCCCGTCTTCTTCTCTCATCCCATCCTTTTCGAGTTTAAAAAAGTAATAAGTAAATATATTTAAATTCCTTGCTAATCCCACGGGAACACTACATTTTTCGGGATAAAAAGTAGCTTATGTGTTGTAGTTGTGTGCCAGGGTTTCATTTACATGCCTCCACACCAAATATTATCGAAATCCGTTAAGTTGTTGTTGAGATCATCATACATAACTGCACAGATAAACTACTAAAGTCTATTTCTTGATCCATGATAGAACTGTCGAAGAACAAGCATATCTCACTTCTTTGAAAAGAGAAAAACAAAGTTTTGAAATGTTAATTCAAACAAAAAGTGTGAGTGCTATATAATTATAACTTACAATAATAATTACGTAATGATTTTCATAATAGGTACCTTATAAAAATTAAAAACGAAATAACATTTATAGTGATTGTGATAGTATAGGTACTTCAAGTTTGACATAAAGCTGTAACTTTATATTAAATTTTAATATAGGTATCCTATATGTTTGATAACACCTCAAAGATTGGAGCCTGAGGATTATTAAATAAAATATGAACGTTGTGTTTTTTTCTTCATTCTAGTGTAATAATATATCGATCACTTCATGAAAATATTTCATTTTTAGGTAATGGTAGTACCTTCATACCAAGATGGAAAAACAGACGAATATTTCAATCTTAATGTTGAAGATGATATGGATGCTGTAAACACAAGAAAAGCAGGTATTTTGCACACACAAGTAGTATACTTACATATTCTAATGGAGTTTTTTAAGTTAACTTGTTAGGTCTTTTCAGGAGGACAGCAAACTAAAGAAAGGCCTTTGGTTGTAGTCGACATGAGGGAGTTTCGCTCTGATCTTCCGTCCTTGCTTCACAAAAAAGGAATCAACATTGAACCTGTCACTATAGCTGTAAGAGCATTTATCTACGTATTATTCATTAGCTGTTTTCAAATAAAATGTCGATAACTATAATTAACTTTCAGATAGGCGACTACATTCTCACACCCGATATATGTGTCGAAAGAAAATCTATATCTGACTTGATCGGTTCACTGAATTCAGGTCGGTTGTATACCCAGTGCACACAGATGTGTAGGAACTACACTCGACCCATACTGCTTATCGAATTCGATCAGAATAAACCATTCAATTTGCAGGTTTGTTATGTTTAAACAAATAATTACAATAAATACACCCAACGGTCACATACATAGTCCAGACCCCACACTAAGATCAAATCTTGTGTAGTGGGTATCAAAAATTACGAGAGACTTTCTCACAAACACCAGGACCCGAAACTTACTTGTGGACAGACATTTGTTTCGCTGGAGTCGAACCCGTGGTCTTTCGTTTCACGTTCGGCGTGTAACCAAATGCGCCACGAAGGCTGTCAACGTTTTTCTATTAGTGTTGTACTTAGAATGATTTGGTATTATTTCATAGGACTCCGCGACAGTACAAGTACATCGGGTGAGCTAGACCCTCTCGGTATAACCGGCAGGAATATAACATTTTCAAAATAACACATAGAGCTATCATTTTCCAATTTATTTCTGTACTAGTCATGGAATATAACTGCATCATGTCTTTTCTTAGGGTCATTTTGTGGTATCGACGGATATATCTGGAGCTGATATACAACAGAAACTGCAACTTCTTACCATACATTTCCCAAGGCTGAAACTTGTCTGGTCGCCTAGCCCGTACGCAACTGCCGACCTTTTCTACGAGTTGAAGGTAATTCTGATTGCAAGAACAAATAATCCACTTATGTGTAATTATACTTATGAAACGTGTGTTTGTAGTAAAAGATTTTTTTTCAATCTTGGTACAATGTTACCTGGGGTGGTTAGGAACATGTGGTTTAAATTAAATAACTTATGTCAATACCAATACCTGTATATATTAACGTAAATTATAATTCATATATGTAGTTTTAACTATTCATTGATCTCCTTGTTCGTATACCCAATTTGTATATTTTATATAAATTGAAGTTATAATTATTTACAGCAAGGGAGGAAAAATCCAGATGTAGCAGAAGCATTAGCTTTAAGTGGCGAAAATACAGCAGATGACATGAATTATGAAAGATACAACATACAAGTCCATGATTTTGTACAAAAGTTACCTGGTGTCACTTTCAAAAATATTACACGGATAATGAATAGAGGAATTTCATTAGACCACATCTTAACATTATCTAAGGTATTTTCATTTTTCCTAAAAGCTCCACGACAAAAATGTACATGTATCCAGCAAAATATTATAAATATTTATTTAGTATTGTGTTAATATATTTTAATAAGATTATTATTTTTAATTTTGCAGGAACAACTGTCTATTATGATTGAAAATAAAAATGAGGCAGAAACTTTGTATTCCATATTACATGTAAAAGCAGAGCCTATCGACACCAGCAAAGATAAACCGTATGTCAAGAAAAAGTTTCAGGGGAAGTTTTCAAAAGGAAAAAAATAACATTACTTTATGATCATAATTTATTATAATAAAATGATACAAGTACGTTATAAATAAAATAATTCATACAATTACATTAAATGTATTTTAATTAGTTATGATATTATGTAAGATCAACTTTGTTTGGTTCAAAAGCGGGTTAGCGCCAAGGACCTAAAACAAAGATAATGTTTACTTTTTATGCATATAACTATTTTACATGTTGATTGTAGTTACTTAATTACAATTTCCTCAACTGGTGGCTTGGAATTTTCAATAAATGGATAATGTTTACGATCTATGTCCATAGCGAACATTCATGATTCACACTGCTAAAATACATGTATCGAACGTGTGATATCATATTTGAACAAATATTTTTAATATGTTTGGCCTATTAAAGAATAGAAAATAGGTGAATATATTATATATGCCATATTAAGTAACACGTTCCATAAAGAGCACATACATACATCTAAGGGTTCGTACAAATAACTGCGAATCACACGATCGAAGAAAACAGAGTCAAATATGATATGGAGATTAGGAGTTAATGTTCGTATATGTAGATATGCCAACAAAGGATTTTTTAGAATAAAATCATTCATTGGACATAAATATGGTAAATAAAATGCATAAATATTCGACCATTTTAAAAATCAAAACCATTGCACATGAAGAAGTGTTCTTAAAATGTCATTGTAATGAATAGTATATGAGTATGAAAATTACACACGTCATGCCTAATAGTATGGTTCACACGCGGACGCAATATTTAGTAGTGATTTATTTTGAGATATAAGTATACCTATATTTGATTTTACTAGTTTGCCTACTTTTTATAATGTTCTATACTTGCATTGGCTTGAATTTTATCATTTTATGTGAATAAAGAATTGAATGGCCATCATGTAAAATTATTAAAATGTATAAACAGCACAACCATATTATACGTAAAGTAAATGTTATCATTAAAATAAATATACGTGAGAAGTTGTAACTGAGAATTGAGAACATCATAGTACTTACTATTTACAACTTACATAAAATGAGATGAAACCGTTATTTGTGATGTTTATACGAAACTATAGTCTGCAGTTCAAATTAGTCAAGGCTTTAAAAACAAATAGTGAAATATCAAAATAATATTTGAAACATCAAATAGGTATAATATTAAACAAGTAGTCATTGTTTGGTTAAGTTAGCATGATACTTAGATATAAGAGATTGGTGAAAATCCGCTGCAAATATTTGGCATAGGTTTAGTTACAGAACAATGCACGAGTGTAGTCACTCACGGTACTGGTGGTCCTTATCAGTCAGGGGCACATAAATAACGCTCATGAGTTTCTTAACAGTTGTTGTGCCATCAGCTGCTTTGTCAACCTGGAAATAATCCTAATGTTACTAAAAGATTGGTACATATCTATAGCGCGGTTAGCTCATGAGTGGTAGAGCCACACACTATTTGTTGATGAGTTAGTATTTTCGAATGAATGTTACTAATTCGTCCTCAGCGCACACAAATACCTAGGTAATTATAAAAAATATGTACTGATCACAAGTTTTTCTAAATGTACTTGTTTGTTAAGTATGAAAAGTATATTTCACATGCATTCACAATCCAGAATAAAATTGTGTGGAGCAAAAAAAGAATATATTTTTTTTTCTCTTTTTGTATTGTTCTCACCTGTGTGAGATGTTGCTCGCCTCCCTCAGGACCGACGGGGACAATGAGGCGTCCTCCGGGTTTCAACTGTTCAACGAGCTAAAAAAGTGTAACATTATTTCAAAATTTTAGAAATTTCGTACATTAAATTTAACCAGGGAAATGGACGAACTGCAAAATTGACTGGGTCCAAACTTTTTAATCTCATTTCTTATATTTATACAGTGTGAAGTTTTCAAGTGGGCGTGGATGGCGAAATCCGAAACTTTAAGGAATAGCAAAATGCTTAGAGTCCACAAGCCCGAATTTGATGAAAACTGAAACATAGGTAAGTAGTTGGAATTATGAAAAAACATTATTCCTAGCAAGGAATCGATCCCGATGATTAAAAATAACACGTGTTTTATTACTATCTCCATACTGCTTTTTCCGTCTCGCCCCGTCCCGTTACATCCCGCACAGTCCCGTCTTCTTCTCTCATCCCATCCTTTTCGAGTTTAAAAAAGTAATAAGTAAATATATTTAAATTCCTTGCTAATCCCACGGGAACACTACATTTTTCGGGATAAAAAGTAGCTTATGTGTTGTAGTTGTGTGCCAGGGTTTCATTTACATGCCTCCACACCAAATATTATCGAAATCCGTTAAGTTGTTGTTGAGATCATCATACATAACTGCACAGATAAACTACTAAAGTCTATTTCTTGATCCATGATAGAACTGTCGAAGAACAAGCATATCTCACTTCTTTGAAAAGAGAAAAACAAAGTTTTGAAATGTTAATTCAAACAAAAAGTGTGAGTGCTATATAATTATAACTTACAATAATAATTACGTAATGATTTTCATAATAGGTACCTTATAAAAATTAAAAACGAAATAACATTTATAGTGATTGTGATAGTATAGGTACTTCAAGTTTGACATAAAGCTGTAACTTTATATTAAATTTTAATATAGGTATCCTATATGTTTGATAACACCTCAAAGATTGGAGCCTGAGGATTATTAAATAAAATATGAACGTTGTGTTTTTTTCTTCATTCTAGTGTAATAATATATCGATCACTTCATGAAAATATTTCATTTTTAGGTAATGGTAGTACCTTCATACCAAGATGGAAAAACAGACGAATATTTCAATCTTAATGTTGAAGATGATATGGATGCTGTAAACACAAGAAAAGCAGGTATTTTGCACACACAAGTAGTATACTTACATATTCTAATGGAGTTTTTTAAGTTAACTTGTTAGGTCTTTTCAGGAGGACAGCAAACTAAAGAAAGGCCTTTGGTTGTAGTCGACATGAGGGAGTTTCGCTCTGATCTTCCGTCCTTGCTTCACAAAAAAGGAATCAACATTGAACCTGTCACTATAGCTGTAAGAGCATTTATCTACGTATTATTCATTAGCTGTTTTCAAATAAAATGTCGATAACTATAATTAACTTTCAGATAGGCGACTACATTCTCACACCCGATATATGTGTCGAAAGAAAATCTATATCTGACTTGATCGGTTCACTGAATTCAGGTCGGTTGTATACCCAGTGCACACAGATGTGTAGGAACTACACTCGACCCATACTGCTTATCGAATTCGATCAGAATAAACCATTCAATTTGCAGGTTTGTTATGTTTAAACAAATAATTACAATAAATACACCCAACGGTCACATACATAGTCCAGACCCCACACTAAGATCAAATCTTGTGTAGTGGGTATCAAAAATTACGAGAGACTTTCTCACAAACACCAGGACCCGAAACTTACTTGTGGACAGACATTTGTTTCGCTGGAGTCGAACCCGTGGTCTTTCGTTTCACGTTCGGCGTGTAACCAAATGCGCCACGAAGGCTGTCAACGTTTTTCTATTAGTGTTGTACTTAGAATGATTTGGTATTATTTCATAGGACTCCGCGACAGTACAAGTACATCGGGTGAGCTAGACCCTCTCGGTATAACCGGCAGGAATATAACATTTTCAAAATAACATATAGAGCTATCATTTTCCAATTTATTTCTGTACTAGTCATGGAATACAACTGCATCGTGTCTTTTCCTAGGGTCATTTTGTGGTATCGACGGATATATCTGGAGCTGATATACAACAGAAACTGCAGCTTCTTACCATACATTTCCCAAGGCTGAAACTTGTCTGGTCGCCTAGCCCGTACGCAACTGCCGACCTTTTCTACGAGTTGAAGGTAATTCTGATTGCAAGAACAAATAATTCACTTATGTGTAATTATACTTATGAAACGTGTGTTTGTAGTAAAATATTTTTTTTCAATCTTAGTACAATGTTACCTGGGGTGGTTAGGAACATGTGGTTTAAATTAAATAACTTACTTATGTCAATACCAATACCTGTATATATTAACGTAAATTATAATTCATATACAGGGTATATCAAGACTGCGACCGTAACCGAAGCCAGGTGGTAGTATTAGTGACTTCAGACACAATGCAAGTAAAATTTTTTTTTTTTCTTATTGTCGTATTTGGGTGATTTATACATAGATTTCCTAAAATAATGATGCAGATCTCTATATTTTTCAACACTCAATGGTACGTAAGGGTTTAAATTATTATTTTCGCAAAAACTAGGTTTTTACCGCCCAAACAGGGTGATTTTTAAAAATTCTAAAAAATTATCTGTCGCTGTTTTGGTGAAATTTTTATTTGCATCGTGTCTGTAACCACTAAAACTACCACCTGGCTTCGTTTTCGGTCGCGGTCTTGAGATACCCTGTATGTAGTTTTAACTATTCATTGATCTCCTTGTTCGTATATCCAATTTGTATATTTTATATAAATTGAAGTTATAATTATTTACAGCAAGGGAGGAAAAATCCAGATGTAGCAGAAGCATTAGCTTTAAGTGGCGAAAATACAGCAGATGACATGAATTATGAAAGATACAACATACAAGTCCATGATTTTGTACAAAAGTTGCCTGGTGTCACTTTCAAAAATATTACACGGATTATGAATAGAGGAATTTCATTAGACCACATCTTAACATTATCTAAGGTATTTTCATTTTTCCTAAAAGCTCCACGACAAAAATGTACATGTATCCAGCAAAATATTATAAATATTTATTTAGTATTGTTCTAATATATTTGAATAAGATTATTATTTTTAATTTTGCAGGAACAACTGTCTATTATGATTGAAAATAAAAATGAGGCAGAAACTTTGTATTCCATATTACATGTAAAAGCAGAGCCTATTGACACCAGCAAAGATAAACCGTATGTCAAGAAAAAGTTTCAGGGGAAGTTTTCAAAAGGAAAAAAGTAACATTACTTTATGATCATAATTTATTATAATAAAATGATACAAGTACGTTATAAATAAAATAATTCATACAATTACATTAAATGTATTTTAATTAGTTATGATATTATGTAAGATCAACTTTGTTTGGTTCAAAAGCGGGTTAGCGCCAAGGACCTAAAACAAAGACAGTGTTTACTTTTTATGCATATAACTATTTTACATGTTGATTGTAGTTACTTAATTACAACTTTCTCAACTGGTAGCTTGGAATTTTCGATAAATGGATAATGTTTACGATCTATGTCCATAGCGAACATTCATGATTCACACTGCTAAAATACATGTATCGAACGTGTCATATCATATTTGAACAAATATTTTTAATATATTTGGCCTATTAAAGAATATAAAATAGGTGAATATATTATATATGCCATATTAAGTAACACGTTCCATAAAGAGCACATACATACATCTAAGGGTTCGTACACAAAACTGCGAATCACACTATCGAAGAAAACAGAGTCAAATATGATATGGAGACTAGGAGTTAATGTTCGTATATGTAGATATGCCAACAAAGGATTTTTTTATAATAAAATCATTCATTGGACATAAATATGGTAAATAAAATGCATAAATATTCGACCATTTTAAAAATCAAAAAAATTGCACACGAAGAAGTGTTCTTAAAATGTCATTGTAATGAATAGTATTAAGAGTATGAAAATTACACACATGACGTGTGTTCCTAATAGTATGGTTCACACGCGGACGCAATATTTAGCAGTGATTTATTTTGAGATATACCTATATTTGATTTTATTAGTTTGTCTACTTTTTATAATGTTCTATACTTGCATTGGCTTGAATTTTATCATTTTATGTGAATAAAGAATTGAATGGCCAACATGTAAATTTATTAAAATGTATAAACAGCACAACCATATTATACGTAAACTAAATGTTATCATTAAAATAAATATACGTGAGAAGTTGTAACTGAGAATTGAGAACATCATAGTACTTACTACTTACAACTTACATAAAATGAGATGAAACCGTGATTTGTGATGTTTATACGAAACTATACTCTGCAGTTCAAATTAGTCAAGGCTTTAAAAACAAATAGTGAAATATCAAAATAATATTCGGAACATCAAATATAATATTAAACAGGTAATAATTGTTTGGTTAAGTTAGCATGATACTTAGATATAAAAGATTGGTGAAAACCCGCTGCAAATATTTGGCATAGGTTTAGTTACAGAAACAATGCACGAGTGTAGTCACTCACGGTACTGGTGGTCCTTATCAGTCAGGGGCACATAGATAACGCTCATGAGTTTCTTAACGGTTGTTGTGCCATCAGCTGCTTTGTCAACCTGGAAATAATCCTAATGTTACTGAAAGATTGGTACATATCTATAGCGCGGTTAGCTCATGAGTGGTAGAGCCACACACTATTTGTTGATGAGTTAGTATTTTCGAATGAATGTTACCAATTCGTCCTCAGCGCACACAAATACCTAGGTAATTATAAAAAATATGTACTGATCACAAGTTTTTCTAAATGTACTTGTTTGTTAAGTATGAAAAGTATATTTCACATGCATTCACAATCCAGAATAAAATTGTGTGGAGCAAAAAAAGAATATATTTTTTTTTCTCTTTTTGTATTGTTCTCACCTGTGTGAGATGTTGCTCGCCTCCCTCAGGACCGACGGGGACAATGAGGCGTCCTCCGGGTTTCAACTGTTCAACGAGCTAAAAAAGTGTAACATTATTTCAAAATTTTAGAAATTTCGTACATTAAATTTAACCAGGGAAATGGACGAACTGCAAAATTGACTGGGTCCAAACTTTTTAATCTCATTTCTTATATTTATACAGTGTGAAGTTTTCAAGTGGGCGTGGATGGCGAAATCCGAAACTTTAAGGAATAGCAAAATGCTTAGAGTCCACAAGCCCGAATTTGATGAAAACTGAAACATAGGTAAGTAGTTGGAATTATGAAAAAACATTATTCCTAGCAAGGAATCGATCCCGATGATTAAAAATAACACGTGTTTTATTACTATCTCCATACTGCTTTTTCCGTCTCGCCCCGTCCCGTTACATCCCGCACAGTCCCGTCTTCTTCTCTCATCCCATCCTTTTCGAGTTTAAAAAAGTAATAAGTAAATATATTTAAATTCCTTGCTAATCCCACGGGAACACTACATTTTTCGGGATAAAAAGTAGCTTATGTGTTGTAGTTGTGTGCCAGGGTTTCATTTACATGCCTCCACACCAAATATTATCGAAATCCGTTAAGTTGTTGTTGAGATCATCATACATAACTGCACAGATAAACTACTAAAGTCTATTTCTTGATCCATGATAGAACTGTCGAAGAACAAGCATATCTCACTTCTTTGAAAAGAGAAAAACAAAGTTTTGAAATGTTAATTCAAACAAAAAGTGTGAGTGCTATATAATTATAACTTACAATAATAATTACGTAATGATTTTCATAATAGGTACCTTATAAAAATTAAAAACGAAATAACATTTATAGTGATTGTGATAGTATAGGTACTTCAAGTTTGACATAAAGCTGTAACTTTATATTAAATTTTAATATAGGTATCCTATATGTTTGATAACACCTCAAAGATTGGAGCCTGAGGATTATTAAATAAAATATGAACGTTGTGTTTTTTTCTTCATTCTAGTGTAATAATATATCGATCACTTCATGAAAATATTTCATTTTTAGGTAATGGTAGTACCTTCATACCAAGATGGAAAAACAGACGAATATTTCAATCTTAATGTTGAAGATGATATGGATGCTGTAAACACAAGAAAAGCAGGTATTTTGCACACACAAGTAGTATACTTACATATTCTAATGGAGTTTTTTAAGTTAACTTGTTAGGTCTTTTCAGGAGGACAGCAAACTAAAGAAAGGCCTTTGGTTGTAGTCGACATGAGGGAGTTTCGCTCTGATCTTCCGTCCTTGCTTCACAAAAAAGGAATCAACATTGAACCTGTCACTATAGCTGTAAGAGCATTTATCTACGTATTATTCATTAGCTGTTTTCAAATAAAATGTCGATAACTATAATTAACTTTCAGATAGGCGACTACATTCTCACACCCGATATATGTGTCGAAAGAAAATCTATATCTGACTTGATCGGTTCACTGAATTCAGGTCGGTTGTATACCCAGTGCACACAGATGTGTAGGAACTACACTCGACCCATACTGCTTATCGAATTCGATCAGAATAAACCATTCAATTTGCAGGTTTGTTATGTTTAAACAAATAATTACAATAAATACACCCAACGGTCACATACATAGTCCAGACCCCACACTAAGATCAAATCTTGTGTAGTGGGTATCAAAAATTACGAGAGACTTTCTCACAAACACCAGGACCCGAAACTTACTTGTGGACAGACATTTGTTTCGCTGGAGTCGAACCCGTGGTCTTTCGTTTCACGTTCGGCGTGTAACCAAATGCGCCACGAAGGCTGTCAACGTTTTTCTATTAGTGTTGTACTTAGAATGATTTGGTATTATTTCATAGGACTCCGCGACAGTACAAGTACATCGGGTGAGCTAGACCCTCTCGGTATAACCGGCAGGAATATAACATTTTCAAAATAACACATAGAGCTATCATTTTCCAATTTATTTCTGTACTAGTCATGGAATATAACTGCATCATGTCTTTTCTTAGGGTCATTTTGTGGTATCGACGGATATATCTGGAGCTGATATACAACAGAAACTGCAACTTCTTACCATACATTTCCCAAGGCTGAAACTTGTCTGGTCGCCTAGCCCGTACGCAACTGCCGACCTTTTCTACGAGTTGAAGGTAATTCTGATTGCAAGAACAAATAATCCACTTATGTGTAATTATACTTATGAAACGTGTGTTTGTAGTAAAAGATTTTTTTTCAATCTTGGTACAATGTTACCTGGGGTGGTTAGGAACATGTGGTTTAAATTAAATAACTTATGTCAATACCAATACCTGTATATATTAACGTAAATTATAATTCATATATGTAGTTTTAACTATTCATTGATCTCCTTGTTCGTATACCCAATTTGTATATTTTATATAAATTGAAGTTATAATTATTTACAGCAAGGGAGGAAAAATCCAGATGTAGCAGAAGCATTAGCTTTAAGTGGCGAAAATACAGCAGATGACATGAATTATGAAAGATACAACATACAAGTCCATGATTTTGTACAAAAGTTACCTGGTGTCACTTTCAAAAATATTACACGGATAATGAATAGAGGAATTTCATTAGACCACATCTTAACATTATCTAAGGTATTTTCATTTTTCCTAAAAGCTCCACGACAAAAATGTACATGTATCCAGCAAAATATTATAAATATTTATTTAGTATTGTGTTAATATATTTTAATAAGATTATTATTTTTAATTTTGCAGGAACAACTGTCTATTATGATTGAAAATAAAAATGAGGCAGAAACTTTGTATTCCATATTACATGTAAAAGCAGAGCCTATCGACACCAGCAAAGATAAACCGTATGTCAAGAAAAAGTTTCAGGGGAAGTTTTCAAAAGGAAAAAAATAACATTACTTTATGATCATAATTTATTATAATAAAATGATACAAGTACGTTATAAATAAAATAATTCATACAATTACATTAAATGTATTTTAATTAGTTATGATATTATGTAAGATCAACTTTGTTTGGTTCAAAAGCGGGTTAGCGCCAAGGACCTAAAACAAAGATAATGTTTACTTTTTATGCATATAACTATTTTACATGTTGATTGTAGTTACTTAATTACAATTTCCTCAACTGGTGGCTTGGAATTTTCAATAAATGGATAATGTTTACGATCTATGTCCATAGCGAACATTCATGATTCACACTGCTAAAATACATGTATCGAACGTGTGATATCATATTTGAACAAATATTTTTAATATGTTTGGCCTATTAAAGAATAGAAAATAGGTGAATATATTATATATGCCATATTAAGTAACACGTTCCATAAAGAGCACATACATACATCTAAGGGTTCGTACAAATAACTGCGAATCACACGATCGAAGAAAACAGAGTCAAATATGATATGGAGATTAGGAGTTAATGTTCGTATATGTAGATATGCCAACAAAGGATTTTTTAGAATAAAATCATTCATTGGACATAAATATGGTAAATAAAATGCATAAATATTCGACCATTTTAAAAATCAAAACCATTGCACATGAAGAAGTGTTCTTAAAATGTCATTGTAATGAATAGTATATGAGTATGAAAATTACACACGTCATGCCTAATAGTATGGTTCACACGCGGACGCAATATTTAGTAGTGATTTATTTTGAGATATAAGTATACCTATATTTGATTTTACTAGTTTGCCTACTTTTTATAATGTTCTATACTTGCATTGGCTTGAATTTTATCATTTTATGTGAATAAAGAATTGAATGGCCATCATGTAAAATTATTAAAATGTATAAACAGCACAACCATATTATACGTAAAGTAAATGTTATCATTAAAATAAATATACGTGAGAAGTTGTAACTGAGAATTGAGAACATCATAGTACTTACTATTTACAACTTACATAAAATGAGATGAAACCGTTATTTGTGATGTTTATACGAAACTATAGTCTGCAGTTCAAATTAGTCAAGGCTTTAAAAACAAATAGTGAAATATCAAAATAATATTTGAAACATCAAATAGGTATAATATTAAACAAGTAGTCATTGTTTGGTTAAGTTAGCATGATACTTAGATATAAGAGATTGGTGAAAATCCGCTGCAAATATTTGGCATAGGTTTAGTTACAGAACAATGCACGAGTGTAGTCACTCACGGTACTGGTGGTCCTTATCAGTCAGGGGCACATAAATAACGCTCATGAGTTTCTTAACAGTTGTTGTGCCATCAGCTGCTTTGTCAACCTGGAAATAATCCTAATGTTACTAAAAGATTGGTACATATCTATAGCGCGGTTAGCTCATGAGTGGTAGAGCCACACACTATTTGTTGATGAGTTAGTATTTTCGAATGAATGTTACTAATTCGTCCTCAGCGCACACAAATACCTAGGTAATTATAAAAAATATGTACTGATCACAAGTTTTTCTAAATGTACTTGTTTGTTAAGTATGAAAAGTATATTTCACATGCATTCACAATCCAGAATAAAATTGTGTGGAGCAAAAAAAGAATATATTTTTTTTTCTCTTTTTGTATTGTTCTCACCTGTGTGAGATGTTGCTCGCCTCCCTCAGGACCGACGGGGACAATGAGGCGTCCTCCGGGTTTCAACTGTTCAACGAGCTAAAAAAGTGTAACATTATTTCAAAATTTTAGAAATTTCGTACATTAAATTTAACCAGGGAAATGGACGAACTGCAAAATTGACTGGGTCCAAACTTTTTAATCTCATTTCTTATATTTATACAGTGTGAAGTTTTCAAGTGGGCGTGGATGGCGAAATCCGAAACTTTAAGGAATAGCAAAATGCTTAGAGTCCACAAGCCCGAATTTGATGAAAACTGAAACATAGGTAAGTAGTTGGAATTATGAAAAAACATTATTCCTAGCAAGGAATCGATCCCGATGATTAAAAATAACACGTGTTTTATTACTATCTCCATACTGCTTTTTCCGTCTCGCCCCGTCCCGTTACATCCCGCACAGTCCCGTCTTCTTCTCTCATCCCATCCTTTTCGAGTTTAAAAAAGTAATAAGTAAATATATTTAAATTCCTTGCTAATCCCACGGGAACACTACATTTTTCGGGATAAAAAGTAGCTTATGTGTTGTAGTTGTGTGCCAGGGTTTCATTTACATGCCTCCACACCAAATATTATCGAAATCCGTTAAGTTGTTGTTGAGATCATCATACATAACTGCACAGATAAACTACTAAAGTCTATTTCTTGATCCATGATAGAACTGTCGAAGAACAAGCATATCTCACTTCTTTGAAAAGAGAAAAACAAAGTTTTGAAATGTTAATTCAAACAAAAAGTGTGAGTGCTATATAATTATAACTTACAATAATAATTACGTAATGATTTTCATAATAGGTACCTTATAAAAATTAAAAACGAAATAACATTTATAGTGATTGTGATAGTATAGGTACTTCAAGTTTGACATAAAGCTGTAACTTTATATTAAATTTTAATATAGGTATCCTATATGTTTGATAACACCTCAAAGATTGGAGCCTGAGGATTATTAAATAAAATATGAACGTTGTGTTTTTTTCTTCATTCTAGTGTAATAATATATCGATCACTTCATGAAAATATTTCATTTTTAGGTAATGGTAGTACCTTCATACCAAGATGGAAAAACAGACGAATATTTCAATCTTAATGTTGAAGATGATATGGATGCTGTAAACACAAGAAAAGCAGGTATTTTGCACACACAAGTAGTATACTTACATATTCTAATGGAGTTTTTTAAGTTAACTTGTTAGGTCTTTTCAGGAGGACAGCAAACTAAAGAAAGGCCTTTGGTTGTAGTCGACATGAGGGAGTTTCGCTCTGATCTTCCGTCCTTGCTTCACAAAAAAGGAATCAACATTGAACCTGTCACTATAGCTGTAAGAGCATTTATCTACGTATTATTCATTAGCTGTTTTCAAATAAAATGTCGATAACTATAATTAACTTTCAGATAGGCGACTACATTCTCACACCCGATATATGTGTCGAAAGAAAATCTATATCTGACTTGATCGGTTCACTGAATTCAGGTCGGTTGTATACCCAGTGCACACAGATGTGTAGGAACTACACTCGACCCATACTGCTTATCGAATTCGATCAGAATAAACCATTCAATTTGCAGGTTTGTTATGTTTAAACAAATAATTACAATAAATACACCCAACGGTCACATACATAGTCCAGACCCCACACTAAGATCAAATCTTGTGTAGTGGGTATCAAAAATTACGAGAGACTTTCTCACAAACACCAGGACCCGAAACTTACTTGTGGACAGACATTTGTTTCGCTGGAGTCGAACCCGTGGTCTTTCGTTTCACGTTCGGCGTGTAACCAAATGCGCCACGAAGGCTGTCAACGTTTTTCTATTAGTGTTGTACTTAGAATGATTTGGTATTATTTCATAGGACTCCGCGACAGTACAAGTACATCGGGTGAGCTAGACCCTCTCGGTATAACCGGCAGGAATATAATAGTATTAGTGACTTCAGACACAATGCAAGTAAAATTTTTTTTTTTTCTTATTGTCGTATTTGGGTGATTTATACATAGATTTCCTAAAATAATGATGCAGATCTCTATATTTTTCAACACTCAATGGTACGTAAGGGTTTAAATTATTATTTTCGCAAAAACTAGGTTTTTACCGCCCAAACAGGGTGATTTTTAAAAATTCTAAAAAATTATCTGTCGCTGTTTTGGTGAAATTTTTATTTGCATCGTGTCTGTAACCACTAAAACTACCACCTGGCTTCGTTTTCGGTCGCGGTCTTGAGATACCCTGTATGTAGTTTTAACTATTCATTGATCTCCTTGTTCGTATATCCAATTTGTATATTTTATATAAATTGAAGTTATAATTATTTACAGCAAGGGAGGAAAAATCCAGATGTAGCAGAAGCATTAGCTTTAAGTGGCGAAAATACAGCAGATGACATGAATTATGAAAGATACAACATACAAGTCCATGATTTTGTACAAAAGTTGCCTGGTGTCACTTTCAAAAATATTACACGGATTATGAATAGAGGAATTTCATTAGACCACATCTTAACATTATCTAAGGTATTTTCATTTTTCCTAAAAGCTCCACGACAAAAATGTACATGTATCCAGCAAAATATTATAAATATTTATTTAGTATTGTTCTAATATATTTGAATAAGATTATTATTTTTAATTTTGCAGGAACAACTGTCTATTATGATTGAAAATAAAAATGAGGCAGAAACTTTGTATTCCATATTACATGTAAAAGCAGAGCCTATTGACACCAGCAAAGATAAACCGTATGTCAAGAAAAAGTTTCAGGGGAAGTTTTCAAAAGGAAAAAAGTAACATTACTTTATGATCATAATTTATTATAATAAAATGATACAAGTACGTTATAAATAAAATAATTCATACAATTACATTAAATGTATTTTAATTAGTTATGATATTATGTAAGATCAACTTTGTTTGGTTCAAAAGCGGGTTAGCGCCAAGGACCTAAAACAAAGACAGTGTTTACTTTTTATGCATATAACTATTTTACATGTTGATTGTAGTTACTTAATTACAACTTTCTCAACTGGTAGCTTGGAATTTTCGATAAATGGATAATGTTTACGATCTATGTCCATAGCGAACATTCATGATTCACACTGCTAAAATACATGTATCGAACGTGTCATATCATATTTGAACAAATATTTTTAATATATTTGGCCTATTAAAGAATATAAAATAGGTGAATATATTATATATGCCATATTAAGTAACACGTTCCATAAAGAGCACATACATACATCTAAGGGTTCGTACACAAAACTGCGAATCACACTATCGAAGAAAACAGAGTCAAATATGATATGGAGACTAGGAGTTAATGTTCGTATATGTAGATATGCCAACAAAGGATTTTTTTATAATAAAATCATTCATTGGACATAAATATGGTAAATAAAATGCATAAATATTCGACCATTTTAAAAATCAAAAAAATTGCACACGAAGAAGTGTTCTTAAAATGTCATTGTAATGAATAGTATTAAGAGTATGAAAATTACACACATGACGTGTGTTCCTAATAGTATGGTTCACACGCGGACGCAATATTTAGCAGTGATTTATTTTGAGATATACCTATATTTGATTTTATTAGTTTGTCTACTTTTTATAATGTTCTATACTTGCATTGGCTTGAATTTTATCATTTTATGTGAATAAAGAATTGAATGGCCAACATGTAAATTTATTAAAATGTATAAACAGCACAACCATATTATACGTAAACTAAATGTTATCATTAAAATAAATATACGTGAGAAGTTGTAACTGAGAATTGAGAACATCATAGTACTTACTACTTACAACTTACATAAAATGAGATGAAACCGTGATTTGTGATGTTTATACGAAACTATACTCTGCAGTTCAAATTAGTCAAGGCTTTAAAAACAAATAGTGAAATATCAAAATAATATTCGGAACATCAAATATAATATTAAACAGGTAATAATTGTTTGGTTAAGTTAGCATGATACTTAGATATAAAAGATTGGTGAAAACCCGCTGCAAATATTTGGCATAGGTTTAGTTACAGAAACAATGCACGAGTGTAGTCACTCACGGTACTGGTGGTCCTTATCAGTCAGGGGCACATAGATAACGCTCATGAGTTTCTTAACGGTTGTTGTGCCATCAGCTGCTTTGTCAACCTGGAAATAATCCTAATGTTACTGAAAGATTGGTACATATCTATAGCGCGGTTAGCTCATGAGTGGTAGAGCCACACACTATTTGTTGATGAGTTAGTATTTTCGAATGAATGTTACCAATTCGTCCTCAGCGCACACAAATACCTAGGTAATTATAAAAAATATGTACTGATCACAAGTTTTTCTAAATGTACTTGTTTGTTAAGTATGAAAAGTATATTTCACATGCATTCACAATCCAGAATAAAATTGTGTGGAGCAAAAAAAGAATATATTTTTTTTTCTCTTTTTGTATTGTTCTCACCTGTGTGAGATGTTGCTCGCCTCCCTCAGGACCGACGGGGACAATGAGGCGTCCTCCGGGTTTCAACTGTTCAACGAGCTAAAAAAGTGTAACATTATTTCAAAATTTTAGAAATTTCGTACATTAAATTTAACCAGGGAAATGGACGAACTGCAAAATTGACTGGGTCCAAACTTTTTAATCTCATTTCTTATATTTATACAGTGTGAAGTTTTCAAGTGGGCGTGGATGGCGAAATCCGAAACTTTAAGGAATAGCAAAATGCTTAGAGTCCACAAGCCCGAATTTGATGAAAACTGAAACATAGGTAAGTAGTTGGAATTATGAAAAAACATTATTCCTAGCAAGGAATCGATCCCGATGATTAAAAATAACACGTGTTTTATTACTATCTCCATACTGCTTTTTCCGTCTCGCCCCGTCCCGTTACATCCCGCACAGTCCCGTCTTCTTCTCTCATCCCATCCTTTTCGAGTTTAAAAAAGTAATAAGTAAATATATTTAAATTCCTTGCTAATCCCACGGGAACACTACATTTTTCGGGATAAAAAGTAGCTTATGTGTTGTAGTTGTGTGCCAGGGTTTCATTTACATGCCTCCACACCAAATATTATCGAAATCCGTTAAGTTGTTGTTGAGATCATCATACATAACTGCACAGATAAACTACTAAAGTCTATTTCTTGATCCATGATAGAACTGTCGAAGAACAAGCATATCTCACTTCTTTGAAAAGAGAAAAACAAAGTTTTGAAATGTTAATTCAAACAAAAAGTGTGAGTGCTATATAATTATAACTTACAATAATAATTACGTAATGATTTTCATAATAGGTACCTTATAAAAATTAAAAACGAAATAACATTTATAGTGATTGTGATAGTATAGGTACTTCAAGTTTGACATAAAGCTGTAACTTTATATTAAATTTTAATATAGGTATCCTATATGTTTGATAACACCTCAAAGATTGGAGCCTGAGGATTATTAAATAAAATATGAACGTTGTGTTTTTTTCTTCATTCTAGTGTAATAATATATCGATCACTTCATGAAAATATTTCATTTTTAGGTAATGGTAGTACCTTCATACCAAGATGGAAAAACAGACGAATATTTCAATCTTAATGTTGAAGATGATATGGATGCTGTAAACACAAGAAAAGCAGGTATTTTGCACACACAAGTAGTATACTTACATATTCTAATGGAGTTTTTTAAGTTAACTTGTTAGGTCTTTTCAGGAGGACAGCAAACTAAAGAAAGGCCTTTGGTTGTAGTCGACATGAGGGAGTTTCGCTCTGATCTTCCGTCCTTGCTTCACAAAAAAGGAATCAACATTGAACCTGTCACTATAGCTGTAAGAGCATTTATCTACGTATTATTCATTAGCTGTTTTCAAATAAAATGTCGATAACTATAATTAACTTTCAGATAGGCGACTACATTCTCACACCCGATATATGTGTCGAAAGAAAATCTATATCTGACTTGATCGGTTCACTGAATTCAGGTCGGTTGTATACCCAGTGCACACAGATGTGTAGGAACTACACTCGACCCATACTGCTTATCGAATTCGATCAGAATAAACCATTCAATTTGCAGGTTTGTTATGTTTAAACAAATAATTACAATAAATACACCCAACGGTCACATACATAGTCCAGACCCCACACTAAGATCAAATCTTGTGTAGTGGGTATCAAAAATTACGAGAGACTTTCTCACAAACACCAGGACCCGAAACTTACTTGTGGACAGACATTTGTTTCGCTGGAGTCGAACCCGTGGTCTTTCGTTTCACGTTCGGCGTGTAACCAAATGCGCCACGAAGGCTGTCAACGTTTTTCTATTAGTGTTGTACTTAGAATGATTTGGTATTATTTCATAGGACTCCGCGACAGTACAAGTACATCGGGTGAGCTAGACCCTCTCGGTATAACCGGCAGGAATATAACATTTTCAAAATAACATATAGAGCTATCATTTTCCAATTTATTTCTGTACTAGTCATGGAATACAACTGCATCGTGTCTTTTCCTAGGGTCATTTTGTGGTATCGACGGATATATCTGGAGCTGATATACAACAGAAACTGCAGCTTCTTACCATACATTTCCCAAGGCTGAAACTTGTCTGGTCGCCTAGCCCGTACGCAACTGCCGACCTTTTCTACGAGTTGAAGGTAATTCTGATTGCAAGAACAAATAATTCACTTATGTGTAATTATACTTATGAAACGTGTGTTTGTAGTAAAATATTTTTTTTCAATCTTAGTACAATGTTACCTGGGGTGGTTAGGAACATGTGGTTTAAATTAAATAACTTACTTATGTCAATACCAATACCTGTATATATTAACGTAAATTATAATTCATATACAGGGTATATCAAGACTGCGACCGTAACCGAAGCCAGGTGGTAGTATTAGTGACTTCAGACACAATGCAAGTAAAATTTTTTTTTTTTCTTATTGTCGTATTTGGGTGATTTATACATAGATTTCCTAAAATAATGATGCAGATCTCTATATTTTTCAACACTCAATGGTACGTAAGGGTTTAAATTATTATTTTCGCAAAAACTAGGTTTTTACCGCCCAAACAGGGTGATTTTTAAAAATTCTAAAAAATTATCTGTCGCTGTTTTGGTGAAATTTTTATTTGCATCGTGTCTGTAACCACTAAAACTACCACCTGGCTTCGTTTTCGGTCGCGGTCTTGAGATACCCTGTATGTAGTTTTAACTATTCATTGATCTCCTTGTTCGTATATCCAATTTGTATATTTTATATAAATTGAAGTTATAATTATTTACAGCAAGGGAGGAAAAATCCAGATGTAGCAGAAGCATTAGCTTTAAGTGGCGAAAATACAGCAGATGACATGAATTATGAAAGATACAACATACAAGTCCATGATTTTGTACAAAAGTTGCCTGGTGTCACTTTCAAAAATATTACACGGATTATGAATAGAGGAATTTCATTAGACCACATCTTAACATTATCTAAGGTATTTTCATTTTTCCTAAAAGCTCCACGACAAAAATGTACATGTATCCAGCAAAATATTATAAATATTTATTTAGTATTGTTCTAATATATTTGAATAAGATTATTATTTTTAATTTTGCAGGAACAACTGTCTATTATGATTGAAAATAAAAATGAGGCAGAAACTTTGTATTCCATATTACATGTAAAAGCAGAGCCTATTGACACCAGCAAAGATAAACCGTATGTCAAGAAAAAGTTTCAGGGGAAGTTTTCAAAAGGAAAAAAGTAACATTACTTTATGATCATAATTTATTATAATAAAATGATACAAGTACGTTATAAATAAAATAATTCATACAATTACATTAAATGTATTTTAATTAGTTATGATATTATGTAAGATCAACTTTGTTTGGTTCAAAAGCGGGTTAGCGCCAAGGACCTAAAACAAAGACAGTGTTTACTTTTTATGCATATAACTATTTTACATGTTGATTGTAGTTACTTAATTACAACTTTCTCAACTGGTAGCTTGGAATTTTCGATAAATGGATAATGTTTACGATCTATGTCCATAGCGAACATTCATGATTCACACTGCTAAAATACATGTATCGAACGTGTCATATCATATTTGAACAAATATTTTTAATATATTTGGCCTATTAAAGAATATAAAATAGGTGAATATATTATATATGCCATATTAAGTAACACGTTCCATAAAGAGCACATACATACATCTAAGGGTTCGTACACAAAACTGCGAATCACACTATCGAAGAAAACAGAGTCAAATATGATATGGAGACTAGGAGTTAATGTTCGTATATGTAGATATGCCAACAAAGGATTTTTTTTATAATAAAATCATTCATTGGACATAAATATGGTAAATAAAATGCATAAATATTCGACCATTTTAAAAATCAAAAAAATTGCACACGAAGAAGTGTTCTTAAAATGTCATTGTAATGAATAGTATTAAGAGTATGAAAATTACACACATGACGTGTGTTCCTAATAGTATGGTTCACACGCGGACGCAATATTTAGCAGTGATTTATTTTGAGATATACCTATATTTGATTTTATTAGTTTGTCTACTTTTTATAATGTTCTATACTTGCATTGGCTTGAATTTTATCATTTTATGTGAATAAAGAATTGAATGGCCAACATGTAAATTTATTAAAATGTATAAACAGCACAACCATATTATACGTAAACTAAATGTTATCATTAAAATAAATATACGTGAGAAGTTGTAACTGAGAATTGAGAACATCATAGTACTTACTACTTACAACTTACATAAAATGAGATGAAACCGTGATTTGTGATGTTTATACGAAACTATACTCTGCAGTTCAAATTAGTCAAGGCTTTAAAAACAAATAGTGAAATATCAAAATAATATTCGGAACATCAAATATAATATTAAACAGGTAATAATTGTTTGGTTAAGTTAGCATGATACTTAGATATAAAAGATTGGTGAAAACCCGCTGCAAATATTTGGCATAGGTTTAGTTACAGAAACAATGCACGAGTGTAGTCACTCACGGTACTGGTGGTCCTTATCAGTCAGGGGCACATAGATAACGCTCATGAGTTTCTTAACGGTTGTTGTGCCATCAGCTGCTTTGTCAACCTGGAAATAATCCTAATGTTACTGAAAGATTGGTACATATCTATAGCGCGGTTAGCTCATGAGTGGTAGAGCCACACACTATTTGTTGATGAGTTAGTATTTTCGAATGAATGTTACCAATTCGTCCTCAGCGCACACAAATACCTAGGTAATTATAAAAAATATGTACTGATCACAAGCTTTTCTAAATGTACTTGTTTGTTAAGTATGAAAAGTATATTTCCCATGCATACACAATCCAGAATAAAATTGTGTGGAGCAAAAAAAGAATATATATATTTTCTCTTTTTGTATTGTTCTCACCTGTGTGAGATGTTGCTCGCCTCCCTCAGGACCGACGGGGACAATGAGGCGTCCTCCGGGTTTCAACTGTTCAACGAGCTAAAAAAGTGTAACATTATTTCAAAATTTTAGAAATTTCGTACATTAAATTTAACCAGGGAAATGGACGAACTGCAAAATTGACTGGGTCCAAACTTTTTAATCTCATTTCTTATATTTATACAGTGTGAAGTTTTCAAGTGGGCGTGGATGGCGAAATCCGAAACTTTAAGGAATAGCAAAACGCTTAGAGTCCACAAGCCCGAATTTGATGAAAACTGAAACATAGGTAAGTAGTTGGAATTATGAAAAAACATTATTCCTAGCAAGGAATCGATCCCGATGATTAAAAATAACACGTGTTTTATTACTATCTCCATACTGCTTTTTCCGTCTCGCCCCGTCCCGTTACATCCCGCACAGTCCCGTCTTCTTCTCTCATCCCATCCTTTTCGAGTTTAAAAAAGTAATAAGTAAATATATTTAAATTCCTTGCTAATCCCACGGGAACACTACATTTTTCGGGATAAAAAGTAGCTTATGTGTTGTAGTTGTGTGCCAGGGTTTCATTTACATGCCTCCACACCAAATATTATCGAAATCCGTTAAGTTGTTGTTGAGATCATCATACATAACTGCACAGATAAAAAGACAAAAAATCGAAAAATCTTTGTTTTGCGTTATATTACATTAATACAATCCCCCCATATTAGTTTTTCTCGATTATCTTCCATGCATCAATCAGTTACAAATTTATTATATGTACAGATAATAATTATGTACAACCTATTTTATGTTATAAAATATTCTTACAGCCTGTGGTAACGTCGGTGCAGCTGCACCCACATGAATAGCATTATATGGTGCTTCAGAAGGATATCCCAACCGTCCATCACCAGCTGAAATATTTACATTTGATTCAAATTTTGTGTATTTAATATAAATATTATGTTTATTCTAATTGAAATAAATCAGCTTTATATACAAAAAGAACAGTAAACAAAAAATCTGATAAACTATTAGTGGGTTATGTTGCACTTTCACAATACATAACATTTTATACCGGTTATATCAAGACTGTGACCGAAAACGAAGCCAGGTGGTAGTTTTAGTAGTTACAGACAATGCAACTAAAAATTTCGCAAAAAGAGTGTCAGATTTTTTTTGCAATTTTTTAAATATATCATGTTTGGGTGGTAAATACCTAGTTTTGGGAAATTGTAATTGAAACCATTGCGTCTTTAAACATAAAAAGGTGTACATTATTATTTTAGGTAATCTATTATTTACCACCGAAATACGGAATAAGTAAAAAAATTAAAAATAAAGTGACTCTTTTTGCGGTTTTTTTTGTTGCATTGTATCTGAAGTCATCTATGTGTTTTTGGTCGCCGCCTTGATATACCCTGTATAACAGTAAGAATGTAAATTTACCAATGAGTTTAATCCTTCCAGATGATAAAAGTTGTGCGTTGTCTTGCTTTATGTTCTGGGTAGCCAGTGTAACCAACTCGGGTATGTGCTCAATGCCCACAACGCGGCCAGCCTCGCCAAGCATTATGGCCATACATGCCGTCAAATATCCAGAGCCAGACCCCACGTCCAAAGCTTTCTCCCCAGGCACTAGCTGGTTCTTTAACCTCTCCAATGCATGGGCATGCTGAAAGTTGTATTCACTTTAAATAAATGTGGAAGACTATTTGTCCTATCAAAGTATTACTGTTTAGTACAAGTACAATTAAAATTAGACAGAGCATTATACTTTTTATAATAAACCTAATTCATATGTTAAAAACACAACACTTGATTTGGAGATCTGCAAAATTATAATTAATCAAAAATTTAATTATTTTTATTAAAGCAAGATTCCATTATTTTCTAATACACCATTAATCAGGAAAGCAATAAACAATACATAAATACCATATGTGGGGCACTGATAGTAGCCGAGTATCCTATTGTTTGTGGAGAATCTTGATATGGAGAGTGAGGACAGTAATTTTTCCGGTCTACTGCTGCCATTGCATTTGCCACAACATCAGATTTTATGATGCCATTTGCTGTTTGAAACAAAACAAATTATTATAAATCGGAAGATGGAGCACAAAATCAATCCAAATGTAATAACATTATGCAAAATTATAATATGAACATACCCTTAAAAAACTGATTCTTGTAACACAGACTTTATTACAAACCGATGGCCAGTTATTTTTTTAATATCTTTAACTTGTGCTCAAAAATGTAGTCATTTGGTTATTATAAACAAGTTTAATTGTCATTTAGGTACTTAAATTCTTTCTTTCATACAGAAAATTGGCATAAAACATGCTTGTACTTCATATTACAAATTAGATACGAGACTGGTGTCTGATATAGGCAGTGTCTGTGTTTCAGATCACCAGGACCTTCATTCCATTCAGGCTACATGTCTTTACATTTTTGCTTGCAATTTTTAAGTAACATAGATGTCAAATATATTTATTTTAATACAAACTAACATCATAACAATGTAGGTAATTATTAATATATTTATACAGACCCTTAAATACGATAATTTAATTAACAAAGTAAACAACTACACATACCCCGAAGGTTTCGGACTAAATCAGCATTATTTACTCCATGACTTCTCCACGCCATTATTGATAGTGTGATAACAACTACTGTTATGGAAATATTACGCCATGAAAACTCAATTTTGGTGTCTTTTTTTATCTTTATTATTTATTTTTTTCCACATATGAATTGCGACAAGAAAACATCAATGAAATGTCAGTTTGAATGTCAATGAAACACAGAATGCTAAAGACTACGCAGTGAGCACAGATCTACAATCTACAAGGGTATTATTGTGGGTATTATCATAGTAATAACCGTGTGTTCCACTCATGGATGATGGACGTATAATACAAACAGGACTGCGTACAATGATGGAAAAAACGAGCGGAGCGAGAGATGTTGAGTTGATTGTGTCTCGCTCTAATAGGGTGACCATAATAAATTTAATATACACACACAGACCAAATAGTCACATACATGGCAGGACCCCACACTAAAATTGAGTCTTGTCTCGTGGGTATCAGAAACTACGGAAGACTTTTCGGTCTCACAAACACTCAGATCCGAAACAAATACCTGTGGATCACACAAACATTTGTCTCGGTTCGGAGATTGAACCTGCAACTTCACGTTTCACAGCCGGTGTCTAAACAACTGCACCACAGCGGCTGTCAAAAATATTATTCTTCAAATGAAGCAGATTTTATGATCTAACAAACACAATATTGTCTAAGCGTATCAGGAAATGCATATTTATACATATATTTATGTACTTATTGCAAATAAAAAATAATAGTATGCATTGGTTTTTGTAATAGTAGCTCGAAAAGGGTATAATATAGTATTATTGATGAATTAATAATTATGGTAACATAACATTATGTTCATAAACACCTATACTGATTAATGTGTTACCTTAACATGCCAAGTGGCAAGTTGCGGGCAAAGGCTAATACTTTTATAATTAAAATTTATATAGTCTGAATCTGTAAAATATTAAATACATATAATATATACATCACGTCTTTTTTTCCCAGAAAGGGTAGACAAAGGTGCTACCAGAACACCCATGTTTCGCCTTGTGTGTTCCGTCCCACGATAGGATAGCTTTTTTTTCAATGTGTAACATTCGCGTAAATATAAGAAACCATTATCTTATTCGTTTTATCTGTAGTGTTAATAGGGTTGGTGTATCTGTGCTGAGTTAGTTAGATAGTTTACTGACCAAATGAAATCCTCTTCATCCGCAAAATTCTACACAACCATGAGAGACGCGCTGGACAGAAACCGGTGGAGGCAGATCACCAGATGCAACCCTGATGCTGACCACGATCCTCAGACATGAGGGACCGACCAGAGAGAGAGAGAGTATCTGTGCTATTTCCCCTTTAGAATAATGACATTACTGATTTCCGTTACAAAAGCAAACAGCGCTGAATTAGTATTTAAATTTATCTTGAATTTATTTATTTATTTATTTAGTCTTTATTGTACACAACAATGAAACACAATATACGGAAATAACAAAAAAATTAAAAGTACAAGTGGCGGTCTTATCGCTCTAGGCAATGTCTTACAGACAACCATAGGATGGATTTAAGAGAAGGAGAAAGAGAGGGCAGTGTAGATATAAAGTTAAATAATACTAGTTTAACATATAAATACACAAACATAATATACATATTATGACTCATAAATACATAAATAAAAATATAAATAAATAAATATACAAGTACATATATAAATACTTATACTATAATATAATACCAATTGATTCAGACGGAGGAAATAACACTAATATCTGTTTAAGGAGAAAGGTAGTGTTCTTTAACCAGCCTTTTAAATGATGACAGTGTTTGTGATTGTCTCACCACAACTGGAAGCGCATTCCACAATCGAACTGCTTTGATAGTGAATGAGTTGTCCGTAAACATTGTGGTGTGTGCGGGCATTCTCAGCTTTAGGTTCTCAGACGACCTCAGGGACCTCGAATGTGAGTCATGAAGAAAGATAAATCTATCTTTAAGATAAGAAGGGGTGAGAGGATTGAACAAAATATTGTAGAGAAGAGAAAGAGTGTGAGTATTCCGACGAAGCCGAATAGGTAACCACTTGAGCTTAGCACGAAACTCAGAAACATGATCATATTTGCGGAGTCCAAATATGAATCTTATGCAGAAATTTTGAAGACGCTCAAGTTTGTTAAGTTGGTCTTCGGTGAGATCTAGATAGCTGACATCGGCATAATCGAGAATGGGGAGAAGGAGGGTTTGCGCAAGCGAAATCTTCGTGGCGATGGGCAGAAAATTGCGTAACCTTCGCAAGGACCTAGCTGATATGAACAGCTTACGGCTTATTTCACGAAGCTGAGGACCCCAGGTAAATGATTTGTCTATAATTAGACCCAGATTACGGACGGTGTCACTGTACGGGATGGTAATACCATCACAATACACACTAGGAAGCTGGGTCCAATCAAGCTTCGAGATCATCCTGGGACTGCCGACAACAATGACTTGGGTTTTTGATGGATTAATGAATTCGCGATGTGTAAATCACCTCACACAACAGAGTTGTTCGCGACATTCGTACAGGCTGGATTAGCATCCAAGTATATCTGCCTTATGTCTCCGTTCATCGGGAACCCACCTATTGAATAAAATAAACCTTTTTAGTTGGATACAATTTATGATACTGCCTGCCTCGGTGGCGTAAAATTGAGTCGCTTTTAATATTCAAGCAGGTTGTAGTTTATTCGATATTTTAGTTGAACTTTTTAGATAGGGTTTATTATGGTCACCGTAGCGAAAGAAAAGGGACACAGACCTCCATGCACTATCTCGCTCGGCTCGTTTTGCCGACATGTCTTTTATCATAGCAAATTATACTGCTCGCCCCGTAAGTCTGCGCGCGGAAAAAATCAAAACTAACGTTGACGTCATAGAATGTTGCCCACTTAATGCATTTACCCTAATAATTTACCTTAATAATTTAAGTTTTACCATTAAAGACTAATTTGTTAATCTTCAATTCACTGTTGTTGGGAAAATAACATTGTTAAATTGACAGCTTATACAATTCCACTTATGTACTAATTTAATTTAGTGATTAAAATTTAATTAAAACTGGGTAAATAACTTATAATTGTAGCATATTTTAACAATCCTACATTAAGACAAAATAATTCCAAGCATTATAAGTACCTATATAACAGGCTGCTGTCTGCGTGATAAAAGAGTTTACAACTCCAATTGCTATAGGTACCCCAATTCCCATTTTTATGAAGTTAATTATTTTCATATAGCTTGCAACATTAGAAGCGCCCTCCGTTACGCGCACACTTATCTGGCGAGGAGTCTAAAACTTATTCGGCAGGCATATGTTTTATTTCAGGACAACACTATTTCGTTAGTGCACAGTCCTGATTGTAAAATACGTCCAAGGTCTACCCCGCCTGGGAAAAAAGCGTGAGGTTATATGTATGTAAAGCCCGCTGCCCACGACGCTTGTTTCGCTACAGGATAGCTTGCTATAATTTGCTGCTGGGTTCAAAGTTGGCTGTGGCGCTGGGTGCAATGATGGCTCTCTTGATATGTTGGCTTCACACGGTACTTGCCACTACTCACCGCTAGGCGAGCATACGAAGCGACGTCGCCATTAAAGACTCGAGTATTCCTAAGCTCTACAGTACCATGGACGCTCGAGTACAACAAACTATTGCAGCTGAGATAATTCGACGTAGAAAAGCTATTATTTTGGCAGATGCAGTTATTGCTTTTAAACAGAAACGAGAGCTTGAACAACGAAAACGTCGATTATGGAGTCAGACAGAATGTTCTAAACATGGTATTTAGTGAGCTTGGGTATTTATATTTAACATTTCAACTTTATTTGTTACTACAAAAAACCCCAAACACGCAAGCAAGCTATCACGAAAAATAGCACGCGTTCGATCACCGAAATCCAGGACGCAACCACGTTTCAGAGACAGCATTGAAGTCACTTTCTCGCAGCGCTGCCAGCAGAGCAGCCATCGGCGAACCCCGCAAGCAATCTAGCAGCAAAAGAAGCGTCGTGGGCAGCGGGCTTTACTGTCAAAAGTCAATTAACAGACTAGGCTGTATGGTTTATACCTTTGCCTTTCCGATAGGATACACTGAAAAAACCAGAACATTCAAAATTCAGAAGTGAAAAGTCAAAATAACAATTTCAGAATTTTATCAGAATTGTATGTATTGTAATAATTATAAATAAATTTAGACATAAAATAACTAACAAAACTCAAAATGGTGTGCGACGGTCCAGACCCTCCTGAGAATAATCCTCACGAATTGAATCCTCCCCCTAGACATGAGCTCATAATGAATGGTCAACAGACCGAAGACAGTGATGAAGAGACCAACGAATACTTTGGGTACGAGCCACTGGCGCAAGGGCCCGAGGCAGTGCTTTCTGACCGCGACAGTGACGACGACGTGCCCGTAATTGAACATTTCAATTTTATTTATTTCTACTATACATATATTTTGATCTTATTAAAATATGAACATATCTCTTTCAACTCTGTCGTCCTATTTAACTACCTGATACATATAGCGTTGCCAGGTCGCCAAACCTAATAGCCGGACAGACCAGCCAGTTTGGCCGGACATTTGGTTAAAAAAGCCGGACACCCTATATTATTCGGTATCACCCGGCACTTCGGTTTGGTAGTCGACTCGCCTACGCTCGGCCACGCTCGGCGGCGCGGCGCGGCGGCAGTGCTCGCTTGTTTGCGAAATGTAAAAAGCCTAACAGAAGCCGGACATGCAATCAAAAAGCCTAACTATGTCCGGCTTTATCCGGACGCCTGGCAACGCTAGATACATAGCATGTCAAACTTATCCATTATTGGACACAAGATTGTGTTGTGTATAATTTAATTTTAATATTCAGGAAATGGATGTTGACTTTACTGGCCATAGAGTTTAAATGTACAAAAATATAAGGCAATTTAAAGGACTGGAGTAAAATATAAAGCTTTTAGACTATAACATGATTAATTGTAGAAAAAAAATGCTTTCTTTCAAAGCCAATTCTATATCAGCCCATACACATCCCACTGCAGGGCACGGGCCTACTCTACAATCGAGAGAGTTGTTTATAATTTCAAAGCCAATTACTAGATATATATCTTTTAAATATTATTAAACCCTATTCTGCAACACTCATAATATAATAGACATTATATAATATATTAAGTAGCATAATGGCTGGACATACCAAATAACCAGGCCCTAAATGTGATTATTTCTGTGTAATATAAAATATATAATAAGTAGGTAAATAAATAAAATAAATAAACCAGCAGTCACATACATAGTCCTGATCCCATACTAAGATTCAGTCTTGTGTCATGGGTACTAGAAACAATGAGAAACTTTTAAGTCTCACAAGCACCTAGACCGATAACCTAATACCCAAACCGAAATACCTGTGGATCACACAAACATTTGTCTCGGTGTGGGGATCAAACCTGTGGCCTCTCAATTCGCAGCCGGCATGTGGTGTGTTATGTATATTATAAAAAGTGTAATAAAAAAAAAAATATTTTACAGAACAATATTGCTCCATCAAGCAATGTACCACCTATAGATAGTATGGAAAATATTTTAACAAGAGATGTATGGAATGTGCCAAGAAATTCAAATAACATTGAAATGGACAATGAAAGAGCACAACAGGTATGCCTCCATTGGTAATATTTCATTAAATAAATGATATCTTGCATAAGAACAAAGCCAAAATTAAAAATGTATGGCAGTAACAATGATGGCAAGTGTTCGATTTTGTTCAAATCATCCTGATTCTTGCTTTTGTTTATTACAAACATATTTTGTGTTTGTGCAGGTTTTCCTGCACAGAATCTAGCCTGAAACATATTGCTTCATGTAACATAGGTTTCTTACAGCTCTATAATGTCATGAAATAATATTAACAATAAAGTTTTATGTATGTTATGTCCAGGTTATGTCTGCTATGGCGAACTTCTCTTTACCACAAGCATCAATACCAGAGTGGGCGCTGAGTATATCTGAGGAACAGTGGAAACAAACACTTTCTGACACAATAGAGAAGATGAAAAATAACAGATAGTTTAATGTATTATTTTTATTGTAAATATTTTAAGGATTATTATCATATTATATCATCCCTTCCCAAAGTAGCTGTCTCGTCTCCAGGTGGTAGCCATAGAGCTGAAAGGGGTTCATATTTCTAAAATCATGACTATTATTTTCGCTTTTATCTTGCAAAATACTTTATCTGTTGAGGAAAATACATTTGAAATTGACAAATTTGCAAGAATGTAACATTGTAAGCATGGGAGCCTATGCAAAATTGAGACATGACAAGATGTCTATGGGACAAAAAGTTTGGGAAGCTCTGATAAAGTAAATAATGTATTAGTAAATAAAGTAATATAAAATATTAACAATGGATTTTGTAAATTGTATTTCTTATTTTGTAAATTAAAAGTTTGCATGCTTTAATTGTGGTTAAAACATGACAGCATTAACAATCAAAACACCTTTAAATTATGAATAAGGTTATAACATCAAAATAATTAAATATCCAGCAGCTGATAAATATACACTACTCACAAAAATTAAAGGATATTTTTTTTGATCGATTGTTTTTGGTGTTTTTTGAGAGTCTGTATCTTGGAGAAAATTGATTGTTAAGAAATTCGGAAACTAAAACTTGGAAGCTTGAAATGTCTATTTTGCAGATCTGTGGTCTATTTCTTGATTCCTCGTTAAGTTGATAAGCAATCGTAAGAAAACCAACGAGAAAAAAAAAATCCAAAATTTTTGTGGATTTCAAAATCGTGCATTTACATGGGTAGTATTTTTTTGGTGACATCATTATAAAATTCCCGTAGATAATTTAATTGCCTTTAATTTGATATACCAGAAACCTCCGTGACATGATTTGGAGCTGACTTATGGTATATCAAAGTAAAAATGGCCTATCACACTTTGACATTGGATTACTCCATGAATATCAATCATGGGGAAAACAAAATCAGAATTTTAGTAACTTCAAAACATGTTCTATAAGATGGTATTAAAGTCTTATGATAATGAATAGTATTTCTAAGTAAAATTGTTGACTGAAAAAAAGGTAAAAAAACGGTTATTTATGGATATTCGGAAAACACTGCATATCTTTGGATAAAAGAAACAAACCAAGGATATCGTCGGTAACTTTTCAACCTTAAAGTATTCTAAAGACACTCTGAAAATTTCAAACTGTTCCGATTTGATTATCTTAGTGTTCGGAAGGTTTGAACGTACTGTATTCGTCAAAATTGTCGTAATAAGCATTTTTCGTGTGTGATTTTTGTCACTTCAGAATGCTTTTTTTGGTGATTATCCATATTCTTTTAATCAAATCATTTTTTCTAACGTTTTCGCTACTCTCCGCAATTGTAAAAAAAATACTGGCACTGTTTTACTATAAATCCGACCACGCAACCTCCCCGTAGTACGCTTTGGGTAACGCTAATGCCAGCGGTAAAACAGTGCCAGTATTTTTTTTACAATTGCGGAGAATAGTGAAAACGTTAGAAAAAAGGATTTGATTAAAAGAATATGGATAATCACTAAAAAAAATATTCTCAAGTTACAAAACCATTAGCATGCGAAAAATGCTCATTACGACGACTTTGCTGAATACAGTAAGTTTAAACCTTCCGAACACTAAGATAATCAAATCGGAGCAGTTTGAAATTTTCAGAGTGTCTTTAGAATACTTTAAGGTTGAAAAGTTACCGACGATATCCTTGGTTTGTTTCTTTTATCCAAAGATATGCATCGTTTTCCGAAAATCCATAAATAACCGTTTTTTTAACTTTTTTTCAGTCAACAATTTTACTTAGAAATACTATTCATTATCATAAGACTTTAATACCATCTTATAGAACATGTTTTGAAGTTACTAAAATTCTGATTTTGTTTTCCCCATGATTGATATTTATGGAGTAATCCAATGTCAAAGTGTGATAGGCCATTTTTACTTTGATTTACCATAAGTCAGCTCCAAATTATGTCACGGAGATTTCTGGTATATCAAATTAAAGGCAACTAAATGATCTACGGGAATTTTATAATGATGTCACCAAAAAAATACTAGGTACCCATGTAAATGCACGGTTTTGAAATCCACAAAAATTTTGGTTTTTTTTTTCTCGTTGGTTTTCTTACGATTGCTTATCAACTTAGCGAGGAATCAAGAAATAGAGCACAGATCTGCAAAATAGACATTTCAAGCTTCCAAGTTTTAGTTTCCGAATTTCTTAACAATCAATTTTCTCCAAGATACAGACTCTCAAAAAACACCAAAAAAAATTGATCAAAAAAAATATCCTTTAATTTTTGTGCGTAGTATAGTTTAATTTGTAATGATATCAGACCTGTTGAAGCAATATTTTGTGCGCAGTTTCAATTGATATAGTTACCACTAGTATGTGAATTAAAAATACAAGAAAGAACTTACCATTTTGTATATTATTGGAAATGAGTTTTGACACTTCGCAAGTAAGTACTAAGTACTATACAAAAAAAATATGTACTTAAAGATTGATTTGCAATACTCAGCTAATATACTATTTTACACTTCACGCAGGGTTCAAGGTTCGAGTAAACCTTGGACCTTTCTTATTTTTCAAATATTTATTTTTTCTATATTGATCACCCAATGGTAAAGAAAAACATCGTGAGAAAACCTTCATCATATTTCATTTAAGTAGATGAATTTCTAATAATATAATACTCTTAGATTATATATAATCTAAGATAATACTACAAATATTTGGAGTTAATTCATAAATATTTTCTTTATTTATGAAGCAAAATATTATTGAATAGTTAAATAATTCTAAATACTTTTCAATGCAGGAAAATTAAAACGAATATATTCAGGTCATTAACTTAATTTTAAATTTGTTTTTAATATTTACAAGTTGCCCAAATAATGTTTAGAGCTGCCTAGCTCGCGAGGTATGTAGGTGACTTCCGTTGTGCTGTTTAATGATTAACATCTTACATACCACTGTACATTATTTTCAAAAAATATATATATTTTTTTTTTACTTCTTGCCAAGTTAAGGGTTATATGTCTATAAATTAACCAGAATACGAACTACGTGTTTACCATTATATGGAATTGTTTAATGTACTTTATAAATATTAATATAATATTCATATACATATACTTGATAACCATGAAGTATTACTAACTTGCGAAGTCTCATCCAGATTATTGTATAGAATTTATTTTTGTCTGGTCATGAGTATTATTACCCCATGATTGATGGAATTTCCTTAATATGAAAATTGATATAAACGAACAATACATTACATAGTAAATGTGTTCAGGTAGGTACTAGGTAGTAATGATCAATGGCTCAAGGTCTTCTTGGAGCATACGTCATGTAAACTAAAATAGATTGCTTTTATCTAATTCTATCAATTACAAGAACATTACCTCCGTGGCGCAGTTGTACTACGGTATGATTAGAACGCTAAGGTCTCGGGTTCGAATCACGGGTCGGGCAAAGTGATGCTTTTTTCTATTCATTATCCGCCCGAAGTCAGGAATTTGTTACGGATATGGCGAAAGGCTTGCCCTTTCACATCGTCGGACGGACCACATAAGGCGACACGTGGGAAAAAGACGTAGGTTTACGTATTAACCAAATATTTATAAATACAACGAACAGTCACACGCATAGTTCTGATCTTCACACTCAAGCCCCTTTCCCCCCTCATACACATACATGAGTACAAAATTGTGTCTTGTGTCTTGGAAATTAGAAAGTAGAAACTATAAGAGACTTTTCGGTCTCGCAAAACAAACACCCAGACCCGAAACAAATACTTGTGGGCCATACAAAAATTTGGTGCGTGGATCGAACCCGCGGTCTCGTTTTACAACCGGCGTTTACCCACTGCGGCACGGACGGTGTCAAAAATGTATGTATTATGAAAGACCTGGCCAACTTCATTAGAAAAAGCTTAGTTCAAGATTGCACGTCTAAACTAATATTATATAGAAGAAAGATTTGATTGTTTGTTTGCATTGAATAGACTGAAACTACTGGACCGATTTCAAATATTCTTTCACCATTAGAATTATGAATACTTTATTATCCTGATAAACATAGGCGATAGAATATTTTCAAAAAAGTGTATCTGCACCCGGGCGGAACCGGAGCGGACCGCTAGTTATATTCTAAAGCAACAGTCGCTTATAATAATTACACAAGATTAAATGTATGCATATGTTTTACATAAATAAAATAATCTGACCTTTTAGCAGTTTTAATTCATTTAAATATTTCATTACTGTTATAATTAGGACATTTGGTCCAATAAACTCATTCAGCTTTGACACAAACATAAAATAATATTACATAGCCTCGCATGAAATCTAAATGTTAATATTGAAAAAGTTTTGCATGTATGTACTTACCCAAGTAAAATTATATAATCACAATAAATATTTTATAGTTATTGTAATACATTTTGGTAACAAGTACACTTGAATATATTAAAATATTTCTATAATCAAATATGTATTACTGCAGTTAATAAACGGTCTATTTATATTCATTTTTATTTACATAATTCGTCGAACAACAATATCTTATCTGTTAAATAATTACGTAATATAATATTACATAATATGTATTTAATTTTTTATTATTATTGTGCAGTGTTATTTGAACATCGTTATCCGATCTATATATTTTATAACTTTACGTAGTTGCTGTGGAAACATATGTAATGCATGCTTATAATTAATAATGCGCTTTATCGAGATTTTACAACTATTTTGTATATTATTTTGAAGGATCGAAAATAACGGCAGAAAAAGTGACGAGTTTGGTCTTTTCGTTTCTTATAAACATATAGAACGGTGAGTCGGCATAAAACTGTTCAGCTGATCGTGCCAAGATCCCGCTCGTTGCTGCCACTGCCTCAGTACCGTATTCTGGAACAGGGAATTAAATAAATACATTTTATAAATTTCCTTTGTCAGAGCTTGAATTGTCTTTAACCAGGGTCCTCAAGGACCTTGCAGTTCCACTGTACAATGTTAAAAAATATTGAGTTTTTATTATTATTAATGGCTAATATAAAAAAAAAAACTTACCATTTATTGACAATTTTACATCGTGTATTATGGAATCTACATACACGCCCGGATTTGGAAGATTATTCAGCATATCCTTTAAATTTATTTCATTATGATCGGAATTGGACCTCGATATCAATAATTCATCTTCAGTTTTGTTTAAAACTAAATTGTTGTTTACCATAAGAGCAAAATTAGCTTCAGCTGGATTAAACATAGAATTTACACCCATGTCTTTTAAAATTTTCTCTAATTGTACATTACTTTGTAGTTCCATTTTGGGAAAACGTATAACGGCTTTTTTGCTCGTCATTTCAGCTATGAGTTCGTCAATTTTCTTATAGTCGAGACGCTGCATAAGATCCAACAGGGGTGTTATTTTTGGTAATCTTGGTTTCAATGCGTATAGTGTGGTGATACTATCGTTATAAGGCAATGCAATCATGTGCAAACCTGAAAAATATATTAAAATATTAGTTGTATCAGATCTTCATTGCTATAAAAAGGAATTTTAAATCATATCAATGAAACACTGATAGAAGTGTTATTTTTGTAAAATAATAAAATGTTTAGCCTAATAGCGCAAGAGCATTTTAATTGACTTTTTATAAAAGCTGAAAGTTTGTTTGCGCATGCATCTAACATCTAGGTAACACATGATCAGCAATTATGAAGTTTGGATCGTGACTATTTTTTTTTCCTTAATAATTGAAAATGCTATAGTTCCTTTCCCTAGAAATATACTGGCTCGACTTGACAGGAAGCACAGAACCCCGTTGTGAAATAACAATTTTGCTGTAGGTACATGCGGACTGGCAAAGATGTTCACGGGTGGCATTGATTACTGCTTTGTTTCAAATGGTCTGCTTGCAGGTTCGCGTTATCGTATCATGAAATACATATCCCGCCATTGCTTCTGACTAGGTATATGTTTAAAAAAGTAGGAAGAATAATATTATCTAAACAATTAATGTACATTACCTTCTTTTTCGGACGAGATGTAATTGAAATCTCCCAAGTTTAACATAAGATCAACCATCTTAGTATTATTTGTGGTTTTAAACGGCATCCTGTTTAAAATTATACTGTATTAATGCATGTGTATAGTAGACTTGCAGTCAGTGGCACAGAAACTTGGTCATATATGTTTATTTCCATAACTCTCCTTAAAACATATCCTAGTAAAATGAAAATACCATAGATATTTCAGCTGAAATTTTGCCATGATTTTTAATAATAATCTAAACCCAATCAAAGTAATATTATTTACTCATTACAATCATTATACTCGTATAATATAAACACAAAAGAAACATTTACAGTTTAAAGAAAATTATCTGGGCAAAATCAATTGAAGTTGCTCTATTGTCACGTTTATTGTTTAAAGATCAATTTACTCAACACGGCACGCGAGGAAACTCGTACCCCAATGAATGAAATCGGATCTTACGCTTTTATCCCACTGCATCTCATGATGATCAATACGTCTTTTAACAGCGAACTGATCACTACTATTTTTGGATCCCAACTCCTTGATAACATTTATGTAGGTACGCAATTTCCCGATTGGAGACGTGATTTACCCTGAATTAAAAATAGGTCATCGTTAACTTATGTAGTGGTTAGATTATGGGTCGTCTCCAGAAAATCTCGAATACGGCATAATATGATGCTAAAGCAGTCTTCGATTCACAAAGTTACAAACAGTCTGTTACTGTTGAAACAAACTACTCTCGGCCTTATTCATAGACAGTATTTAAACCTATTTTTAGTCATCAAATGTTTTGTGCTTTTCTAACGATATTTTTAATTCATTTTGAAACCATTCGTTAACTAAAATAGGTTTATAAACTGTCTATGAATAAGGCTGCAATGTTTAACGCTCGATCTTAAAATTCCTTTTTACAAATTACAGTCGTTATCGGATATAAACAACGATCAAGAAATTGTATTTTTTTAATTCTCGGACGATTAAACGTATAAAACAAGAAGTGCGTGGTAACTGTTGGTAAGGAACCTGATGCGGCTTCCCACACGGTGGTCACGAGTTCAAATTTAAGGGCGCGATTAGGATTAGGGATATCATGATTTTCTGTGGTACGTGAAGTCCGCCAATCGGCACTAGGCCATAACCCCTCAGCCCGCTTAATCAATCTCTCGATTATTAAGGAATAAGGAGGCCCGTGTTCTGCAGTGGGTCGTATATCAGCTGGATTTATATTTTATAATTAAACTTACAGCAATCGTCCTGGAATGATGTGCATCTGGGACTGAACTCTAGCTATAGTGTCCAGTCCCCCGGTAAAGTTCAAATGCACATTTTAAACACTACGAAAGTGTAACATTACTGAGAATCATCTGTGGGTTCCTTACACACAAAACAATTTTAAAGTTAAGTTTTTTCGTCAAATTACACATATCATATACAAGTCTAAACGAAAACGTATTATAAAGTAGGTAGGTAGTCATAAATGTAGATGAGATTAAACCCTTTTTAAAAAGCGGTGTAAAATACGAGACATAAAATTTTATCGAGAGATAAATAGTTGTGCAAGTTTCCGTGCCGCTGAGTACCTACCTATATATAGATATGTATATTTTGCATAAACTAATGTGTCCCAATACTTAGGTGCCTATATCTTCCAAAGTTATTCAACTTGCGACATTGTTTTTTGTAACCATTTACCATAGTGAATAGACGAAACCTGTTTAACACTAAAGGTATTATTCTTTTTTTGTGCAATGGTACTTGAAAGTCACCAAACAAAAGTAAATGACCAAAATACCGGGTATATCCAGATTGCGACCGAAAAATAATTCCGCTGGTAGTTTTAGTGATTAATGACACAAGCAATTAAAAATTTTGCAAAAACGCGACAATTTTTTTGCAATTTTTTAAGTATCATCACGTTTGTGTGGTAAATACCTAGTTTTTGCTAATATAATTATTTAAACCCTTCCGCACCATTGCGTCTTTAAAAATAAAAAGGTCTACGTTATTATTTTAAGAAAACTATGTATTTACCAAGTAATTTATACCATAAGTAAAAATTTACAAATTTTTAGTTGCATTGTCTCCATAATCACTAAAACTACCACCTGAATTAATTTTCGGTCGCAGTCTGGATATACCTTGTGTGTAATACCAAAATTTTTTTGATATGTAGATAATATTAAATCCAATCCCAATGCGCCAGGTGGGAAAAACAGTATAGTCCGTAGACAAAGAGATACTCATCTCTAGTGGTCGACACTATTATCTTTTGACCTTGCCTGGTGACTGCTCGTAACCGGTAATACAAAAGCTGATTCCATTTCAGCGAAACATTTGCGCAAATAGCTACAGCGGGTTCTACACCTGGTGCATGGTTGTGATTGTTTGGGCGAATTCAAAGATCCCAGTTCCAACCACCACGTAATCGCATCTCATTGTAAGTACTAGGTACCGTTTTCGTTTGTAACGTACTGTAGTAATAGTTATAATATTTGTTTTCTACTTACTTTATTGTATACTCTGGTATAAACGGATGAGTCCATTGACCACTAAAATACAATGCACTCAACAATACCACTTTTGTAGATTCAGGTAGAGATTGTTTTAGGAAATTCTCTATACGGCCTTCTGTGTGAGTTTTGACCCATCTGCAAATAGGTTAGATACATTACATTGTATTATCGCAACACATTATGTCATATGATACCTAAAATTATATCGTAACATGTAGCTATTTAAATAAGCTAAAAAGTTCAATACCTAAACTCTATCGAGAAGGTATTCTGGCCGAACTGTACCTATACATTATAATTGCCTCTAATGTATATATACATGCCTCTTATACGTACACATAAATCATTGCGTTACACATTACCAAATAATCTAAATTTTACAACACCCGCATATACTCATTGTAATATAGATATGCAGAAGGCCCGTATAAAGTTAACCGTTACGTAGGTACTTGGTAGGCATTCAGCAATCAGCACATTAATCTGGTAATAATTCACTCACTCATTAATCATGTTTTTGACCTCTTCTTTTTGCCTGAAGTCAACGCTGAGAGCTTCGCCACGGTAAACTCTGTTCAAGTACTCACGAAATACTTGACGTATTTGTGTTTGTTTGTCTACAAACATGGCGTCTGCGTACAAAGTCTTTGATGTTTGATCATCATCATTTAAACCGTGAAGAAGATCGCCAAACTGCTCGTGGTTGTACCGATTTGTTAAAATATCTGTGAAATAAATGGTAAAACATATGTCAGAGAAGCAGAATAATACAATACCCAAAGTAAAAAAATATTTTAATGAAATGATTTTTAATATTGCGTCATTAACTTCTTACCAATATTAATCTATTTTATTTTGTGTTTTATGTATATACCCACTGTTGCGATACTAATACAAGGTGTGTGTTACAGATTATGTGTTACGGTGTTTATATGTATAAATATGTAACCTAGCCTTTTTAGGATATAATTTACATAAGTAGGTTAGGTACCCTACGTGTGTATTAACCGTCGGAAATATCTGTGCACCTGGCTAATTGACGTCATTGGAACATAGGGTCAGCAAATTCAAAATATAGAGGTTAAATAAACTGAATTAAACTAGGAAAAATATTGATACCAAAAATATATTTCGCATCCATCTCAAAATGTTTTTAGCGTAAAGAACATAGTGGTTATATATTCCAGCTAGGTCCACAGGTTATATGTAAAAATCAAATTAAAATTGGCAGATATAATAACAAGTAGCTGAGAGCTTGTAAATAAATAAAAACGCCCACCAGACACAATACGAGTATTCATGACTGTTAGTGGACTAACATCGAGTCTTGTTACGTGGGTATCAGGAACTATGGGATACTTTTTCGTTTCCCAAACACCAAAACCCGAAACAAATACCTGTCGATCATAAAAATATTTCGCCTTGGTGCGTGATCGAACCCGCGGCCAGCGGCCTCTTGTTTCACAGCCGGCGTGACCGACGTGACGTGTCGCGTCTAACCAACTGCGCCACTGAGGCTGTTCAATATTTTAACTCTAAGAATTATTAATGACAATCAAAACTGTCTCTTTTTCCATAATTTATTCATAAAATATAACGTAAGTCGATGCAAATGTAATGTGATTAGGTACGTATGTAGTATTATAGTAGATATTACTAAAAACCTCCTTACCTTGGGAAAACCCAAGTGTCGCGGCCAGTTCCTGATACGTGTTTCCAACGCTTCCCAGAAGAGTCATGGCCAGTAAACCTATTGGAAATCACATATAATCACTCATTCGTCATATATGTTATAGTATTGAATCTCAATAATATATTTATTTTGTTGTATTCGGTATATGTAGGTGCTTACTTAAATCACCAACCCTAGATGCCAAACATTTTTGTACAACCAAAATACCTAATTACATATATCTATAGATGTAGGAACATTATAGAGAACTAGAAGGATAATATTAGGTAATTAATTCATCACTAGCTTACGTTTCAAGTTCTAGTAAGATCAAAGGAGGACGCACCATATTATCTTTGATTGAAGTTTGAACCCTTAGCACTATACGTTGGCGATGATAGCTTATATGATATAATTCAAAGAAATAATAAGCGATTGCATTAACTTACCAGCAACACTTGTCGGCGAAATAACTACATTATCATCTATATTTCGCTGCATCATTTTTAACAGTATTTTATATCCAAAATCGTTAATATTTTCAGATAAATTTTGTTTGTCTTGACTCTCAGACATCGATGATATTCTACATTAAAAAAAAATGAATAATTAACATAATAATCAACGTAAGATACATATATAAAGTATTAAAGTATTTATTTCCGTTAATTTGTACATACATAATAGGCGAGACGACAGTATCAAAAAATTTAAGATTTTCTGTTTTTAAGGGAAAATACGTATTACAAGGATTTCAAACGATAATTCAGTTTTAATCTATACTTGGAGATTAATAAGATTTTAAATAAAATCAAAGTACAAAATATAGCAATCGGCCATTTTGACAAAAACGCTCTTCACAACGCATGATGTCACGCCTATGTAAACATGACGCATTCGCTGCGCATAGACCACAGATTTAGTAGTACGCAATGACATGTTTACCTAGTAGTGACATCAAAGCGGACGCCATGACACCTACTAGCGTTTTTTGTGCACTATTGAAAAATTATTAGAAAAATGGCTTAAAACTGTGTTAAGCCTTTGTTAATTCTTGAAATATAGATTTTTTCGTATATAATAAATGTGTGCCCATATTTTAGAATATAATTTGAAAATCATTCGTCTCGCCTATTAACTAAACAAAGCTGAGATCTAAAGTAACTGAAATAATGTTAAAGTAGTTAACTTCCTAGGTACTATGAGTATGTTACTTACAGGCTACATCAGTAGGTAGGTATTATCTACTTACTTGTTTCCATCATCCACAATATCAGCATTTAATTTGGGAATAATAAGAAAACTTAAATTAATCATTAGAATTAGTCCCATTTTTAACGCCATTGCCTGAAATGAAAGAAAAACCACATTATATAAGTACGAAAGCCCGGAGTCAGGATTTTTGCCCGATATGGCAATCGGCTCGCCCCTATCACATCGTGGGATGGAAAATAGGTACATGGCGAAACGTGGTGCTCTGGGTGCACGTCCGCCTACCCATTCTAGGAAAAGGCGTGACTTTATGTATTTTGTATGCATGTAGGTAGGTATGGGTATCTAGGTACATATACATAAACCTATAATAAAATACACCTATCAACATTCTACACAAACGTACATTTATTTTTATTGCGAAGAATGGCAAGAAGAGCACGCCATTCGCCTGATGGTAAGGTATACGACCGCTCATGGACTGTAGAAAAGCAAACAACACCATGTGTTGCAAAGCATTGCTTGGCATTCCATTGCGCTCGAAATCCTTAGACATAAGATGTAAAGTCTCAATATGGCGATTAATTTGACTGGCTACAATGTCCTTAAAACCGGAATACATAAGTGCATTTACATTGCGGTTTGGCGGTGGTACCTGCCCAGGCGGCCTATATGAGAGACCTACCACCAGTTTTCAAAATCATTACTGCGGCAGCGTGGCTATAGCCTACGATCAACAATTTGTTTACAATTTATTATAAAGTCATGGCGGGGAAATGCGTCTCCGGGGTAAGTCCTTAATTTACGCTCAAGATTTGAACTTTATTGGATAGGTACGTCATTGACAGTATTATATTCATTTTAGTTAATTTTAGTTTTAGTTAAATAATTGTTAAATATAATATGATCCAAGTTGATTGAAATAAATGATGATTATTATTATTATTAAAGAAGGTTGTGGTCAGAGCCACCCAAAAATCGGCCAAGTGCTGGTCGCAGCCAGTCAGCTTACTCGTCGTGATTGATTTAGTAGTGCATTCTTACAAAGCAGATGTTTACAAAATCTGTACTAATAAACAGGGTTATTTTCATTTGAGTGCACAAATTTTAACAGGAGGTTTAGAATCATGAATATAGTCTATTAGTAAAATAAAATATATAATAAATGTATATAATAAATATTTTTCAAAATATTCAATAATTTATCTATATCTATATACATACATATATACAAAGTGTCGGTGACATATTCACTTTTTTTGGGACCATATATAGGGTATCGCAATAGTAGTGCGTACACCAAATATTATTAATTTATCATCAACCGTTTAGCCAGGGGATATTTTTTTATTTTTACACATTTAACCACCTGCTGTAGCAATTTGTCTAGGTCATTGACACAAACGAGTAATAAACGGCAAGTGCGAAAAAAATACAACTCGGGTGTTATTATTACAAAAATTATACCAATAATTGAATTTAGACCTAATATCTATGACATTAAAACTCATATTATGATTTATGAAATAAATGTCTTTCGAAGCGCAGTGCGACGTTGCCAATTCGACATCAGAATGAGGCTAGGGTGGCAGCATACAATATCGATATTATCGATATAATTCAAATTTTATTATTGAAATTTCACATCCAAATCCCAAATTTATCCACAATATTAATAAAAAATGTTTTGGATACATAACAGGAGATACACAAAGCTCGCATCTACATTCCAAACCTACTTAAAATTGCAAATGGGTCATGTAGCAACATTCGCAAATTCTTTCAGTATGAGGAATATTGAGACGCATTCTTTAAACTGCTGCTTTGAAAAAAAATTAAAATGACTATTCCTGTATCTTTCTTTTGGTGTATTGATTTGTACCGAGGTCTTTTTAGCACGCATAGGATATGTTTTGATAACTGTGTTAATTAATATGATTTACACATTTACTGCCCTAAAAGTATTTAAATATTAATAGTTTCAGATTATCATATTTCAATTTATCGATATTTATTGACGATATTTTTATGTTGCATCCCTAAACGTGTATCCATCCCCGCCATGCCGGCTCGGGGATTCCCCCGCGACGTTTGGGCGGTGTTGCAAGGTAATTACATTTCGTTCCCTAATTACACTAAAACTGTATTTGTACTACATTTACTCCAATATGTATCAAACAATAATATGCAGTTAGTATCGAACATACTGCAATATGACTAAGGAGACAAATAATAAAGCTATTTTTAACACTTACCACCCGTTTATTGCTTCAAAATAATTTTATAGGGTTATTATTCACCGAGCCATCCGTAGTTTTTAACCATACCATGGAACGATATTTACAGTACTTTGTGGCCGATAATAATTTAATAAAAGTGACACACACAGCGATTAACTATCATTTTACGAAATATTTGTGGTTTTTTAAAAAAGGATGTTTATTTTCGTTTACTATGAAAAAAACCCAGTAAACGGTATAATCTACTGTATTTTACATCCGTCTACTGTATTTTTACGAAACTTCCACTGTAGTTTTGAAAATCTAACCTAGCAACACTGCGCTCGGCGATCGATGGTCAAGGTTCGGGGGTCGGGGGTCAACGATCGGGCGTGAGGGGCGGGGGCGGGGGTGGCGAGTCGGGAGTCGGCGCGCGCGCCACTCGTCACTCGTCAGTGAGGCGTACATGTTTTAAGTGAATGCGCTGCTCACAACTCATTAGGAATTACGATAGCATTTTATGTTCACGATGTCGTGATTTACAGCTTTGGAATACACAGATATGATTTTAATTTATGGCGAATGCCAACAAAATTCAGCGCGAGCTTTACGACCGTATCGAGAAAGATATGCTGCCTCACGCAGATGTCCCGCAAATTCGAAGACAGCATGTTCATTAGGGTTAATGGAGGACCGTTTGAACAATTGAAAATTTAGTTTAATTGAGTTTTAAGTTATGTTTGATGGCAGTAATATTTCGCGCGACGTGCTATTTTTATCCACCGGCGCAAAATTAATAGTTTCTGAGTTTCTGTATGCATCATAGCTCCCAATTCAATGAAAAAATGTTGATCTAGTTTATTTGTGTAAATTGTGACTCGGCTGAGAGTGCTTTATTGAATTTCTTATCCTACGAATAAAACTACGCCTAACAACTACAAAGGAATCACCGCGCCGACGAAAAAAAGCGCTGTTGCCGCTCTTATCCTCGGGTCAAATGAGGTCAGTAAATACCTTATAAAGCAGTGATTCCCAAAGTGGTCCAGGTGGACCCCCAGGGGTCCACGGGAGACTTGCTGGGGGTCTACGTAAGCGTGAACAAAATATGGGGGTCCATAAGATGTTAATGGGGGTCCACGAAAATTTATCTGCTTTTGATAGTAAAAGCAAAAATAAATGTAAGCATAGTTTTTATAAGGGCCTACCTACATTGTTTTAAGTACCTAACTAAGCAGATAATATTTTAATAAGGCAAGCGATTGTTACTTGTCCAAACTTGCGTATTCGATATTACGTACAATTTCGTGTACAGACTTGCAAAGCGCTATCCGCCCGACAATGCTTAATGCTTGTTCAGACATGAACTTGATCACCACTATAAATACTTGATGCCAAAGGCAAACTCATTCATTTGTTTCCGGAATTTCGAAAAAAAGTGTGAGAAAATTTATATCAGTGTTTGCTAGTGCCGGAGAAAAGTAAGTACCTACCTTTTTTTTGTTATAGTACTTAAGTATTTTGTTTCCGTGTACTAGTCGGTTGATCACAACTGCTTGTATAGATAGGTAAGGTAGATTAGACGTGTATATAATCTAAGATAGGTAACTTAGTAACTTACAGATATTTTAATTGTCCTCTTTCGATTTGAAGACAAACACAGCACGTTTTATTCCATTGTTTTTTCACGAGAGAAGCACTGCCTCTCTAAAAAGGCCGAATAAGCAATATTGCAGAGCAATTAATATTGTAATTTTTCTTGCAAATAACTACTAGTTTTATAAAACAGTAATTTCACAATCATTTTATATTAAATAAATAAATACACCCAACAGTCACATACATAGTCCTGACCCCACACTAAGATCGAGTCTTGTGTCGTGGGTATCAGGAACTACGAGAGACTTTTCGGTCTCACGAACACCCAGACCCGAAACAAATACCTGTGGATCACACAAATATTTGTTTCGGTGCGGGGATCGAACCCGCGCCCTCTCGTTTCACAGGCGGCGTCTAACCAACTGCGCCACGGAGGCTGACTAATTGAGGCTAATTGATTTTGAAGTAACTACATATTTTATCAAAATTATTCCTTTTCGGAAAAAGCGAGCGGTGCGCGGGCGACGGGAAAAGGGCGGGGCTTGGGCTTCGATGCCAGTTTGTCACGTTTTAATGTGCGTTTTAACAATGAAGCCGCAGACAAAAAATACGCAAATACACGGAGCGCGTGAACTCATTGATTTGATGAAATGTTAGTTATCGTTTTTATGGAATTTTGAGATTTCGACTTTTATTTTTTCCTACACAAATATGATCAGTATTCGATACTGAGTACACCAATTTTTATTTGTACTATTAAAAATTAGTGGTAAATTAGGTACTTTAAAATTGATACCGTTTTGTGAAAACGTCTGTATTTGTCTTAGCGGTTTATTAGTTGGTCCCTTTACAAGCCGTAATTCTATTTCCGCGTGCTGACAAAGGCTGCGGTGTGATACCTATATTCAGAAAAAAACTTGGTTACTAAAACATTTTTTTTTACAGGTAAGGTAACTGACACGAAACATGGCTACAGCAAAGAAAAAATGTCGACAATATAGTGTCGATTATTTGAAATATGGTTTTGTTCCATCAGAGGCAGACAAACAGTTGCCCATGTGCCTATTATGCAACAAAGTTTTGAGCAATGACTCTATGAAACCATCAAAGCTCGAAGATCATCTAAAAAGGTGTCATACTGATAAAATAGGTAAAGATTTAAAATATTTTCAAACATTGAAGGAAAAATATGAAAAGAGACCCACCATGCACAGTATGTTCGCTTCAACATCTCAAAGTAACGATGATGGCTTGCGGGCATCTTACAATATCTCATTACTTATAGCAAAATCTGGAAAACCACACACTATCGGAGAACAATTAATTTTACCCGCTGTTGAAGAGGTTTTAAAAACTGTTTTGCACAAATCTCCGTTTGACGTACTAAAAAGAATTCCATTAAGTAACAATACTGTACAAAGACGCATTGATGAAATGAGCTCTGATATCGAAAGTTTTTTGTGCAATCATCTGCAAAAAAATCATTTTTCTATACAACTGGACGAGTCAACGTTACCCGGTAATGAAGCATTATTATTGGCATATGTCCGATTTATTATGGAGGAAGAAATTCACGAAGAATTGCTATTTGCCAGAACTTTGGAGACTGATACTAAAGGCGAATCAATATTTAATGTCCTGAGTAATTTTTTCACGGAAAAATCGATTCCATTTACAAACATTATTTCAGTGGCAACAGACGGAGCTCCTGCAATGGTCGGGCGATATCGTGGGTTTATAAGTCATCTCAAAAGAATTATACCAGGACTTACAGCTATTCATTGCGTAATCCACCGACAACATCTTGTGGCAAAACATTTAAGTGACAGGTTGAACCAATCTCTTCATTTTGTAATAAAAGCTGTCAACAAAATCAGAAGCAATGCATTGAATACGCGTTTATTTGCTCAATTGTGCGACGAAAATGATGAAGACTTCCAACGACTGCTCTTACATACTGAAGTACGCTGGTTGTCGAAAGGTGCATGCTTAACGAGATTTTACTCTGTTTTCGATTCCGTATTAGAGTTCCTAGAAAGTAGAGATCCAGATTTAAAAGAAAACTTGATCAAACTCAAAGCAGACATTGCGTATTTGACAGATTTGTTTAAAAAATTTAATGATATTAACTTGCAGTTACAAGGGGACAGCCTGAATTTAATAAAAACAAAGGGGATAATTTCGGCTTTTCTTGGGAAATTGAAATTTATGAAGCAAAACATTAGTCGGCGCGAATTCTCTCAATTTCCAAACTTGTCGCAGGTAGAATGTATTGATGAGGATATCCATACCTACAGTCAACATTTAAATGCCCTGCATGATGACTTCAAAACCAGGTTTGAAGATATCCTGACGATGGATATACCACCATGGATCATAAATCCATTTGATGAAACGGAAGTGGCCAATGTTGTATTACAAGAGGAGCTGCTCGAGCTAAGCACCAATGAGGAGCTGAAGGTGAAATTTAGAAAAGGCTACCAAACATTTTGGCTGCAAGCAGAAATACCCGAAAAATATCCTGGACTGTGGGAAATCGCAAGGAAATTTTTAATAGCTTTTCCCTCGTCATACCTTGTCGAAAGGAGTTTTAGTGCCGTTACAAATCTCTTAACAAAAAAAAGGAGCAAATTAAACATCACAGAGCGGGGGGATTTGCGGTTATTGCTCACAAAAATAAAGCCAAACATTGATCGTTTGCTGACACTCCATCAAATACATCCTTCCCATTAATTAAAATTATGACCTGAACCTATATTACCTTATTATTTTTTTCTTGTAATTCTATTCTTTTAATAAATAAAGTGTTATAAAATGTACCATTTTTCGTTTTTATTTTACCTATCGGAATATAGGGACAGAACTCAGAAGCGACACAATTTTTATTTTTTGGCTACTTTAAGAATGTGGTAGAAATGTAGCAGCAGGGGGTCCACCAAAACCAGTAAAATTTTGAAAGTGGTCCACGAGAAAAATAAGTTTGGGAACTACTGTTATAAAGCGTGTTTTATTTAAATCAAATTATTTTATTATTTAGTTTGTTTGAAAATTTCATTTTATCAATTTTAATGTGATATAAAATCTAATCATTTTAATTTGTTTTTATTTACTTTTTATAATGACCTTGTGATTTAAAGTCATTATGACATCAACACTTTGTATAAAAGAGGAACCTGATTGACTGACTGACCTATCAACGCACAGCCGAAACTACTGGAGCTAGAAACGTGAAATTTTACATAGGGGTTTATATTGTAACGTAGGATAGCACTAAGGAAGAATTTTTGGAAATTCGACCCCTAAGGGGGTGAAAAGGGTAAAATACAGGTGTATGGAAAACCAAAACCATTGAAGTTGAAGATATCAAACTTGACTTTTTAGTTAATCATCTAAATACAAGAATAACTGCATACTCTTTTTTCTTATAATTAACCCTAAAGGGACGAAAATAAGGGTTGAAGTTTTATAGAACCGAACTGCCGGATCAACGCACAGCCGAAACTACTGGAGCTAGGAACTTGAAAATTTACACAGGGATTTCTTTCATAACGTAGGGTAGCACTAAGGAAGGATTTTTGGAAATTCAACCTCTAAGAGAGCTGAAAAGGGTAAAAGAATGTATGGAAAACCGCAACCGTTAAAGTTGCAAATTTCAAACTTTACACTATAATTACTCATCTTAAACCAAAAAATAAGTGCGTACTCTGTTTACTTAATTTAACCCTAAAAATAAGGGTAGAAAAATTTGTATGGAAAATAAAACTGCTGAAGTTATTCTTATGAAAATTTAACTTTTGTCCCATTCGAACGACTTTTCAATTCAGTTTGAGCGAGAAAGTAAACATTCGATACATAAAATAGGTTTTAAAACTGTACATATGAATAAGGCCGTATATCTATTGATCCGATTGGTCTCAAAATCGATATCTGAGTTCCGATAATCTAAATTTATATTCAGAATTGAAAATGTTGGCCGTCATTTTGAACTTTTTATTTATTGATGCGATTGGTCTCTGAATCGATAACTGACGGACCCATTTATCCGATAATCTAAACTCAGAGTCAGAACTGGATATAGAAATGTGGCACGTTGATTTTTGTTAAAAGATTATGTAAAGGTTACAATGTCACAGTTTTAGCGATACAACGTCTACATTATCTTGAACACGCAGACGAAGTTGCGGGAAAATGCTAGTATCTTCATAAAACAATAATCGATATCTAGCATCACAGTTTCTTACGGGCCATGGCAACTGTCTAAACTGTACTCATTTAAGCTCGTTGATTCGCCTGCGTGCTCATGTTCAAAAAACTTATTGCGAATATGAGCAGTCCGCGCATCATATACTTTGGGAGTGTAGTCTTTGGCAGATTGAGCGTAGGTACAACTACAGTAAAACCATGCTAGATAGTATGCAAATAACATCTGGAGTTGTAAACTACTTGGACCTTATGGAGACTAAGAAGAATTTCCATGCTTTCCGGCGATTTTGCCATACCTATTATTGGAATCAAGTATAACAGCTTACATAATATGTCCCATATAAATGTAATAATGACTAATCCGTGGTACTTCACGGCTGGCTTCTCTGGCTGTAAATGTCTTTATGCGAGGTTATTTACCTCTTTAGCTCATTGTTTTGTCACCCGCTTTATTAGGGAGGTAAGTGGACAATAATTCATTTCCAACTCCTCCTATTATTTTAACATTTTGATTGATTTCGTTGCGGGTTAAAGACAAGTTAGACATTCCCGGAGACTCGCTGAGCTTCAATGCTCAGTGTCATTAAAATGCGTGCCACTGTTGATCCTGGCTTACAGGAGTTGCAGTGGCGGGTGTGAGGGCGGGACAGTCTCCATCTTCATAAAACAAAGTACATAAAGTCTTATTCAATCTTATTAATTGTATTAAGCTGAATTTACGATACATTACGTAAATCTCGTATATTCTAAAGTAAAAAGTGTTTTAAATACGAGGTGGTATTTGCGTTCAATATAAGGCCACAGTCAATGTCAAAGGGTTATCACTTATCAATAAATATGGGAGCGAGAAGAATTATAAAAAAAGCTGCGCTGCTGCTACTTAAAACAGTTATTCTAATGGTTAATTAATTCGATAATCAACTTTTATTTCCAACGTCATAGTAAAATTTGTGTATTGTAACACGGGTATTAGAAACTATGTGGGACTTTCCGATCCGCACACGCAAAATAAATATTGGTTGCTCACAAACATTCGATTTGGTGTAGGAATCGATCCCGCGACTTCTATAAGTGACATATTTATCACTTTTCCATAACACTAACACTTATTTGAAGTAAAAAAAAAATACTAACAGACAGGAAAAACTTTTTATTTACCAAGATTAAAGAAATTGATCAGAATAAAGGAAACTAAGTTCTATGCGTAATGAGTACCTAATGCTTAGTTGATAGTTCCTTGACGTTTTAAATTCTTTGTTCGCCAGGTTTCGGAAATTTCAAAATCTACTTTAATTACTTACGAGAGGCATAAATGCTGAATAATTAAATAAAGATATGGATAAATTAATTTGTCTATAAACTTACCTACTAACTAATAACTTATCACGAGACGTAAGCTTCCTTTTTGTTTGGAATGGAATAAGACCACACGTTAAACTATATACCTATTACCTACATAAATAACAAAAAGCAAATAAAAAATAATTAACGCTGCCGGTTTGCTTTACCAAACTATTGGTGTAATGATAACTGATCATGGGCTATATTTATATTGAATTGGTAACTTTAAGTTCGTCCCGTAACTTAATTTTTTTTATCTAATTTCGTTCGGCGCTTAAAATGGCAACTCATCTACCTATTTATTTACCTGTAAAAACTGATGGTAACCACTAACACATATCACAGAAACAATTTTGTTTATAAATAAACAAATTTATTTTTTGTCGAACACGTCTGTGCTCTCCGGCGATTCAATGAGAAACTAGCCTTGGAACCTAACGGAATGATTCACTGTTTGTGGGTCGAATCACAACAAAGCGCATCGCATATTATTAACTCTCCATGGATTTTCATACATTTTATTTTTTGTTTTTGTTACTATACTGAACCCAATACAACCATTACGTACCAATACTAATCTAAAAAAATCTACATTACCTACCAATCTAACCAATGATAGCCAAATCTGTTGGTTCCTAGATAACTCTATTATTTGTTTAGCTATGTACTGATACAAATTTTCGTTAAAAATATATGTACATATTCTCATAAAATACTTTAGGAGAAAAAGACGCTACGTATGGTCAGATCACGAATACACTTTGTTTCCGATTTCTGAGAATGGATCGGACGTGGTGAACAAAATCTCGATATCGCGAAAAAAACGTGGATAGAGAAGGAAGTTAGTGTTGCTGTGTTTAAGTGAATAGAGTTAATCGTATTCGGCTCAATATAGCGCTTTTGTGTGGACCAAAACATTAACCAAAACCCGAAAACCCCAATGTTGTGTGGTCACGCGTACGCGTCCTTCCTGATTCCCAAAGATACATTTCTTTTTGTAATGCGATATCTTTTAGACGAGAATCGGAGAGATAGGTAGCACTTTGGCTCTTAGCCCCCCTCCGGTACTTCGAGGAAAGTCGTAAGGGGTATACCAGTATCCCTAGCCTTCCTACTAGACAGTATTGCATTTCATGTGTATGGTTGAAGTTATGGTCAAAGTTAGTTTAAGCAACTGGGCGTTAGAGGCTTGATATTTTTGCTTTAGCACTTAACGATCACATTATGTATTTAATGTTAATTTGAATTTGATACCGCGACGCTTTCAAACATTCTCGACTCGTGAGTAATAGATAGATGGATAACAAAGTGATATATTCTTCCTTTTGAGGCATGGAATCTTCGATCAATTATACACTAGATACACAGTTCCGTGTAAAAGTTCTTTTAAAATGTGGCAACAATGCTTTGAAACGAAAAATGAAACCAAACAAAAGATCACATATTCAGATTAAATTAACACAAATTTCACCTTATTCCTGGGGCATAAAGTTTTTTTGAATGAGACGTAACATGAAAGTATTAATCTACAATATAATAATTAATAACATTAGTAAAGTTTATTTTTCTTTCACATTATGTAAAATGTTGTACGAATTTATGGCAAAATCATGAATTACTAATGAAACAAAAATCATACTAGACATATAACTATTTTTTATTATATTATTTAACAATGTCTCTTTTTAATATATCTCAACACAGTCTGTTCATAATATAATCAATATGTAACTGGTCACTGTCTGCCCATGGAATGTATTGACAGCCTCCGCGCCGCGCGTTGGTTGGACGCCAGCTGAGAAACGAGAGGCCGCGGGTTCGATCCCCGCACGAAACAAATGTTTGTGTGAACCACAGGTATGTGTTTCGGGTCTGGGTGTTTGTGAGACACAAAACTCGATCTTAGTGTGGGGTCAAGACTATGCATCTGACTGTTGGGTGTATTTATTTATTGAATACATTTTAATATGAGGACCTTTTCATGAAAGGAAAAAAATATACCTACTTCGTAACTTCAGGTATGAGGAATAGTCGGCTAAAGGTAGTATAATATAAATAAATAAAGCCGAAAATGTTAAGTAGGTAGTATATTTTAAATTAGCACTTTTAGTAACTGATCTGATTGCTGTAAAATTATTATAATACATGTCAGAAACGGCAAAATGGTCTAAACACATTACGCTCGAGTTGATTGGCTTAAAATTTTCTTCGCTTCTTTCTTGCGAAATAATTTCACGCCACTTATCCCTTTCTATTGCATTTTGTGGAAATTTGTAATATTTCTGATGTTAATTTGAATTATATAATAAGTTTAAATTACTTATTACTTAGATTTAAAAATAAAATAAAACAACTCCTTGTATTTTCTGTTCCAAATCATGATGCTTTTCATCTTTGTCTATTTAAGCGAGACGAAAGAGACAATTGCGAAGCACCTCTTGTTGATTTTAGTTTACTAAATTAATTTTTATTTAATTATTGATACTCGCATTCGCATATTGATTAAAGTAGGAAGCAAGTAAATTGAGTTTTACTTGCCGAAAATACGAAACCCCATGAGTTTTAAGCTTTGTAAGCGTGTTGTTTTTGCACATTTTTACGGAATATTTAGAATTTTAGGCATTAACACAAGCAATGGTCGGTGCGCGACTGAAGGCAAAAGAGTGCTTACTCGAAATTTAAGCACTCTTTTTTTCGTGCCATTTTTCAAGGGCTCATGTTGTATCTAGTGTATATTTTTTCGAAGCATGGAATCCGAAAATGATTAATCTACCTGAAGGCTATAACTTACCACCCTTACAGCGTTTCTTTGTAACGATCTGAGAAAACAAGACGATAAATAAAACACAAGACCATCAATCTTTTATAAATATTGGTAATTAATATAGATCAAATGTGGTACATTATAATTAAAATCAGAGGAAATATTATTTTTACCAATTTCATATCAAAATGGAAACATCCATGCATTATTTTCTACACTTTATCATTACCTTCCTTAACTGTAAGAAATATGTCATAACTCTATGATTAGGAACATACTACACCTGTTAGCGATAGGGTGAAAGGTTTATTTCAAAATAACACTAGGTAAATTATTTTATTATGACTATACCCTTCAGGGAAAATTAATTACATTTAGATTATACAAGTCTGATATTTTTTTTTTATAACAATATTTTTATAACACGTATTTAAATTGGTTTCATATTTATTTTTGCAATTTTCACCCCATCACTAACTTGTAAACTGAAATATTAACATGTGATATAAAGACATATTATAAATGCAATATCTAATTTAAATAGCAAGTCACAATTTATAAATGTCGTCGTGTCGGGTTGAACTGTTAGTACCTACTTAGTAGAACACAAAGACATATCAGTAAATGCGATAGAGTGTAGAAAATGGAATTATTACTGAAATATGCATAAAACCAATAAGACATGGCACATTTGCAGGAATTTAAAGTTTATTAGCTTTTCTCGATCAATAGATACAAAAATTATATTTCATATGGAAGTGGCCACGACCGTAATCGCACTTCCGATACTCTCGTACACTGATCCAACTGTGAAGAGAACACACAATGTCTTCATATTGTAGGCTGTAGCAGATTAATGTTACCAATGTGATCATCTCCATTACGAATGTTAGAAAGTGACATTTTGCGAAAAAAAACTAATTATTAACGCACATGTAATAAAATCTAATGTTTTATTGGTTTTAGCGTTCAATAACTGAAAAGTAAAAGTAGATTAAATATACAGACGAACATCTATCATTTACAAACTAATTAATAAGAAATAACCGTTTCAATACTTTAAGACATAAATAATAACACATTTTAAACAATTTAACTTGTTTCTTTGACTTAATATCTCTTACTTCTATCTTCGACTACACTAGTAGTATAACCAAGACCGTTATGATACATAGTTAATAATTATCCTACAATGACATTAATGTAAAGGCGGTAGGCAGACAACGTCTAATATTACGGACTCAGAAACAGAGTGCGAAATGAGTTTTGGAAAGGAAAAAGATGTTAGCATAAAGGTTACCAATTTAGAAATCGATATTTGTATAATACTTTGTCAACAATTACGCACAATTAAGTCATAATATAATGAATAAAATTACTGGGATTCACTTGGAATAATGTATATCGTTAGTACATAATATACATATTATATCTATACTTTAAGCTGCAAACACTACAGGTTTTTTCTTCTATAAATATATTACATAAACTTAAAATAAAATACCGATTTCAAAATTACAACCAGTTTGGTGATAAATAAATAATGGATCTAACTTGCGTGAAGTGCATGTCGCGCACCTAATACTTATTTTATCAGCATGCCTATAGAATCAGAGAGACATCCAACTTCTGCATTATTACTCATAGAAATTTGCGTACGTCTACTAACATTCTCAGCGAGATATTAAGCTACAGCGATTGTAGGATGATCTCTATAAATCTCTAGGCAATCAATAACATAATGTCCCTTTACACATTCATATAAATAGCTACATAAAGTAATACACGCACACTTATACTATCATTATGGTGACTTGAACTAGCGTTAACTTAATAATGAATAAATGATCAGTCTTAAAATTCTTGTCCCCAAAAGGGACTGTTTCTGATGTACATGTCAATCGTCGATCCACTCTGTCACTGAGTCTAACTTAAAATACAGTAAACACACTCAAAACTTACAAGACACAATATTAACAAAAAGCACATATTACATTTTTAACAAAGATGTCAGCACATTAAAGCGAACATTAATCAAATCACTGTGTATAGCTACATATTACCTAAGTAACACAAAGACCATAGTAAAATATTCGTGCATCTAGAGCCGATAGAGTAAAAAGTGAAAACATGATTATTTACTCTATTCCATAGATTCAAATAACAGACGATTAAATCGCCCCTTCACTGAAGACAAATCTACTATTTCGACACTTTCTAAAATAATTTGAAGTTTTATCATGTAAATAAAGATATTCAATTGAATAGAACATCTAACAAATGAATAAATGTATCAATCAACATTTATTCGTTTTTTATTACAAATAAATATGTAACCCATAAAATAAAAGTTATGGAACTGTATTATTACTCAGAGCCCACAGAAATAATTGTCAATTATATGCAATGTGTCATTCAAATAATGCATTTCATAACATGGCTACAACTTTTTGGAATCTGTGGTTTACCCAGTTTGAACAGTTATATGTATAGCACTGCATCAAGTTTACTATTTTTACTTGAAAATTTATTACTTCATGTAACTGTAAAGCTTATAAAATGTCTAATAGTTAGAACAGCATCAAAGACATGGGATATTATTATTTGGCGCTAATTTCTTTTTCTGATATATGTGTAACAATTCAAACTAAAAATCAACTACGACATAACACATTAATTACAATAAAGTCAATATTTGAATGTATGGCGCGAACGTACGTTTACATTAGCACTCATTAGGTAGTTCCCCAATAAGTTACCAACCAAATTTTCTGACAATATCTACTTAACCAAATCCTAGTAGATTAGCTAAAAGTAGTTGAATGAATTAATGCTTATATGAATAATAACACTATTTTTAATTGAATACATTACATATAAGATGATACAATCAGCTACATCTCATATGTAGAATAACTCATCAAGGAGAATTCAACAACATGGAATGCTCTAACACTTCTGCCTCTATTATGTCCTAGTATTGACAGTAGACACCATCATAATAATTCACTAATATTAAGAAACAAGCAATGCACTGGGACTGAAAGTCAAACAAAGAAGCAAAACTGGACTAATATAACATGTACATTTAATAGGTTATATGCATACCCTACATCATACTCCAATAGATCACGGTAAGATAAAGACCGTCAATATAGCTCTGTTAAGACGAGTATTATGTTTGTATTACTTTATTATATCAAAGATTACTAGTAGAACTCATATTGAGTTCTACACTCCCATTTTAATGTTGATAAAAAATTATAATTTCAAATTCCATTAACAAAAGTAGTGAAGTACAACACATCTCATAGCCGCATGCCATCATACCCCACAATCTGCCTAAACGCAAACCATCATGATTTAAACATATTCTTTTTGTTTGTTATTCCTACAATGTCCCTAAAATAATATTTGCTTGTAATTTAATTATGCTAGAAACTGCCAAGCATTATGATAAATCATTACTGCCCAGTTTAGTCATAATTTTAACACATTTCGACTTATTGTATATTAGCACTTACTGTGTGATTATTTCTCTACAAAAACCCTTGTTGTATTATTGCTTTTTTTTCTAGAATTTATTATTGGGATATTTTTTGTCTTTTAAGTTTTTACAAAACATATCACAAAAGTTTAAATTATAATATACATGATCATTTAAATACAAGAGCTCAATATCGTCGTCAAATGAAACCGGCACGCGGCGCGTGATCATTCCTCACCATATCTTACACAAGTCAGTCATTCCTCATTCCATCAACACAACGAACGCAATAAGCAAGAGTAACATAACATTTTAACATTAAAATAATTACATTTGAGACTAAGCGTCCATCGACGTGCGCGATTACGCTTCCAGCTGACTAACGCTAGCATTTCGATTTCAATGCGTAAAAATAAACAAAGACACAGACTTATCGATTCGTCACTTTGGAAAATACAATTAAAGAACTAATAATTTAAAACTATATTCGAGGGTCAGGAGTGCTCGCTAAGCGGAAGCAAATTACGAGCTGAAAGTCTGATGGGCGCTAAAGGCGATCACGAGTGCTTGACGACGATTACGCCGGGCCGCGGCGGCGGCGGCGGCGCGCGCTCCGCCTTCTTGGTGAGCGCCAGCGGCGCGTCGCCCGCCTCCTCGCGGAACAGGTGGTCGCCCTCCAGGTGCCGGATGGCCTCCACGATGGTCTCGAGGTTCTGTCGACTGGTGCTCGCCAGGTACAGGCGGGACGACGAGTCGTGGTTGGCGTCCGGTAACACTTCTACTTCCACTCGTGGTTCCGCTTTTATTGCAGCTTCAAGTAGGGGTGTCTCCACTGCTGGAGTTTCTGCTGCCTTGGTCTCCACTTCCTCGCTTTCTAGTTTGCAATCGGCGATATCAGTTTGCTCAAAGTGGACAATGGAGCGTGTATGTTCGCGGCCCGTGTCGGGGTATATTTGTGTCTCTAGAGTGTGAAGCCGCTCTTCGAGAAGTCGCCGTAGCCGTCTCTCCTGTTCCAGTTGCACTCTAAGATCTCCACTGTCACTATCTTTCTTCTGTGAAACACTGGAAACTGTAATGACAGGAACGGGTTCTGGGGATCGTGAATTAGCAATGGTGTCATCAGTAGAGTCCGGAGGAATGACAGGAGGCAAGTGGTTAAGAATATCATTTTTTCGTTTCTTCAAAGGTATTTCGCCACCTTCATGTTGATTCAGCAGTCTTTTTAACTGACAATTTTGTGAAAGAAGTCTTGTTTTTTCCTGTTCAAGATTGTAGATGTACTCTGCAGTTTGCTGCAAAATAGCTGCCTGTAACAAACATCATATATCTTAATAATATTTGTTTCATAGTTTATTTTATCAACACACACATATCTTTACACTATTTATTTCTAATTAGTTTCATGGTACTGAAGGATTTCACTCTTTTTACATAGATAATCTTCTGCCTATATAACAGAAACAATTAGATTTATTGAGCTGAGATAATACAACTAGTTCCACACACAATTATTCACTTTTCTAAATGGCTAATAGTTGGTGACTCTGTATGTTAATCCCTGAGAGCTATGCCCCGCCTAAAGTTAACAAAGTCAGTTGCTAAGTATTGCTTTATTATGGCTTAGAAAACAAATGATGGTATAAGGTGAAAATACTTTATTTTAATTTATAAATATTTTTTTAGCTCAACAGCATAGTCAAGAACTTATTTGTAAATGTGAATAAATTAACTATGTTCTTTAACTGTATATATTCCGTTCTTATATATGTTCTGTGGGTTTATTCAACTTTAAATTGACACAAGATATTCTGTTCATCAAAATGACTTGTTAAACTATTCATAATGTAAAAGAAGTAATAATAACATACTTTACTAAGTTTCTCGCCTTCATGCCGTGGCAGTAGTGTGCGCAATGCTTGGAAACCAGCATTGATGCTTTGCATCCTTCTTCGCTCATTGCTATTAGCAATCTCTCGTCTGATTCGTTTTTCTGCCTCCATTGTCTTACTCCCAGAAGTTGAATGCTTTTCAGAACTGTAATGTAGGATAACATGGTCTAATTAAACATTATATTAAATATTTAAAATATACAATTTATTTATTTGGACTATGATCTAGAATCTTATGTTCAATAACAAATTTATTCTAGACAAAAACATGAAAAGGGTTTTTAATAGATGTTATAGAAAGAATGTTGTATGTAGCACATTCATATTATAAATTAAAAAGAATTCAATACAATAAGTTGGAAGTATGCAATGTAGTTACCAAAACTTGCTAATATGTGCCTTTCATTCGGCAAAGATGCAAAACGTAAATAATATAGGTCATTGAACAGGAATTTAATATTACTTCTAACTAAAACACGGCATCTATATGTATAGTCCATACTGCAAGTAGTGACTAGTGATCATAGTTATTCATCAATCAGAAACAGTAAATACATATTAGAAACAAATGAGTTTTGCAAATTGAAATAGATATATACTGCAACAGAATGCAAAAAATAATGAATGGTCGTATTTACGCCGCAGCGTACATGTGTTTGGTAGTACGATATTTTTGCGATACGTAAGTAGAGGCGCCTACTACGCCTATTTGATTTGACCAAACATGGCGGCTCAACAGCTGACTATGTACCGGCACGGGGCGTGAGTAGGGGTGGGTTATAACAGGACAAACATGATATCTGTTATTACTGTTACTGTTACACAAAAATAACAGGTACCAATTTCTGTTATTAAATAACAACTGTTATTTTTTTCAACCACGGCCCATTAGGAAGAAAAAAAAAGTAAAATGATAATTTTAAACACAAATCAAAACAATCGCCTTCTGGTTTTAAAACAAATAGCTGCTTTAATTTTTATCATCTATATATATAAAAGAGGAACCTGATTGACTGACCTATCAACGCACAGCCGAAACTACTGGAGCTCGGAACTTGAAATTTTACACAGGGATTCCTATTATGACGTAGGGTAGCACTAAGAAGGGATTTTGGGAAATTCTACCCCTAAGGGGGTGAAAAGGGTTAAAAACTGTTGTATGGAAAATCTAAACCATTGAAGTTACAATTCTCAAATTTGGTAGTTTAATAACTCATTTAATAACAAAAATAATTGCATACTTTATTTGTCTAAAAATTAACATTAAAGGGGTTAAAATAAGGGTTGAAATTTTTAGAAACTGGGTGATTTCCTTCCTACCCGATCAACGCACAGCCGAATCTACTGGAGCTAGAAACGTGAAATTTTACATAGGGGTTCCTATTGTGACGTAGGGTAGCACTAAGGAAGGATTTTTGGAAATTCGACCCCTAAGGGGGTGAAAAGGGTAAAATACTGGTGTATGGAAAACCGAAACCGTTGAAGTTGCAGATATCAAACTTGACTTTTTAGTTACTCATCTAGAAACACGAAGAACTGCATACTCTCTTTTCTTATAATTAACCCTAAAGGGGTGAAAATAAGGGTTGAAGTATTGTAAAACCGAACTGCTGGATCAACGCACAGCCGAAACTACTGAAGCTAAGAACTTGAAATTTTACACAGGGGTTCCGATTGTGACGTAGGGTAGCACTAAGGATGGATTTTTGGACATTCATCCCCTAAAGGGGTGTAAAGGGTTAAAAACTGATATAGGGAAAATTTAAACCGTTAAAGTTACAATTGTCAAACTTGGCACTTAAGTAATTCATTCTACGACAAAAATAATTGCATATATTGTTTATCTAAAATTAACCCAAAAGGGACGAAAATAAGGGTTGAAGTTTTGTAGAACCGAACTGCCGGATCAACGCCCAGCCGAAACTACTGAAGCTAGGAACTTGAAATTTTACACAGGGATTTCTTTTATAACGTAGGGTAGCACTAAGGAAGGATTTTTGGAAATTCAACCCCTAAGGGGGTGAAAAGGGTAAAAAAAAATTGTATGGAAAACCGCAACCGTTGAAGTTGCAGATTTCAAACTTGACACTATAATTACACATCTAAAATAAAAAATAAGTGCGTACTCTGTTTACTTAAATTTACCCTCAAAGGAGTAAAAATAAGGGTTGAAAAATTTGTATAGAAAATAAAACTGCTGAAGTTATTCTTATGAATATTTAACTTTTGTCCCTTTCGAACGACTTTTCAATTCAGTTTGAGCGAGAAAACAAACATTCGATACCTAAAATAGGTTTTAAAATTGTATATGAATAAGGCCGTTTATGTATTGATCCGATTGGTCTCAAAATCGTTTTGAGTTCCGATAATCTAAATTTGTATTCAGAATTGAAAATGTTGGCCGTCATTTTGAACTTTTTATTTATTGATCCGATTGGTCTCTGAATCGACAACTGACGGATCCGATAATTTAAACTCAGAGTCAGAATTGGAAATAAAAATGCTGCACGTTGATTTTTGTTAATAAAAATTTTCGTAAAGGTTATAATGACATAGTTTTAGCGATATAACGTCTACATTATCTTAAACACGCAGACGAAGTTGCGGGCAAATGCTAGTTATATATAAATCAGAACTATTATTACAAATTTTCAGTACCAAAAATCTTTATAAGAATCAAAATTAAACAAAACTTCAAATACACAAAATAAAACAATCAAAATCGAATACACAAAACAGATATTTTTAAGTTTAACATGAATAAATTCAACCGATGCGCACTAAACCTGTTTCATTTGAAAGTCAATAATGCGAAGATTTATTACAAATTAAAATCATAGAATGTCACAGTGAAGCGTATCCACGCTCACAGACTAAGGAGCACAGATTACTTAGGTCACCTAAGGAGTAAAGCCACGCTTAACTTGTATAAAATATGCAAATTGTTTGATCAATTTATATTATATACCACAGATTACTTAGTTATATACCTACTTAAGCACAGACTATTAAACAAGACTACTTAAAGAAGCAACACTTGTCATTCCAAAATAATATAAGACAATAAAATAATCATGCTAACATTAGCCCTGCAGTGTTTCCGAACACAAATTAAGTAACAGTTAACTCATAATACGACTAGAAATACTTGTAACTTTTCAAGGATGATAATATGCTTGTAAGATTACAATTTCTATTTTTCGGGTTATAATACTAGGTGCTTCTCGTTTTAACAACAGTCTATGAAATGAGTGTGAGCGAGATAGATTAATAAGCGAAATAACAGATAACAGGATTTAATTAAAGAGTCACGTTTGTACAATGATATCTTCTTGTTAGATTACTTTTCTATTTTTCGGGTTATAATACTAGGTGCTTCTCGTTTTAGCAACAGCCTATCGAATGGGTGTGAGAGAGATACATGAAACAACCAAATAACAGATAACACGATCTAATTAAGAATTCGCTTTTCAAAGAGGATTTCTTCATAAGAAACGACTTACTATAATTTTGGTTTATTGCAAATAAATACTAGGTGTGTCTCGTTTTAGCTTATGTCAATATTATACAAAAGACAAAGACAAGAATAGTTGTTCCATTTTTTATTGGCTGTTCTGTTATTTCAAGCTATGTTACTTGTTAGTGACCGGGTGTAACTGTTATCGAATACTGAAAATACTGAAAACTTGAGAATGGTGATTGGTGAATTATAAACGATATTGAAGAACAGATATCTTGACATCGCAAGAACAACTGTTATCTGTTATTTTCGAATACTTGTGATTTATATCTGTTATGATAAATACGCCTCACTCCTAGGCGTGAGCGGCGTCATATGGTCCGCGCAATCCATGTACGTTGACCGATTCTCCGTTTAATATGATTTCATAATGAAAATAACAGCCATAACCATGAAATTGTTTTCATACATGTGAAATGTGAAGTATCTAGCGACCACGCCGGTTAGCCATACCTGGTAAAAGCGTGATCCGATGCCTCTTCTTCGTACAAGTTGTAATCTTCTACTTCTAGCAAACAAACATCATTACCGTGTAATGACATTACTCACTTATATTATTTACTTGTTCTTCATCTAAAACATAGGGCACTCTTGAAGAAAAACAGTAATTTACAGTTTATACACGAGCCACAATGGCGGGAAATGACAATGAGCTCGGTCAGGTGACGCTACACAAATTTACAACAACACCAATTTAAATAACTTTAATTTTACACTCTAGAACATTCACTAAACACGGAGAATATATTTATTAAGTATTTATTATGGATTATATGCAGAGAACTTTATAAAAACAGTAATCGGATGGAGTCAAGGGCAACGCGACATCGATGCATGTTACACCATAGACAACACACACCATTTTCTTTTACCCCAATAACATTTTTTTTAATTTGGGTATACAAAATAATTTTTTGATGTGAACTTTATATTTTGGTATTAAATCCGATCACATAAATAATATTGGATTTATTTCTTTAAAGATAGCACTTATCGTATCGTTATGTACATTTATTAAACATATGTTGTGCATATACTCGTATGTTATGTATGTGTATAGTTTATTACAGTAAAGCCTTAAAGGTATTAAAAATATTTAAAGTCTATTTTGAACTGTAATTTTGGAATTTCATATTACGACAACACTGGCAACTTTAGGTCTAGTACCTAACTAGATGTATCAACTTACTTTGCCCATAACTTTGATTTTAAAATATCAATTCCATACTTAGGCAATTTCAAATGTAAACATTTGAGATTGCAAATGTATGGGATTGACATTTTAGGCCCAGTTGCATCCAACTAATTTTGCCCATCAACTCATTGTTATCAAATAAATATAACATTAAATTAATTACATCAATGCATAAACTTGACTTTGAAAATGTCAGTTCCATACTATAAGATACACCACATTATAACTCACCTTTTTTACGTCGGGGGTTAAAAAGATAACGAGAAAAGAATATAATCGACAATAAACATCTATAATTTTAGACATATATTTTATTTTCTGAGCTTATCTAAACGTCGCGCCATGCACGGCCCACGACCAACTCTATAATCATTGCCCACGACATGACACACCGCGCCGCTAGTTATTTCTAATAGAAACATAATGAGCTTGATGTTTAGGTCCGCACTTTATCCTTTTCAATGTAAGCTAGCTCGGTTGAGCAATCTGAAATCGGAGTCAAAAATCATACAATATAATAAAATAAATGGTAATGGCATAATATATATTATTTCAACCGTAGACAGAGAAACAGTGAAACATTTAAAAAGAAAATGTATAGTTGCCAAAGTTGACTGTAGATAATTAGTTAAATTAATACTCAGTTCAATTCAGTTCTCGTTTATAACCTGACGGAAATATCTGTGAACCTAGCTGGAATGCGGATTACATTTAATTTTTTTGTGTTCCCCTATCTATGTTATTTATATTTAAAAAATTTTAAGATGGATGCGAATTCAATTTTTTATTCATTTTTCTATTTTAATTTAAGTTGTTTAATTTATATTTTGAATTAGATGAACCAGGTCCACAGATATTTCCGACGGGTAATACTTGGCTTTTGCGGTATTTATTTCATCGATGAAGTATCTTTAATGTCACCTACAGGCTACACTTATGTATGTTGGTGAGGTTGGTGTTACCCTCGGTATTGTCTATGTTTTTGATCTGAGCATGTTGGCTACATTGAAGCGTCTTAGCGAAAGCGACCAATCATGAAATTGTAAGCCCCAGAGCACACAACATCATAAGCGTTCAATTTTACGACTAGACTGGGACGCAAAACGCAGAGTGCTATCTTGTATCTCTTCCCAACAACAAACAATATTCTTGTAGGGTATCGTGTAGTTCAGCCTTTGAATTTTGAATTTTTCGAGGTGGGGATTTCATCCTGCCGCCATATTGTGTTGAGCTGTGAGTGCTTGTAGTGAATAATTTTGCCTAAATCAGTGTAAATTCTTTGTTAATTTGTTTGGGATTTATAAGTCTAAAGGTAAGTCTTAAAACAATGTAAGTTTTTGTCATAATAATCTTTTTTTTAATTTTTATTACATTTTATATGAAAATGCCGGCTCTTCGTATACTTTCAGCGTGAGTATGTAGTAAAAGTTAAAATAGAAGTTTCAGGATATGTTTTATTTGTAATACAGACTAATATAAAATTAACTTTATGTAAAGGTCCACTTTTTATAGTACTTGGGTGTCAACTTAATACATGCGACGTGTTTGGGAAATTGTCGGATTGTCTACACTCTACACATAAGTACGGGGCTACACCTTGTGCTACCCGACTTGCCCATCTTGATTGAAAGTTGATTTTGAAAAGCTTGTATAATGCTTCCATAAATCTTTTCTACACTTTACAAGCTTTGTAATTGTTAAAACTATCAATTATGTTATTCCGGGAGTATCGTTCTTTGTTATTAACAACGGAACGATGATTCATCGTTGAGTAACTGAGGGAGATACTAAACTGTAACAAGAGGGTGCATATACGAATTATTAGGGCACAATTCTAATTTAATGGACATAATATTACGACGCTCGTGTCTGAACTTCATAAAATTTGGTTTCATTTTGCAAAATTATTTTTTTTTGTAACTTATGTAGTTGCAAGTACATGGGCTCCTATGCAAGTTTGCAACTGAAAGTACCTACATATTAACCAATGTTTACTAAGATTTGCTTTGTCTTTCAGTTGATCCTCTCATTTTATACAAGTCTGTACTAAGAAACGAGGTTCATTGTGCCATTTTGGGCGAGTCACGGATGAGACAGAATCAAAACCAGAACACACAATACATAATATTCCAGGACATGTTTAATCTTCCTATCCCTGGTTTATATCGTGATGTTTCATTGATAAAAATTGGAATTGGGATACTACGGCGACATAACGTTAAATACTTATTTTTGCATTATACGATAATAACCGTTTAATTTAATTATTTATTTTAAGGCAATAAATATTAAATAGTAATGCAAACAAAACGTTGAAAAAGAATTTTCATTATTATCATCGTCAGTAACGAACTACAATTATCTCTTATTTATTGTTTATGTGGCTCATTTGTGTTTGGTATGTTTATATTAAAACGATTACTTTTTTTCTTTATAATATTCGCACATTGAAAAAATTACCTTTCAGCCTCGTATTCTTCCAAAATAGAAATAAAGCTCGTTAAATGTTTATTTTCTAGTGTTCACCAATTCATCGTATTTAAATGTATAATTCTGAGAAAAATTGTACTAGTCGTTAATACAAGCTTTCAAAACGGGATGTGAGGGAAGTTTTGTCGTTAGAGATCTCATTGAAAATTAAAAACATACGGTTAGAGTTACCGTAGGTTAATTCAGTTATTGTTGCTGATCCAATAATTTGTAGCGGTCGTTATGAATGAAAAGAGCGCGTAGTCAATTGTACATCCTACAGATGAGCATGCATGTTGTGAAACCAGAATTTTAATATGACAATTTTATATTTCTCGATACGTATGATTGTGAATCGGGTAACGAGTAGACCGCATGCGCGGTGTCGCTGTCGGCCAACCACTTTCGTCTGCACTGTGCTGTGCCAACAATCCATGTGCCATATTCTCGTGCATTCGTATGTATTTGCAATAGCGCCACAGACAAGCCGCACTGTCTCTTGCCGAAATACCGCAAGAATTAAAAAATAAGCTAAATTTTATGTAATTTTTGTACTATTCATACATAAATGAATAAGTTTGTTGTTTGTAATAGATATTTCCAACAACCGACGCCGCAGTAAGATATATGCCGTGTGGTGGGATATTAGGGAAATTACAGTCTTAACTTATGGCTCACTTGATGGTAAGTTATTACCGCAGCCCGTAAATATCCATGGCACTGGGTTTGTAGCTGCGTTGCCGCCTGCCGCTCACTCAAAATGGGTTGGCAGTGGTACCAATTTGATAGAACAACGGCCAAAAGTATCTCCAAAAGTGTCAAGCAGGCAAAATCATTATGGGTTAAGGGCAGGCAAAAGAAGAAGACGTAAACATACATAATGTTTCCATGCGTATAAGATACCCGCACTCTATCATACTATAATTGGTTTCTCTTCTAAATCATAACAAGAGTTGCGATGTCAATTGACTATTGATTTCGTTAACAAATATTAATACATAATACATATAATATATTTGTAACCGATCGATATCTATACATGGAAGATACATGAGATAAACCAATATGGGGGAATAGAATTTTTGTCAGTTTGTCTTTGCCTTTGTGCACGCTAATCTCAGAAACGGCTGAACCAGTTTCGCTTAAATTTGGTATGGAGTTAGCTGACGCCCTGGGTTGACACTTATGCTACTTTTTAACCTGAAAATGTAGCACTCCTGTGGAATAAGCGAGGAATTCAAATATACAAAATATATTTGTAACTTTCATCGCACTCTGCTCAAGAACTTGCATCACGCTCTTCTTCTGTGAATACAGAAGGTGAGCATGGCCTGCCATGACCTCTTGACTCTCGACCATGGAATTAATCACGGCTGAGAGCGAGAGGTCCACTCCGACGGCTGCGCGGAGTGTTGCGCTCCTCATCCCAGGCTAGACACTCCGAGAGAGTGTGCTAGTCTGTGTCCTTGGGAAAATTGTCACATTGGTGACACGGCGGATTCTTCCCTTCTCCCCACCCGCCACAAGTATCTGAGGAAGCGGCCGTACCCCGACAATACTTGTCAGGCTGAAGGAGTAATTTTACATGGGCGAAGCTAGATCAATCCGCTAGTGTCACAATGTTTTATATGTATGCATATTTATATGTTATATATATATATATACCGCTAGTATTTCATATGTCTAATTCACTGAAACATACGGTTGAATTGTGAGTATTCCCAATGAAGAATGTTAACTAATTTTGATTATTAGCACTCCATATTCTCTGGCAAAAATAAAAAATACTAGTGAAAGAATTACTTCGATATGTCAATTAGTTTCCGATTTAGACGTAAAACAAGTTGTAACCGTACGACCCGGGCTGCCGGTTACGGTGTGACGTCATACCACAACACGCTCACTGGCTCACTCAGTCCGCTCGTGGTCGCGCGCCCGTGCCGTTGAATTTATACCCACAGCGTACTATAATATTAAGTTTATACCTAAAGACTTTTAACAATGTCCAATCCAAATACTAGGAAATCATGTGTTGTGCCTAAATGCACAAACACAACTACCAATTCGCCAGAAAAGAAAGTCTGGAATAACACATAGGCTACTTTTAATACTGGGAAAATGTACAGCTTCTGAGGGAAACTGGGGCGAAGCTGCTGGCGGAAGCTAGTTTGCAATAAATCAATATAGGTACCTATGTATGTATTCCATCGATCAATTATACTTGATCGATGATGTATTCATTTAAATTTACTAAGAAGAGCGTTACCTACTTATATTATACATACGTGCCTACCAATAGCTACAAAACTATAATACATACATATTTGTTGTCTTTAACTTACAAATTTAATGGTAGGTAGGTAGTTCTACTATTTGAGTTGCATTCTTCCATTACGACATTAGTTGGGTATTTTGTTTTGATAAAACAATTTAGAACAGATAAACTATTAAGCATAAGTAGTAGCACGGAAATTTCACTTACTGTTGCATTTTTACACGTTTTTTATTAGCTTCACCTGTATGTTTGTATGTTTGTTTGTAACCGACTTCTTTGGGCGCGATTTTGACCCACTTTAAACGGCCAGATTTCGTTCAAACTTTGTAGATTTATTGAGGACCGATGACAATACACTAATTTGATAAAATTATTCCATTTTTCAATTTGCAAAAGTAGAAAATAAATAATAGTTTAAAAAAACTAAAAAACACGCTTTTTATAGAAAACCGAACAAAAAATAGAAAATAAATTTTAATGAATTTAAATTAAGAAAATAGTGTTAAAAATTTCAATGAACATAAATTAATAATAGTGTGAATAAAAAAAAAAATATATTTTAAAAAAAGCGTGGGGTGCTTTTTAAGATATTATCGAAATGATAATCACTCTACTCATATCTGTCAATAAAATATTTATAACTATTGACACCATGCACCCCAAGCTTTTTTTTAAATATTTTTTTTTATTCACACTATTATTAATATTATACTCTGAGAAATTTTTAACACTATTTTCTTAATTTAAATTCATTAAAATTTATTTTCTATTTTTTAGTTCGGTTTTCTATAAAAAGCGTGTTTTTTAGTTTTTTTAAACTATTATTATTCCTCGCATTTCGGCGGCAACGAAATCACTATTTGTTGATAAGTAATGCGCAAACATTAATCCGTCTATTTTAGGTAGATTAACCGATTGCTCTTTTTAGAATCCTTCATCCATTTTATTAATCGAATAATATTTACTATTATTAAACTATTAACTTAATACGCGAACGAAAACCAACAACAAAACACTGCGCAAGCTATTACAACTACTATAATCGCTGGCGATTTGATACGAAGCGAGTCGTTGCCCGTGCGGCGCGTTGCGAAATGACGTCACAAGCGATCACGCGACTGTAGCGGGACTCGATATTTTTCAAAACTTTGAATACCTATAAAATCAAAACTACTAGGTATTTTTGACTACAACAAAAACTAGTGTGTTTGTATACATAAAGGCTTTACTGAGACAACATTTCAAGCAATTTGGCATACCTAGTAACATTGTCCATTCCCATATTAATGATTAATATTAGCGATCAAGTTTAATCGTCGTTTCGTGCTTCCGACACTATCTACATTCGCAGGCTTAGGTTAGTTGATGTAGGTAATGAGCCAAAAAGTGTACATGTAGAAGGAAATTGCAACAGTTTTCATTATTCCTTCTGTGAATCCCCTATTACAATACACAGAATAATGATGTTGTCACCCAAAACGTCAATAAGATTGTTTTTCCTATTGTTTATGTAAGTGGTGCTGAGTTTCTTGCGGTTTAATTAAATCCGCAACTATCCAACGCTATCGATTTTCCACCGGGTCGACGTGTGTGTACTGTGTTGGCCATACGATTAACAGTATGTATTGACTGTCACAAGTACATATTGTTATACAAATACACTATCCTTTGTAATGTAATCATCTATTTTTAAGGATTTCACACACTGCATTGTGAGTACTGCGATTCAATTTTGTTATGTATGTAATATTAGTTATTTCAGTAAAATTACAAGTAATGGTGACTCAGTCATGAGCCATCGTATATTTATTACTTGTATATTAACGAAAATGAATCATCCAACTAGACATATTTTTGTGGTAGTTACTTTTTAATCAATTTACTTTGAATTAATGGCGCATTAACTGCTTTTTGTCCTAATCAGTCACCGTTCAAGTATTCATTAAGGAGCACAGCTTGTACGTGTCTAGAATATAACAGGAACCTGGACGGATATTCTACTTACGCCGTGAAACGTATGATCATACAAATTAGACGCCAATAGTCATTGGCTTCCCATAACGTGTACAGGAACCGTGATATACCATATTGTTCTTATACTTAGGGGGTGTACCTGTTAGTCACTGACATAATATTATAAGACCTCTGTAACAATAGACTTGAAATTTAGAATACAAGACAATTATATCGTTGACTATAGAAGATCGAATTCTGTGCAAAATCTAATCAAAATAGTTTCTTCAGTTGCCAAATAAATATTCACTAAGTGGGTTGTACGAATTTTTCAACTAATAATTTCGCACTATTTTTCCTTCTTTGTTTTTGACCCTTACAATTTCATGTATTCTATTACTGCCTTTATCTCTTTGATATTTTTATGGGTAGGCGAGTTGGTGGGATGCGAGGGATGGGAATAATATGAAAGAATGGAAAGATAAATTGTGAAAAGTTCGTAAGGAGAACACCCATTTTACTTTTAACTTTCTGTATACAAATAAATACATGGTTATGCTTTATAATGTATTCAATATGGTCTGTTTAGTATTCTATTATTAATTCATAACTCGTACACACCAAATCGCGTGTGGCCATCTTTTGATTCTGGAATCTATTTTGAGTTTGAGGTACATACAATCTTTAAACAGTTGCAGAATACAGCGTCAGTAATCTCAGTAATGTACGACCCAGAACGAAACGGCTTGATGTTCTATCCTCACCCGTCGTGTCGCATTGCCATATTAAATGAAACCGCAAAACTGCCAAGTTAGGCCGCTACCCTGTGTGGATATTAAAACTGCCCCGCAATGAGCAATGTGTATGCAATGAATGCATTTCATCAACATGATTTATTACGCCATAATAAGAAAGTTCCCACTTTAGGTCGAACCTGAAATTAAAACCTTGACGAAATTTACTTAAAATATATTAATTGTTAATGGCCGACTATATTCTTTTTCCTGTCCCGTCATGTTATATCCCGTTCTGTCCCGTGTCATTTTGTCCCATGACGAAAAGCATGCAATCCTGTTCTGTCTTGTTCCGTGCCATCCATTCGAGTTTAAAAGAGTAACGAATATGTGTATTTGAGTTCCACACTCATACCACGGGGACACTACACTTTATCGGGATAAAAAGTAGCCCATGTGTTAATCCACGGTGTAAGCTAGCCCTATACCAAATTTTATCTAAATCGGTCCAGTCGGTTTTGCGTGAAACAGTAACAAACATCCATACAAACTTTCGCGTTTATGATATTAGTAAGGAAGTTCTCTGAAAGTCCTTTAAGAATCTGTAATAAGCAATTACTCATAACTTATAGATTATAGATATCAGTAAACGAATCATAAAAAGTAAAGGGCTACGTAGCATATTGGCAAATATCATACATATTAAAGTTTTTCAAGTGTAATTGATCCGGGCGTTTGTTGCGTTTACAAAATATGCACGAGACACCTATCGAGCGACTGGTCGACCTTGAAATATCCCGAGTCAAGGTCGCCAATGTGCCTTATATCCTCATTTAAAATTGAATCACCCGGTTTTTAAGTGCCTCCCATTGTATCACCGACGACAATAATAAGTTCGGGTTGACTGCCTGAGCCTAAACTTAACATAGGGGGGCATAAAGCAGGTCAATCACCCCGAATGCGTAAACCAATTTGAAATAACTCGGCGTGATGACTGACGCTCAGTGCGCCACGCAGCCACACTTTATCAAGCCCAAAAGTGATGTTTTGTATTTGATTGGCATTACGATTGTCGGGTCCTCATTGGTGCGTGCTACCGTGGTACACAAATTATTGCATGTTTTTACAATTGGCCAATGCATAATAAGCAAGGAGTTCGTTATGGCGGCTACTGAATTTTTCCAATTAATAACTAACATTAGTTTCCATCTGTACTAAGTCTTTGATATACTTACATAGTTAAATCCATTGATTTTATATTTGTGTTATTGGTTTCATCTGAAAAATTCGTTATTACAATTAATTCGTAATATTGAAAGCTTATTTTGTAGTACTCTTACGGTCACACTCAGAGACGTTTAATGTCAATTAAATTGTTCCTTAGTATAGATTTTCTTAGTAAAATCTACACTAAGTAATGATTTAATTGTCATTATATATCTCTGAGTACGGCAGTTAGAACTTGGAGCCTTAATATAATTGCTTTCAACTTGTTTAAAAATTAAATAAAATTTTGGTTATTCAAACTAGAATCAACTCTATATTATAATGTAAAAAAGTTCTATACACTAAATGCTTTTTATCAATAATTCAACGCAAATAATTATCTCAAGACGAAAACGCTCTAGCTGCAATAATTGAAGGTGGATCAACAACCCCCCTGTTTATGTTGTGTATTGTTATTTGTAAGCTTACATTGAGGCAGTGCTTAGCAAAATGATAAGCAAATTAAATGAGAAGTGTGAAGGGGCGCAAGCAGTGTCCTCGGCACAAGAGATATTTCTGTCCGCGGTAAATGTTTGCCCAGAGATAAGGTTGGAGTCCTGTGTGTGCGTCCAGTGCGTGACTAATGTCACTGCTATTTATATTTGTATTGAGTGTAACGAGTGGATAATGAACGACAAATGCGGCGATGCGCTAGGAATTCAGTCCGCCACTAATGGCCATTGTGAACAATAACTATACACGGAGTGTTTTACTCTCAGTTTCGCTTTCAACGCTGCGATAGCTACGTGTTTTCTCGAATAATTAAATCGCGTGTGAGTAATGTACCGCTTTGTATCAAATTGAAGATGTTTTAAAATTCGCAACGTGATACAATAAAATACGGTGTGCTTAATTGTTTTGTAAAATGTTAACAGTGGATCTCTGAATGTTTCTCAGGATTGTTATCACGAATGTTAATTATTGTTTCAAGTTGGTGTGATTCATCGATGCAAACACAAGTTGGAAAACAATTCTCTTTATAGTGGAACAGTGATCGTTTGTTTCACAAAATAACTTGTTTATATTGTAGGGCGGTTTTGTTTACTGAGTTGATATAATTCTCTCATCGCTGCTGTAGTGTGTACGTAGGGTGTACGCTTGGCTTGCCTAACATATGTTATCACGTAGCACTGTGCGTGTGCCGGGCGGCCGTGTGGCCAGAAGTAGTGGCGCGGCCTGCGATGCACTTTCATTGAGAGACACTATTTTTGGTCGTCAGTTTACATTTATTTTGAGCGTGTTCCCAGCACCGTGACCCACTGACGTGCTTTGTATTCCAAATCGGTTCCAGCATTTACCTGCTTTTGTTTATTTATATCGTGTATACGGATGCCATTTTGTATTTAAAATATTTTAAGTGTGCGTTTTTTTTAAGTAGTCCTTATCTCCTACCTGCGTGGTGGCCTGTTGGTAACGGACCAGACGCGGCTGCCTACATGTTCACGGTGGTCGCGGGTTCAAATCCCAGGGCACACCTCTGACTTTTCGGAGTTATGTGTGTATTGATAGTCAATCACCACGCACTTTAACGGTGAAGGAAAACATCGTGAGGAAACCTGCATACCGTAGCGATTTTAAAGAATTTCTACGGTTTGTAAGTCCGCCAACCCGCACTAGGCCAGCGTGGTGGACTATATGGCCTAACCACTCTCAATCGATTCCCTCGATTGTAGAGTAGGCCCGTGCCCTGCAGTGGGACGTATATGGGCTGATATAGAACTCCTACCTATGGACACTGGATGATTTCAGGGGAGGAGTAAAAAGCTTAATCAAAATTAGGGGATATTAAGAAAATCTAAACGAGCGGACTCCTCAATACTTAAAAAACAAAATATAATACTCTAATAACTGCAACATTTATAATGGTGATTCAAAAAGTAAAAAAATAGGGAGCACTAGATTTTACTAAAATTTGCGCAAATCGAAATTCGGTAGGTAATTCATGGTTTAAAAATGAACTTGTTTTATGATTTTCGGACAAAAGACAATTTGTTTCCATACGAAGTTGCAAGAAGATGTTTGTTTTCTGGCTCATACAGGTTACCTACGTGTATTATTGCATAATTAGGAAGTGCGTGGTGGCCTTGTTGGTAACGGACCAGACGCGGCTATCAACATGTTGACGGTGGTCGCGGGTTCAAATCCTAGGGCACATCTCTAACTTTTTGTAGTCATGTGTGTATTGATAGTCAATCACCACGCACTAGTAGTGTAGTGTATATTAATTATAACGCAACTTTCTGCATTTTTGTGCTGCAAATTCCTTTATTTGCTCATCACATTGTAAATCCTTTGTCAAATTGACAGCCTCCGTGGCGCAGTCGGTTAGACGCCGGCTGTGAAACGAGAGGCCACGGGTTCGATCCCCGCACCGAAACAAATATTTGTGTGAACCATAGGTATTTGTTTCGGGTCTGGGTGTTTGCGAGACCGAAAAGCCTCTCGTAGTTCCTGATACCCACGACACAAGACTCGATCTTATTTATTTTTATTTATTTAAAAATCTTTATTGTACACAAGAAACACAACAAAAAAGAAGACAACAAACAGAAAAAAAGTACAATTGGCGGTGTTATCGCTAAGGGCAATTTTTGACAGACAACCATATGATGGATATTACAAAAGTTTTCGATCTTAGTGTGGGTTGAGGAGTATGTATGTGACTGTTGGGTGTATTTATTATTATTATTATTTATAAATCACAATTTATGGAAAGTACTAATAAATGGTTTAGTCGATCGTTAGACACTGGTGATTTAATTGTGTACAATGTATGACATACTGGAGAAAGACCGCTCCGTTTCACAGCTAGTAATTGCCAATATCAAAATATTATGTCTAAGATGGGGAATCCCCATTTGCTTGGATAGACGCGCACACGGGTTGATCGATCTCAGAGTTGCCAATATTATTATAATTGCTTTTTTTTTCAATTTAGCGTATTATTCTTTACTTAAAAACAGGCATGGTCTTATTTTTTTAAAGGCCCTTTGTGTTTACGGGAGCTGCAGCCCAAAAATACCTTAGGTAGATAGAGCCAGCCCTGAGACTTTCTATTTTATGTAAAGTCCACCAACCCGCACTAGGCTAGTGTTGGGACTATAAGCCTAACCCCTCTCAATTATCCTCTCGATTGTAGAGGAGGCCCGTGCCCTGCATGTGGGACGTCTATGACCTGTAACAAAAAGGTACCTAACAAATGAATATTCTAAAATTAGTACTATTCATACAAACTAAATGAGACGTTAATTGACACTTAGAAAATGGTCTTACTAAAAAATCCTCTATACAGTTAATTGATTTTGCTCAACAAACTAGCAACACGATAACCCTGAATTTGGTGTAATTTACGATGCCGTGACGTCATTACCAAGTCTGTATAATGGTCAATAGAAATTAGATAATATAATTATTGTAAACACAATGATACGTATCTAAATTGTATTAGATATCTCAACTTTAAAGGCCGGCAACGCATCTCTATGCTCTATGGTGTTGCAGATGTTTATAGGCGGCGTTGATCACTTACCATCAGGTGAACCGTATGCTCGGTTGCCCCCTATAACATAAAAGAAACAATATTATTTCGCTAGTTTTTTTATTGCGTGTGTTCGACAAACTTGTAAACAGATCACCTGATGGTAAGTAATCACTGCGGCCCATACACATCCACAACGCTAGATTATGGATGTGTTGCCGGTCCATCAAATTGGGTGGAGAGCGGGAAAGAAAGAGAAAATTTGGCATATCAAATATTTTATTATAAAAAAAGTGCAAATAAGAGTATTAGCGATGCAAGATCGATATGAGACGAAGTCGCACCATAAGGATGCCTTGTAAGTTGTATTGCCATAGCGTTATACATTGGTATCTGTTTTAGGGCCTTAAAATTCTCTGTGGACGTCTTTACTCTCTCTTTAAACTAGGAGGCCGTGAGGCGCATTGGGACAAATATTTGTTTGGCCTAGGTATTTGTCAGACCGAAAAGTATATTCGTAAGGGGTCAGGACTATGTCTGTAAGAAATACGAATATTTAACACTATAGCACATTTTTATATGAATTGCGAACACAAAATTTATCTCGATGGATACTCAGTTATTTACGTATTTGTTTATCTACTCTTAGGACATCAGAATGATACTAATGAGTGGTGCTAGGAAATCTATACAATTCTTAGCATGTTTAGGAAATGTTTATAATATATTTCCTACGAATTGTATGCAATTCCGAGATGATGCTAAGAAACACGTATAAAATGAATGCTTCTGTTAATAAAGTAAATAAAACGCACTATGTAATTGAGAATCAAAATATCTGACCGTAAAGAAACAATCGTTAGTTTAGGTGAGATTATTTCAAATTTTTATATAAATACTTATCTAATATATATTTTTTTAATGTTATCCACTTTTGTTCTTGTATTATAATCTGTCTCAATCCTAATCTAAACTATCCATTGACTTATATTCTACCGGTAGACAAGACACGTCAAAGAAATAAAGTGCCCCCGTATTTTAAAAGCACACTGCAATATTATATCACTTACCTGGTATTTTATTAAAATATTGTAACTTCAGACGTTTTGCTTTCGGTTTGACGGCTTTCGAAACATTCATATATTACTTTTGAACGTATGCGATAAGGCGTACTGCACTGTCACTGTCACTGTCACGAAGCAAACTGATTCATGTGTGGTTCATGCACCGCAAGTAGGTGGGACACATTTTTTGTACTGAATGTCTTATCTAGTGTAACATTGATATCGATGAAACTATCCCATTGTCTGGACCTCTGTATTCGTTAGCATTCATACTCATTGACACATTTCCAATCTCTATGTAGGAAATGTATAGATTTCGTAGGAATTGTATACAATAGCGGATTACATACTGTTCTGTTAACATATATTATAAAAAAAATATGAATATCGTGTACTAACATTTGAAAGAAAATACAAATATCATGTTTGTGCGACGCCACATGTTGTTGTTTTTAGTATTGTCGTGTGGGTCTATTAGAGGCGCGTATGGTATGAACATTATCTAGTACTATTGGGCAGAAGTGGAGTCATTGCGAATCCAGATAGATTAGATTTCATTGAATGGTAAAAATCGTGGCCACGCTACAGAGTGCCCGTTAAGCTATCGCGTCGGCCCTGATTGATAATTACGAATGCTATTAGTATATTGACTTTATGGATTAACCCGGTAGACTAGGTCCGACAGCACTAGAAGAAAATAGTTATTATTTTCTCCTAAGACAGCCTCCGTAAGAAAGTTGGTCAGACGCCGTCTGTGAAACGCGAGACCGCGGGTTCGATCCAAGCAGCGAGACAAATAATTGTGTGATCCACAGGTATTTGTGTGTGTTCTGGGTGTTTGTAAGACCGAAAAGTCGCTCGTAGTTCTGATACCCACGACACAAGACTCGATCTTAGCGTGGGGTCAGGACTATGTACATATGTGTTTTTTGGGTGTATTTATTTATTTTATTTAGAGGATGATGTTGTTTATTCGGTGCAGGTTAGCAGGCAGCATGGGTGCTAAGCAGAGCAAGCGCTCGGTGGACATAAGCGGCAAGGAGGGCGACGCCGCGGGCGAGGTGGCGGCGGCGGGCGCCGGCGGCGAGGGCCGCGTGGAGCAGCTCGCCGACGCCGACGCGCTCAAGCCCCAACTCAACGGCGACGCGCATATACACGAACCCACGGTAACGTCTCATTCACACCATATTCTATACTATAAATAGTCTACAACTAATATTGTAAACAATTTATACCTACAACTAACTGTAAACACATTTTCCGTGATAAAAGAACATGAACATTAATATTTTTTGTTGTAGTGTTTTCCTTAATTTTAAATGAGTGTTAGGCATTGTTAATGACTGGGGTAAATCTCGTTTGTGATAATTGGAGCATAAATAAGTAATTACAAACGGCTCTGTTATTACTCTTTAATTATCATATTTATTGTTTGAATATTTTTGCTTTGCTTATTAATAGTGCGATAAACACGTCGTACATATTATGTACATTGTATAAATATGTTGCTTGATTTTTTTTGTTTGTATATGTATTATTTTATTACATTCCATGGTATGAAAATACATGAAATAAGGGAATACATTTAATACGCACACATAATATATTATATTGATTTTGTCATGTTGTTGAATTTTATTAGTCATGTTCGTTCGAACGTAATTAATAACAACAATAAGGGTGTTGAATATGTTTATTTTAAATGTATGTTTCAAAACGCTCATTTGTTTTAGGATAAAGAAAAAGAATTAGATAGCGGCACTCCTGAGAATGAAAAGGATGCTACTACTGAAAAGGAAAACAAGGAACAGGACGAGGAGAAGGAGAAAGACGCGACTCCCATCACCAACGGAGAAGGCGAACAGAAAACAGAGAACGGTGACTCTGCGCCCGCGCCCGACGACGCCAAGAAACCCAAGAAAGAGAAGGTACGAATTAAACAATATAAACATAGAGAGCGAAAGTTGTTGAGGTTATGTGGCGGTTATTTAAATTTAATTGGCATGTTGGATTGCGTGAGGTGGCTCGTCTTTCGTCCCTCGCGCTGTATTATGCAGAACGCGTCGCACAGTACTGTGACCAGTGGTCTCGAACGTCATAGAGCGAGATCGGTAGAGTTGCCAGCTAAAATCGGTATATTTCTACCCAAAATCGGTATTTGAAAAAAAAAACACAATATTCAATCTAGTTCGTTTATTTTTTAAAAAACTTACATACTAATTTATAACAATCACGCTTATGTATAATTATTTATTATGGTACCAATATTCTTTGGCCATAGCCGAGGTCATCTTGGAATTAATTTCAAAATCATAACAATTAGCTGTATTAAAGAATCGTTTTGAATGTAATAGGCTAGTGATTGTTTCAGTAGACAGTCTATTCCGCTGTTTTGTTTTTAAAAGATTAATATGTGAAAATATGCGTTCAACGTTAGCGGATGAATGGGGAAGTGATAAAATATTAAAAATGAAATTAGATAACAATGGAAACATTTGAGTTTCATCACCACGCTTTAATAAACTAACTTCATTCCAAAATAGTTCTACATCATCAGGAAATGTTTTGATTCGTTCACAATTTCTTAATATGCGCCACTCTGTATCAATTTCCTGGAAATCATTGCTGTGAATAATATTGGTAAAGAGCCTACTCACAGGAACTATCGAAGTAGTTTTGCCAATTTTAACATTTTTTGGATCAATAATGTCTAAACCTTTTATTGGGTTGTTCTTTAATGGAAAACGCGTGGTTATTTGTTTACAAGCTTCGATATAAAAATCTAGGCATCTGCATTTAAATAAATTTACTTGATCTGAGTTTAGATTTTCTGAACTACTTAGTAGTGTATTAGTTGCAGCAGCACCATAGTATACGGCGTCAATATCCATAAAATTTCTGGGATTCTTAAAATCAACATTTTCGATTGGAGTGCTACTTAAATATTCTCTTTTTAAAAAACAATCAAAAATAGTTTTTAATGTTCCAGTTATTTTTTCATATAAATTATGAATTTTCGGGTGTTCCGCTTGCATTTCTTTATTTAAATCGGTAAATAATGGTAATACAAAATTTAAAAATTCAAAAAATAATATCGTAGTTGGATCTTGGAGCTTCAGTAATATATGTTCAGCAGCTAAAAGATGATCATTGTTAGAGATTTGATCTATAAAAAATAGTTTTAGAGCAGAGAGTTGTTCCAATATTCTTTTCACTGCTGCATGTACTGATAACCAGCGTGTTTGAGTGGGGTGGAGTATTTTATGTACTTTTAAGTCGCAAAACATTTGAAAATTTTTAAACTCTGCCACTCTTTTTGGACTAGAAGAAAAGTAATTGTAAATGTCTCTAACAAGATCCTCTATAAAGCGTGGCAATTTGGTACAAGCATATGACGCGCAAAGATGAAACGAATGGCAGGCGCATTTAAGTATAAAAATGTTGGGAATTTCATTTTGCAGCAACGTTACAACAGAATTATTACGTCCCATCATTACGTTTGCCCCATCAGATGCAAAACCTATTAGATTATTTTTAAATGGAATATTATTGCTTCTAAAAAAGTTTACAATGTGTTCAAATAAGCTTGCTGCATTAGCTTCTTCTAATGGAATAAGAGCTAAAAAAGAATCTTTAATACGATTAATTTTCGCATATCTCACAACTAAGCACAAGTGTTTGGTTGTACTAAGATCAGTGGACTCGTCAATAATAAGCGAAAACTTAGTTTGCCTTAGATCTTCACATAAATTATTGAAACTTTCTTTACCTATAATATGATCAATTATGTCATGAGTTTTGGTCGAAGAGCAGTTTATTTCTTTTGCTATTTTTGAATCAGGACAAACGGCTTGCATCAACTTCGGTAGGTGCTCCATAATAGTGAATGGTAGATTGTGTTCAGCAACAAACAAGGCTAATCTTATTTCACCTGAAATTAAAAATAAATAATTAAAACTACGTAGGTATATTTAGCAGCGATTAGGGTATAATTATATGCACTGCTTATATAAATCGATTAATAGAAAACAAAATAATATAAAAATCTAAGTAGTGAAATAAATTACTAAAAAAAATTACCTTGCTTAACCAGTATATCAGATTTTTGAGTTTTGGTCACGGTAAATGATGATATCTTCGGTTGTGATTTTATATTCTTTGATGATACTGAGTGTGCTTGTGAAGAACTATGTTTCTTTATAGCGTCTTTTCCTGATGTGATGTTGATATCTTTATTACAACTCTTACAATAGGCATAGCTTTCGCCTTTACGGCTATCTTGCAGCCAACCTGGAAATTCTTCTTCCCATTCTTTTCTATAATATTGTAAATATTTTTTTCTTCTTACACTCGTACTTGTGCTTGGCTCCTCGTCAGACATTTTAAATAACTTAATTACTTTCTGATTTTGTAGGCACTCTTTAAGTTAGGTACTCTCTCTTCAAAGTTAAGAAAATTAATGAAAAATTAAAACCTAATTCCTGTTTATATAGACTAGACAGGTAAATTCCCGAGCGAGAAGCCCCCTAAAACATCGAATTGTAGGACACAAGGGTATTCCCCAAAAAATATGATTTACATTCTGCACTAGTTCCATATTATTGAGGGCTTCCCCGTAACATTAAACATAAATGAAAAGGGTTGCCAGCTTGAAACTGTGAAATCGGTAGAAAAATCGGGAGAATTTCCATATATACTGTGAAATCGTAGAAAAATCGTTATATTTCGGTATTTCGGTAGAACAGAGCTCATATCGGTAGAAATACCGAAAAATCGGTAGGTTCGAGACCACTGACTGTGACCCGGCACTCGGCAACATTTAGACAACGATGGAATTGCTTCCTGTTTATCAAAACGCAATCATTGGTGTGTAGAGTGGGGTCGGCAATCGTTCCTTAATGCATTATAGTCTCAACTTTCATTAATACATGTTTAGCTCGAATAGTAAGTAATAGTAAGTAGTAACGAGTTACGAGCTCGATTTTGATAAGATAAAAACTTTAAACTTAGATTTTTGAAAAATCAGTAGTCTTTGCGAGGAATGGAACCCGATGATTGGAAAAAGTACACATTCTTTATTATTACACTTTTAGATATTGCCATCCATGCACACTTGAAAAATTCGCCCCGCATATGTTGAGTGTCGATCAGACCGCCGTTGTCGCAACATTTAACGACATATTTATTATTATGTTACTTATTTTCAAATATTATTTTTCATACATACATAAACTCACGCCTTTAACCCAGAAGGGGTAGGCAGAGGCGCCACCCACATTTCGCCTTGTATGTTCTGACTCCCATTCCTGACTCCGGGTTGATAATGGATAGAAAAACCCACTATCACTTTGCCAGACCCGGGATTTGAACCCGAGACCTCAGCTTTGTAGTCGTACCGTAGTACAACTACGCCACCAAGGCAGTTATAATATAAGAATATTATTTTTCAAAATCGGGTTATTAGAATTGATGTTTCCCCTGAAAACTTACGAAGTATAACTCGCGTATATTGTTACTTATGTGACGATATTATGTTTTGTAATTTGTGGTCAATGGTACTTGGTTTTATTTTTTATTGATATCCATAGTTTGTAGGTCTTCACAAAGTTTTCCAACAGTGTTAAACTGCGTAGTAGTTTATTGGCAACGCGTATATGACTCTAAAAAGTCAGAGATGTTGTGCCATGGGATTCGATGCCCTGATAACCGTTTCGTGTTATCGGATCCCGTCTGTTGCCAACGCGCCATTACGTTAGTGCTCACAGGTTGATGATGGGAAATAAATAATATGGACTTTTTCAGTTTGTGCTCGAGTCCATGATAATAACGTTTATTATAATTAATTTTCGCTCTAATTTGACGACAGGTGAAAAAGAAATGGTCCCTGAGGTCCATCAGCTTTAGCAGAAAGGACAAGCCTAAGCAAGAGAAGAAGCAAAAGGAAGAGGAGCCCAAAACTAACGGCGAGCCTGACAAGGTGCCCGAGGAGGTAAACATGCCTTGCATCCCTATTCCATGCCGTCCCACTTGCCTCACACTAACAGACATGGTACATAATGAATCCTAACACATACGCTACATTCCTGTCCGCGGCCTATGTAATCACTGCCACCCATGAAGATCCACACGACGAATTACAGATGTGTTGTCAGCCCATTAAATTGGGAGGGGAGCGGAAAAGAAAAAGACTGGGAAGATGAAAGGGCCATTAGGCATACAGCAATCTCACTCACCGAATGAAACGCGGCAACAAAGCTGTCGGACTGTTAATAGGACTCTATTACCTTCACCAAAGCCGTCAGTCGCACACTATATGTAAGCAAAAAATATAACGCAATACAAATCATAATGTATATTATTATAGCTATAGGCGTTCTTTTTTCAATTATCTGATTATTTAATAAAATGTGAGATTTCTACTACGCATATTATTATTATGTAAAGCCGACATTATTGCAAAAGAATGAATAGCGTCTCGTCGCGGGATGAATGCCCTATTTTGGTGTCGAGTATTGTTCTCATAGGATGTAATTACGTACCACATGGGGTTTAAATTCATAAGTAATTATGAGTACACACAACTTGTTTTGGGCACGCAGTAGAAGTCATTGGCCTTTGATGTGCAAAATTTGAAGTGATGTGAGATGTTACGCACGTGTGGTGTGTGGTATGTAGTGTGTAGGCACTAGCCAGTGTCTACTAGTATCTAGTATCGACTGCGGGCGCGAGCTGCCGGCGCCGGAGAAAACAAACTAGACGACGCTATCACGCAATTAACTGTACTGCTCACTCGGTACTGCCACACTGCGCCAATTGCTTTAATGGTCACACCGACCGCAATTAATAACTTAATTACGAAGGCGTGTTATTAAACAATTGATCAATAACTTAATCTTATTAAATATTTACTTCGCTAGTGCAACTGATTGATTTTAATCGGTATTGCATTAAATGGTGTGCGCTCGGTGACCTTGCGGCCAGTTTAACCGACTAGAAACCAACGATTTCTATGACAAGTAAGCGATTGCGTTGCAGTGCATTGCACCCGAACTAGCGCCGCGCGACGAACAATGTGCATTATAATTCAAAGTGTTACTATATTCGTGCTAACTAAACGTGAGCCGCCATTGTCGGACGCGATATCATTCTACTAGACTCATTGAGGAGCCACACGAACCACACGGCCGCGCCACCATAGCACTCGTTTACTCACCACCATGTGACCAGACACACTCGCAACCCATTCACATAATACACTATTAGTATTGCAAACACACGTTCGAAAGCAACTTGTTTGAAAATATATTGTTTTTACTGCAGCCTTGTTGGGTGTGGAAAGTAGGTAGAGTAGAGACTACTGCACTCGATACTCATGCTAGATTTGGACAAATAAACCGGGCATTGACTAGTTACTTCGCCTTGCGCAAAACTCCTCCTTTTCATTCGTTAACTTCTTCTTTTCGCTGTTGAGTGAGTACCGTGAAATTAAAAATCTATTTATCTTTTGCCAAGCTTTCCGGTCTTAGGCCAGCCGAATTGCCTTACTCAGTGGCATCTCCAGTTTCTGGACGACCAGGTTTTTCCAGCGAATTGATCTATGGTCTCGAGGCCTTTTATCATTTTTCCAGAGTAGGATAATTTCTTCTAGATTGACGAGGGACTGCGCTATCACACGGCCGAATCACTGGATATTTTTTCGGATCAAACAACAAAAACATAATTACAAGAGGAACGAATACATCTATAAAACTATTTCAATTTAATATCGATACCCGATTGTCCCAACTAAAACTGGAGTTATCATACTTGTGCAGCCGCCGATGTTGGAGCGTTCATTAACTAACAATATTTACTTCACGCAATAAGTAAGGTAGGTCGTTAAGATGTAGTTTCTCGCCGCGCTGAGATAAATGATATTTCATAAATTGACACAAAGTTCATGACCCAATTTCTTGCTTCTTCTAAAATATATCTTAGGCACTTAGTTACTACGAATAATAAAATCCGTTGAATATATTATATCAGTCGAACAAGTATGTATGCATGCGTTGAGGTTTCTTTGCATTATTTTGATACGAATAATGGTTATTTAAATATGAAATGAAAAACGGTACCTCTATAGAATCAAATTGTTGTCCATGTGTCTGTCAAGACCATATTTCGCAAAATCGAGTCAAACTAAGCTGAAATTTATATCAAATATTTTAAGTAAGCGGTGCCATGTGTTGTAAAAAAAATCAAGCCTCTAATTTATCGCAATAAAAATAATTATACAAAATTTCCGCACAACTAAAGCACAACTTGCAATCATGAATTAGATAAATGCGAGTTCTTAGCACAGATACAGGAAAAATCAGAAAATCCTATGAATTTCAAAAGCATCCGAAATGTTATTGTTATAATGAAAAGATATTTACAATTACAAGCTTGCATTTGGAAGACTATCATTATAACAAGAGGAATATTTTTCAAAATTAGTTCTAGTCCTTCTACCCGACTTATCCTAAAATTGATTGTTTTCTATCATATGATTGGGTCCTGGCTTACAGAAGCTGCAGTGATGCATGTGGTGCCAAAATAGTCTTTAATTGAATCATTCATGTGCGGTACGGAGACCTCGGTGCACTAGTCCGAATCGCACTTTATCGTTTTCTCTAGGTTTTAAGTTTCAACCATTATATACTATCAGATATTGGAATTTTGTAAAGAGACATTGAGAATGATTAAATAAAATAAATATTGTGATATGCGAAGTGGTCAGCTTTGCGTCATGGGCCCAGACCGAATAAGTGACTTCACTTCTTGAATTCGTGCTGCTTTACAGTTTACTTGTACTTGCCATATATAAAACTTAGAATTAAATATGTAATACGTTCAAAACAATCACATATATATAGAGCTAACTTTAAGCCCGAGCATACACCTTTACTTCCTGCATTGGCTACTTGCGTCTAATAGTAATTTCATACAAATGTTTGGGTGTCGTAACATTATAAAATAACATCTCTGAACATGCAAGAGGGGAACGGGTTTGGAGCAAAATAAAATTAACAATCGTTGGCAGGTTTTGCGACGGTATTCGTGGGCGGGTAGGACCGGGGATCGGTCGCACGTAGGTGGTTGGCGCTCCGCCGCAATGCAAACTCGTATCCCGGATCTATTACTTCGTACATTAAACCTGACGAAAAACAGTACAAGCTGCTCAAAAACACCATTCAATATTTTTATAAGAAGCCTTAGACAAAATATAAGATCCATGTTTGTTATATAATTATTATTAGTTAAAATTATAATGGACATAAATGGAATTAAGTACGTTGATAATGTAACGTTTCGGTGTTTGATTTCTTCGACTTGTTTTGTAACTGTTACATGTTTAAATACAATGGCTCATAATCTGTGAGTTGACATTGTACGTCCGTGGGTCGTTTCGAATTCGCGATGTGCGAAGGAGAAGCAAAGAATGTAGAGGTCAGGTTGCATGTTTACTAAAATGCAGTGGCGGCCGCAACGCCACCGGCACTCTGGCGCGGCCACGACGAGCATCGGTTATATTTTCATAATACGGCTTCTGAATAGACTATTGACATAACAGGAAAGGGCTCATTTTCCTTTATTGGCGAAGTGTTTTAAAAAATAATCTTAGCCAGTAACATGAGGCCAGTAACCACCAGTTGATGTATGTTTATAGGTAAATATTATGGCGAGTAGACTAGAATGGGATAATGTACCGAGTGTTGATGCTTTTATTAGAGTCTTACATTAATTGATGGAATTAAATGAAGACGCTCCATGAAGCGTAAATGAAATTATTTATATCGCGCTTCGTAATTGACCCACGTTAAATATGATAAGACTGTGAGGCCAATAAATTCCACGTTTAAGCTGTAAGTTACATGTACAAAACTTACTCAAAATTCTGTAACAAATCTAGTTCAGTAGACGGATATTTTAGACAAACAATGTAGATGTGTGAAGAACATGAAACCCTAAACGCGATGACAGGGCATTCAACCGCTGATATCTGAATAGTGCAGAGTGTGATGAATGTAACTTGTTGTATATGACACGAGTGTATCTGCGGGCCGCGCTTTGTTATCCTCAGTTATTTACTGTTTATGCAAATTAACTTCTTCCGTCTCACCCGTGAAATGATCCTGGCCGGGTTACTTATTGAAAACTCATTATTTTTGCGTTATATCCACAAATAGCACTGCGGCCTGACAATTTCGACTAAGCGATTCCCAACAGACTTAAAAAGGCAGGTGAAAACACAACATACCATTGTGTTTGCACTGTGCAATAATATCAATGCGGATGAAAATTTAACTTTTTCACAATTCGTAAGCCTGTCTTATATCCTCAGGAGACCGAGGAGGACATGACAGTTAATAATAATTTGAACAAAACTTGCATTGAGTATTTAAACATATTATTATGTTTGTAATGCGACAAGCTTAACAATTGCCACGCAATTTCATTCTAAATTGATGTCGATGAAACGTACCGTGAATGATTCATAGTAGTTAGTTTAGTGTGAAACATCGGCACGCGCAGTTTTAGAGCGGAAAATCATTTCTATAGGTTGACATCCATGGTATTGCGTGGCGGTTAAAAGAGGTGACTCACTATTAATGACTAGCACTATACCGTTACCACACGGATAAATGAACAATAGGTGCGGTGCACACGACTATTCCACACATCCCCGAGAAAAAAGTATACAGTTGTATAATTAGCAAAGAACATTTTAATATTAGCTTATTTTATTGCTAATTGCTTGGTGGCCTGTTGATAACGAACCAGACGCGGCCACCAACGTGATTACGGCGGTCGCGAGTTCAAATTCCAGGGCACACCTTTAACTTTTGGGAGTCATATGTGTATTGATAGTCAATAACCACGCACTATAACGGTGAACGAAAACATCGTGAGGAAACCTGCACACCATAGCGACTCGGAATAATTTCTATGGTATGTAAAATTCCGCCAAACTGCAACTAGGCCAGCGTTGTGGATTATACGGCCTAACCCCTCTCAATCGTTCTCTTGATTGTAGATTAGGCCCGTGCCCTCCATTGCGACGTATATGGGCTGATACAATATTGCGTAAAACGTAAAACGTAAAGTCTCCTTCCCCTCCTTCTAATCCAGGAATTTTCTATGATGTACATTGTGCAAGTCCCATCCAGATTGGGATATTCCTTTAAAATAATAGATAACACCTATAAAACGACATCATAAAAATATTATTTTGGTAGTTACTATCATAAAATCCAATAATAATCTTTTTTCCAACATACGATACTTAAGCTAAACAATGCTAATAAAACTATTATTTTAGTTAAATACAATTGCATTTAGCGAAAATAAATATAAGCATATTTGCAAAATGTATAGCGTTATATAAATAAAATTTGTATATTGATCAGCAATATAACTTCTCATATAGAACGAAAATTTGTGAAACGTCATTTATCGTCGTAATGTGGACAGACTGTAATAATAGTAATTGGGTTTTAAGTGTAGAGCACATAATACTTAAATAATAATGTTGGCCTGTGCTGATACGGCGATAAATCGTATGCTCAATCCTGTTTGCATTATACCGTTAGGTTCCCGAGCTTAGTCGGATAGTGGATGGTGTGAACCACGATCCCACTCTTATGGCTTTCAAAACTATATACCTAGTATGTTATATTGTATGTGACGAAACATTGTATTTATCACTTGTTACAAAATATGTTTTAAAAATAAAGTCAATATAAATAACTGGCGCAAATTGCGATGCAGCGCGGTCGTTGCACCTTGTTGTTAATAGCTCTTTACAATTAATTTGTTTTAATGATTTGGTATGTGACAGATTTGAGGTTACAGTAATGCAAAACATACAGTTAGGTAGCGATACATCCCTTGGTTTGTTTCTTGTTCTCTGTAATTACTTGCACTGGAAAGTTCGAGAAACTGAAAGTTGTTTGTTGCCATGTACAATGTAGGTACACTTATTAGATGAAGATGGAGTGTAAAAGGGCATTGCGTAGCGTGAGCTGAAAATTGTCCGTGTTAACATGTTCGAAATACGTTTGGTTATTGATAATGCTTTGTGCGTTTCTACATCGGTAAACAAAGACGGCCTTGTGTGCTGGTATCGTTTTATTGTTTACCACAAGTCTGCGGTTAAGTATCTCCCTGAAATAAAATACGTTATCTAACATAAAAGTAGAGTTCTGATTCTGGTTCATTATCACTCACCTCGGCAGATAATATTACCTTGTAAATCTGGGCATAGTTAATGTTTCGCGAATATATTTTCTTTTATGTGGAATAAATAATAAAATCAGTTCTGTACTTCAGAGTTTCAGTTCTTTTGACTGAATCTCTAAAATATACCAACCATTATACTATATAATTATTACTTAAATTATTTTACTCGTATCATTATGTTTATTTAAAATAGTATGATAGCAATACATATACCGGGTATATCAAGACTGCGACCGAAAACGAAGCCGGGTGGTAGTTTTAGTGCCTATAGACACAATGCAACTAAAAATTTCGCAAAATAAGCGATAGATTAATTTTTACAATTTTTTAAAAATCATTGTTTTTAGGTGGTAAATCCTTAGTTTTTGCGAAAATAGTAATTTAAACCCTTACATATCATTGCGTCTTTAAAAATAAAAAGGTGTAAATCATTATTTTGGAAAAAATATGTATTTATCACCCAAATACGAAGATAAGTAAAAAAATACCAAAAAAAAGTTAACGATTTTTTTTGCGAAATTTTTAGTTGCATTGTGTCTGAAGTCACTAATACTACCACCTGGCTTCGTTTTCGGTCGCAGTCTTGATATACCCTGTATATGAACAAATATTTATGGATTTTAAAAATCTTGTATACAATTCCAGAGTTGTTTATAGAGATTTTCATAATTGTTAGGATGGCAGCTGCAAAAACGTAGTAGTATTGCTTATATAATCTCGGTTTTATAAATTATTTTCACATCCCATCCCTTTCAGTTTGAAAGAATAACAAATATATTTGAATTCCTTGCTCATATCACGGGAACACCGAATTTTCAGGATAGAAAAATACAAAATCTGGTGGTAGGATAGTCTTACTTCTCCAAACTGTAACCACTATATTCTATGATGAAAAAAATGTTATAGTGACCGTATGTGTCTTACGTTTCGAGTTCAATCGATGTGTAGGTTTCTAGCTGACCGGCTTAATCGTATCCTACTTTATTTTCTTATTTTACTATCTTACGTCTTATCTTACTAATATTATAAACGCGAAAGTTTGTGTGTTTGTTACTGCTTCACGTTCAACCGAATGGACCTATTTAAACGAAATTTAGTATCGAGGTAGCTGGTAAACTGCATTAACATATTGGCTTTTTGTCCCGAAAATGTGTCCCCGTAGATTGAGCAAAAATATCAAATATGTATATTTGCTACTCCTTCAAGCTCAAAGCAATGGATTGGGATATAATATAGGACGGATACAATGGGATATAAAGGGACAGGATTGCATGCCTTAAGTCATTGTACAGATTGAGACGGGACAGGACAGGATGCTATGGGACGGGTCAGGTAAAGTAGTTGAGCACGTTGAGTCTAAATATGAAAGAGTTTAAAAACAGTCAGTACGTGAAATAATTAATATATGTCTGGTGTGGACTGGACTCAAAAAGTGTTAGCACCCGGGCGAAGCCGGGTCGGGCTGCTAGTATTATTCTAAGTGGGCTTGAGTTTTGATTGCTATCCGCCTGATGTTAAGTCTGATAATATATTATCTGCCATCGGGAGTAACTGCCGGTGGATATTCTATTTGGATTACATTAGACTTTCATGCAGTTGTACGAATAATTATAATATGCATTAATACACCCAACAGCCACTTCCGTGCTATGATCGAACACGCGGTCTCGGCTTTGAAATCCGGCGCCTTAACCGACTCCGCTTGGGCGGTTGTTGAATATTGCAAAAGCATTGAATATTTTAAGCAAAGTATCGTTATATTCATTAAAATTAGACAGGAAAATAAACAATTATTCTATTTTATTTTAAACATTTCAATTTTTGAACTAAAGCAACAACCCTATGACTAACTCGAGCAATATGATATATCTTTGCTCATGAGCATTGAAGGGTAACAACTTCACTAACGCTATCGGATAAAAATGAACACCAACCTTCCGTGACAAAAAATGCCAGTATAAATGACGGTCGCATACGACGATCATCTGGCTTCATTCTCGTTAGGTTTGCTCTCGTAAAACAACGATGGCCGACGGCAAGGTACCACCAGGTCGTTTTATGTGATGTGTGACAGTGATAATTAAATCGTTCATCACTAATATTGTATAGCTTAAGTTTTGTTAGTTATTAATATTGTATATTATTTATTTTTAGACGGCCGAATCTTCTCCAGAGCCTGTAGTGAACGAAGAAACAGAACAGTCACAGATGCCTGTCGATGCTAAAGACGAAAAGGCTCCAGACACACCTGTAACCGAACCCATCACAAACGGAAGTAGCACACCTGAATCGCCAAAGCTCGAAATCCCCCCAGCCGAAGAGACAGTCGCTCTTATCCCAGAAGAGGTTAAGGCAGAAATCAAAACCGAAACCGAACCAGAATTGCCTGTAAATGGTCTTTCTTTAGAAGAAACTAAACAAGACATTCCTGATATCGAAAACAAAATCGAAGAGATTATCGCAAGCAAACCTGATGAAACTCCGGTTGAAACGATAGACGTCGTTCCAGTTCCTGAAATTCCTGTCAAAAAAGAGGTTTGTGTTGAACAAGTACCTTTGATAGAACCCACGCCTCCACCGCTTCCCGCAAACCCTCCCCCATCCTCAGTCGCATCCTTTGCTGCGACTACTATGGCACCGGAATTGACAGACGCTTCGCTATCTAACACTACTGAAACTTCCGTCCCAGCACAATCGTCTGTTACGGAAAGTAATACCTCATTCGATGATAACACTCCGGAACCTCAAACTAATTTAACTAATGCTACATCTGTTATCGATGTGCTAACATCACCCTTAAATGTAACTGACGAAGACAAAATTATTACCAACGTGGAAACGGAAACTGAGCCCAAAGTCATTTTGGAGACTTCTGTTGATATATTGGAAACTAAGCTAGAAAGTGAGAATGAGTGTAAGGAAGAACCCGCGCCTGAAATAAATTTGAATGAGGCGTCAGTAGCTAAAGTAGAAGAAAGTCATATTGACCCTGACAATAGCGAAAATAGCGAAAAATCAATTACTGCATCAGAGACTAATGTAGATAAATTCGCTGATGAATCTGCTGCCATAAATGTCGATCAAGATGTAACAGAACCGTTAAAGTCTGAAGCCGAAATAAATACAGAAGTTTGTGAAATCCAATCTGTGAGTAAAGTAATTACAGAGGACTTCACTGAAGTATCGTCTAAGATTGAAGATAATGAAATAAATGATAATAAAGAGGCAAGGCCCGCTACACTGGATCTAAATGTTCCTATAAAGGAAACTGAGAATGACGGTGCAGCCGAAGTAATTAGCACTGTCTTAGATGAAATTAATAACGAAGGATCGGAAATAGAAGAAGAAGTCCAGGTTACTCCTGAAACTAACACAAATATTGAACCTCTAGTAGTTACCGAACCCGCTGATGTTGTAGAGTTTCCTCCTCCTCCCCCTGTTGTCCATGATGCAGTGGACAAGCGAGATGAGGCCATGGATGAAAGTAACGACACTGATGGGCAGGAACCTGTTAACTCCACTATTGAAGTAGATTGCAATAATACTAAAACTAATATTGTTGCTGATCTCAAAGTTATCGATACCGAAAATATTGAGGTAATCAACAAAGTAGTGGAAGAAGATAATATAAATACTTGTAAGGATCCTCTCGGTAATAAAATTGAAATTCTGGAGCGCAACGGAAACATTGAAAACATGGATGTGGCGCAAGAGAACATTTCGGCATCTATAGAAGATGACATTCTGCCCGATCCGGGTGATGTAACGACATCTAACACAGAGGCAGAAAAAGAAGTGGTGACCTCTGATGAGTCAATGTCGGAAACTCAGGAGTCAGTGGCGGCGGCGCAGGGCGACGGCGCGGAGCAGTGCGCGGCGCAGTGCGCGGCCGCCGGCGACGCGCGCGCGCACAGCCCACAGGTGAATACCGTCGGACACTTGCTCTTGTAGTGGACTTAGTACCGTAATTTATACAACGTTTCACACCCCGATAACCGTTACCGTTCTTAGTTCTATGTGCATTCTATCAGCATGTATGGATCGTCAATAACCTGAAGAACGAAACGTGTGTTCGAATTGATGCAGCCAAGTTATTGCAGCTGGCGGTTGCTTTCCTTTCCTTTTCCCTCCCATTACGCTTGACTTAGTTGTGATTAATATATCAGCATGAATATTTTAGTGCTAACAGCATTTGATTTGTTCGTATAAATAATGTAATGTTGAAATATTGCTTAACTAGTAAGCTAATCGCGATCTCACTCATTACATTAATGTCCGATTATTTCAAGGCAGTGTGGATTTAGTTAATATAATAAAATATTAAGAACAAAAAAAAACAGCAATCAATAATCAGATCCCAAAAACCCGAAATATCATAAATTTCATTTCAAATCATTTATCTAACGCATATTTCATAATAAAACATGTATTCCAACTTAGTATGCTTTGACACATTGTATATATTTCAGGACCCTATTCCTGAAAAAGTAAGCGACAAAATGGCTGAATTGATTACCGAGGTTTCACCTGTGCCAGAATTAAAAACTGATATGGTACGTATTACTTGTATTTATTATAAATAGTTTGCAAAGATGGATCGCAATATGCGCTAGCCGTGAATGAATGTAGTTGTGGTGAAGGGCACATGCCGGTGACGCCGGCCGCACCTCCGCCGGCAAATGCATTCCTTACGCAGCTGCCGCTTCACTAAACGACAAAAAATATATTTCCCTCGTGACTGCCTAATTCTATCGCTTGAATAGCGATCATTTTCATTTTTGTGACAAATTTGAAAATGGCAGCCTCCGTGTCGCAGTGTCCTTCGTGTGGCAGACGCCGGCTGTTAAACGACAGGCCGCAGGTTCGATTCCCGCACTGAGACAAATGTTTGTGTGAACCAAAGGTATTTGTATTGGGTCTGGGTGTTTGTGAGACCGAAAAGTCTCTCGTAGTTCCTGATACGCACGACAAGATCTTAGGGCGCCTTCAAATGCCGCGCTGCAGCCCCGCTTTGTAAATGCGCTGTAGAAATTGAGGAAGGACACCCGTGAAGCCAGCTCTCTCTCAATTTTAATTTTTGTGCCTATCTACGAAACTAGTCTCATTGTACCTATCTATTTCGACCAGTTAGTTATCTAGCTGGGTAGGTGGGTATTCGGCTGGTACCTATCTAGGGCGCCGAGACAAAATAGTAAACATGTATGGGCGCCGCGGACTGAATCAAATCGGGTACCCCTGGGTTAAAGAATAGGATTACTCTTTGCGTAGTCTTATAACTTGTTTGGAATATAATGCAGAAAATAAGTGAATCCTTAGAACTCAAAATTGTTATCTTTCCACATTTATTCATCTTGAGGAAATTATGTTTGCACTTTTTTCAGGACATTTCAGAATTAACAAAATAAAATTTCGTGGATAGAGCTGTCATATCGTTACATGATATTCAACTATCTATATTCGTGATAAAGTATTTGTATGTTAAATTTCATTGGTTTAAGATTTAAGTTTCTGTTGCTTGCAGGAAACATCGAGCGATGTGGCGGTGGCCAATTAAACACCACGCGAACAGCATCCAGCATCTGAGACATCACCCGAGTGTCTAAAAATGAGCCTTTAATTTATTACAATTTATTATTGTGGTGTATTATCGAACTAAGTTCGATCAATGATTTTCATTGTCAATGATGTGGATTTCAGTTTGGAACAATTAGACTTTTCAAATAGAATTATTATACTATAAGTTTAGCGTGCTTTGCTTCTGTAACATTAAGATACATATATTTTATTCCCTAGAATCGAGTTTTATATTACCATAATAACAAAGTTATATAGGCAGTATACGGTGCGATAAGTTGGTGCCATTATTACAGGGGTATTAGTTTTGACATCGTGGGATATCGTTTCCTTTTCAATTTCTTCCAACATGTAATGATAACATTGTTATTTTCAGTTTATGTTCAGCATAAAATCAAACACAGTTGCAGATTAAAGGTTATCTTCTTTTTTTAATGTACAGTATTGTTTTAGTAACTAGAAATACCATCAAATAGTATTATTTGATTAGAAATTATTCATGAAGAGACAGCAAATTTGACCAACAGAGAATGTTAATTGTCTGATTTAAGTTATAATTAATATTTGTTGAGATTTTAAATGTTATTTCTGAATAGCCATGTTGGAAGTTTTACATTCAGGAAACGTGAGCCATCATATTAATATGATATTAGAACAAAGTCGATTAGGCAAAATATTAAAATGCGAGTAATGAATTGAAACGAAATAGCATTGAAGCTTTACTTTATTGCTATTGTGTTAAACAATTTAATGATAGCGTTGTCGCATATCGTAAATTTGTTTACGTATTTTGGGTAAGAACTGCGTTAGGACAGTCGATTCTCCCATCATTAGGCTTTAATTGATCGAATCCACCACGAACTGAGATAATATGTGTCAAGATTTATTTTGTAATATATTTTTAACAAATTGTTAAAAATGTTCAATTGTCAATAAAAAGTAATTCGGATTATAACAGTATCAAGACAAATGAAAATGAATCGTTGAGAAACAATATTATGTATATATGAATTACATCTTTCATTTTTTTTTATATATTTCGTCTGTTAATTGTGTGTCAAATCAATGGATAAAATTATATGTAAATTGTTAAGTGTGAGGTTAATACAAAATTCCTTAGCTCATTAGAATATTATTTACTATACTTTTAATTTATGTTGTATAAATTTAGATTTCAGCTCTCTGCAATGCCAAGTTATGAAATTAAATTACGCCAATTGAATGACATTATACAGTAAATTGGCTCCTCATGCCATTTTTGGCCCCAATACTAGTTGTTTGTTAGATTCAAAATTAATGTAGAATGCATTATTGATCGATCTAAAATGCGATATTGTACTGCCAAGTTTGAAATTATACAATATTTAATAGCATATACATACATAATTATAATTCTTAGAGTAGATGTGTAACAAGTTAGTGAGGGTGACATGAATTTGTCGCTTTTAGTATATCTTTATTCCCCTAATAAATGTGACAATTAGAAGTTTCATAAGGTTTGATATTACTATACAATATTGTCATTTTCTATTATTGTCTGTGTCCATTAATTGTAAAGTTTCAAAATCGTTTTTGTAATTTTATACATTTTTACAAAATTTAGTGTAACACAGCTGCATGACTGGGAGAATAACTCCAACTATGATAGAAGCAGTTAATGTGAGTGAGACATTCCATATCAAGTTGTAACTAGGTTGTCTGATCTCTAGTTTTCGCACTAACGCTGCATAAGAAAAGCGCGCACTCAATACTTTTTAGACATGGGCATGGCATGTCTAGTTTGATTCATTTTACAAAGTTAATAACAATGAGATCACATACTAAATCGTATGATAGGACGATGTTGTAAAGTAAACATTGCAAGTGTTTTTAATAGTTTCACTACTGTATGTGCGGCTATGTTCATGATATTTTATAAAGCATTTTAGCAACTTCGTATAATATGAATAGTGTGTCTCCACTGACATTGTAAATACAATCAATAATTACATTTAAACTGACAATTTCCTACCAACACCGTAATGCTAGTAAGCATTTCCACCAGCAAGATATTTTTCACGATTTTATATTATAAACGAACCTGTTGATGTATACAGATAGTTTATAAATTGAGATAGAATGTACTATTTAGATGTACAGAAGTTGGTTGGTAATTTTTTCATTCTTGATCGCAAATCAAGATTTTTAAAAGCACTGCGGCTGTTGGCACTTCTTCAATATTCTTTGATTATGTAGTTACCTTTTCGAGCAGTCAGTCAGTAACTGTTTCTGAAACATTGCTGAAAAATAATCTTTGCACACCTTGCAATTGTCGTTGTACAAAATAAAAGCAAACAAAAAAGCAACTGACTGTACCTGTTCTGATTTGAATCTTTAGTTTTGGTGGTATAATTAATATTCAGATATGTATTTACTGTTTTTATGTAATTTTGCTCATAATGGCCATATGGAATTTGTATGATAATTGATAATTATTATAATAGGTAATTATGTTATTCCATTTATTAAAAACTAAATGTTGATGTGTGAATGTCTCTTATCAATAAATTCTAAAAACATATTATTTTGTTTCATTTTATACTTGTATATAATTGTTTATCCTGTGGTGCTTAACAAATTGCTTCTACAGATGGTATATCTTTATATCGGAGGATAATAACCTCTCGGCTCATATTTTGTCACCCGCTTTGCTGCGGAGGGAAGTGTACAATTATTTGTTTCCAACTTCCCTTATTTGTGTTTTCTTTCTGATGAATTTCGATGCGGGTTAAAGACAAGCTTGTGACTGTAAGGGCCTTGTTCACCATCTTCAAGTAAACCGTTGATTAGTTACTTTTTGAGTAGCGTTATTTGCCAAGTAATGTACAGAGTATCTTCAGTCGATTTCACAAGTGAAAAAAAAATAAAGTAACGTGCTGGTTAAGTGAATGACATAAGAAATTGAACGAATCATTCGTTCAATATTGCGTCATATTATGCAATGAATATAGAATATTATTAATAAATCATAAACACATCGAGGAAGCTTCCAAGCATTACCTTCGTTTTGACATCTATGGTTTTGACCAACCCCAAATCCTCGCTAAAGAACACCGTTTCCTGCCCAGGATGTTTCGCGAGGCTATTAAAATAAAAAAACATCCAAATTTCAATAGAGAAGATGGCTTGAAGCTTGCACCATCATGGGATCCAATTGTGACAGTCACTGAGCGGATGACTAATACCTCAGTCCGCCCCGTAAAGCCCCCTGACGAACGGTACGCGCGGTACTGCGTTGCGTGGAATACGGTGTCAGTTTACTCCAAAAGCCCTGGTCTGTGGAACGGTACGCGCGGCACTGCGGTAAGCGGCACCGCTGCAACGCAGTTCATGTACCAACTAAGGAGGTTTCACAGATAGGTTTCACTCTGTGCGTAAAGCCATTGACCAATGGGAGAGCCGATACTTGACAACGAATGTTATTATGACAATTTCGCATTGAAATCTTCATGGGACTCCATGACAACGGATAACGATTAAATGTGTTCGAAAATATATAGAATTTCTTAAAAAAATGTTTGTGCGTCATTTTAAATGAACTCGGTAAAAATGTACATACATGGGATCATTTTCTCAGTATTGATGCGTGACAAAATTGGTTTATATCATTCTCATGCAAATACGCGTGTGCTAGATATAATATTTTTTTTTCTGCTAATAAACATATTCTTTGATCAAGTTATATTTCACTGGACTTATATAGATGCCGACTCTTAAATTATTGCCGATTGTACTGTAATTGGGTTAAAAAAATAGAATTACTATTATAAGAATAAATTATTTTATTATAAATTATCTCAAGCAAAACCAGGATCAATACTGATGCACACTTTTTACAATAATAATTTATTTGTACTATTTATTTGAATTCACAGTACGGAGCTCAAATAATACACGTAGGTGTATAAGTACGTAGTAGTTATAGTCGTATATATACACAACCTCCAGCACATCAGTAGTTCTTGATCCTAGGTTTAACTTTATTTGTACTTAAAAAATTGTCGCACTCCATTCGCACCCTATAACTGTAGACAGTGGCAATTGGAAAAGTTGCATACTATTATTTTGATAATGAAGATGTTATAGCTCTCAGCATTGTCTGAAATACACAGCGAAATTTATTATAAAGAAACTAAATGGTTGGAATTTAAAACAAAGAATGTATTACCTTTTCTCATATGCCACTTGGGATAAGATGAGACGAGAAGGAACGGGTTTGAATGGAATCAGAAGGGATGGAAAAAAATAAGGAAAAAGTATACGTAGAAAATGTATTCAATTTTGGGTATTCAACTTTAATTGATTATAAATATGGTTTTCTATACGGTTGAAGCAGTACATTAATAATTATTTGTGTCTAGGCGAATACGGGTCGAACAGCTAGTGATAATATAGCTTCGATACTGTTGTAATCGGGTAAAACCAATTTAATGTCTCAGTGTACAAATATATTGTAAATACTATTATGTATATTAAAAGACTGAACAGATAGTAATTAATAATTATACTGCGAACCCAGTCAAACTCTGGTCAGATACAATCAAAAGGACATTGTAATAATTTTATTTTCATAAGTAAACTCACACCACTATTTTACCTACACGTAGGAATAATTAGGTACTAGGCAGTAGGCACTAGGTATCTATCTATCTACACAACCAAAATAAATACATACGTTTCATATTCAATTTTATCGAAATTTCTCTCCAACAATTTTCTTTTAGGATTACACTTTTATGACTCTTATCCTTGTTTCTATATAAACAAGGATAAGAGGAAGGATAGCTGCGAACTTGCTCAATCAAATCATCGATGAATAAATCCATTCCGCGATGTCGCTCGCCGCCGCGCCGCGACGATTAGACGAGAATGACTGCGCGGCGCGCGCCGTGCGTTATATCCACCCCCCGCATCACCGCTTGCCCCTCAACGCTGACGCATGCTGCGACGGAACAAAAGGCAATACTTGACGTTTTTCATATAAATCTGTGCCGCTACCGCAAACCGCTGTCAGTTTCTATCAAGCGACCAAAATATCATCATGGAGTTGACCCTTCACTGTGCGCGCTGGCTGACGCATACCGTAAGAGAACAAAAGACAAATGATGACGTTTTTCATACAAAACCGAGTCTGACATCGCATTGCGTTCAACGCAGTGCCGCGCGTACCGTTCCACAGACCAGGGCTTTAGTCTGTGGGTGTCAGACTCGTTTTTTATGAAAAACATCATCATTTTTCTTTTGTTCTGGCGCAGTATGCGTCAGCCAGCCGCAGTGGTGAAGGGTCAACTCATTGATGATATTTTGGTCGTTGATAGAACTGACAGCGGTTTGAGGTGCTGGACGCAGATTTATATGAAAATACACCGCACAGCGAGACGTCATTCTCGTCAAATCGCCGCGGCGGCGTGCGACATTGCGGAATGGATTTATTTGTCGATAATTTTACAGAAATAATAGCAGGACCCCTTGTGTTTTATATCAAGATAGAAAGAACACATTAACATTTGATAATAAAAGGAAAAAAAAATGGTACCTAGTGCGACCATTTTTTTTTCATATGAGCACCAAGATGTAACCGCAATGCATCTGATGTATTACAATTTTAAATCAAATTACAATATCCACCAGCAAGAAATAATCTGCTCTTGCCGTCAAACACTATTATACTAGCCTGCTCGAAAGCATATTTAAGTAGGCTGAACCTGAAACGCGAAATATTTGCATGTGTCATTGATGAGTTTACCACCTTCGTGTACGGTGGTCGGAGCAATTACGAAAATATCACTAGTACGATGAGCGTATTATATTAATACATTACAGTTGAATACTGTGCAAATAGCATCTCGTGTTGCTATTGGGTGTGGCAAATGGATCAATCTAGGAATTATTTCAGTACCTACCTACTTTCCACTCAATGTTTCTTCAATTTTTCCGTATTTACCTACATATTATAAAAAGCTAATTCGCTTGTTAATATTAGTCCGTGTTGCTTTACATCTAGCTTCTCCAGCCAATATTTTTGAGCGGTCATTTCTTATTTCAATATTTAATTGTCTTTCACTTTGTAATGGAGGCAAAAAGACAATTCTTTGTTTTTAACTCCTACTATTTAGTTCTTTTTTGATAAAGCTGCGGATTTCAACAAGTTAATGTGCTGAGATCTATAACATCTTCTATTGTGCTGGAGGTTGTGTAAATATATAACTACTACCTACCTATACCTATGTACGTGTATTATTTGAGCTCCGTATTGTGAATTTAAATAAAAAGTACAGTTAAATGATTATTGTAAAAAGTGTCCATCAGTATTGATCCAGGTTTTGCTTGTGATAATTTATAACAAAATAATTTATTTTTATTATAGTAATACAATTTGTTTTTATCAAATTACGGTACAATCGGCGATAATTTAAGAGTAGGTATCTATATAAGTCAAGTGAAAAATAACTTGATCAAAGAATAGGTTTATTAGCAGAATATAATAAAATAATATAGTTAATAACACGCGAACTTACATGAAAAAATATAAACTAATTATGTCACGTATCACATTAGAGAAAATGGTCTTATGTGCCTTTTTACCGACTTCGTTTAGAATGACGCACAAACAATTTTTTAAGAAATTCTTTTATTTTTGAACTCAAATAATTGTTATCCGTTGTCATGGATCCGTGAAGAATTCAATGCAAAATTGTCATAATAACATTTGTTGTCAAATTTCAGCTCTCCCATTGGTCAACGGATTTACGCACAGAGTGAAACCTATCTGTGACACCTCCTTAGTTGCTTGAACTGCATTGCTTGCCGCAGTGCCGCACGTACCGTTCGCCAGACCGAAACTTAACCGCGAAAGCCGTAAAGCAATCGAAACGCCGGGAAGTTTAAAAATGTAAAAATTAAACCATAACGCATATAACCATAAAATCCGTAAAAAATAGTTTCATTTCAATAACGTAACGTAATCTTGTCTGTAACGCTTACACGCTAAAGCCCTGGTCTGACGAATGGTACGTGCGGCACTGCGGCAAGCAACGGAGTTCAAGCAACTAAGGAGGTTTCACAGATAGGTTTCACTCTGCGTAAATCCGTTGACCAATGGGAGGGCCGAAACTTGACAACAAATGTTATTATGACAATTTTGTATTGAAGTCTTCACGGGTCTCCATGACAACGGATAACAATTATTTGAGTTCAAAAATATATAAAATTATATAAAAAAATTGTTTGTGCGTCATTCTAAACGAAGTCGGTAAAAAGGCACATAAGACCATTTTCTCAAATATTGATACGTGACATAATTAGTTTATATTTTCTCATGTAAATTAGCGTGCTATTAACTATATTATTTTATTTTTTCTGCTAATAAACCTATTCTTTGATCAAGTTATATTTCACTGGACTTGTATAGATACCTACTCTTAAATTATCGCCGATTGTACCGTAATTTGATAAAAACAAATTGTATTATTATTAGAAAATAAAATAATTTAGTTATAAACTATCACAAGCAAAACCTGGATCAATACTGATGGACACTTTTTACAATAATCATTTAATTGTACTTTTTATCTAAATTCACAATACGGAGCTCAAATAATAGACGTAGGTATAGGTAGGTAGTTGGTATATATGTATCTGCACAACCTCCAGCACATCAGCAGTTCTTGATCCTAGGTTTAACTTTATTTGCATACATAAACTCACGCCTTTATCCCAAAAGAGGTAGGCAGAGGCGCCACCAGGACACCCACATTTCGCCTTGTATGTTCCGTTCCATGATGTGACAGGGGGCGAGCCTAACGCCATATCGGACACAAATTCCTGGCTCCAGGCTGATGATGAATAGAAAAACCCAATATCACTTTGCCTGAGCCGGGATTCGAACCCGAGACCTCAGCTTTGTAGTCGTACCGTAGTACAACTACGCCACCGAGGCAGTCTTAAAAAAATGTCGCACTCCGTTCGCACTGGTTCGCACTCTGTGAATGTAAATGTCTCTGAAATATTGCAAAAATCATTATTTTGATATAGAAGATGTTATAGATCTCAGTGCATTTGTTGAAATCCGCAGCTTTATCAAAAAGGAACTAAATAGTAGGAGTTAAAAACAAAGAATCGTCTATTTCCCTCCATTACAAAGTGAAAGACAATTAAATATTGAATTGACCGCTCAAAAATACGGGCTGGAGAAGCTAGATGTAAAGCAACACGGACTAATATTAACAAGGGTCGTATGGTACAAGCCGCGAATTTGCTTTCTATAATATGTACGGAAAAATTTAAGAAACATTTTTCAACTGTAATATATTATTATAAGACGCTCATCGGATGAACTAGTGATATTTTCCTAATTGCTCCGACCACCGTACACGAAGGTGGTAAACTCGTCAATGACACATGCAAATATTTCGTGTTTCTAATATCGGTTTCCAAATATGCTTTCGAGCAGGGTAGCATAATAGTGTTTGACGGCAAGAGCTGATTATTTCTTGCTGGTGGATATTGTAATTGGATTTAAAATTGTAATACATCAGATGCGTTGCGGTTACAATTTTGGTGCCCATATGAAAAAATATGGGCACACTACCATCGGAGATTTGTTCCCTTTTATTATCAAATGTTAATGTGTTCTTTCTATCTTGATATAAAACACAAAGGCTCCTGCTATTATTTCTGTCAAATTATCGACAAATAAATCCATGCCGCAATGTCGCACGCCGCGGCGATTTGACGAGAATGACTGCGCGCTGTGCGGTGTATTTTCATATAAATCTGTGCCGCTACCGCAAACCGCTGTCAGTTTCTATCAAGCGACCAAAATGTTATAATGGAGTTGACCCTTCACCGTGCGCGCTGGTTGACGCATATCGCAATAGAACAAAAGACAAATGATGACGTTTTTCATACAAAACCGAGTTTGACATCGCATTGCGTGCAACGCAGTGCCGCGCGTACCGTTCCACAGACCAGGGCTTAACACCACTAAATCGATTTTTATGCAATTTGGTATTTGTACCAACTACCAGTGCTTTGGTACTGGTCATGATAGGCTACCTTTTTATTGTTGTGTATGACCCCATTTAGACAGCCTCCGTGGCGCAGTTGGTTAGACGCCGGCTGTGAAACGAGACCGCGGGTTCGATCCCCGCACCAAGAGAAATGTTTGTGCAGCCCACAAATATTTCTTTCGGGTCTGGGTGTTAGTGAGACTGAAAAGTCTCTCGTAATTCTGATACCTGCGACACAAGACTTAATTGATCTTAATGTGGGATCAGGACTATGTATGTGACTGTTGGGTGTATTTATTTATTTTTATTATATACATTCACAGGGCACAGACTCCTTTATAAACAAGAGTACCATTGAGAAGGTCTAGGCTATATAGTCAACCATGCTGGCTTAGAAATTCTTATAAATAGCTATGACATACAAGTTTCCTCGTGTTTTCCTTCACCATTATGGTGTGTGCTGATTGACTATCAATACACACATAACTATGAAAAGACAAAGATGTGCCCTGGGATTTGATCCCCCAACCTCTGTGAACTTATTGGCAATCACATCTGTTCTATTTACAACAGGCAACTATGCACAGCAATATAATATGTATATCAAATAAAAATCAGAACAAAAACTAAAACGAGAAAGCAAAAGATGTTTTAGCATTTGCATAAAGTATATTTAGTATAAACTACTGAATAAACAAAAATCAATTTTCAGAGACAGTCTGTAATGCATCAATCATTTTCATTAAAACATCTTTATTAAGATCAAACATTGACTTCTGCTCTCCTTTATTATCCATGGTGGTAAGAATTATTTGGAGTAATGAATACTTTAAAGTTTTTAGTTCACTTGTTCCAAACACCAATTTTAAGAGCCACTCAATGTCAGTGACAATTTCGCCATGACAGCTATTGTAATATGTTAATGCAGCACTGAGCAGTATGTTTTTTTTCTTTTCTAAGAGGGATGTGAAGATATTAATTTTGTCATAATCCAGATTTTTGTCTTCTAAAACTGCTTTTATGTTGGTGATGTCGAAGCTGCAATTACATATGATATTCCTTAAATCACTCTTAGCTACCGTAATTACATTTTGTTTAACAATATTTGTAGAATAATTTGTTGTAAGGTATAGATTATTCAGTATTTCTTCAGCAACCTGAAATTAAAATTAATAATACATAAAAAAAATTAACAGATCCCATGATTAGCCAAATCTATTTTAATTCCTCAGAATATAAAATTAGGTTCTATTTTGATTTCTTCTTTGGCTAAGTATGGATTGCACATATGCCAGACCAGGTCCTTACACTGTAGATACAGCTTTTTATTATTTCAACATCATTACACAGTAAATGTATGTAGTTAGAAATTTTGAATATATGGGGTCTGTGATGATGTTTTTAAGTTTGCCCCCTATCACATCTTGATAAAAAAATAAGCTCATGGAACTGTGTAGGTGGCACAAGTTTTACTTTTGCCTACATCATGTAGTAATTTAAATGTATGAAACTTGTAAACTGTAACTGATATGCAAGATTTTCAAGATATATAATTAAATTTGTTATTAATAATTTTACATAAATTATGTGATTAGGACCTAGATAAATGAGTGGCATGTTTACTATTCGTTAGTAAAGAAAATAAACGAGTTGGTATCATCTAGTTCTATTTTGTTTATACCGTGACATTATTATCGAATATTCTGTATTTAATATTATTTAGTAATGAAGATAATAGAATGCTTACCTGCTCAAAATTCGATTTGCAATCAATACTAAAAATAATATCCATTTTACACTAAACAATAATTGTTTAGCTATTCGGTTGTAAACACCTGTAATCACCTCTCACGGAATATTATAAAGATACTACCTACTGCTAGTATTAGTCGACGAACTCGCTTACAATTTTTTTTTAAACATTCAGTTCAATTTTTTTTTAATTTATGGCTCTATCGCAAATGCACAGATCGCAAATGCGACAACTTCGCCAACACATTATCACCCAATGATTAAAGAATATAAGAGGATGACGCACAAATGTAGTACTATATAATAAGTTATAGTTATGTTAGGAGTATCGACGCGGAATTGTACATTTATGTATCTGTCTCATTTACACAAAGCTAACTTGTCCCTTAATGAAAGAGACAAATAATAACTCCATTGTTCCGAATATGGCAATATTTTGTTCACTAACCACACTGGGACCGCCCTTGGCCCAAAATGACGCCATTTTTCTTTCCTGTCAAACTGTGGCGTTATCTGTCATTATGAGTAAACAAATCTGCACAATCAAATAATTTCGATTTTTTTATTGTTAATCTCGTGTCTTAAGTTTGTTAAGTTTGCTTATTAGATTAATTGTAAAGTTTTTAAAATTCCTCGGTGTTATGTGAAAGGATGCGAGTCGAGTTCAAGCAAAAAGGACCCCAACATTTCTTTTCATAGGTTAGTAACTGTTTTTACGAAATAATAACAAATATGTGTCTAAATTTACATTTTGGGTTTGTTTTTATCATTTATAATTGTTTAAGGATCTTGTTGATTAAGTTTTAGACTCTTCTAAGCGTTATTTATACAAGTAGTACGAATAAAAACCGTATTGTTTGTTTACACACAAGTTTAGGGATGTGATACGAAATTATTCATATCGATATTATCATTTTTAAATATTTTGATGTTTATTTTTCAAAAAAAGAAATAATAGGATATATATATTCAGAACGATAAACAAAGTGAAATTAAAAATATTTTAAGATTACCTATAAACATACAAACCAGGACAAAATGGATACAAAAAATCGGAAGACACTATTGGAACCCTCCAATAAATACATTTATTTGTTCTTTACATTTTGAAAAAGACTGCATCATGCATGCATAAAACAAATTAATTTACCAAGACTAAAAGATAACAGCTTCCCAACAATATAAGTGAAATTGTAATAATTATGATATTTTACCTAATAATCCTATTAATAATAGAACTGTTAATCAACAAAAATGACATGCAAGATAATTTTGACAATTGGTAGTATATTGTCTAATGTCCTGAAGAACCTTTTAATGAACAGAAATAGTTTTATATTTTATTATTAATTACTATAATTGTTTATCTTAACCAACACTTTCATATTCATTGATTGAATTTTAAGTGAGACATAATGATTTTCCTCGTCAAATAATAGCAATAAAAATCTACCTATGTTATTTTATTTTATTTAATATGTATTAAATGTCCTGATAGGTATTTTTGATTTTAGCAAAGAATGCTGCAACTGCAATGGTGCAAGCAAATTCTAGATATAAATAAAGTTGTATTTTATCTCACGTGTGTATTATTTGACACAAATCCAATCCAATCATCAGGTAAAACTTACCCATGAAATAAATCATACTATGAAAAAAATATCAAAACATCGACCTATTTTTATCGGATTTAATTTTTAATGACTTTACCGTCAAATCCTAAAATCCCCTGTTTATACCCAATTGACATGTAAAGCTACAATTAAAAATGTTATACAAATTTATACACTGATATTTACGTAAAATCAAAGTTTTTCAGTCGTATTTATGCCACTGTTGATGCATCGATGTCGATAGAAAATTTGATACTAGCGTATCACTATTTTTAGGGGCGGAGCCGCCGCCATGTTTAAATATCAAAGTGACCCGTGTCACTTGACCTTATGCGTTATCCTCTATATTCTATAATCATTGTTATCACCACAGATGGATGACAATTGACAAATGACAGTTGGTTCTTTTTTAAAAACATGGGGCAGGCAAAGTTTGTCGTATTCAGCCTTGTTGCGAGCACCACGCGCGGAGAGCTTCATAGGCCATAGAGACCGTGTGTTACCTGGGGTGATCAGAAACAAATGGATTATATTATATAGTAATGCTTATTTATTTCACCATTTATTATGTAGGAAGAATGTTTGATCGGGTATAACTAAGCATAAAGGACTGTTTAATATACAAAACAAATATCATGGGCTGTTTTATTTAATATATAATACCTACACCCACACACCTTAGTCCTTACCCCAATACTCCTTTGGAGGTCGTGGGCACCTTTTGGTTACCTGGGTTCAACGGTGAGCAGCAATCTATCAGTCGACGTCTATGGTCGATGCAGAGATTGCTAGTTGCATTGGCAAGGCGTCAACGATGTTCGGAAAGCTCCATGCAAGAGTATGGAACAATAACCACCTAACTGCAAGCACACTACATCTATGGCAAGCACTCAGATGAATGTATACGAGACTTGCATCTTGGGCATACTCTTGTATGGGGCAAAGACTTGACGTCATATAATAAACAAGAGAGAAGATTGATCATTGAACAACTTCCATATGAACTGTCTTCAAGAGTATTTTGGGTCTCACATGGAAGGATAAAGACACAAACGAGAGGGTTCTTTATAGGAAGAATCTATAGTTCTAAGCATTGCAAAGTTTCCTAGCATAACTGCATAGAACAGGAATATTAGCTAGAAACAAACGAACAATTTTACTCAGTCGAAGTCAGAGATAACACTGTATAACCTGTCGGAAATATCTGTGAACCTAGCTGGAATGCGGTTCACATTTCATTTTTTTTGTGTCCCCTATCTAGTTTGTTATTTTACATTAAAAACGTTTTGAGATGGATGCGAATTCTATTTTTTATTCTTTTAGCTATTTTAATTCAATTTGTTTAACTATATTTTGAATTTGCTGAACTTATGTTCTAATGACGTCAATGAAGAATGTTAACTAATTTTGATTATTAGCACTCCATATTCTCCGGCAAAAATAAAAAATACTAGTGAAAGAATTACTTCGATATGTCAATTAGTTTCCGATTTAGAAGTAAAACAAGTTGTAACTGTACGACCCGGGCTGCCGGTTACGATGTGACGTCATACCACAACACGCTCACTGGCTCACTCAGTCCGCTCGTGGTCGCGCGCCCGTGCCGTTGAATTTATACCCACAGAGTACTATAATATTACGTTTATACCTAAAGACTTTTAACAATGTCCAATCCAAATACTAGGAAATCATGTGTTGTGCCTAAATGCACAAACACAAATACCAATTCGCCAGAAAAGTTGTTTTTTATAGTTCCAAAGGACGTTAAAATGCGAAAAAAATGGATTAAGGCTATGAAGAGGTTAGATTCATTTGGAGATAAAAGTACAGTTTATTGTTGCTGTCTCTTGCCGATTTGAAATAAGTTTCAAATAAAAATAAATGGCCTTACGTATTTTATTAGTAGAAAAAAAACAAATAACTAAAAAAGGTTTAGTACATCTGTAACGTTCAACCCACTACATCTACATAAGTACCTATCCTACTTCCTAGTTCCTACTAATATTATAAATGCGAAAGTTTGTGAGTGTGTGTGTTTGTTATCTTTCACAAAAACAACTACTGAAAGGATCTGGACGAAGTCTGGAATAACACATAGGCTACTTTTAATACTGGGAAAATGTACAGCTTCTGAGGGAAACTGGGGCGAAGCTGCTGGCGGAAGCTAGTTTGCAATAAATCAATATAAGTATGTATGTATTCATTTAAATTTACTAAGAAGAGCGTTACAATATAGGTAGATATTATACATACGTGCCTACCAATAGCTACAAAACTATAATACATATATATTTGTTGTCTTTAACTTACAAATTTAATGGTAGGTAGGTAGTTCTACTATTTGAGTTGCATTCTTCCATTACGACATTAGTTGAGTATTTTGTTTTGATAAAACAATTTAGAACAGATAAACTATTAAGCATAAGTAGTAGCACGGAAATTTCACTTACCGTTGCATTTTTATTCCTCGCATTTCGGCGGCAACGAAATCACTATTTGTGATAAGTAATCTATATCTCTATATCAGCCCATATACGTCCCACTGCAGGGCACGGGCCTACTCTACAATCGAGGGAATCGATTGAGAGTGGTTAGGCCATATAGTCCACCACGCTGGCCTAGTGCGTGTTGGCGGACTTACATACCGTAGAAATTCTTTAAAATCGCTACGGTATGCAGGTTTCCTCACGATGTTTTCCTTCACCGTTAAAGTGCGTGGTGATTGACTATCAATACACACATAACTCCGAAAAGTCAGAGGTGTGCCCTGGGATTTGAACCCGCGACCACCGTGAACATGTAGGCAGCCGCGTCTGGTCCGTTACCAACAGGCCATTTGATAAGTAATGCGCAACCATTAATCCATCTATTTTAGGTAGATTATCCGATTGCCCTTTTTCGAATCCTTCATCCATTTTATTAATCGAATAATATTTACTATTATTAAACTATTAACGTAATACGCGAACGAAAACCAACAACAAAACACTGCGCAAGCTATTACAACTAATATAATCGCTGGCGATTTGATACAAAGCGAGTCGTGGCCCGTGCGGCGCGTTGCGAAATGACGTCACAGGCGATCACGTGACTGTAGCGGGACTCGATATTTTTCAAAACTTTGAATACCTATAAAATCAAAACTACTAGGTATTTTTGACTACAACAAAAACTAGTGTGTTTGTATACATAAAGGCTTTACTGAGACAAAATTTCAAGCGATTTGGCATACCTAGTAACATTGTCCATTATTCAGGTCCACAGATATTTCCGACCATAGAGTAAGTAATCACTACGTTCTATTTCCGACGGATATTAATCTAAAAACTTGAACCATAACTAAGGTTTTTTTAATCTTTTGTTTTTCCACTATTTCAAAAAAAGGAGGTTCTATATTCGACTCATATTATGTTTATATCATGTTTGTTCACTATATTTTCAAAAACCAATTGATTTGATTTTTTAGTTTCTATATTCGACTCATATTATGTTTGTATCACGTTTGTTCACTATATTTTCAAAAACCAATTGATTTGATTTTTTAGGTTCTATATTCGACTCATATTATGTTTGTATCATGTTTGTTCACTATATTTTCAAAAAACAATTGATTTGATTTTTTTTTCAATAACTGTACAGCGCATTGCACAATGTTTTTTAATTGCTTACTACAAATACCTTCTGGACGGCTGTTAATTATTTATCGACGAGCGAAGGGTCACCTGAGCCATGGAATGGGAGATGCATTTTTGTAAGAAATCGTATTGCTGTTTCATTCTTTAGCCAGACGACTCATTTAAGAAGAAAAGTATTGTGGATGGCAATAACACAAAATTTTAAAGAAATGTGTATTTTAACTTAGCACAATAAGGGCAAGTAACAAAATTTAAGTACTTAAATAATAAGTAAATCTGTGTAGCTACTATACCTATATTTGTTAAATTAATGTAACTTTTTTTATTCATAACAATGTTAATCATCAATCGAAGCTTAACTCCCTAAACACATAATATAATTCAAAAACCACACATCATGCTACCATTAAACTTCTGAAATTGAAAAACATACTGAAACCTCTTAAATAATGTAATAGGCACATATAGTGTGGTCCTACCTACTTACTTTCTAAAAACTGATAGTGAAAATGGGCAACTTTATACAAACTGTACATTAATAATTATGTAAGTACTTACTAAGGAATATTTGAGTATGCATTTATGTACTGAAAAAACTCATTCACCTCACCAAATGTTTGGTCATTCAACTTCATTTAATTGTAATTATGTCATAGTGTATTCATAAATCATAGGGTAGTAATCAACAAAGACATATAAACGGGACGATTTCAAAAATATCATCAACAGGTACTTTACGAAATTTAAATTTTTCACAAAACTATATTCATATCTAAGTTTTTTTTTACATTTTATGTGAATACTCTACTAATCAACTATATGCTAAAATTGTAACAAATATGTTAAATATGAAAGGCAGTGGTAACTTGTATGGTTATACTAATCAAACAAATAATATACAACAAAAAGAAATAGAAACATGCCATTAAATGCAAATGATATTGTTGTTACATCTATAGAATGTCTTAAATATAAATGCAGCCTGTTGCATTGTGAATATGGACTTCACTCGTGGCATATGTATACATAATATATATTAACCCTGTGCGCACGAAATTTATAACCTGATCTCGGAATGACACTGTGCATTCCTACAACGAATCTTCGCAATTGTATACTAATGTCAGTTGTTATATATTTTTAAAGCTGCCCAATTTTTTTTACAAATTATGGTGAGATAAATTATACAGTTCTCTCACTATTTCGCAGTGTAAACTTAAACGAGGGATTCATCGGTGATATGGAATATTTGATACTCAGACCCAAATATATTATATATACAATACATTGAACTTCAATATTTGACGAAATGAAGTATAAAAACATTTACAGACATAGAGGGCAACGATATTCCTCGCGCAGCAATACGCCGAGGGTCGTGGAGGGCTCACATTTTGTGTTCAATTATTTTAAACATTTTACTGTTATTTGTTAGTTTGCGTTATGTTTATTAGTAACATGCAAGTGTGTGTTTTAATAAGTCCCTCGTATAAAATTACACTTTCTAGATGGCAATGGTATCAATATATAAAATTATGCAAATGTATTTAAGTATAACAGGGCACATTTTTAATAAACGACAAATTTACAATAAAAGTTAAGTATAAACCGATAGCCAAGAATAGACTTGTTATTTTTTAATTAAAATTGAGTACAAATGGCCTGTGGCGACCCTGTCAATAAAACCATATCAATTCAAGTTGGATGTGAATGTGCTTGTGATGTTACATTTATTTTGTTTCAGCACATTGACTGCGGTGTCAAAACAATAAACTATGGACCCGTGCGGCTCCGGCGTATTACAGCTGCAATACGCGTCCCGCACGAAAAAAACACTACGTGTGTGTACGTACGCCGCAGTCCATGTGACAATCCAAAAAATGTGTTATTACATAAGTACTTAAAAATATTTTTTTGACCGGATTACCTATAAACTTTTAATAAATTACCTTATCTATAAATAATTTTGAACTGGTATTTCGGTACATTCATTAACACATAGAAATACAGCCCATAATAATAATAATAATTTAGATATGCTTACCATACCCAAAAAACATTCATTAATTATATTGTCTTTAAATAAAAAGGTGAAGTGTATATAGAACTGTTGAATGTTGCAAATGTTACAGAGTATTACTTTAACACATTATTTTACATATTTACTTATAATTAAAAAAAAAAACAATTAATAACATGCAAAAGTATTAAGTACCTAACAGTACTGTGTACATGATGTTGTAAGTATGTTGCCACTTAACTTCTTTTCTTTATATGAAAAGGTAATTACAACGCACTGGATGGGTAAGTGCAATAAAAATTAAGTATTTACTGGCGCGAGTAGTTTGTCACGCTGGTTTGCACATTTATGTTGGCCTGTTTAAAAACGTGTAGACACAGGCTGATCCAGAAACGAGGCATACTCGGTGTGCCTCCTTCGTGTACGTCGCTACTGGGTCGAATACGGAAGTGGCATAACCTTTTAACAGTTTCCGGCCATTTTACCCTTGAGTAATTTGAAGTAAGATTAATACAGATGGCCTTATTCTTAGACAGTTTTAAAACCTATTTTAGTTACCGAATGTTTTGTCTATTTCGAACGACTTATAAATTCAATTTGAGCGAAGAGGACAAAGGATTCGATAACTAAAATAGGTTTTAAAACTGTCTATGAATAAGGGCGAGAGAAAGTAGAGTTGTGGAGTGGTGATTGGCGTGGAGGTCAGTTGACGAGGCCGGCGTCCTTGGCCATGCTGTAGAAGATGGAGTTCTTGTCTTGCAGCAGCTGGTCGGGCGGCGCGTACTCCACGAGCTGGCCCTTGTCCAGCACCATGACCTTGGTGGAGTCCATGATGGTGTTGAGGCGATGCGCGATGGTCAGCACCGTGCACGACGCGAACTCCGACCGGATGGTTTTCTGCAAACAATCCAGAATACATACATTAGTCACGCCTGTATCGCATAGGCGTAGGCAGAGAATATGGAGTATGGATCTCCACTATTCTCGATCCTAACACTACCTTCGCTTCGTCTACCTTTATTCGTCTACTTCATAATAAGGCGTGAGAGGAAGTAGAAGGAGAGTGAGAAGTAAATTGTAATTGTAAGATTTGATAATATGGATATATTATAAGGTATTTATGTGCCGTTGTAAACTCTATGTCAGCTCTAGTAAGAACGTTAGGGCCTTTGCACACGGCGTATTTTTAACGCGCCGAGTATGCGCAAAAGTTGCGCTTTAAACGCAGTTCAGACGTAGTGATCACTCACTCACATTGCATGATCTTTAACCTTTTGAGTTAACCTTTGCATAGTAAACAATCGGTTATCCCGCGTTTGCAAAACGTGCATTTTCGGTGCGTTAAAAAAACGCCATGATGGCTTGTATTGGTTTGTTTGATGTCGTTGAAATAATGAATGTAGCAATAAGAAGGCGGCACCTGTATGAGCTCGTCGGTCTCCAGGTCGACGGCGGCGGTGGCCTCGTCCAGCACGAGCAGCGGCGTGTTGCGCAGCAGCGCGCGCGCCAGGCACACCAGCTGCCGCTGCCCCACCGACAGGTTCTCCCCGCCCTCCGCCACCTCGTGCCGCAGCCCCGCGCTCAACCCTGAACACCACGAGACGAGAGACGTGAAACAAGAGGCCGTGGGTTCGATCCCCGCACCGAGACAAACAAGCTTCAATTTGCAGCAAATCATGCAATTCCTAGTGAACAGCGGTTCCTGACTGGCAATGTACCTTGTACGAAGGTCTTGAGATGCGCATGCTCCAGCGAGCGCCAGATTTCTTCGTCGGTGTAGACCTCGAAGGGGTCGAGGTTCATACGCAGCGTGCCCGAGAACAGCACGGGATCCTGCGGGATGATGGTGATGCGCGAGCGTAGTTGGTGCAGACCGATCGTCGAGATGTCCACACCGTCGATCAGGATCTTGCCGCTCATGGCTTCCACTATCCTGTAAGCACACATTTCACTGTCAAGCATCATCCTTATGCTCTCGGTAACAATGTACGTCTAATTTTAACGCACACTCTTAATTGCATTGTAAAGGATTACCGGTTCTCGATGTTGGCATTTGTAATTAAAGAAAGATATATTTGACGGTTGTCTTTTTTAGGCGTTTTTATATTTAGATCGTCAATGTGATCGCATCGCATCTCCGAATGGCGGCAGACATAACTTTTCACATGGGTAAGTATGAGTAAAACATAGAATCTGTAATAGAGTAGAGGTAAGTCGTTGGCGGCGGCACCTGAAGAGTCCGAGCGTGAGCGTGGACTTGCCGGCGCCGGTGCGGCCCACGATGGCGAGCTTGTCGCGCGGCGCCACGGCGCACGTGAGGTCGCGCAGCGCGGGCTCGGCGGCGCGGTAGCCCAGCGTCAGGCGCTCCAGCTGCAGCGCGCCCGTCGCGGGCCACCCGCCCGGCGCCGCCGCGCCGCCCCACGCCGCCTCCTGCGCACGCGCCTCATTACACACACACGACACGCAACAGATCAATAGAGAGGCGTAGGCCGTTAGACCATAATCTACCAAGCTAGCCTACCGCGGCTTGGTACACTTCACAAGCCATAGAAATTCTTAAAAATCTACAAGTTTCCTCAGTAGTTTCTTTTACCGTTAAAGTGCGTGACGACTGACTATCAATACATACAATATGATTACGAATGAAAAGTGTGGCCTAGGATTAGAACCCGTAACCACCGGCAGCCGCGTGCGATCCGTTACCAAAAGGGTACACCGCACCATTACTTATTTACAAAAATAAATCGAATTCTACAATCCCGGCAAATGATTGTTGCAACAAACCAAGAAAACATCTATTATTCCGAAACTAATTTACATTCCTATTGTCCAGTTATTTCTCTATGGCCCCTCCCCTGAACAAATGCTGAGCGTGCCCAGGTCCTAGCCTCATATTACATTCACTTGCCTGTTTCGTCTCCGCATACTCTTTTATTCTCTCCACGGCCACTATGTTCGTTTCTACTTCTGAAGTCATCCTCACGAGCCAATTCAATGTTTGAGTGATCTAAAAAATACCATATTTTATAAAGTTAGAATAATAATATAAAGAACTAATAAAACTGCAACACGAAATTAATACGCAGCACGAAACTATCGATGTTTTTATTAAAGATAAATTCCCTTATAATTAATTGGTACGTAATGTTTTAATGGTGAATTATTTGTAAAAAATACTTGCAAAATAACAATTTTGTACAAATAACTTTTCATTATTGCAGCTTTAACATATCTAGACTGTAAAATTTATCGATGATGATAATATACGAAAAAAAGGTAAAATAAATATTGTTAATAAAAGATTTTCTAAAATCTAATCGTTTTAGTAGAACGTATTAAAATATATTGTTAGGATTTTCTTTACCTGCAACGCGTAACTGACTGATAAGCCAACGAGGCCTGGGCTAACAGTGTTTCTGCCGAGCACCGCGAATATAGCAGAGAAGAATATTATCAAATTGCCCATCATCTCGAGCCTGACGGCCAGCCACCGGTTGGCGATGCAGCTGGGGTAGTAGCACGACTGGTTGTGGTCCACTCTCAGCTCAGACTCCTTCACGAATCTGTGCAATAGATCATACGTCACTTTATAATATACCAGTACTGTAAATAAATTAATTGGCCCCAATACGACTCCAATGCAGGGCACGGCTCTCGTCAATCTATGATATTATGGGGTTATAGTCCATCACGCTAGCAGCTTGGCTGACTTCACGCACTATACAAATTCATATAAAGGTTTCTATAATGCATGCGGGTTTTAACACAATGTACTTTAGTATTAATAATTAATTAACCGTGTGGCTTTACATCGAGATTCTCCAGTTGTATATCTTTATATCTTTGTATCACTTCTTATTCCATTATTTTACTCTCCGCTTTGCTATGAAGGGATGTGGACACTTAAAGTGGACTTTCTTTTTTGTTCATTTCATTAGTATCTTTAGGATTCTCGCCGAGCAACAGTGCTCGATGCCAATGTTTTGGATAACACTGTTGACAGGAGTTGCAATGTTGGATGAGTTGGCAAGTTAATGTCTATTGATTTTTACGTCGTGATAAATTTAATCGAATAATTCACAGTAATATCAAAAATGAAAAATATGAGACGTATTCCTACCTTTCAGTTACACCATAAGCGCGTATTGACGATGCTCCCGTGATACTCTCTCCGAAGTGCGAGTATATTGGTGATCGAGAAACGGATTCGAGTCGTTTCAACTGGCGCGACGTAGCCACATAGAATCTTTGTATGATGTAGTACAGGACTCCGATTGGTATGATCACCGCCAGGAAGATCGGAGTAGACAGACTTATCACGAACAGAGTGCCCAATACCTACAGACAGGGTTATGTGTATGTCAGTCATCGTGCTTTCACACTATAAACTCCATACGCCCCACTTAGTCAGCGTATGGGTTCTTGGGATCAGTTTACAAATGCTGTCAATATTTTTTTATACTCATTAAGTCAAAGTATGCTGATAAAAATATAAAATCGAAACGGTTAATTTGAGAACAGAACAGAAGCGATGACAGAAAGTGAAATATAACAATGTGATGAAAACAAATATGTGAATGGATCCAGCAATATCAGGGATATTTCAGTGATGTATGAATGTGACGAATTTTGATTGAAACATAACATGCCTTATGACAGGCACACAAGCAAATAGGCGACATGGTACCGCCTTTGCAAATATAAATAAATGGAGTTGCCGTAAAGTAAAGACGGCGCAAACAAAGTGTCGAGCGGCGAGTGACCGCGAGTTTACCTCGAAGGTGCAATATATCACGTCGGACGCCTGCGAGGGGAGCGAGGTGTCCAGGACGTCCACGTCTTTAGAGAATCTAGAGAGGATCCTGCCTAGAGGCGTCACTTCGAAGAATTGCAACGGAGTCTTTAACACATTGTCCAACAAGTGCGCGTGGAGGATCTTCGCCGCGCGCCAGCACGCCAAGTATGGCATTAAATCCGCGAAAAACGACGCTATCGCTGCAACAACCACCATCGAGTGTTTAGTACGTGCTGCGAGTCAAGCGGCCGACTGCTCCCACTGGCTGTTAATAATGAATACATCGTTTACGCTTACATTTACATTTTAAACTATAGGGTTCTGGTGGTTTACGTGCCGGTCTCTACGTTGCCTACTTCTCCACTCAAATTGTAATAGTGCAATGGTAGCTAGCTCAACTGTGATGTACAATAAATACTACCTCTATATAGAACACATGCACTTGGTTCAAACTCGTAACTTCGTGAAGGAGTGTCGGGCAAAAGCATAATTTAAGAGTTAGAAGCGTGAGCGTAGAAGAATAATAAAGTGCTATTATAAGCATACTGCCGATGGTTGTAGTCGTTTTCTATAAAAACTCATATTCCAGAATATTTATAAACTGATCCCATTATTTTCATTTCGTTTGGATTCACACAAATGTAACATTCACATCCTAGACTACTACACAATATCTGAAACAAAATCACTATTAATTACTGCGGTGACTAGAACACAATTCAATAGGAAAATAGAGTTTATATTAATTTATTTGTTTATTATTGCAGAACCTGTATCTCATATTGGTAATAATGGCTATTCACAAAATATTTTTGATGATGTAGATGAAATTACTATCAGTTTCTTCTCATGATACTAAATCCACAAAAAAATGTCATTAAATAAATGATAAACTGCCGAATCTTACGTAGTACATAGAAAAGTGGAAAAGAGATTTGCGAAGTATTTCCCGCGTTCGCTGAACGCCGCGGCTCCGGGTGTATCCAACAAGTAGCGAACGAGAGCAAGTGAAGATGTAGCTGTGGAGTGGAGGCCGGCGGCGCGGTCGAAGCATTGCATACCGAAAAGAAGCAGGAGGTCCAGCCCCTGAGCGTCATGGGGAGCACATTGTCGAGCACGTCCACGTCCTTGCTGAAGCGGTTGAGCACGCGGCCCACGGGCGTGCAGTCGAAGAACCCGATGCACGGCGCGCGCAGCACGCCGCCCAGCAGCCCCGCGTGCAGCGCGCGCGCCGCCGCCAGCGAGCCCAGGTACAGCGCCAGCGACGACACCGACACCGACACCACTGCACACACGCGACTCACTGCTGCGCGGCACGCTCCACCCCGACCGACCCCGCACCGCACTCATACGTCTGCGCTCGCATGTCTCCCCACACGAGAGGACACACGCATCCCAATAACAACGCCACCACTTCATTTTACAAGTTCAATTCTTTTATATAATAGGTTAATATGGTATAACACATGAAAATGCCGTTCAGTATATAGAAAGTTAAATACATTAAAATAAATATTCTTCAATTATATCAATCAAAATATGAACCCATGCTATCGATGTATCTCTGCCAGCGTAGTGGTAATTTTACAATGCCCTTCTTGAAGTAATCAGGTGTACGGGGACCAACAAACTCATCAAAAGCATTTTGAACAACATTCACACTTGCGATAAAAAATAGATTCTTTTGGACAATCGTAAGCGGTTATCATGTTGGTTAGACCCTGGTTTAGCATTTAGGCAATTCCCCAAACAAAAACTTACCCTTATAAAAGTTGTAGTCGCTGTTTGGTGGACTGGTGCCAGTATCATTCATCACAGCTTCTTACCAAATGGCATCAGCATTACTACGAATGTATACACTGTACTGTGTGAAACTGGATTCAATGATAGAGAAGCTCTCAAATCACAAAAGACAGTAAGCTAGGGTTGGTGGTTAGGCGTCTTCAACTCACCAGATGTAGCGCGGACAGGCTTACCACTGCGCTAACAGAGATGCTTCGATCGCAGGGGAACATATTTGAATGGATAGAAATAAATAAATATACATAAACCATTATATACATAATAAATAAATATACATAAACCATGTACCTTAATAACATAAAAGGGAGCAACACAAGGAAGATCTGTGATCCCTTCGCTTCGCATTTATCCAATGTTTTTGAAAAGGATGTTAATACTTATGACCTCGATTATGCAGAATCAAATACATCGAAAAGACTCAACATAAATATTTCTGAACATCAAATACTAAAATTATTAAAAGGAATCGTAATTCATCAAACTACTGGACCTGAAAAGAAATCAACTACTACAAACTTGGTTTACTTTGTTGCTGACTTTATAAAATCAGTGGATAATAAATAATAATAATAAATAATCAATAAATACACCCAACAGTCACATACATAGTCCTGACCCCACACTAAGATCGAGTCTTGTGTCGTGGGTATCAGGAACTACGAGAGACTTTTCGGTCTCACAAACACCCAGACCCGAAACAAATACCTGTGGATCACACAAATATTTGTTTCGGTGCGGGGATCGAACCCGCGGCCTCTCGTTTCACAGGCGGCGTCTAACAAACTGCGCCACGGAGGCTGTCGATGATAATATGATGATGATAATAAAGTACAAGTTGACGCCATCTACACTGATTTCTCGAAGGCTTTCGACAAAGTTAATCACGCAATATTAATTAACAAACTTCGCTGTCTTGGTATATCGGGATCGCTTTTTTCTTGGTGCCAATCCTATCTTTACAATCGTAAATGATTGTAACTATTGATAATTGTCATTCTGCCCCTTTCGTGTTCAAATCTGGTGTACCCCAGGGATATAACCTAGGACCATTATTTTTCAATATTTTTATTAATGACCTGCCAGATGTGTTCAATTTTCATGAGTTTACATGTATGCGGATGATTTAAAAATCACAAAAGAAATAAACAGCTCATCAGATTTCCTTCTCCTGCAGAAGGACTTAAATAGCCTAAATGAGTGGTGTAACAAAAACGAAATGTTTCTACACCCTTCAAAATGCCTTCACATAAAGTTTACACGAAAACGAATAATAACAAACTCCTCATATGTAACATTAGATATACTTTTAAAAGAAGTTTCCGAAGAATCTCGAGATCTCGGTGTCACGATGGATAACAGATTACATTTTAAGACGCATATTGGTAATACAGTAAATTCTGCTTTTAGGTCCCTAGGATTCGTCCTCAGACAATGTAGATTTTCAAAAAATGTCAACAATTATACTATTGTACAAAGCTTATGTTAAGAGTAAATTGGAATATTGCTGTCAAGTCTGGTTTCCATATTACCAAATACATAGTCAACGAATCGAAAAAAAAACAAAAAAGACTTGTGAAAAGTCTGGCCTACCGATTTCAAATACCAAAAGCAGTGAAGTCTTACTCTGGACGGGTAGCTCACCTAAAAATGCAACCACTGTATGCAAGAAGAATCATTTTTCATCAGAGATTTCTATATAAAATTTTCCACAATGAAGTTGATAGCCCAGACATATTGTCAAAGTTTAACCTCCATGTGCCGAGTAGACCTCCGCGTCGTCCGGCCGGACTGTTCAATATCCCTAAATTTTGGACAAACCTCGGTAGGAATGCTCCTATTGCGCGACCCTATCCTATATCCTAATAAATTGGCAAACTTGGACTTGATGACTTGATCCTCGCACATTCTCTAAAACCTGGATAAAATCATTTAGTAATGATACATAAAATAAATAAAATGATGTTTAGTCTAACGACCATTTTTGTTTTTTTGTACTAGTTTTTGTTGTCTGTTGGATTTTATTGTAATATTGTTTAATTGTTTTTTTATGCTTTGCTTTCTAGTGTCAAGTACTCATGTTTCGACTATCATGAAAATGTACCTATATTCATGTACAGTAGAACGCCGATTAACCGAATCGCCAATATTATCCGAATCGGTCCTAAGTTTAATATAACAAATTAAAACCAATTAATTTTTGTTTTGTTTTTTTACTATGTGCCTCTATTATTGTTGTGAATTTTTATACTTTGTATTTTTGTTAAGGCCTGATGGGGTTGCAGCTTACTCTGAACGAGATGTTCAAGTGAGCGTTATTGTAGAACTATGTTTGTTAAACTTAATAAATCCTTATCCTATGTGTGACAGTTCGTTTTTCTTTATTACCAGTCTATGTCCGATTATCCGAATTTTCAATTATCCGAATCGACCTCGGTCCCAATTAATTCGGATAATAGGCGTTCTACTGTTTATGTATACCAATTGTTAATTGTATTATCTGTTTGATGGTCTTTAATAAATAAAAAGATTTAAAATTTGTATATACTAAACGGCAATTTTATAGATAAAGACCTATTACATACGGAAATGTATTTATGAAAGGCATGCAAGATAATTAACAAATATGTATGATAGTTACTATTATTGGTGTTTCATACACAAATCACGAAGGGTTTAAATTTAATTTTATCCCAAATCAATACGCAATAGAAAATAATTCTGGTATATTATAATTTAAGAATCGGAAACTGCGAAAATATTTTATATTTACGTTGCTAGATTACTCATCTCAGTGTAACTTTAAGAATAAATAACAATAACGCGTTCTTCGAAGCAATAAAATTAAATATTCATAATATATTTATTGCTCTATATCTTATCACTTATGCAGTAATTTGATTCAAAACACTCCGTGACTTCCGCATCAAAATTTTTGACTACTGATTAATCTAATTTAAACTCATCATGCATTGTTTCTCATCGGATTAGCCAACCATTTCACCATGCAAAGTATATAAATGTATTAAAATACAATAAACAAATGACAATATTAAGATACAGAAGTATAAATACTTGAATAAAGAATGTATTAGTAAATAAATAAATGTAAAAAATGTATTCATTATTATTGTTTATCCTCAAATATATCATATTAATACATAAATTGAAGACAATGATCTTCATGTTAATATATATTACACATACAATACGACACACCCCGCAGTTTATATAATTTTATTGTGGGACTAAGTTATGATTTCACCAATATTTATTTAAGACAAGCTTCGTCTGCGTGATTAACTTTATTTCAAATTAACCTGATTAGGAATTTCCCATCCCGTCCCCGTTAAATCGTGCCCGTCCCGTCTCATTTTTACTCAAGGCATATAATCCAGTCCCATCCCATCCCTTTGAGTATAAAAAAGTAACACAGACAAACAGACAAATACTCTAAAAAACTTTTTTTTTTAGTTCTATTACGTTAATACAGGTCTGTATATATTGATTTTTTTCATTTATTTTCCCTGTACGAACATCGATTGTTGTGTGTTGGATAAGACATATAGATATTAACTGTTATTCGGTGCTTAAACAATAGGTTACCCCAAAAGTTTACCAGAAGTTTAGAAAATTGGTGATTTTATAGATTTTGACCGGATTTCCGGAATTAAATTATTACCATCTATTACTACTAGATCGCCTCGAGTTATTGGGGAATGACAACAAAAATGGAATTAATTTATTTAATATTACAGAACTCCGAGCATGGAGAAGGATGTCCCATGTACGGTCGTGTGGTAGATGATGGCGGCAGCGGATATGACACGTCTTAAGCGCGGCAGAATCAACTTTTATGCGAAAGGTGGAAATTTAATTTTATACCCCTACTATGTGTGTGTGTTGGGGTATTCTTGGTAATCCCACTGATCGCCTAAATGGCAACAGAAATGCCATTACTTCAAGTCGATTTCATAGTGATGAAAGGAGATAAGCCGGTCGAGTCCGCCCATTCATGTCCACATCGAGTACAATTCAGTTGAAGAAACTTATTCTTATTATTGTCATTGGAATACACTTAGATAATTTTACGTTCTTAGATTATGTCGGTATAAAAAGTTGGTGAAATCAGAACTAAATTAAGTAAATACGAAGAGTATTATAAATTAATATAGTCACTGTGACTGAGAGTGATAATCGTCGTTTATGTTATACCGAAGAAATATATAGAGCGAACAGTGCAAGTTCTTACCTTGTCCGACGCCCAGGCCGCCGTACACGCCGAGGTACATGTCTCTTAGCTGCGTGTTCACTGTACCGTTCACCAACTGCATTACAACGCATTTTGTTACATTATTATAAAAGTTATTAATGTAGTGTACGAACTACCAAAAGATTGCGAGTCGTCACATTAAACCTAAATAGGTTATTCAGTCGTGTTGCTTCAAGCGCAAGGCATCATGAGCTGTTTGACATTCAGTAACAAAATTGACAACACTCATAATGTTCATCGAATCTTAAGGAAACATTGGTTTCGTCATAAAACATTATACACTAAAGTAAATAACCTCCAGAGAATTCATTTATCGAAATAATGTAGGTCGAGTACAAACTAATAGATTTATAGCTTTAGCAAACTAAATTATTTCCTTCACAAAATAAATTTACTGATACTTTTAAAAAAAATACTTTTAAAGCGTAACGGAATACTTTAGAATGGTTCAGGCAATGGCCGACTTACCATATCTTTATCGTTAGACCATTTAGCGAGCCAGTAGTTGGAGCCCACTTGGAAGACTTGCAGGATGAGGTTCATGAGCACCGTCACCACGGACGCCAACACGCCCACGCTCATCAAATAGTGTTTGTAGATACTCCACTTCACCTGAATATTAGATATGCATTTTTTAAATAAAATATACCTCGACTGCCCAAAGTACATAAGCGAGAATCAAAATATTGGATTGAGTGATGAGTACAGAAATATCGAGACAGTCGGGTCAACTAATTTGTGTAATTACATGAAACTTACACTGCCAGTTTCAGTTTTCTCGGCTTCAATAAGTTTGTTCTTTTCCTTTAATTCATTTTGCGTGGCGCCATCCGGGGTCTTTCGTTTGACACTGCCGGCGCGATCTCCTGCAGTCGGAAAACAAATTGCCGTGATATTTTCCCAAGTGTTGTATAGAAATGTACTACAACATTGTGTACGTCACCTGCCGCGGTCTCGGACTCGGACGCGCTCTCCGACAGCGACCGCGCCCTCTGTAGTTTGTTTTGGAACTCACTGCCCAACTTCGTCTCAAGATCCTGTTTCAGCTCATCTAATTCTGTAACAATTTACATATGATTTATTGTAAATTAAATTCAATTCAAAATTGAATGAAGTATAACGTACTGCTTGAACATGCATATACAGGATGTTAGGGAAATGCTCCCGAAGACGAAGATAAACTGTAGCAATAAATTATTATCATTATTATTTGTCAAACCAAATTATAAAAAAAAACTCATATTATGATTGTTACTAATAATGATACATTTGATGAAGTGTCAGAATAAAAATCGGTCCCAGTGAAAGCAAAACATAATATGTTTACATCATTTTATTAACATTATTATCAAGATATTGAGGGAATGAGCCGAATATTTTAATAAAAACACAATATCATTAAACTTAAAAAAAAACCAGCTGTAAAACACAATATCATAAGTGATGGAGCGTGAATAATGGTGGTGAAATGAAAATAATGGTAATTAATTAAAATATATATTCTGCCCCACGATAAAGCGATGGTCAGTGTGATGGCGCGGGCGGTACCTTCGGGCGAGGTGCGCTCGGCGTCGCTGAGGTGGTGCAGCAGGAAGTCCGCGAAGGCGCCCTTCTTCTCCAGCAGCTGCTGGTACGAGCCCGCCTCCGACACGTGGCCCGCGCGCAGCACCAGCACCAGCTCCGTGTGCGCCAGGAACGACACGCTGTGCGTCACCCACACGCGCGTCTTGCCCTTCAGCAACCCGTTGGGCCCGATCACCTGCCGAGTGCCGTCGCCACTCTCACTCAATCTAAATATTTTACAATACTGATCTACCAATCCTGTGTCTGAATTGATGTGGCCGTGCTACAACACTGACGCTTCGACACTCACACTTTCCTCGCTACATTCACATTAAGATTTTTTTACAATACTGATTTACCAATTCTGTGACTGACTTGATGTGTGTAATGTAGCGCACTATTTGGGTATAATTTGTGTATTTATTAAAAGTATAGATCTTGACACGTCCGTTTATTTGTCAGTTGTACGACACACTGGACATAATATGTAGGCACAATCCTTTAAGTTTAAAGGGCATAATATTTAAGAGCATCCGGCCCCTTGCCCCGCGGTAATATGGATGAACCGTCGTAACCGTTGTGTACAACATAATATTTATATCTTGTGCAACGTTACTACATAAAAAAGTGCAATTAAAATGTACAATTTCAATAAGCCTTCTAAACGTTATTTTCAGTACGTAAATACGCATAAGTAATTACGTACGCATCAAATTAATATTGACTTTCGTGTAACATCATTGTGATGACACAGTCAATCGTCGCTGTATCAACAAATGGCATGGCACCAGCTACCGAAAATATACTATTTTGAAGAAGTCTTTTATACTCCACAAGTTTTATTATTGTAAGTTGTAACTTGGTAATCATAGTTGCGAAAGGAAATAACATTACTTTATACACTACTAAAATCTCGGTAACATCGTTATCAGCCCAGTACAGGTTTGGCCGATCGTTTGAATCTAGGCTACGTGAATTATGTTAATAAACAGGCCGCGTGTTATGAAACATAAGATATTGTATAATATGGCGATTGGATTAATGTTGTAGAAGTGTGTTACATGTATTTAAAGGTGATGGTGGTGGTGGTGGTGGTACCTTTTCGAAGATGTGTTTGCCGACGTGCGAGTCGACGGCACTGAGCGGGTCGTCGAGCAGGTAGATGTCGGCGTCGTGGTACACGGCGCGCGCCAGCGACACGCGCTGCTTCTGCCCGCCTGACAAGTTGATCCCTGCGCACACACACACACCCGTCACTCACTAGCCTCTGCCGCTACCACACTGCTTGTTCCATCCGTCACTTCCGATCAATGGTACACAAGTGTTGGAAACTTACCGATATTTAAGAATAGCAAATTGTAACTAGAGCGTGATGATATAATGCTAATATTTGCATTAAAAAGTAGTCTATTGCTACTTCTAGAGGTTTCAGAAGGAAAATATAAAATTAAAATTTATTTCTCGACAATGCGCTCAGCTGTCGCAAAGCTGTTCGATTATCAAGTGTGAATATTTTGGTATAGATGAAATAAAGTAAATAACTCGCCTTTCTCTCCGATCTCGGTCTGGTCTCCGCCGGGCAGCACGTCGAAGTCGGGTTTGAGCGCGCACACGTTGATGACGTTGTTGTACTTGTGCTTGTCCATGGGCTTGCCGAAGAGGATGTTGTCCTGCAGCGTGGCGTTCTGTATCCAGGCCTGCTGCGGCACGTAGGCGGTGGAGCCGCGCGTGTTGACGCGGCCGGCCAGCTTGTTCATCTCGCCCAGCAGCGCGGCCAGCAGCGACGACTTGCCCGAGCCCACGGCGCCCACCACGGCCACGAGCGCGCCGCGCGGCACCTGCACGCTGATGTTCTTCAGCACCGCCTCCGCGTCCGGCCCGCCCCACGTGAAGTGCCCGTTCTCGATCACGATCGGGTTCGCTGCAACGTTTACATTCACTATCTATCACACACTAACTAGTCTCGAAAAAAAAAACCGATCGTTGCAAATGTAACGCGGTGGGTTAAATAGGTCTTTTTTCGAATATCACATTCGTTTGAGTAATCGATCGATTGGAGGTACAGTTGTCCCATGACTACTCGTGCGTCATAAGTGGAGACTTGGCTAGGGACACAGCCGCATGTAAGCACGCGCATAGTGAAAATATATAATGATTCTATTGAATTGATAGGTAATATTCAGGGTAGTAATCAATGATCTTTATAAGATTTTTTAAGGATTAAATCGTAACTACCTACGGAGGGATTTTATACCTGCTCGGATTGTAACAACCACACTTAGCAACTAGGCATAGTGACCCATGTCAGAGTTTCATGTGTGGGATTTTCATATGGATATCCGGATCTGGATATACAATCCGTTAACTATAAATAAAATTATGTAGTATAAATTCGATTATTATTATTATTGAGACTTATTTCATTTTTTTCTTACTTTCCCCCTCTGACTTTTAGGTGTCATGTGTGTATTGATAGTCAATAACCACGGACTATAACGGTGAAGAAAAACAACGGGGGGAAACCTACATACCATAGCAATTTGTTAGAATTTCTATGGTATGAAAGTACGCAAACCCGCCCTAGGACAGCGTAGTGGAGTATACGGCCTAACCTTTCTCAATTGTACTCAACTGTAGTGGAGGCCCGTGCCCTGCAGTGGGACCTATAAAGGCGGATACAGACCTAAGTAAATAACACTTGAAAACACTCTAAGCATAACATTTACATTTAATCTATATACTTACTAAGAAAGTTGAAATATACGTATAAAGTGAATTGGACCAAGTGGTCCGGAGTGCGATTGTGTAAGTGAAGATGCGAGTTATATTAGTAAGTGCGCTCCGCCAATGTAGCGGCTAGGCGGTACCAATAATCAACTAATTGTTATTAAACATGGCAATGTTAATCAGTACTTACGTTCTTTCGGGTCGTGTTCCACGGAGCTCACGTCCAATTCATCGCAATTCATGAATTTGTTTAATCTCTTAATGCCGACTGATGTCTAAAAAATTATGGAATAGTTGTAATTTACTGCATACTGAATATCATTTATAGTATTTTACTACAACCAAAAATTTAACAAAGCTAAGTAATCATTATGTTAGGCGGTGCAACCATTTCTAGTTGAGTGACTTAAGAAGCATCTAGATCTACTCCGCTACCGAGCTGTTGAACGCCACAAGCGGCCAAACCACACTCCACGCATACACAGGTTATTTGCGTGTTAGTCATGACAATAAAGAAATATTAATATGGAAATTGTTCTGAAATATGGGTTGATTTGCTGTTATGTATTATATAATAAATAACATAAATCAATACAACACTCATATTGTAAAAATATAACAGTTCCACACAAACACGTCATGTGAACGTTTGTAATATTTACGACGTATTCATTTTATATCATACAACATACATATTATAATACACATACACATATAATGCAGATCACAAAATTTCGCCAAATGTATAATACAAAATAATATTACATTTACACACAATAGCGATTTCCGAAACATTGCAAATTATTTATTTACTAACATTGACAGAAGCTTAATTTTAGAAAATTAGTTTACAATATTTGGTAAGATAATACAATCAATATATACAATATTTGCATGTATAAAACTTACTTGTACAACATTGGATATAACGTTAGGCAGCATTGACAGTGGGAAACGCAGTATGTTGAAAAGAGACAACGCTACGAAAGCCCTCTTAGAGTCCAGCACTTCGGTGTCGTTTACCAATACAAAGCATCCGAAGGACATCAGCGACACCTAAGACACCATTCCGGGAATTAGCTAACGGCATTTCCACAATATACCCATGCACGACTTGCTGGACCGTAAGGTACTCGTTTACCTTGTATCTTGTATCTTCTTTGGCACTGGTATTAATATATAATATACATTTGGTGTTATTGTGAATGTGGACCAACGACAGTTCAAGATACAAAGTAAACCGGCTGGCGAGCTTGCACCGTTGCCTAGGGATCGCGTGGATGTATGCATGTTAGTGAGTCGGGGTGAAAAGAACCATAGCCTCATACGTATCATGTAAGTTGCAAACACTCGGAGGCTCTACCTCAATCGCGGAGACCACGATGAGGGGCAGTAAACCTAACGGCAAATTCATTGTGAAAAACAGTGCCATCGACACAAATATCTTTTCGGCTGTCAGGATATTGTTGTTGGGGTCGGAAATCACAAACGTGAAGAATGTTAAGAATGTCACCTTTAACACAAGAAAACCAAAGGTTAATCACGTGTCCCGCACATCGTGCTCTGAACGCATCGTTATTACTATTAACATTCATCTATAATTACTCGTGACATTTTGTCATATTACTTTTATATCAATATTTGCATATCGAGTTTACATATATGGAAATAACCACGAAATAAAAAAAAACGATTACAAATGTCTTTGCAGAAAAATAATTTCGGAACCAACATATTCCACATCTCAACATTGCAATGATAAATGACTTTTGAATTAATATTTAACGGTCGATTCAATTTCAGCCAATTAGGTGGTCATTCTTATCTGACATGTGCATTTTCGTTGACTTCATGGAGTTTGTCATCATGTGGTTTAACTTTTAAATATATGTGTCAATACACATAGACTCGTTTGTTTGATATGTCAATAAAGAAATGACTAACGCTCAGACATAATTTACAATACAAGTAGCAATCAATATCAATATTATGACACGAAATTACTTTTGATAATATTTATCAGAAATGTTATCGAAGGATTACTACAATAAAAATCAATTGCTTGTATAATAATATCATAAAGATAGGCACTGATTGCCGAGCAAATCCTACGCTATTACGTTATTAATTAAGTCTATCTTACCAGGAATGGTGCACAAGACCATATGAACGAAGTGGCTGAGTTGAGATAAGCGGTCTGTTTTAACACATTCATTTCTTTGTTTCTAATTTTAAGTACTTGATCCTCGAAACTTGGCTCCCAGGCGTACATTTTGAGGACCTGCAACAATATTGCCAATATTAAAACCACTTGAAATCGGTAGATCCACGTTATAGCTAGAACTGCAGTAGGTACGAATGGATCGGCTCACCGGAGTGGTACCATTATCTCACAAAAACCGGCTTGAAAAATGTTTAGTATTTCATTTAGTGAGTGAGACCGCCGGAGAGCCAATTTGCTGGTAAGGCATATTGCAACCGGATGGCGACCATCTTCCACAACCAATGTTCCGGCATCTATCTGTGCATATCCGGTTTCGAAATAGCCGGCAAAATTTTGTTTACCGGTGCCAAACAGGCGTAAATGTTTATCGCCACTTGGCTATGTCAGCTATTACTTAAAAATCTCAGTAAATTCCGACACGAGCAGCTCGCTGTTCTAATACTAAGCATTACATCTGCTCATAAATAGAAGTAACACATATCAATACTTATTATATACAAAAGTAATGCAGTGCCCTATGCGTGCCACATCGAGCCATAAGATGTCAAGTCCCCTAATATCCAGCAGTCAGTTGCGAAAATGTCCTTCCAACTGAAACTTATAAGCGTTTACACACTACAGCTGGTTAGCGAAAATAGGGACATGGTGGAAAACACCTACCATCAAGAATTACGAGTTTCTCAATCCAAATAAAAACAAACTTAACTTTTTGTCGACAAATATTAATTTGATTTAAGAAAGATAGTGTTTACAATTAAATAATCTGTGAGTAAGGAACTTGTTATTCGGCTATGTGACATTTAAAGTGTATTTCTCGTGTAGCATATTTGTCATATTTTTCAAAGAATGTTGAGTTTTTACGTAGGTATACATATAATGTTGTTATGTGTTCAAAGACTGCCTCGGTGGCGTAGTTGTGCTACGGTACGGTTACAATGCTAAGGTCTCTGGTTCGCATCCTGGATCGGGCTAAGTTATATTAGATTTTTCTTTACATTATCAGGCCCGAGTCAGGAATTTGTGCCCGATATGCCGATAGACACGCCACCTATCACATTGTGGGACGGAAAACACAAGGCGAAACATGGGTGTTCTGGTTGCTACCAGGTGAATCTCTGCCTACCCCTTCTGGGAAAATGGCGTGAGTTTATATATACATATATGTATATAGTTTACGTTATCGATATATGTAATATGTTTGTTGAGTTTCCATAATCATTGATTTGTTATTGCATAATGAGTGTAAGATAAATCAGCTTGACAATAGGGCCAAGTAAAATACAAGTTTATTATGAAAAAGTGTATTATGATATTGTAGGCTAAGTAATATCTTAAATTCCTATCTGTTTTTCATGAAACTTGCCAAATAAATAGTCACATAACAAAATTGCAATTCAAACAGGTGAGTTCAAGCGCGTGATAACTTCGTTAGGTTTCTAATGCATGCTTTCAGTTGCTATCGGATGATACTGTAAGCTATAACCTGGGAGTTGTATTGGTATGGTGCGAGTGAGTCGCTGATATGTACGGCTGAGGTTTGCGTAACTCACTTGTTTTCACCTTGAATTTTTTTATCATGGCACCGATGATAATTTCAAATTGTCATATCATCATTACTTTTGTAAATTGGAACAGAATGCTAAGATGGCAGTGCGCCTTATCCTAAATAGTGAACTACAATATAAAAAAAAAACAGACAAAGATAATGTTTTTATACAAAACTTGTGTTAATTATGCAATTTATATACTTATAATAGGACTGCTACAAATTAACCTTACAAGTATGTATTCTTGTAAGAATACTTTATTTCTGCATACAATATTTTAATAACTCCTGTTTTATCGATATATGTATAGATTTTGTTGTACTAAAAATGAATAAGTTGTACACAAATGAAATACAAATAAACCCACACAGACGTGATTAGCATTACGTTGGCTGAAATACAGATTACTTAATAATTCATCAATCAACATTGAAACTACAGGCAAGTAGCGTATTGGACATCGATCACATCGGATAACGGGGCATACAGACGGCGCCTTATCAATAACACTAATATACGCGCTAAAACTGTGTTACTGGTTCACTGTTGAATAGAGGTAAGCGGGCGGCGAACTCGTCTCGCAAGTATCTAAAGTGAGTGTCGGATGCGCTGCGTTCGTCGGCCCATTTCGCCTTACGCCAACCATCAACACATTGTGTTTAACAATTATGTATCTGTAATCAATCGCCATCGGTATGCGGTTTTCCTTGTGACTCAAATACGAAATCACTTATGGAAACTCAACATGTCCCGAATTAATATATCTAGTTAACATATATAATATATTATGCATCCAATACCATTAATCTATTCATTGTTTTAAGGTTATGAATCAACTGAATTCTCTTGTCTCATCACTTTTTGTATAACATCGATTTTTCACGTAGCAGTTTTGCCGTGATAAGATAAAGGTAGTGATACGTATAGGCTTGTATAAATTGATAAAGCATCGACCTCGAATACGTATCTCTGAAATCTCAACGTTGCGAAATTTCCATACTTTTGTAAGAATCGTAAATTTTTACACGTACAATCTTTGTAGAAATAATCCTATTAAATAAGAATTTTATTTCATGTTGACGATAACAAGGCAGCTACTGCAGTCGCCCATCATCGTTTGATAATTATTACGTCATGGCATGGACCTTGTACAAACCGTAGCGGAAGATATTATATTTGACTAAATCATGTTTTTTCCTTAACTGCAACATCTTAATTGAACATAAAACGGTAACACATATAAATAAATATTAACGTTTGTTTCTTTATGAAACATTTTACATGGATCCAACACTATGCAAATATTCTGTTTCAAAAAAGCATAGTAAAAATGCGTGGTGTTCAGTAGGAAATGATTCAGACGCGATCTGCACAGGCGGTGATCGCAGGTCCAACTCCCAGGGCACACCTATGACTTTTAGGAGTCTTGCTATTAAACTATCGCCATTGAAATTGTCACAAGAATTACCGTAATGAATGAGTTCCTTTAATCCGCAATAGACCAGCGCGGTGGCCTATGATCCCAATGGAACACTCCATTATAGAGATTAGAAAAACCCGTTCTCATAAGATATTATTGTAAGAAAATATAAATTAAATTTTAATGGTGTGTAATAATTTCATAACATCCACAACGTGTTATGCAATCAGTCGCAATAACATCGATGTTAAAGTATTTAAATAAGATTGTGATCACATTGCTTATCCCACATTAATTATAACTGAAGTTTACTTAATTCGTTTCAACACGAGCACATTATACCACCAGCAGGAGTTCAGCGGAGATACCTATATCTTCAGAGTACGTGAATAACAATATGAGATCGACGTAAGAATAAATATGAAAACGTACCTTAATGCCATTAAGTATTTCGTTCATAAGCTTTACTCTCTCGTCCTTGTACTTCATCTGCCTGATCTGCAGAGTCTTGACTCGGTTGGCGATGAGTCCGTTGACGGGGATGAGGATGATCATGACGGCCAGCCCGGCTAGCACGGACGGGCCCAGGATTCCCCACAGGAAGTACAGCGCGAGGGCTATCTGAAGCGGCGCCGACCATATCATGTTCAAGTAGGCCGTTAATTCCACAAATCTATTGAAAAACAATCAATATGCTTTCATTTATCATTCAAATTTATGATATTGCATAATATTTTCAGTTTATTGATTTAAGGCTTATAGATTGGCTTGCCTAATCGGCGTAAGGCTTTTTTCAATTATGATAACCATAAACATACATAATATTATTCTGACCAAATACTTTATAACACGAATCAATGTAAGAGTTCTTTTCCCGGTTGTCTTATTTGTCTTATTACGGCGTATACTATAGATAAATCATTGTTTTGTATGTATTAAATATTGAAAGTGGTAATATTTACAGAGCTACGTGACGACATTTCACGGAATTCCATAATTGCTATACAAATACCGCTATCTTATAGATAGTGAAGTTTTCCGGTAGTCCGAGATTATAATCGAAGGTTACTACTGCTTTCGGCAGCGTTGCGGTTTTCGTATCAAAGTCAAATTTATATAATTCTTAGCTTCCGTACTAGAGAGCGCAAATACTATCTCAATCGTTTCTACACATTGCGTCACAGCATGTCATAAGTAATATCCTACGGTAGACTTAAAGTAAATGTGCAAAGAATGCCCACAAATAATTTGATCCATCAAGTGTTATTAAAGACTGCCTCGGTGGCGTAGTTGTATTATGGTACGGTTACAAAACTGAGGTCTCTGGTTCGAGTCCCGGGTCGGGCAGTGATATTGGATTTTTCTATTCATTATCAGCCCGGAGTCAGGAATTTGGGCCCGATATGGCGATAGGCTCGCCCCCTATCACATCGTGGGACGGAACATACAAGGCGAAATGCGGGTGTCCTGGTGGCGCCTCTGCCTACCCCTTCGGGGATAAAGGCGTGAGTTTATGTATGTATGTAAGTGTTATTAAAGGTGACTAAAGTTATAAATATAACTTCAAATTCCTTGTTTTGCACTTATACTATTTGCTTTTAATTCATTATATCGTGGTTAAATCGTATCGTATCGTTAAGTTAGTATCGTGGTAAATGTAATATAAAGAATACCATACAATATTTTCAGAAAAAAACTACCAAATTGTTCAAACATAATGGAAAACCGATGGTGTGCATTCACACAATTAACATAACGTTATTAGTATCATATGTACGGGGTCAATGTCACGATTATAATAATATAATCAATACGTTGTATTCATTAATTAGAAGAAAACTGTTTACCTTGTGGAAGGCGACGCAATTTAGTATACAAAATAATGGCATGATGTTAGCGTACATCAGCGCGGTGAAACCCCAAGTGTTAAATAACCTTGAAGGTTGAAAATCAATCGCGGAACTGGCAGACATAGTTATAACCTAATTATACAAAAAAAAAGATATTGTACCTTTGAGCGTCGACTGACATTAAATTGACGATTTCTCCTACAGTTGATTCTTTTCTGGCTGCGTTTGACATACGCAGTGATTTTCTATAGATGGCACTAGTGAGAGCGGTGCGTATCCTCATGCCCACCAGATACATCCTGGTGAAGTAGTGCGCCAGCAGCATGGTCTGCGCCGTGGCACACACCAGCAGCGCTATCGCGTACATGTAACCTTTCCAGTTGGGCTCGCTGCCTTCTACAAAACCTATGAGCAACCTGAAAAATATACCTAGGTACAACACACATATCCAATTTTATCACAATTCCCAAATAATATGCTACTACATTTTATATGTCAAGGTTTTAAAATTTAGAACTTAATATTATGTGATAGAAGGTAAGTATTCTCCTGGAATACAAAAAAATCTTGAAGTAATTTCTTATTGCGGTTTAATAATGACAGTAGATAATTTTATTTGTTATAAATTAAAACAAGATCTTCTTGCTGATTTAATTAAAATTGATAAAGCTATCAATTGATAAAGCCCCTAGTATGGCCGGCCCGGCTTCACCCGGGTGCAGATACTTTTTGAGTCTAGTCTACATCAGCAGCATATTATTTCCGGTACTGTTCTATTGATATTCAAACTCAATGCTGTCCTCTGTACTGCTTTTCCCGTCCCGTCAATTTATTATACTTAATAAGTAAAAATTTTAACTCATGGTGTAAAAGAAACAAAATGTTGTTTCCCACATTCTATTCATCTCAAGAATACAATACAATATTCGAGGTTCATACTTGATTTAAATAATAGCCACAAATTGTTACTCTAATAAATGTTGATTTGAAAAGATGTGTAAGTAGAAGAGAACAGTAGTGGTATTGGGTTATCTTTAATTGTCCCTACCTACATTTTGATACACATCCGAAATCGCACATACACATACTTACATGTATATTATTATAATATTATGTTTTATGACGTAGTACAGTCACGTTAGGTTATTGCCAATTTATTTTACAAATTGATGCTGATAATACAATGATTCTTAAATAATAAATATCATCGGGCACTTACTTGAGCAGCTGCGGGGATACAAACATGAGGGTGTCATTAATTAACTTCAAGAAGGCTCCGAATAAGAACTGTCCGCCGAACGCAAGGCACAGTGCGGGTAATATCGAAGCTGGTTTCTTTTCATTCTCGGGTTTGAAGTTGACGCTGGCTGATGTTTTACGGTACGTGGCCTTCGCGCCGCTGGAACTAACGCAACATTATTGTACACCACGCACGCAGCCCCTTACACTCTACAAAAATAAATATTATTACGCAGTCTTACAGCTCACGTTTCTTGAGAGACCGTTCCCAGAATTTGTCGAATTTGGGTACAACTTCTGTGCTTGAATCAGGTGGGTTGAGTGCCCAAAGATCGCTCTCAGTTAAACTCCTTCGGAACCCTGTTAATGCAAGTGGATCGAACCAACTGAACGTAAGTCTGCTGGGGAACCCTGCTCCACTTTCGGGACATTGATTCTGCGAAATTAAAATGGGTTAAGTGTTGGGTATTTTTTCACATTTGGACAAATTGGATTTTAGCACCAATTTACCTTTTCGTATTTATAAGGAGTATCTTTAGGCGGCAAGTCGGCAAAGCAGTTTAGAATAAACATGAGCACTATCAACGGATAGTATACCATGAAACTGACAAAGTTGTATTTCACATTTTCGTCGTCGGGCAAATAGTAATGCATCATAATCTCTGTTCTGAGCTGAGGCAAACCGGATAGAATTAACAGAAGCCAAAAGAAGAAGAGCACGCCCGATGCCCTCATGCCATACTTTCGATTGTAGTAGAGCAATGTGGCTGATAACCCCTGAAAAGTAAATCTTAATTAACTTGGTGTACAGTGTATTTCAGTGCCCCTAGCCGGAACATTTTGCAGTATCGTAATAGAATAGTAATAGTAAAATTTTGTATGGGAATTTAAACAGCGCCAATGTGAGCGTATTTGGAACTAACATTTCACAGCGGGAAACGTTTACTTTACTATACGAGAATTACTATACGATACTTCAAAATGTTCCGGCTAGGGGCACTGGAACTGCTTTTAACTAAGCGCATAATGTGCGTCTGCAACTAATGGTCTCAAAATACTGCGCTCATATAGCAAATAGTCTAATGCTTTTTAAATAAAATTTTACGGATATTTTTACGGATTTTATCGCGATTTCGTTTAATTTTACATTTTTTACTTCCCGACTAAATTTTAAACCGTTAAATTTTACGTTTTAAACCAAATCCGCACTACAATTCGTAAAAATTAGTTTTATTTCAATGTGTGAACATTCGCGTAAATCTAAGAAACCATTAGTCTAATGCTTGTGATCACATTTTCGGGCAATTGTCTGGTATATGAAAAACATCCAAAACTATTGGTTCAAATTATTGTAATTTATCAAAAGGTGCTATCTTACTTTTTTATCATTTTGGGAAATGCCTTCGACCAGTATTTTTAAAAATTATTAAATCTGAACTGAATAAGGTGCGTTTAAATTTGTTTTAAGTATATTATTTTCTTTATTTTGTAAGTTTTTTTTACATTTTTATATGCATATATAAGATAAAACATTATACATATAAAAATATAAAAAATATATATAACGCTTCGGTGGCGAGGCTCAAGACCCAAGCCACCGGTGGTTAGGGATCCAAAGTGAGGAACCTCCTCACTATGCGAGTCGTGTCCAGCAACACTGCCTTTTGGATCTGGCCCATGACCCAACGACCAATTAAGAGCCTCTGTAGATGTTGGTCGAGGCTCTGTGCTATCAACTCATGAGCAGAAACAACAATCGGGACAATAATTATTGAGTCGACATCCCACATGTCGGTAACTTCGTGTGCCAAATCTAAATATTTAGACAATTTGTCTTTTTCGGCTTTTACAAGGTTATCGTCATGCGGAATGGTGACGTCAACAAGTAAAGCCCGGCGCGCCAATCGATCTATTATCACAATATCAGGCTTATTGGCAACAAAAGTCCTGTCTGTGATAATAGACCGATCCCATTACAGCGTTGCATGACCATTTTTAAGAACTAGTTGGGGAACGTAATGGTAATGTGGCACTTCAGGAGTCACAAGTTTATACCGACGAGCAATTTGCTGATGTATGATCTTGGCTTCTAGGTTGTGTTTATGCAACTGCTCGCCGTTAGCAAGATACGAACAACTCGAGATATCATGTCTGATGGACACGCCAGGACGGTGGCATGCCCGACAAATGTCGACCGTACTGTCCTTCAGGATGTATTTCCTATAGTTGTTCGTCTTAATAACTTCGTCCATAATTGCAAAAATAAAACCCTCAGTTTCCCCGAAGAGGTTACCGAATACTAGCCAAGATAGAGACGCAGTACGGTCCACATGAGGCCCGTGGTGGCCTCGATAGAACCGACCATGCAGCTCTTTGCTCTTCCATATTTCCTCGCGATCACTAACGCTCATCACCAGAGGTTTCCGCCAGTTCTCATTTGCTAATCAAAGCGGGGTAAGTCCTTTATCTACCGAAACTACAGCCCTATGCATACACACGTCGCTGTGAAAGAAATAATTCCCTGAGATTGCACACCTCGGGATTATGCAGGACCTTAGCATTAAGACATTACCACTGGTGGTAGGTCTCTCATATGTGAGAGGCCGCCTGGGTAGGTACCACCGCAATGTCTATTTCTCCCGCCAAATAGCAGTGTAAATGCACTGTTGTGTTCCGGTTTGAAGGACATTGTAGCCAGAGTAACTACTGGACATATCGAGACTTAACATCTTATGTCTCAGGATGGCGAGCGCAGTGGAATGCCAAGCATTGCCTTGTAACTTATGGTGTTGCTACTATCCATGAGCGGTCGTATCGCTTACCATCAGGCGAATGGCAGGCTCGTCTCGGCATTCAAGGCAATAAAAAAAAAATTAAGAATGCCTCGACCCCCGCAACGCCGCGGGATGTACAATCTCATCACTGACGAACGTGGGTGATGCATACGACGTGCAGTCAGTAGAGTCCGGACCTTACGATCCAGGGCGTCCAATTCGGTCTGACTCCATCTGAGTATGCTAAAAGAGTACATACCTAAGTACAGGCATAACCCAACCGTTAAAGGCGCGAATCTTGTTTAAAAAAATTATCTGTCTCTGTTTTGGTGAAATTTTTATTTGCATCGTGTCTGTAACCACTAAAACTACCACCTGGCTTCGTTTTCGGTCGCAATCTTGATATACCCGGTATAATACGTACATGGTCTTTTTACGTAAATAAAATACAAAACAGGAACTTAATACACAGCAGGTTTTCTTGCTAGTACAACTTTCTTAGAAGCCACGACGCGACGCGACGGAGCTTGAATATTATTGCTATTTTGTATATTGCAAGTTATACTTAAGGATAAATATATACATTAGTCTTTTCTTAGTATATCATTATTAAATTATTAATTGATAATAAGTTCCAGAAATAAAACATGAAAGATTTTGTTTCCCAGTCAAATTTGTCGTATAGTTTGTATTGGCGCAGACAGAACAACTATTTTTTTTATTGGTTAAAGCTACCCTTAATATTTAACAGAACAGGGAGAAACGAGCAGCCAGGCCACTTTAAAAGTAAGTTGTCACCAATGCCCGTGAATCACCACAACATTAGAAGTATCTTCGGTGCGTTACCAGCCTTTAAGATTAGAGTAGGTAGTTTTCGTAAAGATGTGGTAGCGGTCTGAAAATAACGACGAAAAAAATCTAGCTCCACGAATAGTTTATTGATGCTTAAATTCATAATCAAAGTAGGTAAGTACCTAATGCACATTTTATTAAATGCTAGAAAACATTTACATTTAATGTTCCTTTAAGTTTTATTCGCAATAATTACCTATTAAATTAGATATTTTTTGTTGATAAAGTCTAACTAAAACTTTCTCGTATATCTTTCTGGTATTTGAACTTTGAATATACATACTTACTTCTGATCTGATGTTTTATTTATTCAAAATAGATCTCAGTTCAACGTTTTTTGTATTTCAAAAATGAGTCCCATATATTCAATTAAGTGCGTTATTTACTAGGTATAAAATCAATTCGTGTAATTAAAATATCTATAGCTGTATGTATGTGTATAATTGCTACTCAATATTCAGTATTCAGTACTAATTCCTACTAAAAGAAAATGTTAGTATTTTTAAGGAAGTTTCGCGGTTTAGTGCGGGCGTCGGCACAATATACGTGATGCGAGTTAGAGCCGCTAGTGTATTATAACAGTGATTATCTTTTGAAGGTCGATTGCCTCCGATACCCGTTTTGTCTATACTGTTTCGCAACACCATTAAACGTATAATATTATAGGTATTCTTCAGAATTGTGATCGATGATGTCATCATGTTTTTGTGGCCAATTATTATCAAATTAATTCCGCGTAGTCATGATTCTAAACACAAGTCGCACGGATTTACGGTTATATTTCTATTCAAATGTTGCCCAAGTAGCAAGAAACCTTCCTACTTTACTAATGAACTATGTCATCATTTATAAATAATTCGAGTGTATAATCTTACATTTCGCCTTTCGGTTAAAATAAAACATTAATATAAAATTGAATATAACAATTGAATCAAGTGAAAATATAGATGGCTATAATCATATTGTGCAAACTAATATAAAGGTATTACAAATGAGAGACTTTTCGGTTTCACAGACACCCAGACCCGAAACAAATACTCGAGGTTGACACAAACATTTTTCTCAGTGAGAGGATCGAACCCGCGGCCACAGCCGGCGTCTAACCAACTGCGCCACGGAGGCTGTAAATTTTACATACATTGCTGCTATTACTTATTTTATGCTCGTTATATAAATATAATAATTGTTGACCTAATTAGGGAGTAGATATTATAATTTTAGTTCGACTCAGGAAATCCGCTAGTTTTGATGACGCACTCAAATCATTAGACTTTAACTGCCACATAATCCTGGAATCACAACTTTTATGATTCGCTGTTCTAAATTATTGGAATATAAACACAAACATAAATACAAAGTTAAATAAACTTACGAAGGTTAATATTTTGACGATAGGACTGTAGTAATCGGCGTTATAAACTTTCTCCTCTTCGTTTGACGACGTGTGCACTGTGACGCCGAGATCGACGAACTTTAACACGATTAGTAGACAAGTTATGGCCAGCTTGGAGATGTTCAATATATTCCATGGTATATTTCTTTCTTTGCTGTGCAGGATGTAGTAAATGTCAAGCAATGCGAAAACCCACAAGTACAAGCAAGGGACCCACACCAAAACTGTTTTTTGGAAGCATGGTGTTAGGTCGGGATTTTCTGTGTCCCATGTTGCGCTGGTATTCTGTAAATATAAACCAGTCATCTTCAATTAATAAAATTTCGTATTTACAAAACATTTGTGTAACTGTTCTTACTTTATAACATTTAATTACGAAATATACCCGTTTTATAACCGGACAATACAAAAAATATAGATCTATATTTATTTATTTCACCTGTATAAATTTTATTACAAAGTTACTTGTGATCTGGCAACATAAATATTATAATTGTGAAATTATGAATGTTATATTGTATTTTTGTCTGTGTTACTGAATCAAGTATAAATAATAGATGTTGATAAATGTTATTTATACATAGATAAAACGTAAATGAAAGATAATCAATACAAACATGTATCTTGTGTGTATAAACCATTATCTCATACACAAGCCCTGTTTTCTTATAAATGCTAACATTGATTTTGTTAGCATGATAAGAAACTTTAACAAGGCAATGACAACTGTAGAATATTTGAGTGAGTTGTTACTTGCACAATATTATTAAATATGAAGACATACTAAATTCTCTTTTAGAACACTATCAAATAATGTAATAAGAGCTCTTAACCTGATAGTAAATATCCTCTACAAATAACTTATACATATTATTTTGAGTGCTTTTTTGTATCAAAGTTGAGCAAATTTATCTGATTTTTAAAATATTATAAATATAATTTATAATTATATCAAAAGCTTGTCATAGAGAAAGTTAAAGTAACAAAGTAAAGTAGGCAACATTAAAGTAAAAATGGTGAATTTTAATATGTATACAATTTGTAAGCTGAATGAATAAAAATGGTATCCTAAAATGATGGGTGTGTTTTTTTACACGGCGGGTTCGATTCCCACTTCAGAAAGGCTATCATTGAATGCAGTTTGAATTATTTTCAAAACCAAAACGAAAGCACATGAAACCAGTAGAAATTAGTGTGCTAGATCACTAAAGAGATCTTATATAAGAAGATCTAGAGCGTATATCAGAGCCGAAAGCAAACAAGTCCCGCATTTTCTTGGATTTTTTTCGTGCACTCTTCATATCTTTCACCTTCTATTGTGTATAGTTTGTAATAATATCAGTTGAATTTAAAAAGCTGAGCAAAATTTATTAAATTTAATATGGAGGGTAGTTAAAACTTGGGTTATTTTCAGTTACTTAAAAGCTCAATAGAAAGGAAATCCTCAAAAGAAATACCAAGTGCAGTAGCACTTTATAATCTTGCGATAAAATTGCGCCTACTTTGATAGAAGTTGCCGAGGGTGGTATAGTACTTTTTTTACAGTGTGAGGTGTTAAATTGGCTAATAATTAATTTAACATTCCTTCCGTGGGGAATTTGATAAATTTTCTTGAAAAGTACACTTTTTTGATATAGTTTGGTATGTAGTTCTAAAGCTAAGCTATTGATAATCGCAAAATGTGAATCCAAATAATAAATAATACAAACTACTTGTCACACTGTCACAAAGTGTTGCTGAAAGTAGACATTTTTGAATTTTTACTAGTAAGGCTGTATCTTGAAAACTATCGGGGATAGGACTATCATTTTTTTGTTACTGTGCTTTCATTGCTATCGTCTAGTTCTGGGACATCCTTCATAAAAATCAGCTTTCATACTATAATGCTGTTGTTGTGTTGTTTTAAGGCAACTAACAAAAGGTGTTACTTTGATAGTCAAACACTTTTGATGAATCTTTCATCTTGCTCGATACATTTAAGCTGATTACTTCCAAAGTAACCACAATTGGAACTTCATAATAGCTGATTGTGTGAAGCATATGTTAAAGGCATCCGCAGACAAATTTTCAGGTTTTATAAAATGACAAAACTCTGGAGACCACAGGCTCTTGGTCTAATATTAATATTGCCCCATTAGAAAATGATATGTTGATAATACTAATGATTATTAAAGTAGTTATTTTCTACCACAATTATAGTAGCTTAACAGAAATGAAACAGGTTCTTGAAGGTGATGATGTTATGACATAAAAAAATGTCTTAAAGTCATGGCCATTTGCCACAAACAAGATTGTATGCTAAAATTATATAAAATATTCTACATTTATTTCACATGAAGTTGAAGAGTGCAGAGATAATATGTCTTTATACAGATATAGCTATGAAAGTCTGGTAGATAATATAAAACACTGTAAGGAACATGGTTGCATTCCCTTGAAAGGGCTCCGATCAATGTCCTCTTTGAACTTTGTTGGATCTTTCAATTACATTTTAAATGTAAATTTCTTATTGGAGGACCAATTGCTTCAAGGTTAATTGCTTGAAATTTATGAGTTCAAACATTAGTGTGAGATTTTATATCAGTATGTAAAATACATGTGGCCTTCTATGCCTTGTTGCATAGTTGCTTTGGTATGAAGATATTTTCACCATAGAAAATAGGAAATTGATCTTTACAGTCACATTGCATTGGCAGCACATATTGACTGCGAACATTGAGGTCTTGGATTAAAGTCTCAGGTTCGACAATCCACTTAGGATAAGTGTTCTCTTTGAAAAACCTGTTATTAGTAACCCGGAACACAGAAAATAGGTTAAAAGTTGTTTTTGTTATTATATTAACTCAATTAATGAAGGCCTCCGCTGCCACTTGTATAAAAATAATATAAGTTTTTAATATAAGCAGACACTTGTTGTTTTTATCTAATAGGATTATATGGGCAAATTCATTAAATAAATTGAACAACCATAATCCTAATGACACAGTCAATACCTATATACAAGAAAGAAAATTTAATTTACTTTAGTTATACCCAATTTAGCTTTTATTAAATGATATTACAATAAATATATTAGCATGTTTTGTGGGGACTTTAAAAATATTACCAGTTCTGTTTTATATTGCTACCAAATTACTCCCCAAATAAAAACTTGTGCTGATCTAAAGTTAAAATCTTTTCATATTGAAAAGTGATACAATATATTATATTTTTTATATTTTTAAATTCTACAAAGGTCTATTTGCTGTCTATATAACATTCGATATTTGAGCAAGTATTATTATGAGGTCGAATTTGTTAGATATACCGTGACATAGAACGAATTTATAAATGTATAGTGCCTGTAACCAATACAAATATTATCATTTCATATTTAATTTAAATTTATACAACTTTATGTTCATAAAATAATCGAATTGAGAACCTCCCCCTTTGAAGTCGGTTAATAGGGTCGCTGCTGATAGATCACTCAATCTATTTGAGATACCTTAGGAGTATTGATGTACCCTACATCGAGCCTAACTAAAATGTGATACTAAATCTCTAAAACATGTTTGTATGAAACTAGTAACTGACTATAATCGTAACGCTTATTCATCACATATATATTAATAACGTCGTTGTAAGTTTAAAACTAATGTATTTGAATCAAAAGGCATTGATCTGAAGCAACATGGCTAAAGACCTACTTACCCAAAACGGTGTTCCACAGAAGCCGTCAAGCGTGGAATTGTAAGACATTGTCACAAATTGTGGTTATAATAACTATGTTGTAACTGCCATAAAGTTGTCAATCAGATTTTCACTATTTCGAAATACATTCAATGTTTCACATGTAATGGTATATGAAAATACTATTCAATTCAAAATTAATAGCACCTCTTTAGTCACTGCACACTAAATAAAAAATAATTCCACAAATCCTCGGAGCTAACAAACCGCGCGTAACCCGCTGCACCACGAGAACGAGTACCACTTTGTGCAAAGAATAGACCACTAGACCTTGCGCTTACCGCGGCCAAACGACCGTCGACCATCACATTTAATTTTGATCACAGATTACATTCAATTTCATTCATGATATTTATTTGCGAATTGAGTAAATTCTACCAATTTCTACCAACACCCATACAAAATTTTCTATTCCATGGACGTACTATCTTTAGTATATTATGTATTAGTTTATTTGTATTTATTTAAGTATTAGGATATTAGCCTTATTATGTTATATAGCCTTATTATATTTTCTTTATTGTGTACCGCCACCAACTTCTGATACTATCCATACAAAGGTTGTCTGGAAGAGATCGCTCCAAGCGATAAGACCGCCACTTGTAATACCATTTTTGTATTTTCTTTTTTTTTTTTTTTCTGTAATTTACTTCTATGTAATGGTTTACAATAAAGAATATTGTATTGTATTGTATTGTATTGTATTAACTACACGAAATAGTGTTGTCCTGAAATAACACTTATGCCAGTAAAATAAGGTTTAATTTGCTAAGATAAAAGACATGAAGGCAAAACGAGCCGAGCGAGATAGTGCATGGAGGTCTGTGTCTCTTTTCTTTCGCTACGGTGACCATAAAAAATAAATTAAATATTTTTTAACGCGCTTTTATTAGCTTCGCCTGTATGTATGTAATTGATTGATTGACTTGAAATGTTGCACGCATGACAAGGACCGATGACAATACAATAATTTAAAAAGTATATGAGATTATCCTAACCAGAACCAACAGAAATTTAATTTTGTTAAAATACAATAAAAGTTAGTAATTTGCGTGCAGCTGCCATTCTTTGATAAGATAGCCATGGACCGACGTTTTGTCGGCAGCCACAATGGCGCAGTTGGTTAGACGCCGGCTCTGAAACGAGAGGCCGCGGGTTTGATCCCCACACCGAGACAAATGTTTGTGAAGACCACAAGTATTTGTCTCGGGAATGGGTATTTGTGAGACCGAAAAGTCTCTCGTAGCTTCTGATACCCACGACACAAGACTCGATCTTAGTGTGAGGTCCTGCCATGTATGTGACTGTTGGGTCTGTGTGTGTATTAAATTTATTGTGGTCACCCTATTAGCGCGGGACACAATGCTCCACTCAACATCTCTCGCTCGGGTCGTTGTTTCGATGAGTGCGCAGTCCTTTTGTAGAATACGTCCATGGCCCGATCTATAGTATAGCTTGGCTATTTTTATTACAATCCATAGATTAACAAGAAAATTACAATCCGACTCAATTATTATATTATCGCAATTTCATATGATATCGATACATAAATAAAGATGCCCGATTTAACTGTTTAACAACAGGTTTAACTTACAAGTGATTTTGCATTTTTTTAGTTGTGAATTTCTAGAATATTTTAATCTGTAATTTATACTAGCAACACTTGTGGCGGCTTGGCTTTTTCGTTAGGAAAATGTTGGTGTGAATTGATGATATTTTTCTTGATGTGTACGTCCAGTTTTTTGTATTAAACATGTTTTTCTTATTTATTTCAGTTATGAAGCAGATTTAACAGGGATCTGAAATACGCATATGAGTAGAAAGTAATTTTATAAGATATCAACAATATTATAGCCTACTGAGTTTTTGACTGTACCTCAGGATGGCCGAATATTTAGCTGCTATATTTGGTACAGAAAAAGATAAGTAAGTATGTTTTCGCATTATATAACTAATATACTGAATAGTCATATACTTACAACTTAATTACTTCGTGTTCATTATTGCCTTATAGGTTAGGATTGATGTGTACAGTCTGTTAACGTACCAAATAATTACACGGTGTACTAAATTATTTTTTTTTTATATATTTCGCAACATTGTATCCATCATAATTAACTTGGAACGTCAGAATTCTATTGTAATTTTGTGATGTGTTAATGCTTACTTAATTATATAGTTTTGAATGTAATATATGGTCTGTAACAGTTATTTTGTGGGTAATACATATAAGTCAACAATTATATTTATTTCCTATTTTACAGAGTAAACTGTTCATTTTATTTTAAAATTGGCGCTTGCCGCCATGGTGATCGCTGTTCACGCATCCACAACAAGCCAACTTTCTCTCAAACAGTGCTGTTGCAAAATTTGTATGTGAACCCACAGAATTCAGCAAAGTCTGCTGATGGTAGTCATTGTGAGTATGCCTTTTTAAAAGAATAGTTTAGTTTAAATTATTTCCTTACATTAACTGAACGAAACGAGAAACGAGAGGCCGCAGGTCCGATCCCCGCACCGAAACAAATATTTGTGTGATCCACAGGTATTTGTTTTGGGCCTGGGTGTTTGTGAGACCGAAAAGTCTCTCGTAGTTCCTGATACCCACGACACAAGACTTGATCTTAGTGTGGGGTCAGGACTATGTATGTGACTGTTGGGTGTATTTATTATTTATTTATTTATTTATTATCTACTTTAACTTACTTTAGTAAAGAGAAGTAAATATACATATTTGAATTACTTGCTCATCCCACAGGAATACTATATTTTTGGGGTAAAATGTACCCTATGTGTTAATCCAGTGTATCAGCTACTTCCATACCAAATTTCACCAAATTTGTTCTCATATTTAAGCATTAAAAAGTAATTATCACAAACATTTACATTTATGATATTAATAGGATGCTTAGCTTCTGTACATGATATACTGGAATTATAATTCCCTTTTGGTTAGTTTGGAATGTTAATTTTTGAATTTCGACTCAATTCAGTTGACTCATAATTGATTATAGTGTTGTGTTTAAGTTGTCATGTTCAATGTCTGTGTATACAAAACTTATATGTTTTAGTGGTTGTGGCCAATGTCTCGGATGAGGAGATGCAGGAGCATTATGATAATTTCTTTGAAGATGTTTTTGTTGAATGTGAAGACAAATATGGGGAGATAGAAGAGATGAATGTGTGCGACAACCTTGGTGATCATCTAGTTGGAAATGTTTATATTAAAGTAAGTGTGTAATATTATTAATGTCCTTTTAAATTACATTTGATTGTCAATATAATTATTCTATGTTCATAGTGGAATAATGGTTATCAACTGAGTTTCCTAATAGTAATACATCTGATACCATAAACATTAAAAATTTTGAATCAAAAAAATATAAAAAGTATTTATTACATTGCTTGGTACAAGGTTATTGTGTATTTACAATGCAATTACTCAATACTATTTTATTTCTAAAGTATGCAGTTGTATCTTTCAAGCCATAGGTAAAATTACAATAGCTTTAATATGGTATTAATTCCAAATTATAAACCTAACAAAAAAATAATCTTTCGAATCCCCTTTGATAAGGAGGTAAACTCCTCAGAAAGTTCCAGTTAAAAATTAAATTTTATATTTATACAGCCATCTGGGTACAGTTAGTTGAAAGCTGACTGTGAAATGCGAGGCGGAGGGTTCGATCCCCACACGAAAACAAAAAATTAAAAAATATTACATAACTCATACATATTAGTTTCGGGTTGGGGAATTGATGAAACAAAATCTCTCATAGTTTGTGATACTCATGGTTCAATACAATATTTTCTTAATGTGACTGTTGGGTGCATTTATTGAGTACATAAGATACATTTTTGTATACTTCAGTTTCGTCGGGAAGAGGATGCGGAAAAAGCTGTGAATGACCTGAACAATCGCTGGTTCGGTGGACGGCCGGTATACGCGGAGCTCTCCCCCGTGACGGATTTTCGTGAAGCTTGTTGTCGACAGTACGAGATGGGCGAATGCACTCGCAGTGGTTTCTGCAACTTCATGCACCTTAAACCTATCTCTAGAGAACTCAGGAGGTGAGTTCTTTATTGGAATTATTTTATTGTGACTTGAGTATTACTGTCTTAGCTTTTGCAGTTGTAAGAATAATATACTTTACTAAAGTTTGTGTATCAGCTTCATTTTATATCTATTAATGATTCACTTGGAGCTGGATTATGATTTCATTCATAGAATACTATCAGTTCAGATCTTCGATCAAATATATACTAGATACAGTGTCAGGAACAGAATCACATGCCAAAAGTTGCCGAGGTTGTTAATACTTATACATTTGTATTAGAACTACGAGATGTCGTAGGTGATGAAGTTGATGAAGAATTGAAGTTGTTTATATTTTAAGACCGAAAATGGTCTTAAAATATAAACAACTTCAGGTAACAATAAACTTTAATTGTTCGAAATAAGATTTATTATATCTTACAATATACTTGCATTCAAGACGATAAGTCATTGAAGAAGAAAAAAAAACATAAAATAAAAATTTCACTTAACAATAAAGTTTGTAATAAATGCGCACAGATATTCTAAAATAAAGCGACACAAAGAAACAATAAGGTTGAAAATAATATTGACATTTAGCGTTCACGCTGTTTTGCAATTCTTCTCTTCTTTTTTTCCAATAATTATTTATGCATTGATTCATATTTCACGCTTGTTTCAAGATTTTATATGGAAATAAATAGTTATAGACATTAATTTATCGAAAAAAAGCTATTCCCGCAGAAATCTTTGTATAACGGTGATTATTTTGACAAATTTGAAAGGCCAACTGCGGCATGTTTACGCGTTGCCGTTGGTGATGATTGGAGCATACTAAATTGAAATTGGGCCGCAGTTTATTTTGTGGCTCTATTTTTCGGGCGGTTTTTGAAGTGCTCATCCGACATCTAGTATATATTTGATCGAAGGTTCAGATGCTTAAAATAATGTGCCTAAAATAAAAAAACAAAATGAGGTTAGTTTTTTATGCATATAATATTTTGAATTTATTGAAACTATTTCAAGGGAGTGTATAATTTGTAAACAACAAGCTTTTGAATGTTTAACTTGATATTATACTTTAAGTAAATTGATCCATATTTTGCACATTTATCAAAATCTGTCAGTAAGCTGCATTATATATGGTCTATAAAAATACTGTATAAATTGGACGGCAACGCAATGAGTGCATGCAGACGAAGGCGTGATTAAAGAGCGTTAGTTGAGAAGTGGCTAGGTGTGGAGTATGGAGTAGAGAGCGGGGGTATAGTGGCGCGTGTGGTTGCAGGTACCTGTACTCGCGGCGCAAGGGCGGGCGGCGCTCGCGCAGTCGCTCGCGCGAGCGTCGCCGCCGCTCCCGCTCCCGCGAGCGCCGCCGCGAGCCGCCGCGCAACTCGCGCTCCGGACGATACTGATACACACACGCACAAACACTTCCTTACCTTCTGCATTTCTATTGTCATGTCAATTTACAATTTCGTTTCAATTCCTCTCATTAGGTCCTTTTTGTTCGTCGTTGTTGCGGTATTTGTTACCTTCGAAAATGAACACGCGAAGTCGGTTTTATTTTATACACAAACAATGTTTGAAAGCGTTATGTAACTGTTACGCCAAGTTAAATTGTCGATTCACATGTCATATTTGCTAACCGCTTTAATGTTGAACTGTGGTTGAACTTGGACGGCACGATATAAAACTGTTTTCTAAATGAAATTTTTATAATCCTCAATTCACAATTGTTCGAAAATATTTTTGATGTTTATTTAAATAAATAAGTTCTATACCTTTAAGTATTCATTTTTTTATTTAAATTCCACAAGTGAATAAAATATGTACTGTATCATTCCATGTTCTATTTGGTTGTCACGTAACAAACATTTTATAAACGATAGTTTTGATAAACGAATACAAACTTTGTAACTTTCATATTGTTGTATTTTTTGCATTTGTATAATTTTTGTGGTAAAAATACAAATATGTAAAAACCGATCTATAATGCGATATATAATTAATACACAAGGACATAGTCCTGACCCACACAAAGATACAAGTCTTATGTCGTAGTTCAAATACGAAGGGACTTTTCGTCAGAGAACATCCAGACCCGTAAAAAATATATGTCAATCACACAAAGATTTGTTTCGGTGCCAGTTTAGAACCCACAGCTCCTATTTCTTACCGCCAGTTGCTGAACTAACTCCGCCACGGAGGCTGTCTTCGTTTATCAGTTCAATATGTAAATAGCGGAGCAGTAACTTGCCGGTAACAAAACCGCTACAATTGCATCGGGTACGCACTATCCAGCTCATTGACAAACCCTTTTTTTCCGTACATATTTTAACTACCACTATTACATTTGTAAACTTGTGCATGCTGTAGTCATTTGTTACAGAACTTTTCCATGAGTTAGAGACAAATTGAATAAAAATGTACATACAGTTTAATGTAGAACGTAATAAATAACTAATTTAATATTGATTAAGTTACATACATAGGTAAAAGATTTTATATTGATTGCAAGCTAATTCCATATATGTATAAGGCGTAAGTCTACGTTATCACAAGTAAAAGTTTGTAATAACGTAGGATTATGTTGCAGTCTAGAGTTTTGTTATCTGGTTGATGGGTAAAAGAACTGATAATTTTAAAATCTCGATGTATACAGTATAAATCAGGTGCCTAATGTCCCTTACACCATAATATAACGTGTTTGATACATTTTAGTATTGTGATTTGAGGAGGTGGATAATGTCGTCATTTTGTATCGTGCAACTCCGTTCCCACTTATGAGGTGTGAAGACACGATAGAAAGTTGGGTGCTCTAGTGTCTGAACATTTTATATGGAGTGTTCACACTTATCGTATTTAGATTTTATCGGATCCGAGAAGTATTGTATTTTTGGCAATTTGTTGCGCCTTTTAATATAAATATTTGGACGGGTCTTTTGCTCGCGTATTAGTTAATATGGCGCTGTCGACACTGTTCGGTTGTCGGGCCCGATAACTCTCTCTGCATTGCATTACCCTGTGTTACCAAGCTTGTTATTTAAAATCAATTGTAACGGAAAAAAAAAAGATATTTCCTGACCGTGTAATTGTATCTAATAGAGCAAAAGAGTTTATTGGAACTAAAAATTCAATTCAAATTTATATATGTATATGGTTTTATTTTCTAATATAATGCAGACCAAGAAAATTATCTTCGACTTCCATCTTAAAGCATTGTGTAGAGATTTGTAAGTAAGCTTCAGCTTTAATTGGGTTTTACACCCGACTAGTGCGACAGATGACAGAGATGACGCATCCGATTGAAATCAGTAGGTATCCTACACCGGATAAGTGGGAGCGTATGGTACCTAAAGGGTCAATAAAGCAAATCCTTTTTATATACTTGTGTGGTCACATTACAATCTGACAAAGCATGAAGATTATTTTAAATAGTTACTGCAATAACGACATGTTTTGTACTAAAAGGAAATTATTTTAGTTTTCATTTATATCAGTTTAAATGAAGAGAGTACAACATGGAATTTCTGCCCGCGGGAGTTCTGCTATTTTATTGAATGTGTTATTGCAGTATTTATAGAGTAATTAATTATAATGATATGTGTACGATTAATTATTATTATAAGGAAATAAGAAATAAACGTTGTTTTGTATTTTTTCACATTCAACATCTCCTTTAAGGAATTATCGTCTAAGTTCCAAATACAGCAAAACTTAATTTATCTACTTTTTACATTTTATAAAAAATTACTGTTTTAAAATACTATTTTCTATTATAATTTAATACTAACTAAATTTATTTCGTCATAAATGTCCTCCCAAAACCCTAATTTGTCCAAATCTGGGTTCTTTATGCATTGGAATTCATTTCCTATTAAAAAACAATTTCGTTCCTTTTCAGTGAATGGCTTCCATTGTTCTGTTTCACTTGCCAATGTCGGGGAGCTGGAATTATAAATGACTAATTAATATCGAGGACGAAATGAAGACAAATACGTACATACGTTATGAAGTCAATAATACATAGCTCCCTCACTGTATATACATTCATCAGTGTATGAATGGATATTATTTGACGTCGCGTCGCTAAGTAAATTTGTATTGTGATCGAGGTGCTCGGTTACTTACCCTGTCGCAGCGAAATTCGTCCATAACTTTACACATGTATCCATAATACGTTTAGATACGGGTGACATTGGGATATCCAAGCAAGTGACATTAAAGAAGTACATCAAGTCATCTGAGTGGCACACGCCCGTCACGGAATCCATATCGTAATGTGATTTGGTATAATTTCTTTCAGTTTCTGCCGTAAATTTATATAAATATGCGGCGCTCGCATTATGGTGAACGTGATACCGCGCATATCTCATAATGTTGTACGCGAAAAGCCGATCCGTTTCTAAATTGGTGACTGCTTGGATCATGTCTTTATTTATTTCCTGCCCTTGGAAATAACGTGTGCGAATTTTCTCATCTGCCATTTGAATTTGATCCGGAGTCCATTTTAACTTTAATTCTCTTGGTACAACACTGCCCACCATCGAGTAATAACTAGCTGTTCGAGGTAAATTTCGCGCAATTTCTATTCCTTCACCTGAGGTATAACCTACGATTATGGGCACATCTGCCATACATCCTTTTCTAACCAAATCAGGTGGTGAATTTGGTAAGAATTTCTCTACTTTGAGAAAGGACTTCTCAACTACGGGACCGAATATAATATTATCCGATATGTCGAAGTTATTGATATTTAGTGGTGGTAATTGAATGTTAACTAGAGATGAAGACGGCACACTTCTAAGAAATTCGAGAAGCTCGTCAACGTCTTCAGTTTCTTTGCCAAGTAGTTTTCCAAGTTGAAATGCGCGATCACGGGCGTGTATATTATAAAACCATTCATTGAGGCAAACTCCACTTTGACATATAGCTTTGTTGAATAAATCTTTGCTCATGGGTGATACTAAGTGGCCCGATACGGACGCAGACCCTGCACTGCATCCAAATATTGTGATATTGTTAGAATCTCCGCCGAAAGCTTTTATATTTTTTTTCACCCATCTCAGAGCCGCAAGTTGGTCTTTTAATCCAGCATTACCCGGTACTTCTTCGTTATCTAAGCAAAGAAAACCCAAAACTTCGAGCCGGTAGTTAAATGTTACTAGAATAATATCGTGAGCCATGAAATATTCAGGTCCATAGAAATCTGAATTCCCAGAACCGGTGTAAAAACCTCCACCGTGGATCCAAACCATTACCGGGAGCGGTTTTTGTGCATTGATGTCTTTCGTGTATACATTGAGGTAAAGGCAATCTTCACTTCCAGTTTCGAGGCGGTTCATGCGCTCATTATACTGCGGACAGACGGGCGCGTGTTGCAGCGCGTCGCGCACACCTGCCCATGCCTCGGGAGCCTCTGGCGCCTGAAACAAATTCATAAATTAACTACCTATATTATTTAACCAGTATATTTTCTTACGTAATGCAAATTTAATTTGGATTCACCTTTGCCTTTGTATCAACAAAATAAGTGTACCGGCTACTGTGGAATATACTTTGAATAATAATGCTTGGTGTTCGTGTGGAATAAAAAATGTCTAAGTAACCCACACTATCGGTATGTCTTCGTTTTGTACTCACTTTGAATCTTAATTTCCCGAGCGGCGGCTTCGCATAAGGTACACCTTTGAACGCCCAGTATTTTGGTACACCGTTACCATACTCGGCACCTTTTAATGCACCCTGTTCCACATTGACTATGACCATTATCGTCCTCTCTGAAAGCAGTGTTTGTACAATTAAGTCTCACTCGTGTACTGATCGATGCTGTAGTATATAATATAATTCCAATACCATTCATTAAAATTTGGTCAGCTGCCAAATGACAGTTTCTAAGTGTGGCATCATATTGTTACGTTCATGAGCATCACCGTTTGATTCCATGGTAACATTGAGATAACATCAACTGTTTAAGAAGTCTGCAAAGTATATTTATAGGTCGCGCGTGGCAGGTAGACGGTATGTACTATGTATTAAAAAGATAATAATATTATATTAATGACTGGCATTGGCCCGTAACTTCGTGTGCGTGGTTAACTACATTAGCAATATTTTATTTTTTTAGCCTACCTATCACGTCTGACTTAGATAGTAACACACATGACTCCGAAAAGTGGGAGGTGTGCTCAAGGATTTAAACCCGCGACAATCGTAAACGTATCTGCAGTCGCACTCGGTCCCTTACCCACAGGCCACCACGCACGTTTTTCTTGATTCCTTGTACGTTTCTTTGCATCATATAAAAATATGTTTACTTTATTTTTATTATTATTAATAATACTATATTTAAGGTTCTTACTAAAAAATAACCCCTTTAAATTGTAAAAATCTAAAAACCCCGAAACTCCTATTTAATTCAGGATTTTTTTACTAAACATTTTAATGTACAATCATGGCAAATCGGTGTAAAAAGATTTATATATTACACTTTTATGAGTATCAAATGTAACACCCATATTCTAAGACGTTTTTTCGACTCCACTTGACGTTACTAGAGGAAATCCGTATTCTTAGTAGAAAAAAATCTCCTCTACTCAACGTCACTCAAAATTTTTCCTGTCTCGAGGAATGGAATCAATTGTCAAACTCAAGGTACGTCGCGACCTACCTTAAGGAAGAAATAAAAGAAATAATCCTACTTTAATATTGTAATTAAAAGAGAGAAATAAAGTTTACCTTTTAAAATTCTTAAATACCTAAATATGCCAACAATTTTTTGAGGTGGGTGCCTCTACACGATTTACACGTTTTCGTAGTGAATGATACAAACATTACTCTTTATTTCATTTAATAAAAGATTTGTGGTTTGGAAACAGTGTTTATTATTTTAAACAAGTTATTAAAGGTTTCCAACAGTTCCTGTAATACTTGTACGATACTCCGTACGAATATCCCGAACGACGATTCATCCATAAGAATATCCTTCGAAATTTCCGGGTTGGATGGTATGACCCTCCTCCTGTCTGCATGCGTTTTTTTCTCCGACTCACTAAATATTTGTCTTCCAGTCACAATCCCGAAGATTTTGAGTTCAATAATTATATATTATTCTATGTAAACACTCTGACATGACATTTGACTGTCACTTTTCAAGTGATCATAGACTATTTTCAAAGGTTTTTTGTTAAATCTCTACTTTATCTATACATCAATGACGTAATTAATGACGTTTTTCCTCTACTCAACCTCACTCGAGGAACCTTTAGTAAAGGTATATTTTTAACTAAGCATACCATTTTCGAGGGTCCCTCCAATTCATTTGTAAAGTCACCTCGACTAAAATAAGGTTGAGGAAGATTGGAGGACACGTCTTAGAATGCGGGTGTAAGAATCGGTCTCTTTATATTATTTTTTACAAAGCGAAAAATGACAATCTTATGTTAGCCCATCCACCACATTAGTAGTAACTACACGAAGTTTTAAATGGTGCATGCATCTACCAGTTGTACCACGAAAGATTAACCCGCAACAACAATCAACTTCAACACTTTCGAAAAATATAAATATTGACTACATACGCGCGAACTTACGTGACAAAGTTACCGCTTATACTGGCTTTATATCTGCTCGTGTTTTACAAAAATAACAACATATTGCATATATGCTAATGCATATATAAATATTTAAACACAACAATGTGGTACTCAAATGACGTGACGTGATACACATGAATGAGAAAGTCTAAACTTGGCCTCTGTGTTATCGCATTATCTGCATTGTATCACTTGACAGCAAACATCAAGTAATCTAATATTTTTATGGTGCATGATGTTTATTTTTAACGGGTTGAAAAGAATTAGGTATATTGTTTCATACAAATTATTACATAATAATTGTAAGTATGTCATGACGATATGGCGATAGGCTCGCCCCCTATCACATCATGAGACGGAACACACAAGGCGAAATGTGTGTTCCCTGGTGGCGCCTCTGCCTACCCCTTCTGGGATAAAGGCGTGAGTTTATGTATGTCATGACGATGCATTTTAACTTGTAGAAGTAAAGATTATATTATAGTTTATCTTTGCTAAAATACTGAAGTATAAGTATGTTTTCACACTATTTTCACACAAGGCAAAACATCGAGATGACTTGGGTTTGCAAATATTACAGGTATGGATTTTACAATGTTTTTGCTTGAGAATGTTCGTTCAATTCAAATTGCTCGGTTCTATTTATGTAGATATTTATTTTTATTTTCTTTTACTTAAATGTTGCGTCAAGTAAGTAAATTTCAAGTTGTATATTTTTTGCATTTCTTTGTGGTATCTTGGACAAAGATCTTAAACTTATAAAAACACTGTTCCCGAGATAAGTTGAGCACGCGTCGACGAGTGAAGTCGTGAAAAATTCCGTAATTTATAAATAACTCAAACTGAAATGTGAAATATCATGAATATTAATCCTAATACTGGAATTTAAATCAAAGCTAGATAAAAAGTAGCTAATAATTGAGTAGACTTTCGTAGTGATGTTTGGTTTAAAGTAAAAAACTGCACTGCACGAAATAACGGACTTACACGTAACCTGTAACTGTCATGTCAAGAGGTTAGAATGTAGCTAGTGCTTTATTTTTAATTAGTTACATAGGTAATATGAAGATACGAATATTATAGAAATTACCGCTATGATTGTTACCTGTGATAAAAAATATTACTCTCATTTGAACAACGTGTTTTATTACAGAAACCATTATTCTTATACATTTCCTAATACGATATTGGAATTGTATACAATGCCTAGGAAATGTATACATTTCCTAGGATATGTATGTATAAAATAATTATTGAAAGAATATTTTATACATTTCCTAAATAGCTTCGGAATTGTATACATTTCCTAGGCAATGTATACAATTCCTAAATTTCATACATTTCCGGTAACATATCTACTACGTAATTTCCGTAACGACTCGACCGATTTTTACTGGATTTTCACTCAAAGGTAGCTATTACCTATTTTAACAAAAAAAAATTAGTCATTTATTAATTAATATACCCAATAGTCACGTACATGGTCCTGACCCCACATTAAGGTTAATTAAGTCTCATGTCGTGGATATCAGGAACTACGAGAGAAATTGGAGCTTATCATTGAGCTTATTAATTGATTTAAGTACTTAAGTAAGCTGCTTGTCATTGCAATGTAGCGCAATATAATATTCAATTAAGCGGCGTTAATCTATAAACGTAGTTGTATGAATGTAATCAGTTTAACATTGGATAAAATATTCTCCGAACCCACCATTCTTTGCTTCGTCGGGAATTAGGATGAATGAAAACAAGAGCACATGCATCGAAATTAATACGGATCACGGCTGAAATTGTCCCAGTTCACTCGACATATTAAAAAGGTCTTAGTTAAATTATTAAAAAAATGTTAAATTTATATTACTGGCAATATCTCATAAGATGGAGGCACGTTCATTTCAATTTAAAACAATAAAACTTCTAACGATCATTTTTCGGAAAGAAATTAACGATTCTTAAACTATAAAATAAACCAATAAATAATTATGTAGGTTGAAAGACAAAATACCATACCTACAACTGTTATTACTAGATAGAAAGAGAAAAAAAATGATAGGATGAGTCAGGAGTTTAATTCAAATGCGAGTATACACAGTTGCTATTCTTTCAAATTCGAATGGCATTTCGGTGCTATTAGTCATAATTGGAAACAAACAAAAATTAAATACTTAAAAAAAATCAATAATATAATAAATTTAATAATATAACAAATCACACAAACGGAGTTGCGGGCAACAGCTAGTTCTGAAATAATTTTACTTACAGATGTAAGCGGCTGAATTATTAATAACGGCGCCAACGTAGACGCTGAAATTTGTTATTTGTTCGTTAAATAACTTGACTATTAGGTACCTACTGTCTAGTTGAGCAACTTTTTAGGTAATTACGTAGGCAATATTCTCTACATGTTTATTACATACTTGCTGTTGTCCGGAATTCTCCGCGCGTGGAATTACAAAGTAATATGATAGGATATATGCATATATTTTTGCATGTAAAAATAAATTGAACTGTGCACAGACTAATCTCAGAATGATTTCCTTCTTTTTCTTGATGATAACGTAACTCATACAATTATTATAAAATTTGTTTATTTGTTCATGTCTATGAAGACGTCTTCAAAAAAGGAAAAAAAAATATGTTCGGCTGTGTCTATCTTTTAGGTATGTACATATGTTTACTAACTCCTTTGTTTTTCTGGATCGATTTAGACCATTCTTTTCACATATGATTTAATTCCGTTCCAGGTTGGACTCATTTTAATTTAATTGTCGTTGGACTTTCTGAGATACAGGAGGAAGTCCGTAAAATTAAATATAGGGTTTCGAAGATTATTTTCGACTTGAATTTAATACAGTTCCGATTTCCGAAGCGGATTTATCGTGTATCTGTATGTAACATAATATTATGTTCTTTTTCCGCGTTAAACGGCTGTACCGATTTTGATGAAGTGTAACATAGAGATATATTTGACCACGGAGACGGACATAGGTTACTTTTTATCGCGAAAAAAGGTACAGTTCTTGTGGGATGAGTCAGGAGTTTAATTCAAATACAAGTATACACAGTTGCTATTCTTTCAAATTCGAATGGTATTTCGGTGCTATTAGTCATCATTGGAAACAAACAAAAATTAGAAACTTTAGTCTTTAGGCACTGAGGAATTTGGAACGAGAAGACATCTAGTAGTTCCTTGAACGCCGCCTATCCGAGTTGAATTCCACAATAGACCTCTCTCTAAGTTAAACCTGCCTAACCAGATTACTTGTCCCAAATAGATTGTATTTTTTTTCTCTTTCTACCTTGTAATTTTGTAAATCACTGGTGTACAATAAACTTTTAAATAAATAAATAAATAGACATAGCTACTGGTCCACAACTTCGAGAGTGAATTTCCCAACTCCAATAGGGGTGGACACAACATTGACATTCGATATGGTCCTTGTTTTGTCTATGTTCATTTTAAATTAGATTGTCTAACGATTTGGCCAAGACTATTATGTCGTCGGTAAGGGATGTACGTACTCGTTGAGGAATATCCTCACCGTTGACGTTGGTGTTGAATTTATTTCACTCCAAAAGCTTGATGACATCTTCCGTCGGACAGTTAACAGTTACAACCTGTTGTCACATCACGCTTCTCTTGAGTGTTCTCCGTGCTTTGATTTTGTATTCAGACTGACATCGTGGCGTTTTGTACTGAACAAGTCAAGACTTCGATGTACTGTGTGTTATTTCTGAACTATGTCACAGCGCAGGTCTCTAACGAATCGAAGTTTTTTTCATAATCCTCAAACGCTTAACAAAGTGGCAAGTTATACTCCTCGTATTTTTATATAAAATTATTAATTTATGCAGAATAACTTACCATCTCTGTGGCATGATGTATTCATTAAACCTACCTAACTTTCCGAGCATAATATGGCTGTGGTCGATGGTGTTGTAACCTATCTTGAAACTGTTTTGTTCAGGAGACTTCTATACCTCTTGAAAACAGTTTGTAGACATGGTACATAAGTGAGATGACATTGGTATTTTTCAATAAGTCTATTTTATAACATTCAAATAAGTAGTATAAAAACGAATTCAAATAGTAAAATCTAAGTAATATAAAACTATAATTGGTATTTGTGTTTTAGAAAGCATTGCCATCGAACACATTGCCTGCAGTTAATAGTTACCTAATTAAAAACAATGACAGTCTTCGATGTCTCATTAGTATTTAAAAAAAAGGTCTGTGATTCAAATTCCATTTATCATGCACGTACATATTACAAAGTCAATCGAAAAACAAAATCAATATATTAAAATAATTTGAAACATAGGTGCTTTACGCCTTTAACCCCGACCCTCAAAATATAGATCCTTCCGTCAAAACATACCGGTATTTTCTAAGGGACGTGTACGCTGATTTTTTTAATGTCGATGATAAAGTGAGGGTTGATAAGTTGCTTGTCTGTGCAATGTATCTACTCGTATTTGTAATTAACGTCATGGCTGCATGTGTTACGGTTGATTGGAATGGTTTGAATGCCTCAGGTACCTATATGTCGCAATTACTGTGTTTATCTGCGCTGGTCTCAAATATAGTGTCAAATATTAGCTTTCATGAAACTTTTTCACCCGTAAAACTGCTATTTATTCTAGTCAGTGTACTCGTAGTATTCAATTGGATATTATGAAAATGTAGGTAAACGAATCCAGGTCACAATAAAACGAGCGCTGAACTTCTAAACAAAGCCGTCACGTGAGCTGTTGTTTTTTGTCTTAATCAACTGTAGCCAGGAGCCTAATGACCACTGTGGAACCGCCGTGTGACATGTTTGGATATTTGCTAGGTGATAACAACATTCATCATTCTATTGCTTGAACCATCCTTGTTTATCTATACATATAATAAAAATGTAAATGGTCGATGTCTGTACATGAAAGATATTTAAGAAATTTTAACGCGGGGAGTCCTTATAACAGTAACAGAATCCAAAACATTTTTTTTTAGAATTTTTGTCTGTCTGTCTGTCTGTCTGTCTGTCTGTCTGTATGTCTGTCTGTCTGTATGTTTGCTTGCGCATCACGCAAAAACTACTGCACCAAATGAGGTGCGGTTTTCACAGTTGTATTGCTGCAGGTTCAACTTAAAAACTGGTATATGTTGCATTTGCATACAGGGTGTTTCTTTTTGTTTGCTTACACATGACTCATAAACTACCGCACCAAATGAGATGCAGTTTTCACAATTACAATGGTGCAGGTCCGACTTAAAAACTGGTACATATTTCATTTACATACAGGATGTTTCTTTTTGTTTGCTTGCACATTACTCAAAAACTACCATACGAAATGAGATGCAGTTTTCACAGTAATATTGGTGCACGTCCAATTTGAAAACTGGTATAGATTTTATTTATAGACAGGGTGTTTCTTTTTATTTACTTGCGCATAACGCAAAAACTACAAGACGAAATGAGATGCTGTTTCACAGTTATATAGGTACAAGTCCAACTTAAAAACTGGTAAATGTCTTATTTACATACAGGGTGTTTCTTTGTATTATGGAAGATAAATGAGATAACTAATATTCCCCATATTAAAACTGGATTAACACTTAGGCTACATTTTATCCAGATAAATTAAGTGTTCCCGTGGGATGAGGACGGAAATCCGATATATTTGTTACTTTTTATACTCAAAGGGATGCGATGGGCGTGGATTACATACCTTGAGTGAGAATGAGATAGGACGGGCGGGATATAACGGGACGGGACGGGACGGGATGAGAAATACCAAATAATCTATACATGTATATTTTTTAAACAAAGTTAATCACGCAGACGAAGTTAGCGGGCAGAAGCTAGTTTTTAATATGTTTATCGTGTCACGAATAAGAAAACTATATGCTGTAGATTGCCAATAATACTTACTTAGTTATTTAAATTGTCATTGATAAAGATTTGTAAAACATTCTTGCATGGTATGTCTCAATTGGTATTTGGTAGTAATTACTATAAATAAAGTTAATAAACAAATAAGTGCGTGGTGGCCTGTTAGTAACGGACCAGACGCAGCTGCCAACATTTTCACGATGGTCTCGGGTTCAAATCTCAGGGAACACCTTTGGTTTTTCGGAGTCATGTGTGTATTGATAGTCAATCACCACATGAAGAAACCTGCATACCATAGCGATTTGTAAGATTTTCTATGGCATGTAAAGTTTGCCAACCCGCACTGCACCGGCGTGGTGGACTATATGGCCTAACCCCTCTCAATAGTACTCTCGATTGCAAAGGAGCTAGTGCCCTGTAGTGAGACGTACATGGGCTAATACTATACAGTTAAATACCAAACAAACAAAATAAGCGGATTTAAAAAGACAATAAAGTCACTTAGCAAAAAATCATTGTTTCTTAATACTTACTTATATTAAAATGTACATTAAAAAGTCGAGTGGAACCTCGTAATTATTTGACTAGACCGATAATACTTCGCCTCACTCGACTTGAAATTGATTTACATTGAATTAATTTAATCAAGCATCCATTGAATACGCGGCTCGTGCCCATTACCAACAATGGATTTTAATTACGATTATTTATGTATACATATATGGCCTAACGCCTCTCAATTAAACTCTCGAGGAGACCCGTGCTCTGCTGTGAGACGTACGTATATGCGCTGATACAGACAAGGTTTATTTATTTTATTTCGGTACGTATCCCCAAAAAGAAAGAAAGGTACAAGATATGAGGTTGGGTACGTATTTAACTCGAAGTACATGTATTGCATAGAGCAAACCGTTATTCATATAAATAGAAACTGATGCACGCGCAAACTGAACCCGGGCATCGTGCTGTACGTCTCGCAACTCACTTTAGTATGAATAGTGAATACGTGTACGCTCACGCGGTTCAATATTGATTTTGTATTATTCAATTCTTTTAAAACCCCTTAAAATGATCACCAATAACCTGGTAATTAAAGTTAAATAGTCTTAAACTATTTCGGGTGCGTTAATTTTTAAGGGAAGTGGATAAATGAAGACACAAAATATGTAGGCTTTGTGTAGGCAAATTTTTATCGTTTAGTCGTAACTAATTTTGTTTGGTACATTAACCTGCGCTTAAACGAAACCAACTTTAAATTATTTTAAAATTAACTAATAGAATATTTAGAAGAAGTAACAATGGCATCGTAATTAACATTAATTCAGTCCACTTTCGAGCTCTTCAAAACGCGGATTGACTTGAAACTATAAATACTTGTCAAGAAGCGATAAAGGACCGATTTTAAATTATTGTTAAAAAAGTATGTGATATTATATTAACCAGAAACTCAAAAAAAAATTTTTTTATACTAAATGTTGGTATTTGCGCGCAGCCTTTCTTTGTTATGATAGCCGTCGAAAGAGAATTTTCAGTAAAAAAAAATACGTTTAAAAAACTAAAAAGCACGCTTTAGTAACAGATCCAACTTAAAAAGTTGAAATAATTGATTTTTTATGGTTATAAAGCTAGGGTTTATAACCATTCATTTTATGGTTATAAAGCTAGGGTTCTTGAGAATAATTAATTGTAGGAATGCTTCATATCACAAGTATAGGAATAAATCAGGAAGCCTGAAAAATCCGTGAGTAACCTATGTTGTCTAATCAATGTAACCAACCGTAATGAAATTTGGCACGGAAATGGCCAGAGACCTAGAAATGTGCTTAGGTTAGTTTTTTCATAAAATTGGATTCCTGTCAAGAGATGACATCCTTCTTTCCTCGTAGCGAGCGAGAAAGACCTTATCAGATTTATTCAAACATTCGTTTACACTGTTTTTGAAATGTGAAATGGACTGGCGTAATTGTATAATGTATTTAGGCGAAGCTGGGTCGAATATCTTGTTATAACTACTTGGAAGTATTTTCTTTTCCATAATCATTGTCGGTATATAAAAACAGTTTATTCGTATCTATGATGTTGTGGGTATTTCCTGAGTTTGTGTTCTATTTGCTGACTGTTTTCTGAGTATGTTGGGATGGATTTAGGCGTCGCCAATAGTACGACTTTATACACAATTTTCATCCAAGTTCAACTAGTCACTTTTGTAGCGATAGTCATTTAATAGCCTTTTGTCAGTTAACCAATACAAAATTAATTAATTTTGACATCGGTCCGGACTGACAATAGTTAGTTCTAGTTGTTCGCCGCATAGCAATAGGTGTTTGTGAAAATTGCCGACTATTTCTAACGAAGTTATATGAGTCGTTTCTGAAAACTAATTTAATTATAGGTTCGTAATTCCACAGACTACATGTTTATCGTTTGACCTAATAAATTTTAGTTATTATTAGGGTTAATAGCTCAACGGAAAAATCAGGACATTTTTCTCAGAAACACGTGAGTTTGTCAAGTTGAAATAATTTACCTAATACGTAAGCCCATGGCCATTATTGCAGTAAAAAGGTGCCCAGCAGTGTTGCGAATATTAAACGTGAAAAATTAGTTGATGTATTCCAAAAATGATAGATTAGAAAATTGAAAGTAAGTCGCATGAAGAATAGAGGTTGAGGAGGATGCAAGTAAGGAGTACCTACCATCTCTCAAAAATCACTAAAAGTCATGTTGGACGTAATACACAACTTTCAAACATAAAAAACCCCTAGTAAGGTTCTTTTGTTCTTAAAAACTGTATGATAAAAACCTAGAGAACAGTAACCTAAAGAGTAGACCTAGGATCTAGAAATTTGGCAAAAGCCATAGGTCTTCTAGCATAACCATAGGAAAGTATCGAAATGAAAGCTAGATTTTTAGCAACGTGTCATGATTTTTTTTTTGTGACCCCTGTCTTTTAATTGCATTGGGCAATTCATTACGACATTTATCAATGTACCTATGGCAGAATATTATATCAACTTGAACGGATTTTTTTGTTGAAACTGAGTTATACTTTCGTTATTTTTTATATTTTATTTTAGTTCTGTCACAAAATTGGATCGTGGCCTATAGGAGTTGCAGTGATTACAAAGATTTTTTGTTATATTGCCTCATTGTTCAGGTAGCAGCGAAGAAAGAATGTATTATAATGACATGGGTTTAATTTTGAGCTCGCTAATTTATGTTACTTCCTTTATTCCACGGTGTAAATGGCCTATCTGAGTTTAATACGTTTCTTGAAACTATCGATCGTATTATAACCTACTTCAAGACAAGTTCAGAAGCCAAAAGCCTAATAATGACAGGACTTAAATTGTTTTGATATATTAGTTTAGAATAATTTTCTTACAAAATCAATTACTTATTTTATGATGTGTGCCTAGTGTAGGCTTATGCGTGGACGGAATATCGATTTCGTCTTTAGACATAGTTGTGTACCTAGTAGATATCGCGTCGCCATACAATACTGGGCGACGTTGTTTAGCGTTAAAAAAAAATATTACGTGCACAGTAAACGGAATCGCAGTCTTCGGAATATTTCGTTTATTTTTTTTTTATATACAGCCCACTGTAAAAGGTTCCCGTACCTACTCTTTGTTCCGGGGCGGTCAGCACGAAGCGTTCATAATTAACATGCTCTCTTATTTCCAAGGGTCTAGAAAAGGAAGTTATTATAATTTTACCTTGGCCTCGTTATAATATGTACTAAAATAAATTTACTGAACTTTTTTTTGAATATGGCACGACGAGCGGAATTTTTGTTCACAGATATCGTCTATTTTGATTTTCTTCAGTAACCTTAAACAACAATTTTGATTTAAGGCTCCCTCCTAAAATACACGATACTTAGCTGAGCATTTTCCTTTAATTTGCGCTAAAGGCAATAAACGTGCTCGGTGTAAATGAGCCTTAATTCCAAATTCCAGTAAGCAAGAGGCCAATATGTGTGTTGTTGGCGTATTGATATTACGTTATTAGGCATGTACATTGCATGCAGACGTAAATTACCTACTAATAATCTAATACGCTAAATATTCACAATGTTCCGTGCTCGCCCCTGGAGTACATGGATATTAACCAACATTGGCTTAATTATTTGCTCTAATATTAACCAGTGAATGACAAAGCAATTTGGCGTATTCCGTAGATCTATTAGCAAGTTAAATTAATGTAAGCCTACTACTATACAAGGGTCCTTAAATCTTATAAAGACGGGACATCAATGTTTTTTGAATTAAAAAAAAAATATTATATTTTAGTTTTTGTCCTAGAAATTCCTGAGGATTGTTATCATTTTCGAGATTATATTGAATCAATTCCTTCTGTTGATTATACTATACAAGTGCTACATGCGCCATTTTATGATTTTGAAGGGCCCTCACGATTTTTTTAAACTGTAATAATACTTACCTATTATGTTTTATTTCTTTATTTTATTTTACTAGTACAAAAACAAACTTTAAAATTTAACGTTTGGTTTACTAGAGTAATGGTACTAGGTGTAGTTCATCTCCGTTTTCATGAAGTCAACATAACGATTAAATGTGGTTTCAACGTAATAATGGAGACAGCATGAAGTTTCTTACCACTTGACACAACTACTCTTATGTTGGCCTGGCTACGGCGGAAGCATCCGGGATTATAGGAGCAAAATGATCCACAGCTTCATGGTGCGGCACAATAAGAGTTATTGAAAATCTTGGTTGAGGCCGAGATGGATGACACCACAAAGCTGTGGCTCTGCTAACCGGTATCTATGATAGAAACTAGCGCAGGGGACTTGATTGTACAAATCTCCAGATCATTAAAAAAATTAATAAAAAGGAAAACATGCAACTTTCAGAAAAATTAACTAATAGTGTCAATGTTATATTCTAACGCAAACTTATTGGAGCTACTGGAAAGTAAAATTATTCTACAACTAGCTTTTACCCTCGACGCCATTTTGATCTTCCTACATTTTATTGATGCGAATGCTTTCAAAGTCAACATTTAAGGGTCTCCAAACATCACTCCTCATGCTCCAATAAAAATCTGAATTCGTAGTCAGATTCGAAAACTGTTGCGACCATTTGATTTTTTCAGTTATTCGTTAGATACTAATATGTCTAAATCTATAAATTGGATTCGTGATTATTAATATACCCATGTGCTTTTATCGGTAATGCGTCTATCTACTTCACACAAATATCACGTCTGCTTAGGTCACTACATAAAATTCAAGCACGTTTATTCCTCTTGTTTACTTTTCCAAGCCCAGCTTGGAGAACGTTTCGATGTAGCCGAGCGGACACTTGATTCGGTCATCCGTAAGAAGGAGGAAAATCCTTCACTATTCCAAAGCGTAATATGTAACTCACAGAACGTTTTCTTATTATATTGAGAAATCATCTGTGATGTAATATGGTTAGCCATTTTGTATGTAGGAGAAATTTTGTGATGTATTACTAAATAAGAAGTTACTTCCTGGAGACTTCTGGTGAACTTAAATAATTATAGAAGGTAGCCGTTGGCCATTAAAATTTTGGTATGATCATAGCCCATAGGTTTGTTTTGCAGAATCATATTTGTTCTAATAGGAATTGGCAGCCAGTTGTTGAATCGTATGGGCGATGGATTGGCTCGCGCATATACTCGTATTGTAATTTAATGCTAGTGTCTGAGTAGTTATTCTGAAGTTTAACCTCTTTTATATAGACCTTACTAAGGAATATCAGTTTGTCAATTGGTACAAAAACGTGACCAAGACATTTAACAGGTAATTGTGGAAATTATGGCTACCGCGAAAAACGTTAGCTCTTGTATTTACGAAATTTTGTAACGTTCCGAAACAGATTTTAATAATTTGAACAAGAAGTTGTTTCTCGCACTTTAAAGACACGGAGTAGTGATACGGTCACAAAGTAATAAAAACTGGGAGTCTAGTGGAAGTCAGATTGTGCTATTTACATATTCCTGTATTGCTAACAGCCTGCATATTATAATATTAATTAAAACTTATAATACAGGGCAGTAATAAGTACTCTCTAATACGGTAATCAATCTGAACTAGAACTAATGAGGCTTTTCGATGAAGGTCTAAGCCGATCTCTTAACAAGTAACAGATCACGTATTGATTACTTACGTTGGTAATTAAGTATTACCTAATGACTAAATCTAATATGCTTAATAGGTATACTTAGAACAATTTTAGTAATGGAAATGAATTAGGTATCTTTATTTTTTGTTAATCCTTTTTAGTTACTCATGTAATTACGTAATGTATTATATGTCTACGTAATTTTGAATATTTTGTTATCAGATTACATCAAACAACTCGTTGCACGTTTGACACCTAGAAATGTATTTAATTTAGATCTTCATGTTTGTATAACTTAACCTACCTACTTTTTGTTCAGTAAGAAGGGTGGGGTCAAGTGTTTATTGGCAAAGGGAAGTTTACTCTCTAGCACTTCCATTAGTTCAACAAATAAATTAGTTACATTTCGCCAATATGTGATATCTTCGTAACGTACTTATAACGTTTTGAAAAGAAGGGAATAAGTGGCTGAGGTTATTAAAGAGGGTCGCGTGCTACTTAGTCACAATCGCATGTCGTAAGTTAAACATATTTCAGTTTTAATTATAACCCGCTACTCCCACCCAACATGGCATAGATGCATTGTTGTATTCAAGAAATAAATTATTGTATAAAAAACTTTGTAGTGGTATTTTATTTTATTTTTACATTAGGAGGATCCACAGGTACAATACAATGAAACACAAAAGTAATACGTAATTATTTTATATATAAGCGGACGTGATGATTGCTGCTGTAGACATATAATATAGATGTCTAAGTTGTAATAATAGGATCAACGTTGAGACACTTGATCCTTAAGAGCGTCCATGAATTTTAGTACTTGAGCAGGTCTGGAGAACACAAGTTCTCTTTGTTGTGCACTTCCGGCCCGACGCCGCGGCTCATCGCAGTGAACACTAAAATTTATCACAAAGAACGTAGACTTCAATAAAAATATCATGAGCTTCAATTGAAGTAAAAGACCGAGTCTGTATATCCCATAAATCTTTCTGTAGACTCATTTCTATCAATACGTTACGTTTTTCTGTAGAAATTATAATAATAATTCTTTCATCCTCCATTACACACGAAAACTTTGTGTAGCGCTTTGCCTGTAGGGAGCATACCTTATTATATACACGTAATATTTTCTCAGTTTTTGAAAAGGAACTCCAGGAAAATACAATAAAATATTTTGTGTCGGATACTTACAATGCCTCTGTTATTCATGATCGCATATTTGATCTGCCGTAGAGGCGTATGTTATAAAGGTTTTGAACTGGAAGGCATCGATGCAAAGAGGTTTGTTTGAATTCTGAAACTTTATACATACAAAGCCGTATTTACTGATGTTAAAAAAGTTAAACCGTAGTTCATGCATAATTAATTATTTTACATACAAATTTATTTGAAAATAACGTTCTACTTTTAAATTTAAATCTCTAACTGCCGTACTCAGAGACATTTAATGGCAATTAAATCATTACTTAGTGTAGTTAGATTTTACATAGAGAATCTATATGAAATATTATAAGATGATATTTCAGACCGGTTCAAAGGCAATTTTGCCGATGGATGGTTGCTTGCAGCCCTGCATTACTACCATCGGAACTCTCACACTCAGTGCCTCACGAATGGATAGTCATAAGTCAACGTCACAAATATATACAGGGTATATCAAGACTGCGACCGAAAACAAATCCAAGTGGTAATTTCAGTGGTTACAAACACAATGCAACTAAAGATTTCGCAAAAAAAAAAGCGACATTATTTTTGGCAATTTTTTAAAAATCATCGTGTTTAGGTGCTAAGTACCAAGTTTTTGTGAAAAAAGTAATTTAAACCCTTACGTACCATTGCGTCTTTAAAAATAAAAAGGTGTACATATCTAATTATTATAGGAAAACTATGTATATATCACCCAAATACAACGATAAGTAGAAAATTACAAAAATCCTGGCTTTGTTTTCGGTCGCAGTCTGGATATAACCTGTATGTACTTTAAATCATCGCATAAGCCATAGACAGTTTATTGGTATTTTGGTATAGGTCGTTAAAGCTATAGTACAAATGGGTCGGCCCTACCGGGGTGGTATTATATATTCTCACAGAAAACCGAAGTGATGCGTTTAATTCGATGGGTAAAATTGCTGAACGCCTAAAAACAGGTTTTGCTATCCGAATAGCGTCCACCATACACGTTGTTGATAATCCGTTATAGAGGAACACGCAAGTATGAAAGAGTTTTGGGTTCATTCGGTACGACCAGCTCGGCATGATATCTGTTAGGTGTGTGTTACAGATTCTTCTTTCACCGGTGAATTATATTATATAAAGTCTATTTGAGTTGCAAACAGCCCACGATTTTATATATTTGCCGTGCAAATATGAAAAATCAGCTTTGCCCTCTCATTATTTTTAAAGTAAAATTTCCACGCAGGTGGAACGCGCCCCGAGATCAGCCAGTGTACTTACGGTTTTACGAGGGGCGTGAGGTGAGATATTATAAGGTTTGACTATCGATGGGTGGATAATTTCCGCAACCGACTGAAAGCGTATTGATTCCCCGGCCAGGGAAACCCGTGGGCCGTAGAAATGGTTTTCCACTGACCACACGGGTTACAGTAAAGGGGTTTAATCGTGGCTATGCGCCAGGAGAACCTGCCTCACTTTGCCGCGTATAATATTGGGTGACACCGTAGTGTCGGTTGGCGAGCGGATGTGCGGTACCACAAGGATATGGGGGCCCTCTCGTCCAACGGATCAGTTCACCCATCTTCGGGTCGTTTGTAGTCCAGTGTCCGACGCGGCATTTAGAATACCCTACCTCTGGCCACTTATCAGTCTCTTGCTATTCTTTTACCTACTTTCATTCCATATTTTAAATTTAAAAATATTAAAAGACAATAACTGCGTCTGTTTCTGAATTGTATAGACTTGGTACCTATAATATCAAATCATATGGAGCGTTTTCCAAACTGAATTATAAATTAATAGATCTTGCTCCTTGGTTATACTAATATACAAAAACCGGCCAAGTGCATGTGGGAGAGGCGCACCGAGGGTTCCGTAGCACCACAAAATACTCGTAACTCACGCTCTAATAGACTATCTAGCCCACACAAACACTTTTTCTTTTCACTACTACCACTCTTGTAAGTTAGGAGGAACCAACTTTACAATAGGGCAAAATAATAAAAAATGACGAAGGGATAATTTCGCATGAATACACACATTAGCTGTGTAATTGAAAAAACTAACAACTACATAACACAAACTATTTGTCTGGTTGTAGCATGCAGCGTAAGTCCGGATGCCGTTCTACAAATTGCCACATTTTTATGATTTCCGAAACGTTCAGACTATAACTAAACTATTTCCACTGTTGGCGTAGTGTTTACGTAACCATATTACGAAACCGCACTGTGTGGCTCCCACACCGACTACCACTACTGGTATAAAAGTATCTAACGCTATCTTTTTTATTGTTCTTATGACATTAATTTGAAATTCCAATATTCCTTTCTGTATAGGGATTTTGGTTGGGAAAATTTTCTCTAATACTGAATACGTAAGTACTTACTTATCCACATACTATAGTTTTATTACCGACCACTTTAGCAAATATTGGAACAAAAAAATTCTGTCGAACCTATAAGCGGCTCTCAATACGCAGTCATGAAAATATTATATGAACCAACCCTACTCATCATGGACAACTTGAACAAGAAAACGCGTTACAATCTACCTATCCATATGTATAAATGTATAATCTAAAAACGAATACAAAAAATTGTTTACTTCTACAGGCGTTTAATTGCATTCTTTAAGGAATTATGTACATTCCTTAAAAAGATTTTACTAGCGGTGTCGCCCGCGTAATGCTGATTTTGTTAATCAATTTAAATTGTAGGTCGACACGAAGAGCATTCATATACAAACAAATATTTTTAGCCCTCGCCAACATTATTCTTTTTTTGATTAAACGTACCCTTTATCCTTTTCTGTAACCATGACAACGTGAGTTATGAAGTTATGATGATCGGTTAATCAGGCGTGCATGCCTAACAATATAAAAAAATAACATACATACATACATAAACTCACGCCTTTATCCCCGAAGGGGTAGGCAGAGGCGCCACTAGGACACCCACATTTCGCCTTGTATGTTCAGTCCCACGATGTGATAGGAGGCGAGCCTATCGCCATATCGGGCAAAAATTCCTGACTCCGGGCTGATAATGAATAGAAAAATCCAATATCACTTTGCCCGACCCGGGACTCGAACCCGAGACCTCAGCTTTGTAACCGTACCGTAATACAAATAATGCATTATTTCAAAACAAATCTCATTACCATAAAAAGATTATTACGAGGGTATTCATGGGTATACATGGGTATTCATACGTAGGTAGATAGTTATCTGCCCTGGTCTCCCCTATTGTCGGCTACACTGGTTTATAATCCACTTAGCAGAGCATCGTGTCAAAATTTCAATAAGAGTAGTTCGGTTACAATTCTATCAAATGCACATTTGGTTGCTCCCTTAGTTATATTCTTCCCCTGTGTATTGTTGAAGGAAAGTATTACGCGGCAGTTTACGAGATCTTAATGTATTACAAAAGTGGGGTCCCTTTATGTATTTGTATACCTACCTACTATGAGCCACTATTTAATCAAATGCAGTAAAAATAAGAACTAAAGGTATTTGCTTAAATATCTATGTTATGATTACGTTATGATTGAAAACAAATGTTAATAACTTAAGGTATTACATATTACGAGTATTACATTTTAACGGCAGTTTCCTAGCCATCACATATGTTAATCGGCTAGTTGTAGGAATACTTGACTAATGTCTTCACCACCGACCGCTTAATCAATCAATGTAGGTATTCAACCTATTAACACACCCACTAACTGAGAACCTATTTTTGTTTTACGGCCGGAACACATCCTAGTAGTCATTTCAGTTACTTGAAAATGAAAGTGAAAATAATTTATAAAATATATTAAAATGTTCCACATCATTTAGATTCAGACATTTTTTTGTTCTACCACCCGGTTGGGAAAGCGGTTTTCACTAGACAAAAGCGGGCAAGAAACTCTAGTGTTGCTCTTTTCAAAACCAGTTTACAATAAATTAATTATACAAAAGTTACAAGTTGGTTTAAATCCGAGCAGTTCATTAATAGTTTGTTATATTTTTTAAGCATTAAATAATATATTTTAATATGAATATGATTACGTTACTTAATACGGGTAAGTGACGCGAAGTCGCCCAGAACGAAGAATCAGTATACTCTGCTTCACCAACGCAGTGAATAATTCTGAAAGCCTTAAGTAATCAATCAGTCAGTTATAATGTAAGCAAATCGGATAGACCAGTCCACGTAAGCAGCATCCGTGTCAGCCATCGGCCACCTCAACCATGTTACAAAGAAGTGACCGACCCGGCACACGACGCCACTGCAAGGACAGACTTTTAAGCGATAATTACATGCCCAATTGCTTACAAAGCAAAATAAAATATGCTGGGTTACTTAATATATGTATATTATATTATACTGAATTTATGTATATTATATTCATATGTATATTATATTATATTTATTATTACGGACATTCACTAAATTTCAATAATATTCTTCACGTGGACATCGAGCTCAAGTATTTCAAAAACTATTCAATAAGACTGAGCTGTTTATATGGATCCAAAAATACATCAAGTATATTAAATTCAAATACACAAATAGGTACTAGTTAAATGTTAATAATGGTATTTTTAGTTATTTCGTACAATTTGATTTGGACAATAACATAATATAAAGAACCAGTGGCGAAGGCTCCATATAACTCGATTCCTACCGGCTTACCTTTTGTAATTTTAAATACACCATTCACCATATACCCAACGAGCACAGTGCAATTTTGTGAAAGTTTGTAGCAAGTGTTTGTATAAATATCGTAAGTACTAATAAGCGAATATGTCACTCAATATCGTACGTACATAGCTGAGTAAAGTATAAGTATGAGTACTTGCTAATTTAATAAAACTAGTCACCAGAAATATCGGCTTCCCATTTGAAAAAAGTCACCCTTCGCCACTGTAAAGAACCTATTTCATGTCGAAAGATAACGTTCGGTAAAATGTTGTTTGTATTAAATGGAAGTGATTTATCTTTATTGCAATTTTTGTGTAGCGTAAACATGATAATTAGCATTAAACAGGGCAAAAGTTAACAGCGGAATATACAAATTTAGTTAAATATTTTCTTTCTGTCGTTGGTATAACTACGTCAGGATTAAACGTACTGAAAGAACGAAATTATAGACGAAATTTATCTCAGTTCAGCTCAAGTATCCAGGCCATCAGTAATTGACAATTGGAGCGTTTCAGATATGTTGGAGCCAAACGTAGGGAGCGGGGGCAACGCCACTTCCACGTGTCTACATCAGACATTTTACTTGCTATATATAGCGCAATACTGTAAAGATAATTATTGTTGTCCTCGTAGGCAGTCGATGGATCTCACTACTTTCAAACCATTATTTTTTCATATACCTAATTGAATTTATTTACCTGTACGTTTGTGAAAATATTGTTATTTGCTGGTAAATAGTTGTGACATCGATCAAAAATTGAGTTTTTTTTTTATACAATTGGTCCAGCAAACGAGCATCTGATGGTAAGTGATCACTGCCGCCCATAAACACTCACACCGTTTAAAACATAGATGTGTTGCCGAACCATCAAATCGAGAGGGGAACGGAAAGGAAAAAGGATTGCAAGAGGAAACGAGTATTGAACATCCAGCAATCTCACTTACCGAACGAAACGCGACGGCAAACCTGTCACTTGACGTCGATCTCCTGGGAGACAGTGGTACCGGCCCAGACGAGTCTGTCCATCAGCGGCATCAGCGTAATTGGGTATTTGACTATAATCGAATTTTTGTATTATTTTGCAGACAAACAGAAGCGCCATTAAAACAAAACAGTTTTGTGAAAACAGTGATAAAGTAGCTTGTAACATGAGGCAAATATTAGTATTTTAAATGAAAGAGTGGGGACGTAGTGGGGACATCTTACCGTCTCTTTCACACCCGCACGCTATTATGCACTATAATGCACAGTGACGTCACTTACTTTGTTTTGCATCCCTTTTCTATTACCCCCACTACTAGATTTTAAAAGTTTCTAACTTTTTTAATTCTGAATGGATTTAGAAAATTCTTTGTTTGCTAGATTTCGGATATGAATACTTTTTGATTAATCCAATAAAAAAAAATGAGTCAAATACCCTATTCTACCACTTTGTGTCTGGAGCTTTTAATAGCCCGTTGACAATTTTATACACTTAACTAACACCGGGTGAAATAAACACACTATATTACAGACCCAAATACTACTTGTATGTATATATTCAACGGCGAATTGAATCCATTGTTATTGGAGAATAAATGAGATAGCTATATAGTACAGGATCCCTGGTACACTCTTCATCATTTATTACTAACAAGCTGATTTTTCGTGAGTAGCTTCCTTTTGACTAGACGCCCAACTTTTTCCTTACAGTAATGTTGGTAAACGGTAGCTTAATGGGGTAGCAAGGATAAAACATGTTGATTTGACGAATTTTAAAAATTGATTACTAACTGAATTTTTCTTTGTTGATTATCGAGATAATTATCTAAATAACGTGAAAAAATATTTGTCCTACAAAATATAAGGTTTTGTTAGGGAGTCCCCCCTCTCCAACATGTATCATAAACAAGGTCATGAAAAATAATTACTAACCAGCTGATCTTTTTTTTATTGGTTAGCTAACATTTGCATAGTTTACCACCCACAGTGTCCTACAAATTGCGTGGTATGTCATCTTGGTCCTACGCTCAAAAGTTGTCAAAACCGCAGGACTTTTTTTTTTATTAGTAACTGTAGGACAAAGGTATCACGTGATAAGTTAATATATATTTCGTCCAAATAAAACAATGTCCTACAAAAAGAAAGGTATGTTTTATTAGTCCTACAAGACTTGTAATTTTTGAGTATATCAAATGAAAGGAAATATATGTATATAGGTAAATAATATAATCATACAATTAAATAATGTCTACATAAATATCAGCGAGCGTCACCGCGATTGAAAATTGAACTTACATTAAATAAATTCTTAGTAAAATATAGATAAGAATATAAATTTAAATCATACAGAAATTAAATTATTTTTCTATGCAATATAAAATATATTGAATGGCAATTGATAATTTAATTTACTGGCATTTTCGAGAAAAACCGAGCTTTTCCGAGCATAACCGAACTCTCCGACTGTAAATGGGGTAAATTAAAAATACGTGGAAACAAATTTTACTATTTTCAAAAATATATCTATAAATATATAAAATATATAAATTTTTATCAATTTTCAAATATAGTTATTTTATAAATTAAATTTTTGAAGAAAATATGAAAAATATACTTTCTATAATTGGCGTGGCGCAATTGGTTGACGCCGCCTGTGAAACGAGAGGCCGCAGGTTCGATCCCCGCAACGAAACGGGTCTGGGTGTTTGTGAGACCGAAAAGTCTCTCGTAGTTTCTGATACCCACGACACAAGATTCGATCTTAGTGTGGGGTCAGGACTATGTATGCTGGGTGTATTTATTATTATTTATTATTATTCAAAGAATACAGCAAAGCTTACAGATTTTTTTTCTGGATGATTACGTAAAAATATGAACTTACAAAACTAAAATTTATTTATTAAAAAAAAAACAATGGACTTACTATTCATAAGACAAATATTTAGATTTTTCTCTAAATTCCTTGTAACAAGAGGAATGATAACCTATTATTTCATCACTCCAACTTTCAGGCAATATAGCATCACAATATTTGTGTTTATAATGCTTTCGAGCAGATAAAAAAGTCTTACAAGAAAGATTAAATTAAATCTCTATAAATTTTTTTATATCTTCTCTTTTTCCGCGAAAATTAGAGTTTTCTGGTAATAAATTACACCAAAAAACACTCCATTATTATTTTACTGCACAGATTACTATTCAAATTATTTTTCGAATGACGAATAAAATACGAGGTTGACTAAAAAGAACTTTAAATGGTTATGATCAACACCGGCATAGGGAAGCATGGAATACCTAGTCCACAGTAAAGAATGCGTTGCGCATGCATTTGTGAGTAAGGATAATAGTGTGCCTCAGCTCCAATAGCAAAATGTACAAAATAATATAATTTTTAATATCATGAATTTCAACTATGTAACTGGAGGACTGGAATAACGTACCACGCAATTTGTAGGACAATGTGGGTGGTAAACTATGCAAATGTTAGCTAACCAATAAAAAAAAGATCAGCTGGTTAGTAATTATTTTTCATGACCTTATTTATGATACATAGGTATTGGAGAGGGGGGACTCTCTGATAAAACCTTATATTTTGTAGGACAAATGTTTTTCCACATTACTTTGATAATTATCTCGATAATTAACAAAACGAAATTCGGTTAGTAATACATTTTATTAATTCGTCAAATCAACATATTTCATTCCTATTATCTTAGTTATAAACCACAATCGAGAATTTCCGTACAAGATTTGTTGGGCGTCTCATTGAAACGAAGCTATTCTCGAACACTCAGCTTGATAGTAATTATTTTTACATTAAGTATAAGTACTACAACTTTTGAGCGTAGGACCAAGATGACATACCACACAATTTGTAGGACAATGTGGGTGGTAAACTATGCAAATGTTAGCTAACCAATAAAAAAAAGATCAGCTGGTTAGTAATTATTTTTCATGACCTTGTTTATGATACATGTTGGAGAGGGGGGACTCCCTAACAAAACCTTATATTTTGTAGGACAAATATTTTTTCACGTTATTTAGATAATTATCTCGATAATCAACAAAGAAAAATTCAGTTAGTAATCAATTTTTAAAATTCGTCAAATCATCATGTTTTATCCTTGCTACCCCATTAAGCTACCGTTTACCAACATTACTGTAAGGAAAAAGTTGGGCGTCTAGTCAAAAGGAAGCTACTCACGAAAAATCAGCTTGTTAGTAATAAATTATGAAGATTGTACCAGGGAACCTGTACTTATGCAATGGATGGACATATTATGCCTATTCCCTGTATAATGAAAATGACAAATTTTAACAATTGTAAATACTTATGTATTCAATAGCAACTGGCTTTTAATATTGTTTCGTAATGACAAATGAATATTGAGCTTAAAGAAAAAAATAAAGAAAGAAAGGCATATTTACATTTAGCTTACAGTATTATTCACGCATTATAGACATTTATTTACACATACGACGTTATTGAACTTTTACGTTTGTATAGTTCACGGCACAATCATCTTCACTGGCATAGAATCAACCAAAACCTTATTTTTTCAAAAATTACTGGTAACTGGGAGTATCATTCGCCAGACTGCGAGGAAGATAGTTACACTTACAAGACAGCAATCTTACATTTTGCAGGATTTCACTTCGATATTTTAAAACCCAACGCATTGGAAGCCTAAGAAACTGCTCAAAAATACGTCCCTTTGGTAACCAGAAATTGATCTGGAACGACGGTTTTGTTATCTGGGTCATTTTTTACGTAGCATATCAATGTGTCCCTTTCAATAATATCTTTAAGTGAATTACAGCCATACTTATTATAACTCTTAAAGCACAATTGGCTACAATGAATCCAATCTGGGTGGCACAAATATACGAACTATTTAACGAATACATTTTTTGAATGAGAAAATAAAGGAAAAAAAATACGCCTCATTTTGTAAATAACAGACAACTTTGCATTTACATAATTTGATTTCCGATTCTTGTCATTACTTACAGCTATGAATACGTATTTGAATATTTTAAATATTTGGTATGAGCATTCAGTACACAAAATAGTATATTATGCAAGTACGTATAGAACTGTAATAGGCTGGATCCACACGGTGCGGCGCGTTGCGTCGACGCAATGTACGATTTTGACACATTTTTGGGCACAAAGGCGCTTCATCGCAGCGTTGCTACAAAGCAGTCGTAACGTTTCAACGACGCAGTGCAGTGGCGACGCAGTTAAGGCGTGTATTTGTTGTGAAATGCAATTTTCAACATACAACACTACTGAGCGCTGCCGCTCTGGCGACGCAATGAGTACACCCACAAGTACACCCCTCCCTCCTCTCGAGAGCGACAGTCCGTTGTGTGTGCGTCGTCGTGTCGACGCTGTCGTTACGCGCCGTGTGGACCCAGCCTTATTGTTAAACAAAATAATCTATATCATTGATTAGTATTGGAATTAGTCCCTCTGCTACTGATAATTTAATACTACAACTATTATTAAAATTACTTGCTCTGCAAACTATTTTAACACTTATTTATTTAAACTAGCAATGAAATCTTAATCAATGCCAGTAAGTATTGCATACCCGTGAAATGATAGACAAATACCTTTTATGTAATTTGAGGTTTAAATTAAGCTACAACATATTATGTTAGCTCGGATAATATAATAAATACATAGAAAGAAAGAAAATCCGGGCAAGTATGATAAGAACTCGGCTGTCCGTATTAAAACACTGAAATTAAAAAATATAACATTGAAATTATAAAATAAATATATAAACAGATATATTTTTTGTTTTCTAAACCAATGAGTACAGTAAAAATTCTAAACAAAGTTAAGCATCAGATTTTAAAATGTAGTTACTTCTAATATACATACACCTAACTTTAGAATTCTCGAACATATATTATACAGGGTGTACAAGAGAATGGCGCACTAGCTAAGTTGGGCGCAAGGGCATAATATTAATATGATAATAAAAGAATAATATTTGGAAAATACTTATCCGTTTTGGAGTTATGGCCGTTTAAAGTTTTAAGTATTATCATCACAATTTCGCAAAAAAACAATTGAAATGGGTAAAGAACAAGATTTTAACATATACGTATTTTTTCGTTTCGTTCTTAATTAAATGGTTAACGAAATATACCACGAAAACATTTTTTATCAGCAACAAAAATTTCATAGACTTCGCCTTAACATATTTCACAAATAGGCCAGGTCATTAACTCTCAGCTGTATACTTTATCCTTCTCTAATTTTACAAAAATGTATTTTTTGTTTCATTTCAAAGAAATAAAACAGTTAAACAGGGGCGTACTTAGATTTATAGCGTCAACAAATTCACAACATAATAACTAGGTAGGTATAGTTGCATCGTGCATGGATCGAGTTTTTTGTCATTATTTTCCTTAAGGTGTCACAAATCTAAACTCTAAGATACCAATAAATCACGCTGGTCCTCTGTTAAACCATGTTGTACCATGCAAATTTATTAATTACAAACGTTTTAGTAATACGTTATTTAAATTATCTAAGTAATTAATATTCATTAAAATTTCTTTTTACGCAATTACACTGATAAATAAAAAATAAGATATTAAAATGATTGCAGAATTCGGCCCATTTCATAAAGGAAGCCGAAGGTCACTGTGTACTCGTCGGAACTTTGTCGGAACTAGCGCGGCTCGATTATTCTTCCTTTGAGCTCGCCGCTTCCGAGTTTGAGTGACACTAATACCATTGGCGGTGTTTTGTGTGCGTTACTCAAAGGATGACCGCCACGTTAGGGTGTGTTCACACTTCACACTTAGTACAACTTAATTTGGTTAGGTACTTGGATAATTAGAGTTACGTAAAAACGGAAGATCATAATGGATTGATAAAATGATCGTTACTCTCCCCTGAGATATTAATCTTATTTAAATGTGTTAAAATAGTTACATAATTTGATCCATTCAGTTACAAGACCGCCTTTGCTTATGATTTAATAAATATTAATAATTATGTTGCTTTAAAGTGATGAAAATGTTCTAAAATCTCATACTACAAGCGAAATTTAAAAAATCATTGTAGCCGAATAAATGGAGTTTACTTAAGAAATAGCATATTATGATATTAAATTAGTGATAACAGTAAAAACTTGTATCAATTTTGGAATTTTTTTTGTTATGAAATGAAATAGGTGTAAAAGTGTCTAATGTGAACAAGCCTTTATTTTTCGTTTTTCGAAAAAAATATTTATCTTTTATTAGTTGAATTCGGACTACGTTCGGGTGTACATGTATTTGTCGTGTATATTAGTATTATTAACTCGTGTTCAGTTACTTTGATAGAATTTTATCAATTTTGACGTAGGTACGGAATATCCTATGGTATTTATTGTGAAGTGTTAGTTTAATATCTAAGTGTATTTCGGGCATTGCAATGACGATGAGTTCGTGGCTAAAACGGTAGAATACTTTGGTGAGTTGTGCAAAATTACGCGAAGTTGAATCAAACACGTTGCATCGGAAGACTGAGCGACGGCTCTGTGTACACATAGTACATTTTACGTGTCTAATGAAGTGAATTATAAACGTAAAAGTGTTGTATGTTATCAAATTGTGGCAGTGCTTTCGTGCGGGATTTTGGCAGGTCCAGCACGTACCTCCTTACCTAAGGTACCTATTTACGGCTTAAATTATAGGGTTAGTTATTATTTATTTTATAATCATTAGCGGCACTTAAGCAGTACGCTTGAATTATTGTAGGTCTTCTGCCCATGTTCTCTAGATACCATATTCTACGGTTCGTTCAATGCTAAATTCTTATTTCCTAATTATGTACACTAAGTGGCGTAGCAATCATGTAGTTTTAATCACCTATTATAGAGAAGTATTCCTACTTATCTGTTGTGGAGCGACCCGTTCAGTTGTAGGGTTCAATCACTTTGGCGTAATATGTTAAGGGGAAGCACGTGTGATGGTAATTCTTGATTTCTCGGCATCTTTGTTATTATCAAAGTACGCTATGAAAATGCATCATAATCTAGACGTAATCACGATTTACTAAAATGTATATTAGCAGGTGCGCCATTCTCTTGTACACCCTGTATACTAAAACTTTAATTACAGATACAAATTAATTTGTGCTATTATTATTTTTCATATTTTTCCATACTTAAAATGGAAAACGGAACACTTGTAGGATAATTTTGTTGTCCTTCTGTCTGTCTGTCAATAAAACCTGTAGAATAATTTCCATTTAGAATCACGGAAGCAAAAGCGAAGTTTCATGATATAAGGATAGGAATAAATCCAAATGGTATTCAAAAAATTGATGTTGTATTTATTATTATTATCAGCCCTTTAATTCCCACTGCTGGGCAAGGGAAATAATTCCGTGATCATTGAGATACTACAACTCAATGCCCGTGATTGGAAACATATGCTTGCTGTTGTGAATTCATCATTATTCATGACTCCGGAAGAACAATTTTTTTTATAATAGATGAAAATGTTCACAAACGCACTAATAAAATATAGGACAGCACAAACTAAGTTTATACCATTCAGTCGACAGAAGCAAAAGTAGAATGCACATCTAATTAAGCTAAGCTAAGTTATTCCACTTGCCGAATCGCAATAAGTTATTTTGGGGTTCGTAATTAAATTATGAGTATCCCTTTGGCGGGTTCGTGGGCTTAATAAAAGCGTAATAGTTATATTTCGGAGGCGGGTTGGTGCTTGGTTGCGCAATTACAGCGATTATGGGGGACTCGGCTGCCAGGGAACCGAATGAGATGGTTATGTGTTTGTTTGATTTATATTTTTTACAAGATTGTTGTGTAATATGAGAACGCGATATTCAGTTATGTTCTTATGAAAATCGCGGTTGTTTATGTCTACTGTCGGATTACATTAGACCTATATATTATGTTATATTTGTTGTTTATATGTATGAAACATGACTTTTATATTACATGTAATAGATTATAGAGCTATGTATACACACGTGTATCACAACAAAATAATAAGGGTCTTTTGAGATATGAAACAACGAATAAAATAAGGCAAACTAACTACATACATTGGAAATAATATGTCATAGTTAATATTTATACTGTTTTTGAAATTCGGCTTCGTGGAGTAGCTGATTAAGAGCCGGCAATAAAACGAAAAGCTGAGGGTTCCATCTCCGCACCGAAACAATTAATGTTTGTGTGGTTTAGAAATATTTCTTTCGGATGTGGTTGTTTCATAGACCAGAAAGTCTCTCGTAATTTATGACAACCACGACACAAGACTAAGTATCCTACTTTGTGGGCAGGAATATTTGCGCTTTGTATTTATTTATATATATTGATTAAGCTGGCATGGCTGTGTAACAACTAACTACCCTAAATGGATCTTATTAAATATTTTTTTTAAATATTTTACTCACTGTTAACAAGTGTACGTATTGTAATTACCTTCTGGCTAAGGCAATTCTTGAAAGAATAACAATTTATAATTTAACGAAGCCTAATTTAAAAGCCTTAAAGTGAATTTCAATTAGCGATAGTATCAAAGAAGCCGCTGATCTCAATTTATTTTAGATCGTGATAAATCATCCGATATAAAGTGTCTATCCCCTCGTTTGCGTAGCCTCCCCAGTGTTATTCTACGTGCCAAATTGACAAAATTTATGCAACAGCCGTACCACACCCTATCTCGAACACATCAGATGTCATAATTGCAGAGGGGTTTTTACATCTGAATAATAGATTACAAAGCGCAATATATATTTTAATTGATGCGACTTGATGCGGCGCCATTAAGACATCACTACTTTATTTCAATAAATTAAGTTGAAGTTAGAATACGTAGATCTCTAAATAGTAACAGTTTTGTAAGAAATATAATGATAATGAAATTTTAGCGGTATCTACTAACCATAACTTTTATTTTATTACATTTTTGATTAATTCAATTACAATAATAAATCATTGCATTGAGTTCGACAGTCTACTGTCTAGAAAGCACAGAAGGTTTGAAAAACGGAAGTCGGAACTTAGAACTCCAAGCCTAAAACGTGTGTAGCCTAAAAAGTTATGTGAATATTTCTAGTTAAATGTATTTTTATTTTCTATATAAGCAGACGAACAAGCGTCCCGTCTAAGGGGAAACGACCAATGCCTCTTTTGTGCTTTTATACTGCCAGGAGCAAAGTCTAGCCACTATCTACGGTGCGGGAAAATTCTCTATATCTATAAATAGTCACTCATTGTAAATTATAATAATTAACATCAATAAATTATGTTTACGTAAACCTACATACTATAGCCTTCAAAGTATTTTGATTTTAAAGAAAGACAAAATATTCGGAAGCTAAAATAGGTGTTAAATCTGTCTATGTTGTGTTATTATTCTAAATTATCTATGAACTGCTATTATTCTAAATTATTTATGAACTGCTCTGAATTTAACTACGCTGAAACCTCTGTATGATTATTGTATTGTAAACTTATTTTGAAAAGAGCAACGCTAGAGTTTCTTGCCCGTTCTTCTCTGGCGAAAACAGCCTTGTGAACCGGGTGGTAGTGGAAAAAAGTGACTGAATCTAAATAATGTATGACATTTCATGGGTTCAATAAATATTTTCATTTTCATTTCATTTCATATGAATAAGGCTATAAGTATTTTGTTTTGTGAGGATAAAAAGAATGACAACTTTGAAAAAAAGCACGGAGTAGCTTCATTTATGATTTTTGAACGTTTTTGAAGCTCCTGTTAAAATTCAAATACTCAAAGGAAAATAACCTGTATATTCTATGTAAGTTGTTACGTATCTTGCTATTCAATATGAAAATCTTCCGAACTGTGCACAAGTCGTAAATTCTACAAAACGGAAACCAAATCGAAAACATGAAACCTTTATTTTTATTTCACCAACCTTTTTGGAGAGGGCCGCAGTTTTATGAATAAAATGTAGGTTGTAGCATTGTTATAAAGCTCTTTATGTTGTTGATAGTATCACTACTTACATATTTAATAACGTCAAATTAAACACGATTTAATTAAATTAAATTCCCTTTACATAATATTACCTCTTTACATATAACAAAATAGCTTAGACTTAAACTATAATGGCGATAATTTCCAAGGGTTAAAAAACAACTCATATGGCGCTTCATTTTGAAATACCAACAGTAAAGTTAAAACTTAATATTAATAATTAACTACGTAAGTCATAGATAAGTTATTGTATCGTCTAATGCTTCTTCACCCTATCTCCATAGTTCTAAATGTTATTAATCCGTGTTCAAATTGAATCTGCAATCTTCGACACAGAAATCCAATTTTTAACCAGAGCGTCCATAGGTCATCATAGTTTAAAGTTAATTTAAAAGTAAATAGAGAAGTTAAATATGATTTTTTTTATTGAATTGCTGATCTGACATCGATGATTGGCATCGCAAATGTCTTCATACATCAGATACACTAACGCCAGAATATTATGCCCCCACTTAAATATTATGTTATACTTAGGGCCTCGTTCACCATCTTCAAGTAAACCGTTGATTACTTACGTTTTGATTAACGTTATTTGACAAGCAAATGTGCAGAGTATCTTCCGTCGATTTCACAAGTGAAAATAAAGTAAAGTGCTGGTTAAGTGAATGACTTAAGAAATTGAACGAATCATTCGTTCAATATTGCGTCAAATGTTCCTCGCCCTGCCTCCCGCTAAAGTGTCAACGTGTTTTTTCTTAAAAAAAAAAGGAGGTTGAGATTTTAACCTTATTATAACCATTAAGTAAATACGCTAATCGGCAGACGATGCAGCCAGTAAGTTACTTATTAATGTAATCATAGGATTAGTATTACTGGAGCATGGTGAAATCGACACATGATGTTACGGATGACTTTTACTGATGATTAGCCTAATCAACGATTTACTTGAAGATGGTGAACGAGGCCCTTAAAGTACTGACTAAGTAAGACGTGCATAGTTAAGTGTAACTCAATACTTGAATGACGTTTGAGTATTCGGGAGTTAGACTAATGTTGAAATAACAAAGAAAGCAAGCATAAGGTGGACAAACGACATTATATATATTATAGTTTCTTTTACGGTGTAGGTATATTGTGTTAATATACTGTATTAAATGTTAACAACCCATAAACCGCGCGGTAATATTTTTGTTCCATATGGGGCTTCACTTTTGCACTGATATACCGATGAATATATCTATCACGAGTTAGCCAGTTAGTTAGCTTTAGAATTCAAATATTACCATCGAATATTAAAACGAAGAAACTTCAACAGGCAACTAGCATAGTAAAATGTATAAATAGTATTTTACGCGTTATAAACGAGATGGGGATGAAAATAAAATTTCGGTTGCTCATCTTTTTCGCAAACTCCCGATCCCCGAGCCTGCGCTCCCCTCTTGGTTTTTTTACCCTAATGATTGCTCTGGGGTCTTTCAAACCATTGTTTATTTTGCAGCAAAGATTGCAATTGTTTCTCTACGAGGCTGTTGTTATTTTTATTAAAACTGTCTTATAGAAAGCGTGTAATCGTGGATTACAAAATGTGTACTTGTCTACAAACTATCTTGCTTTGTTTTTATTACTATATAGGTAACATTTGTAATCACAACACGTTTTTTATACTTGCATGACAAAGTGACCACAATTAACCTGATGGCATTGCTTTGCAGTCAGAATTCTATTTCGTGTACGGCCATCATAGGCTCTTGTTGAATGTTATACGATATTTACTATTTCATGTTGCTTCAAAATATATAAATTTTCATGAACTAAATGATCTATATCTATACTTATAATAATTATTACATACATACATACATAAACTCCCGCCTTTATCTCCGAAGGGGTAGGCAGAGGCGCCACCAGGACACCCAAATTTCGCCTTGCATGTTCCGTCCCACGATGTGATAGGGGGCGAGCCTATCGCCATATCGAGCACAAATTCCTGACTCCGGGCTGATAATGAATAGAAAAATCCAATATCAGTTTGCCCGACCCGGGATTCGAACCCGAGACCTCAGCTTTGTAACCGTACCGTAATACAACTACGCCACCGAGGAGTTTTTTACTTTATTAGTCTTATAATCGATATCAGTGGAGTGGTATGAAAATATCTGGGCCCAGATAGCTGGGCCGGGCCGCTATTATCTATTACGAGTATTACCTATATTCTGATTATTTGTTTTAGTTTTTACAGGGTTGTGATAATAATTATTGAAATGTAAGCCTTAATTACAAAGCCTAATTATACCTACAGTATTAGTATTGAATTTTTTTATTATAACATATCTACTAACGCGCCAAGCAAAATTATCGCTCTCAATACCACCACAAACTAGTGGTTGTCCGTCGAAAATCAATGAACCAAAATAATTGTCGCGGTTCCCACAGAGCGTAAGCAACAGAATCACCTCGGCCTGCCGATCCCCAGAGCACGAGGACTATCTACAAAACACCGCAACGACTAAATTGCCTCTGGCGACGCGTAAAAAGCAATGAAAGCGTTTTCACATGGCTAGTTTTCATTTCACCGACACCCCTTCGATCCCTAAGGAATTCCAAATAGTATATGCAGACCCTAATAATGCCGGAGGGAAGCCGATAGATCTCCCGGTGCAGTCTTCTCCCCTCAGAGCCAATGCGTGGGTACGTACTAATAGAAATTTTATCAAAGCCCTCAACTTTAATATTTTATCTCGGCGGACATGTGGAGTTAATCGCGGGGAAACAAATAACAAGTAACGATATTGTTGATCAAAAACCTTTCAGGACAAAGCGTCAAAATCAATAAATGAGATTTAATATGAATCTTTTTGACAAAATGGCTTGAGATTTTTTATAGGTGTTTCAGTAAATTATAATAGCGATTAATTAATAAAAGTAGATAGAGTACCTTCCGAAATATTTATAGCTTTACCTACTCATTATCTCCATTAGGATTACTATGTTGACAATAGAGTTCCGTAAAATATGTGTTTTCTACAATTCTCGAATAATTCCAATATGATGGAATACTTTAAATTTGTATAAACACCGATCGATGAGCCTTTTGTTCTCCTCTTTGTTGCCCTACATCGACAATTACAAAATCATCGAAGTTCGATAGAGGATGGAATAATTATAATACTAGGTGGAAGGCTTAATTAGTTAAATTATCAGGAGACATTTTATTATATTTACAATTAAAATAACTAATTACAACGTAGATCGCTTAAAACTTCTGTCAAAACTACTTATGAAAATGACCTAACAAAGTATTCTGCTATTATTAATATACATATTTCTGGATAAAGTTATTGTTTAATGATGTACATATTACGTTTTATTATATCGTAATTTGATAATGTTCATTTCTACAATGTGTTATTACTTATTGTCTTCCGGTCCATTAAATATTATTCACGTATCAAGTAATTATTATCATTAATTAATTTAAATATAGTAATGAACTCTTTATAGTTGAAATGGCTTTAACAGTAATAATTAAATAAGAATTGAATTCGGATAGTTGCCATCAGCTTGTTAGCTTCTGGCGAACATTGTTATGAAATACATTTACTTATACAGAAATTTTATGATTATGTAGTTGTATAAAAATACTTGCACAATGTTACTTCATATTGTATGATTCATTATACTAAATTAATAAGACTATTGATGTTTAAATCGCCAGTTACTCATTTGATTTCCCCTGATTATATACTTAGAAGACGGTGACAATATGTAAGAAATACTTAAACTTTAACGTACCTTCTAGATGCACTAGACACAATAGTTTACTGTCCGTTCCTTCAGCAAAAACGAAATATAAAAATGTCCCCATTGGCCATGATATCGTATTCCCAACACACATGTATAACACTAAGTTCTCCTCATTGGATTTGTTTCATAATAATCGCCATGCTTTTATAAAGACTGCATTACTATCTCTACTCGCCGAGAAAATAACTCATATGTTTAATTATATATAAATAATAAAATGATGTAAAAATATATATAAGTGCTCGATGATTCTTAGTTTATTTTTCATACATAATTAACACATGCACGCCCACACACACCACGCATCTACATTCCTACATTGACTACATAACCAACCATTTACACTTAGTTTATAAAAATATTGCTAATAATTTGTATTTTTTGTCTACTCTTTGCTAATTACTAGTATTATTGTTATACACTGAGTACTTTCTAATTGTCGTATTTCCTCGTGTAAAAGAATTGTAATGTATAGGAATTGTCAGCTGTGAAAGACCTAATAGATAAATAAGAAATTAATAAATAATAATATTGGTTTAATATCAGTTCACAGAAGACAAGTGAAAGTGAGTTCTAATTAATGAAAGTATTTGTGTAATAACTATGTAATAAAATCTGTATAAGAAACAAAGTTGTCTCGCTGTCCGTAACCATCCTGACCCACACGCCACACCTCACACGGTGCAATTACTGGACATTGAGAAACTTAACACCTTAGGTGTTTGGGTGGCCGGCGCAGTGCGGTCCGTACCGTGCTTAATCCATTAGAAGATCTAAGTGATGTTGCTGTTCTTTAGGGCTACGACTTGGCCAGAAGACGAACAATATCTTTGTTTAAAAGAATGGAGCTTGCGTCTTTCAAATTGACGTAGGTACACTTGCAATGTATCTTTACATGAAGTCGCGTGAAAAGATGAAAAATTAATGAGGTTAAAGTAGGACGTCTTGCGAGCTTGTGAGCTACACGCCAGATGTACATCCAACTAGATGCGCTATAACACAAAAAAACTTAACGTATTGATTAGGTACTGTCTGCGAAATAGAAGTTTTTAAAATGTAGATATAATATTATATTATTTAACCAGTTTTGGTTTGCTTATATGAGTTTAGAGTATTGCATCGTTAACACGGCACGTCCTAATTTTTGTAGCAATTATAGTCAAATTAACAAAAAATGATTTACGATATACGCGTTTCTCAATCAAAGAGGAATTATCTTCCCCTCCTGTTTATCCTTGATGTAAGTAACTTTATCTTTGATTATTAAATTTTGTCCAAATACTCATAATATTGTCATAATACTCATAATACTCATCACACAATGCTTAGAAAATAAAACAGGCAGCTACTTTATGTATTAGTTTGTATATTTTATCACAGAACACTAAGTTTTATATTCATAAATCTGATCACTACCTTTCGAAAAGCTTTAAATTTTTGCATTAAGTATAGTCGTAGGTACATCATTTTTATAATTTACAACTCGCAACGATATTTTATTTACGCAGAATAACTTTTTTATTTTCATGTTGTTTTGTAGGTATTTGATTTGCTGATTGTAAAATTATTACATTTTGTAAATAGATATCATATTATGAAATGGGGTTAAATTTTAATGAAATTGCCTCAGTTTTACATGTCTCTTGAGGGTTTCACGGTGGGAAGAAAGAAATATTAAGTACCTACTTCTTCATTCCTGCGACAAAAATAAACCATTTTAATTAATCTCTTTGAAGTTTAACTAGATCGTAATGCAATTAAATAAAAAAAAACTTCTGTTCTATACCTATTATGTAGTCCGTGAGACTTCGCCGCTTTAAACGTATATATAATATTACCAGCATTTTCCAAGTTCCCCATAGAAACTTCGCTATCCCTATTACATCTCCGTAGAAGAATGGTAATGGAATGGTTTACATGTTTTTACATGTCCTTGTTTGCATTGAGAAGTGTACTACCAAGTTTTAAGTGGATAATCCTATGACCATTCACAACATTCATAACTTTGCAGAGATGCATGTAATAAAATATAAGAAACATCTATTTAACGCATTGTTTGAGATATGTTTTCATAATATAAACAAGAAGCATTTATACTCGTAATCTAATAATTTTATCATGTTTAATAAAATAAAATGTGAAATATGAAAAACTGTTCCTAATAGCATGACAGCAACGCATTCGGACGCCAGAAAATCGTAGACGATCTGTAACTGTAATTTACGACGTTCATACTCACAAACATGACGGCTCAGCAAAATGTTGTTGTATCAGCCCATATAAGTCCTACTGCTGGGCTCGGTCCTACTCTACAATCGAGAGAATCGATTGAGAGGGTTTGTTGTATGTGCTCAGCGAAATGTGCTCAGTGTAAATAAGATAATCTTCACCTATTATCTAATCGTTCTTCATAAAAAGGATTAATACGAGAGTAATAGATTATACAATAATTAATTATTAATCGTTATTTAACGAAGACTGTGATCAAAGACTCTTCTCAATATTTTATTTCCTAGTAGAGTAAAAAAGACGAGTGTTTTAGCGTCCCAAGGGTGAAATCAGCTACATTGGAGGGCGGCTGTTCACATTAGGTACGTTGTACCGCCGCCATACATAATAAATGCATTAACTTGTTCTACATATTACAATAACATGATAAATATGGTCATATGCTTGTAGTCCATCCAGAACACAGTGAAGCTTGAACGACAAAGTCAAATCATTAAAATGCCTCGTTGGTGGAGTCGTTCAGTGTTGCACTCGCATAATGAGCTCGGATCTGTGATTATCATACGTAAACTCCGACGATTTAGCAACGTGTCTCTACGGTAAGGTGTGCCATACTAACGTCTGTATTTTTAAAAGCTTTAGAAAAAAGCAGCTAGCTACAATTAAGCATCCTGGAAGTGCAAATTTAAAACATGAATATTCAAACGATGGAAGGAAGTCGATTTGCACTACGTTTTACCTACTCCGGTGACATAAAAGACGGAGTCACCTTTTCGCCGACATTTTCTTATACTCGTATACATATAACATTTGTTATTCAATGTTCGTCCGATTTGTGTGTCATTAATAATGTTTTGCTTACTCAGAATTGCTTTTAATGTATGACACGAGTAAAAACATTTGTTTAAAAACGAAATCCTACAACTAAGATTGTGTAAATAAGCCAATGTAGCAATAAGAATATTATGAATAAAACACACCGCGTGGGTTGTAAAGTCTATGTCAATAACAACAATTAACTCAAGGTATTAAAGATATGTTTACAGCGTTGAATAATAAATGATATGCATAAGTTTCATCATAGAAAACACATAAATATATTGTCTTAATGGGCTTGCTGTGTCACGGCTAGTATTCTGTGCTACGGCTATCTGATGTGAACTGCCGTAAGTCACCCGCGCTGCATGCCAGCATTATACTCGTAATTGTAACTAATGACCGTCATTCTCACCTGTCGACGTTTATAGTAGGTAATATGTACCAAATGATTCTGATATTTAATTGGGCACATTTTTTTCTATCAGCTCATGAATCTGTAATAGAACAGTATGGTGGTATCGATCTAAAGTCAAAATCATTGTGTCAACCCATTTGCGGGGATGTAGTTTAGGGCTGGATCATAATATGCCCACTTGACCCATACATATTATGTATGGGTCAAGTGGCGAACAATGTAACAAGACGCACAGAATAAAAACAAGATTAGCTCTGTCCTTTTGCCCTAATATTTATACTTTATACTCTCTATAAGGAGACTAGCACAAGCTAAAGATGACAGCATCTTGGGAAACTAGATAAATCGCAGGCAAAAATTGGTTGGATGGCTTTCGAAAAACAAATCCTGATTAAACTCTGCGACCAGAAGCTTGCGATACTTCAAGAGCTACATCATTCAATTGCCATAATGTCAGCATTTTTATGCCAATTTAGAAGAGGTACATAATGAAAAGATATCCCAGTTTTGGTGACGGCACTAGACTATTTTGTTTTGATGACACTGTTACAATCTTGTTATACTATACCTAGTAGGTACCCCACCACTGGGGCACTATATAGGTAATAAACTGGTGATTTCAGAAAAATAAAGAGCACGTAGATTCTAAGTATAGTTTTGATATTATTTGATAGCTTATATGAAAGTTTAACACTGCTGATTTGATAGTAAATTGTAACACCCATATTCTAAGACGTTTTCTCGACTCCACTTGACGTTACTAGAGGAAATCCGTATTCTTAGTAGAAAAAAATCTCCTCCACTCAACGACACTCAAAAATTTACCTGTCTCGAGGAAAGGAATCAACTGTCAAACTCAAGGTACGTCGCGACCTACCTTAAGGAAGAAATAAAATAAATAATCCTACTTTAAAATTGTAATTAAAAGAGAGAAATAAAGTTTACCCTTTAAAATTCTTAAATACCTAAATATGCCAACAATTTTTTGAGGTGGGTGCCTCTACACGATTTACACGTTTTCCTAGTGAATGATACAAACATTACTCTTTATTTCATTTAATAAAAGATTTGTGGTTTGGAAACAGTGTTTATTATTTTAAACAAGTTAGTAAAGATTTCCAACAGTTCCTGTAATACTTGTACGATACTCCGTACGAATATCCCGAACGACGATTCATCCATAAGAATATCCTTCGAAATTTCCGGGTTGGATGGTATGACCCTCCTCCTGTCTGCATGCGTTTTTTTCTCCGACTCACTAAATATTTGTCTTCCAGTCACAATCCCGAAGATTTTGAGTTCAATAATTAAATATTATTCTATGTTAACACTCTGACATGACATTAGACTGTCACTTTTCAAGTGATCATAGACTATTTTCAAAGGTTTTTTGTTAAATCTCTACTTTATCTATACATCAATGACGTAATTAATGACGTTTTTCCTGGACTCAACCTCACTCGAGGAACCTTTAGTAAAGGTATATTTTTAACTAAGCATACCATTTTCGAGGGTCCCTCCAATTCATTTGTAAAGTCACCTCGACTAAAATAAGGTTGAGGAAGATTGGAGGACACGTCTTAGAATACGGGTGTAAGAAGCTTATATAAAAAACAGTTTTTCTTTCTAAAAATAATTAATGTCTTTTTTGTTACACTTGACCCTGCTCTAATACTAAATACAGGTGTCGCAAGAGTTATACGTACAAACCTCAGGCCAAACTGTTTTATTAAATGGTGACCCTCATATGTAAGTATTTTTTTTTTTAGTATTTATTGTTAGTCAATTTTAACAACCCATAGGTAGGTACTAAAAAAATATTACCTTTTATAAAGTTCCTTAAATTATAATTTAACATGTCTTTAAATAAATTGAATCTTTACTTTACTCAAACGTAAAATTTTAGTGAAATAGACTGTGATATTCTTTCATGTTATAAACAGGAATACCCAGAGATATTCAACGGCGGTCTGTGTCCGATTCAATACCAGCACGTTGCCTGAATTTAAATACATTAGATTATTTTAATAAAAATGCGTGGTCGCCTGTTGGTAACAGACCGGACGTGGCTGCCGAGTCGGTGGTCGTAGGTTCACAACCCAGCATTCAAAAGCTAGGATACACCTGTGACTTTTCAAAGTCATGTGTGTATCGATATACCGGGTATATCAAGACTGCGACCGAAAACGAAGCCGGGTGGTAGTTTTAGTGGTTACAAGCACAATGCAAATAAAAATTTGGTAAAATAAGTGACGGATTTTTTTTTGCAATTTTTTAAAAATCATTGTGTTTGGGTAGTTAATACCTAGTTATTGCGAAAATAGTAATTTTAACCCTATCGTACCATTGCGTCTTAAAAAATAAAAAGGTGTACATCATTATTTTAGGAAAACTATGTATTAATCACCCAAATACGACGATAAGTAAAAAATCACCAAAAAAGAGTTGACGATTTTTTTTGCGAAATTTTTAGTTGCATTGTGTTTGAAGTCACTAATACTACCACCTGGCTTCGTTTTCGGTCGCGGTCTTGATATACCCTGTATAATAAACTTCATGCCATATGCAAAGTCTGCCAGCCCGCACTAGGGCTACCGCCTAAGCTCTCTCAATCGAGCTCTCGATATTAGAGGAGATCCGCGCTCTACAACGCTGGTAGAATTACATCAAATGCAATGCTACCTAGGTTATAGTATTAAAGCTCAATTTAATTTATGTTTCTTGGGGAACTGTTAAAAATGTTTCTTTGGTATTGAGAGAGGCAGTTTTGATGGTTCAACGTCTCAGACACATTGAAAATAGTATTCACCAAAGCAACCACGATACAAGCTTCATAATTCCTGATCTTATGATGCTTATGTTAGAGACATGCGTAAATTTTCAGCTTTTATAAAATGACAAGAGTCTGAAGCTCACGGGCTCTTGGTCTAATATGTATATGTATAGCATAAGCTTTATATTTTTATACGAAATTTAAATGAAATCAATTTTTCTGTTCTGTTAAATTGGAAGTTATTTTATTTTGGTTTAACATATAATCCCTACTAGTCCCCTTCTGGCCGTAATGCTTGCACGCCTAAACCACTGAATCGATTTTGATGCAATTTGGTACAGAGATAGACTAGACCTTGGAAAGAAAGGACATAAGCTACCATTGCGAAAAATAATTGAAATAGCAAACTATCATGAGTTTGAATTCAATTACACTCATTATTGTTACTTCAGTAACAAAAAATATATTGTATACTAAACCTTAGATAACATAAATGGATGACATCGAGTTTAGTATGCCGCACACATTAACGTAGGTACCAAATTCTTATTTTTTCTTTAGAACGGGTAAAATTAATGTGTATTACATACGATAAAACTTTGAAAGGGTGGTATTTCCGCTATATTTGGCTCCGAAGGTAATGAGAACTCTGGCTTTGACTGAGTACCAAAAACTAAGAAATTGAAAAACACTAAAATATTTTTACATTAAAAAGAGTAAAAAGGGCTACTTTCGGCTCAAAAGATACTTATAGGAAGTTAATGGTTTCAACAATAATTGAGCCAATGATAATGAGCCCATCACAAAATGTAAAAATGTAATCAATATCACGTATAGTCTGTTTAAGTGGTTTAGGCCACTTTTGCATCCCAATGACAATAAAAATAATCGATGCAAAAACTAATTTTATCTCATCATACATTAAATACATTAAATAAAGTGCGTGGTGGCCTGTAATTGGTAACGGACCAGACTCGACTGCCTACATGTTCACGGTGGTCGCGGGTTCAAATCCCAGGGCATACCTCTGACTTTTCGGAGTTATGTGTGTATTGATATTTGATAGTCAATCACCACGCACTTTAACGGTGAAGGAAAAAATTGTGAGGAAACCTGCATACCGTAGCGATTTTAAAGAATTTCTACGGTATGTAAGTCCGCCAACCCGCACTAGGCCAGCGTGGTGGGCTATATGGCCTAACCACTCTCAATCGATTCTCTCGATTGTAGAGGAGGCCCGTGCCCAGCAGTGGGACGTATATGGGCTGATACATACATTAAATAACTAGAAATCGATTGTTAGATCTTCAGAGGGATAAAATTTATTATATTTTAAATCGTGTGCCATACTCAGATTAAAAACATAAAATTGCGGCTTAGTCCACTTTTGCGATGACGGCCTCATATAAATCGCGATACAAATAGCCGCAACAAAAAAATTTACTTGCTTAATAAGTTATCATGCTATATCTTTAATCTTACTTAAATAGTGAGTCTATAAGTATAACATCATATTTTTAATTGCGTGGAACTAAAAGCACCTAAATGCTTGACCTCGTCTATGTTGTTTCCTAAAGTAGCAGAACAATTCACATAAGTAGGTAAATACGTGGTAGTCTTGTACGTACACACGAATTTAGGTATACATAAAAAGGGATTATTAATATACACGCCTGGCGTTTATAAAGCATTTACATAATATGCAAATCTTGGATTAAAAGAAATAATATATCAAAGTACAATAAAATGTCAAACTAGATGACATTTCCTACCGAGGTACTTGATAAAATTTATTTATGTAGTTGGTTATAACTACGTGTATTATGGGGTGCGGCGTGAGCTTCTTGCGACAAAATAATAATAATAATAATATTTACTTATTTTAATCACTGCATTAGTTGAAAACTGTGTCACAGTCATTAGCGCCCCCCCCCCCCCAACATTACCAGAGGTGACAGCGTCCCAAAAACACTGTTATAGGTAAACTAAAACATAAGCATTAAAAAAAAAAAAACATTAATTTTTGAAAATCAAGACAGACCAACAGTGTAACAACATAGAAAAGGAAAAAAATAAAAAAATAATAATATAATAATGGTATGAAAAGTGGAGTGTGTGTGTGTGTGTGAGTGTGTGTGTGTGTGTGTGTGTGTGGATGTTCGGGGCACAGAAGTGACATCAATTAGTGAGGACTAAATTTAATTATTATGCTTTGATAATAGTTTCTATTTCCGCATACGACAGTGTATAAAGCTAGTTATTTACAGTTGTTCGGCACTGTTTTGAAGTGAGTGGATGTATATTGAGCTGCCTATTAACCTTGTTATATAAAATAGGGCTCAAAAAATGAAATTGACGTCTCACAGTTACAATTCTTGCATATTCGACACGGCAAACTCTGTTTAATCTGCGTTTATTTTGGCCTATATTGGGATTATAGGGTAAGTTTATATGCTTTCGTAAGACTGTGTTGACCAGGAACACGTGTCTGACTGTAGGTACCTTCCATATGGAGTAAAGTTCTACCGTGGGAAAAAGCATTGGTTTGTGAGCCATGACCCTAAGCACTGCTCTCTGTGCTCTTTCCAGCCGTAGCAGTTCAGATTTACTGGATCCAATGTTGCCGCAAAGTGAATTCGATCTCGCGTCACATCATTCATAAAATTAAATAATTTTTGAAGCTTTACTTCCTTTCACGCGTTTAGAAAAAAAAATGAGACACTCATTTTTACGATGCGGGCGCACACCGACAGCCAAAAAGCGACACTATGAAGTTGGTTGTTGACTGTCTCTCATATTTTCATGACAACCTATATGAGTATGTAGTTTCATAAATGTTCATATATCTACGACGATAAAAAATATTATATATTTAACCATAAATATGCATGTATGCAGCGATTTTAAATTAAATACGTGGTTGAATTATAGGCCATTGTAAAATTCGTGATAAAAGTGATTTTTACTTTAGAAAATCCTTATAAAGTGTATTCATGTATTCATAGATTTGAGGTTATTTTACGGTACTTATTTTTTTCATCGCATAATAATGTATCATTTCTTTTTACAAACAAAGAGTTGTGGTGTGGTATACGGAATAAAATCTTTAGCAAATTTTTTCTATTAAGCCAAAGAAGAATAACATTTTACGTGCGCATTGAGGAGACACGTTTTTTTACTAACAATGATGAAAGTCACTAACAAAATGAAACAGAAAATAGGTACCTATAACGTTACATGTCTTCATAAATATTGTTTTAATTATTATTAGGTACCACTTATCATCTGTATTCTGTACCAACAAGAACTAAATTCCGTATTGTTTGGAAACACCATTGTGTTCACAATTATATTGTCCTGTTTCTGTATAGATACCTTCCTGCTTCATGCATAAGTAAGTTGAGTTTTACTTAAGGAGCAACCCCAGACCATTAGGCTCGCTCTCGTTTTTATGACTCAGGTAAACGTAGCTCATCCTTCTTTTTGTATTCACGGCCTCTTCATAGAAAAAAAACCACTTCGATATTCCAACAAAATAATACCTGCCATTTAAACAGGATAATTATCAAGAATTGCAGACATTCTTATGATACAGATAACAGCGACATGTACTCGTAAATAAATTGCTCACAGTCAACACGATAACATGTACCTAATTAAAGTTTATAACAAAAAAAAAACAAACATTACAAGGCACGATTCTCTTCCGCCTTCATATGTTCCCTGGCAGTTCAGGAAAAACTAAAGGAAAGTGTACACGTGGATTACATCATTGTACAATTGAAACTAGTTCTTTTCTTGTGTCGATATTGTTATCCAATTGAGATACTGAATATAAGTACAAAACAATCCAAGTTTAACATTCAACAGGGGCACTCACCACTTTCAGTTTGTGTGGGTGTGGGTGTAAGGTAATTTAATCTAAATAGAGATATTTAGCCTCGGTGGCGTAGTTGTATTACGGTACGGTTACAAAGCTGAGGTCTCGGGTTCGAGTCCCGGGTCGGGCAAAGTGATATTGGATTTTTCTATTCATTATCAGCCCGGAGTCAGGAATTTGTGCCCGACATGGCGATAGGCTCGCCCCCTATCACATCGTGGGACTGAACAAACAAGGCGAAATGTGGGTGTCCTAGTGGCGCCTCTGTCTACCCCTTCGGGGATAAAGGCGTGAGTTTATGTATGTATGTATGTATGAGATATTGAAATAAGTTGTAGACAATCATTGTGCAATCCATTTTCGTTAACGTTGGCTTGTTGTCCTGAAAGTTGATTTAATTATAATACATATGAGCTCTTGGACACCGGAGGGGTTATCCCTTCCGGTGTCCAAGAAGCTCATTTCGGGCTCCCTGTCAAGATTCATGTGACATTCTCCATTGTTCTCCAATGGTAGGTAGGTAGGTTAGGTTAGGTTAGGTTAGTTTATGTTAATTAATATCTTAAATACTTACATTTACTTACATTTCCGATTACTATTTAGGAAATGTATAGATTTCCTAGGAAATGTGTCTAATGTAATTTATTTTACACATTTCCGGGCGATTTTAGGAATTACATACATTTCCTAGGAATTGTATACAATGACGGATTACACACATTTCCGTTAACAGATAGGTACATATAGTAATTTAGAAAAATGAGAAATATCAAAAGCTTCAAATATTTCAGTAATTACATTTTGTATCCAAAGTGTGGCTTTTGTGTGATGCCCGCTAAAAGTCACACAATCATTTCAAAAATAAAATTGTGCTCTTTATTACGCATATATAGCAGCCCCCACAATTTGTTTTTATTTTTCATGTACAGATTCGGTACACCTACGATTTTAATATACATAATATAAAGAGATGAGTTAATGACGTTTCTATCTCAAATTTCATTTCTTGGATTTTTAAATTATTTATTAGAACAATGAATAATTTATTTAGTTGCGAAGGTTCGTTGGGTACTAATATCCGCCGTAGAAATAATAATTTCTGCGTAAATCTAACATCAAAGCAGTAAAATTGAAACACAGAAAGGTCGGATTTGGCGAGTATTTGTTAATGATGAAGTGAAGGAGAAATACTCTAAGCCATTTCAAGTGTTAGCATTACTTAAGTATCTTGATGCTTAGGAATGAGTCACACCTAGGTACATTTATTTACAAAGGACATTAGTGAAAAGAACATAATATTAAAATGTCTTATTACAATAATTGCACAAACAATGCCAGGTATTTAATTATTAACAAATTTAAATTAGTGGTGCGCAAAACATAACTATAAATTGAAATTGTATAAAAATACAAATGCGTAGGTTACATTTAAAAGAACTAGGTAACTTATAAATAATTTCACTTGTTGGCGCGGTAATAAAATGGTCGAAATATGGTTGCCATTAGTTGCAACTCTGCCTTCACCTAGCAAATGTGAGCTTATTATATATGTATGTACATAAGAACATCAATTTAAAATATACATAGTACCATCGATATCAATGTTACACTATAAGTCAATGCATAGTACCTGCATATTGTTGTTAATAATTATCTGCCTATAATAAGTAGTAATCGTAACTACGGAACCTTCAACGTGAACTTTGAATAATGAAATACAACTACTTGGCTTACTCTACACTTTTTTTTTCAAAAACAGCAATTATATATTAAAAGAAAAAGTGTCTAGGTAAACAACTAACCAAACAACTGATAGCTCAGTGTGATTATAAAAAAAACATGTATATAAGAAACAAAGTAGAAAGAAGATACAAAGTACAAACCGTGTCACTTACTTTTATACAATCGTTACTTTATTACTTATATAGGTAAATGGTTACAGGTTATTTGTACGTCTTTATGCAAGCAAGACCAGCTTTACCAGCACAGAATTTTAATTTAGAGTCGCCCTCTGGTGAAAAACTCGCGAGACCGCAGTACCAGTAGCGCGTTGTTGCCACTTCATTCCCGGACCAGACAACACAAACGACGGTAACGGGCAAAATGCTTTTCGTCTCTTTCACTCGCGACCCTTTGTGATTTGAAATATGTTCAGCTACGGGTCGACCGCCGGCCGTGTATAACGTGTTCGCTGTTGTCGTGACGTTGCCTTCGCGCCAAAGTTTACACTGAGGATTGGAAAATGAGATTGTTTCGCGAAGTGTATCAATTTGCAATGTGTGAAAGTTTATAGTTATTAACGAAACAAAAATATTAAAGTCGTTTGCTATGAGATACGGTCATAACAGTGTGAATTTAAGGTGCATGACAGTTAAGTTGGAGTTAAGTAAGTGTTAAAAAATCGTGCATCGCAACATGGGAGCATAAGATTTTTTGAAGAAGGAAGTTATAGAAAGTTTCCGAAGCAGCAAGATGAAGCACAATCCGCTGCTTTCACCGCTTGCGTTGCTGCTGATTTGTACAGGTAAGCGGAGCTACCTACTTACTTTCCGACTCACCTTAGCATTTAGCACGCCGTTCGCTTGAAGCAACGTTCGCTCGTTGTATCAACAAGCAAGCGTTCGCGTCGGGCGGTCGGGCGCGCGGCGTGCTGCCGCCTGCCGCCTGCCTGTGTGTAAAGGTGTTTCGCCGGTGTGGTGTGGGTTTGTTGACTCTCTTACATTATGAGCAGGGGTGGTCTGTATTCTATTCTCTGTGCAGTGTACTTCAACGGAGTAACGTTTACCTCTGTTCGACTTTAAAGCGCATTCAACGCTAGATTACTTAGCCCGTAAAGGTTATCACTTTTAATTTTGTTTTTTATATACGGTTACTTTTTGTTATGAAACGCATGGAATCCAAATTTAGGAAATTCTAACTTTAACATCATATCATGTCTCCATTACATGGTGTAAAAAATATCTAAATAGGTAAATTTATTTCTCGAAATACCTACATTTATGAATCAACTCTGATATTTATATTTATACATGACATCGTGTAACGCTGCGAAACAACTTTTTAAGGCGAAAATTAAATTCATGATCGGCATAATGTTTACCAGTCTCAACAACGTTATAGGATTGGATGGTATTCTAACATGACTACAAATAACCTGTATCATACAAGTCTCATGAGTGAAGCAATCTCTTGTATTATCAATAAATTGTAATATTGTATTCTTATATTCATATCATTCAATATTCCTCCTGCTATGGCTTTGTAGTTTAGAAAAGACGACGTTTAAAGATTACTTAATGCTTGCACATTTAATGGATTAAACATATTTTTACTCAATCCGGAATTATGGTTTTTTATTAAGTCTGAAAATAAACAAAATCCGCAAAGGTAAACGCCAAAAACGATGCTTCATAGCCAGAAATGTATGTAAGCCAAGCTTGTAGATATTAAATATTAGAATATCTAAAATAATCCCTAAAATCCTTCGTCCTCAATCTATTCTATGAAAAGGTTTCTACATTCCGAAATCTGCACATGTTAGCCATTGTCTATATAGGTCTTTAATACTGACATAAGAAGGTATTAAAATAGTACAGTCACACGTGCTATTTGTGCACGGCCTCTCTTAGTTACGGATTTCGAGATATAGAAACTAAAACATAAAAACTACATACTGTGTTGATTAACTTTTTCCTTCTCTTTGCTTGAGTCGTTCATTCCACGAAACGCATGTGAAACGTTATTCCTTTCGCAATTCGGCTATGTATATCCGCGTGGGTTTTTCTTGTTCTTAAAAAAATATTTACGTTATGATTAATCTGCTACTCATACATGAGACATGTTCATAAACGTATGTTGCTACAATGTCACATAATGCATGACACGTAGGAACGAAAATACTGTGCTGTGTTTACATATTTTAATTTTATTTTCAATATGACAGCCTCCGATACGAGAAGCCGCAGGTTCGATCCCTGCATCCAGACAAAATAAAAATTTCTCATAGTGCTGATACCTACGACACAAGACTCAATCTTAGTGTGGGGTCAGGACTATGTATGTGGATGTACCTATTTATATAATATTGAATATTTTACCTAAACCAGAATTACTAAATGATACCTAGCCGCTACTACCACACCGCATGTGGTATTTTTATACATAAAATCCTTCAGAAAGATCTTAAAATGTTCTCACTATAAAGTAGATGAAATATACACTATCGATATCTTTCACGATCTCGACTAGTGAATATGCAACGCAATATTGTTGCCAATAGTTATCCGATTATTCATAAAATTGTATTTTAGCCTTCGTACATTAGTGTTGAATCATGCATAAATGATTACATTGTCCTTGACGTTGTGACTAAATATATTGTTATATTTTGAATACAACAATACTCACGTTTCCGTTTTATTGTAGATTATGTAAAATGTAAAAGTAAGCATCAGATAAAAAAATAGTAGAAACGCCCAAGTCCGAGTGCGTAAATTAGGCAACGCTAGTGGTGCTGAGAGAGTGAAATCATGTTTGAGAAACCGGTTTAGATGCAGGTGTGCGCGGCTTTCGAGGTAGAGTGCCTCCACTAGAGTTATCTTAGTGACTGTGTTGGCGCGCCGACCGCCGAGTGGCGAGCTCGGAGCGAACACCGCCGCATGGCATGGCGTTCGAGTTGATTTTTATACAACTTACATTAGCGCAGCCTGCGGAGGTGTCAATGTGTGCCAGTTTGTACTTGTGCGTGTGCGTATGTACGATTCACTCGGAATGCCTCACAATGGTTTACAGCTACATGTACTAGATTTCGAAGTGCCTTCTTTGTATGAATAAGCAATTTTTTAGGTTTGGTTATAAACATAGGAAGTTTGTAAAAAAGGAAAATGAAGATTTTGCTTTGTTTTTTTTTAAATAATGGTTTTTCTTAATGAATCAAAAATGCTAAACATATTCTAGTAAATAGTTATTGCAACAGTTAGGCCTACGTTTGAATATAATTTGCAGTATAATGTGAGATGAATCATAACAATAACGAAAATGATTTTATCCGGTTGATCATGTAACCGTGATTATTTGATGGACGGCATTGCCAGTTAGTCTAGCGCCGGCGCGGCGTAGACCCTATGGGCTTCTTTTCCTTGTTTAGGCGTCTGATGCCTCCACGATGATATGGAGATGAGCTGCTCAGGATGACCATGCAAAACCCGACGCCGTTCCAAAGGCTCTGCAAAGAGCCACTGTAGGGTTTTTGGTACCAAAGACGTTCTTACTGAGCCGTATACATCCCAGCAGCCATACATATGGTAACATTTTTCCCTGGTATTGCAACGTTTCTTTAGATATTCAAGATATCGAATTTGGTAAATAAACATAAATTAATCACTAAGGCACTGAATTACTATTTGCGATATAAATATGGGTGAAATACGGGAGTGGGCTATGTGTCTAACTTAAACAGAGGCAGTGCCGCCACAGAGCTTTGAACATAAAAAGGAAATATTTTTAAACCGCTGTGAATTTCAGTATTCTAATCAATACTGAAATTCACAGCGGTTGATATGATATGACTATCATCGGAGTATTGAAGAGATATAAACAACTGCTAAGTGCAAGTCAAAGCCGCGCTCAGAGAGTTCTCTACCATATAATGATCCACACTGTTAGCCTACCCAACCCACGGTGAAGACCTGACTCGTGACGGTCAAATTTTACGATAACAAAAAAAGCGAAAGAATAATTCGGATAAACGACAATTTTCACTTTTAGCAGAGATGTCCTTGCTTACAAAGATAAGCACATACGTCGCTCGTTACAAGTTTCTAACTGCGAGTATAAGTTTTGAAGGGCAAGGAAAATTATACCATTTCTTGCGGATTTATTTTTATTCAGTTACTATGAGTCCTTGCTACTTGTCAAATTATGTGATTCTAAACGTATGGGAACTACAATAGGTTTATTTGATAGACAAAGAGATGGAGAATGATTTGCTCCTATATTAAGGGCTTCGGTTTTCTTTATTAGGTATGTGATTTTAAAAACGACGTGGTGAAATCTTTAGGAGGTCTTATTTAACTGGTGACTGTTCCGGGTTTGATAAACTTAATAATAAAAATAATTCCTTAAGGCTTAATATAAGACAAACTGTTGTAAGTTTCATCATCGTCAGTCATCAAGGTATAGAAGTCATCATGCTTGTTGTTTGCGTTCTGCATTTACAACTTACCTCGTTCTTTGGCCCCTAGTAACCATGTTAGTGGACTATTGAATCCTTATAACCGCGTGTCTTCGATAAAATTATTGAAGCGCATGTATGTAGGGGACGTCTTGGAAATTTTCTCCACACAATTTCGTTTTGTTTTACATAAAACGAAATCCGTCCCCAATTTCTTTGGTTAGGTTCTTCCGCATTAAATTATTTTCTTCCAATTGAACGTTTTTACGAAAAAGTTCAAACTTCAAGTGAATATAACAATGTTAATTAAATAAAATTCTTTTGTCTGAAGAGAGACGTAGTATACTTTTTATGTTTCAAGTGTTGCCATTCGTGCCACTCAAGGGAATAATCATTTTATTTTCTCCACTAAAGACGTTATCCTTACTATAATTTCGGTACTCGCAAAAACTACTTATCTTTTTAACTATTTTGTTTTAATTATGTATCTTTTTAACTATTTTGTTTTCATATCGTATATATCCTATTTTGGATGTACGGCTGTATATCCAAAATAGGATATATATACGAATTAAATGATTCTTCAATAGCATTAAGGTAAAAACTATGTTATTACATATAATACAGATTACATTACAAAAGTAAATTTGAAAACTGGTTCAATTTCATTATTTCCAGCGGTACAAATAGCTTAGCACGCATTCCTTATACCACATAAAATTGGCAATTATTTAAAATATATCCACAATATATCTAAGTATTACTTTTTCGAAGACACTATTATTGTTTTGAATTTGTTTTCAGATTATTAACACACTGAATTACTATGTACAAATGTAAATACACACAATATTTTCTACAAAAATATATTTAGGTTGCTAAATACTGAGTAACATATAAGTATATCCAGGTGTCCGATTTTGAGACACTTAACTTTTAGTATTGTAAGTTAGGAGGCCAATATTAATCCGTTTAGATTAAAGAGTATCATAACTCAACTCAATGTATAAGCACAACAATATTAAACAAAGTCACACCCATGAGAAATTCAAACTTTGTTAGTAAATCTGTTACGATTCGGTACTTGTTAAAACAGTCACCTATCGCTGGACGGTGGTACCGTTGGAAGCGCTACATCGTTATATTATTGAGTATTAAATGCAAACAAATTAGATATAAGCCCGTTTCTCAGAGCTTTATCTAATTTGAGTCATCTATGTACGTATATTATTTAGTATATTCACAACGGTTGTGCATTGTCGTGGTTGAGTTCACACGAACCAGCGCCGACGTAGTTTTCTTTATTCCAGTACAAACGCTCGCTTCCGCTAGCATGGGACCGATTGTCTCAGCACTCCTTTGCCACTGAGTGACCCCATCATGTCACTTGCGATGCGTGAAGCGAGTGCATCATTACAGAAAAAAAATAACGTACATTTTGTGTTTGGTTGTTTAACGTCCCTTTTTACTTCATATTCAGCGTTCGTTTTTCAGTTAAGCGCCATTAGCTGATCAAAGTAAATAAAATTGCACCGGAAATACCAGGGTCACTTCACAGAATTGATGTTAGACTTACATTAGACAAGGCTAGGTCCAAAACAAACACCTGGATTATATAAATCTATAGAATAAAAAACCCAGTCGTGTTAGTGAAACCATTTATAACTCAAGATCGGCTGCACAGATTTTTACGATCTTTGATTTATGTGTTATGTCTCCGCCCGAATAGCAGAATATATATTAAAAGATAGAGATATGGGTACAGATTTAGTTTGTGCAAACTTTGATACGAGGTTGAGATAAAATAACCAGTAATTTTTATAACTTAGAATTGACGTATTATAGCGAATTACCTTAAGCCGTTGGTTTCAGCGCTGTAACTATGGACACAGAACAACCGAATATGGCTAGAAAGGTATTAGTGTCTAAATTATATCAGAACTACTGTCGCCGTCGCGTCGTATCCCTACTCAATACACTAAACGACTAAAACCAATATATCAAATAACACACACAAATAAACTACGCACACAGTTAACGACGCTCTCTTACTGCTTGCCACTGTTGTGAAAAAAGCTCTCACATTTACTATAATTTATGGAGCATACACACAAATAACTAGATATTTGTGAGTGTGCGAAGGAGCATATTCACTGTTGACAGAAAATGAATGTACGTTATGCATTGCGTACCAATTTTGCATTTGGGTGCACTGTTTGTGCGCGTAATCAGCAATGTACTTATAATTATTTACCTGTCTATAATCCTATCGAAATTCTTTGAAATTTTCTTCGGATTTTCAAACTATACCATAGTTTATGTTCAATAATAATGTTTGTAAAAGTTATTAAATTCATAAGACATTAATAGTAATATTGTGAAGTTGTATTCAATTTCATTTTGATAACCTTAATATTAGAAATAAACAACGCTTTTACTATTACTATGCGTTTCTAAGTTATTTCTTAACTATGGAGCATTAAAACACACCTTAAATTGTAAGCTATGAGTCAGTCGACGAACAAAATGAAACATGTACCAGTTTTTAAGCATAATTTTCGCCAATACAACTAACTGAAAACCTCATCTAATTTCGTAAAGTAGTTTTGCGTGATTTGCACACAAAAATACAGACATGAACAGTAGAGCTGATTTTGCACGTTGATTTATTTCTTGGTATTCAAGTCTTTTAACACGTATTTCGACGTTTTTCAATATTCCATCCTCGGGGCAAAAACGTTGTTGCAAAGTTTTTGTTATAAATAATATGATGTCTTTCTTCAGAGTTATATGAAACTTGGTATTTAAGTCTTTTGAGAGTATTCTTTCGAGGTTTCCTTGAATTTTTTAAAGGCAGTTAGGGGATCACAAAGTTCGTAAAAGAAATAAATAATATGCATCTGGTCAGAAATCTGAAAGTTATTAATGCTGGCACGGCAATATCACTAATGAAACTAGAAATCTATGTCATCATAGTTGTGTTGAAACTGTTGGGGAGATTTCTACACATTCCCGATCCGGTGCGTTTGCCTCTATTTCAGTGGAAATGCAACTTAATACAGACATATCTAATGTCAAATTTAATTATGACATTTAAGTGAATATTCAAGCGGTATTATGAAATAGGGCGTATGCAATATTATTGAAATTAATGCATACGCTCTATTGGATGATTCAGAAATACGTGGAAGCGTATTTGGGAATACAGTTTACATCGAAAATTTGATTTGAGAATCATCTACATATAAACAAAATTAAATTATGTGTGAGTGTGAAAAGCTATGTGTGGAAATATTGGGTTTTTAAAATATAAACTTCAAAATTGGAATCTTTTAAGCACAAATAAATAATGAGATACTCGTAGTTTTTGGATATCCACATATTAGAGGAGGGATGGGGCTGATTGACTACATACTACTGACATTTCGGAGTTATGTGTGTTTTATTAGTCACTTACCACGTACACTAACGGTGAAGGAAAACATCATGAGAAATTAGAAAATCGGCATACCATTAAGATCTTAATAGTTTATTGCACGGTATATGGAATTCGCAAAAATACTACGCCATCGTGGTGGACTATGGCCTGCACCCTTTCAATCGAAGTCATTGCTTGGTGCGCCAACGCTGCGGTTGCCGGTACGTAATTATAATATAACACTTCATTAAAACACCAAATAACACGAAATATAGAACAAGAATTAAAAAAAATGAACAGATTTACAATTATGTTTGGTAACTATAATTACTGTATTTTATGTATGTATATTATGAATATAAGCACAAAAATATACAATTTTTAAAAAAATATATAATAATATGTATAAAATCCTTATGCACTTATCCAATAGTAAGTAACTTCCATAAGTTCTTGCAGAAGCTAATTTCAAACTTGATTTCATTGACTGAAATTTGTTGCTAGCGCAAGTAAACTTGCTGCAATATTAGGTTAATAATTTCCACAGATATTTTGATAATTGAATTAGTGCGCTTAAACAAGATGCTTCATTTAAGGACTTGGCGACGACACATAGCTTAAAAAAATGATAGTATTAATGAAGTTGAAAAACCGTGAGTGATTTATTTTTTCTTTTTATGATTTTTTGTGTTGGGGCTTATGTGTTCCCTACTTTGGTTTTAAACATTTGGTAAGTATGTAGAATGTAAAAAACATTTTTCCAATTTTTTTTTTTATTCAATTATCCCGCAGCTTGGTTAATAGAACTGAAAGGCAACTTCCAACTGGAAAAAGTGCATCTATTTTACTCGCTAAACGAAAAACTTTGTTTCGGAGAGGTTAATTTATCTAACTTTGAAAGTACTTACGTCAGTCGAGTGACTAACTAAAGCACCCATGACATCATGGCCATTGGAATCCGAGTCGTTTACATTATTTAAGGAAACGTTGTTGGACATAGATCAGTCATCACTAATTATACTAATGATAAGAGGCGATACACAATACTTTCGTATATTTAATGATAATTTAATTAAGTCTTTTAAGACCTACACAAGTTAGTAATAAGCAATGAATATACATGAAGTAATTTAGTCATTACTTTTAATGACCTAAGATCCTCACACTTTGAAATCATAGATTTGCGAATTGTATCCACTATAGGGTGTAATGATAACTGTGTAGAGACTATGCACATCAATTTGTAGGTCTCGTAAAGATGGTAGGCTCCGGGGTAATGATCTCGTCCGTCTAGGTGGCCAGATAATATAGCAGGTACCCATCGGATTCAGAAAACATAACACCACTTACAGCTACTAGATCTAGCCGACACAGTACAGCACGTTCTACCAATTCATAGAGAACTTTGACCACGTATTCTTCCTTTTCTCGCAAAAAGTATTTATGCCGGAGGAGACGCAAAATTGTATGAAACTATCTTTTAAACTCGGCGTTCTATTCTGATATGTAATAGTTTGGGCCATATTTATTTTCCTGTGCACTCTGTATTTTGAAAGGCTTTATAAAATTTATAGAGCCCAGGGTATAGAAAATCGCGTAATGGAGACGCAACTTTATGTTTCCGAGCACCCATGTGAGGTATAAGAAGACTAAATTTAACTCCAAGTCATGTTTGTTCACCTTAGGATATCGTGCTCCGCTATTTTCTAATAACACAAATTGATCGAGGAATGGTGATGTTAAGGCGTGCAGGATTTAATAGATAGGTCGATAAATTTTATAAGTATTTAACGTAGTTAAACATTTAGTGGCTCATTATCTTTGTAATGCAGCAGCACTAGCGGCTAACTAGTACAGCTGTATATACTCCACGCAGTAGCACGCTAAAATGACTTGCTGATATTGTTATAAAGCACGGTATTCGATTTAATTACTTGAAAGAATTGTAACTGTAAAACAAAGCAGGAGTAGCATCAGTACCTCGAAGTAAAATAAAAGCTTGTGGAATGTACTATGTTATCACATTTATATACAATAGTCAAGTAATAGATTAAAATTATTGTCAGTATTTAAATTTAAATAAATCTCTTTCCTCCTCAGTTTTTATTTCTACTCGTTTGGTTCTTAGCCTCCGCAAGTTCTTCATTTAGTACATTTGAATTCGACAAATCAAAAATTTCTCGCTTGAAATTCTTCAACTTTTGCCGAGACATTCGAACTTTCTAACATCGTATCTAGGTGAAGAGTTTTCAGCGTCAGCCTGAATTAGTCCCACGTCAAAGCATAGGGCACAAGTCACGTGTAAATTTCCACAACATTGTGCTGAACAAACGAGAGTCGGTAGATGTATATGATATGCTTGGCTTTACTGAAGCTAGTATCAGCTTTAGGAACCTATTCAAACGTATTCAGTGTTCACTTTATAACGACTGGTATGATCAACGATTCGCCTTCAAACGGAAATAATAATGACCGATGAGAGCAATTTCCATAGTACCAAAAAATACAGCTCTACGTTACAAGAACATGAGCGATAACCTTTGAAATGATGTTCGCCCTTAAACATTGTTTGAGCAGTGTGGCAGATGTGCAATTTTTGGTAAATAGTAATGATAGGACGCACCGCCAGAGGCGCTAGTTAGGGAAATGATATAATTCATTTTATCTCGCTAAATCTCTCGGATCGTTTATCAAAGGGGTCGTTAACATTCATTTATATCTGTCTCAGTGGGTGACACTTTCTTGCACTATTCTTGTATATTTGGGACGTGCCGATATGTGTCTTTGGGACATCAATTATTATATATTCGAATGTAAAATACATAGTCAGTGTTGCTCATGAAGCGGAGCCGGTGATTATATCATACGTTAATTATAATATTAATGAATATTTCTCATAAATCAAATTAAGCAACACCGCTTTATTATGACAGTGATACATAATATACACTTGTTTGATAAAATGCTGTCCTATGTATTTGTGCGTCTTCACAAAAATCTGCCTTTAAAATAAAATTTTGTTCATTTGTTTTTGTAATGAATAATCAGATTATTGACCAAAACAGGCAATGGGGTTTTCAAATTGATGAAAGATATAGAGCATTTAACGGAATACGGGGAACATTTCATTCAGTCGGTGTCGATATTCATATTCATATTACTTTTATTCATTAATATTTTTTATAACTTACCTACATGTCGTAACAAAACAATTATAGCTTACTCAAGTAAAGTGAGGACAAAAATATGTTGTTTACGTGGGCGTAGTATTTCGGAAAAGTGCCTTAATTGCTACTACCTTGCTACATTGCTATTGCTTTGTTATTAAATTTAGCTATTTTGCAAAAACGTTTTGTGAAATTCTAGTAATACTGATACTGAAATATAATTATAATTAAGAAAAACATAATTACTTGGACATACATACATTGACGACATGATCGAAATACCCAAAAACGTTGATTATTTTAAAGTACCTACGTACTTCCCGTTTGTCCTAAAAATCTTAAATAGTATTGATTATTGAGTAATTGCAGTTAGAACACAATAAATATACATTTTGCTCTTTTATATGATCTCTGTATCTACGGGTTCGAATTGAAAAAATCTTATAATTATTTTCCTCATATTCAAACGTTTGACATCTTAACGTATTTGTGGAAAAGCAGAGCCGGTTTGGGGACGTATAATCAATAAAATCAATAATATAGAGCTTATAAATGCTTTTCCATTTCGCAATTTGTAGAACTCTCCGCTATTTGATCTCTAATTACTTTACCTTTATGCCTCAGAGCTTACTTGCTATTTATGGGTTTGAAAATCAATTGCATTATCGGTATAATGATTTCATTAAAACCCCGGGCGGTACACGTTTCGCTTAGTAATATTAATATACTAGATAATAAGGTTATTTCGCTCTTAAAGTGCTTGTTCACATATTGATGCGTATATAATCTCTTGCAATAAGTAATGAATAATATATTATGTGCGTGATACAACATTAACTATTACAGCGAATACATCATCAAAAAAAGCTTTTATAAATTTTTGTTGCGTTTAGTGTAATAATATAACAATAATATAGCACAACAACAAATATATTATTACAGCATTGGCTTTACTTAACTGTTTTGTATGTTTTTAACATTTAGTTACAAATGACTAATAATATTGGATCTGTCTGTAAGAATTAGACTGCGCTAAATTGGCTGAAATTCTTTAATGGGTGGCAGAAGCACTTTTCCCGTTCTAGATGTAACTGGAATTCACTAAGACCAAGTTACATTTCAGTATGACTTGAGACGACTGAAAGTTTGCTTATATCTCTATAATTCAGTTAAATGTGGTCCCGCGTGTGAAATACGTTTATAGCTTAAATAAGAAAATGAGTACCTAACGAAAAATAATGTTTAAACATTTTAGGCATGAATAAATAATTAAAACCAATAATCGTTAGGCAGCGGCCTGTCTGTGCCCCTAGCATTGTAGAGTCCATGAGCAGCGCTAGCCGCTTATTGTCAGGCGGGCTCGGCCGCTAGCTCTTCTGCCTACGATGGCATAATATTTAAAAAAGTCACACACAATATATCTGATTCTCAGAGTAAAGAACCAACATAATGCATCGTGACGCGTGGGTAACAGAAACTCCGACAGACGTTTCAGTCTCAGCTCTCAACACCTAAACCCGATACAAATATTAGTAGGTCACACACACATTGGTCACGGTGCGGGGATCGAATCCGCGGCCTCTCGTTCCACAGCCAGCTTCTAATCGATTGCGTCACATAGGTTATCATGCAGAGCTGACATCAGTGTTAGTATAATGGATGAATGTTTATATACTTTCATTCTGGTGAAAATGCGAGTATGTTATAGATCCGTTTATTACCAGCTAGTTAGGTATACCTGCGCTAGAAACTATGGTGAATACGATTGCAAAAACTGACAATCAGTTTAGATATTATTGGAAAAGCCAAGTATGGATTTGGACCAAATATTACTTCGTCGTGCTTTAGGATGAAACTAACGAAAAATAAATCACGCTGGAATTCTTTCCAAAATACTGACGCTGAGCGGTATTTTAATACACACGATTACTAGGTGGATATAAGTAAAAGCCAATAATTCCCGCGAATATAATAATTTAATTGCTTAAAATGCTTGAAATATAAACTTTGCGCAACCAGCTTGTGGTATTAGCTGTTCTGCGATACTTTCAAGTCGCTGACACTTGGATACTTTAAGAGGTCGTACATATTTTTTCGAATTTCCGTAACACTCATACGATTTTATTGGTCACATTTTCATTTTCCATAAAGAGAACGCTCATTACCTCTTATCAAAGTGTTTTGTCATGGAGAATATAAACCACGCCCTGTAGGAGAACTTATATGTTTCTGACGACATATGAATATTATACCAGCAAAGGTGTATATGGAAAGCGTTGTTATTGGTCACATTTTGGGCTACAAACTGCAAGCGCATAGAGGAAGCGACACGCGTTAGTTCTATTTATGTTTAACTGGGTGTAAAGAAACGGATATGGCCCTAGTAATTGATTCAAGCACCATATGTCGGTGACATCACGGCTTACAGTTTTTATCTATCTTGGCACTTCACAAAAAATCCAATGTTACGTTATGTTACTAATTATAACACAGTAAGTGGTTTCAAACGGTCGCCCTTAAGTGGAAGGAGGTTTTAAAAGATATCAATACAAATTTCTCGTGGGACATTTTCAAATCACTACTGATTGTATTTCATATGCAGGATAGTGGCATATTGTGAGGGGTTGGTAGGCGCGTCTATACACGATGGTGACTCATTCTGTGGATGTTGGATATGGTCGGATGTTGGGGGAGGCAGTATTGATAGGTGAACAATATACTCATTGAAACGTTCTTCCCATAAAGTCTACGCCAATATAATGTTACACAAATATGTAGGTTTACGTGTGTACATTTTGATATTAAATTCCGTAAAAAAATACCGTAATGAATTGTTTATTCTGTAAATAAATGCCAATTCACAATTTGGCAGCCATCCAATTTATCTTGAAATTGTGTTTCTTTATAATAACAATTTTGTGTGAACTCGGTAATTGCTACGCGAGCAGGCAGGTGACATAATTAATGCGATATATCCTATAAAACAAATTGTATTTAACTAAATTAAAGGTAAATATGTACATGTACATTTATTACGTTAAAATGAACTCATGTACAAGATCGACCACGGTTTTAAATAGGTCTATATTTCAATTCAAGTTTACGTATGTATTTATCAAATGCAAACATTTGCAATAGGTTGTAAGTTGCTTTCCAGGCCCCCGCTTGTATATAGTAATATGTAGTACTGTATCGTTAATTAATTTTCACAGCATCGATGTACACGTTTAAGTCACATCATTATAACCGCGATGTTTGAGAGATGGTTTAATCTATCGACGTTCCCTGCTAAACCCATAAGCCACAACACAGTTGCTGGTTAGGTATGTTGAAGAGATTATTATACGATTATTGTTTATAAGCGAGGTGTAAAGCGTCTTACGTTTCATTCTCTTGAGGAATGTTTACATATTAATACTAACATATACCATACACAGTATACATATACAGTTTCTACCCGGGAGTTACTCGAGTTGTGTAACGTTCCAGATGAATCCCGCAACTGACAATACTAATTTAATAAACTTGGTTATTGTGCTTTGTAATCGTCTGCACTGGTCCGTACGTACACGGCATACATTAATGATTAAACGACAAACTCAGTTTCTGACTAATCCTTACCTTGATTGAGTGAACGCTTACACGATGCGGTTATTGAGAGCAATATTTTCGCCCTATTTCCGCAAAAAACGCGTATGCTGAATTGTTACAGCATAATAGAAAGTTGTTAATTTCTTTTAAATTAGTTTATAACTCGACTGTGTTCACATCCAGTCGATGTATTAAAAAGAAATTCAGCAGTTCGGATATCTACAACGTTAAACATTCTTACAGTGTTAAAATGTCGGGTAAATATTGAATGTTACATTATTTCTTACATACAAACGTGCCTTTGAATGGAAACAAAGGTGTTTACTTATGATTAAACACGTTGGTGGATATAAGTACTTTCTCATCTATTGCAGCATTAACTGAGTCAGTTTCACCATCGTTGATCGTTAAGTTTTGTTTCTAATCTGAAACGAACATACAGCTGCACATTGAATGCTTTCCATTGTTCGCAAACTAATTCGGGTTTGATATATTGTTCGCCGCATGTGATTCTGCCAGTTCGATGTTTCTTATTTAATTGTATCACTATTCGTCTCGTTCCACAGAGTATTATGGCTTAGTATAACTAGTTATTGTAGATTTCTTATAGAGGCACTCATGCCAACCTCTAAGAAATGTTATGACTGACATAAGATATCTATGAACCTAGAAATGAAGTGTTATCTGAGTAGTTTCTGGAACAGCTATGTAGCCCCTAATATTTGGAAAAAATATTATATATTTGCGTTATACCCTTGAAAATACATTTTAAATGGTAATTGCGATTTACTGTACGAATATGATTTGATTAACTTAAGCTAAGTACCTAAGCTACGGATAGCTGATAAACACACCTTTTAATGTGTGAAACAAACAGGAGAATTGAAAGAATGATCATGCTTAGTTACTTACATACAAAATAATAATATTTTTTATTTTTATATTTCTCTGAATAAGTATAGTTATAGCTGACTTATATTTGTCTATAATTAATAATATAAGATAATAAAAAGTCAATGTAGTGCTAGACACTTCAGAAAATCTTAAGCTCAGCGCAATTACCGCTTCATATAGTTTTAATGTCGCTTATGTAACGCTTAGTCTATTGAGTGTGGAACGAATTTGTTGTGTGTTCAAAATAATCGAACCGCAGTACTTGCCCCACACACATAATATATGTATGTATTTGGAGTAAAGGATTTCGATGTTCTTATATTAGCACAACGCAAGGAAATTCGATGTCGGTCTTGTAAATAACTTATTCCTGCCTATCTGTCTGGGGACAAAGAAAAACAAAATGACCTGCCAAAAAGGTAAATAAGTAGACTCTTGGCACATCTTATGCGCACCATATTACCGGTGTTTGTAAGATATCTGAAATGTATCCGCATCTTTGTAATACATATTTTTTCTCACATACAAAATATTATTGACGCAAATGCGTAGTAGATGTGGCTGTTTTATGTTTTAATTTTATTATGTTCCTTGATATTTCTAGACATAGGAAAGTTGAAAATAGATTTCCATAAGGTAAAATTTCAGTGAGTCCATATCGAGTATAAAAACAAGGCGTTTCTATTTCGAGCTCTGGAAGCAGGTACGTAAGTTTAGTATTTGCTTGTGTCGAATGTTTGGTGGTTGTGTGCTGTTCATGTCTCGAATGCGTTTAAACCATGTTTAAAGTAATTTATGCTCTTTTAGCGTGACGTACGGTAACTACATTTTGTAATATTAACGAATCACAAAATAAATACACTTATATGTCGATGTGCTATTTATCTACCTGTTGATTATGTCATAAGGGTTTTGGTTCTGCGCGAATTTATGTGATTATAAATGTGTATCTATCCCAATAACTTTAGTATACATTAGGTATTCGTAATACATAACAATTATTAACCCCAAAGGAACGAATTACGTTATACCTTTTTTATATTTTTATTGGGATTTGTTCCTTCGCCATATAAGATAAGCCGAATAACTTTTTTCTTAATTTCACGCTCAGTTCATTTTATTCCCCATTTAAAATATAGTGTATAACATAAAATTTACCGTGCTCCGTCGTCCAGTTCTCTTGAAAGCATCAAACGGGTTCAACATCTGCCATCATTATCCGAAACATCAACACCAAAATTGTATAATTTATTTTTTATTTACAATGTTAACATTAATTATGTTCTCAGTTTACATTTATTAAGTAAAAGTTTATATATACATTGATATGTAATTATGTTCATATAATATATTTATTTGTTGCGTAAGCTATTGTATTATCGTATGCAGTGGATGTTTTATAGATGGCATTAGTCACCAGGTATGCGGCGGCGGCGAGACAAGAACATTATATTTCGGGTTTCTGCGCTGCTTGGGAAGGTGTACTACCTACACTGCAGACTACTCGGCATACTGTGTAATGTTCACAGCTCACTGTATACTGTACACTGTATATTGCGATTTGAGTGAAACAATAGTTGTTTGTGTCTTATCTTTCAGTTCCCACTATCCCATTCACACAATATTTTCTCACCACACTCCGCTTTTTGTAGCAGATTAAGTTCATTATGCAGTTATTAAATTGAAGTTTCGCGTTTTACGGCCACGTTTTATGAACACAAACTAAGTTGCCCTAAAAATTTAAATTTATTTAGATATATTCCGTCAGCTATGTTGTGGTAATTGTTTTATTAAAAAATCGCAAATGTGAATGCGGAGATTAACTTGGAAGTAACGTACATCATACTGTACAGTTTATTTTAGCCGTTAGAAAAACAGAATCATTCTGAGAAGTTAAATTAAAATAAAATAATCCCAATTTAAATATTATTGAAACACATTTATAAAAGTAATAAATATTGCGTGCGTAGGCCAATAATACGAACTCGCATATTCACAATACGCTTGGCTACTAAAGTGTCGGTAAATAAAGTACAGTACAGTTATCCTTAACTAAAAAGGTCTATGTTTATATTAATTATTAATGACTTATTTTGTATAGCAAAGACGGTTGTTTGTTTTATTCATAGAATTCTAATGTAAATGTAATTGTACGAATGACCAACGATAAAATGAAGTAAAAATGATACCATCTCATTACAACTGTTATTAAAGAAGCACCCGGTTCACGGAATTAGAGTGCTGTGATGAGAGCCAGTCCGGACGATATTTTATTCTCTTTGGTCACAAGACACTTGGTATTATACAATAATTCTTCTAAAACCATTATTCGTAATTTTTGGATGATGACAACTAAAAAGCCTTATTCCATAAGAGTAGACGTTATACAGACAACCGGACGTATTATGCTAAATTATTCTGCAACATGAATTTTGTTACGCAAACCCAATACAAGCGACAGAACCACCAGAAGAAAATAAAGAAGTAATCGATTCGTCGTCACGTCGAGCAACAACAATCATTAAGTCTTGACGTATTAAAATTAAGGGAGATTAAAGATTTTATGGTTTTGGTTAATTTAAACGTATTACCAGCCAAAGACGGTTATATCTTTTATAAAACTTTTAGAATAAAAATTATATTATAGAGCTCGTGGAATAAGGAATGAGCTGGTAATAATGGACAAAGTATTTCTAAGCGTGTTTATTTATTTTCTTTCTGCTGTTCTTAACGCCACACCGTCCATGGGTAAGTGGTGCGTGCGAAACAAATTCAAACGGTCTAAAAATTTATTTGCGCATATTCGAATTCTAATAGATCCTGCGTTTGAGTTTGTTTAGATATCTGGAAAGATCCCAAATTGTTTCAAATATAAAAATCTGCTGCGTACAGTAATAAAGTATATTGTTCAAATTCGAGATACAGTGGAAACGTAGATATTAACGCTATTTTGACGCTCTATTGCTGTATTCCTCCATGTAGTATATGTGGTGGTATAATGGGTTACTTTCCATGTGGCGGTGAGAGAAGCGCAAAGTTGAACTTGCCATACCGCCCGACGCACTGCCCATAGGTGGGTCCTAAAATATCCCTTATGGTGAACGGTGGCGACAGAAACGACGCCACGTGTTCTGCCGCCCATCTCGGAGTCACTCCGAGGCGAGCGCAACGGCCTCGCGTTGCGCCCAAAGAACCCAATGATGATGTGGTGGAATTCTCACGCCCCTTGACCATTAGTCAAAAGTTTTTGGGAAACTCGATAAACTAATTCAATTTCCGGAGAAAAATGTGTTTTCAAAGACTAACTATTTAGGGAAGTCTCTTGAGCCTGGACGGATCCTAACGCCGGACAAAATCCTATTCGATCTATCCTTTAAAGACACCTGTGGGAACACTACGAAATAACATACCATATAAATAAGTCAGTCGTGAAAATGTATTAATAGGGTATATGACAGTTTTTTTTGAAAATATCTCATATTGTTCTTTAAACCAATATACACTTGCAATATGAATATTTCTTTGTGAAGTGCTATATTTTCAATAAAAATCAAAATTAAAGTTTGAATGATAAATAAGACCGCCAAAACGCTATAGACGCCATATAAGTGGATCACGTGATATTGTTACGTCACTTGCTTGCAAAACAAACATTTTGATTTAGCTGTCAAATCGAAATACATATAATATTAATTATCAAGAATAACTTTTAATAGGGTTACAGCTAAATGCCTTATAAATTTTGTGTAGTCCCAAAATGCATGAATACATCTATTAAAACACCGGATAAAATGTTCGTGAGCATTCCAAAGAACCAAGATTCGGGTAAAGTGGTTAAAGCTCGCTCGTAGAAACCCGAAAGAAATTGCAGCAAGAACTTATGCTTTCATGTGTGAAGATCACTTTAACATAAGTAAACATTTTGTTTATGCTATATTATCCTACCCAATTAACGACTTTATTTTATATTTTCGTAATTATGATTCTTTAAATTACAATATATTTGAGGTCAGTGTCACTAAACTGTTGTAAATTTCAGTGCTGGTTTTGTATGGAATAAACTGTTACTAATCGGAATACAATAATTTATTATATATTTCAAACATTGTTAGCTATAGTATAAATTCATTCATTTAATTCAGCAGCGTAGTAATCAGGGTTGTTTTTAAAAAATAGTCCGACCATAATCGCGTCTATTTGTGGGAGGTTTCCACTGTCAGCTTTTACAATGTTGGTTTCCATCGTACAATTATCACAAATAAAGTTCAATAAGGATCAATATTTCAGAAATTACTGAGAAAACAAAGGAAAACGGTCATGAAATGTTCTAAACATCGACTGACAACAAGAAAGTGACGTCACTCTAAATGCAACCAATGGCGTGCGTTTTTAGTCACGTGGTCAAGCTCGAAAATTTATTTATTTTTAAAATGATTCCTTATGAAAATCTAACATGTTTTTACATACTGTATAAGTTAATTTGGTTTAAAAATATATTAACAGGTAGTCTAATAACAATAAGTTTTATATTTTCATCATAGTCAAATACCCTATTATAGTGGTCAGATTCTTACTTGAAAATATATCTCCACTGAAAAGCAAAAAAATAATTATGTATATCCATTTAATGTATTTTAAGTGAGGTCTGATTCGGCCAGTTCGTCAGTAGAATTTTTGTGGCGGAAGATTATGATGATGACGATTAATATATTTTGGAGTCGAGCAGTGCCAAATTTAAAAATTCGGCTTCCTCGGAGACCTCGCGTTAGATCTGGAACCGGTGACGGGGTACCTCGGCCCAAGTATGACAACGACATGTAAAACGTTACAAATAGTGATAAAGATCTCTAAATAAGTAATTGGTGCAATTATTTGTCAACAAGTTATCTGGAATCTGCAAATAACATTAAATTAGTTTTAATTATGAAACTAGTATCGTAATGTAATTTTTTCTTAATAAGTTGTTCATATCTGTATTTGGCTCTTTTCGCAGCAGCGTTGTGATTTCGGTACATGTATTTATATGAATATACTTTTTACAAACTTCTTAATCGCATGTTTGAACAGCATTCAAAATAGTTCTGTGAGATTGTTAAATCAGCTCAAATAATACTGGACTCAGCGTTATTATAACTACCGATATGAATAATAATTAACTGAAAATAATAATAAAAATAAAAGCATTGTGAAATCTTTATGAAATATTATAGCGATTTTTCCTTATTAAAAGAAGCGCGCTGTTTGGTTGATTTTGTCGTTTGTTCCATCGCAGACTTTTGGGATAATTACTAAGCTTTTTGGTTTTCTTTTTAGACTTTCATTTCCAAGAGATTACTTTGTGTTTGATTGTTAATCCACATGTCCAGCAATGTGCCATATTACATCAAACATAAGACTCTAAATCAATGTTATATATATAAAAAATCTATTCCGTTGGCAGAGACTTGACTGTAACCCCAGAACAAGAAAATATATTAATGTACGGTGGTGGCATTGCAGCGGGTGTATTTTAATTTGTTATTTATTATTTTAGAATGGCTCCAAAACCTTTCTAGCTTAATATTGTTTAATTATTGCATAGATATAGAATATAAGATAACTGCTAACGCTGATTTATATAATTTCATAGTGTAAGTTAAAAAGGGACTGCTTAAGTTATTCGCGGAATCCTTTAAGTGGTTATAAAGCGTGCTGAAGTGTCGCACTTAAAGAAACTTACAGAATGTCGATGTCGCTTCTGGGAATTGTTTAAAAGCAAAACTTTAACATAATTAATTTGAGTAGAAAATAACAAGCTCTTACAAATTCAAGATTCTCAATTTGAAAACTTCAACGCTCATAAAAAGGTAATTCAGGGTGCTTTTAGACGGTAATATATTTATATTCTTTAAAGTATTTATATATACTCTTTATTCTACATATCAAGGTAGATAGGAATTGGATAACAATACAAATTAAAATGGTACAATTGGTGACCATATCCGCATTAAGCGATTTCTTCCTGGCAAACTTTGGTTGAACAGGAATTGTTAGATTGACAAATTGGGCTTAAAATTAATCAAATTATTATTATTAATTATTTTCTTATTTATAATTATTCTTAAATAAAACATCATGATACATTTGTACATTGTGTGTCTGGCCTAACAATTACATGCGTATTAAACCGTTTCAGTCGCAGATATCTTGAATGTATTAAGCAAAAGCTACAATCAAGGAAGCCCTGGAGAAAATAGCAGCCATTTTATTATAAGAATTTTCCATTTGTTCGTCGCTTGAAATACAATTAGAATGTAATAAATATTTTGATTGTAATTATTTGCAGTTAATGTGTGGAATTTAGAATGTACCGCATTCGGAAAACTTGTGGTTTTGTTGTTGTTGTATGACTGTTGACTTCAGTTAACATTACTGATTCACACAATGTAGTTAGGTGCGAGTCCACATTACGCATTCAGTGTCCAACACACGGACTGTGACTCGGGGCCCCTTCTCGGGTGTTTGCTCTACACTTTTCGCCAGATTTCAAGCAAGAACAACAAATAAATTTTATCTGACCAGGCGAAAAAATTGACAACGCAGCTGCCTTACACTATTATTTGAAGAACCCTCAAATACATATCTCTTTACTCACTTCTGATTTTCTTTTAGTTTTAATACATACACATGTACAATGTAGATAATCGTCACTGCACCTTCATAGGGGTAGCCCTATATGGATTATAAATATTTCATTTCTTCTTGAATATATTTAATTAGGTATACGATTATAGGACAAGGGCCAAAAAACGGTAGCAAGTCCTAAGGGCGCCTCCGAAGTCGGCAGATTCTGTGCTGAGGTAGCGCCTCTGCAGCGCTGTGACTGCTCAGTTTTGCAATTAATACAAAGTTCCGGCTAAGTGCGAATCAGATTCTTCTACACTCGTTCACCAATGGTCCCGTACCATTCAATAATCTACTTTATTAGAGATTATCTAACAATGATACAATCTCTCATTGCAACTCCAGTGAACCGAATCCAATTTTATCATAAAGCTTAACTTTATAGTAGAAAATATTTTCTCCCGTACATGAGTAAGTCATGTTGAATATAACAGGTTATTAAAAATCATTCTTTTTAATTGTTTACGGTCATTCTTACACTTTTGCTGTAAGTCTGCTTGTAGCCAAATTCCATTTCCAAATTCAATGGGAAATACCCTACAACTTTAAATTTACTCGCCGTGACAGTCAGACGGACAGCAAAGTGATTTTTTAATGGTACTGTTATCTCTTTTTGGGTATGGAAACTTATGGGTATATATATTTTAATGTAATGCGGTTGTAGCGCTGCCACAGCGCGGCTTTTAGCGCCGTTAATGCTCTCAAAGATTCATATACCGAGAGATCAATTATTTAACTATACAAAGCTTTAACAACATATGGAAATTATCTATAAATCTGGGAATACAATACGCTAGAAAAATGTGCAACCTGTTAATCGTAGAGTTTTAACACACGTGACGTATTTTAATCATTGTGTGACATAAACTATAAAGATAAAATAACATACCTATAAACTCCGAATAGTTAACACCAAAAACAACTATACCAAATACATCGACAAAACGGAATAACGGAAATATCTCAAAGTACGATTAATACAGTAGGGATATGTTTTATAAATAAATAATATAACTGTGCCAGATTTGATTCGCTGGTTTGTATAATTTACTAATTAATGAAGTTCCATTTATAAGGAAAACAGTTAATAAGTTGTTATAACTTGGGTAACGATAGTATTTGTGCGGTAAATATAAACCCCTATTTCTTAAAAGTTATGGTTTCTGCTAATAAAGCTGGCTGTTGGTTCGTGTTCGTGGTAAATCTGGAGCATGGTAAATATTTGAACAATATTTTTTTACTTTGACGGAATTGGGTGAAATTGTGACCATAATTAATTTATAAGTTACAAAGTATAAAATTAACGTCGCCGCTACAATTAATTTATTACGCAAAAGTGGAATGAAACCACCAACGAGGAAATTTGTCAACTAGGAAACTAAATATTACGCGGGCTACATTGAGCCTTAAAATATACAGCGGCAGTCATTAAAACCGCCCGACTGAGTGTTCTCCACCTCAAAAATAATACCATTCGTAAATTCGTTAATCAAGTGAGATTTATATTCCGCATTTTATGAAATTAGCGTGCCTAGGTCTCAAAGAATATTAAAGCAATTTATACACAACATAGATGTTGAGATATGAAAAAGGGAAATCTATGGTGCAAAGTGGATTTTCAACAAATAACGGAGGTTATCCACCCTCCTTAAATACATACAGAAACATATGTGCTTGGGTACGTAGGAAGGCACTGCGGAGCCGACCGATTCAATTGCTCCGCTTTTCTTACTTTAACCAGGTTTCAGCTTTATGATTAAAACTTTAATAAATGTTTGCTAAGTGTTTTGTTGTAGAACTGCAGCGTTTAATTACCAAAGCTAACACGGTTTTTATGTAACACGATGAAAACTGATTTCATGACAAGCTCTGCAACACTGTCCGCTGCTGCGCTTTTATCTGCAGAAAACCTCGATGCTTTTCATATTTCTTACATCTAAGATTGTGATGATTTTTCTTTCACTCTATATTCGTTACATTTATCAACAAAAACGAAAAGCAGGAAATTAAATGTAATGAGAAAAGTTGCATACCTGAAAGTTCTTGTCGAGAATTTCGAAAGTATGTGAAGTCTTACCCTGTTACGCCAGCGGGGTAGACTTAAGGGCCTACTCCTTAGGGGCCGTCTATTAATCACGTGAGACTCGAAAGAGGGGGGGGGGGGGATGATTACGAAACTTCATAAGGGAAGAGAGGGTTATAGTTAAAATAATCACGTTATTCTCACTACTCAAATTTAGAAATAAGCAAGTTAGTCAAGTTAGGCAAGTTAATCATAAAACCTGGTAGTAACCTACTACTAATTGTTATGTAACAGAAAAATATATAAGAGTGAGAGTAAGTTTTAATTATGAAGACTTAAGATGAAAAATAAAGTTATAATTAATGAAATATAGTCGACTTAATAAAAAATTTTTACTAGACAGCAATTGTTGACAGGTTTTTTTTAAAATGGTGATTTAAGTTGTGTGCATTGTATTGTATAGTCCTATTGTATATCTTTTATTAATTAAGAACTTTTGTACTTTCCCCAATCGAGTAATTTCCACATAAATAGATGTATAGCTTCAGTTTATGTGATTTTGTCAAACTATTGAGACTGGTGTTAACTTCTGTAAATTGAATACATCCTTCTAATTATAAAATAAAGCTTGACGAGACGCGGCATACACATTACACAGTACGCCCACATAACCTCACGTACACATCGTAGCTCCGGCGCGGCTCATGATAGTACCAAGTACACACCACTCAGTACGTAGTACCTACATACGCCACTTCTCTTACACACGTACTTACACACAAATTTCCAATTCGTTTGCTGACGTTGTGATTAGGCTGCGCTCTGTACGAGACCTTGTTCTGTTGCGGAGGAAATTAATATTTGTTGATTTTAATATCTTTAATCTAACAATAAGTAATCTTATTAATTGCCTCCAATATGAAATCACTATGTACTTATTAAGCATTAATCTTCTTTGTTGTCACATTAAATTATGTCAATTATTACAATTATTTTAATTGAATGTACACGTGGGATTTTATCAGTGTTACATAAATTCTTTGAGTTAGTGAATGGTCCTATTGTTTTTATATCTAGGGTTTAGTGTAAATTTAATTTATTCAATTCAGCATATTCAAGGCGCAGACAATGGTGCGGTGATTTCTAAATATGTGTTAATATTTTATTGTACCTCTGTCATTGTAGCATTAAAAATGGGAGTCTATTTCAAACATTTAATAACAGCGGACGATGACGACGCGACGCAACAAAAAAAAAACGCTTTGCTAACCTTTCTCTTGCCGGTCGGATACCTGGCACGCCACGCCAAAGGTTTTACGTCGAAACAACTTTTGAATTCGTCTATACATAGCTATGTATACAGCATACAACGAAGCAGTACCTTGACGTCGACGGTCGACCGAACAGACAGCCGTTGCATCTGGCTTCGTGATTTCGGTGCACGTATACTGTCGCCGCCCGCGCTTACCTGCCCAGCCGGTCTTCGCTATCTCCCTCTATCTATATGCATCTATCTCACTCGCCCTAACATTGAAATGCAACATGGCGCCTTGTACCGAGTCCAGTCTATGCTTTCCGAGTATACGATTTCTTAAGAATTTTTTATATAATTCATTAGTTCGCGAACCGAATATCAATGATACCACAATGGAAGTGAACTCATTAATAGTTATGAAAATGGATATGAATGAAAACGCGTATTATAGATAGATATATTTAAAATATACTTAATGAACCAAGCTACTTGCAATAGAAATCGTTTTAGTTCTTTGTACATTGCAAATCAGTTTTATTTCCATCAGCTTTTGTAGCGAATTGAGCGTTTTCTGTGTCTAAGAGTCGGTGTAATTTCAGCTGATATTGTGAATGTTGTAATAGAGAAACGTTTCGATAACACGATATGAAAATAACGCACAATTTACAATGCTTGCGTAGGACGTTGTGCAACTGTTTCTCTCAATTTGTTAAAAAGTGATTGTAACATTTACAAAAAGTCAATGCAAATTTGCATGCTAGATTATAAAATGATTTAGTGTATAAAATTAATTAATTGCTAAATACCAACCATGAAATACACTAGGAACACAAAATATGACGTTTACTTCTCAGCTTATTACCACAAAATAAGTCTCCATAATTAGAGGTTTGGGTTTTTAATTGGCATTAAGAATTAACACTTCACAAAACCGTTGAGTATCGTTAACCCAGATGCTAGCTAGCTGCATGAATTTGATTTTAACATGGAGGAAAAAGGGCGCACAAAACCAGTTTACAGACAGAACCTTCGGTCATTAATCAGATTAAAAGAGATATGCTTGTCTAGTGGGCCATGCTCTCCGTCAAATCTCTGAAAACAAAATCAAAAACGATGTCCTCTCCTAGGATATTTTCGTTACGTCACTTTATTATAAATTTATCAATAGATATACTAATTATGTACCTGTGTCCAACAGAATACTTTTGAAGAAATATTTTTATCTTTATGTTAAAGATATTTATATATTCGTGTACATATTATACCCACCATTCAACGCTCCTGACTGCGATCAATGCTGATATAATTCTTCATAAAGCAATATGCAGTCGTGAAAGTCAATTGCAGCATTAATTATAAACTATCATTAGTAGGTAAGTTTTTATGCAGTAGAAATTAACTATAATTTCGGTGTCGGTTAGTAAAACGCAAATTAAAACCAGAATAATGCGCTATTTTTGAATTTATATAATACTAGCGGTAGGCCCGGCTTCGTCCGTGTAGATAGTTTTAGAGTCCACTTCACATCAACATATTATTTCGCGTACCAAGTGTTTCATAGTTTAATTCAACGTGACCGCGGTCGACTGTATTGCTTTTGTGTTTTATCCTGTTCCAACCCACCTCATTCTGTCCTATGACGACAAGCATGCAATCCTGGCCTTTTTTTTTTTTTTTTTTTTTGGTATCGGGTTGGAAAATCCTCATGGACATCCTCCGCCCTGGGGAGGCACGGAGGGGACTGTCAGACTCTTACTGACTAAAAACCAACCCGTGTTCCTCATGTACCCGTGTGTCGGAGAGTCGGGTATCGCCGAAGCATTCGTCGCAACCCCCCGGCGGGTATTGGCCCACCATAGTCAGGCGGGCCCCGTCACCCACTGCGGCCGTCACCCCGGCCGCAGGACTCCACTACGAGGCGCGCGCGGAACACGACGCCGCCGCCTCAAGGCCTGCTGCTGGTCGGACGACAAGACGCCCCGAGTCTGTCGTCCACAGGCCGCGCCCTACGGTGGCCGGAAATCTGCCACCCTACGACGCCCAGTGCGTCTGCTGCGGGAGGGGAGAGAGGAGGCAGCCTCTCTCTCCCTTTCCGCCACCTCCTTTGCGAGCATCACGAACTCGCAGAAGGTGGCGACAGCTCTCCATCCTGACTTGCTCCCGACCATGGTTGACACAATGGCCGGAAGCGAGAGGTTTCCCGCAGCACCTACGGCCGCGACCAAGTCACGGCGCTGCTCAGCCCAAGCTGGGCACTCCGCCAAAGTATGCAACGCCGTATCGTCGCGATGCAATCCTGGCCTCCTCTGTCCCGTGCTATCCATTCGAATTTGAAAATGTAGCATATATGTATGTTTGCATTGAATTTCTGACTCATCCCACGGTAACTCAAAATTTTATTGGGATAAAAAGTAGCCTATGTCGGTCTCTATGATCCAATATATCTGTGTAAAATTTCATAAAAACGGTTTAGCCGTTTTAGCGTGAAAACGGAACATACATACATTCACACTTTCGCATTTATAATGTTAGTAGGGATTAGTAGGGATTTTTTTCTAAAGAATATTATTTTATACAAAATCACGTTCTTGCCAGTTCTACTTTTTATTTAAAAAATACTTCATTATATTTTGACATATGAAATATTATGTTAACTCCTAATTCCTTTTATAGATCCGAAGGATCAAGGAACATCGTAAATTATTGTAAGATATAGTGCGATGGGGTAACACCGTAATAGTAGTGCGTAGAGGTATGAATGCAATATATAATATAGGAGTTTACGTTCTTACCTTACGTTCATCCTTGTATTACGGTGTTACCCCAACGCACCCTAATTCCAATTACGTTCGGCAAAGTAATCAAAGTAGGCAATAACTTGAAATGCATAGCGAAAAAATGAATTGGTAGGTAATTCAAAATGATAAAACCTGTTACACGGTAAATTATTTTAACAATAAATATCTCTCTCCTCCCTATTATTAGTCCCACATAGTGGTGGAGTCCGCGTTCTTATTTTTCTTCCACTTCGCTCTATACGTGACGTCATCATCAGAAATATTGCATGCTGTCATGTGTCGTTGCACCATATTCGGCCATGAGGTTTTATGATCTTCATAGGTTCCTACTTAATCAGGTGGTGTTCTTTTATAATAAATGTAATAGTTCTAACGAAGTGACAGTTTGGGCATGGCTACATAACGTAGGAAAGAGGAGAGCCGGTAGTGCGATGCCGCCATGGCGGGTGCGATATTCGTGATCATTTTTTTGCGTTCAGTTCTCAACATGTGCGCGGAACGAAGGGTGCTTGGCTTGTAAAAAGCAAACATGTGGCGCTCTCCTCACACCGCCATACACATCCGGGGCAAAACTCCGCTGTAGCCCATACACCGCTCCACCGCGCCTCACCCCCTGCCGTCTCATACCCGCTTCAAAAGTTTCAAATTAACATAAAATTCATTAATTTAAGCTGTGTTCATATTTTAAACATCTGTTTTATGTTTTTAACAAACTTAAACTTAAGACGATAATCTTAATCATACACTTAGGATTTGTGAGTTATATTTTAGATAACTAATGTGCATCAAAAGTGGATTGAGACTAGGGATTGCAATCCCGCAGCTCTTTCAATCCCGCGGGATTGATATGCTGGACCGATCGATCCCGCGCGGATCCCGCGGGATCCCGCATTATTGGTATTATATTTTAAAACCGAATTAAATGAATCTAGGTTTTCTTTAAAAAAAAATTCAAAACGTCTTACATTATGCAACATGAAATAATTTATTTCCTAATAAAATAAAAATAATTAAGTTCAAGAAATCAGTCTTCAATCAACCATTAAAAACTTAAATTTGCCCTTGTTTCTATTCTAATAACAGTTTTATAATATTTTTAATTCAGTCTCATTTATACCGGGTATATCAATACTGCGACCGAAAACGAAGCCAGGTGGTAGTTTTAGTGGTTACAAACACGACGCAAATAAAAATTTCACCAAAACTACGACAGATATTTTTTTAGATTTTTTTTAAAAATCGTCTTGTTTGGGTGGTAAGTACCTAGTTTTTGCGAAAATAATAATTTAAGCCCTTACGTACCATCGAGTGTTTAAAAATAAATAGGTCTACATCATTATTTTAGGAAAACTATGTATTTATCACCCAAATAGGTACGACGAAAAGTAAAAAATTATAATTTTAAATAAATTTGCGAAATTTTTACTTGCATTGTGTCTGAAGTCACTAATACTACCACCTGGCTTCGTTTTCGGTCGCGGTCTTGATATACTCTGTATAATCTATCTATACATATAATAAAAATGTAAATGGTCGATGTCTGTACATGGAAGATATTTAAGAAATTTTAATGCGAGGGGTCTTTATAAAAGCAACATAAGCAAAAACAATTTTTTTTAGAATTTTTGTCTGTCTGTCTGTCTGTATGTTTGCTTGCGCATCACGCAAAAACTACTGCACCAAATGAGATGCGGTTTTCACAGTTGTGTTGCTGTAGGTTCAACTTAAAAACTGGTATATGTTGCATATACATACAGGGTGTTTCTTTTTGTTTGCTTGCACATTACTCAAAAACTACCGCACGGAATGATATGCAATTTTCACAGTTATATTGGTGCAGGCCAACTTGAAAACTGTTATATATTTCATTTACATACAGGGTGTTTCTTTTTGTTTGCTTGCACATGACTCAAAAACTACCGCACGAAATGAGATGCAATTTTCACAGTTAAGTATATTGGTGCAGGTCCAACTTGAAAACTGGTATATATTTCATTTACATACAGGGTATTTCTTTGTATTATGGAAGATAAATGAGAAAAACTAATATGGGGGGTCTGTATTAACGTAATAGAACCCAAAACAATGATTTATTGTCAAGAATTGTAATTGTACAATTATTGTCTGTCTGTGCGGTTGTGCGCGATGAACTCAAAAACCGCTTAACGAATTTCGATGAAGTTTGGTATGGAAGTAGCTGACACCCTGGATTAACACTTAGGCTACATTTTATCCAGATAAATTAAGCGTTCCCGTGGGATGAGGAAGGAATTCTGATATATTTGTTACTTTTTATACTCAAAGGGATGCGATGGGCCTGGATTACATGCCTTGAGTGAGACGGGACGGGCGGGATGTAACGGGAAAGGACGGGATGAGAAATACCAAATAAAGTTAATCACGCTGACGAAGTTTGCGGGCAGAAGCTAGTGACTAATAATACAATCACAATCTAGATGCTATTACTACTATGAGTAACCTATGGTGATAACTTATGAAAATACGCTCGTAAAAAACAAATGGCATAGTCTCATCTCCGAGCCTTCTGAGTGAACTGCAAATATATCCTGATGCTCAAAATGCTGAAAACTAGCTACATGTGTGCTTGAGGCGCCCTCTAGTCGTCGCTCCTTTGCGAGGAGCGCCAAAGTAACGCGCGCGCCACTCGCGATTTTACGCGAAACTTCACGAAAGTTTTAGCGCCAATTTTCAAATATTTGCGGGATCCGCGTTTTGAAGGTGCGGGATCCGGCAGACCAATAAATGCAGCGGGATCCCGCGGGATTGCGGGATCCCGTTTTGCGGGATTGCAATCCCTAATTGAGACAATTATGAGAGTGGAGCTCAAGGATAACACAACACACGTAAAAACCTTATAGATTGCTATGCAGATCATAATGTACCAGAAACAATCAATGAAGTGGGTTAAAATTTAATGTTTATTACGTAATTTATTTATTGTATTTTCAATATAAACTTACAGTATTGCTATCACCAACGCGTTTATAATGCGCGCATACATAACAATATTGCATTTCTTATGGAAAGAAAAAAGTTAGATTTTGCAGTTGGTTAGACGCCGCCTGTGAAACGAGAGGCCGCGGGTTCGATCCCCGCACCGAGACAAATGTTTGTGAGAACCACAAGTACTTGTTTCGGGTCTGGGTGTTTGTGAGACCGAAAAGTCTCTCGTAGTTCTTGATACCTACTACACAAGACTCGATCTTAGTGTGGGGTCAGGACTATGTATGTGACTGTTGGGTGTATTTATTTATTTATTATCAAACTATTATTAATTATCATTTTTGGATACAGTTATATTGATTTTCAGATGATTATGCTAGAATGTATTGATTTTTTTAATACTAATGTTTTTGGTAGTTTCTTTCTATTGATTTCATAAATGAATATTTCATTATGTTTATTTACAAAAGTAGGATTATATGGGCTTTTTTAGAAATAAAGAAAAACTGTTATGCGAAAGAGGTAGGAAAATACTCTATGAATAGTTAGTTAATGGACTCCTAGGTTTTGTTTCTATTATTTTTAAATTGTTTCCGCAGTTTCGATCAACTGCTTTATGTAATATAGTTATTAACATTTTAACGTTAAAAAATTACTTTGTGTAAAAGAGAAAATTGAATTTAATGTTATTATAAATCCATATCGCGTGGTATTGCGGTACTGGCTTTCTCATAATAAGAAGTCGATTTAACTATGAAATCGTTTAATTGGTCCCAGTCAAATATTATTGAGTCATATTAATGTAATATTAATTATATATAATCTACTTAAAAACATGTAGATTACAAGTAAATTAAATGCTGAGTATGATCTTGTAACGTTTCATTTTAAGCCATTTTATATTCTCTTTGAGAACATGATCCATTGATTTATTCATCAGTGAGCGAAAGCTGTAAATACAACAAACATGTGCAAAACATCGTGTGGGAGTTAATTGATTTTCACGCGATAAAAGTCATATTGCCTCCGCCAACTTATCTACACATTCAACACTGTTAAAATTATTTTATGCTCTCTTTATTAAACTTGCTTCACCGCTCATCCCTTAACGTCGTAAATATCTCGCTATCGAAATAGCTAGGTAATAATAATAAGCTCGGCGAAATTTGGGGAATTCATACCTCTCCATTGTAAACTTTAACTTTTTGTGTAACGCATTACAATATGAGCAGGTAAATTCTAATTCAGAAAAGTCCGATGTTTGGGCTCTTATAAAAAAAGAGTACCTACGTCAGGTAACTAAAAGTGAGTAACCTGACCGTATTGCCTTTTGTATGCTATATGTCCTTTGATTTCGTTCTGCTTTATTATAGAATCACAACAAAAAATATAGAAATGAACGAGGTCTTACAATATTTTTTCTGCTTGTCGAAAGCGCTTCGGTAATGCACAGTGTTTCGTTTCTTATTTTGATTTTGCGATCGAAATTCGGTCGATCTCCACTGTATTTGATGAGAGCTCTATGTGGCGGCAAACTTGATTTACATTCGCGTGGAAATAAAAATTATAACATTTTCACCAACGACATTGGCAGCGCGTAATTTTATTGCCCCAATTTTTTTGAGAATCGAACGTAGGCAAAGAATATAAGGATTTCCGAAACTACGGCCTAAACTAAGTTAAATTTTGATAACATTTTGCTTTGGGGCAGTCATTTGTGGTCGTTATCGGGCAATTAAAGCAGTTGCAAGTTTGTCAAAGCAGTGGTTTCTGTTGTGATAGAGTAGATTGGGAGCTTAACATTTAATCCATTTGTTACAAATTTGAGTTTAAACGGAGTTATGGTCTTTGCATCCCCACTGAATAGTTTTTGAATGTTTTCATTTTATCACTTTTTGTGTCGCTTACAATTAAAACACGTAAACATTTTGCCATCTTACTATACTGCCGGATATGTTTTAATAAATCAAATGGTATAAGTAAACTAAGTTCTACTAAAAATTCTTGCATGTTAAAATAAAATTCAGGGGTTTGTCACGCTAAATACAAATGTAGGTACAGTGTACATGGTAGTTAACTATTTATTATTTTCATTCGGCTCGTTAATATACGTTTATTACGTTATAAACCATTTATTATTCACTGAATCGTGCTGGTGCGTACATTGGAAACTATTGAACATGTGTTTGTTTATTATAGTTTGTAGAAGTACAAATGTCGCGAATTATAAAGTTTAGTTATTTTGCTTTTTTTTGGTTTGACTGAACGCGGACAAACAAATCCATATTTTGAAACTACGTCGACCGCATATGGATAAAAAATGCGATCATTAAAGGGATTTTCTTTATTTTTTGGGTAGATATTTGTAACAAAATAATAATCATTTGTACGAGTAGCTGTTGTAAGGATTTTTTAGTAATTTTACAATAACCTCTTCAATCTTCTTAATGAAATAATTTTTTATAGACATACTGTATTCAAAAGATGACTGGTGCGTACATCAGATTTTGTATTAAAAAATTGTTCGCATTGACGTTGATATCGTAACCGGTTTCAACTGTCATAAATATCCTTAAGGGTGTAATTTCATTGACATACATGCAATTTGTTTATTCTCTTCAAAGTTCTGGGCAATTTTTGTGTCGCTGCCTTTAAAAAAGCGCCTGCCTGCCAGCAAAGCGGACGCTGAATTCGAGCTATTGAATAAACGATAGTGGAGTGTGACGGTGCACTGCCAAACAAGTTTATTTCAAATTAAAGCGAGAACGTGTCCAATTGTACAATCAACACACTGAATTGAAATATTTTAGCATTTCAGAATGTAATTTTATTGAACGCCATATCCTTTAGTCATAGGTCGGCGGACCCGCACGCCAGTCGCCATGAAGTAGGAGGGCGCATCTGTGAACTGTGACGACCGTTATGTACGCGGAACCGTTTGTCCCCGAGACCCACCATGCTTCATACTAATACACATCATTATCAATTACTACATCGAGTTCTGCAAGCACTCATAATTACATAGAAGTACTTATTACATAAAATTACAAATTTCTAATTACTACCTCGTGGTAGTAATTAATTGCCTATTAAATTGACCATATTCCTTAAATAGCAATGACATATTAAAATGTTGTGATTTCTATTGTTGCCCATTTATAGAAATCAATATAATAGTAATCGGTGACCTTGGTATATACGTAATGAGTTATGGCGCACGTTTTCAGTAGGTAGCAGTAGTGAAACATTTGTAAGCGCTTGCACCATGTCCTAAATTATATTAAAGCCACACAAAATATAATTTTGTGTTGAACTTATCGTGGTGAACAATGGTGTGGTTTTGTCCGCACGCACAGAGTTGGAAGGCGCGCTGGTTACCCGCATGCTCTCACGCTCTCGTCTTACAGCCTGAGACCCCCCCGCCCCCTCTCGCTACCCACTTGTGTAACTTAAACTCAGCATTAACAATGGGAAACACGTGTGTTCGAACTTCGAGTTAACGCTAAATACCAAACATTTGCAAGTTTTGCTACTTACATAATTTTGGAAAAAAATATCGTGTAAACTCGACCCCATTTTTGAGTGGACTAAAATCTTATACATAAAAACATCGAAATTTATTTTCGAGGATTTATTGTGAGTGTAGCTAATACATATTTTATACACATTTATGTCACTGTACCCTAATGTTCAATTAAAGCAGAATAAAAGGAATGCCTTGTAATGGAGAGTACGAATGTTTTAACTGAAAGATAAAAATTGTGAATGAATAAAACATTGATACACAATTTGCGACAAAACAAAACGAGGATGGCGTATTGAATTTGTTTTATGGAATGGAATTCTTTCGGCCATGTGATGCTAGTCGTTTGTCAATGTTTCTGGGTGACCGCTTTATACACGCGTATGATGCCGTACTGCCAATGTGCTATTTGTTTTTCTCGATCAGATACGTAAACGAATATGAAATACATAGGTACTCATAATTTACTGGGAAACTTACGTGACTTGGATACTAAGGTAAACACCTCTTAATGTTTTGAAATAACGTTCAGATTGTTAATTATTATCGCTAGTTTTAGGACCTCGTTCACCATGTTCGAGTAAACCGTTGATTAGTTACTTTTTGATTAACGTTTATTGCCAAGTAAATGTGTAGAGTATCTTCCGTCGATTTCACAAGTGAAATGAAAGTAACGTGCTGGTTAAGTGAATGACATAAGAAATTGAACGAATCATTCGTTCAATATTGCATCAAATACAATGATTAAACAATATTATTATTTAATCATTGCTCAAATATTCCCCGTCCTGCATCCCGCTGAAGTGTCAACATGTTTTTTCTTAAAAAATAAAAATGGAGCTTGATATTTTAACCATCAAGTAAATACGCTAATTGACAGACGATGTAGCAAGTAAAGTACTAAGTGTAATCATAGGATTAGTGTTACTAGAGCATCGTGAACTCGACACGTGACGGTACGGGTGACTTTAACTGATGACAAGCCTAATCAACGGTTTACTTGAAGATAGTGAACGAGGCCCTTAATGATAAACACAAATAGGGAAATTATACTCCTTACATATTTAATTCCAAATAAATATTCCAAATATATGATACTACACCAGCAAACCGCATCAGACTAACATACTAGACCTGTATAAAAATAACCAGGTTTACTATGCATATAAAGAAGAACACTTTTTATTTATATTTCTAAGGAATGAACAAAGTGCCATAGCTCAGTAGATATTTGCAAACGTTTAAATTTGGTAATACTTAATGTAGGTGGTGTTGACAAGTTATGTAACTTTATTTAAAACTATTAAATTTAATGAATATTTCGTGTAAAAAAATCTTAATACCTACACTTTAATACATGTATTTGCGGTAATTCTAGAAAAGTTTCGTTCATATATAATAAAATAAGTGGGAAGTTGAAACAAACCCGTTATAATCATAAATCATGTGAATAGTTTTAATCAGGATATGAATATTTGCAAACCGTTATTCGACAATATCTATCTGGTTAGTTGAGCCAATTTATATATAATTGAACCATTGTAGTTGCCTCGATTCTATGTAGGTAAGCCGCAACCAATAACTTAAAATTATTAAGTGTAAACTCAAAGGCCTATCAACTAATATTATCGTTCGTTAGATGCTGTCGTCGCGAAACTCTTTGAACATCTTTCAATATTCAAAGTAACAACGTAATAGAATGTTAGATAAGAAGTTATTACTCACCGGAAAATTACAATTATCTGCGTTATTATTTCCCTTTGGTACGGTGAAACCAATTACAGTTTTTTTACTTTGGTGCCATAACCTAGCCGATACAATGTTTAATACTGTTGTACAAAACTTACAGTTTAATCCAATGCTGTTTTTATCTTAAAAATATTTTTTGTCTTTCATTCTGATGTGTCCGTAAGTCTGTGGAAATATTTCAATAGTGTGTATAGTTTGCTTTGATTAATTCAGATTTGATAAATCACATACCTATAGTGGAGTAAGAATATAGTAATAATTTAATGGCAAGGATGATAGGTATATTGAAAGAGTGTTTATAAAATGATTGAGGTACAGTGGGAGTGGTAGAGTCGTAGAGGGCCGCTGTGGATGTGGCCTGCGCCGGGCGCTGGCAGGCTGCGCACGCGACGCGGTGTCATTGACCGCGTCGCCTGCGCCCGCGCCACTGCCGTTGCTTCGCCGCCTGGGTGTCGGTTGACTCGCTATGGTTGTCATGCAAGCTAACCCACTTTGTAACGGATTTTTCGGACATTCGTACCGAATGTAAAGTATCACCCCATTTTTATGGAACAAACTCACACGATAAAATGTTCATTTAGCATACTGAACGTTAGCATGCCTATTGCAATAAATTATTCTTTATTATTCTACTTCACCATGTTGCTGATTATAAATCATTAGACCGTGTTGTGGATAAAGGGTTATCAAAGTTTCCATTACGTCGCAGATCTCTAAGTTATGTAGACCTCTATATAAAAGCCGTTACGTATGTGAACAGGAGTCCCCAAACGATACAGGTATTGTTTCGGCAACCCTAAAGCCTGCTTTTAGAGGACGCTGTGTGGACGAGATAGCTTCTGGTATATCTAATGAGGTTGATAACGATACCATCAATCTGTATATAGTTGACGTGGTAGATAACCTTCCATAATTTGTTTTAAAAGTACATATTGAGGGCACATTTTCAATGTTTAATGACACAGAAAAGGTTAACTATTTATATCAATCTATGTTGAAAGTGACAGTCAACAATATTATTTGTTTTAAATCGCCGTTGATATTCTGTTTTCTTTATCTTATTCGATTAGGGAAATAAAATAAACAAATGTGGAGCATGTGTAAGTGTGACGGTGTTGTTGCAGTGGGATGGCTGGAGTGCGCGGATGACGAGCAGCACGACGCGCGGGAGGGCGATGACGTCACCATGCAGTGTCGCTTCGCGCTCGAGCCTCTTGCCGGAGAGTCGCTCACCTACTACTGGGTCCGCAGCACCGCCAGCGGACACGACAATGTCGCCATCGGCAACATTCCTTTGGAAACGAACTATCAGTAAGTTGATATTCTCACTCCATACCTATTTCAATTTTTATCGTATCGTCCGTCGATGAGACATCGAGCTGTCGATGAAGAGAAAGTGGCACTTATAACGGAATAGCAAAATTGTTATTTCCCAATAGCAAAATAATTGTTACGCAAACAGCTTCAATCCTATGATGAAACTAAAAACCGATGCCATCGCCCAATCATAACTTCGAACTTGCGTATGATATAGGAAATATTGTTAATAGTTTTGTGTGTTCGAATTTAGTTAAAACCAACAAGATATTGTACCTGTATACAACTTGCTGTGCAGGAGTGGTACCTAGGTTTACTTTATCACACATTTAGGTAGTTTAGGTGCCTGCATAAAACAACGTTATTACGTGATAGACATTTTACTTAATGTGCGTCTTTGTCAAAAGAGAAGGCACAAAGTAGATGTAGCCGCTTTCTTTACAGAGGTAGTACTTTTGTTATCTAATAAAAAGTTCTTGATACTCAACCAGTAGGTTTATATTTAATTATCTTTAATATTTTCAATAACATCAATTATTGAGAATATTATAGACCTACGAAACGGATGTCCTGTAAGGTATAGGTTTTTATGACCAATGTAACGGTTGAAATTCGCGTTACTCATAAAGCCGATTATCTATTTTATTGTGTCAAAAGCTTTGCATTAAAAATCAAAGTATTCACTATTCATCGGTATCTGTTGTTTTTGTTGGAATAAATATTTATTATACTTATACAGAGAATTTAATGTTAATGTTGAAACGCTTATTGGTTGAAGTGCTAACAATGTATTGCTTTGTTTCAGAATAACGTATGCTCCGTCAGAGGGTCGTTTCGATTTGCTCGTAGCGAATGTGTCGTACGAGAGGGACAACGGTCGGTTCGAGTGCCGGGTGAAGGCGGGCGGGTCCGGGCGCACGCTGCACTCGCAGGGGCACGCGCTCACCGTGCTCACGCAGCCGCGCGCGCCCATACTCACGCCCGGCTCCCACGCGCAGTCGCAGGAGGAACGCGAACTCAACCTCTCATGCTCCAGCTCAGGCGGCTCCCCGGAACCGACTATCAAGTGAGTACGAGGCGTGAACTTAACTATTCTCAAGTGCTTTGTTATTTATTTAAGCAATTGAAAACCACCGTGGTGCAATTGTTTATGCCGGCTGCGAAATGAGTGGCCGCGGGTTCGATCCCCGTACAAAGGCAAATGTTTGTGTGATCCGTAGATGTTTGTTTCGGTTGTGGGTGTTTGTGAGATCGAGAAGTCTCTTGTAGTTTCTGATACCCACCACACAAGACCTAATCTTAGTGGTGAGTATTGCGTCAGGACTATGTATGTGACTCTTGAGTTTATAAAATGGACCGGATGTACACTATACACAGCTAATATAAATATACACAGACAGCCTCATTCTAGTGTACTCCCTCAATTGTAGGAAAACATACTAATCAGTGCAGATGGAGTGCAGATTTACAAAATAGACATTTCAAGCAACATTTTTTTACATCTTTTTAACAACTACATACTTTCCTCTAAGATATAACGTGTTAAAATAACCATTTTTACTGATTAGTGGTAGTATAAATATGAAATAAAGGAAATGAAAAGTTTTTTTTAGTTCTCGTACGTTTTGGTAATAAGCATGAAATGGATAGCTAGATCATCATCATCAGCCCTTCTGCGTCCACTGCTGGACATGTGATTTAAAAATAAATACTGGAATTTGCGAGAAATGTTCGCGAGAACAAACTAGAATTTTGATGTCGGCTTATTAGAGTTATTGTTGATAGTGCAATGAGACGACTCGTCCTTTTTAATAAAGATCTTACACTGTTGCAAAACCATATGAACGCATGAATTTAAATTGAATCAATGTTACTGTGTAGACTGCTTTAATTACAGCAGACAGGTTGTCTCTCCGTAACGTAAATAGATGTGGCTTTTCAGAGGCTTAGCCTAATCGACATGTATCTCGATTTTCCTGGCTATTGTGAGTGAGTTATTTTTAAAAGTGGCTGTAGAGATGTCGTGCAACGGTCTGTATCTGTATTTGTATAAGCCCATAAACAACCTGTGCTCTACAATGGAGAGTTCGCTTGTGAGGGGTTAGGCTTGCGTGTCAGGCCATGCTGGCGTAGTGCGGGTTGGCGGCCTGTACTTATCATATAAATTCTTACAAGTCGCTATGGTATGCAGGTTTTCTCTCGATGTTTTCATTCGCCGTTATAGTTCGTGGTGATTGACTTTCAATACACATGACTCCAAAAAATCAGATGTGTGCCCTGGGATTTGAACTCGCGACCACCGTGACCATGTTGGCAGCTGCGTCTGGACCGTTACCAACAGGCCTCCTGCCTGTGCGCACAACGGTGGATTGAATTTTATAAACAAACCGAGGTTTATTACACAGTGCATATTTTTTCGGCAATTCGTGTTCAATATATTATGTCAGAATATTTAACGATGTAGTCTATGCCCTTGTACTGTTGCAAAACGGTAGCGAGTAAGTTGAAGCTTTGTTCTTGCCTCTTGGGCACATTTTGCAATTCGATATTCGGAAACTTAGAATTCTGTCCTACTAAATTGAGGCGCTTGTTAAGTTATTAGAGACATCTCATAAGAGAGTCCTTCCCCTTTATTATGACATAATATTCTGATTCATTTTTGATAGAAGATTTCATTTTTTCGTATTTTTCATTGAAGGAAATTATTAATTTTTTGAATCAGTTGTGGCTTGTTTTTTGTTTTTGTTTTAAATACCATTTAGATAATGTGTCTTTTATTGCTTTTCGTATTTTTTTTATTATCTCTCTTAAGGCACCTTTACTAAACTCCATGGTTCCATTGCTTCTTCAACATCTTGATCTGGTGAGTCTGTTTTGTACAAAGGGTCACATTTAGATCAGAGAGCGAGGGTGAGTTCTGAGACATATTGATGCGGTTGTAATTGCATGCATGCAGCTGAGACATTTCTTGAAACTTCTAATGAGAAAGTAGACAGCTGAGACATTTCTAGAAATACTAAGATCGGGAAAACCACATTTATTTTTATTCATTGATCTGTATACATTTGACATATAATTTAAAGTTTTTGCATTACCAGGCCAAGTCGGGGGTGGACAGATAGTATCAATATAAATTGATCGGGCACGTGAAAACCCTGTTTCAGTACCCCCTTTACTGCCCCTTTATAACTATAACATATTCCTATTTGACGGCAAAATCGTTCCGTTTCACCCCATACGTGGTTCCTATACAAGGTTATTTTTCAAGAAGGCGTTGGTGGACAAATCTGAAACTATAAGGAAAAGCAAAATATGTATACTCAAAGGAGTCACGAGCACGATTTTGATGACAGCTAAAACTGATTTTTAGGTAACAAATATAAATAATATATGATTTTGCTCATAATGGCCTTTTTTTTCAAGTTCGTATGTCATTACGCCAGATTTTAATCTTAGTCAACATTATAGTGTAATAATACGAGCACAGCATGTGGTTTTAAGAAATCATTCCTTACTATGAAGATTGATTTTTCAAAAAATCACTTCTGTATCTTTAATTTTCATCAAAATCGGGGCGGTGATTCCTTTGTGTAGTTTTGGCTATTTCTCATAGTTTGCTCATCATCTCATTGCCCATCCCCGCAGACTTAAAAAAATTACCTGTAAGTATAGCTTTTATTGGTTACTATTAGCTTCGACGCTGTCAAAAATATGCAGCCTCACATGTATAATCCAAGTAAATGAAATTAAACCACAATTGTATGTACATTTCATCATAGAGACAGTTGAATTGATTTACTCACATTAAAACCACTGATTACTTTGAAATATCCCTTACAACCACATTAATTCTGAGGTTTAAATTTTAAGCGTACAAACGATTATTTCTTTGGCCTTTATATAGGTGGTGTCAACTAGAAAAAACATGTAGTCTTTATTCGCCAATACTAATACATTTTAAATTTCAAATTTCTTTTGTTTTCGTTCATATTCGCCCTTGGATTCCTTTTCCACCCGGTCAACCGTACACAAAAATTAAATGTCAATTGATTTCGATATCAAAACTTGCGTCACTGTGCGGTTAGGAAAAAAAATAATATCAGGTTTGAAACTTAAACGTCCAAGGAGCTTTATACTTTTTTCCGCTTATCTTTTTCACAAACAATATCACTTAAGTGCTTTCATGTTATGCGCACAATTACTTTTATGAAAGAATTGAATCGTTTACCATTTTTTTTTGCAATAAAATATGACACTTCTGTGTTGTTTGAAAACAAATTTGATCTTCATAGAGCAAGCGAGATACAAGCGAAATTTTACGAGGATAATTTATGCTTGGTATCTAATATCGATATAATCAAACAGCATCTGAGTGGAAATCCTACATTTCGTTCAAATATGTGTTACAGACTTAGAGGTAATATGACATACGTTTCTTAATGACATCTGATACTGCCTTTCGAAACTAAGTGACGTGTTCAGCCTTGTACTGTTTATGTGGGTAAGGACAAAATAGTCTTTTACTACGTCTTTTATAGCAAATTCATATAATCCATAATGACAGACTTGTTTTATTTTAAAACTTCGAGCAAAATCAAATAGACATAGGTACTGCCTATGTTCTTTGTTCGTTTATTTAATTAAATCCATAATATACTGTTACAGTCATTGATATCAGTACTATTAGTTATTACTATCTACAATTCATTAATCATCATCATCATCATCATCATCATCATCATCATCATCAGCCCTTCTGCGTCCACTGCTGGACATAGGCCTCTCCCATAGCACGCCACTGGGCTCGATCTTTATTCAATTCATTAATTAAAGGTTACAATATAAGTGTAGAAATTTTAAAATAATAATTCACTTTTAACTTCTTTTTTAAAAGTAGTATGCAATGAGATAAAAAATGTGGTGATAAATTTAATGTAGGGCCTAACTCGGATTCAATTAGAGCAGCGTGGAAACGAAAGGATACGGCACCCTAAGGGAGGGCCGTCGGCGAAATGACCGCACATTATATATGGTACAAGAGTTAAACGGTGAGCGATTACTATCTCAATATCGCAATCGTCACTATTAAATGTGCAACGCTTTGTTTATCACTAAAATAGTCATGTCTCAGGCTGCAAAAATAAATGTATAAAGCCTGAAACAAAAGTCTATCTTGATAAAGTCGATTTTAATTAAGAATCTGAAACGCAACATGCATTGCAAAGAAATAGTGCCTCGTTCTAATACCTGCTGCCTTGGCCGGGGTTAAAAATACGGCAACTGGGTCGATGGTACCGTCGTCAACGCCTTCCGTGCCATAGTTTGCATAAAAAGTCGACATCATTCCTGGTGAAAATGAAAATGAGGTGCTCACACACTGCAAAAAAGTTGACCGGAATACATCCGCACTGAAGGCTGACCCGGATACGTAAACTATCATAATTTATCATAGAGATCAAGATACCAAGATCTTTCTGCACACGTAACTTGTCTGCAATATAGGATCCGCTCTATTTCTATTCAGCGTCATTTGTGATATAGGTAGGTTTTCTATCCACAAAACCTACAATAAATTCTTTAAACAATAATAGTAGAATACTGCAAAAAAAAAAGAATTTGGTGAAATTTGAGCAGGTATAAATATAAATATATCGGTCACCCTTTTTTGTTGAAGGAAACAACATAAATGTTGCGCTGCATCATCGACCTAGTAAAATTGCCTGCAGATGTACTATCAATGAGAAAACGTAAATTTAAATTACATACTCGGAGGATCTAAAATCTCGTGTAACACTGTGAACTCGTACCCAAACTTCGAATAGATTGGAAGAAAATATTATAGCTATGCAGGATGAATGTTAAGAAGTCCAACGGCTGGTGTGTGTAGTACTGAATGTTAAACACGCGTTGGCACAAAGGTTTAAATACAATTAAATATTAATAGTACCGCTTACGTTCATAACATCTAGTGATGGCGATGTGGGTTTGTATCGTCCCGCCAAAAAGTTGCGGCTTTGTTAGGAACTGCAAACCCTTGTATTAATGTGTACGTACCGGCCGAGGACCACAATTACACCCCGCCTAACGGTCCTTTTGTAAACTTATAGATCAAGGTACATTTTTCAAGTATCCTAATCCCTGTATACATTATACCATTTTTTGAGGATCTTTAGACATTACATCGTCTATTTTGCTTTGATATACGTGTGTCATTAGTCGTGGTTATATACTCTTTCGGCCTTATTCATATGTTATTAACCTATTTTAGTTATCGAATGTTTTATCTTCTTAGCTCAAACTAAATTAAAAATCGTTCGAAAGGGACGAAATATTTGATAACTAAAATAGGTTTGTTACTGACTATGAATAAGGCCGTTTGCGTATATGTATTATGTATCCTGTGAAATCTATATTATTATGTAACACAATGTAACTGTTTTTTGAGTAGAATGGTATTGCATTTGCAAATAACCTATTATAATTTATAAGCTAAACATGTCATGCCTTGGTATGACTAAATACTTTTGTGTGTGTAGTTTAAATTTTAAACAGCACTGTTATATACGCAATCAATCGTTCGATTTTTCAGATCCTAAATAAAGTATTGCCGCATGTGTAAGTCGAAGGCCATATGTATATTTGGGTCACGTAGAATTTTTTTTTCGTTCGCTACATGTTCTTACTTTCCTATATCACATATATCGAACTATGTCGCTAGCTCAGCGAGTTCAAATCTCGTGGTATGAGGTATCAATATTTTTTTTGCAATTTGTACTTGTTACAAGACTGCGCGAAGGAAAAAAATTTTTGGTGAAAATATTAAGTATTTTTTAGTATCAGCAGACAACATAAAGTTAGCTTCGTATAAATTCTTTGCATGCAGTTAGGCTAGGTAGTTTATTAAAGCTATATTTATAGCAAACTAATAATCTTTAGATCAAATTTATATTAACTGTTAAGTCATGGAGCTGGTCTTTGTAAAAGAATACTTTTGAACATTTATAAAAGTTAGACGGCTTCTCGACGCAGAATAATTGATGCGCTTAGAGCAACACGGCAACGCTGTTAATAAATAAGAAAATCAAGCGAGAGCCTTCCTCGCCCAAAATGTTAGTAGGCAAAGGTAAGCAAAGTAAAGTTTGCGAAGCGAGAAACTTAGTACCTTCCTCTTTAAATTTTAAATTCCATTATGAGTGGGATGTATAAAGTAACATAAATACGCGTGGTTTTGTTAAGCGTCTATCTTTATGTGTAGACATTGGGTAAATTACCAAAATACCTGTTTTCGTCATTGTGAAATACGTTTGAATTATTTACTTCTGTTTCGCCTTTGCCAATTTCGCTTAGATGTTCCGATCCCTTTAGATAATAAGAACAGATGACACAAAAAACAACGTGTGCTGTATTTATTCTTCAGTCGACACACGAACGTGAATTTGATGAATCACGCACACAATAAGTCGGTGTGGTCCTTAATATGATTTTTTTATGCCATTATGAAATTACGTTTAATATTTAATCAATTTAAGTAAATCGAATATTCTACGTTTATCTCGCAATCATTAGTATTTTATTATGTTTGGCACAATGGATTCATTGATCCAGCTCACAGACGCCCCACTGCAAGGAACATGCCTGCCCAATTTTCTAGGAGCGTTAGTCCTCCATACTGGCCCAGTGCGTACTGGTAGACTTCATATCTCGTGCTACATAATTACAATTAATAGAATGTCTTAATAATATAGTTCTTGTAAGTATTTATCTTTTTGCATTTATGCAACTAACAAAATTTCCTTAATAAGAAGGTTTGTACGAGTTCTCACAAAGATGAAGAAAAATGAAACATATCAGTTGAGAAAATAAAGCAAATTTATAAGTCCACTTAATAAACCAATTTAACGAAATTACTTTGGTTTCCTAGTTATTTGTATTTTTACATGGCAATAACATTGACATGACATTCTGTATCCAAGAGTCTGGGCATTGGCAAACAAAAGTATTAAGATTTATTACTACACACTCGGACTATTCACTCGGATGTCATTAATATTTCACAAAAACCTTTTCGTCGGTACTTGATTGACACATTAATTACCTAATGAAATAGTCTAATATGTCATGAAATTGTGGCATACCATCGCAGTATCCGCTGGCCATGTCAAATATTTAATCAGAGTTTGACGACGCAATGTGAAGAACTAAACGCACGAAAAACCACTGGGCACTAATCGTATCGAAAATTAATTAACTTATCTACCAGCAGAGACGTTGATGTCGCTTTGTTTTTGTGATATTTAGTACACTATGGTGCCAATATGTATTGTAGGTATATTATAAGTAAAAAATATGTACTTTTAAAATAATATACGTACGAAAAGTTGGCGGCATTCCAGCCGTCCAGCCGAACCTTCACCTACAGTGTATTTTTAAACGGAATGCCGATTAACATTATTGATATGAATCGTGAATTGCCGTATTGTTTATAATTGAAGTTTGAAACGATTAGGTCAGTTTTACTTTCGTGTAATTATCAAACTCATTTTGAAATTATCAATCTAGGATTTGGACACGAAAAAGTTTACATACGCACGATCACAGTGTTTAGCGTTAAATATTTGAACGCAAATCAAATATATGAGTTTTATAGTAGCCCTATATTTTTTCAGTTGGATTTTAAATGATAATACATATGTATAAAAATAATAAAATGTTAAATGGATCGTCGCCCGTCAGAAAATGCATGTAAAGAATTCAAGCAATGAATGTCTGTAATTTAGGATAATTACTGATGAGAAATGTTTTAATCCCGACAGGTGGTACCGCGACGGCTCAGTGTATCCGTTGGAGACGGTTATAACCCACGCGAAGACCCGCGCCGAGCCGACGGTCGCCACGCTCACGCTCAACCCCACCAAGGAAGACGATGGCGCCATTTTCCGCTGCGTGGTGTGGAACCGCGCCATGCCTGAGGGACAGCAGCTCGACGCCACGGTTGAACTCAGCGTTAATTGTAAGTTAATTGTAATTCTTATCAACCTTAAGCTTGAAGGGGTTTACGAGTATTTATAATATTATTTTTTACACTATAATATAATTCTTAAATATTGTGCTGTAAAAAAAATGATCTAATTAATATGGTGTTTATATTCTAAAACACCTCAAATTCAGTATATTAAGTTAACCACAGTAGCAAGAAAAGCCGTAGTGAAATCCCTACTTTATTTTACTTACTGAGCGTTCCTCCGACATGACGAAGCTTTACATATTTTACAACTTATCATAATCATAAAGGGCACGTACGTATAGTTCATAATATTGTTTTGTTTACTTTTGAGAGATTATTTGAGTCAGGTGTTTAAATTTAAGTTTTATATAACGCTTTTTAAACCCGCTAACGGCCATACCATCTCGAATCAAGTACCTTTAATATTCATCCCTTCATGCAATCTGTTACTAATTTTCTCCAATATTAATTTCTGCGTCCGCTATCTAGCCATTCATTATTTATTTAGTTCATTCCAGTAAGTTCAACTAGAAGACTACTGCTATTAATTGGGTTGTAGTTGAAGATTATGCCGATTCCAGGTGCTACTTAAACGTTGCTAGTAGTTGATTAAATTAATGCAGTGTTATAAAGGTCACGGCATAGGTTCATTTACTACATTTCAAATCGGTATTTTTTTTTAATCTTCTCACCAAGTAAAATTCCTGATGATCTTCAAACAACGTCTATGGTGCAATTGGTAAAACGCTGGCTAAGAATCGAGAGGCAGCCGGTTCGATCCCCGCTCCGAAACAAATGTTCATTTTTTATATTTTTTTGTTCTGGTTGTTTAGGACACTGAAAAGTCTTTTATAGTTTCCGATACCCACGATGCAAGACTGAATTATCAATGTGGTTTTAAATAGAACTAACTATATTATATGTGACTGTTGGGTGTATTTATTACTATTTGTAACAGTTGAACGGATTTTGTTAAATCTATAGCTAAGAACAAGGTCGATCAAATTATCTTTGAAACAAAGAATAGAAATCATAGCTCATCTGTTTAGTAGCTACTATGCCACAGACAGACGCAGAAACACAGATACCCAAGTCACACTCATGACATCTCTTCTCTTTTATACTTGGTAATCAAGAAACGCTCGGTGTCAATTGTGTATTCAATTTATATACATGTTATTTTATATTTTATTCCATTGTATGAAAGACAAAGACATTGTGTTACTTAAGGTTACATTCGCAAATCGTTCAAAGTAATTTGTATACAATTAGGTACCCTATCATTGGAATATTAAGTTTTAACTTACTAGTTGTAATTATTGGTATGCATAATTTTGTTTATTCGTTAATGATGTGTAGTAAAGTATCGGGCCCCATTACGACGTAATGATTAATGCCATTGCACAAAAGCTCGATTTATTAAAATATAACCGATTAATTACGAAAATCATTATAATTATTATCTACACTAGGAAAATGACAGTTTCAACTTAATGAGGGCATTTCAGATGATTTTCGGTAAATAATTGATTGTTAGTAATTTAATATTAAAACAATTCTATAAATTGTTACTATTGTATCCGTATGAAACTACAATCGACCCCTGCAAAGCATATTCATCTAAAAATTACAGTTAAATTGCGAGTGAATAGGCCGTAGACCACCACGTTAGTCTAGGGTGGGTCGATCGATTTAATATACCACAATGGTACGCAGGTTTCCTCCAGATGTTTTCCCTCACTGTTAAGGTGTGTTGTATTATTAATACACAGATATTTCCAAAAATTTAAACGTGTCCTCTCGAATTTGAACCCCCGAGTACCGTCTCGATAGCCGCGTCTGATTCGTTAACAACAGACCACGACGCACTTTGTATAATCGATACGAAGTCTTTGTGATTCACAAGTTAGCATTGCGCCTAAGAAAGTTATCACTGGAATAATGCTAAATCAAAACAAATTTTTAATTAAGTACATGTTAACCTGTAATTATGTTACAGGTTTAATATTAATAATACCAAGGATGCCAAAGATCGCGAAATGGCGAAGATTGAACAGGAAAGATAATTCCTAGCATTCACCGCATAATATTTTAATCAATGGCTTTACATAAAAGGGAATAAAATTCATTAATCCAAATAGCATTACATTAGGTGTTAAACTCAACTATTTTTATTTAAGTTTCACTCTACATGGACTCTCGTTTTGGACGCCAAAACTCACTTTGGTCACTGAGCCAGCGGAGACTGCTGCAGCAGCAGCTGTAATATCGAAAAAAGGAATCAATGAGTGAAGCATAAATTAATAAATTAAATAGGTGTTTTATTCGGGAACGTGTTAATGAAAAATGACTTCAGTTTAGCAAAAGCTAATTTAAAGTTCCAAGTATAACGGCCAAAGGCAGCCGAGTGCAGAATAGGTACGAGCCGAGCTGACAGTTACAAATGCTGCGAATGTAAGAGGAAATGAGGGATGTTGTTTGTGCGGGCTCCCATTCCGCTTGTAAATGCCGCCTTAGAAACATAGTTCCCTGAGCGCAGCTACGGGCCATCAAGGAAGCGCAAAGGCTCTGGGCAAATAACCTCAATGAACTTTACAGTCTCAACTTTGCTCCTTGGCGCATGGTCTTGCACGGCTTGTTTACTAACTTTTAACGAGAAAGGTCAGACGTTTAACTACTGGCAACTTATTCACTACGATCCTTCGCTACATAATATGTGTCTAGTGGTTTTTTTAGTTAACCTGTCCTCGAAAAAGATATCGCTATTTTATAAAAATACAAACTGGTAAAAATGCCAATGGTATTACATTCTGCAATGTTTTGGGAATAAAACGGATTTTTTAATTTTAAGCGTTCAAATATATCGTTTAAATCCCTGATAATAATTACTTTCTGCTACAGTCCCAGTAATTTATTTTATTTTATTTCGATATGAAAATATACTTCTGCTGTGTATACCTTCGTTCCACTTTTAAGTATTAAACACAACAATTTATTTTTCCTCAAAGCAAATGTAAAAAATAAGCAGTTATTTAAATTAGCACAACTAGCGTCGCATGGTGGCATTGCCAGCTTGGGGAAATTGCTTAACTAGGAGCTTGGCGGACTGTTTTCCACTCACAGAAATAACCTATTTGCTTATGCTGCTGAAGGAAATTCGATTTCCTAAATGTCTTTTAGTACTTTTAAATGCTTTATAGCACGATTTTGAATAACATTACATAATGTCGTAATTACAAATAGATACAAGTAAAAGTCCTAAACGTTCATTAAATTGTTATTATTAATTTTCAAAAAGCTCGCGTTATCAATATCACAAAACGAAGTCTAACGGCCTTATTCATAGACAGTTTTAAAATCTATTTTAGCTATCGAATGTTTTGTGCCTTTCGAACGACTTTTTAATTCAGTTTGAGCGAAGGAGACAAAACTTTCAATAGCTAAAATAGGTTATAAAACTTTCTATGAATAAGGCCGTTATTCGCTGCGCAGCACTTAACGTAAATCTTTCGCGCTTCGCGTAATAAACGACAATAGACAGAGAAACGGCCATTTCGATTATTATCTGCCAAGCAATTCGGTAATTACACCTAAATTACAATAATGTTAAACACGTGGAAATTGGCGTCCTGATATCACGTTTTAACGATAGCTTCTAACATAATAGTATGTCGATATTGTTTTATATCTTGATATTTATTGTAACCGAGGGTTGTGAATGTACAGAAACAATATAACATGTTCATAATTCTATATTTGATGTTGTACTACCTACAGGTAAATTTCAAAGAAAGCGATAAAGAAAACATATTAGGAGTATTAACTTAATCAAAACAATTCTATGTTATAGTATAGCAGACGTTCATTATTCAAATCGATTGAAATAAGCAGAGCCATAAATATGTACGAATAACTACTTTAGCGTTGCAAGTTGTATGTGAGAACGGAAAAATAAATTTGTTTCACGACTCACGTGCACGGAACGTGTTCCGAGTTGGACTAAATACTACGTTTGATCAGATGAAAAACAGGAGTGGATGGTGTGCAGCGTGTTTTAATTTCGAGAGTTATTGTAAACATGTTTATTATTGGGTCGTGGAGTGCGCAGACACATCCGCTCCCTATCGCTTGGATTGCACACTGAATCAAATAAACAGAATCATGAGCCGATGAATGAATAAACGGCTGGTGCTGTTTAATAGACGACGTGCGCCAGCCGCGCCGCGCCGCGCCACTGCGACGAGACATTCATTATTTTTAAAACGAAGCTTCCTTCAAAACAAATAACATTTAGTCAGTTCGATTAGGAATCCGATAAACATTGTATTGCCTCACATGTGCAACTGTAAACAGTTCCGTTTATTTAGCGGTTATAAATATGTATACTTACTAGAACTTGCATAATACCTCTATACATTATAGTATATGATTATGGTTTCAAAATTAAATTAAAATAAACTTTAAATTTTTTTATGATTACATAACAAAGTGTTATGTTGTCATATTCTCTTCATAAAATTTATTGGTCCAGGTCAGTAGTACTTTTTATTGCCTGCGATTCGTTACATGGCATGGAAGTTTAATTTTCGGACGTAATAATTTTATTCAATTATTACACCCTTACTACTCGGATTAATCGCAGGATTAATCCGAAGGGTAAAGCACTCCATTTTCCGATATAAATTAAACTAAACACAGAAACCTTTATAGTGTAGGTCTAATATACACATTTGTTTAAATTATAATGCGCAATTTTTTCAAATTAACGGTCGGGCTTAGTCTTATATCATGTAAATATTCTATTTATTTTTTTGTTATAGATTATCCTCGTGTTGAAGTTGGACCCGAAAATCCATTACGAGTGGAAATAGATGGTACTGCGACAATGGACTGTAAAGTTGACGCCAAGCCTAAAGTGAGCAACGTCAGGTGGATGCGGAACGGCAAATACATCGCCAACTCCTTCACCCACACTATACAAGGAGTGACAGTACAGGACGCGGGCAAGTACTCGTGTACCGCCGACAACGGGCTCGGTAGGGCTGGCGAAAAAGAAATCTATCTTGATGTTCTGTTCCCGCCTAGCGTGACGGTAGAGTCCAAAACTTATGAAGCGGAAGAAGGCGGCAACGTTGAGATCCGTTGCAACGTTACCGCAAATCCCAAACCCAATTCTATTGAATGGACAATGGACGAGAAACCCGAATTCCATCAAAATGGGAACGTCTTATCGTTGAGCAGAGTGAACGCGGACATGGCCGGCACGTATGTATGTCGCGCTGTCAACGTGATATCTACGAGTAACGGGAAGAGAGTGGAGCGACCCAACAGCGCATCGGTAGCCGTGCTGGTGCGACACAAGCCCGGCCGCGCGCGCATCAGCCCCGACCGACCCATCGCGCAGGAGGGCACCGGCGTCACGCTCACCTGCAGCGCCAAGCCGCCGGGCTGGCCGGCGCCGCAGTACCGCTGGTTCCGCGACATCGATACGTCCGACTCCAAGCCCACTGTCCTCGCCACCGGCAACAAGTACACCATTCCTAGCGCGCACCTGGGCAGCGAAGGAGTGTACCACTGCCAGGCCACCAACGAGCTCGGCCACGGCGACCTCGCCTCCGTGACTCTGGAGGTGCACCAGCCGCCGCGCTTCCAAACTAAACTCCAGCCGCACATGACCAAACGCGCTGGAGAACAGGACTTCGCCGTCACTTGCAGCGCACTCGGCAAGCCGCGCCCTACTGTCAAGTGGTTCAAAGATAACTCCGAGATTAAACCGGACGCTAACCTTTACGAAGTGAAAAGCGACATGACAGAAGGACGAAATGCCGTGTATAATGTTCAAAGTACATTGAAATTCAACGGAAAAGCAAGATCCAACAATAATGAATTGTTACCGGAGGACCGAGGCATCTATTCCTGCAATTTTGAAAACGAAGTTAAAAAAGTAGAGTCTACAATGCATCTTCGAATAGAACGTACGTATTACGTTTATATCTGACGGAGTGAGACGGCTTATTTAGTTTTGATGCGTGGCAATCGATTAGTCTTTGGAAAATAAGATTTAAAGTGGGCAACGCCCGAATGGGGTCGCACGCGGCAACACTGCTTTCTTGTGTCGAAATGAAATGATGATTTTGACAGTAGAGAGAAAACCGTTATTCCATTTTGAGACAAGGCGGAGTCGCACCCGTGCCAACCCGTTTACTCTAAATCTTTACTATTGGAAACCGTCGGCGATCCATACCTAAGGACGACTCCCATGAAATGATGGCGGGAGATCCCCGTCATCATTTCATGGGAGTCGTCCTTAGGTATGGATCGCCGACGGTTTCCAATAGTAAAGATTTAGAGTAAACGGGTTGGCACGGGTGCGACTCCGCCTTGTCTCAAAATGGAATAACGGTTTTCTCTCTACTGTCAAAATCATCATTTCATTTCGACACAAGAAAGCAGTGTTGCCGCGTGCGACCCCATTCGGGCGTTGCCCACTTTAAATCTTATTTTCCAAAGACTAATCGATTGCCACGCATCAAAACTAAATAAGCCGTCTCACTCCGTCATATCTTTATAAACACATTACAATAATTTATTTTAGAATAGGTTTGTATTCAAGTTTCTCATTATTTGTAACCAATTTTAATATTTGTTCCTTTATCCGTTGGCAAATCGTTTATCGGATTTTGTTTTTATCACTACATCCATTTAAAAACATAAAATTTAGAGGAGACGAAACATTACAAAATTTCTATATTCATTTTTCTCGTAGTTAAAAAAGGCATAAAACTTTCGAGTTGGTCTTCATATTCTTTATTACATTATGTAACAAATGTTAGCACGTTATCGAGTTCCTTGAAGGAAATTAGGAAAGTTCCGCGTTTTCCGTTAGTCTCTTACTTCTAGTCCGTATAAGTAGTAGTTAGTACCTACTGGTATTAATTATGTAATTCTACTGTGGCGCATTACTCACCGCTATTTAATATTCATTGCATGCAAATTTTGTATGTTACCACAAAACTTAAAACATGTTAGTTTCAGTTTAATAAAAGATTTTATTATTGTGATCAGCAAAGCTCAGTTCCCTTTTATTGTATTTGGCAGTTCCACGCTTAATCAAAAGGCATACCCTGAAAGTTTCACCTTTCTAATGAAATTTTATTAAACTTTGCAGACGAACCCATATCGATACGACAGCAAAAGAAAGTCGCATACGACACGATGGAAACGGCCGAGATTCTGTGTAGGGTGCAAGCGTATCCCAAACCCGAGTTTCAATGGTTTTACGGGTCGAACACGGCCCCGCTGCAGATGTCATCGGACGGACATTACGAGATCAACACCACCACGGACAACAACGACTCCTACCTCAGCGTGCTCAAGATAAAGAACGTGAAGCAGCAAGATTACGGCGATTACTACTGCAAAGTGAAGAATTCGCTGGGCAACATTCGGCCGCTGATCGCGTTGCAGCCGAAGGGCGCGCCCGACACGCCGCGCGCGCTCGAGAGCCAGAGAGTGGGCCCGAGCTACGTCACGCTGAAGTGGGAGGCGGGCTTCGACGGCGGCCTGTCCAGCACCAAGTACTTCGTGCGCTACCGCCGCGTGGCGCCGCGCGCGGGCGCCGAGCGCGAGCCGTGCGCCGCGCGCGCCGCGCACCACGACTGGCTCGAGTACGACTGCGGCCGCGCCAACCCCTGCAACGTCACGCGCCTCGACCAGCACAGCGCCTACTCCTTCAAGGTACCGCACGCTGTCTCACCGCATATTACTAGCGTTGACCATCACAATACTAACTTGCGATTTTTTCCATTTTTATTGCTACCGCCAGCATCAGACATTTGTTTTTAAGGTAACTGAAGGCGTGCCGCCGTTTTATTTGTTTCAATTTTGTGATTTGCATTTTTACGCTTGGTTGTTATCACTAGTGCTGCAAACATTGTCTAAGTTAAAGTAAGTTAAGTTTGTTAAAGTTACTGAATTGATACACAACTTTCGTTAACTATCTTTAGGTGAAAGCGGTGAACACCAAAGGACAGAGCAATTATTCCAACGAGATCACGGTGACGACTAAAGTGGACAAAATCGCCGCGCCCGAGCAGGTGACGTACGACCCGAGCAGTCGCGGCATCGTGTTCACGGTGGTGGCCACGTGCCTGTCCATCGTGGGCGTGGTGGAGGGACTGGCCAACGTCGGCGGAGCCACAGGCTGGCAGGTACTCATACTTACTTTTTATTTACCATAAATTACCTAAGAGTTGTTTATTTAAAATATATTAAACTGATTACTTCCAAGAAATATTATACTGGTGCATAAACTAATTCTCTATCATTGGATCATCAACGTTATCATTAATATTAGACTGTCCATAGTAGGAACTCTAGCATAAAAAGGGCTTGTAAAACTGCGAATCGGCGCGATACGAATCAATTCGCCAGTTCTTGCGATATGTCGCGAGAGCTCGTAGATAACGATGCGGCGACACAGCGCAGTTTTGTATACAAGCTCAAAGGTAGTAACCAGGGATGCGTCAGTAAATTAGACACTGTATTTAAAGGTGGTGGACACGGTTCCGTTGCGGCTGTCAGGCACGACGGCCACGGAGCAAGAGGCGACGCTGGAGCTGCCCAGCAAGGCGAGCCGCTCGCCCGGCCGCCACGTGGCGCCGCTCGACGAACTCAACCCGCGCGTCAGGATCAAACTCTGCCTTCAAATCAACCAGGAAGTCTGCAGCGATTACACTGAAGCTGAAAGTAAGTAGTTTAGCTAAACACTTCAACCTGGGAAATGTTTTTTTTTTTTCACTGCATTGAATGGCGAGTCGAGCGTACTATTCGCCTGATCGTATGCGATACGACCGCTCAAGGATAGTAGGAAACCAAACAACACCATGACGTACAAAGCAATGCTTGCCATTCTAGTGCGCTCGCCATCCTGAGGCATAAGATTTTAAGTCTCATTATGTCCAATGTTCTTCAAATCGTAACATAACAGTGAATTTACAATTTTACATTGCTGTTTGGCGGGAGAAATAGACATTGTGGTAGTACCTACCCAAGCAGCCTCACACATATGATTGACCTACCACCTTTTTTTACACTTAGATGACAAAGTGACTCCAATGCAGTATGCACCTGAGTGCAGTGCAATACAAATCGAGTATCTACCGAAACAAATAACCCGATTCACTTACGGGGATCAATATGACTGGATATGATTATAATATTTAATAAACGAAAGAATACACTCAACAGTAATCCATATTAAAGCTTATTCAAATAATAAAAAATAGAACGCCTTTTAAATTTATGAACATTATGAAAACATTTTGTAGTAATAAAACCTAGGCATACTCTATAGAACACTTCATAATACTGTGTATTTATGAATTTTAATGATTACTTGAACAAACGGCGAATGAAAAATGTTTGTATCGGGATAAAAATAGAAATAACATTTTAAGAATGCCCTCGTTATTTCATCACATAATTGTGTAATATTTAAAGTATAATTATTATTAGCGAAAAATTCAATAATAAACAACATAAATCCAATTTATTTATGTCGGAAATATCTGTAAACCTAGGTGGAATGCGGTTCTCATTTCATTTTTGTTTGTTCTCCTATCTACTATGTCATTTTACATTTAAAACGTTTTGAGATGGAAGCGAATTCTATTTTTTATTCTTTTTTCTATTTTAATTCAATTTGTTTAACCTATATTTTGAATTTGCTGAACTTATGTTCCAATGACGTCAATTATTCAAGTCCACAGATATTTCCGACGGGTAATATTCACCTAAGTAATTCAATCACACAAGACTTACGGCCGCACTCAGACACGTTAAATGTCAATTAAGTTATTCCTTAGTATTGATTCTCTTTGTAAAATCGACACTAAGTAATGATTTAATTAACATTAAATGTCTCTAAGTACGGTAGTTAGAAATGAAACATTGCTTTAAGATGCTATTGACATGCTTGTTGTGACTTGTGACAGATATTTGTTTATAATAGGCTTCAAATCACTTATGCAGTGTAATAGATTTCATCTAAACAGCAAACGGCCTACCCTTTTAATGCGTGTGATAAAAAGCTATTTTATGAATAAAATGGTTAACAAAGAATTAGCCATAATACTATGATAGTTTATGATTAATTCTATTTTGACTGAGCATTTTAATTAAAATACCTATTTTCCCTATTGGTCAGATTACGAAAGTGTTGTTTGGTAGTATGGAAATAGCTAAACATGTCATATAAAATTGTGCTTACCTTACTTATTTCCGGCAAGGAAAAGACTATTAATTAGCGAAATATTGTGTCTTTGTTGGAACCCACATATTTACACCACACGCTCTTTAGCGACACACTCGAACTAATTAGCGAGAAACAGGATAACAAAAAATCACTATACTTACCTTGAACTACAGTACAAATAGTCCGGCTCGAGTAGTTGTCCTGTTTCATTCGTCGATTACAACTGCCGGAGGCACAACTTGCTTTTATGTCTTTCGTCCTTATTTCTTCTCTTTCCCCTCTTAATTTGAGAGACCAGCAATGTACTTTTTTCATCTATTCCATCTCTAGCACGATAAACTAATGTAAAATAATTGAAAGTAAAACAATGGAATGTTACGAGGTTTTTTAAATTTAGAATGTTAAAGTTTTCTTCCTTCTTTGGCACTGTTACAGATATCATAATAAAAAAGTTTGAAGCTGGCATCTAAGTTCTTATTTTAAATCGTAGTGGCCAGTATATTATACATACGTACTAGAACGCTATTAATAGTATACGGCCATATTAACTTTTATTTTATGTTTGTTATATAAATAATGTTACGTTATTTATGTGTGTATAAATAAACAGTAAATTTATAAAACGGTAAACCACATATAACCACAAATAGTCCAGTTATTTGGTAGTTTTGCCTGGAAAAGATTTCGGGAGTTTTGATAACAGGTAATCTTAAATATTTCTATGTGCTCAACTTCAACAAGTTTCAACTTCGTCATCTCTTATAATATAACTATAAACGAAAGAGTGCGAAAACATATCACAAGAAAACATTTACATACACAATTAAATCAGAAAAAATAACAACGTCCCAATCTTTTTTCTTGTAAAATAAATGGAATTAGATTGTGAGTGCTGCCGCAGTAAAGGTTTTTCATTCCAGAAATAGGGATTTGTGCTATGTGGTACGAAAATCTAACAATAAAAACACTTTCCTCGAGTTATAAACACGCGGGCGAAGCCGCGAGCAAAATGTAGATCATATATAAATAACAACTACATTAAAAACAATAATTGGATTTTCTAATTATCCTATTCCTTAAATGCTACATTCGACTCATTCTTATGAAGTTAATATTTTGAAGATTTTACTTCTACCGCGTATACTGTGTTACGTACATATGTTTTCGGTTGAATTCGTAATTGTCAGGACAAAGTCTCGATGGAAGAAAATTTATGAAAAATTGAACGTATAAGTCGGCATAATTGGATGATATTATTGTTGGAAAACTTTCAGGGACCCAGTTAATCTTCGAAATCCAGCGATAATCAACGTCCATTATAAATTCAAACATTTGTGAAAGTGCAAAAAGAAGCTAATATAAGTTTTCTTTCCAGTTGGACAATCGTACGTGAAAGAGGCGTCAACGCTTACAACAGCTACTATGCTAGCAATATTCTTCTCATGCGGCGTGTTTGTCGTATGTCTGGGCCTTCTCTTGATGTTCTGCCGATGCAAACGGAGGGAGAACAAGAAAGACAGGTCGAAAGACTACGAGATGGATTCCATGAGGGCCACGCCGATGGTGACACAACAGAACCAGGCGCCACCTCCCTATTACGCCAGCGCTGGGCTCGAAAATAAGGCGCTAGAGCATTCAATGGACTTGGTTTTGTCTATGGATGATTCCAAGAATGCTATGTATGGAACTAAAGGTGCAGGGTATTCGTACCACCACGTCCTGCCCCCTCACAATAAACCACATCACGGACAATCCATGCCTAATTCCGACTGTAAGTGATCTTTGTTTATATTATTGTTATACGGGTGAGGTAATTTGTTCTGTGCACTTCACCTTTTTTATTTTGGATCATCTTAAGTATTGAGCGATTGCATCATATTTGTAAAGAAAAACACGACTATTACAATAAAATCATTAAAATACATCTTTTTCATGTTAAATTTACATTATATTATCATCAGGTATTTGACGAGGAGGACACGAAGCAGTAGCTAAATCACATTATTGCACATACATAATATAATTATGGTTTCTGATTACAATTTGTTCACGTTAATTTAGAATTCCACTAGCGCTTTGTATTTATTATTTCGACTTCGTTTTATTTATTTATTTAAAATGTTTTTTCCCGTGCTACCGACAAGGACTAACCGCGGTCGTCGTCGAAGGTAATATTTCACTTACAAGACGTGATCGCATGCAACGCTACCCTCCCGCGACAGTTCAAGGCGGACCGAGCTTAATATTCGATCTCGTTTCAGGGCCCATGACGCTAGTGGAGAACAGCTACACCAACAGCAACAACGGCGGCAGCGTCAACTCGCAGGACTCGCTGTGGCAGATGAAGATGGCGGCCAGCAACACGTCCAGCGGCGCCATGCACGAGCGCCCCGCCTACGACTACCTCGCGCACGCCGGGTACCGCGCGCTCGACGACTACGCGCACTACTCGCACCTGCCGCACCCCCCGCACCCGCCGCACCCGCCGCACCCCCCGCCCGCCGACTACCGCGCCACGCAGAACCCCTCGCGCCAGGAGTACTGCTCCGACCCCTACGCCTCCGTGCACAAGCCCAAGAAGCCGCGCATCGACCAGCACATCGGTGAGTACCTTTCCCGTTGATATAAATTGACGATTCGAGCCCTTCGTCTCTTTCCGCCCCAATCAGTCGGAGAGCGACGTCGCTCGAAATTGTGTAATTAGTAATGCGAATAATACGAGAGTGGTGTGTGTGTGTGTGTGTGCAGAGTCGCCGTACCTGGAGGTGAGCGGGCTGCCGGAGTACGTGTCGGGGGCGGGGTGCGCGGGGGTGGCGGGCGCGGCGGGGGAGGAGGCGGGGGAGGACAAGCCGCCGCACTTGTCGCTGAGCTACGACGAGTCGCTGGAGTCGGGATACTCCACGCCCAACTCGCGCGCGCGCCGCGTCATCCGCGAGATCATCGTGTGAGCCGCGGACCCTGCACCCGCACGCCTCCCCGTTTAAACCTACTTTTTCCCTGTGATTCCGATTTGTTTTACGGACTGTACCTTACAATTGAACCGTTGATGCGGAACTTTTTTGGAACTTTCATACGTATTATATATTGAGATCGTGTTGACTCCCGGATTCGGCGCATTTAAAATCCAAACCCGTCACCCTGGAAGAACTGTCGTTGATGAGCGTCTATAAAATATATGCTGTATCTTTAGAAGACGAAAATGACTGAATTCTGATTTGACACCGATCCGACCGAAACGAGTGCGATAGGTTTACCCGACTGCTCGCTGGACCTTGACAGGCGATCGGAATCATTTAGCAAGAGTATCACTTGAAAAGAATTTCGCTTTTACAATTGCACAGGGTAAATAATGTAATAAATAGCAAACTGAATATTAATAATGTCTGTAAAATCCTTTGGTTATTTTATATAGTTTCAAGAGAGTGAAATCGGAGTCACTCGTGGATGGTTGTATCGTAAGAAAATGTATTTAAATGTGTGCATATGAAACCTTAATCATCGATACTTAACATTGTGATTGCTGAGTCAATTGTGATAGTAGAGCAGTTCGTTGTGACATTTGTGGTTGTGGAAGCCATTGCAGTTTACACTCATGGAGTATTTAAATTTATATTAACTTACGGGACGGCCGCCTTGTGGTATCCTTCTATGAATTTATATACGATTGTTGCTAATTTTCTATTTTTATACATAAAAATTATCGGTGTTTTTGGACTGTGCTGTGACTTCGTTTCCTTGTGCTGTGATTTGGCACAAAATCAGTTTCTTTTTATTTAATACACATTTCTCTTAGTCACGTTCTATGTCAAAAGCACAACGCGGCCTTTTCGTATATAACGATGTACATAAGCTATAAATGTTGTAGCGTTGCGTCAGTAATTACTACAAGTTGGACTAGCATGTTTTAAGTTAATTAAACGGAGATAATCGATAAGCTACTAATTGACATTCGCCTACAGATATGTAGATCTACAGATGAAGCCTATACAAGTATCCATTATTTTATCCATCTTTTTTCCATTTATCTATCCTCTTAGGGGTACAGTGAGTCTGCATGGTTTGCGAGTACCAATCAGTATTGGCATAGGATTTTATGGTTCACAGCTCCTATACACTGCCACTAGGCTGATAAATACACTAATTAATACTTCACGCGAATGTACAAATTAATTAGCTGCATTCGAAACTAGTGCAAAAACACTAACGTATAGTTCACACCTCGCCCGCTCTGACGCTATTTATTGAACAAAAATAATACACGCGGCCATTCTTACTCCTCTATTAGGATCAAACTTAATACTCACTAGAACCTAATGATTAGATGATTGCTAATACAATAGCAATAGTTTTTATGTTTGATTTATAAAAGCGATTAATGTTTTAATTAGTAGCTCATCGATGGATAAGTTTTATGCAAAATGGAACGGCAACTTCGAACCGCTTACCTAAATTATGTTTCATTTACTATTTGGCAAGATTCTTTTTTCACATTGTTCGTCAAAACCCAGGATGAAGTATTTAATATTATGTTATTAATAAAAAGACTGAGCTAAAATTTTATTGTTACAAGGATTTTAGAAGTTTTTGCTTCACCGATCAATGTAATGTATTGATAACGATGTTCTGATCTATGATTTATGCACGAAATTTATCATGGTCCTTGAAATGTTTGACAAAGCATATTTTTGTCAGAATATCCAATACATAGTCGTTACACCGACTGTGCGTATGGACTTTTGGTAGCTATTATCGAATACTATGTATAAATGTCGCGAAATGGATTTGCGCAGATCGTGATTTTTAACTTACGGTTATCTCAATTATTATGTTTCAGTAATTTCAACATTATAATATAAAACAACATAGAATATACTGAATACAATCAAAGCGGGGATATCGCCCAACTCTTTATTCAACTTTTCATCATAAAATATTTTCTTCAATGGTTCTTACTTAAGACATTATATTATATACTATGCAAAGTAGGTTTTAAGTAACTGTAAACATTAGTTAAGATTATTACGATCCATCACACGTTATTACTCATGCTGACTGAATTACGACAGTTAAATATTCTTTCTACTTATTTAGTCATATAGGAACTAAACTTGTAAATATAACGTATAATTATAATTCTCAGCATTATAGGCTATATACATAGACCTTTTAATCTTGAACAAACTCGAGCTAGTATTTCATGATATTCAATTAATATATTAGGTTTATATTAATTATAGTGTATTTGATTGTATTTCTTTTAAGACTCGTGTAATTTTGAGCAAAACGGGGCACAGGAGACTAATGTAAGACTATTGTGTATGTTATACTTATCAACCTAAGTGCCATTTCTTACGCCTAGAATACAAACGCATCGACATTCTTATGCACAAATACACAACGCGTGGCTAAATGCTAAACGTTATGTAATGGATCTCAATTTAACAATTTGTTACAATGACGAAAAACGTGGTAGTTATGTTTTATATTCTTAACCATGTATTTTGTGTATTCCTGGATGCTCATTGGTTATTTGAACCGTTTTTTAGTGGACCAGGTCGCTTAAATATTAAATAACAAGAAACTGCCTGAAACCGTTGTTAATATAATAAGTGCCAAACAGAAATATCGCTGTGTGCTTCAATATTCCCTATTGGAACTACAAGGGGTGTCGTATGTAACAGAGAACTGAGCTCTGAGCTGTTCATTTTGTCTAAAAGTACGAAATAATCCCACCTTTCAATGTGATTGAAAATTATATTAAGACAATACTCTCTTTATTGTGTAGCCGAATTGTGTTATTTATGAACTATGTGTTTGGTTGTGATGGACATTATGCAGTTTTATTGTTTATTTGACTTCAAAGCTAAAATAAATTTCATTTAGTAATTTATATTGTTAATGTCACAAATAAATAGACAGCACAACAAAGTAGAGCGCAATGGTTCAAAGTATTTAATTATAAATTGTCAGAAATTTACTTTTTACACTACAATCACTGCCTTCATAGGATGCTTATTGAAAAAAATAGTAAGTCGTCCTAACTATTCGAATAAAGATCAGACGTTATCTTTATACATATAAATATAGAGACATCTGAAAATCATACATAAACTGTCACCCCAAAAATTTGAATTCAGGTGATAAAAATCCTGATCGCAGGAATTTTTTACATTAGTATAGTTTAGTTTAACTCGATGTATCTGGAAATTGATTATTTTTAATTGTACATTTTAAAACATAAGACTTTCAAGATCTTTCGAGATTAATATAAGGAGTATAATGGCAGTTATTAATAGATAATAAGTACGTAATACATATTTCAAGAGGAAGGTACTTAATTGTAAATATTAGCATTAAATTAATAAATTGAATTTTACCTTATATGCTTTTTAGTCATATCAAAAATGTCGTTGGTATCTACGCCTGTATGTGAAAATTCCAAATCAATATGTTTTTACCATATTTCCTTTCCCTATCACATTTAGTTTTTTATCGATACTAAAAAAGAAAAGAATAATTTCCCTATATCCCGAAAACGGAAGCTGATTTTGCCTAATTTGACCTATGGAGCTCGAACTTGGTCTTTGGCCGTTTGACAAAAGTCTCAATTCAAGTTTTTCCAAAGAGCTATGGAGCTTAGTATCCTGGATACAAGGCTGAACGATAAAATGCGGAATCGCAAAACTCGCATAAGAATCGGCATCGCAGATGTTGGACATAAAACAGCACAACTGAAGTGGGATTGCGCAGGCCATGTGGCTCGAATGTATCCGGATCGGCTGGCTAACACAGTAACTCGATGGGTACCTAATGGCCGATGACGTCGCGCAAGGACCAAAAGACGCTGGCGTGGCGACCTGGATGCTTTCGAGCCCACGTGGCCTGAAATTGCTTGGAACCGCGACTTGTGGAAAAAGAGGAGGAAGTCCTTTGCCCAGCAGCGGGATGATGGAAGTTTAAGAAAAAAAAACCCTTCTTAGATCACTTCCTTGTCCATCTATGTCTGTTAAGAAATCCTATAGAGTGCTTGTCATTCAGTTAGATTTAGCAATTTGGCCAGAAGCAAGGACTCGTTGTATAAGTGTAGGAAGGAACCCGAATATATCCGAAGAATTTTAGTTTTTTTTTTCGATTACTTTCAACGTGACGCATGAATATAACATGGTGAACACCTTTTCTCGGACCGTTCGATCCCTTCACCGAAACAAATATTTGTGTGATCCACAGGTATTTTTTTTGTTTATTATTTTTATTTTTTATTGCAATGAATGACGAAACGAGCCTGTCATTCGCCTGATGGTAAGCGATACGACCGCTCATGGACAGTAGCAAAACCAAACAACACCATGAGTTACAAGGCAATGCTTGGCATTCCACTGCGCTCGCCATCCTGAGACATAAGCTGTTAAGTCTCGATATGTCCAGTAGTTGCTCTGGCTACAATGTCCTTCAAACCGGAACACAACAGTGCAATAACACTGCTGTTTGGCGGGAGAATTAGACATTGCGGTGGTACCTACCCAGGCGGCCTCTCACATATGAGAGACCTACCGCCAGTAAATTTTACCACCAGTATTTGTTTCGGGTCTGGGTGTTTGTGAGACCGAAAAAGTCTCTCGTAGTTTGTGATACCCACGACATAACACTCGATCTTCGTGTGGGGTCAGGACTATGTATGTGACTGTTGGGTGTACTTTCTACTACAAAATTTGGTTTAACTTCAGACTGACTGACTGGTTTTGATCTACCATAAGATTTAATTCGGGCTTACAGGAGTTGAAAGGTGGGTTTGGACTAGATAGTCTCCTACGTTTTAGGTCGAGTATATGGTATGTAGGTACATATACGATATGAAACCAAAAAAGGCCTGAGTCCGACCCGCACCTCACCTTCATTTTTTTAATTTAATTGTACGTATACGTATTTATAACTTATAAGCAATGTGACTAAGGTACGTTTAGTGAAATACATACCTGTGTATACTGCAAAGTTTAGCGCAAAGCCGCGTAGGTGAGGTACAAACTTTCCAAACGTATTCGATAGGTACGTGGCAGATGGTACTTTTACTTATACTTAATACATATATTTATAACCTGAACTGCTTACAAGTAAGTTTATGTTTGTTTCGTGATTTCGTATACGTAATGTAACCTACATAGCTTTGTTTTTTTTGTTTAGTCGTTTGTCACTTTGACAAATTGTATCAGTTTTCAAATATTATATTATAATGTGTTAGATTTTAATGACACATACATAAACTCACGCCCTTCTCCCAGAAGGGGTAGGCAGAGATGCTACGAGGACACCTACATTCCGCCTTGTATGTTCCGCCCCATTATGTGATAGGGGGCGAGCACACCGCCATGTCGGAGACAAGTCCTGACTCCGGGCTAATAATGAATAGAAAAATCCAATACCACTTTGCCCTACCCAACCGGGACCGAGACCTCAGCTTTGTAAACGTACCGTAGTACAACTACGCCACCGAGACAGAATGATACTTTAATGAATACTAGTAAAATCTGTTTTAAATTCCTTATTACTTCAATGAGATCCAGTAGTATCGAAAAAAAAAAACGGCACCTTAAGAGGGAGTTATTGAAGAATGTAAAATTAACAATGTTCAATAATTTTATACACTGACCACTTTAACAGCAAAGGTATCGTCAGAAAATCGGCGTAAGTAGTACATGAGAGCTAGCCACCTATATTTAAAGGTATACTATTTTATTTTTGACAGCCTCCGTTGCGCAGTTGTTTAAACGCGGCTGTGAAACGAGAGGCCGCGGGTTCTATCCCCGCACCGAGAGGTATTTATTTCGGGTCTGAGTGTTTGTGAGACCGTTAAGTATCTCATAGTTCCTCATAATCCACAAAATTCGATCTTAGTCTGGGGTCAGGGCTAAATATGTGACTGTTGGGTGTATTTATTATTTATTCTGAAAACTAAATTCTCTGGATCTTCGGAAAGAAAGTGATTGTTCCGTTATTTAAAGAAAGTTCAAGTGAAATAATAATGTATCTTTCTAATTTAACAAATTATGCTAAGCACGTTTTCATAAAGTTTATTCTATTAATCTGAACTCTTGTTAAATGTATGTTTTATTAAGCCCGATGTTTTATGGATTGTCAAGTCGGGTAAGCTATTTGAATTACACAATTTTGTTAAACTAATTTTTCTGCAGCAAATAAATGTCTATTGAGAAAATGATTGATGAGCGGCCGGCGTCCTCGTGCTGAATATCGTTTCCGTTATTATTATTTTCCTTATGTTTTTTTTTTTGTCAGTTTCCTAGTCTTTGCTTTGTTTCTTTGTACGTTACATAACAGAATAATCTTCTAGGTTTAAATTTTATTCTTACTAACATACATGGTTTATTCCGGTAAATCCGAATGTCGATGAATTACTTTAATCACTAAATTATCCTAAATACGGCAATATATATTGTTTCAAGAACATTCATCTAACCGGTTGACGCCATGCCAATTCGCTCGCCCTCTTCGATTGACTCGGATTACTTTAAAGGAATTAGTGATTATAGGAATTTCCCGAGTTTCGTATTTAGCCGAATAAACTATATTATCTCAATTTTATTGTGAGAATGGATTTTTTTTTAGTGTATATTATATTATTACTACAATATCGGATAGGTCTCGTCACGCTCTACATTGTTAGTATGTGTGTCATTGCGGTAAAATGCATCGAGTTGCATGCGTGGAGTTCGCCTATGCTGCAGCGACACTGACAGTTGCAGCTACACGTGCTGTCGACAAAGAGGGCTGACGAAAACAACTTTATGCAACTTAATTCCATAAACCATGGAGTTCGTCGCAACAACAGGTTTTACAGACTAATTAAAATCTAATTAAAAAGAGCGGTGCACCGATGCCGGCAGCGGAAAATGTATGCACCGAGAGCGGAATGTAATTTCCACACAATTATTGTAGATGTGGTACACTCCTAAATACAGATACAAATTTTATTAGTGTCTATTTGGAGCGTGAAAATAACGGATTTTTCGAATGCATATCTAGACAAAAACCATTTTTAAAATTACCTGCCTATCATGTTTGTTTTTTGTGTTTTTTTTTATTATAGGATGTTCCAAACTGGAATTATCTACTACGAACAAATAATTATGAATAGAAAATGAGTATTTTTGTTATTATTCGTTCACCTTCAGTTCAGATATTATATTTTTAGACATGTATGGATTTTTAATGTCGGCCTACCAGTGCCAGTGATAAGATATGACAATTAAGTCTGCATCCTGTGTGGTCGATAAATGCAGGATGCGGTTTTCCGCATTGTCATTTTATGTGATAAAATAGCCTTGCTGAAGCTCGTTACCGCTACAATACGAGTACAAATGGGTCGAATCGACCGGGGCGGTACCACTGAACTATCTCACTAAGAACCGACGTTAAAACTCTAAACGACTGTAAAATTAACAAATACGAACGCATTGTAGAAATCAGTGTAAGAAAAAAGCCTGTAAAGGTTAATGTCAGTTCGGTATAAAATGCTTTTGTAAGAGAAAATTGTTCTCAATTGTTTTCTTTTATAGCTTCCCGAGGAAAGTCCTGCTTGTGAACTACAGGGGTGCAAATAATGTATCAACATAGCCTCGAGTTTTTCTCTCTCTACTTTTTATAATAATTAAAATATTCTTGGTATATATTGAAGAAGGTATTGTTCTTCATACTCTTTTTAATATTAAGCAATATTAAGCATGTTGCTTACAATTGCTTATGTTATTGGAAACATGAACTAATTAGGCAATTTATTGCTCTTTTTAGATGTTACCAACACCGGAATGTTGCGATGTCTACTAATCTCATATTTATCGGATCAAGTTTTACGATACGGGGGACTGGAATGAAGGTATTGAACATTCGCCCTTGACACCAGTATAGTATACAAAGAGAACGAATAACATTTTCGACGTAAAAGTCATTGAGCTAACAATGTTGGAAATTAAGCAGGACCGGGACGCCCGCTACTTTGATTTTCGGGCACAATGCGTGGGTTGCAATTATAGCGGGATGCGCTTTTTGGTTGTGTTTGTATTTATTTCATACAGGTCATACAATATTTCCGGATTTTGGGGTGAATATTGCAATGGACCTAGGTAATCCGAGATGCTTAAATAAATAAATACACCCAACAGTCACATACATAGTCCTGACCCCACACTAAGATCGAATCTTGTGTCGTGGGTATCAATCAGAAACTAAGAGAGACTTTTTTGGTCTCACAAACAACCAGAATAACAACAACAAACAACAAAACGTAATTAAAACAAATCAAAACGAAATCAACACGGTTTTATTAGGTTCGCCTGTATAAGTGTATGGATGTAACAGAACCTTCGTACTCGATTTTGAGCACTTTAAAATGGCGGTGTAATTATTTTTGCACACTAAGTAAAAGGTAAAGTAATTAGAATAAAAAATGGAGGGCATTTTCAAATCTTCAACAATGTTTTATTCTATTACGCTATGGTGGGGTCTTTTACTCAAGTACATATATGTACATAACATGCATACAGGCGAAAGTAGGTAATAATGGTTTCGCCATACAGCGGGCGGGACGGGACGGCGACGCGACGTAACGCAGGCGTGATATTGACGGGTCTTTTGGAGTAAATAAATAAAATAAAATTAATAAATAAATACGCTCAACAGCCACGTACATAGTCCTGACCCCACACTAAAATCGAGTCTTGTGTCATGGATATCAGGAACTACGATAGACTTTTTGGTCTCACAAACACCCAGACCCGAAATAAATACCTGTGGATCACACAAATATTTGTTTCGGTGCGGGGATTGAACCCGCGTCCTCACGGTTCACAACCTACATCAAACCAATTCCGGTTTTCTTGAATATTTGGTTTTATAAACTTTTATTAATTGCATTAAGTCAATGCGCACAAACGATCCTACTGGCAACATCTTGTCGAGTAGCAAACTAAATATTCCTCACCCAATTGATATAATACTTCAACAAGAACAAATAGCAGGATTTCGTTTAAATATTGGTTAAATCTGAACGAACAAGTAAAAAATATACATATTATTAGGTAAAGTCTGTAAAAATACTACCAACGTTAGGATACTACTAACGCCATCTTTTGTTATGTTGCAAAACTTCAGCTTACTTGAAATATGCGCGTTAACTGATAAGAAGACTTACTTATATTGACTACTGATGGCGTTGGAAGTATTTAAAATTATGATTATGTATCATAAATATTAATGTAACGAATATTTATCGCAATCAAATTTCAGTTTTATTAATGCACAAAGGGTTAACTAACTAATAAGTAGAATTAGAACCAGAATTGATAAACCCAACTTGATATAAAAAATAATTTAAATATTAAATACAATGTTTAATTATGAAATATTTTTTGTGCAATTAGGTTGTTTAATACAAAATAAGGTAAGGTGCTAAACAGAACTACATAATGTCTTCATTTTGTCTTCATCTCCTTGCAAACAAAATAAGCTTTCGGAAGTCGTGGGCTAGTATTTAGAATTTTATCAAAGTAGCTGCCAGCTGGCGGTACTTAACAAGACCACTTGTTGCGACGTGATCCAAGAAGCGACCTTTTCTTTTATCGTCCGCAACTTTAAAATGTAAAGTTGACTCGAGGCCCACAAGAACGGGTGTCAAATGTCACAACTCGCATGTTACTCGCTACCCAGGGCATGATGCAGAAAATATAAAAGTTTAGTAACTTTAATAATTATTATATTCAATCATTTCTTGAAATGGTTCGACGTGCTATTCGAAACAACTATTGGATTTATGATTTTTTCTTTTGATTATTTTCAGTCATAATTTAAATAGGAAATAAAACAAAATTTTCGTTAAACGGACGTAGTGTGCTTAAAAGTCTGTTTCTGAAACATACAAAATATATATAAATAAGATATTTTAGCATCGCGACTAACTTTAAAAACTAAGTCTCAGAATTTGTATTCAATGGTTTACGTGCATGCACAATGCACATAATACAGACAAAAGAATCGAGCTAGTATTCAGAATAATATGTTATAACAAAAGGATTAACGATGAATTAGTGTATGATATATCGTGTCATGGGTCCTGTATGAAATCCTTTCTGTAAAGACAAACAAGAAGAGTAATTTCGTGCATCAAGTGAGAAGTCGTATAGTTCGCACTCGGCTCTACGCTCCACTCTCCATTCTGCTCGTAGACTGTTGGCAAGCGCACGCATGCTACAACGCTACGCTACTTAATACGGGTCCGCTACGACACATAGATACTACGACATATTGTATCCAAGTATTTTTTTCTTTCAGTTGTTCAGTGTTCAGTGTGAGGCTTGTGCGGTTGTAAATTGTTATATGTAAAACTACAACCATGTGTAATTTACGAGGGGTGTTTGGAGTTTTCTTGTCACTCATAACAATACAAGGTAAGTTTTACGTATACAAATAGAAAAATAAGTATATGATTCAATAATCAAAATTTGGATGTTATTCAATGCGTACTGCACTGCACTGTACCGTAATTAATTTAAACTGATTAAAAAAAACGTCGAAAGTGGCGACAAACATCTGCAAGACACCTGCATCAATTCATTTATGTTATAGTTTTTAAACTGTTATACTGCTTTGTGTATCCGTTGAATTATGTACCTTTTACGGCCTGCAGGTTACTCCGTCGACATTGTCTGCGTTGTAAAAGTTAAGTTACGTAGCGCATGAAACCAATGAAGATTGTAAAGCATGATATTTATTATAATAATGAAATTATTTACGCTTACAGTGCTTTAATTTCAATATAATATAATGTCGAATTATGTGTCATACAAATTATTTAAAACTCATCCGAAGTATAAGTATTATCGCACTCGGGAATTAAATTACTAGGTGTTAACGAAAGATATTACTATGTGTTAACACTAAACAAATCGCAGAAAAATATATAGATATTGAATGAAACTCCATCTCGACGTAGTTTTTTTGTTATACTTCAGAAGGAATATAAACCAGAGCACCTGAATGATAACTAGTTTTGTTGTAGGATACCTTTTTCTTAAAAACGTCCACGTCATGGTACCAGAAGCAGTGGAACAGGGGTCTAGAATTGAGATGAAATGCCTCTACGATCTTGAAGACCAGGCCCTGTACTCAGTCAAGTGGTACAGGGATGACCGGGAGTTCTGCCGGTACTGCCCCAAGGAACACCCTCCCATGATAATATTCCCCATACCCGGTATAGAAGTTAATGTAAGTATACTGTTGCTAATTATTGTACGTTCTGCTTTTATGATGTTTCCGTGTATGAGTTCTCTATAACAGTTATCGGGTCTGTGGTCCACCGTCAGCGCGTTTTTATTATAATGGCACTGAGAATTTTGATGACGCACCCAATGGAAGATAGTCGGCAAACCAGCTAAATTATGTATCGGCAAGGGTGAAGGGCTTATGATTTCCCCCTGGTCGTTCTATCGAGACAATTATGCCGAGCTTGCTCGAATCTAAAAAGGAAAATCCCAAATGAGTTTCCTACACGTACTCCTGTTTAGCGAAATGAAAGTGACGCGGAGCGCATAACGATAGAGGCGGCAACGCAGGCCGCGCGCGGGCTCTACACGTGCGAGGTGTCGGCCGACGCGCCCTTGTTCCACACGGCCCTGGTGCAGGCGTACATGTACGTCGTCGGTGAGTCGCTACTCTCCCTCTACTCCCTTGACCTCCACTACGGAGTGGATGACGGCATTATCAACAGCCAATTACAAGGCATTACTATGATTCGTAATTTTACACTACTTACTCTTACTCTTACATGTCAAATTAATACACATAATATCGTAGTAAATATTCTAAAAAATATTTAACATGGAATATTAGACTGCCTCGGTGGCGTAGTTGTATTACGGTACGGTTACGAAGCTGAGGTCTCGGGTTCGAATCCCGGGTCGGGCAAAGTGATATTGGATTTTTTTATTCATTATCATCCCGGAGTCAGGAATTTGTGCCCGATATGGCGATAGGCTCGCCCCCTATCACATTATGGGACGGAAGATGCAAGGCGAAAAGTGGGTGTCCTAGTGGCGCCTCTGCCTACCCCTTCGGGGATAAAGGCGTGAGTTTATGTATGTATGTTTGTAGAATATTAACATATTTATTGGTAAAAAGTATAATTAAACAAATCGAGTTATCAAACTTACATACCTAACAATAAAATACTTGACTATAGTATAGTCCAATCTCCCAATCCTACTCTCGATTGTAGAGGGCCGTGCCCTGCAATGGGACGTATATGGGTTGATAGAGTACAGAATCAGCTATAACGTGTAAAATGGCGACTAATGTTATTCTCGTTGGCAGTGCTACCTAGAGAGGGTCCGTCGATGTACGGTCTGCAGCGGAGGTACCGTGTCGGCAACACGCTGAGAGTGGAGTGCGCCAGCTTCAACTCACTACCGCCGGCGAATCTGTCCTTTTTTATCAACAGTGAAAAGGTATATAATATCTTTTTAAAATTGATTGAATTTTTAATTCCTTAAAAAAGTAGATGAAAAGGGAGTGGAAAGCTGGTAACGGTTATCTTTTAACAGCATTCGGATATGAGATATAATATTCCCGGAGTCTACCTAAATTAACACCAGAAAGATTTTATCTATTCCTTAATTATTTATCTTAAAGTATGGCTTGTTAAATAGGCTTTGAGTGAACACGTATTGCATCGAGTGGAAGGTCAAGTCGGCGGAATGATGTCTGCCTACAGCACCATACAGTTTACGGTGCAAAAACATCACTTTATACAAGGTAAAATAAGGGTAAGTTCTTTTTTTTTTCGATTTGGAAATACTAAGGATTGTCAGTTGATTGATGATGCATCAAAAAAAACCTATGTGTCTGCACGTGATTAGTTATACTACTTTTTAACGTGTCACTGTAATCACGTCTTTATGAATATGTAAGAAACTTTGAATATAGTTATGAGTTGTACGGAAAGACAGTTAACAGCTCACTTCATCATGTCACTTTTGGGCATTCGGTGTGTGCGCGCCTCGTTAATATGTAATTGTCATATTTTATTCCAAACGCGCTAAAAAATATAACTTTAATAAAAAGTTACAAACAGCCGCCACAATTTTCCATTATTATCAATTTAGAATATTGGAGCAAAGGGACCGTTAGATATCGATTTTGAGAACAATCGGATCGGTAAATAAAAAGTACAAAATGTCGGCCAAAATTTTCAATGCCAGCTATCAATTTAGATTAAAGGAACAAACGGTTCCACAGATATCGATTTTAAGACCACTTGGATCTATAAGAAAAAGGTTAAAATGGTGGTTATTTCCTATCTTACTAAGAATTTAGATTATCGGAACAAAGGGTCCCTCAGATATCGATTTTGAGACCAATTGGACCAATTTTTTTTATAAGTAAAACGTTATAATTACATATTTATGTTTAAACACAAGACTGCATTTATCCTTTTGTTTCATGGAATAAAGTAAAGCTGCATTGCTTTAAATGAAATTTATATATTTATAATATATTCTGTCAAACGATACACAACTTCCCACAGTTAAATTAATTATTATTATAATAACCTTTCTTCAATAAGTGTCTCTTTAACTTTAACCTGTAATAATTAAATATGTATAATAAAAATCCAATTTATTTTATGACTGGTCAGCAGCTTAAATTAATGTGGTATCTAATATAGTATAAAGGTTGAAAGGAGGTAGATATGTAACTGATAGGCTCAGCAAGTTGATAAGCTTAAAACAAGTTCCTAAGTCATCTTAATCTCACTTTACTCACTACTCAAGAAAAACCTATAAACGAGTACCTAATGGATTCAAGGTGTCTGAAGATATTTATAATCTAATAATATTAAAAAGATTTACTGACCGCTTCAATAGATCATTAAAAATTCAACTCGCCAGATTACCACGTGGCTTTGTGTTCCAGATCCGGTGTACGGCAATCATATATTCAATTTATTTGAAAACATACGAGAAGAGTGCACAAGAAGAGATAGTACAAACTACACCGTCGACTCTTACCAAGGTGCAGGATGCAGTGTACTCCATAGATCGACTTGCACCGACAAGTGAACAGAGCCACATCAATAAAGCAAATGGTAAGTGCAGTGCCGTTTAGAAAAACTATCGACAGTCGATTATCTCCCATCATTTAACACAATATGCCTCGGTGGCGTAGTTGTATTACGGTACGACTACAAAGCTGAGGTCTCGGGTTCGAATCCCGGGTCGGGCAAAGTGGTATTGGGTTTTTCTATTCATTATCAGCCCGGAGTCAGGAATTTGTGCCCGATATAGCGATAGGCTCGCCCCCTATCACATCATGGGACGGAACATACAAGGCGAAATGTGGGTGTCCTAGTGGCGCCTCTGCCTACCCCTTCTGGGATTAAGGCGTGAGTTTATGTATGAGAGAGTTTATGTTTATTTAACACAATATTGCATGAAAGTGTCCCGTTAGCATAGGCAATTAATATAGAGCGGCAAATGTTATAGAGCTAATATTCGTGTTCCACTCCTTTTTCTAGCATTCCTGTGCTCTTCAAATTTGTGGGTTATGTGTATGGGTCGTGTTTTATTTTTTCACACCCATCTTTCCATCGACTTTCACTGTATTAGGAACAACCAACATCGCCTTGGTTTGTTAGAAATTACAATATTTCTGCAGTGTTTTCGTAGGAAATATTCTGCAATATAATAAAGATAGCTCTGTGTTTATTTGTATAATATTTAACCACTTTCTTCTATTCCAGATACGAGTTCCTAATATAAAAAAAATCAGCAAAACATCAAGAGAATCAAACAAATAAAACAAATGTAAAATTGTATGTGTATACATCTATAATTGAAATTCATATATATTACGTTTTCTATTTAAATCGTTGTTCGAATAATAATTATAATAAATACTATAATATATTTCCAATTTACTTTATCTACATATACAATATGAAAGCCATATAAAGTCTATGGACCCTTAATGGGCCAGCAATTTGGACCAAAAACTAACATCCAACTCATTTATACGCATCGTTTGTGCGTAAGTAATCAGTTTCACAATTCTAGAATTATTTAGCAGCTCAGCGCGGGGCATCATTACTCCCGGATGGGCGTGTCAATCCGTAATATATGGTAACGTAATTTCGAATACTAATATGCACTTGACTTATGTAAGTACGCAGTATGCGAACGCGTGGAATCTGGGGAATATTTTCGAGTTTGCAAACATATCCCGTGGTCGGCAGTGGGTTTTTATAGGCTCAAGGCTGATACAGTACTGTCAATGTGAACTAAAGCATAACAAAAACCATCAAACTCTAATGTGTACTCATACCACGAAATCTATAAAGCAATCGAAACGTCAGGAAGTTAAAAAATTTAAAAATTAAACCAAAACGCGATAAAATCCCTAAAAATTAGTTTTATTATATCAATGTGTAACATTTGCGTAAATCTAAGAACCTATTTATATTTGGACATTTGCCAAAATCGTCTGGATGCGGTGGTCCTTTCCGAAATGTAGACATTGGCTAAAACGAAACGAGTATTATATTTTTTAAACTAAATGTTTTTAGTATTCAAGTATACTGTGTCATATATTTTAATTTAATGATGTCTATGTAAGTACATCGTGGGTTCAAATAATATAAATAATGAACGAATTATTCATTAGTTTGTTATTTCTAAACAGCAGTATGATTACGAATGTATTGACACAATATAAATCCGAAAAACATTTACTTCATATTTTATTCATAGCTTATTTTGAGGGAAAATACCGGCTGGCAGTGTAACCAACAAACGTAGGTAATCAAAAGTAGTGGCCAGTGAGCAAAGAACCCACTAATCCCATTTCGATCCCAGCATTGATTAGTTAGAAAGGAAAACGATCGCAAGCGTTCTTAGCTGTGGTAATGAAACTTATCTGTTTCCTTAATATGGTAGTTTACGCCTGTGAATTCGGTATGGTCGCTTAAAATGTATTTTTATTTTGAACATTAGTAAGGATTTGTTTGATTTGTGTGAATGTATTTGTAAATCGTACATTGTATTTAATCGCTTACCAGGGTACCTACCTATATGTGTACTTACGTACCTATAATAACACTTACTGTATCTTATTTCAAAAACAGATTTAATAATTCAATTGGAGTGGTTGGAGCAATTATTTTACATAGCGCCGCGGCGCCAAGCTGAAATACTAGAAGGGTGTAGTAGGCCTGTACAGAATAGAATTGTCTAAGAACAGTAGAGAGCGTTTACAATTTCTTTGAAGCCAAGATTCCGCTAAAGCCCCATTTACACGGGAGAGATTCTCCCGGCGAGCATCATATTCGATTATCGCATGACATATCCGCCATAGATTATTGTGCTGTGACAAACCGTTACACGATGCAACTTTTTTATATCCTTACGATACTCATATCTTCGAAGTGAGAAACTCTCCCCGTGTAAATGGGGCTTAAAGGGTGGTGTACGTACTTAATTATACCAACGTAGATATTCTGATAGTCCGTTTGCTTATTCTCTTCTCCATGACTCTCTAAAATTATTTCTGGAGTAAGATTAATAAAACCCTAATAAATGATTTGATAATGTCTGAAGATTTCGCCAATAGCTTTTTTTTAACATAAAGGAAATGAAAACAAAAAAAATATTTATTCCCCAAATTACCTTGGGCAGAATTAAACAAATTTGATTGTGACGCTTCGCTTCCTTGTGTTTCGCTGCCTTGGACGAGATATAATCGAAGAGGTAATATTGTTTTGCTCTTACAAATCAACGAGAACAGTTTCTATTGTATTTTACAAATACATGTTCGTTTATCAGTTGGACATCGTAGGTGCTGGACCGTATAATATAAAAGAAACCTTGATGTTATACTCGATTGTCTTTAACCATTATTCAAATTAATAATATTGCGCTAAATACTTGACAACAAAATATGTTTGAATATGATATATCTAGAACACCCACAGCAAAAGCGAAAATGTTTTAAAAGCTTCTTTATTATCTTCACAAGTACATGCCGAGTGAAGTCTCTTGACCCGGTTGCTTGCGTCAATGGAATGAATGCGATCTAGGCTAGACGTCGAGCAACACGTCTTTTAATCACGTGCGGTTGATCTTATAATGTACCTATGTGCTTCATTGTTGCAGGCAAGGAAGAACAGTAATCGCGAGGCTCTAGCTGGAGACCCTAAGTTAGCCAAGGCTGTTTGATAGTGTATAGTACTGTGGCCTGCTTACCAAGCTTTAGGTATAGTGACTGACCGGTGGCGGGACTTTAGATTTTCTGCTCCAGGTCATGTTAGTAAACGTCGATGACCAGTGACCTTAGGGCTTTGTACTGTCGGTCGTTTGTATTGGTTCTTCTGTATACTAATAATATTATGTTTTGATTTGGCGAGAGGATCTTGTCATTATAATTACATGAAATCGCCCGTTGCTAAACTTTTTGTGATACCAGTAGGTACTAAAAGCACAATATTATCTCGCGTCAACGTCATGGCCACAAAATCGAATTATCTATTTGTGTATGGAGATGAGCAAAATTGAAGTTATTTTTAAATTCAATTGGTCTTGTCGTCGTCCAAAACCCCATCGTTAGCGAGCAATTAAGGCCAAACTCAAGCACGTCTAAATAATTCAACAAAATTTTCTAGCGTTTAACGTTTCCGAGGACATGAAACGGGTACACCTGTTTCATCATAATTAGTTTTAGATTTATCTACACTCGGTAGTCGGAAACGCTTTATCCCCACAGGGCTACTTGGTCGTCTATTTTGAACTCATTAAAATACTGAAAAAAAAAGAAATGCGACTAAGGAATAATACTGTTTTAAAATTTAAAATAATAGTTTAAAAAACTAAAATACACGCGTTAGTACCTAAAAGACCCAACTAAAAAATTAAAATTATTTATAATGAATTTCATCATCATCATCATCAGCCCTTCTGCCTCCACTGCTGGGCATAGGTCTCTGTACTTAAATTTGTCTGTGAGTAAGCTGATAAGTTATCTTGCCCGTACCCCAGGTAAGCCGGTCAGCCTGGATCCTCACCTACACACACGTAGATATATCACGATAAAAACTCGCTGAGTGATCGTCATACTCATTATAAGCAGCACCCCAGACTATGGACGGCATGATCCCAGGGCGACCTGCAGCCCGTTTTCTTTGCCCGTGACTACTCGGCTCTCGGCGCAGATCCAATACTGGTCCAGACTATACATAAATTATCACCCTCCATAGCCAAATAAAAGTAAAAATGAAGACGATGTATTGGATGTTATTTTTATTAAGTAATTCAAAGATATGCTCCGAAATTATTCCAATTTCGGTGACACGCCAGGAACCCTTTTTGTTGAATTAGTAAAACCTTTTAATCAATTACTTAATTATCAAACGCCCTTATGCGTATAGCAGCGTTTAAAAAAGACAAATAGGGTCCTTGATATTCTACTTAAAAATACTTAAGAAAATAATAAAAATACATCAACCACTATTTAATATTGAAGAGACTGTGGAAGGTTTTTAACCCTAACGATAACTTCTGAATGATTCCGAACCTACTACTCAATTGTCTGAGAATCAAGGCCTCTGTACTACCACCTTCTCACTTTAACAATCTTAAGTTTATATTGTCTCATAACAAATCTTTTGGCAATATCTCTCAATGAGTTTACGAAGTAGGTATACGGTAGCTTGTTTTCGATTACTCCTCTAAATTAAACTCTCGTTGTAGACGGTAGAGGAGTCCCGTGCTCGGCAGTGGGAGATTTGGGGTTGACAGTTGACACAGAAATATACAGAATTGCCAATATGATTACATGTAAAATACAGTAACTGCTGAAACTAACTTTACGAATTTTATGGAAATCATTTAAGTAATAATATTTGCGATTAAAACAGACGCATTAATCGCACCATTTCTCACCGCTCCTGATATACGGTCGTCAGTTCATACATATATGTACTAAGTACTTATATAAGGAATAAGAGAAATGCTTTAGACATCCAAATTACCTACCTCCCACAAGTCAGATACCTAAGTTGGTAGGTACTTGTTCTGCACCAATACAGAACTACAGAAGCAATTCATATAATATGATCGGAATTCGTTCCTCAACCCACGGGAACACTATTTTTTTCGGGATAATACGTAGGTAACCTAAGTGTTAATCCGGAATTTCAGCTACCTCCATACCAAATTTCATTGAAATCCGTTAAGCCGTTTGTGAGTTCATCGCGCACAACCGCAAGGGCAGATAAATATTCTAAAAATCATTGTTTTGGTTTTTATTATGTTAATACAGACCCCCATATTAGTTTCTCTCGTTTATCTTCCATGTACAGACATCGATCGGTTACTACACTACTCACAAAAATTAAAGGATATTTTTTTTGATCCACTTTTTTTGGTGTTTTTTGAGAGTCTGTATCTTGGAGAAAATTGATTGTTAAGAAGTTCAGAAACTAAAACTTTGAAGCTTGAAATGTCTATTTTGCAGATCTGTGCTCTATTTCTTGATGGCTCGCTTAGTTGATAAGCAATCGTAAGAAAACCAACGAGAAAAAAATAATCCAATTTTTTTCTGGATTTGAAAACCCTGCATTTACATGGGTAGTGTTTTTTTTTGTGACATCATTATAAAATTCCCGTAGATAATTTAATTGCCTTTAATTTGATATACCAGTAACCTCCGTGACATGATTTGCAGCTAACTTATGGTAAATCAAAGTAAAAATGGCCTATCACACTTTGACATTGGATTACTCCATGAATATCAATCATGGGGAAAACAAAATCAGAATTTTAGTAACTTCAAAACATGCTCTATAAGATGGTATTAAAGTCTTATGATAATAAATAGTATTTCTAAGTAAAATTGTTGACTGAAAAAAAGGCAAAAATACGGTTATTTATGGATATTCGGAAAACACTGCATATCTTTGGATAAAAGAAACGAACGAAGGATATCGTCAGTAACTTTTCAACCTTAAAGTATTCTAAAGACCCTCTGAAAATTTCGAACTGCTCCGATTTGATTATCTTAGTGTTCCGATGGTTTAAACTTACTGTATTCAGCAAAAATCGTCGTAATGAGCATTTTTCGCATGCTAATGATTTTGTAAATTGAGAATATTTTTTTTAGTGATTATCCATATTCTTTTAATCAAATCCTTTTTTCAAACGTTTTCACTATTCTCCGCAATTGCAAAAAAAATACTGGCACTGTTTTACCGCCGGCATTAGCGTTACCCAAAGCGTACTACGGGGAGGTTGCGTCGTCGGATTTATAGTAAAACAGTGCCAGTATTTTTTTTACAATTGCGGATAATAGCGAAAACGTTAGAAAAAATTATTTGATTAAAAGAATATGGATAATCACCAAAAAAAGCATTCTGAAGTGACAAAAATCGATCACATACGAAAAATGCTTATTACGACAATTTTGACGAATACAGTAAGTTCAAACCTTCCGAACACTAAGATAATCAAATCGGAGCAGTTTGAAATTTTCAGAGGGTCTTTAGAATACTTTAAGGTTGAAAAGTTACCGACGATATCCTTCGTTCGTTTCTTTTATCCAAAGATATGCAGTGTTTTCCGAATATCCATAAATAACCGTATTTTTGCCTTTTATTCAGTCAACAATTTTACTTAGAAATACTATTTATTATCATAAGACTTTAATACCATCTTATAGAGCATGTTTTGAAGTTACTAAAATTCTGATTTTGTTTTCCCCATGATTGATATTCATGGAGTAATCCAATGTCAAAGTGTGATAGGCCATTTTTACTTTGATTTACCATAAGTTAGCTGCAAATCATGTCACGGAGGTTACTGGTATATCAAATTAAAGGCAATTAAATTATCTACGGGAATTTTATAATGATGTCACAAAAAAAACACTACCCATGTAAATGCAGGGTTTTGAAATCCAGAAAAAAATTGGATTATTTTTTTCTCGTTGGTTTTCTTACTATTGCTTATCAACTAAGCGAGCCATCAAGAAATAGAGCACAGATCTGCAAAATAGACATTTCAAGCTTCAAAGTTTTAGTTTCTGAATTTCTTAACAATCAATTTTCTCCAAGATGCAGACTCTCAAAAAACACCAAAAAAAATGGATCAAAAAAAATATCCTTTAATTGTTGTGCGTAGTATATTATATTTTGTACGAGGAAAAGCTATTAAGCTCCTTTTACGGTACCCCGGGGAAGGCCGAAAGGGGTATGTGTCTCTGGCCTTCTAGCTCGGCAGAGACTAGCCCATGTGCTCTATCCACACATCTCGGATTCGTTATAAGTGATGGCGCACTGCCCCCGCAGTTTGCCCAACGACTCCGATGGCCCCTTTAAGTCGCCTCTTACGACGGGCAGGAATACCACCGACGAGCCTGCCCATTCATGCGAAGTCATGAATGACAACAGCGTGGCTCTACCACTTCGAAATGTCATTTCTTTACTGTAATTATGTCTCTATGTGGTACAAAAAAAGAATTTAATAAACAAATATCCCTATTCACCATCGCCTCCGCGCAGGTGTATGCAGTAGACCAGATCACCACCAGAACCGAAATTGTAATCAGCTGATGATTCTCAAGAAGACTCAAAAAATGTGTAAAAATAATACTGCTGTAATTTTGGAAAACGGGAGGTGATCTCTTTTCTTGGCGATTATGTGGAATTTGGCGACCTTCTAGGAAGGCGGAGGCCAGCTACTAATACCCCTATAAATGCAAATAATTTTAACTATACACAAAACATATATTATATATTATTTTCACTAATGTTAACAAAATTCTGTAACAATATATGACTTCAATATAATATTTAAAATAACTAGTGTATCACAAGACATGTAAACCATATTCTATTGGTAAATTAAGTCTTATTAAAGGTGTAATTAGCCCAAGGAATGTGACAATAATGTTCCTTGTTTTATCTTGCAATGATGTCAGTAGTTCTTCAGTGTGGCAGGGATGTACAATGAAATACGGCCGATGGAATATTGGATGCTCTTGTTGAGTGATCACAGAGTAAAATTCCTTTTGGTTTATGCTGTAACAAAAGTTTTAAATCATATAACAGAATATATTTATATTTCAATATAATTAAATTAAATTGTGACTCAAGTATAACTTTAAGAGATTAAAAGTTTAATACTAATTCTATTAGATGAGATGATTAAGCGATAGGCCCGCTTCCTATCACAATATCATGGCACGGAACTTAAAGGCGAAATGTGGGTGTCCTGGTAGCACCTCTGCCTACCCCGTTTTGGAAAAAGGCGTGAGTTTATGTATGTATGTAAGATTAAGCTAAAATAGAACACATTACAAGATATAAATAGATATTATAATACCAAATTGTACAAACTATTTTAAATAAAATAAATATTTATTTCATTTTTATCATTCTAAGCATATCCCATATTAGTGGCTTGGTTCATACATACTGTTTTATACATGAATAAAATAAATAAATAAATACACCCAACTGAGCAATCAAGGATCACATTATGATCCATTTCTATGTAATAGCTAACTTCTTGACTATATTTAGGTTGGCCCATATTGGCATAACTGGTAAGGGTATTGCAGTTTGTGTTTCTCTGAGTGAAATTTTCAGCCTTTACACGGAATAATAGTGATGATGTAATATTGTAAACCTGTTTTCATCTGCGAGTAAATAAGCCATTACCAGACCTCTATAAACAATATAAGACCCTCGGCTTAAGATTGAGCTCAATGGCGGGCCCTAGAAGAGGCGTATGTCCAGCAGTGGATGCGGAAGGGCTGATGATGATGAAGACCTCTAATTGTACTGCTTTGGGTTCACCAATTAAAAATGCTATACCAGTGTAGATACACTGCTGAGTTTTTAAGGACTACAGTGATTCCTTACCTAATTAAGGTTAATTTTCGTATGTCCTCTAAAGTTAATAGAACTCCGCACGAGTCCCACACATTGAAGCTAAATGAAGGTACTCCATAACTTATATTGTAAAATATAACATATTCGGCTTTAATCAAAGAACCCACATCAATATCATGTTTAATAAATGTTTGTTTCCATATATACGATTTGTTTACATCCTGTTTGTCTTCCGAAAGCTTCCAGCCATCGCATATTTTATCAGATATCGTAACGAAATTTTTCGCTGCGGCAATAAATTCTTCAGCTATAATCATATCTATTTTGAAGATAACGATTTGTGTTGTTAACTAATTTCGGTTTAATAACTATAAAATAAGTTTTATAGCCCCAAGGCCTTCAGTTTTTGTTTGTCATTTCCTATTTGACATAAAACAGCTGACAAGTGTCAATTGTTAGACGCTTACAAATACAAAATTTACTAACATACGCTCTAACTTTGCCCAATCCCAAACACATTTATTACGTACTATATGTGAAAATACAAATAAAAACAACGCTTATTTCCAAAAATTCTGCTTAATTCGTACTCGTATATAACTCATAAAACCTCCCTGTAAATTGTTCACTGTGTTGATTTATCTCATATAACATTTTGATCTTGATTCTTGACACCCTTTGCCTTCCGATAAAATAAAATGAAGGAAAAAAAATAATTTATTCTTGACATTTGACAATTGTTATTCGCAGGATTCGATAAAACCTGTTCTCTGTTTCGTAATTTGTTAATTATTTCTTATCACTAAAAAGATAACGACCGTCGCTTAAATTAACAAGTACACAGTATTGTCAAGCAAAAAATATATAATTGAAGATACTAAAACGAGTTAATTGCCTCGGAATTTTCGGATCAAGAAGTCAAGTTTGGAAACGAGTTTTAATTATTGGAGTTGTAAAACGCCCTGCATAAGCTCGCTTGCAGATCAATAACGCGTTTTAGGTGATCTTTGGTGTATTGTTTTCTATTTTTAACGGTATGTAATGTTATTATTATAGTTAGTGAAAATTAAGATCTATTTGAATGCGTGGTGGCCTTTTGGTAGCGGACCAGACGCGGATGTCAACATGTTTACGGTGATCTCGGGTTCAAATCCCATGGCACACCTCTAACTTTTTGGAGTTATGTGTGTATTGATAGTTAATCACCATGCACCATTATAGGTGAAGAAAAACATCGTGAGTTTTTACACCATAGGGATTTGTAATGGTATATACATGCCCTGTACTGGTATGGACATAATATATGGGCTGATACAGTACAGTAGGAGCTATTTGTCATAATATTAATTTCTTACAATGAAATTTATAGACTTCAATCAGAACAAGACTAAATTATAAATAAACATGCTTTTCCAATCTGAATATGTGGTAATAAACTATCCTTTGCAGTTTATGTTAAAAGAAAATTTAATACCTACTCGATTATTGCAAACAGGAAATATATTACAGAAAAATTTCCTATAAGCATATGTGTTGCTGGGTAGCAAGTATAGGTATACTATTTTATCCTTCTAACATCTTTGTAATTGTTGTATGTTGCTTTTGATAGACACTAGCAGTCCATCCTATCTTCACCACAATACTATTCAGATATACCGTTTTAACACCACTCTAAATATCAGCCATTGATCGCCCAGTACTGACCCCAGGACTCCTATAAAAAGGAAGATTTAATTGAGAGGAGTAATAGTCCATCATGCTGGTCTAGTATAGATTAGTGAAGTTCATACATCATAGACCATAAAATTTTATGATCTGTACATAACTATTACTGAAATAAAATATAGTCTAGGCTGATTTTGAATATTGACGCCCGACTACTAAAACACCATTTAAATAATAATGTGCACTGACCTACCCACGTTCCACTTAACCAGTACATTTAAGCGGGACTTGCGTAGTTAATTGCAATATAATATTTAAGTGGTGTTTGAGTATTTGGGCGCAAATCTTTTAACAACCCAAATAGTAAAAGATTTTAAAAGCATCTATTAGTTCCGGAATGAACCCCTTGAGGTACAAAGCTACAAACATTACGTGTTTGTAATATGAGTGAAAAAAATAGAAACAAAACAATTGTGTTGATTGTTTGATAAAAAAAATCTTTTCTTAGAAAGATACATTGTATTTATGAATTATCTCAATTGTTCCAGTAATAAAATGAATCTGGAAAATAACTGGTTCTCAGAATCATGCGATATGTGGCCCGGAGCTACATTTAAGTTCAAAGTGAAGGAAGTGTTACACACTGAGAAGTCGGACTATCAGGACATAAATGTGTTTGACACCATAAGCCTTGGCAGAGTGTTAGTGCTTGATGGAATCATTCAGTGCACACAGAAAGATGAATTTTCTTATCAGGTAATTACATTTTTTTCTTCATATTCTAGCAGACATAGAACATAGCAGTATGAAAGATAACATTACAACTCAATAATTTCTCTTTTTCCTTACTTCTTTTAAAATGTCCAATTAATACTTCATACTTCAGATACAATACTTCTTAAGCACTCGAATATTGTCAACCATATGCAATGTTGGAAAACCTTTCATTACAACCAACATAAGTGTTTTGAGTTCCAGTTCAGTTTGCATATATTACCATGTTTCGACCAAGACAACATAATTTCGTCGACCGCTGAGAGATAGCCCTCTTTCGTCAGTGGACACTATTGGAATTGCACTGCTGACTGCAACTATCATCCAACTGGCTTTATCATTCCTTTACAAAAATGTGATATATTTAATACTCGGGTTTTACAAGTTACGCTATAGTGTTATTAGCCACCTAGAGATGTAACTTCTAATTAGAAATATTGTACCAAATAAGTATATTCCGTATAATTTGACTCCTAATTAATGTTCCAGGAAATGATCTCGTTTCTGCCTTTATGCTGTCACAAAAATCCCGAGAAAGTGTTGATTGTCGGCGGAGGCGACGGCGGAGTGGCCAGGGAGGTGGCAAAACATCCCAAAGTCAAAGAAATTGTTCAGGTATTCAGCAATTTGGGATATTTATTAATTATATTTAATGTTCTCTGCTTGTTTCCTCAGGAATGCAGCTTTATGTTATACAGCTAATGTTGTGTAATAAAAATATCCCTGTATATATGACCGCTGCTTTTCCGCCATAGTATTCGCTGTCCGTCCAAAGAGACGACATGAAGGGGTCATTGATTGATGGGCACACATACTGCGTGGACGGTGCGCCGTCACTTACTGCGATTGATTTTATTAGATGTCGAGCCATTATACATATTTTAAGTATCTCCCCCAGATAACAAACGTACTCTTATAACAATGTTCATACAAACTTATCAATAAGTAAACATATACTATAATGTGATGGCCATATTGTAGTCGCCACGGGGCAATAAAAGCTCCTTATCGCACAACCCACACCAGTCGCATGATAGGGGCTACTGTTCTTCCGGCTCGAACATCTGCCATTAACGCATTTGTAAAGTTATTTGGCCATATTCATAGACAGATTTCAAATCTATTTTAGTTATCAAAACTTTTGTCTTCTTCCCTCAAACTGAATTCTAAAGACGTTCGATAGAGACAAAACATTCAATATCTAAAATAGGTTTTATACCTGTCTATGAATAAGGCCAATAGTATGTAGTATATTTGTACGAAATCTTTTATTAGTCTGTGTATTAGTCTCTAGAGAAAATACATTTTGTATGTCTTAATTTGTATTCAATAATGTACATGATAAAAATATGGTTTAATAATTTTAATACACCGTATTGAGAAAGCAGTTCAATATAATACAGCTTTAATTTAAATTTTCAATATCTATGGCTCAAATAAATTGTTAAGTATTTGAGCCATATTGTTAATCGTAAAATAAAATTAATTAAAACTAAGTTTCCCGAATACTCAAACTTATAAATATTAAAATGGCATTACAATTTACAATATTACACTCCACGTTTTGGATAAGGTTTTAATAAGCCTTATTATCTTTGGACATATCAATTTACATGTATTTTACGCGTATTTTCATAGCTGACTTAATTGGTAATTAATTCCAATAATAATATTTTCAGGTGGAAATAGACGAGAAAGTGATCGAAGTGTCGAAGAGGTACCTTCCATTCATGGCGGTGGGTTTTGAAAGCGAGAAACTAACTCTTCACGTGTGCGATGGTTTTGAATTCATGAAGAATCACAGCCAGGAGTTTGACGTTATCATCACGGACAGCAGCGACCCCGTGGGGCCGGCAGTCAGCCTCTTCCAAGAAAACTACTTCGCCCTGATGAAGAGCGCGCTCAAACCCGGCGGGATAGTCTGCTCCCAAGCGGGAACCATCTGGAACGATATCGAACTGGTCTGTTCCACCTTGAAGTACTGTAGGAACCAGTTCCCTTCTGCTGCATACGCTTACACTTCAGTCCCTACCTACCCCTCAGGACAAATAGGATTCGTCATAGGCTCTCTAGAGGAAGACAAAAAGTTCAACATTCCTGAACTGGTGTTTTCCTGCGAAGATGAGAAGGCGATGAACCTGCGATACTACAATAGTGATGTGCACAGGGCAGCGTTCGTTTTGCCGACTTTTGTAAAGGGTCAGCTAAGTTAATGTGTGTTCATTTTACACAAGTACTTAAACTGAATGCATTTATTGTTACATATTTTTACTGAAATTTCGTAAGCATAATTTTTTTATGGAATTTACTAATTAGTCCCATATTTAGCGATTCTTCTGTATATATTCCGCTTTGTGTACACTGAAACATGATCGATATTCTCATTTCGAAGCATCAACCTTAAGTTTAAGTATCAATAATAACACGGAAAAAGATTAATCAATATATAAATAATGGAATTTGAAGGTTAGTGCTTGTAAATTGAGGCAAATAATTTTCACACATATGTTAGACTAGGATTACTATTCTTAACATTAAAGTAATATAAAACAATCTGGTACGGTAAGTGTTGCAAGTTAAATAACTCACTCAAGATATCATTTTTTAAATATTATTATTACATTGAACATAAAATGTTTGGTGCCTTACATTCCGAGTAACATTCTTGAAACCAATACGCTATTTCTAGTCCATAATATTTTATATTCTGAAATATACAGCTTTTATCCAAATATGATTTTTTTATAACACTTTGAAAGAATTTTGAACCGTTTGTATTTAAGTTTTTATACAATATGTTTTCTACGGCATTTAATTCTATATTACGTCAATTTGTGCAATATTTGCTCAATATAGAAATATAATTTGTAAACAAATATTTTTATAATATTTTTGCGTTTTTTACGGATATTGAAATCGGGGACAATAAATGTATTTATATAGATTTTATTTTTATTTATTTTACCTATTAGTATGGGCAATGGGAGGGTTAGTAGTACGCATGTTGATAGCTGATATGTATGTCGAAAATAGATGGCGCTGCTGTAGCGGATTCAATGGCGAGTGACATCACTTCTCTGAAATTAATTCCAATTATTTGTTTATTTTTATAACTGTTTTCAATTGATTTAATTTGTAAAGATTAATTACTTTGTGTTTCAATTATTGTTTATTTTTACTAAGTAGTATGTACGTAATCTAAATGTTAAAATAAAATTTATTAAAGGAAGCGGAAACGCAGGTGACATTGATTGGTAAATTCTAGAAGAATAAAAATCAATGTGCCTGGACATAACCTCGAAGAAATTGGTAATAATTATTGGTGGTTAATTTTCTAGAGCTGGCCGTGATCGGACGTTCTTCGAGTATTTGTCTGTAACCGCATTATTATTGTGAAAGTGTGTTTTATTTCCAACACAAAATTTAAATTCTAAAAAAGAAATTAACAATTATGAGCGCCGAAGAAGAAAATCAAGATATGTTGCGTTCGGCTACCTGTGACGCGACATCAGAATTGGGATTACCACAGGCTACGCCCCAGGAGCAATCAAGGTTAGATGCAACTTTTCTCCATTCTTTGTTGGAATCGCAAAATCGTAATTTTTTATGCCTGATTGATGCATTGAAAGCACCGGCTAGCAACGAAAAAATTTGCCTTCCTGAATTTGATCCGGACAAGTCTGACAACGATCCACGTGCTTGGTGTGATACGGTTGACCTTTGCATATCGGAACGTAATCTCAGCGGCAGTAGATTAATAATGGTCATCAGTGAAGCATTGAAGGGAAGCGCGTCACGTTGGCTATCGCAAATATCGTATGGAGGGATTACTTGGCCAGAACTTAAGCTTCTTTTTAAAGCGCGGTATGATTGTGTGGAAACTCCAGCAGCTACGTTACTTAATTTTGGCAATGGCCGACCAAAGGAAGGTGAATGTTTAGCGGCTTATGCGTCTCGCTTGATTACCATGCTAACCTCGCGCTGGCAAAAATTGACTACGGAACAGATTGCCATAGCTACAGTGCTTTCTCACGTGGCACAGTTCGATGGTAGGCTGCAACGCCTGGCTTTCACGACGGACATTTCGACGCGTGACCAAATGCAACGTGAACTGCAAGCATTTTCATATTTAAAGAGGAAAGCAAATACTCCGGCTTTTGTTGAACCGAGTGACAGCAAGCGACTCAAGCCACATGTGCCACATGCGTTGTCTTGCCACAACTGCGGCAGGATTGGACATCTATCAGTCAACTGTCGCAAACATCGTGCGCTGACTTGGACATCGAGTAACTCTCCGAAACCAACTACAGCGGCTGAACAGATTCAGCGAGAAAAGAACATCAATGTGACCTGCTTCAAGTGCGGGGTCAAAGGCCACTACGCTGTGAAGTGTCCACGCAACGCGGCGACCAGCAACGAGCGGAGCATTTCTGGCGGTGAAAGTGCAGCACCAATAATCACAGCCAGTGAGAAGCGAGTCAATGTCTGCTCTGTTGGCAATCCTCAAGGACAATTGTTACATGATGGTGAGTCGTTTCCTTTTTCTTACGATTCCGGAGCCGAATGTTCTCTCTTGAAGGAAGGTCTTGCCTCTAAGTTTTCGGGAAAAGTGTATCATAATACAGTTGCTTTAACTGGTGTAGGATCGGGATCAGCTTATAGTACGAAGCAAATTTTATGTAAAGTAACAATTAACGGCTTACTATTGGAAGTTCTTTTTCATGTTCTTCAAAATAATCAGTTGCAACATAATATCATGATCGGTAGGGAAGTTTTACGGCACGATTTAACTGTGACCATGTCTGCTTCGGAAATAATGTTCACTCGTAAACATAAGGTCGATTTATGTGAGGCAGATCATGTTTGCAATGAATTTTACGATTTTAGTGATATTAGAACTAACATACCAAATGAATTTCTTCCAAAGCTGATTGAAGTCTTGAGTGAGTTTTCATATTCTTTTCCTAAAAACATATCTAAGACAAGGGTGTCAACTGGCCAGCTAGAAATACGTCTGATGGATCCGAATCGGAGAGTTCAACGCCGCCCCTACAGGATGAGTGCGGAAGAGAAGGAGATCATAAGACAAAAGGTAAGGGAACTAGAAACTGCAGGTGTGATCCGGCCGAGCTGTTCTCCATTCTCAAGTCCAGTGCTCCTAGTGAAGAAGAAGGATGGTTCAGACCGGATGTGTGTGGACTTCAGAGAGCTGAATGCTAACACCATAGCAGACAGGTATCCCCTTCCATTAATATCGGATCAAATTGACCGTCTATGTGGCGCTAAATGGTTTACGTGCTTAGATATGTTAAGTGGCTATCATCAAATACCTGTTCACGAAGACTCCATTGAGAAAACATCTTTTGTGACACCCGATGGACAATGGGAATACCTCGCAATGCCATTCGGTCTTAAAAATTCAAGTTCTGTATACCAGCGAGCTATAATTAAGGCACTGGGTGAGCTGGCACATGATTATGTAGTATCCTATATCGATGACGTTTTGGTACTCTCCTCGACAGTTGAGCAGGGTCTGGAAAGGCTACGTCGTGTTCTGACCGTATTGACTCGGGCAGGATTCTCCCTGAACCGTTCCAAATGTTCATTCCTTATGAACCGCATCGAGTTTCTGGGATTCATGGTGGAAAATAGCGAGATTAAGCCCAATCCAGGTAAGATAGAATCACTTACAAGACTACCTCCACCACAGACAATTACTCAGCTTAGGCAGTTTATTGGATTAGCATCCTACTTCCGGCAGTTTGTTCCCCAGTTCTCCAAAATAATGGCTCCACTTTTCAGACTTACATCCAGTAAAGGTAAGTACCTTGATTGGCAGCCAGAGCACGAAAAAATTCGACGTGACATCATATTGAAGTTGACGAGTGAACCAATACTGAGGATTTTTGATCCAACCCATCCCGTGGAGCTCCATACGGACGCCAGTTCAGAAGGTTATGGGGCCATGCTCATACAGAAAGTGGATGGTAAGCAGCATGTAATTGCATATTTCAGTCGACGCACCTCGGGTCCAGAATCCAGATACCACTCTTTTGAACTGGAGACATTAGCTGTTGTCAATGCAGTGAAGCATTTTCGCCAATATTTGCATGGACGAAAGTTCACTGTTGTAACTGATTGTGCAGCGGTTAAGGCCTCAAAGGACAAACCTGATTTGTCACCACGAGTGCATAGATGGTGGGCTTACCTGCAGTCTTTTGACTTCAATATTATTCACAGACCAGGTGCGCGTATGAATCATGTGGACTTCTTATCAAGAAACCATGTAACAGGTAATTCAAATACCAACTTAGCTCCTGTCGTAGAAAAACGGGTAGACATTGCTGAACTCTCTGATAATTGGCTGAAGGCTGAACAGGAAAGGGACGAAGAGATTTCCAAGATCGTGTGTGACTTCCGTAATGAGGTAATGTCTGAAGACCTTAGAAAGACCTATGAAATCCGCAAGAATGTGCTACATCGCGTGATTCAGCGAAATGGACGAACAAGATGTTTGCCCATAGTTCCGCGGGTGTTAAGATGGTCAGTAATTAATAACATTCATGAGTCTGTCATGCATTTAGGTTGGGAGAAAACGCTAGGTAAAGTCTACGAATACTACTGGTTTCCAAATATGGTTAAGTACGTAAGAAAATTTATTGACAATTGTATCACATGTAAGATCGCTAAACCCAGTACGGGGCGTATACAGGCGGAACTTCATCCCATTCCAAAAAGCACAATTCCGTGGCATACCATCCATATCGATGCGTCAGGTAAATTAAGTGGCAAAAATGATATGAAAGAGTATGTGTTTGTTTTGATAGACTCTTTTACTAAATACGTCTTACTAATACACTCCAAGAACATTGATAGCAACAGCAGCATACGAGCACTTAAGCATAGCATATCCTTGTTCGGGAATCCGGTTCGCGTCATTGCAGATCAAGGGCGATGTTTTGCAAGTAAGGATTTTTCTAGTTTTTGTACTAGCCAAAACATAAACTTACACCTGATTGCTACCGGCGGATGTCGAGCCAACGGGCAAGTTGAGCGCATCATGAGCACACTTAAAACAATGCTCACATCTGTTGAGGTCAGTAAAAATCGTTCTTGGCAAGACGCACTCGCAGATATTCAGCTGGCTTTGAATTCGACTCTAAATCGCGTGACAAAGGCTAGTCCTTTAGAATTAATGATTGGTAGAGTAGCGCGCCCGTATGGCTTAATGGCGGTTAGTGATGAGGCTGAAATTGACTTATCCCTTTTGCGCGAGCAAGCGACCCGTGGAATTGAGGCAAACGCAGCTTATGAAAAGAAACGATTCGATTCTAATAAGGCTAAAATAAATAAATTTACTGTAGGAGACTTAGTATTAATTAAAAATGAGGAAAGAAACCAAACTAAATTTGATGCTAAATTTCGAGGCCCCTTTAAAGTAATTGAAGTTTTAGAGGGTGATAGGTATCTTTTAAAGGCTTTGAATTCGAACAGAACGTATAAGTACCCTCATGATCGTGTAAGAAGTGTCCCCGGTCATCAAGTTCCCAAAGAGTTAGATTTTAATTGTTTGCAATCTGATGATGATGATGACAGTGATGCCAACGACAAGCATGACGGTTAGAAGTGTTTCCGACAGACCAAGTTGTACTGATGGCCGATGGACTGTGCCATATAGTGTCTGATGGACTAGACACTGTGTGATAGCAATTAATGGCCGATGGACTGTGCCGTAGAGTATCTGATGGACTAGATACTGTGTTCGATGGACTGAACAATTGTGATCGTTGGCTAAGTCTTGATTGTTGTGGCTATGTAATAGTATCCTGTAAGTCATTAAATACAATTTGTTCAATTATTCTCTGGGAACTTGAAGGTTGTATTATTATTATTTTTTAAGTATTGCGTCCATGAAACATTGTTATCGTAAATAATTCATTTGATGGCATTCGTCTTTTAATTCGCTTGGCAGGATTGCCGAACAGTTAACTTTTCCTTTTTCTTTTTTACTTTATTCATAGACTCCACACCCGAGGACGGGTGAAAATCAGAATGGCCGTGTCGAAAATAGATGGCGCTGCTGTAGCGGATTCAATGGCGAGTGACATCACTTCTCTGAAATTAATTCCAATTATTTGTTTATTTTTATAACTGTTTTCAATTGATTTAATTTGTAAAGATTAATTACTTTGTGTTTCAATTATTGTTTATTTTTACTAAGTAGTATGTACGTAATCTAAATGTTAAAATAAAATTTATTAAAGGAAGCGGAAACGCAGGTGACATTGATTGGTAAATTCTAGAAGAATAAAAATCAATGTGCCTGGACATAACCTTGAAGAAATTGGTAATAATTATTGGTGGTTAATTTTCTAGAGCTGGCCGTGATCGGACGTTCTTCGAGTATTTGTCTGTAACCGCATTATTATTGTGAAAGTGTGTTTTATTTCCAACACAAAATTTAAATTCTAAAAAAGAAATTAACAATTATGAGCGCCGAAGAAGAAAATCAAGATATGTTGCGTTCGGCTACCTGTGACGCGACATGTATATTATTATGTGCGGTACTTCCTTCTGCTTCCTTATCGGATAGACGCTACAATGAGGTGTTATAATGCCTGTATATCTTGATCAGCCAACATAATTTATGTATGTCTTACTGCTAAGCACGGACTTTAAACGGGACTTTAATATTAAACGGGTTTGTCTAAGTCTGCTATAAATTAGTGACCAAAACACTAAACCCGCAAGGTACCGGTAGGTTTGGCGGTTTCACTGGAGATATTCAAGAAATTATAGCGATATTCGCGATTAGCGAAAGTAATATTAAATGAACAAGCAACACTGATCAAAATGGAGAGTCATAATCTTTACTTCATCTTATGGATTAGACAGCTTCCGTGGCGCAGTTAGTTAGACTCCGGCTGTGAAACGAGAGGCCGCAGGTTCGATCCCCGCAACGAAGAAAATATTTGTGTCATCCACAGGTATTTATTACGGGTCTGGGTGTTCGGACCGAAAAGTCTCTCGTAGTTTCTGATACCTGCGACACAAGACTCGACCTTAGTTTGAGGTCAGGACAGGATGTGACTGTTGGGTGTATTTATTTACATACATACATAAACTCACGCCTTTTTCCCAGAAGGAGTAGGCAGAGGTTTTACCAGGACACCACATTTCGCCTTGTATGTTCCGTCCCACGATGTGAAAGTTGGTGAGGCTATCGCCTAATCGGGCACAAATTCCTGACTCTGGGCTGATAATTAATAGAAAACTCCAATATCACTTTGCCCGATCCGGAATTCGAACCCGAGACCTCAGCGTTGTAATCGTACCGTAGTACAACGACGCCACCGAGGCGTTATTATCTATTTATTAGATGAGTGCCTAATATGTACATTGTATATACGTATGTTATGTACTATGTATCACAATGTTTGGACATCCTTAACTGTTATGGGCCTCGCCGACAAATATGTAGTCTCGAGCTCTGTCGATCATCTTGAAATTTCTTTGCAGTATGCCCACCTAACCTGATGCTACCTTTAATTCAGGCGGGTAAGGGATGCCGTGGCGGAATTCATAAAATCCAGTTAAACACAGGTCAGCCGCTGGATCAATTTTATAGTTGATAAAGAATATGCACATAAAGTAGGTATCTATGATACCAGAAGGTTGTAGATAAATAATAATAAATAAATACACCCAACAGTCATATACATAGTCCTTACCCTACATTAAGAACAATTAAGTCTTGTGTCGCAGGTATCAGAACTACGAGAAACTTTTCGGTCTCACAAACACCCAGAACCGAAAGAAATATTTGTGGCCCTCACAAACATTTCTCTTGGTGCGGGGATCGAACCCGCGGCCTCTCGTTTCACAGCTGGCGTCTAACCAACTGCGCCACGGAGGCTGTCGATACATTCCATGGGCAGACAGTGACCAGTTACATTTGATTAAAGATGTCTATAGACATTGAGTTATTTTACTATAGAAGTCCGTTTTACAGATTTTCTGCGTACCTAGATGCTAAAGTAGGTACTTACACCTAATAGGAAAGCTATCCCAATTCCTTGCCTCGTAAGATATTTAGGTATTATTATAATATAATAATACTCAAAAACGTAACTAGACGTATATTTACAAATAACCCAAATAAAAATAAATTAATCCCAAACAAATACAGCGCGGTACAGATAATAAAAGCATCACCTCAACATAGCTTTTCTTTTTCTTTCTTTGTACAAACATATTTAATAATGAAACAGAAACATACAGCCAAAGTTATTATAAAAGCTAATAAATCTAAGCCAGCAAGTTGGATTCTGCTAAGCCAGCGTGCTTGAGACGACATCTCCAGGCCGCCGAGACGCGCTGTACGTTCGATGTAGAAAATTGCTGACTCCATCGGAGAATGAGGTCTGTCTCGCCATATTTCTCGAAGCATCTGAGCACGGGATCGCGTCCTATAAAATAAACGGGTTTTATAAAATCAACAATTGGTTCTAAACCTACGATAAGCAGGTACTGCTTAGTTAAATTAATTTACATCGACTAGATCAGACTGCCTCGGTGGCGTAGTTGTATTACGGTATGGTTACAAAGCTGAGGTCTCGGGTTCGAGTCTCGGTTCGGGCAAAGTAAAGAAATAATAGGTACCTACTACCTACTTTCAATTTGAAAAACTCATAATAGAGCTGGGCCTGATAGTAGTCTCATGGAATGGAATAAGGTATAGAAACACAATAAGCGGTTTTACGGCCAATACCACCTACCAACGGCGAGTTTTCTTTGCGTCTTGTACTTTCATGCCTATTTTATTTATGCTATACAAGAATGGTAAAACTTACTCCTTAGACAGAACTTTCTTCAATGCCTCATAAACGACGTCTTCTTCGATGTCCTTCAAGCGCATCACCTCGGCTATGCCAGCTCGATACGCGTGAGCCGCATTACCAAATTGATCTCCAAGCACAGGAATAATGAGTGAAGGTACTCCAGTTGCCACGGCTTCAGTGAGGCTCAACAAGCCACCGTGTGTTATGAAGGCCTCACAATTGGGGTGATCTGACGGCAAATAGAATAATTTTGTACAACGATAACCTCCCAAGTTGAAAGTCGCCAGATGAGAGGTCACAAGTGCGATTCCCACTCAGAGAAAAGTGGTGTTATGAGATCGGAACGTCTCGAACACCTACCTAGCAGTATCTACTTAGTATCTACTTATTAGTCTAGGCTCTCGAGTAGGTAGATAGTATTTGTTAACAGAGACATAAGATTTGCGGCTCATTTTTATCAACGTTTATTAACCACGTCAACTACTAAATAGGATATAAAACATAGCTAAAATCTTTCTTGTCATACTTATTGGGATGAATATGCTTCTCATTAAATATTCTCATAAGGACTACACTAGTCAAGACCAAATAACAAGGAAGCATTAGGGTTTTCGAGACACTGTTGAAACTTGGAAGAAAAACTTATATTTATAAAAATTGGTTCTAAAGAAGAAATCAGCGTGTTTTCAGCATATCTATCATATTTAACTGGGCACCTATTAATTAAAAGTAAATATTTAATCTTTATAATAGACGCTGTGCATGCAATATAACAATAAGCAATTTTTAAATAACTGCAACCTTTGACAATATACACACTGCAGAGGTATGTAATTGCTTCAAATTACATAGCTATAATTTGTTAAGGTTTCGCAATTTCTAAGAGAGCAACAATGCAGAATCGACGTCTATTTAAAACTTTCAGGACTTTTCATTGGGTCGCTATTTTCAAATGGTAAACAAAATAAACTGTTGTATTATCTTTTTTCATTTCATAGTAAATGTAATACCTAACTATGTATCTACATATTAAAAATTAAGAGCTAAGTAACACAGAGAGACGTATTCGACCATCACCTCCTTGTTTGATTTATGAAATATTACCGCCTCATTACCATCACCAATATAATTAATCTACTGTTGCCATAAAACAACATAATTAAAAATAAAAAAAATCAATGGCTTCCATTTTCCATAATACGCCGAACTATCTGCTTTTAGAAAATCAGTCCTTCGACTTTGGCTCGATATTGAATTGAGGAAAAATAAAGATAAGCTAATATGATAGAAAAATTACAGCGTTTAAGAATAATGCATACAATAATCCTGATGACACTACTATAGCAAGATAACCTATTATATCTCTAGGTAACTTTGTTCCTGCAAAGTGCAAGAGCCAAGATTGCTTTATTTCCACATAACTACATTGTTTCTGCTGCTATATACTGCAAAGATGTAAAAAATAAATATGATGCTCTCTAATTTCTTTCTCTCTCTGTTTCTTTAGCCACAGAAAGTCCACTGCTAAACATAGGCAAATCTGATACATAATAAGTGTTGGTAACGGATCAGACGCGACAGTAAACGTGTTCACGGTGGTCGCGGGTTTAAATCCTAGGGCATACCTATGGCTTTTCCGAGTCATGTGTGTATCGATAGTCAATCATCACGCATTATAGTTCTATTATTATTACGTTTGTACTGTATTGTAACAGCGCATAAACGCCCCACTGCAGGGCACGAGCTACAAATATACAATTATACAATTGAGAGGGCTTGGGCCATATAGTCTACCACGCTGGCCTATTATTAAGTTTACATACATAATATAATTTAAAAACTACAACTTCAATAACTCAAAGCTAATTTTATCTAACACCATATTTAACATTTACTCTTTTTTGGTATTATACTAATAAAAATATATATATTTAACATGATGGCCAGTGCTTTCGGCAAAAGTCAATCGACCCGACAACATGAAGTTCGTAGGAGACCACAAGTTGTTATCGAAATTCGTAGAAATACATTTTTAACAATCCGTCATAACTGTGCTTAGTACTACAAATAATTACCACGGAGCAATTTTGTAGAGCCGAGCTGTACTTAATTGTATTACAGTAAGAATGATCGTGATAATTTGGATATGTGACATCAATTCCTACATACCCTAATATTTCTTGTCCATTTCCCAAGACTGACATAACTGCCCTCTTCCAAGAGTTTGGGTCATTTGTATGTCGCTGACGTCATAAAACAATTTTATATTTTTTTACGGTATCGCCAAGGTTTTTGAAGACTTTTGATTAAAAATAAAGGTACGGGGCGTTCCTTTAGGTGGAGGTAAGGCACTTCGTTATTTATATACCGGGTATATCAAGACTGCGACCGAAAACGAAGCCAGGTGGTAGTTTGAGTGGTTACAGCCACGATGCAAATAAAAATTTCACCAAAACAGCGACAGATATTTTTTTAGATTTTTTTAAAAATCATCATGTTTGTGTGGTAAATACCTAGTTTTTGCGAAAATAATAATTTAAACCCTTACGTACCATTGAGTGTTTAAAAATGAAGAGGTCTACATCATTATTTTAGGAAAACTATGTATTTATTTTGTTCGTGCGCGGACAATCACTCAAATACGACGATAAGTAAAAAAATTTTACTTGCATTGTGTCTGAAGTTACTAATACTACCTCCTGGCTTCGTTTCCGGTCGCAGTCTTGATAAACCCTGCATATTTACGAAAAAGATTAAAAGTAAAATAAAGGAATACTCACTCAATAAATCATATTGAGGCAACCATTTCACCATTCCAATATTTTCAGGTAAATTGTCAAGAGGTTCCGCTTCCCATTTCCAAACAACTCGTTGCGGTATTCGGGCAAATGCCCTCACCATGGCGTCAAGTCTCTTCTTCGGAAGCGACGCGCCGCGAATCAGCGAGCCGAAACTGAATATAATAAATCCATCTTTCGCATCGGACACCCATTTGTCCAATGACTGAAATTAAAGTGTTACATTTAAGTAAATTTTGAAAAATAGAGAAATAAATACCTAATCCCGACAGCCATAGTCCTGACCCACACTTAGATACTCTTGAGTCGTGGGTAGGTACCTAACGGATACAACGCGTGACGTTTCAACCCTACAATAGACCCGAAGCAAATATTTGTGAATCACTTTCGTCTTAGTAGGTACGGGGATCGAACCCGCTGTCTCATTTCGCAGCTGGCTTCACAATCAACTGCGCAACGGAGGCTGACAATTGAATTAGAGTATGATACATAGTTATTATAAGTATTAGGTATATATTTTTAAGAAACACTCAATACATAAGTACTCTTATTGGTGAAAAAGTAAATATTTGTATGGATCATGGGTATTATTTCCGGCACGTCACATAGAAATTTATTCTTACCGGCCGGATCAAACACGCCCCTGCCGGAAAAATCCGGCGAAATCTATTAATTTACATGATAATTGAATAATGATAAATACTTCGTATCCTTTGGTAATATAATTGAATTTTCTTTTGACCACAATTTTCAAATACCTAGCCTCTGGTTTACCTCCTTACCTTAATTTTGTAGAAATCACCAGTAACGAAGGGGCCACTTTATATTGGAATACTGTATTTACATGGTATTTACAGAGCTCGCTACTTATTACGTATAGGTAGGTACTAGTTATTGGTAAGCATATAATCAACTATAGGTACCTAATGATACTGATAATTATTTTAGTATAGAGGCCGACCTACAAGTTAGTGTCGTGCGTGTCAGAAACTACGAGAGACTCCGCCCTCACAAACCCAGACCCAAAAGAAATAATTGTGGATCACACAATCAATTGTTTCGGTGCGGAAATCGAACTCTCAGCCTCTCCTTTCATCGACAGCATTTAATCAACTGCTGCACGGAGACTGTCGAAATTATTTAAATAGGTATTTTGCTCATTGCTTCGCTCACGTTAACTTAGATTTTGTCAATATAGGCTATCGGTCGACGCAAGACGCAAAGAAAAAGTTATTTTTATATCCCTCGGAAACAGTGAGTTCTTTTTTTTTGGATGGAACATACCCTATGTCCCTTTATGCAGCCCTAACAATGTGTATGCAAATATAATGATCGATGGAATAGTAAGGGCATGAAAGCGTAACAAACAAAAAACACAATTATTACATTAAGGATTTCTATATTTATGTCTTACCTCTGGCAATTGCTGAACACTTTTGTTATGAAGATGGATCCCACCTATTTCAACAACAGAAGGAGTTAAAATTCGTACACCGTTGACCGAATGATGAGTGTTTACAAGCACAACACTGGCGTTCCTACCCACATCACTTAAAGGAGGAAGCTTTCTACCTAATCTCTTCTCTAAGATTTTCTGCTCTTCTCTCCATATCGCCAATTCGTACCACGTATTATAAAACAACAATACTAAAGCATTCTCCAATCGCTGGGAAAAAATCATTTCTTCTGTGAAAGGTAACGTCATGCCCGGTACATAAGCAGGGTTGTCCGGAGCTCCAACCCGTGATGCGGTCCACGGCAGCAATGCAGAAGACATTAGCCCAACAGAGGGCAACCCGTAGTTGTGTACTATCCCGAGCATACAGTCACTATTGAAATGTTCTACTAAAATCACGTCGTACTTTCCCTCTCCTCGCACAAACTCCTCAAAAACTTCTGAATTGACAATCTTTTCGCACAAACGTAAACAAGACTTCGCTAAAGCGGTTACTAATGGTATATCTTCCAAGTATCTCTCTAGTCCAAAATAATTTTGATCGGCATTCTTAAGGTCAATAACTTCTACATTCAGAGGCGACAGATGAGCTAAACTCACATCCCTGCGATTAGGTTCTATTTTCGACGAAGGGAAGAAAGAAACTACTGTTAATTGATGTCCGCGTCTCGTTAACTCTTCAAGGATGGGCTCGAATACCATGTGATGGCTTTTTCCGGGATAAGGAAGCAAACATAAAATTCTATAACAGTCACTTGGCACTACGAGAAACACAATTAATAACAAATACATCGTTACTTGGCGATGCGCGTGTACGTTCAGAGAGCACGGATTGAGGACTGTCAGCAAACTGAATTATGCTATTTGCGCCTATTATTAGAGTGACGTGCAGGAGCTGCACAAAATGAAGCCATTTACTCGATGCATGTACGTGTTCAACGGATCATAATATAATAACTAGGTATTTTCTGTGATCTATTAACATTGTTATCAAAACAAAGTTGTTTTGATGTTAATGAGAGTTTGTTGCCCTAGATATTATACATATAATATAAGGGAGACCAGGGACGAGATTATCGATTTTCAATTTTCGTGTAATATCTTTATACATTATTATATATAAGAGTAAAAAATATTTTAATTGAAATATCTCGCTGACTTTATTACAAATAAGAGTAAAAAATATTTTCATTACTATCGACTTAAAACGTCATTACACAATTTAATAAGTAATAAAAGCTTGTCGCGAGATTTAAGTACTTGATAATTTATATAGGAATATCGTCGCTTTTTGTAGTAGCCGTCCACTGCTGGATGCAGGCCTCCCCAAGTAAGCGCCAACCATCCCGATCTTCAGCAGCCCTTGTCTATCATCTACCTGCCGCGCTATTCGTCGCGCTCGTCTGTCCGTCATGCAGGACAGGATTCCCAAGGATTTCCAAGGATTCCAATTCAAGCAGAACGCGATCGGAAGTATGTCGATCCCGCTCGGAGACGAATAGAGTTATTTTATGTACTCTAAAGGGGCAATAAACACTGCCGACCTGGGGCGCTGAATTTTGAAACCCGCCACTGCATTAAAACCAAACACTAGGTCTCAAATAATGGCTAGAAACATATTATTTCCCATGCAGTGTCAATGTCATTAAGCATTATGTCCCTGTTCCTTGTAGCAGGTACAGTGTTTATCGTTGGGATGTTCGTCTCCACACCATTAAGATGAATGGTTTGCTGGTAGGATAAGTATTCGTTTCTGACCACCATAATACGTATACTATAATGGTGCAAAAACCGTCATAGCGATCCCAGGAATTCTTCGGCAAAAAACTAAAGAACAAAGGCGTAGCTGTTTTAACCGTGTTTCATGGGTGGATACTAATGCTAGTTTATGAAAGATCTTCGTGAATTTGAATTGTAGCCGATGGCCTTTCACGGCCTGGGCTACCCCGTTGACAAATTTTGTTACAGTCGGTTCAGTAGTTTACCCCTGTGTAATTTGACAGCCTTCGTGGCGCAGTTGGTTAGACGCCGGATATGAAACGAGAGGCCGCGGGTTCGATCCCCGCACCGAAACAAATATTTGTGTGAACCATAGGTATTTGTTTCGGGTCTGGGTGTTTGTGAGACCGAAAAGTCTCTCGTAGTGCCTGATACCCACGACACAAGACTTGATCTTAGTGTGAGGTCAGGACTATGTATGTGATTGTTGGGTGTATTTATTATTTATTTCCTTAATAACGCCACAGTGGTGTATTAAATACCCGCGCCCACTGTCTCGGCAGGCGCGTTTACTCCGTTACCAACTGGCCACTAAAAACGTATAGTTACCTACTTCGCATTTATAATAATAATGTATGTACGGACAATGGAATATTGCAGTGTGGATAAGAGGAATAGTTTATTGTAATGTTTACAGTTGATTGCGTATCTGTATATTTTCTCTCAGTTCTATGAAACAACTGTACATAATTATCTTCGGATTTTTATGCCGATGGTTCAATATACGAATAGTAAAACTTAAATATGTTCCTTATTTATTAATAGTTGAATTCACGTTTTCTGTATGTTTTATCGACATAGGTAATAAATTTTTTTGAACCCGATAATATTTAAGAATGAATAATTATTGGTAGATGAGTTGAGAAAGCCTTATTTTGGAAATTGCGATGGGATTGTGAAAGCGTAAGGCTTTTTGACTGACTGATATTGACTATTGGGCCGTTTATTCTAAGAATACCACTTACTATTGGTTTACGTTACTATATGGCCTGTCTTATTAAGCGCTAAGTTTAGGTACTATGCCCACAAATAGTAAACATCCGTTCGGCGCATTTATATTTACCTTCGTAGATACTTAAACAATTGATATGATCATCCGACTTCCTGCGAGCATTTACCGACATCACAAGCAATAGAGGGGTGTTAAATAGTAATAACCAATACAGTCACATAACCTGACCCCGCTACAAGGTTGTGGGTACAAGAAATTACGAGACTTTTCTGTCTCAATATACGCAGACTCATTGGAGGCTTGCAACATATTTGAGGATCTCATACATTTTTTTCTCGATATGGCATTTGAAACCGCGCCTGCGAATTGTCTCAAATACTGTCCAAGAATTAGAACGACTGAGTATTATTTTATTATCCAGTTCTTATTAGAGTGTACCAATTACATGGTAAAAAATAGAGTGGATCTGCAAATCATTATTAGATTACCAAAATTGGATTACAGATGTACTAGTTCCTAAAGACGTTTAGGCACTTCTTGCGATACCTAATTTCTTTCAAAATTGCACTTTAGTTTAATTTTAATGCCCGAGTTGGGGCTTAAACGCGTAAGTACAGGGTCATCACTAATAAAACATTTGTATAGTCTTAAAATTTTATTCACTAGCCGCATCATTTTCTTCGAATTCCTTGTTCTTTTTAATACTGATTCCTTGTTGTTCCGCCTCGGTTATAGCCGAGAACACAGCTCCGGCGCGCACTTTCTTCAAAATCCTTTTGTCGTGAAACGGGTGTGTGTGGGCGGAAATTCTGCCAAAATATCAATTAAATAATTTACTAAGGTGTAATATGTGTAGTAGAATTACACAAACGAAAACAGATTTTGGGGGTCGTTGAGGTCGAAAAATCGTTATGTAAGAATGGCTATAGGAGATTATAGTATCAGTTCATATTGGAAAAGGAGTCTGTTGCCTAAAATACTCTGGGAATCCCAGATATAGGACGACGAAAAGTAATGAAATAACGGTATATTTTTGAACTTACCTAAGTACAACAACTCCGTTCTTAGTTAAAACATGTGCGGGACATTTGACACTATTGAGGTAGTCGACACAGCGCCACTGTTGTGAGCTGTTCCTGTTGGTGTGCTTCAAGTAGTAAATGTACCGGTTCAGTATCATCTGTAACGAGCCTTGGTTGGAAACTGTGTACTGCATTATCACATCTGAAACATATTTTTGTATTTATTCTCTGTGGCGCAGTTGATTAGACTCCGTCTGTGAAACGAGTGGCCGCGGGTTCGATTCTCCCACCGACATGTTTATATAATCCACAGGTATTTGTTCACCTTGTGTGTCGCGTCCCATGTGAGCGAGCTCATCGCCAAATCGGGCGCAAATTAATAACTCCAGACGGATAATGGATACAAAAATCCAATATCACTTTGCATTTGAATGGATTCGAACCCGAGACCACAGCGTTGTAAACAAACCGAAGCAACAACAGTGTAGAAGTAATGATGCTCACTGGAGTTGCCAGTGCCGGCGACCACGTCCTGGTGTGCCGCGATGGAGCTGTGTCCATCAGTGAGGTTCTCGGCGCCATCCTGCGAGTCTTCGTACGTCTCGTCCATGCTCTCATTCAACGAACATTCCTCCTTCGGCTCGTCTGCCAAACTATATCCCATTTAATTATTCAAGTGAAACTTCTATAAAATCGTAGTGATTTGAAAATTTATGAAACGAAAAAGGCTCCCTGAAAAAGTCATTTTTTACATTTAAACGTAAGAGTATTTATAATATAGAGGGAGCGCTGGTACTTCAAAAACGTACAGAAAAATGGTGGAGCCATGTGACCTTTTTCTGTCCTCCTATTGGCTTAATTTTTTACAGGTTGACCAACATGCACGAATTATTTGAAATAAAAAAAGTGTAAGCCTATTTTGAATTCCACTCAAACTAGTTTGAGAAGATATTAACTAAAAATACTTTTGGTTACCAACGGGATTTATAGAAATTTGTTGATAAATATTTAGTTCAGTTTTCACTAATATAGAAGTGCCACCAACATTAGAAACAAAAAAAAATCTACATTTTTGAAGACGCAAATGTACATATGACAGCGCTCCTTCTATCATACCGGGTATATCAAGACTGCAACCGAAAACGAAGCCGCGTGGTAGTTTTAGTGGTTACAGACACAATACAAATAAAAATTTCACAAAATAAGCGACAGATTTTTTTTTGCAATTTTTTAAAAATCATTGTGTTTGGGTAGTATACCGGGTATATCAAGACCGCGACCGAAAACGAAGCCGGGTGGTAGTTTTAGTGGCTATAGACACAATGCAACAAAAAATTTCGCAAAATAAACGATAGATTATTTTTAATCCTTCGTTTTTGCGAAAATAATAATTTAAACCCTTACGTATCATTGCGTCTTTAAAAATAAAAAGGCGTACATCATTATTTTGGAATAAATATTTATTTATCACCCAAATACGACGATAAGTAAAAAATTACGATTTATTTTGCGGAATTTTTAGTTGCATTGTGTCTAAAGTCACTAATACTACCACCTGCCTTCGTTTTCGGTCGCAGTCTTGATATACCCTGTATAAATACTCCAAGCATTTAATTAACAGTAACTGTTTAAGATTGCAGGAAGTCTCTGGATGCAGGCCGCTTCCAACAGGTCGATGTGGAGATCCTCGGAGGAGGCCTATGTTCAGCAGTGGACTCCTTGTGGCTGAAGAGAGGGAGATATTTTAACATTTTCTGACGGCAGGATATGTCTACGCCCTGGCGGTGACTAGTGGTACTAATACCACACTAGTAAGTAGCTAGTAAAAAGGTGGAATCTAACTAAGAATATAAAATCTACATCTTATGAATATTATCAATTATAAACACTCCAAATACCTTTGAGTGGGCAATATATTGTACGGTTTCTCATCCCCAATTTTGGTATTGGCGATTTCAAAGTAACAGATTTCGTCGTCCATTGAATCCATGTTGCATTCATTTTCGTCTACTATTTGACCATCAGTCATCAAATGTTCGCGGTGGGATGTCGAAATAGCTTCTGGTATTTTCTGAAAAGATACATCGAAAATTAACGCAATCTCTTTTCCGTGTCTGTCACCTCATAAAAGCGAGTGGAAGAAAAGATCAGGGTTGTTCTGTTAGGGTATGCCAATAGACGGCACTAGATGGTAGTTTTTATTTTATTTAGCCTATTATTGTGTCCCACTGCCAAGCACGGGCCTTTCATTTACCGCTTGCTTTGTTGCCAAATCAAAAGTATCAAGATCGTCTCTGCACCTCTTTTTTGGACCCCACTTATAACTTAGTTAGAAGAATAAATTTGGTAACATTCAGCACACGACGTAGACTTTATCATCATTTTCCATTAGGCGACATTATAGTCAAATTAACTTCGAAGTATAAAAATATCAATAACTGAACATACAATATCTTCTAGTCCTTTAATGTGTAACTCTTTAGCAGCCTCTGACAGTTCAATCAGGTCCTCAACAGCAACATACACCTCCCCAGTGTATATATACTCCAACAGTGCACATAATGTTGTGTACGATATTTTCTACAAAAAAACAAAACAAATCAAAATAAATACTTAATATTTTTGCAATCATATTATAAAAGAAATAAAATAGTAACTAACCGAAAAAGGTAGATTTGTACACAAATAATTTTGTACACATAATTCTATTTTTGTGTAGTAAAAAATTAAACACAATTTACTTAATTTCAAGGAATTAATAATTGTTATTATATTGTAGCAATGCCCTCCAAATAATGGATTTCAAAGAACAGGCCATAATATTATATAAAATTAGTTTGTAATTTTATCTTTTTCTTATTAGGGTTGTGTAGCACCTCATTTGTCTAATTTTATTACTTTGTTTTTTTTACATTATGCAACAATTTAGGTTCACATCGTACATACATTTCTTATTTTTACAATCACAATTTTATTTCATATTGCTATTTGTGTATCTCATCTAATTATGTAAACCAAAAAAACATATAAAATTGCTAGTCAATAATTTATGTTTATAATATTGCTAGTCAATAATTTATCTCTGAATATTTTATTTATAAATGCATTAGGTGTTGCTTCGAATGTTTGGATTAAAATAACATTATTGGCTTGTTTAACTCACATTTAAGAAGACTACTGGATGGGGGCATGGTGCTGAAGACAGGAGTTCCTTAATAAAAGGGCTGGCTAGTGCCACAATCACTTGGTGCACTTTCACAAAGTGTCCATCCGCTGCTAATGTCATATCCACAAATTCACCATTCTGTAACCATGTAAAAAAAAGTATTTTGGATTTAAACACATTACCATCTCAAACAGATGTAACGTTCAATTATATAATACCCTATATATATACATACATAAGCTCACGCCTTTTTCCAGAACGGGTAGGCAGAGGTGCTACCAGGACACCCATATTTCGCCTTGTATGTTTCGTCCCATGATGTGATAGGGGGCGAGCCTATCGCCATATCGGGCACAAATTCCTGACTTCAGACTGATAATGAATAGAAAAATCCAATATCACTTTGCCTGACCTGGGACTCGAACACGAGACCTCAGCTTTGCAATCATAATACAGTACAACTGCGCCACTGAAGCAGTCAACAACAGGTTCTCAATTTGTCTGAATTTTTTATGTATCTTCACTGATGTTTGGTTTTGTCCGATTTTTTATGTATCTTCACTTGAAGAATGAATAATCGTTTTTTTTTTGTCATATAATGTACAGTATGTAATAGTTAGATCAGGAGTTCTCTTATGTATCTTGAAAGCCTTGGATTAATATGTAAAGCTATTATATTTTGAGGGGCACAATGCTGTTTCTTAGTTACATAGTTTCCAATTAAAATGGCACTAACTTGAAGCTGAACGGAACCAATCGCAAAAAGAACTGTAGTTACTATAAAAATTGGGTTAATAAAAGATTGGACTACATAAAAACATACAATCTAGGAGCTAATAAAAGTATTCGGGCAGAGCCTAATTCAGATTTAATACTTAGTTAATAAGTTTATTTATATGTGTATTTTCTTTGCCACGGCGACATGGTCACTAAGTGAAAAAGCCCTATATTTAGAATTCAAAAAAAGGATTGGAGCAATCACTGAATATGGATAAAAATAGACACAATAGAACATAGAACCTCCTCCTTTTTTGAAGTTTGTTAAAATTAGAATAGTAATCCAGCCTGCATATATCGCACTGCAGGGCACAGGCCTTTTTTACCATTGAGAGTGCTTTTACTAAGTCCACCATAAAGGCCTAGTGCAGACCTTATATGAACAGAAGTCAGAAGATATACTTCACCATAAAGTTTAAAGAATTTAATTTCATGAATATGGATGAAACTTCTTATAATTAATATATTTTAAATAAAATTCATGTAGGTATATAAAATCCAAATCAGTGTAATTTTTAAGCTGATGTTATTGTTTACAAATAAGTACCGAATTCAATTATAAAACTTACCTGTTGCAAAGTGCTCAAGCCATTGCAAATATTTTTTCGATGAGCATCCCACGACAATGCGAAGTGTGACTGTGCCATTGTAGAGTTTGGATAAAGTATTTGTTTTTCTTTTCCTCTATAAATATATTGTATATTATTAATCCATACCTCGAAACAATACAATAATTTTAATATTATTATTATAAGTTTCTTATTTAGAATTTAATTCGCCTCTAAGAATAAGTAGTGTGATTAATTAAATAATCTAATAGGCAAATTCACAGAGGTAAATTGTAAAACAGTGCCGATCCTTGACGAGACAAAATTACATTTGACAAATGTCAAAATTTATCTATTTTTTTTGGTTTCATATATTGAGATGGCGAAGATTTCTTGTCTACACAGTCTCGCCATATATGATCTCATCAAAAACAAAATCATTTTACATAAGTTTTTTTTCTAACTTAGAATTCGTCAACGCTGAAAACGCTCCATAACCCGGTCCACTTGGGATTTTGGTTGTAACGCTCTCAAACAAGTGGACTGTGGGTGTTGCATTGACGTATTTAATACGTCCATGGTGTTGTGATCGTCAAGTGGAACGCACGGTCTGTGTTCCTATTTCATATTTCTAATGTCAAATGTTTGCTTGTTAGTCTGTGGTCAAATGGCAATTACGATTGACCGATCTTTGCTGTTGTTTTCTACTCTACTTACGTACATAAATACTTCATATTTGTGTTATAAATACAAATTTATTAATCAAACGAAGAAAGGTAGTAAAATTTATTAATGTTATTCTAATAATCATGGATAGATCTCAATTTTCTGTGTCATGGGAAGCACATCAGAAAAGCATTTGCAACGGACTGAGCGCGCTTCAGCAGGTATTATTTATTTATATTTTTATCCTTCTAGTATAATTTGGATAAAAAATTGAAAAAAAGGCATATTAGCCATTAAATATTTACTATTTTTGGATTGTGGTAAAATACAGAACTACGTACACACAATGATCACGCCGCGCCGCAACGTTTGTTTCAGAATATGTATATTGTTGTAAGTAATTACCGGCTTAAAACCATAACATTTATGGTTCCAATATCTGTTCGAAGTTTCTAATTATTACGTTAATTTATCGGTTTCGTTTGTTAATTCGTTTTAACAAAGAGTGTGTTTATAGAAAGGAGAGTTCGTAGACATGACGCTAGCGGCAGATGGTCATCATGTGAAGGTCCATAAGATGGTCATGGCGCTCGTTAGTCCATATATTAAGGAGCTCATCAACACAGCCGACTGTCCGCATCCTGTGATTTTCCTTAATGTATGTACCATTTCCTGAATTTTGAATCACAGTTCGTCTTTATGTATTATTTTTCTTTTGGTAATAGATATTATATATTTTATCACGATATTCCTTTCATATCAGTCACTTTTATGTGAAACAAGGTGATGAAAGATCCATCTTACAAGACATAGGAGCAGGAGTCCCCCAAGGAAGCGTTTTAGGGCCAGTCTTATACCTTCTATTTACCTATGACCTCCCTATAACAGAAAATGTCCTCATTGGTACATTTGCAGACGATACAGCTGTAATAGGTATTCATGAAAACTCAGTATCCGCTTCAGCTATGTTACAAAAAAGCCTGAACCAAATATCCAACTGGCTGCGTGATTGGCGCATCAGAGCAAATGAGACCAAATCCGTACATGTTACCTTTACACTTAGGCATGGCTCATGCCCTCCAGTCGAATTAAATGGAGTCCAAATTCCTCATCAAAACGAAGTGCGATACCTGGGTATTTACTTGGACAGAAGACTTACATGGAAAAAACATATTTTCACAAAAAGAAAAGCTTTGAGTCTACAACTTAGGAAGATGTATTGGCTAATGTCTCGGAAATCTACACTTTCCCTGGAGAATAAACTTCTCATTTACAAATGCATAATGAAGCCCATATGGTCATACGGAGTTGAGTTGTGGGGAACTGCAGCAAACTCAAATCTTGAAATACTGCAGCGTTTCCAGTCGAAAATGCTGCGCATGATAACAGACGCACCTTGGTATATAACAAATAAGCAACTACACCATGATCTGAGGATGCCGTTGGTGACTCAAGTCATAAAGGATAAACTTAAATCTTATGCGAAGCGTATTGAGAATCATCCAAATATACTCGCTTGTAATCTGATGGACAATACCCACTGCACTTTCCATCGTTTGAAAAGAAAAGCTCCTCAAGACCTCTTATGATGCCCACAAAACACAATAAGATTATATCATATTAATGGAATAGTCGCTGGGCTATTTCCATGCAAGACATTTGTACAATACACTCCTAAATCTTGCCAAATGCCTCCATTAACAGGCAGATAGCCAGAATAAAGAATATAAAAAAAAAAAAAAAAAAATATCAGTTATGAAAAAACTAAAGCATCCAACTTTATCATTATATTATTATTTAACCACAACACAAGACTTGATCTTAGCGTGGGGTCAGGACTATGTATGTGACTGTTGGGTGCATTTATTTATTATTATGTGCAGAGTGCAACATAAGGGTATATTTTAGCAGACAAGCAAAAAATAAAATAACCCTGTGAAGGTCCATAGGTAACTCTTTTATTTCTATTTTTATTGTGCTTATTATAGTCAAAAGATGGACTAAACAAATTGTGGAACAATTTTGCTCTTGATTTCAATATGGTACCACAACTCCTTTTACAGACTGGTCCATTCTAATATGAGAGTTTTCCACCTTAGACTAACATGTTTCTTAATGTTTTCTTTGTTATAATTAATTTAAATTTTGCAACACAATGAATTACAAATATTACTATCAAATATAAAAATGTGAAGTAAAACTAAAATAACATTTACTTTGTAATTTCAGCAAATGTCATATAAAACACTGTGCTACATACTGGAATATGTTTATACTGGGGAAGTTCTAATACCCAGAGATATCATTGATGAGTTCGTTGCAGCAGGAAAAGCACTACATATCAAAGGGTTGATAAATATGGTTAGTGTATTTTAGAATTTGGTATATTTCACAAATGGTTATTTATTTGAATAACTCATTACAGATAGTTGTCATTTTTTACTTATTTATTTGTTATAGTTTCTTATTAGTGGTGTGCCATTTTTATGTATGTTTTTTTTTATTCTGTTGAAATGCGTGCAAGCATACCATTAACCTAATGGTAAGCGATACAACCACTCATGAACAGTAAAAAATCGAACAATACCATGAATTACAATGCATTGCTTGGCACTCCACTGCGCTCGCCATTCTGAGACATAAGATTAAGTGTCAATATTTCCAGTAGTTACTCTGGCCACAATGTCCTTCAAACCAGAACACAACAGAAAAACATTATGCGTATTTTCTATTTGTTTTAGCACTTAACAACCTGTTTACCAAGAGAAGCTGGCTTTATTCAAGTTCATAATTCGGAAACAAAAACTTCTACTAAAATTACTGAGAGCAAAGAAAATAATGTAACAAGGAAAAGGGGAACAAAAGCACCACGAAAAGAAAAAATACAGGAGTATGTAAAGCAATTTATGTATTAAAGAAATAATGGCAGTGAAATATTTTATACAAATATATTAAATCTCAGTAGTAAACACATATTTTTATTTTAATGTTAATTGTATATTAGAGTTGTATTATATTGTAAAATATAAGCACAAATGATGAACAAGCTCTGCATCTTACTTTTTTTCCTCCTTCAATATTCATTCAACTTCACCGATTTCAATGATCTCCTCATCATTGAGATAAAACTATTTTTTTCGGATTTTATCGCGACAGTTTAAAATTCATGTTAAAAAATCTTTGTTTTATATGGTCTAAACTTCTTTTTTATTATTTTCAGGATATACATAGATGAGAATACCACAGTAGATACTACGTTAGACTCTTCTGTTGATGATGTTTTAGACGACGATGTTGTAATGGAAGAGACAGAAATGACAGCAAAGAGTCCCAAAGAACAAGAACCACCGCCACCACCACCAACACAACCACAGCATAGTATGCCGGAACTAGAACTTTCACCAGCAGTATTAGAGAACCCACCAGATCCAGGTAATTGATTAGTATTTATCATGCTATGTAAATTTAACCTTATTGTTTAGATGTCCAGGCTCCAAATATCGATAATGGATAATTAAATGAAATTCGTATATCTGTCCACTGAGCTGCCTCACAGCGCGACTTGTAGTGGAACTTCCACTTGCTTTTTTTCTATGATTACAAACATAAGACCAGACCCTGACCTCCTTTTAAGATACAAGTTTGCGTTGCGGGTAACAGAAACTATGAAGTACGATGATTAGTGTTTCTAAACCCGAATCAATGAGCGGTCGTATCGCTTACCGTCTGGCGAAAAACATGTTCGTCTCGGCATTAATTGAAAAAAAAAAAAAAAAATTGTCGATCACTCAAACACATTGTCTTGGTGCAGAGATTCAAAAACCGCTGTGATAGGGCAATAAGTCTGGCAAACTTCACCTGATGTTAAGTGATCACTGCTGCCTATGAACATCAAAACGCTGGGATTTTTAATGTATTGCTGGCCCATCAAATAGGGAGGGGAGCGGGAAGAGGAAAGGGGAAATTGGACATCCAGCAATCCCACTCACCGAACGAAACGAGACGGAACTGGACATGACTGACAACAGTGTGCCACTTTTTTTAAATATAATATGTATATTCTTTCACTACCAACTATGCCACTGACGCAGTCATAATAGCTATGAATTACACAATAAACAATAGTATGCATATTGTAAGTTAATTTATAATCTAAAAAATCTAAAAATAAAAAAAATATATATTAATACGTCATGATTATCCCTATAGTTTTTGTATTGTAATGGAACATATATTTTTTTAAACAAAGACTTGTCTCGGAATCTAAACTCTCTTATGGCCGTATTAATATTTTATTGTGTTTATAAAATCATAAGTGTCTGTGTCATATTATGATAATATTTTTTCAGCCAAAACACCCTATATGCAGTACTCCGTATCAAATCAAGGCAACCTCCAAATGGTATTGAACAGATATTTGTATTACCTAGTGTACACCGGCAGAAACTCAGGTCATAGAAGATGGCAGTGCATTGATAATCATATGAAACGGCTCAGATGTCCAGCTGCTGTCATTACAAAGAATGGTGTAATAGTTCAAAGGTTTGTTTTATTCTATTTTGAATGCATAACTAAATAAATAATAATAAATACACCAATAAAAGTCAGGTATCATGCTTCTGCCTCATACAGGTGAATTTTTCAAGTGGGCGTGGATGGCCAAATCCGAAATTATGAGGAATAGCGAAAAATATTGAAAGGAGTCACGAGCCCGATTTTGATGAAAACTAAAACTGCATACTTGGATTTTTGATAAATCAATATTCCTAGCGAGGAATCGAACCCAATGGTTTTGAAAAAAAATAACACGCTTTATTTTTCCAGCATTCGGCAATGTTGCTAATAAGGATCAAATTCTGGGAAGTAATGACATACGTCAAACTAAAGGAAGTAGGTCATTGTAAGCAAAATACTATTTTTTCTTCCGTTGCCTTAGTACCTAGTCTCCTGCGTTGGGAGTGGAATAATCAAGAAATAACGCATAAAATGGTCGGAACAATTATTTCTAACACTTTATTGCAGATACCTCGCTTGGTTTGATTACAATGACAAAGCTACGTCGTTGTTTATGATTACTAATATTTTTTTGGAGGCGTTTAATGGTGAAGAAAGCACATAAAAAGGATTTGTATATGTATACAGTGCAAAAGCGCGAGTGACACGACACATATGCATCCACCAGATCAAATCTAACATTATTCATTGAATTCACGTTTAAATCACAGAATTTAACATCTTGGTATATTTTGTATAAAATATCCAACAAAATATGACAAATTATAAAATTCCTCTCACAACGCGGGAGACGAGGTGTTAAGGTTATGGAAGAAAAAATTGAAATTTGCTAAAAATGAGCTCCTTCCTTTAGTTTGCCGTATGTCATTACTTCCCAGGATTTGATCCTTATTAGCAACATTATGAAATGGTGTAATAATACAGCAGGTGTTATTTTTTTCAAAATCATCGGGTTCAATTCGTCGCTAGGAATATTGATTATTCAAAAATCCAACTATGCAGTGTTAGTTTTAATCAAAATCGGGCTCGCGACTCCTTTCAGTATTTTTCGCTATTCCTCATAATTTCGGATTAAGCCATCCACGCCCACTTGAAAAACTCAACCTGTATAGTAAAAAAAAAACATTTTAAATTGACACCTTAAAGGTGTTAATTTGTTATGGCATAGTAAGAATCCATTTTCAACGTTTTGTTTCATAATTAATACAAAATAAGAAATAAGCCTTTCTTTATCTGTTTAGAATATAAAAGACCCTCATAAATTATTATTTTTTAGGATATCGGCTCACAATCATCCATTCCATGACGAAAAGATCATCAAGAAAGTTCAATCTAGTTTAATATTTTCCGGTTTGAGACAAGCGCAGCACGCCGGCAAATTATTGCAAGACTCAAGAATACCGACGACTAGTAACGTTAAAAACGGCGATTCAGACAATAAATAATATTTCGGTCTCTTTGGCTCGTAGTTGTAAGTAGAATAAATTATTTAATTGTAAGTAGATATTTATTAATCGTTTCGTATCAATGTATTAGATTTTATTAACATTTTTTTACATATTTATATTTTGTTGACATTTTGTATAATTCCTTGGCCCAAAGGCTAACAGCCGCCTGCGGTTCAAAAGCTCTTGTAGTTCATCGCTGCATTGAGAAACATATTTGTACGAAAAATAAGTATTTTTTTTTAGGCTGGAATTTGTGAAAACCGAAAAGTTCAACGTAGATTTTTATATGCCATAACTCATAAATTATAATATTATAGTGGTTAGTAGATACTAGATACATGACATTAAAGGGACAAATTTGTGGGCCTCACAAACATTTGTCTCTGTGGCCGGTGCGGGGATCGAACCCGCGACCTCTCGTTTCACAGCCGGCGTCTAACCAACTACGCCAAGGGGCCGTCAGTCACCTATACCATTGGAATAGGTGTTCTTTTTCTAGTGTTTCAAAACTACGCGTATGAATGTTTGATGTATAAATGAAATTTTCTTAAAGACATTTTACATCTTTAAAATGATAGTGTCCCACTGGTTCGAACGGTTATTCACATTTTACAAAGATTTTTTTAAGTATGCAATACGACCGTTTGTGGACAGCAACAAAACCAAACATCATGAATTACAAAGCAATGCTTGGCATACCACTCGCCATCCTAAGACATAAGATGTTAAGTCTCATTATGTCCAGTAGTTCCTCGGGCTACAATGTCCTTCAAAGTTCAAACCGGTACACAACAGTGCATTTACACTGCTGATTGGCGGGAGAAATGAAAACCTCATGTTCTAATGTAAGATAATATGACACAAGCGAAAATCTAAGAGACTGTTTTGCTTATAAATAAAAATATTAAGAGGTACATATCTCATGAAATTCCTTAGGCAGTTGTTGCAGTGACAAGGACACTTATTAAGTAATAACTAATTTTGATGTGATTAAAACATTTGGTTGATGGTGTTCACTTCAATTGAATGCCTAAATCAATGAATATGCACTTATTATGTATGCGTGAATGACACCGTACGTAAATCTTTATTGGATTTTATACGGAATTTTAATTTTATTTCAGTGCAGAATAAATTATTTTTAAAATAACTATTATAATGTAATAATTATTACGAAAATCAAATTTTAAAGATTGAATTATAGGCTATTCGAACTTTTAAAAATGTGATTGATGTCAGATCGATTCGATCGAGATTTGGCCAGTTGACTTCTCTTCCATTAGGGAAATGTACATATATGTAGATCTAATTTATACAATTAAAATGTTCCCTTAAGAAATTTTGTAGATTGCTGTAGTTTTCACTGGTTAAAATGTGACATTTGCATGAATGAATTAAGGAGTCTATGTAGATAGTCTCGTAAAATTGTAACGATGTTTGTACAATAAAGATATTTTTTAAAACTGATTACCATTTTATATTTCGGTGTTTCTGTTCCCTCACCACGAATATCCATTAGAGACTTCATAACGCCATCGTATGATATCAATTAATTGTTTAGTATTGTAATGTTACTTTAAACCCACATACAATTAGTATTGATATCATGATGACGTTGCGAATGCTTTTTAAGTTGACATTGATTTTTCCAAAATCATTATACCTCGCTAGGAATTGGACCCGATGATGTTGAAAACAAAAACATGTATTATACCATTCGATAAGGTTGCCAATTACGATCAAATTCTGGGATGGGATTCTGGATTCTCTCTCTTTTCAGCCACTGAAAGTCCACTGCTGAACGCCTAAGCCTCCCCCAATAATCTCCACTTCGACCTGTTGGAAACGACGTGCATTCAGCGACTTCCTGCAAACTTACCCAGGTCTTTGTCACATACGGAAAATTAAAAGAAATGAGATTTTTACGATAGTGTTATTCCTGTACGAAAATACGATTGCAGTGCACCATACTGCCTACGCGATATGCATTTCAGACATACGCTGTCGAAAGATGGGTTATTATTCGGCCGTCGCCTCAAATACGCCGGCCACTCTGTGGATGTTACAAAATTCATTCAGGGAGATGTTACATAATAATATTTCACCACCAACTTGTTCATGACATCACACTACTATTTTACCAAATTGCTTTTATAATCATAAAATATAAATTATCACTACAATGGTCTTAATAATAATACAGTGTGTATATTAAGTTACCGGCATCTCGATTTGTTTGCGGCTTCTTGACTACACTACAGAGGAGTACTACTACTACCACTACTAGAGTTGTGCACAAATCCATCCAACTTAGGTTATTGTTAAATAAAAACGAAGTCATTGATCTCTTAAGTTTATTTTATTGTGACACCTTTCTGTGTCAATGTGTTATCCTCATAAGTTTCGAGTACATCGGCCAAATGCTCGTTGTCTCTGGGTTTCTTGAATTGTCGTCGTTTTTGCGCAGCCTTCTTGCGTTTTGGTGCTACTGGTTTCCTCGGTCCGTGGTCTTGCATGGACTTGATGCCTTGCTTCTCCAAGTATTCCTCGATCTTGGCGTCATCCATCGCGTCCACAGCAGTCGCACGCCATAACTTTACGAATTCTTCGTCTACCTGAATTTTTGTAAATTAATATTTAGTATTTACTATAGATTGAGTCAGTTCAGGGGTACCTATATATCAAGGATCAAATAGTTACATAGCATTCAGTATAATTAACATTCAGTCAAAAGGAAGTATATTAGTAGACGATTTTATCAAGTGTAAAAATGGATGAAATTATTTACACTTATTATTATGTTTGATTCGTAATGCAAATAAATAATATTTCAGTTTTCAATTTAAACTAAACTCTTTCAACTTACATCTAAAGTCGCGGTTTTGTCATTGTAAAATAATATTTTCTTTTTATCTGTTGGCCTGGTTATATACAATATTTCTTGTGCCAAATTCTTGAGAGCTCTCTCGCAATGCGGCAGAGATTCTTGTACATCTTCTAATAATATTCCGCCAAGTCCTTTCAAATCCTGTTGTTTTAATAGTCTGAAAAAAGTTTCTGATTAAATCCTATCTATCTTAGTTCAACCTATTAAAACACACAGTATTTTAAGTTTTTAAACATACTGGCGGCCCGACCCTGCTTCGCCCGGGTGCAGTTAGTTTTTAAACCCAGTCCGCATCAACAACATATTATTTCGCGTACGAACTGTTACTATATTGCTTTTCCTGTCCTGTCCCGTTATATCCCACACAGTCCCATCTCATTTTGTCCAAGTATGCAATCCTGTCCTCTCCTGTTCCGTGCCATCCATTCGAGTTTGAGTAGCATGTATATTTTTATTCCTTACTCATCCCACGGGAACACAACATTTTATCGGAATAAAAAATAGCCTGTGTTAATTCAAGGTGTGAGCTACTATTATACCAAATTTCATCAAAATCGGCCCAGCCTGTTTTGCGTGAAATAGTAACAAACATCCATACAAACTTTCGCATTTATAATACATACATAAACTCACGCCTTTATCCCCGAAGGGGTAGGCAGAAGCGCCACCAGGACACACACATTTCACCTTGTATGTTCCGTCCCACGATGTGATAGGGGGCGCACCTATCGCCATATCGGGCACAAATTCCTGACTCCGGACTGATAAATTAATAGAAAAATCCAATATCACTTTGCCCGACCCGGGACTCGAACCCGAGACCTCAGCTTTTTAACCGTACCGTAATACAACTACGCCATTTATAATATTAGTAAGGATTTACGTTAAATGCCTATAAAAATTGTGTAGCGTCATATTTATGGATTTGCTAACAATACAAACATATTTTAACTACATAACTTTAATACGTGGGTATTTTCCATCCACTTTGTCAACATATCAAAACAGCACAGTTGTTATATTTGGTTTTTTAACTGAAGACTTGTTAAAATAACATACCTTAATAAAGATTTTTTGTCCTTTATCTTATAAACAGGTTTGAATATGTATTTGTTGTCAGGGGTGCATTCGATTTTTGGATTACTTTGCAGAGCTTCTGTTTGCAGCCACTGAAAATCAAATGAGAAATGTTCTTTTACATTTCTTTTTGGTTTTTGCAAAGCTCACTAGCTTTGATTTTAGCCCACTGGCTAAAATATAAATTTACACAAAAACAAGTGTTTAATAATTTGTTTTGGGTTTGCATTAAAAAAAAAATACAAAAGTAGGTAGACTTTTAATATATATATCAACCCATTAATGCTTCAATACTGATAATGAGCGCAATGCTTCTAGATTGATTCCAGCCTATCAACAGAATGTTTTGTCTAAATATTTTTATCATTGTATTTTTAAAAGAGCTTTAACATAATTTTCATGTCATGGAGGTGATGAAACATGTCTTATTCAGTGTAGAATAATATGATTTATAGTTTTAGAACCCTGCCATCTTATATTTTGGGAGTAGGCTTATAATTTTACAATACTGGCTTATGGGCTTCACAAATCTTTCAAATTCTTTTCAACTTTCAAGTGTTAAATTACCTTGCTAAGTTAAGTAACTAAAAATGGAAATATAAAAGTTGTATCAACAAATTAATACTAATAGAAAACAGTTTCACCTGTTTAACTTTGTTTCCAACATCCAACTGGTTTGTCTCGTCTAATACTTCATCTAATGTGAGGGGATGGTCATCTCCTTCTTGATGCCTTGCTCTCATGTGTCGTACAATGCGGGCTAGTACACCAAAGCGGTACGATGAACTGCCAGTCATCGTTTTATAGCTGAAATTTTACATTGAACAAGTATTAAAAAATATGTTTCCAATTTGCTTCTTGGTGAATCTGTTATTCTAAAAGTCTGTTATTTATTTGCAATTATTCCTACATGGTTTACATTGGTTAAGTATGAGAAAATACAAGCTGGAAGTTAAGGTACAGGTTTTATTTATCACAATTTTTTAAATGGGCTTACGTAATCAAAAAAATAATATTCGGTTGGTGTTTGATAATGGCTATAATAGGTTGGCTTTGTTCACAACTAATTGTCAAGTTGTAAAATAATAAGCAGACTTGTTCTTTAATGCAACTACATAATAATGACCCTATATTTAATATAAAGCTTTAGAATTGTTTATTCTTAGCCCTGTCTGGTTATTATGTAACATAATATATAATACTTACTTAGATGCATCAAGCTTCGGTCCCGCACTGACCGAGCTTGATGACTTCGATTTCTTTTTGCTGTCATCTTTTGATTGAGTTTCATCTTTCTTTTTCTTCTCAACACTGAAAAATTACATTATGTAGTGAAAGAATTTGTGGCCAATTAGTAGCATACATACTAAATAACTAAACTACCATGCACATCCATTTACGTGGATTAGATTAATTAATAGTAACAAATTGTTTTGGTTCTCACTAAAAACATTGTAATGACTAATGACACATTAGGTTACCAGTCTGAGATAGTCTAGTAAGCTTTTTCTAAATACTAGATAATAGTTTAGCAGGCTTTATAATTTATCTATACATTGTCATCACTGTTTTTATACTTTTTTATGGAAGTGCTTTCAAATTGTAAGGATTTTAGGATATCTACTATAGATTTCACGAAGATATTAGATTCTTAACATTGTTGTTTGATATGCAACAGGTGCAACATTTGAAAGAATGCAATCCTTTAATTATTTAAAGGACTCAGTCACTTCTCTTTCGATAATCGTGAAAGGATAGCAGTTTATTGAAAAAAGAGTACTATTCACCCATTAAATGTAAATTAACAAATTAAACATTCTACTTTAATAATAACTATTTACTCCAAAACTGATATTTGAGACTTTCAAATATTTTATACGTGTATTGGGGTCCTTTGTATTACCTAGAAGATAATCAGTGTACGCATTTATACCGATCTATATGTGTGAAAGAGAAAGTAAGCGAATGACATGTCCGATCGAGGTTCAAGCAGTAAGTGTGGGGAACAATCATGGGACTCACGTTGGTGTAGCTAGTGCCTTCTTCTTAAACGCCTCCCGTTCCCGTAGCAGTGCTGGATCCATAGCTAAATACCGCAAACACAGGAACGCTTATAAAGTAAGTGTATTTATCATTGTTTACCAAAATAATTCATGTTTTCACTTCACTTTTCTACAAAAAAAACACACAGTTTGACAAATGCAATGACAGTAACAATTATGTTGTTCTGGTTGGTTGGATAGTGGTCTTTTTAGTTCAATACATATAGCTAATTTTAAATTTTCTATATTTTTATATGGATCTGGTAAAACATTTCTAACAAAACCTTTGTACCAATCAGAAATCAGAGATTACATGTAGTTTTTTTAATGAAATTAACTTAATAGGTACAACATGATCTAACGATTAATCCCGCTTTTTTAAGAAAGTTCTTACATATTATTATGTACTTCGAAATTATGTCACAGCCTGGATTTAAGTTGATGATGTAATTTAATTACTTATCAAAAACTTAGTTTCAGAGATAATTTAAAAACAAATAAGTCTTTTACGAAAGCATTAACTCATCTTACATTAAAATAGCTGCCGATCATAAAAGTTATATGCATGAAATTAATATTTTAGCAATTTAAAACAAGCAAATAATATGCCATGGTTGTTTTATTGATACAATAATTCCCAATATAATGAAATAGTCATTTCTCTGTGCAACTATGTGCCAGTGTTCGTTTATACCCGTATTGCGTTTACAAAAACTGGTTTTCCATAGATAATAATGTTAGCGATTGAATAGGTACACTGTCTACATCTACATTACACTCTACAGTTGTCACCAGTGGTCTCGAACGTCATAGAGCGAGATCGGTAGAGTTGCCAGCTAAAATCGGTATATTTCTACCCAAAATCGGTATTTGAAAAAAAAAAACACAATATTCAATCTAGTTCGTTTATTTTTTAAAAAACTTACATACTAATTTATAACAATCACGCTTATGTATAATTATTTATTATGGTACCAATATTCTTTGGCCATAGCCGAGGTCATCTTGGAATTAATTTCAAAATCATAACAATTAGCTGTATTAAAGAGTCGTTTTACATCATTATTCATTATTTTAGGAAAACTATGTATAAAATTATTTTATTTATTACAATTTTTAGTAGAAAACAAAATAATATAAAAATCTAAGTAGTGAAATAAATTACTAAAAAAAATTACCTTGCTTAACCAGTATATCAGATTTTTGAGTTTTGGTCACAGTAAATGATGATATCTTCGGTTGTGATTTTATATTCTTTGATGATACTGAGTGTGCTTGTGAAGAACTATGTTTCTTTATAGCGTCTTTTCCTGATGTGATGTTGATATCTTTATTACAACTCTTACAATAGGCATAGCTTTCGCCTTTACGGCTATCTTGCAGCCAACCTGGAAATTCTTCTTCCCATTCTTTTCTATAATATTGTAAATATTTTTTTCTTCTTACACTCGTACTTGTGCTTGGCTCCTCGTCAGACATTTTATTTTACTTTCTGATTTTGTAGGCACTCTTTAAGTTAGGTACTCTCTCTTCAAAGTTAAGAAATTTATTGAAAAAATAAAACCGTTATTCCTGTTTATATAGACTAGACAGGTAAATTCCCGAGCGAGAAACCCCCTAAAACATCGAATTGTAGGACACAAGGGTATTCCCCAAAAAATATGATTTACATTCTGCACTAGTTCCATATTATTGAGGGCTTCCCCGTAACATTAAACATACATGAAAAGGGTTGCCAGCTTGAAAGTGTGAAATCGGTAGAAAAATCGGGAGAATTTCCATTTATACTGTGAAATCGTAGAAAAATCGTTATATTTCGGTATTTCGGTAGAACAGAGCTCATATCGGTAGAAATACCGAAAAATCGGTAGGTTCGAGATCACTGGTTGTCACTGCTGTTGTCTCCGTGTGGCAGTGTAGACGTTTTTGTACTTATTTGGTGCGTATTATATTTTTAAACTTTATTTTTGTAATATTATGATTTTGCGTAAATTAGAATCGTGGTATCATCTAACATTAGACAAACCTTGTATTTTGAGTTAAAATATTATTGTTTTAATTTGAATTATAACGAAATACGACGTTTTTTAAAGGAAATTTGAAATAATATTTATTTTTACTTATAATCAGACAGAATACATGTTTTTTTTTATTTCGACGGGTCTTGGTTCCTCTTTATTCATTAACCAAAAGAGATTTGCGATGCTTAATATAATTAAAGCTCATTTTGTAACTCTTAATTGCTTTTTAATTCGGCGAAGAGAAGTTACAGTTATTATCAAAAATTGGCATGCAAAAAAAAAAAAAAACGATTTAAGTACGTAACATGTTTTTTATTCTATGATAATCAATGTAGTTAAGTAACTTTATGTTGTCATTTTTTCGGTATTTTCCAGAGGTACTTAGGTTTATTATAATAATTTAAAGTAAGTTATATATTTTTGGCGTGTTATGTCTTATTTAAAATAAATTATCTTAGTTACATACATACATACATACATAAACTCACGCCTTTATCCCCGAAGGGGTAGGCAGAGGCGCCACCAGGACACCCACTTTTCGCCTTGTATGTTCCGTCCCACGATGTGATAGGGGGCGAGCCTATCTTAGTTACATTCTATGAATAATGAAGTAAAATGTAAACCGTTTTTTCCGAAGTATAAATTTCCTTGTATTAATGGGCGCACTTGTACATTGTGCATTTGCCGAACACGGAAAGTAAAACTACAAGAAGTAATCGAAAACCCAACATGGTTGTCTGATATTTTGGTCTCATCTTTATCTGACATTATTACAAAATACAAAATATGTATGCACTGTTGAATAAAGTATAATCGGCTATTAATTATTATAGATCGTTTACAATTTTCTGTAGCCCAAAGCGCTGTTTTGTAAAGTAATAGTTTTTTTTCTTAAATTCGCCACACCAACTTAGGTACATGCACTGTACTATTTTTTTTCAAGATGGGTTCGATTATCGATGCAGTACATGTCTAAAAACAAAGTAAAGTTGATGGGACGACCTATTTTTATTTTTATTTTTTAGCAATGGGTTCTATATCTAGGTATTAAGTATCTATTTGTTATTTTTCTTCATTCCTGTGTGGCATTTTAAATAGTCTGTAGGTCGCCGTCCCACAGTACAAGCCGTACAACTTATACTTATATATTTTATGCGATTTGTAGTTGCACGTGTAGAAAATTAGATACGTGAATCATTTATGTACATAATATTATACGTAGAGTTAACACATTTTTAGTTGAGTACTTTACCAGTTACGAAAAAAAAAATACCAAAGATATCATGACACTAATAACCAAATAAAGACATAAATGTAAAAAATAACTTTCATATTTTATTTTTCGATTGTACCGAATATTATATTAACCAACTAAAATGTTTACTGAAAGATATTTATTTAATTGTTTATGGTCCGTGATACGTGTCTCTGATACATGAAAATGCATGCAAACTTATATTCAGAATTTCTGTTCGTGTTTGTAAAATAGAATTTAGTTCATTTTAGTCACACCTGTTTGAGTGCATCGTTCAGTTAACACAACCCTTCATTGAAGAGCAATGAAGCGAGCGCTGCACGGTTGTTTTCTTTAATATAAGGGGTTACAACTTACACGGGTCGTTGACTTCATTCACCAACCTAAAAAACATACAAGATGGCCCTACTATAACCACATTTTCAACGGGAAATACATCCTTCACTAAAAAATGTGTGTGCACGCCCGTTAGAGGTGTCCAGGACAAATATGAAACCACGTGTTCTGTCGTCTATAAGTGGCTTCTTACGACAGACAGGAACCTTTAACAATACTAAATAAATAAAATAAAAATTAATAATATGGTATGTCGTATATCATTATTTTGGCACAAATTCCATTGTAAGGTCGTTGACTTAGATAACTTTACTGATGATGTAATTTTTAAATTAACAATATGTTCTGATGTCAATAGTTTCCCCGTTGATTAAATCTCAGAAGACATCAAGTTCCCTTTCCATGAAAGCGGTTTATTGTGTAAATTATGTAATTTCGTAATCACCAGTAAACAAGGTTTTTTATGTTGAATATTTTATGCAATAGCAGTAACGGTTGTCGTAAATTCGTAATGCCATTTAAATAACATTTGGTAGTGTTATGAACTTGCATTTGGAAAAAAATGGCTGATTGTTATGACACTGTAAGCACATAAAAAGAGGGTAATTTATATATTACATTCAATTTAAAAAACATACCGAGCAGATTCCTATTTATAAACAAGTAGAACTCAGGGAAAGCTAATCGCTAACTCTACAAGACCTAACTACAAAAACTCTTGTATCTTGGTAAAAACTACTGATTGACCCTTCCACGATATTATTGGATCACACAACTTTAAAGATCAATTATTATTTAATGTCTTACCAAAGGTTGACCGGAGTGTCTGGGAATGTCGTGAAAAAGACAGTAACCCCTTTTTACCGAGATGTATCTAGTATTTGAGGAGTTAGGTCTTCGTAGTTATAGACTTGGCTCTTCATGAAAGGTTTGTAACTGTTATAGTTAAATATGTTTGTGGGTTATTGTTATTCTACGCGTGCGAATAAAAATTTCACACAAAAAAAGAACGCTATAAAAATACTAGAGGAACGCTGTAGAAATCCTTGAATAGAAACGCTAAAAACTGAGAGAAGCCTATGTTCAGCGGTTCTCTAGTAGCTGGAGTGTCTATGTAGATGATTATTATTTTAGGAATATAAAATAATTTCTTACTGGTTACTTCTTAATTTTTTTTAAATATGACAGGAAAATTATGTAACCAGTTAATATATTATGGAATTTTACATGATTAATATATCTACATGTGATAGAATAATTAGTACCGAAATAAAAGCATAAACTTTGTAAACTAAACTTAAACATAAACTACATCTTTTGTATAATACGCCAACAATGGAACTCTGATTTACACATAATATGTTGCGGTATGTCTAGTCACTGGTTTTTAATTGCAGGCCCAGGTTATGGATAGAAGTCAAGTCAGTGAACTGAAAAAAACACAATTATATAATCGTGTGTGTGTTGATCATAAAGCATCAGAAAAATACCAGCTCTCTAGAAAAAGACGATGAGATTGTGCCGATGAGGTCGCAAGTTCGATAATAGTTTGATTGTTACTTGACAACTTTATAATAATGTGCTCAGTTTCGGCTTTTGTCCGTGCCCACCGTATAGTCGGCGCGTTATAGATATTTCGCCAATATAAGTTTTAATTTGTATGAAAGGCAGCGTCAAAACAGGACAAAGTGAATGCGCAGTGTTGCCCGCAGTCGATAGTATGTACGTACTAGTTTCGAAAATGCAAATTACAATATGATCATTGTTTTTTACAGGTAACGATGTGGCTTCATAGGTTTTACATATACAGCGTCTACATAATAATATTAGCGAAATGGTGAGTTAATTTTAATTATATTTAAATTTAAGGGCAGTTGGTTAATAGTTGTGATGATGTCGAGTATTGCTACCTTGTTTCCTACTTTTGATTTTATTTTCTTAGCTTTTAAGGTACGATACGATACATAAATAAAATAATAAATACACCCAACAGTCATACAGGGTATATCAAGACTGCTACCGAAAACGAAGCCAGGTGGTAATTTTAGTCATTACAGACACAATGCAATTAAAAATTTTGCAACTAAAGCGACAGATTTTTTTGCAATTTTTTAAATATCATCGTGTTTGGGTGGTAAATACCTAGTTTTTGCGAAAATAGTAATTTAAACCTTTGCGTACCATTGCGTCCTTTAAAATAAAAAGGTAATGACATTGGTAACCTCAAAAGAATTCGTGAACAATAATTTACATCCGTGCAATATATAAGACTAACAACATTAAACATTTTTATTGAATGCACAAGTAGGTAACTTTTTGTTCACTTCTTCTTTGTCTTTAAAATGACTGGAGTGTAGAAATATTACATTTTTTTCTAAAATAAATACAATCTTAAATTGTTGTTAATGTAAAGCTTATTAAAATCATTCATAACAAGCGCTAAAAAGATTTGGAAATTGCATGATTGGATGTTTTCACACCATAAATTCGTTAATTTACCGGTTGCATTGATTACGTTCGTTTAATTCGAAACAGTTTAGAAATACAACTATGCAATAAATAAGTTCCATTAGCTTAGTCACGCCCGAATTAACTCATTTATTTTTCTGTGAAATGTTTTAGATTTTATAACTGCGAATACAGTCATGTCCATTTCATTAGGTAAATAAGGCGTTATGACGAATCAATCTAGCTTTTAAAATCACTGCGTCAATTTATTTCAATATTCAACGACTAGAGACACCACTTTAGATTTTTGTGCGTTAAAATAACTTAGCACCATATTTGTTGCCATGTGTTCTAGATATTTCTGTATTTGCAATTAGCTCGTAATTCATGTACTGTGTGCATGTCATGTTTGGTTACTCGCCAGTAAAAAAAGGCTCGAATCATTTAAAAAAATGTTTTATAGGTGTGCGAAATAGGTTTCGGTTGAAAAATATACGTATGATACTCGTACTTATTGTATTTTGTCCAAAAGTAATTGACGTCAAATTTCTATAATTTCCTCGTCTTTTTTGTTGATTTACTCAGTTGCATATTAATTCGTGTATGTTTTTCGTTTGTATAAATATGTAAACGCTGTCTTATATAACGCAGTAATTCTTGTAAAGAACTTTATAGTAACCAGGGCTCCGCACGATGTTTTGTTCTCACACTAGCGGCCTGGCTCGGCTCCGCCCGGGTGCAGATACTTTTTTGGCTCCAGTTTACATCAGAAACACAATACACATTATTTCGCATATTGATTGTTTTTATATTTAAACTCAACGTGACTGCCGTCCTCTATACTGCTTTTCCCATCCCGTCCCGTTACTTCCTATTCAGTCCCGTTTTATCCATACCTCATCATAATATTAAAACCTTATTTATTAGGATAAAGGTTAATATCATAACATTTAAAACCCATTTGCAAATAATGCATTATTTTAACAAATTTCATTACCATGAAAAAGTTTATAATGAGTCAACCTTAAAAATAAAGAAATACGCTATTAGGACCTTTTTTAGATATTTTTAAGAGAAATAATCCCGTGATACATGATTGTTGCGTAACTTCAACCGTTTACACAACGCTCGCAACGGAAGCTCTCAAAAGGAATAAAACTTTCCCGTTTTTGCTATATTTTTCACTACTGCTCTGCTCCGGTCATAGCGAGATGGAACGTAGCCTGTAACATTACTCGATAAATAAGCTATCCAACACAAAACAAATTTTCCAATTCGAACCAGTAGTTCCTGAGATTAGCGGGCACAAACAAACAAACAAACAAATTTTCAGCTTTTTATATTAGTATACATATCTCACGAGGAGTCTGTGGGTTGTCCTGGGATTTCAAACCGCGATCTCTGCCGAGGCAGTTTCAGTCCGGTATTTTATAACTTATCAGCGATTATGCGGAATAAGCTTTGATCTCGTTTAGGAAATTTTACGAGTGTCCTTACTTTGCATTATTTTATAAGATAGTGGGACAAAATGTAACCACTTAAGACATCAAACCCGTTTTATATTTTTTTACTAATCTATATCATTCCATTGCTGGACAAAGTTTTCAACATTCTTTCTACACAATTTCTGACCACTTGGCAGGAAAAGCATCCAGGTTGTCTCACCCTAAGAAGCGATAACTTTTTCCGAAAAAATCGTATTTGTTTGCTGTATAATGTCCCAAGATTGCTATTTCTCAAAACTGCCTGTACAAAAACCCTTCCTCAGTGTATTAATAAGTCTGATCTCATTATTCCTTCGCCATAAGATGTGTGTTTGCTTTAAATATTTGTCTTTTAGCAGTTTTTGTATTATTTCGATGTAGCATAAAAGTATTCAATTAATTTTATTTAAATATCTGGTTTAAATTTACGTTAAAATATGTACCTATCGATTGGTCTTATGCGACAAGTAAATATGTTTCCCAATATATAAACCTCGTTATGTGTTCGCTAATTGTATGCACATTAGTGAATAGTGTATGCAACAGGTATTATTTATGTTGTTATGGCCGACAAAATAATTATCATGATAAACATTGGTAGCCTTAAATGTGTCCGTGTTTATCATAAACATTAAGCACTTAATAATCAAGTATGTAATTAAAGATTCTAAATATACTTTCCAAAGCATTTTGTTTCTTTTTGCCAAAGAATATTTCCTTCGCACACAATTATTATATTCAATTTTGAAGGCAGGCAATACACTTGTAATGGCTTTTAGGATTCGTGGGAGCTTATGGTCCGTGGGCGTCGGTAATAACGTACCTACAAGCGGCCTTATTCATAGACAATTTTAGACCCTATTTTAGTTATCAAATATTAGGTCCCTTTCGAACGACTTTTGAATCCAGTTTGAGCGAAGAATAAAAATATTCGATAACTAAAATAGGTTTTAAAACTGTTTATGAATAAGGCCGTAAGTATTTGTCTGGTATTACGTTACTCCCTTGCTCTTTTGTCGAAATAATTACCTAATTCGAATTTTAATTACGTGCTAAGGTTAATAGCGAATATATCGCTTTAATTTTGCTCTTAGCCGATCGTTTGCTATATGTGGACGTGAGTATGCTCCATAACCACAATGAGAATCGTGTGACAGACTCACTGATGTATTCGCTGAGTCGATTTGAGATTATTCTTTTCGTAATATTTACTTTCGAACGATGTTGTGCATGTTACGATTGGTTTGTAATTTGTAGTCACGATCGATGGCGGAGGCCTATGTTTTGCAGTGGACTTCCTGTGGCTGAAGAGAGAGAGAGTTAATACTCCTATGCCCTCTTACAGCTTCCGTAGAGTCCAACTGTATGTTTATGTAACAGGGGACTGGAGAAACGTTTTGATTATTGACGTCGAAGATTTGTAATTGAGTTTTGTTGTTTTGAGGCACAACAATAAGTGGCTTTTTTATTTATTGTTTGTCTTCCTTATTTCACATTGAGTGCGTAAATCGTAATTATCTAGTACCCTAAGGCATAGACCTATTTTTTTAGGGGGCTGGGGGCCCCTTGTGTTTAATATATTATTATTAAAAGCCCTTATGTAGATCTGGTCCAGACGGTGAGTTTTCGAAGACTTACCAATTACAAGCAAAAACAACTAATGTAAATTAAAAGTTATGGGTATAATATATTGTTTGTTTATAAATCAAAGTATAAAACGTTGTTTTAAATAACAAAGCACGATTAAACTTTTCAATTACATTTTTGTTTTTATTGTGGCGCTTTCGAAGTTGCTATTTCACAAACCAAACTTTTGTATTGTAGGTATTCGCAGGCATAAATTATAGTGGAGGCATATTGGATATTATTATTATTATTCAGAAACATTTAACACCCTATATTATTTGTTTTGAGCGCGGATAGTATTTGAATTGCATATGGTGTTCTATGATTGTCTGTATGTTCTAGCCTTGACATAGTTTACGTCGATTACAAGTTCTTTGACATCGAATATGAGTACTAAATACATTTAATTTCTCCTCTATTCCTATACTTCGGCGTCATGATTAAGGATTTCAACTTTTCTTATTTCCAATATTACTGCTTTTGTATCTAATTAATTCAAGGAAGTACTTTTAAGTGTTGTTTTTCGGGAATATTTTTTGAAGTCTTAAAGTATAGGATATGTACCACCCACCTGGTAATAAGTCTAAGTAGGTACTGAATGAAATCTATTTCATTTAAGTTTCTTTTAGCCTGTAGTCAACGTTTCAATTTGGCGAAATGAGATTCTGCGATGTATTATTAATTATGGTTGTGGCTGGCATATAAAGAAGACACCGACGCGACACACCGTTCTCGCAGTATTGAACGTGCAGGAAAAAAGTTAAAATCCGGTTTCCTTCTCAACAATGAAATTAAATTACTGGGAATTGACATTCAAAGTGTATTTTAGTTTAAGGAATCCCCGCATTGATTTTTCGATTATCTACCAACTTTCATTACGTATTTGTTTTTTGTTGTCCTAGGTAAGTCCTAATCGCAAGCACTATAAGTTTCAATCTAAGTTTACGGTATAGAAAGATGAAATTGAGTAACATTCGACATCATGCACTAATGCAATCATAGTTCCTAGAAATGGCAGGTTTGTTGCAACTGAGGTACATTACGTGACCATTCTTTGATTTGCACCCACGTATAAAAGGCTATAAAGCGGGATATATGAAGTTGTATGTTGTGGATGTTTGTAAGATGACCGGTATGTAGAACATTAACGGATTGGCCATATAGCAGAAATAGCGTAAGCTACGGATTCCGCGAATCGAGTGACATAATGTTTTACTGTAATAGCTCCAAATATAAACCTATACCAAACAAAAAGTCATTTGCTAGAATGCTATTGTTTATTAAAAATATTAAGTAAATAATAGCAGAAACATAAAACAGCCAGTTATAATCTTTCTTCTTCGTTTTCCACCAACGTTTATGTCGATCTTATGGGATTGGTGCAACATGTTGTATTTTTTCATCTTATGATGTTACTTCTGATTGCCTGCTTGATATTAACCTCTGTGCCAAGTTCCTGAGAATTTTTATTTCTACGACGTAGGTTCAAAGTACGATCAAGAAAGAAAAAACATTTCATCATTCGCCTTATCTTGTCGTTAGTGATTTAAGATCTTGTCGTTATCGACCGATGTTAATAAATCTATTAGATGGTTATCCCTCACCAGTAAATGCTCTGTTTGAATTGCATTGCACTTATCGACAGATGCATTGGAGTCACTTTGCCGTGCCAGCATAAAAGTTTTCTGTAAAATACTCGCACCAAAGCCGAGACAGTTTAAGCCTATAGCCTAAAATGCTGTTTCAGCTGCAGCGAGGCTCTAATACAAAGCTCATGTTTACGGAACAGTGAAACACCTTGTGAACCGACCTGAAAATGTGCGGAGGGTCTCACGGTTCACATACCATGTGTGCCTTTAAATCAATGAGGCGTTAAGTTAGCTCACAGATAAGTGCTACTTACTAAGTAGTTCCCATGCGAATACGAGACGCCTGTCATACTGGTTTATACCGCGAGGTCTTCTCGGATCATTTGCATAAGTGTCTTCAACATTCCAGCTGTACCTTACTATAAATAAAAGGTATTCGAGAGTCTTGGCTTTCCTTCTTTTTTTATAAAACACGGCATAGTGGCCATTGGTTATCAGGACGTGATTTGTCATGAGTTCGAATTCTAAGACGCATCTCGGACTTTGCAAATTTATAAGTATTCAAAGTCAATTAGTTGTTACCATGCGATCTAGCGATGTAAGAAAACATCATAGGGAAAGCTTCATATCATAGAGATCCTTACATTATTTTTATGATATGTAAATTCAGCTAATGGGAATTTATTATCAGTTCCAATTTGCTCTACCTTTCTATACATAGCTGTAGTTTTATGCCCACAGGTATTTCAGACTTGTTGATATAGAATAAAGTATTCTGATGATATTTCCTTTGCCTTTATTGGTCATAAGGTTGATATTGACTCTTTGTTTTAACAAGTACGGCCACATTTGAATATTTCCTCTTTCATAATATATTAAGATGACCAAAAACCATAGAATGTTCAATACGTTACGGCCATTAAAAAGCAAAATAAAAATTAAGGAGTCCTTTTTTCTCTCTCTATTTTGTCCTTTTTATTAAGCTATAACTTGTTCCTACAGCAATTTGGGAATTATTAACAAAAAACAAGTTCTAGATAATAAAAAGAGTCATACGACGTATGGTTTTTAGTCTCTGGAGTCCATATTTGTATTTTTATCTTGGCACAACTTACCATAGCGATATTTTATTTCCCATACTGATTTGTAGATGAAGTTGTACCATTTATATATAGAATTTTAACAGACCATTACAATGAAATTTACCAATCAAATATGTCGCTTATTGTTCCTTACTAGGTAGAGATACACACATATAATTCTTGCGCTATATTTATGTAGGATATTTTTTTCATACAGCCATTTGCGATTACTCGTCGTAGAAGTTATACATTATAGCATTTGAAAAAACCTTTGCAACGTCATGTATCTTATTGCTATTGCTTCCTAGGCTGAAGTCCATACATGCATTCTCCGTTATGGCCTTTATTGAAAGTGTGCTTGGTTTTAGTATATTAATTTATATCAAACATCCTAATGGCCTTAAAATCTATAATGATGTCATTAGCTATATTTCAGTAAGAATGGAATATGATTATCGACATGAGTGTTGTGTTTTTTCCGGTCTGATAGTAATGTGTGTAGCTAATGGTTGATATTTAAACTAAGTTATATTAGTAGTTACATACCTACCTATAAGTTGTCGATTTACCCAATGGCGGGTATTGTTCAATTCAAATAGTAGCCACTGATGAAAATTGGTCATTCACCAGTATTATATTTCGCCAGGTAACAATAACACTGGGCAGATATACACAGGCGAACTCAAAATACTAAAAACTTGAAATACGACACACCTGCGTAGCTTATTTATGGTGGGTTTCACACACTTTTGTACATTAGGCGTCATTCGGGTCGATACGAAAACTCTACCAAAATAAATTAGCACGTTGTATAACATAACATTGTGTATTTGAAAACAAGTAAATAAATAAACGACGCACATTTATTGGTTATAACATTTTTCAATCACCTCGGGTTTTTTACATGATTTGTCACAAAATACCTGTGTGCCAAAAAATGTGGAATTTATCACGCGTTCGAAGGATAATGTTGAGCTATAAATTGACAACTTTTATGTTTTTTGTTTATGTAAACCATTATATTTTCTGTTGTAGATTTAAGGTCTTATTCATAGACAGATTTAAAACTTATTTCAGGTATCGAACGTTGTGTTTCCTTCGCTCAAACTGAATTCTAAAGTCGTTCGAAAGGGACAAAATATTCGGTAACTAAAATAGGATTTAAATCTGTCTATGAATATGGCCGTTAAAATCGTTGTCAGTAACGTTCACTATTTAATTGAGATATCGATGCGTGTTAAAATTCATCTAAAAAATAACTTTCTTGGGATTCTATTCATACGGCCTTATTAATTGAAAGTTTTAAAACTATTTTAGCTACCGAATGTGTTGTCTCCTTCGCTCAAACTGAATTCAAAAGTCGTTCGAAAAGGACAAAACATTTGGTAACTAAAAGAGGTTTTAAGACTGTCTATGAATAAATCCATTAGATAATAGCTATCAATAGTGTCTATTTATAATACACCTTTTCTAGTTGCCTGTATTAGGAAGAATCTTAGGATGTTTTCTAAAAATATGATTTTATTCAATGCACAGTGTAACTACGGCGGAGGAGCTATCTCCATGGCGCTGGTCGTGCGAAGACAGGAAGTGCATCAAGACCCGAAACGACCCACAGAACAAAGATCCCGTCCTTAGCTTGGAAGCCTGCAAGATGTTCTGCGATGATTACGGTGAGTTTTATATTCATTGCGGTTTCTATATGTTCAAGTGTAATAGATTATCCCGTACGGACAGAATTAGAATGATATAAAGAGAACTTTTTGGGTATAACAAGTAGCTTTTTTTCACTTAAATCTGTCCAGCCATTAAAGTGTGAACACAAAACACTTGGCTTTATCTGTCTGAGTGTAAAGCACTAAGATATATAACTTCTTACTCACTTAGAAACCTTATAATAGCTTAATAATTATTTTTGAAGATTTATACAGCAAAATACTAAGAAGTAAAAAACATTCTTGTTCTATGTAAGGTACAATATAATGGAGGAAATTGTTAGATTAGATACAGATATTACAAACAATACACCCAGTAATTTCACATTTAATTAAAGTTAAGTACTTCTTGCCCGTGGTGTGTAATATAATAATTATTACCTAGTATGTAACGTTATTGCGTTCAAGTACTTAAATATTAAGTAACAAGATTTTGTCAAGATGAATCAAATTAAATAATACAATGGTTTAATATAATGATTAATTTGCTTAAACCATGTAATATACCTACTTACGAAAGTCAGGCAGATTAAATACTTTTTTTGAGTAAAGATTTCTTTATTGCGATGAATGGTGAGACGAGCATGCTATTCGCCTGATGGTAAGCAATATGATCGCTCATGGACAGTAGCAAAACCAAACAACACCTTCTGTTTGGCGGAAGAAATAGACACTGCAGTGGTACCTACCCAGGCGGCATTTGAGAGATCTACCACTAGTAAAAGATTACATATAACGATCCGAAATTAAAACGTTCTTAAATATTAACTTTACAAACAAATATGGGATGTTTTATATTCGAGAAATAAACCGACAAATGTTTATCTAATCTTCAACTGACACAGTAATCTCGAGATCTAAACCCACGAGGTATGTACGCTCAGCAATTGATCATAAATAGGCCATTAAGGAATTGGAGCGTCGGAAGTATGGCTTCACAACTACTGGCTTTAAACTAGGTTGAGTAACTAGGAATTACTTACAGACCGGACTAAGTTTGAGACTAGGTTCTAATTGTAGTGTCGTAAGGTGTTTCCTAAGCGGCAATATGAACTGATATTTGTCGCCTAAGTATATATTTGTGGTGTGAAAGTTTTAACACAGGTTATAAGTTATTAAAATAGAGCGTATTTATTAGATTTTGAGATAGTTAGCACATAAAGGCTATGTATGAGTTGATAGCTACGTAAAGGCAGTTAGTGTTATAATTTTTTGCATTGAGTGTCATAATGTTTACGTCTTTCGATTAGCTCTTTTTAATATAGATAAAACAAGAGAAGAATGCTGTTTGGGTATTTAATCATACAATAATAAACTATAAGATTACTCTAAAATCTAGATAATTATGACTTTTACTGTACCCAAGATGTCCCAAAAGAAAGCTATATTATTTTTTGATAAACCTATTAATCCACCTTATTTTTACAAACAGTATATATAGACGAAAAAATGACTACTTAAATAAAAATAGCGTGCGTTTAAAAGAGCTTTATAAACAATAGAATCTATATCGATTAGCTGTAAGCTTGGGTGACATAAGCGGTGAGTGGCACGTCCTCGCCATTGAATTATAATTAATTCGACGTATTCAGGCTTCTATTATACCAATAAGGATACCAGTATAGGACCAAAACAAACCATCAAACGATATCATTACTATAGCTGATACATATTTCTTAAATATAATTTATCAAACTGGTTTTTAAATGCCAAACAAATCACGTTTTTCTTTTTGAATACTTCCTACGTCTATTGTTAGAGTCAAGTTCGAGGTTTTATGTCTCCTAATATATTATGATACTTGTATTATGCTAGATTATATGTATAGATAACTTGTTCAACTTTCAGACGTATTAAGCTGCATTTTATTTGGCAGAATTCCTAAATATGTATTAAAAGTTTAAATATAAAAAATAAAGTTTATTTTGGACGGTATTGATTCAGAAACTTTAATGTGTAGATTTTTTTTTACATTTGGGTCGTATTGTTTTTATACCGGGCACCATTGATTCGTTCACCTCTGCTAATATTTATTTTATAGCGCTGGTCCCGAGGCACACATCGCACATTTTCTAATTCAGGTCCTTGACCGCATCAGGTTAAATTATGCTAATTTATAAAAATAACATGTAAAGGAACGCAGTATTTTTATGAGCGGACCACTAATCCGGTATCCTAAGTGTTGCCAATTTATCGGCTGAGTTCGGGTTCATTGTCACAAACAATACAACTGTTTTTTTGCCTGTAGGTAATATGTATGTATATTGGTTGGATGGCTTATGCAAATATGGTGACACATCAAAGGATTTTATCTCCAGGCCATCTTGGTCATTATACTTTGCGTATGGAATTTAAATTGTTTTGTTCAGATTTGAATTAGAATCAATCTAACCGTATTCACATAATTCAACCAAACTGTTTTTGGTTTGTGACTCGGAATCCGTTATATGTAAAAGGCGATTGGCTGTAATTGGATTGGACGAGTCGAAAATCTGGCTCAGCGCACTCTAAGCTGGATTTGTTAGACTGCAATAAATCGATCGTGATCATTTAAGGTCTCCCTTTATATCATGTTGGTATAATCTTATAAACGACTTTTCTCCCATTTGACTTGTACGTGCAAGCTCTGGAATGAACTCCCTGCATCGGTGTTTCCTGAGCGCTATGACCTGTCCTTCTTCAAACGAGGCTTAAAGAGAGTACTTAAGGTAGGCAGCGACTTTTTTGTGCTGGACCCCTGGCATTGCGAAGATCTATGGGCAGCCGCCGGTAGCCGCTTACCATCAGGCGGGCCGCTAGCTCGTCTGACTATACGGCAATAAAAAAAAAAATAAAAAAAACTTTCCTACATTTTTTTAATTACTATAAATGGATAGTAAGCGATGGTGGATAGAATGGTAGGATGGTAAGCGATACGACCATCCATGAATAGTAGCAAAACAAAAAATAATGCAACCAAAAGCAATACTTGGCTTTCCACTGCGCTCGCCATCCTGAGACATTAGATGTTAAGTCTCTTTATGTCCAGTAGTTACTTTAGCTACAATGTCCTTCAAACCGGAACACAACAGTACATATTTACACTGCTGTTTGGCGGGAGAAATAGATATTGCAATGGTACCTACACAGAAGGTTCCGCACATATGAGAGACCTACCACCAGTAAATTTTTGCAAGATACCCTAACTGATATAAATACGAATTTGAGTTTGTTTGTTCCGCTTTCACGCTTTAGATGTTACAAACGGTACCTACAGAAAAGGACACCATAGTGTACAGTGTACATCAAAAGTACTGTTCCCAGAGGATATCATTTATTTTTCTATTTTTGTATCAATGTTTCCTAGGCGTCAAGCGAAAAGCTAAATTGATAGACGAAACGTACATTAACGAGAGCGAAATTGCGTGCAAAACCCTATATAATATTTCATAATAAAAATTTACTTCGAATTTTGTTACCAACGTTTTGGGTGTTTCTAAGTACTAATAAAATTTTCTATGGCAGGTTTACTGTGGCCGAGACCGACAGGCGAGGCAGATCTCGGAAATTTCCTCTCGAAAATTAATATCAACCACATAGATATACAGTACCCGAAGGTCGGAAGGAGCGAGAGTATGTTGAAGGCGGCTGCAGATGTAAGTAAATACAGAAACATACTAGAACATATTGTATTATCAATTATATTCATATCATCAATATCAGCTTATAACAGTCTACAGCTGAACATAAATCTTCTAATGCTTGGCATAATTCTAGGTCTTTTTCTGTTTCCATGTAGCCATTATGCCTAGATCTGCATTACATCTATCGTCCACTATATTCACATAAAAGATACAGTGATTATATTATGTGACCTTCTCGAGTCATGTGGTTTGTGCTAGTTGTAGAATTATTTGAACAAGGATTGGCGAAATTGAATATTTGGTTTTGGGGAAAAAAAAGTTGAAAACCGCTTGTATTTGAGTGAAAATTGAATTATAAATAATTTATTTATTTTTAAATAATATGGGGCTATCATATGTCATAATGTTAAATAATGCCGTATAGCCTGCCCTATTCAACGATGAAGTCACAATACAAGAAAAATAACAATATTCCTATTTGGAAAATAATGTACGCACGTGTAACTCAATACAATTAAAAAGCGTATTACTGGATGTATTCTACCGTGATTTATGAAGGTTCATAGAACCTCGTTAATGAGTTTTGTTTCCATTCTTTATCATACTCATTGATGCAGGCTAATTAATGCATGGATTTAAGAGTTAATTATTTTTATCTGCGACATTTTCCCTGTTCTATAACAATCCAGATAATATTTCTGTCAGGAAATACTGAGACATAAGGTGTTAAGTCTCATGATGTAGTTACTCCGGCTGCAATGTCCTTCAAACCGGAACACAACAGTGCATTTACACTGCTGTTACCCAGGCGGGCTCTCACATATGAGAGACCTACAACTAGATGATTGTGTATATACCGGATATATCAAGACTGCGACCGAAAACGAAGCCAGGTGGTAGTTTTAGTGGTTAAAAACACGATGCAAATGAAAATTTCGCTAAAACAATGACAGATATTTTTTTAGATTTTTTTAAAAATCATCCTGTTTTGGTGGTAAATACCTAGTTTTTGCGAAAATACTAATTAAAACCCTTATGCACCAATACGTGTTTAAAAATAAAGAGGTATACATCTTTATTTTAGGAAAATTATGTATTTATCACCCAAATACGACGATAAGTAAAAATTACAAAAAAAAGTTGTCGATTTTTTTTTGCGAAATTTTTACTTGCATTGTGTCTGAACTCACTAATACTACCACCTGGCTTCTTCTCGTCTTGATATACCCTGTATGTACTCATCTTAATACACGTGCCTTAAGATGAAAAACAATAAAGTTAACATTAATGTCAATTAATTAGCATACTAATCGATATGTAACGCCTGACCTGCTTTAATTCTGTTGTTTGAAAACATGTATTCAATGAAATATTTTCGTTGCAGAGATTCTTAGGTCTAGTAGCGCAGTCGGTACCCCGAGGTGTATCACCGAAGGCGACAGGAAAATCCGTAGTGGTTTACTTGATCAATGATAACCCTGAAATAGGAGGTTTGTATTATTACTAACCTTTTTCCATACATTATTTTTCCTGTTTCTAAAAAAATTATACTAATTTATATGAAAGCCTCTGTGGCACGGTTGGCTAAGACTCCGCAAGTAAAACGGGAGGCCGCGGGTTCGATCCCCGTTCCGATACAAATATTTTTGAAATAAATAAGGCCTTGTTTCGGATCTAGGTATGTGTATTCGGATATACCTGAAATAACATCTTACAAATATTCGGCGATTGAATGCAAGTCCTCTCGCAGCCTTCGCACACTGCCAAAAGATAATGATGCTACACAGCTACAGATAATTAATAAGTACCTACATAATATTATTGTTTATAACAATCAGTAAACACATGTTATATTACATAATTCTATGTAAAAAATATGCGTAAGATTACGTGGGATGTTTGTGCCTCACTGTTTGATAAACAATACAGTGTCTACTTATAATTTAAATTAGTTTTGATGGTCAGATTATAATATTATGTTTCGCATATATATTAAATCTTAATTCCTATCTATCTATTCAGTCCGAAAGATCACTGCTGAACATAAGCCTCCCAAAAGAATCTCCAGGTCACATCGACAGAGAGGTTGACACAGGTTGCACGCAGATGCAGGCCGCTTCCAATAGGTCTATGTGGAGATCTTTGGAGGAGGCCTATTTCTGTGTATATAAATTAAGAATTATAAAAGAAATCATAATGTTATCTGTTGTAAAATGCCATCTCGTATACGAAACAAATGTTTAAATACCTCTAGTTCGTAAATATTTGTATGATTTGTTGTTGAGATTTATTTTAAAAGATTGAATTAATAAGCTGTATAATGTGGATTGGTTAACATTTTTACCAAACCTTTGTAGATGCTGTTTACTGAGAACAACTAGGAGAAACGTATGGGAAACAGGCTTGAGGATATGTTATATATGTACGCGGTACAACTAGCTACTCGTGTCAATTTGACCCTGTTAAGCAGAAAAGATTCAATTGACGTTTTCATACTTTTTGAGTAAATGATATTTAAAGTTTGACTAAGAATTTGAAAATAGTATTTCTTCACAGTCGGGCACTTTTGATAGGGTGGTCGTGGTTGGCGCGATGGTGGTACATGGAGAGCTGCCACTGTTGTAAGTCATCAAAAATAGTACTATGCAGGAACTAATTGAGACTTATTTCGGTAATAAAATGTAACATTTAACGGTACAAATATGTATTTAACACATGTATTAATATGCATTTCATAAATAATGTTGGTTGGATCATTTCTGCTTAACAGGTTCCAATTGTTCTTGTTTAGAAGTACCAACTTTTATACGAGAAGTAGGGTAATAAAAGGGGAAAAGTCTCTACTTTATCAAGCGAAATCGTGATAGTCTGAATCGGTAATCGAGGTCAATGTTCTACACGCAGTCGAAGCGCACGTAATTACCAAAATATATCAGTTTCTCGAAAAAATATGTTGTAAAACCAGTATTTAAAAGCCTTTGATTTGTCCTGGGTTGTGTTTATAGCTAATGTATTTACTTGGATTTATAAAACTTGATATTAGGTTTCTGGCTCTGATTCTAATATTAGGTTGTATTTTAGGTTTTTTTAACAGTTTGTAAATTGTTACACGGAGAGGGCAATCACATTTGCATATGAGAATGTTTTTATTCAACTTTATCACACTGCAGCGGATTTTTTTTTTTACTTGGCAACATTTAGAATCCACTCCTAATAAATTTAGAATTTAATATATATAAGATAATGCACTTTACTTATTTTTATTTTTAAGTAATTCGAGCCTTTTTATTATTTTATTGTATTATTAGCAGTTTTGCCTTTAAGGTTAATGTATTTAAGTAGGATTAAGTGAAGAAGACTTACAATATTCATTAGGTCATAGGGATTTAATAGACTTGTATTCATTGTGTGCAAATTAAAGGTAAATAATCGCATTAGGGCTTTCTTTACCCTGCTGTAGGATAATACATTTTTCAAATTAATAAATGTTTATTTTATAATGCCATTAAGTCGAAAAGTACTCTTATGGATAAATCATTAACTTTATTCATAATCAGTTTATAAACCTATTTTAGATATCGAATTTTTTGTCTTCTTCGCTCAAACTGCATTCAAAAGTCGTTCGAAAGGGATAAAACATTCGATAACTAAAATAGGTTTATAAATTTAAAGGCTAAAATCTATAAGCATAACTTTACAAAAATAAAAGCAATAAATATTACAGTAACTACTAAAATGTTAGAAATAATAGAACAAAATATATTAAACTTAGCTAGGTAGATGATTACGAACTGCACTTTATTACCATTCCACTATATTTTTGTTTTGTTATCAACTTAATTATTTTTGAAGTATCAGATAAGTATAACACAATAATAGTCATGAATTGAAGGGGCAGCCAATCTGATTGTGGAGAGGAAAAAGAAAGAAAAATGTTTATTATTTGACAAATGCCTGCGAAAATGGTAGTAATACAGATAATCTCAATGATACCAGGCCATAGCAAACGATTAAACCTTTCAGCATTGTGCTTGAATACAACTTAATCTATGTTTTGTAAGTTAAATGAAATGATATACTGAGGCTCAAAGACTAGGCCTAATCTATACTTATAACTGTTTCTATTGTTTCCATCTTCTATATTTTGATAAAGGTCGTTAAGGAACTGTGAATTGTGATTTATGATAGTTATGGTTGTCGAATGGCCATAGACGGCATTGATCACTAATCATCAGGCTTATTCCTGACCGGTGAACTTGCCTTACCCATTCTTCCCTTGCCCAAGGATTTGCGGGAACTTGCCAGGGTATGCTTATTTCCGTACAAATAAGGTGCTATGTATATCTATTATGGACAGCCTCCGTGGCGCAGTTGGTAAGACGCGGGCTATGAAACGAGAGGCCCCGGGTTCGATCCCCGCACCGACACAAATATTTGTGTGAACCATAGGTATTTGTTTCGTGTCTGGGTGTTTGTGAGACCGAAAAACTCTCTCGTAGGTTCTGATACTCACGTCACAAGACTCGATCTTAGTGTGAGGTCAGGAGTATATAAATGATGTTTGGGTGTATTTATTGATTATTTATAATTTATTATCCCTTTTACAGAGTTCTCACTAGACATGGATGAAAGCTACGCGCTGAGGATTTCCCCAGCTGCCAATGAGAAGGTGAACGCGACAATCAGAGCCAATTCATTCTTCGGCATTCGACATGGTCTGGAAACTTTGTCGCAGCTTATTGTGTTTGATGACATCAGGGACCATTTGTTGGTGAGACAAACTGCCGTATTAATTGACAGTTTCGAAACCTATTTTAGTTATCGAATGTTTTGTCTTCTTCGCTCAAACTGAATTCAAATGTCGTTCAAAAGGGACTAAACATTTGATAAGTAAAATAGGTTTTAAAACTGACTATGGATAAGGTCTACAGTATTGAGTTAATATTATTATTAAGTCTAATATGGCTGCTCAATGTTGAGTCAGCTTTATCCGGTTATAGATTCCTATAAAATATATCTAAAATGGTTTGATGCCATATTAGGTGGTTTACAAATTATTGGCCTAAACTTTATTTTAGCTTGGCCATATATGAAGTTTGTACTCCATATAATGCCTGCCTAATGATAATGATCACAATTTAATCACACAACTTATACGGGAAACTTACAGTACCTACTGATTCTTTATTTGTACGATGCAAATCATATTCAAACTAGTAACATACTATAAGAGAATTACATATAAGAAATGGAATTCTTACAAAATATATTGATAAGCCTAAGTATATGCACTACCATTATTTGATTCAGCCTTACTCAGAAGATTCCATAGTAAATATTATGCTCAAATTATGGACTCAATGGAACAACCGCTCCATAAATTACTGCGAGTTTTGTCATCATGGTTATTAAAATTATATGATGTAATGTTTTTCAGATTGTGAGAGACGTGGTTATAAACGACAAACCTGTGTACCCGTACAGAGGCATTCTTCTTGACACCGCCAGGAATTACTTCACTGTCGAATCCATCAAGAAAACTATTGGTAAGTTGCTCCTGAAGGTTCAGCTGCTTCTTCTAACTTTAGAGGTTAAAGAATGTTTCTTTAGGTTTGTGGGTGAGAGTTAAAATTATTTTTGAATTTTCAGTTAAAAATAGAATGTGTAATAAGAGAAAATTAATAAAATATTATGATCATTGGTGTAATAAATATACGTTTGTCTTTGGTCTGTGTAAATGTCTGTAGTATCGAAAAGTTGATCGTGCGATGTAGTCATGTTCATATTTTGTGCAGACGCCATGGCTGCAGTGAAACTGAACACTTTCCACTGGCACATCACGGACAGCCAGAGCTTCCCTTTAGTGTTGGAGAAGAGGCCGAACTTCGTCAAGTACGGAGCCTACTCTCCTAGCCAAGTAAGTACGATGCACACTGAAGTGGCAAACTCAAGGATGTAGACATTTCAATTGTATTATAGCTTAGTAGTAATTACAAATTCTGAGTTTTGCTCTTGATTAGGATTAATGGATGAATTAGAATATCTGACTTTTCGGAGTCATGTGTGTATTGATAGTCGATTTCACCACGCACTATAACAATGGAGGAAAACTTCGTGAGGAAGTCTGGATACTATACCTAGCAATTTTGTAATAATTTCTGTGGTATGTGAAGTCCGCCAACCCGCACAGGGCCAAGGTGGTGGGACTATAGCCTAACACTTTTCAATCGTATTCTCGATTGTGGAGGAGGCCGGTTCCCTGTTGTGAGTCGTATATGGGCTGTTATAGATGCTTATATAGATGGATGGATCCTGGTGTGAGGCCATTAGGCGGCTGCTCGAGACGTCATCGTCATTAAATTTGTTGTTGTTTAGGTGTACACGAAGCAGGACATCCAGGGTATTCTCGATTGTGGAGGACGCCGGTTCCCTGTTGTGGGTCGTATGTGGGCTGTTATAGATGCTTATGTAGATAGACAGATCCTGGCAGGTGTGAGGCCATTAGGCGGCTGCTCGTGAAGTCATCGTCAATTCAATTTGTTGTTGTTTAGGTGTACACGAAGCAGGACATCCAGGGTATTCTCGATTGTGGAGGACGCCGGTTCCCTGTTGTGGGTCGTATGTGGGCTGTTATAGATGCTTATGTAGATAGACAGATCCTGGCAGGTGTGAGGCCATTAGGCGGCTGCTCGTGAAGTCATCGTCAATTCAATTTGTTGTTGTTTAGGTGTACACGAAGCAGGACATCCAGGGTATTCTCGATTGTGGAGGACGCCGGTTCCCTGTTGTGGGTCGTATGTGGGCTGTTATAGATGCTTATGTAGATAGACAGATCCTGGCAGGTGTGAGGCCATTAGGCGGCTGCTCGTGAAGTCATCGTCAATTCAATTTGTTGTTGTTTAGGTGTACACGAAGCAGGACATCCAGGGTATTCTCGATTGTGGAGGACGCCGGTTCCCTGTTGTGGGTCGTATGTGGGCTGTTATAGATGCTTATGTAGATAGACAGATCCTGGCAGGTGTGAGGCCATTAGGCGGCTGCTCTTGAAGTCATCGTCAATTCAATTTGTTGTTGTTTAGGTGTACACGAAGCAGGACATCCAGGGTATTCTCGATTGTGGAGGACGCCGGTTCCCTGTTGTGGGTCGTATGTGGGCTGTTATAGATGCTTATGTAGATAGACAGATCCTGGCAGGTGTGAGGCCATTAGGCGGCTGCTCGTGAAGTCATCGTCAATTCAATTTGTTGTTGTTTAGGTGTACACGAAGCAGGACATCCAGGAGGTGGTGTCGTACGGGCTGGTGCGCGGCGTGCGCGTGCTGCCCGAGTTCGACGCGCCCGCGCACGTGGGCGAGGGCTGGCAGGACACCGGCCTCACCGTCTGCTTCAAGGTACACTCCATACACCCACTCTATCCACTCCTGTGTTCTAAGCGAACCAAAGATCTTATTGCGTAATACACTTTTTTCCCTATTTCGTTCAAATGTATAAAGATCCGATTAACATCAAACACAGCGATTAATATATTTATGGAAAAATGAACATACATACATAAACTCACGCCTTTATCCCCGAAGGGGTAGGCAGAGGCGCCACCAGGACACCCACATTTCGCCTTGTATGCTTCGTCTCATGATGTGATAGGGGGCGAGCCTATCGCCATATCGGGCACAAATTCCTGACTTCGGGCTGATAATGAATAGAAAAATCCAATATCACGTTGCCTGACCCGGAACTCGAACCCGAGACCTCAGCTTTGTAACCGCACCGTAATACAACTACGAAACCGAGGCAGTCAAGGTTGAAATGAATAAATAAATAAATACACCAAACAGTCACACACATAGTCCTGACCCAATACTAAAATCAAGTATTGTGTCGTGGGTATCAGAAACTACGACACACTTTTCGGTCTTACCTATAAATTACCTCCAAAATATTTGTGTCAGTGCGGGGATTGAACCCGCGGCCGTTTCACAGCCGGATCTAAACAGCTGCGTCATGGAGACTGTCAAAAAAGACAGTATATCGGTGTTCTCTGTTTAATACTACCAATTAACATCAAACACACCAGTTGATGCATTTATAACGAAATTAATTTTAATCATATTTTTAAATTACAATCTTGATATTCTGACACAGATTTGTTACTGCTTTGTAGGCTGAACCTTGGTCCAAGTACTGCGTGGAGCCCCCTTGCGGTCAACTCAACCCCACTAAGGAAGAGCTCTACAATGTTCTTGAAGACATCTACCAAGAGATGGCAGGTACGTGTAATTCGAAATCAAGAATGAAGTTATTCACCAAACGGAAAAATCGGATATTTAATTCATTTATACAATATCTATAGGACCGAAGCTTATGAATCGAGCTCCAATGAAAGCCAAAGACAAAAGATTATCTACATAAGCTTGTTGGAAAATTCACTATTCCCTAGAAAGAGACAGAGCACCTTGACTATTAATATGACGCAACAACTAGCTGCTAATCCGAATTCTCTCAAAATTCAGCGACAGTATTTACTTGAGTAGCTCAACATTTTTCCATTTATGCTCAATTTCTATGAATTGAATTTAACCCCTGCATATGACGTTTCTAATACACCTAACAAAATAACATAATGAAACGTACTGTACTGTATAAGCTCATACCGGGTATATCAAGACTGCAACCGAAAAAGAAGCCAGGTGGTAGTCTTAGTGGTTTTCGGTCGCAGTCTTGATATACCCTGTATACGTCTTACTGCAGGGCACGGGCCTCCTCTACAATCGAGAACACGATTGAAAGTGGTTAGGCCATATACGAGTAGTCCACCACGCTGGCGTAGTGCGGGTTGGCGGACTTAACATACCATGGAAATTTTAATATAATGACAACATATTGAATACCGAAGCATTATTTTGACAGAGTCTTTCACAACAACGGACATGTTCCACATGGGAGGGGATGAAGTGAGCGAGCGTTGCTGGAACTCCTCCGAGGAGATCCAGCAGTTCATGATCCAGAACCGCTGGGATCTGGACAAGAGCAGCTTCCTCAAGCTGTGGAACTACTTCCAGACCAAGGCGCAGGACAGGGCTTATAAGGTGCGCTAAAGATTTAAAGACGGCATTTTTTGTTTTAAACAAATCGACACCGATAACTGTCTCATTGGATTCGTGAATATGTATGGCTAATAAAAGTCAGTAATAAATAAAATGCATTTATGGTGCTGGGTCAGGCCAGTAACTGAGCGAGGTTTTTGGTTTCAAAAATGTCATAATATCAGTTACTTAGGACTTGAAATAATAAAATAATTCCTGGCACAGTGACATCTCTCCCTATCTGTTCGAGGATACAGTCATGAACTTATATTTCTATTCACGTACATGTATTTAAATAAAAAAAATGCAGTATTGCTGGAAGTATGTATATTTTCACATTATAAGCTATTTTAATATAATGTTACTCTTGAAGGCATTCGGGAAGAAGTTGCCCCTGATTATGTGGACGAGCACCCTCACAGACTACACTCATGTCGAGAAATTCTTGGACAAGGATGAATACATTATTCAGGTAAGCGTCCGTAGTATCTAAGTTAGGTTAAGGATCTTCCTTCTTCCTTTTATACTGGCATGCCAATTTATTCAATGATGGAAGAGAATGAAGAAAGGACTGGTAAGACTTTGTAAATTTTTATGATTGATCAAAATGGTATAAAAATGCTCTTATTTCACATTTATTCCTGTGAGAGAGGTACCTTCCTTTTTAGAAGTATTATTGTACGGCTCTTAAATAGGACATTTAGGAAATTTCATTTACAAGATTCCATAATGTTTCCACTTTCCAGGTATGGACTACAGGCGCGGACCCTCAGATCCAAGGTTTGCTGCAAAAGGGATACCGACTGATTATTTCTAACTACGACGCTCTGTACTTCGACTGCGGTTACGGTGCTTGGGTTGGCGAAGGTGAGATTAAATATTACTTTTTCCTTTCTACATACTTCTTATTATCTTTATAGATCCTAGTGGATTAAATACAGGCTATGACAGAGAATACGGAGAAATACTGGGCAATAGAAGTATAATTACGAATATAGTAAAAAAACCTAGATACTACAAATTATACAAACTGATGGTCCTTCGAGCCAGATCAGAAATAAATGTTTTAATAACTGCCCAGAGCCAGAAAAATGTAGAGATATTTGGTATGCATCCATATGCATTAACCATTTAATATGTTTACTTTCCGCAGGTAATAACTGGTGTTCGCCATACATCGGGTGGCAGAAGGTTTACGACAACAGTCCCGCCTCAATGGCTTTGTCATATAAGGACCAGATCCTTGGTGAGTGTTGTTTGAGTGCTACTAAGTTATAAACTTTTTGAAACATAAGGATTTTTAAAGCATGAGACGTTTTCATATCGAATTTGAATTAAATCAATTTTTAAATGACAACGGAAATCATTTTCAAACTACTGTAACTATCTGTAGTCACAGGATCAAATCCCATGTACACTTTTGACTTTAGAAGTAATTTGTGTGTTGACTATTTATATAGGCACAAGTAGGACATAGGTTTTTCGACACTGATAAAGCGTGTGAATACTACCTTCAGGAAAACTGCCTACCTTAGAGATTTACAAGAGTTATTATGAAATTTGAAGTCGGTCAACATGCACTAGGCGTGGACGTGAATGAATAAATAAATAATAATAAAAATCTTTATTTAAATACCATGACGAAACAAATTACCAAAGGTACCCAAACTAGGCAACGCCTGTATCTTGGGATACCAAATACAATTAACAAATTGGAATTATAAAATTAGTGGGCCCATTTAAAGGACTAAATCTAAATCTAAAACAACATAAAAAATGAAAATGAAAATGATATTATGTGTGTGTCAGGTGGCGAGGTGGCGCTGTGGTCGGAGCAGGCGGACTCGGCGACGCTGGACGGGCGGCTGTGGCCGCGCGCCGCCGCCTTCGCCGAGCGCATGTGGGCCGAGCCGCCCGCCACGTGGCGCGACGCCGAGCACCGCATGCTGCACGTCCGGTAACACGCTCGCACTGACTAATACATTATACAATGGGGTATTTTACTATAAGAAAGAAAAAATCTAAAAACTATAAATGTATATAGTAGAGCATTAAGCAATAAGTATATGTTAATTTCAGTTTTTATTTCCAAGGAATACATTTTATAATTCGTTTTGAAAATTTCAATTTTTTTATCTGTCCTAAAAAGATGTGAAACGGCTGCCGCCATGATGGATAACGATTCTACGTCATTCCGCGAGTAGAATACCCCCTCCGGTGTCCAAGAGCTCATACTAACACAGGTTGTTTACTGGTTGAATGACGTATCATTTTAAAGGAACATGGCGCCTAGCGTTTTCACATATTTGCGCGCATAAATTTAAAATTTAAATGTTAAATGGATTTTTATTGGACTTGCCGAGCGAATAAAAATTTGATATTTTTTAAGTAGTTTGTCTTAATCTTAGGAACAACTTAAAATACTTTTTGAAAATGGGTAGAATACCCCATTTACATACTGTATACATAAACTCACGCCTTTATCCCCGAAGGGGTAGGCAGTGACGCCACTAAGACACCCGCATTTCGCCTTGCATATTCCCACTATGTGACAGGAGGCGAGCCTATCGTCGTATCGGGCACAAACTCCTGACTCCGGGCTGGTAATGAATGGAAAAATCCAATATCACTTTGCCCGACCCGGGATTCGAACCCGAGACCTCAGCTTTGTAACCGTACCGTAATACAACAACGCCACCGAGGCATATACAATTTAGTCATTATACAATTTATTTATTTTTATTTAGGATCGCCAACATACAAAAACAAGTAAATCTTAAAATCTATTCTAATATATTGAATTTTTCAAGTGGGCGTGGATGGCCAAATCCGAAGTTATGAAACGTATAAACAATTTTTTTTTTTCAAAATCATCGGGTTCGATTCTTCGCTAAGAATATTCATTTATCAAAAATCTAAGTATGCAGTTATAGTTTTCGTCAAAATCGGGCTCGTGCCTCCTTTCAATATTTTTTGCTATTTCTCATAGTTTCGGATTTGGCCATGCACGCCGATTTGAAAAATTCACCCTGTATATTAGAATAGATTTTAAGATTTAAACAGAATTTAATATTCACTAAATACATGGAATTATTAGCTTATTCAAATATTACTTTATGTTACCTATAATATTATATTTTAATATTCCAGGGAGCGCCTTGTCCGCATGGGAGTCCAGTCTGAGTCCCTCCAGCCCGAATGGTGTTACCAGAACGAAGGTTATTGCTACAACTAATTCCCATATTAATGTTATTTACGATTATGATTTTTTATCACTTATGATATAATATTATGCTTTTACCCGTCTTGGCCGGGATAATCTATGTAGTAGCAATTTATTTTTTAAGCATGAGACATTTTCTCAACGGAAGTATCAAGATGTATTTTTATCTAAATCATTACATAATGTTTTTAAACTAGCAGCACTGTGTTATTTTCACTGCCTCGTGTGTTGGTTGGTTATAAACATAATCTACCATTACATAATTGATCATAATAATAATCTGAGTAAACGTGATTTTTTCGAAAATATTCCTAATATTTATAATTAAGCTTAGTGACTAATAATGGCTAAATTTGTTATGGGTGCCATTTTACAAGAAGAAACATTTGTGAAAATTGTTATTCAGTCCATATTTATTGATGTGATTTACTATAGCTATCTATCTATATAGAACTTTAAATATTTTTACTTCACATTATTAGCACATTTATACGTTTTATGAATAAAATACTATGTATAGATTCCGAACCGAACTATTACCTAAGAAATATATTACTATGTACTTCAAGTATAAAATTAATGAGTGCATATTTTCAGAAATACATATCATCAGAATAATTCAACATATACGGATATCCGAATTGAATTAAATAATGTGATCTATAAAATTGTACTGGATGTGTACAAGTATTTTGACGGTTTGATGGTACAGGGATTGTACAAGAAATTGCCAGTATATTTTGAATATAACTGTTTAATAGATTGATTCTAGATCATTCAAATCCATTTAATCACATTGATTTCTGATTTTGATAAATGACTTGTCCGATCTCTGTCCCATTTTCTCAAAAATAATCTTATGAAATGTGTAATTTCGATAAATCAGATCCAATGTCTGTGATTGATGTTTATTGTATTCTAGTATATAGACGTTTTTTATCTTGACGTCGTATGCATTATTACGTTGCACTGATTGTGTAAGAATTATTGTCTACGATCTTATTTTGTAATAAAGTTTGCAAGCGTATTTTGATCTTAATTTCCATTTCCACCTGTCCCTAAGTGGCTATTGACTCCAGTGTTTCTGGTACTACTGGTAGAGGTATTTCAGTCTAGATTCACTGGCGTGATTGTTAACATGATACAATCTTGTCCGTTTGTATGAAACCGGTTACACAGGCCCTCACACTTGCGTAGGTCAAGATCTCAGGTTTCCTACCATTGTGTACGGTCAACGGTGGTCCTGTTCGGCTGATACGGTTATTCTACCATAAATTAAGTATCTTGCTTAAGTTTCTACACTCTACAGGTTTTGAATTTGATTTGATAAGGATAAGAAGTAGGTAGCTGTTGTATGTTGCAACGGGCGATTTTCATGTGAGGCGAATACTGGACATTGGAGCGAGTATTACAGACCTATGGAGAGCTACCAATTAAAATATATCTGAAAGCATTGAAATTCCGCTGGTAGATATTACTTGACCATTTTTCAAGACGCCTCATTTTCATTCTAGTCATAAGTTAATTTGATATGGATAATTTACTAAAGAATCAAATGCATATGTTATTAAATGAAAGAGATATTAAATAATAAATAAATATTTACTTAACCAATAAAAATTAAAATACACTATTTCTTAAACCTAATATATTTGGGTTTACACTGGTGAATCCACTATTAACATGGCTAACACTATTAATAGGATTTATGCCTGTCCTGCCAATATTATTTAATGTTCCCATTCCAACAGGAGTTGTATTCACTTCACTAACCATACCTATATTGCCATTCCCACATTCATACAGCACTGTACCTGTGCCGCCATCTGGTACTATACCATCAACAGTTACCGAGCCCAAGAAAGGCATGTTTCCCGTAACCGCTAGTTTTCCTTGCATTAATAAATTCTCAGCTTGCACTGTCAATCCCGTAGGAGACATAGGTGATGAACTCTTTACTGTAAATTTCGCATTAGTACGAAGACTTGCCGGATCAATGCCGGTCAAAGATGCAAGTACACTCTTTGATCCGGAAAAAGATCTAGCAGGAAAGGTAGCTGGGAAGGTGTTTGGTGAAATCCCAACCGTAGTTAAGCTATTCACCGGCCCAGCTAATGTTGGAGTAAGTAAGGCATTATGAAGAGCTGCATTTGGCAAATTATTAGCCATCATTCCGAGGCTTGACAATCCGTTAGCACCGACTTGGGCCAGTTCTCCATAAACAGGGGTAGTAAGTCCATTAGTTATACTGTTAGTCAGTACAGTATTGCTTGGGTTTATCGTTGGCATCCCAGGTAAACCCCCAGTATTAACAACTGGAGTGTTCAACAAACCGCTAGGAAGTGGTTCTGTCGGCATTCCGACAAAATGCCCTGGATTTACTAATCCTCCTGGAACTGCTTGTCCTGGTCCATCCGTCCTGAGACTAGCATCGATAGCTGGATTTGGACCCGCTAGACCAATAGGTAGCGGAGCAACTGCAGACCCCAGTAACATTCCTTCTGCTATTCCTGGTAGTCCTACCGCTCCCGTAGGAATTGGTGTACCCATTAAACTGGATGGAATGCCAGTATTTTCGAACCCACCAATTAATGCCCCTCTTGCGGACCTCGCCAAATCTTCTGAATTTACTTGGTTGGAAAAGCTATTTTTCAATTCTGGAGTAGGAGGACTGTTTGTTATTACGTTGGGTTGTCCTGCAGGATACATGGTGACAGACGATTGGGTTGGATTGATAGACGATGTTGTATGAACGGCAGAACTTGTGGTAGGATTACTTATCAAGACATCTCCATTTAGTTCACTGGAACCATGCGCATTTATACCCTGTAAAAGATTTTTCACTATTAAAATAAACCTTAATTTTTTAAGCAGCCTTTAGGCACTCTTGATTTTTATGTAATTATTGTAAACATACAGGGTATATCAAGACTGCGACCGAAAACGAAGCCAGGTGGTAGTATTAGTGACTTCAGACACAATGCAACTAAAAACTTCGCATAAAGAATCGTCAACTTTTTTTTGGTAGGTAATTTTTACTTATCGTCGTATTTGGGTGATTTTCGCAATAACTAGGTATTTACTACCAAAACAAAACGAATTTTTAAAAAATTGCAAAAAAAAACTGTTGCTTATTTTGCGAAATTTTTATTTGCATTGTATCTATAACCACTAAAACTACCACCCGGCTTCGTTTTCGGTCGCAGTCTTGATATACCCGGTATATTTGATAATTTCTTACCTTCTTCAAACAAACATGAATGAGACTGATTAAAAGTGTCTTTAATAGCATTTCCATACGAAAGTTGCGGAATGGCTAGTAATTATTAACAACCATTGATAGTTTCACGTATTATATTTATAGCGGATATTGTTATCAAAAAATCGAGATAACATCTTACTCAATTAAGAAATGAAACGCACCTACATGACTATTTAGAATAATATTGCGTAAATTATAATTTTATCAGTGCCTTTCGAAATTATGTCACAACTTTCGTACAATTTTGCATTTCATGATATGCATTCATTTTAAGTTATAATTCCATGCATATGCAATTATTTACTATAGTGTACTTACTGTAATAAAAACATGCGTTGATTCTAACGACCACGATGGTCTCATATAGGTAAGGCTGGTGTTCCTCAAGTGTCGGTGCTATCACCGAGACTTCTTATCAATGATGATGATAGTACGAGTGACGCGCGATACATCGGCCTACAGAATCTCCCTCGGGGTCCCATTGAAGAAAGACGGTCTTAATTTGTGTTTGAAGTCGAGAGTTCTCTGGGGCGGACCTCCGAATGGGGTGAAGTGAACGAAGTCCAATTTAACCCCTCGAAGTCACAAGTTTGCGTGTTCACTGTAAAGAAGGTACCTTTTTTCATGGCGCCACAGTTCCAAGGAATCACTCGCTAAACATCCGAGAGTATTGGGATTCTCGGCGTTGAAATATCGAGCAAGTGAAATTTAGAAGTTATTAGGACAAGGTTAAATTGGTCAACAAAAAGTTGGAGATCCTTAACCAAGCGATACTTCACATCGGGTCATTGATTGTTGCTTTGCTCTATAAAGCGCAGATCCGGCCCCATGTGGAGTACCGATCTTACCTCTGGGCATGAGCCCCAAAATACCTCGATCTACTTAACTCCTTACAGCGCCGAGCTCTTCTAACCGTCGGTAATCCCAATCTCACGGAGAACGTGGAACCGTTAGGAGCATGGAAATACCTCGGATTTTTCTGTGTGTCACCGCAGTAGAGGTAATTCCTACCACCTGGAAGCGTATCTTTACCGGACGATCTGTTTCCAGCGTTCTTTTTTACCACTCACGTGTAAGCTCTGGAATGAATAAGCTTCAGTGTTCCCTGAGCGCTATCTATGACTTGTCTTTCTATAAGCGAGGCTTAAAGAGAGTACTCTCCTTACGATAGGCAGGGACCTGTTTGTGTTGGACCCTTGGCCCTGTGAAGGTCCATGAGCGGCGGTCATTCTAATCATTGATTCTAATATATAAAAGGCTAACGAATTCGTTTGTTTGATTTAGTGCGCAAAGTTTTCAGAAATTACTGGTTCTATTTGTAAATTTCTTTTGGCGTTGGATAGCTCCACAGATAAGTGATAGCCCATTTGCCGAGGAAGGCAACTAACATCACGCTATGACCTAAGGCTATGAATGAAAAATGCTGCAAATTTGGTTTCTCCGTCAAAAAGTATCTGCACCCGGGTGAAGCTGGGCTGAGCCGCTAGTTATTATTAAGAGTCTAAAATTGGCGTAAAATAGGAAGCGTTACTTATTTAAACAATTACCTATTATGGTACCTACTCACATACCTACTACTCGGTTTTGAATATGCTATCCTGCTTCAGCTCGATGACTCGAGATAAACATCGTGTTAGCATCGATAAATGATTCTGGAACACAATTTCAACAAATGTCAGTTGGTAGTTTCTTCTGTCAGTTTTATTTACATTAATTGCAAAGATAATCATTCAAGTATTTTGTTAATTGCATGTTAATTTTTAATACACAATGAATTGTTTCGAAAACGTGAACATGCCGAGCTGCGTGTGGTTTGAAGGCGGCGAGAGGCGGAACACCGTAGCATCCATATTTGCAGGGCTGCTGGTACATATTTTGATGATTCATAGTTATTTCTATTGATTAATAGATGGAAATAAGATTTGTAAACAGATTTCTGGTGTACTTTGATTAGTATACTTATGTAAAAGTCAAAATTATTACAATACGTGTATATATTCCTTACTCGAGAATGTCAAAAGAATTGGAAAATATTTTGCATCAATCTGATTTCTTTTACCTCAAACAAAGAAGTCATCTTATGCTTATCTTGTGTGCACTTATTACATCTATACTAGGAAGTTTTGAATCTGCTTATGTAAAATTTTATACAATTTCAATCACAATCACACTATGCAAACTACACAGTGTACTGATTTCAAACATGGCATGGCAAGGCTTGCATTTTGTAGGTTTTGACAATGCGTTTATTAATTTTCATTACAGCTTAGAATTAAGTGCATAGAGTAATATACTATATTATATTATGCAAACATCACTTGCATAAGTTAAAATTACCTGAATTATTGAATCACAGGAAAAATGAAAACAAAAAAACTTGTTTATTTTGACAATGGAATGCCAAACTATCCCACTTTCTACCTACTCACTTCTAGGTACACCTATTTAAGAGCATATAAGCAGTGATTATTAATTAGCATTTATGGTGCAAGCCCAATTGCCCGCTTGTAACAATAATAAAACCTAAATATTGAAAATCTTTTCAGTTCTTTGCGGGATGGTGGTTCATTATAGATGCCGCAGCTGTGTACCCTGGCAACCTACCTAATGCTGCCCATGTCTGTGGAGTGATGGCCACTATATCACTCATCATGGTCAATTCTGTGTCTAATGCACAGGTAATATTGCTTCCAGCATATAAGGATTATATTTTCGCATCATATTAAATCCACATTTAAAATATACTTTGTCAAATATGTTAATATTATGAATAGAATTAATTTATTTGTTGAAAGGTGTGTATAGTGAGATATTAGATTACAGCTACAAATATTGCAAACATTCAGAGATATTACCATAGAATGTATACCTTAATGTAAAAAAAAGATACAATAAGAACATTTATGTATAAAAAAACTAGATTCTTTATTAATGGCCATAAAATATTCAGTTCCTGCAATTTAATGTATTTTCTATTTCAGGTTCGTGGTGAGACATACACTGGGGGATGCCTGGACCCCCGCGGCGCGCGCCTTTGGCTGTTCCTAGGTTTTGTAGTTGGTTTCGCTTCCCTCATTGCTGCGTGCTGGATCCTGTTCGCTAATTATGTCAATGCTGGTAAGCATATCTATATGGCAAAGGTTGTTGTTATGGAAGTTCTCTACATTACATACAACATGCATAAAATTATATACTCATACATTATCATACATTTGTTATTATGGGATGGATTTAATAGAAGTTACATTTAAAATTGGGCTTAGTATGCAATTAATATGAGGATAAATTAATTTAATAAGGGAATAACCAAGTTTGTGTGATATGTCATTTTTTCATTTGGGTGATATATTCTGTATTGATTAATTTGGTTTTTCCAACAATTGTTCCCTCAATTAAGTAAATGTAATTTCAGTTTTTCATAGTGCCTAATTTACAAACACTCATATATCTACTGGTATCGGAGACCCAGTGTTAGAATATTTATATGAACCTGGATAGCAACACCGGATAGTCTCATGCAACTGTGTTTCGTATTGGGTTCAGCCCGAGTATATTTGTAATTGTGTCGTCCGGCGTAACATAACCATTTCTCGATAGTGGATTCCTCTTTTTGCACTAAACACATCATCAGGTCTATTGTTCCCACTTTGTAGTGCCAATAAAAATAAGCTGTTACATCCAATCAAAGGCACTCTTGCCAGTCACTCCTATTTTTCAAAATCCCCGAAATATAAAAAAATTATAAGGATTATTTGACATTTCAGCAAGCAACAAGCACACATGGCCCGGCGTGAGTTTGTTCATGCAGAACGCCTTTATATTTGCCGGCTCACTGGTGTTCAAGTTTGGGCGCACGGAAGACCTCTGGGGTTAGATTTTTGTATTTCACTTATGTCTGGTACTTAGAACTCAAAATATGATGCAGATAAGATGTAAACTGCACGTCTCCTTATTGTTGATTAATATTCAGTGAATTGTAAAGAAGTAAATTGTTAATTATTTTATTATAATTTTTCATGGATTATGGTTCTAGGTGTAAAAATTTTCATGTAAAATTTTACTCATTAGGATATAGTTAAAAACCAATTTGGTAAATGTATAAGTTGTTGATTGCAACTGCAGCTTGCAGAATAACTTGAATCAATAGTAAATAATGTTAAGGTAAGGATCATTTTTGCAAAATGAGATATTTTTATTTTTGTGAAAACTTATTAGTAGATATGGGAAAATTGTCACATTAGCCAATTATTAAACCTTAATTATGTATGTACCAGACATAATATTATGATGTAGATTATAAATTAATAAACATTTTTAGTTTTGTATTTTTTTTTAATTGTTATTTTAGATAAATAATAATATATGTATAATTATTTATCTAACATTCGAAGCTAGTTAATGTGAATAAAACATGTTTGTAATTAAATAAATAAGTTTATTGCTTTGGTATTTAATAAATCACATCGATTGAAGTACATTAAAGATCTTATACTGAATTGCAGTATTTATTATATACTGATAGTACGTATTTCTTTGGTATAAATCTTTGTTTTTGTTACATCTGAAAGGATCACCTATTTTCCCGCATTCCGTGCTAAAAATTCAAACTTTTACGAACTGGAACGCATTGTGAGTAGTTGTTTCTTAAAAAAAAAGCCATAAAACTATGTGGCGTTACGAATACAAAAGCAAATTCTTGTGTAAATTACGTAGGGGATTTTATGAGCTCAGTGCTAAAATACTTGGTAAGTTGAAACTATGGTTCCGCGTAGGTTTTGTCGGCATCGACGCATGACCTGCCGCCCTGGCCGTTGGGTAGGCACAGTTGGCCGGGGTCGCAGCCTCCGTTCCTGTGCATGCACACGTTGATGGCCGCGGGGCACTCACTAGCTGCCACCGCCACCCCATATATACGTTTTGTTGATTTTGGTATGTCGATCTGTCCCTTAGCCTGAGATTCGACGTCGATGTACTCGATTTTCAACCTGGAAAAAATATTTGTATTTATTAAATTTGGTTGAGCAATGAAGCAGTTGCAGTTGAGTAAAAGTGGTAATAGGGAAAATGTTAAACACGTTAACTGGGCGCATACACATGTACGTGTTTACATTTACGCAAGGCTCTGAAACCGGTTTAATTCCTAAACCGGTTTCGGTCATTGACCCCAAATAAAAATCAATTTCGGTTAAGGGTTTCACTTAACCGGTTAATGTTGAATACCGGTTTTTCACGAATTTAGGTTTTGGGAGTGATAATTAACCGGTTAAAACCAAGTATTGTAATAATACCTTCCGCTGTCCCGTATTTTCACCTTAGCGCGGTATCGACATAAACACGTCACAACACGAATCCACCCGAACCGTACAAGTCCGATTTTGCGTTGCGTATTATTATGGAATTAACCGGTTAATTTGGGTGCTAAAACGTTCTTGCGTAAGTAACCTGTAACCCTTATCGTTTGGGTTATTTTGAAACCGTTCATTGGTTTAACCGGTAAACGCAGGAGCGATATAATTTACCGGTATTTTATCAAAATTAACCGCTCCCTTTAAACCGGTTCCGAGCCTTGCATTTACGTACACACTATACGCCTGAGCCAAACTGGTGGATAGCTCGTTCTTTGTGCCACAGTCAATGCGACAAAATCCACAAATTAGCAATGAATGAATTCATTGCTAATTTGTTTACATACATACAATAACAAGCTTTACATACATACATACATAAACTCATGCCTTTATCACAGATGGAGTACGCAGAGGCGCCACCAGGACACCCACATTTCGCCTTGCATGTTCTGTCCCACGATGTGATAGGGGCGAGCCTATCGCCACATCGGGCACATATTCCTGACTCCGGGCTGATAATGAATAGAAAAACCCAATATCAGTTTGCCCGACCCGGGACTCGAACCCGAGACCTTAGCTTTGTAACCGTACCTTAATACAACTACGCCACCGAGGCAGTCTTAGCTTTACCACTATAAAATACAGTACTATGATTACTTACGATCTCCAATCACTCCAGTAGAATATGTGTTTGTTTATAGCAAGTCCGAAGGGGTATTGGCAACGTTCTGCTATCGTCTCTCTATCCAATGTGTCGATGCCAACGCACTTAATGCTTTGCAACCCGGCGTCGGCGAAGCAAAGTCTCTCCCGCACCCAGTCTATAGCTACTGAATTAGGCAGTTTGACATCGGATTTGTCCAGGAAGATGCCTCGCTGGGTTCCATCCATGTTGGCCCACTCGATCTTGGGGTTGCTGCGATTCCAGTCGGACCAGAAGATTTTCCTGTAAACATCAGAGTTTTGACGAGTGTTATCAAATATTATTTGCGTTTTAGCAGTGTGAATGTTTGGGGCTTATTATTTTGATTCGTATAGTATGATCTCAATATGCCTATAAAACCGTTTTATTTTCATTTGAATATTCAAAATGTAATACGAGATTCGAAATCATGAATATGCATAGTCCATTTGACAAATAAATTAAAAAGTTTTTCAAAACTTCCCATCATTTTTATCCCCGTGAAATTAGACCATACGCACGACCACAATTAACTCATTCATAAACTATATCGATAAGATTTTGCAAACCGCACGGTTGAATTTCCGGGAACTACTCACGAACGCATGACCTATTTTTAGATTGTTGATTATGCAATGGCAGCGGGTAGTTAAACTTTTACAAATCTCGAATATTACGAAATGGTGATGTGCTAAGTTTTAAGTGGTGTAAATCTACGGTGGTTCGGATCCAAGTGCAATGCGTAATTATTTTCATGATGAATACGGTGACAGATTGACGCGGTGGACGCGGGGGCCCTATACCTTGGCCGGCCAGGACACAGGACTTCACTCCGTTACACTTGTATTTGTGGGTTGTTTAGAGGCGTTTACGTTAAAGAGGTACGGTTTAAAATTAATTCTACGTTTAATGATGTGAAAAATGATCATGATCAAACGTGGTTAAAAGACAATTTAAGAAAACTAGCCGAGCTTCGTGTCAGGACCCAACTTTGAATGTTTATTGAAATATCAATAAGTCAAAACTGATATTTTCGTAAGTAAGTGTTATCATTCATTGTTTAGTCCTTGATTTAAATTTTCATATTGTTATAATTAAAACAAGAAATGGTATAATTAAAAATTCTGAAGTAGGTATATTAAACAAAGATTGATAAGTCTCGTAAACTGGCACTTATGCACACACGCGCGCGTTTGTGTATATTAACAATGAATGTATTTTATTTTTACGAATGACCAGCGACCGTGCTGTAGACATTGAGTCTAATCTGACTATTACTTAGAATATTTTGATATGGAAATAAATGACATAATATGTATAAATTTGACTATTTACCACCATGCTTTAATTAGTATTATTCTCTTGAATTCAATGAAAAAAAATGTGCAGTAAGTGAAAAATAACCCAGTATAACTATAAAATATAAATATAAACTGATAAATATAACCGACTCAAATATAAGTAGGTACTAGGTATTTACATATAAATCACAATTTAGGTACCTATACATTTTTTGCTAGCAACTTACTGAATCGTAGATACTATGATCTTAATAAGTGAAAATTTTCTTTTAAAATTGATTTAGCTGTATAATTTAAATGCTAAAATATTTATAGTAATACATGTAGGTAGTTAATTGTTTATCATTATAGGTAGTATTTTGATCATTATAGGTATTATATAGGTAGTCTTTTTTTATTCATTTAGGTAAATTTCGTTCAAAACGGTGTATAGAATTAGGTGTGACTGAACACATTACGAAAGTTGCTTATTATCATAAACCTGTAGCCATAATTAAAAATACAATGAAGGTCGGAGGTTATCAAATGGTCGGCATAAACCATATCAGTTGTTTTTTAAGTTGGTAGGGAAATAATTGGTATTAATTAATATACATCTTAATCATTTATTTCGTAAGCGGCGTGACTATTTAGATACTATGTACCTCGCATTAGATTTAGTTCATCAATATTGTACTGAACAGCATGATATTATTCGCATACTATTATGGTATGGTTGGTGGTTGTTGATATTATGGTTTATATAGGTATTATATTAATGGAATGCTAGGCAATCGAGCCAATGAGATGAGGGTATATGATCAACGTTGCGCATGACCTTTTAAGGAAATTTAACTTCAACGTTTTCCTCTATCTCTATTTGGCATTGAATGCTGTGCTTAATTAATGATAAATCACGCGTTAAGTAAGCCGAGCCTTACCCTCTCTGTGGGTGCACCGCAATGCCTCTAGGATTAGCTATTCCCTCCACAGCAAACAAAACTTTTCTAGCCTTTGTGTCTAAGTTAGCGACTTCTATGGTCAGCTTCCTAGAGTCAGTCCAGAATATGTTTCTTGCTGACCAATCTATTGCAATGCCTTCGGGAGACTTGATTCCTGAAATCATAAGCCTTTTATTAGAAATACGTTTTACTTGAGGATGTAAACTTAGATCCACATCTTTAAATACTTGGACTTACCTAATGATAAGAATTGCTCGTAATTCGATCCGTCATATGCAACGCTGTGAATGTTGTTGTTTACTACATCTCCCCAATATACTCTGCCGGACAGGCAGTCTACCTCAACTGCCACGGCGACTTGGGTAGCGCCGCTGTTCAGAGGCGTTGCGTAATCTCTTGGGCTTCTCGAAAACGGCACTCTGTACACGGAAGTGCCGTCACTGGTGACCAAAAAGTTGCCTTCGAGCCTTGGATTCAATTCGCAAGTGGTTCCGTTTCCGTTGTAACCTTTATTGCATTCGCATTCGAAGTTGTCGTTTCTCTGCAGGCATGATGCATGCGGGCTGCACAAGTAAGGGTCCGTCCTGCAGCTAATTTCACGGCTGCAAGTGTAACCGTCACCCACGAATCCGTCCCTGCACACGCACTGGTAGGAATTTTCGAATGGCGTGCACAAGGCATCTAAGCTGCAGTCGTTGGCAACTTCGCATGTATGGCCTACTAGCACGCATTGAGAGATACCGTCGCCATCAAACCCGTCGTCGCAGTGGCAGAAGTTAATTTCTAGAGTATCGTCGTACAAGCAGGATGCGTGCTCGGCGCACAGTGCCCCGTTGCACAACTGTCCGTCTGGTATGCAAGCTTCGTTTTGATCTTTCACAAAACCATCAATGCATTGACACACGTTCTCATTGCTAGCAGGGTCGGGTCGACATTCGGCGTTGTATTCGCAATCGGAATTGTTTGAGCAGCTGAGGTTTGGTCGGCACACGTATCCATCGCCATGATAACCCGAATTGCAAACGCAGAGGAGATCAGCGGCTATTGTTTCGGTGCAGTGTGCATTAAGACCACAAGAGCAAGAGGATCCAGTGCGCTCTATACATTCATATGCATCGCCCTCATATCCCTCAGGACAAACACAATGTCCTATGAAACCTTCGCCTGAAGGTTGCGAAGAATCTGGAGAACACACCGCGTTTGGAGGACAGTCAGTATCTGACCTGCATCTGACTGAAACAAACAAAAACACATTTTTAAGTACTAGTACAATGCAGTAACTTTAAAGCACTTAACAGTAAGCGTAGGTATTGCAATTCAAATAAAGTATTTTTATGTAATAAAAAATAGGAATCATACAATTGAGTACACTGCTAGTTTCCAATTGTCTTTTTACTGATTGTTTTAAGGTTTTGTGTAAGGGATGGATTAAAAATGATGTATCGTATAAACTTACTTGAGGTATCACCGTTTTCAAGGTATGGGTCGCTGTTATCAACAGGCGTACTTTCTTGGGTAGTAGGTGCAGGCACTGTATCACTCGTTACTGATTGCTCAGGTGTCGTTATCTTAGGAGTCGTATTTTCTGGAGGATAATATTCGGATGGAGAATACTCAGTTGGATAATATTCGGGTGGATTTTCCTGATTAACTGCGTACGGAGGTAATGGGTTACCAGTTGATGCCTCAGGTTGTGGATTTTCTTCTGCCTCATTTATATGTACTGGATTTTCAGATATTGATACCTGGGGCACTACATAATGGGGAGGCGGTATTGGAGTAAGGCTTTGATCTTCCGATTGATATATATGTGGTTCCGACCTCGGGGTTCTGGATTCCGGTTGTGGCCTCTCGGTTAAGTAGATTTCGAGTCGGCACATAGCATTATTATTTTCGTCCAAGAAATATGTTAGCCCAGGTGGGCAACTGCAGGAGTAACTGTCGCACACGAGAGGTACGGGCGTCATTTGGTGCAGTTCTTCCTGGGCCAAAATTACTGGCGTTGTATCTGGCGGGGTCGGCACGCAATCGAATCCATCGCCGGAGAATCCAGTATTACACCTGCAGCTGTATTTATTTGTGATTTCAGATAACACACACGTGGCATAAGGCGAACAATGATCGCAAGCGTAATCATAAGCTGGATAGCATGTAACTCCATCACCAGTGTAACCTGGATTGCAAACGCAACTGGCTTGGAAAGGAACGTCGCCGTAGTTATCTATACACTGCGCATTAGGCCCGCATTGTAAATTTTGACACCTAGAAACCATTTTACAGGTGACGCCGTTTCCTTCGAATCCTTCGCGACATCTGCATTGAAAATCGCCGTCTTGATTGTAGCAGTCAGCGTTACTGTCGCAGTTGTTTATTCCGGCGGCACACTCGTCAACATCTACACATGAGGCTTCCTCGTTAATATATATATTACTGTAACCTTTTTTACAAACGCATGCAAATGTGTCCCCCTGAGCAACACATGTGCTATGTGGGCCACAGCTATGTTGGCCTTCGATGCAAGGGTCTTCTTGGCCTAATGGTGTAATTTTATTGCTTGATCCGTATCTCACGATATTTTCTCTAACTTGATAACCTAAATAATTCTTACCTACTTTAAGTGTTAGAGGAACAGAGTCTTCTTCTGAAGGAGGTGCATATCGGCAAGGGTTATAAGTGAATATTTGAGAAACTTTTTGTAAATAACTTTCACCTGTAACTGTATTTGTGAAGGTTCGCGTTGAATCTGATCGTATTGTACCCGGTTCAATTATAGAGTATTGTTCGTCATATCCCCCAATATCCAGTTTTATGCCAGGTACAATAACGGGTATTGTTCCCCTAACATCGGTTTCAATTGTAATTTGGTCGAATACGTCATGGCCTAAATATTCTTGACTGATGGTTACTCTATCTCCTGTCGCGGGGAACCATATATCTGCCGAGTAATTAAATAATGCGCCTGTCAATTGGTAACCGTTTTTAGCTGTTCCGGAGGGTTTGGCAAACAGCCATCCAACAACGTTGCCTAAAACATTAAGGAATTGCAAACTGCTTCCTAGAGATGGAGGTGTTAGAGACAGAGCCGTGTATGCTCTGCCATCAGCTACTACTACATAAGATTGTATATCGACGTCATTCAAATTAATATTGTTTATGACACCATTCAATTTCCCATGAACTCTGAGAGGGACATCGTCTTTGATGCAAGATTTCCCGTTCCCATAGAAGCCTTCATTACATTGACAGCAAATCCCAGCTTGGTAGTCGACACATCTCGCTTGGAGGTGACAGACACTGGGTCCACTTTGTGCACAAGTTTTAGATTCTTCTTCAATTTCCACCTCGCTTTGATTGTACTGGTCGGGCACCGCTATAGTTTCGTTAGGTGCGATGTCTCCAATGCGGTATACGTATTTTCCAGGCTCTTGAGTGTTGGACCACCTGTCGAAAATTACAATTCCTGTTATATATATATTCCAAATGAATAATATGGGTAAAAATGTAATTTTTTTGTGTGTTTTTCTTCTTAGACGAAAATGTCAATATCAAAGTACTTAACTATCATGCATTTCATTGAACAATTCAAATAAAAAAGTATATATTGACACTTACGAAACAATATTTCTGATCTGTTGACTACCAGAGCCCCTCAAGGTCAACACGCGACCATCCTCTGCGATAAAGCCTGCCTGCGCCTTAGCGTCTGGCAACGATGATGGATCGGTTTGCCTCTGTATCCATTGGATGTCTCTCTCAGGGTACAAAAGTTCTACAAAGCTTTCAGTGCCATTACTGATTATAGCTACTTGGAAGCTGTTCCTTCTGTCAAATGAGCCAGTGTACGTGACTTCAACCCATGTTGCAATAAAGACACTGGTGGGTTTGAAGTCGTAGTAATCGTGGAAGTTGTTTTGAACGCTCTCCTCGGCTTTGGTTATGACGTGGGGTTCGTCAGTCTCCCTGTAGAATACGTCTCCATGGTCACTCGTGTCGACATTTGTGTAGAAGGCAGCTATCGAAGGGTATGGCAGGGGGAACTCGATGTTCAGGAACTGGGGTATGTCAGCTCGGAAGGACAACACGCCGTGGTTGTTGACCTGGGAACATGAGTGGGTGATTTTAGTAAAAGCAAAATGGTCGTAAACAAATTGAAAGGTTGGTAAACGCGATGATTAGCTACTGTCTTCTATTAATATTTTTCTAGCCACTATTTGAATAAATTTAAATAAATACATTCGAGTATTTTTTTTTCAAACCTTCGTAACTAAATCAACGATAATTTTCAATAAGTACGTATATATTTATTTTTTGTTGCCCTTATTTTGTGGTAAGGTCGCAAGATAAGCATAAATAGATCATTTTTTTCCAATGTTAAGTTTGAAATCGGACGTTTTGTCTAATTATGAGTGTTATATAAACTTTAACGTGACCTGCGGAACGATAACCATGTCTTCATAATTTGGATAGATATAAGAGGTCCCGACTCTTGCTTAACTTTTGATAACATGGGCTCGAATAATTTCTAACAGTGCTTATTTCAATGCTACTAAACGTATATGATTATTGATGTGGTAGAATATTCGTATGGGTATAACATATTTGCAGGTATTGGGAAAGTGATTTTAATACGCTTTTATTAGCTTCAGACGTATGTATGTTAGTATGTAACGGAATCTTTGAACATGATTTTGACCCCCTTCAAAACGTCGGATTAGCTCGAAATTTGGCATTATTATTAAGGCCCGATGACAATTCAATATTTAAAACAGTTGACCCGTTATCCTTACTAGGATAATTTGTTTTTTTAAACTATTATTTATTTACTGGATTTCTCTTACCCAATTAAATTACCAGCCTTATTAGGCTAGTGTGTGGAAGGTAAAGGAGAATGCCCGTTTTACTATGAAACTTGGTATCGGTGCGAAGATTTTTGTCCCTGGACGAAACCTACTTTTTTGTGAAAGGAAAAATATATACCTATTTTCAATAAAAATAAACACAATTGCGACCCAGGTCCAGGTTATTGAAGAAATGAACTTGAAGTCCAGTCACTCTGGTAGCCCCATTTGTAGTAATGGCTGATGTATCGTAGAATGTGATGATAATTACTTTATTTTATAAAAATCTGACGCCCAGGATATAACAGAAAAACGTTTAGCGACAAACCATAAATGCTATAATGAATTTTAAGCAGTATCGGTATCGGGGTCAACAATATTTTTTAACGACATGAATGGGCATTCTCCTTCTCAGTACACCATTTGCAGTGATCGGGTAAGAGTCATTACAGATGCACGGATTAGATACATTGCAGTCAGTGACCGCGCGATACCCGCCCACGTGCGTATCCGTCCCGACACCGACATATGCATGTGCTTAATATCTTATCGTACTGCTAACTGGGTTTTGCATGATGCATTGTTTGTGAATTTGTAGTGATAACTTATTGGGTAGGCGATAGGCTCGCCCCCTATCACATTATGGGACGGAACATACAAGGCGAAATGTAGGTGTTCTGGTAGCACGTTTGCCTACCCCTTCTGTGAAAAAGGCGAGTTTTTTTTTCTTTATTATACAAAAAATGTAACAATAGGTATATATTAAGGAGACAACAAAACAACAAAGTACAAATGGCGGTCTTATCGCACTAAGGCAATCTCTACCAGACAACCATTGGATGGATTTATGAGAGGGGGAAAGAAAGGGCAGTGTATAATAAAGACAATAAAAGCTCAAATAAATAATACTATTTATACATAAATATACAAAAATACATAATTAATGTATATAAACATACATAAAAACATGTATGTATGTAACTTATTGGGTAACTGCAGTGCTGAGACGGAAGGCACGCTTGCATACACGCGGAAATTTACCTTGAACGTAATATCTTATGCAGATTATTATTCGTTTCTCCTTCAATGGTATGTTCAGAGTTCATCACAGGCATTTCGAAGTGCAAAGTCTTTTCATCTACATTAGTACAGCGCGGTGGAAGTAGTCTGGACCTTTTACAATTGTAAAAGATATAACGACACCCGGGTCTACCAGTGGCAGCGTTCAGTTTGTTGTATTATTGTCTTCATTGCAAAAAGCATTAGCAATTAACAAATGAAAATATTTCCTGATATTTTCGATTGCATCTCAGGTACGATTTTATTCTTATAAAGCCTCAAAACTGACCACACAAATATTAATTTTATTCCAGGATCGAACCAGCAGCCTCCCCAGCCGGTATCGCGTTCACTGTGCCGCGTTCATAAACATTATAACCAGGCTTGAGTCTATTAAGATAGTGTAAGTGTTTACTAGTACTATGTAATTTGTGGCACATTATAATAATGTTACTAAATGTTAAGCAAACTTCCTTTCAATTTGTACCTATTGTAAATTAAAAGTATCTACTTACATACCTGCTACATGGTCTCGTGTTAGCAATTCGTACACCAAAAAATAATTATATTTAACGGCACATTTTTTTCTATAAATCTTTCTTCATTTTAGTAGGAATTAGAATATATTGTTTTTTTAATTTGAATGGGGCACATACTTGCGTAATAGATTTTCTATCTATCTATCTATATCAGCCCATATACGTCCCACTGCAGGGCACGGGCCTGCTCTACAATCTAGAGAATCGATTGAGAGTGGTTAGGCCATATAGTCCACCACGCTAACCTAGTGCGGGTTGGCGGACTTGCATACCGTAGAAATTCTTTAAAATCGCTACGGTATGCAGGTTTCCTCACGATGTTTTCCTTCACCGTTAATGACACTCAAAAATCGGAGCAATGTCGATAGATCTGTACAGCTTGGCAGCTCAAGGAGTATTGTCCTTCGAAGGCTTAAGCGGCTGTCAATAAGTCGTGAATGCTGAATATATTATAATACACCCAACAGTCACATACATAGGCCTGACCCCACAGTAAAATCGAGTCTTGTTGTGGGTATCAGAAACTACTAGAGACTTTTCGGTCTCACAATCACCCAGACCCGAAACAAATTTCTGTGTATCACACAAACGTTTATCTCGGTACGGGAATCGAATCCACGGCCTCTCGTTTCACAACCGGCGTCTAACCAACTGCCCCTCGAAGGCTGTCTAATATGATGAAATATATTGAGTTTGGCAATAAATTCTGGATTATAGATCTTTCTCATATCATAAATTCTATCGATTTGCAAAAGTCTGGCATTAATAGCTCACGAAGATCAATAAGCGCAGTGGTTAAAGGGGCTTTCCGTTACGCAGGCTGCGGGTTCGACCAATACGTTAAAAATATTCTTTGCAATTATTAATAGGCATATTATGTATGTTAATTTAACAAAATAATGAAAAAAAAAAGATTTTTTGAACTTAAGTTCCTATTATTATTATTATTAAATATGTATTATACATCTTAGCACAAATATGGTAAACTTATCCTACAAAGTATTATTATATCGTTAATAAGTAACATTGCGTAATAAAATTATAAAAAATGATTCCAATTTTTTATAAGTAAGTAGAACATAATTATATGTAGGTAGAAGTTAAAAGTGTTGTGTTCTTTCTCGCAGGAAGCAGTCCAATTGTGTGTATTTCTGACATACTTAATAATATACCGAGTTTTAATTTAGACAAGTAGTATGTGCGATTGTCTTACCAAAAAATATTTAAAACATATTTATATTTGCTTATCAAGAATTATGATTGTTGTGCAAATGTTCAAAAGGCCTGAAAGAATCGTCTTCCTTTCACACGAGAATTATTATCATTAATCGGGGAGTACGGTAAACATTGTGCTAAAATTGCACAATACATACCAAAAACATTGTCGTTAGCCAAAAACGCATGTTTACATTGAAAAAGTAGGTAATACTTACGAAAATAGACTCGTACACTTCTCCGTAAAACAGGACGGGTACCTTCAGGGTGACCTCTGAAGAAGGTACCTCGTGACCTTTGGGCAAGGTTTGGTCCAGGCTTGGCCCATGCGGGTAGAATTGGTCGCGCGTGACAGCGCCCGCGGTTGCCACCAGCGCGACCCACGCGACCCACGAGACACACGTCCACATTGCGATACAGCCCACGGCACACTGGAGACACCAGAATGGTCCATCAATGGCCAAACTTTACTCATACGTAAATAAACGCGGTTAGTCGTGTATGACAATTTGCACCATTTCAATTATTCTTATTATGTTTATTAATTATAATTTGCCACTTAATTTAGAATTGTATTGACTTTTTTGAAAACAATTAAAAAAATATATCATATTAGCATTTTTAACTTAATAAATGGAATGATCAGATCACAGCTACATAACGATTCCGAGCAATAAGCAAAGCTTCTACTGCATGAAATATTTGATACCTACCAAACTAAAACATATAAAAAATCTTTTAGGCGTTATTTTAAAATTAAGTAGTCCGAGTATTATATTACGAGGGTGTTTCCTGAAGTGCATTAAATATATTTTAATCAATGTTGTCAGACCAACGAATATATAAAGAAATTTACTTTAAAGCTGTTTTGGCATTTTTATTTTTTTTTGTCCCAAACTTTTTAGCGAAGATTTATTTCAATTTATTTTGGTGTTATTATTATGCATATCTATTTATTAAGCATAACTAATAAATAAGCGTAGATTTGTGTATTTGGATTTGTGATATAAAAATAAGTAATTTGGGGGCCTGTACTATGCACTGCTACGTAAGCAGGCTAATACAGAAATATTGGCAAATGTGCAATACTAATCGTAAAACTGTCGGTTATTTTGTCTTACATAAGAATGTGCGCTGTGGAGTCCTGGCTGCTATCCACTTGCTTTGATTTTGACGAATTTTTTTCTTCGTAGTCCCGACCTCATGAATTTTGGAATTGCCAAAATTCATGAGGTCGGGACAACATGTCTCTTCATGCTTCATAATGATTTGGACTATCATTTGACGACATCTTTAGGAATAGTCTACCAAGCTGGCAGACTGGTCTTTTGAGTTTCATAGTCTTGATTTTTATTTATTTTTTTCTGCTTTTAATAAAATATAATATAAAGTAGACTTAATCCCTGAGGCATTCTCTCCCAGGCAACCTTCTCGATTCATTATTTACATTTATTCTTACTTAAAATAAATACTTTCGGAATTTAAGGTTTAATATAATTTAAAAATAACAAGCGGAAACGTTTGTGCGTTCTGATCAGAACAAGCAAACGACTTGCCTGACGAGAAGCAAATTAAAAGAGGAAAAAAGTGCAATATTAAAAAGCAATTTACCGGTAGGTAGGACAGACGATTATGGGTGTAAAAAGTGTTGCAGCTACCATTCCAGTGTACAGAACTGCGTGAGAGTAATCAATCTAAGTTTCAATTTTAGGTCTTATTTGTCCAATTGCGGTAAGTTAGGATATCCTAGTTTTGTTGACCACTACACTAGTCTCTGGTGTGTTACTTTTTCATAGACTTCGAACCGTAGCTCGGGGCTAAAAAATAGCTTTTGCAACACGCTATCACATTAGCCAAAATAAAAGCCAGTTGTAAAAGAGGCCATGGGCCTAATAAGACAAATACTTTTATTTGCCTATATAACTGTTGGAAGATCGTAAATATGCTTATAGTTACTGATGCTACGTATCATATGTGTGACTGCGACTATATCCGGGGCAATCGTATGTATTATTTAATGTATAAAGCAGATTTACATTTTGTTGCATATTAAACACGTGTGGTTTAAATCAGTCCGAGTAACCTTTATCCTCTTGGATTATTTTTACATACATTTGCGTCATTTCTGGAGTGAATACATTTTGATATATAAGTCTATATATATACAAGTAGATGCACACAATGCGCCGCGAACGGAATGTTATCTCAACTTACTTTGTGTCTGTTTGTTTGTCCTCGTTAACTGTGACCCATTAATGCTAAATGTACTTAAGTAAACTCATTATTCGCCCATTCATTCTAATTCACAAATATTGTTGTCCTAATATTCCTTCATAAGTGACGGGATTAAAAATGAGTAAATATGTTTGTCATTGAAAAATATCGAATACTATCTTTATTAGATCTGTCAGAGGTTCTTTTGAATTGTGAGTAAATGTTTAAACGATGCAACTTTTTTATTAGTATCCTAACGATAATCGTATCCTCGAGGCGAGAACATCTTCCGGCGTAAATAGTGCTTAAGTACTTTTATGGATTACTTGGTAATTATCCATGAATAAAACCATTGTCTTTAATTGCATACATTAGTGGATCACTCTTATATTAAACGTACTGCAACACTACAAAATACTTTTTGGCACATCGTATAAATTTCAACTTCTCTGGTGAAATCATTAATGAAAATAGGTATAGTTTTCCATTGACACACCAATTTACCTAATAAACTCATTACAAAATTAATATATTTTAAATGTGGTTACAGTAGTTTTACACAGTTTTATTTGGCTTATATTATCATATTATTGGTCTATTGGCAAGACCTGAATACACTAAAATGGTTCCAATCTAAAATGAGTAGCGATCATGCTTGGAAAAATATTAGATTCCATCGTGCTTTAGAGGAAGTGTTTTTAAATGGCATTATAAAATGTAATGATCTAAATTTTAGATATGTAACTACATTTCCCGTCGGTTGCAGTACAGTTTCAGTTATGCAATTATAAAAGAGGTCTCATATCCCAAGTTTATTTACATAGTCTATTTATAAAAACTTAAAATATATCTAGATAGGAATTTGTCTTGAGCGTTGACCTGTTGATTAATCGTACGAAAATATCTCAAAACATTAAATTCAATTCGTGGCACATCGACCCCTCGTAGATGCGAATGCGACATTTTCTGGCATGTTGCCGCATATTGTGGATAAAGTGGGTTAATTTAAGTGTAATTCTGGTCACCGCTGACGTTCAGTGATTACAGGAAAAGCCGGAATGTGGACAGATTTGGGCCACTGAAATTCCTAGTTGGTGTTCTTTTGCTGCATTCTGGAGCGGTGCTATTTTCTAGTAATGATTCAGACTGAATATGTGAATGGAATGGAAAATGTGATATGTCAAAGGTCACATCAAAACTGTAAAAGGTGGGATAACAATAAGCAAAAGTAAATACGGAGTAAGCTAGTTGGCAACGGAACTGACTATCGTGCTCCATGGCGAGCTCGATTACGCCCCTATTTTTCTGAAGTCATGTTTTTATCATTTTAACAATTATATCATTAGAAGCATACCTGAATGTTTGTTACAAAAATATACACGCACTCAATCCGTGGCATTGTAAATACTATGAGGTGTAATGCTGTAGTGACTTTACCTAGTTACAATAAAAAGCTTTTGATATTACACATTGAAGTAATAATTTATTACATTTTATTTTTGTGGAAGGGAACTGGACTACTTCCTCTGAAGTACACCAATGGACGTACCTCCAAAAGCTCCCTGACTACTTACAGATATTGCGACATAGTTGGATTCCTAAACATCGTATTAAATAGCGAGGTTTCTCCCTTTTGTCTATTAAGACACCCACATAATTAAACATAACACCAAACAGAGACACAGTCAATACCCCCACAGAATAAAACACAGGCGAAAAAAAACAGATCATACGCCAGTACACCACCTAAAACGCCATGACAGCCATGATGCCTGATGCCACATAGCATGAAATATTAAAACACGCTGAGTGAGATAACTATCTAACAAAGACCTGGAATAGGTATCCAGCTTTTAATTGTGATATAGTAAGTTTGCGGTTTTAATTAAAAAGTTTATAACACCAGTGTCCAGTAAACTATTAACAGTAATATATTGTGTGGTTGCAGACGACGTAAAAACTAAACCGCTTATTGCTGAGTAAATGATGAAAAATGTTCAGTCGCGAGATGAAAACCACTACCTTAAGAACTCACTAAATCACATGAAATGGTTTCGAGTTCAATTAGATGACTAGTAAAGCACAGGCTTGTAGTGAAACATAACCAGAGTTGTAGTGTTAGTTTAGTATTGTATTATGTAATTGTGGAACATATTCAACTTAAAGTTAGGTTTTTCCCACGAAAGATCGGCGGGAGTCGGGACATGTCCGGCGTTATTTTTTTTTACATATAAGTAAATTTTTTACTTTGCTTCCACCTATTTCTTTATGTGTATTACCTTTGTTTGAAAGTCAACCTCTCGGTAATAAATATGGCGTACAATAGGCGAGGAGAGTAAACGCCTTGCGAGATGTCAGTTTGTATAAAAGAACAATGACTTGGGTATTAGAAAAACTCACATAAATATAGTATTTAAAATTATAAAATTTTCGGGACAGTCCATATTAAGTCATTTGCCAGACTTGGGGATCGTACCCAGGTCCTCACGGTTCATGGCCTGTACATGCCCCACTAAACTAGTATGGAGAATACAAGCTGTTAAATATTAACATGTCTTATTATCTGTACTGTATCGCCTGTATCTTTATTGTACTGTCCTGCCCATAATCGCCTACAGCTAAGCATAGGACTTCTCTACAATCGAGAGTTAGATTGAAAAGGCTCCTTTTATATTAACCACAATTTTATTACTGGTTTTATGGACCTTACGCCAATTGGCAAGACAAAATGGCTGCACTACGTTTGATTATTACTGGTTAAAATCTATTTACCGTGGACTTATTGCCATTGCTGTAATATCCTTATATTTTCATCGCATATTTTTTGCTTGGACATTCAAAACTCATTAGATATCAATAAAATCCTTCACTAATAAAAGAAAGCGCATTAAAAAATACGAATGTAGACAAAAGGTTGGGGTGCAGTGGAGAAATTAATGTCTTCTTGACGTGTCGGCTCAGCGTCTGGCCAGCCGTGCGAGCGGCCAGGTCGACATTCTAAATCTGATGGTGGCTTTTAAAAGCTAAAGCAAAACAGGCCTCCAACTAATGCAATGGGGACAACTGAAAAGACATTTTGAAAACAACAGTAAAGGGATCCCAGTAAAAGGGTCGAATATTGAAGGGATAATGGTCAAGAATGTCAACGTTAAAAATACAAGCGGAGAGCACATTTTGAACAGCGATTATTTTAACAGTGTTTTGTTGTTTTAATAAGTAATATTATGATAGAGAAGTACAATGATGTATTTTTTGTAGTCTGCATAGTTATTTGCTTCACGTTAAATAATGTTGGCATAGTATTTGCGCTCTGAACACGATACGATATATTAACAAAACATTTTGATCAGCAAACTCGTTAACAAACAAATCGTGGTTTTGTTAGTCCGTACACAAATTCATCGTGAATTCACCAGTCATCACGTATATTAGTGAAAAATAAATAATTGGGAGTTGAAAGGTATCAATGCTGCCTGCAAGTGACCCAGCATTAAAACAATTACGAAAGCCACAATTCAGAAGCGAGCCAAGCAAATGACATCGCACACCCCACGCAATTATCGCTCAAATCTTACAATCCACCTTCAAACAAAGACCGCCATTTTCGTTTCAGACGTCCTTCGAAAAAATATTATTTATGGCGAAACTTTCTGGCGTTTTGCACATTAATTGAAAGGTTGGTAGTTTTTGGGGCCCACGCGGCGTTCCCGGTAACATCCGGCGGCGGGATGATTTCCCGTCTTCCTGTTTTGCGGACGGGCTAACGACTCTTTGTGGGGATACCTTTGTGACCGAGGGTTCTTATTTATAGCGTCTATAAGAAATCGTGCGTTTAAGACAAATAGCCTTCTTTTGTTACTGGTATTATAGGCGGTAATCAAATTGAAGTTCGCAAACGTTTTGTTATATCTGGTTAAATGCGTGTTGTGCTTGAGACAAATGCTTGGTAACAAAAGTATTTTATGTATTCTATTAAAGAAATATTATTATTCAAAGTTCACTATGGGTGCCCATTAATATCTGAGAAAGTTGTGGACCATATACCATCACAAGACACAACACAACGGATTTGTTATTTTGATTATCTAGTCATATTGATTTTTAAAATTATGCTCGCATACCTTAAATTTTTTAAAGGTACATATTATAATATGTTAGTTATGCGTTGTTGTATTAGGTTTATGTACATAATGTCGCGTTAACAGTAATGTTTGGATGTTAACGAACCTCAAGATTAATAAACTATACCAGAATTTTCTTCGCAAATAATGATTTAAAAGAAAGCAACAATAATTCTAGAAGAGGCCTGTACTTATTGTTGTTGTATTTATTTGTTTTTGTACTAAAGAGCAAAATAAATAATTCATGTTAGGAAGTATCCTAACCAACTGTCATAAGTATATGACAGTTGGTTAAACTTCGAAGCTTAACTAGGGCTTTCCGGCTTTGATAACAGAGGCTTTGTCTGGTTCTTTAGAATTGTTGTGGACAATGCGGTATTTCGTTGGACAATAAGCAAAGATAGCCTGCATCAAAAGTTTTGTCGTTCGTCTTCACTTCCACAGCGACGCCATCCTATTGTAGTATTTCAAGATTGCATTAGTGGACAAGTGAAGGAGCTCTGTCGTCTGCGCGGTGTCAATTTGCGTTTTAAGTTTTTTGATGCACATAACATTTCTACATTTCTTTAAAATGCCTCAATTGTCGTTGTTAATTGAGACCATTTTACAAATAAAATAAAAATAAAATAATTAAATACGTCCAACAGTTGCATACATAGTCCTGATATTATGCTTAGTTCGAATCTTGTGTCGTGGGTATCAGAAACTACGAGAGACATTTCCGTCTCACAAACACCCAGATCCGAAACAAATACTTATGGTTCACACAAACATTTGCCTCTGTGTGGTGTGATATACATATCTAACCAACTGCGCGATGGAGGTTGTCTAACAATAATAATTCATATTTTATAGATTTTTATATCAAGTTTATTAGATGGAATCAAAAACTGACATCGGATATTTTGAAATTTTCGTAGGTGCATCATCACTTTGTATAGGTAATCAGTTTTTGCTTGTATTAAAAATTTGTTGCTGTGGTATGAACCTTGAAGAAAATACCCTAACTATTTATTGAACTCGATTTATCGCATAGACAATCCATTGATTGGACTAGTCTCGTGACAGAGAGTAAAGATGGGCCTCGGCGTTCATTTACCGTCAGGAGTGCCGATAGTTCACAGCATTTATATTTAGAAATATTATGATACTTTAAGGATGTTATTTCATTTTTCTCTACCCCATATTTTGTGATATCAATTGCTCATGACACAAATAGACTGTAAGGCAGTTTGTCACGATTATGAGGGTTTCTGCCAACGATGTGAAACAATAAGAGGGTGTAGTAATGAAGACTAGGGAGTGAAAATAATCAGGTTTCGTGGACGTGAGCGAACCTTAATTAATATGAACTTGTACGCGCGAGGAATATAGAAATTATGTCATGATGAGACCTGTCTACATATTATGAGTGAGTTTAAGAGCCTGATGTTTTTTTATTGCAAAGAATGGAGAAACGAGCATGACATTCGCCGCTGGTAAGTGACACGACCGCTCCTGGAAAGTAGCAAAACCAAACAACACCATGTATTACAAAGCAATGCTAGCCATTCCACTGCGTTCGCCATCCTGAGACATAAGATGTTAAGTCTCATTATGCCCAGTAGTTACTCTGGCTACAATGTCCTACCAGAACACAACAGTGCATTTATACTGCTGTTTGGTGGAAGAAATAGACATTGCGGTAGTGCTTAGTACCTACCCAGGCGGCATGCTCTTACATATGAGAGACCTACCACCAGTTTTACATAATTTTGTGTGTTTTTAAGAGTTTATGCTGGATAGGTGGAGTAATGAGTGGCACATTCCTGCCTGCTCGGGGCGGTCTCAACTTCTCGTCATAAAACACAAATCGCGTTAGTAAAGGGTTGCCGCCGTTACTCCCGCGTTTCATGCGTGCCGCTATAGTGACAGACGATCCCAAGTGATCACAAATTAGCGGATATTCGCCCGAATACTCAAACACTACTTAAATATTGTGTTGCACTTATCTACGTAAGTCCCGCTTAAAAGTACTAACTAAGTGGCACGTGGGTAGTTAAGTGCAACTTAATATTTAAATGGCGTTTGAGTATTCGAGCCTGAGCTTTAAATGATTATATTAGGTTACCAGTTACAGATGCCGTGCCATTATTTGACAGCATCTGTGGCGCAGTTGGTTAGACGCCGACTGCGAAACGAGAGGCAGCGGGTTCGATCCCCTCGCCGAGAAAAATGTTTGTGCGGTCCACAGATATTTGTGTCGAGTCAGCGTGTTTGTGAGACCGAAAAGTATCTCGTAGTTCCTGACACCCACGACACCAGACTTAATTGATCTTAGTGTTGGAACAGAGCTATGTATGTGACTGTTGGGTGTATTTATTTATTTATCCACGGTTCGCACATTATGCCAGCATCCTCCTACTCCGAGAAAATTTGCAATCTTTGGTGTAGGAAGCAAAGAGTTTTCGAGAGAGGCTGCGTCAACGGTCGTCACTAGTTGTCTGTGTTAAATTAATAAAAATAAATAACTATACCCACAGTGACACACGAGGTCGTCACAGAAACATGCTAGAACTTGTATCGTGGTTGTCAGTAAAGTCAGAGCGATTTAGCGGTGGTAGAACAATACTGTAGATATTCTGGACTGTAGTAGGAATGGGTCAGCTCGACTGAGGCGTTACGACTTTCTAGTACAAAAACGTTGTAAAGCGACGTTACTGTCGTGTTTCGACTGAGATATCCAGATCCCCTACACCTACATCCTCTCCTATTTAAAAGATCATCAATGCACCTACGATACAAGTGTTGCAAATGTTCACAAATGACACCAATCACTTAACATAATGTGGACCGATTGCTTGTTTGTGAAAAAAATTGGCGAAAAATCAAACCCACGGTCTCTTATTTCACAGCTGACTGTTACCCAAAGCTACAGAGGTACCAAATGTAAATCGCTGTATTTCATCACTTAGCCGGAGCGCTGAGCGACTGATCGTAAACACTTTACGACGCAGCCCGCGGTCGGAGATTAAAATCATGCATTTATTTTATTTGGCATTATCTTGAAATTGCCTGCTTTTGCGTTACGCGATCATGTTCTGAAGCAATTTTTGCTCCCACTATAATGTTATGAATTATATGAAGATAACGTTATTTTTTTATGGTGCTACAAATTATGCAATTTCAAATGTGTACGCTTTTGTTTACTTATTAATTTTTCTTTTAAACAATGTCCTAGAAACTTGAATCCATTTTCAAACACTTATTTCTTTCTTTATTCTTATAAGAAAATATTTCTAGACTACATGAAATAACTAACAGTGTGGGGATCTCTTTCTATTACGGTGACATACAGAAGTCATTTATATGTTATAATATCTGGGTAAAGTCATTGAACTTGACGATAGTTCCATCCAAGCTATAATTATCGACATAGGTATCTTACGCCATTCGACGCAATCATGGCAGGCTGTATCATTTATTTTTCATTCTGTTTAATATTTTGCACCATTGGGTATTTAGATAGCAGTTTTATGAACGATACCAAGGTCCATGAACTTTCAAAAGTTGATAAGAGCCGGAGGTCGAGTGTTCACCCGCAAAGTGCAAGATACCGGCTATTCCGTGAAACAACAATGTCAAAGTTATCTGATAAAAATTGACGGGATATCTGACAGTTTTTATTTGCTCGATGAGGAAATTGTACATTAAAATTTCATTCATCAATACGAGCTTGGACAACATTGCTTTCGATAACTCCAATTGGTTTAATTATCTACACTTTATTGTAATTTTTATAAGATTAGCTAATTTCTCAAAAGACTTACCGAGTGTAGTGCTCGGTCTCCACTCTCAATTAACGGGAACTAATAACTCAGAGTAACTACTGGCCATAATGAGGCATAAGGTCTCAAGATGGCGAGCGCAGTGGAATGCCAAGCATTGCGTTGTAATTCATGGTGTTGTTTGGTTTTGCTACTGTCCATGAGCGGTCGCCTCGCTTACCATCAGGCGAATGGCATGCCCGTCTCGCCATTCAACGCAATAAAAACATACATACATAAACTCACGCCTTTATCTCAGAAGGGGTAAACAGAGGCGCGACCAGGACACCAACATTTCGCCTTGTATGTTCCGTCCCATTATGTGATAGGGGGCGAGCCTATCGCCATATCGGGCACAAATTCCTGACTCCGGGCTAATAAAGAATAGAAAAAATCCAATATCACTTTGTCCGACCTGGGATTTAAACCCGAGAACTCAGCTTTGTGGTAGTACAACTACGCCACCGAGGCAGTTGTAGTAAAAAAAAACAAAGAAATTACTTCGCATACCAATGTAGAAGTCGGCTTAAAGGAGTTGCAATTATTGATGAGAACCCAATAATCCCAGGATTAACTTCGAATAGGTCGCTGTAAAATGCTAAATTAATATTTACAATACACGGGTAGTAATCGTTAGTTCAGTGATACCATCTAGTGTTTGTAAGTGGAAACATTATAATAAATGATACCTATTCTATAATTTCAAATAGTTAATTATTAAACCTGAAATACTATAAAAATTTACTCTTATGTTATTTAGCAGATAAAAAAATTGCTGACAGGCTAGTGAATTTAAGTTATAACAAAAATAAGTTATTATTATAAAAATGATATAGGTATTTCAGATAACGAAATATCTTAGGAATTAAACAAAAAAATCACCTAATAAGTTTTCTAAGAGAAACGAACAACGGTGACCGATGAACAAAAAGAATAGCGCTACAAATAAGCAACAACTGAAAATAGCATGGAATTCAAATTAGAGGAGAGTTCAACGAAAAATACCTCCCTGGAACAAATAAAGCGAACTCTCTGAATATTATGCCTGTAGTGGGTCAGGTAAACTTTCGCCAGGAGAGCCGGTGTTGCCACAAAATTAAAGTCAGGAATGTTTTGCTACCTTTTCTTATCGGAAAAAATCTGCTAAAACATAAGGCTTTGAATTTTTATTTGCACAACGAACATCAATAAAAGATTAGCTTGTATGATCTTCGGATTAAAGGAGTAGCATCGTCATTCTCGTATTAATTCAGTGAAATTCCATTCATTAAACTTGGTCTCATGCTGAATCCTTTTAATTATTTTGAATAAAATTGAATTTACAGCGTCACATTAATACTTAAAAAGAAAAATGAAGCGAAGCCGGTTTAAATGAATATGTTTATTGTTAACATTTTCTTCAATAAAATTGCCGTTAATTCAATTATTTATAAACGTAACAGTTGTAGTTTTTGAATTATAATTTATTTTATATACGTAACGATGTAATGTTTTGTTGTTTTGATAATTTTTATGGTGATTATTATTTTATAGTTCAGTGGGGTTGTAGAAACTGTTCGTTTATGGCCTTCCTTATTTAATTTTATATTTTCCCAGGAATTTATATCTAAGTTACATTTTCTTCGTAACACACTCCGTGACGCAATTAATTTTTAGTATATAAATATATGTCAAGCGGGGTCTTGAATTGAATAAGTGGCATGGGGATTTGTTCGATTGAAAATCAAACTTAAAATTGAATTCTTAATTATGTATACGTTATGATTATTCTCAATTTAAGTATTATCTTTGCCGCGTCTTATTGTTGCTCTCCTACTATTCTTAAATCAAATCAATTATTATTATTTTCTTTTATTGAACCTTCGTGATTGTTCCTACGATTTTCCGAATATTTTTAGATCTGGCAACTCTGAATTTAATGTCCGTTCTGTTTCGTGCTTCTCCACATTTCGCAGGCCCTGTTGCCGTTTGTTTAGGAGCGTTCATCAATTTGCCGAGACCTGGGCGCCTGGTAAATAAAGCCCAATCTATATGCCCGTTTCGAAAACAAAGTCATTTTATAAAAATAACGGTATATTTTTTGGTTAGGCTGGCTTTTTTCATTCAATTATTTTAAAAGGTTGCACAATTTTAGTTTTTCTGAGTTTAAAAAAAGAGGCGGTTCCATTGGGCTAATATTACTACGTAGTAATATTAACTCAATGGGCGGTTCTATGATAGATTGTAAATACAATGATTTCTCCGTAAATTCTGGACTGATTTTTATGATTCTTTCAATTTAGTTCCAAGTTGGTCATGTATTTAGTTTATTGTTGTTGTACGTTGGACTTATGAGATACAAAACTATTCCTCAAGTTCAAATATGCTTGCAGTGTTAAAAATAAATTAGAACTCATTGATTTACTTGTGTAAATATACCGGGTGTATCAACACTGCGACCAAAAACGAAGCCAGGTGGTAGTTTTAGTGGTTACAGACATAACGCAAAAAAGCGACAGTTTTTTTTAATATCATCGTGTTTGGTTAGTAAACACATTGTTTTTGCGAAAATAGTAATTTAAACCCTTGCGTACCATTGTCTGTGCCTGAATCGCGAAAACTTAACTGTGTTCAGGTACTTTTTTATTAAGGGTAAACATCAAATATTATTTATGGCATACAATTTTATTTTTAAATTCGGATATAAGCCGTTGAGAAAGTAAATATTTATGTACACGTAACCGCGCTTTTAACCAAGCATCAACCTTAAAATATTCTCCATTCGTTGTTACCAGTATTAATGTTGTTTACTGAACTGTGTATCCGTAATTATTTCAGTGAAAATAATTAAATATTTATTTAAATGAAGCGGTTTCAGTTTGATGTTTAAAAAGGATCAAACATAAATTTTAATCAGAGTTTGATTCGACTGAAAGTACATAATAACGGCTATCGACTTTTTTCCTTTTTTTAACAGTCGGGTATTATTTCGTGTTATGTAAAATGCAGTATTACAAGTAATTGTACCATAGTCAGACTACATGTAGTGTTGAGCAAAAAAATTAAAATCCACTTTATACTCCAATATTAAGGTAATCTTTGTACAACAAATTGTATGAAAAACTTATGGAATAAATAACTACATCTTTATTCCCTCAACAAGGGCACTGCAGGGCAAAAGTGTAAGACGTACCTACTTAAGTATTCATAATGGTACCTGCAACCCCGCGCATATAGACGGATTAAAGTACTAAGACGAAGTTAATTGAAAAGGCTCGGGTGCAGTAACATCAAGTTTTATTAGCGGTCAGCCGTTTTACATTCGCTGCGGGCCTTCTTAAGGGTAAGGCGTAATGATAATGCCGATGACCCCTGCTATGACCCTTTGTTTATGATTTGCAAGATGTTTTGGATGGAAAACACAATTAGAGATAGGATTTTAAGAATTAAAGATTATGTAATGTTTTTTATTATTTATTTCTTTTATTATCGTAACATTTTGTAGGCCGCAGAGTAGCATAGTCTACTATTATACTGGAACAATGATCAACAGTTATATCACTTTGTTTATTAAAATAATATAGCTTAGAAATTATTGTCTTTAATTTTTATAAATCCAGCACTAAAGGTCTTATTCATAGACAGTATTAAAAAACTATTTTAGTTATCGAATGTTTTGTTTTCTTCACTCAAACTGAATTCAAAAGTTATTAGAAAGGGACACAAAATTCGATAACTAAAATGCGTTTTAAAACTCTCTATGAATAAAGCCGTAAAACGCGGCGAGGCTTTTCAATTCTACTCAAACTCTACCAAACTATTTATTTCTACTTTACAATATAATTTATAATTGTTAAATTCAGGCAAAATAACTCGCTGGTATAACTGGAGGTTTGAGCCATCCACCAACTGATCTATTAGTTGCGAGGGCCCTCGGGGAGAGTCGTGGAGGGCCCTCGTAGCATCCTCTACGTCGGGCGCAATCCTCACGACTCCAATGTTTTGGAGTATACGTCTTCGCGTAACAACGCATTTCTATAGAAAATCATAAGTACAGTTTCTTAGGATATAGAAAAATCTTATTTGTTGGCTCAAATTATTATATTTTATAAATATTAAAAAAATCTATCTATCTATCTAATATCAGCTCACATAGGTCCCACTGCAGTGCACGGGCCTACTCTACAATCGAGAGAATCGATTGAGAGTGGTTGGGCCATATAGTCCACCACGCTGGCCTAGTGCGGGTTGGCGGACTTACATACCGTAGAAAATCTTTAAAATGGCTACGGTATGCAGGTTTCCTCACGATGTTTTCCTTCACCGTTAAAGTGCGTGGTGATTGACTATCAATACACACATAACTCCGAAAAGTCAGAGGTGTGCGCTGGGATTTGAACCCGCGATCACCGTAAACATGTAGGCAGCCGCGTCTGGTCCGTTACCAACAGGCCACCGCGTATTTCGTAAAAATATACATACATACATAAACTCACGCCTTTATCCCCGAAGGGGTAGACAGAGGTGCCACTAGGACACCCACATTTCGCCTTGTATGTTCCGTCCCACGATGGGATAGGGGGCGAGCCTATCGCCATATCGGGCACAAATTCCTGACTCCGGACTGATAATGAATAGAAAAATCCAATATCACTTTGCCCGACCCAGGACTCGAACCTGATACCTCAGCTTTGTAACCGTACCGTAATACGGGAAATCCTTATTGAGAGTTTATCGGTATGCAAATCTCATTTGAAATTTATTGGACTAGAATTTGCGCCCGGGATTGCTATAGGCTCGCCTCGTGTCGCAAATTTAACTTAACTTCTTAGTTAAGAATAGAAAAAATCCATGATGAAAATGCATGACTGTTAAGTAAGACTTTACTAGTTATCGACTGATTTTCTTTTAAAGTTATTGTGTTGTTTTTTAATTACCAAGCCACGCATTTTGCTTTTATGATCAACCCCGTAGAAGTACAGTATAAAAATATATTTAGAATAGTGGTTACAAATTATTTATCAAAGTGCAACGCTGAAATCCTTTAGGCGGTTGTGGGATGAAATAAACTAATTAATTAGTCTAGTATTGATTGTCACGTAGTTATCCTTCATTTTACATCCGCACGACGACATGAATAGAACAACTTGGTGACAAAAGTAGTGTAGTCTCGATAGAATATTTACCAGCGAGAAATTATAATAAACTAGAAAAACTTATGCTGGCCTGCCCGAAGCCCAGCGCACATACTACTCGTATGCCCATATTTTTTTACAATCTAACTTAGGCTAGGCAGGCTAAAACTCACCAGGGATGGGCCCCATTGCCTACCATTATCATCCTCACGGATAAGAACATCTTACCTCAAGGAATTCTAACAGAGAATTTATTTATCATCGTGTAAACGTCCATAGCTGTATGTTATTATAATGTATTGTTCCACAGATGATATCGTGAGTAATTTATTGCCATTTTAATTCAGTCGCCATGGTTCTTTTTGTAATTACATCTAATGTCCTCGTAGCACGTGAACCTAAATCGCTGAATGTTTAATTGAAAATATATGGGGCCTGGTGCCATTTGCCCTTGTTATTTTACTAAATATTACAATGTTTTAACCTCAGGGGGTAATTATTCTACCTGCCTTTGTACTACTATGTGGGTTCGGCTCAATATCATTGCTATCCGTGTTGTAAATAATTTGCCTTGTTATTTCCAATCGTCTGTCTGATTTCGTTTTAGGAAAATATGTGAGCCTTACTGCCTCGGTGGCGTAGTTGTATTACTGTACGGTTACAAAGCTGAGGTCTCGAGTTCGCGTCCCGGGTCGGGCAAAGTGATATTGGATTTTTCAATTCATTATCAGCCCGGAGTCAGGAGTTTGTGCCCGATATGGCGATGTGCTCGCCCCCTATCACATCATGGGACGGAATATACAAGGCGAAATGTGGGTGTCCTGATAGCACCTTTGCCTATCCCTTCTGGGAAAACGGCGTGAGTTTATGTATGTGTGTGAGCCTTAGAATCGATGATTTAATCGTCTAATACTCGTAATAGAAACGATGTGGAGATCCCTGGGTGAGGCCGATGTTCGGCAGTGGTCTTCCTGAAGAGAGATAGAGAAATAAAATAAATTGTTCCGAGGTTGTTATAAGCCTAAAAATCTCGTTTTTAGTATCCACGACATAAGACTTATCTTACTGTCATCTCGGGTCAAGATTAAGTATGTGACTTCTGGATAAAATCATTTATTCTTTATTAATTGATTTTGGCATTTTTATGTGTTAATAATTAAATATCGATGCTTTCAACAACAGCGCGTCAAAACAAATAACTATCACAATGTCAAAGATACTCGGCACATTAATTAATAGAAGGCATAACCCTCTATCCCGGAGGGGCTCTTAGTCCAAGACGGGTCCCGAGCCAGCCGTGTAATAATTATCAATGGACCCTAGGGGCACAACCTGCCTTGCCTACCCAATGTACCGGAGTGAGGCTCATAGGGTTACCAGCGTCAAAATTATGCAGTAATTTTGAATTACTTTTTGTAGTTTTAAAACTGTAATCCTTTTCACTAGATTATTATCTCCTTGGCCCGTCTTGCGTTTTTCGTTAGTTGTTAGTGTGGTCATCTTGCCTAAAAACGAAGTGTTCGATGCATGTCTTCCCAGCGTCTTTTCTTATTATTAAGAAATAAATATCTTTCGTTTTCGTGTTCTTCCTTAGTAATTTAATTAAGTAATTTAACCACACCAATATATAACTGACCACATTATGAACTCTACACTTTGAACATACCCAAGCTTATTAATATTATCAATGTTGTTACATGAATAAATTTACACATTTGACCAATAACACTTCAAGAATTCACGATTTGGGTTTCTTTATTTTCTAACCGGTCATAATTATCAACTGTCCTGATTTTTCTGTTATTTTTTTTAATGTAAAACAGCGGAAGAGCAAGCCGAAATCTGGGTATGAATTGTAAATAATTAAAAGACACGAATCAAAATTAACGATTATACGTAACTACACAAATTTATGTGCAGGAACATGTAATAAATAATATTTAAATAGATCCTTTACATAATATGTATCGACACATATAATATTACCTATAAGTCAAATCAGATAAGATTAGTATTTAAGAGTTATTGAAACAGAATTAATATTTTTACAATATAACGAAGTACAACATAGTTTGAAAATAATTTACTTTTAATAATGGCACAATACTTGTATTTATTAACTCTAATACTGCCAATTTTATCAAGACCACCGCGTGTAACGCTAAATAATCTTATAATAACAAATTGGCCACGTCTCAATATTGTAGTGGAATTCTGGGAAATTTCCCACTAATTAATTGGCAACACCGGTAAAACGCGGGTCGCCGTGTGCCAGCGTACCTTTCTATTTGCATTTTACAACTTCACTGGACCTTTTATGGTGTTGCGATTTTCATTTGGTGCGAATAAACTTTGCCCATCAAATGTGCTGTTTGCCACGTTTGGGGGTGCAAAGTGCCTGTATGTCGTTCCCCCAGGAATACATTTGAATTTAAACACGGCACTCGTGGTTCAATTGGTACGCATTTTTGAAATACTTTGCTCGTGAGTGTCATAGGTTCGAATCGTTATTTTTCGACTACGTTAGGTTAGAACTCTGGGGTAACTTTAGGCAATATTGTTAGAAGCCTGAATTCACCACTGATTTAACTGAACAATACAATAAAGAAGTATAATATGTTACTAATTATTAACAGTATATTCTGCATTTCTCCTCCATATTTTCCTTGGTTTTCAATATTGTCTGTAAAATATCCTTTGGCAGTTTCGATGGAGCGTGCTCAAAGTTATCTGATACAGAATGTTTTATTTGCTGAATGCAATAAAGTCTCTGCCTTTAATCAGAAGTTTGTACTCATAAGAACCGAGTACGCGGTATAAGTTATTTATTTTTCTTTGCAAACAGCAAGAGACGTCTTAGAATAAAACACATACGACTGAATAGTGTTGGCAATTTCATTTCAATAAATGTAATTGGTTCGATTCTAAAGCCCCATTTATACGGGGAGAGTTTCTCGCCTCGAAGATACGATTATCATAACGATATAAAAAAGTTTCATCGTGTAAACAATGTTAGAACACGATAATCTTATGGTGGTTATGTCATGCGATAATGGCATTCGATTCTGGCCTCGAGAAACTCTCCCTGTGAATGTCGGTTAAGATCGGTGACGTGGTGAATCAAATATAAAATCAAATCAAATCGCTTCTCAGGCACGTTGCTACGATGGGCCTCAAAATATCATATTATTAGAAAATATTAATTCGGCCCTATTCCTAATACGAGTACAACACAGGACAGTAGGACAAAACACCGCAAAGGCGAAATACAATAACCATTACGAAAAGTGATTAAAAACATACTTATATTATTCGTTTTATTACAATTACAATGGTTTCACAAATATTCATTGTAAAACATCAGTTTTATTTCATGATAAGGGATTATATTTCATGTCCTCCGCTACAGCTTCTTTCCCTTTAACTCTTTTATGACCTCGTCTGTACCCTGCTTGTTCTATAAAACCAACCTCAACGATAAACAACATAGGAAAAAGCCTCTATATTAGCACTACAAAGTCCTTAACAAAACTACCGTCAATTACCACAATAAACCGCGTCAATGGCAGAATAATTTTCAATATAAATTCCAATTAACAATTCAAAACTGTACAGAATCTGATTAAATTCGTACAAAAGGCTGAAGTTCAGACGATTTGTATCGCGGGCAACCACTGCCGCCACTCAATGTAGAGGTATTTCCAATTACTCCAATCCTTCCATTTTCCCGCCGCGTGGAATTTTATTACTGCCGTCCCTTTCTCACCCGGTCACATCGCGCGAGTGCGATAGTGACGCAGAACGGAGGATTTGCCTTCTCGTGAGGCAGAGTTAATTTCCATTCGCCCGGGGCGATGTCTCGGCACCTTTCATAAGTGAATTAAAAAGGTAAGCCTCACTATTTGGTAGTTATTATTAAAACATAGCTCACTGTGGATTTTTAATTGGTTAATCATGATTATCCGTGAAATAAATAATTGAAAAATATTAGGAAGTTAGCTTTCCGCTGTTTTCAAAAGGCTTGACGAGATGCTAACATGGATGTAATGTAGCGGGCATAATTTTACCACTGAAGAGTAATAAACTATTTTATTTCCGAAGTCCAAAACTTCGACAGTTCGAGCAAGACACTTTAACTTTGGTTTCTTATGATTGCAGAGCTCAGGCGTAATAATAATCATACGAGTAATATTCAAGTAAGAATCATTTGACGTCTGGCTTATCTCTTAATTACATAACATTATTTTCAAATTGATCATCGATTTTATTAAAATGAGGCCCAATTACGTCAGTAGCTTACTGTAATATCGGATAATATTGCAGTAAGCTGCTGACAACAAGGTACATACATACATGTATGTCCCTTTAACAGCCTCCGTGGCGCAGTTGGTTAGACGCGATCCCCACATCGGGACAAATATTTGTGTGAACCACAGGTATTTGTTTCAGGTCTGGGTGTTTGTCAGACCAAAAAATCTCTCGTAGTTTCTGATACCCACAACACAGGAGTCGATCTTAATGTGGGGTCAGGACTATGTGTGTGACTGGGGTGTATTTATTTATTTATTATTTATTTAATATGTTCTGTATATGTACGTTCATTAGGGACATAATGTTTGTTCCTAAAATGTAAGAAGCGGCTATATTAACAGGCATTTAAATCCTTGCTCTTCAATATCTATAATCTATATTTGATTTTAGAGTAGGTACCTTTAAATAGAATAGCACACTTTGTAAATAATTTTAAATGTATTTGATTAAATTTACAAAAGAAAACCTGGCAATATTACCTTCTGTAGGTACGGAGCAAGGAGGACGACAAAAGAAATTATGGTAATCTGATGGAAATTTTAACGCTCAATTTTAATCGCAGATCAATTTCTTCTGGTTGGATAAATTCGTAGCGACGACATTTATGGGCGCCAATGTGGAAATTAATTCTATTAGCAAATATACCATTCTCAATAATATTACTAATAACTAATTCACACCAGAAATTTACCGTCTCATTCATAGACAGTTTTAAGACCTATTTTAGTTATCGAATGTTTTGTCTTCTTTGCTCGAACTGAATTCAAAAGTCGTCCGAAAGGGACAAAACATTCGATACCTAAAATAGGTTTTAAAACTGTCTATAAGGCTGTTAAACTAAGGCGAGCTACTTAAAAACTAGACGACAGTGGTCGTAAAAAATCTGAAATTGGTATCCGGCATGGTTTGTATAATATTTGTGCAAGTAAAACGATAACTCGAACTAAAGCAGCGCAGAATAATAGCTGCTAATTAAATAACTCTGGCTGTTTAGCAAAGAAAAGTTATAAAATAGTTTATAACAACGTAGGGAAACTTTGGCGGCGAGATTCAATATCAAAGTTTTACATCAGTCAAATAGATTTACTTTAGGTGTTACTTGGTAGCTCTTGTATTTTTTTAATGTTAATGGAATTAAATCATTTAATTCATTTCTGATCTCACAATAAAATACCAAGTCTTCCATCATGGTAAAATCGAAGATAATTTTAGTTCTCATAACACTCAGACGCGAACACTCAAACAAATATTTGTGGTTCTCATAGTGCGGGGAATGAACCGGAGGCCTTTCGTTTCTCAGCCGGCCTTTCAACGAACTGCGTTACGGAGGGTGTCAAAACTGTGAGATCACGTAGATATTTTATTATGTCGGTCAGTGCCGGTCTTATCGTAAGTTAATCTAATACCTTACCGAAATATGTGTTATAGTGTGTACGCACAGTTACAATTTTTACAACAGAATCGATTTAAAAAAACAATCATACCAAACCATGTAACTTCGGCATTCGAAATACGCAATTAAAGCTCAATTAGCCGCATACGTCATATCAGATCGCGGAGGGATCGTGTCGGCCCCGGTACACATGACCCTTGTTTCCAGCCCGGGGCGACGAGTACATTAATCAATGGACACGCGGATCGGGTACTAATTATTCCGGGACTCCTCAATGGATATGTAAAATCGAAATTTACTTCGAGTCTATTGGTGACGGTTTGGTTGGTTTAGGACTTGTATGAGGTCCTGAATTAAAACGTTTTTACTATTCGTAATTTAAATGTTGATTAGCTTTTTTCTTGTCTTGATTCAATCCCAGACTCGGCGCTTAGGTACTGAGGGTTTTCGAAGTTTCGTGTATGGGCATAGTTAAGAATCGTTTTCCTATTATAAGATTGTCTCGGTGGCATAGTTTTCCTACCGTACGATTACAAAACTGTGGTCTTGGGTTTGAGTCCCGTGTCGGGCAAGGTGACATGTATTTTTCTTTTCATTATTAGCCCGGAGTCAGGAATTTGTGCCCGATATGGCGAAAGGCTCTCCCCCTATTACAATATGGGACGGAACATACAAGGCGAAATGTGGGTGCCTGGTAGCACCTTTGCCTACCCCTTCTGGGAAAAAGGCGTGAGTTTATGTATGTGCGTATGTTTTATACTTGAACGGAAAATGAACTGGCTGCGGCTGATAGTATGCGCAGTGCAGTTTATATTTTAGGTAATAAATATATTTATGTATGTCGCCATGGTCGAATTTGGATATGCACAAGCTGAATCTAAAACGCGACACTCTTGCGTGGATCACAATACCGGGTTTTTCTTTAATTAGGGCACTGATCGCTATCATGGCCAGCTTCGAATATCCCAATCCCAATTTTGAAGTCTGTGCAGTGAATGTCTTACCAATTTAGGTTTAATAGTACTGAATCGTAAGAGATTCAGTTTCTATTTGAAGGTCAGTTTAAAAGTTATTATTGTGGTTTGTAGGAAGGTAATCTCGAATTCAAGCTCTTTTTTATTCTGGATAAATTCACTTTCTTTTAACTTTTAACTTTGACACAATTTAGTGAAGTCGGCGGAACAGCATTTTCGAATGTATGTTGCAGATGATGTGACAATTATGTTATTTGCGAACGTCCGCCTATCTGACATCAATCTGTTTTAGATCTTTGAGTCCAACAAACTCTTCTGGATTGATTGGTCTCAAATATCTTTATTGTCGAGAACTCTCAGCTGCTATATTTCCTCCATCGTTTAAACTATAAATACACTATCTCTCCACTTACTAGCCATAAGTCACGACAAAAGTTACCACATAACTAGATCGTTGAAATGTGATCATCATTTGAACTGACCGCATCGTAAATGGAGATCGCTTGAGACGAATCTCGTGGCATATTCGACTTTATGTCGAGTGCTTGGAGAGTCATGTCGAGCGAGACGTTGTAGCCGCTCGCAAAACGCACTTGTTAATCCCATGTTGTAAATATTTGATTGGTTGCTGCAAGCTGTGAGCGAATAGCGAGTATGGTTTGGTAGTCAGAGGTACTAGTTGAGTTTACTATTCAAGCTGCTAAATATCAATAACCAATAATAAAGACGGGAAATTCTTTCGCTATCTCCCCGTACTCAAAATTGCCTACATGGAGATAGCGTATATTGCCTATCAAGCGCGTTGCAATACCTATATTTAGCAAATCAGCGTTTTTCTTAAAGTTCATCTCTTAGTAAGTTGACTACGCCTTGTTTGGTAGACGTGACATAATATTCAAATCAAATTACCTTCGAAATATTCGTATGAAGCTCCCAGGTTTTTAACCTGCAACACGATTCTATTAATGTGCCAATCATTGAATTCCTGCCGCATTATTTTACGTGTTTGACTGATAAAACGCTTCCATTCTTATCTTGTCGCACGTCCTAAGGGTCAAAATGTACACGTCATTAAGTTGGTCACCCGAGTCGGTGGCATAAATGCGGTATCAAACTGTTTTATTGCGTCCCGGCATGATTTAATGAAATCTTTAATATTGCAGATAAGGCCCCCGCCGACCGCCCTCGTAAATCGCCTGCAGCACTGCTGAGACCCGAATAATGGCCAAAATAAGCCAAACATTTCCCTGTTTCTTTATATGGAATGCTTTGTGATATTAATTATGTTTTTAATATTATTTTATGGAGGTTAAATTGCTTTGGGGACACCGATCGTCTTTTATTGCGTTGTAACCGTTGGTGCGAGACGTTTTGTCTAAACGACTTTTCGTGTTATTTCTATGAAAAACGTATATTACTTTACGAATAAAATACTAGGTTTGAAGAAGCCTGTTGCGTAAGTGTAGTAGAGGATGTATAATAGAATGGCTAATTGGCGGAGGCAAATTCAGTGCTAAGCAAATACCTGAGTATTTTATCTTGCAAGTAATTAAGCATACCACACAAAATTGAATGAAGACTGCATAACTAAAAAATGTATACTTATTCTCAATATTTTTAAACAGGTTTTCAGGACAATTCAAACTAGCGTTACTTATTTTCAAGCACAAAAAAAAAGACTAGGTATGTACCTATATCTCGTTTGTAATAAGTTCTAACTTCTAATAGCATATACATTATGTATTAGACTACACGAATAACTCATGTATATAAATAATAATTATATTTGGCTGAATCGTACTTTCGATTGTAGAGGAGGCCCGTGCCCTGGAGTGGGACGTATTTAGACTGATACAGATACAGGTAGCTAATTCAATAAAAAAAAACACTGGTAGGACCATTTTCAAGTCGCGAGTACCTAGAACACCTGGAGAATATCTATAACATTAGCAGTCTTTTAACATTAAGGGTGGCGAATGAAATCAAGGGAATGGTAGATGTTATTAAATAAACAGCTCCGTTCATTGAGAGTCGACTGTAAAACGAGAGGTAGCGGGCTCGATCTCCGAACCGGTGATAAATGTTTGTACGGCCCACAAATGAACTTGTTATTATGGGCTTAGTAGTTTATTTATTGTTAGGTTAATTATTATATTGTTTGATGATAGTGTCTCGCCTATTTCTGATCATGAAAAGGCGCCATATCTTGCGAATAGCTAGTGTTAGCGACCTTTAAAAAGAAGAATCAAATCAATAAAAAGGATGATGTTAGATGTTCAGGCACTATACCAGCATAAAAAACTCGTTAAGCAAATTAAGGTCCTTTTAACTGTTTTCCCTTTATTCCCACTCAGATCGTTTTAAAGGTCCGTGTGATTCAGCAGATGTTGCGTTGTACCCTCCAGCTACAACATGTACCATTTTGTGTACCAGCCTCTGCTTTGTACGCTTGCATTTAATAGAAATGTCGTCTCAATTATTTAGAGGAAGTATAAGTTTGTCACAAGTTGTCGACATTATTACCGTTCCAATTTGTGATAGGCGAGCCTATTGCCATGCCGCTCCGAGCACGAATTCCTGAGACTGGGGGCTACATATGATTTTTTCCGAAATTTTGGTTGCAGCTTGTAGTTATCCGTAGTTTTCTTTTGGCCCCTCTATTGGTCGTGCAATTGGTCTATATTTAAACAATATTAAATAGCATTTGTAGCATCGAAGTTCAGCTTGTAACTATTATTGGAAACAGTATCTCGTATCAATACGTGGTATATGTGCAATAAAGAGATAGCTTAACTAGAATATACATTTAGGGAAGCGAATCGATTGCAAGTATCTCGTTCAGAGCCACTTAAGGCACGTAATGGCTTGCCAAATCCGGTGGCGAAGGAACGCGCTCGAAAAGCTTTTTAGACAAAAACGTGGGAAATAAATATAGACCACCCTATCCTTATATTATTAAAGGAATTGTATATCCAAAGTGTATAGGTTAGTTCTAGTTCTGATGCATAATACGAAATTTTATTTATATTTTATATTAGCCCATATTAACATCCTATTGTAAGATATCTTTCACCTTTCAAAAGGGCCTTAATCTACTATGATCGCTTAAACGGTTTGGTGGATAACATTAAGTAGTTTTTAAATTCATGCGCAGAATTCTCAAGTACGTATGTTTAGTCACAATGTTTATACCTTATATACCATATGCCTGTAGATATACATGTAACTGAACTGGGTGCCTGTGGCTCGAACTTCCCGGGTCCGACCACTGTTTTTTTAGCCAAGTTCGCAGCCAACTAGGCAGAAGTTTGTTTCTTACTTTTTATTTAGTTGTTTATTACATTTCCTTATGTGCATACTTTCATAAGCTCACGCCTGCATCCATGTAGGGTAGGTTAAATTGTCACTACAACTCCCCGCGGTGTGCCTAGTGTATTTTATACCAATATGTGTTGTAAGTGCAAGCCTAGAAATCGAACTCTGTTCATATGGTTCACAACTCCTAAATATTACCACTAGACCAACAAGGTAGATGTGGATAAATCAAGTTTTTAGAGTTAATTAGAAAACTCGTCAAAAGTAAATTGCTTGATCTGAGAGTGCCGATGTTGTAACTTTCTCGACAAAGTGACACTTGAGCTATGCTATATCAAGATAACGTAGTGGACTGGATAGAAATAATTCTTTCTAAATCTATTTTCTTACAATATCACGTAAATATTTTTTTAAACACACTAAAGCACGTTTTTTTTTTATCTTGTAACATCCCATTCAAATTTGGCAAAAATTCTGCTTTCCCGTTTTTTCTCCAATACAATGAAAATATCTCGACGTGAATTATACCTTCTCATTTTCGTGGGCCAGTCAAGCTCGTCCGAAATTGTTTTCACAAAAAAGACTTCAAGGATCCTAAATCAGTTTTTTCTGTATGCCTTACGGAATCCAATTTCCCTGTTCCCCGCTCACCCAGTTAAAAAAGTCTCTGTACACAAAAATGATTCGGCTTCTAGGCAACGTATCAAATTAAAACACGTATAAGCTATCTTCTATTATCATGTGGCGAAATTTGGAACTAAAAATAAAATAAAAAAAGGCTATTTCACGCATTGTTTGAGATATGTTTGTTTAATATAAACAACAAGAATTATATATATTGGTAATTTTCACAGTGTGTTTCAACTCGAAAAGCAATAGTACTACTTGGTTGAAAAACACTTAGAAGTATAAGAACTATTCTTAAATTATGTTGCTTCAATCTACTTTCATCAGTGATTAAACAAATAAGCTGTTAGAAAAGACAGTCTATAAAGCTTTTTTCGCATAGAGAGACTATGTACACATAACTCAGTATATTTATCTTTCGTTAAGTGCATTACTCGATGTCGAGAGTCCCGTCGGAGAACTTGTCTCTCGCACCGACACGCGACGCCATGACACCGGACTTTATGGTTTATTTTTACACTGACACTAAGCGACTACTGCATCTGATAGTAGGTGCAGTGGAGTCCTTGTGTGGACGTGAGGCACGTGATCTCCAAGTGCGAGGCTCATTAGCCCGCGGCACTAAAAGCGTTCGCCCACAATTGCCCCTCCGCAGCGCCTCTGCTGGCGATCGACAGCTATCTATCGCTAGTCGCTAATCGACAGAATAATGTCCGGCCTGGTTAATTCCGTTGTTGTGATTCATATAAAGTGGCTAGAAACAATAGAGGAAACAGACCTGGTGAATTGTACCGTATCATGATGGTTCTTCAGAAATAACTGATTTGTAAACTGGCTTGCGTGATTCACTTAATTAATTGAATATTGTTTAAAATAATATCTTCACAAAACGACTTAAAAATAACACTAGTTCTAATGAAATTTGTACTCAGTATACAGGAATTGCAAATAAGAGCTGGATTGCAATTCAACACAACGTGTTTACACAAATTGTTCAAACATAAATAGAACGTTTCACTCACCGTTTTCCCGGTATTACTCGCTATAATTGACATATAATGCATGAACATATCGGCAACACTTATATCATGGTAAAACATAGAATCGACATAAAAACATAGATTTTAAAACATAGTTTGTATAATGCTAATCAGTTTGAAAACGTTTGGTTAAACTAGGATATCGATCTATGCATCGTGGTACAATACACACATACATAAACTTACGCCTTTATGCCAGAAGGGGTAGGCAGAGGCCCCACCAGGACACTCACATTTCGCTTTGTATGTTCCGTCCCATGATGTGATAGTTGGCGAGCCTATCGCCATATCGGGCACAAATTCCTGACTCCGGGCTGATAATGAATAGAAAAACTAACAAAGGTAGACTGTAAAGTTTTAAGTCATTAAGTCCGCCTGTATACATTTTAGTATATAAAGCAAATAAAATATATAAATAAAAACCCAATATCACTTTGCCCGACCCGAGATTCGAACCCATGACCTCAGCTTTGTAGTCGTACCGTAGTACAACTACGCCACCGAGGCAGTGGTACAATACGTGTCTGTAAAAATAAACGCCAACCTTATTTGGCGGCGATATTGTACAATTTGTAGCTGTAATGTACCATAATATATTTGAAATAAAATGACCAGACGGATTATATGTATCTTCAAAATCAGTGAAAATAACTTTTTTTTTGCAATTTTGTGACTTTTTATATTTTATATTTTTATCATAATATATATGCAAGTGCGTAGGAACTTCGTAAGCTTACTCTCTCTGGTGGCAAAACGGCCAGCCAATCTCCGAATAGTTTTACAGCAAAATCAGCCTTTCACGTTTTTTTCGACCATATTGAGTTTCCACAATTACAAATATACTTTTAAAGTGCGTTTGTGTTACGACGGGCCTTATAATATATTTTTTCTAGATCGAGAATTCGTGAATGTTGGACGTAATTACTTAGCACTTATAGATTATTGAAGTAACTCGATATCCTAAGTAACCAGATGACAAACAAATTTTCAATCGGAATAGTTTCCGAACTGCTTGAGCAAATGCATTCAGTGATTCGTTTCTGAATTCCATCGGGTTTATTTCTGGGAACAAACTCTCCACAACGCAGCTTATTTAAATAGGATTCTTTCAATTCCACACATCGGCCATTGTTCGTTGGAGGCGACCAAGCCCTCCGAGGGAGTCCCGTCTTCGATTCGGGAGGGACCGTTATCTAAATCAAATGCCCTGCTCCGGCAGCGGAGACGCAACACAGCTTGTTGGAGTGGATTTTTTAAAAGGATTTGTGTTAAATGGGTGAAAAGGGTGCAATGCTTGAATGCAGGGATTTTAAGCATAAGGTGTTAAGAATGAGATTTCGGTTTATTTTCCGTTTGAAATGTTTCGCTTTTGTCACGAAATATATTTTACTTTGGAATACTTTCGTTATTTTTGTATCCGTTTTATTGATGGTCATAGTACTGCACTTTGGTATATTAGCTGTGCTTCTAATTTCCATGAATCCTGTATTTTGTTTTTAATATCACCAAATGGAACATAATATATATGTTAAGATTTTTAATTAGTTGAAATAATTCTATTAACTTTTAATATATAATCGCATTCCACCTGATATATCATCAGAATAAATTAAATTCGTCCCCAAGTTCAGAATATATTCAATATGTGATTAATATAACTTTAATATTATACAAAATGTTTGAAAATCCTTCAGTTGAAAGACACGCTATGATAAAAAAATGACGGTTCAATTTGTATCGCTTGTTCTTCAAATAAAGCTGTAGGCCGCGCCGACGCCATGGAATATTCTTATAGATGAGGGTTAAACTCTTTTGTAAAGTAGTCGTCATGTTATCTGGCGAGCGTGGATGCACTGGCAGCCGCGCCTGCTCCCCTTGAACCCTACTCAAGTAACGTTTCAACTTTATCAGCGCTTTCGATGTGGGAGTCGTGTTTTAGGCGCACAGGCGCATCTGTAGAGTACCCATATATTTATATTTCAAATAGTAAAAATATATTAAAAACAGTTTCTTACATTATTTTGATCCTACCCTGAGATCAGATCTTGCGTTTTTGTATAGGACACTATCAGAAAATTTATGGTATCACAACCCAAAATAAATATGAGTGGGTCTCACTAACATTTTGTTACACTTGTTTGTCAAATGTTGATTTTTTGTTGCCTATATGAGTTACTGATGATAATTTAGGATGCATAAAACAAGTTTAATTAATTATTGAAAGCCTTTCTGGCAATCAGTCGTAACAGCACTCTTCTATAAGTGATAGAGCTACGATGCCCAAAACGATTTACTTACAAAAATAAGTGTACAATAATTATAATTGATTACTAAAAAGTTTGTAGCATACTACTCCATTGGTACACTTTTTCTTGTTCTTCGAGAAGCTGCTATCCGTCGAAGAGCGCGTAACCTCGTGAATAAATTCGTCGGACTCCATTAAAACGTCACTCAACGCGCGCGGTTCTGTGACACTATACTTAGATTTTAAAGATAAAATAGTGAACTTTATTTTGTATTCCAGTCGGGTATGGCTGAGGTTTTGGGAATGATTGTAGCTGAAAGAACCGTTTTCATATGGGCACGGCAGTCACTATAGAGCACCCGGTGGTAGGTGCAGTGCAGTCTAGTGGGAGCATCCATAAGCACCCGGAGATGGTTATTACTCGCCGGGCGACACAAATATACCGACCTGGTGGTAGCCTGGTGGTAGTATACACAGGCTAAACAGAGACGGCCTTATTCATATACAGTTTTAAAACCTATTTTAGTTATCGAATGTTTTGTCCCTTTCGAACCACTTTTGAATTCAGTTTGAGCAAAGAAGACAAAATATTCGATAGCTAAAATAGGTTTTAAAACCGTCAATGAATAAGGCTGAGAATGTGAAATATTTCACGGTCTTACTACAACGAGTTATCCACCATCTTCTAAGTTTTACGGTTGTCGCTATCAGCAAGGACACGAAACCAGTAGCAAATAATTTTATCTAGGTACATACATTTTGTATATCGTGTGTATGGCGCGACGTTGAATATGACCCGGTGAGATCTATGCCAATATAATGCAAAAAAGAATGCCTATATCTTCAAATTTAAGGTTCAAGAAGCCAAGTTAAAGAAAAAGCGTACGACTTCCGCCTAGATACACGAATTGGCTAAGGATGCAAGAAGTTGTTGGATGCAGGCCGCTTCCAACAGATCGCTATAGCAAGCCTAGGAGGAGGCCTATATTCAGTAGTGAAATAGAGTGTATAAAGTAGATAGATAGAAAGAGAGAGGAGAGAAATATTTCAAGCTATATCAACACTTCAGTACAAATGTCATGAAATGAACAATCGATCGCGGGGATTGCGGCGCGTTTACTAATGCATGACTCCTGTTTCTACTCACCGGAAATGGAAGGTCGGCTTAACTTGCTACAGCTGAGCTACCCGCCACCTCAATAGAAAATTAAAGAGATAATAAGAGAGGCAAGAAGAAACTGAAGACAGTTCGTATTGCTGAGGGAGTTTCTTCTGTACACCTTGTAAATCCTATAACACATTTCGAAGCGGTTAAAGTATTCATTGACGATTCGAAAGACAAAAAAACTACGTAAAACAAATGAACACAAAAATAAAATGAATGTTTTAAATATTAAAATCCACACGCGCTCGGAGAACTTACAAATTGCATCCGAAAAGCACATTAATATGATAGGGAATTCTCGTTCAAAATGGCAAAGTTTGCCTTAGTTAATACTCGCAGGACTAACAGGTACGTTCTGATTAAGTGAAACGGGCTCCTGGGCTATTCAACCAGATTAATCTTAAAACTTTTAGATATAAAATGCCACCGATGAAACTATCATAAGGCAAGCCCAAGTTTCGCCGGTAAAGTCTTTGATTAAAATATACGCTGCGAGACCACGAACTAATATTTTGGTTTTAATTTAAAGTCTGCCGTATTGGTGCTTTGATCCCCTCTACACACACAAAAGTTTACGAGGATTGGAATTTATTTACTTATAATTTAGGACTCATTTTAATAACACTTTGGTGAAAATTAACCTTATCAGGTTTCTGCGAAGAAATAAATGTCTCGAACTCTCAACTACGATTTCAAAAAAAGAACACCCCGTCCTATGTCGTTGACCCTAAGATTTGAGACTGTATTCTGGCTCATATAATATGTAAATAACATGTTCGCAAATATATTTACACATATTGAAGTATACATAAAGTATAAAGGCACTAATATTAGCATTTTAAAGGTTTATTCACGTGTCGCGCAAATAAAGGCTTTGTTTGGGTGGAACTTGGAAGAGAAATGATTGATTTCTATTGCAACAACAGTGTATTTTGTGAAGATCATTTTGGGTTAGATAAACTTTAACTTCACTATGACAATGCTTTTAATATAAAGTTTTATACTGCTAAGGATATCTTGAATCTTGTGTAAGATGAAAACTAAATTACGAAGGACTGTATAGAGTATAAATAAAAGTGGCGCTTATTGCTAAATAAATAAGTTTGTAAACGGTCGAAGTGAATAAAATAGAAGTGGTAGAGCCACGTTGTTGTCAGCCATAACTCAGCAGGAATGGGCAGGCTTGTCCGAGGCGGAACCACTGTCTTACAGGAAATCGAGGTGAATCGACAGTTTTGTTTTTGGATTTCGTTCGGTGAGTGGGATTGACGGATGCCCAATACCTCTTTCCTCTTCCCATCTCGTTTCCCCCCGATTTGAGGGGCTAGCAACACATCCATGATCCAACGTTGTGGATGTTAATGGGCGGCAGTGATCACTTACCATCAGGTGACTTGTTTGCTCGTTTGCCGAACCTACGCAATAACAAAAGAAACAAAGGGGTGAATAACAAAAAAATTGTCCATTGATTCACAAATATGACATACATACTTGTATATTGGAAATCATACAAGTGTTTTTTTTCTATTCACTGGATATTCTATTCACCTCGATTTCAATCAGTATTGATTGTCGAGATATTAATGCGACTCGCCGTCGATACACAATATAAACTATATTAATTGCTATTAATTAAAAATGAATCTGTCGTCGGAAAAGTTTAATCATTATTTTAAGTTGGATAAAAATGTACATGGATTAAAAATATCACTATGAATGATGACTTATAAGCATGATTGGAAGAGTACAAATATAAATATAAATTACATTTTAATAATAATCAATGAAGGTATTCTTGTATTCTCGATAGAGGGCTACTACTGCCAACCACATTTCATCGACCTTTTTTTCATCCCAAGATGTGACAGAGGGCAAGTTTGTCGCCATGCTTGGTACAAATTCAATTTTCAGCCAAATCTTATAAGATTTCCTAAACTGAAAATCCCACATAAAAGAGATTGTCGGATAGGAACCCGCGACATACACACTTCCCACAGATATTGGCATTAGATTATACCAATGACAAAACATACTTCATCGTCATCATCAGCCTAAACTGTTGTCCACAGCTGGACATAGGCCTCCTCCAAATTGTACCATTTGACCCTGTCTACGGCTTGTCGCAAGCAGAATCTGCCAGTGACTTTTCGCAAATCGTCACCCCACCTGGCTGGACGGCGACCTACACTACGATTGCCAAGACGCGTTTCTGTTGACAAAACCGCAATAGTAATTATCATAATGAAAAAAAAAAGTTTTAGCTTCCTAAATGAAACGTACCATAAGCGCGTTTTTCCACGTTAAGAGCACTAGGTGGGAGCAAAGGATGTTATCCACTAACAAATCTAATTTGCGCGGCCATCGTCACGTTCCGTTTTTGATGGAGGATTTTTAAAGCATCATTGCGCGGGTTTTAGCTTCGTACTTGGTTGTGGTTGATTTTTCACGTGCATGTTGCGTTTGAAAATCACATCAATATTCCCCTGATGTACATTAGCATTAAATATGGTATTTTCATATTAGAATAAGATGGAGTGGTGGTTATAACTTCGCCTTATTTTACATTTTGGTACAGAAATAGAAACGTTAAGCTGGCTTTAGGGCTATGATCAAAATTTATACAACTAACTGATAATGTACTTACATTATGTAGTCCTCATCGCATATTACTTAGTGTTGTCTAGCGTCTATCGGAAGCTACGAGAGACTTCGATACTCAGACCCGAAACGAATACTTATGGAGCACACAAACACAATATTTTGTTTCGGTGCGGGAAACAATTCATCTCGTTTCGTATCTGTGCCCCTAGCCGGAACATTTTGCAGTATTACAATAGAATAGTAATAGTAAAATTTTGTATGGAAATTTAAACAGCGCCATTGTGAGCGTATTTGGAACTAAAATTTCACAGCGGGAAACGTTTACTTTACTATACGAGAATTACTATACGATACTTCAAAATGTTCCGGCTAGGGGTACTGGCGTTTTACCTGAGTGCCTAATAACCTGAAGAATTTGAATTGAATGGCAAGGGGATAAGTCAGCGTTCTGCGTTGTAAATTGCCCTGTATGGCCTATTTATGTATACTTACATATTAATACTGTTCGAGTGCATATGAAGCTTGTGTTCGTAAATACATCCAGAATGAACAGAAAAAGAATCCGGTTAAAATACTTTTGAACAATTTGAACTAAGTAATCAATTTCACAGAGCAATGATACAAATAAATACGTCCAAAAATAATATAAGTAGGTAATAAAACAATAGTAAAACATAATTCTAATCATCGATTTCTACACATGCAAGCATATCAATCGAAAAGTATTGAAATAAAAATAAATCCACTACCATTTGTCGCAGTTAAAAACTATTTCGAATGTAGTATCGTATTCGGCGTAAGTGCGACTGCGGCCGGCTCGCGACTAATTGACCGTTGGACGAACGCCGGACGCGCCGTGCATTATTCACTCGTCGAGTCTTTACCAATCGATAAAATACGCCCCAACTATAAAACAAAACTGAAATTAAAACTCTGCAAACTACAATATTTGCTGGTAGGATTTTCATATCCTGTTGAATAAAGACCTTGATCACCACTCACATAAAAAAATAAAAATAAAAATCATCTTTGTTATACTTTCTTAGTTACAACATAGGAACAACTGTGATGGCCACATTAGGCTATGCCTGTCACGTGGCCATCGAGAATAGGATATGACATATGTATTGTTTCTAGAATCGACTGTGTATATTCGATTTCGAGAAGGCCGATAAGATTATGATGAAGGTCTGAGGATATCTCTATCGTACGAGTAGTAACTTTATATTTTTTACGTTTAGGCTATCAATTTGTCTCGAATAACATTAATTGCTCCGAATTGAATTTTCCAGAAGTATTGGTTTGCCGCGCAGTGGAAAATCATGGGACATTTCTTTCCATATTGCAACGGGGTTCCATATTTGTGAAGAATAAGGACAAGTACAAAAGGAAGAGATTAACGAACTGCCAATAGGAACTTGTGTCACTTAACTTAATAATATTATGAATTTAGTATGGTTGTTTCATTCATTTATAAACGACTTATGTCAATTAATTGCTTACACAATACTGATCTATCTTAGTACAAACCAGCCAAATGTATTGGAATTAAGTTTTTTAAAAATATAAAATGATCAGAAGGACATAGTTGATAGTACGGACCAATGGTAAGGGTGCCGTACGCGAGTGTAATGGACCTAACTAAAAACAAAAGCGCATCACTTGAGCACTCTGCTGCGGACCCAGTAATGTTATACTGTGTGCCATATCGCCGAGATTTCCATTACTTTCGATGTATGTGCATTGTGCATAAGCAGCAATCGGATAGGAAAATGAGAGTCATTCCCTTAATATACTGGGATTGAGCAAAATTGTTAGTCGAGTAGGTTTGAAGATATTTACACGATTTGTTACAGATCATTTAATTTCTGGTATAATAACTAAAGTTGCTTTATAAAGCAGCAGCCTTCATTCTTTGAATAACTAGTGTATTTGTACATGGGATAATAATTGGTAAAAAAAAAGAAAAATATTTAAGCACATGATTATTATATGTATTGATATATTTTGAGTAGATATATATACGTACATATGCATATTTTTAATTATAGTATTAAATTGTTGTTGCCTGATATGAAACATACATGAAGGACAATTTAGTCAATTTATTATCAACATAATATGTACTTATAGGTCCTGCTTCTACATCCTTAGTAATAATCCACTCACTATACTTAGTAATCAATTATACTGTTTCAATGAGAGATGAATGTTCGGCATTAGGCCCTGCGCAGACGACAGACTATCCGTGACGCACTTTTTAGTCTGTGAAAATAGAACCTATGCAATTATATGCAGTAACGCACACGACTCGCAAAAAGTCCGGCGCACAAAAAATCCGTGTATTTCGGGCAGACCGCACCGCGCCGCGGCGCGCTGCTCCGCACAAAAAGTGTGTGAAAAAAATTGAACGTTTGCTTCAACGCGCGCTAACGCAGACGGCGCACTCTTTAGTCGGCAATCTGCATTTGCTAGGGGTGGGTGGACGTAACGCACGCGATCTATTATCATGGCGCCAGAGGTCGATGTAACTATGTTAATTCAAGAAATACAAAACAGACCAGCAATTTATGATACTTCTAAGGCAGAATATCATGATAGACATTTAAAAAGAAAAATGTGGGAAGAAGTGTGCTGTAATGTTTATTTGTCCCTTCAGTAATCTTTCCGAAAGTATAGGATGTACCCAAAATTCTCTATTTCTTCTTTTTTTTGTACTTCATGTACAAAATAATACTTCGCGATCTCTGCACGATTTCCATAGCGTCTACGTCCCTACAGCTCTGCCGACAAAATGATCGAAGATGTGCGTCGTGTGCGTTGAGTCTGTGAAAAATCCGCGACCGACTTTTTGCGCGCCATGCAGACTTTTCGTGCGCCGCAGACTCGATCGCACAAAAAGTGTGCCGTCTGCGCAGGGCCTTAGCGCCATACATATCAATTTGTTAGTTAAGTAATGGTTAACTTGACAGTTATTATGAGTAATATGAAATGGTTACAGCGAGGATATTTGTTATGTAATGTGGTGTCCAGTGGGTGATGTGGTATTCAAAATACCATAAATCCCAAAGGACGCGTTTGAGTCGAATATAGCCTTACGGGATAATCTTTTTCAATAACATATCTTCAATCGGCATCAGGCATTAACTACAGAATAGGTTTTAATACATTTCTGAGCATTTGGTTTAAAAATAATATCCAAAATCACGATTGCTCTATTTTTATCTTGGCTTTGTAAGAATGCACTGCACCTGATGGTATGCGCAATGGCGTCACATATCGTTTTGGGACAAAGGGGGTCATGTATTTCCATTCGAGACGATAATATTTACCACTGGCCTGTTCAATTGATTTCAATGAGGAAACCTGTGGTCTGTGGGTAACAGACAGGACGGGACTGCTGTGACGGTGCTCATCGTGAGTCCGAATCTCAAGGTTTACCACTGACTTTTAGAAAGAAGGAAACAAAGAAGAGATCGTGAGGAAACATGCATGCCACGAGTTTTACTAGAATTTCTATGGTAGGTATGTGAAGTCAACCCGCACTTGGCCAGCGTGGTAGACTGTGGCCTAACCCTTCTTAAACGAATTATCGGTTGTGAGGGAGTCCCATATTCAATAGAAGGCGATTATGGGTTGACACTGTACAGTACATTATAAAATATAAAACTAATTAATTAGTACTAGTAGCGCGATTTGCTAAAAGCATATCATATTTATTTTAGCTGTTTGTAATACTCTGTTAATTAGACAGAAATTATTTCAACATAATGATTGCATAACATAATTTTAGCCATTATGTATTTTGTAAACTCAATGAAGGTACTTAAAATAATTTAAAAATCCATCTTTCTCTTTGAAATTGCTGTAATATTAAAGTTTATACACAAGAACAGACATTTACATGTAATATGCTATGACTGAGACCCTCCAACAGGGATCAGCCTCATCCAAATGTCGCCTTACCTGGCCTTTTGATGTCCATGAAAACTAGACCTCCGTAACTGTGTATAATAATTGAAAACGTTCATATAACGTTCCCTTCCTTAGGGTCAAGATACGCTGGGGGTGTAATTCATATCAGCGTTTGATCGGCCCGTGCTGATGTCGGGGTCTGATGGGAAATGTAAGGGATTTCTGGTTTCATTCGCTTTTAATATGTTTATGAATCGGCTGGATTGTACAATGATGTGCTGACACATTTTATTATGTAAATGGTTACAATGAATGGTTTCGTAAATATAAATTTAGGATTTTAATGAAAAGGTAGATATCAAGTAAGTGGCTTAACAATAACTTCTGGTTTAATTTTGACAGACGTGTCGTAATGAAACTATTATGATATTTCACTTATTCACATTAATTGAAAAACACGCATCGAATTCGCAACCTTTTATAACTAATTTAAATATGGAACGCAAAAATACTTATTCTGATTCTTTTTTTTTCAAATGGCATTTGTTAAAAACATTATGCCAATGTCTCAGAGTCAATGTCAAGTTTGGTACTGCTAAGCGATGTCAGTTTTTTTAACTTGTATCCTTCGAATATGGTTCGTGAATAAAATAAAAACACAATGATTGACATCAATCTAGTATTTTTTGCGCCATGCACACACACAACACAACCTATAACGATTACTACTCCAGCTGAATTGCTTTTAAGATTTATATAATATATTAATTTAATTTAACTTTAACTGACGGCATCAAACTTTTTTTTCGTATATATTATCCAAGGAAGAGTATCTTTTTGTCCTTTGCATTCTGCCTAAGATACGAAAAAAATATGCCTATAATAGAGATAAATCGGATGTGGGTAGATTGTTGTTCGCTTTTCAGTACTGGGATATGGTTTAGAGTCGTGTAAGGTTTTAGAACGTCTTGCGCGTTTCGCTACTAAACTGGACTTTAGCCTTATTTCTGCTGTTTTGTGGACAATCTGGTGCAAGTGGTGTTTAGTGTTTCAATAGGTCGTTATTGCTTTGGCACTGCGCATGTGAATGATCCAGTTTCGAGTGCGGGAATCCGGTGAGTAGGCTTTATGTACATCTTACTCATTTATTGTTTAGTGTTAAAATATTACGTATAAGGTTACGCCTGTATACGCCCGAGGGGGTAGGTAGAGGTTAGGTTAGGTTAGGTCACCATTGGCGAATAGTTAGCGGAACCCATTTCAAAGGTAAACAGGTCCATTGCCATGCTTGTTCCAAATTCAAATTCTAGACTACACGATCCACGAATCGAATCAAGGATATAGCAGTTCACAGCCTTTACACTGTCCCTTTTGACTTTGTGCGAGTTATTCAGTTCGTTAAACTTGATAATTTCGTCAGGCTTCAGGAAAGCTGCTGGTCGTAAAATATAAGCCATATAATTTCGTAACGTGCATAATATTCATATTGTAACCATTACACGTGTTATGAAGGTAAAAAGATGATAGTTTGATTTTCTAGGTAGGTACTTGTTTTTTGTATGCTTTTTACTTTGCACGATGTGTATCTAAATTGATTTCGTTAGTTTATTGTTTTATCGATATTATTAGTTACTTGGCTGAGGCTCCTGCTCGAAATGAGGGTGTATGGAAATTACGATTAGGCAAGTATGCACCTCTATGTACATTATTGGCTATATTCTGGTTCAATCCGAAAAATTAGGTGTTAAATTTAAAATTGGTTATATATCTAGTATTCAATTGATTCTTTCTTCCTTCGTCTTCAGCCACAGGAAATCTGTAACCTTTCATCCATCCATTGTAGGCGGGCGTCCGACACTCCGCTTACCTGTACTTATCCTCTACTCTAGAACTTTCGGCCCCATCGGTCATCAGTTCTTCGCGCTATTTGCCCTGCGTAAATTGAATAACCGTCGTTAATAGCTAGTATAACGTCTTATTTGCACTAAACCTTATTTCACGAGACGTCCGTCTCATCGCGAAACATCTCAAATAAACGGTGGATAATAGAGTCGGCGGGATGATTTGTCGGATCGATCCCTATTTTAGGAAATTGGATTTGTAGATCGAAGGCGATAAGGCGCGGAGGGTCGCCGGGCCGGCGGAATAAACGGTAAAACTTTACACGGCGCCTGTTATCACTGATTTGCGTATATCGATTTTGTATTTCTTTCTTGAGTTTGTCAGTTGATTTAAAATATTGCTTTACTGTGGAGGTTTGGATTGTTTCGGATCACGGAGCCTGTGAGTAATTGTATTTTCTTTTAAGCGATAATGACGAGAAGTGACGTAATATCTGCTTATAATAAAGAGCAATACGTATTAATAAACAAACAAGCATTTTCGCTGACATCACTACTACTATAAAACACTTTTTGTGCTTCTTTAGATTAGAACTTAAAACAAAACAGCTATAAATTAAAACTGATTATATTCCCTTAATAAAATGTATTTAATCAGCAATTTAACTCTAGTATCCTTTTTAAGTATTCGTACTCGATATCGGAATGCGATAGTGAGGGGATAACCGCCGGCAGACATTCGTTACGACGTATATCCGATAATTATGCGGTTATTACGCTGTTTAGATAAGCCACCACTACTCCCGCTAGTATCGTGCCGAGATATCCGCGAGCTTTAGTCGAACAGCTTTTAGATAATCAAATTGCATGTATTGTGGCGCGATTTATATTTAATAAAATACAAAATATCATACAGATTTCAATTACATTTTGACTGTCCGTGCGCAATTGGTTAGGGAGCAGACTGTCAAACGAAAGGTCGTTGGCTTGATCTTCGCGACAAGACGATGTTTATGTGCTCGCATCACGCAAAAACTACTGAAACGGTTCTTTATTTTGTATTATTCTCTTTATAACAAAAGATATCACGATATTTCTATTCTATATCTATATCAGCCCATATACGTCCCACTGCTGGGCACGGGCCTACTCTACAATCGAGGGAATCGATTAAGAGTGGTTAGGCCATATAGTCCACCACGCTTGCCTAGTGTGTGTCCTTTCTATTCACTATAAATAAATTACGATTGGTTTGCAAATTGTTGGCATGAATTTTAAGCACCGCGGTTCGCACCGTTGAGAAGTCTGAAGCATTAACTATTATTAAATAGACTATTCCAACGTTTGAGGAAAGGTTCAGAGCATGCCACCTGCCGCCAGCTGAACCATTGTAATGCAGTTACAGAGGGACAGGCTACAATCCCTCCTGAAATTACCTCCGAACGTGCTCTGAACGGAAATCGGTCGGCTATTATTTTAATAGTTTTTCTTGCTTTTCCCCAAAATAAGGGTAAGCAGGCGGATAAATAGGGGAATTATTGCTCTCCGAATGGGATATGTGATTTTTTTCCGATTTAAAAATTTGAAATGTGTTTGATTTTATTTCGATCGATTACTGTTAAATAGTGCGTTAGTTTATCAATTTAATATTAAGTAGAAATATCTACTGTATTTACACACCACATAGTCATTCGTCATGAACATTTTAAATATGTTATAAAAATTGTCAATTGATAAAATTGGGGGTTCTTCATAAGTAGGTATTACCTGTCGGAAATATCTGTGGACCTGAATAATTGACGTCATTGGAACATAAGTTCAGCAAATTCATAATATGGGTTAAACAAATTGAAATAATATAGAAAAAAAAAATAAAAAATAGAATTCGCATCCATCTCAAAACGTTTTTAAAGTAAAATAACATAGTAGACAGGGGAACACAAAAAAATGAAATGTGGACCGCATTCCAGCTAGGTTCACAGATATTTCCGACAGTTTATACCTACGATTGGTTGGTATGAGTACCGGCACAGCAAATTAATTTTACTGCATTGCATGGAAAATATAACCGATATGGCGTATTGTTTGGCGACAGATTGATCTCTTGCAATTGAACACAATTATGGCGGCTATTTGATTGCTCCTTCACGGTTCGCTTAGAGCAAACTGCTTCATGGTTTGATAGTGTGACAATGACGCTAACTAGCTTACTTCTTCGGGTCAAGGAGGCAGTGTATCGCGATGCCGCGGGTTCGATCCCCACACCGAGACAAATAACCCACAAGTATTTGTTTTGGGGTGGGTATTGTGAAATCAAGACACTTATTCTTATACCAAGACTTATATGAGTGGGGTTAGGAGTATGTGTATTGGATGTATTTATTAATCATTTGCTCGCGGCATCACTCACGTGCTTAAGATAATTCGGAAACAGATTTTTTATAATATTAGATAACAGAGTATCTAAGGATAAATTATTGCGACATTTGTATTTATTTACACTGGTTATTTCCCATGGCGAAGGAAAAAAAGGGAAGGCTCGAAAACTCCTCAGTGTTATAAAGTTGACTTTTGTTTTGTTTTAATTACACTAAGGCGACGAGGGGCTTGAGTTAAAAAGATAATTAGCTTTAATTTTAACTGCATGCTCATTGTTGGGCCGAGTTTTGTACTAAAGTTCTGTTCAGGGGTACAAGTTGTTGCATAAATTGTAAGAATGCAATGGAAAAGTAGGATTAATTTCAAAGTGTTGTGTGAGATTTATTGGTGCGATAAGCTAGGGCAGAACAGACGGCGTCACTAAGTGATTATAAGGCCATTATTTCTGAGGAAGTAAATTTACAAGAATTTGATAGAGGTTAGAAGGACCACTACAATGGCCTAGTGCGGGGTAGTAAACATCATATTCGTTGGAAAATTTTGAGCAGTGTTTTCTGATAAGCACGTCTTTTCTCAATGTTCTCCTTCACTGTTAAATTTATAAGTATTGAATACACAAGCTACTTGGAACCAACGTGATATTGGTTCTTTGATCAAAACTATAATGTTGGCAGTCCGATCCGCTACAAATTAATGTTGTTTTTAAAAGAAAGCGAAACATGAATTATTTGGTGAATTCTCAGCGGTGTACTAGGAATGTTCACTCAATACGCTTTTGCATTTTAATTGGATTTTTCGTACAAACGTAGAAAAGGGGATTGCATTGGTACAAACTTTGAATATAAAAATGTTGTAAAATTTAAATTTTTGTTACGAAACAAATATATTTAACGAGAGTCAGGCTGTATTCTTGAATTCTCAATGTATCGACCCGATTTTCTCAGCGTCGCCAAGTAATGTCCTTGTTATCACGATGCGCTAAAGAGACGCTAGGCTGAACATTTTTACCTTCATCCTTTGCTAATAATTATCTTTAAAACTAAAAAAATATCCGATTCGCGATACCCAAAAAATTGCCTGAAACTTTCTGTATGTTTAAGGTATTAAGGTCGTAAATATTAGTTTGAATTAGGCAAACCGCTTGTTCCATTCGAGATATTTCATACTTCTGTATTATTATACCAGATATATCCAGACTGCGACCAAAAACGAAGCCATAACGTAGTATTGGTAAATTCAGATACAATGCACTTAAAATTTTCGCAAAAGATTTTTGTATTTTTTTACTTAACGTTGTATGTGGGTGGTAATAGTATTCCTAAAATAATAATGATACACCTTTTCATTTTTAAAAACGCAATGGTACGAAAGGGTTAAAAATATTGTTTTAGCTAAAACTAGATATTTACCACCCAAACACGACGATAATTTAATAAATGCAAGAAAAAATGCGAACTTTTTTGTTGCATTGTATCTGTAATCACTAAAACTACCACCTGGCTACGTTTTCAGTCACAGTCTGGATATACCCGGTATAAATGTCCAAAATCTCGCATGTTACAATAATATCCAAGTGGGGCCATAAATTGTTCCGCGAAAAGATAAGTCCCGCAATATATAGCGGTGAATCCGAGTGTCTCTTTATATTTTTAAATGTGTTTTAAAAACAAATTACGCGGCGCGTAGTTTTTAGCTGAGCGGCACCGACCATTGTGAGGGTTTTATTCTTCAGAATGTTGAGTGGGTACGGGAAACAGTTTGCGTTCGTCTTCCCCTTCCGTTGGACGAGCGATGAGCGACAGCGATCAGCGATTTTACTAGCTGACTTTTTGTTATCCAATAAATGATTGTTAATACTCAATAGTCTGAACTATTGAATTTTGCCTTTGCCATTTATATTTTTAAGAAATATTCTTGTTGAACCTTAGGGTAAGATAATTTTTAAAATTAACTTATACGATAGGAATGACAATTTTCTAGGATATTATCATAGCTGTTCATTTTTTTTCATGAAATACTAGAATATGCTCGCGGCTTTGCTTGCGTACCTAAGATAACTCAGGAACGCAAATTTTTTAGATATCACTTCTTTGCCCAATAGACCAAAGATCCTTTTATCCATCATTCAAATTTTAGGTTACATTTTATTTCTACTGCCTCGGTGGCGTAGTTGTATTACGGTACGGTTACAAAGCTGAGGTCTCGGGTTCGAGTCCCGGGTCGGGCAAAGTGATATTGGATTTTTCTATTCATTATCAGCCCGGAGTCGGGAATTTGTGCCCGATATGGCGATGGGCTCGCCCCCTATCACATCGTGGGACGGAACACACAAGGCGAAATGTGGGTGTCCTGGTGGCGCCTCTGCCTACCCCTTCGGGGATAAAGGCGTGAGTTTATGTATGTATGTATGTATTTTATTTCTACCGGTTGACCGAATTATTATACCGGGCTAGCGTTGTTTTCGGGAAATACTATTAAGTCTTACAATACCCGCTCGTTTCTCATAGCTTGTACAGTCACTAGGGGGAAGGCACCATATGTCGCATGGGTGACAATAAATTTTATCGCCTCTCTCTGCCTATTCTCCACACTACAAAACCGTAAGCTTGAATTTGAAACATAAACGTTGCGGTATATATTTTATATAAATCGCATTCTGTCAGTTTTTATAGACACGCGCTTGGAATTCAAAAAGGGCCCAGGGGATCCTGGGTCGATGATTATTTATGATTTTGGACTGAAAATATTTTAACAGGTTTTTTGGTTGTTTTTGGTATAAGAAAGCGTTGAGTAATACTTTTTATACTGGCATGGAAAGTGATTACAATGCACCCTAATATTTGTGTAGTTAGTGTAGATACTGTCCACCGAACCGACGTAGATAACTTTCGGCGACTGTCACAATAATGCCGTCCTCCTTGATATATACAGGCTGAATCTTCGACGCGATGTGCGTTTATCCTACCACCACCAAAAACCATAAATCCCACGGTAAGATGGCTTAAAGTTGGAAACCTGCATCGCACCTGATGGTAAGCGCATGGCAGTCCAGCTAAAGTTTTGACCGGTGAGAAATTATTATCTTTGAGGTAACTTCAATAAGTTACAGCGTATAGTTTGGAGCGCATTGAATTTCCGAGACGAGGTCGCAGGTTCGATTTCAAGACATATTTTTAACTTTTCGAAGTTGTGTTTTCGTAGTTTCACCTTTCACTTTAAGACAATCAGAATATTGTAAGGATATTAGATTTATTGACAAGAGTTTCTTGGGTAGATCTACGAATCCGCATAAGGCCAGGATGGTGCGCTATGGCTCTTAAAATCAAAAAATTGCGCATAACAATGGGATGTATACGCATAAATAGAAACGGAATAAAAGCAGGCAGAATAAGGGAATAAGGAAAAATATTCTTCGCCTATCTACTGATAGCGTATGTCGTGTAGTCAGGTATTTGATTTTCCTCGAAGTTTTCGATATGAATAATATGACTTGTTTGATTTGTAATTATGGCAAAAGCTTTGCTCCCTAGCACGTATAGGGACAGAAGTAGGTCGACGAACTTTTGGTAGTACTAGTAGCACCTGTCGACAATTTACCCAAACGGAGACAGGAGGCTGTTGTTAAATCATAAGTCGACATCCACGTGTATAAATATATTTCCGACTCCAGAGACCAGAAGTACATATGTACATATAAAAGATAAGTTTACCATTGAAGTCTAAACGCGTCAGATGCAGTTATTTACATACAGTCGGAACATATTTTATGTGCGACCAATCGATACGGCCCGGCTCCAGTACGGACGCGCCCAATGAACCGAAATGTCCCCGTTGCCAATTCTAAATTTGACTTCGCCGGTGGCGGAATAAAATGTTTTGCTATTCACTTTCTTGTATGCGATATTGAAATACACAAACGCTGGTTTGTTGTTTTGAAAGGTCACTTGTTTATTTTATTCGTTTTTGTGCTTTTTGATGGGAGTTTGGTAGGATCTGTAGGATATTCGCAACTATATCGCGTCATGGATTCTGCCTTTATATATTCGGTTCTGAGCAGGCACTTTTACTCTTTCTAACGGCGAGATTTTGTTATCTACTTTATAGGTACTCTAACATTGTTCATTGATACTTACCATTAAGTCCATTGCACTCTTGTTATACCTATTAAAATTACGCACCCATAAAATTGAGGTTTAAATCTCGATTGATAGAATCCTATTGTATAACTGATAACAATGTTTTGGAATCAACATGAGTTTTAATTTCCAATTCGAAGCGCCTACACAAATAATGATAGCAAAGTCGCGCAGCATTGTATACGAGTGACGGTAGGCGTGATGCGACTTCAGCTTAAGGTATTGCCGTCAATATATCCGGATCAAAGAGCTTTCGGAGAATTAGCCACGAACGTGTCGTCGTAGATAAGAATTACCTGTATCTTATTGCTGCTACTACGGGTTTCAGATTGACTACCTTATTATTAGTGAGAACTTAGTGAGTATTCAATTTTATTACAATACTCTTAGAGCAGATAATATATTTAATTCACATTATTAAACGTAAAAATATAATGAGAAAAAATGGTAATTGGTGAGATGTGCCAATTTTTTTTAGTAATTGTTACGGTTTTTTATCTATCATGGAGTTGAGTTGTTACAATGCGATATAGGGAAAACTAGAAAGAACGCAGTTGGAATGAAAGTTTATAATAATTCTTCATTTTAAGCGCGAGTAAGTTCACAAAATCTCTGTGTATCACGTTTATTCAATCTTTTTACGGCACACCCTATAAAGTCGAGTAAGACTCACTTACTAGCGAGACTACTATGAGTATCGGACTCGTGGTAATTACTTTACTTGCTTAATATTTACCTAACGTTTCTCATTGTGATTTCTACTTTATTGGTATTAAAGCATATTTTATTGTAGTACAAGTAATCGCGTTATTGCTCGGTAATTGTAATACCATATTATTTGTTGGGATAAGGCGTTCTTTATTAAATGTAAGCATCGTATTTACCTTCAGTCTGTTCTATAAGTTATATTTTTTGATTATAAGATTATGCGTATGAGAGTAATATGGATGGGTTTTTTAGTTACTTAAGACTAATTTATATCATGATTCTTTGTATAGGTATTTTTTACTGGTGGTAGGTCTCTCATATGTGAGAGGCCGCCTGGGTAGGTACCACCGCAATGTCTATTTCTCCCGCCAAACAGCAGTGTGAATGCACTGTTGTGTTCCGGTTTGAAGGACATTGTAGCCAGAGTAACTACTGGACATATCGAGACTTAACATCTTATGTCTCAGGATGGCGAGCGCAGTGGAATGCCAAGCATTGCCTTGTAACTCATGGTGTTGTTTGGTTTTGCCAGTGTCCATGAGCGGTCATATCTCTTACCATCAGGGGAATGGCAGGCTCGTCTCGTCATTCAATGAAATTAAAAAAAAAAAAAAAAAAAAATATTTATGTATAGGTACATAATGTTTTAGGTCTTATGTTCTCCGAGCTTCGGTAGTTCTCTCCAATTTATTAAAGTTGGAGTAAAGTCCAACAGTCTTCAAACTTTGGCTTTGGAGTTTGGTTCTTTGATACACAGTAGCGGAACAAATAATTGTATTTGCATACTAGGTTATCTATTTCAAATGTCTATTCTGGTACAATATATTTGTTTTACGGTTGAGGCTTTAATTCGAAACTTATTTGTTTTCTGTTTGATTATAAAAGACATGCACAATGTATAATAATGATTACAAAATTACCTAATACCTACCTAATATTTTTCCGGTATCGACAGGCTGTTGTTTAGACGGGCAAGAGATAATAATCTTTTACAAGTCGCTACTCCATCTAGACCTGTCCTTACCAGATATGGTTTAAATCGGGGGTGTTACAAGACGCATGGAAGTTTCATCAAGTTTTCATTCACTAAACAACATTTGCTTCAATTTCTACTTCTTGATAACTCTAAAAAACTTAAAGCTGGATAAAAAGTCATAATATAAGGCGGAGTAAATATTTTTCGTACATTGCGTAGTTAGTGGATTGTTTACAGGCCGCCGCAAACATTGTAAGTGCGTGCGCTTTAACTTGAAGCGCACTCTCAAATCCTGAGAAATCGCTGCGGCTTCAACCGTCTTTCAACACGTCTTCGTTTGTGGTGTAAATGACAAGATGTAGCGGGTCCCATATATTTGTTTTAAAGAAATTTATTCGGAGAATGATATTTGAAACTTGAATGGAGCGATGATTTTCGTATATTGATCAGCAAAATCTTAAGTCCAGCGGTTTCAAATTATAAGCATCTGCCCGATAGATTATTTGCAATTAATAAGTCAATATTTGTAACAAATTAATAAGAATGAAAACCCGTGTAGATTTTGAATTAGGTTACAATGTTTTCTAACGTAATGTTCACCGAGACTGCTATGTAGACTATTCCAAAGTTTTAATCTGAACAAGATAATCCAATTATTAATTCACTGAATGAAATAGTTGAGATTTTCTCACAATCTTTTCTTAAGTTATAGTACATATTTTTGAATAATTTTCAACACTATTTAACTTAATGCAGAGTTTTCTAAGCCTCAAATACTCTATAGAAATACTAAATTTATTTACCAGTCAAACTTTTTAAATATTATCTATACCAGAAGGCTGGCATCTCCTGCCTTGCGGCCCCACATCCTCGGTATAATGCAGATTGATTCGGCTCAACTGCGGGAAGACAGATCAGATTTGCGACGGCGGCGCACCGACGCTGTAGCCGCCGGCCTATGAAATATATCCCGCATTTTGTACACCTATTGGCTGGAGTTGACTCATCGGTTACTCCAACGAAGGGCTTTTACATTGTCTATTTTAGAATTTTGCGGGCTATTTTTTACGAGAGATAGACATGGTCATTATAATGATGGGTGCGACAGTTCTGACATATCGTTTATTTTAAAATATTAGCGCTTCATCGTTTACTATTTGGTAAACCGTGTAATTGGTTTTTTTTTCTGTAACAAAATAGAAACAATGTTTAATTAATTGAACAGTTGATTGAAGAAACGATTGAATTATTTAATAGATTTCTGAGAGTCACAACTTATTGCAAATTCCCCCGAAAAGCTTAAACAAAGAGCACAACGAGACAAGTATAACCAATGCATATTTCGATAACAAATATGTTACCATGTTGATTGAAGGTATATATAGATATAGGTATATATAGATTAAAGAGAATATTTTAGAACTTAAATTGAAATCGAAGTAATCGATCGAGAGTCTTTCTTCAGCACTTAAGATCTTAAACCTAATGCGTCATTGTTTCAGTAAACGAAAAGACTGGACTTATACTCGTATTACTTTCAAATCGGCAATAGCTTTTAACGCCAGACGTCTTGAAGTGCTTGAAGAGCATAAATTGGCTAAATATGCCTGAGAAGGGGAAAATATTTTCATAATTTGTGCATCAGGCCAAATTCATGGTAATGTTTTTCAAAGTTTATAACCAATCTGGCTCTCGATACGGTAACTTTGAATGTTGTTTTATCAATGTATTCTAGAAATATGATAATAATTACTTACGCCCGAATACTCAAATGCCACTTAAATATTATGTTGCACTTAACTACTTCAGTCCCGCTTAAATGTACTGATTAAGTGGGACGTGTTAGTTAAGTGCAATTTAATATTTAAATAGCGTTTGAGTGCAACGGAGAAATATTATTCGTAATCGCAAACTTATATTTATTTTTCAAAAGTTCGTTATCATTATAATCGACCTCGTACTGTTTTGTTAATTACATCATAATATAAATAATTGCAATTTCTACGTTCGGCTAAACTGTATTTGCCAGGAATTTACTCCAAAAACTAGTAAAAGCTGAGTTTAGTAAATTAGTAAATCTACGCCCGCACTGGCAGCCAGTCGGCGTAACTCTCAAGACTCGTAGTAAAGTAATCCAGATGTTGGAGCCGGATCTACCGCACGCCGTAACAAACTACCCTCAAACTTAATTAAGTAAATGAAACGGGTGTAACACAGTGCAGAGTATTGGAGTGTGTGTACTTCATGTCTCACATGGTGTTTTGTAGATAAAAGGGCATTGAGGCAATTGAGACGTACGTAATAACGAATGTTTCTGGATAGAGTTATAGATGATCGAGTTTGAGCTTGCAGATATAAGGGCAATAATCCCACGAAACAGGCAATGCTTAGTGTGGGTATCACCGTGTTGTAAAAAATGGAAAATGGTAACAAAGCTAAACAAAATTATTATTATTTATTGTTGAGACGTATAAAGATTTTTTGTTCTTGGATAGAGTTATGTATACGATCGAGTTTGAGCTTCTCGAATTAGTCTGTTTTTTTTTGGAATCACCAGGTCCGGAAGAAGTTTTAATATAAAACAATGTTTAGATTACCGGAGACTTAATACCCCTATTTCCTTCGTAGTTTAAGAGAACGGCAATGCGCCTACTTAGTGTTATAGATGTTCACTTTTCACAAGGTGAGCCGTTTGCTTGCTAGTCGGAATTGTGGAATAAAATAGAAAATAATTATTAAGTAGAAATTCCTCATATTATTTAAGAGTGTCATAGTCGTACATTAATATTATTAAATCCTATTGTACAATAACTCTGACAGCTCAAAGCAATAGATAAAAATAGAAAAAGATAAACGTATGATAGTGTGAAGACTAAACGTTACGGATACAAAATATATTTTTATCCGATTGTAGGCTTATTTGTGTGGGGTCGGCGGAGGCGCGGGTCGTGTGACACTGACCCCCCTGCCCCCCACAGAACCGAGACATAATGCTCCCTGAATGGCCTGCTTTGACAACAAACTTATAATCCTTCGTAGTGACACCATGATGATCTATTTATATCAGGATTTATTGGGTTATAATCATTTAACTTTCATTCATGGTCATTAAATTTTTTAGAGTTAAATCAATTTATTATATTTGTGTTGCTCTCATTTCATTGTTTCATGTCAGTTAAAATCGGGATAAAGTATTTCAATGAATGTACTCTACTTTTAACTCTACTTTTTTTGAATAGTCTAAACTGGTTTCATTACTACTAAAGAAGATTAAATCTATTTCAAATTTAGTTTTAATTAGATCAGTTTTAAAAAATGGTTGTAACTTGTGGATTCCCTTTTTCAATTTGTTTTTAATTGTTAATAATAGACGAATGTATATTACATATAATATAAAGTGCATGTCTATATTTCCAAACTGGTATGAGTAATCACCAGAACCATCCACAAATTGACGAGTTTATTTCCGTTTTAAAAACCTTCCAGAATAGTTATTAATTTAAATAGTCTTCGAAACACACAATATGTGTTTACCCTAACCGCGAAACAAGCTACTCCAATACAGAAACTTAGTTGCAATATTGTTTAAATGGGGTCATTTGTAACTTCAAAAAGGATAATATGTTATGGAACACAAGTTCAGTTGTGGTCCCTTTGTGCGCACAATGCATGTTTTATCCAAAACTGCATTGCGGTATGGCAACGTGCGAATTGGCTATCTATCTTTACTATGTGTCTTCTGTAAATATTCATTGCTGTTCGGCTGATAATACTAAAGTTTTGGTTGCGGATTGTTTGGTCTGTTTTGGGTATTGTCAGAATTTGACTCTTTTAGTTGCAATAGGCGGGGAATTGCTTGTTAAGCCATAATTTGCTGTTCTACCTAACAAGATTACGCTTGCGTACTTGTCTATAAGTTACCTACAGTATTCTGCCTCAGAATTTTGGAACAATGGTGTTATTATGTATATTTATTGACTTGCAACAATCCTATTACTGCTGTAATGGCGGCCTGCGTAAGTTGTGAATATTACGGCTTTAATCATCAACTCATGTCCCTTTTTAATAAGTTTGATTTAATGTAGTCTTCATTGTTATCGGTCTCTAGCAATCTACTGTTGAAAATAGGCGCCATTATTATTATTATTTACTTTTAACTTAATATACAATTTTGAATTTTAAATTGTGACAATAAATAAATCTTTTTGTCTTTCTTAAATTGCTCGCCACTGTTTATACTCAGTCTTTTTCATCCATTCAATAATTGATTTACAATCATTGAAGAAATGTTTTAATTTGAAACTTGATTGCACTTTAAGAATATACCGGCAAACGTTACAATTATTGTATCCATTCCTTATACAGACGTGAATGGAATGAAAAGATTTATCTAATATTAAAATACATTTTTAGCAGACGTGAATATACTAACGATACCAATATAGTATTATGAAACTCCGTATTTAAATGTAGCTAGCATTTTTTAAAAACAGTCGGATAACTTCTCTTGCACGAATGCATTTTTGTGTACGACAATTTTTCTCCAGACGACATTTTGAGAAGGAACTGCCACAGCTGCAAGTCGGCGAGCTTGATAACAGCAATCCTCGGCAAGATGCATAAACGAATTTTAAGGCGAAATTCTTTAAAATACAACCGACGTTTTATCGCGATTCTTGACTTCAAAATGGAAGATAAACATACTTGATTTATTTCTTGATGCTTAACGATTCTAGGTATATAAATGCGTAGATACATTTGAAAAGTATTAATGATTCGCAGGCGACTGCTCGTGGAAAAAACTAATATTTTTTTAAAAGGAGAAATAAGGCATCCCTTGCATAGAATGAGTAAGGTTATATTTCAAAATGTTATTTATTTTGTGTATGTAATTGAATTTAGTAAATTCCTTTATTTTTTTAGACATTAAATGCTGGCTTGTTTTATATATAATATGCTTCAACTGATGTTAAATGCATAATTACTGTTTAAAACCTCTGCTTCATTTGTTTCTTTTACAATATTCATTTCAGAGTATAGGTCATTATGAATTTATTCATCAACCTTTTTAATTAACTCTATTTTTTTGCATTTTATCACATACCATGCGATATTCAATTGTGTTCAAATAAAAATTTTGCTAATATATTAAAAAGCGCTGTCGAGGAAATAATAAATACACAATGTTCTTCGAAATAAATATAAAATGATTATTAAATAAAATCCATCGCGTTCGCCAGAGAGCGCAGCTGTACAATTTATTAAGTTACTTTCAAAATATAACAGGAAAGCCAGTTTTTCCCTTCACATGACTTAGGATTGATATATCGTTTCGATAGCTACCCCCGTTTCGTTACCTTTCGCTTTGTTATTATTTCCTTGCGTATCACGTTCCAATGTTTCAGCTATGGGATGCAATATCTATAAACATACTTGTTTATCTAAATTGGACTTTATTCCCCCGACAACAGAGTTAAGATTCTATTATAGCGCATTAGATGGATTGTAGCAAAGGCATTTCGCGTTCCCATCACGTCTCAGGTTCGACTCCTCGCCGCGTGTCCCGTCTTTGTTCCACGTATTATTTTTGCCCGTATTTTGTACATATTGGTAGGATGTTATGTGACAACGTTGCCTTTATTAAATCCTTCGTGGATGATCATTTTGTGGCGAGCGCCGGCTTTGCTGCCTTCTGATGTCTACGTTTGGAGATTTATGTGTCAACTCCGTTTAGTATTATATCTCACAGCTTTAGTTTATGAAAATTGAGGAAGGTGTGAAAGTGATAGGTGGTTTTATGTGTGGTTTAGTTCATGATCTATTAAAACATGATTTATTCGTTATTAGACTCAGAGGTCGATTAATGCTGAACAGTTTAAAGTAAATATTTGACTCCATAATTCTTGATAGCGTAGTTAAAGTGTTTAATATATTAATTGCTTGTTGATTTCATGAAGACTTTTATAGTTTTTGAATGTTTTTAAATGGTAATAAAATGAATCGATTTTATGTAGTATGTTTTATTTGTCTACAATAAGGAGTAAATAATTGCATGAAATAAAATCGGCTACGGTTTATCTGCTAGTGGTTTGAATTGTCATATAATTACCAAGGCTTCACAAAATCATTATAATTAAGAGTAAGATCCAAATAATTTTAATATCTTTATATTTTCATATATGCATAAATATCTTGGCTTTTAAGGTGATTCAGAGTGCAATAACCATTTTAAACCATTACCATGAATCACCGATTCTGAATCACAGCTTCCGTAAAACACCGCTGGGGCTAAGTGGGTGAAAATGCCCACCGAAATTTATTGCAACATCAAAATATATCCCCCATCGGATGTAAAGCTAAAATCTTTTAGAACACAAGCGTTACCGGCTAACTGGCTGCCACTTTAACAAATTATTGGGAGATTTCCGTGCAAAAAAGTTGTCACCCCCAAAAGTAGGGTGAAACGTCTTATTTGATAGCTTGATTCTGTCGCGGCGCCCGCTGAATGTTAAATTACTGGCGAAATGAAAGATAATAGAGTCGGGCCTTAACTGCAAAACTTAAAGCGGGCAGGAAAAGAAGTTTCGCGTCTCGAAAGATTTTGAAATTCCAACCCCCAGGGTGGTTTATTTATTCATGGTTTTTGTGACTTGATGTTCGTTTCTATTTAGCTTCGTTATTATGTGGAACAGGGCCGATGTGTTAAAATCTTTATGATAAAGCACATTAAAGTAACGAGATTTTGTCCATTAAGAATTATCGTTGTAATTTTTCAAAAGTCTTTAAATTTACGAAAGGGTATCTAACAGCATTTTGTTTAGGTTTCACTTTAAACTTTGGGTACGTAGTGATGTTTGTTTCCAAGCATTTTTGTTCCTTTATTTGGTTAATGAACGTATGTATAGGCAGGAGAGAATCGTCTTTCGTGTTTTGATGGTTTTTCTGAGTGCCAATACAATTACCATCAGCTATCATGTAGTTTCTTTGCCGTGCCAGTAGGTATAGCATTTTTTCCCGACTCCTGGAAAAGGAACGATTCTGATTTAAGCAGTGCATGTATTATATTATCATTGTTTCACTGTAGCGCTTCAATTACTGGTCCGATTTTGATGGATGAGCTGTGAACCGATTTAGAATTATACTTCGGGTGGCATGGGCTACATTTTTCACTATTGTTTCATGAGGGATGTCGATTAAAAGAAGCACACTAAGAGAATAGAAAAATAAGTTTCATAAATGTAGCCTTCGTTGCAAAAATCACAATGCATATTAGGTATAGGTTTGTACCTATACCATCGATGTATATACCTATACAACCTATACCATTGTCATCCATTGTCATTGATATTTTTATCGATGACAAATTATGTTTTTTTATATTTATTATGAATAATAATTGATCGTTTATTCCGAGTTGTTTTGGTATAATATATGCCTCCAGCTTAATATTAAATCTGTTCTAGGTGTCGACATAATATTTTTAGGGATTTATATATTTTAAAACCCTTTAACTTAATTGTTTACTATTTCACTTTTTATAAATTTTTATCATAATATACCGGGTATCTCAAGACTGCGACCGAAAACGAAGCCAGGTGGTAGTTTTAGTGGTTACAAACACGATGCAAATAAAATTTTCGCCAAAACAGCGACAGATAATTTATAGAATTTTTTGAAAATCATCGTATTTGGGTGGTAAATACCTAGTTTTTGCGAAAATACTAATTTAAACCCTTACGTACCATTGCGTGTATAAAATTAAAGAGGTGTACATCTTTATTTTAGGAAAACTATGTATAAATCACCCAAATATGACGATAAGTAAAAAATGACAAAAAAAAAGTTGTCGTTTTTTTTTGCGAAATTTTTACTTGTATTGTGTCTGAAGTCACTAATACTACCACCTGGCTTCGTTTTCGGTCGCGGTCTTGATATACCGTGTATATTAGGTGCTTTGTAGTGTTGAATAGATGAATGTTCTGTTTTGGAATGGTACAGAGCCAAGGTATAAGATATTATAAAAATGAAAAAACCAGTTTGAAATTGAACAATTTATTGTAAACTAATACGAACGTATAGTAGAATTTAGGATATATATTTATATAATATTAATCGTATGATAACAGAAACATCGATAATATAAGCGTTAACTAAGTTCACCAACATTTAGTAAAGCCATGACGATTGCAAGTGCTATTTACAAATCAACAGCCGATCTGTATCGGCAACGTTATCTACACGAATAGTGGTAGCCTTATGTTTATTACCTTAGTATTCCATTGTAAATTAATCGCTCTTACAGCCTCTAATTACTTTAATATGAACATATTAAAGCTATTCGTAGAAATGGCCAATTAAAGAACCAACAGTCTTACTTTCTAAAAATAAGAAATTATTAAATTTTACTTTGCACATCGAAATACAACAATTATAAATGGCTGATTGGCTGTCAGTAGAAGGTATTACAGTTGAGTTAGAAAAAATATATGAAATGCGGCGAGAGGAAGACGGAGGAAGACAATATTTAGAATCGGTTCATGTCCTTTACTTTAAAAGCTACATAGATATCCAAAATAATTATAGGAGACGAAGTAGATACAGTATAAAAGTACAAAAATGAGCAGAAGTAGACATCGCTTACACATTTTATAGAATGTGAAACTTAGTTATTTACAAATGTGATACGTTTCCATAGATATGCGAGCAATGAAGCGGAGCTAGAAAAATACTGGTAACCTCATCGGATTAGAGCCAAGCTTTCCATATCATATATACGAGTAAAGTACAAAAGCAGTCTCCAGAATAAATTCGGTAACGTAGCTTACGATACGTATAAAATCTTTACATTAGCGAATAGTTTAGAAGTCGCTTATTTCGGGATCGGTCTCAGCGTACTTGCAAGTGAAAGGGTTTCGCAGCCACGAGCAGAAGGAGCGGTCGCTGTGCTGTTTGTATTTGGCCGTGGTGTGTTTCTTAGCGTGGGCCCTCGCAACGGCGGCGCGCCGAGTTGGATAAGAATCTAGCGAAGACGCATCGGAGTCCCTTGGGACGGAATCGTATCCTGACTCGGCACGTCTCGACGTCGCGGCCGGGCTATGTTTGCCTGTTCTAGGCGTTGATTCATGTCCGCTGTCATAACCATCAGGTTTTGAACTAGCCACCACTCGTGCCACTATTTTGTCTCCTTTCTCGAGTTTTTCTGATCGGGGTTCCGTTGTTACCACAGGTGGAGTTACTTCGAGATGGAGATTTGATTTTAACTCCATAAATGTGCTAGATGGTGCACCGTTCCCTGGCATACGTTTTTCCTCGCGTAAATTGGGATCAGAAGCTCCATCTGGATGTCTAAGTGATGCTATCCTTGTCTCGTTTATATCATTACCCCTGTATCTTTCAAAAGGGCCGTAACATTCGTTGTGGGCGCCTTCTATGTCTTGGTAAGCACATCCTACGGCACTGCCAGGTCTAGAAATGGTTCGTTTGCAACTGTCACAAATCTTGTCACTTGGCCTGTATGCTGGTTCACTGTACACCGACCCGTCACCATGATATTCGTCTGTGTCCCTAACATTACAAAGTGAGAGTGACTGAAATTGCGGCACGATCCTTGAATTAACCATCTCGTTTTGGTTTAACATTCTGCGAGACGCATATAGTTCAGTTAAACCAAGTAAATCATCGATTCGGGATCTTGATGAAGGTAAGCTCTCATGAGGGTTCAAGTCACCAAACGCGGGATCAGTGCTAAAATTCTCTGCGTAAAATTCAATAGTTTGTCTAAGATACGCTTCTTTCCTGATTTGCCTTTCTACTTCGCTGTACAAGGATAACGTATCTGTGAATGTTGAAGCTACCGTTAGATTTTCTTGACTCAAGATCCGCAATGGATGGTCATCGTCTTCTTGATCAACTTCTGGCAGCGGATTCTCAGAATATCCCATACAAAATGCAATATCTTCCTCAGTAACTTGAAGACAGCAATCTTGCATTGGAACTGGTTCAAGAGGCTCTTCAACTTCAATAATTTCTAGAATTTCATCTTCATCTTCGTCGGGGCCTCTGCTCATACCATGAGAATCGATGTCGCGACTATGGTTGGAAACCATTTCATCGTCCATTCTTAACCTTTCTTTGTATTTACTATCTAAGCTTTCCATGGAAACTTCTCTACTACTTAGGCTACTAGGTTGTATTAGAGGTAAAGCGGGTGGTATTTCAGCTAGTTCCTCGCTGTCATCGTCTTCATCTATCTCATTTTTAGACTGTTTGCTGGTATTCGATTTAGGTGGTCCAAAAGTTTCTTCTTCTATTCCCATTCCTTTTGAACCTGCTTTTAAACCTGTCCTTATGGTTGATTCTTCTACATGCACACGCCTTAGAGCTTCTTTCATTTCCACTCTGTGAGCTTCGGCATCATCTGGTATCCTTGAGTTAGGATCTTTGTGACTCTTATGATTCGGAGAACTGTGCCTTGATTTGTGGATTTGTGATGTCTGGTTTTCGACCCACTTTCTAATCATGTTTTTCTTATGACTGTCCATATAGCCGTAGCCAATATTTTCATTTCCATGAGTACTTAGTACACCAATTTGTAAGGGTATAGAACTAGGTTGTACAGGACCAACTTCGAACTGCATAGGTAGTTTAGGTTCTTGCATGGGCCCATCAATCCACGTTTCACGCTTTTTATTTTGGGTTTCTTTTATTATATGCCTTGCTTCTACCAATTTTGATTTTGATATCCTGGGCCCATCAATCCATTGTTCATCACTGGTACTTTTGACATCTTCTGTAAATTGTTTCGAGCACACCTTTTTAAGAGCCGTCGTTTTAGATGCAATAGAGTGTGCTGGGGACGGTTTAGGCGTATGACTTTGTTGCAAAGCTTTCAATGGCGATAGTTTAGGCGATGAGTGCACTTTATGTACTGGACTTTTCTCTTCAATTACTTTTGACAATGATGATTTGTGTTTCTGTTCAGCTGCTGTGCCTCTTAATGCTTTGCTTAGTACGCATCTGTTATCACCTGAGTTTAGATGTGGGATGTAAACCGGCGGGTGTTCCCCATCCGTTGCATCATCCAGTGGTCCCACATAGATGACTGTGTCAGCTGACAGATCACTGCTTGATGGATCAGGTTCACTGCTGCTTGGCTTAGAAGCGTCTTCCCCAGAACTCCCTCCAGAACCAGCGTTATTGTTCGAAGGGTACTTAACTTTTCTTCGTCGAAGTCGGTGTATTCGTGAGGCTAGTTGTAGTGTAGTCAATGTATCTGAATAATTTTGGACGTTAGGAGATACATGGACGATCATGGCCGTGTGACAAGTAAGCGAGCCGAGACATTCTTTTAAAACATGGGTTAGATTGTGATCTCTGTAAGGTAGATGTCGTTGGCCGTTGAATATAGCTAGGAGTATGTTTCCTAATCCAGATAAAGGTATTCCTCCATTAGTCTTCCCACGTTCGGAGTTTCCCAGGTCGATCAAATGAAGACGACTACGGCCTCCAGCAACTGAGGACAAAGGCGAGATGAAGCTAAATTATTGGTATTACACTTTCAGATATAAAATATAGCTTTACCATCAATTTTAACTTTTCATACCTAATATGAACGGGTTTCTAATAATTTACAAATCCCTACCCACGATAACAAAAAGAATCTAGACGGCAATAGTCTTGTGTGAAAACAAATTTGTTAGTAACTTTCTCTATTGTTCACTTTTATTTATCTTGACAACCTTAAGGCTGTAGTATGAACTCACCAGCTCCTTTTCCTCCGACGCTGTACTGATACACATGGAGAGTATATAGTAGATGACTGTCTTTCCCCTCTTCTTTTGTTCCCCTCGTGGCGAGGGCCGCGTCGAGATAGAAAGCTGCTTTCTCTGCGCTGTGCACGCGTAGTTCCGATTGATTTTGGAGGTGGGTTCCGAAGAGAGGATCATCGCGTAGATATACTCCTGGGGATTGCTCCGTGTCTAGTGGAAGGAAAAATATTATAGGGTTATAAGGGAAGTTATTAAGTTTAAATTTTTACACAGTAGTAGGCAGTGACTATGGATCGCCACTTTGGTAGAACTTGATATATTACCTACATTCGTACACTTTGATAGATTGCCTCGGTGACGCAGTTGTACTACGGTATGATTGCAAAACTGAGGTCTCTGGTTCGAATCCCTGGTCGGGCAAAGTGATATTGGATTTTTGTATTCATTATAATTTCGCCCACAGGATCGTCCCCTATCACATCGTGGGACGGAAAATACAAGGCGAAACGTGGGTGTCCTGGTTGCTACCAGGGTAACCTCTGCCTACCCCTGCCCTTAAAAAGGCGTGAGTTTATATATGTATGTTCATATACCTGACTGCCTCGGTGGCGTGTTTGTACTGCGGTACGACTACAAAGCTGAGGTCTCGGGTTCGAATCCCGGGTCAGGCAAAGTGATATTTTTCTGTTCATTATCAGCCCGGAGTCAGGAATTTGTGCCCGATATGGCGATAGGCTCGCCCCCTATCACATCATGGGACGGAACATGCAAGGCGAAATGTGGGTGTCCTATTGGCGCCTCTGCCTACCCCCTCGGGGATAAAGGCGTGAGTTTATGTATGTATGTATGTATGTTCATACACTTTCATCGACCTCTTCGTGCATTCTCATTGGTTAAGGGCACTTTTAACCTGACCCCGAGGGTCTTGGCTTCACCGACCACGCCGCAAGGGGGAAAACCTCTATAAAAAGTTGCCCCAAATCCCAAGCTAAGGCGTAACGCGATGGGATGCATTGTTGAGGGGAAGTTCAGTCTCTAGTGCGACCCTCGACAGTGACCCTCTGATGGGTTACGCTAGGCTTACCCAGGGGGTCTGTCTAAGCGTAGCTATCTTTTCCCAATACTCCTGGGAACAACATGAATATTTCCTTAAAAAAATACCTAAACTCGTATTAATGAGGCTGATTGCTTTGCAGGTAGCAGCCGAACGGCGAAGTGCGACGGCGAGGAAGGTTTGCGCAGGTTTTTTGCCACCCGCAACTACGATCCATTCTGTGGATCAGTTTGTCGTTCTTTGCGGGACTTCTTGTGCGGGTTGCGTTGTGAATGCTGACAGAGAGGCTACGAGAGCAAGTTGGGCAGCTCCCTTGCCTTTGTCTTTCCCTTCCTCTTAGCCACCCCTGCCACCACGTGTGCCGGGACGGCAGATCTTGCTGCCCCAGACAGGCCAGGTTTAGCAAGCGCAAACATGTGTGCATCAGTCGCGAGGGCTGAGTGGAGACGCGGATCCTGTGGCAGCTGGATCTCGACGGAGGTGTGACAGGTATCCACCATGTAGGGTATCCGCGTTTCAGCCTTAGGCATTTGTATCCTCAATAGAGCCACCACCGCCGCGTAACCGACGTTGTCCTTATCATGGCGAACGTTGATGGTGCGCAGTTGGGCAATCTTCGCTTAAGCGTGCACCTCCAACACGGGCTGTTCAGCCACGGCCAATAGATCTACCGTTGGATGAAGGTTCTCTTTAGGTGACTTGGCACACTTCGTGAGCAGCAGCTCCACCTGGCAAAACTTATGAAGTTGGTGTCCGACAGAACCTAAAGAGGACGTTCGTTTGGCACGTGAGGGACGTCCAACGAGATCTATTGGCTGTGGGTGACCAGCGAGCGTTAGGGGTGCACGGTAAGCTGGGGGCAGATGTGGTCCGAATGCGCCCCATCAACACTACCTACGTTGAGTACAACGACGGTTTCCGGGTGATTATGGTGCTGTTGAAACCGCAAGTGGCCGAGGGCCGAGACGCGGATACCCAACATGGCGGATGCCCGTCCCAGCTCCGTCGAGATTCAGCTTCCATCGGAACCGCGTCTCCACTCAGTCTTCGCGATTGATGCACATTGATGCACGGGCCAGATTTAGGCAGCAGCATATTGATGCTGCTGCCTAAATCTGGCCCGTCTGGGGCAGCAGGACCTGCCGTCCCCCGGTATACGTGTCTGAGGCGTCGAAGAGGAAGGGAAGGACAAAGGCAAGGGAGCTGCTCCACCGGTTCCCATAGACTCTTTTTCCGCGTCCACAATGCGTCCCGCGCTGAACACCCCGCAGGCAGCGCCCACAGCGCGTCCCGAGCTCTCAATACGCCCCGAACCCACAACGCGCCCCGGGCCCCTGTGCACCCTATGTCTGCTGTGGCTACTGCGAGGCACAAGAAGGCCCGCAATAGACGCAAAGACCGACAAACTGACGTCCAGAGCGACCCGAGGTAACCCTGCCCGGGTTTAGTCTCAGTAGTTCCTTTCATCTTTACCAAGGAACTAATGAGAATACAGTTTCTTTCCTTATTAATATTTATTTATATTTTTATCCACACACATGCTTACGTCGTTTTCGCTGATGATGTAGATAGAGGTGGTACTAGTTCCACCCTGAGTTCGTCGAACTTTTAATTCGGCCTCGAACGTGTTATAGGGGTGAACCTATTGCCATTCCGAGCACTAATTACGGTCTTCAGGCAATACGTATCGGCTTTTCAAACCGAAAACCTCACACAAAGTGTTTCTTGTATCAGGTCAGCGTGCCCTTTGTACGTACATACACGCTGTCACTACACTAATGAAGTGTGATATGATTTCTTTTTTTCTCTCTGCTCTAGCTCTCTTCAGCCACAGCAAGACCACGGCTAGACACAGGCTTCCTGCGAGGATTTTCAAAGCTACTCGTTGGAAGCACCTTGCCTCCAACATTTACTCATTGCAGGGTATTTTTTTAAGTTGACGTGGAAGGCCATATCTGAAAAATCTATTTTCTCTTAAAATTACCTGTATCCTTTAGTTTGCTGTTTATAATGATTTTCCAGAATTTTGCTAGTCCTCATTGACTACATTATCAGATGGTGTAATAATACAGCATCTGTTTTGATTTCCAAAAGTATCGGATTTAGTAATTCTAGGAATATAATTATTTCAAAAAACATTGCTGTTTTCTCATTTTAGATTTCATGAAAATTGGGTTCTACTTTTCGCTATTCATCATAGTTTCGCATAGGGACTTCCGCGTCAACTTGAAAAACTTACCCCGTAATATGTATTTGCTGGCAGGCTGCTTCTAACAAGTCGCTATTTAAATCCTCGCGGGAAGCCAGTGTCCAGAAGTGGACTTCCTGTGGCTGAAGAGGGCGAGAACAGAGGGAAATTATATGACACTTCATTACCGCAGTGGCAGCGTGTATTCCCCAGAAGGAGCACGCTGGTGTGAGATTTTTAGTTTGAAAATTCCGTTAAGCTTTGCCTTCGACTGTAATTTGTGCCCGGAATGGCGATAGGTTTACTCCTACCACACGTTTAGGGCTGAAATAAAAGTTCGCCGAACTGGATGGATCAGTTATCACCTCTACTTACATCATCAGCGAAGCCGACGTAAGCGTGAGTGTGAATAAAATTGATAAATAAATAGTAGTAATAAGGAAAAAAACAATGTATCCTCATTAGTTCCTTTGTAAAAATAAAAGGCACTATTGAGACTGAACACGGACGGGGCTGCTTGGGGTCACTGTGAACGTGAGTTTGTCAGTCTTTGCGTCTCTTGCGGGCCTTCTTTTGTTGTGTAGTACCCACGGCAGACGCAGGGTGCGCGGTGGGCGCGGGGCGCGTTGTGGGAGCGGGGCGCGTTGTGGGCGCGGGCTGAGTTTTCCGTGCGACACGCCTTGTGGACGCGGACAGAAAAGCTGCGGGAGCAGGTTGAGCAGCTCCCTTGCCTTTACTTCCCTTCCTCTTTGCCGCCCTTGCCACTACGAGTGGGGGCCGGCAGGCTTTGCTGCCCCAGACTGGCCAGCTTTTGACGACATATTGTGTGCATCAGTTGCGAGGGCTGGAGGGGAGACGTGGTTCTGGCGGCAGCTAAGTCTCGTCGGAGGCAAGACAGGTATCCACCATGTTGGGTATCTGCGTTTTAGACTCGGCCATTTATGCCATCTCCGCCTGGAGACCGAAGTTCTACTAATCGTGACGAACGTTGATGGCGCGCAGTCGGGCTACTTCTACCCCAGCTTAGCGTGCACCCCTGATACGGACTGGTCAGCAATGGCCAATAGATCTGTTGGACGAACTTGTTGAACGAACTGGCTAGTGGAGCTGCTGCCCACGAAGTGTGACAGGTTACCTGAACCAAGACCTTCGCCCGACGAAATCTATTGACTATGACTGACCAGCCCGTGTCGGAGGTGCACGCTAAGCTAGGCAGAGGTAGCCTAACTGTGTGCCATCAACGCTCGTCACGTTGAGGACAACGTTGGTCTTCGGACGGTAATGGCTCTATTGAGGACACAAATTGCTGAGGCTTAGATGCGGATACCCAACATGGTGGATGCTTGTCTCACCTACGTCAAGATTCAGCTGCCACCGGAACTGCGTCTTCACTCAGCCCTCGCGACTCGTGCACACATGTCGCCGCCTAAATCTGGCCCGTCTGGGGCAGTAGAGCTTGCTTTCCCGGCATACGTGGTGGCAGGGGCTGCGAAGAGGAAGAGAAGTACAAAGACGAGCAACCTGCTTCTGCAGCCTCTCGGTTCGCGTCCACAAGGCGTCCCGCGCCGAAAACGCACCCTGCACCCACGTCTGCTGTAGTTACCAAGCAGCACAAGAAGGTCCGCAAGAGATGCTAAAACCAACAAACTGGCGTCCAGAGCGAACTAAATTAGCGCCGTCTGCTGCCATTAGCCCCAATCTACATGTCCTCAGAGTGGACCGTGGTTCGAGGTGGCAAAAAACGGCGCAAACCTGCGCAAGGACGAGTGCAGTCGCAGCCTATGCAGGGCACAAAGCTTCCCGCACGGTGCTCCGCGACTGTCGGCTCCTGTTCACGCCCGGATCTGTAGAGAGTGGTCGCGCCTATGACCGCATCGGTGCCGAGGCCCAGGCGGGCCGCGGCATTGAATAGATTGATAAAATGGCATGGAAATATATCATTGATTTGATGTAAAACAATTGGAGAATAATATTCTTATTGATCGAAACCGAGTTTCATTCTTAACCAGAGTTTTACCTTTCCTAGATTTATGTTTATATTGTTATAAAACGCCATTTACACGAGGAGAGTTCCTCGCGACGAGAATCGTATGCTATTATCGCATGACATAACCGCCATAGATTATCGTGTTCTGACAAATGTTTACACGATGCAACTTATATCCTTACGATAATCGTATCTTCGAGGCGAGAAACTCTCCCCGTGTAAATGGGGCTTTAAGAGAGAGAACCAAATGATAATCTCAAGGCCATTCCTTACACTATTAAAACTACATTACATAAGGTGATAACTAATATCTTACCATTCTGATAAGGTGCCAGAAGGTCCCGTATCTGGTTGGTGTTGGTGCACAGCTCCACCGCAGACACTCTCACGGAGAACCGCGTGCCACACTTATGGCGTTGCTCGGATATGCCACGGAACAGCCACGCAATGGCGCACGGTATAGCTCCGAGGTTAGCCGCCGCGTCAGGTCGCCCCAGCATTGTGTGGGATTTACCTAAACAGACATAAAAGTTGAGTGAAAGTGTGTGGCGTCTTTAACATGTATGGGTTATATTCATTACATAGGTACATTATACCTGACCGTCAGACACATTGAAATAAAACTATTTTTACAATTGTAACAGTCACAGAGCGGATGACTAATACCTCAGTCCGCCCCGTGACCACGAAAGCTGAAAAGCAATCGAAACGTCGGGAAGTTAAAAAATGCAAAAATTAAACCAAATCGCGATAAAATCCGTAAAAATAATTTTATTTCAATGTGTAACATTCGCGTAAATCTAAGAAACCATTACGTCAGACACATCCTGATACTCATAATACTACAGTCTAATGAATCATAACCTTAATACCACTATAGATAGATAAGTGTGATGTGTAACAGAAGTTAAAAGGTGAGAGTTCAGATTTTTAAGGGACGAATTTATTCTTACAATTATTGGTACATATATCAGTTGTATATATATATGTTGTATATATAACAATAATATCATATTAGGTAGTGGTAGTAGTATTCCACGTACACAGTGGTGTAAATCCCGACGTACTGACCCACAATTTAAAACCGACACAATCTAATTTTGTACAATAAGGTGGTTACAAGTTAATCTCTTCTGAGCTATCATACCCTGATAACATAACTTTATACATACAACAACAGATAATCCCATTCAATGTTGTGAGCTAAGACGAAAAACTCAGTAGCGTATTGTTTCGTAAACGTATCACGTATAAAAAAGAAAATATTTTTTAGGATGAACGTGACTTTTCGGGCACATCGACTGATTGGCACAACGGTTGAGAACTTCTCTTTCTTCTCAGAGGCTTGCAGATTCGAATCTTCTATGTATTACTCTGACCCTTATTTTTTGTAATTAAACGTTGCCCCGCACTAGGTTTAGTTCTGGCTCTTAAGTGATTACAAACACAAAAATTACAAATCTGCAACACATCTACATCCCTGATTTGGGCAAATATAATTTTATATATGGGCCGAAAAAACATTAAGTATAAATGTATCCATGAATTACAAAGCATTGCTTGGCACTCCACAACGCTCGCCATCCCAAGACATAAGATTTTAAGTCTTAATATGTCCGGTAGTTAAGAGTAAGCCAGAGGGTTACAATGTTCTTCAAACCGGAACACAACAGTGCACTGCTGTTTGGTTTGAGAAATAGACATTGCGGTGGTACCTACCTAGGCGGCTTCTCACATATGAGAGACCTACCACCAGTAAGATGTATCCGTGATACCTACATCAGTAAATTTTACCATGAAATTATGATTAAAAAAAAACCGATAGCAGTATAAATATATTTACATTGGAATAATATTTTAAATGCAAATGAAACCTGAGAATGAGTTGAATGCAATAATGAAAAAAGTTTCCCAGTTTCCACGATGTTTTCTTTTACCTCAAAGTTTTACTTTAAGTCTGGCGAATGTATTTAAGAAATTTATTATGCATTATTTAATTCTCTCTATATAAGATCTGTGTTAATTTTCTTTATATTTTAAATATTTATGCTTATGGTATCGATAGGAAAAATATGTAACCGAAATCATACTAAGTTATTGATTACCTACTTTCAGCAAGAACGATGTAGTACACGTGTTTTAAGGTTTAGATTTTTTTTATTAAATTTCAAGACGCGAACATTCTTTTATCGATATTATTATAATTTAGTCCGCTAGTTTTTTGCCAAAAAACTCCTGATAGAAAAAAGTTAATGAATGTATTTGCTTTGTCAATAATTCATGGAATCGGTCAAAACGCGTAAGATATTTCATTAATCCTTATGCTAATACTTATTCGTAGATGCATTGAAAATGCAATAAAAATATTACTCACCCTGGGTATCGACTTTACGACCTCACGACCCATAGATTTATTAACCAATAAAGCGATACAAATAACCACGCTAATACCATCACACGTAAACTTATTAGCGAGCTATTAATAAGCCGAACGAGATACAAAATCAATTACCAACTCCTCGGAGTTCCGGGATAATCCTTTTGGCAGAGATAACACTGCGGGTGAACAATACATCTATATAAAACTATTCGTGAGTAAGTTTGTACTTTCACCATTTCGATCTTTAAGGAGTATTTTTGGAAATATTTTTCGCATACTCTATTTTGAGAAATTATTGAGAATTTATGTGAGGTAAATAAATCTAGATAAACTTGCTCGAAACCAAATATTTTTATTTTTATGTATCGGTTCCATCCGTCCGTTTTAGGTTAACTTGGTGAAATAAACTTCCAGTACGTACATAATATAGGCGATATATACGAGATTCGTGTCTAGCAATGCATTTACCTAAATCTGAATAAATCCTCCCTGTCTTTATAGTTAAGAGATTTTTAATGATTTCCAAATTGGCGCACTTTTTATCCTTACTCCACCTAATATCAAATTTAATCCGCGCGGATTGAACGCAAGCAAACTCGCGGCATACACAGCGTTCGAAAGTACGAGCGCACTTAATACGTAATCTACGAAGATTATGGCTTCAGGTCGAACACGAAAGTTTGCCGAGAAACGTCGGCTCAACAGAGTTTGCTTTAGAAATTGTTTCGGTAACGGTGTAATTTTAACCTCGTTTTAATTATTGTTGGATCAACGTTAAGTGCGCGTAATCTTGTTTAGATTAATTCTGTGGGAGATTTGTGCGGTGTCTGATAACTCTTTGCGTCGAGAGATTAAGGTTAAGTATTGGTATTATTGTGATTTATTACTTATTCGTTATTAGTAAGTTAATTATTTAAATATTGAGGATGTTTGTGAGTGATACGCTCGTTTTACGGTGTACAGCAGTTTTTTTTACAGCTAAGTAGTCAACTTATATCTTGATTGATAATATAAATAGAAAAGTTTTGGGTATAACTGTTTTTTGTATATTTTTTTTGGGTTTGGCGGATTCACATAGTATCGAAATTCTTATAGAGGTCCCTATGGTATGCGGGTTTCTTCACGACGTTTTTCTTCACCCTTGAAGTGGGTGGTAATTTATTGAAAATACACAATTACTTTAATTGAATTCGAAGCTGCAACCACAGTGTCGACAGTCCGGTTAGTTACCAACAATTTTTGATAAGGCAGATAAATAGTGTCTAGACAAAAGTAAAAATATACGAGATAATATAAAACATTTGATAATCATTGCCAATCTTGGTAAGTATCATCATAAAACTAATTTGTCAAGAAAATAAATGATTATATTTAAATGTTATAAAATCACGCTACAGGCCTATGGTCAGCAGGGGACATCCTGTTGCTGAATAGATAGATAGGTAAATAGAAAATCACGCTATGATCTAAGGTAGCGATGTAGAAATCAAAATGTATTCCAAAAATGTATATATTCAAAGTTGAAAATCCGCAGACCACACTAACTACTATTATCGATAAAGTTACTTAAATAGAATTTATTTAACACGATCGCTTCAGGAGTTAGCATTATGACTGAAGTTAGAAACTCGTCGAGTAGTTTATTGAAATGCAAAATTCTCACCTTATCAAAGTTCCAATTAAGAGGTTCCCAGTGTAAGCTGTTTGGATGCTAATCCGCTTCGATGCTAAGTCGGAGTACTTCCTACATAACTTATCGACGGTTTATAAATACTCAGACCGTATATTTAACAAGCTGTTGTGGCGTTAAATAGAATTCATCCATATTAATGGAGAAAACTGATTTCTGTTTCAGATAATATGTGGTTAAGTCAACATTATTTCCAGCCACGAGAAATGAATTGCTGAACAAAGGCCTCTAAGAATCTTTACAGTGACAGTAATAATAAAAATATTATCTGCTTAATTTGTTTTATTTCGTAGTCTTGTTGGTCGTAAATCGGTTGTTGATTCAAATATTACTGAGGTTTTAGGTTTTGAAAATTTAATATAAGTTGATTGGGACTAGGACATGTGCCGGGGATGGCAATAGGTTCGTGCCTTAACAAATATTCAGACTAAAATAAGCTCAGCAAACTGTCTTTGACACTAGTGGCTCTTCTCCCCACCCTTCAGAGATACAGGCTTAAGGTAATGTATGTATGTGATTAGTTATTGTAGTCAGTCAAGCATCTCATTCACAGAAGCTTAGGTACTTCCAATATCCATTAGTCCAGATATCAGACTTAAAATTAATGTGTGAGAGAGCATTAAGTGTGGCTAAATAATATGGTACCTAGGTGAGGAAGCGGATTAAACTGTACGACGTCTTATACGATGCTACCGCTGCGATGGTAGATGAATTTACATAAACGTAAGTAAACATACGCCATTGAAAAGTAGCCTTACAAATAAGGAGAGCCCCAGGTCAGTCAACGGGCTGTAGGGAAGGCATTTCTGGGTATTTTCCAACGGAGAGAGAAAATAAAAATTGGCGACGTAACCTAGTGGATGGATGCAATGTCCCGGAAAGAGCAGTGTCCGAAATCCACCCGTAAATTAGACATACGGCTTAATAAAGAATGCGGGAAGTCGCAGGAACGGGCCGCCGTGGAAATCCTTGATGAGGCCTAATTTAAGTAGTGATTTTTCTGAGTACTACAGACAGAAATCCAGAATATTTTTAACAGGCGGTTAAAATCGCGATGGACGATTTGACTGGTTCGAATTCAAAGCACACGCATCAAAATTTTCCAAATTACGTGTTATATAATAACTATTTGTACTTAATTATCACTAACTATAATGGCAAAGAAAAACATCGTGTATGCTTACTGAAAATTATTCACAATTCTACAACTTCAATGAAACGCACCAACCCTCACTAGGTTAGCATGAGAGATGAGAAAGATAGCATTCATAGAGATGTCCTATCCTTGCAGAGGGATGTACATATAAATTCTGATAATTAAAGTACTTACCAAGTCCTGCGTGTCCGAAGCAGAAGAGGCAACCGTCCGTCCCGTTGATGACTGCGTGGATGACGTCAGTTAGCGCGCTCGAGCATATCTCAGTCTAGAACAAAACAAACCATTTTAATGACTAATTAACACATATCGTAGTTGGAATACCCGTAAGTTCTTTCAGATGATGATTCCATTAAGAATCAAATGGTACGACAAAGTGAATATATTACGAATGCCCATTGCCCTTTTATAGCATATCGTATTTGGGACATCCGAAGTTGGTGAGTTTCAATTAGGAGCATCATATATCTTTCGATACAAGGTCCTATTTGGGGACGAGAAAATGACTAAAATGCACCTGTTTGCAAGTGCACTGCATTCTGGATACTATTCAGAAATAACCATCCATATAATTATATCGAGCTGCTTTATAACTTCCACAGATGGTATACTTGCAAGAATCATTGTCATGGCTTATCGACCATTGAGAACGGTGGTCGCTATCTAGGCGGTACGAACCATCACTAACAAAACGGCCACCCAGACATTTGTCTTAGCCTATTTGTTTTGGTTGTAATGTAGGATTAAATTAGTAGCCGGTCTAACCTAGCGATATAATCAACACGGTGTCTGTCGCAATTCTCCTCTGAAGAGCTGACGGTAAGGGAACAAGTGTAAACAGTTTTCGATTTGTAGAGACACCTGTGAATAATGTATATGCGGTGGTTGCTATCTGTGCTGGTATGAATACCTTAGTACCATTAATATATTAACATGTTATCGCTCAAGAAAAATAAATGTGAATATATTTCTTATCCTTATAGTAATTATCGCATGTCAGTGTAGGGTCGGCGCGACATGATTTTTAACGTAAACATGTTGGCTAGCTCCCTGATGGTAGCCCATTCTATAAAATATCCAATAAAGGTCATACGTGTTATTTTGAACCAAGTAGCTCACGCAAAATGTATTGCCCGACTTGAATAACCTACAACCTTATGGTTTAATCATACTTCCTGGACGAATGTGTGTCTAAAGAAATATACAGGGTATATCAAGACTGCAGCCGAAAACGAAGCCAGGTGGTAGTATACATATACGCGGTATATGTATTAAAATAATCAGAAATTTAATCAGCACCAATTTAGCAATTAACGCAACATTTTAATGAAGAGAGCCAAATTGATTGAACAACCTGTTACCCCACTTTATTAAGGAATTAAACGTTTTCAATTAGCGGGTCGAGACGGGATCATTAAAATTTCCATTCAAAACAATTTCAGTATTTTCTTGATGAAGTTACCTTAGCACCCATGGTTTGTGTCACCATGGTTCTTTTAATATGATGGACAATTTTTCATAAGTGGTGGGTAAATTGACTAGGGGAACAATGTTTTAATCGAGTTTAGTAAGTTAAGCAGGACTTGTTTTTGACACTTTATGTGGCAAAGTTGGTTAAGAATGTGGATTCCATCCCTCCACTGAGACAATGATTTGAGTGCTTTAAAAAATATTTATTTAAGCTTGGGAATACCCAAGTTCTGAAAGTATATTTTACTCAAAATAGTAAGCTCAAAAAACTGTGCTCTCTTTATAAAAAAATTATAATACATTACTTCAAAATATATTGCTTATTAAAAAAAAAACAAACATCGCCTTTTATCACAAAAATATTTGTTCATAAATTTTTGTCAGCGGTGCACGGAATTGTAATCACTCCATTCGTGGGTTCACCATATATGTACATAAATGTATGTCAGAAACGCATACTACTATGAAGGAAGATGCGCTTCGTCGCTAAAAAAATTCCATCGCTACTCGGAACATTATGTGAGACTGTGCGTGTATTTTTTTCTTATATTTTATAATGGAATAAAATAACCTATTGTACTCTGCTGCTGTTGATGTACCTAAAAGGAAATAAAACGTGCGGCAACATTTCATCGTAATATTTCGTGACCCAATTTCGGCTATACGCGTGTTTCAAAGAGTTTCAGGTTGGCTACGGTAAATATATACCCAATCAACTTTGGATAAAATTAAATTTCCCGGTAAGGTACCTAATTAAGTAGCGTGAAGGGCTTAATTATTAAAAACATTTTATAAACCGCTTATTAAGTATGGATAAAGGGTTCCATTATTTTTACTTTATTAAATGTTTTATGGGAAAAACTAAATTAAATCGGTTTGACAATATCTTATAAATATAGCGTTTCGTAATCTCAAGAATTCCTGTTGCTGTGATAATAACAATTTTCCTTTTTGTGTGTGAAAATACATTGCGTAAATAAAAAAATATTATGATAATAACTATACATCGAAACAATTTTTATTATAAAATATCCTTACAGGTTTAAAAGCGATGGTGACCCTAGTCGAGTCTAATCTGAGTGCTACACCTTAAGTCCTTTTAATTATCTGCGAGCCCGGAGCGGAAAGAAAATAGCACGGCCGCCCGGCGCCGTAAACATGAGCCACTGGGCGGAATTTAATAAATTATTCCGTAGATTATGGTCACCCCAGACCGGTGAAAACCCATTCGCTGCATTTTACTATTAATACTAAGTCTTGATCATTGATTTTGTAGGCAGGTTCCTACAATTTTAAAACGAGATATGTTAACTTTAAAAAAAAAATTAATTGGTATTTTTTTTCGGAACTTTTAGAGGCTTAGAAAAAAATATCAGGTGCCGTACACATAATTACTATGCAGCAGAATTTATTTTAGAATTAAGATATTAAATTGTTTTTGTCAATGTTGTAATTTCTTGTGGTCGTGCGTAATACTATATTTTAATTATATTGAATCTATTTTTGTAACGAAATAATATATATTACCTTTCAATATTTGATTTGTATGAAATATGAACAGGTTATAACAGGTTCAGGTGATAGAATCGTCAACACTAAAGCAATTAAATTTTGTTATAACGGGACGACGTCACCAGATTACAATGTAATTACGCTTCGCGAGGGTCCCACGATGGACTGAGGTGCTTAAGCTCATAAGCCTGCGTCGGGCCGACGGCCGGCCGTGTCCGCTGAATTATTACACGGATAAATTCAATAAGTATACGTATACTTGAATGATGAAGTGGCTAAGGTACTGTGTTTTGTAGCATATTGTGATTTAATCACAAAACATTTGTAGAGTGTTAGGCTCATTTTAGTAGATCATAAAGGTGAAGATCTGTTCCAATTCAATTGGGTAGCGAAGAATATCTCGGATAGACAAGATCAACAAAAACAGGTTTAATTGCAAGCATTCCTTATTTATTCTTTTCAGCTGAATAGACCATTTACCATTTTTGTTCAATTTATTTGTCCTTTATGAATTTTATAACCAGTTAAACCTTAAAACGGTCCCATTGCGACACCATAAAAAATTAAAACCATTATGTTTTCAGTGGCGAATCTTATCGAAGTGAAATCATTAAAGCTATTTGCAGTTCTAAAACAACGGCTGAGGAAAATACGGGATTATGTAGAGTGCATTTTACTCGAGAATATTGTAGAGGTAAGAAAGAAATCGCAGACTTTCAGCTTATTATGTAAGCGATATCGGGCAAAGTTAACTTTAAGGCAGGACTGGGAATATGCACACGAGCTTACATTGGTTGAATTTTCAAAAGCAAGATTTATACGGACACTGGATTGCCTCCTGGGATTGACTTCAGACCGGGCACTTGACTTACCAATTGTGTTAGCGCAAGTCATAGTTAGCATAGTCAATATATATTAATTTTATTTTGTAAGATTTAAGAGCAGCTGTTTAGCAGGTCACCTACAATAGGGAATGCTTTTACAGTAAAGATTCCATTTTCTTTGTATTTTATTATTTTAATTAATACTTTTGCTATAAAAATCGAATTCGTTACTGATCTCGAAATCTACCCATTTCGAATTTACATTCCAAGGCTAATAACTCTCTATTTGCTTTAATTTTGAAATCCTCCCAACAAGCCCGTTTGAATGATAGCCAAAAACAGGAGCCGCGCAAATAATCAACCCCAAAGCGGTGGCTTTACGAATGTAATTATAATTTGGTGTAAACGAATGGCTGGGGTAAATCAGGCCACATTCGGTACTACATAAAGAGGATTAGCCGATATTAGCCGGATTGTCGTTGCATCGTGCGCTGCAATAATTTATGCTCGAACATTTACAAATTACCGATTCCGGATTTGTTAGTTTTGAATCATTGAGCTGCAGATTGTTTGTGTGTGAATTATATTGATTCTATTGGGTTTTTAGTTGAAACTAGTGATAGGTGTATAACAGAGCTTTAATTTCTATAATCATGACTGTAAGTACTAGTAGGAATAATGTAATTAAAAATGGTCGGAAAATCATAAAAAAAATATTCATATTTTTTAAGCGTTAAACATTATTTATAAGTTATCTTATTTAGTAGCCGAATCCAGGATCTTGCAGTTTATCGAAACAAATCTTCATCCGAACTATGACAGTTGTATTCCCACAACAGGTGCGGGTTTTACTAGTGTCTAGACCATCGGCAAACATATCGATAGTATCGATACTTGTATATCGATGTATCGATAATTGTGCAGACGGTGCACCAGATCACGTACTGTTTAGTATGCGTAGCTGAGATATCTTGAATGGGGTGGAACAGTGCTGCGCCTAGGGGTTTCGAGTCTACAACTCTGACTACCCGAATTATTAATTCGGTAAGTAGTATTTAGTATTCGATAGAATAACTCCAATTATAAATTGTTAATTGTTTGTTGTTACAAATCATTCCAAATATATAAATTATAGACCAATGATAATAAATGGGATAGTAATAATGCATTAAAATATAGACGTTTTTTTTTTTTCAGGGACATCGCAGTATTGTGAAAAACACTGAACACAAGTAGTAAACACTGAACGCATTAGTTAGGTAATTAGATCTACAAAACACGGAGTTTCATTCCGTTGAAACACGTATTAAATAAAACGTTAGGGACTTCGACTTTGAGTGCATCGACACCCAGCTTCAGCGCAGCTCCCGAGTGTGCGCGAGTAAAAATAAACAACATCTAATTACTCGGCAAGAAGGAGGAATTGAAACGCGGAGTTGGAACACAGCTTATAGTGGCGAGTAATTTCTCGTTAAAAATATACGTGAAAATGTTCAAACTGCCAACGGGAAAGTTGGTGATATCCGAACACTGCAGGCCGTTTAACAATTTAAACATGGAAACTCGCCGGTCTGTCGTGCCGACATTTTTGGTGCATGAAATTCAGTAAAGTATGGAAGAGAGCGACAGCGGCGGCCCCCGGTGGCGCAAGTGTAGAGCGCGAGCAAAAATTGCACCGCATGTTGTGTATGGCCTATTGTTCCCATACATTCATACCGTGAAGTTTGCGACCCAGAGATGGTGGCGCACTCTAAAATGAGGGAGTAAAGCTTAGCGAGTCTCTAGGGGATAGCTTATTTTGCCCCATAACTAAATATATCATTATAAATAGTTTGATATGTGTATAGTTTAAGTGTTAATAAGTAAACTCGTAGACGCTAGAAGTAAGTCGGCTACACTTGCCTAGTCCAATATGGGACACATTGACTCGACAATGGCAGCATTGCTACTCGCAAACAACCACAATGCTTCGGGAATCATAAACGCTCGAACGATCTAATATCGATCTAATATTCGTAACACTAGTCAAACTTGTAGTACGAGTAATCAAAGGTATGTACTGCTTGAACTTCAGACCTCGGCCTAGACTGACATTTCCGTTCTTTTTTTTCCACCCGGCCGGAAACGAATATTTTACCAAAACCAAACCAAATAGAAAAAAAAAACACTATAACTTCCGTAACACCGTTTTGATTTACAAAAAAAATTAACACTATCGTTATTGAAATAAAACAAATTTCTACGAGACGGATAGTCCGCCCCGTGACCACGAAAGCTGTAAAGCAATCAAAACGTCGGGAAGTTAAAAAAAAATAAAAATTAACCAAATCGCGATAAAATCCGTAAAATATAGTTTTATTTCAATGTGTAACATTCGCGTAAATTTAAGAAATCACTATCATTATTTTCAAGTACATAATTCAATTTGGGCCTCTCACAACTTGCGCCAGTCGGCATGCGAAGCTTCATGTAGTAGTAGTTGAGTATTCTCTTATTTTTGCCAAGGGACGCCTTTGGGAGAGCCGCGTGCAGCCCGCTCGCGTCACATTAAATTTTATTACACACTACACTGCCACTTATTCCATATATTGCTTTATTTACGTGCGGTAAGTAAAATAAGGTTAGCTAAAACACTGTGTGGGTAATACATTAATTTATTTTATACTGGTATGTAAAGTGACCGAAAGACCGGACAAACGTAACGGACGTCGCTCATTAAATTCAGGGTTGTCAAAATATAAATGAAATATGAGAGGCTTGGGCAGAAAGTGGGCATTCTACTTTCATCTCCGTGTTGGGAATTGTGGGACTACAAGCCCCTTGTAATGTCCTATTCCTAGAACTCAAGCAACGTATAAATTGTAATAATTTACAACTGTACATTAGAATACAATTAACTTATTCATTACTTTAAGGTTTATTTTCCAAAAGATTGGTAATTATTGGTCAAATAATATGTTTCTTTTAACCTACGAATATTGCTTATTAGACGATTGGAAAATCAAGACTTAGAACTATATTATGTTCGGCATTTAATAGAGTTCTATTGTATGGGAAGGAACTGTTCTATAAGTATTCAAGTTAAGTCATTTAGACAGGTGATGATTAAACTATTTTCGTTTGTTTATTTTATTTCTAAATGATTTCGCGATTTCACGGCGTAGGTTGGTGCATCGTGATTATTTCTATTCTCCCAGAAAATATTTGTTTATGATTTTAAGATATGTGGGTAAAGCACGTTTTGTACATCTACAAATAACTTTGAAATTTGAAAGATGTGGTATCTTTGTATCTTTGTTGAACTAATTATTTTAATTTAAAATTTCACAAATCCAAACATTACATCTTCATGAAGGTCTAAGTTTATTGGATTTTGTGTGCCTGAAAATTATAATAAAAACATTGCATGTACTACGGGCGTGTTGTTACCTATCTGTATTTGTTGTTGCAGCATCAGATCAATCTACACACGCCATTGACTGTAGGCAAGCGCTCCCGGTGGAGGTGGCTTAGCTTAGCTTATCGTAAGCGGCGGCATTTGGCAGGCTCTCCGGACACGCATTAGTGTCGCGTCCAAGTGCCCTCCATTGCAACATCTGTTATGTGCATTGTTCAGGGAATCGAACTTAGTTGAGGAAGCGAATTTCGTGTTCCGGGTCTAATATTGCGGTCGTTTATGAGCACGTTTGGTTATAGTAACTGATTCAATAATGCATTAATGTATTGGCAACGTAAATTCATACTACTAACCGATAACATGTCTGCGGTTTTGTTAAAGTGACAATTATTTGCACGAATACTAAGTTCTCAGGAGGGTTATTCTATGATCTGAAACGAAGTTTGAATGTTCGAACGTTGTATGTAAAACTGTACGTATGTGCTTAGGTACTCCACAAAATGTTCGAATCCTCTATCGTACGTCGTAACCATAGACTAAGTTCGGAGTTAATGATAATTGTCATAGATGATTGTACTGATTTTTAGACGTCGAACATACGAACTTCTTTTCGGACTATAGATTAACCCCCTATTTATTTATTTTCCCACTTTTTAAAGCTATTGCTCTAGTACATTTAAAGGGATTTAGCTCTGAGCAGATTAAAAATATGCGCATCGCTTCACTTGTAATGTTACAAACGTATTATCAATGAGGTACAAGTTGCAGCTTAAATAAGCCGATTCGCCTAAGTGGTGCCGTAGTGGCAAGGAGATTAGTTAAATTACCGAACGCCTAAAAATGATAAAACCTCAGCTTATCTCTTCATTTTCAAATACTCTTTCTTGCAGATACATCTTTTAGTGTGTGTTCACTAACGTCCCTTCCCATGAGTGGATTATTCGTGAGGCCGCTTAAAAAATTCTAATATGTTATTTTTCTGTCTTTACTTGTAACTATAATCACAGTTGCATGTACGTAGATACTATCCTTACAGATAGAGGATTCCAGACTTTATTATTATTATTGTCTTAGTCCGAAGATATAAAATGCTCAGTGTTTGGATTCCAATTTCCATTGTCTAGATCGAGAACGGGAAATGTTTTGCATGAGTATACTTTGGTACAAAGTCATCACACAGGACACGGCAGCGTTGAAGCCACTCTTAAATGGGGCAGCTGGAGCTAAGTGGTTAGCTCAAAAATAGAGCAGTCGGAAAACAATCTAGGACGAAAAACGCGTGGTGAGCCTTTTGTTCCTAGTTACCTACATATGCCAATTGCTTTTCCGACCTAGCTTTAAATGGCTCTACGGCATTTTGAACAATGATATTATGCTTCTGACAGAATTATAGGTACTTGTATTACATTGCGAGTAATATTTTTTTTTGTATTATAATTTCTGTAATCTAACTTCACCAATCCAATCCCGATAAATTATATTACAAATCGTAAAAAAATCACGCAGTAAATCTTTCAGAAAATGTTTATGTGTTTGTGTCGAAATAATATGCGTCTGTGGTGGACTGGACTCAAAAAGTGTTTGCACCCAGGCGAAGCCAGGTTGGGGCGCTAGTAGAACATAAATTATTTACAGTCAACGTAGGTATCACATAAAAGACATTAAAAATACAAAAAAACCTTATAACGATGTTACCTGTGAGTCATCTTGTGAGAAGATAGCGTCGAAGGCGAACATCTTGGGCGCTGCGACACCAACCTTCCTGTCTTCTGGCGCCGTGGCAGTGCTGGCCACCGCTTCACACAGGCTCACCTGCTTCTTACGCTTGTCCATCGAAAACGTCTGGGATCCACTCGTGAAGGGGCCTTCTCCTGAGGCTCCCACGCGCAGCATCACTTTCACCTATAACAAATTAAAATAATTATAATTTGCTTTCGTAGGTTTTAGTTCATTGTTTTGTCACCCGCTTTATTAGGGAGGGGGGAAGTGGACAATAATTTATTTCCAACTCATCCTATTAATTTAACTTTTTGATTGATTTCGTTGCGGGTTAAAGACAAGTTAGACATTCCCGGAGACTCGCTGAGCTTCAATGCTCAGTGTCATTAAAATGAGTGCCACTGTTGATCCTGGCTTACAGGAGTTGCAGTGGCAGGTGTGAGGGCGGGACAGTCTTCAATTTCGTAGGTTTTAGAAAGATTGAAATTCGATGTTACAACAACACTTTTTTTATTGTAGTATAGTGACTACAGTAGGTTAAGGTTGCAGGCCACTTCCAACAGGTCGACGTGGAGAACTATGGGGGAGGCATATGTGTTGCAATGGACTTCCTGTGGCTAAAGAGAGGGAGAAGAAGTGACTACTACATCTGGTGGTAAGTGTTGGGAGGACCTCAATAAATAGTTGCCATATTTAGGTATTTTAGAATTTCAAAAGATTAATTTTATATCTCACTTTTTAACTCCAATTTTGAAGTCGGTTTTTTGTTGTTATTAAGTACATACCATAACACAGCAATTTAATTAAATATTAGGGTGAGAAATTTTAAATAAAAAAAATTACATGAACTTTGTTACAATATCATGGTTCTACTGTCAAATTTAAACTGTGCTGGTTTGTTTTTGTCTCAACGAAAACACTTCCAAGAGTTGCAAAGTTGTGACAGTCTTCAGTGTTTGCAGAATAAGCTATTTTGCATATAAAGACGTTCTAGTTCCTTGCCAAGAGCGTAAAATCTGGAATTCTTTTGTCTATTAAATTATATATAAAGTGGCATTAGTAGTAGCAATATACTTGAAATTGTTATTTACTTTTTAAACCTTACAAACACGTTTTAAACCTTTTATTTAGGAAGAGAAAAGAAGTCAACCTTCTTTTGTTTTCCGGATCCATTATTAGTTCTAGACTAGTCAAGCAACGAGATAGAAAATTAAATACCTAGGCTTAGTAAGTAGTTGAAAACTTGTCGAAGTGAAGTCAAGCCGGCATAATAGGTGCGACTGGCGCGAGATTATTAATTGTACCCTATTTCGATTGCACTGCAGTTATCGTCGCTTAAACCAGTGTCAAAATGTAACCGAGACCCAGATTCGTGTACTACTTACCGGGGCTAACATTTCTAATGCATAACCTTGTTTAAAATGATATTAAATGTATCATATTAATTAATAAACTTAATCTTTCATACAAAAGGATACAAACAAATTTAAAATAGGTATTGGATGTGGGACTGGTGTCTGATATAGCCAGGGCCTGTGTTTCAGATATTTTATTATAGATATTTATTAATTAGTGGGTAAGTCAATGTTTATCTTGTACCAGTTACGCGAATATCGATTTAGGTTACCTTATTAAATATTACTCGTGGTGTATTGGTTGCCTTCAAAGCTGTATAATTGAGGCATTGTATAAAGGGCTTAGTGTTTGTACACAATGCCGAAGTCAAATAAGCAGTAACCGTATAATACCAGTAATATATGTTATATACTCGTATGTACATAACATATTACGTCCTTACATAATGCGTACGTCGGGCTATTGTGCGGTCTTACATTAGGCTATTTTTACTGTACAGAAGGACGGATGTAGCAGAAAATGTAATGATATTTACCTCATTTTTTTTAGGCATTATGTGGAATCACTAGGTATTATCTATTTGAGGTCACATTTATCTAGTGTTGCGAATTGAATTCATCTACAAATAAGAGAGAGGGCTTAGGTGTTAGTCCACTGCGCTAGCCTATTACGGCTATTACCAGTTTTCCGGATTAACTCATGCAGGTTTTCTCACAATGTTTTCACGGTACAAATGCTTGGTAATTCACTGTCAATACACACATGACGGCGGCAAATCAAAGGCATGATCTGGGATTCAACCATTCAACCTCTGACCATTGTCTCGGCAGATGCGCCAGGTTTGATACTGACAGGCCACGTATTAGGTAGTCTACACTAAGCCTTTATGCTTTTTCGGGATCATAAATAATAGACTGCCCTTTCTTTCTCCTTCTCATAAATCCATCTAATGGTTGTCTGGATAAGGTTACCTTAGTGCGATAAGACCGCCATTTGTACTTTGTTGTTTTGTTCCCAATATACCTTTTGTTATATTTTGTGTACAATAAAGAATATTAATAAAAAAAATTATAAGTAAGTGCGAAATCAATAACAATTCGTGCTGAAGAGTCGAAAACTATAACAATAAATGAGCAGACAAACAACTTGCGGTGTAATGTATCAAATGTGTGGGCCGGTCAAAAATTTCACGGACATAACCGAGCTCGTACAAGCACCCACTAAATCAGAGCTGGACGAACCACACTCAAACAATAGTTCCCAAGTAAATCTGCGCTATTTTCCATACAGGCCCGTAATTGCTTGCATATTGATAAAGTAGGAATTTTGTACTAAAGCCAGTTTCGATTCCAGCATAATTCGATCGGTTCGCCTGGGTGAACTCTATCGAAAATTATGTTGCGTAATACAGGAGTAAGAATGCTCACTCAATTTCGCATAGTTTATCTATCTATCTATTCATAGGAAGTCTACTGCTGAACATAGGCTTCCCCCGAGGATCTCCACAGCGACCTGTTGGAAGCGGTCTGCATCCAGCGACTTCCTGCAACCATTAACCTCCGTGGCGCAGTTGGTTAGACGCCGCCTGTGAAACGACAGGCCGCGGGTTCGATCCCCGCACCGAAACAAATATTTGTGTGATCCACAGGTATTTGTTTCGGGTCTGGGTGTTTGTGAGACCGAAAAGTCTCTCGTAGTTTCTGATACCCACGACACAAGACTCGATCTTAGTGTGGGGTCAGGACTATGTATGTGACTGTTGGGTGTATTTATTAATTTATTAACCAGGTCGTCCGTCGACCGTGAAGGCGGGCGTCCGACACTTCGCTTGCCTGTCCTTCGCTAAATAGTTTCGTTTATTAAATTTCGAATAATTAATAATTGTGACACAACTGTAGTGTTTTGATCAAATGTATTTATAGAAAATTTTGTAAGTCGATAAGTTGCGTTGCTGATAGAAATTCGTATGAAGATAAAATTGCTGTTGGTAAAATAATCTTCAATGGAAGAAAACTCATCATAACTGATGAGTATTGAGATATTTGCGTAAGGGTTCAATTGTGTAGACATTGCCATTTCTCGCCCATAGAGTATACTATGTAATCTGATTTATTCATACCTGATTTACCATTTATCAATTGCAATCTGATCATTGTCCACTTCATTATTCTTTATTTTCAATTTGTTTGCTTTTAAGTAAATTGTATTAATTGAATTTAAAGTTTCCAACGCTAGTTATAATGAATGTTGTATACACCTATAAGGATAGAGCACACTGTCCATAACTTTAGTGTTATAAGTTTTTGTATGTTTTGTGTGTCTGTCATTTGTGTGTCTTTTATATATATAAAAAAAAAAAAAAAATATATCACTTTGTAGCTCTAGAATCTAAAAGTTCCAAATCCGTGCCAGCGTCGGAAACTTAAACGGTAACAATGCGAGCGGGCGTGAGAGAACATCGCTAAATGTTCTCCGTAATGTTTGAATTTGACGGCAGCGAGGCATATTAAGGGGATTGCTTGTAAACACACAGTTATCAGTTGTTAAATATCTGGTGATAAGCGTAACATTTTCTAATTTCATTGTTAGAGTTATTTCGGCCCGTATATTTTTTTTATTGCGTTGAATGTACATTGTAACCAGAGTAGCTACTAGACTAATAAAGACTTAACATCTTATGTCTCAAGATGGCGAGAGCAGCGGAAAGCCAAGCATTTCTTTGTTATTCATGGTCCATGAGCAGTCGTATCGCTTACTATCAGGCGAATGGCATGCTCGTCTCGACATACTTTGCAATATAAGACACCTAGTTTCGCAGCTCATATACGTACATATTATGTATATGCTGAGAGGAGACGATACACGAATTAATTTGAATTTTTCTCTGATTTTAAACCCTATACAATATGCATTTATATGGGATACAACAAACACTAATCTTATAAAATTCACCAACCCGCATTGAGGTAGCGCGGTAGAATGATGTACAATCACTAGAATAATGTAAAGTAAACAAGAGGTTAGCTAAGGGCTTAAGATGTCTTCAAACCGGCACACGAAGGCCTGCATTCTACCGAGAGTATTTCGCGAATGTAATCAAAATGAGCTTCACTTAAGAACATTGACGCACCCTTAAAACATTTTACAGACTAGACACGAAACAAAAAAGCTTTTTAAAAGCAAAATATTTACAAGATCGGTATGGCACGTGGAACATCGCGCCGCAGCCTTGCAAACTTGCCAGATAATATTAAATTTTGATTAAATTTGGCGGCGCGTCATACAGCCACTTTTGCGCGAAAGTTCGTCGCCAGTTGCATTTTATCGCTGGTTGTGACGTCGAGTTTTACGTTCAAGTAGTTACGCGCGGTCGCGTCTCACTAGCGCGCCGCGTTTACACCCAGCCACTCGATGGAATCTAAACTATTTCGTGCCTTGCTAAACGGCTTCAGATGAGCTGGAGTACGTATAAGTGGATATAGTTGAGTTAAAGCGCGGGAGTATTCTAGTTTGTACGTGCAACTACGTTTAATTAGTTTTATTTTTTTCTCTGCTTCGAATATAAATGCCTACCCATGTCTCTTTAATTTTGGTCAGGCAAGCTTAATTTTCTGAGCCTTGCACGGGTAGGTACCAATTTTTTTATCTAACTACACCCAAACACGAAGCAAACAGTTACGTAGGGAGTGTGCTCAATATCTCAATAACAATAAAATAAGCGCATTGTCTTTCCATTGCCATTACTATTTGATGCATCATCCACCAAAACTTCTACGACAATATTCCCCGCTTAAAACTGACGTCTGCCACACTGACACCTGTCACACTGACAGCTGTCACTGAAACGTCGCTCATGACTCGCTTGCACATTGTGTGCAAACGAGGCTCAAGTTACGTAGCTTGAGAGTTTATGTCGCTAATCACGCTTCGTGTAATTGGCCCAGAATTAATTACACCTGTTTTGTCGGCTTGTGTCACTAACTTAACAGATTAGTGGGAATATATGTGTCAGTTTAGCTATAAAGGGATGTATGTTTGTATGTATTTACGTGGGATGAGTTAAGAGGCGTCGCGCAGAGTAGTTTCTTGGGTAAAATTAGCTTAAATATTGGGTTCATATTAAACTTTAAGCGCTCATTTGCTTTAACTATGGCAGTGTCGTTACAACGGTTCGGCACATTAAAAATTATCTCTCACACTAATGTTATCTTTGTTATAACCCATCGAATAAGGGATCCAAAATATTATATACTGACTAATATAATATCAAAATAGATATTCACTTTTAATATACTTTGTGGTTCACAAACTCTTATATACCGGCACTCTTATATACGAGTAATAATAATAATTGCATTGCATTATTATCACAGAATTAAAACAATTGAATCCAGAGAAATCTCACCAACACTTACTTGACAGACTAAAATAAGATTATACATACATACATACATAAACTCACGCCTTTATCCCAGAAGGGGTAGGCAGAGGCGCCACTAGGACACCCACATTTCGCCTTGTATGTTCCGTCCCATGATGTGATAGGGGGCGAGCCTATCGCCATATCGGGCACAAATTCCGGACTCCGGGCTGATAATGAATAGAAAAACCCAATACCACTTTGCCCGACCCGGGATTCGAACCCGAGACCTCAGCTTTGTAGTCGTACCGTAATACAACTACGCCACCGAGGCAGTCATTATTATTATAACTGTAAATAAACACGTTCAGAGTTAACACTGTATCATAAACTCATTACATATGTACATAATATGTACTTAGCGCTAAACAAGAACACCCGACGTCAATTACCAGTGATTAAAATTCAACTGGCATCTTGGAAATACGTTAATATTTCATAAAATAATTTCACCTTCCCCTGTGATTAAATATTAATTTGCAAATGCCGGCGCGCGGGTGACAGTGGCCCGGTGCCTGTCAGTCAGACGGCTTACCGGATTTATCAACCGGGCGGCGGGTTCGAATCAAACGCTCCATTGGCTGCAAATCCTTACCCTAATTGAAATTTAAAAGCGTTTTTGACTGGCCCCGTTTTGTTGTTCGTGCTTTGTAAAAGGATATGCGCTCTTAGCGCGTGTTTTTCATCGAGGGTTAAAAACAGCGTAAACGATAAGCAGTTTTCGATTAATAATTTAACTTGTTTTGCAATTGAACATTATCAAAATGTAGTTGAAAGCACATATGGCCTAAAAATTGCATTACACCTAGAGAAAAGTAGGGGAAAAGAAACGCGGTACTTACCTATAGGAAAATAAAGTTTGAAACATAAACGAAAGGAGAGTGGGTAATCTCGACCCTACAGTGGCGAGACTTGAACATTATAGATAACATGTATACCTATGTACGGAGTCAAGACCAAACCAATAATAATCAGCATTACGTACATCGATTAACCAGCATCCAGGTGTAGCCTGCACTAACAAGGTCCATTGTTCCACCTGGTTAACGCAATCACGACTTCAGCGCAGCGCACTATGAATAATTCAACCAATGGAGCATTTCGCGTATTAGTAAGACATAAGCTAGGTAATTGTGTAATGGAATTTCCCGATCATTAATTAGCACCGACTCGCCTCCTGCTAGCGCAGATTAGCTAATCAATAGATGAGCGCGTGACGGCACTGCGAAACCTTGTTAGGCCTATCAAAGGGTCGATTGTGAGTAATATTTATATTTTGTCGCTCAATTCAGGTATACTATACTGGCATAAATGTAGCTTCGAGCCCAAGTAAAATATCTGAAGCTTCGCTCACTTTAATGGAAAATGAAAAAAAAAAAAAAACCGAGGAAACCTGTATACCAGAGAGTTTTTCACAAAAAACATACACATGGGTACGTAAAGTTTACTAACAGAACGCCCGTGCCAGTGGGACCTACATATGTATAATAAGTTAAGATTAAGCCAATATTATGTAGGTTAATATTTTTGTTTCGTCACGACAAGGACTACAATACATCTCACGGCACAGCTTTCTTCCCCGAGTATACAGCTGTGATCGCTTGTACGAACTGCAAGGCTCATATTTCCATCATCCCTGACTAAAGATTTTTAAATAAGTGATAAACCACGCGGTATGAATTGTAATCGGGGATGGCCTATCAGAGCGCAGTCGTGCCCAGCCGACTGTGGCTCGCTCTGACGGCTAAATCCGCAAATCCTAACTGACGGCAGTTCTGACGTCGCTCCGGTGCTACCTACCCTCGCCATTGTTCTATTGTCTTTATGCGTCACAACTGGCCGCGCTTGTATCAAAGATTTGTTTGTAATGTTGCATTTGGACGAGAACAATGTTTGTACTTTTGGTATAAAACTTCATTGAAGTGTTGCTGTTTTATTGTTGTGTACCAGATGAAAATATATTAATAGCAAAGTCATAACGTAGGCATTTAGTGACTAAAGCATAACTGTCATTCTTGCTATAAAAATACTTTAGGAAATGTTAATTCTGGTATAGTTAATACTACATCTTTATACCGATGTTTATTCTGATACGCTTATCCATAGGAGTTTTAACAACATGCGTATATTAGTTTTTATTCAGCAATATTAAATATTTTACTATAAACGATAATAATTTGATAGCAATAGTGAGTTCTCTTTTATTGCGATCAATGACGACACGAGCATGCCATTCGCTTGACAGTAAGAAATACGACCGCTCATGGACAGTAGCAAAACCTAACAACACCATGAATTACAAAACAATGCCTGGCATTCCACTGCGCTCACCATCCTGAGACATGAGCTGTTAAGTCTCAATATGTCCAGTACTCTGGCTACAATATGCTTTAAGCCGGAACACAATAGTGCATTTACACTGCTGTTTGGCGGAAGAAATAGACGCATATGAGAGACCTACCACCAGTAACGCAAGTATTATCTATTTGTTTACCTGTTTATATTATAGTGCTGCATTTATCTCTGATAAATATGAAAATCCTATTGACGTCATGCAACGAAGCTTTGATCCCACTACAGATTTAGCTAAGCCGTATTATTCATGAACGTCGCTATCTAGTACCAGATAGATATTACATAAGTCGGCTTACCGGTCTATATTTACTTATAAATAAAATAAATGATATCTTAGTTCTAAACATGACCATTATTTTCATATTCAGACTTTAGGTTAATAATTATTAGGCCAAGAAATTTAAGCCGTCTTTCTTTCCATTAATTTATAAAAAATGAGGTTTCAAGTTTCTTTCTTTCTTTCAATCCAATGGAAAATATAACTAAATTGATCGTTCTTTAAACACTAGTCGTAAAACATCACAAAGAAACTATAACATTTTTTTAATAAACCTTATTTGCTCATGAATGTTTTTCCGACAAAAACATCTCTCATAAAGCCTGGTTTGATATAAATTCCATTATTGCTGATAATAATATATATGTAGATGTAATACCAAATGACAAACATCGGGCGGGCGGGAGAAAACAAATCTTGTTGTCAGCGAGCGAAATGGGCCTCGTCAAGTCGCCATCTTTTATTTCACTTTTTTTTCTTGCGGTGTAAACAAGGCAACGGAAAACTCATTTGCCGCCGTGATAGAGATTTAAATTATCTTGTCTGTGTATCTCATGCAAATTTTTTACGAGTGTGTATCAAGGAGGGTATAAATTTACATTTTTTCCTTGAATAAATAGTAAAATTCATTTCGTTGTGGTTAATTTACCGAGGCTGACGTAAACATTAAAGAGGACGAGAAACATCACTGAGTTTTTTATTAGTTGCTGTGGTCCGTCGTAAAGGCTTAAATCTACTGCAACCTATTTCATCATACATATTTTTAAAAGGTTGGCTTAATAGTGTATTTTCTATAAAAAAAGAAGTTATGATTGGCAATGTATGTATATTTTTTTCAACTTTAACCCTTTTATGCAATGATTGCTAGTGAAGGAAAAATAAACAAAACCGTTTTCCGTTTTTCATTCAGCATAGGTAAATAGAGCTTCGACACGTTAATCTCTGAGTAATAAATTCAAAAACGAGTATTTCTGGATTGGATATATAACTTCGGGTAGCTTCGGCAGTTCCCGGCGACGTTCGTGACGAATTTAAATTTTCGCAAAATGGCACCGCGGGCGAAAGTCGCGGGAACGATCGCGAAGACGCTGGGTGTCCATGCGTAAAATTAAACCGGGATAATGAACTGTAACGTCGCGTAGTCGTCTACGTGATAAGCTGAGAAATTCCTATAATAAGTTTGAGATTTCCACCATTTCATTATTTTGATTGGATAAATTATGAAGGTATGGTAGAGAAAATATGGTTATGGCCTTAGGTTATAACTCAATTATTTATTGCATGATTTTATGTGTTAAAATACTTAAATGAATTTTAATAATTTTTATTAGTATTAAATAACGACTGCGGGAGGGCTTTTAACAAAAATATTCATGTTGATGATAGTTTGGGATTTAATCGCTCAAAATTTAATTTTATTGAATTGCTTTAGTCTGCCATTTTGTAGCAATTTTCTCACCTACATTAAAAATATTTTAACTAAGTGGTGGCTGTGAGTTTTTCTCCAATGCCAATAAATGGCGCTAGTATAAAATGACAAACCATTGTTTTAATTTGATTACACTACAAAACTATCACCGAAATTTGAGTATTCAAATCAATTTTCCTAAACATTTTTATATCCGTCCATAAACCAAAACGGACTTCATCGAAATAAGTCGGTCATAACGCTAATGAGGAGTGCGACGCGACGCATATAAATCACGAATCAACGCTGTTACGAGCCATCCAATCAATAAGGAAGTTTTGTGACATGCCGTAAAATCTGGCAACACTCTTCACTAACTTAGGGTTGCTATTGTCTATGTGTCCCCGAATGTCGGGTAAAATGAGATATAATATAACCTAGGCTGTTTTAAACGTGTGTGTTTACATTTTGAATATCTTTATAAAAAATATCTTACTAAGTACTTATGCTTTAATATAAAAAAAAATAGGTACCTGTTGTATGGTTGATGGTTAAATGTAAAAACAATACTTTTATGGCACCCCTTCTCAGGACTAAATAATTTTATTTGTTTATATAATCTGTTAAATATTTGGTATACCTTGTTATAATGTTTATATAAACATTTATTTTTTCAAAGAGTAACTATGAATATATATTTCAAATAAATTACAAAGAAAGTGTAAAGTAAAATCAAATCCCGAAAACCCCTAGCAAACCTCGCGGGGTCGTAAGAATTTGTCGAGAAAAATGTCAGTTTATCGACAGCACGCAACGTCTTATACAGATGTATCGATATACGCCGACCTTATTGATGCTGTTTGCTCTGACGTAAATCTTGAGTGAATTCCACCCGAAGCCGTATCGCGGGTTTATGCGCTTACAACACCGATGTATGAAAAGTGGGTGTTAAATTGGAAATATGTATCGGCGTAAAGAAATCGGAAAAGGCAGCGTAGAACACATTTTTGTCGATTCGTTGAAGTGATGTGAGGAAATGTGGTGATCGATATCTTTGTGATTCTTGGAAAACATGTTCTAGAATTTTTGCTTTTCGGCCGTAGCCGATCTTTGGACAGTTGGAAGCTTAGGTATTTTTCACTTCGTTTCTATGAAAACATTTTAAATAATCTGTTTATTCTTTGACTCATAGCGATCCTTTGTAGAATAATTACGTCATGTTTCCACTTTCCACAGGTGTGGATATTTATTTGTCCAAACTTTTTATATTTCAGATACAACATATTTACTGCTGAACATATACACCATAGTTATATAACGTATATAACTGAACAAGAAGGCTGGCAGCGACTGGATACGTAAAGCAGCAAACCGGGCTCTGTGGCGTACCTTGGGAGAGGCCTTTGTCCAGCAGTGGACTGCAACGGGCTGATGATGATGATGATGATATACAGCGAGTATTATGTGGGCCATTTCCAGAAAACATAAATAACTGTTTTTATACCATATAATTAAAAATAATACTTGCAATATTATAGTACGCGATACGTAAGCTACATAAACCGATGTATACTATGTTAGCATTTTGCTGCACACCTAACTCAAAACTGTCCGCATTCTTAAAATCCCCTCAAACAACACCTGTATAATGGTCTCGCGGGTGTAAACAGTGCTCGTTACCCGTGTGACGGCTCTGGAGATCGAGATTGGGCTCGCATGAATAATGCAGTGTTGCCACTTTTGACGCCTGACGACTCCCTCACAACCGGGAATTTTGACTGACGCGGGTACTTATTATTTCCGAAATGAATGTATGTTACTGCGGGTGAACTACTTTATTTCATCATTAGCTTTTTATGATTAATGTTCAAGAATTTTTGAGTAGTCTTTTTCAGCGCATTGGTTTTGCGCAGTGTTGTTTATTTTTATTTGGTCCTATATAATAAAAAAGATACAAAAGGAGTCCTTTCCAGGGTTTTAAAATTTTATCTTTGTAAGGTGTTAAGCTAAAATTATAGTTTTGAGAATAAATACGGTACCAATATCAACCTACACCTATATATAGGTTCTGAAATTTCCTTTTTATGATAGTACAGAATACCTTTATAGGAGGATACTTAGAAGAAATTGACTTGGTACAAAATATATAAATAGCAAAATCATTTCATAATAGCAGCAGGTCAGTGATACGAATACCTATAATTTTGTATGAAAATATGTTTTAAAAATATATTAAATTGATTATGGAAATGTTACATTTAATAGCACTCAGGCAAACTGTACTAAAAATTTTACGAGTCCAATCAGAGTTTGGCATAATGTTAAATGGGAGCATACGTCGACCCTTCGAGCTACCAATGAATTATGCAAATCTTCCTTAGTGGTTAACATCGTAGTATTGTAAGCGACACTCGCCGCACCCTTACCCCGAAACAGGAGGAATTAAATAACTAGATGAGGCATGGAATAGCAAGAGCATTAGAGATATCTCAGGACCTTTATAATGGTTGGAGGAAGAATTACGAATATACAATAATTATTGGACTATAATGATTTACGCGAATGTTACACATTGAAATAAAATTAAATTAAAAAGTTAATTTAAAATGTTAACTAGTATTTGCGATCCGATCTACGCAGACCTCAAGACACAGTGAGCTCCTTCTGCGTAGATCGGATCGCAAATACTAGTTAACTTTTTAAATTAACTTTTTATTTTAATAATTGTAAATTAAGGGTAGTTAAATTGTAACAGTCACTGAGCGGATGACTAATACCTCAGTCCACCCCGTGACCACGAAAGCTGTAAAGTAATCGAAACGTCGGGAAGTAAAAAAATGTAAAAATTAAACCAAATCGCGATAAAATCCGTAAAAAATAGTTTTATTTCAATTATTGGACTATCGAAATGGGTTGAGTACCCAATTCCACTTAGATACAGTAAAGGTAACTGTAGAACGTTGAGTGGATTATAAGCAGAAATCTAAAGACATATATTACTGTAGATACTGTTATTTAAAAGTATAAAAAAACACAATCACATAAAAATCACAACCATAAACAAAAACCTATCTAATTATTTTATCATGTTATCACATCCAGCGAAACTAGCATCTGTTCTTTAAACTGTGCCCCGAATTCTTCCTGGAAGATATCGGGGCGCACATAAATTTGCGGGGTGCGCTGCGGGACGCCCGCGCTACTCAGGTGAAAATTATCATAAGGGGTGCCAGATTTAGACCAAACATCGCTCAGGGGAGTCCAATCGTCTGTACAACATTCATATTTATAAGATTTTTTCATTGTAGAAGACATTTTTCGACGTGTTACAGAATTTCGTGGTTCGGTTATGTATTTCATGATTATTTGAGTCGTTTTCGTTTTTTTAAGCCGTTTTTTTGTTATACTTAGCGTGTAGGTAATATAATTTTCGATTTAGAATGTGTGAAATTTATTGTCGGATTTTATTTTATTCAATTAATTGACAACATTATTTTTTTAATTTTTTTTTTATTTATTTAGGACAGCCAGTGGTTGTTACAATAGAACTTAGACTGATAAAATACACAATAAATAAATTAAGAGTAACACCCTTTGAAGGCGGTCACAACTTGCACTGTTTGTGATAAAACAATATGTATGTTTACAAAATGCAACAAAAAAAATATTTATTATATATATTGGAATCTAATTATAACTTGAATTTCAGCAAAGGAAGTATCTATTATACAATTATTCAACAAATGTACACTCTAGACTTCTGATCCAATGAAGATAACTTTCATACCTCGAATATAAAAGCTTAATTTTACCGTCGAGACATTAACGACGCAATAATTTTCAGCATCTTGCAAAAATTCATTAAACGTAGCAAAGTCGAGATAATCTCCAAAGTTTCAAAGTCAATTAACATTTTCCTTTAAATTGTTGAAATAAAACGGCTTTAAGTAGTAGTGAATCAAGTGGAATTGTATTCCGTTGTGAGCTAGGCTCTTCTGGGCAATTTATAGTCATTTTAGTGGGGTCAGGTGGTTCGGGTTTTAGAAAATAGCACAACAGTTACTGTGGTTGTAAAATTAACTGCTAATGAGGGAATGGAGTGGTGATGCCAGACAATAAACAGAACGGAGGCTTTCAATGTTGCTGGAAATAGAATTTTAGGTATACTGTATTTACATACATACATAAACTCACGCCGTTATCCCAGCAGGGGTAGGCAGATTTGCCACCAAGACACCCACATTTCGCCTTGCATGTTCCGTATATTAAGTATACTGTATTTATAAACCTTATACAGGTTTTAAAGTAGAATTTGAATTAGAGTATGGTAAATAAATCAAAATCACATAGTATGGTTAAACAATAATGTAAGGACAGTAGATTGTATAAAGAACATGCAGCATGAGTTAACAATCTGCTATCTTTCATAAATTATTTTTAATGTATTTTATTGCACAATTTTACATATTATACACACATAATATACAATTATACATATTTATTTTTAGTTTCCAAAGTGGAATCTAAACCTAAAAAAATAATATTTGGAGGCTGAAATTATTGGAACACTGAATTTTTTTTATCAGAGATTCAAAATCAAAATCTTTCCTTTAAGTATGCGCCTGGTAATGAGTCTTGAAACTCCATTAAACAGTTGATTAAGTTACATACAATACATGCGCTCAAGATTACAAATTATGTAAATCTGCGAGTGCAAGTCTATGGCGTCTTCAGGTTGAAGAAGATTGCATAAGCCAGCGATGAGAGGTCCTCAAGAACCTCTTACAGTTTCTGGGATCAGCAAATATACAGATTTTCCTAGAGAAGGGCGGAGTCACCGCGTTGGAAGCCGAGGGCCTAGACAATAGCCGAAATTCTCGAGCAAGGCAGTGAATTTATTAGTTACAGCTGTGGTTCCTATTTTATGGAAATTGGTCTAATGATTTAGGGGTATGACTAGCGAGTACAAGGAGCCTTGTGGCTTTGTCTGCAGAGAATTGTTTGTGTGTTCGAACCAAATTGTAACATTACTTATTATGAAAGTTAGTTATCATATTTTGGAATAAAATTGATGTACATTTGAATTGGCTATTGTGTTATATTTTGAAGTGAAAATGGTGTTAATTCTTTAACAATAATAGTCGTGGGACGCTCATCTGAGGGCTCCTGTTTTTTAATAGTAATGATGATAAGAATGATAATATTAAAGAAAATATAGCCCCTACTTCGCGAAATTAATAACTTGTCGAGTTACTTTAAGCACACCAAAGCCGAAAATGGTAAATAGTTTAATATAAAATGTATATGTATGTGTATGTATCTACCTGAAGCACACAAGAAATAAAATCACAGCAACGCTCGGGATTTATCAGAAGGGTTACACACGACAATGTTAAGGCGCAACACATCAGGGACGGTAGTAAATATAAAGGGGAGCCAGCGCCGCAAACGATCTCATAAACTCGACTAAAATAAAAACGCCACTCCACTAAATTATCCCGAGATGCCATCAACATTGAGTTGTCTCTTTACCTCTACTTCAAGTCATTCGTTAAATTCTTATACAGTTTTTTATGGACGATAAATTTTGAATTTTTCGCTCGAATATGTCTCGTTTTAATACTCGATAAAGTTCTCATTTATTACGGCGGTTATGAAGTTGGCAACATTATAAGGTGATGTTGCCGTAAATTGTACACATGAAAAAGGTATTTGAAGTTTTTTCAATGGCAAAGGAGCCAAGAGTTACAGTTGGTTTAAGGGTTGTTGGTCCCTCGGTGGTTTCCCTGATTGATAAAACGCGGAAGGAACGTAACAGTCAGCTCTTGAACTAGCTTTAGTAAACAGACAAAACTTACAAAATAGTTCTAGGTACGACAAAGTACAAACACTTGCGGCGAATGCAGGACAGTCCAAATATACAGTATCAAATCTACTCCAGGAGAGTAGAATTGAATGGGTCACTATAATAGGTTCCATCTTTTGTATTAAGTAATCTAAGCAGATATAAATAACATATCTCCATGATTTTGCTTTTGGTCCTTTACATTGCCATATGCATTAGTGATCAAGTCAATCCTGCAAGTTACTTTACACAAATTTGTAATTTTCAGCAAAAAATCGGGTTTACTCATGAAGTTTTCCAAGTTTTCCTTCACTGTATTAAATGATAATTACCTATGGGTGCGCTGGGCTTAAGATTAAACTTGCGACAGACGTGCTGATTGTCTGGTTCGAATCCAACAAGGTTATCATCCAATACTTTAAAACGTATTTTAGAATGCTTTGACATTTTCACAAAAACATTAAAAATTAATTAGTGCAATACAATAGACTTTCTCAGTACATCTACACAGGATGGCGGTGTTTGTCATCTAAAGAGACTTGGACATGCAAATATTAACGTTGGCAAGGTTCCATGTCAGCGAATTTTTCATAAAGGCGACTTTACTAAAAGGAGAGTAAATATCGTAGTGTTGCATATATCTCAGGTTTACGGCACTTTAGAGATGTTATCTGCTTTAACGTGAGTTTTATGAAAGGAAAACTCATGTTTTATTACTCAATTTTTGTTATATTTTTCATTAACTATGCTGGTTTAAGGCAAGATTATCACATTCTAGCGAAATACAGATTTTCAAAATATTGTGTTGTGACAAATAAATGTGTTTTTCTTTTATTATTCTTTTGTTATTATTGTAGATATAAACTAAACCACAAAGTCTCTAAATAACACAAACTATATCCAAAATTTCGTTAGAAAGTGTGAAAAACATAAAACTAAGTATAAAGCCTTTGCATTACCCAGCAAATTTCACTATTAGCAAGATGTTAGGGGCGAAATCTGATTTAAAGTTAGTTGGGCCGATCGTTAAAACTGCAAGTGCGTCGGGGATGGACCAAGTTGTAAATTTAAATCACTAAGTCTGCCCAAGTTTGCTGGAAGTTACTGTAAATTGGATTACGACAACGCTACGGTACATTGGCTGGTTTTATGTACCAAACATAGTATTAATTCTGCGCCTATCATGGTTTCATATGGGCTGTGCTGTTGTTTTCTAAAGGGCAATGTTTGGTGATGGAAAATTTTGGATATTTATTTGTCTCAAAATGTATTCGTAGTTTAGCGTCAAATTAGAAAGAAAAAGAAAATGGATTCACTCGGCGCGGGACCGACAGGAGTGGAGTGCGAATAAGGAGACCTATACCCAGCAGTTGATAGATTTGAGTCGATATTTGGATAGACAGAAAATTCTAAGAAAAAAAATTCTAAGACGAGTGCAAAGGACTCTCTTTTTAAAGATTTTTTAATATCTTATTTAACTCCTCTCATTACACTAAAAACAATTAAATCTTACAACATTTTCTCCAAAAAATTCTTGGTGAAAATTAAAAACGAAGGGTTACGCGGTTATCACAAAAACCGTGGCACCGAAACGGTGGAAATAAAAAATAATCACCGCCGTTAAGACATTTTTATTTAAAATTAAATGCAAAATGGTCGAAAAGGCCAAACATTTAGCGCGGGGGTCGTGGAGCCTCATTAGACGTCGATGGCGCTAGAGGGGCGTCCGGGACTTGAAAAAATCAGGTGCAGATACACCGATGGAATCGTTAAAGGAGTTTGTACACTATGTTAAAATAAACGACTGGATATTGGTGCTGATAAAAAAATTAAGTAATGTTTTTAACTGTACAGTTCTGACTTCCCATGATGCAATAATAAGCCACCGCTTTTTACCAACAATATTTGAACATCGTCATTTCCCAGCTTTTGCCAAAAAGTCAAGGTTAGTGGAGCTTGCAGAAGTGTCGAGAAAACATCTCTAGTCAATCGACACAAATATACCAGCCTGCTAGATACCGGAAAAACTCAGGCTAGACCTGAAACACGACGTACTTGCGAAGGACACTTTGAAAAGCTTTCCGTCTTCGTGTTCAGTGTTCCCTATAGCCGTAGATATAAATAACCTACCACCGCTGTGATTTGCGAACCTATCCTATAAAGAACCTTGTTACAAATAGACCGTTACCAAACCCCAGACGATACAGAATCACAATGACGCACACACATTACAAGTGAAAGTAACTTAGCAGACATGATCAAGATCCAATAAGTTTCCTAGACCGAGAACAAAACCTAAAAAACCCGAGTAACAGTGAGTTCAGTGGACAACCCCTGTAATGATTGTTACACAGCAAGTTTTAAGAGTCGCTACGTGACTAAGCGTTGCGAGAGACGCACTCCTTCGCGCCGCAAATTAAACAACTTTCATTCGACTCATTGTTGTCAACTTCATTATTAGTTTAAATGATTTAGATTTGGCCCGAGGATTTGTGTGTATTTTGGTCTAATTTTACGTTAACCTTGAAGATTGATACTTCTGTATCACACCATTGTTGTAGTTTAGCGTTTACCTATTACAGTTGATGACCAAGACTGAATTCAAAGGTCGTTGATACTTATAATTTTTTCGATTGGGCACTAGATCATTTCTTGAAACTCTAGTTGACGGAATGAACGTGACTATCAAATAACAACGCTTTACAATTATGGAAGCAACATTGTATACTTAACATTATAATGCCACTTGAAAAACCTGCCAAAATGCTTCTTACTTTAGTGTACGTAAATAGCGTCAGAAGTTGAAAACAATTTTTCCTCGAAAGCCGGCTCCGTTGTACGTAAATAAATTAAGCATAAAGTGAATGAAAGTTGGCATAAAACGCGTCAAGTTAGTTTCTTTTCCAACTAGTTATGTTTTGTTAACTTGGTACTCTCGTCGTCGGGAGCTCCGCCGGAATATACGTGACAGGGGTGCCGAACCGTTGGCTCCAATTATACGGCGCGGTGTCGCCAACCAGCGGTGCGGATTTTTTTTTTTGTATATTTATTTTTAAATAATATATTTGCCACTGTTTTGCCACTTGGAACTTTAAAAAGTCCGGGTTGGAATTATTTCTAAATTCTATTTAATTGTAAGCATCCGCATTATGCATAAAGATCCAGATACTGCATAGTGTTTTAGATGTATAATATAAAAGAAGAAAAATCAGCTATTCATACTACAAATATGTTCACTCCCATTCACAACTCTACCTCGTAAATCCCCGTATAATTAGCACCACGAGCACGTATTGACGGATTATACTGTATCTCCAACTACCACAGACTGATAAATTGATCACAATCCATACAAATAGCCGTTAACGCAGTTCTCACGATCCAGCGGTCGGATGAAGCTCGGCTCTCGTGAATTTATAGACGTGTAGAACACATAGGTCGTCTGCGATCTTCCGGCGCCGAAAACGCTGTTGTCAAAATAATAAAAAGAGTTTTTCACTCCGAACATTTTATTAAATTGGCCATGTTAATACTTTTAGGTTACGAGTATAAATGCTTGTTGTTTATATTATTATAATAAAAACGTATCTCAAACAAAAAATAAAATAGATATTTTAAATTTTATTTGTAGTTCCAACTTTCGCCACGCGCCAATAGATGATAGGTGACTTATAACTTCGCTATCTGTCGAGTTGAAGCGCACTGACGAGTTGTCTCTAGTGACAGGTACAACAGGGGATAAAAGTTTAAAGTGGGAAGTAAACTTTGATATGACAGTTTTAAAGTGTAACGTCTTTTGGGTGTCAATTTTAGTGTGTTGTGTATCTAACCATGCTATTTTGTGATTCACTTGTAGTTGGAGTTCGATGCATATTGTCAATGATAAGAAGTTAGGTAGCTACTGCGTATTAAAATAGAAAATATTTAATTATCCGGAAGAATTACATGTTGTTGAGAATAAAAATGTATTTAAATCATAACTCATTTGTAAGTGCTTTCTGAAACCTGATTCCGGTATTAGTTAAAGGGCGTATGATTTGAATGGGATTGGCCAATACCAATGAATACTCTATCGTAACAGCATTGAACGCACAATCAAGTACAGTTAGTCACTGGATTCAGTCTCAGTCAAAGAGGTGTCCACATAGCATCACTAAATATAAATTAAAGTTGGAAAATGGCAACACTTTCCGCTTCAATAGTACTGAGTTATACGAAGTGTTATGTGAAGGGACAAAACGCATGCCATTGACCGTCGCCTAATGAGTCGTGACCGACAACCGACTAACCGACTTGTTTACGAAATAACCGACTTGTTTGCGAATTAAATGGACTAGTTTACGCAATAAAACGACTACTTTACGCAATAAACGGACACGATTATCCAAGTTTTCTTAATTTGACAAGTTGTAGCAATAATTTTGCAAAGTTGTTCGAAGTTTCAGATGGATTGCTTTGGTAAAGTATAACTGAAAACTCACATTAACTGACTACTTATTCGTTTAAGAAGGAAAAGGGCTAGTAAAGGATATACAGAAAACAATTACGGAAATATTTGACTTATTCTTCTATCACTATTATTTCACGCTTTAGTGAGGTAGTTAAGAATTATTTTTATGCGTGATAATTAAATCAGCCTGTAATTTGACGATCGATTGTCTTTTTGCAGTTAATCGTATTACAAATGTCATCTGGTCGAAGTCCACCTTGTCTAACTGAGGTTGGTAGACGCCAGAAACCTTCGAAATTCTTTTGAAGAATTTACAAGTCATTCTCCGCGCGAAGTTTTTCTTTGCCTTCGAAACAAACGATGATGGTGACAATACGTAACATGGAAAAGTAAAGGGTCGAACATACAACCCAGATCACTTAATGCTAATGGACTTAATAACAGAGATTTATCCACCCCTTTGACATTTAAAAACAGAACGCATTCTCGCAACGTATTACCCAAATTAATACACCGGCCAACACGAAAAGTGCATAACTATAGTTTATTCAAATTTACTGTGCGCACTTTAATAAAGCCCGTCTCTTGTAGGGGAGCTTTGTACGGACCGGCCGCTGTTCACACTTGCAAACTAATAAATGCACGCAAACTGCGAGTGTTTTGTTCTTTCGCTGTTTTAGTGGCATGTGCTGTGAATGGTGCTTTGGGCTTATGACGTGGGTTTTATTGGACCTGTAACGACTTGTGGACCTCGTGTCAAGTATTTTAATTGAATAACAGTGGCGTTAACGGGATTTTTACACGCTCTGCTCTTTGTTTTGTGTTCGCGAATATGCAAGCGACGGTCCATATTGGCGACTGTCGCTGAACTGTACTTTTACTTAGAAACTAGAGATGTCTGCTTGTCGGTCCATATTGGCGACTGTCGCTGAACTGTACTTTTACTTAGAAACTAGAGATGTGTTAAACGTCTAACATATTACAAGAATATATAAATGTCATAAATCATGTTTTAATTATAGTCATTTTATTTCCACCTGACAAATCATATGTCCTTATATTACGTAAGTAATATATTTTAGTTCTATCTTTTTATATTCCACGTCCATATCGGTACTACAAAAACATTACGATGGCCGAATCTTGAATTAAACTTTATAAATATCTTGGGCGTTAAACGTGCACATTTGCTCAATCCGGCTTCACAGCAAAGTACAGACCAAAAATAATACAAAACGAGCCAGTAATAATCCCGCACTTTTTCCTTTCATAACGCTCATAATTTCCATTTAAAAACATCCGTTCGGAGATAATACTGCTCGGTGACTGTCAATAATAAGAAAGGGCAGGCAATTACGTCGGCCGGCAATCGATAGCAGGCTCCCAGCCACGTCTGTGCCGTTGGGGCCATTAAGGCATCGATTTAATCGTATGGGAATTCACGTAGATTTGCACTAATTAAAATCTAAATGGAAAAAGAGCTAAATTATACCTTTTTCTAAAAGGGGTATAACATTATGAAGTAAAGCACCGTGCAGCATTTATTCAAATCGCGTTTCACTGAGATCACGTTTAAAGTCAGGCAAAAAGATAATGATATACTTGTATAAAATAATAGCAAAAATAATTATAAGTAGCTCGTTTACACTGGCACAAAAAATAATAACAATGTATTTGATGGTTAGAGCAGTGCAATCCAAACAGAGTATCCATCAGCGAGAAATGGTTATGCCCATTTGGACAAAGTGATATTATGACAAGTTTTCTCAACGTTGCATGTACATAAATCTCAACTAGTCATAGGACAAAAGAGACTATAATACCTACAGAAATGTATACACGCATATGGCACATTTTCCATATAATTATGGCTAAAATAATTTCAGTAAAGCTATTTTTATGGCCGCAACGTACTGACATACACAGCAACCGGAAAAGTGCAGCTTTGTATTGGATGGTGCGGTGTGCATAAAATGTGGAAGAAATATGTGATAAAGTCTGAAAATTTTTAACTCAACATCACATTGAAACCTCTTTTACTGGAAATATTTCGAGCGAAGAAATATGTTGTATTTCTCGGGCATCGGTCCGTGGAAAACGTTCACTTGTTGGACTGTTATTGATGAAATTCCTTGACTGTTATATACGAAAAATCCCTTTTGTTGGAGTGAGGAATGTGAATCCAACTAGGAAATAATTGTCACTTTAATTTTGATTTACACGCAAGTGTATCGCATTTCGAGTTTAGTATGTGTATCGAGGTTGAGCAGGCCGACATAATACTGTCGACCGGCTATAGACAAGCATTTCTCGTTGATGTATGCTTTATTGGATTGCACTGTTTTTACCATCAGCTGTATCGAAGGAATTTTATTGCACCGGTATAGAAAATACCCGTATAAAAACTTTCTGGGAAAAGGCGTGAGTTTATGTATGTACATGTATGCAGTAAATTTTATTTTTGGATATTATTTTCTAGATATTGGAGCCTAAGATAGTTTGAAGGGAAACGTGAATGCCTGTAGGTTCCGAATAAAAAAAAACTTATCCACCAAGCCAGTGTGGAGGGATAGATATATGGTACATACATTCATATTGTTACAAAAGAGCAATCGAGCTTTCCTAAAAAATTCAAGTTTATGGTAGCGTCATATTTTTTTTCTGGTATCTTCTTAAGAAATAGAAGCGTGTTATCCCACACTAAGAAAACGTAAAAGGACGACCGTATTGCGTTTAAAAATATTGTATATCATACAAATTACGATTATTGTAATCGCACAGTCGGCCAGTATTTATTGGGTTAATTCAATTAATAGAGTGGAGTCACGGAACGCAACCCCAAACCGTCCGTCTACTTACCGTAATGGTGCCTGTGGGATATAAATATGGTGTCTAATGGGTCACGAGGTTTAATGGTGGTATTATGTGGGTTTGTCAGCACTTTAAACACGGTGGGAATATCTCGATCTGATTCTTTTGGCGTCTTAAATCATTTGTTTTGTTTTAATGACAACCTGTTATTTAGTGACACCCTGTATACCGGGTATATCAAGACTGCGACCGAAAACGAAGCCAGGTGGTAGATTTAGTGATTACAGACACGATGCAAATAAAAATTTCACCAAAACAGCGACAGATATTTTTTTAGAATTTTTAAAAAATCATCTGCTTTGGTTGGTAAATACTTAGTTTTTGCAAAAACAATAATTTAAGTCCTTATGTACCATCGAGTGTTTAAAAATAAAGAGGTCTACATCATTATTTTAGGAAAACTATGTATTTATCACCCAAATACGACGATAAGTAAAAAATTACAAAAAAATGTAGTCGATTTTTTATGCGAAATTTTTGGTTGCATTGTGTCTGAATTCTCTAATACCACCTTGCTTCGTTTTCGGTCGCAGTCTTGATATACCCTGTATATTATAAAGCGAACTTGGTTTGATTCCTAAGCCAGGCATTCCTCCTCGTGTACAGGCGATAACTCTATATGCTTGAAAAATCTTACATGAAACTGTAATTTGTGCACGGCCTTGCAATGGGCTAGCGAAACATCTCATTGAAGTGTACGGCTTCCTCCACAATTTATATGAATTCAGGCGTTAGTCCACACGCTGGCCCAGTGCGAGTTTTTGAATCTATGTATCATCTTTATCGTGTAAAAAAATTGTATCTATATTAGCTAATACATAGAATCATACATAATTCATTTTAATGTTTGTAACTGTCGTCATACTAAAGTACATCCCAGGGACTTTTCATACAAAAATACTCTAGTTAATCAAAGAATTTACACAAAAATATTCACCAGACGGAAATATTTAATTCACAAAAAGTAAATATATGCCCATACAATAATTTAGTTTGTGTTCATTACCATAAATAACCTCATATTTCTTTTGGCCTTGTATAACAAAGAAAATATACTTGGCTGTTATGGCTATACCTCATAGTTTCGTGACGAAGGCTCGTAACCGCTGGGCATGGGGTTTTTTATCAGCCCTACATTGATTTAAAGGCAGAAACAATTGTGCACAGATTAAGCTGGACGGTTATTTCATATGTAGAACTCAGTGCTGATTAAAGAAGTAGCAGGATTTAAAAAATATGGAGGAATCACATTCGATTGGGATTAAAGCCTAGGCTTTTCAGGGACATGTGTATGTTTAATTATTATTTGCGTATAAAATGTTATAAAATACATGGATAAAATATATGGATGGCAACGCGATGCACGCAAAACTATAGTCCTATTTATCATTTTCTATTTATTAATTTTTTTATACTATTATAACTTCAACGTCTCAGAAAACCAACAACTCCGCACATAAGAATGATAGAGAAATAAAAAAACCCATCTAAATTAAGTTAATTCATTCAAATCGCTTTAGCTTTTCACGTGCACCACGTCCTTTAACCTTCAATAGGTCGCGGTGGGTCGTTATAGCCCGGCACTAATTAATTTCGTGGACATTTGCGGTGGCAATAAGCTTATCAACCGTAGATTAGCGGACAATGGTCCACATTCAATCATAATGTCTATGGCTTTTGTACCGAGGGTTGTAAAGGTATCATTCGCACGCTAAACTGGCCATTCGGCAATTTGTTAGGGCCGTCTTTATTTTAGCGTTAAATAGTGGTAATGGAGCAGCGGTGCATACTAAACAGTAGTTGATTATGGAATATTTAATTATATTTTTCTCTTTCTTTTTATTAAACCCGGTTTTTTATTAGTAGGGTTGAAACAGAAAAAATACAGTACTGTAATATCGAATGCTTTAAGGAAGGAATGGTTTAAGGCTCTTATTTCTTTAAAGGCAGACGCGAATAAATGTCCTGTGTGTTATTTTAATTTTATAGGTTATTAATATAATCGTTTTAAGACAGTCGTATACTGCATATAAATATGTACGTTTTTAAAAGTTTATATCTTTATACATGACAGATACTTAGCATTTCTCATCTATCTTCAGACATTCTTTGGTTATTGTTTCTCCTAGACTAGAAGCATATTCTCATGCTACGTGATATAAGTATCAATTAAATCATCTCTTAATGCCGATTTTCTCCGGCAGGGTAACACAGAAAACCTTATTATAACTCTTCCAAAATAAGATAAGCTAAATTGATCAAAAACAATTCACTCTGTTTTCCAATTCGTATTTGTAAATAAAATTTGACACTAATTTGTCGAAATGATCGCCAGAAATCAGAATATTTGAATAACAATCGGGGTTGCTCAATCGGGCCCGCGAACCGTAACGATGGGTCATTGAGACCGGGTGAGACAAGCCAGCGTTGTGACATTTCCTCTGAAATTACTCAAGGGTCAGTTGTTTTATTTTGTTGAATTCGAGAATATTACGGCATCAATTCTGTTTATTTTAGTAAAAAGTAAGTTATTTGCGCACTGGTGTATTGTGGAAGTATATTTTTGTAATTTTTATAGATATCGACCGTAAGATTATATACATATATTGTATTTTCACCATATATAATTATAATTAGCCATCGATTGGGAAAAACCTAACAAAAGGACAAGTTCAGACAGGCTGGTATAATTGTGTACACCACTATTACTAATACTAATATTCTATTTGGATTCCACGGCACCGTCGTATAGGTCATTTAAGGTGGTCTTAATAAAACTATTAACATAAAAATCTGTGCTTACTTATTGACCTTAACAGAGGCGAAAGACAAGGCGATAAATTGAGTGAAAAAAGCGAGGTAATTGATTATCGGGGCACTAGCCGCCATCTCGTCGCCTCGCCGGTCTTACGCGAACGGTTTTTAATAAGATCTTTAAGACTGGCAATTTTACGGCTGGACTGGCAACTGTGCCGTTTAAAGGTCAGATGGTTCGCTTCAGTATCGGATATATTGTTATGTTGCTTGATTAAAACTTTCTTTGTTTTTGTTTTGTCTTGTAAACATATTTAAGCTAACTCCTTTGTACGTGAAGGGGTACACAGACGTGCCGTTAGTGACTCTTCTCTATATCTAAAACCACAAAACAAAATCAAATTGGCACATACCGATTAGCATTAAACAATACCAAACATAATTAATTATTGATAAGTACATTTAAGTAGTATTATAGGAAATGGAAACCATACAGATAGGACATTAACATATTTAGCATGTTAATTCGTTTATAATACGGGGATTTTCGTTAGATAATTTGGCCAGTGCTGTTTAATTTCGGTTTGGTACGGTTCCAAAGCCGGCCGGATAGCCGCAAATTAATTTAGGCGCCAGGTAATGCGGACTATCGTATTTTGATACAATAAATATAATTAACGCGTTTACCGTCTATACGATTGTTTAATTTTGTTTATAGAGGGTATATCCATAATGCGATCGAAAACGAAGCCAGATGACAGTATTAATAAGTTCAGACAAAATGCAACAAAAAAAATTCGCAAAAATTGTTTTACAAATCGTCGTATTTGGGTGATAAATAAATAGTTTACCTAATATAATGATGCACAACTTTTTATTTTTGAAGACGCAATGTTTAGTATGGGCTTAAATTACTATTTTCGCAAAACTAGGTACTAACCAACCAAAGGCGATGATTTTTAAAAAATTGCAAAAAATAATCTGTAGCTTTTGTTTTGCAAAATGTTTGATTGCATTGTGTCTGTAACCACTAAAACCACCACCTGGCTTCGTTTTCAGTCGCAGTCTTGATATACCCGGTATAGTGGGCTTGTGCGACTTGTGTGACAATAAATATTTTTTTTGAATGAAACCCCTAACAATTTTGCTAAAAATCAGCAAAAACGATTTCCTCAAAACACAGTTCGGTGTTTGCTAGTTGATTGTTAGTGGTTCCCTCCCTCTCCCCTTCGACTGCACATAGTCTAAAGGTCAATATCAAATGTCGAAATTGTGAAAAGCGCCGAAAAACTGCGGAAGCAAAACGACCAGACAACAGTGACAAACAACTCTCGGGCATGAGGGCATTATTTACGTTTCGGCTGGCAATGGCGGCGTACGGATTTGTTTAACTCAACTGCAACGCACCGACATGAAAATATTAGGCTTTATTCCTCGTATTTACAAACAAATGACATCAGATGTCACGCTTCTCAAATGGATTCGCAGATCACCGTCTTCTCATAAGTCTTTTACTTAGCATCTCAGTATTTTTTACCCCGTCATTTGTTATAATTATTGACATATTAGATTTTGCTCGCGTTTTTGCTCGCGTCCTTATTACAAATTGGGGAGAGATATTTATATATACTTCTGTGTTTGGTTAAATTGTCATATATCCTTTTTTCTGTTATTCAGGTATTATGTTACAATTTACTAACGTGAGTTAATCGAGTTATCATGGCCAACGGTAGTAGGATCAGAGAAAAGTCGTCAAAAAAAGACAGTAGCCTTTTTTTGACACTTATTTTTCTGTTTTGTATTTATATTACGTTTTTTGCGTATATGTTTTCGCTTTGTGCAAGGGTTAAGATCTAGAATCGTTTGGCACGAAATGGGGGTTGGGAGGGGGTGAGGGGGGAGGGGGAGGATGCCCACTGTCCCCCGGTACCACTCTCGTGAAAAGGCAATTCACCAAACCCAATTAAAGTAACCTAACCTCAAACCTTGCGGGTTAAAGACAAGTTAGACATTCCCGGAGACTCGCTGAGCTTCAATGCTCAGTGTCATTAAAATGCGTGCCACTGTTGATCCTGGCTTACAGGAGTTGCAGTGGCGGGTGTGAGGGCGGGACAGTCTCCACAAAACCTAACCTCAAAACACTTGTTTTCAAAATATACTTGCTTCTGCAACGTCTCCGGCGCTGCGGGAAGTGCAGCCCCTTCGCCCTTGCGTAGCAAAGGATAGACACCCACGCTCACCTCCGCAGCTTCGGCTTGTTGGTCGCCTCCGGCGACCAGCCTCAGCCGCTCCGGCTCGCACGGTTGCCTATCCTTTGTTACAGCGGGCGGGGGCTGCTCTCCTTCCGCGCCTCCGGCTTTTTATAAACACTCTAGGGGTGGTAGCCAAGAGACTACGTGGAAGTCGGGGTGCTCCGAGTCGGTTTTGGGGCAGATTCGACCTATTTTAACCATAGAGTAGATACACAAACTTGCTTCTGAACATAATTTCTAGGTCGTTATAAAACATGTAAAACAACAAAACATGAGTCTATACACTATTGCAGATGCGTAAACTCCGCAAAAAACATAAACAAAACATTCTAATTACACTGACTCATGACGCAAATCGCGTAGTTTTTACGTTCCGTTTAACGGTATTGCACGACATTTTAAACCACAGACTATATACTTGACACAATAATAAAGATTTAGTTGTCAATCGCCCATAAAAACGTTCCGTTTTACCTAATACCTGATTTAAGGTTAGAAACTTCATTAATTAATTTCTCGAAAACTATAAATTACCTTTTAATAAGAGTGATACGTTATAATCAGGGAACCAATCCCTACCACCTTTAATCATTTTTAGCCCTCAACTCGTGCCAAACGATTCTAGACCCCAGCCTGTGCAAGCATGAATATTGTGCGAAAGTCATTTATGGGATATAAAAAAAAAACGATAAAGAATCATCAGACAAGACACTATTACAGAAGACATTATTACAGAAAATTTCTACATTCACGCTCAACTTAATATTATCCTGATTCATTTCTCCATACAAAAGAGCTTGTAAATATCCACATTACAGTTAGTACATTCGCACAGTACATCGTTTTGCTGTGCACTCTGTGTGGACGCCTTTAATTCCCTTTATACCGACTAAAACAGCTGCAAACAAGCTCTGTAATAGCTTACATTAGTCGCTCTACTGTGTTGTGACGTCACTGTTTGCTATTACTACGCACTCTGTGATTGTCCTTTGAATATATTTTTGATAGTTAATTTTCTGTAGAATATTTTACGATGATTTTTTATTGGTTTGAGTAAAATTTATGTATTAAAAGACCAACGAATGCTATGATTTTATATTGCTTTCAAAGGAGGTGCACGGCTGGAAACTGATAAACGTCATTCATGATAATTCGAAGTGAAGAGCAGTAGGATGGGGAAGTAGATACTGAAAATTGAATTACATTGCTGAATTGGTAAAATCAGACATATGTTCTCAAGATTCAACACACACGATCTTGGATTTAGCTATCGTATCTAGATTTTACGAAACATATTAAAACGATCCCATCGTTACAATATTGTTTTCGTTTTTTTTTTATTGCATTGAATGACGAGACGAGCCTGCCATTCGCCTGATGGTAAGCGATATGACCGCTCATGGACAGTAGCAAAACCAAACAACACCATGAGTTACAAGGCAATGCTTGGCATTCCACTGCGCTCGCCATCCTGAGACATAAGATGTTAAGTCTCGATATGTCCAGTAGTTACTCTGGCTACAATGTCCTTCAAACCGGAACACAAACAGTGCATTTACACTGCTGTTTGGCGGGAGAAATAGACATTGCGGTGGTACCTACCCAGGTGGCCTCTCACATATGAGAGACCTACCACCAGTAAATATTTATCATATCATAAATATTTACCGCAATAGAGGAAATATATTAAATAAATTGTTGTAAAGCCATAGTGCTTCTCGAGTCGTATTTGTATGCTCGAGAAACCGTCGATTCATAACCGTGGATACAGTTACAATAAAATTCAAAAAGGCAGTAAAACGGAATTGTGAAAACTGCATATATTGGAATAAGTATCGCTGCTCATATAACTAAACTAGGATTTTGTGTTTCACAGATAACAGGCGGAAAGTGGTAAATGCAAAATGTGGTTAAATTACTTTTCTACATAAATTAATAGATTCAAGTGTCTTAATACTGCAATACGGTTTTTTTGGCTCGGCTAGATCGCTTTTATTACATAGTTTCATACAATAAGAGGAGCATTAGTAGTAGTGCTGTTGCGTTTCGGATAATGGTTGGAAGAACTTTTCAAAGATCTTTATTAACTACAGTTTATAGGCGGAACTTACTACGTATTAACAGAACAGCATGCTGGCTTGTCGGGTCTATGCCATACATATCTAAATGTCACCAAAATACGGTGCACTAACTCATATTTCTGGCGCATTATTTATTTAATTTCTTTCTTAAGTCCTGTCGCCATCAGGATCCAAGCCATACATCTAAACGTCACTAAAAATACGGTGCACTAACTCATATTTCTGGCGCATCATTGATTTAATTTCTTTCTTAAGTTAAAAAAGCGGTTAAGTAGGCCAGCATGAACGTTTCGATTGGCGAGAGACAGACGTCTGTTTCCCATTAAGTTTTCTTTAACAGCATTGCACTTACCAAATGCAGTGGGCTTCATAACCAAGCCATATTAAAAAATCACAGTCTAATAAAAGTTAGAATCAAGTATTCGTAACGTTAATTCCCTACCGAAACCACTATGAATATTAAAAATTGGATCGCAGTAACAACTATTACTTCGCGGCCGCTAGCTGGCTCCGCGCCAGCCTCCCAAGATAATTTGATAAAAAGCCACCACCACTAGCTGAGTTTAAGCGAACTCTATTAGTGATATTTTATGTGTTGGCGATTGGCTCGGCTCGGCTTTATTTAACACCCTTTAAAGCTAATCTATTTATAGGAATACAAGAGCTTGTGCCCGGATTACTTTGTACTTTTAATAATAAAGTTGCCGTGGCTGTGTTTTCCAGTATAATTTCGTGGTGGGCATGGTTTAGTAAAAATATAATTTTGGACTGCCTCGGTGGCGTAATTGTACTACGGTATGATTACAAAGCAGAGGTCTCGGGTTCGAATCCCGGGTCGGGCAAAGTGATGTTGAATTTTTCTATTAATTGTCAGCCCAGAGTCAGGAATTTGTTTCCGATATGGCGATAGGCTGGCCCCTATCACATCATGGGACGGAACATACAAGGCAATATGTATGTATGTATGTGTCCTGGTGGTGCCTCTGCCTACCCCTTCTGGGATAAAGGCGTGAATTTATGTAGGTATTTAGAATTTTGGAATTCGTTCTCTCAATATATCTATGAATATTATTTGTTGTTAATTTTTTTTTAAATATTACCACCAACTAAAGCCCCGCCTCAACTGAGGATTTGTGTTACAAAAATATGAGATAAATACTGGTAAAGCATAGATAGATAATGTTTCATGTACAACCCACGTGATGTGTCAGTTATGCCGTGGGGTTTTATATACAAAATATAGTAGGTGTTTGTTTATAAATTAATACTTACTATAGTGAAAGTGCTTGGTGGCCTGTTGGTAACGGACCAGACGCGGCTGCCTACATGTTCTCGGTGATCGCGGGTTCAAATCCCAGGGCACACCTCTGACTTTTCGGAGTTATGTGTGTATTGATAGTCAATCACCACGCACTTTAACGGTGAAGGAAAACATCGTGAGGAAACCAGCATACCGTAGCGATTTTAAAGAATTTCTACGGTATGTAAGTCCGCCAACCCGCACTAGGCCAGCGTGGTGGACTATATGGCCTAACCACTCTCAATCGATTCTCTCGATTGTAGAGTAGGCCCGTGCCCTGCAGTGGGACGTATATGGGCTGATATAGATATAGATAGTGATAATGCCAGAGACCTGTCTACTCTTTAAATCTTGCCGATATTATGACCTTTGGTCAGGTACTTAATAACTTATTATATAAACCACAAAAATATATTGACAGCCTCCGTAGTGCAATTGGTTAGACGCCGGCTGAAAATGTGAAACGAGACGCCGCGGGTTCGATCCCCGCACCGAAACAAATGTTTGTGTGATCCACAGGTATTTGTTTCGGGTCTGGGTGTTTGTGAGACCGAAAAGTCTCTCGTAGTTTCCGATACCTACGACGCAAGACTCGATCTTAGTGCGGGGTCAGGACTATGTATGTGACTATTGGGTGTATTTATTTATTTATATTTAGATATGTTCATAATCCATTCACCGCATGAAACATAAATTCTCACATACAAACATACATAACGCGAAAGCCTGGTAGCCAAAAGGGTAAGCAGAGTAGTCACCGCTCACTAGTGCCACTCATTCTTCACTAAGCTTATTTCCATCCTATGATATTACAAACCTATCACAAATTAGTCTCGGGTAACTCATCTTTGATTTTTCAAACCGAAAACCTCAATATCAATCATCAATCAACATAATATAGATCCCAGGCCCTCACGGTTCTCATATGCTCTTTGCCACTAAGCCAAGGAGATGGCTCTCAAGTATCCACATAAAGTAACTATCCAACTTAAAAGCGGTTTAACACTATTTAAAATTATGTTTTTGCTGCGCGTTGCTCGCGAAGGCGTGTATAATCCGATGAAAAATAAAATTTAGTTAACTCTGTCTAGCCGTAAACTAAAACATACGAGTTACTTTTGTGTTATCCACTTCTGCGGTATTTTTACCGCGAGAACGGGAGTTGTTTTATATGTTTACATTTTTTTTTATATTATAGGGGGCAAACGAGCATACGGTAAGATGGTAAGTGATCACCGCCGTCCATGGACATCTGCAACACCATAACGCATGGAGATGCGTTGCCGGCCTTTAGGGTGGGAAAACGCTCGTTTTTCGAAGGTCGTTAGGCCGCATTGTATTCCTTTTCCCTATACTAGAAGCGGCCAAAACCAACAGGAAGGAGTTTGGGTTCTTTGGACGTCTAAAGCGTCTCGTCTATAATTTAGATACAATCAGGACACCAAAATAAGAATCAGTTTTGCATGACACCTTCACATTTGCAGCATAATTAAAAAATACTAAAATACATGTGAATTTATCTATCAGTAATACCACTATCTGCATATTATATCAATGATGTACAAACCACAAAACACTAAAACGCGCTGTCAAAGGCGCAAAATACAACCGTAAAATCCGAAGTAATTAAATAAAAACCGTTGGTTACCCAAACCCAACCGTATATTGAATTTTAATCGCGTTATAAGTGCTTTGTATCAGTATAAGAGTAGTTTTTGCGTGGCGCCTCAGATAGCAGTGGGGTTGATTGGGATTATTGAATTAAGTTGCTCTCGTGGCAGGTGCTCGACTGCAGCGCGGTTTATACGCGAATATTGTTCAAATTAAGTTTCATTTGGCTGGTTTGCGAGCGGAATACAGTGTAGTGGTAAAATCGAGTGGGGGCTTCCTGCTGGCAAGCGCAGCGTTATATGTAACAATGTGGACAGATTATACAGGGTATATCAAGACTATATACCGAAAACGAAGCCAGGTGGTACTATTAGTGACTTCAGAAACAATGCAACAAAAAATTCGCAAAAAAAAATCTACTTTTTTTTGGTAATTTTTTACTTATCGTCGTAATTGCGTGATAAATACATAGTTTTCCTAAAATAATAATGTAAACCTTTTTAGTTTTTAAGACACAATGGTACGTTAGGGTTTAAATTACTATTTTCGCAATAACTAAATATTTACTAATCAAACAATGATTTTTAAAAAATGGCAATAAAAAATCTGTCGCTTATTTTGCGAAATTTTTATTTGCTTTGTGTCTGTAACCACTAAAACTATCACCCGGCTTCGTTTTCGGTCGCATTCTTGATATACCCGGGATATATAATAAAGGGAGTTGCTGGATGCAGGCCGCTTACAATTATAGGTCGCAATTAAAATCATATAGGGCTATGTTCAATAGTGGCCTTTCCGTTGAAGATATTAATAAAACCTAAATTGAAGCCGGGTTGTACAGCCCCATTTACAGGCGGAGAGTTTCTCGTCTCGAAGATACAATTATCGTAGGGATATAAAAAAGTTGCATCGTGTAAAAAAATTTCAGAACACGATAATCTATGGCAGTTATGATATGTGATAGCCGTGTAAATGGCGTTTAAGTGTTGCTTTTCATTGATTTAATATGCGCAAATGTCTCATTATAATTTTAAGCAAGCTAAGTAATATACTGTCTGTGCCAAATGACTGGATTTGTCGTTGTTAGTAGCAAAGTCAAGTGTAGCTCTAAATAGACATGATTATATCGGTTTGCTCGAAACTACGGAACAATTCAGTATGCACTTGTCAAACTTAAACTAAGCGTGAAGTGTGAGAATCGAGTTCGGCGACGTGCTATTGGAGACTCCTGGTCCACCGAATATTTGTCCGTCGCTACTCGATGTTCTGAAGGGTACTGCACTTTCTGTCAAATACATTTCCAATATTCCAAGTTCCAATTTTAGTGTTGTTTTTTATAATAAATAAAATATAAGTTCTGACCCCACACTTAGATTAAGTCTTGTGTGGGTCTCACAAGCACCCAGACCCGAAACAATTACTTGTGAATCACACAAATATTTGTCGCGATGTTGGGATCGAACCCGCGGCACCTCGCTTCACAGCCGGCGTTTAACCAACTGCGCCACGGAAGCTGTCAAACTTTTAAACAGAAAATAAACAAAATAAATTGTTTTACTTTGGAAGTGTTTCAGCTTTAAACAGCACATCCAAAATGTTATTTATGATTATATGATGCCGTTCAATAAAACTCTAGTTGTGGCACAAATGGTCCGATTCGCAAAAAGGGGGTCAAATCAATGAGTGGTTTAATCCCGAGGGATGACGCGGCGATCTCATTGGCCGATACAAATTGACAGACGTGAGAACCGGTAGATAGTTCGGAAAAGGTAAACCAACGAAATTCCCGTTCTAGATGAGACATTTGTGGTCATTTTTCGTGGTGCTGGTATTCGTAAGGAGTCCTGACCCCTCTTAATGAAAATCGCGTTTGTAGTAGAGTTCAATGCTCAGCAGTGGACAATGATGAGTTATACATATGTGAGTAAAGGTGATGTAGCGCCTTCTCCGTTTAAATGTGCGATAGATAGGCATAAAAAGGGAAGGCCAATGATACCGGCATGCCTCTTTCGGCCTCCCTGGTATACCGAAGAGGAGAAATTAATAAGGACGACAAATAGGAGAAATTACCAAACATCTCGACAGAAAAAGGTATACTATATGAGGGCACATCCAGAACAACGAGGTCTGTGAAGGGTCGCGGTCTCGGGGGAACACGGCAATATCATTAAGGAGTAATAACGCGGGATATTGTTTTGACACGTGGAACGAGATTTTCCGTCACGTTTGTTTGTCCAAACGATTTGGCAAACCTGCCTCCTTTATATTGGGCCAAATTGTTGTGTGTTACATGGTTCTGAATTTTAAATTGTGTTATGAGTTTAGGAAGTGTATTTTAAAATTATTTTTCAGCTTCATAACCTTATATAATTTAACGTGATGTTGTAATATATAGTTTCGTTTTTAAAGGTATGTAAGGACCATTAGTTAGTACAAGGCCTGGACTAGTAATAAGTGGAATATGGTCCAATCCCTCTTATCGAAGAAGAAAACCGTGTCCTGTAATCCGATGCATTAGCTGGACGATAAATTGAAGACCAAAATTACTACACATAATTATGCAGGTGAATGATGACGAGATATATCACTATAATTAATAATATAACATTACAAGAAAATACCAACCCAACCCTCACTAGGCCAGCGTGGCGGACTATACCGCCTAACCCCTCTCAATCGTACTCTCGGTTGTAGAGGAGGCTCGTGCCCTACAGTGGGAGGTTTATATATGGACTGAAACAGTACGGTTCAAGAAAACAAAATATGCGAAATGTACAAAAAATACATTAATACGCTAACACTGAAGAAAGTTTTTTCACAATACTTTATACGATTTAAAATATGGAAGTTCTCAACACAGTTTTTGTTATTTGTAATTCCATTTATTTATAGACTTACGCGAACATCACAAAAGTAAATTATATCAAATATACTTTTAGTTAATTTGTATATAAACTCTGAATATAATACGGTAGATAAAAATGTCTCCTTGCGTTACTTAGAACGTTAAAGCCGTACATTTGGTTATCTAACTTGGGTAATGCGCCGACACTTTTTGTGCGAGTCCATTACTTTATGCACAAGAATGTTCTCGAATTAGGGATGGGAAACGGCTTATCGATAACAATTAACCGTATTATCCCTTTTCAGTTTTGAGAAAAGTTGCTAAGCTCTCTTTCAGGGCTCCTTCTGGGGATGCCGAAAGAAAGCATCAAGTATTTAGTTATATTTATTAAGTTATAGCAAAATATTTTTTACAGTTTGGAGAATAGGCAGACCTAAAAATTTCTATGATCTCTTTTTCCTATTCCTGATATTCTTTAGCTATTCGTTTGGCATTGTGATTGAGTATAGGCGCCCGCTCAAATAATCACCCGATTTTGGATATTTTGCACCTATATGGTAAAAATCAACATACCATAATAAATAATATACGTGAAATAACATATAAAGTAATTAACATAACAGGTTCATAAATATTGCGATGATTATTTTTATCGTTAATGTTCCCATCCATGCTCGCCGTTCGGGCTTTTCGTAGCTTCTTGAATTGCAAATTTTAGTCGTTCTCTATGAACAGATGGTCTCTTAGTTTTTTGTTGGACTAGTTCGCAAGAAATTCGTATTGCACTGTACATTTATTAATGGTATTTACTAAATAATTTACATTAAAAGTTAAATTTAATACGCTCAACATTTGATCGAAGCGCCCAAAGCCATATTCATAGTAGGTACATAATCTTTTGTTTATTTGATACGTATTTTTCTTAAATATGGCAACGTTACTGCACTGCACGGGTCACACAAGTAACGTCGTCATGATAGAGCGTCCATTGGCCACAAGCAATTTGCCGGAGGTACCAGAAACTATAAAAAAAACAGGTCCTTGATACACAAAATGCTAATCCGATGTTTAGAAATGCTCGAAAACGAGTTCAAAGATTCCGGTACATACGAGGTGAAGTTAATAAAAGCGCGTTAAGAAGTATCTAACCCTGCAATATGCAGTTATTTCAGCGGTGTTAACCCTCTGTAGGTGCTGTTAGCGCGTCACTTATCACATTAACCCTCCATGCCACCGCGCTGTAATTGGACGTGCGCGTAAATATCCGGATAAACCGAGACGCGCCTTTAACGAGCGTGAGCCACCCGATATATTCAAAAAGTGATTTTCGATCAGCAAAGGTAATGTCTTTTAGCTATGGTGTGGAGATTTTTAGTTACCGATCTTGCTGCGGTTAGCTTCGCATTTCTTATGTAGTGAATAAATACATCCAACAGTGACACGCATACTCCTGAAACCAGTCTAATTGACCTAGAGCCCGTGGCCGGCAGACTTTCGTCATTTTATAAAAGCTGAATGTGTGTCTGTGCATGTCTCTGATATAGGCATCACACGGTCAGCCATTATGAAGTTCCGATCGTAGTGGCTTTGGAGGTTATCAGCTTTAATGTGTCTGGCAAGATTAAATCACCATCAAAAGTATTCGGCTGCCAAGGAAACACTTTTAATAGTTGCCTTAACAACATACAGTGTATATCAAGACTGCGACCGAAAACGAAGCCAGGTGTGAGACACAGTGACACAATACAACCAATTTTTTTTTGGTAATTTTTTGTCGTATTTGGGTGATAAATACATTGTTTTCCTAAAACAATGATGTACACCTTTTTATTTTTAAGACGCAATGGTACGATAGGGCTTATATTACTATATTCGCAATAACTAGATATTTACTACTCAAACATAATGATTTTTTTAAAATTGCATAACAAAAATTGCCACTTATTTTGCGAAATTTTTATTTGCATTGCGTCTGTAACCACTAAAACTACCACCGGCTTTGTTTTCGGTCGCAGTCTTGATATACCTGGTATATAAAATTTAGCTGTTATACTACGAGTATAAAGCTGGCAAAATGATATATAACGATATCCTCAAAGTTTAATAAAATAAAATTTTGCCTCTTGTGTCAGTGTGATTCAAGACTCTATTTTAGTGTGGGATCAGGACTATGTATGTACTGTTGGGTGTGTTTATCAGTGTAGGTTTTTTCTATATATTTTAGACATCTCGTCTGACTGCAATCTTTTTAGAAAATTGAGCAGTGTAAAGCAAAACATATATTTAAATTATTTTGTTTCCTAAGATCTCACAAATCACTAACTGTACCTTTGTGTAATCTATTTCTTTATTTCCTATTTGTACATATTTATACTTATTAATTAACATTTTCATATACACGCCAATAGCCACTTTCTGTATTTTTTTAGTTGTAGTCGGGGTTTACTTCAGTTGTTCCTTTTTATTTTTATTTCCTTTAAATGCTACTTTCTAAGCTGTAGAGTTAACATGATTTGAATATAATTATAATGAGCGCGCTGATTTACACTCTATTATTAGTTCGCTAAAACAACTATCGTAAACCTTTAACCTCATTATTTACAAAAGGCGGATTTAAAAAAGAATACTCGAGTCGCGAGCACAAAGAACCCATTACTTTAAGCTCATTATATTTTTTTTTACTAAAACACAACTGTTGCGAGAGCGGGCAGAACGGGCAGCGCTTTAAAGCGGTTCCCGTCTCAGAATCGGCTCATTAGTACGGGATCATCACTTGTCTCATTAAACGTGCTACCAATTAGCGGGGTCCGGCTTAAAGCACTTTATAATGTAAAGCGCACAGAAGCTCAAGAAATGAGAATGTAATTAATTTGATGACGTATTTGGTGCTTTGTTTGATGTGACATATTTACATAGTCCAATTAGTTGTATGGAGTAAATATGCTTAGGAATCTGGAATATTGGTGATTAATACGAGCTACACTGTAAGATTGTCACAAAGAGCATCTCACAACACTGAAAAGATAATATTGCATGCTGATCACACAAATAATGCCCTTGTTTCAATAAGCTTGCATCATTATGAGACTCGCATAGCATCGCTTCTTAATATCAATTCTTTGGGTTCTTTTTGGCTGATAGAGGTTGCAGTGGACAGTGGATAACGCTATACTCGTATAATCTACTGTTTTTTTTTTGGCACGACGAAAACACTGCAATATAGTGGTAGGTCTCTCATACGTGAGAGGCCGCCTGGGTATGTCCCACCGCAATCTATATCTAGTCTATTTCTCTATCTATATAATCTAGTCTATTTCTCAATGAGCATTGCTATGTTATTCATATTGTTGTTTGGTTTTGCTACTATCCATGAGCGGTCATATCGTTTACCATGGTGAATGGCATGATTGTCTCGCCATTCATCACAATAAAAAAAAATCAAATAATAATAATAATAATAACAGTCACATACATAGTCCTGACCCCACACTAAGATCGAGTCTTGTGTCGTGGGTGTCAGGAACTACGAGAGACTTTTCGGTCTCACAAACACCCAGACCCGAAACAAATACTTGTGGTTCACACAAACATTTGTCTCGGTGCGGGGATCGAACCCGCGGCCTCTCGTTTCACAGCCGGCGTCTAACCCACTGCGCCACGGAGGCATGTACACAAACTGAACCTACGCGATACATTTGCGTGGGTAATTATGGTTTTTCACATTTGGGACACTGGTCGATATCTGATAAAGTATTTGTTTTGTATTCTGGCGAGGCAATGAGACACTTCACTTGATGGTAAGATATCTAAAGAGATTGTCAACAGTCCATCATTACTTGTTAATCGACACAATTATGTCGGCCTCTTGAATTTTAAGTATTTAATTTATCCGGGAAACGAACGAACAGGTCACCTGATAGTAAATGATCACTGCCGCTCATGAACACCCAACGCTTGGATGCAATCACTCATCAAACGAAACGCGGCAGCAATACTGTCACTTCACGACGATCTCCTGTGAGACAGTGGTACCGCCCCGGACAAGCCTGCCCATTCATGCTGAGTCATGACTGACAACATCGTGGCTCACTAAGTAAACTGCATACTGCGACCAGCCGAAAACCAGTGAAGTTTCTGTACGTAGTTTTGTTAGCGTCGTTAAATCATTGCTCCCCGTTTAGTTCACGGCAGCCGGCGCCTAAGTTTTCGCATTATCGCTGCAAACGTTTATTTTTAAGAAGTTAGTTTAACTTCGCGAGAGTTTATTGAATTCCTCATTATTAAGCTTCCCCTGGAGGTTAATGATGGAAATTATCATGTGTTTAATATTAGCATAATATGATTATTTATTCAGATAAGAGGACGTTGACGACATGGTAGTTAAATGTAACACGATCATTTCTCATGATTTCTGCATCCCAAAATATCTACTTATTTAATGGATTGCGCCTGCTTATCCTTTCAGACACGAAGTCAATATTTTTTACGTCACTACTTGCTTGTTATTATTATTATACGCTATACGCTTTTTAATAACGTAACCATTTTTGAAAAACTATATAAATAATAAGTTAACTATTACCCCTTTTACCCAGCTGTAGACTTGTATAATATACTAGCTTCTGCCCGCAAACTTCGTCAGCGTGATTAACTTTATTTGGTATTTCTCATCCCGTCCCGTCCCGTCCCATTATATACCGCCCGTCCCGTTTTATTCTCACTCAAGGCCTGTAATCCAGTCCCGTCGCATCCCTTTTTGTATAAAAAGTATCAAATATATCGGAATTCCTTCCTCATCCCACGGGAACACTTAATTTTTCGGGATAAAAAGTAGCCTCAGTGTTATTCCAGGGTGCCAGCTACTTCCACACCAAATTTCGTCAAAATCCATTAAAGAGTTTTTGAGTTCATCGCGCACAACCGCACAGACAAACAGACAAAAATTATAAAAATCATTGTTTTATTACGTTAATACAGACCCCCATATTAGTTTTTCTCATTTATCTTCCATAATACAAAGAAACACCCTGTATGTAAATAAGACATTTGCCAGTTTTTAAGTTGGACTTGTACCTATATAACTGTGAAAACCGCATCTCATTTCCTCTTGTAGTTTTTGAGTAATGTGCAAGTAAACAAAAAGAAACAGCCTGTATGTAGATGCAACATATATCCGTTTTTAAGTTGGACCTGCACCAATATAACTGTGAATACTGCATCTCCTTTTGGTGCGGTAGTTTTTGAGTAATGTGCAAGCAAACAAAAAGAAACAGCCTGTATGTAAAATAAATATATACCACTTTTTAAGTTGGACCTGCACCAATATAACTGTGAAAACTGCAGCTCATTTTGTGCGGTAGTTTTTGAGTAACGTGCAATAAAACAAAAAGAAACACCCTGTATGTAAAGGAAGTATATACCACTTTTCAAGTCGAACCTGCATCAATATGACTGTGAAAACTGCATCTCATTTCGTGCGGTAAATTTTGAGTAATGTGCAAGCAAACAAAAAGAAACACCCTGTATGTAAATGCAACATATACCAGTTTTTAAGTTGAACCTACAGCAATACAAATATGAAAACCGCATCTCATTTGGTGCAGTAGTTTTTGCGTGATGCGCAAGCAAACATACAGACAGACAGACAGACAGACAGACAGACAGACAGACAGACAAAAATTCTAAAAATAATTGTTTCGGCTTCTGTTGCTGTTATGAAGACCCCTCGCGTTAAAATTTCTTAAATATCTTCCATGTACAGACATCGACCATTTACATTTTTATTATATGTATAGATACGCACATAATGATGATGCAATCCCACATTAAGATGTCACAGTGATCTCACATTTTTTTATTACACAATAAACACTAGCGAATTTTCACAAAAATCAATAAATAAAGAATCTGTGTGTCCACAGATTTCAAATATCGAACCATAATAAAAAAAAACAGTGTGTACACAGATTTCAAAAATCGAACCACGCAGATAAACAACAAATTACGTCATTAAATATGTACTGACCTTCCCGACGCCGGTGGGTTCCTTGACACCGAGCCGCCTCAGCAGCGCCGGCGGCGGCGGCGGCGGCGTGCGGTGCAGCGCGGCGCTGAATCCGGCACCGTCTTCTTCGCGCCGCCGACGCTCCCGGTGCGGCGACCCGCCCGGACATTTTGTAGACGATGCCCTTTGGAAGAAAACAAGTGTTAAATTTGCTTGGGTAGATGTAGAAGAATAAATATACTGAAATAGACGATTAATGTAATTAATGGACGTTTCTGAATTATTGGGGCCATGTAAAAGGCTTTTTTATAAAAATAATTATTTTCTTATCTTCTTCTTCTTATAGGTACCTACATAATATTATAACTATGTAAACTTAAAAAAATATAGAATACGCATTTTCAACAATTACGATTTACGTTTGTCATGAATCATCTTATAAGTTGGAAACATAGTCCACGTTGTTGGACTCGACGACCGATTGGCGCAGAGGTTATGATGCTAGCTTACAGCACCTAATCGCAGCCCACACGGATACACATTATACGAGTATTAGTATGAACTGCAAATATTTGCACGTGTTTGCGGTCATTTTATTTGTGTCTTGAACCCACATACAACACAGAAATTATGTGTGGCATACTTCATAAAAAAACACGTGAAGAGGCAGCAATAATAAAATACTCATCAGTCAATACGAGCAACTTAATTTAAAGCAAACAATTATTGTGCATATTACGGAAATATTCGACTTACTATACAACCGGCTGCCTGCAAAATTGCAATCCTTACCAAAAATACACTTCCAAACTTTGATTACACAAACTGAATCGATTTGAGGACGTCATGATTCACATGCATACTTTGCTAGTAATACAATAAGTCAACTGTAGTCACAGTAAACACAATAAGCACAAACAAGAACACTTCATAACTGTAGCTGGAAAAATAATTACCGTCCGAATGTAAATAATTATGTAACTACCCCATGAAAGTAATACTACACTTGTATAATACTTTCAGTATCTACCCTCATTCGTATCAATAAATATTATGAGTTTAAAATAATATGTTGCTAACCTAAATATTGTTGTGTCATTATTCCAAGACTGTACGAAAAGGTGTACATAATTAATGTTTATCTGAGGTTTCAGACAAAGTTGGCTGCGAAATAGGTTTTAAGTTCGATTGGGATGTGCGTAGGAGTTATAAGAGCCAATGTTTGAGCGAGAGAAGTTGTATATATACATGCTTACATGCAGTAGTTGACAGCTATAGGTGTACCAACCCTCGGGGCCTGCGGCGACTTAATGATCGAACTGAACGCGACAGTTAACCTCTATATTGTTTTCTAGATGACAATAGTAGGTACAAACCTAGACAAGCCAGAAATTCACAGAGCAGACAAATCTAATACGCTGTTATTCTTAGTCACTAAATCCTCGGCGTTTTAGACAACTGCTGGTACAGCTGCGGGTTTTCAAATTTTTCCGTAAAAAACTAATAACAAAACGCAGAAAGAACAAAATCGACAATATTATTCTATATCTACATATAAAATTCTCAAAATTTACGAAAATAGACGAAAGATCGCGTGAGCGGCAAGAAATCTTTAAAACGAATTGACTTCAATCATATGTATTTCAAAAGGTTTAAAAGCTTCCTCGTTCCAGCAATGAGTAAATATTATAACAATAGACTGTATTTACTTGCCTAGAATTTTCAACTCTCGTGCAGTATTGATGCAGCCTATCGTAATGCAACACGATTCCCACATTAAGCCATACTTAGTACGGCATGAAATAAACTGTGATGTTATTTACCTACCAACATTTAGAATTCGATCTATCGTTCAAGTCAGTGATTCTATGTTTTGTCCGAGTCACTTCAGAATGAACGAAAAAAGAAAAACATTTAACACAACCCGTCTTGCAAAAACACCTCTAACAGTTAAAAAAGTCGAAGCGGAAATAAATGAACGTTACGTGCCGTCTCGAGTGACCTTTTTACATTTTTCAAAAATTCGCCCCGCGTCAATACCGCACCGGCGTCTGGGACAGCGCTAGACGGGCGTTTTCATGTGACTGATATTTTGTGATTACGATTCTGGGGAATACAAACTTCATTATTGATTACGCTGGTAATTGTGGTTCCGAAATTGATTAGTAAAACAAATAAATGACAAGGACCAATCCTTTTCATTTACTAGTCTTGTAAAACTTTTTAAAAAGACAGGATTGAGTAATTGATTTAATTTTAAGATTTTTCATGGATAGAAGTGGTACAAGCCTTTCAGTTTTTAAAGAAAGATGATAAGGACTATACAAATTATTTACCAATTTTGAATGTTTTAAGTAAGGCAAGACAATAAGTTGGGATTAAGGATTTGTGGGTTGCCATTTTCAGTATTTATTTAATGTTATTGTATTGTAGTATCTTCTTGACCTTAAATGAATGGCCTTTATTTAATTTGTTTGTATTAGAGATTGCTTATATCGATAAAGTATATAATATTTAATTATAAGTATATAATATTTAAGTACTATAATATTTCCTTAGTTATATTACTTCCTAAACAATAAAGCATTACCTATCCATCAACTGTTTATGATGCGGTATACACATTGTACAGCAACGCAATGCGTCGCGATTTTGCGATTCCATTACGACTTTAAGTCGCTCGTATGTGCGTCACGTAAAGGGGCCGTACACGGATCTGTGATGGATAGCGTTTACGTGTCGACTGACGACACAGCTCGTATTTTATTTTAATGCCATCGGCGTAACGCCGGCGCGGGCGGGGCTTAAAATTGAAAATTCTGCCGTTCTTGATATTTGAAAAATGTTCGTGTAGAACTCTTATTTTCATAATAGTTTTACCTTTAACTTTGATATTCTGGTCATGAGTTCGTGGAGTATTCGGTAAAATATTCCGTTATAATATTGGTGTATTGCATATTAAACTTTCTGAATTAATATTAATATTTTTAGTAATTTTACCGAAATGGACGCGATAGGATTATGTTCAATGGCATGGGATTACAGAGGCTTTAGTCTAGCTTATGGCTAAGCCGACGACACTGGCGTTTGAAATATATGTTAAGGTTGTATAGCACATAATAGGATGGGTACAATTATTTTGTTCAAAGTTAGAATGTCCTGCAAAGGTGATCTACTTAGTCCGCTACCTTGCTTCAATATTGGAATAAAAAAATATAAAGTGTATAAGATTTGCACTTTAGAATTCCTTTTAGACTTGCGTTATAATAATAGTTTAATTTATTTTCAGACAACATAATCCAGTTTATTAGTATCCTAAGAACTATATTAGTATGTGCAAAAAAAACATATTTATAATTTTATAAAATTTTCGGTAAGTGAACAATATCCACATTGAGATACCCTTATGCAAAGTTCCTCGCGCTGTAACATTCAGGGGTATCTGATATCTTAGTCGAAACTTTTGAGCAGTGAAGTCCGCCAGCTGGGCTATTGGCCGCCGCTATCGAAGTTACTAAAGGAATGTTCACAAGCACACGGCTTTAGCTTGGCGTGTGCACCTCGCGTGCGGCTCCTCATAACAAACTATTAACATTCCTTACCGGATTCCCGAGATACGAGGGGCGGCTAATGATAACGTTATCAATTGAGCTACTGCCTATGGATGCGCTATTGACGTGTGGGAATTTAAGTAATTGAACCGTTGAAGTTTCTGTGGGTAGATTTCCTTTTCCTGGTTTTTTAATGATGTCGATAAGTTGGTTGCCTATTAATTCAGTTTGGTTATATTTAATGACTTAATAAATAATAATAATTGAATATCCAGTGTAATGTAGACTAATATGTATTGTTTGTATATGCATGTACTAATTTGTCATAAGCGGTAAAGACTTACGGCTTTATTCATATACAGTTTTAAAACCCATTTTAGTTTACGAATGTTTTGTATTCTTCGCTAAAACTGAATTCAAAAGTCATTCGAAAGGGACAAAACATTCAATAACTAAAATAGGTTAAACTAAAATTTACTGCCTAGATGGCGCAGTAGTGTTATTAGTTTAGCAAACCTTATTTATACGCAAGAACAAGTGGCCACAAACAACTTTGATATCGAACCTACGACGTTATATGTTTTCGCCCGCGGTATAGTGTTATTCACAGTGTAATTGCATTACATGAATATACCATAAAATCATTGTTGATGCATTAATTTAAATGATTACACATAATTTTTATGAATTTGAACAAAATAGCTATAAAAAAAGTATTTACCTTCACTGTCCGTAACCTGCACCGTCTCGCTACCATTTGCCAGTCGATATCGTCAAATTTGGTGTCGCCAAGTTGTTTAAAATTTTTATTTACAAAAATGTACAATACTCTTTACTGTTTTAAATAAAAATAATAGCAGGCAACCTCACAAAAAAGGTTGCAATATTTTTGTAAAGAGAGTGTTAAGTATTCTTCCCAGTATCAAATTAAGGGTTAAAGAGCTGCCTGTCGAGGAGCTTAAAACTGTGATAAACATTCTTGCTAGTCCCGCATGTTGCTTTGTACCGAACTATAAGGGACTAACATTTCCTGCGTATGTGTGGGGTAAAAAAAAAATGGCAGGCACCTACATTATTTGTAAACATACAAGTAGAACCGTGGAAAATAATTTAAAGACCGATTGGCCTATAAAGATGGCTTATGCAGAAGGTTCAAGGGTTCGATTTCCGCTCGAATAAAAATTTCTAAGGCCTACTGTTAGTCTAATATGGGCGTTTGTAAGCGGTTGTGTTTCTAAATACAACCATAATATTATAATACCTATGAGACGTACATCTTTTTAAAATAGAAATATATTAAATTAAACTAGTAAAGCAAATCTTTCTTTAGGGCAGCGCTGGTACAGGAAGTGCAGTGAAGTAAAATAGTCATATTACTAACAAATGAATTAATTTTAAAATGCAATATGAACATGTTTAAATCAAATTTGATAATGGTATAAATCTTCCACAAATTCAGTTCTTATCACAGAAATATATTCCAAAAAGTATTATTTTGATAAAACGGAAAGCGCTCTTTAATGTAATCCTTGGAGATACAGATCATACAAATTCAAAGGACATTTTGTGCTTTCACTTTATGCTCTTACACAGTTGAGTTGTGGTCAGTAAGTGAGAAATATGATATTATGCGGGTAGGTATTTCGAATGACATCTGATAAGGAAAATTACGTCCATATAAGCAATCACATAAATATGCAATGTAAGAAAATTAATTGAGGCATCTTATAAAAAAAAAACGTGTATAGAATATTCATGAGCGAGAGATCGTTAGCTATCGTTACTCCACGCAATTATGTTGGCCTGCTCAAAGTCGGACAAATCGGGGGCTACTCTATAATCCGAAACGAATTTCGAATGACAGCCTCCGTGGCGCAGTTGGTTAGACGCCGCCTGTGAAACGAGAGGCCGCGGGTTCGATCCCCGCACCGAAAAAAATATTTGTGTGATCCACAGGTATTTGTTTCGGGTCTGGGTGTTTGTGAGACCGAAAAGTCTCTCGTAGTTCCTGATACCCACGACACAAGACTCGATCTTAGTGTGGGGTCAGAACTATGTATGTGACTGTTGGGTGTATTATTATTATAATGTTCGAACGTTCGACGTCCGAAGTAAGTTATAAGTTTTCCACTTCTAAAAATGAATAATATTCGCTATATTGTTATCATTCACTCCGAAATTAGTCTATGGTTACCACGTACGATAGAGGATTTAATCATTTTGTGGTGTACCTAGGCATATTCGTATAACGTATGATGTTCGAACCTTCGAACTTTCGTTTCGCATCATCGAAACACCATACAGGCGTTATTGCTCAAAAATCTATTTCGGTGGTATAACAATGTGATATAACAATGAAAACTTATATAAGTGTATGTTAATTAACTTAGATTTTAAATGACCCTTTCATATTGTCGTTCCCCTGTTATTATGTAATCTAACTGTAAGTTTTCCGTAAATGATAAAATAAAATAGTAAAAAAGTAATGTGATATGAATTTTTGACCTCGGAATATATTCCAGAGCTTAAATTACCGGCGTTCTCATTCTGTAATTACACCAAAACCCAATTAAGTTTGTTATAAAAGTTTCTGTATTACAAATAAGCTCGCCATACATGCTATATAATTCACATAAACCTTAGCAAACATTGCAGAAGTTAAACACTGGCTGGAAACTTTGATGTTTACCACACGGTGTACTTTATAATAGAAATCATATTCTACAGTATAAATACGACAATCTGTTTTGTTCTTCATATTATATGGAGGAAACTGTTTTTTAGTCTGCAAATAGTTTGGATTAAAAAGGTATCTTTTTAATTAAAGTAAAACATTTTTTGTGGAAGTTACATAAATATCACTAGTGTAATTACTGAAAACAGCTTGTGGGTAAATAAACTATTTTCCACGGAGCAAGTTTCTATCTTTTAAAAAAAATATTATCCCATGTTTACTCAAACTGAGCCGTAGCAAGTACAGGCCACAAAAAAGAACGCTACTGTATGAATTGCGCAGAGTTGAATTACTGTATGATTATCAACGGGGTCGATTTCACGCCGGTCGCACTGCAAACAATTCCGGAAAGGTCTTTTCTTGACATTTGATAGAATACCCCTCGGACCATGAATAAGCTCGCGTCTTATACTTTGGATATCATGTTTTATTATTTTTGCTGTACAAATTTTGTGTAGGGATCCCGCTTTATACTGTTTTCAATTTGTTGGCCCTTTCATGGCATCGGTTTTTCGTTTGGTCAGATATTTTTCTATTTTAAATTTGATTTGGTTGGAGGCAACATGGGATATAATATAATATTATATTGATTTTTATTCTTCTGTTGAAGAATCTTTTTTCTTGTAACCGGTATTTCAGTTATTTATTTTTGGGTATAATTATATCTATATCAGCCCATATACGTCCCACTACTGGACACGGGCCTACTGTACAATCGAGAGAATCGATTGAGAGTGGTTAGGCCATATAGTCCACCACGCTAGCCTAGTGCGGGTTGGCGGACTTACATACCGTAGAAATTCTTAGTTTGGGTATTACATTATATAAAAATATCCATTTGAACAGTTGCAGTAAATAGTGTGATATAGTATTGTTTGCCGTAAAGTGCGGTATTTGATTTTACTTGCCCAGCGTGAAATAGATTTCAGTAAGCTGTTAAGCTGTATAAACTCAGATCTTTTGTTGTTGCTAGTTCGTCGTAAAGAGACTAACTTCACGTCAATTTGCGTAGTGTTCTTCTCGCGTGACCTCAAACTATCCGCAATTAATCCTCATAAACAATTCAAGCATCGTGAGTTTTTAATTCATTACGCGGTACGGGCGTCAAATGGCAGTATAAACGGTTTTATTTACCTTCGTGATTCGAATTATATCGCTGGATTATTTTTGTCAAGTGCTGTCCCTGGACGAATAAATTAAAAGCAGCTGTAAGCGAGGACATTACATATTTTATGGACGATAAAATCGCATGCGTGACTCCTTTTGTCCAGATAAAAAATGTTGAGCTACTGTTTTTAAATTTACTTTTTGTTTGCGGCTAATTTTGGACTGTATTATATTTGTATTTTTTCCAGACCCAAAAAGAGGAGTGATAAGCATTGTGAAACCTGATTAGTTCTCCTGACTATTTATGTTAAACTCTCAGGTAAAAAAAGTGTTATTAAACATTTGGACGGTTTCATACCATTAACCATGCATTCTTCAGGTGGTGATAATGTATTTTAAAATAGTCAAATAATGTCATAATTAGAAAATAGGATTTTAGAAAAAGATACAGATTAAAAGAAATTGATTTATATTTTTTGGAAATCTGTTACGTGTATAGAAGAACCTTTGTACTATAATGTATTTATTATTTACATTTACTTTGATATTATTTGATCCCAATTAATTAATGAAAGTATATTTATGCGTAATATGGCTATAACTGTCAGCACAGTTCTAGTGTAACATTAATTACAGTAGTATGATATCGGCATGGATATAAAAATACCCTGAATAATACTGTTAATGAAAACAAGGCGTTTACGAGCAGTGGGAGCGTTTTTACAACTGCTGAAGCCTATTATAAATATTGCTAAAACAAACACGCTACAAAGTTATTACATTCAAACGTTTCAACTTTTTACACCTTTTATTTGAGGCAGACGATATTTTTTACAAGCAACTGTGTGGCAGGCGGCCAAAAACAAACCACTTTTAAAAACCGCCGCTGAGGCGAATTTAAAATGACATTGATTCTTATTTCGTCGTAATAAGGATGATTCTGAGTTTTGGAAATGGTAAATGTAATTTGGTAGGGTTAGCATTGTTTGGTAAAATGATGGCAATAAATATAAAGGAAGGCTTTTAGGAGTATCCAATAGTGTTTCAGGCAGCTTTTCAACTTGTGTAACGGAACTGAAATAACTTCATTTTTCCACATTCAATGTTCGAAGCGACGTCAGCGGTGTTGACGTTGTGTAAACGACATTCTTTGTTTTCAAAATGGAAATATGAGCTGAGTTGCAAAAAAGTATTTCCAATATTTCTTAGCCGTTCCGATGAAGTTTACTATTGATCAAATGCTAAAAATAGCCGCAAGTCGCTGGATATAAGGCGTAGGCGGTTTCCAACAGGAGTCTTATTTTAAGGACTGAAAATCCTGTGGGTGAAGACATTTACTATCTACATTTATGTTACTAGTGAGTAAGTGACATGAAAGTTCTGTAAATTATTGATCACGATCGTCACGAAGAAAATCACCAGTACAGCAAGGGCACTTTGGGACACCCATTGGTTACTTAGATTTACTCGAATGTTACACATTGCAATAAAACCATGTTTCGCGGAATTTTTAGCGGATTTAGTTTAATTTTTACATTTTACAGCTTTTGTGGTCACGGGGCGGAAGTTAAAAAATGTAAAAACTAAACGAAATTCGCGATAAAATTCATTTTTCTGCAACGTGGGATAACAGTTATAAAATACAATTAACTAGAATCGATATTTTTTTCTTGTAAAATATTGTATTGAATGTGTGAGATGTTGATGATTTAAAGATATACATTAATTACTTATCTGAGTATATTTTATGGAATGTGTAAAGACCAATTTAATTTAAAAACAAATACAAATTGATGTGGGTAGTCAGAAGTGGGGCAGAGTGGGGTTGTTCACGATTTGGTATAAATAGACCAGCATTGCTTGAAGTGACACAGTGTTGTTCGAGTCGGGGAGAAGGACATTACTCTGCCCCCTGTCAGTGAAAATCTGGCTCTGAGTACCATTAATAAGATAAGTATAATTGTTGGTTTATATTGCTTTAGTAATTATATTTGTTTTACTAATTTAATAAAGTTAATATAGTGAATTAATGATTATAATGTTATTATAAGAATATCAATTAAAGTATAGCAGTGTTTGAATATATTTGTGTTTATGAAAGATATATATAATAAATTATATTGGAATAAAGAATAAATATGTATTATTATAATATTTTATTTGTATTCTGTGTTATACAACTCTAACAAATGCAAATTATATGGAATTAAAATACGCAATAATCTAACACAAAAGTCGAATATAAAAACTGCCATAAACAATTTCCGAGAATTGTTGTAAATGAAAATTCGTAAAAGCGAATACATGTTTGAAGTTTTATTGCACGATAACGAATGTTCGGGCGATACGATATTGTATTATTGAAATAAACTTTCCCGTTTAGGTTATTATTTACCCGCACAAATAGAATAGTAACATTTACTAGGATATTTCAACCTGTCATTATTAGTCATAAGGTTGCAAGTGTAAAATATGTTGTTCCTTATATCGATAATTCAACTTCAATTACGTTCATCTATTTTAATTTTGCATACTTTATTTTTAAGTTTTATACTTTGTAAGACACAAAGTTTTTGAACTTACGCCTTTATCCCAGAACAGATCAGAGGCGCCACCAAGACACCCACATTTCGCCTTGTATGTTCCGTCCCATGATATGATAGAGGGCGAGCATACCGCCATTTTGATTCTGACATTTTTTGAACTACCACCCAAACCAACCCATTTTGGTTTTGGACCAGCATAATGCCTATTGCGTGTGAAGTTATATTATACCATCAAAATTCCTGCAAAAATCTACAAGATTTGCATGATCCCTCATTATATATTTATTTACTGGAAAGCATAACAGTTGACTAATAATACACAACCACCATATCAGTAAGTCGCGTCCGGTTCGATACTAAAATTCCACTACACATTCCTTTGCAAACCGCTGCTACGCAAATTGAGAAACAATCTTATGAGATATTTTGTTAATACAGCCAGACTGTAATATCGACTGTGAAGCGTTCTAGAATTTTCTAAGCTCAACGTTGCCGGTGTTACCAATCGTATACAACTGTGTGGAGGTTCATACATTCCCTCACGCAAGACGCTGTATAGCGTTTGAATATTTTATATGAAAAATTGCACGCCTTACCGCATTACATGTCTTGGCCTCTCTGGTGCCGCCATTATGTAATAATATACGTGTACTTCAATTTCCCTCGTTTAAATAATTAGCTACGTCACGTTGCCTCTTTTGTCTAGTAGCGCGGTTGGTTTTAAATTCTGGAATATTGGGTGTAAAACTCACGCCACCTTCCTTATCCTTATCCTATTGAATTAAATTAAAAATGAAATGTTACCGCAATGTTCAAATAACTAATGACGAGACGCCGTCACAGCAGGTTTGTGTTAAGTGTAAAAGAAGGAGACGAGAAGTCACTAGATGAACAATGTATCAGACTATTATAATTCTCCCTTAATTCATGTCCAATCTTCTATTCTGAGCTATTAATTGAAAAATATCTCCCAAAGTTGATTTACAAACTATTACCCCGACCTAATTATCCTAAAGCTGTGTGTTTTTCAAGTAAATCGTCGTGGATTATCCCGACATTACCACCGGGCCCGGTCCACGTATTAATAAAGAATTGTTCTGGTCCCTTTGTGTACAAAACTCTTCATTAGAGAGATCATAGCGTTGTTGCGTGAGGGACGAGGTGCCTTTGTACGCGAATCACTCGCCATTTTTTTTTACATCTGCGCTTGTTTAAGTGATGGAAGATTAGCGTGTTTGATCCTAACTAAATCTGCATAGGTTTTGTTGAGATTCAGGTTTATTTTGTTGATGATTCCCTAGAGTTATAGACGTCATACTGTCTACTATAATGTAAATGAGTTGGCTCAACTTGTAGGAGCCAGATACAAACAATACACATCAGATTACAAATTTACTGTGTAGCTCGCTGTGATCGAAACTATCGGACAGTCCACGTAATTTAGCAAGCTCTAAAGGTTAAAGCATATAATTTGGGTTTTTGCTATATCGACACACACGAGCAGTATATAGTGGGGCAAAGTTACCGGATTTCTTACTGTATTTTTATGTTATACACACATCCTACAAAATGAGAAGAATAATAAAAATTACATAATTATTTATTAGCAATGAGTTTATGACTTGAGTCCGATTTCGGCCCGAGATCCCTCCCTTAACAGTTCGCGTATGATGTTTGTATTGTCTATGCCGGCAAAGTTTTCGATAAAGGGTTTCGATTCCACCTATGGCGGCAGTTGACGAGTACTTTCGGCTAATTTGTACTTAAGTGCTGTTTCAAACTTGCTCATTGTGCACGTAATGGAATGCGGCTTTCATTTTTTAATATTCGGAATATTGAGACGAGCAAGTCGTTCGCTTATAAGCATTATGCCTATCTTTAAACAGAGAACTTGTTATGATTAAACAATTTTTGCGCTTGGAAATTACTTAGGGATGGCTTGTAAATTTTTATATTGATTCTTATATTGATTAACAGCTAAACAGTTTTTTATTTTTTATTTATTTATTGGGAAAACAAACAAGTGTACAGATATATTACAAGTTAAAAGATCTTAAGATTAAGGTAGAGTATACTCCATTATGTTTTCACGGATTACTTAAAGTAATAATGTAATTCAAAGATGAAGTTTTTGGTTCACTTGTTAATTCGAAAAATCAGATATGTAGGTATCTTATATCCGAACTTGCAACCTTTGTTTTATCAGTCCATTACTAAGAAAGCAAAGATTCACTTTTAAATCTTAAATTTGCGCTTGGTAACATTTAATTATGTTATTGAATTACACTGGCATAATATACACAAATTATTATAAACATCTTTAATAAGAAATATATAAATAACAGCGTAATATTTACTCATCGAAGTATTAAGCGTAACTGAAATTCTGAATGCATTCAACACGTTTGAATACACTTTTAAATGAAAATGTTCGAAATTTTGACAGGGGCGATTGAGGATCGGGAGAATTTTCATTTCGAACGTCGTCGTGTCGCATTGTATGAACCTGTTAATTAACTCTTATATTATTAATTTGTACTTTTAGCTACTTTTAGGTAGGCTACTATATGTAGACTGCCTTGTATCGTGTATGACTGCCTCGGTGGCGTAGTTGTCTACGGTACGACCTTAAAGCTGAGGTCTCGGGTTCGAGTCCCGGGTTGGGCAAAGTGATATTGGGATTTTCTATTCATTATCAGCTCGGAGTCAGGAATTTGTGCCCGATATGGCGATAGGCTCGCCCCCTATCACATCATGGGATGGAAAATACAAGGCGAAATGTGGGTGTCCTGGTGGCGCCTCTGCCTACCCCTTCTGGGATAAAGGCGTGAGTTTATGTATGTATGTATGTACTATATGTAGCGGCCATTATACACTGAGCTACCATTACCCGATCAACGATCAAACGCATCAAAGATTGAAGCTGTGGAGTGCTTTGCCGTTATACGTGTTCCCTCCTTTCTATAATTCCACCGTAGCGTGAAGAAGTATCTTTGCAGACCGGCAAAATTGTATCGAATGGCATGGGACGGACATGTAATGTCATCTATAATCTGGACGGCATTGCGTTTGTTTCAGGTGCAGAGCCGCCACTTTGCCGTGCTTGTTTAAGTAAAACGCGCTCCACGTCACCGTCTCGTTTCCAAGAAAATGCCTTGCATACTTGAGCCGTTGGACTCGTGTCGCACCGGTGGGAAGTCGCCTGTTGGACTCATACTAGTCCCTTGCCTTAGAGAGAAGTTCCTAGTGTTACCACGTGTCAGCATCTTCGCCGAGAGCCATTTTTTTTTAATTGGAGATGGTGTTATTATGGAGAATAAACCAATTAATGAGTTTATCAGCAAACTTCAGTCTCACATAGATAGTATTCTAAACAAATACGACGCAAGATAATGAAAGTAACGCAAACTAATGCTTGTTCAACAAACTTATTAATCAAAGTTATTATACGGGGCATTATCTTAATCAGCTCGAGTAAAGCATCCTCCCAGAGTCATAACATGTACATTAACTCTTAATACACGTGCACTTAAACAAAAAACTCATAACATCCATTAGACACCTAACCCTAAGGGTGTGGTAATTTATGTCGCCAAATCTCACCCCCTCTTTTGACGTTTATAAAATACACAGGGTAATCTTCTCTATGGGCCCGGCGTAACCTTGTAGGCTATAAAGTAGATTTCAACATGCTTTACTGCGAGTTACGGAGTCACCCTTGGCTTCTTTTATTTAAGACAGATTTAGTAGGCGACATGTGTGTGTGACTTGCCGTTAAAATATGGAGTGTTATTAGAAATAGAAGGATTTTTATGACAAGAAAATAGTGTGGAGCTTTTGTATATTCGTGTTCTATGTGTGAGAATGCGATGAATGTTGCTGTAGTTTATACTTTTTGTGGTATAGCATAATGTGTAAAGTTTATGTTTTATTTAATCCCACTGCCGAGAAGGGTAGTTTTAATTTTTTTTAACGGATAATTATTTTTACAGCGGTAAGAGAGTAAAATTTGAAGATTGAAAATACGATTGTCTTGTAAAAATAATTTTAATAAGAATAAAAATTGAATTGATTTTATCTTACAAGTTTCATATTAAAGGAAAATTGCTTGTTGTTGTTGCCAACGAAATCAAGGTATAAACCAAATAATTATTTTTGAAATTCTCACGCTAAAGCTTTTATTGTTTTTGAAGAAACCATCAAAATTAAAGTGATCAAAAGTCTGCATTCGATCAGGAAGATCGTTAACGAGTCCAAAATAAAGCAGTACACGTGAGCACAAAGTGTGCGGGGAATAGAAACGTCCTGAAAAAAATACTGCGCTACGGGAAACGAATACAAAATGCGAATAAAAATAAATGTAGAGAAGGAATTCCGGGAGCGCGCGGAAATGAGAAATACCATATTCCTGTTGAACCCCAATCCCAAAGATAGGGTTGGCTGTCGTATGTTTTGGACCTCCCGTACTATTCGTTCTCGATAGATTAGTCGCAAGGAACTCGAAAAATGAAATACAATCATTTGATGTTCTAAAACTGAGCGAGTTTAGTTTAATTTACTACGATGGCTTATATCAATTTATGTTAAATAGATATGTAGTTTATTGTACACCATAATCATGAATAAACTAAAACTAGAACAGGGTGATTTTTCCGAGCAATATTTAAAAATTAGTATGCAAGTAATAAAATCGCTATTTGTACTTTTTTCGTTCATTACGGTGTCCTCAGGATAAATAAAATGAAGTGCAAGCCAATGGTAAGGGTCGGTACTTGCAACGTTCGTGAGATCTGCCTTCTGTCAGATTGTGGCGCAGAATCGGGGAGGATTAACTGTGCCGGCCCCGTGGCACTGTTTCGTGTTGCAATTACGTGTCGGCCGCATCCATTGCCAGACACGTCAATAGATAATTGTATGTATTGAACCGCCATATTTGGGATTTTAAAAAGCTCACACGATTGATACTCGGTTTCTTTAAAAAGGCTTGGGATAGAAAATTTTTGATTCAGTACCATTGATTGGTGGGGTGATGTTCAGTTATTCTATTTTTATTGATCGTGTTGCATTAACAGAGCTAAATGAAATGCCGGAAGATACAAGTCGAAATGTGGATGTCCTGGTAGCACCTCTGCCTATCCCTTCTGGGGAAAAGGTGTGAGTTTATTTATGTATGTAAATAACATGCCAAGTGGACCTGAATATGGTTCTGATTAACAATGTTACAAGCTATTGTTTCTACGATACATATTACGAAATATCTTCCTATTCCATCATATTACAATGTTGTAAATAGCGTAAGATTTTTTGTAGATGCATAGATATTACGAAATTTGCTACCTATTCTATCATATAAATAACGCAAGATTTTTGTCCGGAAATTTATGTTTGTAGCAAAATAAATGGATTATATTGACGATCTCTGGTTCACGTTTTGCTAGCTTGCTCGAAACCGGATTTACTCGTATACACTTTGATGGGTTTTTTCCACTATCGGTTATGATTGCTCTCTGGGCGGATACAATTTTTTTTACTTACAGTTTAATAGTAGACTTCTTGTGATTGAAGACGAGGATGACACAGGAAAAAATCTACATAACTTAGAAATTGATTTCTTACGTGTAATAAATTAATTGAGAGCAAGATATACTTTTTAAAACTCTTATTTTAACTACAATAGACATTGTATAATAATACGTAATTGATCCGTGTCGGCTGTCCGCATTTATCCAGACATGCCGCGACGACCGCGATTTTAACAATAGCACTCGGGCTTATTACGTGTTTGAAACTGTATGATATATGTTTAGGCCAATATGTGACCAAACAACAAACTTCCAAAGAGAGAAGTTTGGATAATGTGGAGTGCGTTGGAAGGTGTTTTATTGGTTTGAGATAAATGTGTGTGTCTTGGGGTTGGACAGTATGTGCATATGTGTATGTATCAGCCCATATACGTCCGACTTTCTCTACAATCAAGAGTACGATTGAGAAGGGGTTAGGCCATATAGTCAACCACGTTGGCCTAGTGCAGGTTGGTGGACTTTATATACCATAGAAATTGGGCAGTGTTGTGCAGGAATACATGTAACTTCTGTGTTGTTAGTTCCCGGATTTCTATATGGGTTCCAACTACCATAAAGAAAATTATATTTAGATCTACCGTTTGGTGTATATGAGTCAATAACATATGAATTCAGTGGTTTTTTATTATGTTCTACTTGACCATAAGCTGTTGGAGAGCTATGTTATTTTTTATTCAGTCTCATGTTTCAGTAACTGGGGTAGAATGACAGACTATGGTGTAAATCTCTTCATTAAAGAGTGAGTGTTTGCCCAGTTAACAACCTTATATATGTACATATACGTATACATAAGTAATCCCATCTAAGTGGCAAAGTTGACGGCCTTCGTGGCGCAGTTGGTTAGACGCCGCCTGTGAAACGAGAGGTCGCGGGTTCGATCCCCGCACCGAAACAAATATTTGTGTGATCCACAGGTATTTGTTTCGGGTCTGGGTGTTTGTGAGACCGAAAAGTCTCTCGTAGTTTCTGATACCCACGACACAAGACTCGATCTTAGTGTGAGGTCAGGACTATGTATGTGACTGTTGGGTGTATTTATTATTTTATTATTATTTATTTATTATTATTAATAAGTTATAATATTATGTAACCGTTGTTAAAAATGTAAAAATTCAGTCCTATAATGCGGTACAAAAGGTGTAAGAATATAAAGTGCGCATCCATCCTTTACGTCCGCCCCATTACGAGCACGTCGTTATGGTAATAAACTCTGTGCGATATAGTTCACTTGAAAGTTTAATGTATCATGGCATATTCCGCGAAGATATTCACGCTATTTTTACTAGAGTCTTTATTTTTAATATTCTATGTAAAGTTAAGTTCTAAAGTCATAAGCTTACGTTAGTATCCTCAAAGCGGTAGGCAGATGTGCTACGAGTAACTACATTCCGCAGAAACATTAGGGGTGAGGCTTTCGCTACGCCGTTAGATGTACAATAAAGATTATAAATAAATATACAGTTGATTGAGAGGGTTACAGTCGGCGTAATAATTGTTATTATATAATTATTGTCGTTACAATTAATACATTTTTCTTTCTAAATTAAAAACACGCAAACAAATCTGGGCCATCATCATCTGTCTCAAAACATAATACAGAACCGATGGAAAAGCCATTAGATTTATCGCTAAACGAAACATCTGTCGATAACCCTGCGAATGCCACCTGAGGATAACAACAACCGACGTGACAAAAAATAGTAAATAAAACCTATTTCTTCCACCAACGTTACAACTAGCGCAACGCTCCCCGGCATTTCAACCGCGTTTTTTATTTCTATGTATATTTGCATAATGATATTTTTGTCGTGCCACTTGCAGCTGAGATTTAGTGTTGAATCTCGCGGGAATCTGAAGAAGCAATGTTTTCTATCCGACAATAAGGGTTACGAAAAAATGTTTTGTTTTGATAGCTGTATATACATTTAGTTTTTGCCATGCCATTTGCCTGATAGTAAGAAATACGACCGCTCATGAACAGTAGCAAACCAAACAACACCATGAAATACAAAGAAATGCTTGGCATCTCACTACGCTTGCCATCCTGAGACATAACATACTCTGGCTACAATGTCCTTCAAACCAGAACACAACAGTGCATTTACACTACCTACCCAGGCGGCCTCTTACATATGAGAGACCTACCACCAGTAATAGTTAGATTTAAGAGCGTATACGCTCTTAAGATAAGTAATATGAGTAGTTTTATTTATACCACTTCAAACTTGAAGCTAGAGCGGTCAAGTCTATATTTACTACGGAAAGAAAAAATCATATCTCCATATTATGTCAGCCTTTTCAAAATCCGTTATATACGTGTTGAATTCGAAACCCTACACTTGCGTGGATAGATTTCCTATTCAGTTTCAGGGTAGATTTTCCATCATTGTGTACGGTTGACGTTATCCGAGTGGATGTAAGTGCCATTAATTACGTAACTGGTATCGTGCAGATCGGTACATCATATATTTTTTTAATATATTTTACACGTAAACGTAACACCACATTGAACGCAAAAAAAACTTCATATCCTGTAAATATTTTTCACAGGTGGGCAACAATATTTTTTTTGATAAGTTGTACCTAAATCCTATGTATATGGAGGTCGATATTAACATCGGGATTAAAATTTCTATTTTAGACTGGCGTAATCCGGTACTTAAATAGCAACACAGAATACGTAGACATATTGCCCGCTTTTTATTCCACGACCTGTCTGTCCGAAGCGATGCATTGTTTTATTACATGCAGAATAAATTACGAACTTCCACTGTCAAAATATTAATAACCCGTTTAATGAGCTGCATAATTCATTCGCGAGTAAATATTGAACTGGGGTTTGGGGGACCGCGGTTGCGGTGGAGGGTTATATGCAATGAAATTTGCTTTGTTCGGCTGAGAATTTTCGGTACTCAGTAGATAATTAAATATACTATGATACTACATTTTTGCAGTTTTTGGAACTGATTGATTTATGCATTTGAAGGAAGCGGTCGGGTTCCATTACACAGCGCACGTTTCAAGTTTTGTTGTATATTCGTAGCTCCACTAGACAACCTGTGAATCTAATATTTTTTATAAGAATTATTAAGCCAGCTTGGTGGACTGAAAAACAAAGTCAACTGACAGATATTATTTTCATGCCAACCTGTTTCAAAACTGGTGTATTTTTGTTTGTTATAATTCCACGCCGTAACGGCTCAACAATTTTGAGTGAAGTTTGGAATGAAGGTACATAGCTCATACCGTGGATTACCACGAACGGTAATTGTTGTTCCGTGAAACGTACGGTATATGCGGGATAGACTATTTTGACGCGGTTGGAACAGAATAAAACAAAGGTCTAAACGTAGACGATTCAACACGTAACAGTTGCGTGCCTCGGGAATTTTCCGCAGGACGCCCTGGTATAGTTTCGACTGCGCCCGACGTAAAGCAATACAGTTCAAACCAACTGTGAAACTGCGAATGGTTTTTTGCGACAGTGATTAAAAAGGGAACGCTGTGTGATGACGTGCGCGTACACTGCCGGACATATTTATTGTGCATTTAAAATATAAACGTGTGCCGTAGTTTTGTTTTCGTGAACGGCTATAAATATACATATTTCTTTATAGTTTAAAATATCTACACATTTATCTTATAATTTGTAATTATGTTCCGTATTTCGATATGTAACACTATTTTAGATCGCCGTATTAGTTGTATGGCAGTTTAGACCTCAGGATCACGAATTACAATTACAAAATATACCGTGATTACAAAATTTCTTTTAAGAATTAGCGTTTAACACTTAGGCGACCGGACGTAAAATCATAAGGTAAAGCGATTTCCGACCCGTTGACAGTGAACATCACACGTGTGACCTATTTTCATGCACAAGCAGCGTATAAATGTGAGTGTATTAAGTTTTGAAGGAGATAGACATGTCTACCTTTGGAAAATGGCAGTGGTTACCATTTTCCATTTATTATACAATGCGATTAATACATAAACAGACAGACAACGTAGCTAACTAAATAAAATGCAGGTAAGAACTAAGATTTGTTCGTTATCGCAAAGCATTAATTTATTTAACGTCGCTCTCGCACAGGGGCGTGCGGGTGGCTTTAATCTTGATTAACTAGTCAGATAATCGCGACAAATCGTGCTCCAAATGTCCAACGTTTGTTTTCAACAACGTTTTTTTTTTGTATAGAGCTTTTGAATGTGACGGTTCGTGTCTTTAAAAACTATTTATTTGAATTTGGATAACAGAGATAAAATAAGCAAGAAAGAACCACTAATTCGGAATTAAACGTTACGCAAACTCTAAAGGTACTAGGTACTCTTCAAAGATACAACATAGGGATAATTAATAAAATAGGAATAATCAAACTTAGCATCTTATGTCTCAGGATAGCGAGCGCAGTGGAACGCCAAGCATTGCTTTGTAAATCAAGGTGTTGTGTTTTTACTGCCCAACTGTGTTAACCATGGGTCGTTTTCTTCTGTCTGTTAAAATAACAACTGGTGTTGCTTTTTTACGGTTTTGCCACTGTCCATGAGCGGTCGAATCACTTACCATCAGGTGAACGGCATGCTCGTCATGCCATTCAACGCAATAAAAAATATTTCGAATTATCACGTAACTTAGAATAGAGACGTCTGACTTGAGCTCGAAAATGCGTTGTCCGTCACTCACAATTAAACATCACTCCATCGATCAAATATCACTCGCATAGAATAATAAATCGTATTTATTTTTGTACCGCACCGGTTATCTTGCATTCAACTGTATTCGCAGGCAGACCGCAGTTATTCAATAGTCTGCGTTGAAAATAGTCACTATCGATTTATATCTAAATTTAGATCATACGGAGCGGGAAGTTTAATTTATTGCTACATTGGAATTCGCTGATATTCTACCGTGAGAATTTTCACAAAATAAATATAGCTTTTGCTTTTATTATACGAGTAGTTGAAATACTGGTGAGATTAGAAGAACTAATTAATTGGTTTTAAATTGAAGTTTTGGGTGAGCTACATAAAGTTAATTTTGTATTTAGATATTTGAAACAATGGAATTGTTATCTTTCTTTGACAGAACTGATGACAAAATATTGACTACTATTTGGCTAGAGAGAGACTACTTTCATCCTGATAATAACAGTCAGTTCCTGTAGATATTAATCTGGAGGATAATTCTTTGCAGAGGGAATGAAAACAAATTTATAAAACATTTGTGGACTTTTTATTTTAAGAACTTTATTAGTATTTATTTTTGTATGTTCAGCAGTGGACTTTCTGTAGCTGAAGAGAGAGAGATATATGCACGCTTTTATCAAATACAGCGTTAAATAGTCATAATACTAATACGTAATTTTTGGTTAATTTTTAAACTTTATGTTAATTTGGTATGACGCGAGGTAGTAATCCGGAGTTGTCGCGTTGTCGCCGGGCTGTGTCAACAGCGTCGCGTGCTGCAGGCGACATCGGCGCACTAATGGGAATGCAAATGCCTTGTCTCTGTTGCTCGTGTGCGCCAATGCTTTGACACTCGAACCTCTGCGAATGTTGCCGTGGTTATTTTTATATGATTGTATGTTTTGGGTAATATTATTTTATGTACATAAGTACGTACATAAACTCACGCCTTTATCCCTGGAAGGGTAGGCTGAGGCGAAGCGAGAACACCCACATTTCGCAGTATTTTATTTCTCAGGCGACCTAAAGGGGACCTCACTAGGCACACTGCGGGAGCTCTGCGCCTTCATCGAGAATGACTCTGAGATTGACGAGAAACAAAATATGTGAAAAAAAATAATTACAAAAACAGCTTAATCTGGGTCAGCCAGCGTATATGGTTTGAGCGGATTGGCATAATTTTGTCCAGTTCTCTCGTGGTCATCCCTTGCCGGATAGATCCTAGATAATTGGAATCCACTATATTTACAGGATGCCAGTATATGTACAAAGTGGTAGAAACATGTTAAATTTACTTAAAACCACATACATCAGCATCGCGTTAACAGTTCGTATACTAAAAAATAGTGAATAATATTCAACGGTATAGCCAGTATATATTTTTTTCGATAGAATTCCCGCTTGTTACCAATATGTTCACGGTGGTCGCGGGTTCAAATCCAGGGGCACACATCGGACTTTTCGAAGCACCATGCGCTATAGCGGTGAAGGAAAACATCGTGAGGAAATCTGTAAGCCATTGCGATTTGCAGCAGTGGTACGTATATGGGCTGGATTAGTATTAGTCAGTATAGAAATGACATTTGGGAAATAACATACATATTCATAATTCCATTGGTAAACACAGATCTGTCAAAACTTTAAATGACAACAACTTTAATACATAATTATGTATTAAAGTCAGTATGTAAAACTGGAGAGAGTATAGTCATAGAGTTTACTGTATAGAATTGTAACTGTGTACAGTTTTAATTTTCAGTGCCCATAATATATTCTTGCACAGGAAGTTCAAAAACTTGTTTTTGGCCGGCAGACAGATTGCAGAAATACACTAAATATTCATTATTATTATTTTTACAGTAGGTTTACATATGCTCATACAGTGCAAATGTTTAACAATGAATACCGGGAATACAATCAAATAGCGGTATACAAAACGCAATCGGAACGAGCCGATAACAGATTAACGTAGGTCCACGGCACAAGCGCAGGCGGCGTGCACATCGGCCGCAATAAACGCTGCATTTGCATCCACATTAGCAATGCGTTGTGGCAACGCGCGAACGCTATTTGTTTACCAGATAACAGAGTTTACGCCGCTCCTGCTTCTAACAAACGCATTCTATTGTACTTGTGTTTAATACTGTCGCGTTTGTGGCGTGCTGTGTGCACGTAGCTTAGTTTGCAATTAATCTGTTTTTGTTTATATTAAAGTAGCTATTCATTCTGGATATCAGATTAAGATGTTATATATCAGTAACCTTTGTACGAAATTATGTGAAATCTATCAGCTGTTTTGGATGAAATATGATATTATTTCTACTACTCCGTGATGCTATGGGTGAGATTGATAAAATTGAAATGAAATCTAATGGGTTTACAAGCATGTAGAATACTTAGACTGATGAAGGTAATATTGAACATACTAATTTTAGTATAGGGTTCAAAGTAATATGGAGCGCTTGTACCTCTTACCAATCTAATGGGTTTACAAGCATGTAGAATACTTAGACTGATGAAGGTAATATTGAACATACTAATTTTAGTATAGGGTTCAAAGTAATATGGAGCGCTTGTACCTCTTACCAAAATTTTAATAACGATGACACGAAATTTTGCATTACATTAACAGTAATTCTTGTCAGTGATTATTGTTTCTTGTTGTGGGCAAACATCAATGGATATGCTAATTTGGAACCCGCCGGCCGATTTGAAATGAGTAAGCTGTCCAGCCATGCAGATTTATTGCTCGACAAAATGTTAGTACAACGGAACAAGGCCCATCGGACCAAATTAGATGGTTCATGAACTGTTTCAATTGTTATTAGGCTAATAACTGAGTGAATAAAAACAAATGAATTTTCATATCTTCGCCTGTAAAGTTGAATAGTAAATCGGTAATGCAGTGGCAGTATTGGTATTTTGATGTAAAAAGTGGTCTGGACGGCTTGGCTAGAATAGAATATAAGATTGTTATGGACGTTGTGTATAGTAATGCGTATTTTGTGTCAAATAAGAAAGTTTATAAGTTTGGTTGGATGATATTGGAATTCAAAAAATAAATAAATAAATTATAGAAATTAGGAAAATGACTCTATAGTAAGAAACTATAAAACTGTTTTAATCTTAGTATGATTTACAATTTATTTTGAATGTAGCTAATTCTTTCCTTTAACTAAAACTCGTTTTACCTCAATTTTTAAAAACTGATGTCTTGATAATTTAAAATCATTATTTTGATTATGTCACATATCTGCTTACGTAGTGCATGAACGATGTCGTCACTAACCAAATATCTAATATTATTATGTTATTATTTCGAACACAGCAATAGTTGATACTACTTGAACTACCATGGTTCAATCACCAATTTAAAAAAAAAGTATGATCAGTCCATAGAGAAACAAATTCATACAACATATTCTCAGTATGAAATTAACATTATATAGCGATATAGGAGCGCAGCTATCTACGCAATGCTTAAATTAAAATCCTTCTAGTGTTACGAACTCGGCTTCTGCACATTGAAGCTCATTTCTCTCATGCCTTGTTATTCTTTACGATACTGTGTATGTTACGAGAGGTGGAGATCGCTTACGCCTTTGTATATAGATTTATTAAACGTGCCGATACAGTTGCTCACAAAAATTATAGGGCAATTCAATTATAGGGCGAGACCTCATCTTTGTAGCGGAGAACAACACAGTGGTATTGTAAGAGAAAATATAAAATCACATTACGTGCACTACAATACTTTATTACGTCAAAGACCTCAAACAAGAACAAGATAGAAACAAAATAAACACCAAAACTGTCATTACAATATTCTATATATAAATAAAACATTCTAAGAAACGAACAGCTTCAATTTATAGTTTTCATTCTTTAACACGCCCCTTTAAATCGAAGCTAGGTAGTTAAATACACCGAACACAGTTTCAGTTCGAATTGCTTGATTGTCTTTCCGATTAGTAAATAATACTTTTTTTGTGTTTCCTTCTCGTACTTCGTCATGCCCTCTTGACTCGCACTCCTCTAAAATTTTAATTTTTAAAATATCAGCCTTGGGCAACTCATCTCTAGATTCGATTGCACATCTGAAATTCTCGAAGTTCCCTGGTAGACTATATAACAGCATAACCGATAATAGGTCATCATGAATTACTACATTCATGTCTGACAATTTATCTACAGCATCAAAAAATGCATCCATGTGATCTCGAACATTTTCATGTTCTTTCATTTTGTGCAACATGAGTCTTTTTAATAATGTGGCTTTCCTTGCAGGATCTTTCGAAGCATATACAGACTCTAATTTCAGCCATACATCTCGTGAAGTTGTGCACCCTCTTACATGCCGCTATTCACTCGCACTGATCGACAGAATAAGATCAGCCTTGGCCTTTTCGTCTTCTGCTTCCCATTTCTCTGCCTCGGATGGCTCATTTGGTCTTTGACACTTTCCGTTGACATACCTCTAAACTCCGTCTTTTATTAAAAACGCTTGCATTTGGATTCGCCAACTCTCAAAATTTTCTTTCGCCAGCGTCTCGAACTTCATTATTGAATTTTATTCATCGTCGCAGCTCTTAATTATGTTAAACTGGGCAATCCTGGCTACCTGGGCTACCTGGGCTATTTGGGCTATCTGGGCCCATAACCAATGTAGCGGAGAACAACACAGTGGTATTGTAAGAGAAAATATAAAATCACATTACGTGCACTACAATACTTTATTACGTCAAAGACCTCAAACAAGAACAAGATAGAAACAAAATAAACACCAAAACTGTCATTACAATATTCTATATATAAATAAAACATTCTAAGAAACGACCAGCTTCAATTTATAGTTATCATTCTTTAACAATCTTTGTGATCGTACCGTAGTTCAACTACGCTACCGAGCCAGTCGTATATTTTGTACCTTGTATTGGCCTAGAACAATAGGTGTATTCTATTCACCATAGCATGATAATCAATTAATGAACCGGTATAATTATGTCATTACATAATCAGGTACTCTAATTAAACGCTGTTGCACTTACTGTTGTACGTAATAATGGACACGTAGAGATTAATTAAAATATTTATTTATTGAACACATTTTCCAAAAGTGATTTACAACTGACCTCATATTGTTTATCAGTTAGTAACTAAAGAGTCTAAATATTACATTGCTTTTTAACACTTACCATAGATTTAATGCGGTCACTTTGCCAATCAGGAACAAAATACATTGCTAGCATGTCAATTCTATCAGGAAAATATAATATGTTCAATGTAGTGTAGTAGTCATAAAATATTATGACTACTTTTATATAGCAACGCTATTTCTCATGAATAGTACCACGCGTCATCTTATAAGAAGTTCATTTGTTTCCAATCGGCTCGAAACGTTGACGGCTATTGGGAGGCATTATTAGATGTCTTCGAAGCTTCCACATTTTCTCCTTTTGATTCACATAAATTAATGTTTGGAACTGACAGATAAAAAGCTGCAATGACTTTTGAACGTTTGTTGATTGCTTTCGTTTACATATTGCTTTATTATTTATGGAAAATTGATTGGGAATAAATAAATGTATGGATCGAAGGATGGAGTAATAAGTTGCATTGTTTTTTTTTTTTTATATGATAGTAGGATTTTCATTATTTATGCCGCCGAGCAGCAATTTGTGAGCACTGTTGTGTTCTGATTTGAAACAAATTGTAGCTAAATACGTAAACTATAAAGCAACGTGCTCGCCCTGTCATTCTCAGTAAAAAATACATAATTACAAAGGAATTGAACATAAACAACCGGACCGCGTTCCTGGTGAGTTGACGACGTTCTCCAATGCGGTCCATTAGCAACACTCGTAAATACACACACTTTTATGTTTATTTTTATGGCGACGGGAGGAATAAACAGTTGAGTGGCGACAACTCTACCGTTCGCTGCATCTTACAATCCCATAATTAAAGAAGCGCCCACACCTGCGCGTTGAGGAAGTCGGGGCTATCTTTATGTATACATCGATCGGTTACTTATGTTTTTCGATTATAAGTAGAAATAATATTATTTAACACGTACTTCTATTATTATTTTTCCATTCTTTGCAATACCCCATTAATTGTATGTAAAATTAATCTAGTCCATCCAAAGGCGCCTGGAAGAAATCGCAGGCAGCGATAAGGCCGCCATCGTAAGCTTGTCTTTAGTGTTAATGTATTTTTACCTGTTCTATTGTTTCTTTTTTACTGTTGGTGTACAATAAACTATATAAATAGAACGGGGAACGGAGGAAAAGTATTTTTTTTTTGATAATAGAGCTCTTTCAGCACTTAGAGGTTTTTAATGCCACATTTAACATTACATAGTGTTAACGTTCTAACTAAAAAAATATTTGTTTCTTTACAGGTCTGTTTTTATACTTGTAGTAACAAAATCTAGGACATTGTTAAGGGTGCTTGCTTATTATATCGAATCATGAAACTGCACTCTAAACGTATCATACGAAAAGTATTCCTTGTCAGAATCAATGTGGAATGTCATCCACTGGATATTCCATCTCAGACCGGGGACATTCCATAACAATTCATCTAAAGAATAGTGTTTGGGTGTTATGCGATTTTATGGGCGAAGGCCTTAATATCTGTACAATGCAACGGACTGACAATTAATTCTATACCAAATATCAATTATCACGAAATACATTATTATTCATCTTTTTTTTTCATTCATCAGTGCTAAAACAAATTTAATTTCCTTTCCCTTTCTGCCTTTTTCGCTCTTTTATGTAAAAATACTTACTTAACAAATTTCCTTGATGAAAACCCAAACATTGAGTCTGGAAACAAGGAGTAACCACGCATTCCGACCTACTTAGACCCCTCGTATCTCCCCGTTAATGTCGTGTTATGGAGTAATTAATATCAAGCCAGCCACTATTTATTCCATTACTTATGCGACAGAGACAAGCTGTGTATCGTAAGTTAGAAGTTTGTTACAAACTTTCGTGTTAGTAACGTCGGGTGGAAATGTCTTAGTATGTTTATTCTTATGGCTTTATATGCGTAATATGCTACTGCATCAAAGAACATTTTTGGTCGTCAACAATTCATTTATTTATAAACACTTTATTTCACACAAAAGAGAAACAAATACAATTGCAAATAGCATACATAAAAAGTACAATTGGCGTTCATAAAGCACAAAGGCAATGGCTTACAGACAACCATGGGATGGATTTGGAAAAAGGAATAAACAGAGTTTTCAGCCTGGTATATTTATATAAGACCACAGAGAGACCACTTCGTGTGGCTATCATCGTTATTATCTTAGTCCCTGTTAGGGCGGACAATTTTTTTTTTACCACTGTAGGGCCAACAACCACTTAAAATACCGAACAAAATATAACAAACATGCTTTACACAGCGAATACAGCGGTAACACCTCGGTAGAGCTGGTCCATTGGTTAGTGTAAATTTAACGACCTTCAAAATGGCTCCACCACTTCAGACACTACCAGACCATAAAATATTATTTTTATTCGTATCTCGGAAATAAGTCCCGGAACCCTTGTTTCCATTGGTATATGTATTTCTTCACGACTGTACCTCCATACATGTGAAAATACAGAGTTCGACAGAAGCAAAAATTAACCACATAAATTGTGCGAAACTTGATTTATGTTTGTTTATTGCGATTGTAACACGAATTTACGTGCGTTTGAGACTCGTTGGGTATGATTATTGCTCCCCAAGTCACGTGAAAAAGTATATTATGTAATAATATAATATTATGATATGCGAATTCAAATTTATTGTTTAAGCGTGGTTTCAGAAAACGAGTGAAGGAATCTGCTTCATTATCACATGCATTCATGCTAAATTATCACACCTGGTTAGTTTTCATCATAAATTATTATCATATTCCCATATGAATGCCGATTTAGATTCAGAATCTTAAGATGCTTCAGAAGGGGCTTAATTTAAAAATCACTCAAGTGTAACTAACGCTTAGAATAAAACGGTAGCCATAACTGTCTAGAGATTTTCAAAGATTAATAACGAACGCTCACAAAGATGGAGACATTAAAACCTTTCAGCAAAAAGTACAAGTTGCGGTAAAATGAACGAGAAAAGAGCGGAGTGGCCCCCGTAATTGCAATCGTTTAGGCGCCCGCGGCTAGCGGGACCTGATACGTGGCTGGAAAAACCCTGCGATCTTATTGTTATATAGTATACAAACCAGACATATATTGATAACCGCAGTGGCACAGATGTTTGAAAGTTGGCTGGATCGGGTTTGGTCCTCGCACTGTACACTAGAATTAGTACCTTTTTTGTGAGGACAGGGCTATGTTAGATAAATTCATTATTTAGGGGAAATAGAAAAAAAAGTATAAAAAAATAAAAATCGTTATTATTTATACCTACCATGTTCGTAGTCACTAATTACTATTAATTTTATTTTCGCATTTAAAAAAAAATGCATTGAATGGCGAGACGACTGCTCATGGACAGTAGCAAAACCAAACAACACCATGAATTACAAAGTAATGCTTGGCATTCCACTGCGCTCGCCATCATGATACATGATATTATCATGCTGGTAGTCGAACATAACTGTGGATTCGATCCCAAGACAGTTTCACGTTTCATTTTTTGCATAAACTAGACATAGTAAGACAAAGGAATTTATCAGGTACATAAGTTGATTGATTTTGGATATAGGTCTGTGATAGTCTAATCCGGGACAATCCTATTATAACACCTAATTACTAGTGGCGGTACTTCCATACAAGCCCAAAAGCCCGGCTTGCCCTACTTAATACGTATATACTAAATTCTGAACGAAACCATTACATTCAATACAAAACAGTAATTACGAAACATCTACCATTTTTGAATTTACCGCGTTCTGTCGCGGCATGGCGCTCTTCAATGAAGCGCCTGCGACGGCGAGCTGAAGCGCCGCGCCGCCCGCGCTGCGCAACGCTTGTAATGAATTCATTCAATAATTTTACCTCTCAGGTAGAACGTAGGTTCACGCATTTTTTAAAAGACGGTACGTGCTAAACATATATCTGTCTTTTTCTCTCTCGTGTGCTTTTACGAGGCTTTTGGCAACGCATGCTATCTCTTTCACATTTTCGGGTGAAATGCTACACTCTGGCACTACGAATGTATAGCTACAGATATCTAAATATAGCATTAATGTACTAAACCAAAAGCCCAGCTTTTGACCACAGAATTGTTTTGACTGAACATCGTACGTTTGAAGGTCATGTGTAACATTATTTGTTAACTAAATTATATTTATTGTTATTAAATAATGTTGGTTCTTTTTTAAAATTATTTAATCCTTTTTGTAATACAAATAATGAGGTCTTTATATTATTTTCATAAATTATAATTGCATGTTGTAATGTTTATTTTTTCGTTTACTAGCAATACTGTACGAATTACTACTAACTTCATAAGTATTTTGACATTGTGCAATTGTAAATAGTTCGGTTATAGGTTAATTTTATTATTCGTTTTTTTAATGTTATTTAAACTTTTTGGTACGAAAATTGTTTCCTGTGATGGTTTTAGTGTGATGGTGAAAGTGTTAATTGCCGTTATAAAGGTAATTTAATTCAATTATATTGAAACTGGCGCGAAAAGTACGCCGAGTTAGTGCATTTCTTAAATTCGTGATAAATCACAAGAGGCATTTTACCGGTTCAGTTTACTAAACTACGTAATTTGATTTCTACATGCTCCCCTTCATATAGGTTATTAAACAGTCGTGTTTCATATGTTTTTCAAGGGACACTTGTGTATGAGAATGTTTTGATTAATTCTAATGATTTCAATCATATTGTGGTCCTTTCAAAAGGTATGCTATTACTTGTAATTAAAATTACTTGTAAAAACTTAACCTTAATGTATTTATAACAATTTCGGTTCGCAATTTTGGTAAACTGCGCAGTCAAACACGGGACCATAGTAGCTATCGTTGTGCTAGTGTAATGCCGGGTATTAAAAGTGGTCAGTAGTTAGTGCAGTAAAAAGTTACGGTTGCATGACCAAAAGCTGTCTATATTTGTATTACCTAATCTTAATATTGTATAGATTGTGTGGTAGGTCTGCCGCCGCGCCGTAAATTCGATTTCGTCGTTCTTAGTCTTTTTTTTCTTCTAAATAAATATGTATTAAACCTAAAATAATACTGGGCTTGCCCTACTCCAAAACCCTAGGCACGCCACTGCTAATTACAAAACTTCATTGGACGATATACACTGACTTGTATTACATTTGAGTCTTGTAGGTACGTACAAAAATTTTTATAGAATTCTAATCGTCTAGATCAATTATGAATTCTCCTTTATTTGTGTTTCACCCAGAATAGGAGGGCACTTTACGCTCAAACTTCGGATTATTTTTAAAATTAAATATTTCATTTCATGACCCCTCATCCACCTAAGATAGTAATTCAAAAACGCCCGAAATTTTTCAGTAGAAATTGTCCAAGTATTCGGAAAGGCACGCACCTAAGTTTAACCACGTCATGAATACTGAGCAGTCGTGGTTAAGCGTCTAGTTTCGTATTACGTTTATTGCTGTTCGAGAAACGTTTAAGCGTTTTCACGACATTTTTATATGGACCGTGAAATTGGGGGATACGCCTATTTGTATTTTGGGTACGTGTGTCTGGAGAACAAGAAATTGGCGTGGTTTGCGTTACCGAAGAAATATAGGCGGGGTTTTTAACAACATTTCTTTAGTTGTTTTGTTTTGTGGTTGTTTTCGTTTTTTAGAATAAGTGTTTTTTTGTATAAGTTTTATATTCCATCTAAATGTATTTTTGTAACTATTAAAACATCTTGACTGCCTCGGTGGCGTAGTTTTATTACGGTACGATTACAAAGCTGAAGTCTCGAGTTCGAATCCCGGGTCGGGCAAAGTGATATTGGATTTGTCTATTTATTATCGGTCCGTTTATTGTTTTTTATTATAATTATTACATGCACATATGAGAAACAATGGTTTTATAACTGAAAGACAGGCAACACTGAGTTATCGCTTACCTGGTAAACAAAGATACATGAATCTATACAAGTAACTATTTCTACAATCACGCGTAGGTATTAAATTACAGACATCAGGTAGGTAGTATCTCAAAAAAGCTGCTGTTTTACGCATCAAAGCAGTTTTAATTAATATAGGTCAGTATTCCAATGTGAACAATAAAAAGTCCTATAAATACAGATCGCTCGCAAACATCTCAATCGATAACAAGTGTTTGAAATCAATCAATCTCGCTTCGTTTGCGGCGGCCGAAATGTTCCGGACGAACTTTTTAACAAAATTAAAATTCCTTCCGACGAGTTAGATAGCTGGTGGCTCGTCTCAAATCATCGGTTCGCGCTTCTCGCTGATTACATTATGTAAATTACCCGCCTCCCTTTTCCTTGTCATCTATACCGAGCGGGGATGTAGAGCTAAAGGAAATGGCTATTTTATGCTGTGCGTGGTGGCCTGTTGGTAACGGGCCGAACGCGGTGTTCGCGGGCTCAAATCTCAGGGCACGTATCTGATTTTTCGAGGTCATGTGAGGGTTGATAGTCAATTAACACGCACTTTAACGGTGAAAGAAAATATCGGGAGAAAACCTGCACACCATAGATTTTTAAGAAGATTTATAGTGTGGGAAATTCGTAAACCCGTACTAGCTCCTCTTAATTGATTTGTCGATTGTAGAAGAGGCTAGTACCCTGGAGTGGCACGTTCATGAGCTGGATTATTATAATCATTATATTTTAGTTTAAGGCCGCAGTGTTGCAATGTTCGGTTTCAATCCTTTGTGTTCATCGTAGATCCTGGCTGAAAAGAGTAACAGTGATAAGCGTTTGGGCGAATTATTATATTAAATGCCTTATTAAGATTTTTTCAACGATTGGTGGTTATATACTACCACTAAACCGTTTAAGGAAGTACCATTACAAAGCACTGCGCTCGCTATCCTGAGACATAAAATGTTAAGTCTCATTATCTCCAGTAGTTACTCTGGCTGAAATGTCCTTCAAACCGGAACACAACAGTGCATTTACACTGCTGTTTGGCGGGAGAAATAGGCATTGTGGTAGTACCTACCCAGGCGGCCTCTCACATATGAGAGACCTACCAGGTATAGTTGTGAAAGACTTTGTGAAAACAGCTTGTATTATTGCCTTAGTATAAATAATAGACCGGTAAGCGTAGTATACGGGAGCGTCTACATTCATATTGTGTTGCAAACATCGCGCGGTGTTATCCCGAGCGCCATTTCACGATTAGTTGCGGTTTTAAAATCAGTGGCGAAAATAGTCTCTATTGCGGTCGCTTGTATTAATATTTTGAACCACAAAATAACGCGGCCGAAACGTGCGGTTAGTTGTAATGACTTAGGATTAAAATCGCCAAATGTGTTAATTTTCGTCCGCACAGTGGATAGAATTGGTATAAATTATGGAGAGTTGAATGTAGGAATATCTAGACATATCTGGAGTACATAATATGTATACATCCCGCTGTAAGGCCTTCTCAACGATTGATAATTTGGTCAAAGTCAAACAATACGTTGTCAATGGTATTTAACACAATAAGTTAGGCAGTTAACATTTTTCTTTTTAATTCCGATACTTTATCAAGGCTTATATTTTCTAAAAGGTCTCTTCTAGTATATTGACATCCCCGGCCTACAATTCTCCTTAAACAGATATCATCGTAAAGGCACTTCGTCGCGCTCGTATCGCCCGGCCCTTAGATTACCGTAACAAAGTATGTTTCTATTTAAAATTTCCATTTTGCAGCGGAGCGAGTTCGCAGCTGCGTTTGACAACCGATAAATAATCGTTTAGCAGATACATATATTTCTACGCTAAGTTATATGAAGACGAACGTTTAAAGGATAAATTGAATTGAAATAAAATGAATTTTCTGGAATGTAACGAATAAAAATACGTAAAATTATTTTTATTGCAAAGTGTAGTATGCCCGTAAACATATTGAACCATTCTGTCGATAGATTTAAAATTGTAAAGTACGATGAATAATTTCATTTTCCTCAAGGTCTTTTATCAGTAGCCGAATAAAATCATAGAAAAGTGATAACGATCCACACGTTAAGGATCGTACCCTAATACCGCCATCTTTATTAAATTTCCACCGAGTCGAACGTAAACGAAATTGTATAAAAGGACCCGCAAGAAATCAACATTCATTTCGCTCGTCCAACTTGGGGAATTTGTTAAAAGTGCGCCGAACAGCGAAACCCATGGCCTCGGGCGAACTCGGCCGACTGACTGCCGCCGGCTCATCAGGATTTAAAAACTTTTACGCATGTAATTAAGTAGGTTAGATTTTATCATACTTTTTAGGCGCTGGAATGTTATGGAAGCAGATATTTTGGTAGATATTTTTTAAAAATGTTGTATATAATTAATTTATGACTGTAATCGCCGATTCACAGTGACATAGTTGTGGAGAAACTGCGCAAGAACTTTCCTCAGTGTAGCAACATAGCTTTTTAATAATGTCAGGATAAGCTGAATCCCAATATTATAACTCAAAATGGATGGTGCTCGGTCCACGCACAGATATGTTTAATTAAAAAAATCAGTAACTAATAATCACTGGAACCACACAATACGAATAGAAATGGATTCATAATCTGTGTTAAATTGAAAATTGGGACATACTCACGAATATATTTTTTTAAAAATCACCTTTGCTAAAACTAATAGAATGATTACATTGTACTTTATAATCATTGTAATAATCAGGTTATAGACTATATGGCCTTACCAGTCTCAATCGATTCTCTCGATTGTAGAGTAGGCCCGTGCCCTGCAGTGGAACGTATATGGGCTGATAGAGATATATAGACCAAAAGCCCGTGGCCGCCAGACTTTCGTCGTTTTATAAAAACTGAAACTTTGTCCGCGCATGCCTCTGACCATCACACAATCGGCTGATAAGAAATTCCGATCGTGGTGGATTCGTGTTCTTTCTTAATTACCAAAAGTTCAAAGTAATACTTTTATGATATGTCCCACTCATTTGACCGAAATTTAAATTTAAATCGTACTTTCCAATTTTTCCACACAAAAAAAAACTTATGTAACAAATCAATCAGCCAATCAGGTGTCGATATTCATGAATGTTAATTTCACCGCTCCCAAACTTAGCGGCTTAATCCGGAACACTGGGGTCTTGTCAAACGTCTCTCGGCATCACCTTGCCCGTAATGAGAAACGTGAGAAGTTCATTTCTACCTCACCTCTTAAGCTGAAAGTAACCAATAACCTTTTGGGAAATGTCTAGCCTGGGGCACCGTTAGGTTGAATTGAGGTATCCTGTTGCTCGGAGAAAGCAATTACATAGGTTTTGAAGTGGTCCATTATCATTATACGTAGCACATCGATCATCTAATTACAGGAATAATACATATTAGCGATGTAATTTTTACGTAGAAAACATACACAGCGTTACAGTTTGAAAATAGGTCTGCTTATACTGGTTTTCCAAATGTGTTTGAGGTAAACTGAAGCAGCGTGACACGTATTATGTTAAGCACCGAATGATTCCCTTTGTGCACAAAATTCGCTGTGTTGAAATACCATAATAAAATCTAATAAAATGCATTTACGTCATAACTGTACCCTTTTCGTATTTTCCGAACAATCTACACATGATGGGTTGTCATTGGATGTCGTTAAAAAAGATGGCGCCACCGACGACCTGTGTATCAATCATGTATCGAGATTGGATCACGTCTGACGCCAAACCAGCGGTGTCGAACGCGCTTGCTAGTTTGTATGTACTGTAGATACAGATGTACGTATTATGGACGTATCAGCTATAAGAAAAGTATTTAGTTTCGTAAAGCAATATGTGCTGATTGGTCTGCAATAAATGTTTTTTTTAATATCACATTTTTATATAGGTAATTTATATGCAGTATTAGTCATAAATATCCTATTTTGTTTTAAAAAAATTAATGGTATACGTATTCGACTATCAAAAACCGTAATTTGATCTGACAGGCTTATTATTATACATGGGCCGTCTCGAGGCCGTCTCGGGCCTGCATTCTTGGTGGGTAACACACAAAATACATATTTCAAACTTATTTCTTCCTAATGTTATAGGTAGGGAGGAGCTATTATCCTTCTTAATTATTGAGGCTACGGTAGTCGGTATATATTTATTAAAGTAGTGTATAGACTACACAAATACGTTACGATGTACCACAAAGTAATATTTTTTACATAATTTGACAACAAACTTACAAACTCCGGAAGACTCATATTTGCAATATCCTATTATGCAAATGCGCGAAATATTTTTTGCAAAAGACGTAATTTAGGCAGACTACATAAATCTTCCGAATTTCCTTTGCAGGCTGTCGGCTAATTTAGATTCAACACACGACAAGCCGGCAGCGTCCGTCAGCCACGCACGTGTCGCATGTATGAAATTTTTGGGACTTTGAGGAAAATCCTTTGTAATTTGCATCAAGCTACACATGTACTCGTATATTCTGTTTTTCGAAAACTTTTTAGTTCTTTCAGTTTTCTGGGGATGTTCAATTTGTCGTGATGTTTTTACTATGGAAAAAGAGACAACATTGCGTCTGATGTTTAGCGCATTCTATAAATACATTATTTATATTTTATGACATCATTATGTTGGATTGCTCAATTACTACTTCATGCTCCAGTTAACAACTAAAACATTATATTGGGGCATTTTTTTCGCCTGTACCATATTCATAAAAAATGTTTACTGCAGTTTAGTTGTCCGTGTGATGCAACATACACACTCATTATGACGCCCATATCCGCAATGGTTTGGGCAGAGATGTCACGAGTGGTAGTCAAATTGAGGTCGGGAGTAGGGTGGAAACCAATGGTCTTTCAAAAGAGGATACTCTGTATATTGGCCATAGTCAAGGAGACTAATCAGAGGGACCTGATTATTACCTCGAGGGTTCGCTGAATCGTAACAAATATTTGCGTCCTTAAAAAATTTGCTTTATTGTTCTTCGTGCCGGAGTTGTGGGACCAAAGAAGTTGTTGAACATTGACTAGGTAACAGTTAATATTTCTGATATTTCATGAGATATGTATCTACCCGCGGCACGGTGTCACAATGTAAATTTCTTGGGTAAATAAATAATTGTTAATATACCTTACATTTAGACATAAAATTACATAATTGGAAGAAGGAGAGAAGAAATATCTACAGTACAAATCACCAATACCATATCTAGGACCTCGTCCTCTCATTTCCTCCTTATTTATATACATAAGAGTGATGAAAACAAAAGATTATTTATATCCCACATAAAGAGAATAAGGCAGGTGCGTGTCATCCGGACAAATGTAGAGACGTGACGGGAATGTTGTGGATGACCTAAATACAGACAGTTCCTCACGCGCCGCGGATTCTTTGCTTATCTTATCTTCAAGGAGTTTTTGCGGGAAAAAAATGGCGCCTTTGTATACAGAGGAATCACGATTGTTATTGAACTGAATGTCCTTTGAAGCGCTATATCTGGTTTAAAATTATTTATTCTACTTTAAAGACTTATCGCACTCCATTTCATCAAATAAGGGATAGCTGATATAATTTCTATAGTGAAAATACTTATATGTGAATAACAACGATTTATAATACACTACAACTTAAATGTAATCTAGTTTCATCGACTACATTATTATGTAATTTTGATTTTTTGTTTCTCTTACTAGGTATGAAAAATTCTATGAATGAGTCATAGTGATAGCAATAATTTGTGACACGCCCATCAATGCTATCAGTGCCATGAGATTTCGGTCATGATTGATTTAAAATCGCGAGAGCACCACCTGCATTTCCAAACTCAACCCTTAAACGCCGCTCATTAAAAAGCTCTTTGATATCATGCCAAAAGTACCCATTTTTCCCGCGTGGTGCGTGAGCGTAACATAAAACATCCTAACCCCCTCTCAACATAAATCGGGAATGGGTCCGGGTGACCATAAATTCGTGTTTTAAAACTGATCACAGGCACATTATCCCACTTTAATATTGGCGCGTGCAGCCGCTGCAGCTACAAAGGTGCACTTCTGTGAGTTATGGGCCGATTATCGGTCCCGCATGAATAATGGTGTGCCCGCCGGCGGGATTTTTCAAATGGGAAAAGTTTATTTTGCGTAATTTAGTGGCCACCCTATTTGTGATTATGTGCCAATTTTGCATTCGTGAAATATGCGTGAGGTTAGGGTTTAATGTGGTGAATGTTTTTTGATAAATAGTTTTGTTGGTTTTTTATTGAGTTGTGTCGCCAATTTTACAGTCTATGTCCTCGTTTTATATAAGTGAATGTAGACGTGGGTCGTCGCAATTACTTCACGATTTAACGACCTTCTGTTTGTCTCACGTCAACGGTTTGGAGAACGGGCCATGGGTCAACTACGCCGGCTTAATGCGAAGTGAGATTTCAAATAATCTCCAAATTCTTGTAAATAGATTCCAAATGCATAGATTTTTTAAGAAAAATATACTTACATCAACTTCCTTTTACCAATATTATCTATTTATCAGTTCACTATCAATGCAACAATAAGTAAAAATACGGATTTCAGTTCCTTCAAAAACAGACTACACCTAAAGTGCCAACAACGCTGGAAAAAACATATTTTTAAAATAGTTAAACAAACAATTCGGCCGTTACCCAAAACTGTGTTGTTGAACCAGAAAAAATAAACACTTTCATTGAATGTGGTGCGGGCAGAACGCCTGTGATCTTTCGTTGCAGTCATTGTATCGATTTTACATCCGGTAGTGGACTAAAATGGATAAGCCTCACTACAGGAACTCGATCTCGATTGCAACTCACTTGTACGAGGCTGCGTGGTAAAATATCTAGTTTTTATATTTTATTCTATTTAATACACATAATTTAGGGTAAAATAGATGTTGTTAAGTAGCGGAGTGTTTTAATTACTTGTTATGCGAGTTTCCCTAAAATCGGATGGATAGTTTTGCAGAATCATTAAAGGAAATGTGATATTTCAGTTTTATTTTTACAATGAATGGTTTACAAATATTACAAAATCAGTATTAAAAATATTACTGTTTATAATATGGAAAAATAATATCTTGATAAAGCTGATAATCTTATGAGCCGCACTAATAATGAAAAATATATTATATTATTGATAGTTTGTATGTATTTAATATATTATCTACTTTAATTTTTTTACAAACACCCTTTTTGTCTCATTACTGCATCTCCCAAAGGTTGACTAGTAGAAAATGCCGTTGGCATTAAGTCCGCCTGTACAATTTCATTGTATCAAGTTCAATAAAATAAAAAAAAAAATAAAAAAAATAGAAATGTTGTATATTATGATTTGAGTTTAATACATTTTAACTCTTCAAGAGGGTTCAATTAAATTTGAAGTTGAGACTGCTTATATCCTGGATACCCTACATTCGAAATAATTAGCTTTTTCTGATGTATGATCAACGTGCTTCACAATACTTTGTAAAACTGGAAGGAGTCATTTATGCATCCGTGCGACGCTGCATAAGCGAGAAACAATTTTTTTAAATCATTAATAATTTATACGAATATGAACGTAGAATAAATCGTAGTAAGGAGATACAGCAGTGAAGTTTTTAATAATTCATGACAGATTATATCCACGCAAAGCTCCTCGATATAAATAGCTGAAGTTAAAATGTCTCCATACTAATGGGCACGTGTTACAGACTCGGTAATTAAACTCAAATTTATATTGACGGATGTTTTAGATTTTTTATTTTATTTATTGCCAATATATTGTTGTACAGGGTTAATTTTTCATGTCGGCGTGGATGGTTAAAACCGAAACTATGAGGAATAGCGAAAAATACAGAAACGAGTCACGAACCCGATTTTGATGAAAGCTAAAACTGCATACTTGGATTTTTGATAATTATATATTCCTAAATTCTAGGAAGTAATGACCAATTCGAGATAAAATCTATAAAAAAAATACATGTTTCTCATCACCTTAGGTAACATTGTACAAAAATTGAAAAAAATCCGAGCTGATTTTTGTAAAAATCGTGATCATAGTTTTCACGGTTTTTGGCCACCCCGTATAGATACGAGTATTTTTGCTTAGCTGAAGCTCAGTTCTCTCAGTCAGTCTCAGGGTTAATAGACTTGAAAACTAAAATCGCGATTTTTGACGAAACTACCAGCCATTATATTTTTCAAACTTGGTACAATGTTACCTGGGGTGATAAGGAACATGTAGTTTAAATTATGTAAATATCACATGTCAATATCACCCTGTATATGGACTGATATAGTTAGGTACCGTTATTGTTTGTCCGTTCAGGAATGTATTGTGAGGACATGCATAATGCATTGGAATATTAATGGAGATCAATATGTGCGCTAAGTGAATAATCACTTCCTACAATATGATCAAAATGGTTGATGTCAAGGCAGTTGATTGTAAAACAAATAGGTAAATCCGCAAGAATACTGAGGAGTAATATTGCCCCGGGTGATATTTGTGGAATAAAGGTAATTAAACAAAATACTGTTATGGCTTGACTTGAGAACATAAAAAAGAGTAAGTTTTGGACCTGATATTACACGTATTTGCTAATAAAAGCAGCTGTGGATCAGCACTATTAATCGTCCAACTGTTGGTTGTATGAATTCATTATAAATACACCCAACAGTCACATATATTATAGTCCTGACCCCACACTAAGATCGAGTCTTGTGTCGTGGGTATCAGGAATTACGAGAGACTTTTCGGTCTCACAAACACCCAGACCCGAAACAAATACCTGTGGTTCACACAAACATTTGTTTCGTGCGGGGATCGAACCCGCGGCCTCTCGTTTCTCAACCGCCGTCCAACCAACTGCGCCACGGAGGCTGTCGATTTTTTTTTTGTCGAATTTATTTCTTCGACTAACACGTGATCTTTGGAGTAAGGCTATGTCCAACAGTGGACTTCCTATGGCTGAATAGAAAAGTAAAGTGTAAAGTGGTAGAGCCACGCTGTCATGACTCAGCATGGATAGGCAGGCTCGTCCGGGGTGGTACCACTGTCTCACAGGAGATCGACGTGAAGAGACAGTTTTTCTGACGCTTTTTATTCGGTGAGTGATGTTGCCGGATGCCCAAAGTATTGGGCCAAAGGAGTATCTTCCCTCTTTTCCCTTCCCGCTCTCCTTCCGATTTGATGGGCCAGCGTTGTGGATGTTCATTGGCGGCAGTGATTATTCACTGGTGACTTGTTTGCTCGTTTGCTGGACTTATTGTATAAGAGAAGAGAGAGAGAGATAACATTTGCTACTACTAAAGTGTAAGGAGACAGGTATACTAAACGTATGACCATAGTAGGGTCCCAAATTAACCAAACATTCGACGTCCGGCTGACTACGCACCGAATCCGAAATTGCTGCATTTTACCGCCGACAATCGTCGATAGAGTTTTTGTTTTACACGAGTTTATTCCGAAACCCCTATGGGAAGTGAATGCGTAGATAAATAAAATACGACCATATTTATTTTAGATGATTAATTTGGTTTGGTTGGTTCATTTAATGTTATGTTTCCATGCAACGTTTGCCCTCGCTGTTAAAGTAAGAGATAATTAACTGTGATTCTTCTATTCAAGTAACGGAAATCCGGTTCACCCACAGTTGTGAATAACCTATAGTTAGGTTATCGCTTTCTTTTCTTATTTTTTATATAATTATCTCGTTAAAATTCATTTATAAATAGGCAAGCCACACACATTTCTCGCAGCCATTGATTGAGTCAATCATGTGTCATTGAAATCGGCGTTGATAGTTGGAAATTATCTATGGGAGATAATTGTCGACCGGCTTCCACCCAGCGGCATAAATAAACTGTATTCACATGGTGCATGTCCAAAATAAAATGCTACAAACGTTTACATAACAGTTTTGGTAATTAGTTTTGCGTAAACATTTTGTATGCGTTTGGGTTTTTACATAGATGAACGTTAACAAGTGCGACAGTTTGTAAAATTGCATTTTACATATAGCAATTGTTAGAATAACTAATCTAAAACTTTAGAGATATATCCAAGGTATTTCACAGTCCTAAAGGTTCTAGCTTCTAGGTGAGATTGGGATCATCGATGAGCCCATGATAGAAGTCTATTAGGAACTGTCGTTTGGGGCAGTAATCCAAGTGAGGCCGTTTTACGAATGCAATTATATTATGATAAAACGATGTTAAAATACAACGATCATTATTGTGGTGTATTTATTTATTATTAATAACATACATTTAGCCATTATTATTATTTTTTCCGAGACTCCTTCAATTCATCCTTTTTCTCTCAAATGTTTTTTGTTTAACAACGTTTATTTCTTCTACGTTTCTATAAAAATATCTAAGTATTTTACATTACGACTTATGGATTTCCTTTTGCTGAACTTAGTCAGGAGAGAAGTTTTGAAATGCAACAATTTCTGTGAACGTTGTCCACCTTTGATAATCAACCTTTCTAAGTTAGTTCAGATGTTCCTAATTAATTAACTCACTTAGGTGATTAAATCAACTTTTTTATTTCAGAGCAATGTAGGCTATAGGAGTTAAAGGAATGGACGTAAAATTCGCGCGTTAAAAACCCGGGTGCATAACTCCTACATTCCAACGGCATACGAGTATATAAAAGTACTTAGTTATTGCTTGTTTAAAGCTTTAATGGTGAGCGAAAATATACCTAGAAGTTCTCCATAAAATTTCCAAACGTATTTGAAAGTAACTATCCAATAATCTAACACTCTCAAAATCTAATGAAAAGAATATCGTCTACTTCGATACAGACAAACACAATATACTTTTCGCATAGATAGGCATCATACTTTTCGCACCATTGATTTAGCGCCGAGGGTCAGAAATACGCTTCACCTCCTTGTTCCTTTAATAAATAAAAAGCTTTGACACTCGAAAATACTCGATAGATATGACAATAGGCACTTACCTCGGCACCTCCTTGGCTGGGCTAGACTGTGTCTCCTGGTGATTGTACGACGCCATGTTAGCTATTCACTTGACGGTCTTCCACTCATACTGTCTTTACAATTGTTTCATACACTAACACTGGCACGAATTAATCGTTCATTATTTCATTGATCTAGAATTATTTAACGGAATTGAAATCAACGCATTACATTTATTTTTTAGATTTCTGAATTGACTTGATGGTTACGACACATTCAAAATATCATAATATGTATGTAGGAGATTAACCAACCATTTTATTTTGAAATTTTGGATCGCATAATAAGTCATATTTAAAGTTAACTATTGAGAGTTTCAAATGACATTCTGCGAAAATCTTGAGCGATAAATGGAATGTTCATTAATAGTTTTTTTTTAATGAAATGAAAGTAAACATCCTAGAAAACTCTTTTCTTTTATGAGGACTTTTATGATTATTTGTCGGTTTATCCATTTTATCTCGCTTTTGTGGTTCTAATTATATACTTCTTTGAAAGTAGAGGAAACGGACAAAAGGAAAGACGACACAAGGTTACAATAAGAAAATAAAATCAGTCAGCGAAATTATTGACCCAATTATGACACTGTGCATATGTATCAGAGATAATTCAAAGCCTCAGCAATCAGTATATAGGTGACCGACAAACGCCAGTGGGTGTTATTGCTAGTAGCTTATTAATAAATCCACCCGAGCAAGTTGGCTGCAACAGCAATCCGACGAGCTATAAAACGTCAACATTGGAAGTCGTTAAAGCCGTCAATTGACTGCAGATTTATGTGGCAGCTTACACCGAATATACTTCGAATTGAACAATCAAATTTGAAATTTCGGAAGGTTTTACTGCCTAACGGCTTAGTGTTACGTAGACGTACCGAACTGCGTCGACTTTATTTTGTTTTTTATGACTTTCACCACCTATCATGTGTAAAACGCGACGTTGGATGATGTTTAAAATTGCTTTTTTTATTCCTACCAGTATTTCGGATTGTTTAGTGGAGGAAGTGGGCGTTCGTTAAAACGTATTGATATTGGAAGACTTCTTACGCTTCTTCAAACGAGATGTCCCTCGTTTGAAGACCTTAATTCAAAGTAACAAAGAAAGAAAGACCAATTTAATTTATGCTTATTCAACGTATTGAACATAGAAAATACCAGACTTCTTTCTATTAACGTACACATTGATATTTATTAATCATAGAATAATACAAATATGGTAAAAGCGTAGCGCTACGCAGCTCGGTCGTAGCATTGCGGAAATGTGCTACGATGCCTAGCAAAACATTGCTATTTTCTGCGTAGCCTGGCGGAACGCGGCTATTCGCTGCGTAGCCTAGCGAAACGCTGCTATAAGCTACGCAAGTCCACTGAGCGCGTGGCTTTTACACCGTAATGTAGTCGCAAAGGGACTAAATGAACAGTGTTTTGTGAAGACGTTAAAAATTTATAGCCCCGCTTCGCTTTGTGCTTTTATTGTCGACGCCGGCGCTCCTTAGCTCTACGTAATAATTAAAGTACAAGGCTCGGGGCCGACTGACGGCTGAATTAAAAAGTTTTTTTTAGTGTTCATTTTGGAAAATGTTTTATACTCGGGTAATGCTAATTGTAATGGTTTGTAAGTCTCACGGGTCGGATGTAATTGGTTTTTGGTTTTAAGTTGGTGTAACTAATTCCTTGTCGGTTTAAAGTTGATTTTTAAGTGAACTAGTATTATGACGATGTCGGGTTTCTTTTATATGTTTTTAAAAACGTAGTTCCGTAAATTGCCAATAGTCGATAGACAATCTTTACTAAAGTGTGTACTTTGAAATAATTAATATGAAAACGTACATTTGATTCGAAAATATATCATTAAAACGTTTTTCCGCTCTTGTGCGGGATCAGCGTTATGCCATTTTTATGCAAATCGTTTTTTAGCATATTATTAGTTTACACGCCCCGCTACCTAGTCGATGTCGGTATATGATATCGGTATATGATGTCGGTATATGATATCGGTATATGATGTCGGTATATGATGTCGGTAGCTGTATTGGGAAATAGTCTCATCCCGTACCAATTAGACTTTGAAATTGAAAGTTTGATACAAAGTGAATTGACTAGCCCGAAATCGAATGCTGAGTATTTTCTGTTTAGTTTAAAATAATAAGGTGATAAATCATAATTTATCATAATTCATACAAAAACATATTATATAAATAAATGTTATCAACTCTTAAACCAATTCAAATTATAATAAATATATTGCAAAAAAAAAATATTATTCCTTGAACTTTTGCGATCCATCTCAAATATGTGAAGTGTCAAAGATTAAGCAGACAAATCGGGAGTGACCCGGTCATTAGCCGGGTAGGGCACGACCGGGTCGTAATGACCCGCCGCTTATCATTCCGGATAACGTCTAAGTTTGCCTACCCGGGGCCAGTTTAATTAATTTATGAATTAAAGATGTCGGACTGGGTTGCGAAAACGTCGTCTGTATTTCGACAGCTTTGATTTCGGGTTGACGTGATGAATTTATAATTCTACGCTTTTATGGAGCCGTGTTAATGATTTTGTAACTTGTATTAAGATTATTTTATGCGCAAGGGGTGTTAGTTGTTAACTAATTAAATTAATTCTAAAGTATTACTCGGTGTATATAAATATCCTATTGGCCATTTACTGGATACATCTTACTAAATTCATACGTGACCTTATTGTACTCGAGAGAAATTAATTAGTATAACTGCTAGGTTAGAGGACTACACGGCCAGCAGTGCATTAAAACATAACACCTTTGTATATTGAAATTAAATTAAGCTGTTAAAATACAATGTAAAGGGCAAGGGTGTTACAATTGGCGACGTAATAATGATGATTGATTAGAGATTAATAGTTAATAAATAATCAATTTCAGATAAATTTAAGGAATATTTGTCTTTTTTACAGTCATAAACATGGAAACTAGGATTTTTAAGATCTATAGCTATATTAAAACTAAAGAGTACTATACCTATTTTGAATAAAGCTAAGGAAAATTATAGAGACTATTCCACTTTCACACTCTCCATTGTGAGTGGCACGTATTTTATAGACATTGAGCACCGAAGCTCAACCAGTCTCCGGGAATCTGTACGTTTTACTAAACTAGTTACAGCTTATCCAAGGCAGTTTAATAAAGACACTAATCAACAAACAAAAAGCTACACACATACAATTAAAAACGCCAACACAACTGCGCGATAGTACGCTTTGGTTTTATTATTATTGCACTTTATAAAACAACGGCTACGCTCCCCAGTTTATGGATTATAAATTTCATTAGTGTATGTTGTCGGACGATCGCGTTTATTGCTTTTGTGACACGCTGCGGCCGCGTTCGATGAACATTTATGCACGCTTGTTACAAGCCACGGTTTTAAACTGACGTGTTTTGTAAATTATTTTGTTGCGTTGTTGCTTGTTTTTTATGTTCGCATAAATTTGCTGGATGTGTTTCGGGCTAAAAAGGTTATAGGGAATGAAATGTTGCGATCTATGTAAATTGGTTTTAGTGATTGTTAATTACACAAAGTGAGTGTTGTAAAAAGATTACAACAGTTTTAAATGGATTACTTATTATATTTGTACCACTCTAATGTTCTCTAAATAAAGTGTGTAGCATTAGCCATAAAGAGCAATAAATTGTTATTTTATGCAATGTGAAAATTGGAACAAGGGACTTATTGAAACTCGCTGTAGTTCATGTTAAAATGTATCTAGTAAAAATACTTATTTATAATAGAAAATCGAATTTTTTTTTCACAATTAATTGTCTCACAACATGTAACTTTGGTACACCCTTTTTAATTGTGCGTGTCAGTGAAGTATACGTGCGGGCACTCCTGTACATTGCGCGGTATGCAGTCGCAGCATGAGTAATAGTATAAAAGCCAAATAATTTTAAAACACATTGAAACTACATGATTTTTTACCAGCGTCGTTTCGGCAACCCAACAAATCGCACTTATTGTAAACTACGCTTGACGATCTGTATGGCTGTGTGTATCGCGTGTCGAGCTCTAATACTGTGAGCGAGGTTTATTACCACTATTTACACAGTAACTATGCATGTATAATAATTAATTAGTCCATGTGTTTTCTGCTTTGTTGCTTCGTGCCTTGTTGAAAGCCATCATCTCATCGTGTTAATAATGAAATTTACTTCCGCTGTGTTCAATCCTGCATCCATAAAATAACTAATGAGTAACTGATTATGAGCATCTGTATTGTTTATTATCTTCCTTTGCATGGTTTCCATAGGTAGCTATTGCTATGTTTCATTCGAAAGAAATCAGGTTTTGGTATTGGATATTTTTTCCCTTCTAAAAATGCTTTATTTTTTCACTTCCTTAGACCATCCTCTTAGGCTTGCGCCTGGCTCAAAATCCTGAACAATTCTTATGAAAAAAAAAAAATCTATTGCAAGTACGCTAAAGACCGTTCTTAACAATTCCACGGTAAAAAATACTCAAACAAATTCTTCTCTACGAATGCGGTTAAAGCATTTGGCACGCTTCAGCACTTCACCATGCTACATTCCATGAATCTAAATTCGCAAAATAGTTTAGCAAACTAAAGAAACCAGGGATTTAAAACTGCAAGCCTCTAAGTAAACGGCGGGAATGGAAAAAACTCCCCACAATACCTCAGTTTTTTATTCCGCCGTTATTCTGTACACGTTTTATTGACCCCGTGCTGCCGTTTCGTAGAAACTTCACTTACTGTAATTGTCGGTGCTGTGTTATCTCGATAATACGAGTAGTTACATTTGTAAGAAGTATTCGTTTCGGAAGAGTCTTATTTCACTTAAAGAAATTGTGGCTATTCTTTATCTTGTTCTACTTCAGTTCGAAAGAATAACACCGCAACAGATGGTGTGTTTTTTTCTCTCTCTACGTTAAAAGTGAGCCGTAGATACTCGTAAGTTCAGACTGGATCATGTTATCGAGATCAAAGGTTGCAGATATGAGCCTAGTTTACACCTCATTTTTTTCAAAGTAATAAGTTATTGCTTTCTTTGATAGCGAAGGAAAACATCTTAGGAGAGCCAACATATCAGTAGGTACGTTCTCCGCATGGTTTTTAAATATGGCCGATGGGGCCAAAATGTTCTCGAATGGAGGCCACGTAGCGGAAAGCGCAGCGTAGGACGTCTACCCACAAGGTGGTCAGACGACCTGGTAGAGGTCGCGGGAGGTCGCTGGATGCAGGCTGCCTCCAACAGGTCACTGTGGAAATCATTGGGAGAGGCCTATGTTCATTAGTGGACTTCCTTTGGCTGATGGATGGATGGATGGATGGATGGATGAATGGACGACACACTGGCTAATCCAGTGTGATGGACTATAACCCAATCGTAATTTGTAAAGAAATCCCATGCCCAACAGTGGGTTATTACGACAAATACGCGCTGTAGCAAGTTTGTCATCAAAATGCAGCGAGCTAGCGCGGTTTATCAAGCAAGAATATACTATAATTCTATTCACTGGGAGCTCTTAATTTCCCTCGGATTACAACTACGCGCATAATAAACTATGCAAATGTTTGGTATGGATTTTCCGAGCTAAAAGATAAACAAAACTGAGTTATATTGCACTTCCTAGTACACGGTATAAATAAGTTTCATCGGGTTTTATGCTTACTTTAATTAAACTTTACTATACTTTTTTATAATGGATTAAACATAATGTGGAAACCTACATGTCGTTGAGATTTTTATGATGTTTGAAATCCTCGTACCATATTCGACTGTAGAGGAGGCCGGTGCCTTACAATAGACCGTATAAGGAGAATAATTATTAATCCGGATAGACTAACATAATATGTCATGATAAAAAATCTCTTACAATGTGCGCAAATGTGGCGTTACAATTAATAGAATAGACCTACTGACTATAAAAACAGTTGCATTAATCTTCTAGCAACCCTATTTTTATTCCTCAGTGGGTGAACTTTCATAGTTCTAATACAAACAAACCAAATTCGCATTTCTCTTCCCTACACTCAAAAAGAAAAGCCGGATGAAGTAGAAAATTACAACAAGTGATAAACGTGATGCGTAAAACGAAACGCTATGTTTAAGTGTTATGTCCCTTCTCCCATCGAATGATTGATCTGCGTTCCTTTTTACATGTTTATTTACAGTATGAAAGCGTTTTAGTTTGATTAAACGGGTCGCTAGCGCGTTGAAAGGTGGATTTAGCACTCGTTGACTGCTATGCTTCAAATGCGGGTCGGAATATTTGTACAGGACGGACTGGTTTGTACACAACTCGTTGGAGCCCATGGGCGTTCAGAACTTCGTATAGGGATAACTGTGTAGGGATCTTGAGGCTCCTACGCCATGAAGAAGTCTTTTATAATACTGTTCATTTGTACGGAACTGAAAAAGATAACTATTATACCTATATAACAATTCATATCTTAGCCGCTGCGCCAATGGATAGAAAATCTACAATGCTATATACCGAATATTTCAACTAAAGTACTTTAAAATGTTGAGGACTCTAGGTCCTCTGGCGATGGGTACAAATTCTGAAACTTTCGTAATGTATAAATACAATTATTAAAGTCTTTTGTATCACTGAGCGACCTACTACAACCAAATGTCGAAGTAATAAAAAGGTTAAATGAATCCAGCAGTGTTTACGTAATTCGCGCACACCACGATTCAAAATACATTTTCGTGTGTATAAATTACATTTTCGTGCAAAACTAGTACTTATTATTCGTTTACATATTAGTAAACGTGCCAAGGTTCCGCAATTAACTGTTAACGGGGCATTTGAAATAAACCTAATTTCGTGGTCACGGGGCGGACCACGACAGCTGTAAAGCAATCGAAACGTCGGGAAGTTAAAAAATGTAAAAATTAAACCAAATCGCGATAAAATCCGTGAAAAATAGTTTTATTTCAATGTGTAACATTCGCGTAAATCTAAGAAACCATTATGTTAACGGGGCTTAAAACTAATACTTGATTCTCCCGTATCCCAGGTTTTGCGTGGCTAACCGGTGTAATCAAGTTATTTCTCTCTTACTTTGTGTACAGGCCCGTGATCGCAGAAAACATTTTAATAAAAGCAGTCCGTTTGGTTTTAAACAATTTGCTTTGAGGTGTGTGGTGTTAAATTGCAATTAGGTAAAAATAAATTCTCACTAGGCACCGTGGTGGACTATATGGCCTAAGCCCTCTCGATCGTACTCTCGATTGTAAAGTGGGACGTGTATGGGATGATACATAAATACGCACTGTACAAGGAGAAACCGTATGTGTGCATGTTAATTTGTTGTTCTATCAATAATGAGAGCCGCCTGATTAGCGCGATAATTTAAACCACCCTAGCTAACGTTGTACCAAGTTTTGTCAAAAATAGCGGTTTTCGTTTTCAAGACCTTTGATAAGCCCGTATAGGTACAAGTCTTTTTACGGCTCAGGTAAGTTCCCGATCTAAACTGAAGTTCATCGAAGCGGTTAAATTATTCGTATCTACAGGAGTGGTCAAAAATCATGATTACACAATTTTTGACAAAACATCATCTCGGATTGTTTTCAAATTTTGTATAACTTACAACGATGAGAAGCGTGTGGGTTAAATTAAATAGCATATTATGTAAAATTATCAGCTTGTATACTATGAACCGTGACATCCCGTATTCAATTGCAAGGTCAGGAAACCACTTCGTTTGAGTTTTCTGGTTTGAAAAATCTCGTATGAATTGTGTAGCCATTAACGGGCATGGTGATAAACTCACCCTCAATCAATTGTGGGGCGGAATTAAGCTCTGCAAACTATATGTGGTGTTAGTAACACCACTGCCTTTCCTTTCGGCAGTGCAGCTTGAACTTATGTGTATGAAACATGAAAAAGCGAACCGTTGCATGTGGCGCTTAATAGCTGCTACCTAAATGGTCTATTAAAAAAAAGATTTTTAATTTGCAAAGCAAACTGACTACACTGCATCTGATGGTGAGAGTTCAGAGTAGTACCTTTTAGCGTATTCACTGATAACCTTCTCATGCAATTCAACAAACAATTTGACAAAGGCCGTGCAAAAGGCTGAACCTGATATGCGACGGTCCTGATATCCGGTATCCGAATAAGCAGAAAACGGAAGTTCCACCATAGCGCCAAAACTATAGATGTTTAATTAGTTTGGCCGGGCGAATCATACTTACTCGACTACGACAAAGCCGAACAAATGTTTTTTAGAAATAATTATGCGTGCTATGCATTTTTTTTTTGTTAAAATATAGAACTTTATATCTAGGAATTAGATTTATTTATTTACACACAAACTAACGCCTTTTTCCCAGAAGGGGTAGAGGCGCCACCAGGACACCCACATATCGCCTTGTATGTTCCGTCCCATGATGTGATAGGGGGCGAGCCTATCGCCATATCGGGCACAAATTCCTGATTCCGGGCTTATAATGAATAGAAATTCCAATATCACTTTGCCCGACATGGGATTCGAACCCGAGACTTCAGCTTTGCAATCGTACCGTAGTACAACTACGCCACCGAGGCAGTCTTTGAATACTCAATAGTTATAATTGTGTATTTTTCTATCGAACACAGTTTATTGGATGTAAAACTCGCGTAGGCAGATAAGATACGCCCGAGATAACCGATGCTTATAATATTCATTATATTTTTATTAATTCCTCAATGTTTACCTATTATCGCAACATGGGATATAAGTGACATATTTATCATGGTATACAATGTTTTGCCATTTGGACTTTGAGGTATTGTCTGACATTAAGCCTTACGATCCTACCGGTTTTGACGGACTTTCACTGAAAAAATTGGTCAACGTGAGATTCAATTCACAAATAATATTACTTACATTAATTGATAACTCCAACATTCGTGTAATGTTTTGAATCGCTTAAAAATAATTAAATTAATAAATAATAATCCTAATTTCCATATTGAATTGCGTTCAATCAACTATATATTTTATATTTAGTACATTTCCTTCATATTATTATGATAATATTTTCCGTATAAAGATTTTTTGTGTGGTATTATTCGTGTAGGGAATAATAAAACCGTTACATTATTTTGAATAATATATTGTAATATGATTAAATAATACCTAATAATAAAAAAGGTCCTTTTCTATACTTAGCGCTATTTAGAATTAGTAATACATATTTTGAATTAAGAACTTTATTTTTAACTTAAAAAACATTGTTTATCATCCTTCTAGGCCACGTGATGTTGGCCACTAAATTCAAAAATAAATCCGATGCATTTAATATGATCTTGTGGCACATAATTTGATTGATCATTATTTTTTTACGTAAAATCTTAAATAGTATCGTCGTTTTTGTATCTTTATTGGTATAGGAAATTAATTATGAATAGTTATTGAAGCAGTTACCGTGCTATTGGAAAAAATTAAAGTTTTTCTAATTTAAGAAAATCATCTAATACAGTGTTTTGTTAGATTCATTGATGCGTTTTATCTTTTTTCTCATATTTTTACAATTATTCTGTCAATTTTTCCAATTAGCACAAAATTTTAGAATAATAAATTTTGAATGTGTCTGAAACTAACTTTGTATTCATAGAGTTTTTTTTCTACATTGAAGATTTTTTTTGCAAAAATAGTACCGTGCAAGAAGTCAAAACAGAAAATTAAATAAATATTTTTCTCAATATCCACACCAACCTTTCAAACATGTATCGTAAGCACTGTACTATCAAACGAATGTCACATGTATACACAAACACGAAATATAGTAAGCACGACGGGAAATCGCCTCCCACGCAAACACGTGCGCCGCCCTTCACAGCCAGCGCGGTACTGAAGTTCAGTAACACGTTGTGGGCACGTTGCATCTCTACATTACGCTTCCGAGCGTTGCTGCTGCCCTGGTACCGTCGGACCGAGATTTTGTTAAAAAACTGCGTTTTTAAGGAAAAATCTAACGGTCGATGTTCTTCGTGATTATTTAAAATATATTATATTTATTCAAAAAACTTTGCTTATCTTCTAAATCATGTTTACCTAGTACGCGAGGTGTTTTTATTTCAATATTGTGTTTCATTAATAAATGGATATTGAAGCAAAAATTACATATCCAGTTTTCGTAACATCATTTCAGTGTATTGCATATGTCCGCTTATTTATTTGTGTTATTTTAAACCAAAATATATACATTTTAAACAAATTGTTATTAATGATTAGATTTATATTAATAATTTAATAATACTGTCATGTCCATTTAATTATTACCAATAAAAATATAATTACGAAAACAATATTCAATATGATGAACTTACATAATTAAATTCCCACACAAGTGCTATGAGATATTGAATTGAATAAATAAATATTTGATTATTTGATAAATATTTGAATAAATCCCATTTTTAACTTACTAAAGACATTCATTTGACATTCACTTTCTTAATAAAAGCGAATTAAAATATTTAAGAAAGTAATTTAGCGACAACTGAATGAAAGTTTTTATTTGACAGCGGCTTAAAATCCGTTCGCGATCCGGAGACAAAGTAATTAACTTATTAAGTCCTCAAATGAACGATAAAAACGGCATTTAGCTTTTACTGGCCCGATGAGCCTCGAGTCTTATCTGGAATATGTTTCATTCTTTTATTTCGATTGATTTATAGTTATTTCCGTAATATGTAGATACAATACTACTGATAATAACTTAGTTTGATTTCGGAAATACTAAAAAAATAGGTTTACGATGCGACGATAAGTTTTCCTTCCGTAATACATATTATGATAGCAATATTGAAGAGTGCTAATTACAAATGTGATGAATTTTAACTTGTCTTTAACTTTCCTTTGGGAATTTTATTCAATCTTTTTTACTGTTTGAGGGCCCTTGTGCAATACACGTTTCCAGACCCATCAGTTTACAATTCACTTTGGCAGTTAGCTTTATAAGTGTATTTTGTGTTATAGTACGAGATTTTTGGAATTATAACTTAATCATTGTTAATGAAAGTTTTTAATTTGACTCCAATTATTTAATCAACAACCGATCTGGCGTTCCGATGACGCAAAATTCATCACGACGACAAAAGTATTAACTCGACTCTATAAAGGAGAGAAAAAACGTAATTACGCAATTTGATCTGAGATTTTGTAGGGCGGCTGTAATTATACCAAGACCGGTGGAATTCGGACAAACAATTTTCTTTATAATTAAATGGGGTTGGGCCGGCTCATTTGCAAGCCTTTGCCCCGGCGCCTTTTCGATGTAAAGCCTCCTTCCGAAAGGTTACCCCTTTGGTGATTAAATAGTGAATCGATGAGGCCTTTTGTCTCTGCATTTTAATAAACTGTTGACAGGTTAACGACGTTCCGAATTCTCTCGGAATTTGGGTACGGTTGTCGAATTTTTTGTGCATTAATCGCACTCTTTCGTGCTATAGATTAAAAAAAAATTCCATGCAGGGTATATCAAGACTGCGACTGAAAACGAAGCCAGGTGGTATTAGTGACTTCAGATACAATGCAACTAAAAATTCCGCAAAAGAAATCGCCTACATTTTTTTGTAATTTTTTAATTTTCTTCGTATTTGGGTGATAAATACATAGTTTTCCTAAACAAATGATGTACACCGTTTTATTTATTAAGACGCAATGTTAAGTTAGAGTTTAAATTACTATATTCGCAACAACTAGGTATTTACTACGCAAACACAATGATTTTTAAAAAGTTGCATGAATATATCAGTGGCTTATTTTGCGAAATTTTTATTTGCATTGTGTCTGTTACCACTAAAACTACCACCCGGCTTCGTTTTTGGTCGCAGTCTTGATATACCCGGTATAAGATCGAGAATGTTTTGACGTACGATTTATCAGTTTCTAAGGGCAGTTTTGTGTCTGACAAAAGACTTAACATGACCTGGCAATTATATCTGAAAAAATCCCCATCAATTTCCAATCCGAATTCGTAATTTTGCGTCACTCAGGACAATCATGAAAATCGTTTAGAAACTTGGCTGCCTATTTAAATTACACGTCAATAACTGTACTATAATATTAGTTATTAAACCATTCTTATTAATATCATATGCAGTTCTTAATATAAACACATTATTTGCCTGAATCTGATAAATACTCTCTAATAACTTGATATACTCAGTCACTATTCTTAGTGTCTCCGGCGTAATATCTGCAAATTGTACAACAGCAATTTCAGTATCAACAGAATTTATATTAGAATTCCATTCGTTGCGACGGCAGTGACATGGTTGGCAGGTAAGCGACGCGATAAAGCCTATTCAGAGGCTGTGAGGCCACAGCATCGCGTCTAATTGCCCCCACAATAAGGAACTGTTACTAATATCGAGCCACTTTCAATGGCAAATGATATGTCAAACATTGTTGCTTGTATAAAACGGAATTTCTGTAGAACTCTGAATGGAAACATTAGTACCAAATCATTGTCCATATTGGAAATTGTGAAAGTTGACAGTGACGAATGTGGATTGTGGATTTGAATCCTAGGTTCACCAGTATAATAATTCATTTAGCGAATGATTGTAAACATAATATTCACACTTACAACGCAACCTATGGAATGATAGGCCATGGCCATCCCCACGATCGACAAAATATGTTTTTGTGACCCACAAACATAAATTGTTTCGGGTCTGGGTATTTTGAGATCAGAAACACCCTCGAATTTTCTGATACCCACGTTAAAAGACTTATACGAGTATCTTAATCTGGGGTCATATATGCATATATGTCTCTATCATTTTACTGATTTTGTTTAATAATATAACTTTTGAGATTAATTACAACTGCGTATTTTCGGGACAAAAAGTAGCTGGTTTCGGGCCTATGCATTATTTCTTCTCAATCCAAAATGATATGCCGATCTCTTGCTTCGTCGCTGTGACAAAGATAGGCAATCTAACTGATCGCATCTGTTATATTAAACTGCTTTATCGATAGCCTCCATGGCGCAAACGCCAGCTGTAAAACGAGAGGCCGGAGGTTCGATTTCTGCACCGAAACAAAAATGTTTGTGTGATCCACAGGTATTTGTTTCGGGTTTGGGTGTTTGTGAGACCGAAAAGCTTCTCCGTATTTCCTAATACCTACGACTCAAGACTAGACTGTAGTGTGGGATCAATACTATGCATGTGACTATTGGGTTTATTTATTTATTTATGTTTTAAACTGTCGTGGGAGTTAGGGAGAGCACAGCGACTACAATTCACTAGCTGAGAGGAAGATCTGCTATCCAGATATAGTAGACCCATCCTATTATATCGACGTGTTCGAAACCGAATGTTATTCATTATGGCGGACTTGAATGGGGGTCGGTATCGAGCTAATACGAATAACCTACCACCAATACATCAGTTGAAATATTAATTTAAACCAATCACTTGTCACATCAAAGACGTGTCTAAAACGTTAATATTTACTCAAAATTCACCCCAAACCACCCCAACCGTTTTACTTCAACCAAGAAAAACATATTCATCATCCGTCTATAATTCTGTATAAATATTTAAAACGGATTATAAATCTTACTGTTCCCACGAGTTAAACAGTATCAAATTACTACGAGGGTGCATCCAGTGTGTTCACCCTTCACATAGCAAAATGCCCTCAGTCACCTACTTACGTAAACGCTACACGAAAATAATCCTTATTTCTTTGACGATAGAGTTGTATATGTTTCTTGGGAAGTAAAATAACGTTGCGTTTATAAAAATCAGTTTGAAGTGTTCGAAATGACGTGCTGCGTTGCTGAGGGACTGACGGAGGGATGAGGGCAAAAGGCCAGGATTAAACGGGTCAGTTGTCAGGTAAATATTATTACTCAAATAAATTCAAATCAGTTTAATGCGCCATTGATATTATATTCTTTGTGTTGGGGACCCAAAGGATTTCCCAGTTGGGTAGAGTCAGTTTCGTGGACAGATCTTGTGATCTAAATAATATTGTGTTTGTCATTTTTTTCCTTGACTTCTTTATAACAAAAATATTCAGTGTATTGTTAGTCGTTTTATGTGATTATATTATGTGGCTTTCCTTTCTTAAAAAACATAAAAAGAGGCATGCATTGTGATAATAAACAGTGACGTTTTGAGTTCGGCTCCTGTGGTAATTAATACAATATGGGGTATTCCGATAGGAAAATATTTGGCCTCAAGGGTGTGCCAGATTATAAAAACAAAGTAAACATTACAGGTCATTCTAGAATGGATACAAATTAAAATAATGAAATAAAAAAACAAGATAATTATAAAATAAACAAAATTAACACCATAAACGAGAGAACTCTCGTTTCGGAGGCCAAGAGACACATAGCGAAATAATGATCAATATAAAAAAATCGCATTCAATATTTCAACAGCAACTAATCAAAGTTGGAAGTAGGGGCAATTTTTCAACAGACAATAAGAGAAAATATTCTTCAACAAGTCATAATGGCGACTAAATCTCGTGTCACGAGACCGAGTGCCAAGGGTAGTGGTTACTGAAGCGGATGTAATTTCAAATTACCTCCCTGCATTACACCCAGGGGTGAATTTAGGTAATTTTTGTGGTGGAAAAAATAAAGTATTTGCAATTGTTTTAGTCACAAATAGAGAGCATATTATACAAAATCACTTATAAGCCTTCTCAAGATATTTGCTTTTCTTAATAAGAATGAGAACTGTCCTCTTATTTAAAACGTATGGATGGAAATCCTTATAATATCCTTGAAATCATAAATTGAAGTATACACCGGACAAACTGTAATCCAAATCACACGACAAAAAAAGTGTTTACACTGTCTTAAAAGGCTTACACAGCATCGATATATCTAATATAAAATTTTTTTCGTGGATCACAATGACCGCATACCATTAGACGGTCCTATAAGCTCGATTGCCTCCTATTCCTTAAAAAAGTATTTGATATTTGGTATTAAAGGAAAATAGTAGCCTGGGGGTCGTGACCACTGAACATTTCCTAATGCGGGCCTGCGTTAAGAGCAATGCTCACGATGTTTCGGCACACAGTTTAATATAAAATTGGCCCTGTGAGAGACAGATAGACAGCATATAAAAATTGATGGACCTTTCCATCTATTGATTCGTTGTTTGAGTGCTCGCCACTTTTTGTGTTCACGGTTCTTGTGCAATAACATCCCTATCTGCTTTTTTATTGACTACGGGTATATGTGAATTGGACGTCTGATATTTTTATTATATGTATGACAACTTGGTTAAAGTACACTTTATAGTATTATTAAAGAAAGAAAGAAAGCATTTATTCGTGATATAATGTTTACAATTATACTCATATATAAAATAACTTAGGTATGTAATAGCATTGCTTGTCACAAAACGGCTCAAACTCAGCATGTGCTGGTAATGAAACCAACGCTGGTTTTCTGCAAGGCCGATAAGTGACGTCACAGGTGCCAAAAAAAGGTATTAGTTATACATGCCTCGGTGGCATAGTTATACTATGGTACGACTACAAAGCTGAGGTCTCGGGTTCGAATCCCCGGTCGGGCAAAGTGATATTGGGGTTTTTCTATTCATTATCAGCCCGGAGACAGAAATTTGTGACCGATATGTGCGATAGGCTCGCCCCCTATCACATCATGGGACGGAACATACAAGGCGAAATGTGGGTGTCCTGGTGGCGCCTCTGCCTATCCCTTCTGGGATAAAGGCGTGAGTTTATGTATGTAAGTATCCATCCACGAGAGACATGCATATTAACATCATCACGCTTGTATCCCATTGGAATAGGCAGAGACTATGAAGCAAACTACTATTATTATCGGACAAACGCAGGCTAAATCCAAAACGCGACCCTGTATGGATCATGAAGGTCTTTAAACCATAGTTTAACATGATTGCTATCAAGTAAACTTAAATATCCTCACAAACACGGTTTAAGAAGGCATACAAATAAACAGATTACTAAGTTTTTAATAAAGTTCTCAAATATAGAACACCTGTTCTAATTACAGTGAAACGAACCAGTCACTAATTAAATGTGATATAATATGAACCAAGTAATTGAATAGTTGTAAACTATACAGGAGAACTGTACGTTAGCGTCGTAAAGTTTAATGCACGGTATAATGAATTCCTTAATGTAATTTGCAAATTCTAGCATAAGATAGTTCCACTCTCTCAAGAGTTTATTCATTCGGGAGACTAGCTGATGCTCACGACTTTACATGGTTACATAAATGTTTTTTTCCACACTGCTCATTTAATTTTGAAGTTTGAGCAATTTGATGGATTCAATAAATTATTTTCATTTTCATTACATAGTGTGAAAGCAAATACTATCGAATGGTTTCTCTTTTTTTTACTGTGTGGTGTGCTTTTGGTTTTTTATTTGGCGTCACGTCATCACTTTTCAGCCTTGCTGCTGCAGAATGATTTCGCTAGTAATTTTGTGATTGGTTGCCTACCAACCCCTTGAGAAGGCGTTAGTCTACCACGATGGCCTTATGTGGTGACTTCACATACCTTCAAAATATTGTGGAGAACAATGAGGTATGCAAGTTTTCTCACGCCGTTTACCTTCGACAAAACAAGCGATGATTGATTGAGAGTACACAGGTAACTTCATCAAGTCAGTGGTGTGAGTTTGAACCTCAAGTTTGGCAGCCCGGCGCCCGCCCAACTGGGCTATCGCTCCTATATGTGTACAAACACAATAAACAATACCCCAAAACTATTCACCAAATTTGCAAACTTATTGTTCTAGACAACAAACATGGAATGCATGCAGAATCGTTAGCAATATGAACCTTTTGGACATCTACGTAGATAATACTAGTACTGTTATCAGAGATATCTAAGTTATTAGGCTTTAGTTTGTAGTAGCTATATTTACCTAAAAAAAAAACGATTGCTCATTACAAATTTTTGAACTGAATCCACGGATATCATCATAGAAGAATTGTCAGCGACAGCGGTACTACTCTCAATAGCAATATTATAATCTATACGTGTTTTATCACCCAACAAAACACTGCTAATCCAATTACAAAAATAATTAATCACTTCAAAAATTCGCTGATAATTTAAATCAAACGTAGCACAAAAAGCGGACAATCTTCACTGGATCTGAAATAAGCTCACTCTATACAAGGGCGGGCATTTTGAAATTAGACCGCGAGGCTATTTGCACTTGAGGCGTGGACAAAAGCCCTCGCGGCGTGCGTGGCTCGCGACGCCTCGGGCCCGACGCCTCGCCCCAGGACTCTCTCTATTCACAGTCGGCGCATAATGCTACGCAAACTGACGGATAAATGCGAAACTCGAAGCGAAAAATACGACCTGATTTTAACTGCCAGCACTTGTATATTTTGAATGTTGGGTGACTGATATGGTGGAATACATATTACATATAAAAAGATGACGTTTGTATCCCCGAATAGGTAGGCAAAGGCAGCACTAGTGCTTGTCACAGTTCGCGGAGTTTTTTCTGTCCCTTGTGGACGTAAAGTTGTCGCCATGAAGAGGGCAATTAATATGACATAATAGGTTACACCGTGTATGAAACCTGGCTGCTCATAGATCGCTGTGTAAATATATGGGGGAAGCATATGGTTTAGGAAGGTTTCTGGCTTAAAACGAATTTTATGATGATTATTAATAAGTACATCAGCCAGTAATGTCCACAACTAACATTATAAATAGGTGTGTTTAATGGGTATCTAATATAACGTATTAGTTCAACAACATTCAGGCTCGAAATGAATATTTAATTAACAATATAACATGTTGCTCTATATTAAACATATTTCATGTGCATTGTAGTGTAATAAATGTTGAATGCATGCATTATTGACTTTAAATGCATAATTTTCGAAATTCGAATAAATAATAACTAGAAATCTGCAGCACTACTGTTTAAAACGTAAGCAACAAGTAAATCGCTATATTTAAGTTTTAAGAATATTGTCAGAATATCATTCAGACAGCCTCCGTGGCGCAGTTGGTTAGACGCCGGCTGTGAAAAGAGAGGCCGCGGTTTCGATCCCCGCACCAAGAGAAATGTTTGTGCGGCCCACAAATATTTCTTTCGGGTCTGGGTGTTTGTGAGATCGAAAAGTCTCTCGTAGTTCTCATACCTGCGACACAAGACTTAATTGATCTTAATGTGGGGTGAGGACTATGTATGTGACTGTTGGGTGTATTTATTTATTCTTAAAACTTAAACATGAAGTGGGTGTGCTTAATAAATAAATAAACTTAAATCCTAATACAAAATTTCCTTCAATACAAAATGTTACTATGACAAAATAACTTGGTTGCAAACTAAAAACGGTTTAGCCAGCGGCGTCGAAACGTTTTCGATTCTCTTGCTGCACTTTCTCAAATCATATTTCCTTAATCTGTTCCTATTTCGTTAGTCTGTTTGTGTTGCACTTTACACGATATATTTTGTGAGTTTACTTTATTAATAAAGTTTAATTTAGGTGATTGTTATTATTACAAAATCTGTGATATCAATGTTGTGGTTTGTCGAAAAACTGTGTTCGGGCGGCAATTTTCGATAATACGTATTTATATAAAGTAATAGGTACGATGTTGTTTTAATTAGTTACATTATAACAACATGTATGTGTTTTTTCCTTCATTTATTTCTATATCAGCCCATACACGTCCTACTGCAGGGCACGGGCCTACTCTACAATCGAGAGAATCGATTGAGAGTGGTGAGGTCATATAGTCCACCACATTGGCCTAGTGCGGGTTGGCGGACTTACATACCGTAGAAATTCTTTAAAATCGCTACGGTATGCTGGTTTCCTCACGATGTTTTCCTTCACCGTTAATTTATTTACTACCTTATTATTAAGCACCTGCTTCCGTCTCTCTACACCGCCTTAAGGTTGAGTGGGAGAAAAATGCCCTTGGCATTAAGTCCGCCTGTACCTACTATTAAATTGTACAAAGTGTTAAATAAATAAGTAAACATAAATATTATGTAGACTGAATACAATTAAATTAAAAATTTAAAAACCAGGAGACATGTTTTCCTGTTTTCATTGGTTAAGTGGCACTGTCTCTAGTTTATAAACTAAAAACCCCTGAGGTCTAATGTAATTTCGGGCATTTCACTATGAGTGAAAAATTTCCAGAATTGTGATGGACTAGCCCATATTTTAGGGCAGATAACTAAACTAATAACTTTAAAGGGCTATTTTGTACTAAGTGGCACTATTTTTTACTTCTTAACATTACTTTCTTCAGTATATTCATCCACTAAAATATTGTGTTGAGAACCGCTGAACCATGCCGAGTGTAAGCTACCTCGGAATCAATTGACCCCATCTATCCTTATTACGTTAAACTTCCAAGAAGTGGTAACTCACTGATCGCATCCACTTATTTCGCAGTTTATTTCAAGTTTTCTACTTTCCTTTATCGGTATCGCTTCTCTTATTTAGGTCAATCATTTTACACTGCTGTGGCGTATTAATTACAAAAATAATTATATCATAAAAGTTTTAATTCAAATTTTGATAAATGCATCCTGCGACAGTCCAATTTTTTGTATATAGATAGTGCGCCGGCGCTGGCCACGCCCATCGTGCCCGGCCGGCCACCGCGCAGCGCCGATCGGCGATCAGTTAGTCACGGCTCACGCACGAGCCACGGTGGTCGGTACGGAACGCCCGTCGAGCCGCTTACGCACCACAATATCGTACATCTCACCTTCCATATTCACCTTCCAGTTCTAACTTATAAGTAGCGTTAGTGTTTGATCGTAAGAGTGGACAATAAACACATTATTAACGTACGCCTGAGTTTTTATATTACACCGCTTAAATAACAGAATACAAACGAAGGAACGCTACAAGTGGTGACCCCGAACTGTTCACGAAATAAGAAAATTGTGGCCATGGAAAGCGGAAGAAAACTAGATCCTGGTAGCTGTGGAGAAACGTGCCGCGTAGGCATAAAAGTCCCACCATTCTATCCCGAAAACCCGATGCTATGGTTCGCCCAGCTAGAAGCACAGTTTACACTAGCTAACATCACCAGCGATTCCACTAAGTATTTTCATACCATTAGCCAGCTAGATCTACAGTACGCAGCAGAGGTCGAAGACATTATAACAGCACCACCAGAATTAAATAAATACGATAAGCTTAAGGCGGAACTTATCAAACGGCTGTCCGCATCCCGGGATAAAAAAGTGAAACAACTTCTCGTTCACGAAGAACTCGGAGACAGGAAACCATCCCAGTTTGCCCGATATTTACAAAGCCTAGCAGGGCCAGGAGTGCCAGAAGATTTCCTCAGATCAATATGGACTAGCCGTCTACCGCAAAACATGCAGGCAATAATCGCATCACAAACGAAGGCATCGCTAGAAGAGCTAACCGACTTGGCGGACCGAATACACGACGTAGTCAGCCCCAACCACCAAGTGGCATCAACGTCTTACAATATACCCCCAAGCGGCAGTGCCGTGGCAACAATAGACCAGAAGATTGCCACACTCACTGAGGAAGTTATGGCCCTAGCTACGGAGGTACGACGATCCCGTTCTACTAAGAAGGAATATTCGCAAACCAACCGAGAACAACGCTCTAGAAACAGATCAACGTCCAACTTTCAACAATATCCAACATGCTGGTACCATTATAAATTTGGAAAAAAGGCCAGAAAGTGTGTTAAGCCCTGTGATTTCGCGGAAAACGCTGCGGGCGGTCGATAATGGCGACAAGCGAACGCCCCAGCACCGGTCGCCTGTTTGTTACAGACTTTAAAACTAAAATTCAATTTTTAGTAGATACAGGTAGTGATTTATGTGTATATCCGGTATCTCATATTAAGGAACGACGTTACCCTAAAACAAATTTTGATCTGTGTGCCGCTAATGGCAGTAAAATAAATACTTACGGGTACATTACACTAAAACTTAACCTAGGGTTGCGTCGTGACTTTACTTGGAAATTTATTATAGCAGACGTTACAAAGGCGATTATAGGTGTCGATTTTTTATGTTTTTTTAATCTGATTGTCGATTGTAAGAATCAACAGTTAATTGATAGAAGCACTAGTTTAATTGTACCTGGCTCACCTGCCTGCTCATCCGATATTGTTCCATCCGTAAAAGTGATCACAGGTGATTCTGTGTATCATGATATCCTGAAAGAATATCCCGATATTACACGTCCGTCTGGTACACACCATACACCCAAACACAACACCTTACACTATATACGTACCACACCGGGTCCACCAACATCATGTACTCCACGCAGATTGGCTCCTGACAAGCTGAGAATTGCAAAGGATGAGTTTGCCACTATGCTGCAAATGGGCATAGCCAGACTATCCGATTCACCTTGGTCGTCCCCACTGCACCTAGCTCCAAAAAAAGATAATGGTTGGCGGCCATGTGGAGACTATAGGATGCTCAATGCAAGAACCATTCCAGACAGGTACCCTATACGTCATATCCACGACTTCGCGCACAGCCTTTCAGGATGTAGAATTTTCTCCACTATAGACCTGGTAAAGGCATACAACCAAATACCAGTGAACTCTGCTGATATTCCAAAGACCGCAATAACGACACCATTCGGACTTTATGAATTTCCCTTCATGACGTTTGGTCTTAGAAATGCCGCGCAAACCTTTCAGCGATTCGTGGACGAAATGTTACGCGGATTAGATTTTTGTTTCGCATATTTGGATGATTTTTTGGTCTTCTCTCGTGACGAGGAGACCCACAAGAGTCATCTGCGGAAAGTCTTTGCCAGACTTAAAGAGTATGGCATGATAATAAACATACCAAAATGCAAATTTGGAGTTTCAGAAGCAACATTCTTAGGATACCATATTTCTAAAGAAGGTACAACACCACTTCCTGCCAAGGTCCAAGCCATACAAGATTTCCCTATACCAAAGACTGCACGGGAGCTAAGAAGATTCTTAGGCATGCTAAATTTTTACCGCCGGTTTATACCTAATGCTGCTCAACACCAAACTCGCCTTAACATGCTTCTTCAGGGAAACGTAAAAGGTTCGCATGCTATCGAATTCACGGAACTTGAACATGAAGCCTTTAAAGCAAGCAAAGAGTGCTTATGTAAGGCTACCTTATTGGCCCACCCTAATATCCAACTTAAATTGGGCGTAGTAACGGACGCTTCTGAAACCGCCATAGGCGCAGCATTGCAACAGCAAGGTGACGACGGTGCTTGGCAGCCGTTAGCTTTCTTTTCAAAAAAGTTGAGCCCATCACAGCAAAAATATTCACCCTATGACAGGGAACTGCTGGCAATATATGAAGCTATAAAGCATTTCCGGCATATGGTGGAGGCCAGGGACTTTGTGGTATATACCGATCATAAACCTCTATCGTATGCTTTCCACTCCCGTAAAGAAAATTGCTCACCAAGACAATTCCGGCACCTCGACTTCATATCCCAGTTTACAACTGACATTAGACACATAGCTGGTAGGGATAACGTGGTGGCGGATACATTATCCAGGATCGAAGAAATCGTCCAGCCAGTAGACCTACAATTCTTGGCAAAATTACAGGAAGCAGATACAGAGTTGAAGCTATTACTGGGCAGTAACACCTCTTTGTCTTTAAAAAAAATCGAAATGCCGAATGTCCAAACAACGGTTTACTGTGACGTAAGCGGTAACACCGCCCGTCCCTATATTCCCTCCGACTACGCGTTTTTGAGAGCCTGCATTCTTTAAGTCACCCGGGAGCAAGAGCATCTGCCAAACTCGTTGCAGATAGATACGTTTGGCCAGGCATAAAAAAGGACTGCAGAAAATGGTCGCAGGCATGCATAGCTTGCCAAAAATCTAAAATATCCAGACATTGCTCACCGCCTATTGGCACATTTGAACTGCCACGGATGAGGTTCGCACACATCCATATAGACTTGGTAGGACCACTTCCACTGTCACATGGGTATAAATATTGCCTCACCGCCGTCGATAGATTTACACGGTGGCCCGAGGCAATACCACTCCACGACATCACAGCCGAAACCGTTGCAAATGCATTACTTCATGGGTGGATCGCCCGTTTTGGATGTCCGTTGGATATTGTTACAGATCGTGGCACTCAATTCGAGTCCGTCTTATTCCGGCGCCTTGCGGACCTAGTAGGGTTCCAACACAAAAGAACAACAGCTTACCATCCAGCCTGTAACGGACTGGTAGAGCGATTCCATCGACAATTCAAAACAGCAATTATTTGTCATGGAACCAATAACTGGGTGGAATCGCTCCCATTAGTCCTTCTTGGAATAAGAAGCGCGTACAAGGAAGACTTATTAGCCTCTTCAGCGGAACTCATTTACGGAGAACCACTTAGATTACCCGGGGAATTCTTTAACCCACAGACGAATGAATCTTGCGATATGACGAACTACTTGTCCCGGATCCGAGCATTCGCGAACAAACTCAGACCAAAGCCAGCCTCGCGTCACGGAAAACGTGACGTATTTGTTTTTAAAGATCTAGCTTCGGCGTCACATATCTTCCTTAGGGAAGAAATAAATCGTAGTTGCCTAAATCCCGCATATACGGGCCCCCACCAGGTAATCAAGACAGGTAATAAAGTAATTAGCATCCTTCTTCACGGAAAACCAGTCACAGTATCTATAGACCGCGTTAAACCGGCCTATATATTGTTTGACCCAAACACACATACAGACACAAGCACACATACAGACACAAACACACATACAGACACAGACATACATACAGACACAGACACACATACAGACACACACTCGTACAAGCGTACACTAAACACGCCACGAAACACACTACAACTACCCCAAACGTCCAGTGACTCAGATCCAAAATATGTACCAATAAGAACACGATCAGGTCGCCCTGTACGCCTACCTAAATATTATCGCCCGTAGGACGGTCTCAAGGAGGGGGTGATGTGGCGTATTAATTACAAAAATAATTATATCATAAAAGTTTTAATTCAAATTTTGATAAATGCATCCTGCGACAGTCCAATTTTTTGTATATAGATAGTGCGCCGGCGCTGGCCACGCCCATCGTGCCCGGCCGGCCACCGCGCAGCGCCGATCGGCGATCAGTTAGTCACGGCTCACGCACGAGCCACGGTGGTCGGTACGGAACGCCCGTCGAGCCGCTTACGCACCACAATATCGTACATCTCACCTTCCATATTCACCTTCCAGTTCTAACTTATAAGTAGCGTTAGTGTTTGATCGTAAGAGTGGACAATAAACACATTATTAACGTACGCCTGAGTTTTTATATTACACCGCTTAAATAACAGAATACAAACGAAGGAACGCTACAACTGCATTAAGTCCACTATTGAATTACATTCACAGTTTTTTCTATCGAACATTTTCAAGCGAGTAACATAACTTAAGTTTTACGTACGTGACTTAAATGACAGAAGTATGTCCTGAGATGTCTGCAATTTGACAATCTGCTGCGCTCGCGTCACCCACTTACTTGACCACTGATTCAGATATCACGATAGACGGTTTCTTAGGTGTCAGGCTAATAATGGATGAACATACAGCCTTCGTCAGAGGCACTCAATTCGTGCTTTCAAGTAAGCCCGAGGCCTCGCGTATTCGGCGCATACAATATTAACGCATCGCAATGTGTTTGCCTCATCTGGCGCTAAAAGCATGATGTGTCAATCACTTAGAGCACACCGCATAAATAGCTCAAAGGAGGCACGTTGCGTCGACACACGCATCATTTCCTTATGCGATAATGAACCTTATTTCTAGACGCGTAAAGTTGAATGGTCTTTTCCAGCGTTGTGTGGCAAAATTTTTGTTCACACTAGCGCCTTTTTAAAGCCCGCTACTGTCAAAATGCGCGAGCACTGTGGGTATTTTTTATTTAGATGGCACAGCATTGAAATGCAGTGGCTCGGTGATACCTAACTAGTGATTTTATTTACGGACTAATAGGTGCACCGGGCTGTTGAAACGAGTCAACGTATGCACATATCCTGCATAATAGACACCGCTTTAGATTTTTGTAGCTATTTTTAATTGCATTAAGCTCGCACTGACGCAACAAAAATACTGCATTCATGTAGGGATATTAAGCTATACAAACAGGTACCCATTGTATTAATAGCTAGAATTCAATACACGTATGGTTTTTGCAACTATGCAAGGATTTTAAGCCTCAGTTCAACATGATTAGACAAATAGGTTCCATGCCTTCCATTGTACTACTCGTATAGCTTAACGCCTGCATTGTTATTGTTAAACAAATTGCTGAAGACCGTAAAACAGTTGGTTGGATACACACATTCACAGATAGTGATCACCATACACGATGGTGAAAAAACTGAATCGACCCACGCAAGTTTGCGGTTGGGGTTCGGTCTATAAACTTGTGTTTCAAACACGAATAATGAGCAAGTCTATGTTAATCGAGATTCTATGTGAATTTTCAGCTTGGACACAATGCAACCAGCCATCATGTAGACAGTTATCATTTTGTCGAACAGGTATAACAAAAAATGGAACGCGAGCAGTTCACTTTAACAAGAAGTAGGATTAGTATAGGAAAAGTTTTAGTGCATAGTCGGCGTTCGAAAATAGCTGAAGTAAGAAATCAAGAAAAGGGAAAATAGGTATTATTGACAATATTTGTTTCATCATAAGTTAACTTCAAGCATTTATAAGACGGCAGTGCGAACGGATCTCAAGTCCTGAAGGGATCATTACAGCAAGCTTTCATGTTGCTACTTGATTGATTTGTCGCGGCAAATGGGTCGGTCCAATGTGCTATTTCTAATGTGTTCTGCGTCAAGAGTAAAAAAAGAAAAAAATACAAGAGAGATGCGTCTTAAAAATATTGTGGAACTTGGGCATACAACTAACTATACAGCTAATAAATGACAAATTGTCTACGCGAAAATAAATTAAAAAGAAAGAGTTCCTATTTAATTTTACCGGATTATTTGTTATATCAACATTATCAAAAAGTATTAGAATGGTGGGTTAATGAAAGTAAAATGGATATACATTATGAATCGGGCAAATTCGATCAGAGACAAGGCGTAAGATTTGTATAGGCATGCATTGTGACAATAAATATGTTTAGTTTCGCATCCACTACCCTGGGGGATAGTCCAGAAGTCGGAAAGGGTATATTAGGCACGATTGTAAATATAGCTGAAATCGATGTCTGCCACCGGTGTTACAACTAACATACCAGGGCGAAAAGCACCCAGATTTTCTTCTGCGTGACTGCCTAGCACAGTACCATTACTACTCCTTCTAAGTGCGGGGCACATTTACCCCTGTTTGCTAGTTGACTCGGACGCCCGTTTAAATGGGCATCATGACAGATACGAGGCTTTGGAGGCACCATCCATGCAAACCACCCCCTACAGTGTTCCTAACAACCTCGATGAATCCTTCACTCACAGCTACATAACACAAAGCATACACGTCATTATTACTTTTTATTTATAATTTTATATGCCCCAATTATAATGTAGTAAACGGCATTGTGAAACTGAACAATATTATCTCGTCCACACAAAACAAAATGGTTTATTGTATTATTTTGTATGATAAAACTTTTTCTGGATATTATGTTCATGGAGCGAACAGCAAAATATGCAAACGCCTGTAATTTAATATTCATAGCGGCTTTTTGTCTACTTTCCTGTTACATCGTAAATAATTAATTATAAATGTAATATTATGTTGACAATTGTGTTCAGAAAGAAGTAAGGCGCAAAAAAGATATTTGAAACATACCTCATAAAGCGACAGTGAAAATATGGCTGTTACCTGAAAATAAAAAGGTTTATTAAATTACATATTTTTAACAACTAACTATTATATAATTTCCATGCATATATCCATTTGACCACTTCGTATATTCTCTCAAAGCAGGAGTGTTACTAAAGCTGGGAGCATAAGTGTCATTGGAACTAACTTAGTTCCGCCCCGAAATATGACTGTAGGCTCAATTTCCAATCCCGAGCAACTCCTATGATATTTTCATACCAAAAAACTCTCACAACGTCGAACACTCAACCTGAGCCTGAAATCCAGAAGCTTAAGGGTCACAGCGTATGCATACGGCTAATCAACCAATGAGGTAATTAATGCTAGCAGTAATTATAGGAAAATACAAACTTATTGAAAATAGATTTAAGACACTGAAAGTTCCTCTTATAGAAAAGTTTCTTTTTATTTAAAAAAAAGAAAGAAAGTTAATTCTTCACTTATTCCGATTTACCAATAGCCGTTTTTGACTTCATCACTTACATTATCCGTATCTGTATCATCAGTGCACGGGCCTCCTCTACAATCGAAAGTACGATTGAAAGGGCTACGTTCATTAACTCTAAAGAATTCCCAGACAATTCAAAAACATGAGGCATCGAATCAATGCCATTACAAATAAACCGATTAACAGCTTTTTGTTGCAAACTTTTGGAAACTACACCTGGAGCGGTGTCATTAAGATAATATTACTTGCGTTACTTGCATTTCCCTAAAAGTCGACGCTATTAAAACGAACGAGCAAAAACGTTCAAAACTTTCGCCAGACACAACAAAGGTAATGAACAGATGGGTCGATGTGGATAGATTTTAGATTTGTATTTCATGGTCAAAATGATTATACAATTATAAAGATAGAATTGTGCAATAGTTATAGATGATCTATGAATTGCATTAGCTAGTCTATTGTCGGATAATGCATTTCGTGATACTACTCTGAAATGACGTGAGTTTGATGTTGTGATACAGAGCACGTTTGGTGGTATAAATGAGAACGTATCCGTTTCACAATGACAGCATTTATTTACCTGTGACAGTAATCATGTTTATTTTATAATAATATTTCGGCACAGTGCGCGACCCTAACTCAATTAACAATTCCTATCTGGTAACCTTTGAATGTAAAGTAACAATATTCAAAAAGTGGCCTACTCATGAGGAGATTGAAGGTTCAGGCCACTAGCTAAGACTACAACTTCAAGAGTGGCTCTTCCATTTATAGCTTATGTTACCGTCCAGAGGTAACATCAGCTGAGTTAGTGCACAACAAATTGAGCCTTCTGTACTAAGCATGTGTTGTAATGTCGCAATCATGAATCATTGCTGATAATTTACGTTCGCCAACGAATGTTGCCTCAGATGGGGTCTGATGTTTTTGCCGCGGGGCGCTCCGATAATCCGGGGCTCGGTAACAAATGCGACGGGATTTCGACGCACCGAGGGATGACGCGATAAAACGCTATTTACATGTATTTGGTAATTTGAGATATTCAGGAAACGTTCACACTTCGTTGTAACGCTTTTTTGTAGATCTGGTAAGGTTTTAGCTGATTTTGTTTCAGGATAGATGTGTATTTTTTCTGTGATATTGTAGTTGCTATACAAATGCGGGCAGTAGCCTAGGTGGCAGCTTATCGAACTGACAAATTAAAGGTCAAATTTCGATCCTAGAGCATAAAGTGTTTATGGAATAAATTATGAAACCTTGACATCTGAGACGTTCTCAGATGCGATCAAATTTTTATCCTTACACTTATAGAGATAAACTGTTGGTTGCAATTGATTCCCATTTACCTTTTACTCAACAAAGATTACGTTCATAATTTGACCGGAAAGTTGAAATATTGAATTTCTTTCAATTTATTATATCAATCAGTGAATAAAAGTAGAAAAAGCAATCGTGTTAATCGAAGGAGCACCGTTTGTTCCGGCGCCGTGGCCGGTAAATGGACAAATCAGATTATTTCGTCCGCTATGAGTCTGTAGATAACATTTTGATTGGCACAAGACACGAGTGACGGCGACATCGGACTCAGAAAAAGCGTTATGACCTGAAAAAGCCTATCTGAATTTTAGAGCAAATGACTTAACAACGATGATTATATTTAGGTGGGCACTAACCCCAAATTCGCCAGCTTGGTTATCGATATCTAATAATGTCTACATTTAAATATGTGATAGTTGATTTTTATTAAAAAGTGTTTTTTTTTTGCTATGTACATATAGTAGGTTTATTAAATAACTCTACATGGCCCAAATAAAGAAAACCATGTTGGTTCTAAATATACCACGAAAGAAATTAAAATACATCGAAGCGTGTTTGAACAATGCGTGTCCTAGGATGCAACATACCACCATTTTAATTCTCAAGATAAAGGTTATTTTAACCGCTATCTCCCGCCACATACAGCCCACACTTAGCTGTGAGCTATAAATTAAGAGATTGCTGGTAAGTCCCCATCAGTTAGCGCGCCCCGCGGCGTTACTCACTGGTTCTGCACATCGATCGGTTCAGTAGAAATTATCCCGCTTTGTTACGCATTTTTTCCTAAGATTATAAATACAATGATCAATTGAATTGGCGTCAAATCGCTCAGTGTAGAAGGACTCGAAGGGAAAATGGAGAAGCGTCTGCCTGGTTTCCGATGGCCAGTAATAAATAACATGTTGTTCGACAGATTGATAACATTGGGGTTAATTTTCTGGTTTCTAAAATTTAATTAAAAACCTCGGTGTTTATTAGTATTTATCGTGCGTAAATACCTATATTGAATTAATACATTTAACGGGTTTAATGTCTGCAAATTTAATGTGTTTCATACTATCCAGATAGTGAGGGACCGATCGTCCCCAATCAGAAAATAAAGACTCAAGACAATCTAACAGCGAATTGAGACTATTTGCTAGATACCCGAATAAAAATATACTGGAATACAAATCTGAAATGCAGCGTACATATATTAAATCATGTTGTAGCAACGCCTGTACTTTATAAAAATGTAAATAAGTTTGCTTCTAAGTAAAACGCATCCAGGGTATTCTGGGAATGACGTACCGTCTAGATTTTCATACGCAATCGTTTATTTGAAGTTGTTTTAGTTCTTTTTAACGTTTCCCTCGGATTTTTGGCATAGGTCTGACGAACAAGAAAGCAGCCCTCTTGCCACCGAGTAGCCGCCATTAATAGGAATGCTTGAACTTCGGAAAATGAAGGGAGAAAAGGAAGCATAAAGGAAGAAAGACATATCTAAAGATTGTTACGATATGTGTGTAGCCTACGAGTAGGGAAGATCATTTAGTATACGCTGGAAAATTTTATTATAGGTAAATGTTTATAAATAATTACACCCAATAGATTCACACACTCCTGAGCCCAAATTAAGATGCAATCATTGCTTCGTGAGTTCGTCTCAAAGTCATCACACTTGTGAAGTAAATACTTGTGGATAACACATACTAAGTCTCGATGCTGGGATCAAATCCGATGCCACTCGCTTCACCGCCGGCGCCCTAACCAACTGTAACACTAAGGCTGTTGAATTTTGCCGACGTTTTCTGGAGCTAGGACATTCATATTTTTCGATAGCGAACTCTGTGTACTTGGCGAAATACTCGTCCTATTGAAAACGAATTATTAAATATAATTGTCCCGGCAAACGAGCAAATAAGTTACCTGTTGGTGAGTGATCACTGCCGCCCATGAACATCCATAACGGTCTTATTGATTCCGGCCTATTAAATCGGAAGGGGAACTGGAAGGGAAAAGGATGGGAAGAGGAAATGTGTGTAGCTTTCAAGAACAGCCTGTGGTTATCCGATGGTGAATACGCCGGTAGATGCAATGCACCGATAAATATCGATTTATCATCGGTGGATTCTCATTGGATTGCAATGTTACCATCAGCTGCATTGTAGTCTTAATATTTCTTCTTAAGGCGTTGAAATTAAGCAGATGCCCGGTAATAGTGTGACGAGAAGTAAATTGCGTCATGAAAGTAATTTTGAATCAGCCTCATTTGTTATACGAGCAGGCACGGAATAAACGCCAATACACGAATAGCGGTATAATGTAATAGACATTGTAGACAATCCTTTTTTCCCAATTAGTATCATCTTACTTAAGGACCATCGCATACTGTGCTGCTAAAATTACAATCCATGTTAATTAATTTTCGTGCCACGTCCGAACTCCGATGGTAGGATGGTCAGGCTGCAGGTACAGCGTAAGTCGCAGCATAAAACCCGTCTATACGCAACAATGGGGATGTCTTCATTGTGTGAAGTTGTCGAGAGGTGCATGCGTTGCCAGCAGAACGGTTTGGTGAAAGATACAAGCGATTAGCTGGAAATCCATTAATGAATACACACATGACTCCGAAAAGTCAGAGGTGCCCTGGTATTTGAATGTGTGTCATGTGTATTGATAGCCAATCACCACGCAATATAACGATGAAGGAAAACATTGTGAGGAAACCTGCATACCATACCGATTTGTAAGAATTTCTATGTGCACACCAACCTGTACTAGGCAAGCGTGGTAGACTATGTGGCCTAACCCTTGTCAATCGTACTTTTGATTGTAGAGGAAGCCCGTACCCTGCAGTGGAACATATATAAGCTGATACTGATACAGAATCATGAATACTAGATTATACTAATAATACATTTTAGTAAGACTATGCTTCTACCCAACAAAGCATATTCAGTGAGGGTATATTTATGCTCCGTAAAAGCCCATTCTCATTGTAGAAATTCAAAACTCTATCCTCGCCTAACTTTAAACAAGGAAAATTGTATTCAAATTGTAATGTTAGAACCTCCTTTCTCTTATGGTTTCTGCCCCTTCAGTCCTGTTATCGAGGTCTAAATTGCAAATTTAATACACCCATTTGCATCTGAAAGGAGTCATGCAAGCCATTTCTGTTTTCAGTGATTTGTAACATTTATCTAAAACTCTTTATCTTAATTGGACGTAGGATATGTTGGAAAACATTTAATGTTTAAGGCCATATTATTTCTCGGAGCTAAGCTTTTTACTGTGCAAATTTTGGGAGCTGAAATGTCCTGTAGTTGAATGTGTTTTGAATATTATAACAGAAGTTTGAAATGTTATTTGGTTGTCAGCTATAAACTACGTCCAATTGTTTAAAACATACATTATTTTTTATGAGTGTATGCGTAATGGTATTTGTAGAATTACTGGCTTTAGATAAACAGAGTTTAAACGAAAAATATTTAATTAAGTAGACGTTTTTGAATGATTGTTCATACGACTACGAACTAAAGAGTAATAATTCGTGAAATTCCATCTCTCTCTCGTCCTCTTCGAAGTCCAGTAAGACAACTCTGATTCCTAAGCTATTCAAAATATCCAACGAGAGTTAAAAGTAGCCATAACCGGCGATGCTATTTATGTGTAAGTGTGCGAAATAATCTAACAGATCCATCAAAAATAAGCAAGTTAGAAACATTAAAAAAATAGCAGTGAGAGTAATTTTCAAGTAACAGAAAAAGGATGCGTATTATAGTTGGTGACGTTATCGCTGTCACAATGCGGGCGTGCGAGAATGATAATGAATATAAGTTTTCCTTACAAAATAAGTTAAATGTTAATTACATGTATAGCCCGTTTGCTCTTTTGATGAAAATTGCTTATTTAAAATATAAGAAAAGCCCTGCAATAGAATAAGATTTGTGACATAAAATATTACACATTTACTATTGTTTCCATATAGGGCATTAAATATTTGTATCATAATAACTTTGTAACGAACGGATGTGCGTGACTTTCGCTGGACTTTTGATAATATCTGATATGTTTTATTAATTTCGGATGTAGTTAAAATACTTCGAAGTTATTTGTTGCAACGTATGCCAGGAGTCACTTCAGTATATCACTGACAACAGAAATCGCTAGTATATGGTTATTCGAAAAATAAAATTCGTACGCATTGCATTATTTAAAAATCGAACCTCATTTCGAATTATGTTTTTAAATGGCAGAGAGGCTATATCTAAAGTAGACAACATTGAACTGTTGGCTTAACATACTAAAGGTGAAGGAAAATATAGTGAGGTACCTGTAGGTCTGAAATTACTTACTCCGTAAAATGTCAAAGGCATGAGATCCGCAAACCCACAATAGGCCAGCGTGGTGGACTATAGTTTAAGCCCTCTGGATTGTAGATGAGTCCTGCGCTCTGCGGTGGACTTATACCACATAATTAATATATGAAGCCGACTACTCATAAACCACGTATATAAATAATGCGATAGAAAACATTACAAGTGTTATTTCAAACTATTAGCCTTTTTAAACCATTGTTTACATATTGTTAAGTATTAAAATAACAATACCATCAAATGTCAAAGTTGATGTTATTAAAATATTTCACGGATGGTTAAACAAATTAAACACATTCAATACTGGGTATTCTGTAATAGACAAAGTTCAAATTCACGAGTGAATTTGAACTTTGTTGTCTTTATTTAAGGCTTGAATTGGCCCAGTGTTGAATGGAATATGAAACAATAAGCAGAAAATGCATAAAAGCAGATTATAACTTGATTATTGTATCGAAGCCGACAAGCATAATAAAATGATCGGATGTTAAAATATACAAATATATTATGTATGTAACGATGTTACATTAGGCTTCATTTTAATGTGCAATTGTTAAAAATCAGGGCTGGAAAACTGTCTCCCTGGGATAAAAAATAGCGAAATCAATGTATCACCACTATCTAAATATGAAAACACCCGTAAATTCGAAAAGCTAAAGATGTGTGCCTTGGACTCGAACTTGCGACCTTTGTTTATCAGTCCAGCACCAACTAGCTAACCTCATTATAGTGTACAAATAATCTATTTTTAAAATCTTTTACGGATAATGTGTTATAAATGTCGATGGAAAGCAAAACAAGGTATCGGAACTTGACATTTTTCGGAAGTATTGATGCGTGACGTCACGGCTTATGCCCCGACGCCCCTCGACTTTAAACTTATGCTGCGCGCATTATAGTGTCATTTCATGCCCTTTGAGCAAGCCAGTGACTAAGGCTCGAAGCACATTGAAGCGAGAACAACGCTACTCATGCTTTTGTGATTACTGACAATAATAAGGCGGATGACTCTTTTTTTATGAAGATTATTATTTGTTATTATAGCCCTCCTACTATTCAGAGAGCCGGGGCATAAAGTAGGGAGAGGTGTGCAGTGAATAGAAATAGCTTTAAATTAAATACCAAGTGAAATGGAGTATTTACGAATAACATGTAATACAACGCTTAGTGTTGCAAGACTAAAACCATTACCCAATTACAGGAGAGATATCGAAGTAATACCATTAAAAAATCGTTTATTGTTTACTAGGTAGGTTTTGGTGGCGGCTCCGCCCACGTATTTAATGTGACTCAGTGAAAGTGTTTTACTAGATATCAGATTTTTCAGCGGGCAATTGACACTTTCCCTGCACGCCGCGCGCCTGGAATAAGCTCTCTGGACAGTTAGAGGGCTATAGTTCTTCCAATTTGACAGGCTCCGTAGTGCAGTTGGTTAGACGCCGACTGTGAAACTAGAGGCCGCGGGTTCGATCCCCGCACCGGGACAAATGTTTGTGTGAACCACAAGTATTTGTTTCGGGTCAGGGTGTTTGTGAGACCGAAAAGTCTCTCGTAGTTTCTGATACTCACGACACAATAGGTACTCGATCTTACTGTGGGGTCGGGACTATATAGGTTTTATTATTATTTATTTATTAATTTTAGATAATGTATATTACCTTAAATTTTAAATTGGAACAGAAAAATATGTGTCATTTTGTGACGTCAGTTGTGCGAGAGATATGAAATTGATCCCACTACGGCGACGCCCTTTCTTTACCTTGTTTGTAAAATATAAATTTCCTCGTCATTTTACATTCAATTTCGATATTTCTTCAAATTTATATTTTTTAAATAGCATTTCCCGGTGACCGTATATTATGTTCTGCAAATTCATACATAGACAACATCTCTATTATTATGGAGACTACTTTTGGTTTTATCGTCGTAAAAATAATATTTTTATAGAAGTAGATAAGGTAATTTGACTCTTGTAATAAAATAAAATAAATACACCCTACAGTCACATACATAGTCCTGACCCAACATTAAGATCGAGTCTTGTGTCGGGGGTATCAAGAACAACGGGAGACTTTTCAGTCTCACAAACACCCAGACCTGAAACAAATACTTGTTCACACAAACATTCGTCTCGGTGTGGGGATCGAATCCGCGGCCTCTCGTTTCACAGCCGGCGTCTAACCAACTGCTCCACGGAGGCTGTCAAAATTGAATGAATGGAATGAATCTTGTATTGAATTTATTTTATTGCAATGATTACGATCCAACTCTTATTTCCTGGACATCAAAAAGTACGAGAGACTTCAAACTGATATATTTTATTTATGTAAAAATGTTTAGTTAGTTTTCAGTGACTCCCTTTTTTCACACACGACGATATAACCGACATCGCTATACAGTCCATCAAATATTAATAGCAAAACAAAATATGAAAATCAATGTATTCGGAACGGTTGCGCTTCATTTTTGTTAATTCCATTAAAATAATATTCCTCTAAAAAAATATTCATAGTAATCAAGTGTTAGCCTCCAGTGATTGTTTTACATTATCGGGATTGCGTTTTGCAGTTTGACATTTTCAATTATTTTTTTTATTATACTAGCCTAAAAGATCCCACTGCTGGGCAAAGGCCTCCCCTAAGTTTTTCCATAAATCTCTGTTGAGAGCAATTTTCTTCCAGTCGTTGTTAAATTTATTAAGGTCGTCTAGCCATCGCTTTCGGGGTCTACCTCTTCGCCTGTACCCGTCTTGCGGCATCCATTCGCCGATGATTTTGGCCCATCGATCAGGGTGCATCCTGGAAACATGCCCGGCCCAATCCCACTTGAGTCTAGCGGTCTTTTTGCCGACAACCGTTACTTTTGTTAAAGAACGCAGCATTGTGTTTCTGACACGATCTTGTCGTTTCACACCTTCCATGCTGCGCTCCATTGCTCGTTGACAAACCTTGAGTTTGGACTTCTGTCGCTCGGTCAATGACCACGTTTGAGCGCCATAAGTAAGGACGGGCAAGATACACATGTCGAATACACACATTTTATTTTGTATAAATTTCAGGGATTTTTTAAGTATATTATATATTATTTAGATAACACCAATTACAACAGGTATAATATGATAAAAGGAGCTGTTCGTATTTATTTGTCAATAGGTGCATTGGAGACACTTTGTCATTTCATACTAAAACAATAACAAAATACTGACCTGGGAACTAAATCCAGAACCTAGCGATTAACAATCAATGTATCCTGCCAGTAGAGTAATACGGTAATAAATATTTCAGTTTAAATACGAAATTCTTCATACTAATGCTTCATACTAATGAATTAATAATTTTTCTGTCTACTTTAAGGAATTTATGTTTAAACAGATTTTATTATTTAATTAAAAAAATTATGACTATAAAATCAATGAAGACTGCGCAGATTTTGATGCGATACAATTTCTAAGCCATACATTTTCATTGACTTTGCATGCTTCATTTATTTCGATACAGTTGGAATGACTACAGTATATGTATTACTAAAAAGGGGTGAATTATGTACACCTTGCAGCCGACTAGCGCAACAAAGGGTCTACATAGATGACTAGACAATTAGTCTGTTTCATTAGCTCGGCCGAAGCGAATCTTTGTAATAAGATCTGACCTCACGCGAACTTTACATTTTTTAGTATCAGATTGCCTCGGTGGCGCAGTTATACTACAGTACATTGTAGGATTACAACGGAGTCTCGGGTTCGATTCCGGTCGGACAAATTGTAAATGTAAATTATTCATTATCAGCCCGGAGTCAGGAGTTTGTGCCCGATATGACGATAGATTCACCCTCTATCACATCATGGGACGGAACCCACAAAGCGATAGGTGGGTGTCCTGGTAGCACCTCTGTCCTTCTAGGAAAAGGCGTGAGTTTATGTATGTACATATGTAGTATCAGTCGTGAACTATGTAGTTATGAGTTCGTACATACTTTAAAAGTTTGATAGATATGATTTAGTGACTTTCAGCAGCAGGATGTCTTTGGCTCTATCTACATTCAGCTTCCCCCAAGGATTTCCAGAGTGATCTCTTGGAAGCTGCCTCTATCCAGCGACTTCCTGACATGTTTACATATATACATACATAAACTCACGCCTTTATCCCAGAAGGGGTAGGCAGAGGCGCCACTAGGACACCCACATTTCGCCTTGTATGTTCCGTCCCATGATGTGATAGGGGGCGAGCCTATCGCCATATCAGGCACAAATTCCTGACTCCGGGCTGATAATGAATAAAAAAACCCAACACCACTTTGCCCGACCCGGGATCCGAACCCGAGACCTGACATGTTTAGTAGGTTGGCAACCGTCTGTGTATTATTGAAGACCTTTTGGAACCCATAAATCATACCCTTTGCGTTGTGGACTTTGCCTACTGCCACTTCATCTTTTTTTAACTAGACTTTTAAGAAATAAATATCTAATAGATAGGTAGCCAAAAAGTATTTTAATTTCGAAATATGTTAATGGGATATTATTCCATTTTATCAGTTTCTAGAATTAATCTCAACATAGCACACATTGAGAAATGCATTATAATCCTCGCTAGATTATTATTACTAGTTGACGCTAATCCGAGGAAAGTAAATAAAACAGGTACAATTATTAGTTAGAAATCACTGGTTCTAGATTTTTCTATACTGTCTTTAGACTCTTTAACCTTTTTTTACCGTGACTCATTTGCAAGTAAAACCTAAACATCGAGCACTGAGCATATTTCAAATCTCAAACCGAGAGGATGGGAAAATACAATAAAATCGAACTTGAGAAAGTCCCAGCTGTATGTGTTTATACGGATAACAGTGTGTTTACATTGCAGTTCAAAGAGCAAGTCAGTTGGTACAACAATATAAAAACAAATGCCGTCTGCGTGAAACGAAACGGCGCTGACGTAACATCAACTCTGGCTCCTGATGATGGATGGAACGCAAGTTTGACGAGGCTCTCTTGTGCTTGCTGGGTTGTTTTTGTTGAAATTTACTCACATTGATATTCAAAGTATTATTAGAACACAGTATAAGAAAATTATTAATGACGATTTTTATGTTCAGAGCGGTGTTAATTGTGAAGAAATCAATCTGCTTGAATACTATATTAATGTATTGTAATTAGGATATATGCGGTTCGCTCTAAAACAGTAGCCAAAAATATAAGGCACCGTACGGGAACAAAGAAAGGAACAAATATTAACGCAGTGTCCATTAGTTGAACAATGCTGTAAGTGATTCCATCAGCGCTCAAAGCGATGTGTGTGAGAACAAACAATGCTTTTATCTTGCGATGTTGGCCGACGTCACGTTTGCAACTACAAACAAACCCGTGCCACCACTTAAAGGATATTTTTTTAGCCTGTTTAGGTTTATGTATCTATACGATTGCTTTATAAATTGGGTGAAACTGTATCAGCTCATATACGTCCCACTACAGGGCACGGGCCTCCTCTACAATCGAGAGTACGAATAAGATGGGTTATGCCGTATAGTCCACCACGCTGAGCTACTGCGGGTTGACGGACTTTTACATAGCATAAATAGTTTTCCAAAATTTTAGTAGAAAATGATCCAAGCAAGTGTGTCGCGATTCGGTTTTACCCGATGTGCATCCAGGTTCAAGCGACAGGGTTATTTGTGACGAACATCTGTTGCCGATGAATATGTTATCCAGATTTCGCTGTACTTACCACTATGTGTAGTTAATTTGTATTACCAGTATAAAGTTTATAATACCACAAACGGGATATTATTATTCTTCTGGATAGCAGTTTCAAATGGACAAGCATTATTGTCTCGATCAGACACGGATTTAATATATTGCAATCGATTCTCTTCTTGGGCTGCACTTGCCATAAGTGTGGCTATTTTGATCCATGTCATGTCATCTTGCCATCAAAAAAAGACTAACGAAGGTTGAAGAGAATATAAATCGAGATATTGTTTTGTAATCACAAAATCTGATTACAGGAGTGTTATTAATTCATATCAATGGTAATCCTGGTTATCAGTTGTAATTGTGGTGTGAAAGTCAGTCTCTGGTTTTACATGATACATTTTAAATTATATAAACGTATGCTGATTATGAGTCCTACCTATTCAGCATATACAATGCTCTACAGATACAATATTCCGAGTTCTCCATGATATAAATTCGAAAACGCCATACTTGAAGAGAAGGTTACCAACAATTGAAATTTGATATTAAAGAAAATGTCTCTAAATGAAATAAAGACATAAAAAATCTTAACAAAGGCTTTAACAAACCGCCAACGACGTAAACAATCATTTAAAGAATATTTGCGGCCAAACGCAAACATTTGAGAGAGGTCATAAAGAATTTAATGAGCCCTTACAATGCTGTCTTTATCACCACCACTTTCAACCTCAAATATGCTTTTTTAAGCGCTAATAAATCCGTAACACCGCCTTCGGACATTAAGTCATGAGAGAGAATTTACGATTAATAAAAATGCCGTCGCTGCAGGTGCCATCTTTGTGCGTTAAATTAAAGCATTTTATCAAAATATCTTCATCTGGTATGCGTAATATTTTTACGATTTCATTTGTGTTATATTTTTTTGGTTTTCATTATAGACGTCGTTTATTTTTTAAGTTTTTTGTTTATTTATTTTACAGCCTAACGCGTAAATAGAATATCTTTTTGCTATTAAAAACTGAAAGGGCTGTACCTATTTGATTCAATTATTTGGAATATGAAAAATCATAGTCTTAAGAAATGGATGTTGAAGTGCAGCGGTTACCTTTATACATCCGCTGGGCCACTAGGCCACTTACTATCCTTGTATTATAAAAAAATACATATCATTTCTCCTCGCGAACATTGCTTGGCATCTTAGCCACTACCAAGTATAGTGTATCAAAGTATAGTCTCTCTCTCTCTCTCTCACTCTTCAACCATAGGAAAGGTCTCAATGAGAAGTCAACAAAAGATCAAAATAATATTATAATATTTGAATTAAATATAAACAAGAACCATTAAAGACAGAGTGACTACTGGACATAATGGAACCTAACATCTTATGTCTCAGGATTTCGAGCGCAGTGGAATGCCAAACATTGCTTTGATTCATGGTGTTGTTTGATTCTGCTGCTGTCCTTGAACGGTCGTATTGCTTACCATCAGGCGAATGGCATGCTCGTCTCGCCATTCACCGCAATAAGAAAAGACAACCATTGAACTATTTTTTAATAGGTTAACGACTAAAGCATTAGCCACATTGTCCTATATTACAGAAAGTTTCCAATTTACATTAATTCGAACGACACTAATCGTAGTATGGCGTGTAATCAAAATGCCTAATTCAGAGTGTTAACTTTTTCAAAATAAACCTTTAATTGCTTCGTTTGCATATAAAAGTTGATGTTCACGCTAAAAGGTAATAGAGATAAGCGGGAACAAACTTGAAATTGTTGTGATATTACTAAATTGATATTAAGTAGCAGGTCGTCGGAGAAAATACATTTACATATAGATAAAATAGTGAGCCCCATTGTTGTGTAAAGTGTTAGCGCACTTTACACATTACGGGGTGAGATTCGATTTTTAAGAATACACTCCGCTATCCCTATTGAATATATTGCTATTAAATATTTTATGCAACGAACTAACAATACTGGTTTTTATAACCAATCACTATCAGTTTCATAAATGTAAACATTCAGTAATTTATTATTGAACAAGCAACTTTATCTATTTCTACCACCAAGCAGCAATTTGTAATAATACTGTAGTGTTGATCTGTCAAGGAAATTGTAGCTAGTGTCCATTAAAAGGCTTAAGAACTAATGTTTCAGGTCGACGAGCGTAGTACTTTAGAATAATAAATTCTGAGTGCTGTTATGATTGCTTCTGTTCACGGACAGGCGTGGCGCTTCCTATCAGGCAATCGATGTCTTATACTAATTAATAAAAAATCGAGAATGATTGCGGACATTAACCAATAACAGATAAAACATAACTAAATTAGGAGGCCCATTGTAAAAGATAAGTTTTTTGTCATTGAGTGACGTCATCCCATATTAACTGAGCTGATAAAGACACTGTCGTAGCTGTCGAAAGAGATTTATTAGTGGAAGATATCTGAATGAAGAGTAATGGCAGGAACACCAGAGCTCGATATTTCGGCCCGCATTAGGTCGCCGGGCGCCGATCAATTCTCCACTGGCCAATTACCTTTCTGCGATCAATTAGATACACACAATGGGGACAACGTTCACGGTATATAGATATCTAATAGCATCATCTTTAGCCATTTCAAGTCTACTGTTGAAAATAGGCTCCCTCCAAGGACTTCCACAGAGATCTGTTGTGAAAGGTCTACATCCACTGATGTCCTGCACTCTATTTACCCTATATATTCGATTGTAATTATGACTCGAATACTTAATTTCTTTTACAAAACCAATACTCGCCGAGCTCATTTCTGTCCCATGATATTATGATAGAAGGCGGCGTATAAACAAGTTTAGTAACAATTCACCGCAAATCCATGTGAATCCTAATAACTACACAAAGTTAGGAATCTGATGAGTGTCCACGGGCTCGATTCCCGAACCGAGACAAATGTTTGTGTGGCCTACAAATATTTATAGACTCTGGGTGTTGTCAGACCGGGAGACTCGTAGTTTCTGATACCTACGGCTCATGATTAGTAGTATCTTAGTGTAGGGTTAGGACAGTGATTCCCAAAGTGGTCCAGGTGGACCCCCAGGGGTCCACGGGAGACTTGCTGGGGGTCTACGTAAGCGTGAACAAAATATGGGGGTCCATAAGATGTTAATGGGGGTCCACGAAAATTTATCTGCTTTTGATAGTAAAAGCAAAAATAAATGTAAGCATAGTTTTTATAAGGGCCTACCTACATTGTTTTAAGTACCTAACTAAGCAGATAATATTTTAATAAGGCAAGCGATTGTTACTTGTCCAAACTTGCGTATTCGATATTACGTACAATTTCGTGTACAGACTTGCAAAGCGCTATCCGCCCGACAATGCTTAATGCTTGTTCAGACATGAACTTGATCACCACTATAAATACTTGATGCCAAAGGCAAACTCATTCATTTGTTTCCGGAATTTCGAAAAAAAGTGTGAGAAAATTTATATCAGTGTTTGCTAGTGCCGGAGAAAAGTAAGTACCTACCTTTTTTTTGTTATAGTACTTAAGTATTTTGTTTCCGTGTACTAGTCGGTTGATCACAACTGCTTGTATAGATAGGTAAGGTAGATTAGACGTGTATATAATCTAAGATAGGTAACTTAGTAACTTACAGATATTTTAATTGTCCTCTTTCGATTTGAAGACAAACACAGCACGTTTTATTCCATTGTTTTTTCACGAGAGAAGCACTGCCTCTCTAAAAAGGCCGAATAAGCAATATTGCAGAGCAATTAATATTGTAATTTTTCTTGCAAATAACTACTAGTTTTATAAAACAGTAATTTCACAATCATTTTATATTAAATAAATAAATACACCCAACAGTCACATACATAGTCCTGACCCCACACTAAGATCGAGTCTTGTGTCGTGGGTATCAGGAACTACGAGAGACTTTTCGGTCTCACAAACACCCAGACCCGAAACAAATACCTGTGGATCACACAAATATTTGTTTCGGTGCGGGGATCGAACCCGCGCCCTCTCGTTTCACAGGCGGCGTCTAACCAACTGCGCCACGGAGGCTGACTAATTGAGGCTAATTGATTTTGAAGTAACTACATATTTTATCAAAATTATTCCTTTTCGGAAAAAGCGAGCGGTGCGCGGGCGACGGGAAAAGGGCGGGGCTTGGGCTTCGATGCCAGTTTGTCACGTTTTAATGTGCGTTTTAACAATGAAGCCGCAGACAAAAAATACGCAAATACACGGAGCGCGTGAACTCATTGATTTGATGAAATGTTAGTTATCGTTTTTATGGAATTTTGAGATTTCGACTTTTATTTTTTCCTACACAAATATGATCAGTATTCGATACTGAGTACACCAATTTTTATTTGTACTATTAAAAATTAGTGGTAAATTAGGTACTTTAAAATTGATACCGTTTTGTGAAAACGTCTGTATTTGTCTTAGCGGTTTATTAGTTGGTCCCTTTACAAGCCGTAATTCTATTTCCGCGTGCTGACAAAGGCTGCGGTGTGATACCTATATTCAGAAAAAACTTGGTTACTAAAACATTTTTTTTTACAGGTAAGGTAACTGACACGAAACATGGCTACAGCAAAGAAAAAATGTCGACAATATAGTGTCGATTATTTGAAATATGGTTTTGTTCCATCAGAGGCAGACAAACAGTTGCCCATGTGCCTATTATGCAACAAAGTTTTGAGCAATGACTCTATGAAACCATCAAAGCTCGAAGATCATCTAAAAAGGTGTCATACTGATAAAATAGGTAAAGATTTAAAATATTTTCAAACATGGAAGGAAAAATATGAAAAGAGACCCACCATGCACAGTATGTTCGCTTCAACATCTCAAAGTAACGATGATGGCTTGCGGGCATCTTACAATATCTCATTACTTATAGCAAAATCTGGAAAACCACACACTATCGGAGAACAATTAATTTTACCCGCTGTTGAAGAGGTTTTAAAAACTGTTTTGCACAAATCTCCGTTTGACGTACTAAAAAGAATTCCATTAAGTAACAATACTGTACAAAGACGCATTGATGAAATGAGCTCTGATATCGAAAGTTTTTTGTGCAATCATCTGCAAAAAAATCATTTTTCTATACAACTGGACGAGTCAACGTTACCCGGTAATGAAGCATTATTATTGGCATATGTCCGATTTATTATGGAGGAAGAAATTCACGAAGAATTGCTATTTGCCAGAACTTTGGAGACTGATACTAAAGGCGAATCAATATTTAATGTCCTGAGTAATTTTTTCACGGAAAAATCGATTCCATTTACAAACATTATTTCAGTGGCAACAGACGGAGCTCCTGCAATGGTCGGGCGATATCGTGGGTTTATAAGTCATCTCAAAAGAATTATACCAGGACTTACAGCTATTCATTGCGTAATCCACCGACAACATCTTGTGGCAAAATATTTAAGTGACAGGTTGAACCAATCTCTTCATTTTGTAATAAAAGCTGTCAACAAAATCAGAAGCAATGCATTGAATACGCGTTTATTTGCTCAATTGTGCGACGAAAATGATGAAGACTTCCAACCACTGCTCTTACATACTGAAGTACGCTGGTTGTCGAAAGGTGCATGCTTAACGAGATTTTACTCTGTTTTCGATTCCGTATTAGAGTTCCTAGAAAGTAGAGATCCAGATTTAAAAGAAAACTTGATCAAACTCAAAGCAGACATTGCGTATTTGACAGATTTGTTTAAAAAATTTAATGATATTAACTTGCAGTTACAAGGGGACAGCCTGAATTTAATAAAAACAAAGGGGATAATTTCGGCTTTTCTTGGGAAATTGAAATTTATGAAGCAAAACATTAGTCGGCGCGAATTCTCTCAATTTCCAAACTTGTCGCAGGTAGAATGTATTGATGAGGATATCCATACCTACAGTCAACATTTAAATGCCCTGCATGATGACTTCAAAACAAGGTTTGAAGATATCCTGACGATGGATATACCACCATGGATCATAAATCCATTTGATGAAACGGAAGTGGCCAATGTTGTATTACAAGAGGAGCTGCTCGAGCTAAGCACCAATGAGGAGCTGAAGGTGAAATTTAGAAAAGGCTACCAAACATTTTGGCTGCAAGCAGAAATACCCGAAAAATATCCTGGACTGTGGGAAATCGCAAGGAAATTTTTAATAGCTTTTCCCTCGTCATACCTTGTCGAAAGGAGTTTTAGTGCCGTTACAAATCTCTTAACAAAAAAAAGGAGCAAATTAAACATCACAGAGCGGGGGGATTTGCGGTTATTGCTCACAAAAATAAAGCCAAACATTGATCGTTTGCTGACACTCCATCAAATACATCCTTCCCATTAATTAAAATTATGACCTGAACCTATATTACCTTATTATTTTTTTCTTGTAATTCTATTCTTTTAATAAATAAAGTGTTATAAAATGTACCATTTTTCGTTTTTATTTTACCTATCGGAATATAGGGACAGAACTCAGAAGCGACACAATTTTTATTTTTTGGCGACTTTAAGAATGTGGTAGAAATGTAGCAGCAGGGGGTCCACCAAAACCAGTAAAATTTTGAAAGTGGTCCACGAGAAAAATAAGTTTGGGAACTACTGGGTTAGGATATGGTGCCTGTTGGGTGTTTTTTTTTTTATTTAGTGACAAAGGTCGAGGCACAATAATCCCCATTTACGATTTGTTACTCTTCATACTGATCTTAATCATTCCCAGGTATCGTTTATTTAAATTATACGTGGGAATAGTTCCGTGTCGAGTTAAATCAAACAAAGATTGCTTAGATATTCTTCAACATTATTATTTACACTTTATTTCGTCTATCCGTCGTACGTCGTTCACTTCTTCCGTCGTCTTCCAAACAGTTCTCTTTTATTCCGTCCTTTCATATTTCAACATCTTAATTATTCATCCTCTAACTCTTTTACTCTTTAGTACTTCCATTCGTTATCTCTTTCACTTAAACTACGTTCCATATCAGTCATTCGTCTAACGTTTCATTCTACTCATCTTTCATCATAACATTAAAATCCTACATATACCGGGTATATCAAGACTGCGACCGAAAACGAAGCCAGGTGGTAGTTTTAGTGTTTACAGACAAAATGCAAATAAAAATATCACCAAAACAGCGACATATATTTTTTTAGATTTTTTAAAAAATCGTCTTGTTTGGGTGGTAAGTACCTAGTTTTTGCGAATATTATAATTTAAACCTTTAATTACCATTGAGTATTTAAAAATAAAGGGGTCTACATCATTATTTCAGGAAAACTATGTATTTATCACCCAAGTACGAAGATAAGTAGAAAAATTCCAAAAAAAAAGTTGTCGATTTTTTTTGCGAAATTTTTACATGCATTGTGTCGGAAGTCACTAATACTACCTGGCTTCGTTTTCGGTCGCAGTCTTGATATACCCTGTATGTATTAAAAAAGCTAGAGAACAAAATTGATGGCAATGTTAGCAGCTCTCGGTGTCAGTGTGTATCCACCGTCTTCATTATCGAAACCAACAGATAATTATTATTCTAGTGACGGTTTGTAAGGTTTCATTCACATGTCGATATTTCTATGACTTCAGCCGGTGAAATGTTTAAATATAAGATTGTTTGGATGCAGTAAAAGCTTATTGCTGAAATATTTGTGAAGATGAAAGTATAAAAGTGTCGGGGGATAGGCGTTGAAGCCGAAATTCTAACACAAAAATATAACATTAATTTTATTGTCATTTAACATTTATTAAAATCACAAAATATACAAAGATTGGCTTCAATTTAATAAATCCGTAGTTTCCCCTTGATGCTAGCTTTGTAGGTTGTTGTTAAAAAAATAAATTATTTATTGATTGTTTTGAATCATATGTAATCGTTGTATTACATATCGAAACTTAATGCCACGAAAAAATCACGGTATTAAGATTTTTTCCCTGTTTTTAACTAACAACACATCAATGTACTTATCATAAAACTAAATCAAATAAATTAGCATCTGTCACGAATTATGTTGGAATGAGCGTAATAAAAACAAAAATATAACACTAAACAAGGTATGCCGTATGAGTGAAGTTTAATACATAAACAAAAGTTAACTTAATTTGCCCACAACTGCATAGAGCACCCCGAAGGAATAGACCGTTTTTACAACAAATTTATTTATTAGGCGAAACAATAAAAATAGAGTGTTTTTTGATTGACATGCGCCGAGGGAGTCCCGATGGGATTAGTTTCGTGTGCCTCGTCTCCACAATATCGTCTTCATTGGTATGCGGTATTATGATTACAAAAATTCTGACCATACCTAGCTATTTTATACCAGGTTTTAAACAGTCAGGACCCATGGTACTGGACGTGATTTTTAAATATAATTATATGTCGCGTCGCGTCGTCCGGTTTTATATATTTTTTATTTTATACAGCCAGGACAACGCAACTACAACGCGAGTGCAGTACAGTACAAATACAGTACTAACGTGAGATGGTTGTCTCGTCGCCCGACACAATTATGCCAGGTTATTTTGTTTTCATTAGCCTATACTAGTCAACTGCTGGACATAGGCCTCCTCAAAATTGCGCCATTTGACCCTGTCTTCGGCTTGTCACATCCAACATCTGCCAGCGACCTTTCGCAAATCCCCACTCCACCTAGCTGGAGAGCGTCCTACACTACGCTTGCCCAACAGGCCAAACGAAGTGATAATTTCCGGCCATGAACATCCACAACGCTTGGGTAATGAATGTGTTGCAGGCCCATGAAGTTGGGAGGGAAGAAAGAAAGAAAAATGATGGGAAGACTAAAGGATATTGGGCTTTCGGCGATCTCACTCGCCAAAGGGAACGCGAGCAAAGCTTTCACTTCACTTCAACTTACTGTGTGACACTGGTATCACCCCGGACGAGTATGCATTCATTTTGAGTCATGACTGACAACAGCGAGCTCTACTTCTTCAGAAATAAATTCATGCAATCAACATATTATTATTGATTGTCAATGATATTATGTCCTTTATCATTCGATATTGCTATTATTAAGGTCATATGTTTATTCTACAAGGCACAGGGATTAAGCAGTGTTATAGATTACTCCCTTAATAAAAAAAATAAGCGAACTATACCTATCGCGTTACGTTACGATCAAGTTATGATGTATAAACTCCGTCACCGGGGAAAACACTACGATATTAACCGGACTTTATTTCTGTCCGACCCATCTTTTGTATAAGTTTTGACGGAAATCTGACGTTTGATCTCATAATGTACTGTTTCGCGTATAAAAGGTTAGGCTCATGAAAGTTGCAAAGAACAAAAAAGTACATATTTTATTACTTCTCTTGTGTGGAATGGTGGATCGTTTTTTTATTTAAGCAAAGGAGCTTACCGATACTAATGTGTATTATAAACCACACTTTAAATTACTTTAGTTTCAATTAAATCGTTTTATAATATTAATCTTCTTCGAAATAAAATCTACACTAAGTGATGATTTTATTGACATTAAATATTTGAGTGCTGTTAGTTTGTTTAAAAATAAATTAGGATTTTCACAGTATTGTTAGCATGTTTTAGAAATACAAATTTCACTAACTCAAATAATGCATCCTGAAAAATACTTGTAGTTTATACAAATACTTAGGTATTCGTGCAGGGATCAAATATGTAGCTAACCTAATTTAGACACTATGCCAATCGCAAGTTAATCAGGCGTAGAACCGTCTAGAAACAATTGTCACGTATTTTTAGGAACTGACCTTAAACCTGTATTTCCTTTACCACTAAGCATTAGTAACATATCATAATCTCATAATAATAATAACATAATCTCCGCCTCGCGTCGGGCCGCCGGCGAGGGGAGCTCCGCTGGTAGCGAAGCCGTCCTCGCCGTTCGGCCGACCGTCTTAATAGAAATGTGTCGCCGAGCGTCGATTGAGTGGTGCGAGTGAACCGTGCGTATGCGGGTTCGAATCTGAGTGTGTATGTGGGTTCGAATCTGAGTGTGTATGTGGGCATGCGTGTGTGTGGAATGTATGGAAGTGTGAATGTGAGGTGTTTATGTGTGTAGTCTGTGTATGTAGACCACACCACCCCCCTCCAGAGACCGTCAAGGGCGATACAAATCGGGAAACCTAACATTTCGTCCTGAGCGTGTTTTGCGCGTGGTAACATCCGGAGGATCTTGTTCGTCGGCTAGCAAATAGGCCGGCTTCAGACGGTCAATTGAGACCGTGACCTCTTTGCCTTTAATTAACAGTTTAAAAACCTTTTCATCCCGTGCGAGTACTTTGTGCGGTCCAGTGTAAGGAGGCTGTAGTGAACCTCGTGAGGCGTCTTCCCTAAGAAACACGTGATCACTAGTTCTAAGGTTTTTGTAAATGAACACTTTGTCCCTACAATGTCGTGAAGCTGGCGCGGGTTGGAGTTTTTCGGCGATCGAGCGTAATCGTGCCGTGAAATTACTTACATCCGTCGTGGCGTTTGAATCGGGATGAAAGAATTCGCCGGGAAGCCTCAAAGTCTCGCCATATAATAATTCGGCTGACGACGTTTGGAGGTCCTCCTTATAGGCACTTCGAATTCCTAGTAGAACCCATGGTAAAGATTCGGTCCAATTATTCCCATGGCACATTATGGACGCCTTGAGTTGTCTGTGGAATCTTTCCACAAGGCCATTGCACGCGAGATGATATGCTGTCGTCCTTTTATGCTCGTATCCAGCTATCTTTGAAAGATAACCGAATAGAGCGGACTCAAATTGACGACCTCTATCGGTGACTACGGTCTCTGGACAGCCGAACCGAGCTATCCAACCCGATAGTAAAGCTTTTGCTGTTGTTTCAGCAGTAATATCTACTATCGGGATGACCTCAGGCCACCTAGTAAAACGGTCGATAGCTGTCAAGCAATGTCGAAATCCCTGTGATAGCGGCAATGGCCCCACAATGTCTATGTGGATATCCTTAAAACGACCACGAGGCAGTGGGAATACGCCTATCGGTGCAGAAACGTGTCTGCTTATCTTGGCCCTTTGACACGAAAGGCATGTTTGTGCCCAGCGCCGACAATCCTTTCTTATCCCTGGCCAAACAAAGCGTTCGGCGACAAGTTTTGCCGTCGCGTTGCCGCTAGGATGGCTTAAAGAATGTAAGCAATTAAATATTTGCTTTCGCAGCGACTTGGGTACAAATGGCCTATGTGATGTTGTGCTGACATCACAATAAATAAAAGCCTTGCTGTCAGGTATTGGTGTCCTCACCAGGCGTAACGAAGATTTTTCTTTTAGAAAATGTGCCAGCTCTGGGTCGGTGCTTTGGCTTTCGGCAATAGTTATGAGGCTGACTGGAACTTGTAGCTCTTCCACCCTAGACAAAGTGTCGGCTACGACATTTTCACTGCCGGAGATATGTCTTATGTCGGTGGTAAACTGTGCTATGTAATCCAGGTACCTATACTGCCTAGGCGAACAGTTATTTTTCCGTTCATGGAAAGCAAAACTGATCGGCTTATGGTCAGTGTAGACAACAAAATGTTTCGCCTCTAACATATGCCGAAAGTGTTTAATGGCCTCGTAAATGGCCAAAAGTTCCCTGTCGTAAGGGGAGTAGTTTTGCTGAGCGGTGTTAAGCTTTTTTGAAAAAAATGCTAAAGGCTGCCACCCACTAGCTTTACGCTGTTGTAAAACCGCGCCTATAGCAGTGTTTGAAGCGTCGGTTACTAGCGCCATCTCAGCTTGGCAATCTGGGTGAGCTAGTAAGGCTGCCTTAGCTAGGCTGTCTTTGCACTCCTGGAAGGCCGTAAGTTGCTCTCCAACAAGAGTGATTGTTTGAGAGCTTTTTACTGCGCCTGTCAAAAGGGTGTGTAAAGGGGCTTGAATTGTCGCTGCCTTGGGCATGAATCGCCTGTAAAAATTAATCATTCCTAGGAATCGTCTAAGTTGACGAACGTCTCTAGGCAATGGGTAATTTAAAATCGCTTTTACTTTGGACGCAAGCGGCTTGCTTCCTTGTTCGGAAATATGGTAACCTAAAAACTCGACTTCCGAGGCACCGAAAACGCATTTGGACGTGTTAACTAACATGCCGTATTCCTGTAGTCTTGCAAATATAATACGGAGATGTTCTTCGTGTGTTTCTGCATCAGGAGAAAATATTAAAAAGTCGTCGACATAACAATAACAGAAATCTAAGCCTCGGGTCATTTCGTCCACAAAACGCTGGAACGTTTGACCTGCATTCCTGAGCCCAAACGTCATGTAGGGAAATTCAAACAACCCGAAAGGCGTTGTTATTGCCGTTTTAGGGATGTCATCCGGATAGACAGGTATTTGATTATACGCCTTAACCAAATCTATTGTGCTAAATACACGGCAGCCTGCTATACTGTGCGCGAAATCCTGGATATGCCTTATTGGATATCTATCCGGTATAGTACGCGCGTTGAGCCTTCTGTAATCGCCACAGGGACGCCAGCCGTTATTTTTGCTGGGGGCTAAGTGCAGCGGAGATGACCAGGGGCTCTCGGAGGGCCTAGCTGTACCGTTGGCTAGCATGGCTTGGAATTCCTGTTTGGCGATCTTTAATTTGTCAGGTGCCAAACGCCGTGGTGTACAAGCAACAGGAGGGCCTGGTGTGGTCCGGATGTGGTGTTGTGTATTGTGTTGTGTGGTGCGTAGAGTACCGGCTGGTCGCGTTATTGCGGGAAAATCATTTAAGATTTTGTGATAGCGAGTCTCGCCAGTCGTGACCTTTACAGAAAAAATATTACAATATTTATAAGCTGATAGAGCGTTAACTTTAATATTAGTAGTAATATCTATTAATCTTTGGTTGCGACAATCGACAACTAAATTATAAAATGATAAAAAGTCTACACCTATAATACACTTAGTCACATCGGCCACTACAAAACGCCACGGAAAATCTCGGCGCAAGCCGAAGTCGACATTAATATTAATAAAACCATACGTTTTAATCGGCGATCCGTTGGCGGCGCGAAGCTCGTAGTTCTCTGGAGCGCGACGTTCGCGGAGTAGAGAGCGCGGATACACGCACAAATCGCTTCCGGTGTCCACCAGGAATCGAATCTTGGTCCTCTTGTCCGTCACGAATAGGCGACCGGTATTCGGGCAGTCGTCAGCCGCCATTATCGACCGCCCTTGAAGTTTTCCGGCTTGTAGTCGCAAGGCTCCATGCATTTCTGCGCCTTACCTCCAAATTTTGCGTGATAAAAACAAATCGGGAATTTCCTGTAGCTCGAATTGGATCGTCTGCGAGACCCGCGGGAGCTACTGCGGTGTCTATCTGAACTACGTCGGTGGCGCCGCTCCGCATTATCTAACCTGGCGCTGAGTGTCTGCATCTGCTTGCGTAGTTCACATATCTCCTTCACCAACATATCTTCCCTGGATGTAGACGGGATGGCTGCGGCATGAACTTGAGGTGTAGGAGTGACGATGTCCATGATTTTATCCGCCACATCAGCTTGAACGTCCAATGATGCGGTTGAATGAGCTGCCAAGACGGTCTGCACGTTTACAGGCAAACGACTTATCCAGATTGTTTGGAGATAATCATCCGGAAAATCAGGTCCAGCTAAGCTTCGCAGGTGCCTACAGAATTGCGAGGGCTTTCTATCTCCGAGTTCCTCGTGTGTCAGCAATTGTTTAATTTTGCTGGCTTTTGACGCTGACAATCGATTGATGAGCTCTCGTTTTAATTTATCGTACCTGTTGGTCGCTGGAGGATTTATTATTACATCCTTGACTTCCTTCGAATATTGATGTTCAAGGTTTCCGATGACGTAATAAAATTTTGTCTGGTCATTGCTTATATTTGCTAACGCAAATTGCCCCTCCAGCTGAGCGAACCAAATTTCTGGTTCATCAGGGTAAAAAGGTGGTACTCGTATGCCCACTTTAAATAGTTCCGAGTGTGTGGGTGGTTCGTTGGTACCTGCTCGTTGCTCTTCGTCCTTTTGACCTTGTCCGCTGACACGCGGCGGGTCGACGTCTCTCTTCGACATCATTGTGGTGTTGCCACGGGGTCACCAGTTTGGTTGGTGGTTAGTGGTGTGTTGGTAGTTGGTGGAGCGTGGATCAGGTGGTAAAATCACAACACAGTCCTTAAGTCTCAACACCGTATAATGTCAAACACAGTACACACATACATACACAGTAAAACAAAGCACAGAAGGAAGAACAGTCAAGGAGAGAAAGAAAGAAAACTAAGAGTCTAAGAGCAAAGCGCGTAACAATAAAGCGATAGACAAATCAGCTGTACGGAAGCGAGCGTCATGCACCGGGCGTCAATCATAGGTACCGACTAGCGAGCCGCGAGCCACGCCGGCCGGTTGCCGTCGCACGCGCAGTGTCGGCGCGGCGTGGGGGGCTATATGGTGGCTCGGGCGTCTCCGCCTCGCGTCGGGCCGCCGGCGAGGGGAGCTCCGCTGGTAGCGAAGCCGTCCTCGCCGTTCGGCCGACCGTCTTAATAGAAATGTGTCGCCGAGCGTCGATTGAGTGGTGCGAGTGAACCGTGCGTATGCGGGTTCGAATCTGAGTGTGTATGTGGGTTCGAATCTGAGTGTGTATGTGGGCATGCGTGTGTGTGGAATGTATGGAAGTGTGAATGTGAGGTGTTTATGTGTGTAGTCTGTGTATGTAGACCACAGTAACATTAACAATTCACACACTTGTAGGCAATAAATTAACTCGCGCTACACACTAATCTCAAACACCGGTGTTTCTCTTCAAGACTGATCGAAAAGCGAGCTGAAAATCGCCGCCGCTTATGAAATACATTACTGTATCTGTATCTAACCACGTCCCACTGCAGGGCACGGGCCTCGTCTACAATCAAGAGTACGATTGAGAAGGATTAGGCCATAAAGTCCACCACGTTGGCCTAGTGCGGGTTGGTGGGTGGATTATTGGATTAGTGGATTTTTTTCGAAAACCTCTAACAAAAGACATATTTATAATTTATTTTTTTATCAATGAAATTATGACGTATGTATCTCATATCTACTTTCCATTGAACCAATTCTCTTACAAATCGTGCCAAGCGTCGCTGTTGACTGCTTCCTGTGGCTTCCTGCCCACATTTCCTGGAGAAAGCACAGGCCTAGGTTTGGCGCGTGTCAGTACAGACGTTTTACGACGTGTTCAGAAACAGCATTGGACAACTCAAGCCATGATTATTGTTGGCAAGGTACTCGTGTCTGGTTGAACATCGACTACATTATACAGGGTATATCAAGACCGCGACCGAAAACGAAGCCAGGTGGTAGTTTTAGCAGTTACAGACACAATGCAATTAAAAATTTTGCAAAAACAGCGACGGCTTTTTTTTACAATATTTTAAAAATCATCATGTTTGGGGGGGTAAATACCTAGTTTTTGCAAAATAGCAATTTAAACCCTTACGTACCATTGCCTGTTTAAAAATAAGGCGGTGTACGTCATAATTTTAGAAAAACTATGTATATATCACCCAAATACGACGATAAGTAAAAAATTACAAAAAAAAAGTTGTCGATTTTGTTTGCGAAATTTTAACTTGCATTGTGTTTGATATCACTAATACTACCACCTGCCTTCGTTTTCGGTCGCGGTCTTGATATACCCTGTATAAGGCGTAAAAACTAGTGTACCATATAAAAGTGAGACGTTCCTAGAATTTGTAACACTCGTATGGCGTGACTTGAGACGAAACAACACTGTAATTTATTGATGGATTAGAATCACTTCTCACTAGTAAAGACTTTATCTGGATAGCATTGCACTTCCCTTTTGGTATAATACAGCGAATTTACGTTGACAATGTACTAAATCCTTCAACCAAATTATCGATGGGAATATTATGACAATTCTAAGAAATAAGAATACAATATAAGACACAAATTGACCTGTAAAGAAAAATATTGCTTACATAATACTGCACTTGGACCACAGATGGTAAATATTTAATGGCATCGGATGCACATAATATATTGTAGGAGTAAACTGCAGTTTAATATTATATTCGCAATGTTTATGAGAATAGTATGTAATTAACGTTTTTTATTAATTATAGTTGCAGGAAGTCTGCTTCTAACGATTCAGGGTAGATATCTGTAGGAAGGCATAGTTCAACCATAAAATTGATGTAGCTGAAAATGACGATTACTATTAAATAATTAATTCATACGCCGTGTTGGTATAATGTTGTAATTTTAAAAAAATATTTTTCGTTCTGAAATTGTATAAAGCCATGCTATTATTAAGGCTATGTTCAAGCATGCCAATATTGAAGCGGAGTTAAAAAGAAAATTTAAAATTCAATTTTCTCCCTCATTCCACATCCTCAAATACAAATAATGTTTATTCCATTTTTAAGCAAGTCATTGTGTTGAATTTTCCATTTGCTGATTTAAAAATGCAGGATTTCAAAAAGCGTCCCATTGAAAAATCATCAATTGTCAAAATGCGGTGGCCACGCATAGCGGCCTGTGGTGCGTTTATCACCCTTCTGGCTTCCTCCATTTGCGAAATAGCCGCTCCCGCCTATTAAATGACAATTTTTCACGTTTCTAGACGTTTCGTCCCCTCCGCGAAGGGAAACAGTTGATTTTTGACGGCGAGGGTCGGGATTTTATTTTTGAAAACTTTTTGAGCTTCGCCTTCGAGTATTGTGCAACCTTGTAACACTAGCAGTTGTTTTTCCCTATTTTTCATGTTTTCTTTATGTTTTATTCATATAAAGAGACTATTTTCTTGTTGAGGGGGCTGCTTTTTTATATTTTTTGTCATTAATGAATTTTAAAAAAATACGGTTGCTTAAACAACTTAAGGAAGGATTTTATATGAGAATAACTCTAGAAGTAGTAGTCCATTTTAAATGATTTAATGCATACACATTATGGTCAAAGGCATCGGTCTCGGCTTAAGATAAAAAGAAATGCTGATGAAGAGGAATAAAATAAAAAAAATGCAAATACTAAAAATCAGCTATTATTTTAAGCATATTTTTATGTTCCCTTATCATTTAAATACAAATATCAACAGCAAATTTCAAAATCCACACAGAGCTTTTCTCCAACACAATGCCAACTCTATTATATTCACAAAACTCACAAACTAAACAAACTACCCACACACCCTTCTCACAATAATCCGAGCAGACGCAAAAGTATAAAATTAATCTATTTCGGAATTAAGTTAATTATCCAGTTGATACAGGTCGTGGAAGTTCCACCTGCTGTGATGTACGCAGGTTGACATCTTTAGTTATTAACGAGGATTGATACCGTCCCACGGGAGCAGGGACGTTGCCGGTGTTCAGTGTTCATAGCATCTGCCTTAATGGAAACCATTGTGGCATATTTGAACAGTTCGCAGTTGCTAGCTATGTGTGGATAACAAGTATTTAGATTGAACGTCTTCAGCAGAAATGGCTACGGTATTTACCGATATACGTACGTTTCGAAATATGAGTATTAATTTTTATGTTAACAGCATGTACCCTAACCTTAAATAAAGAATTTTAATAAAGTATTACAATACATTTTAGTGTGAAGTTAGACGTACGATTTAGTTTTATTTTCTGTGTCAATAAAAATATAATCAAAGCAATAACACATTATTAATAAATACACCCAAGAGACACATACATTGTCTTGATATCACATAAAAAAAATTAATGTGTGTATCGGAAACTACCGCATTATTTTGTTCTCATTACACCCCAAGCCCAAACAAATATTTGCGGATCATACAAATATTTTGTACAGTCGTTTCAAACTAGCTTGTCTCTTATGGTAACCTTAATACAAACACAAGACAAAACTATACTTTTACCTTATTTTTCTAGATTAGGTAATTAGATAATCCACTGAAAAAATCTTCACGGTGTAATATTCAGTGGCTTATCTACGCCGTAATATATTACAAACGATAAGGCAAATCGTTCAGCTTGATCTGAAAAAACAATGTCACCCTCAAACAGAGATATCGTTTTTGTAAATTACTTAGTAAAAACGTATCCAAAGGACGATAAGAGAGCGCTATGTACTTTTGATGTGGAGCTTTGGTGCAAGTTAAAACCTATAAGCCTTCGTACACTTATATTTTCTTTTGTTAATTTTGATACATTACACGTAATGTTCAAAATAGCTTAACAACATAAACATACCTTAATAATTGGTTGTATTTAGCCGGCCAATATTTGGGGTCTTACGCGACTTCATCAGTTCCTATATGTACATATACATATCTAACTTCAATTTTTTTTAAATTATTGTATTGCCAGTCATGACATATTACGACACCGAAACATGGCCTTTCACTATTGGCACTATAAGGAGGATTGATGTTTCTCAATGATCTGTGCTCGGTATTTTACTATATCGAACAAGAATTTAGGATATCCGTAGGAGAACAGAATAAGCAACTTAGTACAGCAGGATAGCAAATCAAATTATTGACGGAGTACATGTCGCATACTCGTAACATGGAGAATTGATGGCTCGGCCGAAATGATAATTTAAATTTACATGTTAAGTTGACTTTCTGTTAGCTAAAGTATCATTATTCCTAATACAAATAGCTGCAATCATGTTTTAAATAAATCGCCATCATGAAACACGCGAATATCGCGTTCTACTGAAATTTAAGGCATACTTTAGAGCCCAACGTCACCTGGCAGCGGCGGGAATAATTTATAACGTTTCTTAAAAGCCATTACCGCGTGACTCTGTCAATGCGACACCCCCGCGCAATTAGCATCAATTTTACACAGACCGACACCCGCGCTGTTTGATTCTCTGTGATGTGCACTCACTCTCCTTGTTATTACACACTCAGCTTTAAAAATACTTTTACAAATGTCAGTGCTGGGACTGCCTTTTTGAAATATTTTTGAACTTGTTTTGAGTCGAGAGATGATTATCTTTTGCTATGCTTAGGGCCTCGTTCACCATCTTCAAGTAAACCGTTGATTATTTACTTTTTGATTGACGTTATTTGACAAGCAAATGTGCAGAGTATCTTCCGTCGATTTCACAAGTGAAAATAAAGTAAAGTGCTGGTTAAGTGAATGACATAAGAAATTGAACGAATCATTCGTTCAATATTGTGTCAAATGTTCCTCGCCCTGCCTCCCGCTAAAGTGTCGACGTGTTTTTTTCTTAAAAAATAAAAAAGGAGGTTGCGATTTTATCCTTATTATAACCAATAAGTAAATACGGTAATCGGCAGACGATGCAGCCAGTAAGTTACTTATTAATGTAATCATAGGATTAGTATTACTGGAGCATGGTGAAATCGACACATGATGTTACGGATGACTTTTACTGATGATTAGCCTAATCAACGATTTACTTGAAGATGGTGAACGAGGCCCTAAATCTACTCAAGACTGTCCGTATTGCAAGCTCTAGCACAACACTCTCCTTACTCATTACTGTAAGGGGTAACGTAACACTTCATATTGTCGGTAATAAAATACATATTTTAAGAATGTTTGAGAGATAATTGTAATATCTTAAGAAGAGAAAATTATCATAGTTGTAAGATGTTTAAATAGGTGTAGATAGATCTCTCTCTCTCTTAAAATAAATATATCGGCGATAATTATAACCAAAACAAAAAAAAAATTAATTAAAACACGGTCGTGCTAAGCTTTGTTATTCCACGAGGTCTATTTCTAAATAAATATTATATTTAATTTTTTATCGTTGCCAAAAATATCTATCCAATGACTTAAAAATACGAAATTCCTATAGAAAGATTTATACCTCGACGCCGACAATTCTTCACGCGGTGAAGAAAAAATGTTTTAACTATTTACGGTCGCTAAGTAAGCGGAGTCAAGCTTCTAAACGCACTATTACCGTTGAAAAATGGACGGATGGAGGGATTTATTTTACCATACATTCCTCTTCGCGATGTTTAAGTGCTTTAGATACATTATTGATTGTTTCCTTTGATACATTTATTAAGGAATGATCTTTAGTAATCTGTTTTTCCCTACTGCCTAAGTAGTATATTGTTTTTAGTGTGTAATCATTTATTTATAATAGGCAAACCGAAAGACAAGCACAAAACATTTTAATCTACCGTTTATTAACATCGCGTATAACAAAGTTTTTGTTTATACGAAAGTAAATTAAATCCTATATTAAACTTTCCTTGACTCGTACAACTCGGTAATTATTTTAAATAAAATAGTGACAGTGTCCGTCTCAACTGTAACCATAACTGGCGGTGCATTTTCCGATCGGACAGCTTCTACAGTCTTCGATTTGTCCATAAAAGTCGGTAAGTATACGGGCATTATCAACTTCAGGTTATTGACGATGACGACTTGAAAGAACACTCGATAATTCTCGTAAAGTAGAATCAGTGTCCATAAACAAAAAAAAACTCTTGATTTATGTTATTGTTTATTACATCGGTGCAATTTGAGTTATACTGGTGGTTATGTGAGAGGCCGCCTGGGTAGGTACTACAACAATGTCTATTTCTCCCGCCAAACAGTAGTGTAAATGCACTGTTTTGTTCCGGTTTGAAGGACATTGTAGCCAGAGTAACTACTGGACATAATGAGACTTAACATCTTATGTCTCAGGATGGTGAGCACAGTAGAATGCCAAACATTGGTTTGTTCATGGTCGTATCGCTTATCATCAGGCGAATAGCATGCTCGTCTCGCCATTAAGTAAATATTGTCAGATTGTAAGACTTTTTACAAAACATATCTGTAATTACCACATGAAAGATACGGCTGTGATCGATTAAGACTTAACCACTAGTTTTGTCTGTTTAGTAATTTTTAATTTCCAACATTCTTTCCGGTGATGTAGGACATTCAAGGAATATTTTCCTGTAACTTCAACGCACATATAGCGTACAACAATGCGGTAACAATGAGCGCCGATGCTTTGGCCCGTAGGTGATTTAAACAATGCCAGTCACGGCCGGATTAAAGTTCACAATGCTCATAAAGGAATGGCCCGGAGAACTCTGGAAGCGACGTATGTATGAACGAGGGCTCACAGCTGTACTCATCGTGCAATCATCGAGACGCACTGTCGACCCTACAAGGGACAGAATAAGGCAGTTAGCTGTCAAACCCAGTGTAAAATCGCGCTGTTCAGGTGAATGCTGCTTAATTGTTTTTTTTTTCTTCCTAATGAGGCACAAGTGGTTGACAATAGGCAGTCATTGTGTCATTGACTTTGGAACATTCTTTTTGTTTGCCCTATAATTTGTCTCTTATTAATTTTCATATGTGTGAACGGATGTGTGGGGGAATACAGAACGCTCTGGGCTATTTGGTTACAAACGCTGAATTTAAAAAAAGTAAATTCACTGTCAATTTCGTGTAGGGAAATTACGTGAAAATTAACGGTTTGAATGGAAAAGTGAACAATGAAAATGAAATCATTTTTGAAAAATCTCCTTCCGTTTTTCAATGAAATGATCTTTGCTATTACGTATTTCTGTACTGTCTGTGGTAATGTCTAAATTAGACTGCACTTATCCAATACCAATCATATCCAGTTTTAGATGAAAATTACTCCAAAAATGCCGAACCCTGATTATGTAATCTTTTGCTATTAATAGACAAAACCAAAAGTTTTAGAAAATAAAAAAAAACCTTCCCTTGTTTCTAAAACCTTTTAATAATTGAAGTCATTTGCACCTAACAGCTCATTTACAATTGATCTCCAATCGTAACAGAACAGCAATCCAATTCTCCAACGGGGATTTAAACGTAAATCCGTATGCATGCATCGATTTACATATTTCAATACTGTACTATACACATTAACAAACAAATCACGACACAGTCTGTCGGTTGCGGAGGTGCCCTGACCGTCGCAGCCTCGTTAGCGCATTGCAAACAAATTTGATTACCTAACGAGAGACGCTTCTAACATTTGTGCAAAGACTAGCGTGGTTGCCGACCAATTTGAACTCTACTAACATCATAATAAGATTTATTTTAAGGTTGATGAACCTAGTCATGTATAAACGATGAAGAATGAGATTGTCTAACTTCGGTTTTGAAACATTGAATAGTCCAATAAAGGTTTGATGTAAAAGGGAATGTATGAAATGGTGTAACAACATGCTATCTAACGTGAACTAGCTCAAACAGTTCAGAGTGCTTCTACATTTGAAATACTAGATTGTAAATATTTGTTTTTCGGTTCTCCTTTTTCGGAAGAGTAAATAAGGTTTAGTTGAATAACTTTATTGTTAATCGTACCCGTGTTCTTTGTAAACATTAAAAATATCTTCTGAGTGTCTATGGATCAATTTTTTTACGTCGATAAATTTAAACTAAGTAGATTTGTTCCAACTTCTGTCCAACCAAGTTCACGATATCCCAATTTATAAAAAAACAGGGTTATCATTGGATTGTCTAATACGTTCAACGTTGACGTTCCGAACAAAGTCCATCAAAGTTTTTACGAAAAATGAAAACATAGCTCCATAGTGTAAAGGGTGAAATGGACACGGAACAGCCGACGCAGCATCCAATCAACCGCTATTATTCGAACACATTCTTCTACGGATGTTGGGCCCTGTGCGTTTTTATTCGCTCGTTCAGCAGTTGACGTATTTCATCGTGATGCGTTCTTTTGTAATAAATCGATGGATAACGATTGCATTTTATTATGATCGATTTTTATGACTTAGTATCATTGAATTCTAAATCTATGTATGTGGCTATTAAAACGGCCCAGACAATGTGGTATTCTAAGATGGATCGGATGATGCATATATCGTTATATGACTGTCACTTATATGAAATCATAAAATGTCCCACTGTAGGACTCAGGCCACTTCAGTACCGAGAATTCGATTTAGAGTGATTTGGACCATATTTCAATATGCTGAGATAATTCGGGTTAGCGGACATACTTTAGAAATATTTGAAAATATCAATGGTATGCAGGTTTCTTCACGATGTTTTCCTTCATTGTTATAGTAGCCTCTATGGAACACTAAAATTGAAGGAAAATATATTGAAGACTACGCTGATTGCTCACGTCACAAACTTTGTGTGTAAGTCCACAGATCTGTATGTTCGTAAAGGCGTGTTTGCCGTTCAGGGTCTATATGTACTACGTTGGCACCGGCGTGAACAAAACACGAAAACTCGATAAATTTTTGAGTGCTCCACGCCCCTACGCCCGCGGCACGGGTCTCCTACACCGAAACATTAAACAGGAACGTTGCAACAAAATTAAAATGTAAAAACTGGGAATTTCACTTAGTTCTAAATGTCGTGGGAATCCATGCGTATGGCTGTACTGTAGTACGATTGCTAAAATATTTTTTTCTATAATGTACAAATATGAATTACAGTGGTCAGCAATAAAGATAATATTTTCCGTTATAATTTGCTATTTTTAGCTCATAGGTAAGTATGAGCGATCCATGGGGAGGCCTATGTTCAGCAGTAGACTTCTAGAGGCTGAAGAGAGAGAGAGAGAGTTGAGCTTTAGGAAGTACATATACTTATGTTGAATAGGATTTTACCTGCACTTCGACTTAGAACTAGTAGATCTTAAATTGTCGAAGTGTTAGTGCATAAATGCCGCCTCGTCTTTATGGGGCGTGAAAATTCCGCAATTGTATGCCCTACCCAACATCTGAGGTAACCTAAAGCGGTCATCAGACTCGCTGACCACCGTTCACTTGCTGCGATTCTGAGAGGTGTGGTCTTGTGGCTTTGTATCCGTCGTGGACGCCCATAACACTTTAAGCAGGCGTTTAAACCTAATTGTAGTTGGGGGAAAACTTTTTCCCCCTTTTTACAGGGATCAATAATGGTTCTGTGCCAGGGGGTCACGGCGTTGTAAGTTGGGACGCTTTTCGCCCTGGGATATCCCATGCCACCCGTGAAGCTCGCGACGGCTACTGAGGGGTTTAAGTCGGCGTGCTCGCGTAGGGTTTGTTAGGGATCCGTCCAAGCGCCAATATTCGCATGCTAGCTGGGTTAGAAGGCCAGTCTCATCCCCACATACACCTTTCGTCTTTGGCCCAAGTACCGAAAGCTTCCAGCTTTCCTTTCGAAACAAAAAAGGGCCGGCAGGTATTTAATTATGTTAATATGTATAACTGTTAATATATGACTAATAATAACAATTTATCTCCTTATGAGTAATGTTCCCGTTCCCGTTCCCGTTGATGTGTGTCTGGATAAACGCCATTTTGATAAATTAATTATTCCGTGCAGACCTCTTTATTGCATTTATTTTTATCCCTGCAGATTTTTTCCAAAGGTTTCATTTTAAAGTAGATATTTAAAATATGTATTATTCATAAAATGTTATAATAGATTTTTCTTTACAAAAAAATTTAAAATTGTGTTTTATAAACATAAATAACATAAATGCATGAATTATGTACGTCCAAGAGCTGTTCAGGCAATCCTTTGTTTACAACTTTTAGTAAATTCACGCAACTCTGTTACAATGTATGTAGCTTGTATCATTTATGTAGTTTCACTCGTACGCTCACTCGTCGAAAACAACAGGAGAATTCACTTATTCCGTAAATACGATGTTAACATCCAACATACTACAAAAACGCGATCAAACAACGTTCGCGAGCTAAATTAACGCATCCCGCTTTATACGAAAATTTCATTTCGAAATAACCGGCGAGAGCATACAAAAAACAACTGAGCACCCATATTAAGGTGCATTGTTGCAGGGTAGGCGGGCCCGCTTTGTACAACGTCATTATAGCGCACTTTGTTTACGAGCTTCATGCTCCTTTATGAGCCGCTTCCAGTTGTGTTTGCATCCGAAACGTATGTCGCACTTACTACTTGGCCGTTCAATATCTTCGTCTTCGTTTGTTATAAATAAAAACCTACAGCCACAGAAGTCTTATGCCGTGTCAGCAACTACGAAAGACTTTTCGGTCTCACAAGCTCCTGGAAGAAATGCGGATTACACAAATAATATCTCGGTGCGAGAACTGAAATTATTTTGTTCCTGTTAATTACGTTATTAAATTGATGAATGAACATAATATCAAAAAAACAGCTTTAGCTAATTTGAATATTCAATACACACGATGTATGTATTGAATAGAACAGCACAGGTATTTGTTTCGGGTCTGGTGTTTGTGAGACCAAAAGTAGTCTCTCGTAATTCCTGATGGCCACGACACAAGATTCGATCTTAGAGAGGGTCAGGGCTATGTATGTGACTGTTGGGTGTTGGGTGATTCTGCAACACTAGAGTTTCTTGCCCGTTCTTCTCTAGTGAAAACCGCTTTCCGAACCGGGTGGTAGTTCAAAAAATAACTGAATCTAAACAATGTTGAACATTTTAATGGATTCAATAAATTATTTTTATTTCATTTCATTTTCATTTATGTATGTATGTTATATTAGATTTTTTACATAAACGTGGCTGATTCAAACACAATGCCATGTAAACTAAAAAAACATCACATTGAAATATAAAAGCTGTTTTTTTACCAATATGAACATTTCAGCCCTTTGTTTTGTTACCGGTGTGGCATTAGTCCTTTTCAAATATTCCACGCAACGTGTTTTTTTATTTATTTCGATCATTTTCGAATCCACTTTTATTCAAAGTAATAACGTATAAATAAATTAATTGGATAAGTAAGTGGAAAATCCTTTAAATTACAGCACGAATGTGTCAGTGCAATTGAGGTGGTACTAGTGTCTCACAGAAAAACGATGTGAGATAACATCTTTGCTGTTGGGTTTTTATCGGTGAGTGAGATTGCCGGAGACCTCTGGTTTTGGGATATTTTTTTATCTGCGAAGATAACTACCACCGTACTCTATGGTGATCCATGTAATTGTCCGTCTATAGTAAATAGTTGTGGGTCTCCCAAGATTTTTGACAATAGGCATCGAACTGCTTAGTTTTGTTTCACAGCCAGCGTCTTAACCGATTGATCATAAGGCTGTCAAATTCAATATCAACGCCAATAAAATTGTTTTGTATTTCTATACCCTCTATTTTTGATTCAAAAAATGTGTGTTTTTGCCGCAGCAACGTTTTCAGGGTAAACACCTATTGGCTTTAAAAATAATAAGTTCATAATATGGTGGCATATTAGCATTGAAAATAAAACCCAGTCAAAATTATTTATAGCAATTAATGCGAAACGGTGATGAAACAGCCACCGATCAAAATAAATGTCACAGAGACGCATTAAGGGGCGACGTAAATAACACTTTACTGCAGCAAACCAACTAAAAGGAGCATTACTGGCACTTCACTGTATTACAGGACAAACATTACAATGTAATCTTGTAAAAAAAACTTTACGATCTCATAAATCATAACCAAAAAGTTTCTGGGAGTCGACTGTTCGGGATTTACTGCGTTTTGATTTGAAACAGACGCGCGCGACTGTAAAAAGTAACCCCCCCGAATTCAATGAGATTTATTTGTTACTTTGAAAACTGTTGGTTTAAAGAGACGATTTATAAGTAGAACATGCTGCTGTGTATATAATTATAGACCAGAGTTCGGTTTAAGATGTGTTTAATGTGCTTGCTTCGGCGGTTTGGTCATATTGTAAGAATATTTTTTATATGATATGACTACTATAATTTATCACTAATAACACTATGTAAACTAATAATATATATGATTTTGCAGTACTTAATAAAATCAATAAATAAACTTGGAGGCTACACATTATGCAAGGTGACGCGTGGATAGAGTAGAGCTGGTTGGTACCCACGGAAGATAATTACTGACCCTGGATATACTCAGGGTGATGTTGAAACGCGTGGGTCACTATGACGGGTTTTTCTCCTACGTATTCGGTGGTTTCATCTGGTTGTTAAGAATATCCCATCAAATTTGAGTCACCGACAATCCCACTCTATGAAAGAAACGCAATAGCAATATTATTATTAAACATATATACATAGCCTCACGCCTTTTTCCCAGAAGGGGTAGGCAGAGGTGCTACCAGGACACTCAATATTCGCCTTGTATGTTCCATCCCACGATGTGATAGGGGGCGAGCCTATCGCAATATCCGGCACAAATTCATGACTCCGGGCTGATAATGAATAGAAAAATCCAATATCGCTTTGCCCGACCCGGGATTCGAACCCGAGACCTCAGCTTTATAATCGTACCGTAAAACTACGCCACCGAGGCAGTCTATTAGTATTATTCTAGTATTATTAAACGTGTATTTTAATCCAGTATTAGGTCAGCGAGGACTTAACACCTATTCTCGAAATATTTGTCATGAGGGAAACGGTGCGGCGGTTCCACAAATCTAAACATTCTGCAATATGAATATCTGCAGGCGTGGGATAAGGCAAGACAGAAGAACAAAAGAAGATAATAATACAGTGTTAATACGAGAATAGTACACACGACAATCCAGCTCATCCGCATAAGATATTGCCACTAACTTTAAGATAAACAAAACAATGCAATACTATTCGGCGGGTTGTGAGATGAAGCCGACAGTCGGCAGACGCCACCGACACTTCTCACTTTTAATTAAAACTCAAGATTCATTCGCAAAGCGTTAATTTCATTGCTTGCCGTCTTGCTGGCAGATGACGGCTAAATAAACTTTGTAATTAATAACAATGGTGGGACGATATCTGTGCATCCGCTGCATTTTTATGTCTTACTTTTGGTTGTTCATTTTCTTGTAATTCATTTTCCATTGGCAATGAGACGATCGAAATCGATATTGAGTCATATGGTATTGTGTTAAGGTGAAGCTAAATAATCACAATGAATACCAATAATAAGAACGTAATCTATACTGAAATGCGCACGTGTGTTGTGGGTACAAGAATATATGAGAAGAATTGAACTTAAGTTTCAGTGGTGGTTAATGGTTCCTTGACCGTTTCGTTACAGAGTGTCCAGAAACTATTTGCTATCTTCAGCCACATTATATCCATTGCTAAACATTGGCCTTTTTCACAAAAATCTGCAGCGTCTTCTCAAAAACCCTACTATCGTACTTTTATTTAAAATAATTTATTTTGCATAGGTCCGGCTAACGAGCAAAAAGGTCACCTGACGGCAAGTGATCACTGTCGCCCATAAACACCCACAACGCTTGGATCATAGTTGTGTTACCGGCCCTTGAAATCAGTACGATTTCATAACGTGTACTAATGAGACGATATCCCAATTAAATTAATAATTATTTCCTGTACGACAACTGTCATTACATAAGACTGTTTCGTAAGGGCACTGGTCGAATGTACAACATGGTCGCATGTACCTACATGCATAGTGCAGGTACCACGGAGGTACAAAGTAACGGAAACAAAATTTGCGGGCATTTGTCAAAGTCCCCCTCGCGGAAATGGTGCATAAATAAAGTCCAGTTTAAAAAAAATGCGCGCTCCACTACCACGAGTTTTGATACTCACGTGTGTCAAATGATTTGCGGTCGAGAACTTTACAATATTAAAGTCAATTTCTTTTGGTTCTATATCTATATCTATATCAGCCCATATACGTCCCACTGCAGGGCACGGGCCTACTCTACAATCGAGGGAATCGATTGAGAGTGGTTAGGCCATATAGTCCACCACGCTGGCCTAGTACGGGTTGGCGGACTTACATACCGTAGAAATTCTTTTAAAATCGCTACGGTATGCAGGTTTCCTCACGATGTTTTCCTTCACCGTTAAAGTTAAAGTTCTTTTGGTTAATCAATTTATTGTTAGCCTCCTTATCAATTTATTAGCCTTATCAATTTATTGTTAGGCTTAAAACCACATCAGATTCCCATAAGGTTATATCTTGGTTATTAATGCCACGAAGTGATTTTCATTTACATTTCAGTTTTGTTATATATTAAAGACATTAAACCAATACTGTCAAAATTTACTATGGTAAACAGATTTGTGAAGCAAGCTATTGAAGATGTTAAAAAGCATGCGGGAACTGGAAGTGACTCCGGGCCATCAAAAATATTAGTGGGTTATAGAGATATTTATTTTGGTATGATCTTAAATCCTATAGCCTCTCATTTTACTGAGGGCTCCTTAACCAACTGCGCCCTGATGTCGGCTGTAATGAGTTTAATGAAACGAAATTATACAAGAGTTAAAAACTCTCAACACCACTTTAGAAAATCTTGTCAAGTTAATAATATGAGAAACTACTGTTAGTTCCCTTTTAGGTGTTAGGAGCTCAGAATTTATTTTTATTATAATACACATTTTTTGTCCCGCTATAAAATGCTGATGACATAATTTTTTTATCCCCCATAGAGACTTTCTCATAAACTTTCTGAATAGTTTTTTTTAAGGAAATTTATTACACGAAATCGTTACAAAGAACATTATTACTCGTTATTTATAATTGAACAAATATTTTCCATATTTTTATTGCTTGTAACACAGAATGGTTTTATGACTTGAAGCAGGCGTGTTAATCGTTTGTGGTCTTATTTAATGGCCTATAAAATTGTTCATTAATTACTTAATTTAACTGAAAGATTGTTTCGTACTATGCCTTATACAATGTTTTAATTTATAGTACAAACATTTATAAATTTTTTAAATAATTAGAAGCTCGTTTTAAACACCGATGAAATGTAATATTACATAAATAAATGCTTAGATGCTTTTTGTTTATGACTACGTTATTTTTGAATGTAATAATCGGATTGAGCATTTTGAGTAGGTACCTAATAGTTTTTTTTCTTTAATTTTATCCGGTTGCACATTGATTACCTATATTAGCCCTAATGATATGCGCATACTATTAGGGCTAATGTATTGGAGTGAAGTGGAGTTCAAATAGAATTTCGGCTGTTGGATACTCTTAATGTTTGCTACAATTAAGTCATCCTATTCGATACTGTATGTATGTCAGATCCCGAAACGCAAAATTACCTTGGTCCATTATGCCTATCTTATATTTGTTTACAGCTACTATTTCAGATACGAAATCCCCCGTAAGATTTAAAAAGGTATTAACTAATTTCAGTTACAATCTAAAAACATTGGTAGCATTGTATTTCAACTTAAAATACACGCCAAAGGTACAAAACGAAGCTTCAGCGAGCGCTGTCAGTGAGGTGGTGTGACTCGACGTCGCGTGTCGCCATCGACTGCGCCCGCCGGGATCGAGACCATGGTAGGGGCAAATAATGTATTGCGCATATTTACCAAATAAGCCATGAAATGTATGTGATGTAATAAAACGGTTTTATTTATTTATAGCCTGATTTGTGTATTTAGACGTAGCGAGGAATGGACCGAACTTTCTTTATACACTGGCGCGGTAAAGTGACTTCAATGTACACCGGCAACGCAGATCCCAATATAGTGTTCGTTCTCTGGAGATCACTCGTTCGTCGACACAACTATGCCAGCCGCGCCACGATGTACTTGCATAAGCCACTATGGAGGGCGTTTTCACTATTCTTTACGGTGTTCCCTATCAAGGCGGGTAAGAAAATCCTACATATTATGCCTTTCTCATAGATGTCTCGTACAAAATACCATATTTACCAACAGTAACCGTTTCATGAATAGAATTGCCTTAGTTCTAATAATCCAAACTCAATTCTGATGCCTGTAGTCGGTGCATCCACGACCTCCACTTCAGCCGCTATTTTTTGCGCTTATTCAATCACCGATTTCCACTACCGGAGAATCGTGGTAGTTAGGAACTTTATGTTGCAGCGGAATTGGTACTGCTTTTTATGCATAAATCTTAGATTATTACTTCGGAAACTGCAGAGGAAAAGTATATCCACCCAAATGAATATAGGCAGTCCTACTAAAATTACAATTTATGGTATTTATCACGGAAAAAAATTATTACTCTACTAATGGTTTTTATACATAAAAAATACACCCAACAGTCACATACATAGTTCTGAATCCACAATGATACTACGATGTAGTCTTGTGTCGTGGGTATCAGGAACTACGAGTGACTTTTCGGTCTCACAAACACCCAGACTCGAATAAAATACCTGTAGATCACACAAATATTTGTTTCGGTGCGTGGATCGAACCCGCAGCCTTACGTTTCACTACCGGTGTCTAACCAACTGTGCCACTGAGGCTGTCAATGATATAACACGAACGTTACACATTAAAATAAATACACTTTTTACGGATAACATAATCTATTTTTATACGGATTTGATAAGGTGTTAATTCACCCTCACAAACAATTAACATATACGCAACCAATAACCGATGCAACTGCAGTTCATAGCACAAAGGAATTTGATGGTAAAACGGCGTGAAAACAGCTCCCCCCTCCTCCCCTAAGGGTAGGACACGTGATTGATTTACAGCGCGCGCCACGACACGTGTCCGCGACGACACGCACGTGTCCAGTTTTAATTAATTCACCCGCCATTGATATGTTAGCTGCGGTCTTTGGCATGTGTTTTTTTTTCACCCCGGCTATATTGGCACTTGATGCACTTCGGCAAATTGGCTGGAACGGAATTCATTGATTGTGATCTGGTGCTTTTAAAGGTTCGGGACACCCGTTTCGATCTGCGCTGTGACTTTGCGTTAATTGTAGTTTGTAGACTTGCTCTATAATGACTGTAGTTGGTGTTCGTAACTCTGTCTTAATTGGAGTAACATACTACGAGAGTAACAATTGATAAAGAAAATTCTGCAACCTGGAAATTAAACATTGTCTTGGTCTGGGGGTCGAACCGGCGACCTCTTGTTTCCGAACCCTCATAGCACAGATAACTGCGCTTTTCTATCGTTAAACAGCAATAACAATAAATGTAACGAGATGGGAGCGTTACAATAATTGTAACAGTCCCAGTATTATGGCGCATTATCGTAACAATTCACCCGGAATCACCCGTCAAATGTTACTAATTTTATATGCAGCTAATAACGAAAATTACTTCCTCGCTTTGTCATAACAATTTATTTTTATTATTAATGTTGCATATTTGTATCACCTGCTCAATTGAAGTCACAGTATTGTTTAATTTTCATTGTTGTAAATAATAATAATGACAATCCACCAAAAATTGCATTAATTAAGATTAAAAAGTAAGTTATTAATTGTTTCTACAATAACAGTAGGTACAAAATAAAGGAAAATGTAAACAGACTTAAAAAAATATCACAGCCAAAAACTTCAAATACAAAAAATATTTCTTAGATCCGCAGTGGCTAAAAACTATTTTGACGATGAATATATTTTCAAGTTTCATGAGGTATATCAGATATTTTAAGGGGTTGAATTTTTACATTCGGACTCGAGAAGAGCCATTAATATTTTCCACTTCAAACAAAAGTACCAACCGTGTGACTATCCGACGTTGCGAAAAGGGTTGCACGGCCTTCCTCTACAATCGAGACTACAATTGAGAGGGGTTAGGCCATATGGTCCACCGCGCTGACTTAGTGCGGTTTGGCGGATTTTATATACCATATAAATTCTTACAAATGTGCATTATACTTAGTCATGTGCTTTTAAAAAGTTAAACAATGGTGAAGAAAATCGCCCTATTGGTGTGTGGCCCGATAAGTCTGTGAATCCTCTGATCCTGGGTTTCCCAAGTCAGGCAATTATCTACAGAAGATAGTAAATTAAGCGAACAGTGGGTGTAAAAAGGACGATACAGACGTGATTTTATGTATGTAAGTATAATAATATGTGTTTGTATAAATATGTTTGTAAAAAGAAAATGAAACGCAATTTCTATTTCTGTCTCTTTCACTCCTACGCAATCATACAATCTTGCCTCTCACTCCAATGGTCTGCCGCGAAAAATTGAGTGCGCACAAATTTTGTTCGTTTTGTCCGGTCTGGCATAATACCTCTATGAACATGTGACCACTCTAGCACTCAGCAAATTCACTCCACTGCAATAAATATAAAAACTAACACACGCCACACAAAGTTCCCCACTCGACCGAGACAAATGAAGTCGATATCAAGACTTATATTTCATTTAGGAGACCTAGGCTTTGTCTGCTCTTATCTGTATTTTTGCAGGACGAACCTCAGTGGAGCAGAAACAATAGTGCTAGACGTTGGTAATGGGTTGCCGCTGTCTCGAGTAGCAGATGGAATGATAAGCCGTATTTTTCTCGACTTTTTTTAAGGATTGCTTTGTGGGGACGGCGCAGCCGATAATTGTGTGTATTTCTTTAATGGGTGGAAAACGCCGCTTTAGTTTATTTAGACTATAAACAGTGCCTTGGGTTTTACGCTCAGGTTGGGTATTTTTTGGCTTCGAGCAGGCCAGCATAGTCAACGGTTTCAACATTCTGTGAATTTGGACCACGTTGCAATTTTCATTAGTTGCAGTCTAGTCATTTTCACATGACATGACAAAAAATCATGCCTAGCTACATGATCTTCATACTGTTAAATACGTATAAAGTTGCAATATAAAGTAATTTTTTTTCCATTAAACTGAGGTTACATGCGTCACAAAAGACTTAACACATTAAAAATGCACTTATACAACCCGTCCAGACGTTGACGAGGCAATTTTTCGGGTTCACATCCCATGATGAACCAAATGACTATTCTAGGATTTTAATATGCCATAAACCATAACGATGGCACATTCTAATTCATCGAAAATCAAACTAAACGCATTGAAAATAGAGTTTAAAGTCAAGTTTGAATCTTGGAAAAATATCTCAGTTGGTGTGACCAAATGCAAAGATAGTCTTACTGTTCCATACATTTTTTTAAATAATTATTGCCTTTATTGTCTTAGCGATAGGGTTGATAATCGTATGACTAACGTTTACGTTAATGTAAAGTTATTTTTGTATTCTACAACAAGCTGTGAGTGCGGAGCTGTCCTGGCAGGCTTTATGTCTCTGCGAAGATGGTTGAAAGCTTCTTACAGTAGCACGGTAAAATGTTTTCCTGGTACATTCTCCTATAGTTTATATCGGGCTAGTCTAAGTTTAATGTGCAATGTTCTGATCAAATTTCTGATCAAAATCTGATAAAATTCTGACGGAACATTTTTGTTTATTCAAATTATCCTATTCTCAGAAAAGTCGTTAGATATATTCTCTAGCTGGATTATTTGTTCTTCTCACTTACACATACCATTTCATTTTAATAAGCGAGATTGACAAGATTAGTTGGTCGTCCGCTTAATAGTAAGCGTCATGCCAGCTCGTAAATAAAAGCAACACAACTTACAATTTTTATTATTAAGCACTACGAGTACACTGCACTAGTCACGCCGAGACGTATTGAGTCTTGTAATGCTCTGTCAATACTCTCTACAATTCACTGATTTTTTCATCCCATACGTAACTTGACAGTTTTTGTTAAAATACCACTACTACTGGGTGGTAGGTCTTTTCATATGTAAAAGGCCGTCTGGGTAGGTACCACCGCAATGTCTATTTCTCCCGCCAAACAGCAGTGTAAATGCGCTGTTGTGTTCCGGTTTGAAGGACATTGTAGCCAGAGTAACTACTGGACATATTGAGACTTAACGTCTTGCGCAGGGTAATGTAAAATATTTCTTTGTAAATCATGGTGTCGTTTGGTTTTGCTACTGTCCATGAGCGGTCGTATCGTTTACCATCAGGAGGACGGCATGCTAGTCTCGCCATTCACCGCAATAAAAAATTAAAAAAAACCATAAATATATAACCTTCTTATAAATTCATCCAATGGTTGTCTGGTAGAGATTGCCTTAGTGCGATAAGACCGCCATTTGTACTTTGTTATTTTGTTTTCTCTATACCTATTGTTATATTTATTGTGTACAATAAAGAATAAAAATAATTAAAAAATTAAATAAATATAAACACCTTATAATTACTATTCGGACTTACGGGGCCCAAAAGCCATCCTTACCTGAAACAAAAAAGTGAAAATAAATTAAAACGCGCATAATGAAATTATGTAAAACATCGCTGAAACTCATTAATTAGGTCAGCGTAGCGTAGGGTCTTTATTTAATTACCAAAAAGATTAAATTTTCCGTGTCACAGAGTTACGGCTTTCATATGCAAATCCACGCTGAAGTTCTGTGAATGAGCTGTCGCGACACACTGCTCTGTGAAATGGATAACTGTGTTGGAAGAAACTTATGTCGGTCGGATTAGCTTTTCAGAATTTCTAATCGACTTCGTGTATTACCTCTGTGCAATAGTAGTCTATTTAGAGGCAATTATTTCGAAAAATAACAATTAAAATCATTTGATTTCGAGTTGTCTTAGATAAGTTTAAAGTTTATTAGCTTATGCTTAAAATTATTTACACATTTAAAATCTAACTAAATTCACACAATCTTTTTCTATGCATAGTGTAAGAACCTATATTTTAGAGAGGTTTGTACAAAATTTGCAGAGAAATATGAAGTCTATCAACTCGCGCCAGACCATTGCACCCTGGCGGACGAAGGCCTGGATCTCACTCAACTATATTAGAGCTCCCTGCCCTATAGTGGGACGTATATGGGATAATATCATTATACTAGATATGCATACATTTTTAAAGTTAGAAATAATAACTCAGGTTCGTCACTCCTAATATCCCTATGTTACATTTCGCTTTGATAGACCCGAATGTAATATTTATTTAGTCTCTCCATATCAATTTTCGCCGATGTACAGCGTCTGGCATTTGCATGCGAATGCAAAGCCAAACATCATCAACATACTTGTGATTTTTAATTTAATGAAATATCTCTCATCTATTGACTTTAATTATCAAATGATATTCCATGGGACGGAATGACGCAAATGTTGCGGAATGATGTGCTTATAGATCGTCTCCCATCTTCTGGAGCCCGAATGGGTTGTTGTAAAAAAAAAAGTAAAGTTTTCTCCCTTCACATTTTACTACATAGGACAAATTAATACCATTACATTACGAGTTTAAATGCTTGTTGTTTTTTATATGAAAACATATCTCAAACGATGCGATAAATAGATGTTCTGTTATTTGTAGTTTCTAATTTCGTCACACGCCAATAGATGATAGATGACCTGAAGTTAGAGTTATTTCTATATTAATGTACGACGTGGTTGTCCGTTCCGTCGTATACATTACACATGTCTCGGCCAATTCATTAGCTCCTATACATTTGCGATTAAGGTCATTTCGGGACTATCACTCAGCCATTCGATTTGAAGGATATTATTTATGATAGCCAGGGTATGTGGGTCGTGCACATCGTTAAAAGGTATTATTGTGTTGTATAGCCTAGTAGCTTGGTTAGGTCAACTGCTGAGCCCAAGACCACTCTACAACCGGGATTTTAGACAAGCTCAGTTGTTTGAACACCGGCTGTGAAACGTGAGGCCGCGGGTTTGATCCCCGCAACGAAACAAATATTTGTGTCACCGACCTCAAAACAATTGATGGCATATTTAGGTATTTTAAGTTTATTAAAAGATTAGTACCAACTCATAAAAATCATACCAACAATCGACTGATAAAAGCGTACACAAAGAATTCAAGCGCTTTAAAAATTCAGACCCACATAGAAGTTAAAAATCTTTCAGCAACTCACTGAACTTGGTGTTAAAACAAAAGTTTCGGAGAGCGTTCTATTGTTTCTTTAATAAAAGTGTGGGGTGGAAGTTCCACGGGACCCATTCGGGGCTGTAACCTCGGACGCCTAGAGGTAGTTTCGCTGGTTAAAAATATTATGTAGTTTGAAGATAATCTATACTTTTGCTTTCTTCCGACTTTATTCGCTGAGAGTGCGTGGTGGCATGTTAGTAACGTAGCGGACGTAAACTGCCGAGATAGAGGTTGCAGATTTGAATCCTACGACAAGGTATATAATTTGTCAAATCTCATATACAAGAATTGTGTGTCAAGGCGACCAACTCGCAATAGGTCAGCGTGGTAGACTAAAGACTAAACTGTCGCAATCGCAGAGAGGACTCGTGCCGATGAACGGGACGTAGTTGGACTAATTTATTTATTAATACTCGCTTCGTACTAGGAAGAAACTCAGTGGAAATCAACGGCATACGCTCTGTAGCAGACTTACATCGTTTTAGGAGGCCTATTCCTGCATTGCACATCTTGTGGTTGACGAATCTGAGGAATTAGACATGAAACGAAGGGTCAGAGGTTAGGGTTATAGGTTAGTGTCGCTCCCACCCTCGCGCCCGCCACTGCAGCTCTTGTAAGCCAGGTTGGGTGTCAATAGGAAAAGGTATGAACAATTGAAGCTTTCACAATCTCTCTTTCCAAACAAAACTCGATACCTAGCTAATGTGAATTTTAAGTCATTTTTAATAAAAAAGAATTTTAGGAATTTAATCGAACTTACTTATTTTGCTCATTTTCTACTGTTATTCGCATATTTTTATAATAAACTTTAACAGCGAATTTCTCAAGATATTTTAATAGTAAAATTGTTTTTCATTAGCACTTTGCGCTTGAATTCTTTTCCTGTCCTTATAGTAGAAAAAGAACGATGAAACAAGTTTTGAAAATAAACGTTAGCCGGGGCTTTTTTATAATTAAATGGTGTTTGTTGAAGACATTAAACAAATAAAATTATGCACATGGTGGGCTGTCATCTGTTTAAACCAGACAACATTAAAACATTTAAATCTTGGAAATATATTAAGGTTATTCTTTACAAAACAATTTTGGTAGTCTCTGTGACGATGGTCTACTCTAGAAGCAAAAGTTTGGAATAGAAAATTTGTGATATTAGCGCTGTAATTTGTGGTACTTTATGAAATAGTGTCAAGCGTGCCAAACAGATCCTGGAAACACAATTATGTGTTGCTATTATAATGGCATGTGCTGTTGAGGATTCTCCGGCAATATCAGATATTGCTTGTTACGTCATACCTTCCTCGAATTACAGTATGCATTTGACGTGCCATTTATACATACAATTGTATCGCTAATCATGAAAATACGTGGTATTTATGAAAGATACATAATTGTGACGAATAGGCTAAATAAGGCTTAATTAAATAAGGCTGAAGAACGAGTGACGGAGAGAGAGAGAGAAAGCTCATCAGGTGCAGTGCAGTCAATTAGCAGCGCATACAAAAATCGATGAATTGTAGTTCAATTCTGAAACAAACTTACTAACGTTCATGATTGGCCTGTTTTCAATTCTCAATAAATAATTTCACCAGTTTTCAACGAGCCGTTCCTGCCAATTCCTACCGCGAATAAACGCACTTCGTCGAGATTAAAACACCAAAACCGTTTGTAAACTCGCCGAGTTCCTGAGTGCTCTACAGCCGCGCGCGGGGTTACCGGACTTGCCCGAAAATATCCTGGATATAGTTAACAGCTTAGAAATTGGGGTACAGGCAAAAAAGTCCTAAATTTACAATTTTGCTGTAATTTTAGGAACAGTAGTGTTTATATATTGATAGTCAATCACCACGCAGTTTAAAGGTGAAGGAAAACATCGTGAGGAATCCTGCATACTGTAGCGATTTTAAAGAATTTCTACGGTATGTAAGTCCGCCAACCCGCACTAGGCCAGCGTAGTGGACTATATGGCCTAACCACTCTCAATCGATTCTCTCGATTGTAGAGTAGGCCCGTGCCCACGTGGGACGTATATGGGTTGATATAGTACAGTACAGTGTTTATATACTGGCACGACAAAATAATAGCAATCTAGTGGTGACAGTTTTGTCTCGACAGTCAACGCAATTATTCCGAGTTGATCGACATCGTGGGAATATGCACAAGCCAAACCAAGACGCGACACACTACGAATGTCATGAGTTTTCACCGACCTATATGGTAATATATGAGCATACCAGCAAACTATTCGGATACCAATACTATTGCTAATACCTACTTTGTTTCGTGCCTATTTTTTTGTATTTTTCAAAATAAAAAAAACAATACAAGAAACTTTCTGCATTGTGATATTTTAGCCTAGGCACTTAGTATTTCCCTACCTAAGAATCGAACCCAGAATCTCACAATACACAACTCATATTAGTAAAATATATGATACCTATAACGGGAGACAAAATAAAAATAACAAGGCAAACTCCCTAGAGTTTCACACGGCAGCCGCCGCATATATTTCATTACTGCTAAAAACATAAAAAGCGTTCCATTTTAATTTTTATTCGAATAGAACGGTGTAAAAACGAACTTTTCGGGTGTAAACCGGACGGCTGGCAACACCGCGCGGGTGGAATAAAACTTTTTAAACTTTACTTGGTTTTCGTTTATTTCGCGCTTGGCTGTGCTCCTCGATTTGATTTATTGTTTTCAGCGCTGCATTTGTTTTGAATCACTGTTTCTATATCACTGTGGATTTTTAAATGGTATATCATCGAAATGGTTATAATTAAATGAATAAACTGTCACACAGTTCATGAAGTGCAAACAAATATATAGTTTTTATTAATTTAATATTTCATGGAGATAAATATATCAAATCATGATCTGTCACATCTTAAGACAGAAATAAGCTCGACGTTCAGGGAGTGACTTTGGCGGCACCTCTGCCTATACCATGGGAGGGGCAAAAGCTTATATTGTGAACATGTGTGCGTTTGTTGACCGTGATAAGATTCGTAGCGCAAGTAAATAAATAAATTGTAAAATTTGCAAGAAATAGTTTTGGTACTTTTGTATTTTGACAGACGGTGCTCCTTACTTTCTATTAAAATACAATTAACATATCAAAGTTCAGCCGAGGGTCAGGCAGTTCTCTTTCTTTCAATATTACAAGGTGTCAAGACGACGTCATAAAGGCTGGAGGTATCCAAATGTGGACAATCTCCAACAAAATATTGCGCAAATTTTTGGATGAAGCTACGTTCAGCTCTGGACATCCTGTGTTACTATTAACTGATGTAAAAATTAATAAATAATTCAAGATATTCATGGATTTTTAAGACGGGTATGAAAGTTGAAGCAGACCTTGATGATGATGAAATGATGGCGGAATAAACTACACAATGCCAACCCTATTACCTAGGGTTGGCCTAAAATTGCTGAGACTCGAAAAACATGCAGAAGTTTATTGATACCCTTTGCCTAGCAGTCGTATCATTCCTAGTAACATAATAGACAAAAAATCGATATACGCAGCATAGGTAAGCGGCAATACGTCAATACCCAATCATAAACGCATTGTTGCAATCGATTAACATTTAGATATTATCTGTCTGCACAAAACGATATATCATGGTGTGGTAATTGCGTTGTCATGTACACAAAGACCGGAGTTACAGTGTGACTGTCCATGTCGTCTATAAATTAACACATTCAATACTGATGCATCCATGTATCAGTCATTAATTTTGTTGCATTACGAAATTGAAATGGCTTTTAGTATATTAGGTTGGAGGTAGAGGATCTATGTATGTGACTTCAAATTATGATTAGTAACTTACGTGAGTCATAATATTGATTAATAATAACCAATATTATATTGTTTGCTTTGTATTTTTTATAAACCTGGTTTACGTGTAAGTCAAAAGTTATGATTAATAAATTATTACTATACTAAAGCAGCCTACATCGGTCTAATAGATTTGCTAAATCCAGCACAGAGCCTAGTTGCTGATATGCATATTTAATCTAGGACGAACATTATTAAAGTTTGAAGGCAACATTTTAGAGACCTTTCAACATTAAAGCAACACTGCTCATCAAAAATCTATCTATCACCAATGAAAAGTTTAATGTTTTCTATCACAATAACCAAAAATAAATATAATCGCTATCTTAATTTTCCTGTAATAAATAACATATCGAACATGGCGTTTCGTTTCCCATGAAACCATAAATAACTCCATGAGTCGCGTCGGTTAAAAAGTATCCATATTGGAAGCGTCAGAACAAAACGTTAATTTACCAGTATAAAATGATCCTCAGATATAAGGACGATATAATTGAAGACAAAAGGGATTTCCTGCTTTTATAAATACCAGTATAAGATGATCTGTTAGAGATACTAATTTTCAATGAGAGATAATGTTTGACTATGTTGAGTATATAGCCGAAGAAGCAGAAAGATTTAAAATGGAAGTCGTGGCACAAGCACAGCGTCTACCCACAAGAAGCACAGGTAACTAAATAAAGGTTGCAGAAGGTCGCTGGATGGCGGCTGCTTCCAACAGGCTGCTATGAAAACTTTAGGAAGCCTTTATTCAGTAGGAGACTTCCTGTAGCTGGAGGTGATGATAGTTAAATAGTAGAACCATGCTAAAAGCAGACTTGTTTGTATAAATGGCCTAGATCGAGCCGAGTACGACTATAACATGACATGATGCCGTTAACTTTGCACTTGTGGCCTTAAATATTCCATGTGAACCTTTAATTAAATATAAATAAATATATTAATTTATAGTAACAAAGAAAAGATCTGCGATTTTTTCAGTAATTATTTGTTTTTTATACAAAACATATTTTTTTATGAGATATTGCATATATTCAGCCTATCTTCGTCCACTGCTAGACGTAGGCCTCCACAAGTAAGCGCAAACCGTCTTGGTCTTGAGCAGCCCTCATCCATCCGCTACCCGCCGCCCTTTTCAAACGATATTAATCGTCAGACTAAAGACCAAGTAAAAGTGGTTTCACATATGGCTAAAAATAGTCAAGACGAAATCGACAAATGTACACATGCACGTACAGAAAAATTTAAAAGCTCTATTACAATGGAATAACAGTGAAAATCGCATGCCGAGGATAATTTTACTGGAATATCTTATTCAGTAGCTTTTAAATAGATGTTGAAAGAAGTCGACAGACAGCCATCAAGTAGCCCTAATAGGCGTATCGTACAGAAATACATTACAAATCGCCTTGTTGGTGAGACTGATTCGTGTTTACGTGGTAGGGGCTATATTTTTAGATTATTCATTATTCATTCTAATGAATTCTGAACGCATACACAGTTTCATAAACTTTTCAAGACTTAAAGACTTTTAGGAAAAGTATGTATTACTGCTACTGAATAAAATATCACTTTATGATTATTACTCGTCGTTAATCATAAGAAATGACAGAGATTGTAACGGAAAATGATATATGGAATGGTAATAAAGATTTTTTGAGTGCTGAGTACACAGAATAATGATTTCGACGTGAAGACTGCAACTTATGAAAGCATCATGAACAAATATCGTTTAGGGTCTGGGTCTAATAAAACTTAAACGTTCCCCTAAAATCATGAATCACAATACAAGTACCTACGGGAACTGTGATATAGTTACTAAATACTTGAATAGGTATTCGAAATATTAAATTTTATACCCGAATATGTTTGTCTAACAACATAAATCAAACTAATGCTTAGATGCTCAATTGTTTCACAACATATTTTAAAATTGACTGAATTACATGTTTAAAATGTAATGTCGAAATACGTATGGTACCGCATAACCACATAGTTAAAATTTGCAAACAGACCTCACGCGTGACTCTCAACTGATGCTCTACATAATAAGTGTCAAATTATTATGATGAATCTATCTGTTCTAGAGCTTTCGGGCTGATTTACGAGCAAATTAATGATCACCGCCGTCCATAAGCGAAGCACAAAGGAAATATAGACGAATTTTCCATTCAAAATTGTAGTGATTATTAATTCGATTAAATTAAAAATGAATCATAACCAATTTTCAACTAGTAATATGTTAATACTCCTGCTATCAAAGTTTCTCAAACTTAGTTCTCGGTATTATCAAACAGTCCTGAGTGTAGTGTCTACGCTCGGGGCTAGAGGTCAAGGGGCGGCCGACCCTCCCGTACTCACTTAGCAAGTTTAGTCATTACTTGATTAATAATATTGCCAGCCGCACTTAGTTTAGCCAATTGGCAGTTACTGGCCAATGAACTATATAAAAGATATAAAAAATATTCATGTTTAAATAAATTTAATTGAAAACAGGCGGGTATCAGGTATTTTTTCCGGAAATAAATTTCCTAGACTACAAAATGTTTAACCAAACAATACAATACAATAATTCTTTATCGCAATTCAAATTACATTAAGCCTGTTTATTTAAACTAAGTAATGCATACAAGAGATTTTCAACCAAAAATCTCCTGCTTTTGATAAGATCGAAAAACAAAGTTCGTTATGGCCAATACTAAATTATTTTCATGCGTGGTTGTTGTTCCATAGTGTTTCATAATTCCGCATTTTTTATACTTGCTAGTCTGGTAATAATTATAGACAGAGCGGGATATCCAAAAATCTAAAATAAAATTGGATTTATAGCACAAAAAGTGGTAAAAATGCTGATCCTACATAACCCGCAGTGTGTTCATAATTTATAACAATCAAAATATATATCAGCCATTACTTTTGATATAAACCTTTTGGACCCTTACAAATAATAAATACACCCAACAGTCACATATTACATAGTCCTGACCCCACACTAAGATCGAGTCTTGCGTCGTGGGTATCAGGAACTACGAAATACTTTTTGGTCTCACAAAAAAAATTGAGATCGGTGACACAAATATTTGTTTCTGTGTGGGGATCGAACCCGCGGCCTGTCGTTTCACAGCCGGCGTCTAACCAACTGCGCCACGGATGCGGTCCAATCGTGAGACTGTCCACGGAGGATGCATGATCGTGAAAGCTGAAGTCAATATACTCAAAGACAGGCTATTCGACTGTCTCTGATGACGTGAGACGCTATTTCGAATATTCACGATATTAAGATGGCATTAAGTGTATCACGGGCTCTTCTTAGTTCTGATTCACACACGATTTTCAAACAATTTCTGCTTCGTTCCACTCAACCTTATGAAAGTAATTATAAGACAATATTATAGTATAAATGTTGTGACATGTTATTGAATGTTTACTTCTTCCCACAGGTGGTTGTGTAAATAATTGAAGGACGCTTCAGCAGTGGATTACCTTAGCGGCAGATATCGATTGTAAACCTAATAAAAGTATTTAACCTCAATATCAGTCATTGGCAACATTAAAATATTAAAAAAAAATACAATTCCTACCTCAATAAGTTTAGATTTAGCTCTACGTAATTTGCAATGAGACCAAATATTGTGAACTTTTAAGTGTAGCATCTGTGTAAAAGAATTAAATAATTAGTTTTGTAAAATAGTATACGAATTTAAACAAAAAATACGTTCATAAAGGTTTGCGGTTCTTTGGTTCGTTAGTGATCACTATCGTCTATAAACGTCAACATATTTATTTATTTACGTTATTTATTTATTTATTTATATATATTAGAAGTTTGTAAAACGTCACTGCTTTTGGAAATATAATAAAACAAGGAAAATTATTGCGATGAAGGATTTTCAGCTCTCCGAAAACCTCATTCACCTTTCTCACCTCACTGATTCTTCGTTATGGGTTACTTCGTTTCGTTTCTCTCAGCCATATTAAATATAAAGTAAACTTATTCGTATTAAAATATATCCTACTTGCAAATCATAACAAGTTATTAATGAACTGCTCTGATTTAAACCAACTTGTAATTTTTGTAATAATCACTACATTGGAAACTGGTTTTGAAAAGAGCAACACTAGAGTTTCTTGCCCGTTCTTCTCTAGTGAAAACCGCTTTCCGAACCGGGCGGTAGTACAAAAAATTACTGAATCTAAACAATGTTGAACATTTTAATGGATTCAATAAATTATTTTCATTTCATTTTCATTTCATTTTCACCAAACATAGTATAGATAATTTAATCTTTTTTTCTTTGTTTCCTTATTAGTAAACGTCACAACGTTTTACTAGTATTAGTAAATGTCGCTTAGTAGGCCGCCGCTATTGGACTTCCGCTCAACAATTTAGAAAGACAGGAGAGTCTGAAAATCAGCGCTGCTCGGTATCTATGTCCCGGTCAGCACGAGCTGAGCCATCCTTTTGCCTTCTACATAATTTAAGAACATGAATTTGTATTAGTTTAAGGTTGATGTAAGAAAACTATAAATGTTTTATTTTATTATTTTTTTATAATTCAGTTACCTTTTTTATATTATATCAGCTTATTTCTAGATTAGCAAACATTGTTTGAAAAGCTAAAAATAATAATATTATCTATTCTTTAAAATTTGTCAATAGCGCCACCTATCGAATTTCTGTAGAGTTAATATTATCCCGGCACGATTTGCTCCTGCGGGAACATAGAAATGCGTATTCTTACCGCCAGAGCGCGCTACTAGTTTATCTCGAAGATAATCCCCTACCAATTGTTTTGGACTGTTGAAATAATGTTATATTTTGTTGAGATTTCTGTTTATGCTGTAGGTAATATTTCAAAAGAAAAATAAAATCAGATTTATGGCATAGTAACAGTTAGTAGTTGAATTCATGGTCACAGAAAATAGATTTACTATCTTGCCCCACACAAGATGATTTTTATTTTAATAATGTTGTAAAATATACATTTCATTACCTGTAATTCTTCTTTATTTTCGGGTCCACGGCACACAATTTTAATGTTTCTTGATAACGTAATTTCCTTTGAGTAATACAAACATTTATGGAGCAATATTTATTTTTGAGAAATTCTAGCAAATTTTACTAGCATGATTCTCCAATAATTTACTTAAATTATGTAATAACGCATTGAAAATAAACTCGATTTAGCACCAATTCATTTTTTACATAAATATTGTGCAACATAAACACATCCCCACTAAATAATAGTACTACTTTAGTTTATAAAAAGCGTTAGATACCAAAAATATACGCTACCAAAGACCCTTCGCTTAACTATTAACTTTTTGATATGAAAAAAACTAAGAAATAAACAATAAAATATTTTTTTGCGTTCGTTTATTTATAAATAAAACATCGGCGTAAGAAAATTAGGTCAAGTATCTTAAGGAAAATGTAAGGAAATTGTAATTAATCCATGGGATTTTCCCACTCCTATTCCCATTTGTCATTTGAGATATTTCTTATAAACGTATTGCGTTACATTGAACGGAAACAGAAACACCTCTTCTTGAGACACAATTATTACACTTCAGCTTTAATGTATAATCATTGCATATAATAAGATATAATAAATCAAGATTAAAGGTGCCAAAGTGTTTATTTACTTTTGTATTTATTATAATATTTGGATGTATACACGCATACAATAAAAGACAAACCATTTTTTCCGTTGGACTGCCTCGGTGCCGCAATTGTACGGTACTACGGTACGATGACGACGCTGAGGTCTCGGTTTCGATTTCCGAGTCGGGCAAAGTGATATTGGATTTTTCTATTCATTATCAGCCCGGAGTCAGAAATTTGTGCTCGATATGGCGATAGACTCGCCCCCTATCACATCATGGGACGGAACATACAAGGCGAAATGTGGGTGTCCTAGTGGCGCCTCTGCCTACCCCTACTGGGAAAAAGACGTGAGTTTGTGTATGTATATTATATTTAATCACGTAAAGTCAATGACAAATTATAACTACTGTCTCTTGAAGCTTATGACAATTATTTTATGTAGACAACGTACAGGCAAATAGGCACTCACTAAACTGAGACAGGCTTCTGTCCTATGTTAATAATAATAATCAACTTAATATAGATTTCTGAGGGGTCTCACCTGAAATGAAACTAGTAGGAATTTACACCGATAAACACCGGGTACCGGGTACTCATTTTTATCTACGCCACTAAAATTTCTGTGCACGAAACTTGTTGGAGCCGACACGAATTGTATTCAAGACGTTTGGATTCTTTAATTTCCTGGCGGCCGACGGAGAAATTCCAATATTGAATATGAAGTTACATTACTTTGTTATCTCGTTGGAGTAATTCCTTTGGTAAAACTGAAATATTAGAGTCACGTTCGCGAAAATGCAGAATGTGTGTACGTTTGTAAATTACAGATTCAATTTCTGCGTGTCGTCTGAAGCAATGACTAACTTTATCAAACATAAACGTGCTAGAGTTGGCTTCTCAATAATTACTTATATTAATAGGATATTCTTGTGCCCGAAAATTCAACCCCCGTTCAAAAGTGTGGAAATTCTTTCATTGCATTTCAAATTTACATATGGTCTTGAAAAGGCAAGCATAATGATTTCCAACGCCAAAAGGTAACCTTTCGCTGGTGTATACCCCATCTTGACTGTTCATATCAGATACAGGCTAGTTACTCTGTTTTGCTAGTTTAAAAATATGTTACAACAGGTTTCTAATTTACGTACTGGCTGATGTAATGAGTTTTAGAAAAAAACAATCTATAATTATATATCTCGTATACTATTATCGTTATTTTATTAATATAATTTATTTTACTAAATACTCAAACGCCGCTACCCAAAAGTACTGTAATATTCGATTATCTTCGAATAAAAACCAATGTTACTATATGAATCGCTGGAATTGCATCAAAAATTTAACGAAATTATTCCATATTTTTGAACACAATTTCACTCCTCACTTATGAGGGCATAAGCCACAAACACGCAAGTACTATTAATACCTATTTAAAATTAATTAAAAATACACGCGATAAAAGTCAGTAAGCATTTTCGTACAAATCCTACCAGGAGTTAATAGCTTAATACGCGAATAAGCATACATCCAGCCGGCCCAACCATTGTTTTTCGATTGAAATTCACCCCGTCCCATTTTCGTGACAGAAACAGCTGCGATAAAAACAAAGCGTTGCGCTGGAACGTGCGTTATTTCAACTAGACTGACTCACGACTCTTATTATGCTGTGATGAATACCAAAAAAGCCGGACAAGACGGACAGCCGGTCGTCGGTGCCTTTGATTGGTGATTAGGTTCATTTTGTCACCAATTCAACATCAGATTTCGTTTCTGAAAAGAGGCATGGCGTTAATTATACGTTAACCTGGTTTTAGAACCTGTTCTTTTTCGATTTTAACAAAGAGATGGGAAATGAAAACGGTACACCGTTTTTAAGGCTAGTATATTAGGGTGTATAAAAAACTTTTTTTGTTTTGCCAATGCCACTGAAAACTCGGCATATTTGAAAAATGTTCATTAAATATGAGCTCTTAATTTCAATGGGAATTTTTTCCGCATTACAATTTAATAGACATTGGTAATATCGCAGCTGAGGAGGCGCATTATTATCATAACTAAAATTGGCTACAAATCTAAGGCCAAAGCACTAAGTGAACAAAGCATATCGACGTAACCTAATTCCTAACTAACGTCTCGTTAAAAAATAAGACAAACACTCATTACGCTTTTACAGAAAGGTTGAACAAAAACTGTCATAATTATGATTCAACTCGTGAAACATGGAGTTTGTCAAAGGCGGCGCGGTCTAGCCAAGTGAGTTAATCGAAGCCGACTCACGAGTCGAGTCGAGGTGTTTTGTGACTTGAATAACAATGATAGGGCTCGTCGGTGGTCCTACGAAACCAAGTCGGTTACCTTTGTATAAAAAATGCTACACTAAATTATTCAATACAATTAAAAATGCATTTGACGTACTCTTTTCTTTAATAGTATATTAGCAACACTTGTGGGCCGCAGGGGAGTTATGAGTAACACCGAGGTTCTGGGTTCAATTCCTGGGTTGAGTGATTAAACTTATTTTTTTTTATAAAATCGAACTAACTTTACGAGTAGAGTTATCACTATAAAGTTATCGCTATTTTAATAGGGTTCAATAGGGTTTAATAGGGTTTTAATTTGACTCATTGTTTTTTATTGTATTAATCAAAAAGTATCCATATCCAAAATCTAGCAAACAAAGAATTTTGTAAATCCATTCAGAATTAAACAAGTTAGAAACGTTTTAAATCTTGTAGTGGGGGTAATAGAAAAGGGATGCAAAACAAAATTAGTGACGTCACTGTGCATTATAGTGCATTATAGTGTGCGGGTGTGAAAGAGACGGTAAGATGTCCCCACTACGTTCCCACTCTTTCATTTAAAATACTAATATTTGCCCCATGTTACAAGCTACTTTAATACTGTTTTCCCAAAAATGTTTTGTTTTAATGGCACTTGTGTTTGTCTACAAAATAATATAAAAATTCGATGATAGTCAAATACCCTACCTAAATATTTTTTCCTTTCAAAAATTATAATAATTTACAAATAAACTTATGCGTTCAAGGGCATGTGCTATAAAGGTTCATGGACTATAAAGCTCCAGACAGGGGAGTATTAATAAAATAGTCAAATATAGCTCACGCTAAGTCGCTAAAAGGGTAAACAACAAGCACAGGTAAGGCCTTTGTACATGCATTTTTGTTAACAAATCCATGACATAGGAGTTATCCTATTATAGCTCTCTACAATTGAGTTTGATTGATAGGGCTTAGGCCATAGCCATTTACTGGTGGTAGGTCTCTCATATGTGAGAGGCTGCCTGGGTAGGTAACACCGCAATGTCTATTTCTCCAAACAGCAGTGTAAATGCAATGTTGTGTTCCGGTTTGAGGGACATTGTAGCCAGAGTAACTATTGGACAAAAAAAAATATAGCCCACCCCGCTGGACTAGTGCGGATTGGCGAACTTCTCAAGCCGTCCTAAAATTATTTTAATAATTCAATTTGGATCGAGTTAAGCGACACAGACATATGCCTCCCGGTAAGATTTTTAAAAGTTAAAAGGTCATAAACATTTATGGGCCATTTTATAGCCCACTTATGGACACGTGGTTAAGTATATTAGTGATAAACCTCAAGAATTTGACAGCTTCCCCGGGAGGTGTGTTATTTTTAAACATTCTCAATAGAATATTATTGTTTATGTTATAGCTACTAATACTTGTTACTCAAAGTCAAAACTAATCTCAATATAGTCAGTAAATAGAATTTTACAGTGCGGTATCAATACACATTTCATTTGTTTCCCAACTTTATATATATTTTGCTCTGAAACGACTCGGCCATCACATGGTTGTATAGAAGATTATTGTAATACAGGGTATATCAAGACTGCGACCGAAAACGAAGCCAGGTGGTAGCATTAGTGACTTCAGACACAATGCAACTAAAGCTTTCGCAAAATAAATCGTCATTTTTTTGGTAATTTTTTTACTTATCGTCGTATTTGGGTGATAAATACATATTTTTTCCAAAATAATGATGTACATCTTTTTATTTTTAAAGACGCAATGATACGTAAGGGTTTAAATTACTATTTTCGCATAAACTAAGGATTTACCACCTAAAAACTATGATTTTTAAAACATTCTAAAAGATAATCTATCGCTTATTTTGAGAAATTTTTGGTTGCATTGTGTCTATAACCACTAAAACTACCACCCGGCTTCGTTTTCGGTCACGGTCTTGATATACCCGGTATAACAACATAGGTCTCCAACATGGTTTTCAATAGCAACGTGTTAGAAGCGGCGCGCATCCGGCGACTCCCTGCATCTTTCTTCATTAGTTTGTCCGTCCTGAGTTATTAAGGTTTATTAAATTACATTTCTGTAATACGAGTAAGTGACGTATAATGCACTATTCTTTATCTAGCTTCTAATTAAAATAACTTCGTTTAATTACTAGCAGCCTGGTCCGGCTCTGCATCACCTGTGTCTAATTAATTTGCTGTTGCATTCTATGTTCAAGTCTATTTATTATAATAAATATTATATCCGGCCGCAACTCAAACGGTTCATACACTTACGGAGCACGTTTTGTTTATAGAAAGTTCCCTTTATTTTTCTTCCTATCCCTTACAATATCATTTTATCTATGTATTTCAAATCGATATTTTTATAAACTCCCTTGCCATAAGCCGTGAGAATACGGCAAGTTTATTCTCAGAAATACTTTCCCATATTAGGGCAAACGTAAAGACAGATAATATTAAGATTTTATGCATTGTAGTGATGTTTGGATTCCTCGATTGTTAGACTGTGTGCAGTTGATTGTTACACCACCACCATATAAATACCCTCTTGTATTCTAGCCCGTACCGGATTACAAAGTCCGGCAATGCCCCAGCAATTCTTCTAATGATTGAGTGATCATATACAATGGTGTCCGTTTACAATTTGCCTCTTCTGCCTTTTCTATAAACATAACGTTCTGCTTACTCTAACATGTAACTATATCTTCAGTATGAAGGTCAAATTTAGGTCCTACTGTTGGTAGTTTCTTCCTGTTCCAGAATCTTTCTGGTCATTTTGTTCCGAAAACTTACTAAGGCACCATGCTGTTACCATACCGGATCTAGCCAATGGAAGGCACGAGCCGACGCACGAGTGTCAGTCGTCCAAAAACAACTGAATTAATAACGGTTGCAGATAGTCGCTGGATGCAGGCAACTTCCAACTGGTCGTTGTAGAGATCCTTGGAAGAAGCCTATGTTGGAATGTGCTCGACTTGTAGTTAAATATTATGTTGATGATGGTTTTTATTTTTTATTTTTATTGCAATGAATGACGAGACGAGCCTGCCATTAGCCTGATGGTAAGCGATACGACCGCTCATGGACAGTAGCAAAACCAAACAACACCATCATTATAGGCTCAAATTTAACCTGGCTTGTACATATTCTAATACTGTTAATGTGTTCAACATACTTTGCAGTGGATGAAGACTTATTCATTCACACAGTCCACAGTGACACAAAGCGTCAACTAATAACCAATAATATTAAACAGTGTCATCGATCCATCCAAAAATTAAAACTTTCAGCTCTAAAGACGGCCACGAGAACAAAATGTTGAAGGATTATGAAAAAATCATTATACACACGGGCGCGGCGCACAGACAACAATAGGTCTGAAGCTGCGCTGGAGTGGGGTTATTTTAATGTGATTGGCGCGGGCAGGATCCCGCCCCGTCTCGGCTGGTGCCGCGTCACTACATTATTAATGCATCCCTTACGAACACCACACAAGGCTGACAAGGGCGGCAAGCATATTCACAATTACTTTTTACAGCGTTAACCGAGTGAAATGCACCGTTAAATTGAGAAAGGTACAGGTTTGATGTGGCCAGTTTGGACCTCAGTTCCCATGAATATGACGTCATGATCAACTCAACTTCGGCTGAACGATTACCCTCCAGTGGAACTTGCTTCTTCTTCTCCCCGCACTTCTACTTTCAACTGTGGAAAAACACTAACGTTAATGTCCAAACAGAACGCAATAACATCTTTATGACATGACGTACCTGCTTATAACATTTTTGCGTAAGATCAACGTATCATATATGCAGAAGAAAATACCCTAAGATTTTACGACTGGTCGCTTACCGTTTAACAATATTTTTAAAAAATACACTCTGATTGTTTTATATTGCATGAATTTCTTACAAAATATCATTTTTATTTTCAATGGAAAATAAATTAAATATTATTGAGTTATTGTATTGCTTAAACTTCGTGTCTGTACGTGGCCCGCCTTACAGGCTTGCTTCGCAACTAATTATTTCGCTGCATTTAGGAATTCCCTTTGCATCGTCCGAGGTCGGTGAAAATATTGAAATAACTGCTATTCACGGGTGAATTTTATTGTTATTTTATTATGAAGTGTTCTCTATTGTGATGCAGTTGGGGACGAGTCTGCGTATTTCCCAGTCTGCTCGGAATTGAGTTAAGCTGTAATGAAATTGTAAAATAGTATAGACTTCACTATGAAGTCCGAATTAAACAATATTTTGATCAAATAGAATTAAATGTTAACTCACGAATAAATAATTTCAATTTGTTGTTTTCGGAAATTCATGAAAGCCTCCGTGGCGCAGTTGGTTAGACGCCGGCTGTGCAACGAGAGGCTGCGGGTTCGATCCCGGCACCGAAACAAATGTTTGTGTGTACAAGAAGTATTTTCTTCGGGTCTGGGTGTTTGTGAGACCGAAAAGTTTCTCATAGTTCCTGATACAACACAAGACTCGATCATAGTGTGGTATCAGGCTTATGTATGTGACTATTGGGTGTATTTATTAATTATTTATTTTTTATTTGATATCGGTAATCAGATATTGATAATTCTGAATTTCGACGGGTTTTATGGCGGCATTTTTGTAAGAGAACAAATAAATGATTTGAATGTACCTGATGGAAAATGAGGTGAAATCTAAATACTATACTATTTTTGGATATAAACAACATTAACATTTATGACGGAGAGAGAAAAACATAGATATGACCGGCCGACAATGTTAAGCCAGCTTGGTCGAAATAATAATTATACACAAGTTAAACTAAAACGCGTTACACTGGCGTAGCATAAATATTGCGTAATTTTATATAATTTTTAAATGCTTTGTGGCTTGTCGCAGTTTTGTATGCCAATTGCCAGTATTGACCATTGTCACTGCCGCCGATAGATATCGACAATGCCAGACATAAAGTCATATTGTAATATATAGAGTACTAAATGCTTTTTAACTTGTTTAAAAGTAACATGTGTATTTTCTAGCCTCCAAGTAACTAAAAGTTGGATAAATATTTTACGTGTAATTTGCGGAGCGGGCGTTAATTAAATTTTTATTCAACTTAAAAAAGCAGAGGTTCTTATAGTGGCGCAGTTTTGGTTTCATTTTAGTTGGAAAAAAATGTTACATTACAATACACTAAAGCAATATCTATTTTTTGTTTTTTGTTTTATTCGTAACATAATTTTTTTGTTGATACTTTCATGGACTGTGACCCAAAAGCCTCGTTTGGAGGGCATTCTTCATTATGGTTAGTAGAAAAATAGGTAAATAAGAAATCATTGCGCCACCCTCATTCCTGCCCTCCAGTTGTCTTCTCGGGGGCGATAAGACAATAGGAATAATTATTAAGTGCCATAGTGGCGCATTCCGTTGCGTGGAGTCTATTCAAAGCCACAATGCGGGCACCTCCATTGTGATTTACGAAATCTAATTGAATATAAAAGATACCCTACTTATCTTCTTCTTCTTCTTCTTTGAGTGCCTCTTCAGTGCTGAAGGTTGGCCGTCAGCTTCTTGTATTTCTCCCTGTCCTTAGCCAGGTGGAATAGTTGTTCAACAGTGCTGATACCGGTCCACTCCCGGATGTTTCGCAGCCACGATTTTTTCCTTCGTCCAGCGCGTCTCTTGCCTTCCACCTTGCCCATAAGATCCCTATGAAAGAACCATAACCCTACTTATCAGAGATCGATAAAAGGTTGGATTCGAACAATTAGATCCTTTGTGGGGGGTTTGAAGACTATCTCTTGCATTTAAAACGTAAGGAGATGAGATGGCGGCACGTCTGATGGTAAGCAATCCCCGATGCGTATAAGCTTTGACAATACCAAGGATACAGTCAAGCCGCTGCCTACCACGAAAATGTGGAATAATTTTGATGTATTCTTCAACTAGCCTTAACCGCATTATTAAATTAAATAGGGTTTGTGAGGGTATTACAATATATTTTGGCGTATAATCTGCCTCATGTTTTGTTATGATATCGCTACGGAATGTCTTCACCACTAATGTCTATCTACATATCACTACACCAACGAGCGATGGTTAAGGTTATAGACAGTTTAAAAACCTATTTTGGCTTTCGAATGTTTTGTCCCTTTCGAACGACTTTTGAATTCAGTTTGAACGAAGAAGACTAAACATTCGATAGCTTTTAAAACTGTCTATGAATAAGGTTGATAGTATTAAGTTACGGTTATTTACGATATACACAACATATAGTAAGTATTATTTACAACTTCTAGACCTTTTTAAATATCAAAAAAATTATAATAACATCACGAAAGCGAAACCCGTATCAGTAAAATCGTAACTAATTAATATTTTGTGACCCCTGTTCTCAGTTGGTTTTTTAATTCTATCCTAATTTATTCCAATTAATTGGAGTTTCGTATGGAAAAGTGAGTAATTAATAATGGTTCGGTGTCAACACTGTAGATATTCGTGATAAAGGACCACGCGAACTAAAGATAAAGCAAATACATGAAATGTTGGAAAAAACTTATCGATTTAAGGTAGCGTGACTGAATTTTAGTGTTTACCTACACTTCTATACAAATACGTGTATAATAACCATTGATCGAAAGCATTTACGGTGGAATAAGCCATACTGACTATTAACCGAAAGTCTGTATAACCATGAAACAAGTATGAAACAAAAAACTGAGAGTTTGATTCCAGCATCGAGAAAATTAATGTTTTTGATCAAATATTGGTTGTACATCTGGGCTATAAGGGTTAAAACTCGCGAGCAATTTCCGATATCCACAAAAAGCGTATTTTATTTTATATTAGTATTTACTCTATAAATATCATAGTATTCTGCGTACATACATAAACTCACGCCTTTAACCCAAAATGGGTAGGCAGAGGCGCCACCAGGACACCTACATTAAGCCTTGTATGTTTCGTCCCATGATGTGATAGAGGGCGACTCTATCGCCATATCGGGCACAAATTCCTGACCCCGAGCTGATAATGAATAGAAAAACCCAATATCACTTTGCCCGACCCGGGATTCGACCCCGAGATCTCAGCTTTGTAGTCGAACCGTAGTACAACTAAGCCACCGAGGCAGTCATATTCTGCCTCGGTGGCGTTATAGTATTCTGCATCAGCCCATATACGTTCCACTGCAGAACACAAGCCTCCTCTACAGGCGAGAATACGATTGACAGGGGTTAGGTCATATTATAGTCCACCACGCTGGCCTAGTGCGGGTTAGCGGACTTTACATACCATAGAAATTATTGCAAAAGAAAAACAGCCATTAGAAAAGTAGGAGCGGAGTTGTTAGTCCAAACAAATTAGTACGATTAGTTACACGTCTTCAGCGAGCGATTAGCATCAACAAGCCTGGCTTAAGGTTTCTATTATACGTATAAAATAACAGAAAACAACTCTTTGTATTTATAACATTATCATGATAAAAATTGTATTTTTTTCTAATTGCTTCTTACAGATTCATATCAAGTTTTGTTTTAAGCATAGTGTTTTCAAAATTGTTAATTCCATTTATCATTAGTCTGCGTGTTTCAATTTTGGGCCCCGTCGGAGTACTAAATATTATAAAATACTATTATATGTCAACTTGTACGTTGGATTTCATGTTTTGTTAATTTTATACAAATGTGTGTACCCACTAGAATTTTTTGTTTCAATGAGAAATTATGTTGCGAAGATGGCGGCCAAAGGCAAAATTTTTTAGCATTCTGTTTTTTGAAAAGATGTATGTTCCGGTGTAAAACACATGATTTTCGTAAAAGAGGTGCCTAAAGCACTTAATTTTGATTTTAGGAAAAGAAATGTCAATCAAGCCAATATTATGGTTCGGGTAAACAGGTAGCCCTTTTTCATAACACACCTATGAAAAAATCTACCCTAAATTAAATAAGTTTTGAATTGTGCATAAATCAACGGAAACTCGGTAAAGTATCATCTCGGCCCTCCAATGGTCCCATAAAGTATTCAGAGCTGTGTTTATCAGGTCATCTTTTGATATCATATTTTTGTTACGCCATAAAGCACCTCGCGTTACAGCCCGGCTCATTTACAATAATCCTTATCGTTGAGTACATAACCTAATGATACTTTAAAAGGGGCTTCATGGCTTGTGAATAGCTAATGTTGGAGTTGGGTTACGTTGATGTTATAGAAAAACTTGCCTACTATCGTTCACCTGCTCTATTGAGTTACATTTCAGTGATGGACGTGTTACATTGCTTCCTAGCTATAACAATTGTTTTATGTTGTAAATAAATGTATGATGTAAGCAGCAATGAAAATCACGATGCGCGGTATTATCATTAGAGTCGGCGATGTAATGAATGTGGTGGAACGAAAGGGTTTCAAAACTTGAGTTTGACTCGTGTTTTGCTTGACGAAAAATACATGCAGAAGGTAAGCCAATTTTAAAAGGAAAGTGTGCTAAATATTAAATCTAACACTGTACAGTTCACATTCCATCTTTATTACTAATAGATCCAGAGGCCAAGTTTTTAATAACTTAACTAAAGAACATAAAAGAAAGCACATTTATTTCAATTAAATTTACAACACCAAGTAAAATAATCCTAGACGAGAAACAATATTACAAGCTAGACAATATGATGAGAAAACTAAGTTTCAACGAAGCTGCGTCCGAAGCCGAAGCTGTCTATACCTCTGCCAATAATAGTTATGCGTTAAGAAGATTTAAACTATTAGGATCTTTCACTTGGTTTATTTCGCTTGTTAAGTTCTACGTCTTAGGTTATGCCATAACAATGGGTTCGCTATTACTGGAATTTGTGGTATTGCTTGTGGCCTTTTAATTATGAGACCGAAATAAGTTTCGCGTTTCGTCGTGATTGCCATACTCTGGATGCTGCATTGCTTTTACCTACTGTTCATTGTAATCCGCTTTTAATGCTTTGAAGGCATGCTCCTTCTCTCGGTATATAGCTTTCAAACATGATAAAGACTCGTACGGAACCCGGTCGGTTCAGACTCGCACTTGCCACATTGGCACTTATTTTATCAGGTCCCATGTTTCATCGGGCGAGAGTTAATGTGTGCCGGCACGCGATACATAGTGATTAAAATTAATAAAATTAGTTCCGTAGCAGGTGGTGTGGCCGAAATGTATTTTAATACTCCGTTGTGGACACTTTATGCAGCTTAATGGTGTTAAGTATTAACTTGAGATACGGGGTCATAGCGTAATGGATTGTGGAAATGTGGGCTTGTTTTTGAAACTGCCTTGGTGGCGCGCGTGGTTCGAATCCCGGGTCGATTTTATTATCAGCTAACCTCTGTCTATACATTATGGGAAAAATGCGTGGCGTTAATTTTTGTACATACGAGTATATGTACTCCGCCAACCCGCACTAGGTCAGCGTGGTGGACTATATGACCAAACCCCTGTCAATAGTACTCTCGATTGTGGAGGAGGCTCGTGCCCTGCAGTGGGACGATTATGAGCTGATACAGTAGAGCACAGTACAACACTGGTTTGATGACTACACGGCTATAGCTCTCGAAACACGAAATCTACGCAGTTATTTTCTGTGTCGTTAAGACTGTATAAACAACTTATGAGAGCCTATATAAGTTATACTGTTCATTTTATTCCCAATTAGTTGTACTGATTGTAAGGATTTTTCGCAGAAATTTTACACATTTTCAGTAATTTAATCCACTGGATAAAGAATTTTACTCTGTTTTAAAGTTGGTGAAAACATATTTAATTTAATAACGTACACCTTGAAGTGAAACTTGTATCCGTTAAAAGAACATAAAGTTTATGAAGGCCGTAACCTACTAATTCTAAACATTTCTTGGCCAAATTACAGTTTCATTCATAGTAAATGAGCAGTAAAGTGCTAAACAGACTTTGATGTTTCCTGTCATGTCATTTGGATACTTAAAGTATTGCCAATACATCGACTACCGCATGTTCTGTGAGACTAAACGTGTGGAGTTTTGTTGAGGGTCCGAGTCTTAAAGGTTTCCCAATCTTTGAGATTCATCAGCCCCTTGCAGTTCACTTCTGGACATAGGTCTCTCCCAAGGTACGCCACAGAACCTGGTCTTTAGCTTTACGTATTCAGTTGCTACCGCCGCTTTTGAGTTTGATAACTATATTTTAGTCTAATGGTGACACAACAGTTCTTTCAAATATGTTGGTTAACATATATCTCTTCTTAACTTGGCTAAAGGAGTGGTCCTTCAGCCTTCTATTCTGAAAAGCCTGCAACACGCCTAGTTTCTTGCTGCTACCTCCATATCTATTATTTCAACGAAACTCTTCTTCTTAATTGACAGTTCAATTAGGAGGGCTTAGACCTTTTAGTGCATACTGAGCGGTCGTATTGCTTACCATCAGGCGAATGCCATGCTCATCTCGCCATTCATTGCATAAAAAATACTCAAACAACTTTTAAAATCTAAGTGACTCGTTCGGGTAGGTATGCTGAGGTCTAGATAAAGTCTGACTTTAACGTCGAATGTTTTCCACTTCCGAAACCATTAAATATTTCATGTAGGTACAGAACAAATTGCACGATATATTTTTAACTGGCTTCTACAATAGGACGTTGTCAATACGATTTCTGCTCGATTCGTTCAAACTATCTTCGATATTCCAGATATTCGATATTAGGAAACATTGTAGGAGGGAAATGTAATTTATAGTCCGAAAGATGGTAAAATAATTAATAAATACAGCCAAATGTCAAACACATAATCCCGACCAAATAGTAAAATGCCAAGTTTTGTGTCGAGGATATTAGAAACTGCGAGGGTTTTGTTTGATCTCTCGACCAGTCCCACGCTCTCTCAGGCCCGGCTGAGATACGCTGGTGTGGCGATCGAACCCGGAGCCTCTTTTCACAGGCAGGTTTTTAATTAGGAATGAGTTTAAAGCATTTGTTTGTATCCTGTAGAATATTAACTATCTAGACATTAATGAAATTAATGCATTATGCTCAAAAGGGGTTTATCATTCATATATGATAATTGCTAAAAACAGTTATTAAAAGGTATGTTGTAAAAAGAGTTATTGAATTTAATTTCTTTAAAAGAGTGTAATACTTAAACAAAACATTATTTTATAGACTTAAATATAAAAGTCATTTTCCCATGTGTTCCTATAATTTGGCCGGCGCAGCGTGTGAAACTGAAATGGCTAAAATGAGTTGCAAACTCAATAATGTCATAATTCACATGGTTAAACGGTTAACCCAATTCAATATTCATAACCCTTTTTTATCCGTGCATATTCCAAATGCCACGAATATTATTTACAATCTACGAACTAGATATTAATAAGAGAATTGAGAGTCGATAACGGCAACCCTTCGCCTTTTTTATCAATAACACGCCAGGGAAACCTTTTAATATTGCACAACCGTTCACGTAGAGAGAAGATATCTCGAATATTTTATTCAGGAAGGTAAAGAGGCTGACAAAGAAATGCGAGTTAGAACCCAGCCTAAATAAACTCGTGCGGTACTAAGGGTACTCGAACGATAGACACTTTATTATGAGGTAATATTGGTACACATGAACATTTGCAGAACTTTGGGAGTTGTATGGTGAAATTTGTAATTTATAAATAGGAAAACCGTTAACACCTTAATTTGCATTGGCACATTATAGTAAAATTCTCGAATATGGTGATTGGCACGCCGCACGGGCTATCATAAATTCTTGCGTCGTCATAGTTATCGGCGAAGTAATTACGCATTTACGTTTGATTATCCCATAAAAGTATGTATAATATGTTGACTGCTTGAACCTGACAATTATCCAATCTAATTATTTTCTCTAACTCATAAATTCCTTTCTTCACCTTCACCTTTCTGCACGTGCTGACACTTTGTTTAAAGTGTTTTGACTGTGTTAGACGCTGTTGATCTTTACCGAATAATCTGAGTATTTTTCGCCAGTTTTTTAAAGAGATAAACCAGTTTGATCAAATTATTATATTTATTAGAACTACCAATAAAATTCATAAAGGTTAAGCAAATTGGCCGCTGGCAGATGCTGGATGCGACAAGCCGAAGACAGAGTGAAAGGGCGCAATTTGGAGAAGGTCTATGTCCAGCAGTGGATAATAAAAGGCTGATGACGATGATGATGATGATGAAAGCAAATCGTTCTGAAAACTAATTTCAATCATATTCTGTTCGCGGATCGGGTAACCCGATAAAGGTTCTGGGCAACAATAAGCGAATAGAGATTATTAAATTTTTGCCTTTAATAGCCATCGCATATTTGTAATAGATTTATAATAAGTTTGATGTTTTTTCATGATAGACTTTAGTATGTACGTTGATAGAATTACGAGGGCTGAAGATGATGGCTATAGAGAGACTCGTAAACCATTTATCTACAACACATAAATTAGAACTAAAAAAAAAAATCACGACGTGAACCTTATTAAGCAAAAGTAATATTCAAATAATTTAAAATCATGAACGCTAGGAAGCTATAAAGTTGATTTCAATCTCCAGAACAAAACTGTTGTTTATAAAAAGATCACCAAACATATTATGATCACTGCCGCCCATTATTAGAAAATCGTTGGAGCTTCATTGTCCTTCCAATATGGTAGGGAAAGGGCAAAAATAGGTATAAATTGAGCCTCAGTCAATATCCTTTCCGTACCTGTGTATACCGCATTAAGTAACAAAAATTAATGGGAAATTATGAACACGTAAATAAAATAAATAAAAGTTTTTAAAAACAAAAAAGAAAAACAGGCCTCAGTAAAGGCCGACAAAAAAAATTGGTAATGAGTTTAAGATTAGAAAATGGAGACAAATAAAATCAACTTCAACGATTCCGTTACTTACATACAGACGTAGCTAATAAAAGCGTGTTAAAAAGTTAATAATATATTACACTGAACGTTATAAAACACACTGAAGTGCACATTAAAATTAATTACACATTATTTTCGCAGCAATGTTGATTGTGCAGTTACAGAGTCCACTGAGTCGTGAAATTTACCTGAACGTATTTAAATTATGATGTAATCATTATTCCGGCATATTTAATGGAATTTATATTTGGTCAACAATATTTGTTGAAAAATGCAAAACCCGGGAGGATCTGAAAATAAGTATCTGAGAATTATGATTTTTTTGAAAAAGGAATCTTCCTACGTGCTGAGGACATCGGTAGGTTGAAAAACGTGGAGATTGGATGGAATTAACTTGTAGATAATAAACCTTTCGCTAATGAACAGTGGAACATATCAGTATTTTCCTAACGATCTCCGAAAACATACTATCCCACAGCTTCTGTTTTTGTTCGTCTTCATTTATGAATTCCACTTCTAAATATTTCTGCTATAAAGATCTTCACCTTGATTTTTTTTGTCATACATGCTATTTATGCTAACGCACGCTAAGTTCTCTCTTTTAGCATGTAACCATGATATTGGCCTCACCGGTCTTACGGACTAAGATGAGACATTAATTCGGCTACCGCTCGATTGAGCTCGTACTAATATCCTACAGCGGCATTAAGAATTGCTTTGGGATTGTGAGGTGAAATATCATAGTCCCTGCTAAAAAGCACCTTTTTACCCACAGTAAGCTATTGGAAACGAACTAGTTTTAGCAACATCCTGCAAGCCTTACTGAACTAACTCAAATAATAAGTAAACATATCATCCAGTGATAAATTCAATCAAATTTATAAATATCTAGTCTCAATTGACATAATCGAGTTGAGATCGGATTTCTCTGCAAAACAGTAGGGGCAATTCGTGATACAGTTCGAGCCGCCCCGGACATCGGCATTATTTATTTAATACACTCCGAAGCCTAACAGTAGTTAGATAATTGTTCCCTCACAATTCTCCGACAGCCCTTAAAGTAAATAACAAATACGCACAAAGTGGCTGTATAATTGAGCCTTCAAGGTGTTATTAATTTAACAATGTTCCGTGTTTTGTCTTTGGCAGTTTCGGTAAATAGGTTCATATCTTTAGTTCGCTGAATTAAGGAGGAATTTTTGGTGTTTATTTATCTAGATATTAATACCATTACATCTGCTACCATCGACTGATTAGATTGTAAATGATTACTATTGACTGTCAAGAATCTCGGAAAAACGAAAAACTCCAAAAGAAGTACAAATTAACTAATAGAATATTTGGGAGATTGTCTTGCAGTGCAATGTCTTGCAGTGGGACTATATAGGTCAAAGAAAAAAAAGGATGCTTTGTAGTTTTCTGAAAGAAAATACAACAAGAAACTAAATACAACAGCAAAAGCTGGTAACGACTAACGTGCTAGACACTAAGTGATAGAGAAAATTTGTAGGTAATTAAACTAATTAGTAAGTAAAGAAATTGTTTCTCGAATTGACCTTTAATCAATAGTTAAAGTAAGCTATAGAGAGAACATACGCAGGTAGTAGACAAATAAAGCATGAAATAGAGGAAATATATATATTTCTAAGCTCTCTATCTCCCTGTCTCTTTCTTCAGCCAAAGGAAGTCCACACACCACTGTGACTTGCTGGAAAAAACTACTGGATGAACAATAATTCTGTTTTGTTACATAAATAAAAAAATATAATATATATACCCAACAGCCACATACATAGTCCTGACCCCACACTAAGATCGAGTCTTGTGTCGTGGGTATCAGGAATTCGAGAGACTTTTCGATCGCACAAACACCCAGACCCGAAACAAGTGGTTCACAATAATATTTGCTTCGGTGCGGGGATCGAACCTAGGCCTCTCACGTCACAGCCGGCGTCTAACCAACTGCGCCACGGAGGCTATAAATTCAATATTTTGTGAAAAAAGAAGAATTTAGTATTATTTTTTTTAAACTTAAGACGACAAATATCACTTTTATAAACTATAATAATATATACATACCCGTTATATATGTAGTAAACCTCGCAAGCAAAAATGCGGACATATTATTAAGATAGCAAACATAATTTATATATGGCAGGACCATCGTGGGAAAACAGCATAAATGTCATAAGTTCTGCGTCAGAAAGGATTATAAATGATTTATCGCTAGTAATGCTTCTGTTTGTATCTATTTAGGTCATAACATTAGTCGTGGTTGTGGCGCTTATGTAGTTCAAACATATGCCGCGGTGTCACCATATAACTATTACCCACCTAAAAACTAAACAACCAATCCGGTTCAAGATTATATTCATGTAATTTAATTTAACTGCCTATAGGTTAGCTAAAAAAACGGTCGTCGAGTTTCCGAGGTTTTGAAACACAAATTATAATTGGCGTTTTTCGGTTATCTATATGTTAGAGATCACACAAGTTTGATCCACGCAGGATGAATGCCATACGCAGTGTTGACACAGGTCACTTATTTTATTGGAATTGCAACACAGTCCGACATGATTGACGTCTTGTAAGTTATCGGTTGCCAATGGTAACGCGGAATGGTCTGTCAGTAGAGTCTGTGATCGGTTTAATAATATTTAATTGTTTCTATTGTAATCTTGCCCGGAACAGCGCCAAACGTGCGCACTGACTGATTAATAAGAATCATCATGTCGGACGGCAACGACGGCCATATAAATCGCAATCTGTATGATTCTGCGACAGCAGCGGTGGGATCGATTTCAAAATCATCCCTCGTGTCTACCGCATTGCCTGCTACCCAAACTGAAGAATATTTTCGGTCGGAACGTGAGGCTCAGTAGTGCGGCCAAGTACATCGAGTATTCTACTAATGAGGCGGTGCTGTTAGATGGGCTAGATACTGACAGCTTTAACGAAATCGAAGTGGTGATTTCCGGCATCACAGACGTCTAGGCAAATAACTACGGATGTGGAGAATACGCCAGGAATTATACGCTTACGATGGCGAATATTTATTAAGATGCAAAATCAGCATAATCAAGCGTTGATTCTGGCATTTAAAATTCCATTGGAATTGAAAAGAATATTGATAGATCGAATTGACGTTGAAAAAGATGATACGCTTTCATCAACATGCAATTGGTGGAAGTCATTATTTAAAGGTATCAACTTGTTATAGCGATTGGTAAAATATTCAGAGGATCCATGTGGTTGTTGCGGATAAATTGTCCAGGTACGACGTGAACATTTGAATAACTTTGTCGTACGAATTGTACCTAAAGGTTATGACGCTTTTGGTAACGTTCCTATTGTGGTCAAAACGAGAAGCGACCAAAATCTACTCCGCAGTCGTAGATCAATTGTCATGCCTGCGATAAGCTTGGACATAAGGTTTGTCACGTATAGAAAAAGGCTAAGATACCATCAATCGCTTTAACAATGAGTTTTGGCTATCGCCAACAATCTTGCTTGCCAGTATGTTACAGATAAGATTCGTCAGTTCACATAGCGAGTCGCTGTCCTCACGGATCCAGCGCCGCAGCATCGACATCTGTTGTAGAACGTGTTGTCATATTATGTGTGGTCGAGCTGCTCTCCGAAACACTAAAACCCTTTAGTACCTAATTGTTTTAAATTTGGGTTTTACCTTGGCGCTGAGTATTCTTTTGTAAAAGAGTCTGCCGCAAGTTAAGAGGTAAGCGAATTGATATTGTTTGGCCGGGTGCTTTTCTTGATGTGAATTGTCACGCGCGTTGATGGTAAAGGAAAATATCGAGAGGAAACCTGCATGAATTGCTGTAATGTAATAAGCAAATCAACGTAAACTGCCTGAGCATAGTGGTCTGTTGCCTAGCTCTTTTCAATCGAACTCTCGATTGTGGAGAATGCCTATGGTCAACAGCGATACAATGCCTACTGTGCAATTGTTAGGTAGAAATTTATGATTTAAGCATCGAAATTGTATTTCACTTTTGGCTAGTAAAGAATATTCGCAAAAATATAATATTGGGATGCGACATTTTGAATTATAGTTTTCAAATAAGCATGTCCGCACATTAGTTGTATCTGACAAGGTTGGCGTCTGAAAACACAAGTCTTAACACATAGCACGTTAAATACTGTTACACAGATGAAACAATTTGTCCATAATTCATCAATTCTTATGGATCTAGCTTTATAAATTGGCGTTCGGTAAATGCCTAATTGAATTGGCAAATAATTGCTACAAGACACGGTAGTGAACTAGTGATCTAGTTCCAATGATATTTAAGCCACAGTATCTATACTATTAAAGTTTCATGCAGATGCCAGTGCCAATGGCTATGGTGCTATTTTATTCTAACCTGTAAGAATTTAACTAAGGCCTATCGCATACTTTAGCAAAACCACGATGTAAGCAGAATCGTGTTGTAACATACGCAAAACACGTTGCAGCCAGGTCTTTAGTATGAGGGCTGGATCGAATGGTGTTTTGCCATTTTCTTATAGAAGGCCGGCGTGACGTGTAGAAATATTATGATTATTATGTGAGTGAGATGGTCGAAGGCCATTTTGCTAGTGGTAGGATTTTCATTCTGCCCGGATGGCTAGGACAGTGAATAGTGGATAGATACCCATTATGGTTACTTAGATAAGCGTATCGACATCATCTCGTGTTTATCCGTGTGTAATCGGACCGGCATAGTTGTGTGGATCGGCGAGTGTGAAACATGTAGTGCCATATTCCGTCTGGTCTTCACTGCGTTTGCCATCGGACGCGTTTTGGTCACTTTGGCTTTGTAAAGTGTGAAGGTAAGTGCCAGAAACTTTTAAAGGATTTCTTTAATTAATAAAAGTATGAGTAACAAATTACAATGATTGGTACATATGAGTGAACTTTCTGTTGTAGAACGCTGTCGACTACCTTAATTGCCCGGAGTGTGGCTATGGAGAGTGTGCCGCGGATCCTGCACGGTACCTCCGCATTGCACCCTGTGTCGAGTGGCGCCGATGCCCAACGTGGCACCGTAATCTCCGCTAAGGAGTTTTTTATAATTCTGTCACTAAGATTCGTGCCATTATAAACAATAATAACAGTAACTCTTGCAATTATAAAGGCAGTTGGACACTTCAGACAATACTTCCGTAGCCGGACATTTACGATGATGACTGACTGTAACTCTTTTGAAGTCATCAATTTTTTTTTTAATATGGTAGAATGGGTGGATTAATATTGATTATTGCGTTTTACACTTTATTACTGGCCATGGTATTTTTAAGTCTTAAACTGTACTATAAATTTAAGCTCGTTGATTCGCATGCGTGTTCATGTTCAGTACTTAATGGCGAATATAGACAGTCCGCGCATCATTTACTTTGGGAGTCGAGTCTTTAACAAAAAGAGCGTAGTGTTGGTTAGTATGCAAACAACGTCCGGAATTGTATGCTACATGCACCTAGTGCAGACTAGGACGAACTTTCGTGCATTGCGACGTTTTAAAGTTCTGGAATCAAGTAAAACAGTCTCTTAACCTTTGATTTTAACATTAATAATAATAGATGATATTATGTGTACGGCACATGCCGATTTCGTTGCACTGAATTTATAACTCCTGACATAAAAATAGATGATAAGCAGAATTAATTATCTGGAAGATCAGGCCTCTAGCAAACTTAATAACACAAAGATATTGAAGAGGTAATTGCTGATCACAGTCAGGGAATACTAATGAATGATGCAACTAAGATATACGAGTTAAGACCAGGAATAAGATAAGAATAGGATGGACGAGCAGGCGACGAAAGATAAAAATCGTTATGACTTATAAGCCACTATTCGTCCTTTTGTGGTGATCTAGTAATGGTTCAGAAAAAATCCTGAATAACTAATAAGTTAATTGGCCCATGTAAAATTACTAAAGTATGTCTGATTGAGCGTTACATTGTTGAACTATCTGAGGAACAGGCCTAATACGTGTGCCAGTAACTATTATGTGTGCCTAGTTTTGATTTAAATTAAATTTCTATATTATATTGAATTGCTGTACCGAATTGAATAATAAAATAAAAAAATAAATAATCATTGTTTGACTTTTAGTGACAATTCTGTAGTAATTCTGTGTGTTGATAAAAAAAAATCTTATATTGGTTGCTGATTGATGATTGAATGATTTATTGAAATTCAAAGCTGTTATGCTTTATTGAAAGATGGATTGAAAGTATTATCACTTTGTCCTTGGGATCTGTTGAAAGCCATCACGCTTTGCAGGGTGGATTGAAAGCATGAGCGCTTTGTCCTTGTGATCTGTTGAAAGCCATCACGCTTTGCAGGGTGGATTGAAAGCATGAGCGCTTTGTCCTTGTGATCTGTTGAAAGCCATCACGCTTTGCAGGGTGGATTGAAAGCATGAGCGCTTTGTCCTTGTGATCTGTTGAAAGCCATCACGCTTTGCAGGGTGGATTGAAAGCATGAGCGCTTTGTCCTTGTGATCTGTTGAAAGCCATCACGCTTTGCAGGGTGGATTGAAAGCATGAGCGCTTTGTCCTTGGGATCTGTTGAAAGCCATCACGCTTTGCAGGGTGGATTGAAAGCATGAACGCTTTGTCCTTGTGATCTGTTTAAAGCTATCATGCTTTGCAGATGAATGGATTGAAAGCGTTAACGCTTTATCCTTGTGATTTGTTGAAAGCTACCACGCTTTGCAGGATAGATTGAAAGCATTAACGCTTTGTCCTTGTTGTCTGTTGAAAGCTACCACGCTTTGCAGTGAGATTGGGGTCTGATCTATTTTGACTGATGGTCGATGCTGAAAGCTACGACGCATTGCTAAACGTTAGAAGTCACGTGCTGAAAGCTGTTACGCTTTGCTTTGTGTGTGAGGTTGAAAGCTGTTTGTGTAAATACTATGCTTGTGTGCTATGCGCTGTTCCATCTAGCTTGGCTCTGATGTCAATAAGCAACGCGAGAGCGCGTTGAGGCGCAGAATGGCCGTGTTAGAGATCACACAAGTTTGATCCACGCAGGATGAATGCCATACGCAGTGTTGACACAGGTCACTTATTTTATTGGAATTGCAACACAGTCCGACATGATTGACGTCTTGTAAGTTATCGGTTGCCAATGGTAACGCGGAATGGTCTGTCAGTAGAGTCTGTGATCGGTTTAATAATATTTAATTGTTTCTATTGTAATCTTGCCCGGAACAGCGCCAAACGTGCGCACTGACTGATTAATAAGAATCATCATGTCGGACGGCAACGACGGCCATATAAATCGCAATCTGTATGATTCTGCGACATATATATATATAAAAGGGGAACCTGATTGACTGACCTATCAACGCACAGCCGAAACTACTGGACCTAGGAACTTGAAATTTTACACAGGGATTCCTATTATGACGGAGGGTAGCACTAAGAAGGGATTTTGGGAAATTCTACCCCTAAGGGGGTGAAAAGGGTTAAAAACTGTTGTATGGAAAATCTAATCCATTGAAGTTACAATTCTCAAACTTGGTAGTTTAATAACTCATTTAATAACAAAAATAATTGTATACTTTATTTGTCTAAAAATTAACATTAAAGGGGTTAAAATAAGGGTTGAAATGTTTAGAAACTGGGTGATTTCCTTTCTACCCGATCAACGCACAGCCGAATCTACTGGAGCTAGAAACGTGAAATTTTACATAGGGGTTCTTATTGTGACGTAGGGTAGCACTAAGGAAGGATTTTTGGAAATTCGACCCCTAAGGGGGTGAAAAGGGTAAAATACTGGTGTATGGAAAACCGAAACCCTTGAAGTTGCAGATATCAAACTTGACTTTTTAGTTACTCATCTAGAAACAAGAACAACTGCATACTCTTTTTTCTTATAATTAACCCTAAAGGGGTGAAAATAAGGGTTGAATATTGTAAAACCGAACTGCCGGATCACCGCACAGCCGTAACTACTGAAGTTAGGAACTTGAAATTTTACACAGGGATTCCTATTGTGACGTAGGGAAGCACTAAGGATGGATTTTTGGATATTTATCCCCTAAGGGGGTGTAAAGGGTTAAAAACTGATATAGGGAAAATTTAAACCGTTAAAGTTACAATTGCCAAACTTGGCACTTAAGTTATTAATTCTAAGACAAAAATAATTGCATATTTTGTGTATCTAAAATTAACCCTAAAGGGACGAAACTAAGGGTTGAAGTTTTGAAGAACCGAACTGCCGGATCAACGCACAGCCGAAACTACTGAAGCTAGGAACTTTAAATTTTACACAGGGATTTCTTTTATAACGTAGGGTAGTACTAAGGATAGATTATTGGAAATTCAACCCCTAAGGGGTTGAAAAGGGTAAAATAATTTTGTATGGAAAACCGCAACCGTTGAAGTTGCAGATTTCAAACTTGACACTATAATTACTCATCTTAAACCGAAAATAAGTGCGTACTCTGTTTACTTAAATTTAACCCTAAAGGTATAAAAATAAGGGTTGAAAAATATGTATGGAAAATAAAACTGCTGAAGTTATTCTTATGAAAGTTTAACTTTTGTCCCTTTCGAACGACTTTTAAATTCAGTTTGAGCGAGAAAACAAATATTCGATACCTAAAATAGGTTAAATCTGTATATGAATAAGGTCGTTTATCTATTGATCCGATTGGTCTCAAAGTCGATATCTTAGTTCCGATAAGCTATATATTTTGTATTAAGAATTGAAATTTTGGGCGTCATTTTGAACTTTTTATTTATTGATCCGATTGGTCTCTGAATCGATAACTGACGGACCCATTGATCCGATAATCTAAAATCAGAGTCAGAATTGGAAATAGAAATGCTGCGCGTTGATTTTTGTTATAAGTTTACGTAGAGGTTACAATGGAATAGTTCTATCGATATAACGTCTTCACTGTCTTAAAAATGCAGACGAAGTTGCGGGCAAATGCTAGTACAATATAAGGTTGTGTATATTGAATTCGTATTTTAAATTGTCACTTGCTTTAATAAATAACAACAATATAGCAAACAAATCTGAAATTTTGTTACAAGTATATTAGTGATCAGGCTAGCAACAATAAAACCATTCATATTTTAAAGGCTGTCCACGACCAATAATATAGAACACAATACGCATTATATACCTAAATAAATATGGATATAATTTTATTACCTCGTAAATAAAATGCTCTTCGCATTACATAAAACATACTTTAATTATAAATAAATAAAAATTGCTTCCAAACACATTAATTATATACATATAATTCAAAATTCAATGCTTATTGTGTATTTGACGTCTTATGTTAAGTCTAATAAAGAGTAAGTTCAGGCTCCAACATGTCTTTTACATAAAGTCGAGCAAGCGGCACAATATTTAAGTTTGTAGTTCTTTTATCAATATTCAAAATTTTACCTAAAAATGTAACGTGAATAATTCTGCTTTGGCCCCGCATTCCCGCGAGCTCGCCGCGCTTGTTACAAAATTAATGCGCGGATTTTAGCTGTATCACTGAAAGTATTTGTACGAAACTTTTATGTGTATTAAAGTGTCGAGAGTCCATTTAATTTTGGAGGTAAACACATTTATTTAAATATAAAAACAAAAGTAGGAATAACACTACACCAATGTGGTTTTGCCATTGCATAACTTGCTCTCATTCGCGAAGCTCAGACCATTAGGGCGACTTGTAAAGAAAAAAAAACATTATTTATTCAGATATTTGTTTCTTGGGTAGTCATAACAATTATTTAGTTAGAGGCAATTCCAAGAAGTCACTGATATAGTAGAAAATAAAAACGGAGCTGTTCAACGAAACGAATAACTTGGTAAGCCTCGAGGCCACTGTTGTTTCCATTTGCAATGATGAGAAAAAATAGGTATTGCTTAAACCCAGGCACAAAAATAAGACATAACCGACAATTGACAATTAGACGATAAAGGAAAAGATAATGATTGATAATTGAATGATTCAGCTTATTCAGATAACGACACTTGTCTCAAGAATCTCTCCTATAGGTCATCATTAAACATTTACGGCCTTATTCATAAACAGATTTAAACGCTATTTTAGTTATCGAATGTTTTTTTCCCTTTCGAACGGCTTTAGAATACAGTTTAAGTGAAGAAGACAAGGACTCAGGGCTCAGGACTGTATAGTGACTGCTGGGTGTGTTATATTCTTTGAAAACTATATTCAGCAATGGACATCTTGTTACTTATGACGATGACGATCATTCCTAAATGATACGTTTTCATAATATAATATTGTCATCGTACGTAAATATAGATGACAGAATATAAATGGTTTTAACTGTCTTATTACATCTGTCTTGCTCTAGCTCGGTGTGAAACTTATTCGGAACTGACAAACTGTTGGCCGGTGTTTGACTAATGTGGACTACCGGACCTACCAATGCCCTATATCTCATGGCGTTATCACTTACAATTTAATAAAATCGAGTTTCTCTAGTTTCAATTTTCAAAGGCTCTACAATTCTTGGAGTATTATGGAAAATAAGTTCTACTTAGTAGATTTATTGTAGTTAATAAAGTAATTTCTAAAAGGATCACCAACTATCACAAGAACTGAATTGTTCAGTAGATGCTAGAGCTAAAATTTGTATGAAAATAGATTTGTATGAACTTAGTTCTAGATTTTAATTTAGACGTGTTGCATTTTTCAGTGTTGCGTTAATTCGCAGTTTTGTGTTAAGGACATAAGTAATGATTTTCACGGACCAATTCATTTCGTTCGTGAGTTTGTCGTGACCTTCATATTGATTACCTTTTCCTCTCCTTTATTATTTCCATTAAGCATATATTTGGCAAAACAGATGCAAAACAGTGCAACTACGTTGTTCATGTTTCTATTAATCCTAAAGGCACTTATTTAAGACGTTATCACTATCTAGCGAGTATCTCATTTTCTCATTTTTTAATGCTATAATAAAATCGTAGTCAAATCGAGAACCCCATGTAGCGGCGCACACATATGGACGAACTTTAGCGTTCGTATTTGACTAATTCCTAGCCAGCTGAATGAGGAGCCGGCTATCTGGGCGTCAGGTATGTAATAATATTTCGGCTGAATTCATTTTACCCCGCTCTGAATAGTCGGGGAATGTATGCTTTGTTTTGGTATTTAATAAACGTGTGAGATTAAAATTGTTCTACGATGTGCAGATCAGAGTACATTGTTTAATGTAATAAAACGAATAGTTACGTTTGAGTCATGTCGACGCGCGAGTTGGATTGATTTTTTTTATCTGACCCCGCCCGAGTATTAATCCACATATTGAGCCACATTAATCTATACAATCCTCCCCATATCAATTTTCAGCCATAGGAATTCATATGCTGAATACAGACCTCCACTTTTAAGACTTGAAGGTATATATATGTACCTTTTTATGTTTTGTAGTGTCTTAATTTTTTTAAATGGTTTACTTTTGTTAACAATTTTTTCAAGATTTTTGTTCTCTAATTACATGAGAAGTTACTTAGTTTTTTAACAGCATTGTTATATGACAGGGGAACGTGATATTCTATGCTTACGACTTTTTGAGGTTGTAATATGAAAATGCTTTGGTTTAATTCCTGAAATGTTGTGCGCCCTTTTAACTTACCAGATAAGCTTACTAAATCTACGACTCTAATACACATGTTACTGTTCACTAGAACGAAATTTTACAAAAAAAATAATAATTTTGATATAATATCAATTTGGAGATTTTATAATTGATTAGCCAGTACTTTGGTTAGTTGGCTATGTAATATTGTGAAAAGCAAGTAGATAAGCAGCACAAAAGATAATTCACAAAAAATCTATATGCACGTTTAAATTTTAGAACCGTGACAATAAAACGCTCATTCGCAATAACATATGCAAGTAATTAGTCTTTATTAAGCAGCAACAAAACGTTTTATAATGCTGTTAGTGTGACGCAACGCTGCTTGATTGTTACTTTGTAGGTGCTCTTTACATCGCACGACATGATTACGACACGCCTTTATGAAGAATTGTTTTATCAGTAACTTTGCATATTATTGATCACTGTTTTGAATTCCGACGGAATTGATAATAAAACAAAGGTCGGAGGTACCAACATAAGCCAAACACTTCTGACCTTCCGAAGCTACATATTTCGTATTAATAAATAATTTTAATACAACCGCTCACTTTAGGAAAATACTGTAAGAATACGTGACAATTTTAAATATGTTTTTTTTAGGATTATGTAATCAGCGAACCCGCACTAGCCTAAGGTCTTAGGCCTAGATCCCTTTCAACACTAGTGCAATCCGGTGCCCTAATGGAACAGTCTTGAGATTAAATAATAAGTTAATTGTAATAGTGATGTTTCCTTGCATATTTTTTCTGTTTAATTTTTTCTAATAATTTTAGAGTTTAGAATTATAGGATTACATACACGTATTACTTTTATGCACGCCATGTAATCTAACTTACGATTTGTCGTCAAGACTAAAATTTTGCAGCGGGTTCATTCCGTTTTACGTAGTATTAAACGTCGGGCTTGACATTAAAACCTTTAATCGCACAGTTATAAACCGACTAACAGAGTAATGTAACGAAATGTATTAAGCACGTATGGTATTGAGTTCTAAGAGACTTTTCATTGTGTTTTACATCTGGAGTAGTAAAAAGGACTTAAAGATTTTACTGTTGAAAACGTTTGAAGTTACGCCTTTTATTAAGAGCCTCTTAAAAACAGTGCGAGGAAAAAAAAGTTGGGCTCTACTTCTACACTAAGAAAAATTATTAGCGCAATCATTTGTCTCAAAACAGAAGTCAACTTTATTTTTTAACCGACTTCAAAAAAAGGAGGAGGTTCTCAATTCGACTGTATGTTGCTCTTTTTTTTTTTTTTTTTTTTTTATGTTTGTTACCTCATTTCTCTGTACTGGGTGAACCGATTTCGATAATTCCTTCTTTAATTGAAAGCTGGTGCTTGTCGTTTGGTCCCATAAAAATATGGTAACGATCTAATGAATATCTTCGGACCTGGAGAGGGGAACTCCTTAAAATTAAGTAGGATTCCAATGGTTCTTCTTGCATTGAATTAAGTATAAAAGCAAAATTACAGTGGTGGAGGAAAGTAGGGGTAGGGGCGAGGGGGGGGGGGGTTAGAAAATTAAGAAACATGTAAATAGTCAATATCTTCGGCAGCTTTTAACCGATTTTAGTGATTTCTTTTGCATCAGAAAGAACGTATTAACACTTTGATCTCACCAAGAAATCAGGAAAATTTGATGAATATCTTCGGTCTTGGAGAATAGAACTCCTCAAAATTGAGTACGATTCCAATGGTTCTTTTTGCATTGGATTCAGTATAAAAGCAAAGTTACAGTGGTGGATGAAAGTAGGGGTAGGGGCGAGGGGGGTGGTTAATAAAATGAACAAACACGTAAATAGTCAATATCTTCGGCAGCTATACCAATAAATCATGAAGATCTGATGTAATAGTGACAAAGAATCATATTATTACAGTTTAATAGTATGCCATATACCATTCCGTAATGAAACCGATATCGGCAATTGGGGGCATTGCCGATTGTTATGTGTTAGTGAACAAATTGTACATGACGATGATAAATTTTGTGAAAACATGGAAGAACGAGCCGTCATGTCGGATGAATTGTTCCTAAGAAGCATTCGAGGATTAAATACCCAATAAAAGAATGTTTCAAAAAGTCTCAACGGCAATCAAAATCAATTTGCAAGGACGATTCAAAACTTGTTCATGTAAGCCCGCATTTTTGAAAGCCTATTATTGCGTTCTTCACAAGTATCTTTTGAAATTACTCTGGAGATAGATTCCCTTATTTGAGACAGGCGTTGCTCCCTTTCTCCGTTTGTCTCATTTAAACGACGCTTTCTCATACGAGCAGCGCGTTTACTAGGTCTACCCATATTCAGGCTATCGAACTTTTAAGTCACTAAAAATAAAAAAATAAACCAAAATTTTAACAAAAAAAATAACCGACTTCAATAAACTGACAAAATTCATACTAAAAATAAACATCTAAAAAAAGACAAAAAATGTGACATAAAAAACAAACTAAAAATGCACTAAAATGTAAAAAAATAATTTCGTATTCTAACGTCAATAATTTACAATCTATTCAATGTACATATAGGTACGATTTATGTGTTTTCCTCGCAAGATTGTATTTATATATTATGTATCCAGTTAAACTTTCCATCTAACTCAACACATACCTATGAGTAACAAATAATTATAAAAAAAATTATTTACAGTTCATCTAAGCTAAAATTTGAAATATATGAATGCAGTACTTAAAAGACAATCAAATTATTAGAAGAATGTACAATTATTGTTATTTTTGGAGTCGGTGTCAGCCAAATAAACTCGACATTATACCTGAAAATATTAAATGACAACTTTATGAAATCTATTTTATACGAATATCCTCTTATACTATTATGTGGTTTATTAACCTTAATTCAATAAAATATAATATCTGACGTTTATGTAGTTACTAACTCATAAAACTTGGATGACACCGACTCCAAAAATAGCAATAATTGTACATTCTTCTAATAATTTGATTGTCTTTTAAGTACTGCATTCATATATTTCAAATTTTAGCTTAGATGAACTGTAAATAATTTTTTTTATAATTATTTGTTACTCATAGGTATGTGTTGAGTTAGATGGAAAGTTTAACTGGATACATAATATATAAATACAATCTTGCGAGGAAAACACATAAATCGTACCTATATGTACATTGAATAGATTGTAAATTATTGACGTTAGAATACGAAATTATTTTTTTACATTTTAGTGCATTTTTAGTTTGTTTTTTATGTCACATTTTTTGTCTTTTTTTAGATGTTTATTTTTAGTATGAATTTTGTCAGTTTATTGAAGTCGGTTATTTTTTTTGTTAAAATTTTGGTTTTTCAGGTATAACTTTGACTTACTAACATTCAACAGACAGAATGTGTTTAGTATAAGATTTGACGTTCGTAGTCAAACATATGGTGGAGATTAAATAAAGGTATCATAAAATATGTCAGTTAACAATATAATATAATTTCAAAATATATAATACATACATATTATGTACACTGTAGTAATAAAAAAGTATTATTGCTCAGGAAATCCAAACCGGTGTCTTGATTTCTTGGAAAAAAAAAACAGATAAATTTACTTTAAAAAAACATATTATTTAACTTTAGGTTCCAAATTTTGATGAAACACAGAGCAACATCAATTAAAATTTCAATGCACGCTTCAACAGTGACTTTAATAAACCCTAATAATTTCTAGTAAAACCTGAAGCTAGATTAAACTTTTCTTTGAAGCTAATGAGGTATGCTCGGCGGAGGTATAGCAGTTTAATTTTATGAATGTACTGTCCGCAGTTCCAGGCACGTTTAGGTCACATAATAAGTTTATTTTATTAAAATGTTTTGAGCGTAGTCTGTTTTATTATCTATTTGTAGGGATAATGTAACCATTAAAAAGCAGACCTCAGTTAGGTACATTATTTTATGAAAATAATTATTTGTATGCAAGTAATTATGTTTCCAAACCTTTATTTATATTCACATGACACATCCTCAGCTACAGGCATTTACTATAAAATATAGTCATGATTCAATGATATTCAGAAGGTTTGAAGTAGGAGACTACTTCAGCCACCTTCTTTAACCAATGTCAGGTTTTCCTTCAATAATATTAGCAGCACATTTTCTTATTTATGTTATTTAAGAGCAAAACATAACAATTTTTCCGACAATAGTGCCTGAATAGCCCTCCGAGTTTGAAAGTGGACCAAGAATTCAAGGAATAATTCAGCATTTGCTGTTCCACGTTGCCCGTACAATATCATAGTATTGCATATTGTGCACGTTTACATTTCTGTATGTCTGTAAACATAACACTAAACCGAGGAGTTCATGTTTTCGTACACACGGCGCGCCTACATAAATTATCCCCTGGGAAAATGGCGGGTGATTGGGAGCGAATTCCTTAGGGCTTAGAGAATTCGCTCTTTCCCACGAAAGAGAGAAAGAAGAAAAGAAAAATATCTATGGCTTCAGTTAAAGTAAATGTATACTTTAACTGTAGCCATAGATATTTTAACCCATGTATACAAAAGTGATATACTATTTTCTTTTATTTATTTTTCTAGTCATTATCAGTCCAGTGACCCATGCATACAAAAGTGATATCCTATTTTCTTTAATTTTTTCTTATTCATTATCAGCCCGGTGTTAGAAAGTACCCGATATGGCGATAGGCTTGCCCCCTATCACATCGTGGGACGGAACACACAAGGCAAAACGGGGTGTCCTGGTAGAACCTCTGCCTACCCCTTCTAGGAAAAGACGTAAGTTTATGTATGTATGTAATTATATGAGTGTAATTCTCGGTTTTGCTGTTGAAAAATGTAGTGGCGTTTTGGCGAAGGGATAGAATTAATAAGGCTTAATTTTACTAAAAAAAATCTATGTAGCTATATTCCACTAGTACGTTGTTAGATACATATGTTTTATGAATGTTAAAAGCGTTACACGTAAATCTAAATAAAAATTTCGAAATAAATACAATAGCGTAGGTATGTTTATTTAGAGGAAGGGCAGTTTATAAACTATGCTTTTAATACAATAAACCAACTATTAAAAGATCTTCAAATTATGAACGTATACTTTATAATCTTTTGTATTCAAAACACTTCTTCACAGGTTCCACAAATTGATAAAATTTCATGCATCAATCGCGTCGTCAGTCAGTCACCAGGCAGAAACGAGTACGTCTCGCGTAGATCTTTAATTCCAGGTAACGTTGCATCAAGACTTGTTCAGCAAGCCGAATAATTTAGCCAAACAGTTCGGTACATGAACTTATGCTCAAGAAACTCGTTTCTGAATAGTTCCTTTCAGTTTCAGTCAGCGAATAAGCGGAATATGACTTGAGGTTATTTCTTTCATTGAAGTGCCTTTTTATTCTGCATAAACTTAGTCTGTAACCGCATAGGGGTAGTGGTGTTAATGTCGCCTATATTTGCCCGAGATTATTTCCAAGATGTGATGGTGTGGAAGCAATCCATGTCCGGTACAAAGTCAATGCCATCTACAAGTCATATGAGATTTCTCAAAAGAAAAAACTCACGCATAATGAATAGCCCCGCCTGGGTGGCGAACACAAGACCTCACAATTTACAGCTCTTAGCTCACACATGTTGCCATTAAAAAATGAGGCGTTTAAGGTATTATTGTGTAATTTTGCTGTTATGGTTCTGGATAGCATGAGTAGAAATAGGAGTTACGTAGTCACTTGGTTTTTGTTGTAAATCCATAGAATCAATTAACTCGTATAGTTATTTATCAGGAGAAAAGATAGAATTTAGGAATATTTATTTACTTTTCCTGCAAAATTATTAATCTCATCCATTGATGATCGTAACGAATTTCAATGAACACATGGAAATGCAACAAAATTTCGCATTCTTCAAGAACTTCATAATAAGTCATACAATATAAAACTAGTTAAATCATAAGTTTGCGAATTGTAAAGTCTCAAATAGATTGTTTTCTTCCTTACAATCAGATAAAACAAGAAAAGCTTATGAAACGAACATTAATTTACTTTAATACCTGTAATAAGGTCAACAATCTAGGCATTTCAGCTTTTCCCAGAACGAATACGACAGATGTACAAAATAGAGACACGAACAGAAATCCACGGGCTCTCCATTCAAGAACGTTAATACTCGTAGTTAAAAGGACTGAAGTGTGGCCCGAGGTGACGGCTAGATTAGCTGCCGCAGCTACACAATCCAGCTTCACTTTGCAATTAATACTTGGAATGAAATGTGCTCATAGAAACTTTACAAGGCTTAATGTCTCAAAATATACTAGTGCTAAACCAGCTAAGCCTCATGAATGTGAATATAATTTTAGTTCCCACATTTCTATAAACAAATTATTAGGTAGGAGACTAATATACAAGGCGAGTGAGGATGGAAGAGTCGGTAGGGTTCGACCACTTCGAACCTACACCATCCAAATCGGCGATACAAGAAGGGTAAAGTCAAATGTACCCTGAACCGACGAGAATGCATGAAGAGACTGATGAAAGTGGATGAAGCGAAAGTTATATGTCAGGATCGGGCAAAGTGGCGGTCCATAGTCCCTGCCTAGCCCTATGGGATACAGGCGTGATGATTATGTATGGATGTATGTAAATATTAGGAACTTAAACAAAACTGTTCGGAATCTTTAAAAATTTAGATTGGAATTCTTTTAATTTGTAGTTGGAAGAGCAATACTGCAGCTAGACACGACTAAAGCTCGGATGATTCAGCAAAATGAAACCGGTATTGCTTTTTTTGAGAAACCTGAATTAAATATCCTTTAGTTTATGTTTTAGTTCATTCAAGATATTGTTGAAGTTTGGGTCTTCTTAAATTGTTTATTTATTTATTTATCTTTATTGTACACTAAGAAGAAAATAAAAAGATAAAATAATACAAAAGGCGGTCTTATCGCTCTAAGCGATCTCTAACAGACAACCTTTGGAATTTGCCTTATGGTTCCAATAACTAACATTAACACACATGTTTCATCATTCGTTTCATAAGGCCAGTAGTAATTCATGCCTATGATCAGTTTCCACCAATCGAATTGTTTGCTCGTTTGCCGCCCTATACTGAATACAAGTCACAAAGTCCATGCATATTATATGTGTGGCTGGATAAATTTCTCGCAACAGAGAATATGACGACTTTACATAAACATTCAGATGAAAACGTAATGCGCATGCAGCTGAATATATCAAGTCGTACAAGATGGTGCAGTTTAAGAGCTGGGGGCATGTGGGAAACATTATTTCATTGAATTATTCATCCCGTAGTACCAGAGCTGAACTCTTGAATTCATATTTGCACCAGCTTATAGTTGTGCCCTCGGTATTTTGAGTTGAAACGTCGTCAGCCGTGCAGACAGTTAAATCCTGGGAGTTTTTTGTAAGGCAAAGCATTGCTTGCAAAGATTTCTGTATTGTGGGACAATTTTAAAGAGTGGCTATAAACGGTGACACCCTATAAGCGCTCAGACCTCAGCATATATTTGTGGGCCTTGTTTTTCTTTATTTGATTGATTCGAAGACGTTCTGTCGTATATGTTTTAAAGTAACGAAGACCTATCTCAGTTCGATTGATGGCTAAACATAATATTGTCGTAAACCCGCAAAAATACTCGAAGTTTTAACAGCTCAGTGCTTTTGGGTACAACACTTTATACGCAAAATACCCAACTCAATGACGATTACAGGCTCATACTCCAGAAATTGCAAATCTTCCAAAATAATCGTTATAACACAAAAGTTTGCATTCTGCTTCGTTCTTTTTTTAACCAAAATAAAATCTTATTTAAAGTAAACGTTAATTCTTCAAAATTACGAACAGTTGAAGTACAGGAAATAAAAAATAGTAAGCAAATTCAAATTAATTGTATACTCTTAAAAAGGGCAGAAACGAATACATTTATCAGATATAATGACGCGTTCCCATTACAATCAGAAATAGAACAAATTAACAAATACAGTTTGCGCATTTATAAATGTAGTATTTTATAATATTCCATAACATAGGAAGTTAGTTCGTCAGTTTCTTTTTAACATTTTTAAGACGTTTTATACAAGGGTTTATACAATTTAAAAGATTTTACAAGTAGTTCAATAGTTAATATTTGGAATGTTATCTGCACTGTCTACCTAATCTCAAAACACCAAATGTAATACAAAATATAAGTATACTTAATATAGTTCGAACGTGCTCCAAGCAGACAGGGTATGTAATATAGTTGTTCACAAGCTCTCGCATTCACTCAGTTATTTATGAGCTAATTTAATTTCTACCACTCACACGATTGCCTTGGGCGATAATTACTGATTGTTTTTAGCTCTCATGTATGTTAATGTAGCGAAGTAAGAGAGCAATGTATTGAATATTGCTAGAATCTTTCTTATCTGCCGATGTGTAGAAAATTATAGTGTTTATTTTTGTAGAGTTACTGAGAGCTTTAAATATAATGGGATAAATTAGTATATACGTATTTGTATAGACGTATAGGTAAACTCTAAAATTCTGTCAAGCTACATATTTTATTGGCGCTTTTATTGACACAATTCGTCTTAAAAGGCAGTACACAACTTCAATAACGGATACTTGGAAATAATTGTTTATAGTTTTTCCATGTGGAAGGGTCTTGTGCCGGTGGCCGGATTGGCAAGTTGCCTAACCGTCCCGTTTCACTGAGTTTTGTTTTCTATAGCTTTTTCTGTTCCAATTCTCACAGTGGATTTTCATCCGGACTATTTTCGCGAAATTTTATAAAATTATGATTATTTTTTGTGTATCTTTTGATACTTTCTTGGAGCAAAGGTACTCATTGTCATATAAACTATCGAAAAGTTTAATCGGTTTGTTATGGAAAAAAGACTAATCTCTTCTTTAAAAGAAAAGTCTTCTAAAAGTTTATAATATCTTCTTAAGAATTTGGAAGAGAACGATTGCTGGTTACTTGTAGAACGTATGCCAAGATCCTCTAAAAACAACTGGTTCAATTGATGGCGTAATTACAGATCTACCGGCTCTATACAAAAAAGAAAGAAACATCAAAATAATTTCACTAAAACCATCCCTTAGTTAAATAATAAAACGTAAAACAATTTGTTCAGCAACAACTGTCTCTGTAAAATAATCTCCCGTTACTTTAATGTATTATCTGAATTATATAAAGACCAGGTTTACAATTATTATCTTCTTTAATTACTTCATATCAAATAGAAAAACCTATACAAATTAAATTGCGCTGGAATCGCAAGACTAAGGTTCGGAGGCCATCCCCTATTACACCAATATTCCCACAAATCGCGCATCACCTCCGATGTCACCCATAGATATACAATTATGAAACAGAATTTATAAAGACGGTTGGCTTGACAGACTCCATTAGAAAGCACGGGCGTCTCACACGGGAACCTGGGAACCTATTGTGAGGCTGATAGGCATCGCACAATAGCCGATTAAGAGCGATAGCACGCGATGCGATCCTATCTCGACACGTTCATGTAAGCTCTTCACTTGGCGTGCGATCTGAGAGAGGAGAAAACGCGGTGGCGAGAGCGGATTGAAATAAACTTGAATAGAAAATGGTAGACAAAATGTAACAAAATAATAAAATATCTGCTTCTGATATAGTTTTACTTATTTAAAATTTTAAATGAATTCAATTTTATATCAAAACAATACTTGGAATTCATACTTAAAACAATGGTCTAAATTTCGATATTACATTTCTTTCACATTGTAGTTTTTGCATGTTTCGATGGTACTACAATACGGTATTATGATCGTATTTTCTGTCGTTCTATCAGATTCCCAATAGCGGACGAATGTAATATTTGAAAACAAAAATATACAACATTTTTGTTTTGGACATCTTAGAGGTTTGTACTTTATATCCAACGCGTCTGAAAAGTTATCATTGCAAAAATATTAAGCGTATATGCATGGAATTTGGAGATTCAACGTACATACGTAAACACAAATACAGATTATAGTAATAAACAGAATGTTGAACATTAAACATAGATTTATAAATGCTGTAAAACTTAAACCGCCAAAGTTTCACTTCAAAAATGTTAAATAAAATAAAAATCAATTCAGCATAGGTATATACAACTTGCTGAAGAATGTCGGTGAGAAGAACCTTTACCATATCCTCAACGAAACGTGCCTCAACGCGCCTCAAGAAGTTATCTCAATAAAACTAATTTGAAGAATTTCTTTAAAATCGCTGTAGCCTTTCCGCGCGCACCACGCACCGCCACAAAGGCTTGACTTACCAGTCTTTACGTTGCCCTTAGCTCCAAGCGAAAAATCCCTCATTGTTCCCAGACAAATTACTCTCTCGGAATAATATATACGAAGCGTCTGGGATGAAACATTGCGATCTCCTCTGCGGTCAATGCGGGCTTGTTTACGCTGAATAATATAAAACGCCTTCATTACGGCCTCAGGTAAGCATTACTCTTCTGAATTATTCAAACAGCCCAATTGTTTCTTGACCTAATTCAGTTACAATAGTTGCGTTAGATCAATCTGAGGTTTTCTCGGTTTTTTTTAGATGTAGGGGAATATCTGTAATTTTTGCGTATATTTAACTAGGTAAGCTTAATTAATGTAATTGAGGTCGCTACGGTGCCTAAGTAGTATGATCGGTTGAGCTATCCAAGCGTCGACAAATAACCCTGATAAATAAATCGATATATTTTCCAGCCGTTTGCCTCAATTACAAAAATATGTCGATAAAACCACTTCAATCCGTCCACGTAGTTATACTCGAGTTTAAAGCAATTATCATAGTAAAAACTAATCAATCTTTAATGCGTAGCTAATGCATAAATGCCTCACTTGATTACTCGTTGAACGGTGTCTTGTCCATAAGAAAATATCGCAAGAAACTTGTAACTCTGTTCTTGTTATAGAAATTATGTGGGTTCATGTGTTCAGCATTGTAAATGTCGATTGAAGTTTTGTTATGATGGCAAATATATTAGGTATTTCAAAGCAGCTATTGTATACAAAAAATACAAACTTACTATAATTATACTCATTAGCTTCAGTCCACTGCTGAACCTCCTCAAAGTCTTTTCGTTATTGGAAGCGGCTTGTATGTAGCGACTTCTTGCTACGTATATTCGATTGTCCGTCCCCTTTACCTACATCACCACCTAACATAAAATTAGATTACAATTCAAAGCTGTGGAATGGTTGGCCGTTTCACGTATTCCCTCCTTCCTATAACCCTGAGTCCTTCCGCCGTAGCGTGAAAAATCATCTCTGCAGGTCGGTATTATTGTGTCGAGTGGTATGGGACCGCCGTCTGATATTTTGGATATTCATAATACAGATGATATGATATGATACAGATTCATATAACAGAGATGTTCATTTCATGCTGGTTGATACAATTATGCTGGCCTGCTGCCAGATTGTATCCGGCTGTACACAGGATGAACTCAAAACGCGATATGGGTCACTATGATGAGTCCTAACTCCTAAGCCATAATGTATGGTGATCGTTATCGTGGCGGTTCGATTATATTCTACCACCAGCAATTTGCACCAGTTTTGTAGATCTACGACCATTTAATAAAGAAATAAATAATACATGTGAGGCTTCTAACATTTCTCATATCGCCGGATTTCAAATTTACTCATCGGAAATTGAAAGTCAAAACATAAACCCACAAAGAAGGCTCAAAAAACCGATAAAATAATTTAGCCGTGATCGCAGACGTATTAATCAGAACACGTCATAAACGAAATGTGCGTAGCGAATTATCGCATTGGGTGCAAAAAATCTGGCTGCCACCGGGCCAATTTGCCGATTTATAGCTGCTGAAACTCACGCACATCTGTCGACGAAAAAAACTCGGCCGACATCGCTTGTTAATTGCGCTCCGGTGCTCCGTGAGTGGTGTGGACAATTTGCTCTATTCACTTCTACTTTTATGACCGGAATACTTAATCAAGAGTGTAAATACGTTTAATGACATTAAAAAGTTCTTTAGTTTGTTACGCGGATATTGTGGCCTGAACTATACCTACGCCATATAGTTGCTTATAATAGGTGAAATTGGTATATGCTCAAGTATAAATAAATATTCTTTTATAACTTGCAGATGGAGATTTAATTACAAACATACCTCCGAATTAATAATGAGATAGCGCAACTTTATAATTTCTTTAATATTATAAACTAAGAAACTTTATTAATATATTTTCATAATTACTAATTCGCTTTATAATAGGTTGTTACTTTAAAGAGGTTGAGACCCGTCTGTAAAGCTTTTTTAGCGGAAAATATGGCGGATGTCGGTCATCTGGATGTTTGTTTTTTAATGTCAATGTACGAGTATTTAATTGGCTGTTTAAATTACACCAGTATAAAAAAGGTAATATTAATGCCTTTAATCGGCTGTTTAAATTTCACCAACATAAAAGAAACATGGTGGTGCGTCCATATTATATTAACGGAAAGGAGTTGCACTATTACCATGTTTTTTTAGAAAATAGTTAGGCCTCATTCGCACGAGGGCTTAAAAAGAGTCGCGTTAAACCAATCGTTAGGAAGTTACAAACGCCCTTAATAAACATTTTTGTATAGACACTTTAAAATCACTCTTTTTGCGCTTCTCGAATTACTAGGAATAACTTTTTGTATTGCAAGAAAGGCACAATGAAGGCGAAAAAGATTACAAAATTCTTGAAAGAGCATCCTCTGAATGACACTGGATGTGTTGAAGCATAATTTATGATAATATATGACGATTTAAAATAACGCTGGATGTGTTAATAATTTATAATAATATAAGTCGATTTGATATAATATCTTCAACTATTTTAGAATGATCGATGAAGTATTGGAAAAAGTGGAACCTGGAATAATTCCAACAGATACGCGGGCGCGCAGCATACTTATCGCAGGGCCGGTGCTTCTTTAGTCTCCTCAGAACACAAGCAAGAAATGTCATATGTTTCATTGGAGATAACATGGAATACCGCTCGATTAAAAAGCGTCTTGTTTTAAAAGCGCTATCGTATGAATAGCTACACTAAATGTCATATATTCCAGTTCAGCATTTTTTAAATCTTACAATAAATAAAATAAATAACTACTCGTAGATAACATTCACATGCATAGTCCTTGCACTAAGATCGAGTCGATCGAGAGATCAGAAACTACTTTTTGGTCTCACAAAAATAAATATCTAAGGTGCTTCCTCTTTTACCGCTTCTTAAACAAAAACACGACCTGCCGGAGGAGCAGGGTGCTATATTTTATTTTAAGCTCTCTTTGCTTCAACATAAACCTGCGCTAAACAGAAACCTCTGTGTTGGGCCAATGAGCATAATCCGCGGCTCCACTCTACTCATCAGTCCCTCACCCAATGTTCATCAGGCAATTTGGCTCATAGAAGGCAAATATCAATATAACTCGATTTTCTATACTAATCGGCTATATAAGTAAAACGTTGAGATTAAGGTGGCAAGAATTCGCTGGATGTAGGTTGTTTTCAACAGGTTGATGTGGAGACCCTTGAGCGAGGCCTCTGATCAATGGAGTTCTCGTGGCCGAGAGAAAAGGAGAGAGAGAATCGTCCATAAACTACACGTCATGATGGTAAACGCAGTGCCGTCCAAAGAGAAAACCAGATTATCTCTAATCTATTGACCCAGTTATGATGCCCTGAATTGGTAACGGTATTACGCATGTGATGGTAGTACAATAAACTTGAGTAATAAAGACGGGACTTCCTATTTTCGGGTCTGCATTGTGGAACTTACGAACTAAACATAATGCGTGCGCAGAGGGAAATTCGACGATAAATCAGGAAAGGGCCGATCGGGTCCCGTGGGAGCATCGACATAGTTCCCGCACAAAATATTTTTATGAGTTTTTTTACCTACTTCAAAATATGGATCATTTAGTTATTGGAATACATTTGCTTCGCTTTTGAGATGGAAGCCTTTACTGAAAAAGGCTTCAGCAAAATCAACAATGGAAATTAAAAGAAACATTTTTATAATTACATACATAAACTCACGCCTTTATCCCAGAAGCGGTAGGCGGAGGCGCCACCAGGACACCCACATTTCGCCTTGTATGTTCCGTCCCACGATGTGAAAGGGGGCGAGCCTATCGCCATATCAGGCACAAATTCCCGACTCCGGGCTGGTAGTGAATAGAAAAATCCAATATCACTTTGCCCGACCCAGGATACGAACCCGAGACCTCAGTTTTGTAATCGTACCGTAGTACAACTACGCCACCGGGGCAATTTTATAATTATGTATGTTAAATATAATAACTTCGCAGGGCACGTTATATATACATACGGTGACCAGTATTACCGTATAGCAGTATTAGCTAAAATAGATACGAACACAAAATCGCTTCATTCATCTTATATACAAACATATACATGAATAAATACCACGTCTAGGTACCCCACAGGTGAGCACACACTATGGAGTTCCTCTTTGTTAGAAACTGGCAAGTACACTTTTGCTTCATCTACTTTCCTTCATGCAACGCCGTTTTGCAGGTCACTGATTTTATTGGCATGACTTCATATTTACATCTTAGATATTTCAAGCTACCTCACATCTTTTTCCATAAAAATTATATTGTAATAGACGACTTATCCCAACACAAATATTGGAGCCCCTTTCATCCCTCAAAAGACATCATTTCTTCACCCTGTTATAGACATTTTCCAATTCTACGAAAATATAGCATATTTTTTTTGCTTTAAATAATCGATTTTCAGCAAAAAATTGTAGGGAAAATATCGTGTATCCTATAGCGTTTCCTATTCCTACTATTCCCGCTTGTACATTCCGTATTTTGTCAATCAATACTTTCGCATACACTTTGCCGACGGCATTAATAAAAGCTAATATATGGGTACCTTTGACAATCCTGCGTTTTTATCTTATTGTTTAGGTCCGGCAAACGAGCAACAGGTCACTTGGTAAGTGATCAAAGTCGCCCATGAATATTCATAACGCTTGGATCATCATGGATGTATTGCCAGCCCAGCAAAAGGGGATCGAATCGAAAGAAAAGGATGGGAAGAGGGGAGGGATATAGGGCACCTGGCAATCACACTCACCGAAAGAAACACGACAGCATAGGTACCGCTTCATGTCGATTTCCTGAGACAGTGGTACCGCCCCGGACGAGCCCGCCAATTCATGCTGAGTCATGACTGACAACAACGTGGCTCTACCAGTTTATGAAATCTTTTGCTTTCACCCGTTGCCTTTGTATAGTAGACATTATAATTTAGTAAATGTAAATAAACGTGCAGTTGAGTTAACAAGACGCCATCTAGCGTAAACTCTCACTACTACTTTGCACCAACTGAATTCAATTACTCTCAAAACACACATTTCACGCCCCAACATCAGTAGAAAAGTTATGCCGACAACAAAACACCAATAAACAAGGTTAACAAAAAATTGCAATTAAATTTGTCACGGATAAATCCCGGTACAATCAACAAGAGCTGAACCGTGTATGTAAGGCACCAGACTTCAAAGCTAGCACTTATAATGAAAGCACTTCTGTTCCCGGTCGCAGTAAATTAAAAATATTTTGAAATTGCGAACCTCGGCCGTAAACAATGTTTTCGGTGCTTCGCGTGCCACAAAAGATTTTTAATTCACCCGCGTGCTGTCGACGTGTGTACTGAATTTTATTATTTCAATTTCATATGATACCTACGACGTTTTGACTGAATAGACGGGTGTGAGTGAGAGCTCAAAGTTCGAACACTGTTCAGGGAGAAATGTTTGCGTTTTAATCTTAAGCATAGTTTTATTCCAAAATCACGTAACTATAAAATAGCAGATTTAGGTTCAGTTTGTATAGCTTTATTTATTACAAATAAATGTAATTTACCATCATGTGCAATACAATCCTATCATACAACTACTCCTGTAATAACATTCGGTATTATAACTGCTAATAATTGCGTACCACCGTGCGTTAGTATTTGTATTTTTTATCAGTCAAGCTATTGGCACACTATTGACTGCCCTCTCTTTTATCCTTCTCTTATTTCCATCCCAAGGTAGTCGGTAAGAGATTGCTTCGAGCGATACGACCGCCTTTTGTACTGTTATCTAATATAATGTTTTTTTTTTTTCAAGCTTCTGTAGTGTACAATAAAGATTATAAATAAATAAATTATAAATAAATACCACGTATTGTTTATTTATATCAAAAGCTTTTGTTATCATTACATACAAACCTTCTGCGATTACTAAGGCGTAAAACATTTTTTACAAAATGTAGAGTCACCTTTACCCAACTAGAAAGCATGTACCTTCCGTTACAATAATTAATTGAGATGAGACAAAAGATAACATTTGGGGACAATTGAGGAAAGGGCATATGAACCTACTTTTTTCATAAAGGTCAGGACACTTTTGATTCAACGAGACAAACGGATAATGTGGGCGGCAATTATCCTCATTTTCTATAAAAGGTAAGTCCAATGCCCTAACGATAAAAACGATCTATCAAAACACCTCGCGTTGCTTATTACAAACTATTTTAATGAAAAAAAGTTGATTAACGACTTTCAATAAACCTCGGCTTGTAAAACAAAGTTTGAAAGTCTACAGTGAAAGTGAATACTTTTGCTTTTTTGCATCAAGTTTTCTTTGATTTATGGCGACCTCTTTACTTTTACTTGCCGAAGTAGCTTGACAAAATGCTTTACTTCCACAACTTTAATAATGGGTGTTTTGAAACGGAGAAGAATTGTTCTCTCGGTCATGTTGCCAATTATTATTCTTTTAGTTATTTTGGTATATTTTTTATGATTTTACAGTGTTCGTTGGTTTAAGTTATGTTTAATCCACAATCGTTTCAGCTGACGATTTAAAAACACTGGTTCCCATTAACAGCCACTAAACTTTAGAACCTGAACTCTTTTAGACAGCACTACACCTGATAGTAAGCGCAAATGCCGCCCAGACAGAGCGTCGAATGGCATCAAACGGCTCTAGCTATCTTGAGTGAAAATTTATTCATATTTTCGATCTTTTAAGTCATATATTCGGTCCAACTTAAGTTACCCTTTCCTATAAAAACACGATCAAAACACTTACATATTCTGTTTCAGGCCAAAGTAGAAATTCTTATTCCATAAAACGCATTACGCTAAGGTAGCATTAAAAATGTATGGCACCAACGTTTGTATGTCACAAGGGTAGATTGTATTCGACTGTACGCCCACAGAGCAATGACGGATAGTAATTCAGATCTGGGTATCTTAATCTAGGTTACGTCAACAACTTAATGAAGTTCGATGTTTGACAACTACATGTTCTAGTTTGGAAACTAGTTAATGATAAGCGCAATGTAGAAGCGATTAATATAAACTTTTTATATTAATTGTCATGGCGTGGTGGCCTGTTGGTAACGGACCAGACGCGGCTGCCTACATGTTCACGGTGGTCGGTGGTTCAAATCCCAGGGCAGACCTCTGACTCTTCGGAGTTATGTGTGTATTGATAGTCAATCACCACGCACTTTAACGGTGAAGGAAAACATCGTGAGGAAACCTGCATACTGTAGCCATTTTAAAGAATTTCTACGGTATGTGTCTGCCAACCTGCACTAGGCCAGCGTGGTGGACTACATGGCCTAACCACTCTCAATTGATTCTCTCGATTGTACAGTAGGCCCGTGCCCAGCAGTGGGACGTATATGGGCTGATACACATTAATTGTCATTATAATTATCAACGCTAGAATTCCTTTGGAGTATATACTCGTAGGAGTCTTATTGGATACATCTTAATATATTGTTATAGGTAATCTAAACACAAACTTGTCTTGCGTCAGCAGACTTCGAGTATCCATTATTCCTGAAAGATTATGTTGTTATTCTGTTACTTAAATTGTTATTAATATAATATAAATTATGATTAGCTCTGCTTTTCTATAAAAATAGTCCTTTTACAGCACGAGACTTCATTAGCTATACACTCGTTCCTTTTCTTATGGCCAGTTGACAAAATTACATATTTATTCCCTATAAAATATCTACTTAACCTTCACATTGTGTTCTCATCTGTGACGTCTACGATCACACATACGGTAAACAAATAAAAAATACACTTTACATATCATAATCACCGTGCGAAGTTGCGCTACCGAACCGCGGGAACTGTGTCGGAGTTGACGGAGCGGGCTCTGTAACTTGCTCGTTTCCAATAAAACTTGGTCGCACAGTGTAATCTCAGACACGAGATGAATAAATACGACGAGCCGCTCTCACTAATAAATTACCTACGATTAGTTTCGTGTTTACTTACAACATTAAATTATGGAGTCGAATGTGGCTTAGCTTCCAGTTAATGTTTGTTCAGTTAGATGACCTTACGTGGGGAAAACTGGAAGCCGGTTGTTGGCAAGAAATAGATCAACGTTGACTCTAATCTTTACGATGTTTAAACATTTGTTTTAGGTTTTGAGTTTTGTAGCAAAGTAAATTACTTTGTGAAGGTGTGAACGTTTGTTGAATTTTACTCGAAAAGGTCATGGATAAAAAGTTTCGACTGTAAGATCTATGGAAATTCAGCTCTCAGTGAAGCCCTTATAGCACAAGTGTGTGGTGGCCAGTTGGTGACCAGACGCGGCTGCCTACATGTTCACGGTGGTCGTGGGTTCAAATCCCAGGACACCTCTGATATTTCGGAGGCATGTATATATTGATAGTCAATTACAACGCGCTATAACGGTAAAGGAAAACATTGTGAGAAAACCTGCATATCATAGCGATTTGTAAGAATTTCTATGGTAAGTAAAGCCCGCCAACCCGCACAAGACCAGCGTGGTGGACTATACGGCTTAACCACTCTGAATCGTGTTCTCGATTGCAGAGTAGACCCGTGCCCTACAATAGAACGTATATGGGCTGATGCAGATAATATATTCAGTGGCGCAGTTGGTTAGACCCCGGCTGTGAAACGAGAGGCCGAGGGTTCGATCCCTGCACCGAAACAAATATTTGTGTGATCCCCAGGTGTTTGTTTCGGGTCTAAGTGTTTGTGAGACCGAAAAAGTCTCTCGTAGTTTCTGATACCCACAACGCAAGACTCGATCTTAGTGTTGGGACTATGTATGTGACTGTTGGGTATAAATAAATAAATGAATAAAAGATACAGAATAACTTTATGAGAGGCGGAAAATTCCTTACAGGTTGCTAGTTCTAATTAGTATACATGCATTGTTTAGCGAATTGGAGAATGGGGCCACAGCTTAAACCTCTTAAAATAATCTTATGTTAGGTCTGCTCCAATCAACTGCTCAATACCCCTTTTAACTTCCTATCCTTTTTCCTCCCCGCTCTCCTCTCAATTTGATAGGCCGGCAACACATCCATGTTCCAACGTTTTGAATGTTCATGGGCGCGGTGATCACTTACCATTAGGTGACCTGTTCGCTCGTTTGCCGGACCATTGCAATAAAAAATAAACAAAAGAACTGACGAAAGACTATTTGCTTACACTAGACATTTACCTAAAACAACACCTAAATTTTTTTTGCTATTAAAAATACATCTTTTCTAGATAATCCCTAAGGATAGATCAGCATCCACAATCTATACCGAAGCTGTTAAAGAACGAAAGTCTTTGATGGCCACATAAAAGTTTGGGAGAATTTCTTAAATCTGTTCTTTAAGGGTACTCCTATCGCAACTTCGACAATCGAACGCGATAAAACGAATAAAATAAGTTTAATAAAGTTGAAGACCCTATTATGGGCACCATGAATTCTCTGCCGTTTGTACTTTAATGGAAAACCAAAGTGGAATAAACCCTTTCAGTTCATGAGTTTTTGTTTTGTTGATTTATTATAGAAAAGTAGATTTTAGCACAATAAGAATTGTTTTATAGTGGTTTTAGAGTTAGACTAAACGTTTGAGTTCATTTTGTTTTGTATATTATTATCAGGCAATGACTGCTGCTTAGTTCAATTTTAAACTTTTTGAATAAAAACACAAAACTTATTTTCTACTGTTCTTAAGATAATGTTAACCGAAAATACTCGCAACTTCAGGTCACATCACGTTCCCACGAGTAACTTGATGTACTCCGAATCCGATTCTTGGTCATCGCTCATTTAGCTTTATAATCAAAAGGTATACTAGTTTTTTGGCGTTTGTTTGTCCTGATTAACGAAAGTAAAATACCTTTTTTCTGTATTACGAGTAATAAGAATGGCGCTGCCATCTTTTAAACCATTCGGCTGTCAGAAAATGATCACCCATGAACATCCGCAACACCTGAAGAATTCTTAACGAAGGATAGAAGGGTTTGGTGAAGAAGAAGTGATATAAATAATAGCAATTAGAATTAAAAACAAAGATTCATAACCAGGTATTGATTGCATACAGGGTTAGTCAGAAAGAGTATATAAAGATAAAAGGAGTATTCTATACTCATCACAATGAACAACTTTTAATTCGGCGCCAACCCTGAATACGTGAAAAAGAAACAGCTGTCCCATACATTGTGGAAAATCAAACTATTATTTTTGTAAGGAACAGCTGACTTTTTCTCAATTTCAGGATTGGTCATAGCAAAAGTTCTTCATTATGATGAGCGTAGCATACCCGTTTCGGCTTCATATACCATTTATGACTAACACTGTATATTTAAGATTTAAATAAAATAAATCACCGAAATGAATTAATAGTTTCAATTAACGAATAAATGCGCAATTGTACATGTAATGGACATTCTGAACAAAAGCCAAATTACTGAAGCAAACAGTTTATTGTCGGCGAAGCCTCATGCTCGTCTCGGCAATATGAATATCGGGTGTCCACGTCACTGCGTCATATAAATTGACGGTACACGCTGACGTGAATGCAGGTAATTAATTACCAGGTCGACCACACGCTGTATACCAATTCATGCGACACAATGAATAGGATAGTAATTAGATGTGTAGGTCTGCATTGATACTAAGATCACGTTACTGGCACAATTAATAGAATTTGTTTGAATCGAATTTAGAAATTAAGATGATTAAAAAAGTTAAATTTGTTGCCAGTGTTAGATAATGGGATTCTTGAGTCACCAAAAAGTATTAAGGTCAGGCGAGATAAATATAAACACAGCCAAAAGACAAAAAAAAAACAAAATAATGTCAGAAATAAATGACAAAATAAGGAAATATACTGGCCTTATAACAACACGATCTCGAAACATACAATTGTGTTTCAAAACCGTAATTGTCGTATTCAGTCTGAGACTGGCAAGAAATGCGCCTAGGTTGGCGACATCTATTTATGTATTTTCTCCCAATTTTTTTTCAAATGTCAAATATCTCTACAGAAATATGTTTTTGTATTTTACATTTAATTTTAGCACCGAATGTACGTATCAACAAAAATCTTAAAAATTATTTATAACTGAAGTATTTTCACATTCTCATATAATATTCTTTCTAGGGTTATTAATGAATACGGTCAGAATGATACATTTATTAATAAGAGGTTAAAACTATACATGCTGTATAGTTTATCGTTTATTAGCATGTATTATTCTTACACCCTCGACTTAGGGTAAGGTCTTAGTTTCACACCCCTGACAGGGGTTTAGACTGCTCATTTTTATTTAGACAAAGCCATCAGCGTAGACCACATTCCGTAATATCATTTGCAAAATTATTAACTAATGTACTGCATTTGTATCAGCCCATGTACATCCCACTGTAGTGCACGGTCCTCCTCTACAATCGAGGGTACGATTGAGAGTAGTTAGAAGAAGATAAGAAGTGCTGGCCTAATGCGGGTTGGCGGACTTTAATACCATAGAAATTCTTACAAACTGCTATGAAATGCACGTTTCCTCACGATGATTTCCTTCACCGTTATAATCCTTGGGGATTGACTATCAATACACACAATCAATACATACAATAATGATTGCTGGCAGCACGAAATCTTCGCCGGGTTTGAAATGAAATTAAATGAAATTTGTTTATTGGTCACGTAGGCAAATGAATAGCTCTTATGACAAGTTAATACACATCGTACTTATTCTCTATTTACAAGATATTTGTTATAATAATATTTATATTAAATTTACTATTATTCGGTAGTTATTAATTTTCCCTAGTTTAATAACAGACTACTCGTACATGCTATTCTGATGGGATAATAATTAATACATAGTAATACCTACAAGGAGTACATTTCAATACGAACAATCGCACGATATATCGAATATCGTGTTACGTAGTAGCCCCCTACATTCCTCACAATGTTTTCTTATAATTTTCAATACACGCAACTTTGAAAAGGCTGAAACATGTCCGTACGTACGGTACCAATTATAATATCGCTTACGTAATGTCTATTATAATTTCGATACGATAATAAAAAGCATCGAACAGTGTTTAAATGAAATTAACTAATTCGAAATAAATGGCAAATAAGCCAATGATAGAGCAGTTTAGTTAAATTAAATTCAGCCCTGCACCGATATCGTTGTTCAATTTAACTTTTTAATTACTTTATGGACCTTCGTCGGATTATTTTATATCAACTTCGTGAAATCTCTAATTAACTGTTACAAAATTCTGCTGCATAAGAAATTATTGTTTTGACACAAATTAAATGGATATTATTTTTTAATTTTGAGGGGCCTGTAAAGCATTCGGTGTTTCAGTAATTACGTCTAGTTCCCCATTTCACGTCGAAATTGATCTCAATTTTAGCAATTGCGCTCAATTGATGTTAGTTTGAGTCTTGTACGTAGAACCACGATGAGAAAATAGGCAAAACGATATTTTCATAATTGATTATGTGAATATGATTGGAATAAAATTATAATACTTACACTATATTATTTTATTACCGAATCCAAATTCTGAAAGAATTCTGATGTAAATTCTTTAGCGATACCAACTTATTTCTTTATATATATTTTTTTTGTATTCATTACCATCAAATTACAATCTCAATTCAGTATAAGTAATCTTCATCCTGAGGCAGAATTCCACTGCTGAACATGGGCCACCCTGAAGGATTCTCACAGAGACCTGTATTTACCAACTAAAATATAATTTTACTATATTTTTACATGAAACAAGTTACCTATAATCAATATTTTCATCCATACATTATTAAGTCTACATGCCAAAACACCTTCTTTAAGTGGTATTATAAACGACATTTTCTCGAAGTCCCTGCCAACATTATGAACTCTGAAGAATATAATTTGACAGTCACTATCATAAATTTCCAAAAAGGCTCTTTTGAAAGGGAATCACGAATTTCTTTTAAAGGACGCCAGTTTAACGTCGCTTCGACGTGTTATTAAGGGGAATTTGCAAGGTCCAAGGGCTAAATTATCTTTATATTACAGTTAAGAGCCGGGATTTTGCGTTATTTTCCATTTCTGAGGTAAAATTATTCAAGTTGTTTTGATTGCCTGCTTTATGATATTACTATACTTTTTTTAAATATCCGCCACCAAGCATAGGCTTGACTTACTTAAATATACCGGGTATATCAAGACTGCGACCGAAAACGAAGCCAGGTGGTACCTTTAGTTTCTACAGACACAACGCAACAAAAAATTTGGCTAAAAAAGAGACAGGTTTTTTTTTGCAATTTTATATATAATATCATCGGGTTTGAGTGGTAAATGCCTAGTTTTTGCAAAAATGTAATTTAATCCTTTGTATAACATTGCGTCTTGCAAAATGAAAAGGTTTTACACCCAAATATGACGAGAAGTAAAAAATTCCTTAAAAATATTGCCAATTTTATTTGCGATTTCTTTTGTTGCATTGTGTTTGAAGTCACTAATACTACCACCTGGCTTCGTTTTCGGTCGCAGTCTTGATATACCCTGTATATGGACTATAACCGCAAACAGGAAACAGCTAACTGATTTCGAAATGCTAATTCATTGTTGGCAGGATTTTCTAATTTAAACAGAAGGCAGTGACCCATTTTTAAACCTGGAACAAGCATAGAGCTGGGAACGCATTCATGCACAACGTTAAACACAATGCATTAAAGGCAGGCAACATTATTAACGTATGACATTATAATACCAAATGTATTTTTAAAATGTTGATATGCTCTTAACATATATTAGCTTATTTTTTATGGCAGACCATTTTTGTTACATAGTCACTTATTTTATTTTGCAATAATTAATTTGCATCCCAAAGTAATTACAAGTCCAGTTGAGCTCGAACATAAGCCACAGAATTTTTGACTATCGAGTTGGCAATTGAGTGCCCAACTTTCTTCTAATAACTAACTTGATATTCGCATCCGCGGTATCCTGATATCAAACATAGTAAACGTTAATTGAAAACTCGATATGATGACAGACGCTAGTGTTCCGCATTTTTTCCTGAGACTCTCCTAGCTCTTATCGACTTCTCTGTTTGGACTACAGTTCACTTATCAACATACATACATACACACATAAACTTTATCCCAAAAGGGGTAGGCAGAGGTGGCCACCAGGACACCCACATTTCGCCTTGTATGTTCCGTCCCATGATGTGATAGAGGGTGAGCCTATCGCCATATCGGGTACAAATTTCTGACACTGGGCTCATAATGAATAGAAAAATCCAATATCACTTTGCCCGACCCGGGATTCGAACCCAAGACCTCAGCTTTGTAGTCGTACCGTAGTACGCCACCGAGGCAGTCACTTATCAACATTACATTCTAATAACTTTATCGTGACATTATAAAAATATAAAATCCAGAAACCCAAATTCCTGCTCCTTAACAGCCGGTGGACGTTTTGAGGCATTATTAAAGGCAATTTGCATCGGTTAAGAGCGAAATTGTCTTGTGAAACTTTCAAAGAAATATGTGCGGTGACCTACACGCGTACATAAATCGACACCGCGCTATTAAAACTGAATTTATTATATTATGAATTGCCTTTTATTTTGTAATAAATTATGTAGAAAACATGTAAATTTGACGTGTGAGGAGCCTGTTTGAGACCGGGGACAAAACGTCGTATGATTTGTGAGTTGTCTTCAATGGCTGTGGTCGAGTTATTTATAAACCTGTTTTTTTGATAAAGTAATGATATCGTTTTATTAGTTTAATGGTACGTACGGCATGGTAACTGAGAGTTTATTATGCCTTACGTGGGTACGTTACGTTATTTGGTTAATCTAAATTCTCGGGACGGGCAATACAATTAAGTATTTCCAAATAGATATTCTGAATTCCCTAGGATTTTCATAAATAATATTAATTTAAAGTAGGTCGGAAAGTTCCGACATTAATTACATTACATTCGTCATTACATTCAACGACATATACTATGCTTCCGATCGATCAAAACGGCTTTTATTATCGAATATTTTATGCACATATAAAATGACGAAAATCCTTATCTTGGCAGAAAAAAGAACACCAAATATAGTATACCTTATACAGTTCTTGTTTAAATATCCATTCATGAAACTTTCTCAATTTTGTATTGAAGCACGTATCAAAAGAATATAGGGTGCGTCTCGCAAACAACGCTTCCTGATCTCATTAAATTTGAAACTCTTTTCAGTGGGCCTCCCATCCCCCCTTCGATATAACCACTCGACTAAAGCCTTCTTTGTAAATTGTGATCATTATCGAGAGTTCTTTGAAATTACACCTATACATAAACGAATATATATGTTAGAGATCACACAAGTTTGATTCACGCAGGATGAATGCCATACGCAATGATGTTACTTATTTTATTGGAATTGCAACACAGTCCGACATGATTGACGTCTTATAAGTTATCGGTTGCCAATGGTAACGCTGAATAGTCTGTCAGTAGAGTCTGAGATCGGTTTAATAATATTTAATGGTTTCTATTGTAATCTTGCCCGGAACAGCGCCAAACGTGCGCACTGACTGATTAATAAGAATCATCATGTCGGACGGCAACGACGGCCATATAAATCGCAATCTGTATGATTCTGCGACAGCAGCGGTGGGATCGATTTCAAAATCATCCCTCGTGTCTACCGCATTGCCTGCTACCCAAACTGAAGAATATTTTCGGTCGGAACGTGGGGCTCAGTAGTGCGGACACGTACATCGAGTATTTTATCAACAAGGTGGCGCTGATAGATGGGCTAGATACTGACAGCTCTACCGAAATCGAGATTTCCGGCATCACAGACGTCTAGGCAAAGAACTACGGATGTGGAGAATACGCCAGGAATTATACGCTTACGATGGCGAATATTTATTAAGATGCAAAATCAAGCGTTGATTTTGGCATTTAAAACTCCATTGGAATTGAAAAGAAGATTGATAGATCAAATTGACGTTGAAAAAGATGATACGCTTTAATCAATATGCCATTGGTGGAAGTAATTATTTAAAGGTATCAACTTGTAATAGCGATTGGTAAAATATTCAGAGGATCCATGTGGTTGTTGCGGATAAATTGTCCAGGTATGACGAAAACATTTGAATAACTTTGTCGTACGAATTGTACCTACCTAAAGGTTATGACACTTTTGGTAAGGTTCCTATTGTTGTCAAAACGAAAAGCGTCCAAAATCTAATCCGCAGTCGTAAATCAATTGTCGTGCCTGCGATAAACTTGGACATAAGATACCATCAATTTCTTTAACAATGAGTTTTGGCTATCGCCAACAATCTTGCTTGCCAGTATGTTACAGATGAGATTCGTCAGCTCACATAGCGATTCACTGTCCTCACGGATCCAGCGCCGCAGCATCGACATCTGTTGTAGAACGTGTTGACATTATTATGTGTGGTCGAGCTGCTCTCCGAAACACTAAAACCCTTTAGTACCGAATTGTTTTAAATTTGGTTTTTACTTTGGCGCTGAGTGTTCCTTTGTAAAAGAGTCTGCCGCAAGTTAAGAGGTAAGTGAATTGATATTGTTTGGCCAGGTGCTTTTCGTGATGTGAATTGTCACGCGCGTTGATGGTGAAGGAAAATATCGACAAGAAACCTGCATGAATTGCTGTGATGTGTTAATTAAATCAACGTAAACTGCCTGAGCATAGTGGACTGTGGCCTAGCTTTTTTTCAATCGAACTCTCGATTGTGGAGAAGTCATATGCTCAACAGCGATACGATACCCACTGTGCAATTGTTATGTTAGGTAGAAATTAATGATTAAAGCATCGAAATTGTATTTAACTTATGGCTGGTAAAGAATCATCGCAAAAATATAATATTGGGTTGCGACATTTTGAATTATAGTTTTCAAATAAGCATGTCCGCACATTAGTTGTATCTGATAAGGTTGGCGTCTGTAAACACAAGTCACACAACACATTGCACGTTTAATACTGTTACACAGATGAAACAATTTGTCCATAATTCATCAATTCTTATGGATCCAGCTTTATAAATTGACGTTCGGTAAATGCCTAATTGAATTGGCAAATAATTACTACAAGACACGGCAGTAGACGGCTCATATCTTAACTAGTGAACAAGTTCCAATGATATTTAAGCCACAGTATCTATACTATTAAAGTTTCATGCAGATGCCAATGCCAATGGCTATGGTGCTATTTTATTCTAACCTGTAAGAATGAAACTAAGGCCTATCGCATACTTTAGCAAAACTACGATGTTAGTAGAATCGTGTTGTGACATGAGCAAGCCACGTTGCAGCCAGGTCTGTAGTATGAGGGCTGGATCGAATGGTGTTTTGCCATTTTCTTATTGAAGGCCGGCGTGACGTGTAGAAATATTATTATTATTATGTGAGTGAGATGGTCGAAGGCCATTTTGCTAGTGGTAGGATTTTCATTCTGCCCGGATGGCTACGACAGTGAATAGTGGATAGATACCCATTATGGTTACCTAGGTAAGCGTATCGACATCATCTCGTGTTTATCCGAATGTAATCGGACCAGAATAGTTGTGTCGATCGGCGAGAGTGGAACATATAGTGCCAGTTGATATTCCATCTGGTCTACACCGCGCTTGCCATCGTGCGGGTTTTGGTCACTTTGCTGTAGTAAAGTGTGAAGGTAAGTACCAACGACTTTTAAGGTATTTCTTGAATAAATAAAGTAGCGGTTACAAATTACAATAATCGATACATATGAATGAAATTTCTGTTGTAGAATGCTGTCGACTATCTTAATTGCCCGGAGTGTGGCCAGCTCGGCGCTGTGGATCCGGCACGATCCTCCGCAGTGCATCCAGTGTCGAATGGAGCCGATTCTTGACGTGGTGATCCCGTAATCTCCGCTAAGGAGTTTTTATAACTCTGTCACTAACAGTCGTGCCGTTATAAATAATAAAACTGGAATTCTTGCCATGGAAAAAGCAGTTGGATACTTCAGACAATACTTCCGTGGCCGGACATTTACGATGATGACTGACTGTAACTCTTTTGAAGTCATCTTTTGTTTTTTTTTTTATAAGGTAGAATGGGTGGATTAATATTGATTATTGCGTTTTACACTTTATTACTGGCCATGGTAATTTAAAGTCTTAAACTGTACTATAAATTTAAGTTCATTGATTCGCATGCGTGTTCATATTCAGCACTTAATGGCGTATATAGACAGTCCGCGCATCATTTACTTTGGAGTCTATTCTTTAACAAAAAGAGCGTAGTGTTGGTTCTGCGAACAACATCCGGAATTGTATGCTACATGGACCTAGTGCAGACTAGGACGAAATTTCGTGCTTTGCGGCGTTTTGAAGTTCTGGAATCAAGTAAAACAGTCTTCATACCTTTGATTTTAACATTAATAATAATAGATGATATGTGTACGGCACATGCTGATTTCGATGCACTGAATTTATAACTCCTGACATAAAAATAGATGACAAGCAGAATTAATTATCTGGAAAATCAGGCCTCTAGCAAACTTAGTAACACAAAGATATTGAAGAGGTAATTGCCAATCACAGTCAGGGAATACTAATGAATGATGCAACTAAGATATACGAGTTAAGACCAGGAATAAGATAAGAATAGGATGGACGAGCAGGCGACGAAAGATAAAAATCGTTATGACTAATAAAGCCACTATTCGTCCTTTTGTGGTGATCTGGTGATGGTTCAGAAAAACTCCTGAATAATTAATTAGTTAATTGGCCCATGTAACATTACTAAAGTATGTTTGATTGAGCGTTACATTGTTGAACCATCTGAGGAACAGGCCTAATACGTGTGCCAGTAACGATTACGCAAATATCCAGCTAATCTACCAGAATTGTGTGATTGTGTTGATCCTTTAGGATCCATTATCGGTTCGTTTCTATTTAATTAAAATTAACTAAATTTATTTATTATTATGTGTGCCTAGTATTGATTTAAATTGAATTTCTATATTATATTGAATTGCTGTACCGAATTGAATAATCATTGTTTGAATTTTAGTGATAATTCTGTAGTAATTCTGTGAGTTGATAAAAAAAAAATCTTATATTGGTTGCTGATTGATGATTGAATGATTTATTGAAACTCAAAGCTGCTATGCTTTATTGAAAGATGGATTGAAAGTATTATCACTTTGTCCTTGTGGTCTGTTGAAAGCCATCACGCTTTGCAGGATGGATTGAAAGCATGAACGCTTTGTCCTTGTGATCTGTTGAAAGCCATGACGCTTTGCAGGGTGGATTGAAAGCATGAGCGCTTTGTCCTTGTGATCTGTTGAAAGCCATCACGCTTTGCAGGGTGGATTGAAAGCATGAGCGCTTTGTCCTTGTGATCTGTTGAAAGCCATCACGCTTTGCAGGGTGGATTGAAAGCATGAGCGCTTTGTCCTTGTGATCTGTTGAAAGCCATCACGCTTTGCAGGGTGGATTGAAAGCATGAGCGCTTTGTCCTTATGATCTGTTGAAAGCCATCACGCTTTGCAGGGTGGATTGAAAGCATGAGCGCTTTGTCTTGTGATCTGTTGAAAGCCATCACGCTTTGCAGGGTGGATTGAAAGCATGAGCGCTTTGTCCTTGTGATCTGTTGAAAGCCATCACGCTTTGCAGGGTGGATTGAAAGCATGAACGCTTTGTCCTTGTGATCTGTTTAAAGCTATCATGCTTTGCAGATGGATGGATTGAAAGCATTAACGCTTTATCTTTGTGATTTGTTGAAAGCTACCTCGCTTTGCAGGATAAATTGAAAGCATTAACGCTTTGTCATTGTTGTCTGTTGAAAGCTACCACGCTTTGCAGTGAGATTGGGATTTGATCTATTTTGACTGAAGGTCGATGCTGAAAGCTACGACGTATTGCTAAACGTTAGAAGTCACGTGCTGAAAGCTGTTACGCTTTGCTTTGTGTGTGAGGTTGAAAGCTGTTTGTGTAAATACTATGCTTGTGTGCTATGCGCTGTTCCATCTAGCTTGGCTCTGATGTCAATAAGCAACGCGAGAGCGCGTTGAGGCGCAGAATGGCCGTGTTAGAGATCACACAAGTTTGATTCACGCAGGATGAATGCCATACGCAATGATGTTACTTATTTTATTGGAATTGCAACACAGTCCGACATGATTGACGTCTTATAAGTTATCGGTTGCCAATGGTAACGCTGAATAGTCTGTCAGTAGAGTCTGAGATCGGTTTAATAATATTTAATGGTTTCTATTGTAATCTTGCCCGGAACAGCGCCAAACGTGCGCACTGACTGATTAATAAGAATCATCATGTCGGACGGCAACGACGGCCATATAAATCGCAATCTGTATGATTCTGCGACATATATATCAACTAGCTTCTGCAGGCAAACTTCGCCTGCGTGATTAACTTTATTTTAAAAAAAAAAAGATGTATAGATCTTTCTTCCCATTCCATTCCGTTCCGTCCCGTCCCGTTATATCCCGCCCGTCCCGTCTCATTCTCACTCAAGGCGCGTGATCCATTCCCATCCCATCCCCTTGATTATAAAAAAAAGTAACAAATATATCGGAATTTCTTCCTCATCGTGCGGTAACACGGGAACACATTCGGGATAAAAAGTAGCCTAAGTGTTAATCCAGGGTGTCAGCTACCTCCATACCAAATTTCATTGAAATCCGTTAAACCATTTCTAATTTCATCGCGCACAGCCGCACAGACAAACAGACAAAAATTATAAAAAGTCATTGTTTTGGGTTCTACTACGTTAATACAGACCATCTATATTCGTTTTTCTCATTTATCTTCCATGTTCAGACATCGATCGGTTACAAATTTATTATATATGTATAGATAATAAAAGTTTGTTTCAGACTTCTTTGTAACATCAGTTCATAAATAATGTAATAAAATAAAATTAGAATTACTGTGGTATCTGAAAACGGTGAATGGCTTTAGTTGACTCCCTTTTCCCCTCCATCAACCTCTTTCGGGTTACACAATATGTAAACTACGTAACTTACGCTCGTTTAATTTTTATTTCGTTGTAATCCTTGCGAAATGCTAGACAAAACTCAACACTAAATAAATTTATTAATAAATACACCCAACAGTAACATAGATAGTCCTGACCCTACACAAAAAACGTAAATTACGTGAAGGATTCCGTAGGTAGCATCGTAAATTTTTTTTCTGTATCAATTCGATTCATTTCTTATGGTAGTTTCCCAAATGTATTGGAACTAGTGATCATAGCTTCCAACGCGAGAACTCGAAGGTACACCAGGCTATTAATAGAAAAGTAGCAGCGTTAAAGACTGTGTAGGTAGAAATAAAGTCCGATGTTTTGTAAGAATTCCCAGGTATCGTGGGTGGCATTGATCATTTTTATTCAGGATCTCGCTCCTTTGATACTTCAGCTCTAAATAAATACCCCCACATACACATGAAGTATTGTCACTCAGTATATCAAATACCAAAAGATATGTTGATTTACAATATAAAAGCTGTTAACTAAAACCTTAGTGTCAAATGATACAAGATGGCACGAATTCGCTGAGTACAATGAGGCATCCACTAGTTTTTCCTTTTTCAATCCGTAATGTTGTTTTGTTCCTGGATATTACGGGGTCACAAACTTCCCCGTTTCTGATACAGACGTAAAGTGCATGCGTATTTTAGTTGCTACATATTAGGACTATGGATGTAAATGTTGGCTGAATGATTTAATATTATTAATAAATCCATTACAGGCTATTTAAACACAGCTTGTAGCAATTTTTAAACATGCTGGTACAAGTATGTCGAATTATCCGACAAAATATTTCAATACCATCTATCTGCCTATCAGATGGAGAGCAGTTACTTTGCCTAGCTAGTATAAAAAGTTAAAAAACTATAGCACCTCCACCAATCCTTTTTAACATAGGTTCGAGTATCAACTATCTCTTAGCTTGTATAGACAATGCCATTACAATAAAATACAGTAGAACATATCAAAGCATCAAGGTTTATTTTTATCCTTTACAAAGTGCATTAGTTAGACACTTTATGGCCACCATTCGTGACTACGGCGTGGAGATATCAGGTTTTTTGCCTTTAAAGGTAATTAAATGAATGTAGAACATCGCCAGGTGTATGTAGTGGCTAGTGCCCAAGATATTTATGTTTAAAAAGTAATGGAAACTCCTTGTTGCGAAATGTCAAGTGCTAACGAACTTAAAGGGAAATATTGTGGTAGTTCCAGAATTTATAGTCTCACTTTGGATGGTTTAAGGACTTAAATTAAGGTTGTGTCAAATTTAATTGGCCATTTAATAATTTTGTTTTTGATTTAAGTAATAACTTTGAATATTATTGTAGGTGTTTAAAAATCGGTTGCTTGATGAACGAAGGGCTTTGTGCAAACGTGGATTTATTAAATATATACACCTAACTAACATGCTGCTGAGCACACACCTCCTATATTTGTGAGGGGCGTTTGATCAGAGTCTTAAGTTCCGTTTTCTGGCAAAGGTTAATCCAGGTTAAATAAAATGCTTTTATTTTTCTTCATAATGTTTATCTTTCGTTGTCCATCAGACAATATTTTATACATAAAACCACCATTTCTACTTATTTCGTCACTAAATTCCATCAAAGGATAGGTAAATAAATAAACTAAGAAAAAGCATTAATACCATTTTCTTTTCGCAAGAGATCCTAGGGGATTAAAGTGGTTTGCCAATACTCGGACGGAGGACTCAGAACGGTAAACATCGTAAGGGAACCTGACCTGGTAGAAATAAACCTTGCTTGTTTCCTAACACTCAGTCTTCATAATTAAATGTTGACAAACAATATATCAGCCGCTGGCTTCGTGCTTTAAATGTAACGGATTTAATTCCTTCATTGTAAATTTTGAAACATTGGTCCAAGTTCTGGGTTTTTGTGGGTTTAAAATGTATTTTGAAAAGGTCTTAAATATAGAGTAGGATATTTATTGTTGTGTTCTAACCTAGACTCGCATGTGTGTTAATTATTAACTGTAGTTTATAAATCGTTGTTTCCTGAGTTCCATTTTCAGGTGGAGCAATCTACTTAAGTTCTTCAATTTGAAAGATATGAGATTCAGAGAGTGGAATTCTAGAACATTACGACTTTAAAATCGATACTTGTTTAATGTTAAGACAAAAATAAACTCGATGGCGCTAGTGGCATCCTAGCCTAGTTCTTCGGGATACCAGCATAACATTGTGTTTATACAGAAAATATAAGGCTAAATTACGTTTCATATAAGACAAAATAAATTACCTACTGGGTATATTTAGATAAAATCACAATGTTCAACATACCGGAAAAAATCAATACTATGTGAAGTCCGCTAACCCGCACTACGCACTTAATTGTGGAAGAGGCTCGTGCCCTGCAGTGGGACGTGTATGAGCTGACACAACAGTACAGTACAGAACAAAAATTCAAACAAGTATTTGTTATACCGAGCAACGGGGCACAGTATAACCGAAAGTAAAACAACGCGATACAAATGGGAAATATTCAATTTCCGAATGGTACACCGGAGAGGCGATCAAAACAATCGTCGACGGTGGTTCGGCAATCGTTCAAACTGTGTTTTCATTTCATTTTTCGCGTAAAGCCTGCGATTCGTCTGCTAACAAACGGTCGGCGCGGATTGACGTCACAGATTTGAAGATCCGTATAAATCAGTAATTTGATTACCTGATTTCGACAGGAGATTATGAATATTTCATTCTGTTTACATGCTTGTCACTTCATTATATTTTTTTTAATGCAAAGGTATTGCAAACGTGACAGAAATTAATTACATTACTTGGATTGTATATGTATTGCAGTCATTCAAAATAGGAGGGAAAAGAGAAGAAAGAGTAGTAGTAGAGAGAGAAACGTAAAAATAATATGGGTATTGTGCCTTCATTAACCACACATTATACAAAACTGGACAACAAAATCGCTACTTCACGCTTCTAACAATTAGTTATTATTATAACGATTGATAGTTAAACTTTGTCCGAAAAATAATTATTGAAAAACTATTTGCCGAAAAATATAATTGACCTATTACACCCAATTATTGTAGGTGGGCTGGGGAGCTGGAGATTATATTGTCAGTTACCACCGCCCTACACTTTATGCTCTCCCTTTAGCCCCTTTGCGGCAAGGGGCTGACTACATAAGTAGCTTGTTACCATATGAGTTGTCATCGTTATTATAATTTAACTAGGATAAAATCTATTAGAAGTTTTAAGATTTGTAGCGCGTAAATGCGAAGCTTGCGCCTATTTATCTAAAGGGGAAGACAGAAATGTGATAAGTGATATCTATATTGAGCCAAATAAGAAATAAATAAACAACCAAACCCAACAGTCACATACATAGTCTTAATCTCACACTAAGATCTAGTCTTGTGTTGTGGGTACTAAACTACTAGAGACTTCTCGGTCTCACAAACACCCAGACCCGAAACAAATACCTGTAGCTCACACAAACATTTGTTTCGGTACGGGGATCGAACCCGCCGCCTCTCGCTTCACACGCGGCGGCTAACCAACTACGCTACAAAGGCTGTCTAAAATACATAAATAGATCTAAAAAGAAGCTAATTTGATAAATATTCCTATATAAATATTTTCTACCTAGCCTTATTGTAAGTTAGATGACAATTTTAATAAAAGCACTTTTAATGTTAACTAAGGGTTGCCACTATTGAATTAATATGAAAACGAAATCAGAAGTGAGAAAACAGGAGTTACCCAACTTTGTTACACCACAACAGTAGAAAGTAAGGTAAATGATATACCCATTGATTAGATATCCTTTTAAACATTTGCCTTTTATTAGCTTTGCCTGTATTGTACATGTATGTATAGATAATAGATATGCATAGTATGCATGTAATGGAAACTTTGAACCGGATTTTTGAGCTGAAGTGCTCGAAAATAAAGTACAAAGATTTAGATACACGTCAGATCAATTTCAAATTTTGCACACTATTCAAGGACAAGGATGGGCTATGATAGCCTACTAATTAAGAAAGTAACATTGATATAATGTACCTTGTTAACCCCCTTTGATTTGTTTTAAACATATGTACTAAAAGTTGTCCTGTTAGCAATTTCAAATACAACCCTATATTTGTTTTAGTCCGTATCCAGATTCTGCGCGCTCTTTCAATATTTGACTTTCTGAAACTTCATGCATTACTGTTTAGAATGTCTAAAATAAACGTGTTATATCCAATTGAATATTTGTAATAGACTGATTTAACACAAGATTGAGTGTGAGAAAGAAAACCTAAAACATTAATTTTGAAAAGCTTTGTCAATTTTCTGCGTATCTTCAATAGATGCTTTAGAATCTAAAGATCCAATAAAATGAAAGAAACTTTAGCAACATTATTAACGAAGTGAACTAATGGCACCTTTGCCACTTCAAGGATACTTTATTTTTTCTTTAACCTGTTCTGATCTACCTAGCCAACCCGCACTAGGCCAGCGTGGTAGACTACACGGCCTAACTCCTCTCAATCGGACTCTCAATTTGTAGAGAAGGCCCGTGCTCTGCAGTGGGACATATACGGGCTGGTACTCTTCTGATCTAAATGTATAAATAAGACTTAAAACTCTTAATGAATTGCAGTAACGCTTTCCTAATTGATATTTTATCGGCGCATATAAATGAAAAATTTATTAGGGCACTTTAGGTACTTCATATTTTTACATAGGGGATAATATTGAAGTAAATAAATGACACAATAATATACTTCTCGTACCTTAAGATATAAATATATAATAAATACATATAAATTTGCCATAACGTTTTAATTCGGGGTACCTCTACGGACTTATAAAACCCTATTTCACGTATACATGCATCATTTACAACTTCAATAGATCATGGGAAAATAAACCTTATGATTCGATGGATAAAGGTGGTAATTTACGTGAATTTTTAATGCTATCACGTCCATCAAAAGTTTGTTAACGCACGGCATATCTATTGCATTATTAAAAACGTCTGCCCTCGCATGGTTAAGAGGATTATAACATTAACCATTACAGGATTCAAATACGGCGGGTTAGTTGGAGAATTGAGCAGTTTTAATACATACATACATACATAAACTTACGCCTTTATCCCCGAAGGGGTAGGCAGAGGCGCCACTAGGACACCCACATTTCGCCTTGGATGTTCCGTCCCTCGATGTGATAGGGGGCGACGCTATCGCCATATCGGGCACAAATTAAAAATTACAAAAAAAATACCGTGTTTTAGATTAATAATCCTCCGATAGCCACCGTGGCGCAGTTGGTTAGACGCCTACTGTAAAACGAGAGGCCCCGGGTTCGATCCTTGCACCGAGACAAATGTTTGTGAGGCCCACAAGTGTCTGTCTCGGGCCTGGGCGTTCATGAGACCGAAAAGTCTCTCGTAATTTATGATACCCACGACACAAGACTGAATTGATCTTAGTGTCGGGTCAGAACAATGTATGTAACTGTTAGGTGTTTTTTTCTTTTTTATTTAGCCAAGAAACATTCCGAGTTTTAATTAACTTACACCTATTTAACCTTCTCCTTGGATTCATACTCTCGCTGTAGAGGATGCCCGTGCCCTGCAGTAGGACCTCTATGGGCTGAATTATTATTATATTATTTACACCTATTTATCAAATTTCTTTGTTCCCAACGACCATCTGCTAGTAACTGATATCCAACTCGATACACATGTTGTGAAATACATACCTCTCGCTTTTTGGAATCAAGTTTCAGTCAGTACAAAATACTATCTGGTTACTTACGTAAATTACTATTTACAAATACTATCTATATCTATATCAGCCCATATCATCCCACTGCTGGGCACGGGCTTACTCTACAATCGAGAGAATCTATTGAGAGTGGTTAGGCCATATGTTACAAATACTAGTAATGTTTAATTGTAATGTAATGTTTAATGCTAGTGTTAATTGTTTATCCATACACATGAGTCTAAAAAATCTGAGGTGCGTCGTGTGGTCCAAACCCGCGACCACGATAAGGGATCAAAGTTATTATTACTACTTGATATATCTCCAATATTTACTATACTTCTACGTCAACATGCAATATCCCATCATCCTTGCAAAACTGCCTTCATTCCTAGAAGTCAAAGTTTTTAAATCAGGTCATATAAGTAAGTAATATAAAGAAGAAGATATCTGCATGTCATGTCGGCTTATTAAGAAACTTGTGGAATATTTTATTGAAGAACACAAAGTTTCCAACTTGCGCTTTACTGTAACCGACATCACCAGAGCTGCTTAAAAATCCATTAAAGATTTCCTCACATCGCTGTTCTACTTGCAAAAACATATTAAAAGGAAAGAAAAACGTTTTTACTGAAAGTTCAAAGTTATACTGACCTACCTATGTATGTATTTGATTTCAAAAGTTATTTCATATTGGTTATCCGAAACGTTCTTAACATTTAAAAATGGAAATGAACAATAATATTATAAAATCGTAATAATTAATCATTATCGGCTACATAATTTGTTCTATTTATCCATGTTGGTTAAAATGGTAAAGTTTCAAAATACCGTCAATTAAATATAGAATATCGCCTTAATAATAACCGCGTATTTTCAAGGAAAAGCTTCGAAAATAAAGCAAGACTATTTATCGTATCAATTTCTTAGAAGTTTACATTTTATTCCCTCAATTTAGGCCTGTTTTCGTTCCGTCTATATTTATAACTTGATTTTGTCTGAGCCTCTTATTATCTTAAAATAAAAAGCAGGTATACCTATTCATACTTGAAAACGTGAATTAATAATATTTCTCGGCTTATTTCTTTTATCGCTTTCTTACGTAACAATGAATACCTTGCATGATTTAAAGGTAATATACATATATGAATAAATAATATACCCATCAGTCACATACATAGTCCTGACTCCACACTACGATCGGATCTTGTGTCGCCGGTATCAGCAACTATGAGAGACTATTCGATCTTACAAACACCCAGACCCGAAGCAAATACCTGTGGTTTACACAAATATTTCTCTCAGTGCGGGGATCGAACCCGCGGCCTCTAGTTTCACAGGCGGCGTCTAATCAACTGCTAGGCTGTTCAATAAATGTATGTATACTAATATCATACAATAAAGAATGTTGAATCCTACATCGACTCGATGAAGTGACTAGAGTGCACTTAGTGGTAATAACTGCCTAGACTCTAGAGTATCAACCGGTGACTATCCCGCCCTCACACCGGCCACTGCAACTCCTGTAAGCCAGGATCAACAGTGGCACGCATTTTAATGACACTGAGCATTGAACTATAGTAGTAGTACAACTAGAGGACCAACTGGTGAGGATCGAGTGCCACTTGCAGAACGAAACAGTTTTTCTGGGCTGGTTGTTATACAGGGTATATTCAGACTGCGACCGAAAACGAAGCCGGTTGGTAGTGTTAGTGACTTCAGACACATGCAACAAAAAGTTTCGGCAAAAAAACGTCATTTTTTTTTTAGATTTTTTTACCTACCGTCGTATTTGGGTAAATACATAGTTTTGCTAAAATAATAATGTACAAAATGTTTATTTTTAAAGACCTTGAAATAATACTAATTTCTATGGATTTTATCGCGGATTTGGTTTAATTTTTACATTCATTGCGAGAAACTTGACGGTCTCATAACACTTATAAGCGAATCAAATATTTTAAATATTGATGCGGGTGTTAGAAAAATAATTAAACAAAGCTATTAAAAGAAGTGTAAATACAATTCGCCTCATTAGTCTGAAGCACGTATGGGCTATAAGCTGTAAGGTCCAGGGTTATATCCCAGATTGGGAAATTAATTTAGTGCGTTTTTTTCAAATAGGTCATATGAATTACTGGGGAATAGAAGGTATACCCGGCTAGGTCAATCTTAAGTGGTTCTGCCTACCCATATAAGGAAGTTAATATTGCTGTAACTCAATGTAGAGGATATTAAACGAAATTCTGACACGGAATGGTAATTTCCACCGCTAACTTACAACCAATAAAGCTCAGTTGGGAGTGCTTACGTTCATGTGATTAAGCGTTGCCTGGTTCAAATCCAGGTTTTGGTATAAGAGCTCGCAAAGGGAGGTTTCTTATCATTTTCATTCATCATATCATTATTTATGTATATCATTCAGGAATATTATTTAAATATACTTAGTACCGGCATTCGTTGATTTACCAAATGTGTTTAACTGTTGCTTTACGAAAAAATTACTTGCGTATTTTTTTAAAATACTAATAGGAGTAATTAAAAAGTGATTTTGCTATTTTAAATGGCTATTTCAGCCTACATAATAAGTCAAGCTATGCATAATATCCCGTGGCTGGGCATGAAATTCTTCCGGCATAGGACCTCGATACGCACTTTAGAAAAATAAATAAGTTTTTAGCTGTGTCTATCTTTAAAATGTATTCCCGGTTACTTTAAGTTTATTTGAAGGTCAATGTTTTTGTGCCTGCTTAATTTTGTTTCAGTACTAGAATATTTACAAGGCTTCAGCAAAATTTGCTTTTATTAAGGAATGATAGACATTTATTTTACTTACAAATATCAATATTCTATAGATAACGAGGTAATATAATATAATATTTAAAAAGTAATTTCATTTTATACACATTATATTTTGATGTAGTTTTAATTTTATTTTCACTTTGTTTTATTTCAATACTAAGCCATGCATCCTAACATAAAAATAATTGCAAATATATGGTAAATGATTATAATATATTTTTGCGGAGATATTTCAAATGATGAATAAATAATATCCAATTTTTATTTAGAAAAAAATTAAATCTAGTGTGTACTCACCTGACACTGGGGGGGTATCCAACAATCCTCTGTTCCTTTCTGCGTCTCTTGCACTCACTATCTTTAGCACTTGTATCACGTATAGTATGGTACCGCGGCTGATAACTTTCCAACTGCGAGTAGAGGCGCGCGCGTGGCGCCGGCGACAGGCCGCGCTGCGTCATGGAGTCCCCACGTCCGTCTGCAGTGGCGGGCACAGCCACACTGGCCTCCGACCGACGCTTTTCGTCAACAAACGCTACGCGCGGAGGTTTAGCTTGCATTAGGTTGATTTTCTTTTTTTTCGCCGTGGAGGCGACGTAAAAAAAGTAGCCGTTTCTGTCCATTTTCGGCGCCGTTGCTTTTACCTGTAAGTATTTTAATTCTTTCAGTTAAAGGATTTATTATTTACGGTATTGGTAAAAAAAATATCCGCACGTAGTCAGACGACAAAATATTTTTAGTAGTTCAGATTTTTCGAATTATGGCAATATCAGTCGCTGAGTGTCCTTTTTAATTACTTATTGCGACCCTATACCTGTGCTTATACAATGCATACAGACGGATTTAATGCATTTGGTACATAACGTCTACTATTCCAAGGTAACGCCATCAGGCAATAAATTAAAATCTTTGTTTAGACATCGAACTTAACCCCATTTTCTCTTCTGACTACCCTATTCCAACAGGGCTATGACTACGTTCATAAAAATATAACAAAAATTAAAAAGTTATCCGTGCGATGAAATAAAAAAATTGAAAATCACCATCATAAAGTTTACGAGGGCGATAGTGAAAGATCTTTATGAACATTTTCATTGCACATTTTTACCATTAAACCGCTGGAGCAGTAAAAAGTTATTCGAAAATCGAATATTTTTTTATGAATATCCTTTATATCCGCTTTTTCTGTTTACTGCATTATTATTGACTCGTGCATGGATATGAATGAAGATGCGCCTTTTCTGCAAATGACGCTATTAATTTTAATTTAAAATTGAAAAACGTAGGTATATCACAAAACATTTTTCCTTCCACGACCTCATTACTGTAGGTATACAATCATATTTATTTCACTTCAGACGAACTGGAAAGCAAACAAATGACATATTTATTCATCAACATCGTCGTGAAAGTATCACTACTGAAACCAAATCACCACAGTGCGTGGCTCACCACAACGGATTTTCCACCAGCTACTACTCGTATACGCCAAAGATGCAGTAAATTGAATACTAAAAGACCGCATTAGTACTTTTTCCCAGACAATTATACCCGATAACAATGCCCATCAACGTCCTCGCCATTCACGAAGACCATACAATGTCTCCTCAAAACAACAGCAAATTTATCTCTACCAGACAAACGGGCGGTTTTTGCCACGCCGGTCGATACCGTCAGTCACCTGCTGATAACGCGTTTATGTTTACGTTCGTCCAGAATTTTACCGGCAATTTTAATATCGGAAATTCGAAAGCAAAAATTTTGTACATCTATTTTATTTTCGCTTGATGGAGCATCGTTTTAGCCATGTTGGGGCGTTGCTTTTGGTCAATGGCAAATTAAGTATAGTTTTGAATTTAGGTTAAGTCCGCGATGCGTTCGTAAAGTACCAGACGCGAGAAATGTTGTGGCCAGCTGGTAACAAAACGGACGTGATCACACCTCCATCTTTTCCGAGTTATGTGTGTATTGTTACCGCGCACTTTAACAGTTACTGAAAACAGTTTTCTATTTAATAATGTTATACAAGTTGCACACTTAGAGCAGGAAGAAGCTCAGCGAATTACATGTGGCATAAATGGTATCTCTACTTACATATTATATATTCACATATTAGCGCAGGATTATGTATGTATGTGTGTATGTACCATGATGGTAGTCATGACACCATGAACGAACTATTATAACAATATCCCAGCTTTCCGTTCATCTCAACTAGGCAATCACTCATAATAATATATTTAAAAAACATTATCGTATGAAATATTGACCTTCTCATTGAAATGTAAATAGGTTATATCCACCCCGCATCTATAATCTGACGCAGCCGGACCGGACATCTGTGCGATCAGCTGTTTCGAGTTCAACGACCGCCCACTTAATAACCCTTTATTAAAACATTATTATGATGATAGAGAATATACCAATATTTATATTGTAATGAAATTTTAACCCACTTCAGCTGCGGGAGAGCAATGAAGCGATTCTAAGAAAGTTCTGGAGTGGACGAGGGCGACTTACGAGGAAACTGTGTACTTGTTCGCGAAATAGCTATTTTTTCAGTTCCGATGTTTGAGATAAATAATAATGCATTTGAAAAATAAATATCTGGAATTTGGAGTGAGGTCTTGAGTTATATAACGATATAATAACATATATACATACATTGTGCGATATTTGTTTAGTCTAAAAAAGTAAATAAACAGACGATCGACATTATTATTATGAGTAAATCATTTCAAAATCTATGGAAATAAGTTTACGTTTAACCAATTAAAAAGTCATTTTCATATTATGCAAACTGGATTCGATTTCCTTATTAGAAGATGTAAGCAAAAAACAAAGGGTAATTTGTATAATAAAGCTAGAGAAAATAAATAAAAAACATTTTCAGTTGTTTAACACACTCCACACAACGTTATACATTGCTTGTCCAACAGCGTTGACCCTTATAAAATGCGCAAAGACACCGCAATGGATATAACTCGCCTTCCCGCCAATTCACCTTTGTGCCGGAATCGCAGATGAATAGGCATACGAATGTGACACATTGCTACTCAAACTGACCAACACCAGGTAATTATAACTAATTAAAACATCGATGTAAGCGTCCGCCTTAGGAATTTAAAATATAGAGGGAGCGCTGTCATACATGTCTTGAAACCGTATATTTTTTTGTTCTTTATCTTGGTAGCACTGCCATATTAGTGAAAATTGAGCTAATTATTTTACAACAATTACTATAAATAACGTTGGTAACCGAAATCATATTTAGTTATTATCCGTCTAAAATGAAATTGGGAGGAATTCAATAGCTAGCCCTAAGGTATTATTTTTATTTTCCTTTTCAAATAACTTGTTCATGTTGGACAACCTGTCAAATGTCAGCCAATAAGGGGGCAGAAAAAGGTGACCCGGCATCACTATTTTTAAGGTCTATCTAAACTAAGAAGTTCCATTTGACATTGGGAAATAGGGATGCTGTCAAATAAATCGGTTCTTACAATATCCGATTATTTAGAGATATCGATAATATTTGTTTGTATTTCTTAATCGATTACAGTTTATATTTTCAGTTTACATCATTTCGTTTATTTTTTCATGAACATTTTTATTCTAATGAGACATCAACAATTGCATGTCACTTTACTATTTAGGAACAAAAGGAGTGATTTATCTATTACTAGCGGCCCGCCCCGGCTTCACCCGGGTGCAGACACTTTTTCGAGTCCAGTCCACATCACGCACATGCTTATGAACACATGATACATACATACAATACAATACATATACTCCAAAGTGAGGAACCTCCTCACTATGTGTGGCGTATCCTACAATACTGCCTTCATTTCCATTGTAATATCCAAATCTATTAATTAATGATAAATTAATTCATATTAATATTATTATTTCACTATTTATTGATGTATGTTCGTTGACAGCATACCTATTATTAGCTGAAAGTTCAGTATTTTTAAAACTTAAAAAACATCTTTTTTATATCTGCTCGATTATTTAAATATTTTTACCGATTATGCGTATACAAATGCATTTGAATAGTCTCGACTCTACCGGTAAAAGACCTAACGAGGTGACTTTGTAATGACGTCTAGAAAAAAAATATGTTGTTTAAAATGGTTATTTTGCTTTATTTAAAGAATTCTAGTTTAAATTTAGTGATTATGGTTTGTATATCTAGTTATAAAATAAGAATAGCTTCATAATTCCATGGATTTACGGAAAGTGTTATTGAAATTGTGTGGGTTACGTCTGCACAAAGTTATTTACGTTAAAAGTATGAAACGTCAAATGGAACCTGTTAGTTTAGATAGACTATATTTACATTTTGAAGAACCAGCGCTTCCTCTATATCATAAATACTGTAAGCCGTTCGCATGTAATTCAATTATCCTGAGCTGTGAGTTTGTAACGGATTTAATATAACTTGATAACTCGCGCGTAAAGTGGTGGCTTAATACTATCAGAGACGGTAGGTGAGTAACTTCCTGTATGATTGAGGTCACATAAGGTCGGGAAAAGTGGAAAAGATTATCGGCCTTATTCATAGATAGATTTAAAACCTATTTTAGCTATCGAATGTTTTGTTTTCTTCGCTCAAACTGAATTCTAAAGTCGTTCGAAAGAGACAAAACATTCGATAACTAAAATAGGTTTTAAATCTGTCTATGAATAAGGCAGTATAAATACTGGGCATCCTGGCACTGCCCCGGTTAACGCCTGGTGGAAATATTTTCACTATTCTGCTTAAGTAACGTGGCTTCTAATTACGTGTTAAATATAGGTCACGATCAATGGCAAAACTGAAGCCTATCATTCATCATAACACATTGAAACATTAATTTCAAATGGGACAGCTTGGTTATGTGTGGCTTCTCTAGATAATTAAAAGCCATTTAATTTACTGCACGCATTAGGTCAATTAGTCGTAGGCTTTACATAACATCGAGGAGGGTTCAGAGAGACAAGCAGATACGGATCTACAAAAAAATCCCATAAAGTAAATGCAAGACCCAGTGACACAACAAAACAGACACAGACCAAAAGAACCCTATTCGTGAATCTAGGCCAACAAGTTGTAAGAGCGCTGTGTCTCCGTGTGCAACTGTCAACTGCGTTGATGCTATCGCGGTTTCGCCCGCGGCGTCTTTCTGAATGCTAACCATCCGTTCAGCTCGCAAAGGCCGTATCTACTACATCTGCAGCACACACATACCACTTTGACACGACACTGCCCGAAGGTATTTTTCTGTGCAATTTAGATTAACGTCTAGCCGTTTAGTGTCTAACAAAGGGGGCTGTTGAGCTGGTTATGGGATTGTTGTTGGTAGTGTTTCAGTTGTAAAATTTGGTGTGTGCGTGATTTTATTACATTTTACAGAATACGTTTTTGGAAAAGGTCTTGGTTAAACTGAGTATATGCTGTGGTTGATTTTCTTAAAGTGACAAGGAAAAAAAGTAATAATGCGAAGATTTGATTCAATTCCTGGTGCACATTTGTTTTAGATTAAAAAGTGATAGCATCACCACTTCATTTCACTGACACGGACCTTTTAATGTTTCGTGACTATCATATACTAGCAAACATGATCTTTCCATCCAAAATATCTCAACAGAACCTAAACTAGGTAGTGTAGGTTCCGAGGAGGAACCTCAGAAGGAAAAAGAGGAAAGAGAGGGGGGGAGGGGGGGTGAAAGACATGTTAAATAAAAGAGCGAAGCAGCTATAATTCCTTTTTCACTACATATTACAAACGATCTTATAATTTGTTAGATGTAATACATATATATGTTGTGTTCAAAATATTATTTATGGAAGTTTTTTGCGTCATAAACCAAGCTCGAAGCTCACTTCGACTCTGTAGCTACTTCAGCAGCAGCTGGAGCCACCCCCATCGTTGGGCCTAGGTGACTCACGGAGAAGGTGCTGACGCACGTGGCATCCCACACCAGCCACTTTCCTCAGAGCCAAGGCAACAATGCGAGACCATCAGGCCTTTTTCCGTCGGTGCAAATTCAACCTAGGGACTGAAGCAAGTAACGCACGATTGCGGACTTGATAGCTCTACCCGAACAACGGAACCATTGAGAGCACTGTACGCAGTTTTATTGGATTGATATATGGCTGAGTACAATTGAATTGTATGAAATAATTACAAAAAAATATGATAATTAAGAACCTTCCAGTTCAATCTAGACTTTTTCCTCGAGTGTTGAAGGAACACAAAATTACGGTTCAAAAGATTTTCTAAACAATTAAAGTGATCTCAGCAAAACTCGCTTTGTAAGTTCTTAAGGAAATACTTGCTTCCATTCATGACAAGTGAGAACACAGACCCAGTACATAAGTTAACTTTTACAGTGCATTTATTGGTTAGGGACAAACAATCGGAGCTATTGTGCGAGTCCAGAGTTCAGTGGTCGAGCCCTCCACGGGATTACTGGACACTGCAAATACTTTCAGAGGACATTGAAGGCGTTTGCAGCGCTTGTTTACACTTGAAAATGAGATACTCAAATCTACTCCTACTGATAACAAATTGTAATTGAGAACGTACAACAACGAAATGAAATGAAATGAAATTCGTTTATTGGTCACGTAGGTAATTAATTAGCTCTTATGACAAGTCAATACACCTAGTACTTATTTTCTATTTACAAGATATTTGTTATAATATTTATTACTATTTTATGGTAATTTCTTTTTTGTTTCTAAGGAAATACATTAATTACGTTAAGTCTAAGTGTGCTTTCTACATCTGCCAGCTCTTATCCTACACTTAAATGGGATTGCCGCGAAATATTTTAGCTATTGACACAATATTTATTTTGTTTTCAGTGTATTTTTTATTGTACGTAATAATCAGTTAGACAGTGAAATATTTCACTCACTTTCATGTATACTCTATTTTTTATATTGCAGTGGGAACTGTGCTTATCATAAAGTGTACACGTCACTATGTCACGCTAGTTTAAAAATATCAAAATTATTGTGATCGAAATTACATTCTTTGTTGAATTGCATATCCATTACATTTCACTTTAGAAGATTGTTTTCAAACAAGATTCATTTTTTTTCTTATTACAGAAGTTATTTTGTCTTTTTCATGAAAATGCGTTTTAACCCTAACATCGTAAATAACATGAACAACAAGAATGTACGTTTGAACCCCGCGAACTTGTACATTAATAGGTTTATAATAAAGTCTGTACACAGTGTATAATTGGGCCGAAGTTTCCTTAGGAAATTATAGTTTCCGTAATTTTAAGGTAATAAATTCAAGATTGATAGTGTTGTGTATTGTTGCAGACGTGTAAGTGGTAATCAATATGGGCCTACGTAACAGGAGAAGGCCTGAGATAGATCATGTCAGAAACTATGTTTAAGAATATGTTTTATACGTACCTACATATCCAATTATCAGTGTTACTGTCACAATATAAACCAATTATTTACATTTAGAACATAACTCACTATTAGTAAAATCTAGCCCAAAATAAATACGCTCAGGTAAAACAAGTTGAGTCTTTTAATTTAAAACATTTCCTTCCATCCCATAATGCATTCACTGTAGCGTAGGGAAGCAATTATGAAGGCTGATATGTTTGTATCGAACACCGAGAGATAATTATATGTTGCCAATCAATACTCTGTCTGGACTGCATTCCATAGCTAGATAAAAACAAGATTTAAATATTTAGACGGTACTGTTCATTGAATTTGACCAAAACCGGCCATTTCACAAGCGTGCTAGACTGGAACTCTACTGACATAATCGTACACTTTTCGGCTTCCCCTAGGGTACCGGAAGGGGAACTTAACAGCTTTCCTCTCATTTAAAAAAGGGGTCATGAAATGGAAAGAGATCGCACGTGTGTGCGGTTTAAAGTCAAGTACACAAATTAAATAAATCTCTTGTAACCCAAGGATTTCATGGATGCATGCACTCTGGAGAAGCAATTAAGCGCCCTGCGAAATTATGTCGAATGGCGACATATTTGCCGTGTCGAGTCTGTATCTGGACGAGATCACTCCACAGATCACTCTTATATCTATAATCAATGTAATTTCATAATATACAGGGAAAATTACCTTCACTTATTTCAGTGCCGCCTCACTGAAATAAATCATTGTTGTCCTAGAAACTAACATTGATTGTTATAAGAAACCTGAATCAAGTAATAATTATCAATTAGGCGGTATTAATGGAGTAACGAGGGAATGCACCGACACAGCGCAAGCTGTATGCTAATGCATTTGTTGCGTGACGGCGCCCTCGCGACGAGAGGAGGGCAATGAGCCTTCAACTCACTGCGCGAGGGCTGCCCCGCGATTGGCTCACCTCCTTCCTACTTATAGTACCCTAGTATTTTAGTTATATTGTTGTTACCTTACCACGCTAATTAGTACTGTTTTAAGATTAAACAACTTATATTTGTTTATTTTATTTTATTGTTAACTGTACACATTTTTTAATTTTGATTTGTTGACAATTTGATGTCCTTTTTATATTCAAGTTATGGAATTAATTATACAGTTTTACATGTTGTATTTACATGAGAATGAAGTGGTTGGCGTAATGGACTAGTACTTACCTATGTTTTTTCGCGAGATAACGCGAACTGAAAACTTAACCGATAGTTAATGTTTACCATCACGTATTAAACGCCATAGGCAAATCAAATTTACACAGCATATTTATACAAATGATTAAATATTACATAAAAAAATTCACAAATTCAAAGATGAATTCCTCTCTTAAATACAAATTGATGATGTACAAAAAATATATTGTTGACTTCTCACACGAGGCAGCCCTGTAACGGCAATAAATCAGATGGGTGATTATGTAAAATGTCCAATGAACGAGCTTGCCAACTGCTTACGTGGAAAATGAAATATTAAATGTTACACCGACCAATTTGAGGATTTTTTCAATTTATTAATTATCATAATATATTTACTTAATTTAAGTAAAATATCGAGGTATCTGTGTTTTCATTATTGTATTATTAAGAGCAGACTTAATATGTGTGTCAGTACATGTTATTGTAAATATATTGTCACTTATAGATAATAAATAAATAAAGAGTAGCAAAAAACAAGTAGCGAACCCGATGGTAAATGACCACCTTTACCCGTGTCTATTACACTCAGGGAACAATAAGTAACGCACCTATATCGATAAGTTTTCTTTGAAAATGGAAAGTTTGAAGAAGAAAAATATAATGATAGTCTAATTTTCTTAACTATTTTTGACGTTGACATAGCAAACTAACCTGATCGTAAGTTTAATGCTATCGATATGTAATATCTTAACATAATTATGCAAGCCTGCTCTAGACCAAATACACGCAGGCTAAAACCGAAACGCGATACCCTTACGTAGATAATTACTCTTCTACCATCGTATACAGCGATTACTTTGATCTTGTCATCGGAAACATGGCTTTCTTTAAACTGAACATTTTGAATACTCATTAACATCCAAAGCTATAAGGTGTGAGCACAAGCGTAGATTAAAGCAGTTTTCTAAATTTTGATTCATTATAAAACAAAAATTGCATTGCACAATTTTCACAATCGCCTAGTTATAGCTCAAAAATATATAAAGACTGATGTAAACCGAGTGCATTTTTTGTACCATCTACATTCAAAGTTAGGTATGTTAGTCAACATTTAATAACACGAATTTGTTTGATAAAAACTGAAAACTGAAAATAATGCTGAATACGTAAAATGAAGAGCAAAGTACATAAAACGAGAGTTATAACTGTATCTTATCACTGAGGCTGTAGTCGTACTTAAAAGAATCGCTGGAATTATGGGATATACTTTGTACTAAATTGGCAGGCCTTTGATGTTTACTTATTAAAAAAATATGAGACTTAACTTTTCGTTGCAATAACGCCGCCTTGTTTGCGGTACCGGCAATATTTTCTGCGCAAGCTTTTATGTTTATATCCAACATACACTCCGAAATATTAATGACCAAAATTTTATTTTTTACTGTCGAATAAAAAATAAATCTTCACCTTTTTACCGCTACCGCTTCTAGAAAGTTCTTTTAAGGTAAACATGTATATTCAGGCTTTTCGAAACGTTATCTGTTTTCTATACTTACACCAATTTGTGTTGATTAATACATAGAATATACATATATTATACACATATTTTTCGTGTATTTATTCATGGAAATTATATGTTACTATGGTATTACAATCAACAATCGTTTAAGTATCTTACCTATTTAAATAGATCCTTAGTACAAAATAAAAATGGCGTGGACATCGAATTACAATAATTAAAAACATAATATAATGAAAACGGTACACCTATTATTCCATACTTTAAAATTTACAATTCCATTTTTTACCGACAACCATTTTGTTAAATCTAAACAATAAGGTAATTTAAAAATATTGCTTTAAAGCAACATCCATTTTAAAACATATCCAATTTAAAATAAGGAATTTATTTCGTTTAAAATTCAAATCCGACAACAATACAGCAAGTCATTTTCCGTTGTGAAAGGATTATATCTTTAATTATGAATTCAGTTTTTACCGCCGATTTTAAAATTTCAGTAAGACATTTAATTATGTCATGTTACATTTGTGGTTAATTATTCGGGAACAAAAAGCTAAAAGGGTTTCTTCAAACAGTTTCTTGTTGTGATCGAAAATAATAGGCTCGCGTCATTCTCTTGTGTCGTGAAAAGACGGCTTTAGTGGCGTAGTTGGTTTCTACGCGTTATATGCAAGACCGCAGATTTAATCCCCCTTCGAGACATTTTTTTGTGAGATCTCCAAATATTATTTCAGGTTGGGATGTCTCTGTTATTCAAGATACATTCTTACCGTGAAGTTTTGTTTATTACTGCGATAGTTTGATCCGTGAGGAGAAAACATGCTTTGTTACAAAAATGTAGTTACATTGTTTAATATTCTTATTTCTATTTAAACCGTCAAATATTTAGGTTGTTGATTCACCAGGGCCAATGGTATTCCGGATTTTGTACCTGAACCGATTTGCACTCTTTTCCGTAATCTTGTATTGTACAAGATATCTATTTTAAACCGAAATTTTATTACATTATGTTATTGAACAATATTCTGTCTATTATATTATAGTCACTTAGGTTTTCTTTCTTGCACTATTTAAAATGGACAGTAATTAAATAAGATATACCTACGTTAAGTAATGTAAAGCAATAAACATAAATATGCTTCCCTTTTAGTTCTCCTTGTTACATACATACATAAACTCACGCCTTTACTCCAGAAGGGATAGGCAGAGGCGCCACCAAAACATCCATATTTTGCCTTGTATGTTCCGTCCCATGATGTGATAGGGGGCGAGCCTATCGCCATATCGGGCACAAATTCCTGACTCCAGGTTGATAATGAATAGAAAAATCCAATATCATTTTGCCCGACCCGGAATTCGAACCCGAGACCTTTGTAATCGTACCGTCATACAACTACGCCACCGAGGAAGTCTTTTCTTTATTATTTTGTCTTCCTGAATTGTATTATAAAGACACTAATTAAAATAGCCATTTGTAAATTACTAAATCACTGGCATTTGCTTTGAATTGACGTACCAGACCAAATAGCACCTGATATTATTAAATTCTCACAGATTTACGCTTTCATTACCCATTTGCAGTACTAATTGAAAGGCCATTGTTGCAACGTACATCGATATTGACTATCGGCTTATTCATATGGTGGGGTAAGGCGAAATTAATAATTTTTCCGTTATGAACATTTTACAGCATGTTGATGTATCGTATTTGTTTTGTTTCGATAGGAATCGAGTTTTGGAATATATACTTTTGGAGCTTGTAACATTTAAACAGGTCGAATTGATAATCGAATTTTTGAAGTCGATTAATTATGATGTTCACAGTTTTTCAACATTAGTATCTTTCAATAAATTGTAACCAATCACCCAATCTATAAGTAAGTATCTCCACTTGCTTATTCGTGAAACATTCCGGCTCTATCACCTGTACATTTAAGTAGAGCTAAGTGATTTCACCTCATACTTAATTGCTTTAAGTTACGCTAATAACTTAAGTACACTTAGACGTGTGCATTAAGTGCAAATGTAGGAAACGTCTGTATGAAACACGCGAGTAAATTTAATGCACGATCCACGCTCTAAGTGAAGATAGATGGTTCAAGCTATCGTTTGGCATGTGCTTTAGTATATTATTCTACATTAAAAAATATTTGTTGTTAACTTATAAATATATTAACAGTGATGGTTCAACCATTAAAAACCATACAACAGCTATAAAATAAAAATAATAATTATTCAACCATAAAACAGCTATAAAATAAAAATAATAATTATTCAACCATAAAACAGCTATAAAATAAAAAAAATAATTAGTGTAGTCTTTATTTCTAAAAAAATGCAGATGATACTTCAAACTCCTATACATTTCTCAAATATTTTTGCGTTTTTATTCGACATCTTAGTTTGCTATGCTAACTATTGAAAACATGGTTATACCACTACCTAAATCACTAAAAAAGCGTAACTTAATTTGCAGTTTAGACTTCATAAATAATGGGCAGGCTCAATCGCGGGTAGCTTCACTGTCTCACGGAAAGGAAATGACAGAAATATCTCGACTAAAGACATACTGGGTTGATTAAAGGTTGTAGCCAATTAAATTGTTGTCGTGTGTGACGTTTACATTGGCAGTAAGGTTAAAAAGGATAGTATAAGCGCTGAAAATACTAATGGGTATAACTGTCATCCGATGTCTGCAGTAGAGGCCTAGTATTTGGGCTGTTTTATGAACTGCAGTGACAATTTTCTTTAAAACGAAGGTACTGTTAGATCCATGCTATTATATTGTTTCTATTGGAACTGGTGGCCTATTCAGCTCCTATATACTAGATTCTCCTGTAAACTACACTGTCCGCAAGGCTTAACAATTTTTATGCTACCTACATAAAAGTTTGTTGTAATATGTCCGGTTAAAAATCAATAGCAATAACGTAATGCCTCCGCGGGGTATTGTAAGTGCCCCTCGATTGTTGTGACGTACGGACACAAAGAACCTAAAGTATTAATCTTCTATTGCTCGACAAGCTGTGGATTAGGGCCGACCCCTGGTGTTTGCATCCTGGTTCAATTCCCTGCTGTGTCCCGTTGTTGTTGTTCGTGATACACTGCTGAAGCAAACGACGAACGAAATTTGGCAATACAGATTCGTTTACATAATAATTAGTTATATATATAAGAATTGTCAGCGGTGGATATGCATATGTATATTTGCAATATTGTGGAAAAATATTTAGCTACGTCACGTAATTTACAGTAGTTTATGGCAACATGGCCTTACTGTCGGAATGCCGGTTTGGAGACACACATAAATTTTTAAAATTCGATGTACGAGGAATTTCCCACGATTTTTTTTTCTTGGTGATGTTTTGGAAATTGATGTTTGCGAAGTCATGGTAAAAAAAGATGTCATGAGCAATTAGTAATGTAAGGAGAAATTAAGCTAAATAGTTTATTTGATTCATAATTTATATAACATTTTTAAATAATTAAATAAGAGTAGCGCAGTTACAATCACTACGCAACAGTATGTCACAAAGAGTAAGGAATCACCCTAAGCAGTGCTTCCCTGCTTTCTATAAGTGATTTCTTTTATTACTAAGCACGGAAAAAAACCTAATATGAAAAATCCATAAGGAGTGAGAAGCGATGTTTTACGAGTGCCGGTTTATGGTGTCGTCAGAAATTACAATTGAATTAATGTCTACCGCGGTGGCTATCGCTCGTAAAAACCAAGATGTGTGACTTTTATTATTACGTAACCCGTACCAGCTTAGACAGATAATACACCCAGCAACACATGGTCCTGACCCTACGCTTATATACCATTATTTTGGTCTCCAACACCCACAAAGAAATGTTTGTTGGCCAAACAAACATGTCTCAGTATGGGTATCGAACCCGTGAACTCTATCAATTGCGCCACCTAGGATTAAAAAATAAACCTTACAAAGTTGTCTTTTATGGAATAGGAGACAAAGGAGACTACGAAAATTTTAGTGCTGAGCAAAATTTAGGTTCCACATTACATGAACAATATACAATAAAAATAATATAAATACACTCATTCTAATAGTATAATTACCTAATTAAAAAATAATAATTTTATTAGTGTTATGTACGACTTGGATACATTTTATATTATAATCGGTAACGATGCGACCTTCGATTTCTACTATTCAAACCATTGACCGATCTGTCTTGTTTACTATTTCTTTTCATTATACTGTACAATAAAGAATGATAAAAAAATAAAACATCGCGATATAATTTCGCTACCAAGAGCAATTCACGCGCGGCGGACGAGCCGTGGCGATGCCATCGTTTTTATTTCATATTTTTCAAGCACCACTTCATGTTGGAACTGGGCTTTTCTGTGGTGTTTTGACTGTTTATTTTTATCATAAATATTTTAGCCTCAGTAGTAGGCTAGCAGTGTTTGTAAACAAACCAACATGCTGAGAAGGTTGTGAGTAAATTTTTACTACTTTGCCTGCCTTTGTGGTTGCTTAGGCTCAAGCTACATCATTTTTCCACCATGTCGCAGAATCGTTTGGTGTGCTGACATAACCCTTTCGGAGTAGGCTTTTTCTTACACCACGTTGGTCTTATGCGAATGGTAATTGACTTGGTAGATTTTACACAGTTTCGAAACTGTTAGAGAACAGGTATGCAGGATACCTCTGAATATTTGTGTTAAACCGACACTTAACTAATCATAGAAAGTAGAAACATAACTTTGATAAGTTAGCGGCCCTGGGTTTGAAACCGCGTCTCAAATTTGATTCCTAGTAAGAGCAATTCACTTCATTTTTTTTTTTCATAAAATGTGACATGACATAAGATTAGTTTATGTCCTATAAAAGACATCTTCAAGTTTCATTTAAAAATCTACTTACAACATTCTAATTAAAGCATCTAGTAAAAGCCCTGAGATGACACAAATTACCACTACTTAGAAAACAATCTGACGTTAAAACCACATCTTAAATTAATACAGAATAATAACAGAACTAAAGGAAACGCTAAGTAAAATATAAAGATGGGAACTATTTTTGTAATAGTGAAAGAAATTAGCTCGAGCAAATATCAGATAGGGGAGCGCAGAAACTTCGCGAGAACTCTTAACTTAGAGCAAGCGTTAGAAGGGAGACCGTTCTATAAGTTGCGAGAGAATATTTTAATTTCAGCGAGGGCACCTGATAATGCAAAAACCTATGCTTGAATGTATATTCAAAGTTAGGTTTTATTTACCATAAAGTTGAAACACCCCAATGAGATTTTGGTATTAAAGATCAGACAAAAATATAAAATAATAATAATAATAATAAAATCTCACGCGGTAACAGGCTAGGATAAATTATCCCGTTTTTTGAATGAAATTAATGGGTAAGCTGTGCGTGGCAGAGGGCGGGGGGAAGGGTATACTTGTTCCGGCCGGCTGTATTTGTATGCGAACCCGCGGCCTTTCGTTTCGCAACCGGCGTCTAACCAAGTGCGCCACAGAGGCTATCAGTATCACATAGATGACAGTTTTTTTTTATGGAGAATTGACTGGATAATTGAATTTAGTAAAATTTCATGTTCATGACAATTTTACCACATCTGAGAAACAATTTGTTCAGACAGTACAAGTGGCGGATCTATTTCTTGTTCTTTGTATGGCCGACGTTTCGTGCAGAACAAAAACTATGGTTCATAATTGATTGAGGAGCATATCACTCAGGGATATCGGGGAACATTCGCTAACTAACCACAGACGTTAGTTTTTGTGACCAAAACTTTTCTCATAAGGTGTATGAAAACATTAAGGTACATCAAAATATATTATTTTTATACTGTATTTTAAATAAATAATAGGTTGTATATTCGTACGATTAAAATTTGTAAAATATTTTAAATAATTCCTTTTTTTTTCATTTTAAATAGTATTATATTGCCGCCAAGAAAATAATAATGTATGTAAACAGTATAGTAGACCTACGGAAAAATTATGAAAAATCAAAAATAAATATTTGTAGTCCTCGGAGTTGTTATGAATAAATTATTTAAATATAAATAGGTACCAGAAAATTGTAGAACATAGTAAAGGAAGAGTACATTAACGATATTTACTTCAATTGACTATTATTAATTACACAATAAAAATATGAATTACAATATGAAAATCTCAAAATTTGGCATATTATATTAAAATTTAGATTGAGCCAAAACAAACAAGGCACCGCTCTTTACGAAATCATAAAATTGAAGAAATATTTACTAAGCACTTTTTGCTTAAAGTAATTACTGTAATAAGTGTTCCTTTTAGAGAAAGTTCTTAGTGATAGTTTATGAGCTTTTTATGTTTTATTTTTTTCAATATCGTTTTATTATGGCAGCTTTGAGCTTAAATAAAATTTTATTATTTTATTATTTATTTATATATCTACCCTGATTGGTATAAAAGCTTACGCCATTTTACATCACAGTCCGGGAATTCAAAAAACGTTCAGTCATTTGCATACAAACGTCATGATATTGTATAACTACCGGCACGGATCTTGAGCGCTGGCCGTTACTTGCGCAAATGTCGATTTTTGGGTCTCTTTAGAGGTAGATGAAGAAGGCGGGCGGGGGCATTATCGCATCGGCCAGTGATTGGTTCACTACGCAACGCCATATTGTTGTTATGCCTAATTCATTCATTGCGTTTGTTCAATTCATTCATTTATTTTGTCCTTAAGTTGACGATGCGCAAAGCTATCCCCACTCTGTCGCCGAGTGCTCAAGATCCGTGCCGGCGGTTATACCTAATATATATTTTTACTGACAGGTAGAGTATCCGTCGATGATAGGTAACAACACCAGTCGGCACAGTTATGCCGTCCGGGTCGAAACTAATAACCAGGTGGTTTCGATACTATAACTAGAACAGTTACCATAAATTTGCCGAATCCTAAATCTAAGTTATGTACCTTTTTTTATAGCTTAGGTCCGGCAAACGAGCAAACAGGTCTTCTGATGGTAAGTGATCACCCGCCCATGAATATCCACAACACTGGATCATAGATGTGTTGCCAGCTCATCAATTAGGGAGGAGAGCGGGAAGAATGGAATGAAGAAACGGGTTGGGTAACTGGTAATCTCACTCACCGAACGGAACAGAACGGAACTTTTTGATTGATTTCGTTGCGGGTTAAAGACAAGTTAGACATTCCCGGAGACTCGCTGAGCTTCAATGCTCAGTGTCATTAAAATGCGTGCCACTGTTGATCCTGGCTTACAGGAGTTGCAGTGGCGGGTGTGAGGGCGGGACAGTCTCCTCACCGAACGGAACCCAACAGCTTAGTTGTCGCTTCACGTCAATTTCCTGTTCCTGAGACAGTGGTATCGCCCCGGACGAGCCTGCCCATTCATGCTGAGTCATGCCTGACAACAGCGTAGCTCCACCACTTTCAAACCTAGAGCGTCTCATTATAATCTGAGGCCAGTATGTCTATAGCATCTTGATGCAAAAGGATTCCGGATTAAAGCGTCACTGTATCATATAAATTGCCGCTATTAATAACTCATAATCATTTATATTTCTATCTCTTTCATGAGCAAAAGTCCGAAAGAGGAGGGTATATGATTCACCGGGTGAGACTGCAGAAATCCATTGCATTGTCATAAATCAACTAAGGAAACAGCTAATGGATGATGCGTGATCAATATCTTAATTATGTTGTGGCGATTTATTGACGGTTAAAGATGCGTAGTGTATCTTAACAAGTTGCTTCAAGGATAATGACCTTAAATTCTCGGGTGTGTATTAATTTTGTATTCTTTGTAACTCCTTTCAATAGCACCGTAGCTTATGCGGTTATTACATTTCTAAGTATATTAAATAGCGTATGTGGTAAATTAATAGAAGCCACGTACAGAAAATGGAGTCCGTAATTTGTACACCAAAAATCATTGAATTAACAGTACGTATCAATTAACGGTTAATTAATGATACAGCTAATGGATAATGTAGTAGGCACACATATTATTATTGGTTTATTTCACGGCATCTACTTAATTAAACTATGATCCACAGATTTAAAAGCCGGCAATACAATTTATTTTTATTCGGTGATGTGAGTGTTCATAGGCGGTGTTGATAATTCTTATCATACGCAAAATGCTTAAGGCTTCAAAATAACTCCAAGTTTCACAATCATTGAATAACTTACACAAGCCCCTCAAACATTAGCAAATTAACGAATTGCGTCAATCGTCGCCTCGGCAAATTCTGAAGGATGTTGCAATAACAAAATGTAAAGCCAGCATCTGTCACGTAACAAATCAACGTCTGGAACACATGCCCCAACTTATAATTGGCGTGGATGTAATCAACAAGACAAACTCTGATTAATTAAACAATGTCGCAAATTAAACATCCGCCGATGAAGAATAAACGAGGGGTCCAAGGAAGACGGATACGGGTGTGGGATGCTGACGGTATATTTGTCACTAATTTGATATAGTTCTGAGTTACTGCTATCGCACTTCCTGTGACAAATCTTGTAAAAAAGTTGTATTTTGTGATAAAATTAATTCAACGTTTCGTGATGGTATGGCGGAATTTAAAGGTTGACTGATAGAAAATGCATATGGTATTAATTCCTTTATACAAATAAGTTTAAATTTAAATCAATTGAATAACTATGTAGGGCGTTCTTAAGCCTCGTGGTAATATTGTGCATTTTGATAATTTCTACGCTTCGGACCTCTTTCAACTTTGTCGCTTGCCGGGTTTGCGGCTAAAGCCAAAAGGAATCTAAATCATAGGGCATTAGGGTATGTTTGTTATATCGAAAAAGTGTGAAATCGACAGCTATTAGCGCCATATGGCAATATCCGCAGGTGGTGCCAGATAATAATCAAAAGCAGAGTTGTCTATTTACTTTGTTTTCCTCCTCAGATATTGGTACACATTTACAACGTCATTTTTATTTATTAAATTGCCGTTTTAAAATATTAATAAGCTTATTGATTTTTCTTTAATACTGTTATGACAATTAGTTGTAAAATGATGATAAGAGCAGGGCAATCGATATAGAGAATCAACCGGTAAGATAATATGGTAATCCTCGCATAATCCTCCAATAATTGAGGTATCCACCTCAATTATGCCGAACATATGCTGAATCTGAAATGCGATTCATTTGCGTGGGTCACTATACTGGATTTTTCACCATGGTTTAAGACGGTAGCAGTCCGGGCGGATAATAAAATCGTACTTACAGCATTAGGATCTCTAGAAATCTCACTGAACCAAATACAACAGCTGTTACTTCAGGGTGACGCAGATATGCAGGGAATGTGTATTTATAAATAAAATAAATATACATTCACATTATAATGTTTATCGATTAATTAATTAATAAATAAATTAGCAAGTATAAATGAAAATAAATTAATTGTATTGCGCATTAAGATTTTCATTTTATTTGCGTTCCTAAATGAAACTTCATGTATCAAAATGAGGGGTCGACTGAAGGAACGCTAACTCGATAAAGTCCCCCAGACGACGCCCAACGGTGGGAGATTTATTAATCAATCTCCTAAACGCGTTTTAACTGGGCAAATTGAAAAATTATGCGTCTACGTCTATGCTCGCCCCTATTTTTTTAAGTTTAGGGGCGATGCGAGCCCTCAGAATGTTTTGATGATTCTGTTACAGTGATTTTTCATTTTATTTGATTTTCATAACCAATGTGGCTTGTGGGTGATACATTTGATATGATTTATCTGAATATATGTGGTGTGAATAATTACGTGATTTTTATGCAGTACAATGAATGAGCAAAATGGATGGATGACCTAAGGAAAGTTGCAAAAAGTCGTTGGATGCAGGCTGCTTTCAACCGGACTCTGTTAAATTTTTTCAGGTAGGCCTATTTACACATATCATGCCGCAGATTATCTAATTACACTTTTCCTTTCCAATTTAAATTGACGATGAAATATGAATACCTAAGCTCAATTTGATGTATCACTTAACACTACTGGAAAATGGCCTTTTTCATATAGAAAAACTAACGAAAACACAATTCAAAAAACTAACAAGAAAAATAAGTAGTAGTTATGTAACTAACACAGTTATCCATGGTACTTAACAGGTACGCAGATATGTGTAAACTTGTAATTGTCACACCGTATCATTAAGTTAGAAATCGATTACTGCAAGCGGTGATGATAACCAACTATTAAACCGACCGCCGCGCCGCGCCGCGACGGGGTCCCAAATTTTGTTACACGCATGCTAAATAAATTGTATAACCCCTACTATTGACTCGCATCCTCCTTGTTTTAATAATATAATTATACACCCAACAGTCACATACATAGTCCTGACCCCACACTAAGATCGAGTTTTGCGTCGTGGGTATCAGAAACTACGAGAGACTTTTCGGTCTCACAAACATCCAGACCCGAAACAAATACTTGTGGTCCACATAAACATTTGTCTCGGTGCGGGGATCGAACCCGCGGCCTCTCGTTTCACAGCCGGAGTCTAACGAACTGCGCTACGGAGGCTGTTGCTGTTTTATAGGTCATGAACTCATGATTTGTTATCCATATTTTTCACCTATACGAGTACATTCTTTATCTTTCTTATCTTGTCAGATACCTATTTACGAATTTACAGTAAACACATAGTTATATAATGTTTCCTTGCTTTGTATGACTTAATCTTTAAATTTTACTACTCAATGCGCGTTTAGACATATTTCAATTAGATAAAAACGAAATATATTTGTCGCCTTTGGAAGCAACTCTTAAAAATAAAAAACTTACTGGGTAAGCATATTTAGGTATCCGAAATGTTAAAAATGGCAGCTGTTAGATGAATCTTAAAGGTAAAATGAATGAAATTTTTGTAAGTCAGTAGTAAGGGCGCGTCTCCCCTTTAGATTGAGCGCAAGTGTCGACCGCTGTGTACACTGCACTCGTCGGCCGTTACTCAAAACAACCATCTCAATGCCTCGTGCGAACATATCATATCCGACATATTGGCTTTTCGTGTTAGTTGTTTCTTTTTAAAAATATATTCTGTTGAGAATCCCGCCATGTATAAATAAACTGAATTCCTTGGTCGCGAAAAGCTTTTGTATTGTCGCAGCACTCTGGCGCTTGTTGGTAAGTTCAGGGCAGTTTAGATAGTATACCGGCATAGGTCGACACAATTATGCCGGCCTGCTCGAAACTGGATATTCAAAGTTTGAGCCCGAAGTCAAGAAGTCGCTGGATGCAGACCGCTTCGAACAGGTCGATGAGGATATCCTTGGCAGAGGCCTGTATTCAGTTGTGGACTTCCCGTGGCTGCAGAGAGAGAGAGAGAGAGAGGGAACTCATAACCAGTTCTATATATCTATCCATATCAGCCCATATACGTCCCACCGCAGGGCACAGGCCTACTCTACAATCGAGAGAATCGAAAGAGAGTGGTTAGGCGTTACACTCAAATAAATAATGTGCCCTTGAAGGATTCTAATATAATTTTTTTTTATTGCTGTGAATTGCGAGACGAGCATGCCATTCGCCTGATGGTAAGCGATACGACCGCTCATGGACAGTAGAAAACCAAACAACGCCATGAATTGCAAAGCATTGCTTGGCATTCCACTGCGCTCGCCATCGTGAGACATAAGATGTTAAGTCTCATTATGTCCAGTTGTTACTCTGGCTACAATGTCCTTCAAACCGAAACACAACAGTGCATTGACACTGATATTTGTCGGGAGAAATAGGCATTGCGGTGGTACCTACCCAGGCGGCCTCTCACATATGAGAGACCTAGCACCAGTATAGTACCATCAGCCTAGAATTGGTGGCGGGAATGCAATACCGCGGCGAAGCCTCACAGCTTTTGACAGCCTCCGTGGCGCAGTTGGTTAGACGCCGCCTGTGAAACAAGAGGCCGTGGGTTCGATCCCCGCACCGAAACAAATATTTGTGTGATCGACAGGCATTTGTTTCGGGTCTGGGTGTTTGTGAGACCGAAAAGTCTCTCGTAGCTTCTGATATCCACGACACAAGACTCGATCTTAGTGTGGGGTCAGGACTATGTAGGTATATGATTGTTGGGTGTATTTATTTAAATAAAATATTTATTTAAAATATTTATTTAAAAATAAGCTCGAGTGGACCTTATTACGTATAAGGTGCTCTTGCGTATTAAATGCATCTCAGCTTAAATATTATCTTCTATAGGAGAGGGGAGATTTATTATACTCCAGCGATAAGCACAACAGCTAGTTAATAGTGACACGCTTTTACCTTGAATGATACCAGTATTATTAGTGGAATGCAAAAGAAATTAATTAAATACAAACATAAATTATGTGCACAAGAAATTATTTTTTGCCGCGAACCACTTTGCGCGCTCTAGTTAAGATGGAATTCAAAGGAAACAAAATGATACTCCTGCAAGTAAAGCAGGAGTCGGTGAGATTTAAACCTTATTTTTCACGACAAAAAAACAAGGAATAAACACTTAAATATAAATATGGTCAGGCAACATGGATTCGTGAATATATATTTAAATAAAGTTAAATATGGATATATTATAAAAGTCTCTAGACATTTAATAATATTGTTTCTTTATTAATTTTCCGCACGAAAAGTCTGATGGCCGTATGCGATTAAAAATGGCAAAAATATATTATGTAAGTTCTAATAATGTATTAGAATCTGCAATGAGCAAAAACACCTTTAGTACAGATAAAACATACATATTTTGAGAATTATATTTATAGAGCAACTAGCGGCGCGGCCCGGCTCCGCCCGTATGCAGCTACTTTATGACGGGGAAACCATGTTTGCAACATTTTCATGAATGCTTTACTCCTATTATCACTGCGTGATGTTATATAGCATATGCTATAGAGCTTTGATAAATGGGCTATCCGACATCAAATGAAATAATAAATTCGAACAAGTAGTTTCTGAGATTATCCGTTACAAACAAACAAGCTCATCGGCATATTATGTATATTGGTATAGATTACATGTTGGTGATGGACCCTAACTAATCCAGACCAGACTAAGCGAGACCCGAGTCCTGTAGAAAAATATAAATGGACTAATTTACTTATTGTACTCGTACTAGGAAGAGCATGTACAGTTCAGACACAGTAGCTCTATAAAAATGTATCAATGTAAAGTTGTATTTAAATAAATAAATAAATAATAAAAAAATGTATATTTAATCCAAATATCCATCGTTTCCAAACACCTATAATATCCCGTCTGATAAATCCAGTCTATCTTCCAAATATCCGTCGGTGTTGATGCAAACATCACACAGATTACGGCTGACCAGGGGTGGATCAATGGAATATTAATTGGTTTTAAAGAGACCCTCGGATTATGCGTATAATTGGAGCCGTGATGACCATTCTCCTGTGTCATTGTGTATTCATTACTCCGCCGTTGAGAACGAAACGAAGAGCATGTAGTAGTAATAAGGCGGTGTATTGATTAATCTAAAATGTATCATTAGAAACATCTTTGTCAAGCTATTAATTAAAATGAATTACCGACAGCGATTACCTTCTATAAACTTGATTTATGGATATTACAATTAAATATTTATAATTACGCAAAGTACCTGAATTTTTTTTGACAGAAGAACCTTTCACTGCCGAACGCGTGTTACCATTATGACGTCAATTTAATTATTTATTTTAATAAAAATTTTATACCATATCTAAAATCAAAACAACTCCATTTAAATGAATTTCAAATTTAAATTTTAATTAATAGACAAGAACTCCTTCTTGCAACAAAAACCGATCATCGTTTGATCTCAATGATTGAAAGTAATACTTATGTTTGTTCAGTCCCATCTGTATTCGGAATATTGTCAACTCGCAAATACCGGTATAAAATCCAAACCACAAAGCCAGTTATTAGGGGGATGGTGAGAAAGCCTTTCAAATTAATTAGTCAGTTAATTGACCAGTAATCCAATGTCTGTTCAGAACCAGTGCCACGTATTGCGAGTCGACTTAATTTTTATGTGCAATGCTTGATTGAAATGCGGGACGTATACTTCAAAGGCTCATTGTTTAGTGCTCTAGGCCGCGGCTTTTAGCGGGAAAAGGCTGTACGCTGGGAAAATGTGGTAAACCTGGCTGTGTTTTTTGGGGGAACATTAAATTATTTTGATGCACATTCTTGGTAAACGACTCCTAACTCCTAAGGGCACTTTGTAGCTAGAGTAACTACTGGATATATTGAGACTTAACATCTTATGTCTCAGGAAGGCGAGCGCAGTGGAATGCCAAGCAATGCTTTGCAATTCATGGCGTTGTTTGGTTTTCTACTGTCCATGAACGGTGTTATCGCTTACCATCAGGCTGATGACATGCTCGTAATTTTGTCCACCCAAAGGTTAATTGAAAGAAATCGCCCAACGGGGGACCCATTATATAATAGTTTTAACTGGATTTACGTAAGTTATCTCAACTGTTAAGATATAGAACAAAAGGTATACATAAATAGCCTCCACGGCGCAGTTGTTTAAGAGTCGAGGGGAAAACGAAAGGTTGCGAGTTCAATCTTAGCCTCGAGACAAATGTCTGTATGGCCCACAAATATTTGATTATTATCTATGTCTAGAGACCAAAAAGTCAAAAATTGTGTGACATCTTACTGAGATCTTTGGACTTTGTGTGAGACATTTGAGAGTACATATTAATTATTTAAATTAATAAAAACAAACCACATTGTACTTACATCGAGTGTCAGTGCGGTCACTATGCCGCGAAAATATATAAAACCTCCAAATTCCACTGTTAACTTAATTACGAAAAATAAACAAATGACTTCCTGCCCTGAAATGCACTGCTCCCTTAGGATTCATTCGAGCGCAAAAGTTTAAATTACCCTATTTAAAGTGCACGTATGATTTTTTCATATTGCGGTATCCACCGCTCATTTGCCGAGTATGGGCGAGCGCGGGGGTTGCGGGGGGTGCGAGACGGCGGGGGTGCGTGACGTGTGACCGCTTTCACAGCCCGATTGGCGGTAATAAAGCCCGTGCGTGTAAACGAAACGAACGGAACGCGTCCTAATGAAAACATTTTTACCTTTTTTTTGCATGGGTTTGTGTGGATACGGCTTTAGAATTGCAGTATTTTTTATGTAGCGGTGTTACTGGTGAATTGCCATTGAAATTATTTTGATTTAGTTATAAGTATTCTGTAATTAACGTGGCTCATTCGTTCGAACACATAGTAGGCTGTACGTTCTGAATGTGGCCTTTCGTTCCATATCAATAGATATGGTACAAAATATCCCTACTTCGACTGTCATTATCTGCAATTTTATAATCACCTCTAGAACCATCTCAGGTTCTAAAGGATCTAAAAAACATGTAACAAAAATAAGCCTTGGAAATAAAAGTAATAATACATATGTGTGTTCTAATATTATTCTCAAAGTAAAGTCCATATTATTCAAACCGCGCAGCACATTTTTCCAGTGAATGCGGTCATAATCGCGGGCATCTGTCGCGGCGGCGCGGGGCCGTGCTACGTCACTGTCCACTCGCTACACGCGGCGTGACGTAAACAACCATGAATACTACACAACTATTTGGGAAATATATTTCACACTGACGTTACTTTGAGACTATTGTTCGATTGAACAAGCTAAGCTGGATTGGTACCAAAAAAATCAACGCGAAACGATATAGATTTGTTGTCGTGTTTCGATCAGTGACTGAGATGTCCGGAGACCCTATACCACTTTTGCCTCCCATTTTGTGAGACCGGCAAAGCATGATCCAAATGTTGTTGATTTTTATGGGGTCAAAAAATAATTTTATAAATATTTTTTTTACTAATTGCAAGACCCGCCTTTTCCGAGGAGTAAATAGTGTTGCCACCCCATTATGATCCCTCCCACTCTACAACATAAAGGTAATACATTCTAAAATAGAATATTACCAATTCAATGCTAATATTGGCATTACACATTTTCCCAATTACATTGAATTTAGCAAACACATTTCACTGCGTCATGAAATAATACTGAGGGACATGTGCAAAACAGACTGCAAATTAATAATCAAACAAGTCAAAACATTTAATGACATGTTGCCACTGCCTAATTAGAGGCCACAGATAATATGCCGAGTATGGACTACCCCTTTAAACCTCAAAGCGAATTCCATAAAATTCGCAAAGCGCTTTTCAAACCGGTACCAAAGCGGCGTGGAATTATGCACTCTCCATGTACTATTTGATGGCAATTAAATAGGACTATTTAAAATCTGTAAAGCATTGAAAACACGGGTTTGTACGCAAGCGGGGAGAAGTGCCTTGTAATGACTCTGTGACATTACTTCGGGTAAATTCTTTTTAGTCAGGGGGAAAAAAATAACACTACATTTAACACGTAGCTTTATGCTAGGATATTAGTATTTAAATTGACACCGACCATTATCCAAGTTCGCTTTTGCTGATTTTTCATGGCCTGCGCAGGCAGACGAGCATGCGGCCCGCCTGATGGTTAGCGGTCACCACCGCTCATGGACTTTCGCAGTGCCAGGGGTCCAGCACAACAAAGTCACTGCCTACCGTAAGGAGTGAGATCTTTAAGCCTCGCTTAAAGAAGGACAGGTCATAGCTCTCAGGGAACACTGCAGCAGAGCTTGCACGTGTGTGGTAAAAATAACGCTGTAAATAATTGGTTTCCACAAGTCCGATGCTGAAGGATTCGACATAATTTTGCCGGCCTGCTTCAAACCTTGAAAGACATGTTACACACGAAACGCAACATACTATGCATATGCATATAGCATGGGTCACCGTGACGGATTTTTCATCATAATTTACCGCTGTCGTTGTTCGACATAAGCACTCCAATAAAGTCCAGCTAACATAGTTTGAGGATAAAAAAAATATATTTTAAAAATCAAAACAGTCAATACCAGCCGATGTGTTACGAAATTACATAAAGAAGCAAAAAAATGAACCGCAATTAACCTATCAATTTATCAGGCTTTCACATTTAACAGGTTCATTATAAGTCCGCGATAATATCGACAACATAAGTACTGTTTGCGGGCCTTATCTGCACCTATCGATCAAATTACTACACGATTACTGCATTTAATTTTAAAGGCATTATCAGTAGCTGTTCTTGAAAAAAACAAGTTTGCGCAAACCCGGTGACATAAATTGTTCATACTCGTAATTTGCAACTTTCTCGTCAGTTTCGTTTGTTTATTGCTTAATTTGTTTCCAGGAATTGTTCGACGTAGTGAAGATGTATGTATCGATAAAATCTACGGATCTAAAATAAATATTAATCGTATCAGCCCATATACTTCGCAGGGCACGAGCCTCTTCTACAATCGAGAGAACGATTGAGAGGCCATATAGTAATTCTAAATAAAAATAATTCGCCGATATACGTCTCTCAGCAGGGCAAGGGTCGCCTTTCCAATCCAGGATGTGATTGAGAAATTAGGCTATAATACACCGCGCTTGCCTAGTGAAGGTTGGCAAACTTTACGTGCTAAAGAAATTCTTACATATCGTTTTGGTATGCAGATATCCTCACGATACTGATCTGGATCTGGAATACCTAAAAATGGTAGACTCCTAGTTTAGTTACTTTGGATTGCTGCAGTAACAGGCCAACTTATCCGAAATGTTGCCATTTTATCACTAAAAGGCGAAGTGAATGAATGGCATTATTGTTTTTCTTTCGATGATTGAAATTGCCAGTCCCAATTTCTCTTTCCTCTTTCCGTGCTACTTCCTTTCTCTTATCATTTTAAAAAGCTGGCTACGTACCTACAATGCATGGCTTGTAGAAGTTCATGAGTGGTGAAACTTTCCATCAGGCGACTGTTTCTTCGGTTGTTGAAGCTATGCAATAAAATAATGAGCATGCAGTTACAAGTCGATCTGACCGAATAACTAAGGAGTAAAAAAATAAACATTGAAAATATTGTATTTTTATGCTGACTTTTTTTATGAATGAATGGAAAATGAATGGCGAGACGAGCATGCCATTCGTATCTTACCTACTAAACAGTTTATTTATTTGTCCCTTCAAATAGAATGAGCCATAGATTGATTGGGTGAGAAAATGGCGACCAGGCGCGACAAGCTTATGATCCATCCCTACACCTCTCTCATTTAAAGGTTGAAATGTCCGTATTTATGCAAAAAGGAACCATGCAGCAAAAACGCACTTCTGAGATATGAAAAGATTTACAAAAACATGTGCAGCTCTGTTAGATTAAGTAAAATTACTATTTATTTTATTTAAATTTAGTGATAAATTACTTATTTAACTATGTGTATATAAATTTACTCTGAATACTCTTAAACTTTCTAGATATTTAAGAAAATGTGCATGTGGTTCCTTTTAACATTTACTAATTGATAGGTTTTCTCATATGCAAAAAAGAACCACAACGCAGGGACTTCCTGATATAAATGAAAATATGTATAATTATATTATCGTAATAAACCTTTAATTCACTAAAAATAAAAAATAATACATATTATACGTTTAATCGACGTTATCATCAAATTGGATTTCGAAATCCACCGTGTCTAGTCCATCTATGTCGTCTTCTATTGCATCATCACTAACGAGACCATTGTAAAAACTCAGTGCATCTTGTGGAATGAGATGTAATATGGACTGAAAACTAAAGGGGGACAAGTTTTCGAGCAGTTCTAATAACGGCGAGGAATATGCTTCTAAGCGATCTGGCGAAGTTGAAATGTTGCTTGAAGGTGAAGAAAGCTTATCCAGAGGTTCCGATGTACCAGGTTCTTCGTTACCTTCTGCTGTAATAAATTAAAGCTTTAAAATTAAAGCAACAAAACCGTAAGGTTTTATATATAAATGACGATAGCAAAATATTATGAGTTCTTATAAAGCCCCACTAGGCGACATTAGTCGAGCAACGTGTGTCCCCGGTGACATCGGGTGACGACGTTGCCAGGCGGGTGACATGGGGAAATATCGCCTAGTGGGGACGCGGCTTAATGTCACTTCAAAAAGTATGTTGTACATGCGCCTTGTATAAAAATCATGCAAAAAAAAAACTTGTTAATTTTTAGCTATCCCGGCACCGCGACAAACCACACACAATTAGGTATTTTTTACTGGTGGTAGGTCTCTCATATGTGAGAGGCCGCCTGGGTAGGTACCACCGCAATGTCTATTTCTCCCGCCAAACAGCAGTGTAAATGCACTGTTGTGTTCCGGTTTGAAGGACATTGTAGCCAGAGTAACTACTGGACATATCGAGACTTAACATCTTATGTCTCAGGATGGCGAGCGCAGTGGAATGCCAAGCAATGCCTTGTAACTTATGGTGTTGTTTGGTTTTGCTACTGTCCATGAGCGGTCGTATCGCTTACCATCAGGCGAATGGCAGGCTCGTCTCGTCATTCAAAGCAATAAAAAAAAAAAAAAGGTGACTCACTCCACAATAGGGAATAAATCAAATGTGGATAAAGCGTACAACTCAGATTCATTAAGTACTTAAATGCACTAAATAAAACTACTTACCTGATGTATGTTCAAAATTATCTTCGGTTTTCATCTCCAATGCTTTATTTACTAATTGCTTGCTTTTATTCAAAATTTTCACACTTAATTTAATTAGAAATTAATAAAAACAATATAACTTTCTTCGCGGAGAAAAATAACGGTCGTCACTCAATCATTCGAACTATTTCGTTGAATGTCACCTATTTTGACAGATGTTCGACGTTTTACTTTAAAACTTTGAGTTATTGCACTTTGAGCCATATATGCAATGGAATAAAGTTAATATTTCGTTGTTTAAAGATGAGAGGCATGTAACAAATCATGTCATTTGGTACCTTTGAGCGATGATGGGTTTCAAAATGTTATATGCATAATGGAATCACAAATTAGTGGTTCTACTGTTTTACAATATTTATTAATAAATGATAGAACCGAATGCTCGTGATTCCATTTTGCATAAAAATGTCAGCAATTAAAATATGAATTTATTTTACGCATAACCATATCACAGCAACTTGGTTCCATTTGGGGTATTAAAAATAATTGTTAATAATAGAAATATGTGTAACGTATAATGGTACCAAGTATGTGTGGATCTGTTTTGTATAAAATGACATGGTATTAATATCGTTTATTTGTTTGAACAATCGAGTTCCATTGTGCTGTGGTTCGGTTTGGCTTTATGTATAATGTTTGTTTCTGCTGTTGGTTCTATTCAGCTTTTAGTATACCTTGTTTTTAAGGGAAAAATCGTGTGGTTCTTTTTTGTATAAGAATTTAGAGCACGTTTAAATTAGTATTCTTCAAAAAAAGCAAAAAACGATATTTGTCGTGTGGTTCCATTTTGCATAAATACGGACAAATTATGTTTCGATTACTATTGCTTTCCATAAAGATAATGGAAAAGACTTCGTGGCAGAAGAATTGGTTTTACGTTAGGCAAGTGTGGTGGACTCAATCTTACTTTGTCCTGGATTGTGACGTCAGGTATAGAAACAAACCTACTTATAATAAATCATTCTGAATGGGGTATTCTACCCATTTTCAAAAAGTCTTTTAAGTTGTTCCTAAGATTAAGACAAACTATTTAAAAAAATATCAAATTTTTATTCGCTCGGCAAGTCCAATAAAAATCCATTCAAAATTTAAATTTTAAATTTATGCGCGCAAATATGTGAAAAAGCTAGGCGCCATGTTCCTTTAAAATGATACGTCACTCAACCAGTAAACAACCTGTGTTAATATGAGCTCTTGGACACCGGAGGGGGTATTCTACTCGCGGAATGACGTAGAATCGTTATCCATCATGGCGGCAGCCGTTTCACATCTTTTTAGAACAGATAAAAAAATTGAAATTTTCAAAACGAATTATACAATTTATTCCTTGGAAATATAAACTGAAATTAACATATACTTATTGCTTAATGCTCTACTATATACATTTATAGTTTTTAGATTTTTTTCTTTCTTATAGTTAAATACCCTATTGATAAAACACTTTACACCGGCACCAGTAACTGTAGTTAAAAGAAATGAAATAATAATATTTCGCACATTTATTCAACACAATTTCGTGGTACAATAATTTTCAGTAATGGAAATATGACTTCCGGGAAATACAACCCTTGTATCCCAACGGATTGATTGATTCCAGGGGTGGATGTTTACGGATGTACAATTATATTTCAGCACAAGGATAAAGTACCAAATGTTACCTCTATTCCGAAAATAGTCGGGCTACCTGTGGAATATTCTATCGGAATGATAGTTATATGCTCCATACCCACAAGGTGGAGTGCGGAACACAGACCTAGCCCGAAATCAATGAAAGACAAGGTTTGTGGTTTAGCCTACTACAATACTCCAATTTGATGACAGCCTTTTCTTTACCAATGGAAGAATTTTGTGCGTTTATAATTAGGAGTACCTTTTACAAGTAACATCGCACAATTTTAAGATTACTTCTTTGTTATCATAATTGTAGTTGTAAACTGGTTTTGAAGAGAGCAACACTAGAGTTTCTTGCCCGTTCTTCTCTAGTGAAAACCGCAATCCGAACCGGGTGGTAGTTTAAAAATTACGGAATCTAAATAATGTTGAACATTTTAATGGATTCAATAAATTATTTTCATTTCATTTAGTTGTTTTCTTTTGTAATGAAATGAAACAATCAGATTTTTCTAGGCAGTAATAATTTCCAATTAACTACAGAACTTGTCAATTGTGTGACCTCTGGAAAGTATTTACTTCCTTATCGCCATGGTTCATTTTACAATACGAACCCATGTCTCTTCACAGTGCTAGCATTCATGCCAACGAGCCCCTCATTCAGCTGAGATTCGATGAGGCGATAGACAGAACAAAATTGCAATACCTCGCGCGTCTGACAACCGCCGACTCAGCTCTTAATGATACGTTACGTATACGTTAGTTTATATGAAACACCACTTCAAATCAGACGGGGGTGGATAGGAAGGGATGAGGGAGGGTTTAGATGCGACAGGAACGCTACTGAACCGTGGACATCGCTCGAGCGTTGTGACTCCAGGAAATAGTTAGGTACTATCGCCAATATTATTTGCGAATATTGTTGGTCTCTTTACGAAATAGTGTATGGTTCCATTGCCAGCTGTGTAACGAGAGAACGCGAGTTTGATCCCCGCACCGAAACAAATATTTGTGTGATCCACTTGTATTTGTTTTGGGTCTGGGTGTTTGTGAGACCGAAGAGTCTCTCGTCGTTTCTGATACCCACGACTTAAGACTCGATCTTAGTGTTGGGTCAAGACTATGTATGTGACTGTTGTGTGTATTTACTTATTTATTATTATACAAAGTATAAAACCCGTTGTATTGACATTCCAGGTTATATGAAACAGGCACACAGGATGAACTCAGCCTATTTATATCCGAATTATTGGCTGGAATTAACAACAAGACAGTCTATCGTAAGTCAATATTCCAAATCGGAGTAAGTGCAGATTACAGACCGCGTGTAAAAACATATTTACAAAAAGACAACCGTGAACAATTCTTTGATTCATCAACTCCATACTTTGGAAGGAAAAACTCATACAATACACCTGTCGTGTAGCCATAGTAACACATTATACGTGATAATATTCTTGCTACAGAACGAGAGGGTGCGGAACCTTATCCCCTAAACGGAGATGGGAATGTTTTTTATTTGATTTCGCATCCAATTTACTCCCACGCCAGAAGCGGCCCGACCGCGCGGAGTAATCTCAATTACTATTATATGAACGATGTGAGCTATATTTTATTTCCAAGCGTTCAACTGAAATCCGTAGTATGAAATGCGTGACTGCGGTCAATAGATGTGAACTGTGCTTCGTTTTCCAAGTCGAAAAATATACAGATGTCTCACTACTCAACGACAAAAAAACTGCAAAAAATGTGGTTTTATTTATTTGTATGAGTTCTCATACAAGTTTGTCCTCAGCATGCCAGGATCTCCGTACTTCGTCCTCTGGCGCATGTTGATATGATATAATTATTGGTAGCGCTTCTGGCACCTCAGTACGACACTTGGAAATGATTATTAACTTTTTAATGCCAACTGAAACGGCCATAGTCGCTGCCGACGCTGGCCTTGTACTGTCGGACTTCAAATATCGTATTCTTGTAAAGATTTCTTTGGCATGCAGAATTATGTTTTATTTCATCGTTAAACGTCGTTTAATCGCCGGCTACAAAATAAAATAGCTATTAACTAAAAGAACCTTAATCTTCAGTCCACCCCATTCTCCACTTAGACCAAAGTCTTTAACCAGGACCCAGATCACTCAAAGGCGCATATGTACAGCTCAACAATGCTTAATTGAAGGCTCAGGTGCGTTCGCGATAGCAATAAGAGGCCGAGAATTACTCTCTGTTCATACGCATGTGTTGTGTTCTGGGCTGTTCACTTGCCGATTTTGCGACAAGCGTACGTCTCTTTGTCGCAGTAATAATAATACTATTTTTTGTAATTAATTGCCTACAGGATCATATAAATGATTTAGATAATTCCGTGTGACATTAGTGGGCTATTTAGGTTACAACTTTGACCAAGAATGACGTCACAGAAAGTATGGAGAGCCAATATGAACGTATGTGTGAATTTTATTGGCAATCAAATAAAAAAGATTAAAGATTACTAATGGGTATTGGCACGGGACCCTCCGCTTCACCTTCCACTGAGAACTTTTAGACTTTAATGAACCAATAAGTGGAATCCTGGATGTAACACGAGTGACAAATGGTCCAATCTTATACCCGGGGTGGTAGTTTTGTGTGACATTAATTAAGTAAACATAACAGTGGAAATATAAAATGTGAATAGCCGGCTTTACGCAGAGCCGACATATCGTGAGGGATTAAAATATTAGAGCTCAAGGGTGGCTTAGCATCTAGGGGATGAAATCTTCATAACGTTTCTCATCACATTAAACTATCTTGCACTTTGTGAATGCTGTGTGCATCTTTAAGAGAATTAAAATGGATTCCATCGGAATAAAAAAATACGGGTTGTTGACTTTTATTTTTGGTTAACCACGCAGTTTATGAGAGATGGGGGTTGCGGGGATCTTTCGAGATTCATGGAATTTTAGACTCTGGGTAGAAATTTTGGAAGGCTATTTAAATATGCCACATTCATGCACTTGCTTAAAATATATTTTCCGAAATTACACAATTTTTTGACGATGTACATTACAAGGTTTTGTGTTTTTGTTATGTGTATTTTGTAGTTTAATAATCTTATTTATTCCGTGTTCTACATATATTAATGCAGCTAACACAAAACATTAAAAACGCGGATCAAATACATACTGCTTCGACACGAAGGATAACAACAGGTTCGAATCGATAAACATCTACATTAAACCACTCTGTACATTAGAGGTGCTTTTGGAAACTGTAGAACATTGCTGTAGACATATAGACGATACTATTAATAGGTCCAGACCAGGTTTACAACTCTTTCTCACGGAATATTAATTAAAAATGGTTATTTTTATGGTCATTTTATTGGTTAGAAATAAAATAAAATAAAAATTAAAAATGTTACTATAGTGTTGCATATTTAAGAGACATAGCACACAAATAGCGATTTGCAAGAATTTCCAAAGTATGAAAGGCCGCCAACCCACACTAGGCCAGCGTGTAATATGGCCTAACCCCTTTCAATCCTACTCTCGATTGACTGCCCGTGCCCTGCAGTGGGACGTCTATTACACCACCAGGACACTCACATTTCGCCTTGTATGTTCCGTCCCACGATGTGATGGGAGCCTGTCGCCATATCGGGCACAAATTTCTGAATCCGGGCTGACAATAAATAGAAAAATCCGATATCACTTTGCCCGACCCGGGGTTCGAACTCGAGACCTCAGCTTTGTAATCTTACCGTAGTATAACTACGACACCAAGGCAGACAAATTACAATTATCAAGATCAATCACAATTTAAATTACGGACAAGATAACATCTCAATCAACAACATCATCATTATCATCAACCACCAGTCCAACTTATTCGCCATTCCGTCAATGCAGTCCAAAAATGCAATGAATCAAAACAAAACCGTGGTATATATAGGCATGCTATGAATTAATCTGGTGGCGAGAGGTCTCGAATTGAAGCAGACATCATCGCCCCACCCGCGTCGAGTAGAAACCAAAACACGGTGTATGAGATCAAAGCTACAATGCGGCGAGGGTGAATTTGTCTAGGTGACTATGCAACGTAGAACTGGGGGACTGGAAGCGGCTTTGTATATTTTAACAACATTCGCGTGACTGTGTGTATGTCAATATTTTTGTACAAAATATTTTTATAGTACAGACTACGGGCAATACAAATGTCTTGTGAGGTGCCATTGGAATTCAACGCGATATCTTCTGAGTCTCAACAAACTAATTTCGGCTTTGTAGTACTACAACCGTGTATACTAAGGATCTTAACATAATATAAATGACTAGCCGGCCCGTTTTTGTCTGGATAGTTATATTCTTTTACCCCACTCTATACCAGAAGTTTTCATGATCCGCTCTTATTCATCGCAACGTGATTTTATCGTTATTATATAGCTTTTTTCGATAAATGGGCTATCTGGAACTAAAATATTTTTTCAATTCGAACCAGTGATTCCTAAGATTAGTGCGTTCAAACAAAAACTCGACCTTTTTATTAGTATGAATGAGGCTCATCTAGTATTAATATATTTTCACAATACACTAATAAGTGCGGCGGGCGACTCCACCGCATCCGTCATTACGGCACAAAGAGCGCTCCGTGATGCAGTTCACTTGGCGCCGAGTGCCGAACCAGCGCTATCGGAAATAACGGGGGACACCGCTTTCATCCCCCGCACAGAAAAACATACACGCAAATTGTGCCATCTGTATATCAACCTATATTTGATCATACCACAAGTCTTCATGCCGTCCAATCGTAAGCATGCCGCGGGACACTCCCCTCTACGAGACAAGTTTGTGTGATCCGCATGCATTTGTTTTGGGTCTGGGTGTTTGAGAGACCGAAAAGACTCTCATAGTTTTATATCTACAACACCGATGGCCTAATGCCGGTTTGGTAAACTTCACATATCTTCTTGTGAAGTCCTTGTGAAGAATTCCCAAGTCTGCAGGTTTTTTCCCCGCTTAACCAACTTCACATGAAATATATGCCTACTGCCTAAAACATTAATTTTTTTTGATTTTAATATCACATTTTCCCGAAATAACATTTTATATTTATAATATCCTTCACTTTACAGTCATTGTTTTTAATAATAATTACAGCTTGCGAATTATTAATAACATATAACAAGGATTCAGACAACGTATTAAGTACGGCACCATATTTTTCTTAATTAATTATAATTAATTTTATTCATATATTATTGGGATAATTACAATAATAAAATTGTTAACTTTAGTCATAACATTATACTCGTAATCTCAGCATAAATGAGAGGTGATGTAGATGTCTATACAACATTAAGATGCATTTGTCGGATCTAACTAGTTGTGGTCAGCGGTTACTGTGCAGTTTCCGGGATCCGAATTGCCGCGGGATGGGAAACATGAATCGCTCCCGGATTTAGAAGCATGACCCCAACAGCACCAATATCTTATTCTGGATTAGCCATTTCACATTGAGACGCTCCATAAGACTAATTATTATGTTACTAGTTATGAAAATCGATGTTGGAAGCTAAGGAAATAAGGTGAAATTTGCATATCCATGAGTTGAATATAATTACAAAAGTATTTAAAATTAATCCCCACTAAGCTACTAAAGTGCATCGAGGTCTAATTTCTGTCCATCTTCGAGGAGTCTTCATTCCAGCAGTAGAAAATATAAAGGCAAATAAATTAATAAATTATTTAGAAGTATATAACCGCAAACCATGTCATAAATATCTATTTATTTATTTATTTATTTATTTATCTATGTAGGTATAACCCAGTTCGTCTGAGTTGTTTTCTTTTACCTCGGAAGTAATAGTAATATTGGTGTCCTTATCACATATATCAGTATTTAGACAGACGCTTATCCAGAGCCCGGGTTGACAGATCTCAGTTAAGCCTTAATTTAAAGTAAATAGAGGGAGTCGAAGGCCTGTTGGTATTAGATATCATGCTGGAAGGCCGTGTTCCGAGTGGGACTGATTCTTTTAGGACTATTTTTTCAATCATCTGATAATTGCTATCTAGAATATATTTGACATATTAATTGCTTATTAAATGTTTTATAATATATAAAAATATGGCAAAATTACAATGATGTTCGTTGAATATATATGACGATTAATTTTCTCCTTTTTTAAAAGTAGGAGTAATGTCAGTTTACTTAATAGTTACAGAAATCGTCTGTACATTACCATCCCTTGGAAAATAACCTTACAAAACAAAACTATTAGGAAATTTGAGAGCATATAGAAACACTTTATATAAATGGCCGATGCAAAATGTAGCACTCTCGTTGGTAGCAGACTATACTGAAGAAAATGCGGTCACAGATTCGAGAGCGAGGCACACTTTCAAATTTTACGAAGTTAACTGCAAATTATTAATCAATTATTTGCAGACTATAACGGTGAAGGAAACACTATGCGGAAACATATACTTTAGAGATTTGCATAAATAAAACAATGCTATCTACTATTGGGTATTTGACTATAATCGAATTTTTGTATTATTTTGCAGACAAACAGAAGCGCCATTAAAACAAAACAGTTTTGTGAAAACAGTGATAAAGTAGCTTGTAACATGAGGCAAATATTAGTATTTTAAATGAAAGAGTGGGGACGTAGTGGGGACATCTTACCGTCTCTTTCACACCCGCACGCTATTATGCACTATAATGCACAGTGACGTCACTTACTTTGTTTTGCATCCCTTTTCTATTACCCCCACTACTAGATTTAAAAAGTTTCTAACTTGTTTAATTCTGAAATGGATTTAGAAAATTCTTTGTTTGCTAGATTTCGGATATGGATACTTTTTGATTAATCCAATAAAAAAAAATGAGTCAAATACCCTATTCGAAATCAATTTATTATAACTAAAATAACAAGATGGACTAAAACCTTATCCTCTTTTAGTCATAGTAGAGCCCCGTACCCAGTGCCATACATAGTTATTTCTATTTTCTGACGAGACCAGGCCAGTTCACTCTATACAGTAGCTTTGTGAAATGAAATACTCTAGAAAGGTATGACGTCACCCGTTACACATATCAACTTTGATGCCGAATTGCATTCCTGGACGAAGCGTGTTTTTTCCCTCTTCAATCAATTACCGCTAACCCGACGCTTCAGTTTTAATTTGAACTCCCCTGAATGCGAGGGTGACTCTCGTACTATACAATACACAATATGTACACTACATGTTGTAACTTTCAGTACTGTCTGTGTTATAAATGAATCATATTGTACCTAGAAGAATTTCAATATGTTAAATCCGTTTACAGCCTCCGTGGCGCAGTTGATTAGACGCCGGCTGTGAAACGAGGACAACGGGTGCGATCCCTGCTCCTCCTTGTGAGACAGAAAAGTCTCTCGAAATCTTTGATACCCACGTCACACGCCTTGTTTCTTTGTGTGAGGTCAGGACTATGTATGTAACTATCAGATGGGTTTTTTGTTCATTGATAAATTTTCTTTCCATAGTATGGATGAAAACCATTATTTTAGACGATTATTTCTGGCCGATCGGCTCAATTATGACAACCTGACCAAAGCGGATATGCACAAGCTGAATCAGAAACGCAACACAAATGAGCTACGCCTGATTTTCTACGCTGTATTCGTGTTTCTTGGCCTTTCACGAAGACCAATAGACCGCGAGCATTAAACTCCTGGAAATGGAGGAGAATTTATGCGGCATAATAGGAGCGCTCGGCGGCGTCGCTGCATACAAAACACTCGTACTACACGAGAGCGGGTTTGGTTGCACCGTCTGTAACAAGGCGTAACATATGATTTTCAAACACGACCCAGCCGCACGCTGATGTTGAGTTGGATCTCTATCATTTACAACGCCGCTGGGCTTACCATTGGTATGGGTCGAGTTTACTTCGAGTTTGTCAAAGGGGAGATCGTCCGAATTGAGAAAAGGCTTCATATGTGATTTATTTATTTGTATTTTGTCACCTATTTGATTCAGTGGCAGGTTCTACGAGTTGTAACCCGTAGGTCCTGGGTTAGAATAATAGGTCAAGAAGCTCATTCGAATTGGAACGGCATGGCAGTAGCCTCGCCTTCTTGTAAGTCTTGGAACGGCCTCGAGTTCTAATCCCGGGTCTGCCAAAGTGACATTGGATTTTTCTATTCATGATTATAAGTTAGAAATTTGTTTCCGATATGGTGATAGTCCCTCCCCCTATCACATCATGGGACGGAACACACGAGGCGAAACGTGATGTCTCGGTAGCACCACTGCCTAACCTTCTGGGGAAAAAGCGTCAGTTTATATACGTATGTATAATGCATATTGATAACCAAAACAACTTGATAGCAAGTCGAATTAAACTCGCGCAATAAACGACAGACTTGTGGTAACGGTCACGCTCAGATTTGCTCACATCCACGAGATCTCGCGGTATGTAAATACATTCCCGTCTGTTAATTTTTTACTTTTTGCCGTATTTTACGCAGCGCCATGGAATGTTTATATTTGCATTCAGTATTTTGTGACGACTCTGTGTATCTATTTAATTGGTGTGAATAATTTATTTCAATATTCGTGAATATGTTAGCGTCAAACGAAGTGTGCACTAAAAAGCTTAATATTTTAAATACGTTACTCTGAGATCCAAAGGTACTCCGTATTTACCTATTACTTCATCTGTTGAAGCATTAAAAATATGACATGTTTAACAACTTTTACTACACAGAAAAATCTAAAACAAAACGTTGTAAGTATTTATTAAAATACTACAGGCACAGTACACTCGGTCTCGAATAAAACATTACCTGCTGTCTTTCCTCTTTCCTCTAATCTTTCCTGCACAATGCCAGGAAACTTCCTTCAAATCCTTTGTTAAATAGATAATATCATGCATGACTGTTTTGCTAATTGACGTATATAAAGAGATGAAAGTTGAAAGATTTCTACCATTCTTTTAACTCATAGAAGTGTCCGATGTTCCTTCATATAAAATCTTGCAGTCTCGTATACTCGGGACGTTTGAGTAATATCCCTAGGGAGCACATAACGCTACAACAAATTGTTCCGCGCATCACCAGATGTGGACCTTGCATTATTGTTTACGCGTCAACTCCAGTTTACCGGCGTCGGCAGCTGATAAACTAGCGTCTTATTCTGGATATAATATATTAAAGCTAATAAAATATAGCGCTTCTGTACTCTTAAAAATAATAGTCTTTGTAATCATAGGACTAATAATATCCCAATCTTTATCAATCTGACCGAAGGTTAAAGTAATATAACACACAATTATGGACATATGGTCCTTTTTTTGAAAGACATCTTTGTCTATTTCGAGTTATTTATTTCTTATTAGTCAAACTACTTTGTTTTGATGCATTTTAAAAATAGATTCTCAAAGGGGAAAGGAGAAGGAAGTAAAATGGCTGACTCGAGGAAAAATATAATTTCCTTTCAGCTATCAAACTCACTGGACAAAATACGGCAGAATAGCCATCGCTTCGCGTCGAGTTTCAGTGAATGGTACCACCTCGATCGAGCTCGTTTATGTCCTCATATGTATCAGAATATACAGCTTTGCTCTATCGAACATTTATTCTAGTTCAAGAAATATTTAAATAATTATGTACCTACTACTAGCCGTTTTTGGCCTCGGCGACTATTATGATGAACAAAAGATTTTTTTTGAAACCATTTTTTTTTATTTTGTAGTTTATTTAAATACTGCCTATCCAAATACATAAACCGATTCGCACCCATATCAGACAAAAACATGGCTATCCATACATACCTAAAACACCTGAAAAACACCAGAATAAGACACAAATAATCCGATCGAAACCAGAATAAGGCGTTAAACTTCAAAACACAACAAATGATCTTTCCGCATCAATTTGTCTGGAAGTCGTTAAAATCGCGTTTCCTCTTATAAATTTCTGCTCCCCAATCCGGGGTTTCGGCACGCACCGTCTCCGTCATTTCCGAGATTCTATCGGTTTGCTATTGATAAAAACCGCCACAGCTCACCGACGACGGCAAAAAATTACAAACGTCGTCGAAGTGTTGAAAAAGCGGTTGGTTTTTGCCATGATTCTGTATAGGCATTGGGGATGAGACAATGATTTTACAGCAATAAAAGTATTTAAACTGGTAGTAATCATACTCATCTTTGGTGGAGACGAAATGCGTGTTTTAAATATTTTAAGGTACAGGGTTCTGGACATAGAATTGTATTGCAATACAATAATTTAACTACCAAGGTTTGACTTGTTGTAGGCGGTAATTTATTACCTACGCTCTACACCACGAATAAATAATTCCATTTCATGAAATAATTTCATTTCATTTCAGTAAAAAGGGATGAATTAAACACACAGTTCATTTATCGAATCACGAGATTTAATATCAATACTTTAAAATATCTCCTTTATTTCAGTGTACTCGCCACGGCGGCTTTACCCAATAAAGCTTAATTAAATTTAATATAGACAGAAGCTCAATATTTAAATAGTTGGTAATGACGTGTAATACATCATACTTCAGATCGATATAAAACGTATATTTCTTAAAGAATGTATTATTTCCTACACGCTAAAACACCTTGTGGCGCCACTACTATTTGTTCTCACTTTTTAAACATAAAATTAAAATAATTTCACAAAAAACCCGAGCACAACAAACATTTGTTAGCGAACAAAATGGATTTTATCAGGCTAGCGATTAGCCTGATTTAAGAATTCTTAAACCGCGTGGCTTTCATAATTGCTGATATTTAAATAAACAGGATCAATTACTTAGTATAATCTCCAACATATCGAATATCGAAAATCTTAACACCAGGTATGGATGAATGGTCTATTCTGGGACGTTTTAGTCACGACTCATGTCACCCTCAGAATCGTACAATGAATATCAATACTTATTGACAACTTAAGTTACATTAGCGACTCTAGCCGCGCCTGAATACTCAAATGCCATTTTAATATTATGTTGCGCTTAACAACGAAATTCCCGCTTAAATGTATTGATTAATTGGGACGTAGGTAGTTAAGTGCAACTTAATATTTAAATGGCGTTTGAGTATTCGGGCAGATCAAAACTGTATCACATTTCCCAAACTTCGAAATATGTGAGTTATGTAGCAGGTACATAATTGTATCGCTGAAATAAAAAAATGGGAAAAGAAAACGATGAATTAGAGTTATTGCCAAGACTTTTAAAGCGAAGGCCATCAAACCACATTAAGCCAGCGTGGGGGACTCTTATGCCCGAAAACTCAAAAGCCATTTTAATATTAAGTTGCACTTAACTACCTACTTCCCACCTAATCAGTACATTTAAGCGGGACTTTCGTAGTTAAGTGCAACATAATATTTAAATGGCGTTTGAGTATTCGGGCGACCAGGCAAAAATACTTTTTCGTAGAAATTCGGACTTATTCATAAGTCATATATCGGCTACTATAGAATCGTAAACCATTAGTACGGGGCAGGATTTACTCCCCCAACACAAACTTCCGACAGCATTTGAAATTCATTCTTCAAGGTACGTGTGATATAATAAAAATAGCTTCAGATATGAACAGGCGCATGATAAATTATGCACCCCACGATTTCGAGATTGCTCGGCGAACGCATTAAACACCCCTTTGATATTTTTTAAAGGTAATGGGAGGTAACTGGGTAGTTTAATGGAGTAATTTGGGTGATCATCGGTTTTGTGATTGCGGAAATAGGGTGATCTTCGGGGATTTTGTGTGGAAATTAAATATTGGTAATTATAGTTTTTTTGTCTACTATATATATACTATATTGTAAGATGCATATTATCAAACTAATATTACGGATTGTATCGTGGTTTTAATGTATTTGTAATTGCAAATCTATGCAACAATATTGTTGTTTAATTTGATAATACGGTTCAAGTTTAACACAAACATACGAAACATTTTAATTTTGTTCTTTATCTTACATTTTTAAACATGTAAAAAATAATTGATAATTCTAAGTAAAAGCTGCAAGACCAAGCCGTTGGTGGTTATGATTACAAAATGCAAACTCCTCTTGACGCGTGCTATGTTCAATAATACTGTATACAGAAACTTATTCTTGATCAATTTTTGAATTGTAAGCCTCTGGATATTCAGTTGAGAGGTTCTTTGGTACCAGCCCATTGGCATAAATGACAATTATCAATGAAACAATGACATTTAACAATGAAAAAATAGCTTTTAACAACTAATACCAAAACATTACCAGTTAAATAGTTTAAAGAGAATGAACAATCCACAAAGACTTAACAATTTTAATGTCGTTAAATGCATATGTAGTCTCCATTAAACCGAGTTTGATGACAAAGGTTGGTGAATAATTTGCCACATTCTCTACATTTGTCTGGCGCCGCCCCTCGCTCCCGAATCCCGTACTGCCGTCCATTTACTGAATCATCCCGTGACGTGGCATAATCACAGCTTATTTATTCAGCGCTAACATCCCGATTTCTTGAATTAGGGAAATGTGGCCATTGCTCAGACTTAATTATGTGTGATTCGATGATGGACAATATTTTATTGCCATTGTTTCGGAGCCGTCGATAGGCCACCCGCATTAGGTGAGCGTAGTGCACAATGACCTCTGCTTTCACAATCGAAATGGTTGTGCGGGAGTTCTATACGTCATCAGACAGTGATCATTGGTTGATAATTGATATAGTAGAGTAGATGGTTTCTAAACGGTAGGGTAAATAATAAAGACTATTATCACTTGTCAGTTCTCGAGTAAGAAAAAAATATTACACAGAGATATTTATGACATGTGCAATAGGAAAAGCTACTGGTGCTAAAAAAGCATCGTATTTTACTATCTTTTCATTGTATATTTTGTGTGTACATATATGTATTTATATGTGTATATTTGTTATCTTTTAATTGTAGAAACTTTAAGTAAGTATCTACGGCTATTTTTTTCCAGCATAATATATCTATGACTCACCAGTGAACGCAGTTATAGGTACCGTGACTCGACAAGATGTTGGCAATTTGAAATATCCCATTCAAACGAAATCTTCACGGTGTCGCGCCACAATTAACCTCTATTACTTTAAATTATTCGCAGGTCACCTTTCAACTTCCTTCCCTACCACGAATACTCACTCCATTTTCGCAATTATTACATTCGACTTGTGTTCAAGATTACTTAACATTATTGGTTGAAAATATTACAAAACTTTGATGACCTTATTCATACACAGATTTAAAACCTATTTAAGTTATCAGATGTTTTGTCCCGTTCGAACGACTTTAGAATTCAGTTTGAGCGAAGACGACAAAACATTTGAAAACTAAAATAGGTTTTAAATCTGTCTATGAAGGCCGTGAGTGTTCCAAAGTTAAGTGAAAGTTTATCAATCAATGACTTATTGCAGTCTTATTTTTAGATATAGATAAAGCAACGGCTGGTTATTGTGCCTACTCCATTACACGTATGTACACATATAACAGCAAGTTACCGTTAGAAACGAGCCTATTTCTAGTTCACAAAATCCCTGGTAACCGTGAAGGGGCGGCCTTACAGATTATTCAACAAAATCCCTTCGCTGTTTCCGCAAGGGCTGTTCTCAAAAGCGTCTTGATGAGCTAATAGTCCGCAAGCCTCAGAGCGTATGAATAATTTTTAACTTATATTCCGAACAACCTTTAATGTCTGTTTTTTATGATCATAATCAAAATATTCTTTATTCAAGTAGTCTTTTATGAGATCTTTTGAATCGTCAAACCTTGCTAAAACATATCTTCAAAGTGTTACAGCTTTAAAGAAAGGATGTAAAAAACACTCCCTTAGAAAACCGAACTGTCTTCTTTTTTTCTTAGAATGAAATAATATTTTAAGCTGCAATATCGTATTTATATAAAGTAGGAAAGAGATAAAGGCTTCAGGAAGTGTATTTCGACCCGTTTGCAACAGGTTGCTATAGAAAACCTTAGAGGTGGACTGTTCAGCTTAATGTGGCTAGAACTTAAAATAATGGACACCTAATATAATGATCCTAAATATATTTTATCTCGTAAGTCTTGAAGTGTAAGTTGATTTATTAGTTAGTTAGACAGCCTCCGTGGCGCAGTTCGTTAGACGGCGGCTGTGAAACGAGAGGCCGCGGGTTCCATCCCCGCACCGAGACAAATGTTTGTGTGAACCACAGGTATTTGTTTCGGGTCTAGGTGTTTGTGAGACCGAAAAGTCTCTCGTAGTTCCTGATACCCACGACACAAGACTCGATCTTAGTGTGGGGTCAGAACTATGTATGTGACTGTTGGGTGTATTTATTTATTTATTTAGTACGAAAATATTTGACGAATACATATTGTTATTAGACATATATTATGTCTACTTTATAGTAATCTCTGCCCTTTGCCCTGCCCTTGTTATAAATGTATCATATTTATTTATTTATTTCTTTCTTTCTTTATTGTACACAATTATAAACAAAAGCACTATACAGAAACAATAAACGTAAATAACAATAAATCGTATATTTTTTTTAAAAGAAAAACATAATTAAATCATGAAGCATTGAAGGTATTTATAATTCTTTGATTTTAATTTTCGTTCCTGAATTATGAAATTCAGAAGACATTATGATTCTTGAATTCGGATTATTATCCAATCTAAAAAAATCAACATCCATGTATGTCCCATTGAAATTGATAAGCCAAACCGCTTTTCAATTTCTAGGGTTCTGCCTTGAAGTGAAAACTATACTAGTTAATAAAAATAGTATTAACCATAGTAAGGGCTGCGTAACTGTGTTAAGATGTAAAGTAAGTCGCAAAAATGTTACAGGACGCCTCGTGACCAAGTTACAGGATTGTTGCACGGAATTGTACTGCTAAATAGTTCTTGTTGACCCGCTTTTGGGACGGGATCGAGAAAGCCTTATTCAGCTTATAGAAGCCATAGTTTGAAATCTCTAAAAAAACGTTCGTTCCAGTGCATACACGAGCTATCTTCCGTGAAGTCCTGAAACTGATTCCTACATTTATATGTGAATATATATACTGACGTCTTCTTTCTAGAAGGGGTAGGCAGAGGTGTGTGATCCTTTCCACGACGTGATGGGAGACGAGCCTATCGTCATATCAGGCACCATTTCCTGACTCCGGGCTAATCACGACTAGAAAAACTGAATATCACTTTGCCTAAACCGGGATTCGAAGCCGAGACGTCAGCGTTTTAATCGTACCGTAGTACTACTACGCCACCGAGGCAGTCAAATTGATTCCGAAGTCATGCAATTTAACTTCAAGAAGGTTTTTATACCGAATAAAACAGTATATTCTACGATAAATTTAGTAATAGTTTGTGTTTATCCGGCATAAAAGTGTTTTTCGGCGAGAGGGAAAAATCTCTCACGGGCAGTGACACAATCTGGGCTGTACTGATTAAACGAAGGCGCATGGTAGTAATTTTCTCGTGTCGGTATAAAAAACAGCTAGAAAAAGTAAGTATTTAAACCACCTGAAAGGTTTAGTAGCAACGTTTGAAGCGCTGTGCACCTAAAGCCAGCCAATCTATCGTTAATATTTAGCATGCAAAATACTACGCGCTTATGTAACTTTGTTATTCCTTCTTTAAATTTACAATTACATTGTCCAAATAAATATAAATAAATAAATACACTCAACAGTCGCATACATAGTCCTGACCCCACACTAAGCTCGAGTCTTGTATCGTGGGTATCAGGAATTACGAGAGACTTTTCGGTCTCACAAACACCCAGACCCGAAACAAATGCTTGGTGTTCACACAAACATAAGTCTCGGTGCGGGGATCGAACCCGCGGCCTCTTGTTTCACAGTCGGCGTCTAACTAACTGCGCCTCGGAGGCTGTATATATATGAAATACTTCTTATGGTATTCTAGACTTTAATCTTAGGGCGCGTCGTTTATATAATATATCGATGTATAAATGTAGTCGCTGACGTTAGGACATCGCAGTCGAACCGCAGACTAGTTTCCACTCCACTTCCTTCTACGGTCGGTAAGAGGATTAGAAAACGACTCAGTCCGTTCTTAGATGGTACAAATTCGTCTACTTTGTTGTCATTTGAAGATGATTTTACATGAACCAATTTACGTTTATTTGTAATAGTATTACTGCGTCGGTGGCGTAGATGAACTACAGTACGATAACAAAGCTGAGGTCTCGGGTTCGAATCCCGGGTCGGGCAAAGTAATTGTACATTTTTCATATATATTTTTAACGCGTGAGAGACTAGTTGCCACTGACAGCACAATGGAAGAATTATATGAATTCACCGTTTTTATTTTAGACTAGCTTTTGCCAGCAAACTTCGTCTGCGTGATTAACTTTATTTGAAATTAACTTTATTTGGAATGTCCCATTCAATCCCGTCCCTTCATATCCCGCCCGTCCCGTCTCATTTACAACCAAGGCATGTAATCCAGTCCCATTCCATCCCTTCGAGCATAAAAAAGTAAAAATATATTAGAATTCGTTCCTCCTTCCACGGGAACACTAAGTGTTAATCCAGGCTGTGAATTCCCATAATTTTTAATTATGTGAATGTTGTGAAATACATGTGAAATGAAAAATCCATGTGATTATAATACGAGAATAAGACCGGCCAGCCGCATATGACATTAGAGTTCTGCCTACCACCACTCGCATACAAACGAAAGCTTAAATACAAGTACTTGTGAAATGTTCCACACCTAATGTAGATTCACTACATTTGGTATGTCGCCGTCTCCAAACGGTAGTACTTTGGGCGATTCCCATAAGTCGGACTATAGTGGGTCGTGCAGCCTTATATGTGAAACGTAAGCCTTTGTTCTCTAAATGGTGATGTTAATTTGTAACAAAGATTTCTTAATTATCCACTGTAATGAAAGTAGGATGTGACTATGGTTGTTTCACATCTAAAATTAATAGTAGCGTTCAGGAGTGAACTTTGAGTTCTAATCCTATATAGGGGAAGACATATAGAGAATTACAACGCTTTTTTTTTTTAATATTGCAATGAATGGCGAGACTAGCATGCCATTCGCCTGATGGTAAGCGATACGACCGCTCATGGACAGTAGCAAAACCAAACAACACCATGAATTACAAGGCAATGCTTGGAATTCCACTGCGCTCGCCATCCTGAGACATAAGATGTTAAGTCTCAATATGTCCAGTAGTTACAGCGCATTTACACTGCTGTTTGGCGGGAGAAATAGACATTGCGGTGGTACCTACCCAGGCGGCCTCTCACATATGTGAGACCTACCACCAGTAAACGCTTGGTGTTTAAGCGGTGGAGAGGGAACTAGGGAGGTATATTAATAATTTTCCAATTGAAGTTTATTGATAATAAGTACTGTGGCGAAATGCCGAGTCCTGTTAAATGAGAGATTCAATGTTTTTGAGGTAAAAAATAAAAGTATTTGTTTTGGGTCTGGATATTTTGAGGAAAAGAATAATTTGGTATCGCATGACACGTATATTATACTACTCGTCTCACAGCAACGGTTATCTTCTTTTCTGACTCGACGAAGGGACAGCACTGCACCTCATGATAAGTTTTGGCCGTCCAGAAAAACAAATTACTACAGATAAGTGCCGCTCTCAAAAGCCGGCGTATTTAATGACTTCACGCTGAAGCAGAATCATAGTACGAATGGAAAATGTAGGTTAACAAAACGTTGCTTTACTCTTAAGGGAAAAAAGAAAAAAGATTTGATCTGTCCTACCCAAGAAATCTGATCTTATTAAAGAAAAAAGGTTACCTTAACAGCATGTCGAATTTCCTCAAAGGAAATCCACATCCTTCATATAATTACGGAGTTAATGACATCAAATATTCAACAGCGTATATCTCCAAACTAATATCATAAAGCAAATAATTATTCGGAAGCATCTCCTCGCATCTCCTTAGGCTTTTACGATCTATTACGTGTATTGATAGAGATTACGTTATTGATATCCTTAAGAAAAACTTAGGCGCGTATATTGACATACCTACTAAAAATCATTAAGGTCGTAGTTTTAAACACCTTAAAATCAATTTCTACGGCCTCACATAATTATAGTGCCTGATAGCCTATTGGTCACGAACCAAATGCGGCTGCCGAGACGGTGCTCATGGATTCGAATCCTAGGGCACACCTCAACGATTATTTTTAATACCCAAGTAAATCCGAAAAGATCGACTTGTTTAACCTCGAACTAGCGACCAAGGCTCCGCCAATTCGCTTTCAACTAGACGACTGTTTACCTTCTCTACGTTTTGTTCGCTTTCCATGACGTCACGAGAAATTACACACGTAATCAATTCCCCCGTAGTGTAAGTGTAAATCTAAAGCTTCATATACGCCGGTTATTATGGTATTTGCGGAGCTGTGTACCTCTTCCAACGTAACGATATTTGTCGCGCGTCGGGCTTAATCCGTGAACGTTATAGTTGCCATTCACTTGATTATTATATTTTTATTGCATTTATATATCTGTATCAACCCATATACGTCGCACTGCAGGGCACGGGCCTCCTCTACAATCGAGAGTGCGATTGAGAGGGGTTGGGCCATATCGTCCACCACCCTGGCCTAGTGCGGGTTGACGGATTTTACATACCATAGAAAGTAATATAAATTATTGCATTTGGTCTACAAAATATTGTTGACTTCCCTTTGTCAGTCAGAAAGTTCGTATTGTCTTGGCACAAATTGTGAAAGTTTACCGTGCTTTTTCTAATGGACGTAGGCACTTTTGTATTTTTAAGATCGAAAGTCCTTGCTTGCTTTGTTAATTAGAAAAGTAGTCACATAATTGCAGCGTTAAGAACGTATATCGACTAAACATTGCCCCAAAAGATAATAATGTCTATACGCCGTTATCCTACACATTCGAATTTGATTATTTCTTTGATGGTTAATTAAACCTTTATCCAACAAATGACCTTACGCAAGAGAGTAGACTTCATACCGGGTATATCAAGACTGCGACCGAAAACGAAGCCAGGTGGTTGGTAGCTTTGGTGGTTACAGACACAATGCTACTAAAAATTTTGCAAAAGCGACAATTTTTGTTTGCAATTTTCTAAATATCATCGTGTTTGGTTGGTAAATAGCTAGTTTTTGCGAAAATAGTTATATAAACCTTTGCGTACCATTGCGTCTTTAAAAATAAACAGGTGTACATTATTATTTTAGTAAAATTATGTATTTATCACCCAAATACGACGATCAGTAAAAAAAATCAGAAATAAAATACCACCTGACTTCGTTTTCGGTCGCGGTCTTGAGATCCCCTGTACAACTTTAAAATCGGAGTATCCTCTAATATGCAAGTTTTCTTATGTTAAAGCCCAACTACGGCTCGGAATAGTAAAAATTCAACTTACCGCATTAAGAGCCTCTATCTCGTAGGGGCTCAGTTTGTACGAAGCCTCTGAGCCGATGAGACGCGGTGTTGATCTGAAACCAAAAAGTATCTTAAAATACATTTTAAGGCGACAAAGAATAAAAATAATACCTATAAAGAAATTAATACCGTTCATTGGGAATTGATAACGGTCCCCGTGAAAATCTACATCTGCAGAATCACATATTCCTGACGAACCCTTGAAGATAAGATATAGATAGATTCAAAGATCACTACTTAAATTCATCATTTTATAGTTTCAATGAAGGATCTGATATATATTGGTAAAGTGTTATCTAGGATCTGGGGATGTATTTAGGCTAATTTTTATTGTTAAATTCAACGCCTAAAGAACGATAGGCGGGTTGGGAAGTAAATATAAGAGTATAAGGAATGAGGTTTATTTAAAATCAGTGTTAATAATGATTACTAAGCGAATGGAGCGATGGAACTCAAGTTAAGCGGAGCTTTGAATAGCTAGTTGTTCATAAGCACAACCTCCGTCGCGCAGTTGGTTAAACGCCGGCTGTAAAATGAGAGGCCGCGGGTTCGATTCCCGCACCGAGACAAATATTTGTGTGACCCACTAAAAAGTCACTTGTAGTTTCTGATACCGATGACACAAGAAATGATCTTAGTGTGGGGTCAGGACAACGTATGTGACTGCTGGGTATATTTATTTATTTATTTTATAATACTACGTAATACAATATAATTCATATAAAAATCAAACAGTACAACTGCGTGAAGCAAACTTGTGTGAGTTGTAGACTGCGAATGGCAAAATGGGCAAAACAATAGTATATCATTGCATAGCCTGTCTTGCCTTTAATTATTAACATTCATAAGTGTTGGTAAGTGAATTTATGAATTTATAGTTCCGGATTCAATGCGTGGTTGCTATGCTGGCGGGAAGGCATTTTATAGTAGAAGTCCAATTAAAAAATCATTATCAATAATTATTAAATTAATAAGTTAATTAAACTAACTTTTTAATTTAATAATTGGAAATTAAGTGTAGTTAAATTGTAAAAATCATTATTATTATTAGTTGTTTTTTAGTATTAGCCGGTGGCAGGACATCGGTATGTATACGAAAAGCGATTAAGTTATACAGAAATTGAGATACTCTTCTCATTTCCCAAGTCACACCCTCCATAGGCTCTAGTGAGGTCCTGAGTGCGATTTCCAGGTAAGGTAACCCATCTCGTGTGAATCTTGATTTGTAATTATATAACCCAATATGTAACTCCTCTACCATTCCGGGGAACAAACGTGAAAGAATTTGTGTACATTTGTAAAAACCCACCAATACAGATACTGATAATAACTGCGCGATGGTTATTAAAATCCTATAAAATATGTGATAAAAAATAGTTATTCCCGCCGAAATTACCGCCCACCCCGCGCAGGTAAGACAAATACGCTCATTTCCTGCGGAGAGCGCCCGAACGTCCGCGCGCCGACAAATTGTGGCCCGGCGCCTTATTCCATCCATTTCCTGTCTTACCCCGCAAGAGATTTCATTCCAAAACGTTTCTACCAAGTCTGGCATTTTATCTTAAATTTCGGAAAGATATCGGTTTTATAATAATTATGTCAGTCCCTATACATCATACTGCAAGGCACGCCTCTTCATTACAATATAGAAGAATTTCACGTCGTGACCTAGAACGGGTTTCAATGCAAAACTCGAGTGTAATGGTTGTTTCCTTGCAATGATTTCCTTAAAAGCAAGCGATTATAATTCACCTCAAATACAAACATAGCTATGAAAAGTCGGAGTTGCGTTCGTTAGTGCTTCCTTCATAACCACCGACCTTTGATTAGTCAATCCGGTTCGCAGCTAACTTGACTATCGGTATTTTAATAAGTAATTCAGTGTGTAAGTAAGTTCCAAGTAAAAGCTTTTGGCATCAAGGAGACATACATACATAATATGTATATGGAAATATTAAATGCACTTAAAAATACGTCGTTTACTTTTTAGATATATTTTGGACACACCTTGTTTTGTTCAGGTAACAGGCTTCCTAACATACTCAAGATAAATTCACTAATCATAGTTTCCAAATAGAAATTGGTGCACCAAAAAGGTAAAATACCCGTCTTGATAATAATTATTAATCAATGATAATGACTGCCTCGTTGGCGTAGTTGTATTACGGTACGGTTACAAAGCTGAGGTCTCGGGTTCGAATCCCGGGTCGGGCAAAGTGATATTGGGTTTTTCTAATTATTATCAGCCCGGAGTCCGGATTTGTGCCTGATATGGCAATAGGCTCCCCCCCTATCACATCGTGGGACGGAACATACAAGGCGAAATGTGGGTGTCCTGGTGGCGCCTCTGCCTACCCCTTCGGGTTAAAGGCGTGAGTTTATGTATGTATGTATGATAATAATCAAACCCTATAAAAAGTTTGGCTTCTGATTACGCTGTCACTAAACCGAGAACATAAAAGGGTAACAAATAAACAAATATATTGTATCAAAAAATATTCAGAATAAGCTGTCGTTACGGAGGGCCCGAATCGCTGAAACTTTGCCAGCGCGTTTTATTTATGACGCTTATGCGTTTAGAAATTCAAGTTTTTTACCGTTTGCCACCTTCACTGAACGTCACGGAATCAGATGCCTCGTTCCTCATTGTATAAGAGATTTAATAGCTTATTTGGCGGCATTTGTAATATAATATTTCAAGTTGTTTTCTATTCTATGTAGGTATGGTCTTCCTTTAAAGCCTCATACGCGCACAACATTATCATATTTAGTCAGAGGACGTTTACTGCAGAGGAAAGAATAGACCACTAGCTGCAGAGCATTATTCTGCCTAAGGATTCCTCATGATGGCACTTAGTATTTAAGGCAGGCACATATTCGGATCGCACGTAACGGACGGATCACTTTAAACGGATTATTTTTTACAATGCATCCACAGTGTCTCCAGCGATCGGATTTGCCGACATTATAACTCAATGGTGTGAAAAATCCGTTTGATGTGATGCGTACGGTGCGGATATGTGGACGCCTGCCATAAATCGCAAAACACGTCTGTCAACACTGTATTTAACTAATGCCTTATTAGTCAATTGTTTGTGTTGGCGTAATTACACTATTAGCCGTAAAAACAAAAAACACTTTAACCTCGTAGAAAATTGTGTCTCTCGCCAATTAATGGTAGGATGAACCTATTTAATACCAAATTGCTTAAGCTAAGTGATTCGCCACCTCAGAGCCCTTGGGGAATAGTAAAAGCGAATTTTCTCAAGTCCGACATCACGTCTGTGCCCTGCGGGGTAATGATTTGCGTCGTCGGCTAATTCAATAACATGGGCCAAGTAACCGCGCCCCACCCGCGCCGCTAATTGTCCTTAGATAGTCTGCTAGCATCTAGATGCAAACTAACACTTAATTTTGAAATTAGAAGCTCTTTATGGCTTAAGTCCGAAAGACAAGCCAACCGTTCACATAAATTACCGCCATCCATAAAACCTTAAGCTACGCGAATTGAAGATCTCTACATCACAAGTCTTTGAAATGGTTATAAAATATAACCATTAAAGCATAAAATATTATGATGGCTAAAAAAAGTCGCTGTATAATACATTATACACTTCCAACAGGTGGCCGAGGAAATAATACTCAACTAGGAGATAATACTACCAATACTTCCCCTGTAATCTTACTTAATAGACGAGAAATTACTGCGAAACCTACTTCACGTGACGACAGTAAGCGCGGCAGCCTCATTACTAGCGGAACAGTCTGTCATAACTACGTGAATCAAACCCAGTGTATACACCTCTAAGTTAGCAAAGTTTCGTGGCCTAGTTATAGGGGTAGACAGAAGTGTCGCTAATCCCTTCCACAAATTGACGAGATTATTTCTCAAAATGTAAAGGTTGAACTATCTCTAAGCTAAGCTCAAATTCCACTGCCCGGGAATAGAATTTTAATTCATATAAGATTAAAAAACAAAGACTTTCATAAAGTGTTTTAGCCTATTGAGTAATCGATCGTAAGAACTCAAGGTTCGTAGTCTAGACCAATAAGTCTGAGGCAAATAAGTAGCTAGATATACAACAACATTATACATTTGAGTTGGAGACTACACTGATGTTCATACAACGGTTTCTATTGACATTTGCTTGAGCATTAATGTAGAATACACTATAGAAACTAGTACCTTTAAAGGTCAAAGCAACTAATACATGCGATACTTTCTAAAGAATCACCGCCGTCGAAAACAATAAAAAGGCTGATGCCAACATTGTAAGGGAATGGTAACAATGCCAAGGTGACAATAATGAAAATGAGTTTAATGTTATTGTAATAAGTTTTAAAATTGATTGATTTGTACAGAACGAAGGTTGCGAAACCGACAAAAGTATTAAAATGTGTAACCACAGCGTGCAACATACGTCGAAATAGATTGGCCATGATTTACATTTGGATTTTTTTTTTTGGTGCCAAAATAGGAACAACTAAAAAAGGATTATTTTGGTAATCACTCAAACATGATTTCGTCTTCTACAAGGCTTCCACACACTTCCACAAGATGAATGAAGCGAATAAAAATAGAGATCTGGTCATTTGTGTTTTGCTGAGGAAAGAATATTACTATCCGGATAATGACCACCGTACGTGCGGGTGAAAACCTGCCAATGACACACTCAAGTATCCAGGCTAAAAATACAATTTCCTTAACATCATGTACACTAAATAAAAAGTGAAATCAAAAAGGCTCTGATGACCACGTCAGCCAGAGCAGTAAGAATTGTTTTCTTACTGCTCTGGCTGACGTGGTCATCAGAGACACTGTACTTAGTCGTGCCAAAATAATAGTATTGTGTTACGGATGATTTTTATAAGCGATGAGGACAGCAACCTAATTCGAATATGACGATGGTGCTGGCCGTTGTCTTAAGAAAAATGGACTAAGGATTTGAATATGAAACGGAGTTGTCAACGGCTGATGTGAAGGATGGCCGAGTCGTGGATTACGCTGTGAATGTTCTAGAAGAAACGTTGTAGGCATTTCAATATGCGAGTTGTATTATGTAGAAAGCCATTGTATTGATGAACATGATGTTGAAAAATAATTCAGGAATTATGATTACACAATCGTCTTATTACTTGGAGTTTGTAATAATTGCTTATCAAAACATTATAATATTTTAAAACATAGAATTCTTAATTTAGATTATCCTTACTTACCTGAGTACGATTTTTGGAGCATTCCTTTTGAATATAACAGAAAGTCCAGCGTCTTCGATGACAAGTAAACTCAGTATTACCCGTTCGAAAGCGCGAGTTATTATTATAAATGTAACAGAAAGGATGGTCGCCGCGCGTGCCGCTCCAATTGTTTCACGTGGCCACGAATCGTCTCTCACGACAAACTAATGATATATTGCAACAGAACACAACAAACCATACGTTATTCAGTCATCCTTCATTTACACGTAAATTATTTTCAAGCCTTTAAGTATAGTCATTAAAAAACGGTATAAACATGTATTTTATGTTTTTAAATACTTAATTCAGTTTTAAATTAAATGCGTGTTGGACTTACAGGTGGCTTCAGGCATTGAAGAAAACCGTGTCCGATATGGCGATAGGTTCGGGCCCTATCAAATGGTGGGACGGAATACATAAGGTGAAATGTGGGTGTCCTGGTAACACCTCTGCGTACCCCTTCTGGGAAAAAGGCGAGAGCATACAGGGTATATCAAGACTGCGACCGAAAACGAAGCCTGGTGATAGTTTTAGTGATCACAGACACAATGCAAATAAAAATTTCGCAAAATAAGCGACAGACGTTTTTTTACAATTTTTTAAAAATCCTTGTGTTTGGGTAGTAAATACCTAGATATTGCGAAAATAGTAATTTAAAATTTTAAGCCCTAACGTACCATTGCGTCTTAAAAAATAAAAAGGTGTACATCATTATTTTAGGAAAACTATGTATTTATCACCCAAATACGACGATAAGTAAAAAAATTCCAAAAAAAAGGAGACGATTTTTTTTGCGAAAATTTTAGTTGGATTGTGTCTGAAGTCACTAATACAACCACCTGGCTTCGTTTTCGGTCGCAGTCTTGATATACCCTGTACGTATCATTGGTGACAGTGAACTCATTAAGGAAAGACCCGATATTTGTACCTCGTGTGTAAATATCTATGAATATAGAATAAGCAGAACACCCTTAATGCACAAATTGAAGCATCGACATCTGTAAATAAATATTGACACCCGGGGGTGGCAGAAATAACAATTTCGGCGAGCATCTGTCTAAACAGTTGCAGCGTCGCGCCGCGGGCTTCACAAATTAGACGACAACATTCTTGTTTTCATTCGAAATAAGCTTTAATTTGTGACGTCATATGGTGGATATCGCACTTATGTACACGACTCTCTCAACAGTGGAATACAATACTGTGAAAATTATGTTATAATTATTAGTTCATTCATAGTTAGATGTCGTTCAGATTATATGTGAGGCAAGGAATCGTGAGGAAACCTACGTACCTACGAGATCTCCATAAAAGCTTTGGTATGTCTTATTGGTAGACGAAGACCGCAGCCAGCTGTAGGGCGTATGTGAGTCGAATCGGATATTTCATTCTATTTAATGTATTATTTCAGGTATAGGCCAAACCATTCATTATTATGAAAAAAAAAATACCTTATTTAAAAATTAGCACGATTTGTTAACATTGCATGAAAAAATCCGCTTTATAACACTAACTCCACAAATCTGCCACTATCGCATAATAGGGAAAAAAATGCCTTAAACGAAATTTCACCATAGCATAAGTTCAAACAGCGCATAAAATTTTAAGTAAATGAAATTTTCTAACAAAAATATTCAACAAAATTCCTCGAGAATCATTTGAATTGTTGTGAAAGTAAAATATTTCCATCTTGATATTATACAAAGAATTCCTTTTCGCCGCAATATTTTTAAAATATACGTAATTCACGGACCATAGGTTCCGTATACATATTTGTATGCACTATAAAACTATAATATAAATGTTAAATAATTATAATCAGTTGAAATCATCAATAACTGATTCATACATTGAGTACCTACACGCTACAACCAAACACCCATGAAAAATAAATTCCGCGAATGAATTGAACCTAAGACATAACGTTTCACCCCCCATTCGCAACCAAACCAATACAACACGGTTATTAAACATATTAATATATCTTAATTACTAATATGTATACTGTTATCTATTTCTCTTTATTTAATTTGATCTCAGCACCAAAAGTCACAAATTCGATGTTCGCAGATCGCACATAATTATAATTCGGTTCTACATTACAGAAGATCATTCCGAACTGTTTTATCCGTACAATTTGTGTAAATAAAATAAGATAGTGAAGAAAAAAGCCGCTGGCCGGGAAAACAGAACCTTGGATAATAGGCCAATAAAAAAGGTCAACCGACTTATCTGTAGGAAATCTAGTTCCCTTTAGTGCCGCAAACTATACATTTCATGGTTACTGTAATATCAAGTTTTATGCCATGTCTCCCGTGTTCCCTGGGGAGCAGGGAATCGCTTCCGAAGGCCAACTTAGGCCTTTGTTATGGCAATAAAGTGGAGTGATTGCAATAATGAAAAAATCGAAGTGCTTTGTGACCTGATTCGTAGCAATATAACTTACAATTGTGATTTTAAAAGATGTATCATAAATAGGAAGACTTATTTATTGAGTACTTCTTGATGTAAACCGAGAAGTCGTTTAAAAATGCTTGTGTGGTCTAATTGTTTTTGATCTGGATGTTAAGAGACTTAAAAGTCTCTCAGTGTCTAAAACCCAGGAGCAAAGCTTGTATCTTATTACGGGGTTAGGACTATTGGGTGTAGATCTTTTCTAATTCCTTATCGCATTATGTAAATCCTCTACCATGAGTACACTGACATAAAGAATTCCCATAAATGTAAAAATGGCACAATTATTATGTCGGTAGTTGATTGCAACGTTTCTGTGCAGGTTTGAAACTCTTCGTCTCTCATTTCAAGCTCAAATAAATAAGCTCCTAATCTTATTGCAACAAGTAAAATCAGATCATAACATCCTTATATTTAATATTACTTGTAACATTAATTTCATATTATATTAACCTGTGTTTATCACCCTATTCAATGGAGGCAATCGAAAATATGTCGTACAACGCCATCTGTTGAATAATCATGTTATTTAAATAAAATTATTATAATATTTTAATAGACAAGAATAACGGTCTTATTCATAGACAGATTTAATACCTATTTTAGTTATTGAATGTTTTGTCCCGTTCGAACGACTTTATAATTCAGCTTGAGCGAAGAAGACAAAAGTTTTCCATAACTAAAATAGGTTTTAATTCTGTCTATTAATAACGCCGTAAGTGTTTAAAACTTTTATTATATTGCCATTATAAAATACTATATTTATCAGTATTATACGCAACGTTACTCAATGCAATAGAGACCGCTTATATATTATAAATTATAGTGCAGCGCCATCTATGTTACTATGCTCGTACCACTACAACATCTCGCTCGCCAAAGTCAAAGGAAGCTTTTAGCTTGTAATTACGTTTCCATATTTGTATCAATAGATGGCAGTTCATTTAAAGGTCTATTAAAATTACGTCTTGTTTATGATTCCGAATGTATTTAAAACATGTTTGCAATTTCCCTTAATTTTAATATTAAAATGGGATTTAATTTACTTTGCAAAACTATGAAAGTCAATGGGTGGGTCGTTTCATTTCACACCTTCTATTTATAACATAATATGTAGGTGCACACTATTAGAAAATAATTGTTTTTTTAATTAATCTCCTAAGAGGATAAAATAAGTTAAAGAAGTTTCAAGTTGGCACGGAATCATCTTATTTTGAGAATACGAACTATTGAATTTAGCGTTTATGCTTCTGACACCAGATATCCTCATTTTTTTCTTTTTTTTATCGATATTATTAGTTGCTATTTAGAGACAACCGACTGTACCGAAGCGAATATATCGAAGAGACTGGCTGAGCTCAATTACTTGGTCATTTGGGGACGTGCCCTTTCGTTACTTGAGTTGCAGCGGCATAATTTCAAGGGTTGTGTTACAAACATTTGTCCAAACTACTTTACAAATAACTACATACAAAAATCATGCTTGTGTCTCTAAAATGACTAGGCACTCTAGTTTTACTTGTAGCTCTCTGAATTGATATCCGTTTTATAAGTCACTATCAAGTACCACAGCTTACAAAGCGGATTGTTCGGCCACAAATTGAATCGAGTACTCAAAGGCTCACAGCAAATAAGTATATTTATACATATAAACATATGCAGTACTACTAACGCACGTTGAACACAAAATAAACATAATATTAGCCATTAAGCGTCATTGAGGTAGTTTTATTGAGGCCGCATCCGTGTCGGTCACCGCGCACGCACGCACGACCGCATCGTTCATTTTAAATATATTGGGTCTATATTATTCGCGTAGTTTTATATGAGTACATACTTGATACTTTTGGAAGTTATGAGTTGTATTTTAATGGTAGAAAATATTAAAAACTATAGATCAGTCAATATACACCCACTGTTTAGACCGGGAGACCTGTAGGTACTGTTGTCGGTTTGATTTTGCGGCCGAAGTCCATCACGCTTTTGACTGAGATATATTGATTTTAAATCAATGCCGAGACATATTTTAGCCATACTATTAAATTGTAGAAACGTTTGGCAAGTGGCAGCCCATGCACTCCCTTCTTCCTATTGTTAGACGCCGGCTGTGAAAGGAGAGGCCGCGGGTTCGATCCCCGCACCGAGACAAGTGTTTGTGAGGCCCGCTGATATTTGCCCCGGGGCTGGGTGTTTGTGATACCGAAAAGTCTCTCGTAGTGTCTGACACCCAAGAAACAACATTTAATTGATCTTAAAGTGGAGTCAGGTCTAGGTATATGACTGGGTGTAGGTATTTAATATAATAATTATTTATTTATTGTGACGAATGGCTACACGTTTGTTGTCAATCAATACTCTGTCTAGATTACATTGAACCTGAATGTAAGGTTCAATGCTGTAGCTTTACTGAGCTCGAATAAAAAAGGTTTACTACTTTTTATAGCTCATTGGTAATTTACATCGGTTTTCCGTGTCATTATGTTACTAGTCCGGTCGAGTCGGGTTTTATATATAAATAAAATATACTAAGTAGAAATTACGTGAAGTAACTACATCGAAACGCTACAATTTATAATAGAGTGAAATCGGGATAAGTGTAATCTCATGGGATCAAATACTTTATCCCTCCAGAGTTGTCCCATTTATAGTTTTACAAAATACAAATGCACATAAGTATGTATTATTTAATCACACGAGTTTTCACTTAATAAATAAATTGTAGCGCTTAGTTTCATGAAACTGTTTAAAAATATATAATATAATATTGACTAATTAATAATATTGACAGCCTCCGTGGCGCAGTTGGTTAGACGCCGGCTGTGAAACGAGAGGCCGCGGGTTCGATCCCCGCACCAAGAGAAATGTTTGTGCGGCACACAAATATTTCTTTCGGGTCTGGGTGTTTGTGAGACCGAAAAGTCTCTCGTAGTTCTGATACCTGCGACACAAGACTTAATTGATCTTAATGTGGGGTCAGGACTATGTATGTGACTGTTGGGTGTATTTATTATTATTTATTTATTTATTAATATAACCTACATTTAAAAAAATTAAATCTTGCGTTGGCACCTTGTAGTTGTACTAACCAAAACTTTATATTTTTATTGAGCAAGCCATAATATCATAAAACTGTCTATGGAGTGCAAACTGTTTGAAAGCTAGTCAATTTGTAAATAAAGGCATTTTAATGTCGAAGAAACAGATCCTGTGTACGAATTGCTGTTACAGAACATTTCTACCCAGTCTGGTCCTGATCAAGCAAATTATTGGAAATCCTTTTCGCTACAGCTGGCTGTATTAGCGCCCTAGTCGGTTATTGGCGCTTACTAAAAATACAATGAAACACTTATATACAACATTTTACTATGTACAAAAAAAATTAACATGTGAAGAGTTTTTTCTAGTTATAGTCGAGTGGTAAACCGTGTTCTGAGAATTTATACGGCATGTTGTTACGCTGAGAAAACAGAATAATAACTAGATAATTATTATATCAGCCTCGTGCGCAAATTTGCTTTAACCAAATTTCAAATTTGGAATCAAGTGTTAAAATTAGAAATAGCGGCGTATGTTAATTCAGCAATTTAGTTAAGTCAAAAATAATTTTAAAAAAACTAAACTCTTGTTTTTTAGTTAGTTTCGTTTTCATGCCTTACCTTTCAACGAATCATTATGAAATTTTACATTGTGTTGGCTAACCTACTGTACCCATCGTAATGAACCTTGCTTCAGGGATAGACTCATTCCTGGACCCGAAGTTCTGCATAAGGTATCCTTATTGAATTGAAGTCCACAGTATAGAAAGAGGGCCTTGAGTTAACAAATAAATATTAGACATAATTTGGAATTTATAAAAATCTTTGTTTAAATAAAATTGAGAAAGAGTAAATGCATCGAGCGACGCCGGTTTGGAACACTAGTTTCAGATATTTAGAAATACCAAATTTGAGTGTTGGTAAAATTCTCTTAACGTTCATACAAGCCCTTGACACGCCTAGACGAGTCTAGACATAATCTAATTATTATAGGTACCTACGTACCCTGTACCCCAAGCAAACGTAATTACGAGTATGATTACATGTTCGGTTTTCCTAAACTACGTTTCTGTGCTGAATATAAATGGAGCTATCTTTATAGTTATTACTATGCTTTGAAACATTTTGTGACTTGGTTACTCTCCGTTTGTGTAACAATAGGCCGCAGGTTCGTTCTCAGTAAAATAAAAATATTTATGCGATCCACAAGTATTTGTTTCGGGTCTGGGTGTTTGTGAGACCGTAAAATTTCTCGATGATGATACCAACGACACACAACTTATATATTAGTCTGAGGTCATGATTTTTATGTGACTGTTTGGTTTATTAATTAATTAATAATCCAGCCCTGAGTTCTTTTAATTTTGTCTTACTGCAAGGAATAGGCCTCCTCTACAATCGAGGATTAACCATACTGGCTCTAAAAATTGGCTGTAATACACCTATATTCGTAAGTGTAAGTTGTAACATTGAAATAAAACGATTTTTTACGGATTTTATCGCGAATTCGGCGGGCTGAAGCGCTAGTCACCCGCTCAGTGTTACGAAAGTATTATAAATTATAATCCAGACAGGAAATAAGCAGCGAGATATCTCTGCCTCTCTACACAATTATGCCGGTCTAATCGAAACCGAATATACTTGCTTATTCGGAAACGCAACGTAAAACGTAGATTACACTTTTGTAGCTATCAATGACCCTCATTTTAGAACCTCTTTTCTACGCCTTTTTATAATAAAACAAGTATCCAAGGATTGCGATCATTTAAACGCCGTTCTCAGTATTTCGACACCGTACAATGTAACATAATACAGAGCCGGCGTTTGTACATTTATCCAAATTTAACGCATTCTCTGAACTGATTTGTTGTTTGTTTACATTTTAGTTTTTCCCTTTGTGTCGTCGTCATAAAGACACAAATCATAAGGGCAATAAAACTCGAATAAAGTGTTACACCTGTTTCCTTGCTCTGTATACCCTCCATTAAAAAACCCGTAGGGACTACAACATTTTGAAATTAAAATTGTTTTGTAATTCAAGGTATTTTTTAGTTTTGCTACTGTCCATGAGCGGTCATATCGCTTAGCAGCAGCCGAATGGCATGCTCGCCTCGCCATTCATAGCAATAAAAAAAACGCAACACACTTACGTCGGTCTTTATGGACATAACAATTATTTACGTTGCTCGCTATGGATACGTTATTTTGCCGCAGTCGGCTAAAGGGATTGTCCAAATTACAAGTAATTCTTGGCCACCTCAACAGTTAGCAATGTGCGCTTCAGCACGTGCGAACCATCGTAACGCCTGCTGCAACAAGGGGCACGTGTCGAGATCAAACGGCGATCACCGGACGCGCCTCCTAAACACTCGATCACTTCGCCTTGTTTTACTTATTATGTACTCCAAGCGAAGAAAGGAACTTTCAACTTACGTTAGACAACATAAAAATGTATTTTAGGGCGAATGATACAAGGTGTTGGAATTTTGTGTAAAAAAATTGGCAATATCGCAAGGCTGTTTTGGGTGGATATTTTAGTGGCTATCGAGTGTTTTATAAACATTATGTTAAAAATAAAAAAATGGTCATCATTAACCCGTCAACATAATTATGTTCGGTTTCTTAAACTAGATTTACCTAAACAGGCTCAACGCAAAACGCAGCATACCTACGTGGGTCGTTACGTTGAATTTTGCCAAATTGACAGCGTTGTGAACGCAAATACTATCCGGCCGAAAACCAGTACCTATCTTACCCTAAGAAAAATCCCAGTCAATTCCATACACGCCTAATGCAATAATTACAATAAAACTGAGCTTCTCAAAGTTTTTTTAACAATATACTAACCATTCCAAATATATTTGAAAGGAATTGCAGATTTGTCAGTTTCATAACATCTTTTCGTATGGATTTTCTCTGAAAACCTTGAAACAAATCTAATAAAATCCGTAACACCTTAATTTAAATACCTACATAAAAAGCCCATGTTTATTTCGCTTATATCAAATATTTGCGAAAATATTGCGGCACCAAATAAGTTATTGAAGTTGAATTTCCTCCACACGTACTTTCCTTTCCTCGTGTTGCCAAATTAGTCGCTTTTATTTAGAAGTATATTACCTTCCTTCCTTTCATGTAAGATCAATTTATTTATAAAATTATTAGGACTTTTTATTGGTAATTTCGTTTTGTTTTTATTGTACTCTGTAAAGATGCGACTATCAACTCAATTGAGTGTGGCTCTACCATTTTATTCGGTTGCCGTAAATGTGAAGACAAACGTTGTTCGGAATCTTTGTAATCCCTACTATTTAGCTAGCATTGTGGACTAAAACTCTATTGCAGAAAAGGTTGATGTCAAGCAGCCTCTTGATTATCGTGTGTCGAATGGCAAAATCATGACCGCCTGCTAAAAATCAGATTTACAATGGCTTATCTAGAAACATGAGTGAACACTATAGTTTCACACCCTTTGTAAGTTAATCCCAAGCGAACTGTTTTATATTTTTAAGGTAAAGTGTTCAAGTCGAGAATCCAACATTGTCTTGTCTTCAGGTGACCTGTTTGCTCGTTTTCCGGACTTTATATAAGTAAACATATAATCTGCCTAAGGAAGGTGGAACCAAACCAATTGGAGAACAGTCTCCTATTAACACATGTGTTCAGAATTCCCGTGCTTCATTTGCAAGTGTTTAAAATAACACATACTACGGAATACTTGGGTGGTCTTGACACTGTGACCAAGTATAGTAGATAGCTTCAAGCTCGACTTATCTCAAAGAATTTCTTGACTTCATGTACAATGTAATCATTGTTGGTTAGGTTAAGTTAGTTCACGATCAGTTTATAAATTATTTTAAGTTAATTAGATGTTAGCTGTGTTATAATTGTGTCGTATTGTTTTGTTTTGAGTTTGAATTGCGTAGTGAAATGTTTAAGCCTGGGGCCATCACACTTCTCCAGTGTGTTCTAATGGTAGACCTCACAGTCTGTCGAGTTCGGGGTGCAACTTTTGTTTATCTATTTCGAGTAGGCTGGTATAATTGTGGATCTCAATGAGGGATGGTCATGTCGACTGATACTCTATCGAAATTGCACTCCACTTGCCAATAGATAATAAAATGTTACCTGTAAACAAAAATTGGATACCCAATCAGCAGATCGAATTCTAATTTGAATGTTTACATCTTAAATGAACCGCCACTAGACCACTGAAGTGAAAAAAAGTAATTCTATCGTTTTTAACTTAATATTTAAAATATACGCTAAGCCAGTTTAATCTAGCTCTTTGTCTGTTCAGTTTAATATTAGGCCAGAGGTTTATGTCCAAATCTGTCGGATTGCCAAAGAAAATTGTCTTTGACTTTAACCATAAATTTCGTGATATCGCACATAAAAACTTCGAAAGAAAGACCCAAAGTCGTTTGCCATTGGTGAATTTATATCAAACGTTCATTGAAATTAGGGCAGCAAGATAAATAAATTCTGTGTTTCTTGTACGAAACTACAAATGTTTGAAAAAGTGTAAATCGGTTGACTAACAATAGTTAAAAATTATAGAATAGTAATGAGGAAAATGTATTCAATTCCATCTTTAAAGTCATAATATATTACAAAGATTAAAAATTGTAACGATGTGTGTGTTGAAACGTTTTCTAAAAATCAATTTAATACAAGTCTAGTCTAGAATAGTCTGTTTAATTACTTCTTCACTCTCCGCATGTAGGAGCTTCGATCTATTTACCGCTTTGGTCTCTTCGTCGCAACGCACAACGCTGCGGTATGCGTTGCCGGAGACTGCTTTTTGATGAAAACCGTCAGCAATCGAGTTGTCGCCGGTATGAGGCAGTGACGATCACAAAACTATAGCTTCGTACTCTCGTTCAAACTCTCAGTCTATAACTGAATGGTTCAACACTTTTTAGTACAGAACACATGTTACTTGGATCTGGCGATCTCTCCGGAACCACATGCTACATCAAACGCAGCGGATGCGCCGCCGACACAGCTATAAACGTTAACTTCACGCCGCGCGAAGGGGTAGACAGACTGCAGAGACATGTATACATATGTATGTATGCATGTTGAGTTTTATTGTATGAGTTTTATTAACGATGTATGGGTCATGTGTGAGTTTTATTAAAGAGTGATTTCTTTTAATTATTATTTAATAACGGTTAATGTATGGTTACTCTTTGTGTAGGTATTGCTAGTTTGTATCTCATGAATGTCGGAAATAATATATTGTTAATTGGGTAAATCAACTTTTTCTTGCTTTGGACAACCGTACCAGGTCCCAGATTTGTATTAATATAAATAATACCAAAACGTATTTTCTTTATAATACATAATCAATGAATACACACTTAAATCAATGTATTTAAGGCAAAAATATATTTTTTATTATTGTGTCACCTTCATTTGAGAGTGGTCCGGGGGACATTTGGGTAATTTTTATGTCAAATTCTGTGTCCCCTTCACCACTTCTAAACTAGAAACTCATCTACACAGAAATAAATCCTCAGACGCAGTGAATATAAAATCATAGAACAGATATTTATGGTTTTTATTTTTAGGAAAACATTTTATAAAAATAAAAATGTTTTTATTTTATCTATTTTTTTGTGAATTGTTCTTGTCCCACAAAGTTAGTGCATTGTACTGAGTCATTCGGACAACTAGTCTTTGATTACAAATCCAAAACAGAGATGACCCTGTAGTATCTGAGATAACAAGTAAATCAGTCTAGTAAACAATAGTTCAAGCCGCAATGTTGAATTAAAGTCAGCGAAGGCGGCAGGCGGCCGAACATCGTGACGCGGAGTGGGTGTGTTTATTGTTTGTCCCCTGGACCGGCGCGAAAATTGAGTAAGTAGATTAGTTACATTAATCAATTGCTATTGATCAGTTCACTTTAGTTCTGCACTTTATGTTAACAATGTAATCAAGCACAGTAAACAAATACTCTTTATGAAAAGACACATAATTTAAAAAATGTCACTCGGACAACCAGTCTTTTGGACAACTAAATCAGTTGTCCGTGGGACTTTAAAAGTTGTCCTTAGGACAAATACAAAACCATGTACCCAACACGGGATGATCGGTTTCTTGTGAGTCGCGCATTGAGAAATCGCAAGTCTTCGTATGTGTACCTTAAGAACAACCTCGAAGAAGTAAGAAATGTGCATATTAGTCTATGGACGGTCAGGAGGAGGCTTGTCGCGGCCAATATACGCAGTCATCGCCCGGCCCGCGGCCCTACGTTACTCCGTGAGCACAGAGTTGCCAGGCTTAGGTTTGCTCGAAATTGTGAGTCATGGACTCAAGAAGACTGGAATAGGGTATTGTTCTCCGATGAAGCCAGGATATCTCTGTTCGGTGAAGATTGACGTCGGCGAGTGCTACGAAGACGAGGAGAACGCTTTGCACAGGCTTGTTTTGAAGAAATCACACCTTATGGTGGGGGCTCTGTTATGTTTTGGGCAGGAATAAATTCAATGGATCGTACAGAGTTAGTCTTCATTGAAAACGGCTCACTGACTGGACATCGATACATAACGGAAGTTCTAATTCCTCATGCACAACCCGCATTGGCCGCTTTAGGCGAAGACTCAATTTTTATGGACGACAACGCTCGCGCCCACCGGTCTGGCGATGTGGAAGCGTATGTGCAAGAGGTCGGCATTCGTCGTTTGGATTGGCCAGCTCGAAGTCCCGACCTCAATCCTATAGAGCATGTCTGGGACTTTCTGAAACGACGCGTGAGATCAGTACAACCGGCTCCGCAGACCATCAGAGAGCTGAAGAATGTGATTACCGCGGAGTGGGAACGTATTCCGCAAGCAAGTATCCGGGATATCCTCGCTAGCATACCCAGACGAATTCAAACTGTGATTTCAGCTAGAGGGGGTCACACTCGATACTAAACATTTATCTGCTTTTACTTTATTAAAGAAAAAACAAACAAAAATCTTTTTTTTAAACTTTTACTTCACGAGCATATGCACTACTAGCGAGCATACACTGCTAGTGAACTTAGCATTAAAACCCATACATTTTATCAAAATTTTGTGATAATACTGACGAAAACGATTATTTGCTTATTAATTTACAAAATTGTGAAAGTAAAACTACCTATAATTATCAAACAAACCAATAGTAACATTTGAAATGGTTCATTGCTTAGGTGCCCGTTTTTTTTGCAAATGAGTTTTTATCAAACCCAATTTTCCTATGGACAACCGAAAGTCCATCGGACAACTATGATGTCCCCATATAAAAATGGAATCAAATCTCAAATAGTTTTATTTTAAACATTTTATTATGTAAATTTAATATATTGACGGGTAGCTAAGTATAAAAGCAACATAAATATATATATATATATTTAATATTTTCTGGTTTAATACTATGTAAATTAAACTTTTAACGTCATACAAAATTGATGGTTGTCCAAGAGACACTATTTCTTAAAATATTAGGAGTACTATGCGTAATATCTCAAATTGACTACTTTGAAATTTAGATAAACACCCGACTTGATTTATATTTACAGTGTTAAATTACAGATAAAAAAATATTCACACTAAAAAAAATATTGAACTAGTTGTCCAGGTGACTGATTTTATAAGACTTCAGTGCGCTTACAAGCTAAAAATAGCCAATTCTGAAAGAAAAGTGCTCTGCTGTATGCAGATTCGTAAAGTAGAATATATATTCTAACTTCTGAAACTATTAAATATTTAAAAAATCAATACTTGAAAAAATATGGCAAAATCATAACCTGTGCACTAAATAGTTGATTGACCCAATTAATAATAGAGTAAAGAAAAAAATGACTGCCTCGATGGCGTAGTTGTACTACGGTACGATTACAAAGCTGAGGTCTCGGGTTCGAATCCCGGGTCGGGCAAAGTGATATTGAATTTTTCTATTCATTCATCAGCCCGAATTCAGAAATTTGTGCCTGATACGGCGATAGGCCCGCCCCCTATCACATCGTGGAATTGAAAATACAAGGCGAAAAGTGTCCTGCACCTCTGCTTACCCCTTCTGGGAAAAAGGCGTGATTTATATTTTACAGTAATATTATTTCATGGATATAAAAATATTTTATCTTTATCCTCATGTGATTATCAAAGAAATATTTAGAAGCATTTTTACTCCAGAAAAAAATAATATTACATATAGAACTTCATTAATATCTAATTTGTAATTCTCCAAATACAACTGTAACAAGTGATATCTTGCCATCTGTAAATGTAAAAGCCTTGCATGCCGACAGTTACTTTGAAATAAGGCAAGCCTCTCCGTCGTTTTTACTGAACTTGCTAATCTAAAGTTCATTTTAGTTGAAATGTTAAAAGTAGATATTAAAAAGTAATGTTATCTTGATGTAGACCTGCCCTCCATTTGTGGGGAGGTTGAAAGTTACAAATTACTTAATGTTACCAAATTCCAAGGTATAAAAGTTAGAGAAATTATACTTGAGGTGTTTAAGACTGCTACCTGACTACATATCGATCCTGAGAATTTAGGTTCTTGAGTAATGTAGTTATTAAAGGTACGGAAACAAGACGAAAATCTCTGGGAAAAATACCATAATATTATCTTACTCTCGCCGTGAGCCCTGCCGTATAATATTAGAAGAGAGAAATAGACATTGAATCAAATATAGTTTAGTAATCATACATCAATTTCAATTACCTATGTATTGTCAGGATGGCCGAGCGGTCTAAGGCGCTGCGTTCAGGTCGCAGTCCACTTCTGTGGGCGTGGGTTCGGATCCCACTTCTGACAGTTTTGTATTTTCCTATGTCATTTTGATGATGTTTTTTTTTATTTATAAAAAATGACCTGTTTTATTACAAATGCTGAATTTTCAGATTTTTTTAAAGATTACAGATATATTTTATAGGGAATATAGGTAAAAACTGCATAATGAAGATACAAGCTCGCTTAGTTCGGCTCACTTATGTAGATTAATATAACCGCTACTTATTTATTATTTATCATTATCATTATTACCTTGTGTTGGGCAAAAACTCTTTTACACATACAGATAATTAATTTTATCTAAATTGTCCAACATTGAAACGTTCTTTTTATCTGGTCAAAGCCGCATCTGTTATGAATATATCTAATAATAGCCCGCATCTTTTATCTCAAACAACAAGGGATCCATTATGTCTTTTTATAGAACTTAAACCCCGATAACTTGCATTGAAATGTTTAAGGATTTTACTGAATACTTTTTTGGTATTCTTTTTTTTTTTTTTATTGCAATGAATAACGAGACGAGCCTGCCATTCGCCTGGTGGTAAGCGATACGACCGCTCATGGACAGTAGCAATACCAAACAACACCATGAGTTACAAGGCAATAACTAACTAACTAACTAACTCTTAGGAAATAAACTGCTGTTGTAATTGCATGTGTAATAGTAATATATAAACATAATACTCATAAAAAGTCGCAGTGTTACAATATGATATAATTTTTAATCAATCTCTCTCTCTCTGCAGCCACAGGAAGTCCTACTGCTTAACATAGGTCTCCTCCATGGGTCTCCAAATCGACCTGTTGGCAGAGACCTGCATCCAGGGACTTCCTGCAATTGCAAGCATGCCATTCGCCTGATGGTAAGACCGACCGGTCATGGACAGTAGAAAACCAAACAACCCCATGAATTGTAAAGCATTTCTTGGCATTCCATTCAGAAATATATCGAGTTATCTGGATATATTTCTGTGGTTTCTAGTAACTAATGTTTTATTACAATAAATCCTAACTTCAATAAATTAATAAAAAGATGTTAATAATAGTCGGTCCAACATTACCCAAAGAATGATTTATGGGTTCATTAAATTGCAAGGGACTTAAATCCCCTGACACTTCATATAAAGTGAAACAGCAATAAAAATCCCTTTAGAATCTAGAAGGCATTGAGAAACCTTTGGAAAATTACTTGAACTCTCCTCGAACGGGCCCCGACTTTCTATAATACAGGGTATTGTCCGCGGAAAAGCCCCATAATGCCGCTTCAATGGTTAATGCAAGATGAGTTACGTGGAGTTCAATGAAAGGCTGGAAACGACTTACATTAACGCATTTGCAGACAGCCTCCATGGCGCAGTTATGACGCCGGCTATAGAACACAAAACTGCTGACTCGATTTCTGAACTGAGACAAGTTTGTGCGATTACAATTTTTTCTTTCAGGTCTTTGTGAGACCGAAAAAACTCTCTTGTATCTACTAATATCCACGCCACAAAGTTTGTATCTTAGTGTTTGATCGGACCCACGTGTGTGTCTGATGGGTGTATTAAAAAAATCAACTACGTTTTAGTTGTTGGGTTCCGTGACCATCCCATCTAGCAGATATACCGCGGTGTCAGCTTGCACGAGTTGCGCCTAGGTCTGATGACGGCACTTGAACGGTAGCGGGGCGGGTTCGCGTGCATTTTTAAGCGGAAGCCAACCACAATACAATCGTCGGATACTTGACTACACCCGCGGCTAATGGGTTATAGCGACAGGTTATTGGGGACGCGCCCTCAAAGATTAAAAGGCTCAGTTACACCAACTAACTTAGCCCATAACTTTGACTTTAACAATGTCAATCCCATACATTTGTGACGTATTTGACATTGCTAATGTATGGGGTTGACGTTTTCAAAGTCAAAGGTATGGGTAAAGTTAGTTTGTGCAATTGGCCCTAAAAGGCTCAGTTACACCAACTAACTTTGACAATAACTGACTTTAATCATGTCAATGCTGCTATGCATTTTGCCAAAATGACATTGATATTATAAGTTACAGTTATCATTAATAGTTGCTTTTATGTAACAAGACCTAAAGCTGTTGCCAAGAGAAGTCATAATCACAAGTACAGTCTATTTTTTTTTATTGCGTTGAATGGTGGTTAACAAGCATGCCATTCACCTGATGATAAACGATACGACCGCCCAAGGACAGTAGAAAACCAATCAACACCATGAATTACAAAGCATTGCTTTGCACTCAAAATTGACAAAATTCAGGCTAATGCAAGAAATATACAAGAAAGGGTTTATCATAGGAAAATAAAAAAATACAATAGAAATTATACTTTATACTTAGTATGAAAATATACTGTTAAAAGATTGATGTGTCAAAGAACTCAAGATAATTCTGTTGCGAGACACATGAATGCTATATCACCGAGCCACAGGCGAGAAAATCTCTTCTATCATTTTGTACAATCGTACAGGGGTTGTATTCACCCTTTGTGACAATACATTGAGCCGGGTTCTTACAGTGAGGGCATGTGGGTGTTTTACTTCTATCCATTATACTTGACGACTTTGAGCACTATGCTGTGTATTTCCATGGCTATATTTAACTATTAACCCGTCGTAGTAATCCACGCATTTTTTTCAACCAGCCAGCTAATATTTTGAGCCTTCCATAATTTAGGCGATTGTCAGAATAGAATTATAACGTGCCATTCCATATTGAGCAGCCCTACACTTGAGGATCAATCATTTTGGCGTGTTTAAAAAATATCCAAATAATCTTTCGTCCATCCTTTCCCGTTTTACTCTTTTCCCCTACTCATTATGCATATATTTTTAACAATTTCGACAAACCATTTACGATCCTCAGGTAGATGCGTATCGTTGGCGATGTCGACTTGCCATGTATGTACATCGCTGACTTGTCTCTATAATCTGACCCAACATTACCCACCTATACATTTAAAAATATATCCTTTTTTTATTATTGCTGTGATGGCAAGCGATACGAACGCTCATGGACAGTAGCAAAACCATAACAAAGCAATGCTTGGCATTCCATTGCGCTCGCCATCCTGAGACATAAGATGATAGGTCTTATGTCCAGTAGTTACTCTTGCTACAACGTCATTCAAACTAGAACACAACAGTGCATTAACACTGCTGTTTGGCGAGAGAAATAGACATTGCGATGGTACCTACCCAAGCGGCCTCTCACATATGAGAGACCTTTTGTCCGTCTGCCCTGACCCAACATTACCCACCTATAGGTTTAAAAATATAACTAAGCGATATATTAAAATCTGTCAATTCATAAACTAATGCATGGAACAAACGTTTATTAATAGTTTGTAAATATTTACGCCGACGACACAGTTACCACTAATAGACTAACCGTATTAGTCGTTTGTCGTGTGGTCTGTGTTGCTAGAGAACAGCGGCCACACAATTTATTTATTTATTTTTGGACAATCAGTATAGGTTACAAATTTGCTAACACGACAAGAATACAAAATGATTCTAAAATAAAAGTAACACCTTTTAAGGCTATCACAACATGCAACAATAAAAACATTACATAAACACAAGCAATGAAACATAACAGAAATAAACAATAAGTTGGCTCACAGCTGGTATCTACTTAACTTAGAATTCATAATAATAAAAAAAATAAAAACACATTACTAATTCTATATAACAAACAAAAGAAAAGACAACAACACAAAACCGACAGTAAAATTAATAATATAACAATGGCGCAGTTGGTTAAGCCGGCTCTGAAATGAAGACGCGTGTTCGATCCCCGCACCGAGACAAATGTTTGTGTGAACCACAGGTATTTGTTTCGGGTGTGGGTGTTCTCGAATTTCTGATACCCACGGGCCACGATACAACTTACCCACGACTCGAATTTAGCGTTGGGTTAGGGCTATGTTTGTGGCTGTTGAGTGTATTTATTGTGATATATTTTGATCAAAAACCTGAACATAATTATTAATACAAAGCTACAAAATATTATATGTATTTTATTTCTCGCTTGAAAAACGTGTTGAACTTTTGAAGGATTCTTAGTAAACTGGCTCCAACATTTTGACATTCGCCAATTAACATGTGAAGCACAATGTGAGCCTATCGCCTTATCAGGCACAAATTCCTGACTCCGGGCCGATAATCATTGATAGAAAAATATATCTTTGCCCGACCCGGGATTCAAACCCGAGACCTCAGCTTAGCAATCGTAACGTAGCACAACTTTGCCACCGAGGACGTAAAAAAATAAATATAAATGTTATTTATTCACCACGACACAATCCCAAATTCGGCTCTGCCAGAATGTAAAATACCGATACAAAATTAAATTAAATATCAGTAGACCGTAAAAAGTTTTCAAGTTGCGCCGCAATGTCGACACGTGTTTGCATTCCGCTGTCATCGAGCAGGGGGCGCGTGGGTGCATTAATTTTTTTATAAATCGCCGTCAAAGTTAAAATATTTATTTTTAAACGGCCCAAAGGCCTCAACACAGGGCGCTGGGCGAGGTAAGTGCCACACGCCGTGTACACTCTGATTTCAACTCATTTGAACACGTCAGTAATTTGTTTTTATAATTGTACAAATTAGTGCGATTTATGATTAATTATCGCGTGTCATAGGGATATTATGAAAGATTCCGACGAATTGAGAACCTCCTCCTTTTTTGAAGTCGGTTAAAAAACTTTGTTAAGGGCCTCTACTATCTTCTTTCGCCGAAAGCGCTGTCAAAATAATTAGAATTGTTTTTCTCTCTTCACATTTTGTTGCATTAGGCATGTTAATACTTTAGATATACGAGTATATATATGCTTCTTGTTTAAATTATGAAAACAAGAGTACTCCCATTCCGAAAACATAAATTAAATTATCAGGATATTATATTAGTTAATACCAAATAAAAGTAATTTCATAAATAAATAATATCATTACAAGTACCTTGTAAATAGAGAATAAGTATTATGTGAATACTATCTTCAAACTTCGAGCAACTATCTTTTCATCTGAACTTATAAGGCCTTATTCCTAGACAGTTTTAAAACCTATTTTAGTTATCGAATGTTTTGTCTTCTTCGCTCAAACTGAATTCTAAAGTCGTTAGAGAGAGACAAAACACTCAATAACTTTAAGTTTTAAAACTGTCTATGAATAAGGCCTTTATTATAAAGAGTGATTTGATTGTTTGCATTGAACAGGCTCTGAAACTACTGGACCGATTTTAAAAATTCTTTCATCATTTAAATTCTACATTATCCCTGATGAACATAGGCGATAGAGTATTTTCAAATAAAGTTTATTTGCACCCGGGCCGGACTGCTAGTAGTAATATTATAAAAACAATAACGCATTCAGAGACTGCGCCATTGTTCAATACAAGTAGCAGGAACAAATCCACAGTACTTTCAAGTATCAATAAAAATAAAAATGTGTGTGTGTATTAGTGTACACACGTAAGAAGTGAAACTTCTTTATGACATCATTTTTCGAAAAATGATCTACTATTTACAAATTTACAGAATTGGTAAAATAAAGCTAAATTAAATAAAGTTTAAGTTTAGGAGGGGGGAAATTTTTGAGGGAATTTGGGATTTCTATCGGGGCCAATTTGTAGCCCTCACCGAGACGGTTCCGAGGATACCAAGCTCGGTGGGTCCACGACCTTTATTGGCCGAGATAGGTTTAGGGGGGTGAGGTAAAAATTTTAGGTGGGGGTAGGGGCGGGGGGGGGGGTTAGGTTTCGTGGGGGGGCTATTGGGCACCTTAAAATATTTTTGGGTGGGGAAAGTTGTGGAGGGGGAATTCGGGAATTCTGTTGGGGCAGGATTGTAGCCCTCACCGAGCCGGTTCTAATGAACCCAAGGTCGGTGGGTCTACGATGGATAATGCCGGAGATATGAGTAGGGGGGGTGAGGTAAAATTTTTAGGGTGGAGGTAAGCGGGGGGGGGGGGGTTTCGTGGGGAGGCTATTGGGCACTGTTTTGGATTTAGGGTGGGGGAAGGCCAGAGGGGGGGTAAGGATCAAATTACAAAAAAGTGGGTGGGACTTAAAATTTTGGGTGGGGCTTGGAAACGGTTGGTGGTGTGGCTTACTGAAGTGGGTACAGAATGTGTTCTAATGGTATACACTGTATTATGTCCAAATGTGGGATGATACACTAGTGTGGGATTCGTACTAAATACAGTTACAATACACAGGATTACTACTAAGTATTACTAATTTACTAAATAAATAAAGATGGCGCGTAACGCAAAAATGTGACTTAGAAATAAAGATGGCGCGTAACGAAAAATTTTTCCAACCCCGATAAAGAAGTTTCACTTCAATAATATACTTAATTGTGATATAACAAGTAAATACATAAGTATGACTTATGAGTATGAAATATATTACCGGTCGGAAATATCTGTGGACCTGAATAATGGGAACATAAAAAAGTGAAATGTGAATCGCATTCCAGCTAGGTTCACAGATATTTCCGACAGGTTATATGTATGTATTATCAATAACGCGAATGCATGCGATAGTTTTTTTTTTGTTTTATTTGTAGTAAATAGGCATTAGGCAATAACTTATTAATTTGATAACGAATTAGTGACTGTAACCACAGGAATCAACAGACATTTATAATTAACAATCATATATAAATAATTATAAAAGAAATCAATCATACTGCATACGAATTGCGTGATGTGTAATTTGAAAGTCAGGTAGATCTACAAGACGTTATTTTCTGGCATTAAAATGGGCCGATCCCGGCGGCACTGCAATGCCGGGCCGACCCGTGACGGGAGTGGAGCGAGCCCCGAACATCCCGTCGTTTTCCAAAAATCAGATTAATATACTGGTCCCACTATGTGGGAACTTTCAGATATTAAGCTGAAAAGAACAGATACTACACTTTGATCTTAGCCAAAAGGCCGAGAAGCGATACCATTCAAATATGAATCGGGGCTTATATACAATGAACGGAGAATCTTGACACCGCGATGTAGAATTTTCCGTAAATTGATCACCGCCATCTCTCGGCAACTGTGCTTAAACTTGCAGGTAGTTTATCCGACTCACAAGTGCCGTTGCTATAATATAATATATTGCAAACTACTAAAATAATGATAATCATATAGAGATATTTATAAAAGAAAGTTATACAAAATTTAAAACGAATGCTAAAAGTGACTGCAGACTGTGGTTTTTTTGGCTGATACTGATGAATTCTTAGCCATATGCAATGATTCAAGGGCAAATATGTTAATATTATTGAATAAGGATACAGGCCCTTATAAAATTACTTATGTATTTATATTTTCTTTATTGTACACCAGGGAAAAAACAGAGATTATTACTAAATTTAAAAATAAGTACAATCGGCGGCCTTATTGCACAAGTCACTCTTCCAGGCAACCTTAGGATGGAAATAGAAGAAAAGAGACATATAGGGAATTATACCGGGTATATCAAGAGTGCGACCAAAAACGAAGCCAGGTGGTAGTTTTAGTGGTTCAAAACACGATGCAAATAAAAATTTCGCCAAAACAGTAACAGATATTTTTTTAGAATTTTTTAAAAATCATCGTTTTAGGGTGGTAAATACCTAGTTTTTGCGAATATACTAATTTAAACCCTTACGTACCATTGCGTGTTTAAAAATAAAGAGGTGTACATCATTATTTTAGGAAAACTATGTATATATCACCCAAATACGACGATAAGTAAAAAATTACATAAAACAAGGTGTCGATTTTTTTTGCGAAATTTTTATTTGCATTGTGTCTGAAGTCACTAATACTACCACCTGGCTTAGTTTTCGGTCGCAGTCTTGATATACCCGGTATAACGCACAAACTATAGAGCTGGTGGTAGTTGGATTAGAGCGTGAACCTGATAACGCTGAAGAAGATATTGTTGATGCACCTAGTTATTAACATTTATTACCCACATTTTATCCAAAATTAATCCCAAATTTAAAATAGGGGTAAGACATGAATTAAACAGTTAAGTGAGTTTAAGTGTCTACATTTATTAATTTGTGTATGTACTAGATTTTACTAAACCGTCTAAGTACCTATAAAAATAAATCTACTCAATAACAATAATTAGCCGTCCTTTTTTTGGCACTTGCATCCGTTGAATATGAAATAAACGAAATGAGTGTGAATAAATCACGAAAACAAGAGACAGAAATTAATAAAATACCAATAAACAATTACAAAAATTAGTAAATTGAAAATAAAAACATTAAAAAAAATAATGCCACCATCAATCACAATATAAAATAAATTACTATGCATACAAATACAATACACGTTATGGTTTTACAAAACCAAGCTGATAAGGCGACTAAATGATGTGTAATATTCATCAACATTTTAAAATAAGCTTTAAAAAATGAAGGGCTGAATATTCTTATTATTGTTTTAACCTTATAAATAAATAAACGTGCAAATGTCACAAACTATAACAACCTTTGTAATGAAGTAAACGTAGTACCGAGCATAAGTAACAGATAATGGTTACCCGGAATTAGGAATTTCTTTGTAAAATGAACTCCTGCACTTGTATGAATGCGTTCAATAAGGGTTTGTATCGCATTTCACTTTTACCGCTGAAGTGAAAAATCTTAGCTCAGTTGCTTTTGGAATGGTTTCAAATTTCAACATTTTGTATGAGTGTGTTCTTTTAAAATATTGTCATAATTTAAAAAGAATATAATGCCGAAGTAGTATGTATCTAACATAAATGTTAAAGCTAAGTGATGAGAAGAATTAGGGTTGTAAATGTAACTAGTTATCGTCGTAATACAACAGTATCGATTTCCGTATTCTTTGTAAGTTGTTTAAATATATCGTTCAACTAAACCAATAAACTTAGAAGGTGATTAATGGATTCTTCGTATAGATCGTTAAAACTCCTTACCATAAAAAGATTAAAGAAAATAACCTGCATAGATGTAACTTATTTTTGATTGGTTAGGCATCAGGAAGGCAAATAACTTTCGATTTGGGTTATGACACTTTACGATAAAAAAATTAGCTGGTTGTTGTCTACTTGCCGAGTAAAATCTACTATCGCAAACAATTCACCCTTATTCAATCAAGAATTAATTACAATATAATTGGGTGTAATTTCTCTTCTTTGATGCTAACAATCACCCAAAAATTGTAAAAGAAAGTGTCAACTATAAATTGCCTCACGAACTAATTCTAAGACCGAGGAAATATTGCAAAATGGGCCGGGAACTGCTCACAACCGTACGGGCACTTAGACATGCCTTCAAGAAGGACCCTTGATTCCTGCTTCCATAGATTTTTGGATAGACTGTGCTATTACACTTTTGACTAACTTACGCACTTCAGACACGGCCACTTAAGGATAAAACGTGTGGAATGAATGTTACTTTAAAAGCTTACGGCTCTATTCATAGACATAATTAAATAGTTAGGTATCGAATGTTTTGGCCCTTTCGAACGATTTTAGAATTCAGTTTGAGCGAAGAAGATAAAAAATCTTTAATAAAGTAGGTTTTAAATCTGTCTATGAATAAGGCCGTTAGGGTTTTTACTTTTGGTTTGGTGTAAGTTAAGTTTATTTACAATATTATACGAGCCTACTTTAATATTGAGATTAAGCTATAGTGCACAACGCTGGCCTAGTGCGGGTTTTTTTATTGCAATGAATGGCGAGACGAGCATGCCATTCACCTGACGGTAAGCGAAATGACCGCTCATGGACAATAGCAAAACCAAACAACACCATGAATTACAAAGCAATGCTAGGCATTCCACTGCGCTCGCCATCCTGAGCTATAAGATGTTAAGTTTCATTATGTCCAGAAGCTACTCTGGCTATAACGTCCTTTAAACCGGAACACAACAGTGCATTTACACTGCTGGTTGGTTGGCGGACTTTCTATAGGTACCATAGAAATTCTATGAATCTCCACGATATGCAGGTTTTCTCACGATGTTTTTTTCTTTATTAATAAAGAGCGTGGTACTTGAATGTCAATACACGGTATTATATTTATCTATGATTTATTATAAACTTGTATCGCAAAAGATTTTTGTATATCTTTTTTATTGATTAATGTTAAAAACGTTACCTTGTAAGTTGAGAGTTGTCTTTCGGAGGGGGCATTGGAGTGGGGATTCGCCGCCCCCCCTTCATTCCTGAAGTACTCATCTTCACAATTTGCTCACTAATTCTGTGGTCGGAACTGGAACAAAAAAGATATTATAGAAATTATCTTGTTCAAGGGTCTCAAGTGTTTAATAATCTTATAAATACATCATTATCAAATCTTTAATTTATAATTTAATATATTTCAGTATCTCTTTACATACATATATTTTACTATCTCTTTCATTCCTTTAAACCTTTTAACGCGTTCTCGTAGGATGAGATTTGACACTTTTTAACGTCAAATAGTTTCGCACAGGTTTGCTAATATAATAGTGGTAATTATTATTCTTGAATTTAGTCTCGACAACGATCGAAGCTATTGCTGGATAAATCTATCATATTAACCTTCCTTTACATCCTTGTTCCACACGTAGAGTCGGGGCTATATTATCCTGATGCAAAAAATGTTTTAAAAAAACGTTGATTATATGACCAGAAATTTAACTTCAGAAAATAAATATGTATATTTTAAACAAATTTCAATACAGCTTACGGTAAAATTACACATGTATTTTTAATTAAAGCTCTGCATAACAAACGTTGTCGCAGTGTTTGAAGTGACGCCCTCGGAACGTATTAATTAGTCCTGCGGTTAGCAAACAAGGGCTGCGTTTTGCTAACCCTACTAGGCCCTACGCACAGCTGACTGCTACACGTCGCATTGTATTAACAGTGGGAATCTTGAAACATCAGCTTGCTACTCACTAATATTAAAATTTAACAATGTCTTCTTCATTTTCTGTCTGTACTCAAATCACACCACCAAGAGCTATGGTTATGGTTGACATCTGAATAATACAAATATTGAATAGTTTCCTAACTAAGAATTTCAGGCGAGAATATTTTCTTGTTCCATATTTTTCAGGGTGCAATAATGACATAGTGGGGTTTTAGTTGTTTATCATATTTTACAAAGTTAACTCCTTGGTTGAAAAAATCCATTAAATACAGATTGACGTATCCGCCTAAACTATTATTAAAGGTACAATATTGGCAAGTACCTATGTTAATTGATATTCTTGGCGCTTTGTGCCCGGCCCACTTTTAATTGTTGTTGAATATCAATTAATACATACATACATAAACTCACGCTTTTTTCCCAGACGGGGTAGGCAGAGATGCTACCAATACACCCACATTTCGCCTTGTATGTTCCGTGCCACAATGTGATATGGGGCGAGCCTATCGCCATATGGGGCAAAAATTGCTGACTCTGTTCTGATAATAAATAGAAAAATCTAATATCAATTTGCCCGACCTGGGATTAGTACCCGAGACCTCAACTTCATAATTGTACCGTAGTACAACTACGCCACCGAAGCAGACATATTAATACACTCGCTTATTACATATAATGCAACTACAATATCGATGCAGCAAAATGATAACTCAAAATCAATCGTACAGTATACACTGTACTTTATCCGTCTCAACATTTCCATAAATTAATATCAGAACAGGCATCAAATCCCCATGCGCATATCTAAAGCCACACACCTATAAAATTTGAACTCACATCACTAAACTGTTCCTATCTCGTAACTTGCGCCTGTGAATACTTATCACTAATAATTATTACTGCTGTAACCTATGAACATTATCCACCTTAAAATCAACTTTATTCTAACGGTTTAAAGCTTAGAATCGTGCGGGCGATTATGGTTGTATTTGTAACGGATCTGTCAGAAGCGAATTTGGGATATGAATGGGAGCATTTGTAAAGAAATGATATCGGAAGTCACGTCCGGTGGTGTATGTACATAATTCATAACGTGCTCTCGGATTATGTAATTCTATTTATTTGAGTACAATACTAAACTTACAATTAGCTATGCTTCCCGCAGATGTACTTATAATTAATAAGTATTTTATTCTTATTTTATTTTTAATGCGATCAATATTGTATGCACTAGCTTTATTTTAGTCAGGTATATAATATTTTATGGGTCGTAACTTGTGTTAATTATAAAGTTGGCTTATTGCTTAATTATTACAAAATGCCTCGGTGGCGTAGTTGTATTACGGTACGGTTACAAAGCTGAGGTCTCGGGTTCGAGTCCCGGGTCGGGCAAAGTGATATTGGATTTTTCTATTAATTATCAGCCCGGAGTCAGGAATTTGTGCCCGATATGGCGATAGGCTCGCCCCCTATCACATCATGGGACGGAGCATGCAAGGCGAAATGTGGGTGTCCTGGTGGCGCCTCTGCCTGCCCCTTCGGGGATAAAGGCGTGAGTTTATGTATGTATGTATTACAGAATGCAAATTATTATCATAAGAAGCCCACTGTATGTTTCATTACAGTAGCTCAACACAAAATTATATTTATTCGAAACTTCAATATCAAACGCCAAAAGGACGAACAAAAATGTATATTACAAAGCTCGCATACCGTCATCAGCAACAATTTTTTTGTGCTCGTCAGAGTACCCAAATCCGCGCCCGTAACCAGGATGCACCCGTCAAAGAGAGGCCTCCGACGTGGCGCCATTGTGACAGCCCTCAAAGCATCTCCAATGGAACCATGAAGGCTTGTTGGAGCCCTGTCTCCGCTAACAAGAACAGAAAAAACACCTAGAACCAGCGCCGATGTTTTTGTTTCCATTTACGTGAATATTCCCTCCATTCTGTCGTTTTGATAGTTGTTCAAAATCGCGAATATTTTATTTTCTGTGCGGTTGTAAAATACAGAGTGCGCGAGTGGATCCGGATTAGTATAACGCTTCTGTGTTTTATATTTATTAATACAATTATTATTTTCTTATTCCGAATATAGCAGATGTTAATTTTGTTACCTTTTTTGAAAAATAGTCTATAGTTTTGCATTTTAAAATATAAGAAATCTTATAAAGTAATGACGTTAAAGTAGAAAAGTATATAAATATTACAACTTGATCAATGCTTGATTAATGATATATATATATATCTCTTAGAGAGCAGGTAAATAAGGTTGAGTACCTTATTACAATCGCCTTATTCTTACTACGAACCAATACCGAAAACTATAAACACTTACCGTTGTTTAAGATTATAATAATAACAAAAGCCCTCCCAACAAATTTATCCGCGCAAATATAAAATCTGACCCTTAAAATGCAGGCCTTCCCTGAAAGTATTCTCTATGTTAATCCAGGATATGCGCGGGCAATTTGTATGTTTTTCATTAGGCAACAAATAAAAATCCTATGTGCTGCGTTGTCTATATTAAAATTAAAATCCAAATTCTATTTTTAATGCAACGACACTTTTCAAGGCAGCCATTGAATTAATTTGATTTTGCATGAAAATCCAAACTTAACTTTTGAGAAAATAAGGTTTTTCTCACACCAACACGAAAAACTACAATGCGCTGAATAGTAAGCGCTGTGCAGTCCAAATCTTCTACGCACCGAAGACAGACAATTATGATTCGCCGCGCCGGTCCACAAATACATATAATACTATATTATAATTGTTTCTTCCCGAACCTACCTACTCGGAATACTTAAAAATATATTATTATTAATAGCATCCGTGCGTGGTATCACCTCACCAAAGTTGTTGCCGAAATAACATAATTTACAAAAAAAAACACATAATATAACCACAGTATATTATCTCCATGGAATCTCATGATTACTTTAACTTTATGTAAATTAAATACTAAATTACGCGCCCAAGCCCTTCAAGCAATATAAAATGATGCGTATTCACGCAAATAAGAAAGAAACCACCCTCTATATACATTTCCCTTGACAACGACAACACTTACACTCAATTCACACTTGCAACGCCACGACACAAGACCCCTCACTAATGAATAAGAAATGAATTTTACCCGTCATAGAAATTTTAATTGCACTGAAGAGATCAGGCAGTCTAGAACTTCTCAGTGGATATGTTTTCATCTCAATGAAAAGCCAATTTGAATGAGATCCCAGCTGTACCATTCACGCGAATCTAAAAAGATGAGATGCAAATCTTATCTCCGGCCAGCATCTATGCCCCGGATGAGTGACCGAGATTTTTTTCTAACTTTGAGCCTTAGTCTCTAGGAATACGTCTGGAGAATGGTTGTTAATTAAGACATCTGAAAAGGCTCTTTTGAGAAAGCTTGGACTTCAGGTGGCGATTGTGGCCACGTCTTAAAGCATTACGGCTCAAATCCTGCATGGAATAGAACTCTGATTCTATAGTCAATATTGGGAAAGAATTTAAAATATGTATAACATAACAAGTGGCATTATAATAATAGTGGCTAGGCGAAGGCTGTTGTATTTCTTTTCATCTTTCATCTATGCAACTATACATCATATCGTATCACGTTAATACCAACCGCTACACTAACTAAACGAAATGCCATCAGAAACTTGGTATTTTGCCTGTTTTTTAACAATTTACGAAGTCAAGTAGACAACGTTAAATCGTCATCTTCAACCACAGCAAGTGAACTGCTAGAAGTAGGCCAAGGACCTCCATAGCTACCTGTTGGAAGCGGCCTGCATCCAAGGACTTCCCAACTTTTCTTAAATTGTTTGTCCACCCGGCAAGGGAAAGTCCGTCGCTGCAATTTGCGGAAAACTCAGCTCGAAAATGTTTCGGCATAAGAAAAAATAAATACACCAGGTATATTATAAAAGTGACACTTAAAAAAACTTTTAAAAAACTATTTAATAGCATCGTGAACGCTCCACCTGCATTAATATAATTGAAAAATAATACCTCGTTAGTGTTAAATAAAGCGTTCAGGACGTGACGCCGCATGCCCCAGACATCTCTTGACTTAATTAGACATTATAAATGGAATTTAAATAATTATTTGAGCGTTCGCAGCTGAATACCCACAGATGAATATCATAGCGTCACAATTTTCCCTATTTGTCGTGACTCGTGACATTTGACGGAGAACGAATTTCACGTGAACGCATTGAATAGCCCTATATTTTGTGTAATTTTGACATTCCATTTCGCATAATTAATAAGCGTAATAGATTAAATGCTTGCGATATACTGTGATGCTGTTGGCGAGCGGAAAATTGTAAATTATTCATTAATTGGTTATGCAAATATAATAAATTGTGATGGTCACGTTTACGCATAATTAACGCATTCGCGGTATGAACGCAATTGGGAAAATAATGAAATCAATTGCTATATATTCGGAGACTTACGGAATCTTACCCTTCCTCTCTCCCGACCTACCATCTTCAAAAGTCTTACAATAATAATAATTATTATTAATGCTCGTAAGGTGTCATGTATAAGTACTCATTTTTATAATATATTCAAATGATACGGATATAACAAGTCAACCTACGATATGTTTTTTTTTTTTCGATTTTCATAAGGTAAAAACGGCACTGCTAAAGGACGCTTCATTATACATCTGCTTGTCTGTCTGTGGGAACCATGTTCCTCGGGTAAGTGTAGTGTTATCTAGTTAAAATTATTAATGAGGTTTGCGATATGTTGGTGTCGTGAAAAATCTGTCTTTTAAATATGTATTTAAAATATTGATGTATTTAAAAAAACTTACAGGGTTTGCAGGGGTGGGTAGTAATTATTTATTAATATTTTGCGACTCCTTGTTACCTACATAATTCTTTTCAGTCTAGTTTTACACTAAAATGTATAATTTCAGGCAGATTTGCACAATTAGTATTTAAACGAATTAATTCCATATTAATACGGGAGATTCCTTTTATGGTTACGTCTGAACCATTTTTATAAGTGTCGATAAAATGTATAAAACGCTTTAATCAATTACCTATATAAAGCTTTTCACGTAGAAAATTTCAATATCGCAGCTAAGACCGTTCCAGTATTGGAAAATTCTCATCTGGAAGTCAATGAAATTGTCGGTAATTCCTTTTCAATCTGCTGTCTCCTTTGTTATGGAGGTACATGAAAGGGATGGGTAGAGTGACCAATATTCTAAGGATTTAATAGAAAAAAGGATAATAAAAATCATGGTCATGCGGTATGAATATCAAGTATGCTTATTTTAGAAAGTGAGACCTATGGAAGAGAAGTGCATAGTAATTTCGAATAACTATCATGACCGTATTTTAAAGTTATTGTACGATTTCTATAAGATGTTGCAAAGTATAATAAATCGTTGAATATAGGAAGATCTTAATTACCAAGCGGCGCGGTAGAGCCACCCTGATATTATTTATTTATTTGTACACCATTCTTTATTGTACACCAGGAAAAACAAACAGAGATTATAACAAAATTTAACAATAAGTACAATCGGCGGCCTTATTGCACAAGGCAATCTCTTCCAGGCAACCTTAGGATGGACATAGAAGAAAGGAGAGAGAAAGTTTAAATACAGTTTAAATAATTGAAATTTTAATTGGCCTGCCTCGGTGGCGTAATTTGTACTACGGTACGATTACAAAGCTAAGGTCTCGGGTTGGAATCCCGGGTCGGGCAATGTGATATTGGATTTTTCTATTAATTATATATCAGCCCGGAGTCAGGAATTTGTGCCCATATGGCGATAGGCTCGCCCCCTATCACACCGTGGGACGGAACATACCAAGCGAAATGAGGGCGTCCTGGTAGCACCTCTGCCTACACTTTCTGGGAGAAAGGCGTGAGTTTATTTTATTTATTTATTTATAATTCTTTATTGTACACAAAACATAGGAATAACATATATATGAGTTTATGTATATATTATGTATGTAAATTTTAATTTTGCGTCACTTCCTATAACTTTACCTTATGCTCCTACACTGTTTTCTTTGTATAACTAGTTTTAAGCAATAAACTTTCGGATACCTTCGTCAATCACGTTAATTTCGAAGAACAAATAACAGAGTTTCCTGTAATCAATTTTTATTAACAATCCTTTCCCGGATATGTCCCGTGGAGAGATTTAACAAAGCCATACTGTTCTAGACGAGAAAGTACCAACTCACTTATACAATATGATACGAGGGGAAAGGCAAATTTTCGAAGGCCTGCAGTCTGCTTACTTATTAGCTACATTCAGGGGTCTTTCGTAATTTGGCAAGGTATAAACGCTACAGGAAACCATAAAAAGTTGCGCTTCAGAGAATATTTGATGAACAAAGCACAGTTAAACATCCGTAGGGCAGTTATAATAGGACCATTCGAGTTGTGTTAAAATTAAGTTAACATACATAATGGCATAATTAAATATATTGATTACAGTATAGACACGATAACAGCCACCAAAAAGTCGATCGATTGCTACTCCAATACTTTAAAAAAAATTAATAATATCAACAGTCACATACATAGTCCTGACCCCACACTAAGACCGAGTCTTGTGTCGTGGGTATCAGAAACTACGAGAGACTTTTCGGTCTCACCAACACCCAGACCCGAAACAAATACCTGTAGTTCACACAAATATTTGTCTCGGTGCGGGGATGGAACCCGCAGCCTCTCGTTTCACAGCCGGCGTCTAACCAACTGCGCTATTATATTATTTTACATACCTCTAATATTATGTCTATAATAAGAAGGATTCAGGCCTTGATCCACCACGGTAGCCTCGTGTAGGTTGATAGACTTTACAGACTGTTATTTTTTTGTGGAATGCAGGTTTCTCCAGAAATGCTAGCCTTTATTGGTAAGCATATGGAACATTAATATTTAATAACAATTGTTACTAAAATGTTAAACTCCAATATAATAAAATCCCGCTATCTATATTATTATTGCAACAAACCCCTTGTTAGCTTAATGAGGAATTGAAATCTCTGCAATATGAGTTTCAATTAAACTAAAACTAAATTCTAATGAATCTCATCGTAGTCGAGATGGAAATGCGCTCACAATTATCGAAAGCTTTTAAAATACACCCCGCGCGTACTCGGAACTGATTGCAGTGGCTATAATCCTCTTTTATTTAGAATTAATTTTCTAGAACGTTGTGTTGTTTTTTATAATAATTAATTCTGTATTAATTTATCAGGCTACACATTTTATTACTGGGAAGACTTGCTTTTCTTTGTATTTTGGAGTTTAGAATGCCATGCTTTTGCTCTTTTTATTTTCAATTGGATGCAAGTCTAACATTATAATACTATTTTCAAGTATGCTGTCATCCTTGCGCAGGGGCCATGCTTATCTTCTCTGTATCGTTTCACACACAAATAATGTTTAATTTGGCACACTCAATATTTTCATTACCTAGCGAACGAAATCTGTGCTTGCCTTGAACCCGAACACATGTCACCCCAGTATATTATATTACATTTGTTATGGTTTAAAATAGTTTACAGATAAATAAGAAACAGAATTTTGAGAAGCGTAAAAAGCTTTTATTTTTACGACCCTAACCTTTCTGGATCCGACTTTATTATTCAATGCATAATTTTTCAATAGGTAAATATGTTCTACACAAAAGCCAAGCATGTATTTAACCCACCCAACTAAGCCTGAATGCGTCCCCGTTGCAGCCAATACATTTAATTTGTAACAACGATAGCCCTGCATAGTTATAGGTTATCGCAAATAAATCCCCCTCTATTTGTTTAGGAACGTCAATAAGCATGCATGGATGTTTGTTTAAAAATCAACATAAAGAGAAATCCCAGCCCTGTAAGTACTCGTCTATATTTGTTCACATTATTGCTCTTAACAAATATTGTGTTTGTATTTCCTATTTGCTGAATAATAATAGTCTAATATGGATTCGTGTCTGTATTGGATTTTTTGAACTAAGCGCTGTACTCGATTGTTGAATCTTGATGTGTGTACTTCATATCCGATATTGTGGATATGATATTGATGTGATCCTTAGTAATGGATATCAAATTGTAATAATATATATACAAATAGAGGTCATCTACGATCCTCTGTCGCCGAAACTGGACATATGAGACTTAACATCTTATGTCAGGGGATGGCGAGCGCAGTGGGATGCGAAACATTGCTTTGTAATTCATGGTGTTGTTTGGTTTTGCTACTGTCCATGAAAGGTCGTAGCGCTTACCATCAGGCGAATGGCATTCCTACTCGTTTCACCATTCATTCCTGTCGCCATATCGGGCACAAATTTTAGACTCCGGGCTGATAATAAATAGAAAAATCCAATATCACTTTGCCTGACCCGGGATGCGAACCCGAGACCTCAGCATTGCAATCATACCGTAGTACAACTACGGCACTGAGGCAGTCCACCAAACCTTTGCTAACAAACAACAATGTATGTAAATAAAGAATACAATATGTAGGTATAATAATAAAGGTATGTATAAAGTAACAAAATTGTGCATCATAGACCTCCTACATAAAATATTCAGTACCCGTAACAAAGTATTGTAACTTATTACTGATGACGAGCTAATATTTCAGCGTAAAAGTTCATAATTATGCAACTAGTTTATGACGGATTAAAGATATGTTCACTGTGGATTAGAGTTTCTTGCCCATTCTTCTCTAGTGAAAACCGCTTTCCGAACCGGGTGGTAGATCAAAAAATGACTGAATCTAAATAATGTTAATAATGGATTCAATAAATCATTTTCATTTACATAATATGTAGGTATGACAGTATGACAGTATTCAGAAAAATCCCCAACTAGGCAGATGCGATCGATTCAGTATTGTTAATTCTTCATTATCTTCGATTAAATAGGTACAGGGTATATCAAGACCGCAACCGAAAACGAAGCCAGGTGGTAGTAATAATGACTTCAGGCACAATGCAACTAAAAATATCACAAAAAAAATATCAACTTTTTTTGGTAATTTTTTACTTATCGTCTTATTTGGGTAATAGATACATAATTTTCCTAACTTAATGATGTACACCTTTTTATTTTTTAAGACGCAATGGTAAGTTAGGGTTTAAATTACTATTTTCGCAATAACTAGGTATTTACTACTTAAACACAACGAATTTTAAAAAATTGCAAAAAAAATCTGTCGCTTATTTTGCGAAATTTTTATTTGCATTGTGTCTGTAACCACTAAAACTACCACCTGGCTTCGTTTTCGGTCGCAGTCTTGATATACCCGGTATATTATTTTGCTTACCGTTAAAATGGAAAAGTATATCAAAACAGCATTCAAATAGCTTATAACATACCTCTGAAAAAATCATTTTGAAATAAGTGGAGGCTCAGTAGGGACATCTTACAGTCTATATCACACCCCCACGCAGTAATGAATATTATTATGTATAGTGACGTCACTAGCGTTGTTTTGCATCCTTTTATTTCACTCCCACTACAAGATTTAAATCGTATCTAACTTGATTAATTCTGAATTAATTTATGTACATATTTTTTGTTCCTTTTTGAATAGTTATCTTTGGATAAAACACTACAAAAATTGAGTCAAGTATCATATTGCGGTATATTCATTTAGATTTGTAATTTTCAATTTACCATCGTTGTAAAATACTCTTTGTGACTTTAATAAAAAAAAATCGCATTAGGTATCTGTTTATAATGTTAATCCTATCTAAATCTTTTAATCCTAAGAACAGATTCTGTCTAGATTTCATTTTATTACAAAGAATATACTGCAAAAACTATATAGCATTATAAATTAAACCGCTGACGCGATTACATTTTCAATAAAGAGACAGTTCTGCGCAGCTTAGGTCGATAAACTACCACGACTCGGAATTTAATGTGGACATTAAATTAATCAGTATCAAGAAAAATCAAAAGCCACAATAAGTTTCTAGTTATTCTAAGTTATATAATGCATACTTACCCAATTTGTGGATATTTGTTATTTATTGTAAACCCACTAATATTCTAATAAGTTTTTAATGTTCTAATTCAGTGTTATTTAATTCTTAAAGCACCATCTGCCGTGACCCCTACCACCCGAGAGCTGGAACTATCGTAATTCATGTACAACCACTATAAAACAAACAAACGTAGGCCGAATTCGATTGTTTACACGCGGCATTCACAAAGTAACCTGTGGTTCATTGACTTCGTTATTCCTGCACCTTGATATACTCTGTAAACACGGGGTGTTCGGTTTATGTGCGCCTGCGCATTCGTCTATTCATCAATGTATTTTTAAAATAATTTATTTGACTAACAAATCTAGTCTTACTTTTAAATAGGTCTCATAAACGAGCAAGCGAATTAGGTATCCGCTGATAATATTGATAACCGCTCGTTATGTAATTTTACATCTATAGTAATGGACCTGACCCAGCTACCTGTTCTATGTGCCTAACATAAAGCAACCTCTTCTTTCGAGGAGAATGCCTTTTAAGACTCCCTTCTCCAAGGTTTGAGGGACGTTTCGGAAGGGTGTTCGGATCATTGGCCTTCTAGGAGCGAGGAGGAAAAAGAATGGGAAGAGGAAAGGGCTGTTGGGCATCCGGCAAAATCTCTGTCTCTCATCGATTGATCCTAATAATCAGGCCCATTTGAAACCGGATATACATAGGTGGATACCGGAACGCGACAGATGCAAATTACAAATTAAAGTTTCACCAATCCGGAGCTCAATGGACACCAATGTCAAATATGCTCATTGAATCTATTAAATAAATAGCGCGAGGGAACACTAAACAATGACACAATCTAAACGCTATTAATAAAATTATTCCATTTACAATTTATGTTTTATACTGTACTGCAAGTATCTGCCCATATAAGTCCCATTGCTGGACACGGGCCCTCCCCACAATCGAGAGTATGATTGTTTAGGACATATGTTCCATATAGCCTCAAAAAATACTGTCTGGGAAAAGGCGTGAGTTTTTGTATGTATATAAACATACAAACTTCGTTACTCCTGATTCAAACAAAAACCCAGAGTGGCCTCTCGAACATGGCCGCTAAGCCGCGTAAAAGGCTCGAAACAGTCCTATTATCCAGATATGACGTAACGTCCTTCGCACAATGTTCCCGGGAGTTGTTTTTAATTTTTTTCCGTGTTATTTCACAAGCCCAACAAGGTACTCGTTGACGAGTTGTCGGATAATCCTCTATACAGGTTGACTTTTTACAAATCAAAATCCCGGCACGTGCCACCGTTGACAGAGGATTGTAAACCTTGTCACATTGTAACAAAGATTAATATTTACTGACTGGCTGTTTGTTCACGCTCGGTCCAGTGTTCGAATCGACAATTATTTGCGTAACGGGGGTGCGTACTATATATATTTGTTATTCGCGAGGATTTTTCGAGTTGTTTGGGTAACCAACGCGGCGCGACGCGACGCGGGTTGGAAATTTTAAGTCATGATAAATGAATTTAGGACGAATAGACTATTTAATGTACTGTACTGTATCAGCTCATACACGTCCTACTGCAGCGCACGAACCTCCTCTACTAACCCTCCCTATTGAGAGAGGTTAGGCCATATATTCCACCACGCTGGTGTAGCACGAGTTGGCAGACTTTACAAGTCATAGAAATTATTACAAATCGCTATGGTATGCAGGTTTCCTCACGATGTTTTCCTTCACCGTTCTGTTTAATATTAATCATAATTATTTTAGCTGTTTGAGCGTCTTGAATATTTTTTTCTTCAAAGAAATCAAAATAATACTTAATTCTCGACTATAGTCTTATTTTAAAAATATTTAAGAGATCAGCCCAAAATTGTTTTTCAAATAACCTTAACTGAAAAAATAATATAGCATTTATTATGTAACAACATTTTTAAAACCAGAGGACATATAAATTGTTACATCAATGTTATTCATCCAATAAAGTGCCTAATGACCATGGTATTAGGAATAAAAAAAATATTCGTAAAATTATTCATTAGTCTCATTTTTTCCTGGTGATTAAAAAGTAAGGCCTAAGGGAGCTATAAAAATAATGTCATTATAAGCTCACAATGTTTTCGCCACTGATCAAACAAGGTGGTTGAAAACCATTTAAATTTCATACGCGTAACAGACGAAAAGCGGACGAAACGGCGAACTCAATTTTTTTACACACGTACAAAATAACTCTGCGCCGTAAATGATATATGAATGTTCGCATAATTATTCCATTATCATCAAAGATATTTCCAGATTCTCGTCTTTCTATTTGACATTATCGCTAAGCCAGGGTTTCCTTTTTGTTTCTTTTCATTTCACCTTTGGCAGCATTAATTTTATTTTTATGATCCAGCTTTACTGACTCTTGATGGTGATGTGTAACGCTGCGTTAACAGAGCATCGTAAAGCGATTATCTCAAGTCATTGATTACAATTATACTGACCTGCTTTAGTCTATGTTATTATACAGAACTCTCTATGCAGGTATTTATATTCAATCACGACACGCGAGCAAGGGCCTCTTCAGAGTTCCGACATCACCTGATTGTGATCACCCTTTTCTCAATCCACCATTGGCTTTAATCAGACAAATGTGTCAGCTCTATAAAATCAATTTATTGTTAAAGTTTTTAACCTACGCTTAGTACGGATTCTGAAACTAATTCTGCTTCTGCTAATTGGCAACAAATTAGGATTGGCGCGACGGCTTAAAATAGTCCACCGAGAATTATCAATATTTATTAATTATAAAGTTTATTTTATTAAAATTTTATTAAAATTTTATTATTTTATTAAATTATTTATTATAATAAATGTGTACTTTCATAAACGAAATGCATTGACATTGTTTCGCGTCGGATATTGTAAAATTATAAGGCCTATTCATACCGCAATCCTAGCTGCAGCGTGACTCTACCACTTTTTATAATTAATTATTTTAATTACTAAATTGTCATAGCTTTCACCATAATTTTCAAACTTTGCATGTCTTCCTGTTTGTTTTTATTTAAATACAACAAAAAACCCACAATAAGAGTCTCGTATCGTGGGTATCAGAGATTATGAGCGACTTTTCGCTCCCACAAATATCCAGAAATACCCAGACCCGAAACAAATACCTACTTGCGGATTGCACTATATATATGTATGTGTCTCGGTGCAGGGATCGACCCGCGGCCTGTCGTGTCACAGCCGGCGTCTAAGCAACTGCGCCACGGAGGCTTATACATAAGCTGTCGCCTGCGTACCTTTAGGCGTCAGTAAAGGTGCCACCAGCGCCATCCATAGCTCGCCGAGCTCATTTCCGTTCCAACTTCCAAGAGCGGGGCGAAGATACCAGTATCATTAATATAATATTTCACTTCTTATATTTTCTACTTAGAGAATATTTGACAGATTATATTTTCCTCAACTTATACGGTTTATCCTAACAATGATTCAGAAAAACCTTTATAATCTTCATTACAAACCTAAATAAGCAAGGCCGATGTTCCTTAAATTTTCGTTCTTTTTTTTCATCCCATTTGCCTCCTTTGAAAATGTTCATATTGTAATAAGTATTTAAACAGATATTCTAAGTACAATAGTTAGTACAAATTAGTTAAGTAGGTACAATGTATTTTTTATTTTCATAAACATTCCTTTGAATATATCAAGATAACGACCTAGTCAGATCTATTAGGGATAAAGTCAAGAATATTTATGCGAATAAATTTTTAAAGACAGCTGAGAGAATACGAGAAGTAAGTTCCTATCGTAGTTGGCGGAACGCATTTGCTAATGCGGACGCTGGAATAATTCATAACCAATTGAAGACGATAGCAATTTTTCTATCCCTCTTTTAATCTACATTCAACTGACGTTTTATAAACTATAATAATCATACGAGTATAATAATACTACTATGACAACTTTTCTTAGTCCTATACAAATATCGTCTGTATAGTGAACTAATATATGCAGCTGATGCAAAATATAGCTGGGCTTGATGTCTTATTAATTTTAATTCAACTACAAAATAGTGTTCATCAACAATGCAAAGTCACAAAGGGATAGAGTTAATATAAAACGTAAACATGAAACATCCTCTCAAAATTCAATTATCAATCAAAAATTCCGATCTCGAGCACACACTAATACTAATAAATAATTCAAAATTCAATTTAAACAACAATAACCGGGATCCAATTTTAAGTTTTTTTGTTTATTGTTCGGCGGTGCGAGGGGTGGAAAGTGTTCGAATCTGCCCCACCAAGTTTCTTGAGTGACGTGTTAGAAAGCTCCTATGCGTGCTCAAACGGGTATTTATATGCCGAATTTTGGGCCCAAATATTTTTTTGCTGTCAATATTTTCTGTGCTCATGGTGAATGAATAATGAGGGTTGGAAGTAGTTACTGAAGGGTATTTTATTCTTAGTAAAAAGTCTTAACGCTGTTGGCGACAATGCTTAATCTTATAAGAGAGAGGGGAAAAGTTATTATTTTTCTAAATGCTTACTGAAACGATTTTTTATCCATTTCATAAAGGGTGTAATAGTAAAGTAAATGGCTACTAAAGATCTATAAAACTCAAGTAACTAACCCATACGACGCGATCATACGGCATAAAGTATAAGATTACCCGAATTCATTTACGATTCATTAACTCGTTATTCTAATCTCCTCCAGTTCATTAATACCCGCAATCCATACATTAATAAAATAAGCACAAAATAGACAATAGTCTTACATTATTACATAAATAGTAGCAGAACGAAAGTAGATCTAACAAAATAAACGAACAATCAGCAAAGTTAGAGCCATCACAAACGAGTAGACCTATAAAAGATGCTCTGACGCGGCATTATACAACATTCATCCTGGGAAAATAGCTGCCGAGGATAGCCCGGCGAAATACGGATTTAACGCTCAAAAAATAGGCGTTTAAAACCATTTGCCAAACTGCGAGTCATTAACAATGCACAAACGCTGCAAATTCGCGCAGATTTGCAAATATAAAAAGCTATCTCATCCGCAATCTGTCGCGCTTTGCACAAAACGGCGTGTAAACACCGCCTAACTATTGTTCGAACGTTTTCAATAGTGCCATTGTAGTGGTGGTACCGAGTAATGGAGCGACGACTCGTCGGTTGTATTGTGCCGGCAAAGCGCTACCAGAAAGGGCCGGGTACTAAACGCTTGAGCACGCAAGTTCTTACTGTAATTGGCTGGTGGTCGGGGATTTGCTAGGCAGAGATGTGGTAGGATTTCATAAAACAAATGTATCGGAAAAATTGCAGCAGATACGAATTTCTATGAGGATTCATGTGTAAAATTTCACATCGGATATTTGCTGGTAGGAACAGCCTTGGGAAATAAAAACTATATTTGAATTGAATTAGAAAATGTAACATAAAATTTGTCATAAGAGGAATCTCTACTTCAGCTTATCAATATGTTAGCAACACGAATTAGAGTTAATTGTTTTGCCAACCAGAATCAAAGGTTATATATTATTAATATTCACAAATCGATCATTCATTTCTAGTCTACATACGGCTCTGCAAGGTTGAAATTTGTGTGAATATTTTTGGATATTGTTATAGAATATTAATATGTATTAACCGAGACTTCTGTTTTACCTGCATCAGCAATATTAGTGTTAACACACCGCTCTGCATTGTTTTCCGATTAGACTATACTTAGACTTAAAATTCATTATAAATTTTTTGTCGAGAAAGAAATTGCATACTCTTTTGCTACTTTGGAAAGGTTGGCGCTAGAGTTCGTTTCATATTATGTTGCGTGGTATGGAGAAGACGAATAAAACCATATTTGATACCAAAAAACAGACTAACAAGTCTCATACAGATTAATTGCTCAGAAACACACTTGAATCGAAACTAAAAAAGGTTAATTTCGCTCACTAGTAACATTATTTTTCAAAACAATCTTTTAATCGTGTCTTGGAAAAGAAAATAAGCTATTGAATAGTATTTGAACACATAAAGTATATTCCTAGCTTTTGTAGTCCTTCACATGTTCAAAAGTGTGTCGAATCACAACGCTGGCGTTGAACGAATCATCTTTACAGCCCCGCCGGCGTTTTATTTCTGACTACACTAAAACTACTTCGTATAGCACTGGATGTTCTTACGTTGTTCACATTGTTTGTTTTTACCATCTTTTGTAAGTCATGTTACTTGGGGCTTCGCGTGTAGCTACTAGAGTATTTGTTAAAATAATTAATAGTATAAAAAACTTATATTTATAGATAAAAAACTTAATTGTACGTGTATTTTTTGTATTCATACTATATTTTTTGAACATTTTTTAAAATGGTTAATTTGCGAGTAGCTGCATAACTTGGATATGCTAGCCATTTTTTAATACCGTTTAAAAAATTATCATCAAGCACCCTACGCTATTTTTGACCATTAAAATGAATTTGATTGACTCCATTTTCATATCTTAAGCTCATGGTTTTTTAAACTATTATTTAATTATTTTACTAAAAACTAATGGGTATCACATCTTAGGAAGGCATCTGCGCGATAATTACCCACTTATATTTTTTTACTTAAAAAAATGAACATTCTAAAGGTCCTGGTAATGATAATGTCAAAACCTTTATATATTATTGGATTGTCATTGGTCCTTGATAAGAGTTCAAAATTTCAAATCAATTCGACGTTTTGAAATGCTCGAAAATCGACTTCAAAGATTCCATAACACACATACATGCAGGCGAAGCTAATAAAAGCGTGTTAATATACAATTTTGATGATATTTTGCAGCATTTAAAGACATTCAACCAATTTTAACTATAGGTAATACTGAGGTGAACATGTTGGATCCGTCCGTGTCGCGAGGGCATTAATACTTCCATCATGGCACTTTATCACGTGACATGTTAAGCCGTGTCACAGAAATTAGGATGACCAGTACAAATCACCATGTATATTTTTGTAAACGAAAAATACCAGGTTTTATTTGTTAAAACATGGCTTATAATGTGTTTTCTTTTTTTATACGGGTATGACATATTGACCGCTTTGCATCTAATGGCAAGTGCCACACAGATCAGATTCTTTTTTGTCGTGTCGTGCATACTGTCCAAAAAGAGCGCCGTTTGCAACTAAGAATGATCTTCAGCCAATCAACACAGTTATGCCGGCCTGCTTACCTGCTTCTTCACGCTGCGACGCGACGAAAGAACCTTGGATTTTAGGAAGAACGAAATGCATGAGCCGGTAAACTGCGCGGTACAGGTACGCGTTTGCGAACGTTTTGATTCGGGCCGATATGGTTTTGACCAGCAGACAGTGGCTTCCAAAACCAACACGCATAGTTCTGCTAAAGATAGAGTATTATCGTGTGAGTAATGGATGGTAATGCTCGATTCGAAATATGTGCAGGTTGAAATCGAAACGAAACACACTTGCATGGATCACTATAATACATTTTTTGCAATGGTAAATGATGGCCGCAGTCTGAGTGAAGTCGTATATCCTACCAATAGTCTATTGAGTTTACTAAAATAATAACAAAATGTGATAACCGTCTCACGTCTGTAACCCAAACTATATTGTATTATAGGAAAGTATATAACTACGTGAATATTAGTTACTTCTTCAAGCTCCAAGGCCTCAGAGAATTTGAGTTAATTTTAGGGTAAACACTTGTATCACACTTAATACAATCATATTATGTTAGTCCAGTGACGGGGGATCGTTAAAATAACAATAAAATGATTAATTACACAGCTAAAAAGTAGGACAAATGAATAAAATAAAAGCTCAATGCTCAAAAAGACTACCTACAGCTGTATTTCCACGACAAAAGGATCCCAGCCTGGCCTAGATCCGTGAACAATAGTAACAAGGCTTTATTGCAAATCAGGAAATGTACTGTAAAATCGTGAATTTCAGCATGACGCTATCACCTTCTGTGTGAACTGCGATATATTTTAATTTAAAAACTCAGCTTACTTATGAGACTCAGGCATCACAAACAGACATGTCATTAAGGATACGGGATTAAAAAATGATGCAGCGGAAAGTAAAATTGTCGCTTGCAGTCATTGACTTTTTAATCAATGCCTTCAGATGTGAATAAACTATGATGTAGTCTACTTATTGTATGTTTGAGTAATATTAATTATTTTTTATTTAAAGCCTTAGATAAACATATTATGTTGTTACAGTTATTTTATATTATATTACGTGGCCTTTTGTGACATATATTTTGTTAAGACAGTTTTAAGCAGATACTTGTATGAAAAAAAAACAAATCTTGTGATTAATTATGTTTCAAAATATTTTAGAATTGAGGGATATGTGTGCACATTTTTAGGCTGTTTCATTACCTTTTTTATAGTTTATTTATTTATTTTGATATGCTTAATGCAGTATTATAACTTTAATTGTGTTGATTTTATGTAACTGAATTAGGAGATACAAAATATATGTTCAACGATTGTTTTTAGTAACCAAATACCGTATTACCGTACTTTCACAACCATTATGAATACAGCCTCTTGGACGAACGAATATTGCAAAACTTCAAGCTTATGGCTCTATAGAAAGTTGCCTTCAGCCGCAGCTCACAAGCACACATCTTTCACAGAAAATTAAAGTGTATAATTCCCTCGTATTTTTTCGTGGAGGAGTGACGAACCTCTGACATTACGTCGTCTGGCCTGAAATGTCTTTCTTAAATGTGAATGTACACTGTCATTACGACATTTATTCAAGATGGATCTTTGAAAAGACATGGTGCATGCTGGAGTTGCAGAATTATACGCTAGATACGAATACTTGTGTCTTTTTTATTCAGGATTATGTACTAGACGTTGCCTTGGCAGACTGTATTTGTTATCACTTCTGCCAATCACACTATATCACCTTTAATAGTTTGTAATTCAAAAGTTGGAAGATCTTATTCACACCGGGTATATGAAAACTGCGACCGAAAACGAAGCCAGGTGGTAGTATTAGTTATAATAAACACAAGGCAACTTAAATAAACAATCGCAAAAAACGCGACATTTTTTTGCAATATTTTTAACATCATCATGCTTAGGTGATAAATACCTAGTTTTGATGAAAATAGTAATTTAAACACTTGCGTACCATTGCCTTTTCAAAAATAAAAAGTTATACATTGTAATTTTAGGAAAACTATGTATTTACCACCCAAATACGAAAAAAAATTAAAAATAAAAAAGAATAAAAATTTGCGAAAGTTTTAGTTGCATTTTGTCTGGACACGAACACTACCACCTGGCTTCGTTTTCTTTCGCAGTCTTGATATATTCTGTATAAAACCCCAAGTCAAACACGATTTTATTTCCGATCACTCTTTGACTTTGTGTCTGGTTACAACAAGCTAACTGGTTTTGGTGGTTATCGCTTCTTCTACCTACTATTGATCCTGTAAAGTGGTTTATGATTTTACTATTACTAGCAAACCTTATGTAAAAGCATCGAATCTATTCAAACCTTGAGAATAAATATTTTGCCAGTGTTCCCTAGGTTAATAATGTGTTTTAGGATTCGTGGCCTTATAACAAAAAAAAACAGACATCTGCAAATATAAGATAACCATATTCATAATTATACATTGTTCTTATTACTATTAATCACCTAAAATGTCAATGCACTTGAATACATTTTTGTAGAATTAATAAATTTGGCCCTTTATGAAAAGTAAATTGGTCATCCAGACATGAAATTACTTAATTGTATCGCGTGACGAGCCCAATTTGTCTTTGTCGAGTGACTTGTGACCGATTTTTATTATTTTGACCAGAGCCGCGCATTGCATTTAAAGGTGAGTGGATCCCAACTCACGAGCACAGAAAAATGAACCTTAATAGTTAATATTTAGGTGTCGCACAGAAAACCAACATGTGAAATAATTTAGTGAAATACTTCGGTAGGTCTCTCATACTATGTGTGAGGCCGCCTAGGTAGGTACCACCGCAATGTCTATTTCTCCCGCTAAACAGCAGTGTTAATGCACTGTTGTGTTCCGCTTTGAAGGACATTGTAGCCAGAGTACCTTACTACTGGACTTAACATTTTATGTCTCAGGAAGAGTGTAGTAGACTGCCAAGCAATGCTTCGTAATTCATGGTTTTGTTGAGTTTTCTACTGTCCATGAGCGGTTTTATCGCTTACCATAAGGCGAATGGCATGCTCGTCTCGCCATTTATCGCAATAAAAAAAATCCCTCCTGTTACTTAGGCATAATAAATTTGCTCAATGAAATTGCCGAAAATACTGTCGTATGATATACTTATAGTAATCATGTGGGCCAGAACTTTAAACAAAGTAGTATTTCGCAATGTTAGTTAGAAATCTTTGTTCATTCACCACATAACTGAAATGATACTCGTGTAAATTTTGCATGGCAAAGCTTTGTGTAATGAAGACAATTTTGCATATGAATTGCCTAACGATGCTGGAGATGTTTCAGTTAGATTTTGACTACACGCAGCAACTTTATAGAACTTTAAAATGTGTTTTGAATATTAATATAATTAATTATTTTTGTAATAATGTCGACATGACCAAAGTGTAGTATAGACAGGTCGAGAAAAGAACTCAATACAAAGCAGCTAGATTTATTATACTTCTATGCCGTAGAGCGGTTGCGTTCCAGTTGGAATAGACGTGAGAGGAAATAACTCAAGGGCACTTAAAGAAGGCAAGGCCCTTGCAAAAGCCCTTAGAAAGACCCTGGCACAACATCGCACCGGAATAAGGAAACGCAGTAGCGACAGACGACTGGCACGAAAGCGTGGCGTACGTAGCTTCCATAAAAACTAAAAATAGAATAGTTTTGATTCTAGAACGCTACTACTATTTACACAATTGATTCAGGTTTAACTCCCTTTAAAGTTGAAAGTCATCTTGAATATTTTGACTAAACTTTGTATAAATAAGTTGTGTATTCACTTAAACTTTATACATAGTTACAATCATAATTTAACGTTTTTCTACACGACAAGAGGTATCCTAATATAAATGAAAATATAAAGTAATTTGCCAATGAAATTTATAAAATTCCATTTTAACAAATAGATAGCAAAATTCTAAATGTACATCGCGCAAACGTATTAAGCCTCGCTCTGAATTAAGTAATTCCAGCCATTCGACAAAACACGAGGCTTCCCGAAGCCTTGGGTAATGCGAGTGTGGCTCAAAGCCGAAGGTCAAGGTAAAGTGCAGATAACTTGGGCTCCGATTAACCGAGAGAGGATTTCGAATTGAATTCCCGACGAAACGACCTCACGCCAGACCCCTTTCAGTTGAACGAATGGGCTTGTTTTCGTGAATATCTTATTTTGGAAGTGAAACCGCAAATGTTATAACTTGTCTGTAAATTGAACGCTGGAGTGTACATTTTTTGCTGTTTTATATCGAAGGAATATTATTCCATCATCAGCTTTAGGTAAATCGATAGGCGGCCGATTGTGTGCCCCTGGCAATACCAAAGCATGACAGGTGGTTCGTCTTTATAGGCAATAATATATAATGTGATTCTGATGGTTCAACTCCATTTGTGATTATGTGGCTACATTGAAATTACAGCAAATTACTAAAAATGATAAACTCATTGCTATCCGTGTTGGTAGACGAATGGATTTCATTTGTATATATGTAGGTGTTTCGAGTTCTTATAAAATCTATTTTTCTTTGGATATAACAGATAAACTGTCATCACAAATATTTCTACGGATTAAAAGCCGAGACACGTACTAAGCGAGGTAGACAGAAAAAATAGTATACTGTTTCCTATTACTTACATCTCTTTCAATTCCTGTACATTCATCAATATTTTCTCATATTTCCGAGTCCCAGTGTGCTTTTATATTGCAAACAAGTAGCATCGGTTCTATACAGTCTTTTTTATATATTTTCTCAGTTTTATTTACGTCGGATTAAAGGATATTGATGTTAAAGATTTTTTATTGGTTAGAGATGTCAGTAGTTGTGTCCAGTATTTTGCCACTATTCTTGTTTACTTTTTTGGTTCGATAGACTTTCAATCGTAATATTTTTTTTAAATCGAAATATTCCTAACCCAATATTATATAAAGGTACAATGTGCCATGTGCATCAGAAATTATGAGAGACTTTTGGTCGCAACACCGAAACCTGGAACAAATGTTTGCATAGAAATCCTGAGTGTAATTGCATTTTCGCCACATTTGCGTAGGCATCACTGTTTCCTTGTATCCTCTTTTTCCTATCCCATGACAGGGTCTGGCAGGAGAAGATAATATCCAATACCTCCAGGTATGAGCTTATGAGAATTGGATTTCAATGTTTTTGCGCATTGTATTTTCTATATGTATCTAAACTTTTTAGTCATTGTTCTGAGACCTAAACACGTACGACTGTCCCGGCGACAATAATTTGATGAAAGTTTAAGGTTATAAAATAGTGAAACAAATATGATGTCTATTCGTATAATTAACTGGGTATACAAATACATGACTTCGAAATTGGAGGTCAAAAATGCAACCATCCATCGTCTAGACAACATATTCCATCTCCTTCCATCCTTCCATCTCCAAGTACCCATTACTGTATGTACCTAATTTAAAAATAAAATAAACTAAAATATCTTATTTTTCTTGGTCGATTATACTAATTAAAAAATATAGAGACCGGTCTCTGATACAGGCGAGATCCATATTCCAGATCATAACTTTCTCCACCTCAGAAGTAATAATACAGATAAAAAGCGTTTTTCTTTTAATTAAAATGGTTGTCTAGTTGACTGCCTTGGTGGCGTAGTTATTTACGGTACGGTTACAACGCTAAAGTCACTCGTTCGAATCACGGGTCGGGCAAAGTGATATTGGAATTTCTAATTATTTTATCAGCCCGGAATCTGGAATTTGTGCCCGATATGGCGATAGGCTCGCCCCACATCACATAGTGGGACGGAACACGCAAGGCCAAACGTGGATGTTCTGGTAGCACCTCTGCCTACCCCTTCTAGGAAAAAGGCGTGAGATTATGTATGTATGTATAGTTGTCTAGATAAGAAAATTTTCGTTTTCTCTGCGCATTCCCATCCAGCTTGACGTTTGGTTTGACATTCCTGACATTTGCAGCTCTGTCATTTTTGTCATTGTAGTATATATCTATATCTATATCAGCCCATGTACGTCCCACTGCAGGGCACGGGCCTACTCTACAATCGAGAGAATCGATTGGTTAGTGAGTCGAGTCGGTCGAGTGGTTAGGCCATATAGTCCACCACGCTGGCCTAGTGCGGGTTGGGGGACTTACATACCGTAGAAATTCTTTATAATCGCTACGGTATGCAGGTTTCCTCACGATGTTTTCCTTCACCGTTAAAGTGCATGGTGATTGACTATCAATACATTGTAGTATAACTCGTCGGAAATATCTGTGAACCTAGCTGGAATGCGGTTCACATTTCGTTTTGAGATGGATGCGAATTCTATTTTTTATTCTTTTTTTCTATTTTAATCAATTTGTTCAAACCTATATTTTGAATTTGCTGAACTTATGTTCCAATGACGTCAATTATTTAGGTCCACAGATATTTCCGACGGGTAATATAATATAATTGTTATTTTTCTATAATCGTCTCACTAAAATACTTTATAAAAATTCTAGTGGCGTATATAGACAGCACATCAAACAATTGCTATCGTACCCGCACAATGTCGATTTAGTTACAATCGCCCTGGTCCATGGATTCAATCAGAACTGACTAAGAACGAACAAGCTAAATAATATATAAATAATTTAATAATTATAAAATATTTATTTTTTTTCTTTGATCTGATATTCTTTGAAGGAGGTCAATGTGCAGAATTGAGCTTCCTGAGGCTTAAGACGATAATGGTTTTAGTGGTATAGCCGAAAACGAATAAACCGCAACCGTTACTCTACCCTTTTTACCCAAGTAAAATGATAGAGTATTTTTTAACATTATATTGTGTATGTCGTCACATCGTTAGTTATCTAAAAGCATGCAAAGCTTTGATGCCATAAAAACCTCATCTCTCATTGATTAACCTTTTTGAACGACGCTCAACGAACCAGCCTTTACTATGAAAAGATATTCGTCGGCATTCAATCTGCGCCCAGATCCCGCGTATAGGGGTGTGTGCACATGACGTTCGCAAAAGCAGGGGTGATGCGAGGGTGTGCTTAACAGGCTACCGCATTATTATTAGCACTGGCGACCTTGCAAAATTGTTCGGCATCTCAATTTGTTTTTTTTTTTTGTGTTTAAAAACGCAATGTTTTTGAGCGCAGTAATTCAAAAAATAAAATACCGAATGAAATTTTGTTTATCATGCGACGTCTCTTGTAGGTGATGTCAGAATATAGGTTTTTAAGAACCGTAATTATTTGATATTTGTGTGGGTATTCTAATATGGATTAAAATGTCTTGTTACAGTTATTATCACCTTTATAACAACAAATGATTAAAAACCAGGAATTTTACCTATATTTCGTGTTAACACTAAATAAAAACTATACGTTTGACGGCGTCGGAAAACATATTTTGGTTTAAACATAAAATTCATTAACTACCCACTTTTTCTAAAACATTTAAAGATTTCCATATTTTTTAATTAGAATTATGATTAAATCGATCCCTATTTGTAAGATGTAACTGGGACATACTTTTATAATATGTTTTACTTAAACATTTTAATTTATCAACTTACCACAATGTTTACGTCCGCCAAACAAAAACAACTCACATCACATCACAACAAAAAACAATTGAAATTAAAATAAATTAAAAAGAAATAGTCCAAAGCAAACCCAACACCAAAAAAAAAACAAAATCATAGAGATACGTTCGAAATTCAAAAAATCCGTGCGTGTTTCGTACGTCGTAATAAGTTCGTATTTGACCAGACGTTGGCGGGAACGCGCGCTCCCGGCGGACAGCGCGCGGAATCTGCCGGGACGTCGAGGGAAAACGCCGGCAGCATAAAAAAACTGTACCCGCTAGATTTTAATTTTTTAATTTTTGTTTTTTGGATAATGGCCAGCTTTTTAGAGATTAAAATCTTTTTAATGCCATTTACCCAGATGTCGTTTAAGAAACGTGGTATTTGTAAACGTTGGTAATTATGGTTTGCGATTTGGAAAATGTTTTAATATTGGAAAATGTTTTGTTAGCCATTAAGGCTTATGATGGTTGCAAAAGACGCTAGATGCAGGCGGCTTTCATCAGCTCATCATGAAAATTCTCTGGGGTGGCCTATGTTCGGCAGTGGACTTCTTGCGAGTAAGGACTATGATGATGATGATGTTAACGATGATGATCATGAAGTTGTAATGATTTTAATTGCATAAGTGGTTCACTTTTGTTATTTGTGCCATTATTTAGTTTCAATTGAAAGAGACTGGGACCCAAAAAAACATTATAATAAGTAGATATAAAGTATAAACAATGATTATAAAGCAAGGCAATTTTATTTGGTCGCATAGGTAGGTAATGATATCCATTGTTTTTTACAAAAAACTTTGAATAAAGCAATTTTCTGTATTGAATACAGATTAGGTACATTTTTAAGTTATCTAACGTACTTATAAATACAAACATACACTTAGGTACATACATACATGCTAATTATTCCTCAGCCTCCGTGGCGCAGTTGGTTAGACGCTGGCTGTGAAACGAGGCCGCGGGCTCGATCCCTCTACCGAAACAAATATGTGTGTGAACCACAGGTATTGGTTTCGGGTCTGGGTGTTTGTGAGACCGAAAAAGTCTCTCGTAGTTCCTGATACCCACGACATAAGACTCAATCTTAATGTGGGGTCAGGACTATGTATGTGACTGTTTGGTGTATTTATTTATTTATTAATTACCATTATATCTAATTAAAAATAAATTTAGTGCCGCATATAAAACACTTCTGGACTATCTACTTAAGTAGAACTTTAATTAATTACAGTCATATAAGAATCGCATTAATTTTAATAGCCGCGATTGCACGCGACTCAGAAACGTGGTGCGATATACTGCCTATATTTTATAGAGACAGACAAAAAGAGAGATGAATCCAAAATATGAAAAAAAAGTTTTATCCCTACCACCATATTTTCTTACATGGCTAAAATTTTTCCAGAAAACAAAAATATTCACTAGTTCATTGGAATTTTCGACATCGGATTTGGATTCACTACGTAAAAGTACTTACAGGATGGCTCGGTCTTTGGAAATAACATTTTATGATAAAATAGAGTTGCAAACATATATTGTGATTAACGCCATCTAGAAGCGACAATGTGAACTAGCTGCGTTAGTGCACATCTTATTTCCAAGTTTTGTGTTCTGATACCACTAGATGGCGCAAAGTACATTTCGTAATAATTCATATACCAATTGATTAAGTCACTTACCAGTTAGTAAAATGTAGCATAAATTTCTAAATAAATCTTAAAAAAATATGTGTTATTTAAGTACCTACCTATAGTCTATACTCTACACAAATCAAGGTGATGGGATACGAATATCCTCTTACTAGGTTGTTTTTTTTATCATTTTGACGTGTCAGTTTTAAATTAAATCGTTTATGCATAAGGTAAATTATGTTGTAGTTAAACCGTTCTGAATAATTTTAGGCATTCATGTATCCTCAAGTAGGTAGGTAAGTATAAATTGTATCATGTTAAACCTAATTACTCTTAACAATACGTGACTGAAGTGAAATAATAGATACCAATTACTTTAGATAGGCTCGCCCCCTATCACATCATGGGACGGAACATAGGTACAAGGCGAAATGTGGGTGTCCTAGTGGCGCCTCTGCCTACCCCTTCTGGGATAAAGGCGTGAGTTTATGTATGTATGTATGTAATTACTTTATATGACTAACTTGTTAAACCTTTGTTTAGTAATTACTAGCTAATTTTATTTCCAGGCGTAACTAATCCACCATCTCCGAAATATGTTTAACATAAGCACCTTCCTTATATTATAACTTTCACCGTAGGCAATACTTAGTTCGTTATTGAGGTGATTTTTTTATTAATTATCCGGTCAATTTCACCCGATTTTATCTAGGTATTAAACGCTGATAACACCTAAATGGGTTTCATATAAATATATTTATGGCAAAAATGTTCACGTTCAGGGTAAAGAGAAAAATATAGCTATGAAATTATGTAACTCTTGTGTTTCTGAGATCGTTGTAATATTTGTAATAGCATATTAATAGCACAGTTATTTAAATGCACTAGGCAATAGTGTTTACAGTTTTTATTCTGTTTCTTTTTTCGGATTTCTGTAGCTATAAAAAATCAGGGCGCGGAAAAAATATTCTTCGCAATTTGTACCTACTACCCATTAACAGAAACTTAGATATTGATGAGTTCATATACTTAAACTTAAAATCGATTAATTGCGAATCGGTCAAAAACAATTTCAGTAAATTGCAATCCAAAGGTCTGGATTTTTCCATTGACTTATATTTTACCGATAGACGAGACACATCAAAGAAATAAAGTGCCCCGGTATTTTAAAAGCACACTGCAATATAACATCACTTACCTGGTATTTTCTTAAAATATTGTAACTTCAGACGATTTGCTTTCGGTTTGACGGCGAAAATTTCATTTATTACTTTTAAACGTATTGGATAAGGTGTACTGCACTGTCACTGTCACGAAGCAAACTGATTCATGTGCGGTGCATGCACCGCAAGTAGGTGGGACACATTTTTTGTACTGAATGTCTTATCTAGTGTAACATTGATATCGATGGATTTTTCTGTTTTATATTTTTTTGGAACACGCTCAGAGATTTTTTTGCTAACAGGCATCGATATCAATGTTACACGGTAGAATATAAGTGAATGGTAACAGGCAATATTTTGATTCCTTGATTGATTGACTGATGGAAAACCAGGTGGGAAACAAAAAGACTTGGGTTCGATCTACACAACGAAGCTGTTTTTACAATCAACTATAGGTACTCTTGCGGTTCGTTTGTAAAAATCTTGGGAATTTTTGTAGAAAAAAAAACCCTCGTAATTTCCGATACCTACGAGTGTAACTGCAGATATTTATCTCAATTTTGTAAAGTTTTTAACTGGGAGTATTTATGTACCATGATATTTTATTAGCGGGGTTTATGCTTTTACTTATAACCTCGCCTCGTATGGTAATTATTTTTTGTTATGAACAATTTATTATTAAGTTTAGGGGAGACCAGGGACTAAAGTAGCGCGGGATAAAAGTAACAAATGAATTTGTGAAAATATGTATTTTGAACACTAATATGATGTATGACGAATTTAAGTCATTATGTTCAAAGATTGATACTCCGTATAAGCTTGAAACCCAAAACGGAAAAGAAAAAACTTAGATCCAAAAAGTTCCAGAATTGTTTTATCTTGGTAATTTGAAAATTTTGTTTATTTTGTTATTTATAATTTGCTAATTTGGGCATAGTATGATCTTAAAGCCTGATTGAAAATAAATATTATATTGAATAACGAAATCAATTATTGTTTTTATTTCCAATTTTTCCACCATCCCTTTACACTATTACCACCAACTAGGGGTGGAGATGATTATAACAAAATACACTGTTTTAATTTGGATAAGTTGGTGATACTAAATATCCGAAAGACCAATTATATACCTTGTGTAGTAATTAGTATTTTGGGATATAATAAAGTTTGTGGGATATTACAAGAAAATTGAACATCGTTACATTCCTCCCTGGTTTCCCGTACTAACACAATTTTATTTTGCACACATAAACCCAAAGTAAAAGTTAAGCAAATAAGGATGTTTCATTTTTACTTTACTCTATATTTAAAACTTTATTTAAGTTCCTACGACATAATATTTTTTCGATAATGGACGCAGTTTTGTGATCGTTACAAAATGAACACCATTTTGTAAAATTCGTGTAAATAAGAAAGCTAAGAAAAGTTCCATTAATTAATCGCTCCAGTTTCTAAGAAGCGTGACACTTTCAGAAGAATAGTGGAATGTTGCCAAAAGCATTATGCGCGGAATTTTTTTGACCAATTACACAGCACTTTCATTTCTTGTAACAACTTGTATTAATACCGATGCTTGGTCTATATTTATCAAGCATATGGATTAATATGTTAATACCCACTGTTGTGGACAAAAGTATTTTAGTTCAAAATATATCTATTAGTAAGTTTACAGCAAATCGGACAGCTAAGACAGGGAACGCGGCTTTGAATCTAATATTTATTACTTCTAGAATTTACGAGTGTTTAGTTGTTTTAGTTCACTTTAACGATCAAGATAAACATTGTAAAAAAGTATCTTTGTTCTTCCAAGCATTTCTAGCCTATGTCTAAAAACCAGCACTGTCTCCTGTCAATGTCTTTAAGCATTAAAAAAATATCTGTTAAACGCATTGTTTGATCTTCTTATTATAAAAATAATCATTTATAGTCATAATCTAATAGTGTTACTGTTAACATCTCCAATGTAATGAAATGTGATGAGAGAATTTTTTTTTTGACAATGATGCATTCGGGCGCCAGACGACGTAGACGATCTGTAGCCACTTTGTCAAGCCAGTAAAAAAAATCTTGTAAAGATGCATAAGCAAACCTTGATAAATGCTGGCCACTATTACTTTTTGTTCTATTTTTTATTTCATATTATGTTCCATTGTCTTCCGTCGTCGCACTGTTAATATTATTGTTGCGTTGCTTAGTAATGCAGTATGGATAGTTATTAAAATAAAAATAATATTATGATGGAACTTAAACATTCAGAAATCTTAAATTCACATGGTGGACATTAATTTGCAACCCACAGAATCATAAAGAAAAGCATGTTTGAGCAACTTGCCACAATAAAACGAAGGTAAAACATAATTCTAAAACGTTAAATGTTCTAAAAGCTAAATTAAATCCATTGGGCCAATATGACCATGGAATTAATGAAATTTTTCTCTTGACCAACATTTTTTGATGGGAAACGGTTTTGAAATAAATGCCTTCATAATAATAATTTGGTTGATAATAATAGGAAGATATTTTAATAATTATTCCAAATCGAATTAGTGAATGGCGAATGCACGACCTGTCAATTGATCGGCTAAGAGTACGAAGATCACACACTAATAATATTTGTGACTAATAACAGTTGTCACATTGTAACAGTATGATAAGTGGACCTGAGAAACAAAATTTATACTTTTGGTAAAACAAAGTATTTTCGTTCCTTGTGAAGAAATAAAAAAACGTCCAAGCTGGATTGCAGCCAGAAATATGAAAGTAAGCATATTTTGCCTGATTTTAGGATTTTAATAAGAAAGATAATGAAAAAGCAAGCACTTGGATCCATGTTCACAAGACGAAGCTCGCAATTTGAATATAGAAGAATAAACAAAGAAAAATTACAGGACACTTAACTGCGCATTCTTATAAATCATAGTTGTGTAGTTACCGGTTCGTGATTTTGAAACTCATCTTTTTATCCCATTTCTAGAGTATTACTTTAAACTTCACAGATAATAATTATTTGTATTAGTTTTGTTGCTCAGATAACTTATGCTAATACATAGCGCTTATCATATTATTTCCATCCATCATATATCCGCTTTTGTTTTTTTGTGGCATAAATGTTGATCCAAATCTGCCCTGCTGCATGCATTTTTTGCTATGACCAAACAATAATTGACGTACCATAACGTGTTTACATTGAAATGAAAATTAAAAACTCATATACCCATTAAAATTGGTTTTGTTTGCCAACTATTCTTTCTATACTGCATACAGTAATAATATGGAATGTGTGATAAATAATCACTGCTAGTCGCTTCAAAGACGATTGACGTTTCTATGAAAGCAGTCGCCGCTCGCAGGCTTTTGCGTACAGATCACAGATAAGGTTGACCAAGGGGTATGCAGTGAGAGGGCCGCACGCACTTCGACGTAACACCTAACGGCCGAAGTGTGCAAGTTCTATTTTCGTATGCGGTGTCGAGGACCGATATGCGCATGACCGGCGACTATCTGTATTATTCTGTTAAACAGTTCAGTCGGCAGACCGCAGCACGAAGCGCGGCCGCGCGCCGCTCGCCATCCGATAAAAATCGTCAACAAATAAAAACAAACGCGCGTACGTGTGTAACTAACAACTTATATACAAGTGTTCGGAATTGTGACACCATACAATTTTGTTCTTTTTTTAAAATGCGTCGAAACGTCAAAATCCTGTTCCTTGTTGGGGCTGTGTGGATGTTCTTCCTTTTCTACTATATGCAGCCAGATTCGGTACAGAATAAGGTAGGTTATTTTTTTAAATCATATTTTTATTTCATGCCATTCATTTTATGCCAGTATTGTTTATGATAAATCAGCTGTTAGGTTAGGGTTCGGTGTGTGTAGAGGGCTGCACTGCGCATGCCCCGTGCCTCCCACGCGTCGCGATAAGTGCATTAACTTAATTAAAATGCAATTTTTTGCCATAGTTTTTTGTTGTTGAAATAGACGCTCTTTCATCAGCCTTGACCTGATGTGTAAAGGAAAGTAAATCGTATCGTAAGCGTGGGATAATTACAGGTTACAAATGACATGACATTTGTAAATAATGACATGATAATTTGCATGTGAAGATTGTTATTTAAAGTGGGCGTCTGTTTTATAATACATAATATTGTTATTTGATGTCACTAGGGACTAAATAATAGAGAGAGAGAGAGAGCTGTAGAGCTTTTATTATTGTTTGCTGTTGATTGTGATTAACACGACGTTTTTCAAGCAAGTGATAGTATTTGCATGTTTTTTAATATATTTACTAAAATACATATTAAAATTTCAAATGAACTCGCTCTAAGCCAAATGAACTCTCGGCTTTATTAAAATGACTTATGCAAGTTCATCCACTTGCGAAATTATTTTGGTGTTATTTTAGAAAAATAATCCGTCTTTTTAAGCTTTTTATATTCTATCTCTCTTATTACTTCAATGGAATTGTATACTAAATAATAGTATAATTATTGTCTACACTTACATAATAAATATCTGTAGGTCATATTTACCCGTAGAGGAATCGATCCCACTATTTTACGTGCAGAAAGACGACCCTCCTTTTTTTCTACTTTTTGGTTTAAAATAATTACGCTACCATCATAAGAAACACTTATTCGTCTTTTACCTTAAAAAAGGAAAAATATAGGCATCTAGTATCTACTTCTGATTTGAATGTGTTAAAATATTTTTTATGTATCAAAATCTCGAGGAAGTGTCATTGCTTTAAAGTTATAAAAGTAAGGGAATAAAAAATCGGTCAAGTCGTTGCATTATTCCGGTTTTGGCCACTGATTGCGATTTCAGAGGTAGTAAGTCTTTAAAATTCTTGAGTGGTTTATCAAGCAAAGGACTTCCTGTGGCTGTAGGAATAGAGAGAGAGAGATAAGTTTTAGTCTGCTTTCATCCCTATGTTACGCAGGTTCCCAGAATTGACAATGCGACTCCGAAAAATAAGATGGTTTTCCTAGGATCGAACGTGAAATTTACGCTTTTTAGTCCATTCTACTCAATGGTTCTTTAAATGCTATAAGTAGCAGAGAAAACATAAAAATAAATTAATCACCATTACTAAAATTAAATTTCACACAATCAATACACAATGCAACATTCACAGGAAATAATTACGAGCAATTATCTCCTTTTTGTTCAACCTTCCGATGTAAAAGCAATCATAATGATTTAATTAATTAATCATTCGAGCATATCCGCAAACAATTCATGTTGTATTACATAATTTAAAATAAATAATTCATATTAATGACTCAATATTAATAAGCGAGCGATAACCGAGTTCAAAACATAAGAGGCGAGACGACGGTCGCGGGTTCAAGTGCCAGATTCGTAACAATAACGTTGAAGGAACATTGTGAGGAAACCTGTATAATTAAGAAGTTTTCCAACGAATTTGAAAGGCATATGTAGTACTTATAATTAGATCAAACGTTTGTTCAAAATATGTTTTGCAAAAAAAGCATTATTTTTTATTGCTCTTGTAGAATGTCGGGGTTTCCATAAAATAGCGAAAAAATAAATGCGCGACTTCATTTAGCATTCATGTATTCACAATTACAGCATAATAACTCGGCTATAAAAACTTATTGCCAGAAGTGACATTACATTCCATACTTCACTCTCCAATAAAATTTTATGACATCTAGAAGTGGTCGTGGCATTGTAGAAGTCCTTATTTAATCGTAGGCGCTATTTATTTAGCAAGATTAGTGGGCAATCTAAAATATCACAAAAAAACAACAAGTATCTAAGAAACAAACAGGATATTGTATATTTGTTCACACCGCGTTCACACTAGCCTAAAACAAATAAAATGAAATAAGCCAAAAAGTCCACCTCAGCTTAATGCCACAGCCTGAGCTACTGCGCTGATTTTCAGATGAACCCGAAACGGGTAGAGTTTATTGGTTTGAGGTGGTATCTTATCATTGGAACTAGCAGTCGAAAAAAAAAGGTTTTTTATTTTATTTACCTACTATGATTAAAGTTATTTGACATTAAAACAATACTACGACTCTAAGGAGCTTTTATATAAATGACTAATCTTCGCTCAAAGTGAATTCTAAAATCATTTGAAAGGCATAAAACATTCGATTACTAAAATAGGTTTTAAATTGTCTTAGAATAAGCCTGTTAGGAAACAAAACCGGGGCCTCTCATTCTACAGTCAGCTTCATAAAAATAAGTGCGGCACGGAGGCTGTTAAAATAATTATGCACAATAAAATTATTGCGACTCATTAAATTATACAATCACAACAGTTAAAAAATTCAAAATTACGTAAATAATGAAATGATTACTATCATGTGTGATATACTCAAAACTGTTGAGATTAATAATTTCTGGTGATAAAATCTAATTGTATCGTTCCAATTATTTATTAGAATGATTTTTAACTGCTGAGTAATAACTGATAGTTTTAGAGTTATTGCATACACTTTCCAATGATCGAAGTTATCTCAGAGGTTTCTCTCGTATTTAACTTATAATTTTATATGCATAGTTGATGGCTTAATGAAAGATAATGATGCATTTGATTTATAATTATCAGTGTAGACATTGAAATACGTGTTATATAAATAACATTTGAAATATACACATGAATAAGTTTCTTCTTCTTCGTCGTTACACTCTTGACAGAGCGGTCGTGGTCACGATGATTTATGTCCTAACGATGATGTTGCTCGCCGCACGATCTCTCTCCATCTGACTCTGTTTAAGTTTATGCCCACGTTTATAGCCAAAGGTATAGGCAGAAATGCCACTAGTGGTTTTCATATTTCGCAGCGTCATAGCGAGCCTATCTCAATGCAGAAAAATAATCCAATCCCGAAAACTTCACATATAATCCTGACTCAGTAGTAAACTAGATGTCTCATAATGGTTTCTTAGATTTACGCGAATGTTACACATTGAAATAAAACTATTTTATACGGATTTTATCGCGATTTGGTTTAATTTTTACATTTTTTAACTTCCCGACGTTTCGATTACTTTACAGCTTTTCGTCAGTCCGCCCCGTGACCACGAAAGCTGTAAAGTAATCGAAACGTCGGGAAGTGAAAAAATGTAAAAATTAAACCAAATCGCGATAAAATCCGTATAAAATAGTTTTATTTAGATGTCTCATGTCGAAGGACTAATGGAAAAAGGCTTTTCCGGTGCTGTAACATCCTATCCCGGATGAAATATTTCTTGTTTTCCGGTAATTTATAAGACTCCAATCAAATAATTCAGATAGAATAATCGACACTGAGTTGTTTCGAGTTATCCTTTGGACATGAATTTAAGTTTCCAAGGTCCACTGCTCATGCATAACTAAATGGATGAGTTTAAAATCACCCACAACAATCGCAAAACTATCAAAATTATACGGAGCTATAAAATTATGCAATTGAGAACGCCGATTACATTCTCTGATAGTGATTGTGAAAAATGTGTGTCACTACGCCACATCCGGGACGATTTTGTATCGTCCAAGTATTGCCTCATTAATCGTTTTATAGTAATAGGGTTAAGTATTAAAAAGACCTTAATTTTTGGAACCTTATTTAAAAATCATATCGACAATGTGTCTTTTACCTCGTATGTGGTAATAGAGATGTTGACTCAATTTTATTATTATTTACATCGAAAGGTTATTTTATGTAAACCGTAAACAGAAAGAATTTTTGCAAATACGTGCTTTGACGTAATCTTCCATAAGGCGCGTGGGTGCGAAAGAGAAAGCGAGTGTTCCCACTGAATTACTAAAAATAATATTAATATCTACGGAGATAATAACAGTTATTGAACGACCAATTCTTTTGCTGTTTTTAATTAATGTTTGTTATAATGGATATTTTGCAGTGATAATTAAATACAGTTCAAAATTAAACATTTGAAACATCCCTATTACTGGTAAACTGCTCTGCAAATGTTGGTACGGAATACCGTCCAGATAGATTAATTATTATTTATTATCAATTGGCTACATACATACAGCAAACTTAACGCTACAACGGAACCCAGGATAAGAAAAAAGAGCGAATACGTCTGCCGGAAAACTGCTCCAAAGCGTAAAGATAAAGGAAAAAAGAAATTAAGTACTTGACGAACATCTTATTTCAAACTTAAGTGATGGTAACCTTTAATCACCAAGCTTTGGCCACTTCACAAATAATTTACTTTTTTATAACCTAGACTTATTGCTTCTACGTTCCATTTCTTTACGAGTCGTAACACATTTCAAAGCGGTGTTCGTATTACTTAAGGATTCTGAATATTTTGCGAAAGACTATTTGAATTAAGAATATTTTTTTTTTTCACTACTGTGACGTAATATTTTGTTTACACCAATCTAGCTTACAATGGCCTCGATGCAACACCTATGGTCACTGCACACTCGTTAAATATTATTTTCTCATCTCATATTATTTAAATGGAAAGCTCAGTTTGGTTGGTTGTTAAATTGATTTTTAAATAATTTAAAATCCAAGTTTATAATATCGACTAAAAATAGAGTGGTCGTATAATTTGTCGTAAAGTGATTTATTCAGCGGCTAAGAGTTATATTTCCGCGTTAAAAATCGCGGGGTCGATCCAATGCGAATAAACAAGCGACAGCCTCCGTGGCGCAGTTGTTTAGACGCCGCGCCGCCTGTGAAACGTGAGGCCGCGGGTTCAATTCCCGCACCGAAACAAATATTTGTGTGATCCACAGGTATTTGTTCCGGGTCTGGGTGTTTGTGAGACCGAAAAGTCTCTCGTAGTTTCTGATACCCATGACACAAAACTCGATCTTACTGTGGGGTCAGGACTATGTATGTGACTGTTGGGTGTATTTATTTATTTATTATTATTTATTTATTTTATGGGTTTTGCTGCGCACCAAATATTATACTTATAGTTTCTGTCGACCCTGAGGTCAGGCAGAAATTGCTAATGGCGACAAAGGGACGGTATACAGCACTAATAAATTATTTTAATTTGCACAAAGCATATTTTTACTTATACAATATAATATGTTATGCACGAGTGGCAGCCCTACCTAGGCGCCGGACTTGAACCCAATACCATCGCAATCGCACCTTCACTTTTTACCGTGTCATCTTCGTTTTGTATTTACATCACGCCACGTGTTGCATTCGATACTTTACACTTTTTTTATTTCATGTAACAAGGTCTAATTCTTGTCTGTAAAGTTGTTTCGTAATCGTATATAAGAGACTGCATCCATTATACCTTACTATCTAAAGTATAATGGAAGTGTGAGAAGAATAAAACGAACATTCGGTCAGTAGGTTTTATGGTATTGGCAGTACGTTCGCATTATTTTTTTCTAGTGACTGATATTTGTGTAAGAAAATCGCTGTCTATTATCACGGAATGGTTTGACGTAAACTTACCTCTTCCCCATCTTCAACTATCGTTTGTCTGCCCTTCAAACCTGCCCTGCCCTGTTATATTATAAATACCATTTATTAAAGCCATTTAAATATATATCTAAAGATTAAAGTTAATTAAACATTGCCTTGTAATTCATGGTGTTGATTGATTTTACTACTGTCCATGAGCGGTCGTATCGCTTACCATCAGGCGAATGACATGCTCGTCTCGCCATACATTGCAATAAAAAAAAAAAAACATCGTCTGTGTTTTATAGAAGGCTCTAATTCAGTTTGGCGTGCAAGGCATTTATCTCAGGTAACGAAGTGTTTAAGAAATTTTAATCATAATATTATTACGTACTACATGACTCCTGAGTTTAATAAACGATTCGATTCCCTTTTACGAGAATACTCGTATTCTAAAACTGCAATAACACTAGCAGTTCTTGGAAAGAAATAGATTTGGTTCTCTTCGATCTAGAAAACTTCTTTGAATAAAATGGGATCTTTTCAAATTCTATTACTTAATTTAAATATCAGTATTTCTAAAAGGAATAAGTTATTGCAGAGCGCTAGCAACGCTCCAAGCAAACGCGCCGAGATTTGACTCATTTCATAAAAATAATCCACTATAAAAATTGGGCGCGGGTGCCACAAAATACAAAATGCTCCGACCCCATTTATAGTTGCTACTTTACAATAGTAAATATCAAAACCATCCCCTCAGCAAGATTACATTCTGATTTTACATGCAAAAGATATTTATGATAAAGCTGTATTTTTTTATATACCGGTATCAAAAAGGCGAGATGGCTATATTTTGCCGGTCGACGTAATTATGCCTAATTGTATCCGGATATACACAGAATCCGAAACGCACACATCACTATGACGTGTATTCCAGTGTGTACGGTGGACACTATGCGGATACGAATACCACCAGTGAATATTGGTTAAAACAATCTTTCTAGAATATCGTAGATTAATGCCATAATTCTCCGAGCCGCCTGTTAATAAGCTATCGCATTACCTTCCACGTGAGCGAGTCAGCCAACTGTAGCGTTCATGCTCTCACAAACCTGCCGGGTTTAATCCGCTCGTTATGTGAGCCCGGATTATATTACAATAAACAAAGTCACACTTTTTTTAGAATGCTGTAGGCCCTAGGCCAGTATGGTGGAATAATTGGCCTCTGCAGGATATGATCAATTCGTGACAGGCACCGGCCGTAAACCATAACCAAAGGTACTGCAACATGAAAAAAATTGTGCCGAAATCTCTTAAAGGTATGAGATATATGAACTGTTACATAATGTTTCTTTAGTGATATAATGAATCCATAGGAACAGTAAATGAAGGCGGTAACCATCTATTTGATTAGATGATAATGTTATAGCGGTCTGGAGTAGAAGCATTCTCTCAAATTAAAACTTGTTACTAATCTGTTTAAGTGTCTTGAAGAAGCGATCTCAGCGAAGTTTATAATAGTTGTAAACTTATTTAATTCCATCATAGTGTTTGTTTTAAACCTAATATGGGAAAGTGACGGCACTTGATGGTCAGTGCAATGCCGCCCAGAAAATCCAATTAACAATAAAGTATAAATAAATAAATTAATAAATAGACCCAACAGTCACATAAGTACATAGTCCTGACCCCACACTAAGATCGAGTCTTGTGTCGCGGGTATCAGAAACTACGAGAGACTTTTCGGTCTCACAAACACCCGAAACAAATACCTGTGAATCACAAATATACTCTCGTTTCACAGGCGGCGTCTAACCAACTGCGCCACGGAGGTTGTCAATAAATAATTATCTCTTGCCATTCAAAACTATGCCGAAATACTTTACTAATTCTTCTCACTGAAGGGGAAGGACTCGGGGTTATAGCAAGGAACACGTATTCCGGAAAACAGTTCTACATCTTTATAATGCAGCAAATATATGTATCAATTGGCAATTCCTTCGGATGGAAATGGTATTCACCACCAAATTGTGGCTTCGTAAACCAGCTCGCGTGGATTCGTTAAGGAAGTGTTATATAAATTAAGAATATGTAATATTCTTAATATAAGCTCCACTGGAACAGTAGAGGAAGCGTTACTTAACATTTCACAGATGTTTTGCAAAACTGCATAAATGAATAATATTTAATTTAAAATATAATATCTACACGAAAAAACACTTAGAAAATCATAACGACAAGTTTACAAACATGTGATCGTGGTAATCAAATTATGTCATTCTATTGTGTAATTCACAATTCGATATAACAAAGGATATTTGCTCACGTCTTTGAAAGCCGTCAGGTATGTCGTGTGCTACTGAGACCTTGAGGTAAAGACCCTGAGGTCAAATTACTTGTATAGCACGTTGGAATAAGCCTCAGACACGGTATTAAGAAAATTGTTATAATATTACCGGTATCGTTCATTCTCTATTGTGCGAAAATATATTGATAATAACTTATAAGTATATTCTTCGCATTTTCGCCAGAACGCTTAGTCTAAGATAAGTATGATGAGTATAAGTAAGTAGTATTAAGTAAGATATGTATAAGTTCTTCCGAAATTATACATATTGTCATGCCGTATGAAGTATTTTATACGGAACTTTACAAAGACACTAAGTTTTGGCGTACATTAATTATATTTAGTCACAAATGTAACGCAAAGTATGAGGTAAAACAAAGACTTTGAATATTGAATATATGTACCAACAGATTCTCTATTAGGATTCCTAACACACTTTTTTTTTTCTTTCTGACGTTTACGCTGTTTTGGGTGTTCATAAGCAACGCTTTTCGCTTACCTCCAAGAAGTATACCTTATACCTTGTTATACGTATAATGGTTAGTCTCCAATCTACAACAAGCCTAGAGTTTCACTTGCATCCGTACGGTACTGACATAGTATAACAAAAAGATCATTATAATAACGGAACGCAACATGAACATTGTTTATATAGATTAATTACCCTTTCACGTACGATTTAGTTGACGCCTACTTGGGTAATTTCTAGCGTAAGGAAACGCGTAAGTAATAACCACAATAACTTTCGGTTTGGTTAAATTGGTAAATGTTTACTCTGTCGATCCCCAAATGTTTGACACTCGTCTATATTTGTATTTGTTTTAAGTTAATTTCCAATATTATCAATTTTTTTTTTACTTATGCTATTTGTGGAAGTTATAAGATATTATATACAATTTGAAACGCATCCTGAGGAAACTTGCCTATAGCGATTTGTAAGAATTTATATATTATGTAAAATCCGTCAAGCCACACTAGGCCAGCATGGTGGACTATATGGCCTAACCCCTCTCAATCGTACGCTCGATTGTAGAGGAGGCTCGTGCCCGGCAGTGGGACGTATATGGGCTAATGCAGTACAGAAAATAGTTTGAAATATACTTTCAATTGCGTCACCGAGTGCGAGTGTTAGCTAAACACTCATCGCGTATTCCGTTCCACTACAGGTGTTAAATTGACCGTATTTACCAGTATACGCTACTTCCCAACACGTTCCTACTTCCACTACAATTTAAATTTATATCGCGCTATATAAGGTGGCGAACTTATATCAATTAATTTGCATAATAAAACAATTAGTTCTTTCATCCATTTATTTCGCACGAGTAATTTCTTAGCTCATTCATTTGTTGTTTTCATTGCTCATTCATTCAATGTTACGCTCGGGATAATCCTAATGCATGGATTAATGGATCGAGATAGTGATGTACCGTGGAGGTACTTTTATAAAGCTGAACTGACATTGGGTGGAATATGTAAACAGGAAAACGGAAATTTGCTGGAGCAAATGCATTCTTGAGAGGTCTCAGACGTTTTGCAAACGAAGCGTAACAGACAAACAAAGTTGAGTGACCATGTTCCTACTTCCTACCATGGGTGACTTGAGGTGAATGGTAGTAATAAAAGGTCCTGCACAATACCTATGGCTTCTTTTTGTAAATGATCATGTTAAACTGGTTGGTGGTGGTTTACTGTATATTAATGATGACACGGCTAAACGATGTAGGCAACATATATTTGATTACGCGGGATTAAAGCGTTTAGCATGCAAAGAAGGGCGATGAGAATCTAATATACAACCCAGTAGAGTTCAATGCGAGCAAAAATAAAATACTTAATTAAAAATAGTGACAAAGTGTTAAATGCCATTAATTAAGCTTTATAGTAGCTATTGGGCGGAATGAATGACCTAGAAGTTACAATAAACATAGAAGCTTGTAATTTCAATATTGGCCAACTAACAAGCAACTGGGATGCATTGAAAGAGACAGAAACATATAATTAGAAAATGTAGGAAAGGGCCAACGCGCCCCAGTTGAAGACGGTTGGGGTGTTCGGATCGATATTGTGTAGGGAAGAAATATTGTTATTGCAGTTCTTTTGGCGTGCAAGGGTTCTAACAACTTTTATTGATCGTAACAGCTAGTTAATCTACTAACACATGGTGCTTCTGAAGCATTTCCATGCAATAAAACATACTAACTTCTGATAATGTTGATTTTAACAATGCCAGGAAAATACTATTACTAATCGCCATGAATATCCCATCCAAGTTCGGAAACAATAGAAATTTAATATTAACTAAATTATGTTTATTGCATATAAATAAACAAAATTAGCGTAATTTCATTGCCAAGTGGGAATAACGTTAGAGCTATTGTTAATATAAAAATTGCTGGGTAACAAATAGTACATTTACGGGCTATTTGTAACATATTGAAATGTCATATATATTATTATAAAATGTTTGGGCTATCCTCGCATTCATATATTATAGAAATATCGACATAACATGTAATACATATTGCGGTCACAAGTTACAAACTTACAACAGACGCATAACACTACGAGTACAAGTGGCATATCGATTGATTTTGTAATATAGGTATCCACAATTTCCTCTTCAGTTGTTTTATCATTTACCTCATAGTTTAAACATGCGTTTTCCTTTTTATAACACAAGTCTTCCTTATCTCGTGTTTACATTTTAAACCGTTCCCAGCAAACATAGATAATAAAACGAGGTAGCTTATACCTTATCTGCAGCGCTCTGGTAACAAGTAAAGCATCTTAACAGTTTACTGCTTGTATAACAGTGATAACTGCATTATGTTTTTACTCTACCAATACTTGACGTAAACCAGCATAGTTTACAGGTGAAGCCAGTTTAAGTCTGTTGTTTAATTGCGATAGTCCTCAGGGCAAGTGGTTCTTATGATAACAACGTCCAGGAGTGCGTAAGTGATGCTCTTGAGGCTCATAAAATATTGGGAACAAGGTCCCGCGTCCCGCTAAGCCATCGGACTAAAAAGTACGAGGTTTGACTTGAAGGAAATCTAATAGAAATTAGTTTACTTGACTGGGGAATCAAAGGGTTCATAAACGTGTTGAACGAAAGCCTACAAATGCTACGACTAATTTTAAAGTAACAAAGTATGAATAAAAATTGTTAGTCTTTTTCGCGGTTTGTTAAATGAGCTTAAAGACTAAATAAATTATCTTGTGACCGAATAGCGCGAAGAAGTGACCACAAAGGTCAACCTAACTGGCAACCTAATTACTAAAAATCTATGCGCAGATAAAAATGAACGCAATGCAGTCAGTGAGAATACGAGTATAACCAAGAATCCACTATTTCTCACTGCAAAACAGTAAATATTCTCATGAGTACAGACATGAAGGCCGTGTTTTATTTTTTATCGCCAGGTGAAAATCTTTTATCGTGGTTAGGCACGTTTTCGTAAATACGAAACGAGAACGGAAATCACGTGCAACCTTTAACCTCTGGATACACTTTCTTTAAATTTAGCGAAATTCCGGGGAATATAGCATTACGCATAGTCAACAATAGTCAAGATAGTTTTTTAAAGTTAACCTTTGAATTTTTTTAATCATCTTTAATTACAAATTAGTATACTCGTAATTATAGCTAAGTAATATACTAAAAACTTTTCAAAAGAATCATTTTCAATAAAACCTGTTGGAAGCCTCTTGTTATTAATCCATTAGTGCGATGGCCGGTCAGTACTAATCAATCATGGTCTATCACGGTTGTTATTACGAGAAATGGGGGCTTAATATATTATAAATTTAGGAGTTGCAAACATTGCCTAGTTCGTAGTTTGAAATCCAGTTATTGGTGTTCTGGAAATCTAGTAACGACTGTCGCCCTAATTTAATCGACGTTATGAAAGAAGATTCATATTAAAAAAAATTGAATCTTCTTTCATAACGTAATTAAAGATAGTATCGAAAATCGGAATAGACTTTTAAGCCAACGTATTTTCCACTGTCAGCCAGGACCAACATTGGCATGCAAAGAATTTACGTCGAGTAATGAACCTCAGCGAATCTATCAGGGACACCAGACTATCTTCAAAGTAATGGAACATATTGCGAAGCAAAATAATTATATATCTGACACTAAGTAATTTTGAATGATACTAAATTATTTGATTAATTTGAATTATGCAATATTTCGTCATGCATAAGATAATAAAAAACTGGAGGCATTTTTTAGCATAACAAATCACCGGTAAGGTAACCTTATAGTTTTATACAAACCCGACCAATTTAAATAGGTGATCAAGCCCATTATAGTCCCTAAATGTAGACGTTTAGTTTAATTCACCGCGATATTCCGTGCACGTTTTAGAAAGTATTGTCTAGTGTTGGTTCTAAACCGAGTCACGAAGCATTAACGATTTAACTCGTACCCACTTCATTAGTGCACGTACACAGCATGACCTTTGGAAAGGACGGTTTCATTAAGTCTTAAGCTATAAAACCCTCGACGGCGAAATTTTAAAGCTTCTTACGTGAATTGCTATGTTAAGTTTGTATAAAAGATATACGGCTGACTGCTAATCATTATTTTCCTCAACTACTCATATTACATACAGGGTATATCAAGACTGTGATCGAAAACGAAGTCAGGTGGTAGTATTAGTGACTTCAAACACAATGCAACTAAAAACTACGCAAAAAAATCGTCACCCATTTTTCGGTAATTTTTTACTTATCGTCGTATTTGGGTGATAAAAACATAGTTTTCTTAAAATAATTATGTACAACTTTTTATTTTTTAAGACGCAATGGCAAGATAGCGTTTAAATTACTATTTTCGCAATAACTAGGTATTTACTACCCAAACACAATGATATTTAAAAAATTGCAAAATAAAAATATGTCGCTTATTTTGCGAAATTTTTATTTGCGTTGTGTCTGTAACCACTGAAACTACCAACCGGCTTCGTTTTCGGTCGCAGTCTTAATATATTCGGTATAATTATTTTGCTTTGAATGGAAATATTGGCTTACAAAAGTTTCTTAGATTTACACACGATAGTCTCTACGTTCCAAATTTTTGGATTGTCATTAGTATTCAATTTATATTTTTACAATCTATTAAAGATTATCTAGATTTGGCTATTTTTTAATCTGAGGTTGGGTTATTTTTTATTCTTGCTGTTGTTAAGTGACGTACAGTAATTTTAGATATGTCGTATACTGCGAATGGCCTAACCGCTTTCAATCGTACTCAAGATTGTAGAGAAGGCCCGTGTCCTGCAGTTGGACGTATATGGACTTATACAGATGCAGTTCAATACATAATGTTTAGTAATTCCTATTACTTATGAAACCAAAGAAGCTGCAATGTTTTTAAAATAGGTCTCCTGCCCAATGCTCGTAAAGGTTTGTTAGATAAAATCAGTAGAAAGGTTAAAACAACACGGAATAATCTTTTGAGCGGCTGTTTGGTATTTTGGCAGGCTTGCGGAAAATTGAGTGCGGAAAAGCTTCAATATTGATTCAATTTCGATATATTTGTTTGTTGTTCTTGTTTGTTTATTTTCTTACACATGTTTGAGTATTTTGGTTGGGGTTAAGATCTACGCAAGCTTATTTCCTATAAATGGATAAGGGAAACTAGAGAGGATCAAACTGTCGCAGGCTGATGATGATATAAAGCAATTATATAAAGAATTAGACGTGCTAGCCCAAACAAGAAACAAATATTTACGAGCTATATAAGTTGTATAAGGGTCCCGTATTTAACAGATGGCGATTATGGGCTCATCATCATGATCATCATCATCATTATCATCATCATCATCAGCCCGTTGCAGTCCACTGCTGGACATAGGCCTCTCCCAAGGTACGCCACAGAGCCCGGTCTGCTGCTTTACGCATCCAGTGGCTGCCGGCCCTCTTGTGCAAGTCGTCCCGCCATTTGGTCAGGGGACGTCCCTCATGTATGGGCTCATACACATGTACATATATACCAAAATATCGGTTGTGACCTGGTGATAAAAACTGCATAAACATGCAGATATGAATTGAAATGGATCTTGAATTAATGCATTCACTCTCAATATTATACATTAAAAAGTGGCTATCAGGTTTTTATGTTTATGCACAAACGATAAGAACATTAACAAAAATTTAGATAAGTATTTTTAATCATTTATTTCTTATACCCATCGTCAGCCAAAGTAAAACTGAAAGAGATGATGTAAGGAAGCGGCCCACGGTAATTTTACAAGCCGAAACATTAAAAAAAAGAATCATGTGATATGGAAATAATGTATTGCACTGACCTTATGCCTTGCCAGCCACTTGCCTTGACAGCCTCCGTGGCGCAGTTGGTTAGACGCCGCCTGTGAAACGAGAGGCCGCGGGTTCGATCCCCGCACCGAAATAAATATTTGTGTGATCCACAGGTATTTGTTTCGGGTTTGGGTGTTTGTGAGACCAAAAAGTCTCGTAGTTTCTGATACCCACGACACAAGACTCGATCTTAGTGTGGGGTCAGGACTATGTATGTGACTGTTGGGTGTATTTATTTATTTATTTATTTATTTATGACTGCCTCGGTGGCGTAGTTGTACTAAGGTACGACCACAAAGCTGAGGTCTTGGATTCGAATTCCGGGTCGGGCAAAGTGATATTGGATTTTTATATTCATTATCAGCCCGGAGTCAGGAATTTGTGCCCAATATGGCGATAGGCTCGCTCCCTTTTACATCATGGGACGGAACGTATAACACAAATATGAATATAATACTTGAATAAATTGCAAAAAGCTTATTCGCTCAATGTCAGAATTTATGTATGTTTCTATATCTATAAATAAACGTTGGTCATGCGAACTGCGGTTTCTGAAATATGCAGCTTATATAATTTGTTTTATGACGCATCTGTTGCTCTTCTGGCAATATATTGTGCTAAATTATTGTGAACGAGAATCTTTGTTATGTATTATATTACGCATTTCATTTAATTTGACGCTAAGGAAATACATCTATTGAGCTTATTGTTGTTTTTTTAATGTTTGTGTGTGGGAAACAGCTACAGGACGAATACCATACATGCATAAAAAAACGGTTAATTACGGTAACAAAACCTAAACTTCAACTTAAAAATCTCATTAGTGTTGCCAAATCCTACCATAAAATTTAATTTTGATCTAGCTTCATACTAAAATTTGTCATGTACAACGGTAATCAGAAGATTTGCGTTGTTACAACATACGATATATAACCAAGATGTATTAAATTTACATCACATAAACATTTATCTCAGTGTACAGATGTAATTAGCGATGTTGTGTGTCGCAGCCTACTTACCGCCGTTTGTGAAGATTATCAAACAATTTTATAGGTAGAAAAGTAAGAAACACACATACATATTTTATTTTATTTTACTTTTATTCTTTATTGTACACAAAAGAATAACAATAGGTTTAGAGACAACAAAATAACAAAGTACAAATGGCGGTCTTATCGCACTAAGGCAATCTCTACCAGACAACCATTGGATGGATTTATGAGAAGGAGAAAGAAAGGGCAGTGTATAATAAAGACAAAAAAAGCTCAAATAAATAATACTATTTATACATAAATATACAAAAACTACATAAATAATAAACATACATAAATACATTTATATATAAATAAACATACATACCTATATAAGTATATTACCAATATATTTAAATACATATGTACATAACTCACGCCTTTATCCTAGAAAGGGTAGGCAGAGGCATCACCTAGATACTCACATTTCGCATTGTATGTTTCGTCCCACAATGTGATTGGGGGCGAACCTATCGAAAAGTAAGAAACATATCAAAATATGTATTATTTTCACACTTTCATTGTCATCATATTTGAAATACTGCTGAAAGGTCACGAAGCGCCGACGCGAACTCTTGTGTGGGATAGATGCTGTAGAGTTGGCATTGATCTATAAAGTATTGAAATACATATCTATACTTATAACATTAACGTGAAAGCTATACTCCTAAGTAGGATAGTTTCTTACGTTTCACATTTTATTTTATACTTCAGAGGAAATACCATCAAATTAAAAAAAGAATCTGCCAAATCAGCTTTCAAATGGTAAGGAAACATGACTTTATTGGTGGGGGCAGACAAAAAATAAAATGTTTCAATCAAATTTCTAATGGAGCTTAATTTAAATAACTTATATCCAATTTAGTGAAAGTAAAATAGGATCTTCCTATTTCACAGGCAATGACACAAAAGACTTACGAGTGCGAAGTGCCCGCGATATTGTAATCATAGCACGATTAGGATGCATACAGCCATAAGTACAAAGTTACCTCACGTGGGAACTTGTTATTATCAATAAACAATAATATTTAAGAGCCATAAAGCTTGTAATTTCCCCGCGAAGTCGTTTCAAGCGGCCTTGACTCGCACTTAACCGCTCACCTACTTATTGTTATGTCGAGGCGTGATTCATACGTGTATGTCGGTCAAACGGCTGCCATATAATGATAACAATATGGCACCGCAATAGGGGCAATGTGGCGGTCCGGTAATTATTATTTGGACTCAATTAGATGGCGCCTATATATTAAAAAGTCATACTGATTAAACGAATGCCTAATAAGAAAAGGATTGGTGATTCCAAGGTTGCATATTCACTGATATTTAATTAATTTATATTATACTTCTATCATTTTAATGTAGGATAATTATATAGCATGCAAGAAAAAAGCTCTATATGTATGTTTAAAATCAAATGTTATCTTCTTCCTATTATTGCTTTATTTCACAAATCGAATAAATTTATATTTATAAAAAAATACATAATAGTTTCTTAGATTTACGCGAATGTTACACATTGAAATAAAACTATTTTTTACGGATTTTATCGCAATTTGGTTTATTTTTTTTATTTCAAAATAAATACATATTATTCTCACCTGTATCCTCCAAAGGGTAGGTAGAAGTGACCCTACGTCCCCACAGTTTACCGTGTTCAACCACGTTCAAAGGATTCCCTTATCACAATAAGGGAGGAGTTTATCGCTATGCCAGACTTTACAAAACAAAACATATGTTTTATGTCGGACTACAAACGGCGTATGAGTAATACCATGTCAGGAAGTTTTAATCCAATTTACACAATTGATTCGACCTTGCTTGAACTATGAGCTTACTTTTTTACCGCATCCTGTGGAAATTGTATGCTACACCTTATAATACTAAAGTCAATGCTGTACCTCAAGTTGTTGAAATAAATTATTTATTATTATTTATTTTTAGTTATTTAACTGCTCGGTAAATTAACCCGGTTCAAAACAACAGTCACGGGCCTAAGCCAAATGATTGTTGTTGGAGTTCGACACTTAATTAATGTTAGGTTCGGGGGATGACTCTGATTGCAAAAATTTTCTTACTATTCTACATGTACTTATTCAAGATAACTGATTTCTGTATTTGAATGAAGGTATGCTGTGGTAAATCTTATTATTATAAATAAAACTACTGTATTTTGTGAGTTCAAATCTTAAATGTAATAAATTCCGTTCATAATTAAATAAATTCTTCAAAAAGTCGTGAAAATTCTCATGTAAAGAAAGGCCTTTTTAATTTCAAGTTTTCCGCATGGAACGGACACTCGTCCCCTCGCGTCGAGCTGGAAGGGCGATGACCTGGACTTTCCCCTTCCTCCCTCCCGCGAGGTGCTAGAAGGGAAGCTATAATAAAATTCCAACTCCTTAAAAAAGCTCAGAACCAATTCTATCTAGATTTAATGTAAAATGTCGAGATAAATGTTCTGCTTAATTTTCTGTCTTGTATTATATTAATTCCTGTAATGTGATGTTCAACTGAAGCTTCATTATCCTTTTTTATATAAAAATGTTTCGGAATTACAATTCAGCCCGTGAATTATACGCTAAATAATTTCAAAGTACCTACATACAGCATTTTTTGTTTCCCAAGTAGCCATAATGCAATTGCCGCAGTGAAGGGTAGGTAGTGTATCCACTGGCGAAATTATTTATATAAAAGACAGACTAGCAACGGCAGGCATGAGGCCCGGTAAAAAGAATTAACGTATAAAGGTGTTAATTCCATATGTCCTTAGATATTCTTATGAAAGAAATAGCTTTGAAATAAAACTAGTTTTTACGGATTTTATCGCGGATTTGGATCGATTTAAAAAAAAAGACAGAAAGTTAAAAAAAATCCAAAAAAAAACCAACGCTGTGATTACAAAAGTTTTATTTCAATGTGTAACATTTACGTAAAACTAAGAAACCGTAATAGCTTATTTTTGTCTATGCAGTTTTCTCAAGTATTTAAACTGTGAAAATAATTAGTAAGCTTATATGAACAGTGAAACTAAATAAATTCAGTTAGATTTAATAAAGTGTATCCATCTTTTTATTATGTAATGCATTTTAATTACATACCTATAACCTAAAAATGCAATGTTAAATTGTGTAAAAATACGCTTGAATACGCTGTGTCCAAACATTTAAGCAGAACGTGTTAATTACTTTTATCTGTGTAAAATGTATGCTAATATTAGCACTTAAACAATAAACAAAGAGAAATTCGCACTTTGTGACCTCTTTTGTTGCACTATTGCATTCGATGTTATACAACAAATGTATAATATTACTATTATCGTAGCCTAAAAATAGCATTTATAGTCTTTAAACCTATTTTCTATGGTATGTAAAGTCCACCAACCCGCACTAGGGCAGCGTGGTGGACTATATGGCCTATCCACTCTCAATCGAACCCTCGATTGCAGAGTAAGCCCGTGCCCTGCAGTAAGACGTATATGGGCTGATAAAAGTACAAGAACAAGGTTTTAAATCTAAATTTAATTAAGATTTTTTTTGTCCTATCAAATCTGGAAGATGTAGCAAGTCGCCTCGAGCCTAATGCAAATTGCTCGTAAATTGACTACTACAAATATGATATTCGGCCCCTTTTTCAAAAGTTTTCTTATGGAATAGAATAGTAAAACTAACTTGTGACTTAGGCAAAGTAGGCCAAAATATCATTTATTGATGTAATAAATTCAATTCAGTAGGTTACCCACACGTAAACGTTACGTATTCATAATATTACGTTGAGTCATATCAATTTGAAGTATTATATTTTGTGTTAATAACTATTTTTTGTACTTATTAAATTAGTTATACAATTTATGGCGAGGTCGCTAATAAAAAAAACATTATACGACAGTTGATACAAGAATTTAAACCACTAATTCCGTGACGCTCTCTGAATGAATTTTGTTAAAACCATTCAGGATATTGCATAAAATAAAAAACTGTAACATGTTTTTTCAACACTCCGAAGTCGTTGACCGTGCTATTATAAAAAGTGTAGCAAAAACAACAATTTCATTTTAATCAGTTCGTTACAACACGATGCAATTCTTAACGGAAGACGTCTGAAAGATGCTTGTCCAATCACTTAACATCCGTTCTTCAGGCGTGAATATTTTATGTTGTAATGTGGTGTGTAACAGGGAGCAGCGTTACTGTAAAAGAATCTAAGTTGTAATTGATTTTGGGACCGTATTAGATTACTAAACTCGACCGAGGTAAAAACAGACGCAAAGTATCAATAGACTTAAACATTTTATCTTTTTCTTTCTGCTATTTCCGGTCTGCCTAAAAGCAGGCAATTGAATAGACCCAATTGAAACTTTGCGCGTTGGATTCTCTGAGGAAGTTCTAAGTATTAAGTATTAACTACCCCGTTTGCGTACATATAATTTGTTGATGCTTTCTTTTATGCCTACTATCTAATCAACAATGCTTTGTTAGCGGTAGCAATCAGACATGAATCTAATAATAGCTTATTGTCGCTTGTAAATATTTAATTTAATTTACTAGAAGCGCTTAAGTGGAGACCACGTACAGGCAAGGAAAAGGTCGGACGGCCTTAGGGGGCGTAAGAATTCCGCTACGGTATCCCCTGCCTGTCGTACGAGACGACCAAAACTGGTCATCGGAATCGGCGTAGTGCGGAGGCGATGCACCCCTACAAACTCCGATGCCGAGATGGACGACAGAGCGCGTGACCTCGCATCTGTCGTAGACCACCCGTGCCAGGCTGGAACGCCAGTGACACTAACATATCCATTTTGGCCTCCTCCTTGGTACCGAAAGATGAACATGTCAGCTTTCCTTTTGAAACAAAAAAACGTATCGACGTATCGACGCCCGCCTTACAAGGTGGACCTGGTTAAAGTTCCAGGAAGTCGCTGGATGCAGGCCGCTTTCTACAGGATTATGTGGAGACCCATAGAGGAGGCCTATGTTCAGCGTTGGATTTCCTGTGGCTGAAGAGGGAAAAATTGATGTGGTCTATGCTATACTATGTCTATGGGCGGCGGTGATCGCTTACCATCCGTTGAACCGTTTGCTCGTTTACCCCTAAAATATAAAAAAAAATATAAAGGCGAAATGTAATAAAATGCTATATAATAATTTCCTATGGCCTCGATTTTGTTTGTTTAAATTTCACTGCGTCACTAGGTCCTTTGTAATCATTTCGCGTCCCAGTTTATATACATATTATGTATAAAAAAGTTCGTGCTACCTCAATCTTGAAGTAAAATCAACATTGCAAAACAATATCCTATATCAAAATGCAAATGATACATTAAAAACAGCTGGTTTGCCAAAACAAACTATGAGAATAGGCGAAAACACCGAATCACATCTGATTTGTTTCAAAAGAGTGTAAAAATGTGTCAGTTTGTTTATCCACGTTTATATGGAGGCGCGGGCGAGAAACATTCCCACTGATAAACAGACACAACGACTTGTTTCCGATTGAGTGCGCGGAAACGTTGAATAAATAAATAAGATTTCCCATTTATATTTTCGAATGATTGTTTTTCATTTGTGTGTTGTTTTCAGACCGGGTTACTAAAAAAATCTACCCTAATGTCCCTATTAAAATCTAGGTACATATGTATTTATTACTAATAGCAGAGAGAGGAACAATGAATTCGGCAAACAATTTGACTTACGGTATTCCAACTGCCTGCTTTAGATCGGGTGGATATAATATATAGAAAATATCTTGATTGAAGAAGTTTCCATAAAGAATTAATATTAAGCGAATTAAACCAAAGTATTTTTAAATTAAGACGGGATGGTAGGCGCATACTTGGAAAGGCTTTTGTCCAGCAGTGGACAGCAATGGGCTGTGTATATCCACTTCCAAATCCATCTACGATACTAACAAGCATTAAAGGTTTCATAACATACGTAATACTTTCCAAGACAATAAATCACAGTAAAAGTATTGCTATACGTTCGAAATCAAAATTCAGCGTCGGTAGTGCATCTTCATTCAAGACACGTTGCGTCGCTTCGTCGACGTGGCTTAACGATATTAGTCGGATATGACAAATAATGTGGGAATAAACAGTGTCTTTTTATGTTAAAATTTCCCACTTGAAAAATAGTCTACAATTAATATAAGTACCTATTTTCGGGCTTGGACATTAGAAATTTGTGGTCCACGAATTATGTTTCAAACAGCATTTATTATTTCTATTAATTTTTATTCATTATGGCTTGTTATAACTGCTTTGCATTGGTAAGCGCAATGCCGTCTGACTATCTACCTAAAAATAACAAAATACTTAATAAAATCAAACGTATAAATCTACCCTTTTCTGTATCGAATTACAATCTCAATGAATCGCTTACAACGTAGTTCTTGCTTCGTAATTTAAGGCGAAGTTGTTTTGGCACGTATTCCTATTTTAGTGTGTGTAGAGGCCACACTGAGTTTTGGTATTTAGAATCTGCGTGACCCGCATACATTATCCTACATGAGACAATTTGTACGAGACTATCACGCGATATATGTTAGGTGATGGATAATTATTGTGGCTATTTAGACAATATTGGTTTGTTAGTATATAGCTTTTGTGGGTATTTGTCGTTTTGTCTCGGCTTTTGTGTGTATTTCAGCCAGGCCATAGTATTCAGCTGTAGGGATGGCAAGTGCGTCTCTCCTTTTATGTAACATTACTTAACAGCACTATTACTGACGTATCGTGATAGCGATTTTAAAACAATTTCCTGAAATTAAAAACCATGATTGTAGATAATCATCCCAATTACCAGTATGGATATCAAACCGCTATAAAAATAAATATGTATCAGCAAACTCCCTCGAAAAAATTAAATATTAAATCCAGTATTCATTAGCAGTAACCTAAAATATTATTAAAGAGCTTATAAACTGAACTATATTGACTCGGCGTTATCTGCATTCTGTAGTATGCCAGCTCGGCGACACATGATGCATATAGGTCAAGAGTCGAAGAATGACATAATTGCTTGCTTAACCCATCATGTTATGAACATATACTGTTGAGAATATTATTTCGGTTGTATACCGGGTATACCACCTGGCTTCGTTTTCGGTCACATTCTGTATATACTCGGTATATTCAAGTCGATAAATACAAAAGTTTCCTTTTCTATAGCGTGGTGGTTCATCTAATGATGTTTACTCTCTCATTTACATAGAAATAAAGGAAGAAAGATAGATGGGTAATGTAGTGTATGGATATATTTATACTCTGTGCATCTGTCGTCTCGAACTTGACACAACGCAAACCGGGGGTAAAAGAGAACGCAATATATATGCGAATGACGGGAACGGTGCGAAGACGTTGTGTGGAGAAACGAGCCGATATTATAATTATTAATGTTTTGTATAAACATTGCACATATCATAAATAGTGACCATTACATGTGGCGACGAGGTAAATAATGGTAAGTTGGAGTGATTTTGTTTTAAGCAGTAATTCTCAATTACATTGAGGCAGTTGCGTGGTTACATAGGGCTCAGTATATTGTTTTGAGGTTTAAAAATTAACTAATCCACACTCCTCTAGATTATATTTCACGTTTTATAGTGATTGAGTGCCTACATGTGATATAAATCAAATACACAGGTGAGTAGTGATTTTGACTCAGGCCGGAGGGTAATTGATTTTATTTTACTTTGTAAGTATAAAACATGTTGATCCCAGTCATTTATCAAGCAAACAAACAGGAAAATGATAGATGTGGGACTGCTATTACATTGACTCCTAATAAATTTAATTTATTTTATTATTGAAATGAAATGAAATGAAATGAAATGAAAATTGTTTATTGGTCACGTAGGCAATTAAATAGCTCTTATGACAAGTCAATACACATAGTACTTATTTTCTATTTACAAGATATTCGTTGTAATTTTTATATTAATTTTATTATATTAAAATGGATTGTTGGTGAAAGTAATTGGTATTGATGAATATCTAACTGGAGACATTACAAAATGAGTTGGTACTGTACTATTAGTATGGTTACATGTAATATTATTGTTACAACTTAAATTCTGTAGAAATAAAGGAAGAAGACATTTGTTTTGACTTGTAAAAATATAATATGTTACCACTATACTGTGTAATATACCACTTATGTTTTAATTTCTAATTTATTTATTTCTATAGGAGGAACATGGAGAGTTTCATATCTTTTACTTATTATTAATATATGGGTTTGTGTGCAGTTTGTTTAATTACAAATAGTTTTGATTTACAGACATATTGTTTTTAATTACTCAATTGACTATTTCTAAGCCATCTAGAGTTGTCAGCCAATAGAGGCGTCGCAGGGCAATTCATCTCAGTGATGGTGGGACTAAAGAAGCATAAATTGTAATGCCTTAAGAGTTGCAGGTATGAATAAATAAATAATACACAAATAATATTATTTTGCCATTAAAAATATATTGGCATTGTAAATTCACATTATAAAAAATTAATATATAAAACAAGCATTATGTGGCAAGAATACAGGTAACTAGAATATAGGTGGAAAGACTGCCTCGGTGGCAAATGGCACAGCTGTATTGCAGCGTGGTTGCAAGGCTTAGGTCTCGGGTTCCAGTCCCGGGTGTTATAGCGTATACGCAATGGTCCAGCATAGGTGATGGACGAAAACAAGTACATTACCCATTTAAAAAAAAAAAAAAAAAAAAAGGCACCTGACGAGACGCATTGAGACTTTTGCTCATTAGTTGATCATGGGACGCTGAGTTTGACTGAAACATGTAAAATTGACAATTGACTGTTCTAAAGTGGTACCTTGTGCGACGTGCGTTTTAGCTCAAGTAGAGAGCTCTGCATTTTAATTTTTATTTGCAACCATTGTGTATTGGCGATTCATCTACAATTTAGTATCCTGTCGAATTCGTAAAACTACGAATTGTTATATATGAGTGAAAGAAGCAGTTTCATATTTAATTTGTCATGCCTAATAATTAATCATTTCTTAATTTTCCCACCCTTAGTAACTTTAGCGCATTTATTGGATGAAGCAACAACGGCTCCAGTATATCAAAGCGCGGAACGTGTAGTTTAATACACGTGTAAAACGCGTCTCTTAAACACGCTCGTCTGAACATATGCAATAATTGTGTCGAAGATTGCTGAACGCGTCGTGCCCCATGATTGGTAATGGTGTATAGGCACCATAACATTGGCATTAAATTGCGAGTAGCGTTGGCATTAAATTGCGAGTAGCGTTGGCATTAAATTGCGAGTAGCGTTGGCATTAAATTGCGAGTAGCGTTGGCATTAAATTGCGAGTAGCGTTGGCATTAAATTGCGAGTAGCGTTGACTACATTGGCATTAAATTGCGAGTAGCGTTGACTACATTGGCATTAAATTGCGAGTAGCGTTGACTACATCGGCATTAAATTGCGAGTAGCTTTGACTACATTGGCATTAAATTGCGGTAAATGTTTATTAATAGCATTAAATTGCGGGCAATGTGTATAGAACATTGGCATTAAATTGTGATAAATATATATCAATGGCATTAAATTGCTGGCAATACGCATAGGACAGCATTAAATTGTGAACTATGAGCATAGAACATTGGCATTACATTGAGGGCAACGTGCATAGGACATTAGCTTTAAATTTTGGAACTATTTGTATAGAAAATTGGCACTAGATTGCGATAAAGGTATAAAATGACATTAAATTGCGAAACATACCAAGCTGGTAGAAATTTCCGACAATATAGTGAGTTACTAAATTTAGTAAGATGTACAAACATACATGAATTGTGTTTGATAGTTGGCGGGTGGCATTAGAGTATGGCGCAGCGCAAATTGCAATACATTTTGGACAAACTTGGATGTGAAGGGGAAGTAGGCTCAGTTGCTATTCAGTGGGTTGATAAGAAAATATGTTTAGATATATTATGTAAATTGAGGGGCGGCTGGTATCGATACCAAGATTAAGACAAGAGCTTATGTGTTATATTTTTAATTATAGAAAATATACAATACACATATTAAATGTATACACACCCCTAGACGATAATAATAGACAACATTTTGGAATAGTGATAAATAGATTAGACATATATTTCGCACCGAAGCAAAGTAAAATATACGAAAGACATGTATTTAGACGTTTAAAACAAGCATTTTGTGTGAAACGGAAATAACATATAAGACATTATAGACAACAAGCGATCAAATATAAAGTCAAAGATGTAATTATTATCGATGAAATAATGGAAATAAAAAATGATGATTATTTACGGACAAAGAATTTGAAACATAGATACAAGATTTTTAATCGCTTAATATACAGACTTCGAAATCTACTAAAAACAGAAATAGGAGATGAAAAGAGCGGGTAATTCCAAAGCTTTACTTAACTAACTATTATGCCCGCGATGTAACAGGTTCAGCTAATTAAAAAAAAAAAAAAAAAAAAAACTAGAATGAAACTACAAATATAACAGAAAAGGAAAAATACAGACTTAGTGTTAAGACAGTGAGGCTATCGTGAGATGTAAAATGGGAAGCGAAAAAACCATCGATATCAATGTTACACTAGATAGGACGTTCAGTGCGCAAAATGTGTCCCACCTAGTTGCGGTGTATGCGCCGCACTTGAAGCAGTCTGCTTCATGACAGTGACAGTGCAGTACGCCATGGCGGATACGTTTATAAGTAATTTATTTAGACTTTTCGCGTCGAACCGAAGGCTAATCGTCCGAAGTTGCATTTTTGTAATAGACCCAGTCAATGAACTAAATATCGGTAGTGTGCTTTTAAAAATGCGGGGGCACCTTGTTTCTATGACGTGTCTCGTCTATCGGTGGAGTATAAGTCAATGGAAAAAACACAATAGGCCCCGTTCGTACAATAATTTAATAACAGACAAACATGTTAGTAGATATAGGATGGTCATATTGTAGTTAGGGCTCAGAATATTAACATTAATAAAAAAAAAAAAAATGGGCTTACGACAGTACTTCTTTAAAGTTATTAAGTGCGTTTCAAGCAGAAATATATCTGTCTAATAAAATAAGACAAATCATCTTTTATGTTATTAAAATATGTTATTTAAAACGGAACATTGAATACCTGAGGGCGATTTACTGTTAGTTATCTTGTAGTACTCAAGATTAATGTTACTGAGAAAGAGACTAGTGAATACTGCGTTTCCTGAGTGGAAGGATGTATTAATTGAAATACCTGTACATGATGCAGCACTGACAACTATATTGAATTATAATGTTTTGGGCATCAATAAATTATGTTGAAAATTGATCCTGCATGTAGCAAATATTACAAAACCTTTAAGGGTGTTGCTTTGAAATAAATAAGTTACAAACACAAATACATATAATGGAGGTTGGGACACCTTAACAATCAGCGTTTCATATCTTAAAAAGCTTCATTTATGAGTATTGAGTATACCTGGTTCCTGAGATTAGCGCGTTCAATCTAACAAAGTGTTGGGCTTTATATAGGTACTAGTAATAGATTGAAGTGGTCTTTACATGACCATTAGAAATATACAATGCTTAAAGTTTTGGCTATGATAAGACGAAGAAGTGGAAAGGCAAACCGGGACATACTTAAGCGCTTAACTACTTAAGTATTTAACAACGCCTCATACCTTTACGGGAAAGACATCTCGATTTATTTTTAGGAGACAGTTCTACAATAAATGACCGATGATATAGGACTTGACAGTCGAAAGACGCAGAGATGAGAAATAAAGACAAAGGAAAAAGATAGATAAGGAATATGCAGACATAAGAAGACGGGCCATAAGTTACGAATTAGATATGGGGAATAAACCATAACTAAGGATATGAACGAACAAACCAAAAATATAAGTATAGGAATGATGAAACTGAGACAGTTGAGCAAATTGGGGTGCATCTGATAAAAACGAACGGAGAATACCGAGTTATAAAAATTAATGGAAAATAACCAAAGCTGAAATAAACAGACTGAATGAGCAATCTGAATAATGTAATAACACATCACATGTACTGTATTTAAAAGTAAATTACTTACTTTTGTATTTATAAAAAAATATTATAAATCATCTACATTGTGTCAAAAGATTTGAAGCAATAAGTAAATACTGTTGCTAAACGTATTCAATGCGCTGCATATTGAATAACCTCCTAAAACAATAAGAAGGGAGGGATGTAGTGTATGGATATATTTATACTCTGTGCATCTGTCGTCTCGAACTTGACACAACGCAAACCGGGGGTAAAAGAGAACGCAATATATATGCGAATGACGGGAACGGTGCGAAGACGTTGTGTGGAGAAACGAGCCGATATTATAATTATTAATGTTTTGTATAAACATTGCACATATCATAAATAGTGACCATTACAGGTAATATTATAAAATTTATACAGTCACCAAAAAGAAACAAATATGATTTGTAACACCGGTCTCTTAAAACTAGGGCAAAAGAAAAGAAGAAGAAAGGGTGGAGGCCAGAGATATTAGACATGTTTTAATGGACAGATTTGATGATGTTTCTAATATAATAATAATTAATTGTATATTTGGGTTTGTAAGACAATTATTAAGACTCGGTTCATCTTATTACTAGTTCATATTCCTATCAGACATTAACGTTATGTACATACGTAATTTTGAAACCGGCCGCATATCTACATATTTTGGAAAAGGTCGAGTTCAAGATTAAAATGCATTGGGAATCGCATTCAGAGTCATACGGACACATTGGGCCTCTGTGCCATTGAACGCGCGTATGGAACTATAAAAAATATAGGTAAGTAATTATGTTTGTATAGATACTTCGCCATGTGTTTGTAATGAGTTTTTAACGAGCACCAACAATCGCCACGTGGAAACAAAACGAAAACAACTGGCAATTGTTGTTTACATTCTAATTTCGGATTACGCAATCGTTGTACGAGTTTAAGTATTACCTAACATTTAACTCCGTTGTGAATTTAACTGTTACGTTTTTAAACTTAAATCGTTGCACCTTAATGACCTTGTGGCAGAAAATGTAGGCTGTAAGCCGGCGGCCCTGACTTCGGTTACCGGATCGGGAAATTCACTTTAAGATTCAGAGTAAAACATCTAAGGAAGTTACAAAGGACTGAAATTTGAATGGCCATAAACATAAGTCGCCTGTCTCATCTTGAGAAAATAATCTTGGCGAATTGTGGGTGGCGGGTGGCTGGTGCTACTCTGCCTACCCCACTCAAGGGTGACAGGCGTGAGCTTATGCGGGTAAACTATTTTAAAATGCTTATTTATCTAGACTATTATTTTGATGACACATCCATGTGGCTTTAATACGGCAAACAGATGTACTAAATAACTCGAACGTCCTGTCTAAAATACCAGACAAAATACACTAAAACAAACGGTTGCAATGCTATCAAAGTAAGGATTATTACTAATTCATTGCCATAAATAGAGAAAAGCAAAGAGCGCCTACTGTTTTCGATATCTCTTCACAAATTCCGCTCTAAATTTTTAGAAGCATTCGCGCATAAATCAATACATTTACCATTTACTTTTCGGTACAAGAATACTGGATGAAGCCAATTCCTTACCGCTCCTTTCTCGATTTCATGATTTCACACATCTATGATCGTTGTGGATGTTACACATTGAAAAAAAACTATTTTTTATCGCGGAATTGATTTAATTTTTACATACTTTAACTTCCCGACTTTTCAATTATTTTATAGCCTTCGTGGTCACGGGGTGGACACCAAAAAAATAAAACCAAATCCGCGATAAAATCCGTAAAAATTAGTTTTATGTCAAAATCATAACCTCAAAATAAACAATAGTGACGTAACAAAACAAATTAATTTAAATTAAAACAAGCAGAAACAAAATATTCATTATGCTCGCAATCAGATGGATAACTAGACCGTGTTAGATAAAAGGAAATTTATCTTACGCAATATCTAGAGTAGAGCGAATCAATAGTTTTTGAGACGAATGAAGCCAATCGACCGTTTCTGAACAAACTTTGTGGTTTCTCGTGCCGTGAAGTATTTAATCAAGGTATTGAATGGCCCAGGAATTATTTATTTCCGGAATTATACATCTTTTTATCATTAGGTAAAGAGTTTTGTTATTAAATTGAAAAATTCAATCCTTTAGCAGGAGATTAATTTTAGGTATTAACAGTTATTCGCATAATTAATGTCTTTGCCGATTTTCGAAATATGAAAAGTGGATGTCCTGGTAGCACCTCTGCTGACCCCTTCTGGAAAAAGGCGTGAGTTTATGTATGTGTGTATGTGAAAAATAATGCATATTAATATTCTTTTTCCCTGTCCTTATGTCGCACTTACATGAGATCCGCGGAATATGTCAATTCAGGCATGTTTCGGAATGATTTGGCTTAATATATAATCAGTTGCCTGCTATCAATCTTTTCGGTAGACTTGGTATACCACGTTAATCTAAAGCGGTTGTCAAACTGCACACGCCTACGAAATTCTAATAGATTACTCTCAGTAAATATATTGTGTTAAGTATTGTTTTTGTACGACGCCAAACAAGTTACGATTATAATAACCAACCAACCACGCCTTTACAGTTTATGGCAAACGCTCGATTGACTGTCAATACCTTTAGGAAACAACTCAAGGTAATGAAGGAATTTGAAATCTGACCACTTAAAACATTTACAAGTTTAGTCTTAATGGAAAGTGGAGAATCTTGTTTGGCTCGAAATAAAACGAGAATTAGTGATGCTATTTACAGCAAGTGATAACACAAAACTGGAAATCTTAATATATTTCATTGCAACATAAAAAGAAACTTAGTTAAAAGTGTTTCGAGCTTTTTTTTGCAAAACATAAATTATTGCAATTAAGTGTATTTTATTTCAAATACCTTTTTAAAATGAGGCTAAGTATAAAATATGTATAAATGTATATTAGTGATGTATACATGTAATAATCGTTACCAAAACTAAAACAATTTAGCAATTTATGGTAATATAAATTATTTTAACAATGCCGGCATTCTGTTTTTAAATGTTTATGACTAATTATAATTGAAATTTGTTTAATCAACCATAATATATAAAGATCTTGAAAAATAAATTGTATCCACGGAACTCACAATCGTAAAAAAATTGTGTATTAAATTAGTTTTTATTATTTTTTTAGCATTTATACTTTATTTTCCACTGCCCTCTCTTTCTCCGTCCGTTACATCCATCCAAAGATTGTCTGGCAGAGATCGCTCAGCGATAAGACCGTCTTCTGTAATTTTGTATTATTTTATCTCTTTATTTCGTAACGTTACTAGTGTACAATAAAGATCTATAAAAAACAGAACCAAAAATATTTCCACAACGCACCACAAAATATACAGTTGTTTTACCATTGTAGTCTTTGATTAACTCGCCTCGTTCCATCCAGATTCGGAAAGCACACCAACAAATTAAAAAAAACTGCCGCTTGTTTGTATGTTTTATTTAGCATTAGTTTTTCCTTATTTGTGTTTCATTTTGAATACAACCGAAGCTTAACGACTCGACTGCTTTCTCAAGTTATAGACTACCTTAAAAACCTTACATACCGGGTATATCAAGAATGCGACCGAAAACGAAGCCGGGTGGTAGATTTAGTGGTTACAGACACAATGCAAATAAAAATTTCGCAAAAATAAGCGACAGTTTTATTTGCAATTTTTTTTTAAATCATTGTTTTTGCGTATTAAATACCTAGTTATCGCGAAAATAGTAATTTAAACCCTAACGTACCATTGCGTCTTAAAAACTAAAAAGGTGTACATCATTATTTTAGGAAAACTATGTATTTATCACCCAAATACGACGATAAATAAAAACTACCAAAAAAAGTTGACGATTTTTATTACGAAATTTTTAGTTGCATTGTGTCTGAAGTCACTAATACTATCACCTGGCTTCGTTTCCGGTCGCAGTCTTGATATATTCTGTATAGGGATTTTACATTTAGTATTCAAAAATACGTATTTATCACCTAAACACGATGATAGGTAAAACATTACAAAAAAATCGTCATATGTTAGAGCGAAAATTTTAGGAAATTTTCATTGTGTCTGAAATCACTTAAACAACAACCTGGCTTTTAAATCACACTCTGGTTACATCCGGTACATGTAATATTTTATTTATCCAAATCCTATAAATAATTACACCCTTTATTCACACAAAGGGTCCCAGGCCCGCAAGAAGACAAAGGTCGCGAATTTTGGTTTCAAAACACATTCGGACTCGAAACATAATTATACTACTTGTAAAAGCGTTTATCTCTGAGTGAAGATCGAAACTCTGTGGCTTTTCACATCAGGCTCTTTCTCACTGCGCACCGAAGACTCAAGAAACTCCACTATTATTTTCTATATGAGAAGGACAGTCAATTTCATTGCAATGTGTCAAATAACAGGAATAGCCAACCCTCCCAGACACTAAATTACGGCCCAACGACTACATACCAAAGGATACATCAGTAACCCCTAGTAATAATACTTTTCAATATGTGGCACGCTTCATAGCCGCAGAAAACAACACCATATGCAATAACGGGGAACATCAACTTGTTTTCACTTTGATCGAAACAGAAACCACCATGGGAAAGTGTGGTGAATAGTCATTGTCAGCGCGGACCGCGACCACGGTTTCACTGTTCATGCAATTAACCCGCGCTTTATGGATTAAACAATTAAAAATAGAACGCAATTGTCTATGGCCGTCTGTACTTTTATCTGTGACAATTCATAGTTGTCTATTACTTTTACTTCAAATAAGTTAAATAGTTTTACATTTGAAGATAGCGCTATTCCAGACAAGAAAATAAATTATAAAAATTTCGAAAGTACAATAGAATTGTGTTATAATTATTTAAAATTGTATCTATATTAAGATATATATTGGATGTATGAATTACAGTGTTTTTAATTTGCAGGTTTGAGATAGAATTAAAACTAAACAATTAAATTTCTAAAATATGTGTATTCGTCTTTAAGAATCGACCTTTCACTACGTTGTTGAATGCAAATTAAATTAAAATTGTTTTGGTGGGAATTTTAACGCGTAGGCGGTTGCAGTTTATTATGGATTCTGAACATAGAACAAGATACAAATAACAAACGATAATGTTCATTGCAAAATTCGTACCTACCTAAATCTAGTAATTTTACTATACTAAAATTTTAAATAAGTTTAATTCATAAATTAAGAATTTAAATCAATCATAAAAAATAAAAAAAAGTCGGGCTGGAAAACCTTTTTATAAACACATACAGAGTGTACATGTGATATGGACCCTCTAAGATTATTAAGTGTTGCGCGAACCATGGCTCCCTGTTTAAATATATATTTGTTAGTAGGTAGAACGTTTCCTTCAAATTTCTTCACTACCTGGATCTTATCTATACAAATTCCAAATCTACAAAATCTTTAATTAAGCAGTATATTTTTATATGAGTTAGACAGGAGAATAAATATGACCTGGAGAAAATACTGGAGCTCTAAAGAAATCTTAAAATCAAAACTCCCAATTAATTTAAAGAAAAAAGTGATGGATTCGTGTCTGTTACCCTGCCTGACATACGGAGCCCAAACATGGGTCTTTAATAAGTCAACAAAAACAAAAATAAGATCATGTCAGCGCGCTATGGAGAGAAGCTTATTAGGCATTAAACTACTAGACAAACAGAAGAGTAGCGACATAAGACAAAAAACAAAAATAATAGATGCCGGAAAGCATGCTCAGCGCCTGAAATGGAAATGGGCAGGCCATTTAGCACGTCTCACAGACGGAAGATGGACAAAACTGGTCCCCAGCTGGAAAGGCCCATGTGGTGGTAAAAGAGCAAGAGGCAGACCAAAGGATCGGTGGGCTGATGATATACAAAAGACGGCGGGCAAGGACTGGATGAAATCAGCAACAATGAAACAACAATGGAGCTGACAGTTGGAGGAGGCCTATACCCAAGATGGGGCTATGACTGTAAAATAGTTTTAAAATATATTTTTTTCTATTCTTTTATATATATATCATTGTAATGTAAACAGTTAAAGCACAATAAAGGCTAATTATTATTATTATTGTTTTTTTTCAAGTTCATGAAAACCTCGGTTTAGACACCGGTAACAGATGAAACATACGGGCCGAAGCCAGGTATGTTTCATTCATGGGTTTAGAAATGTTATTTCATCTGTAGGAATTTCCTCACTATCCTGCATGTATTGAGTATAACTGCTTTTTGCAAAGTTCTGTAGAGGTATTTCGGTAGTTGAAGTGTTTTAAGTGATTCATGAAGTTGTAGTGGAATAACACCAGTTGCTGAGAGAACTATTGGAACTATGGTGACTTTATTAAGATGCCAGATACGGGTTATTTCTTCTTTAAGTTCTACGTATTTGGATAGTTTTTCTGATATGGCGTTCTGGAGATTGTGTGTGTTTGGGATTGTTATATCAATTAATAGGATTATTATTATTATATTTTTATATCTAATAAAGCTTAAGGGACACGTTATCTAAATTTGTAAAAGTTAAATTAAGAATAATGTTGTCTTCGCAAACTAATTGTTTTTTTTGTTTGTTTGTGTCAGTGGGTTAATCGAATGTAACGCAGTTGTTAAGCCGTGAAATCATAATGTTAATTTTTAATTGCTTTCGAGTGTTGCAAATTGTATTAGAATTTTCTCATACTTTCCAAACGTGTTTTTTCTTGTAAGCCAGTTGAGAATATTACCGTGTTATAAACCATGGATAGATCAAACAAAAGGTGATTATTTCGATGCTTTATCATAACAAGTTTTTGCTACTACTATAGACTAAGCCTTCTCAATCGTAGGTACTCTCGATTGTAGAGGAGGCCTGTGTCCTGCAGCGGGACCAGTGAAATGAAATGAAATTCGTTTATTGGTCATGTAGGCAATTAAATAGCTCTTATGACAAGTCAATACACATAGTACTTATTTTCTATTTACAAGATATTCGTTGTAATATTTATATTAATTTTATTATATTAAGTATTATATTATTTATTAGTATTTTATGGTATTTTTTTCCTAAGGAAATACATTATTAACGTTAATCGATGTCTAAGTTACGCTTAAGCTACGCTCCGCTTTGTCTAAGTGGACATCTTTATATATATAGATGTCTAAGTGGACCATAATTATTATTAAAGCGGAGCGTAGCGGTTTAATGTATGATATATTATTAATTATTATTAAACAAGCACATCGGTGAAGCGTCGCATTGTGTCGATTATGATTATTGACACTATATGTTAATTCTACACACACACACAAAGCCACGCTTGTACACCTATAGAGCTAGTTAGAGGTGCCACCGATGCTACCTTTAGTATGTTAAGGATATTTCCACCCCAAGATGTGACAATATGGGGAGGGCCGTCTTTAATGCCGGTATTGAATATAAACTATACCAAAGAGATTCAATTTTAATCATACGCCTAGTTAATGTAGGTTCAAATTTCGAAATTAATATCGAGATTGCAGGTTAATGTATAACACAAAGACACCGAAGAAGCAACCAATAAAAACCCACAAGCATGTCTAACAACAAAGTTGAATGTAACATTTGAAAGTGTTTCGCTAATCAAAAGCGTATCTTTATAATATTTGCAACACGTTGCGAATCTCGTTTCAAAATCCGGTGAATTTCACGCCCGAGACGTTTTCTACGAATACGATGCACTTAATAGCCTTGAGAATCTTTACCTTTCGTCATGTTTGAAGGTCGTAAGTCTCACGAGTACGTCTTACATTATTTCTAAATGTAATTCCAATCATACTACCTCATTACCTTCAGAGAGGCGCTTCTCCTAAAATACGAAAGGTAAGTATTCCTCTCTTGACCTATTTATCTCGACTTGAAATGGCAGTAAAATTAGAGCAGGGATCTGGTACATTTAGCGCGGATCGAAGCTCATATTTTGTCAATCTGAGATCAATGCAGAGATATTTAATATGTATAATTGATCGCTATTAAAATGTAACGACTGTCCTAATAAACTTGGAATATATTCGACCTGGTCTACTGTTCCAGTCAGAATACGACCTTATAGTTACAATATACAAGTTTTATAACACGTACACAACGCGAGACCGGACAAGAATTACGCAACGTGTTGCATAATTTTATAGACTAGGTAACGCATAGACTACCTGGGAACGTAGATCTTGGGCATTGGAAAGGTGTGTTGAAATACAATACTCAATATAATGGCTGTGGATCGTTAGTTCCTAGGTCAGAATCCCAGGTCAGGTAATATTCTACGTTCAAAAATTTGTATTAGCAGGTTTACATACTGGAAAACCATAATTAACATGAGCATGAATTGTCTCATAATTGAGGATGGGAGATTTCATAACTAAGGGTAGAAAGTTACGAAACTATCTCTTAATGATGTGACGTCACATATCCACCAGCGGACAAATAAGAAGCTCCCAACAACACCTCATTTGTAAAATTATGATAATTAGCCCCGTCTTAATAAAACAAGCTATCATCTGAACGAGGAGCGAAAAAAACAAGGTTGAAAAAAATGAAGTAGACACTAGACTTGAAATTTTAAATAAAAATCATAAACATAAATCCGTATTTATTAAGTCTTTGAACGTCCAAGTTTTACAGAGCTTTAAGCGCTCGTTAAGCTCGTTTGGTTTTCACAGCGATTTCAAATATTTTTAAGGATGTACAAATTGCGAACATCAATTTAATGAGAAGTACAATTATAATAGCCTAGAATTTTGGATAAGTTATTAACTGTCGATTAGATTATCAGATCATTAAAGATTTCTGAGGTGTTGTTTTGTGTGTGTTTTTCTCGAATGTGAAGATTTTTTGATAGAACTATAATCTGGTAAAGGCCGGTCGTTAAACCATACGCGTAATTAATGTGCAATGTTCATAAATACCACAAATAGTTGCCGATAATTCACTTAAATGTGTGATAAGAAAAAAACATATCAAGAAACATGTAAAGATTTATGTATGTACTATAAGAAATTAATTAAAATAATTATACTAACTTTATACTAGGTACTGCTATCTTATATGTGTAAAATAAATTAAAACAACTCATTAGCATATTAAGTTTCGTTCTAAAAAATATATTATTAAAATTAGAAAGTACAATTCAAAATTCTTTTGTCGCTTTGTATAAATGAGAACCGTTATTATTTTATAAAAACAATACAATATTTTCTCCTTGCTCTCAAAATGTAGTAAAGATATTGTGTGAACCGAGTAAAGATATCGACAATGAACGAATTTAATATAATTAGTGAAAATGTCGCAAAGCCACGGGAAGCAGGCCAATGCGCGTCTGGCAAAAAATAAAATGCCATTGTCTACAGACAGTGCCATTCACAATACTTCTTATGCACTTGTGACATTGTGTTGCATTAAACACATTGTTTTATTAATTGAGGCAAGAACACAACTTTGGAAATTTTACGGATTCTTTAAATAAACCTACAGCGACAGCCAACGGCAAAATAATACGTATTTTCGGCCCCAAATTACCCGAAGTAAATATTTGGTAATAATAATGCTACAAACACACACATTATCCTGATTCAACGGCAATTACACGTATTTTGAATATCAGTTTCATCGGAATTTTCGGTCCGTTGGTCATAAAAATACATGAAAATATTTCCTATTTTATTAAACTCTCATTTTGGTTTCTTAGATATACGCGAATGTTACACATTGAAGTAAAACTATTTTTTACCGATTTCATCGGATAGATTTAACGGACGGTCAGTCCGCCCCGTGACAACAAAAGCTGGAAAGCAATCGAAACGTCGGGAACTCAAAAAATTTAAAAATTAAAACAAATCGCGATAAAATCCGTAAAAAATAGTTATATTTCAACTCTCATTTTACTTAATTTTAAAATACTAGTGGCTTTAAAGGCGCTTGTTGGTAATTCGGTTGTTAAAAATATTACTGACTTCGCTGTACTGGGTATTTAATATAATTACCTACATATAATTTAATGCGGAACTGCGTTAGATGAAAACATTTTCGTATGCCTTCGGTCTTTGGAGGGTACTACAACGTAATTCACAAATAATACAGAGCAATTTCACGTCATAGTAGAATCGCCCCTTATGCATAAGGTACTCTATGAATTATTTATGTGATGTAGACTTACCTTCTAGTAAAGTGGTTGGGTAGCATAGTATGTATAAAAATAATTTACGCATGTCCGTGACTGCGGTTAGAAAGTGAAACAAAATGACAAGGCAGAAAAACAGGTGCTAATACTGCCTTTATTGAGCAGCTTCTTATATCACTGTATTTGCATTCCTGTAAGGTCACGGACGGAATCGGAAAAATATCTTATGCGAAGTGATTTATCACGCATACATAATAAAAAAAAGTAATAAGCACAGTTTACTGTAAATTAAAATTAACAGAATAATGTTATTATTGAATATAGTGTAGGCAGGAAAAGTCTGACGAAGTCTGCTGTCTATTTGTCAGTGCGAAAATCATTAAATATATTTTTTTTATAATTATATATTGTTTACTGTATGTTTTTTTAAAAAAAGGGTTTATTATTATTATTTAATATTATTATCATTGGAACAGGTAGTTTAGCGGTGGACCTCTTCTGACTGATAAAGATATTAAATCGAAGAATTCGACTTAATATCCCTAAATAAAGGAGAAAAGACCTTAAAGACTAAATTATCTTCATTACAACTAGAAAGCAACTGGAATGGCTCTAACGAGAGAAACGTCAGGTATGGCCGTGGGCACCTAAAAATTACGATTATTATAATGTGAGTGCTAATACACGCGTAAGAGTCGTTATGTCATACATTTTGGTGTGATATCTGTACTCCGTGGCAGTATCCAATGTGACGTCCATTGGAGCATGATTGTCATGCGGTATCACAACAAAAGCCACCGCGATGTAGTGCCGAGATAGTGGCGGTGAAAGAGCATGGAGTTATATAGTTTTCTCTCTTCACATTTTTATTACATTGGACATATTAATACTATTACATTACCAGTATAAATGCTTGTTGTTTATATTATAAAAACATATCTCAAAAAATGCGATTGATGATATTTTTGAACTTTATTTGTAGTTCAAAATTTCGCCACGCGCAATTATATTTTGGATGATCTGTAACTTCAAGCCCAATTTCGCCCGCCTCCTTTGGGAGCAGAAAGGTAAATTTTACCCCTTATTTTTATTACTTTATAAATCTTGTTCCATTGGTTTGTTCATATTAGAAAACTATAGATGTAGGTAATATGCTTGAGCCTTGATGGAGTAGAACCCCGCAATTAACCTTGAGGTCGTCCAAAAAAATCACATGCAAACCCACCAGTCGAGATAAAAAATTAGTCTTCGTGCTTTACGGTTTTTTACGGTAGTTTTTTTTTATTCTGGCACGGCACAATGGCAACATTACACCTGTGGTAAGTGCAATTGCCGTCCAGACAGATATTCTTATCTAAAATAATCAACTCATATGAAGGTGATGAAGATTACGTAAAATATATGTTAGTGTTTACAAAACTTACCGGATCTTAATGTCTTCTAGTTTCTAAGCTATCGTATCGGTAATTAATGTTTTAGAGAAATCTAACATGTAAAACGAGTTTTTATACAAATCTAGAGAATTTTTAGTGCCCGAAATGCTCACAAATAATCGATTTGTGAATATTGTTGACGATAACCGTTTCCAAATATTAACTAAAAACGATTTTTTGGCGCAACTTTGTTATCTTAATCGATTGGTAGCGACAATTTTATGAATGGAAAATTATGTCAAATGTATATTATGTCGAGAGCACAAGCGAATGGTAATGCAAATAAACATTGTTGTCAGCAAGAAACAAATACGTGTAGAATTAATTTATTTACAAACTTACAAACTTATACGATTATAATTACGAGTACAATGATATAAAGTAGTGCTTAACCACGCTGTCTTTAGTAAAAGATAATTAGTTCGACATTGCTTAGCAGTTACATATAATTATAAAATAATGTTACAATTTAACATAAATGAGAAGATAAACAAATGTTCTTAAACTACTTAATCCGCCTTTAAACTGTTTCTTACTATACGTAGATTACATAAAATGACGATGTGAAAGGATTTGTTTTTACACTTTTTTAAGTTATATACTTGTATATACGTAATGAACTTTTTTAGGAATCTTTAAGCCATGTACACGGGGAGAGTTTCTCGCCCCGAAGATACCATTATCGTAAGGATATAATAAAGTTGCGTCGCGTTAACATTGTCAGAACACGATAATCTTATGGCGGTTATGTCTTGTAATAATGGCATACGATTCTCGCCGCGAGAAACTCTTCTCGTGTAAATAGCGCCTTTTACAATTTAGCATGCCTGTGATTGCATTACTACGTGATAACAAATGCAGTGCTTAAGGTTGCACACACCATGCAAAGTATCTAGTCCCCACAGATTTACAGGTTATCTCTCGCCCAATGCCAGTTCTGCATTTTAAATTACTTGCAGTTTTTACTATGTTACTATTGATACATTCGTTTATACATTTCAAAATATTTTGTATTTATCTACAATGATAATGATGAATGGGTGAAAGATATACAATATATATTTCTTTTTGTTACAGGTAACGAGTTTAAGCTGCTAAGTAATATATTCTCCTGAAATCGACGTGCTAAGCTGAATCAGTAAGTTAAGTAAGTTATTACAGGCAGATAAAAGTACATAATATACAATTCTACGATACGATATTTTAAATATAATATTATTGGAAAATTAACACGTTCCATTAACAGGTAAGGGGACATTCTCATATGCCAGTAATTATTAGATACAGAATGATGAGTTCTGTGCCCCTAGCCGGAACATTTTGAAGTATCGTATAGTAATTCTCGTATAGTAAAGTAAACGTTTCCCGCTGTGAAATTTTAGTTCCAAATACGCTCACAATGGCGCTGTTTAAATTCCCATACAAAATTTTACTATTACTATTCTATTACGTTACTGCAAAATGTTCCGGCTAGGGGCACTGAAATACAGAATACTTTTCGATTCACTGAAAACGATGGGACATGAGTTGGTTACACCTCCTGCTACCTCACTCCCCGAACGAAACGTGAAAGGATATACATATTATCTATACTTCCCCTAAAGTTGCGTTACTGGGTCGGGATATTTACCATTAATTATTTCTTTAAACATTCTATTCTACATGCCTCGATTATCTTTCATTGCTTTTATTGCACTAATGTTAAGTACTGATTTCGTATTTAACGGCCTTATTCATAGACAGAATTAAAACCCATTTTAGTAATCGAATAATTTGTCTTCTTCGCTCAAACTGTATTCCAAAGTCGTTCGATAGGGACAAAACATTCGATAACTAAAATAGGTTTTGAAACTGTCTATGAATAGAATAAGCCGTTAAAATAAACACGACGAGCTATCTGCCCCATTTGCGCAAAGTATTTTTATGGCGCTAAATACATAGTTGTACAACTTATTTATATTTTGTATCTATTGAAACTGTTACAGGAATTAGTTAGCAGGAATATCTTAAAAGTAAAAGTTGTATTCAAACGCACTCCTAGATTTGCACAGTTCTAACTGGCAGGCAGTGGAATATATTAAATCGCATATTTCTCTCCTTCGTTAATAAGTTATTCATATAAATCAGAAAGCAGACAGACTTGTTAAAGCTTATGCCAGTTGCAAAATACTGGAATTTTGTGTCTTTAAAATGAAGTAATAATATGATGGTAGTGAACGTGAGAGATAGAATACAATTTCTGAAGAGAAATGTGTCATGTAAGGTTCTGCTGTAGGAAAAAGCTTCAGCACTTTTAGAATTGTATTGCGATGAGAGACTCATATTTAGTCTCTCATTTAAAATAGTCTTCTCAACCCTTATATTATTTTCCGACGCTATTTATTTCCCTACATTCAAATATTAAAATATGCGTTGCTTTCTGGCTATACCATTCTACAATTTCGTTCAATACTTAACACAATTCAAACACTAATTTATAAAACAACTTCAACGTATCACATAGCCGGTAAAAATAGAGAGAAATCGTCAATCTTAAATCGAAAACAACGCGATTCCATTCTAAAATAAACTAACAGTATAGAATGCAACAAATCGCCTTAGATTCCACACCTAACGCCTTGATTGCGGCTAAGTGCTCGCCCACGCCTAAAAGCGGTGCCGTCAAACCCGTTTATCAAATGTCTATACGAGAAAAACGAAATCGATTTGCTTTTTGTAAAGAAAAACATTCCATTTATATTACCGAATCTATTGTGCAACTTTGAACTAACGGCTTAAAAATATCTTTAAGAAGCCAGTTTATATCATAGGTGTATAAGAGCTCACTGTCTCAACTCTCTCTCTCTTTCTCTCTCACTCTCTCTCTCTCTCTTTTCTCTCACTCTCTCTCTTTCTCTCTCACACACTCTCTCTCTCTCTCTCTTTAGGCACAGGAAGTCCACTGCTGAAAGTAGGCCTCCCCATAAATCTCCACATATTTTCACATCTCCGCCCACAAGGTCGACCGACGACCTAGGTTGGTTGCAGGAAGTCGCCGGACGCAGGGCGCTTCCAACAGGTCGATATAGAGATCTATGGGGGCGGCCTTTGTTCTGTGACAACTAGCGAGAATAAATCGCCGATTATTGGTTGTAAATTGAAACGTGCGAACTCTTATGACGTTAAAGTTCTAAACTTACAGAGCTAAATACCGGATTTAAAATGAAATAAGCTTTTGTAGACAGTAAGAAGTAAAGAAGTTCGATATCTGCAATAGTATTGAGATACTTAAAGCTACATTGAGTGATATGGTTTCACAAGGAACAAACAAACATCAGATTATTAACTTCCATATTTAGAAGATCCAATTGTGAAACGCGTTTCAACACCACAAATCGTCGACATTGTTACCGAACAATATACATAACTAAATATACAGTGGACCCCCGATAATTTGGCAATCCGGCGCCGCTTGTAATCCAACATGTCTGTAGCCCATAACTCGACTCGAAAGTATAATATTTCGGCATGATTTATATTTCACATAGAATCTTAGAACACCTTTAATACGTATGTCGGATTATTAAATAGTCTATTAAAAAAAATCCTGACTATACTGATAGGGGTCTTTATAATGCGACAGATTCGATAGCCCGACTCGCTCTGCAAAAGATTTTTCTGACTGTCGGAAGTCCAGTGTAATATAAAATAAAATTTAATTTCCAAAAGTCCGTCGTATGCGTCTACACACATTCCACAAGTAGAAACATATAGTTTATATAACCGACGTAAGAGTCTCGCGTCGTACTGACCTACGGCTGAGGTGACGTCGCGGTGTGTTGATTAGAAGCGATTTGTGAGCGGTCGGAGCGCGGTCTGCGGGAAATATGATATACGCGGGGAATATGCGTGCGTGACACAAATTGATACAATTACCTATTGAGTAGGATATAATGTTCCTTCACCCGAGATGGCTTTAAGTAGCTTTCGCTCAGTTAAAATCGTTTTAATACCCTTGTATCAAAATATAGGATCAAACGTGTTTATTTTTTTTTTGCTTGTCGTCGTATTTGGGTGATAAATACATCTATATCTATATCTATATCAGCCCATATACGTCCCACTGCAGGGCACGGGCCTACTTTACAATCGAGAGAATCGATTGAGAGTGGTTAGGCCATAGAGTCCACCACGCTGGCCTAGTGCGGGTTGGCGGACTTACATACCGTAGAAATTCTTTAAAATCGCTACGGTATGCAGGTTTCCTCACGATGTTTTCCTTCACCGTTAAATTACTTTTTTCGCAAAATCTAGGTATTTACCACCCAAACACGATGATGTTTAAAAAATTGCAAAATAAAACTGTCGCTTATTTTGCGAAATTAGTTGCGTTGTGTCTGTACCCACTAAAACTGCCATCTGGCTCCGTTTTCGGTCGCAGTCTTGATATACCCGTATAAAGGTTACTGTAAGTAATAATATTTTTGATTGTAAATTATTATTGATTGTTTCGGAGTCATAATGTGTAGGTGTTATTAGGACATCATATGAGTATTTTGATCCTTTAATAAACAACAAAACATTTTGGCGCAATTGGTGAGAGACCGGTGAAACGAGAGGCCGTGGGTTCGATCCCCGCACCTAAGCAAATGTTTGTGCGATCTATATATCCTATTTGGTCGGGTTTGGATATTTGAGAGAAGTAAAAGTTAGTTTCGAAAAGTAGAATTAGTAAAAGATAATGAAATAATCGATTACGAACTTGGCACTGACAGTAGCCCAATAAATTAAGTACGTTAAACCCACTCATTCGAAAAATTCGAACCCGAGATCTCAGCTTTGTAATCGCGCCATATTACAACTACGCCACCGAGGCATTCTTATTAAATAGACATCATAAAATCTCATTGATTGGATATATCCATCATTTGATACCTAACTCGATTATCTAACTTGCAGATCGTATAAGCCACCGAAACAAATATATAATTATATACCTACGAAGATTGATGCCCATTCATATCAATAATATCTATCTACAGTTCCAACAAGAAAGGTTCACGTAATAAAAGCTTATGCTCTTAATTGCCATTCAAGCGCATAATTTCCATCCGTTGTGGAAAATAAGTGAGACTGAGCTGGTAGTCCGGTATTTCCACTGTTTATAAGATACTTATAAGTAATTATAGGAAGCTCAAAAGTTTCCACCCCTCTGCTGCTTTTTTAGCTCCTTTTGCTCTTTTAAATTCGATGCGATACGGCAGCCCATTTTTTCGTTTGTTATATTTACTGTTTATCATAGTTAAGATGTAGAATAAAGAGTATATAAAAAAAAATCAAAAGACAATCTGGCATCTCCATCGTTTTGTAGGTACCATTTCACTACAATTCCACCGTATACAATAGCCGTAGCGATTTTAAAGAATTTCTACGGTATGTAAGTCCGCCAGACTGCCTCCGTGGCGTAGTTGTATTACGGTACGGTTACAAAGCTGAGGTATCGGGTTCGAGTCCCGGGTCAGGCAAAGTGATATTGGATTTTTCTATTCATTAATTATCAGTCCGGAGTCAGGAATTTGTGCCCGATATGGCGATAGGCTCGCCACCTATCACATCGTGGGACGGAACATACAAGGCGAAATGTGGGTGTCCTGGTGGCGCCTCTGCCTACCCCTTCGGGGATAAAGGCGTGAGTTTATGTATGTATGTAAGTCCGCCAACCCACACTAGGCCAGCGTGGTGGACTACATGGCCTAACCACTCTCAATCGATTCTCTCGACTGTAGAGTAGACCCGTGCCCAGCAGTGGGACGTATATGGGCTGATACATAATACAGGCAAACCACCTGCATTTTTGCTGGACCTATGCTGTGAAAATTGAGATAAACTTTCTTCTCTACTTCTTCTTCTTCTTCTCAGCCTTTCCCATAAATCGCCACCTAGACATGTTGGAAGCGGCTTGCATCCAGCCACTTCCTGCGACTTTAACCAGGTCGCCCGTCCACCTTGTAGGTGGGCGTCCGACACTTCGCTTTCTTGACTCTCTTCTCTACTTTACCCTTATTGTCTAGAATGGTTGACTGAGATTCTCACCAACAATTGAAGATAGGGTTAATTCCCGTCTGTTGGATGTATGTTGACCCAAATATAGAGAGATATATTGTATCTGTATCAACCCATATGCGTACATTCCATTGCAGTGCACGGGCTTCCTCTACATTCAAGAGTACGATTGAGAGGGGTTAGGCCATATAGTCCACCACTCTGGAATACAGCTTGCATATATTAAGATAGTTGTGTTTTATTTTAAACACATTAAGTAGGTCAGTGGCTACTGCCAGCTGTTGATTGCTCCCTCAGACAAGATTTCAAACGGTACATGCTACTAATTAGGCACAAGTGAATTGCTCAATCTAGTCAATCAAGTTATAGATAAAGTCTATTTCCGACATACCTATTTTATATTACGTCATAGAGCAGCTGTAACCGATTGGCAAGGCGCCGCCGATTTAGTTACGAAAGAACACTACACCTATTATGGCCGGAACCACATTTTTGCAGTTTTATTGCTCTGTTTAGACGGACATTAGCAAAATTACTTTATTATAATATACGTATATAGATATGTGTAACGGTTCCTCTAAATTAACATTCTTATAAACTAAATATATGGCGATGTTTTGAACCACCCACAAATGGAATGATTGACAATACTTCAGCAATAAAAATATATTGCATGCTACTCCACAATTCCACGACTCGCCAAGTTCAGTAAGTAAAAGCTAATAAAATTATTTACGGTTGTAAAACCTTTACTTAAACGTAATAATGTTTAACATTAAATCTTTCGTATTTCTATTTCCTACTGTTATATCACGCATGACTAATATTCTAATTCTCATAATATTATCTCATTCCATTTCAAATTAGTTGGACAAGCGAGCAAAGCGTTTTGATAATTTATGCATCATAAATTCTCATTTGGGATTCGCGGTGTAAATACTTCTATATGATTAACAAGTCTTTGTAAATTTCTGGTAACTTTGCAATGAATATAACATGTGACATTATTAATTCACCGCCTGGTAAGTTAATAAACCGCTATTGTAAACATTTCTATGGTGGGTAAACTTGTAAAGTCCGCCAACCCGCACTAGGTCAGCGTGGTGGACTATATGGTCTAACTCTTCTCAGTAATACTCTCGATTGTAGGGGAGGCCCGTGCCCTGTAGTGGGACGTATAGAGGCTGATACAAAATAACCCGCTGTATTGATCTCGATATTTTTTCTTTGGTCATTCATTTTCCCAATTTAATTTAGGCTAACTAAATATAAAACTTAAAATTAAACTTTCTAAACTAACTTAAAACATAGTTCAAAGCGACAAGACCTTTCAATAACTGCAACAATAAATAAATTGCCAAATAAAGTTGTAAAAATTATAAACCTTATTTTGCTGATCGGTATCTGTGAGAGTGTACGTCAACTTGGTAAGTGACCTTGTATTTTTAAAAAGTGATAATTTGCATTCAGTAGTCTATTCTTACCACACCACTACCAAGGTTTGTGTTGATCACGTTTGTAAAGTATTTAGTACCTATAGGTAACACTGTCATTGCCAATAGCCTAAGATAAAGCCAACATTACATTGACTATACTAAAATTGACGGTAAATATATAATAGAATATATAATATATAATAAATTGATTGCCGGCAAATAGTATTGACTAGTTGAATACAATTGTATCTCGAATTTGTCGTAATTATACCAGCTTACGTATAAAGATCACTAATCTATGGGGTTAGCGTGAACTAATCAACGAAGGAGGAAGATAAGAATAAAGGAGTTCGCTACTGATTACAATCTATGAAGCTCATGATTAACCACAATCCCTCGAGATAGTAGATCTATTGATGAAAAGATGTAGAGAAGGAAAGGTACGAGTATAAAAGAGTCATGACGAGACTCAGCAATTCCCTATTAATATTGATAAATATAGATATAAGAAAGCTACTTCGCTGTTAAACTTGTGATGTTAGCAGCTTTGTTGGCTCAGCGACAAGCCGTAATTAAAAGTTGCAACACGTCGTATAGAAATGCGAGGATTTTATCTTATGGAGCATTAGCTGGTGTTTTAGAGCCGTGTTGTAACTATATTGTGCGAGCCACAATACATTACAACACCGCACTATCTCAGCACAATCTTGTTTCACATCACCACATTTTATTTGTGCATTATTTTCTACGACTTGTGTGGCAACTTTGGTGCCCACTTATATGGCGCAGACTTTTTGTATCCTACTAATTATCGTGTCTTAAATAGGCGCTATCGTGATTTTAGAGTTCCAAAAATGGGTAAAGGTGTTCTTTGGAAGGAGTGGGACACAAAATCACATTGTTTTAAAAGCTTAATATGCGCGGTGAGCAAGCTGAACGAACCTGATGGAATGCTACCACCATGAAAGTTTATGCAATCACAAATGCCGACGTAAGAGAAGATGAAATGTATGGAAGAGGGGCAGAGAAAGTAATCTTTCGTATTTGATACTCACAGACGTGACGAAATACCTCAGCTTTAACTTAATAGTTCTCTGGGAAACGGGACACATTCCCAGTTAAACTGACCTATTTACGCATTAGTACATAAAGACTGCGCTAAGATTCTCCAAGTTACGAAGAACCTCCAGCCAGCACGCTACAATATTTATTTTATAACTAAACCATGTATACCGAAGACACGACCTAAAGTTACGCAACGTGAGCTCATGCTCTGTCATTACAGTAGAACAATTACTGGCCACCAGGCACGGAGCGCAGGAAACGGGCACCGCGACCCCCATAAACTCATGATTAATTGAAACATCAAGTCTAGACGTACATATATAAATGGATATTTATTTACACAAATATAAAATTGATGAATAAAACACGTTCGCCAACATTGGAGATAATATTATTATAGTTTGGATAAAAATCGGTGATGTTTTTACATACGGTCGATTAAACGGCGTCTTCGAAAACATAACGCAACCAAACCAACTAAACAACACTCATGTACGGAGTTAATATTTTCGAAAGAGGAATGTTTAGACAGCCTCCGTGGCGCAGTTGGTTGGACACCGGCTGTAAAACGAGAGGGCGCGGGTTCGATCCCCGCACCGAGACAAATGTTTGTAAGGCCCACAAATAATATACAAACAATATCTCTCGTAGTTCCTGATACCCACAACACGATTCGATCTTAGTGTGGGATCATGACTATGTATGTGTCTGTTAGGTGTATGTATTTATTCATGTTACAAGAATGGTCTTCTATATTTTTTTTGTAAGGGGTGATAATCTATCGAATCAAATGTTATTTGTGTTTTTTTAATCCTATCACGTAAGCCAATAAATGGAAGCGTGGTGCGCGGTCTAAAATGGTTTTTATAATTAAATATCTAGTCAATAGATTCATTTAGGTTAGTCACAAAAAGTATTGTCTTGTTACATTCACAGCCTAGGCAGTAGACTACAATAATAAATAAGTGTGTGTATAAAATTAAGAAGATTTATACTAAAATGATCCAATTCGGAACTGTGGCAAGCGACAAGCTTCCATGAAGGACCCATATGTATCATAATATCTTCGGACTATACGTTACTCGTCTGTACGGTACCTACCTATTCAACCGAGATAGACTTATCATGAATGTATCTACAGCATATACATTATAGACAAACAACTTCCCCGATAAATTCCATTTGTAATAAACATATGACCCCCATTAATAAAGCTTGATACACACCCGGTATGAACAACTGAAACGGGTGTAAATCAAAGCTAATTACGCAGATTGTCTACGCGCAATGTGTTATTTAGAGGTTCAGTTAATGCGAGGAATTGTCTGCAATGAGTTGCACGGACTGCGTGAAATTACTTCCATCATTAAGTATAAGGAAATCTCATTAAGACGTCAGTGTTTGATTAATAATGTTTCAGTTGCTCTATGCTTATTATCACGTCATCTATCGAATGCCACATGCATCGGTTTTGAGCTGACGATTCTAGACTTTGCGTCTTCATGAAAGAAACACAAATTTGTATAATTCGGGCGAATTGTTGAATGGTATATGAATGCATTGTATCTGCTAGGTAATCAATCTCGGGCACAAATGGTATTGGATTTTTCTTTTCATTATCAGCCCGGAGTCAGGAATTTGTACCCGATATGGCGTGGGGCTTGACCCATATCACATCATAGGATGAAACATACAGAGCGAAATGTAGGTGTCCTGGTAGTACCTCAGCCTACCCCTTCTTGAAAAAGGCGTGAGTTATATATGTATGTATGTATGTATGCATGTATGTATGTATGTATGTATGTATGTATGTTTGTATGTATGTATGTTTGTATGTATGTATGAAACCAAAACCTAACATTGACGTGGGCTATGAGGGCTTTAATACCATCGTGTATGATCACTTTCCGGGCGGATGCGACTATCCTACAATTATTAAACAAGCGTTATTTATTCACCGGTATTTCTATTGTACAGTCGGCAATTGAAATAATCGCCCACTACGATAAAGAGTGCTCTACATAATTGGCTGTGGCGATTAATCAATACTTTCACTACTCTTGTTATTACTCGGCAATTACTTTGTGGCGTAGGTCGGATATATGTGCGGTTTACTAATGGCAAGTGATAACCGACGCCCCCATACATCTTCTATCCTTGAAAATTATTACATTATTATCTATATTCAGCGGGACGATACAATTATGTCGTCTGATACCTGAAACCGGATGAACTTCGAAGTTGCCGAATGCCTAATACCCATTCTCTCTTCCCATCTTATTTCCTTCCCGCTCCCCTCCTGATTTGATGGGCCGGCAACATATCTGCAATTCAAGGGTAATGGATGTTCATGAGTGGCAGTGATCACTTACCATTTGCCCTGTGGTCTGGGGGTGCAAGAATTCCGCCACGGTATTCCCTGCCCGTCGTAAGTTGTATAACAGTTGATTTACGTTCACACAGCTCAATTTGTTGAGTTAGGAGTTAGGAAACTTTGCGATTTATGCAGTTTCAAGCTTCAGAGGAGATTTCGTCGCAAATAAGGTTACTGCTTATGTGACAGAATTGGATCGCTAAGCATGTTAGACAAAAACTTGGTAAAAGGAGTGTTTTATTTTTATTGCCGTTATAAGCAGACGAGCTAGCGGCCTGCCTGATGGTAAGCGGATACCGCTGCCCAGAGTGCAGTGCCAGGGGTCCAGCACAACAAAATCGCTGCCTACCTTAAGGAGATTAAAAGAAAGTGTTGCTATTCTTAGAAGAAAGAAAAGACAATTATTGAGCAAATAATATTTAATTTAATGAGGGAACTTGTAATTATATTACAATGTAGCGCAGACCACACAACACTGATTTTCAGTGGTTACCGCAAAGCATAGATTGAAGGTGTGAGCAATTGGAGGGTTGGGGTTTTGGGCCGCCCACAAAGTCAATAATCGAATGAAACGCAGCGGCTACGTGATTCGGTTTTTAGCGAATGAAGCGGGTTTGCAAACCAATTTCGTCGCTTTTGCTGGCACTGACTTCATTTAGAATTGAAAGATTTTGTTGGTGGTGGATATTTGTGACAGCTCGGACAGTTAACAAGGTATATGAAGGTGAAAAACTCGTTGTAGGGAGTCACGCACTGTCTCGGGTTTCCGCTGTGTAGGCCGCCTCTTATTGGTTTATATACTCTGTTTAAATTGCACTGAATTTAACTGCATTTCAGTAACTGTGTCCTGTATTAATAAAATTAAGGTGTTTGTTAACCTTACTTGCCTACTACGGGTGGACTTTACATCTTATATTTGAAACAGCTATAGAGAACTCTCAGATATCCACAATCTCTCACAGTTAAAGTTAAAGTAAATTGACTCACAGATAGAACTTAGAAACTGCAAACTTTGAACCGCGAAATCAAACCATAGACTTCCAACGCAGGTGTCCATTCAAGTCACAATTCAACTGTCGTTTTGTTTATTGACTATGCTTTATTTAGATGCATTAATTTCATTAATAAATTAAGATAAATTCGAACCATTTACTAATATTGTGTAACAATCCGCCATTGCGTATTTTTACTAGCTTGTTTTTACGTTAGCGAAAGTAATAATGTTTTCTACATGTATAATGTACTTTTGATAATATCCTCGAGGTTGGTTGCGCAATATCCGTAGCGTGCCCATCGGCCAATTTGGTGAAATGAGTTTGCGTGTTGGGTCAAACGTTTTTAGTATATTAAACTTTTGTACCGCCTCGTCTCGTCTAACAGCAATGTGTATTTACAACCTGCCTTTTGAATAACATTCTCAAATGATATAGTCTATTTGTATAAGCTTTTGGGTGATTCCAAATTGTGAGGTTTTTGAACAGAATAAAGTTGTACATGTAGTTCCAAATCCTCATTAAAAATATTACGTTTTGGCTTTCAGAAACTAACAGATACTTCGGTAATACGTCATACTCATGATTGAGGCAAATATTTCTTCATTGTAACACGAAAAAACTATGACCCTTTTTATCCCATATATAATTCATTAGTTTCGTTTTTGCTTCATCAACAGTCCATGTAAGTCCACCGCTGAACATACAACTACACAATTACTCTCATCAATTTTTGCATTCATTCCATTGTTTCTATGCAAATGAACGGGTATTGGAATAGCCAGACCAAAAAGATAAAACCTGGCACCGTCAAAATAATGCCAATGATGCCAGGTAGGTAAGACCGTGACTTACGTATGCAACAATTAAATAATGGTAGTAATTTTATCATAAGAGCCCGTTACAGAGCAAAGGCAAGAAACAAAAACCATCTTAAATTAAAGCTTTTACTTGTGCCCACTCAATTACTGCAAGTTACGTAATGGTAAATTAACACACATCTCGTGCACCACTTCCCGCGCCACATACATACATCAAATTCAAACAGCCGTCTGTACGCAACGAGAAACTTTATATAAGTATTTAGAGTTATACCACTTTGCGTCTCGGTGTACGTAAGTTTGTGACATTCTAATTTAACTGTTGGATCTGTTTAGAAGAGTTGTACGTTTATACTTCAAAGCGCTGACCCCTATTATTTTCCGCTCTACATATTAAACTTGCAGTGTAAACTTGCTCTCATTTGGTGCAGTTTATTGCCTTTTTTAAACAAAACACACCTATTGATATTATATAATTACATTACGTCGCCTAAGGGCAGAAAAGCGTAAGTCAAAAACATTAAATTAACTGTACGTAAAAATCCGCGCAAAAAACTAGTGAACGCATAAAATCTTAATTTGGCTCGGATTATACAATTAACACCGGCACCAGTACCAGTTTTAAATGGTTCTCGAGAAAGCGTCCGCGAGATGATCTGTTGAAGACGTTAATTGACTGTTATTTTCATTACTTAAATCATTTACATTTTATTCATGATAAGTCCTGCATGTTACATTTATTGGATGAATAAATTATATAATAAATGAACGGTTAGGAAGCCGACTGAGAGGCCGCGTGTTTGTGCCACCTGTTGTTTGTGATACCGGCGACATAAATCATAACATGTAATCTTATTTATTTAGAGAGTAAGGATGATACTGTTTCTCTTACTATCTATTTTACTAGGTACACTGCTGTTACTAACTGCTGTACTCAAAGACATTTAATGTCAATTAAATCATTACTTAGTGTACATTTTACTAAGAGAATCTATACTAAGGAATAATTTAATTGACATTAAACGCCTCAGAGTGCGGCCGTTAGTCCTGGAAGTATAAAAAATATATTGCGGAACCTAGTGGCCTGCACTTTTTCGGCCCTATTCATAGAGAGATTTAAAACCTATTTTAGTTATCGACTGTTTTGTCCAACCGACTTTAGAATTCAGTTTGAGCGAAGAAGACAAAACATTCGATAAATAAAATATGAATAAGGCCGTTTGAATTTTGACACACAAGACTCCTTATAAAGTAGAGACTTTATCACAGCATTTGTCCAACTTATTATAGGTACACAATAAAGTAACTTCAAAATAACTCGCCAATAACAAAATAACAACGCATGATGCAACAGAACAATCACCACACAAGGACATATGACCGCAGAATTCCTAATGTTGGCCCAATAAGTCTAATATTACACAAGCTGTTGCGATACGGAGGAAGCCCGACGCGAGATCGTGACCGAACGGCACTCACTTTCCAAACAAGTTTTCTCAATCCGCACCATTTCTAGAGAAACTGCGAGATGTACATGTTGTGGAGACATCCTTGGTGAGAACAAGATGCTATCTTCAACATATCCGCGAATTTCTACTATTAAACCTGCAGCAATGTAGACCTCCCACAGAGAAATGCGAAGATCATTTTAGACTATTTTTATTCAGACTATGTAGTTTTATTAATATCTCAAAGTAGCTTAAGTTCGAAAGCTTCGCTGTCGCATTTTGTCCGGCGAGTGAGATTTTCGGATGCCCAATACCATCCTCATCTCATCCTTTTGCTTCCCGCTCTCCTCCAAATTTGATGAGAAGACAACACAACCATGATCCAGCATTGTGGATGTTCATGGGCGGCAGTGATCACTTACTTACTTCTGATGGCAAAGAAACATTTGAATTAGCAAAAAATCAATAATAAGTACATGCATACAAATGACTTAATGGCTTCAACATCGACAACATTTCCCATAGCGACGTATAACAGAAACCAAAAAATATTAATTACCTATTTTACATACAATTTTTATGAACCATTTCCTACATGAAAACAATTAATACCGCTTACAATCAAATTAGTAGAGAAAGGTCGTATGTTACATTCCTAGAACCACACAAGGGTCATTAAGCATTCGTCTCAGGTTCAAACATGCGGCGTTTAGCCATGCGCCACCTACTTTAGGGTCAACAAGGTCTTCCCGTATCACCATAATACTATCGTGCCTATACTTATTGGAATTGTCAGGCTTTATTTATACTAAACGTAGGTTACTATGCGAATAATAATAACGAAATCTAAAACACTGTATTTAGATGGAATATGTTTCTATTTTAGAACTGACCTGTCGTAGACGCTAATAAAATTTGTACGTGACCAATTTCGGGTAAACTGTAATTTGAATTTATTACGGGGTATGGAATTATGAAATACGGTGGTTTTAAAATTAATACATACACCCTACGATTACGTATTCTCATATATTAAGGTATGAATAATTTGTGTTTCAAACTGTACATATTTTTCGGTCAGAAAACAACAGAACCCAAACTTGACGTTTATTTGTTGACCGTAAAACATTATTAACTATTTTAATATGAGACGTCTACAAAAAAATATAATTAAGAAATGTAGCTATGCATATATATTACATTGATTATAATCGTACTATGCTAAATCTGACTTAGTTACGGAATGAGTCAACTTTGAGCATCGTGTTACTGTTTATTTTGCGTTAAAGACGTTTGCTTGAAAAGCAAGCTATCCAGCCTCAAGACTTATCAAAGGCATGAAGGGATAGCAATCGCAAAACCAAAACGAGCTCCGAAAATAAAATGGCCGTCGCACTTGACGAGCGGTAAATTAAACTGAAACTAGGTTCACGCATTCCTACAATGTATGCCCAATATTGGCCACAAGGCGATATCATTGATCAGCAGGCCTTTATGTCTTTCAAGTATAAAACGTGAATCTAAAACCTCTTAAATACTAGCTGTGGGAACAAATTTGATTTGATTACCCTGTTTTATGGTCCGCAAAAATACATTAAATAATTTATTTTATTTTATCGCAAAGCCACTATTTGTATTTAGATGTATTCTCTTTTTTTGGAATACTACAATCGAAATTTACGCATTCAAATTCATGTACATGATTTCCATAAAGGTCTCTGCCAACTACGACTATGACCTCTGAGCGTAAAAGGCAAAACATATTATTTGTTTTAAATACTACAAAACGCGGGCTAATTGACTACCCCGGCACTGATAATGTTCCATGGAAATGCACATCCATAGCACGGTCATACGTTGTTATGGGCAAATAGCATTAATCTATTTATAAAACAACTTACGTATTAGAAGCTATTTTTAAACAAAAAATTGCAAGGGTCGTAGCTCGTGTGACCTCGTGCCCATAAATAGGATCGGAAGACGTGAACCTTTTTAAAAATAGCTCGGTCTCATCCCGTGGGAGTCTGCGGGTTCCAATTTACATCTCGCGTGATCTACGACGTGGAGATAGGGACATTCTTATATTTCAAATGGAACGTAATCCCGTAGGGTTTGTATCCTTTGCACATTGCCGACCCTACAATACATTACTCTTTCAGCTGTCTACGTATTTTTTCTTCGTTTTTTTCTTTCGTCTGTACTCTGATTTTGCGAACAATCCCCTGACGATTCCTAAGCACTGTAATTACATTGCTATGATTTATTACCATAACAGGTCAGCTTCTTCGTTTGTCGAGTGTCGTAAGAAATAATAGGCATTATTCATTTTTAAATTGTTTTACCCAGTTTAGGAATATTTTATTTAGACTGCCTCGGTGGTGTAGTTGTATTACGGTACGACTACAAAGCTGTGGTCTCGGGTTCGAATCCCGGGTCGGGCAAAGTGATTTTGGGTTTTTCTATTCATTATCAGCCCGGAGTCAGGAATTTGTGCCCGATACGGCGATAGGCTCGCCTCCTATCACATCATGGGACGGAACATACAAGGCGAAATGTGGGTGTCCTGGTGGCGCCTCTGCCTACCCCTTCTGGAATAAAGGCGTGAGTTTATGTATGTATATATGTATGTATGTATGTTTAATTAGTACTACGTCATAATCGTTCACACAAGAATTAATTAAATAAATCCATTAAAACTTCAGAAATTAATGACATAGCGGCTACTGAGTCGCGTTTTAAAAACTATGTGACCGAGTCTATGTTTGAGCTTCCGCTAATTTAATTACTTACTTGAAACGAGCCGACCGAATAAACAAACAATCGGTTTATTTACTCAAACATTAATACAAGTAGACATTATTTATTAATAAGGACCAATAGATCTCTTTTTAAGAACGATACATATCTTATATTCAGTAGCCATAACTTAATTATGTGTTGTGTCAAGAATGCGCCTCAGCCTTTTGTCCGAATTTTGAAACGTGAAACATTAAATTAACGTTCTAGATTTTAGAATATTCTACGAATGAGATATTCTAGCTCATTTTTAAACTTATGAAGATTAATTAATATTACATTTACCTCAAAGCCCATTTTCATGATACCACTGAGCAGGAGAGAGATCATGTTTAAAAATGGAGGCTTATATTACTTTCGAAGTTGTTACCAAAATTATAGACGTTGACTACGAAACATTCCTTATTTATGAATGGTATATTATCATATTAATTGCCATTGTTTAATGAGTAAAGTCGATCATTATAAAATCTTTTCTTTTAACAACTTAATCTTAATATGTAACCATAATATAGGTTTCGTATTGTATCAAACCCCTCCACCCAGTAAAGACTCAATCATTGCCGACAAATGTCATTATACAGGACAGAAGCGATAATACTGAACTGCAAAAAAATCTACAAAACACTTGGAATGTTCTAGAAAATTACGTATTCACAAATATCACCTGTCGAATCCGTGGCAAGGTCGGCGGTAAAGTTCAAGACGTGACGAGCGGGGCGGACGAAACGATGTCACGGACGCGCATCGTGATGTACACTTCAGTTTCACACAATTTGCATATCAATATAACTTTTATTAAAATCATACATACATAAGCTCACACCTTCTTCCCAGAAGGGTAGGCAGAGGTGCAATTAAGGACACCCACGTTTCGCCTTGTATTTTCCGTCCCACGATGTGATAGGGGGCGAGCCTATCGCCATATCGGGCACAAATTCCTGACTCCTGGCTGATAATTAATAGAAAAATCCAATATCACTTTGCCCGACCCGGGACTCGAACCCGAGACCTCAGCTTTGTAATCGTGCTGTTGTACAACTACGCCACCGAGGCAGTCATTTGGCAATATTCCTTCTAAAATTACTTCAGTACATGATTCTTATAGAATTTTTTATTCAAACTTGCGGTAACCCATTAAACGTAGAAACAATCATAGTTTGTGTTCTTTCTCAATCTCAAACTTAACATCAATGGGGAATTTTTTAAATATGCAATTTTTATTAGCATTTATAGACGTGTTCGTGTAATTGCTTTTCAAATCGATTATAATGATTAATTCGAAGCACGATTAAGGTCATTTACTGTGTACGCATGTGTGATTGGTACAAGCGATTGGCTATTATCTTTGGGTCTGTGGCCTTAGCAATATAATAAAGGAGGATATTGTAAACTTTTTATAAAATATACCTTATTGAGTTATATTTAAAAACATAAGAAAAGAATCTGAAGCGTATCACTTTTTTACCTAAAACATTGATGCAGTTGTCCTTTTTTTTTTCAATTCAAAACAATAACAATTTAATAAACTAAAATCTATAAATCGACCTCGCTATTTGTGCAAAAGCACGAAGTTTGTCAACGTCGAGTCTATCTCGGTGCGTGCATGATAGGCCAGCTTACTTAGGATCCGATGTATTACGTTGGTTAAATTCGATAAACACCAGAGCAACTACAGTATAAAGAAACTACCCGTAGAAAAGCTGTTGCAAGGGATAATTGTACCCATCAAGATAGCTACCACCGTATACGACGGTGTAAATCGGTATGGTATCGGTATTGGTATGATGGTATATGATAGGTTTACCGAGTGAGCTGGTGTGTACATGATGTCATACAGGGAAACTTTACCGGGATTGCAATAAACTTAATGTTTTTAAGTTTTAGTCACTATATCGGCCAGTAAAAAATATTACGGAAATCTAATTGTAAATGACAATATTCACAGTTTATGTATTAAGCCGACGATTGTAGTTGTACATCATTTACCCACCAATATGGATGAAAAAGAGTTCCCTAATACAAAATATTGTAAGACTTTGAACAATAAAAATTGAAGGCTAACCGCAGTCTTAACAACATTAAAAATCATACATCCAAAAAATTACGTATTCACAATCAAATACGAACTGTAACACCATAAAAAGTTCAAAATCCGGGTACGACACATATAAATGCGAACAATGGCATCCGCAATCGCGCATCAGTCCAATTACCGAGATGACAGTGAAAGTGTTGACAGCGTCCTTGGCACAGCGATTACGAAACGGAATCCGGTTCGAGATTACGAGGTAGGCGTCGGTCTCTACGTTATTGTCAAGGTGACCCGATCATTCGTACTATCACAGTCCGGCAAACGATCAAACAGGTCATCGGATGGTAAGTGATCACTGCCGTCCATGAACATTCACAACGCTGGATCATGGATGGAGGAGGAAAAAGGATGGGAAGATGTTAGGGGTATTAGGCATCCAGCTATCTCACTCTTCAAAGAAAACGCGACAGAAAAGCTATCGCTCCACGTCGGTCTCCTGTAAGACAGTGGTACCGCCCCGGATGCAAGCCTACCCATTCATGCTGGTTTATGACACACAACGGCGTGGTTTCAGTGATAGAGACATCCAATAAAAATAAATTAATTGCCTTGTCTCATAAGTTAACAATCAATCAAGTTTAATTACAAGTTGATACTTTCATGATGCGAAAGCACGCGCTATCTATTTAGTTAATCATACCGTATCCAACTTCTGCTGACTATTATAATGATAGTCAGCAGAAGTTATGCCTCTTCTAGATATCGCGACATTTCTGATTCATGCAAGTGTCATGCAGTACTTGCCGATATGACTAGCGACGTCATCTGAAACATCAAGCTGGGATTCAAACCTGCGACCACGATGTCGGTAAATCGCGTCCGATTCCTTACCAAAAAGCCACCTACAAAAAAGCATCACACTTTTTTAACAAACGACAAATAAAATAAAACAGAACCAAAAGCCGCTGATTTACCAGATCTGAATCAAAAAAGTTTTGAATTCCGTTACTTTTCATTCATACAAGGGGAACGTTTTTATCAACCCAACTACTTCAACGAAATAAGGCATGAGCATAACAAATCAGAACAATTAAAAACCATAAATTGAAATTAATTACATTCGAACATGGAATCAAATGAGTTAAAAGTGTGCCACTAATTATTTTAACATTCAAATGACATCTAAACAGATGAATGCGTCGTCATCGACGACACAGTCTTTGCATTTAATTCTGTATTCTATATTCAAATCTTCAAAATAATAAGGAAATGTATTTTTATTTTTCGTGTTTGGATTTACCTTTCGCCAATCCGCAGAAGACTCATTTCTACAATATTTATACCTAACCTCAACATAATTATTCGAACGTCCATTACAAGTTATTCCATTGAAGCTCTTTCTTGTTTGGCTATGTTTTCTAAAACTATATTTTTGATATAAAATAACTCATGCGATAAAAAATATTTCAGAGCCGTCATGTCGGTTCATGTTGTTCGTTGTCTGTCACGCAGTCAGTAATAAGTCTTAAGTATACTATATTTCTTCGTTATGTATTAAATGTAGACGACAATACCCACATTCTTATTTGCTTTTTTTATCATAATTTATTGCGGTCGATCCTCGTGACATCAAACCTCCTTTGTGCACTAAACACTTTTTTAATTACACTCTTTTGAATTTACTGGCCACTTATTTTTCATGGAGTTTATTTTTAATAGATTATTCTGTATTCGAAATTCAAAAACAATACAATTTCATATTTACGAGTCTCTTTAGCTTTTACTAAAATTAAAAAATATATGGCAAGTTTTGGCGGGACGTATAAATGGTGCAATCGTATATAAAATGGATTTATTTATAAAATTTACTTAAACATAGTTATTCGTTTATGTATAAAAATGGTGTTTATTTATTCTTCGGCGATAAAAACCGGTGCCCATAGCAATAAAAAATTGTTTTTAGCAATGTCCTCTCTGGCAAGATCGTCTTTGAAATTGATATCGGTAAGTATTTTTGATTAAACTCCATAAAGATTGTACAAAAATATTTACTTATGGGTAACACATTACAACGACTCAGCCATAAACTACTGAAATGAAAATATTTATTGAACCCATGAAATGTCATACATTATTTAGATTCAGTCACTTTTTTCCACTACCACCTGGTTCACAAGGCTGTTTTTGTCAGAGAAGAACGGGCAAGAAACTCCAGAGTTGCTCTTTTCAAAACAAGTTTACAATACAGTAATTATACAGAGGTTGCAGCGCAGCTAAATTCAGGGCAGTTCATAAATAATTTAGAATAATAATCTATATTATGTCAAGACTCTGAATGTCAATTATTGGAATGTCCAAGTTTTCCGTCGCGATCCGGAAACAATATGCATGTAACGATAATAAATTCATAGTTAAGCTATCGCAACAATAAGTACAGCACAGACATAAAAGTTATATCCTTTTAAAGGACATTCGTCAAGGTGAACAACTTATTTTATTTTTATGTCACACAGCTGTTTTACTATATAGATTTTTTTTTATTCAACCTTCCAGTATTTATTACGACATTTTTATTTTTATGTTCTTTCTTCATCCCACGTCTGCTTGGGGCCAGCATAACATTTATTATTATTAATGTTTTATTTACTATCGGTAGCCTCCTTGATGTTAATATACCATTACTCACTCAGTAATAAATATTTTAATAAAATAAACTCAAACAATAACCGACTGGTACTACCTAAGATCTAACCAGATCTAGCCCACTTTGCGCAGAGAAAATAAAAATACCGTAACGGAAATATATTTTTGTTTATTTAAAGATTCCGGCTATGGATACAAGTTCTTTTAGCCAATCCTTATTATATTACGTAAATATAGTGTTGCACCCTATTTCATCATACGGTGGATGCACTAATAAAGTGTACTGTAATATAATTGATCATTATTTTTTGCCATAAGTTGACAGCCTCCGTGGCGCAGTTTCGATTCGCGGGTTCGATCCCCGCACCGAAACAAATATTTGTGTGATCCACAGGTATTTGTTTCGGGTCTGGGTGTTTGTGAGACCGAAAAGTCTCTCGTAGTTTCTGATACCCACGACACAAGACTCGATCTTAGTGTGGGGTCAGGACTATGTATGTGACTGTTGGGTGTATTTATTTATTTATTTATAAGTCTGAAAGTGAATGAAGCAGATCAGTATAATCACGCACAATACTCAATAAAAAGTACTTTCGTATGGGCGTTGCCAGCCTTTGATAATAATTTATGACTAACGGAAGAAGAAAGGAGGTGACGTTAGTTAGGTAAACGATTTCGAAAATATCCAGGATTTCTTCACATTTGTAAACGCAAGCTTTAATGCAAACAGTCCGGAAATTATTTCAACGTGGCCTCGATTCTTTAATCGCTAATTATTATTCCCGACGCGTGTAAATACGTAATCGTAACTATATTGCATTAGATAATCAAGGTTAATTTCTCCAACCTGGTGTGATTGGTAAATAGGCTTTTTTATTACTTACTAGTTTTTACTTGGGAATTAATTCTTGTGGAATTGCGCTCCAGGTCGTAAAACAATGTCAAAAGTAAACCATTCCTTTCTGGAGGATAATATAGCCTCATATATCCTTTTGTAATATATTGGAGAAATAGCACGTCTATTACATCACCGGATGGTAATACAGTTGGGTTTATAGTAGGTATTTGTTTCGGGTCTGGGTGTCAGTGAGACCGAAAAGTCTCTCTTAGTTTCTGATACCCACGACACAAGACTCGATCTTAGTGTGGGGTCAGGACTACGTATGAGACTGTTGGGTGTTTAATTAAAAAAAAATGAGTGTAGTTCGTCCATATCTGTCCACTCATTTTGGTTCTGACTGTTTTTTTGTTTACGAGGGGAAAGCTGTTAAGCTCCTCTTTTGGTACCACAGGGAAGGCCGGAAGAGGAATGCTTTGTCACTGGCTTTCCAGCCCAGCACGCTTGCGGATATTGCAGCCGGGCCGGGTCTCTAACAAATCCTACGCCAGCACACCGACTAAAATTGTGACTGCGACTTGGCCTTCCGTTCGTTGTTTTAATCCCTGGCAAAATATAAGTAATAATTGATTAATACAGACCGCTTTCTACAAGTCAGTATGGATTTTGGACGAACATATTATGTATGTATATCATCATCAATGGCCTCCCTGAAAAGGGAAATGATAAAAAGTTTCAGTAAAGTTTCACAGTCCTTAGTTATTCATGCTAACACACTCGACCGAAGAAGACAAAACATTCGATAACTAAAATAGGTTTTAAATCTCTCTATGAATAAGGCCGTAAATGTAATAAATAGATTTATTAGAACCATCTGAACTTTACTGCTACAGTGAGAGCGGAACAATGGCGGCGATGCAGCCTGGACAAAGCATTGCTAACAGCCAGGTTGTAATAGTGGGACACGCACTGCGCACAAGAATTCCATTTGTGCCCACAGTATCGTCTGAAAACATACTACATAACATACAACAACGAACAAATCATAAACTAAATCGATGGAGCTCGTCATTTTCACAAAATTTGCCTTTAAAAGTCAAATACCACTTGAAGGGGTATTCAAAAAAAAACAACATGTTTAGAAAATATATTTATTTTTTAACATAATTTTGTGTTTTTCAAGTAAGAAACATAGAAATTCGTGTTTAGGCGTCTGAGGGGTCCATAAAGGGAAATCCCACCGAAAAAATTAAGCTAGGCTAGTTTGTTTGTGATAAATCTTCTACCTGTTTTGCTGACAGTGTAATTTCTTAAACAACAAAAAAGTGAGAGAATGTTTATGCTTGGGAGTTACTAAATTGAAAGCTATGTGTAAACCAACCGGCCATAACTAAAATCAATAAAAGTGTTGTTTTGTAATTGTACAGTAATACATGACGCGTGATCTAGTTGGTCGCGCACGCAGACCCGCCACGTTCCCAACACCTGCACTTTCGAGTGCAGTGTGAGCTTCCGAACAATCGCCGACGCGTGTCTATTTCTATGCAATTACGAGAAAACACACGTCTGTGTAACGCGTTTAGAAACGTCGCTTTTTATCGGAAAATTACTGATAGTTTGGCTTTAAAGCTGGAATTTGCACCTATTACAAGGTTTTCTACGAGCGTTTTTAGTTTGAAAGGAGATTTCTTATGATTATAATTGTTAAGATTTTTATATTAATGTATAGAATTTATAATCTTTCAGTATTCATAGAAGAATTCCATTCACAAACCACTTATTGTTAAATCTCAGTAAATATAGAAAGAGGTTGTATATTGCATATGTTTTTTCCAATATTTTAACAGTCAGTGAAAGAAATGAAGGTATGAAAGTCTATTGTTGAAACAGGGGGAGTATACCCTTAGTTCGACTATCTCACGCGGATAATTCAAAAACGGAGTGACATTAGAAACGACCTCCGCAATTTGTACCTTTATTAATTGGAATAAATTAATCAATAATGCCGGAAATCGTATTGGACAATGCGATCAACGTGCATATACTTACTTAATACCAAAATTGTTTCGGTTAAATATAGGAAAGCTGGAAGTAGTCCAAAACTGTGGACCATCGATACAGCATACAGAGTGCTTATTATCCTTATCAATCCGATCTGATAGTAAATATTCAACTCGATTAAGTATGCGACTCCAGCTCTCGACTTTACAACGACGAATAAATACGTCCAAAAAACGCTCAGTTTTCCTTCACTTTCAGTTTTCTCCAATTTCTGTTAAATCAGGAGGCAATACGTGCCGGCATTTCACTTTAAAGAGAAAAGAATACGACTTATTTGTTTAATAAAATTATATTTATTTTTACAGACCTTTATTTGTATAATAATTTAAAAAAGGAAACAATAAAAATTATCTCCAATATTTCTGGTGCTTTATACTTTATAAATTATGTTGCCACTTGACCAGAGCTGATTAATGGAATAATAACAACAAAAGTATTATTATGCAATATATGCCGCAGATAAATTACTGATATATGTATAACATACTAACCAAAGCAAATATTATGACATGGCATAAAGCAAGATTAATTCAAAGCAATTGTCCAATCTCAGAATTATCTAATGCAAAGAAGCAACCGGTATTAGAAAGCTAAAACTAAGTATCTACCAATAATAGTAAAACTAATGACGGTGAATTGCCTTACTGCCCCATAATTTTACAATGTATTGCCACTTCCGCAATGTTAGAAAATAATGCACGTTTTTATACAAGACCAAAGTAGCTAATAAAATAAGATTGATCGATCACCGCTCGATCGGTGAAATGCATTTCCGTTATGACTCGCCATACAGTACACTAGGTTTTGATTGAAATTTCAATGTTTATAAATGCTAGAGTTTATAAAGAGTTACATATCTAATTTTAATTAAATTAAAATATTTTAAATTAATTTAAATAAAACATAACGTAATCTAAAATTATCAAGGATGCTGTGATATCCTAATTAAATGAAAAGTAGCATTACCATAAAAATCGTCCCAAGTATTTAACCCGATCTGACTTTCACTACAAATTACTAGATTTTCATCGCGTAGAAAGCTTCGAGAGCTAGTCGTTTATATGTAATTATTATAAAACGGGATTTCATTGATATACTCCTATGAAGTTTTATGCAAACAGTTTTCCACTTTCATTTTAACTGCCTTCCTCGGCAATTTCCGTATTTCTCTTACAGCATACTTATGCCCCGTAGATTACCCCACATTAAATTTTAATTGGCTATATCCATAGAAATCGTAATTTTTCTCCGATTAATAATTAGTCGTTGTCGCCATGGGGCCTGCAAATTGTTCATTCTTATATATAAATAAATAATATATAAATAAGGTATAAATACCCGGGCCCTAAATGGATTTTTAAATATTAAATTACACTAAATACGCAATTTGAAATAAATTAAAAGTTGAGAAATTATTTATTTCTTCCAGGAATATTAGCATAAATAATAGTAACTATAAACAATAGTGTTATTGAAGAATACTTTGAAATAAAACTAATTTTACGGATTTTATCACGTATTTGATGTATTATTTTTTAAACTGACGTTTCGATTATTAGGTAACTGGCTTATGGTCACAGGGCAGACTCTGAAGAAACCATTATGCAGAATACTTAATAATTTTTTCAACTTATAAATTGCGTGCACCAAAGCCCAGTTTGATGTCGCAATTTGTTAACTACCCACGAGATTTTCAAATCAGTTTAATGATTGCGGCATTCGGCATGACTCGAACCGACAACTTAACCTTTACTCAACGAGCGTTTAATGTCGCCACTTCCTGTTTCTATATTATTGGCATCAGTATAGTTCAGTATTACGAAAAACATGTTTACCATCAAGGTTGTACACTACTCTGATTCGTATTGAAAGCTAGTTTTCGGCGACATTAACCTGATTTAATATAACATAAGAAGGTTTTTATTTTGGCCATAAATCTACGAATGAAAGGAGATCGGTCGATTTGGTCCAACCGTGGACAAGAAATTCATTATTACCAAAAAATTTGGCGTATTTTTTTAGATTTATTTCTCTATTTACTTTTATCCTACGCCATTGGAATTAGATTTACAAAAAAATGAGGATATCATGAAATATTTCTACCATTTTTGTATTTGTCAGCAACATTCATAGAGTTGACATCTGTCACGAGACTGTTATCTGTCAAATTGCATTGTATAATTTCGTCGCGTACTAATGTGTATTTAAAATTGAATTAATTTGAAAATCATATAATTTCGTTTTGTGGCTGGGTGTTGTGTTTATTCTCTACGGCGTCCCTTGCAGTCAATTGCTTACCTCGATCTAACAATACTATAGCATATAAATAAGTTAAAATGTTTATAATCGTCATGTAAGCAAAAACTACGGGAAATCATTGATGCGCGCCTGAAGCCAACAACTACGAGACACCGATCGTAAAGGCGCAAAGGCTTACATGATCTGTAATGTCTGAATGGATTCATCCTCAATCATTGTTTTATTTTTTCATTATTGTGTACGGGAGCTTCAGATATTTTTTAAAATAGCGCATGACAAAGTGACTAACTACATACAATAACCTGATATCAAAATAATATGCTTTTAAATATTCAAATGTGTTTTTCTGTCTTCCTTGATAAGCTTACGTACTTTATAATAAAGTATATTCATACACATCCCAAACTTAAAATATAAGCCAACTATGATATTACGTATTCAGACAGTAGAAAATGGTAGATTTTGTAAATCTTTAAGAGGATAAATCTTAAAAACCCCGTATCCTAGCTCAAGAAGACTATGTTATATTTGAAGGATAAAAAATCCTTATTATTTAATTCTATGTCTCATTTGTCCCCACCATGTTTCCACTACTAGGCCCAATATTCATAGGAAAACGACCGATCTCCTTTAAGACTCAATATCTCGGCATCAGACGTCATAATATTTTTAAGCGATCCATACTTTTTTCGTATTTACCTATAGCGCCACTTTAGCCAATAGCGTCCACTTTAGCGCCTAAACATCTGATTTTGAATGATCAAATCGATTGGTTTTTGTGATGCGTGTGACATAGACTACATTTTTAACCTACTATACGCATAAGGTAGAGTTAGGCAAACGGTTGACAACAGAGGCAGGCAGTGGCTTAATGCAGTTACACTTCTCTGAGCTCTATCTAAAAGGTTTGTTTTCCCTCAAACGGCCAATAAAATGCTTGCAATGCTTTTGTACCTAACTCAAATAAAATAAAATGATATAAACGTGACATTTGAAAAATTATAATCTATCCTAGTTCTAATTTTCCAATGGACATTGTTTTCACACATTCTGGTAATATTTAACCCAAGTATTTAGGCCATTAAAAAGTTTATAATAATAAATACGGTAGTGAACAGAATGTTGGCCCGTGTGTGCATTTTATTACGCTATAAAATTGTCCGCGACAGTTGTCGGAAAGGACAGCCACGGCTTACGTAACATTATACTTTGCATTTGTTGAGTTCATTCCTTTGCCCAATACTTCCTTTATATTCACACATTTTCTTCCGACAACTGCATTGTGTAAGATGGGATGATCGACGATCTTATGAGAAAATAATGTCTTAAAATTGTCGAGAAAATGTAAGTACGAACACATAATAATTTCTAGAAACTCGGTACATAATACCGTTCTGATTACATTGAAAATTTTTTGCGTAACTTTTGTAATACGTGTATTTTCGGCATTATACCTCGAACATAATAAATATGCTCTTATGTATGTTCTTTATTTAATGTTTTACTGATTGATCAAGAACAAATCCTGTTTATTTACATTGACGATTATTATACTCCTGCTAAAAAACGTTACATTACCAATAACATATCATGCCTCAGATGTATATCAAAGAAACAACTTAGCAATACCACACACCTTTAAAATAATGAACCCCGAGCAGGTATGAAACGACCGTAGAATGGTAAAAACGTTTATAACACCGCTTTAGAGCCCAACTTGCTAAAGGGTACTCATGCGAGGTTTTGCGCGACAAATTGCCTCTCTGCGTGTTTAGATCCGTCAGATCAAAGAGAGCATTACCAACGATCTTCAAACAAACGTAATGACGAGAACCCTACTAATGGTTTGAGGGCGTGTTACTAGACGTTTGAAGGAATATTCAGGATTTTATGTCAAACGTATGGAATATGATACGTATTATATTTACATACACACATAAACTCACGCCTTTATCCCCGAAGGGGTAGGCAGAGGCGCCACGAGGACACCCACATTTCGCCTTGTATGTTCCGTGATTCCGTCCCACGATGTGATAGAGGCGAGCCTATCGCCATATCGGGCACATATTCCTGACTCCGGGCTGATAATGAATAGAAAAATCCAATATCACTTTGCCCGACCCGGGACTCGAGCCCGAGACCTCAGCTTTGTAACCGTACCGTAATACAACTACGTCACCGAGGCATTCATTATCAGTATTATATTTGTTATACTAAATTGGCAAACAAGCTTACGATCCGTCTGATGGTTATAATCAGTTACTATAGCCTATGGACGTCTGCAACACCAGAGGTATCACTCACGTATTGCCAGCCCTGTAATAAAACTTTTCACTGCCTTTTCCTTATTGGCTTCAAGTGTAAAAAAATAATTTATTATGTAGGTAAATATGTTTTATGTGATAATAAGTCTCTCATATGGCAGAACCTGGGTAGGTACCACCGCAATGTCTATTTTTTCCGCCAAACAGCAATGTAAATGCACTGTTTCAGTTTGAAGGACATTGTAGCCAGAGTAATTGCTTGTCATAATGACACTTAACACCTTATATCTCAGGATGGTGAGCGCAGTGGAATACCAACATTGCTTTGTAATTCATGGTGTTGTTTGGTATCGCTACTGTCAATGAGCGGCCGAATAGCTTAACATCAGGCGAAAGGCATGCTCGTCTCGCCATTCATTAAAAAAAATTGTGTTCTGTGTAGACACAAACTGAATAGTGTCGACGTCAATTAGCGACCGGTTATACTCTCGTAGAATAAATTATATTGCAATATGGTTTAAATAATGTTGCGTCGACCCCACGTACTTAAATGTAGAAAATAAATAAGTAAAAGAATGGGTGGCTGTTTTAACACCTTGTGTATAGACTCATTGATTGTCTTGAAGTAATATAAGTCGACATTAGACTAGAGTCTTGATGTGACACTATTGTAGTAGTTTTTAAGTCTAACAAGGTTTAAACTGTAGTCTGCAAGTTAAAAGTTAGCAAGCATGGTAATAAAACCATTCTACCAGAATATATTATGTTTGTATTTACGCTCCCTCTAAAGGTATCTGAGATATTAAAAATTGTAGGATAACAAACACTCCTACATTAAGTATACGTAATATACTTGACTATTTTTTTTATCGTTTGTAGGAAAACGTTACATTTTTAATAATCAGGCATAACATACACCCACATTAACTTTCAATATATGTAATAAAAATAGCTGCCTCACTTCACAACCTATTGTAACTAATATTTTAATAGAAATGACATATTTTGTGATATTCGCTTTTATATAAAAAATAATTTACAAGATCAAACATTCTGCGGTCTGCCCCTCATTGTGGCGCATTAGCCGGTATCGAAAATAATAAAACTTAAATTCTAGCTACAATACTAAAAAGCAGATTTAGTTCAGTTTGACACTATAGTACCAATCCATCCGATTGCAGATGTATTTCTCCCATCACTGAACTGCCGCATACCAGTTACTTAACTGCAGACTAACAAAGCAAACAAAGGAAACAACAGAGTTTGGCAACTGGCCTCTTGCCAGCTAGCATCCTGTTATAACAGCTTGACTTGAGCTCGCTTTGAAACAGCAAACCAAGCAGCCTTTGTTTTTTTAGAATTGTTTCCTATTTGAACATAATATGTCCAATTTGAACATAATCGAACTCTTGCGTAGTAACGGTGCAACATAATTTGTATGAGTTATAAAGAATGAATTGGTTTGTGAAACTTTAATCCGCTACGTAGCCTAACGCGGGTTCGTAACTTTCATAATCCTTAGAATTTTCGAGAAGAATTCTTAAGCACTTTTTCATGACTCTTAAAACGATAGAAAATTAACTACGCACAACAGGTGAAAATCAGGCGTTTGTCTACTGTTTTATTCTACAACTCGTGACCTCGGTCTAAGCGATCAGGTCCATCTTAATAAAACGATTGCCTATTCTATGAAATGATGTTCTATACTGCCCTGAATTACTATTTCGCAAATAATTTAGAACTGTTAAATATTAAGAGCCCTCGGGTCAGGCCTTGGAACTGTATACAGCTGACATTCTCCGTTCACCAATACTGTTTACTGCAACTAATAATTTTATTTACTTATTGACTCTTATTGACGACGGACATTTGAAATTCAGTGTCTACCAACTTAAATAAATTATTAAATAAAAAACATGGGTGTCATAATGCATACAGTAATTTCTAACGAATAGCCATGGAGTCAAAATAGGCAAAAAAATCGTAGATATATAACACTTTATTGTTCAACACATATTACATAAAAGAATTCAGTTTAAATTCTTTCGAAATAGTGTAACTGCTGGCGGTCTTATTGCTGTTAGCGATATCTTCCAGATAACCAAAATTTTATAATAAATGCTGTAGTGTATGCAAAGAAAATGTAAATGATGAACTTTAAGTTGTTTAGAACAGACTTCTCGCTTCGTTATACCTGATATTGTTTTTAAAAAAGAAAATAAAGCGTTATTCAACCCAGGCGAAACCTGGCCGTACTGCTAGTATGTCTATAAATCTAACATAACGGATTACCATTATACCAATCATAATTATATGACACGCCTAAATTTTCTATTCTAAGTTGCGTCATAGATAATTATAGTAATCGTCTTTCACGACAATTGTTCCAATGAAATCACTGCCAATTTATATCCTAACAGATTAAATACCCATTCTACCAGCCATTACGATGGATCGTAGTTTACGATCGACACTAAAGTTAACTATATGGCAACACGTAGTAAACATTAGTTCGATCGCACAAGAACGCAACAAACCGTGTCTAAAATGGGCCACATTATGGTCAAATTGGGCAGACCATTATAGTAATTTTAGATGCCATGTAACTACCAGGTAATGGTACGAATTACCATCATGGTATATTATATGCTACCTTTAAATTATATGTGAATAATATGCTTCGATGTATGAATGTGTTAATAACAGACGCGTGAGCAGCAACATGATAAGCCATCAATTAGACAAAAAATACTTCCTGCGATTTATTTGTAAATTATTACAGTGGAAAGTATTTTTTGAATAATTTAAATCATAAATGCGATTTCGCGTCATTAGTGATAAAAAAATAAATCGTATAATCAAAGAACGTTTAAAATTTATCTTATTTAGGTGGGTAGTGTGTAGACAATTCGTCATATTTTTTACTTCCTCTTCATAGTATACAATGGTAAATGGTTACTAAGGCTTACCGGCTCAGCTCACAGCGCCACCTGTAAGGAGCGGTGTACACCCCCAAAATAAAATAATAACGATAGTATGCTTAAACTACATACATACATAAACTCACGCCTTTATCCCAGAAGGGGTAGGCAGAGGCGCCACCAGGACACCCGCATTTAAATGCTATGCTTAAACTAATATTTATTATATGTTACGATTTAATACCTATACAAAATAATTCGTATCTTTGATCACGAAACTTCTAAGCAAGCCTTATGTAGATATTAAGCAATATTTGTTGTTACACAATTTAAACCTCCTTTCCATTTAATACATAACTTCGAATCTAGTTTCAAAACCTTTGGTAGCTTTGACTAAGTTAACTTAAGGCCTAGTTGCTTAAAGTAACTTTGACTACAATTGTTACTTTGACAATGTCAACCCCATACATTCGAGATTTCAGATGTATGGCGATGACATTGTCAAATTTAAAGTTATCTTCAATGTTAGTTTATGCGACTGGCCCTTAATGGTTCAACTTATATCAAACGAAAATTCTTACACTGTAATTAGAAAGCGATAATACCATATTATTATGTTGATTGAAACAACAGATGATTGTATCCTAAATTGAAATACGAAATAAAATTGACGGTTCGCCTTACATCGGCACGAGGAATTATAAAAGTCTATTCGGTTTTGTTCTTATTTGTATAGCGAAATGGCTACACAGACATGCTTTCAAACGAAGTATTGAGTGTCAACAGACCATCATTTAACTTACAATAACGCCAGCCGGCAGCCGTTCCAAATTAACTTCTAATAATAACACATTAAGTTTACGTAAAAAAATATGTTCGAATAATAATAAGAAACTAAAAGATGCCATTGGTATTTTATTAATGTATCAAAAATGCAAATTATGTTGGATAGAATGTTAATATGATAAAGATCTGGTAACATAAAGTAGACATTTTAAAATCAGCACTCAAAATTTAATGAAAAATATTGTGATTGAAAGTTTGATAATAGGATAAAAATAGTTTCTCACGTAATGTTTTTTTTTTTTTTGCATTGACCAAATTTGACCATAACATTATTTCTCTGTAACTGCTCTCTGAAATCCCAGGAATAACATTCAGAAAAAATGAATATGTCGTCATGTAATATTGTCACGTTTGTTCCATTACAGAAACTCAACTCTGTGTAGTAATCCTGGATATATTATTCACCAAGACTGTGGTGCGTAGGCTCTACTTTGCGAATAAATATGTAAGCATATTATGGGCTGTATAAAAGCTACATTAACTTCTAAAAGGGACTTTTCTCGAGTGGTGACTCACTTATTTCATTATAAATAGATACGTATATTATGGATGATCACACAAAATACATAAAATAAATCAATTTCTCGAAAATTTTAGGGCATTTTTGGGCATACAGTCCACTTGCGTCATGGCTAGTGTCTGAATTGAGATCAAGTCAATGGAGTTTCTTAAGCGACTTACCAAATCCTACTGTCGCATTGTTGAAATACTAGGCCTGATGGTTTACGCGTTTCTCGAGAATAGGGTATTTGACTCCGTTTTTTTAAATTGTGGTAATCAAAAAGTATCCATATCCAAAATCTAGCAAACAAAGAATTTTGTGAATCCATTCAGAATTAAACAAGTTAGAAAATATTTAAATCTTGTAGTGGGGGTAATAGAAAAGGGTTGCAAAACAAAATTAGTGACGTCACTGTGTCACTTTAGGAATGTTCCATTTAAAAAATGTCGTATAAAAACCCAGACTGGTACTTGCGGAAGGAAAGAAATCTTGCTTCCGTTATCCGTGAAACCGCGTTCGTATGTACTCGTATGTCAGAGACACACCATGAATGGGTATATGTTTTTATACGTATAAAGTAAATATACATATTTATTCCTTTTCCATTGATAACTCTCGCTGGCCAACAAAATTATACCCACGTGCTTTAAACCATAATATACATATACACAGGCCAACCCGCACTAGGCCAGCGTGGTGGACTATACGGCCTAACCCCTCACAATCGTATTCGCGATGGTAGAGGAAGCCCGTGCTCTGCAGTGGGACGTATATGGGCTGATACAGATACACAGGCAGAACCCGAAATTCAAAATACTTGCGTCGGTCGATATGACGGATATCTTTATCCGGATACGACTATCCTATCCCCTCAAATTCTAAGGTACAATCCGCAGTTAAAAGCCGCTACAACATACTGTTAAATTTTGTTGGTATTCTGTGGAATTCATTACGTAACAAATTTTGCTTTACGATCTAGAATCTAGATGCATTCGAGCTAGGTGCATGTCCCGCCCAACGCCAAAAAGTCGGGCTGATAAAATAATTTATCATTTCTCAATTATTTTATTAACTACCCGATGAGGAGGTCACTTATGACTTAGTATAGAGACTAAGTAAGACAATATTACTTAGTTTTGGGTCTCGCAGTTATAACATACATTATAAGTAATTATTTAAGATATCATTTTTTGCCACCAGTCTGTGTACAAGTACCTTGTAGGTAATTTACGAATAAGGCATTTGGGGTGCACGGACTATCGATTGCCACTGTGTAATACCGAGGGAAGCGGAGGGCTGTAGTTTGCGTGTTAAACATTTTTGAACCCTTTTTAGTGACGGTTGAATTAACAGCTCCCCTTAAGAAGTAAGTTGTGGGCAGAAACTCTAGAATTGTCATTAATGTTTCTAGAAAATTGAAATGCCGACAGCGGCCCCACTTCGACTCAACTTATCGTAACATAAACAATCCTTTATGTTACATAATAGTAATAAGCATTCATCACATTATTTAATAGTATTCTTCTAGAAACACAAGTTTTATGTTGTAGTTCAGATAAAAAACCTTATTTGGAACAATTCCAACACCTTTATAATTGTAACTTGTTTTATGTAAAATAAATAAATAAAACCTTTCCCATTGCCCTGTATCACGTCATGGAGTAAACCATAAATATTTCCACGGAATTACTTAGTAATTATCTGGTTTGATCGTGTTAATAAATACGAAGGCGATTAAAAATAAAAATAAAATGTATTGATTTATTAATATTGAGGCAGTTGCAAAAGTTCAATAATTAAATTAAATTAACAGGATAAAGTTGATTCGTAAATATTATCCAAATAAAATCGTGTGAAATATATATCAAATATTATAAATAAAGAGCTTATAATCAGCAGACCTGTCGTACATAAAAATACTTCTAGAAAAAACTTATATAACCTAAAGTGGTGATTTAAAAAATTCACTCCTATGTTAAATAATTTTGCAACCCAACACACGAGAATGTGTATCAACTATCAAGTCATCCTGACCTTGGCACACCTGCTCATCATTAACATATAAATCTGTATATTATGTACAAAAACCAGTTTTTATATATGTCATCTTCTTGCAATACTTATTTACTACGAATGATATACATTAGAATTTGTGGATTTCACATTAAAACCATCGAAATCAAATTATAGAAAATATTTATAAATTTAATCATTAATTTTATTCGTAGCTTTTTCTAACGTGACCTAATCGACTACAACGAACTTTTAGAAATCAGTTTGTAATCATAATAATCTGTAGATTATACGAAGTATATGTAATTATTATTTTCCCTTCTTTCACGCAGCAGCAGAGCAATAGATGGACATATTTTTTTACACAGAGGAACTTCGTTGGTCGCGGATTAAATATAACTAATGTTTAATTTCCAAAAAGAACTTTTTGTCCACATAACTCAGTCAGTTGTTCACGACAGACGTAAAACGCGTTTATTAAAGTTATAATAGAAATAATAGAAAACTTATATAATATTCTACTTTCTTTGTTGCAGGAAGAAAATATAGCTCTTCGGTTAATAAAGCAACATTCTGATGTCGAAGAAGTAGAAAGCAGTCCTGCCTCTCCCGAAGAACCTTATGGAACAGGGAGCACTGGCAAGACGTACTTCGATGAAGGGGGCTATGTGGCTGGGGGGTCAAGGGACCAGGACCCCTACGTCAGGAACAGGTTCAACCAGGCTGCGTCTGACAGCTTACCTAGTAATAGGGGCATTCCGGATACAAGGAACGCTATGTAAGTACCACACAAAATAAACCCAATTTGAAGAAACGTATGTAATTCACACGTTTGCTGATAGATGTCGCTATATCATAAGTAAAAACTGTGATGATCGAAGTAAATGATATCCTTGATATTATGTTCTGTTCGGGCTGTAGGTTTGTTACCACCCTACATAATGTTACTCCTCTACCCATGTTTCATCTCGTCCATGTTTTTTAAAGCATCACTACCGTTCCAAAATCATCTTGAAAACTAGTCCATGCAACCGTAACTGCTACTAGTCTTCCGGCTGTAAAAAGTTCACATTATATGCAATGATACGACAATCATATTTGATTTCAAAAAATTAATAAGTTGACCGAACAATACAGACACACAAAGACATATTACAACAATAGACATAACCCAGTAGCGGAATTTATTCATTAGGCCGAGGCATTGAGATTCGCGACTGCTCAGGTCACCGAGGTCTCCCGGAGGTCTGAGGTCGCGCACACCGGTTCATATTTCATACCGTAACGAGGCCATTTAACACATACCTTAATTACAGTTGCCCAATTACTATATTGAGTTAATTATCAATTACAGTTTCCACAGCGAAAAAAGCCCAGTTTCTAAAATCTATCTATCTTTAACACGAGATTTCGTTAGATATTTCGATGTATTTTATGGTTCAGTAAACAAAGATAGAGATATCTGATATATAGATATAGTGTATTTATTTGTAAATAGCTAGGTAAGATGAATATACATGTCCATCTTTGTTTATTGAAATATATCATTGTATTGACTTATTAATGGTAGCTATGTTAAGCTCTAGTTAAAGATAGATACAATATAGAGACCGGCCGTAAGAGATTTGATGCGGTAAAAGCTTGCGGGCTATGATCCCAGCGGTCTAATATTTGTACGGTTTACATATTTGTATCGATTCTAGGAATTTGTGAATTGAGTTTGATTCGTACATTGCAATTCGGCCTTGTGAGCGCATACACAACTAATAGTAATAATTGAACAAAATGTCAGCATTTCTAAGTAAATGTGTAAGTAAATGTGTTATTGCTGCTCCACATGCTCTTGAAGATTGTAAAAAGAAGCAACTGTAACACATTCCAAAGTGATGGGAGTTTTATGTAAATATTAAAATGTAATTGAGTATTCCATGACCATTTATTAATCGCTTCAATGACAAATTTGATAACACCAAAGCCAATCTGCATCGCCCTCTATCCTCACCTCACCTCTGCCGCCCTTGACGTAAATATAAAGTATTTATTTAATGTTTTTATTCTGTTATGTTTATACAATGTACAATAAAGGATATAAATCTGTATCAGCCCATATACGTCCCACTGCAGGGCACGGGCCTCCTCTGCAATCGAAAGTACGATTGAGAGGGGTAAGGCCATATAAGTAAGGATATAAATAAATAAAATAAAAGAAATAAATAATAATACGTAATTGGACTGGGCGGGTCGTGTTCTTCGAATGTGGTCCATTCGCTTAAACTTACAGCAGACTGGCTTCAGACAGATGATCCTTGCCAAGTAGTCATACTGGTCTTTAACTACAATAGATATTTACATTCATCACAATCCTGATCTAAAAACAATTTGTGTATTTTGTTTTTTTGAGGATTTACATTTGGTACACGCGAGAAAATACATCATTTACTTAAACGTGAATCTTTCATAAGAGAGAAAATAAAACTTCAATATGTCGTATGAAAGGTTAATTCTGATATAATTTTGAATTGTATTCGAACTCATGAGTGTTCGTTTCAAGGCTAGCTAAAAGTCAATGCTCTGACTTACCATTTATGTCCTATACTGAATGTTCATTACTTTTCCCACGCATTCCAAGGCAAATAATAAAAAAATGGTGTTTACGTATAAACCGCTGACGATAACTGGAGCAGTTTTGCATTTTAAGCTTTCATTGTTTTAAAAGTTCTACGCATCTATCTGTGAAGTAATAACATTAATGTCCTTTTTATAATATTGAACAGAAAATTTTTCTGTTTAAATGTATTTAATTTTTTTTTATTGCGATAAATGGCAAAACGAGCGTGCCATTTGCCTGATGGTAAGCGATACGACCATTCATAGACAGAAGAAAACCAAACAACACCCTGAATTACAAAGGAATGCGTGGCATTCCACTGCGCTCGCCATCATGAGACATAAGATGTTAAGACTTAAGTCTCAATATGTCCAGTAGTTATTCTGGCTACAAAGTTCTTCAAACCGGAACCCGTTACCCAACAGTGCATTTCCACTTCTGTTTTGCGGTGGTACCTACCCAGGCGGCCTTATGTATGTAGAAACAATAAAGATAAAAAGCAAAAAGACAAAAAGCACCGGTAATGTAACCGGTGCTTTTAAAACAATGCCATAGCAAGTGTTTAATAATATTAAAATGTAATTAAATATCCCTATTGTATTCGATGCTACTGACAGATCAGAACAAACTATTCATTTGAAATAAATGTGTTCTTTGTTAGCATTTTAGGTTTCATTTAATAATACAAGAGATTCCACTAGCCTTATAGACTGATGTTACCTATCACGAGCACAGTAAATTACTATGGAATCGTGAGTTTACTCGGCTAATGACGTGACTTCTTCAGGATGTTGTTGTGAATTACAACGTATTAAAACAATCGCACACTTTGCGGTTGGAATAAATACTACACAACATTAAACGATTTTTTTTTCCTATTTTTATATTTTTAGATAAAATTCATGGATATAGGTATTAATTGTTGTTGTTTACGCAGGTGCCGTCTGAAGAAATACGACGATGATCTCCCTCAGACGAGTGTGATCATTACTTTCCACAACGAAGCCAGATCGACACTCCTGCGCACTGTTGTTAGGTATGTTACCTTCAGATGGCTTTCATAACACCAAGGCATTGCCAAGGTAAAATGCCGAGAGGAAAGTTGAACTTCTCTTCTGGGGGTCAATGGCGGACGCAAGGACTAAGTCGCTGTCAACGGTCTACCAGCTCGGCGCCTTGTAGATATTGCAGTCGGGCTGGATCCCTAAAAATATTGTGCCAAGATACCTGCTGAAACCACTCGGTGGTTGGCTAACGCAGTATGTATGGCACCAGATATCCCAGCGCCTAGAGCGCCTCGGATTTTGCCGATTGACCACCGGGAACAACACTATCACTGGGCCTAGTTGGGGAGCACAGACGCCCCTAGTTACTAGATTAAACACCCGTTTAAAATTTTATGCGCGACCACGTCGGATAGGAAGCCATGCGCTCCGTCGTCCATCTCGGAATCGCAGTTAGTGAGGGCGGACCACCCCCGCAGTATATCCAGCGACTTCACTGGCCCTTTAGGTCACCTCTTGCGACGGGAAAGGGAAACCGTGGCGAAATTCTCTCCACTCTTAACCACAGGTCCAGAATATCAATACCTATAAACTTAGCAAATTTTTATTTGGCATTTAAAATCCGTAAAATCTTTACGTGCATGTATTTTTCTAATATTATTAACTTGTGATTTGATGATTATAACGCTTGTTTCTCTTACAGTGTGCTAAACAGAAGTCCGGAGCATCTGATCAAAGAAATTATTTTAGTCGACGACTTCAGTGATAATCGTAAGTAGCATTTATATATGTAAATTTTAGAATAAATAACTACCAGTAGACCAAACTATTTAGCCCGGGAGGGAATGAAAATTAAAATGTTAATATTATAGTGTTGCCAATAGCTGTCCTCTTAGACTTCCCAAAGTCTAATCTTTAGCAAGAATGTTTCCTTAAACCTCTCGAGTCTCCAAGATCTTTAATGAACCGAAGGACGGATATTTATCATAAGTACGTTTGTAACAACATAACTGACAACCCAATTATTTTTATGAAAATAGAAAATATTTACATATTAATAAGGTATTAATATGTATTCTCTTTGGTTCCTTTTATACAATTTCACCGGTGAAGGACGAGACACACCGAGATATATCTCATCGGCTTTATGTTTAGAGGTTTACATATTATTTTCTAAAATAAAAAAAATCTAATTTCGTTTTATAAAACAATTCGAAAAACAGCCACCTTCATTCGTTCTTTTCTCGGCTCATTGCCATGTTATAAATTAAAAAACGAATAATTTTGGAAACGTGCACCTTATAACGATTAATTATATACACTCAACATTTTTCTCACGCTCAGCTGTGTATTAACAATAGTAGTCAAAAGCTCAATATTGCATAGTAGATATTAAAATTTTTGCGTCAATCGATTAATCGGATTAAGATTTGATCGATTACTAACTACCAAATGGGTTTAAGGTAGGTATAATCGATTTACCCCGTTTCAGTGATTATTAAGAACGCGGCCTGTGATTTTAATTTCATATCTAGATATGAAATATTAGGCTTTATTCAAATCTGAGTCTTTATTATTGGGCCGGTATTCTTAATAAAAGTATTTTTTAATTCAATTTATTTGAAAGCATTGAATAGAATCTGAACCTTAAACAGTATTGATAAATTCTCATTCAATTGCCATTAAATGGAAGCCATTTTGGTCATGTATGTTCAATGATAACGGGAGCAGGATTTCGCTTTGGCTGATGAAAACATTTTCTATAGAAAATATAAATAAAACTTTGCCTACCTTCTTTATTCTTACGTAAATTATCGTTGGAAGCATAATGAGTGGCGTAATAAACAGAGATTTACATACGAGACGATTTCCCACAGGCGATAGCATACACCAAAAGTGAACAAGAAATTGATTACGCTCTTTAGATATGCCTTAAGCCAATCTCGGCTGCTAACTTGGCTAAGCCACGGGGTCGTGGGTTTGATTCTAAAATCGGATAATCCTTTGTATGTTTTGTTAGAAAAACGACTTATCTGATTCCCAAGTAATCCTTTGTGAATTGTGTTGATTTTTTATGTTGGGTATGACAGCTACTATCCAACTTGATATCTTGAACCTTAAATAAACAATCGCAGACGAATATCAAGAATTTTTACAGGTACTCTAAATGTATGTAAAGTCCGTTTGCAATAGGCCAGCGTGGTGGACCAAAGTCTAGCTGCTGAAAGAATACTGATATATTATTTTATATTTATATACCTTTTATAAGTAAAAAGTAGAGGCCTAAATGTTTAATTGTACCAGCTACCGTAAAATACATAATATATTTACTGATAAATAATTTTGAATTCATATTCATCTGGGCAGCGAACATCGTGCGAAAACGAGTAGGTACCTAAATCATATCAGAGAGTCAAGAAATAAAATTAAAAGCACAAAAATAAGTTGCCATTAAAATTATAGTGAAAAGACTATAAAATTAATTCATTTAGACTACAAAAAATGCTAAGGAAATATACGGTTTGAAAAGCATTTCCCTCCGGCAGACAAGTAAACAATAATTGCTTGGTATCGTGCGAAACTGTGTGACGAGGTATTTTCTCAGATGTTGCACCGTTCACTCACATTATTATGTTATGCATAATAGTAATTATATAGAACTTTCACACAGTTTCCGACGTTAGAAATTTAAATATATATAATACAAGTCTGAAAACATGTTTAGTTTTTTGAATAGGAAGTGCGCAATTTTTTATTTCCTACTATTATTGCGTGTCTACCTACTCTTTTTGGATTAGCAACAGCGCTAATGGGATGTGTAATATACTTCTTGGATTCGATATCTAGTTAAACCACTGCGCGTTGCAATATTTACTGTACTGTATCAGCCCTTATACGTCTCACTGCAGGGCACGAGCCTACAATCAAGAGTACGAGAGTACAATCGAGTTGCAATATTTGTTTAAAGTAAATTAGAAAAACTTATACAAAGATAACCCTACTCAGGAATCGTACCGAAAGCTTCACATTCTGCAACATATACTTCAGGTGTCCAGGAGCTCATTTTAGGCTCGCTGTCAAAAATTTGATGACGTTGCCCATTGTTTTCCAATTGTTCTCTACTGTCAAAAGTTAGCTGGCAACACCGGGATACCTGAAGGGCTCCACCGCCGCGCTCCCGGTGTCAAGTGGCACCGATCCCCGACGCGGCACCCCCGTAGTTGTTGTCATTATGGGGTTAAATGGGGGGTGGGGTAAATATAGTTGCACAAAACATACAAGAGTAACAATTTCTCAACGCAAACAGCAAATTACTATAAAGATGTGCACATACAGAATGGCGAAACAGACGCATTGATTTGGTCGTTAAATAAAGCTAAGCGTCCATTAAACTAGCTTAACATAGGGATTATTCTTATAATTACTTCCATTTTAAGATTTTCGGTTGTGGTTTTTTGAGCATTTCCTAGACACTGAGCAAGAACATTTCAATAGCTTGCGAACTAAATATTTTTCTAGAAAAATGAAGCGATTGTTCTGTCGTTATGGCGTGGCTACTTTCAGTCACACCTATCTCGTACATCCGCGCTTATTCTTGTTTTACACCTTCACAGGCCCCATATACGATGTCTATGGGTTCCATTCATACAGATAAAAAGGCATTGCAGGACATTTGTACCGCATTACGGCAATTATGTCTGTAATGGACGTTTACCTTAAGTGACCGATGCGCATTCGTAGTGGAGTTTATCGCTACGCTGCAGTACATACTAATAGCGTGCAAAAAGTTGTGCAACGTGTCTCCCAAAAAGGCCTTTTCCGTGAGGAAAGTTTATTTATTTACTTTTTCGTTCACTTAGATCGCGTACGTAATGGGATTCACATCCTTAGAAACTTAGGATGAAGTCTAATAATTTTTATTTTATTATTACTTTCTCACATATAAAAAACACCACATCCATTTATGTTTCCGTTTTCTAATTAAATAAATACAGGTTAATTTGTCCTTTTTTACGGAAGTAGACAGTTTTATACACATTTGATAAGTAACTTAGGAAAATTCGCAGTAACAATTTTAGTTCACGACAAAATAGCATAGGCTGTATTAGTACAACCTCAGTTATAAAATATGCGGCACTTATTACTCCTTGACCTCCAGCAATGTATACGTTGTACAATAAAATATGCGGCATTTGTCCAACCTAACAACAGCTATTGAATAATTTCCTTTTGGTTCTTATTTTTTTCTGTTGAGATGACAAGGTATATAAAGATGATAATACTGGTAAATAGGCTTTTGCTGAATCTTTGATACTTTTAATCCTGCTTACCAAAGTGATCCTAGTACCTTTTAACATGATAGTACTACATAGACTATTAAGTTATATTTTGACTACATAGACTATTAAGTTATATTTTGACTGGCAATTGTCTCTTGCCATTAAACACAATTGACAGCCTCCGTGGCGCAATTGCTCAAAGAGCCGAAACAAAAGGCCACGGGATCCAATATTTATTTCAATACTCCATGTGAAACAGAAAATTACCTCATGGTTTCTGATAACCACGGCACACGACTTGTATCTCAATCGGAATAGAACTATGTAACTGTTAAGTTTATATTTTTTATAATTATGCTATCTATTGGTAATAAGCATCTACTGAATATATGGATGTATAAACCCGCGGATGATTCTCACTTCATTAACGCAAGCAAACGTAGGTCAACCGCGCAGCCTTGAGCAACTGGTTCTGCAGGCGGAACTAGTAACGAGTAATTTAATTAGGTGTCTTCATTATTACCATAACAATATGATAATAGCTAAATTTATATTATAATTAATAAATGTGCTTTCACAACTTAATTTTTCATCATAATTTTCAACCACAGAAAGTCCACATTTGAACATGCAACGCAAAGATTTTTATATCGATCTTATAGAACTGTTTCTTCCATTTCACCCGTCCTTCTCGATCCTAGACTGTGGTACCATTGATTCTCATATCTACGTTGACGACATCAAGCCAGTGCTTTTTCGGTCTACGTCCATACCTAGATCTGGCTATGTTAAAGCCCAATACAGTGACTGCCATCAATATGTTTTCTTCAACAATTGCCTAAGTAATATTATGTACACAGCTGAAGATGGAGCTGCCCTTCGCGCGATCCGTAAAGTGCGGGTCATCAGGAACCCGAAGCGCGAAGGCCTCATGAGGTCCAGGGTCCGCGGCGCTGACGCAGCCACGGCGCCGGTCCTCACCTTCCTCGACTCCCACGTGGAATGCAACGTGCACTGGCTGGAACCACTGTTGCAGAGGATAAAGGAGGTACGTACTAACCTATTTTTTTCAGGGAACCCTTGATTTTTTTAAGAAGGAGAACGAGAGTGTAGGCACGGTTTTTTGCATGGTAAAATCATTTGACTTGTAACATTAATATCGACCATAACTCTTCAAATCACATAGAAATTAATTTTATATCCTAGGCATCACTTATTACTTCTCAGTTAGCAGACCATACGAGCAGCTACCAGACCAAAGAGGCGAGACGAGCAGCATAATTATTTACTTGCTTGTACAAGATCAAACTACCTTGCTCACAGTAATTTCAACTCTCTACTATTGTTATAAATTCTTCTTTAGAGTATACCATTTCAAAGAAACCGCTTTAAATGAAAATTATTCGTTACTGTGGCATATATTTAAAGATTTAACGAGACTTGATTCTTCGAATGTGGTTCTATCTAAACATCACCAAAGTTGAGTAATAAAGATCATAAATGAGCAGGCTTGAAGGCTGAACGCCTTTGTAACAGTTTTACAGTCGATTACAAATAAATTATTAATTCAGTAGACAATACATTAAATATTACTACGTTTACCAGACATAAAATTAAACAAGGTTATTTGAACAAGTGGTGGTATTTCCATAGAATCCCAAAAGCTGGGCGCCTGCTTACATAGCGTCGCACGTCTGCATCTGAAATGATATTAACATAAAAGAGTTTTACAATTGATAACAAATAAATTATATTTTCAGTTGACAGTACATTAAATATCTTCTTCTTTTTCTTTGGGGGGTAGTTGAGAAAGCAAGTACGAAAATCGTTAGCTCTGTAATTTTTGTATTTAAAAATATCATACACTTTCTATATTTACAGTTTTATTTACACCCACTTTAGGTGGTTAGGTCTAATGTTTGTTTACCTTGCTAAAGTGGGTGTAAATAATTAATCATTATATTGTGTTTACCTGGTCACCGTTATGAAAAACATAAACAAAAACACATCACTTCTTCGATGCTGCAGCTCTTCTGGATCTCGGTGCAGCTATTCTTGACGCAGGGACAGACTTGTCGCCATCAGCAGAGATCTTATTAAGCTGACATAAAGACAACACTCTATGCCGCACCCCAGAACTCAACACAAACACGCTACCGTCTCTGGTCCAGCACTTGGTCACTCCAAACTTCTCACGAGCAGCCAGGAAAACATCGTGCCGTGTCTTCGTTAAAAACTCCGAGAGTGTTACACCGGAGTACTTAAGTTTGGTTTTACTGAACCATATTTTATTGCGGGTGTCCACGTCCCTGATCTTTACAAGTATGGGCCGAGGCTTCTTGGGCGAAGAAGAGCGACCCATACGGTGGCAACGCTGGATGTCTGACGTCTGGAAGGCTGTCATTCCTAAACGCTGCTTAACCACATTCGCTATGAGCACGGCGGTATCTTCTTCAGGCGCTTCATCAACACCGTGGAACAAGAGCATCTTGCGTCGCTGCTGCGTCTCCATTGTGTCCACAGCATGAGCCAGGGTGTCAATTTGTTGCTGCAGCAAGGTGAGAGTCTGGGAGATGAAACTCCTGTAGGCATAAAACTCTGCGGCCAAACCAGAAGGAGCTGCAGTTGGACTTGAAGACTTCTTCAGGTCGGCTTCAAAAGCCTCCATTCGCTTGTGGAACTCCTGCTTTAATTCATCCACGGTGGCCTTCAGAGTAGACTCCATTGTGTTGAAGTGAGTGAAGAGAATTGCAGAAATAGGATAAAGTTAAAAGGAAAAAACACTACACCCGGCAGGTAGACAAATTATATGATCTTAGCAAGCATAAAACTGTAAATATAGAAAGTGTATGATATTTTTAAATACAAAAATTACAGAGCTAACGATTTTCGTACTTGCTTTCTCAACTACCCCCCAAAGAAAAAGAAAAAGATATTTAATGTACTGTCAACTGAAAATATAATTTATTTGTTATCAATTGTAAAACTCTTTTATGTTAATATCATTTCAGATGCAGACGTGCGACGCTATGTAAGCAGGCGCCCAGCTTTTGGGATTCTATGGAAATACCACCACTTGTTCAAATAACCTTGTTTAATTTTATGTCTGGTAAACGTAGTAATATTTAATGTATTGTCTACTGAATTAATAATTTATTTGTAATCGACTGTAAAACTGTTACAAAGGCGTTCAGCCTTCAAGCCTGCTCATTTATGATCTTTATTACTCAACTTTGGTGATGTTTAGATAGAACCACATTCGAAGAATCAAGTCTCGTTAAATCTTTAAATATATGCCACAGTAACGAATAATTTTCATTTAAAGCGGTTTCTTTGAAATGGTATACTCTAAAGAAGAATTTATAACAATAGTAGAGAGTTGAAATTACTGTGAGCAAGGTAGTTTGATCTTGTACAAGCAAGTAAATAATTATGCTGCTCGTCTCGCCTCTTTGGTCTGGTAGCTGCTCGTATGGTCTGCTAACTGTGAAGTAATAAGTGATGCCTAGGATATAAAATTCATTTCATTTCATTATTATTTATTTAAAACTTATTGTACACCAGTGAACAAAAAAAAGAAATTAACAAAAATGAAAAAAAAAGTATACAATGGCGGCCTTATCGCTCGAGGCGATCTCTTCCAGGCAACCTACCATAGGTTGGATAAGACAGAACGACAAATTGGGGGAATGATGAGGTGTACGAAAAAAAAAAGTAATAAATAAATACAGGAAATAATAACAGTAATAAAAAAAAACTATTCTATTAAAAAAAAATTAGAAACTTAACTAGAATAACACAATACAAATATTTAAATACATATGAAATGAAATGAAATGAAATGAAATTCGTTTATGAAATGAAATTCGTTTATTGGTCACGTAGGCAATTAAATAGCTCTTATGACAAGTCAATACACATAGTACTTATTTTCTATTTACAAGATATTCGTTGTAATTTTTATATTAATTTTATTATATTAAGTATTATATTACTTATTAGTATTTTATGGTAATTTTTTTTCCCTTAGGAAATACATTATTTACGATAATCGATATGATAAACCCTATATAATATATGCATCAACACATTACATCGAAGCAAAAAAATATAATAATAAGAATACGCTACGCTATGTCTTCAGGTATGTAAGGAGAAATAATGCTCCTTTAGCAATCTTTTAAAAATAGGCAGGGACTTTGCCCGCCGCACTGAGACAGGTAATGCATTCCAAAGTCTAGCAGCTTGAGTGGTGAAAGATTTATCAAAGAAAGTAGTGGAATGCGCTGGGATTTGCAGTGTTAAGTTCTCTGATGACCTCAGGAACCTTGAATGTGTATTATGAAGAAATAGAAATCGGTTTTTGAGGTACGAAGGAGAGAGAGGATTAAAAAGTATAGAGTAAAGAAGGGAGAGAATATGTGTATTCCGGCGAAGCCGTATAGGTAACCACTTGAGTTTGTTGCGGAATTCGGAAACATGATCATATTTGCGCAGTCCAAATATAAATCTAATGCAGAAGTTTTGAAGACGCTCAAGTTTATTGAGTTGCTCCTCAGTGAGATCGAGATAACTGGCATCTGCATAATCAAGGATGGGGAGGAGGAGGGATTGAGCAAGCGATATTCTCGTGGCGATGGGCAGAAAATTGCGTAACCTTCGCAAGGACCCAGCCGAGGCGAATAGTTTCCTACTCAACTCTCGAAGCTGGGGACCCCAGGAAAGAGATGCGTCGAAAATAATGCCTAGATTTTTCACAGTATCACTGTAAGTTATACGTATACCGTTAAAAGAAACAGGAGGTACAACAGACCAGTTTAGTCTAGACATTAACCTAGGGCTGCCGACAGCAATGACCTGCGTTTTAATTGGGTTAACTTTTAATCCATACTCCTTACTCCAATCAAAGATGCGTCTAATGTCGTCATTGATCGATGAAACTGCATCTTTAAGCTCATCAGGTGGTGCATGGGAGTAAATTTGCAAATCATCTGCATAGAGGTGGTAGAAAGAACGAAGATTATTTGTAATGGAGTTTATAAAAATTGAGAAGAGTAGGGGAGATAGCACGCCGCCCTGTGGTACGCCGGCAGAAATGGTGCACCAAGAAGATAAATTATCCTCAATACATATCCGCTGCCGGCGTCCAAACAGGTAACTATGAAACCAATCAACTGCAGATGGAGATATGTTAAGAGAAGACAAAATGCTGAGCAAAACATCAATATCGACCGTGTTGAAAGCATTGCTGAAGTCAAGCAGTGTTAAGACTGTCAGCATGCCCCTGTCCATGGCCAATCTGATGTCATCAGAGATATGAATAAGGGTAGTGGTAGTACTGTGCCCAGGACGAAAACCTGATTGGAGAGGGTTAAGGAGCTTGTTTTTGTAAAGGAAATCTGAGAGTTGGGAATGGATCAGACGCTCGAGAACTTTAGAGAGGAAAGGTAGAATAGAGATAGGACGAAATTCGGAGAAGGTAGAATCTCATACTCGTATCGTCCCTTGATCATGTTGCAAAACATGGTCAATGTCCAGCTGACGCATTTTCCTACCATGACCTTCTTTTTCTGTCCTATCGTATCCGTCCTCCCAAAGCCGTTCGTGGCATGATTCTTGCTGATCTTCGCAAGGATGCTGTCAGCATTGACTGGGGTTTGCTTTTAGAGAACGAATCCATTGACATTAAGGTCAATATCTTCTCAGAAGAACTGACGAAGCTATTTGATATTCATGCTCCAATCCAAAAGATCAGACTTAAGCATCGTCCATCTCCTTGGCTTACTGCTGAGATAAAAGAACTTCTTACAAAAAAAGCCTCAGCTAAGTCTAAATATAAACGTCGTCCTAGTGAACTCAACTGGCGTAATTATGTCTCGATCCGCAATCACTGCAGCAAGGTGTGTAGAAACGCACAACGCCGATATATCCATCAGTCTGTTGAAGTTGCTGACCAAGCAAAAGTTTGGAAGTTTCTTAAATCTCTGGGAGTTGGAAAATCGCAGCAAGATATCGGCTCTAAAAATTTCGACTTACATTCCTTAAACCAACATTTCTGCTCTCCATCAAATTTAGATGGAAGTAATAAAAATAAAACGTTATCTTATCCATCCATTACAAATAATCTTCGTTCTTTCTACCACCTCTATGCAGATGATTTGCAAATTTACTCCCATGCACCACCTGATGAGCTTAAAGATGCAGTTTCATCGATCAATGACGACATTAGACGCATCTTTGATTGGAGTAAGGAGTATGGATTAAAAGTTAACCCAATTAAAACGCAGGTCATTGTTGTCGGCAGCCCTAGGTTAATGTCTAGACTAAACTGGTCTGTTGTACCTCCTGTTTCTTTTAACGGTATACGTATACCTTACAGTGATACTGTGAAAAATCTAGGCATTATTTTCGACGCATCTCTTTCCTGGGGTCCCCAGCTTCGAGAGTTGAGTAGGAAACTATTCGCCTCGGCTGGGTCCTTGCGAAGGTTACGCAATTTTCTGCCCATCGCCACGAGAATATCGCTTGCTCAATCCCTCCTCCTCCCCATCCTTGATTATGCAGATGCCAGTTATCTCAATCTCACTGAGGAGCAACTCAATAAACTTGAGCGTCTTCAAAACTTCTGCATTAGATTTATATTTGGACTGCGCAAATATGATCATGTTTCCGAATTCCGCAACAAACTCAAGTGGTTACCTATACGGCTTCGCCGGAATACACATATTCTCTCCCTTCTTTACTCTATACTTTTTAATCCTCTCTCTCCTTCGTACCTCAAAAACCGATTTCTATTTCTTCATAATACACATTCAAGGTCCCTGAGGTCATCAGAGAACTTAACACTGCAAATCCCAGCGCATTCCACTACTTTCTTTGATAAATCTTTCACCACTCAAGCTGCTAGACTTTGGAATGCATTACCTGTCTCAGTGCGGCGGGCAAAGTCCCTGCCTATTTTTAAAAGATTGCTAAAGGAGCATTATTTCTCCTTACATACCTGAAGACATAGCGTAGCGTATTCTTATTATTATATTTTCTTGCTTCGATGTAATGTGTTGATGCATATATTATATAGGGTTTATCATATGTATTTAAATATTTGTATTGTGTTATTCTAGTTAAGTTTCTAATTATTTTTTTACTAGAATAGTATTTTTTTTTATTACTGTTATGTGTATGTGACTGTTGGGTGTATTTATTTATTTATTTATTTCCTCGCCCTATGTTGCTTTTTTCATGCTTACTGCATACCATCTATATGTATATCTATGAATACTGGACTGCCTCGGTGGCGTAGTTGTATTACGGTACGGTTACAAAGCTGAGGTCTCGGGTTCGAGTCCCGGGTCGGGCAAAGTGATATTGGATTTTTCTATTCATTATCAGCCCGGAGTCAGGAATTTGTGCCCGATATGGCGATAGGCTCGCCCCCTATCACATCGTGGGACTGAACATACAAGGCGAAATGTGGGTGTCCTAGTGGCGTCTCTGCCTACCCCTTCGGGGATAAAGGCGTGAGTTTATGTATGTATGTATGAATACTGGACAGCACTGTATTAACCATTCATTGCATTTACTTAAGGCAATCCGTGTAATCACATAAATTCGGTTTACCCCTCACACACTTCAGATTCATTCTTTTAAAAGCTTCATTATAAAACCATAATGATGACCAATCTATGATTTAACCATATACAATATAACACTGATCATATTATGGTCTACCATATATTTCATAATATACAACAATTTTCTCAAACCTATCCACAAATGGTACATCGTAATGCACCCGGCAAATTGACATGGCGAAACGTAATGCTTTATGCAACACTAGATGACGGCCTAATAGCAATCGCATTACTAGAATAACGCAACGAGTGCTATTTCAATGAACGTTATAAATAACGGTTATTTCATATCACTATTATACCAATTTGAAAAGTATATGAATATTATTGCTAGAGTAGGTGATTATTAGACGATTTATTTTTATAGTTACACGTTTAATAATTATAAAATGATTTTTATACAATGGTGATCTATTTTTATTTTATGTATTACTAGCGAGTGCATTATGTAATATTTAATGTTACATAATATAGTAAACAAGAATAAACTTATCAATTCATACGTAATACATAATTATTTGTACATGAAAGTTAATGATGCTTTGTCTGTTCATCTTCTATACGTCCGCGCAACATGACGAATTCATACAACCGATTGTGTGAACACTTTATATAATGCAGACGGAGTCACACATATTTGACTCGACGCAGATCGAACCACCTACCTCTCGTCTAACATCAAGCCTCACTTTGAATGATTAAAGCAGTCATTAACACTTAGTTTAAAAAAACGTTATAGGTCACTTCAAGTAAAGGGGGAAAGGGGGGAAAATACTTAGGAGGAAAGGCACTCTCTCCCACTAAACGTATCTCACAGACAGTAAAGCTGTCATTTCGCGTAGTTTGTCTGTGAGACAGTCGAACCCCGGTCGCACACCCGTCTTATGGGCTGTCGCGTGTCAAAATGTGGTTTACTTGGGAATAGAACCCGAACATACAATATTAATGTGTGTCAGATGTTGAAGTAGGTTTATCAAGCATGGATGTTTGCCGTTTGGAGCGAGCGGCAGACACGCTTGTTTTAATGCCAGGGACTCTGCGCGGAATATTCGTGACTGGATCGAACCAACGTACCATTGCAACAAAGTTTGCAATTTTATCAAGAATTGATAAGCTATACTGCTCATCTACAAACCCTAGTATATGAATATTGAAGATGTAATATAGAATTATATCAATCGACATATTAATGCCCTCCTGTTTAAAACAGGATGTATTGAATAAGAAAAGTGGTCGCTTTGCATGACTCACTACTCAACTCGTGCTCAGATGTTATGCTAAGAAAAGCTTTTCATAGTTTTGGCAAAGCTGGACATAGGACATTGTTATGACGCGGCCGGATATTTAAACGAGTCATGCACTTGATCATAACGTGTGAGCTCAACAGGCCATTTGATGATTGTTCAATAAATATTTTCATACGAGTACGAGATGATCCCTTCCATCATAAGGTTACAATTTGTGACTTCTTACGCAAGTTGATCAATTCGTTTTACTCCTTATGTCTTGCTGCCCATATGAATGCAAAAAAATCGTCTAATAATATAGTCAAAAGCCTATAGTGTTAATATAAATAATTATATGTACTTCTTGTTATATGACATCTAGTTGTTTCCTAAAAAAACTTGTATTATTTAAGTGGGAATTAGCCAATAATGGGAAAATAATAAATAAACAGTTCCAGTGTAACTAGTTATGTATTTACCGTACTAGTAATAAAAATAGCATAAGATGTTAATGGTTGAAATTGTGCACAGACCCACGTGAACCCTGCGCTCGGCGCACCGATTCTCTATGTGCTGATCTTTGAGATGCCAACACGCTTGCCGTACTATAGTGATAATAGTTTCGATAATGGTTTCTTAGATTCACGCGAATGTTACGCATTGAAATAAAACTATTTTTTACGGATTTGATCGCGATCTGGTTTAATTTTGACGGCGCGGACTGCCCCGGACCACTAAAGCTGTAAAGCAATTGAAACGTCGCGTCGGGAAGTTAAAAAATGTAAAAAAAAAACAAATCGCGATAAAATCCGTAAAATTCGTTTTATTTCAATGTACTTCAGTGATACTAATGTTTATGAAAATAAGTGACCATCCTGGTCATATACTGTAAATATCGATTCATCACCACCTATGGCCTACACTAACCATGTTTCAAATTGTACGTATACTCCTTGATTTCTCAATTGTTATGATGGTATATTTATGTCAATAGAAGCGTCTTACAATACAGTATTGGGTTTCTAAATTATTTAAAGAAAGCCTTTATAAAACTACTCGTTAGCTTCGTTACATAAATCAACATCGTGGTACGCACCTGCCTTTAACAGCCTCTTATAATCAAGAGTACTTGATGACGTCTTTTATCTGTACACGAAGGCGAGGGACAAACGTTATACCTATTATATACGGTTCTATTTATATACTGCCTCGGTGCCGTAGTTGTGCTACGGTACGACTACAAAGCTGAGGTCTCGGGTTCGAATCCCGGGTCGGGCAAAGTGATATTGGGTTTTTCTATTCATTATCAGCCCGGAGTCAGGAATTTGTGCCCGATATGGCGATAGGCTCGCCCCCTATCACTTCATGGGACGGAACATACAAGGCGAAATGTGGGTGTCCTTGTGGCGCCTCTGCATACCCCTTCTGGGATAAAGGCGTGAGTTGATGTATATATATGTATGTCTATTTATATAGTCGCACTAAAAAGTGAGTACTCTATACTTTTATACACCTCACGCTAGATGGGTATTTCGTGCCGGTGGACACTGATAGTATTGACATCCTCCGTGGCGCAGTTGGTTAGACGCCGGCTGTGTAACGAGAGACCGCGAGTTCGATCCCCTCACCGAGATGAATATTTGTGTGATCCACGGGTATTCGTTTCGAGTCTGTGTGTTTGTGAGACCGAAAAGTCACTCGCATTTGCTGATACTCACGAGACGAGACTCGATCTTAGTGTGGGGTCAGGACTGTGTATGTGACTGTTGGCTTGATTATTATTTGGATACACTCAGTATAAACTCGAAAGGTGACACTAATGTCACTACATGGCCTTATCCGCTGTGTACGGTGGTCGCTATCCGAGATACCTTCATCCTACCACCAGCCTAATAATATAAATCTTTTTACTTTCAAACAACATTATTCATAGAGAAAACAATGACAACATGTCTCTAGAAGCTTTACCTTTGACACAATATATTAATACAATACGGAAGTACAACGCATTCACCTCGCTAGACACTTCGCCAGTGTAATTAACATCTCATGTATATTAATACTATTATGCATTATTCATAATTATGTAGGAATTTGTACATTATTTCAATATATCCACAACACAATTCGTCACAATTTCCCTATAAATTAAGAGCAATAAACATTATTTTATATTTATTATTTAAAAAGTAGGTAATGCTATTTTGTAAACCCGTATTGGATTTAATTACATAAAAAGAATAATTATATTCAACAAGGAATTTAACAGGCCATTATAATGTGTACGATGTATGTAAAAGTTATAAATTATTGATGTTATTTTAAACATTAAACACTACTTCGTAGTTCCCATTATTTTAGTGGAACTTCAGTTATTGTAAATCATTCACATACATATTATGTCTTTAATTGTTTATGTTTATTACGAAACATGAATATGATATCGTTATGAGCTATGGATAATACGTTATATTTATGGAGGACATCAGTTTTTGATAGCACCAGTTAGCTACCTTAATAGGTAGTTTACCTTAGTTACCTTAATAGCTCTCTTGTCTTGGTAGTGTTAATAAAAAAAACTTGGAAAATATGAGTGCTTACGTAGACTTTGGAATGAAGTTATAGGCTTGGATTTACTATGCCTTCGATGACACACTTACTCAACGTAGATCCCTATCCTGTCCTTTGGAAGGTCCATCTCCTGCTCTTTTTTGTTATTGTGGCTTTTATTTAATTGCTTTTTCATGACTCGCTTAAATGATCCATGATTGTGCTAGGTGAGATCAACCGAACCTCGTGTTTCGGATCGGAGGGGTGGTGAGCTCAAAATCTGGGAGTCCATAAACTAGCACGAGTGATATTTTGTTAATACGAGGAGAGAATACGTTAACAATTTTTCGGAGCCCATGTTAGTCGGTGGTCAGTACAACGTGCTATTCTATCCTCTTCCCCATCATATCTCCCTACATCCATAAATCTAATAATGCTTATAACATTTTCCAAGTCAAAACTGATGTTTATTGGCAACGCGACTCCTTTACTATCAGTTGAGCTTCTACTGTTACCAATGTTATGTTATATTCTGTCCCGCCCTCACACCCGCCACTGCAACTCCTGTAAGCCAGGATCAACAGTGGCACGCATTTTATTGACACTGAGCATTGAAGCTCAGCGAGTCTCCGGAAATGTCTAACTTGCCTTTAACCCGCCACGAAATCAATCACAAAGCTAAATTAATAGGAGGAGTTGGATGCTATGGTATACAAAAATAATCATTTTTAGCGAATAGTGGCGTAATTATAATTTAATATGTGGTGAAAACGCCGGATCGTTGTAGGTCGGTGCCCATCAATCAAGCAACCGGAACTAGCTACGTTCAGATAAAAACAAACACGAAGTAATGCGTGTTGCAAAATCTATACGAAAGCGCGCAAGCCAGTTACAGATATACGGTGCGTCTCAACGGTCCAAGGTATAAGCGTTGACCGGGTAGTTAGCTTCCACTTATAATTTTCGGCCCTTGAAAATCACGATATGAGTAAACTCTTTTTTTTTTAAACTGGCACCGCAAAGTGACTGCATTGCACCTGATGGTAAGTGCTAATGCCGTCCAGACAGAGTATCGAATTGTATCAGACGGTAGTCTCATACCATTCGATACAATCATGCCGGCCCGCTGAGATGCCTCTTCACGCTACGGCTCTTGAAAACAATACAAATTTATCTTGTATGATGTCACTGAAATTTGTCTTAACGAAAAAGTTTACTACGCCAACTAGGTAGGTAATCAATAACCAACGACCTAGCAAAAACGCCCCTTTACGGCCTTACCCCGGAATATTGGAAGGGGAGTTTAATGCTCTTTCCCTCATTAAAACATTTAATCATCCGTTCATAGTTTTTCTATTTCTTGCATGGTTATCTGGTAGAAGTCACTCGTAGCGATGGTTCGGTTCAGTGTACTTTTGACCTGAACCTTGTTTATAGTGTCACTAATTTGGTTGGTGTAGATTCAGTGAGGTAGACGCTTTGTATATTTGTTTGCTTCGTCTTCTCTCATTCATCTTCTCTACATGACCAATAAAGACATAATTATTATTATAACAAAGGACACGGTCCCCTAACTTGTAACGTCATTTCAGTTAGTCATCCCCGCCTCCTCTTAAGACATGCGGCGCCGGTGTACCGAGGTGAACGGAAGACGCGCTGTTGTGCAAGCTATCATCGACTCCCTTCACACTGCTCCCATTCCGAAGCCGCTCTCTTGTGTAACACCTACTTACTTAACCTGTCTGTATCTGTATCAGCCCATATACGTCCCAAGGCACGGGCCTCCTCTACAATCGTGAGTACGATTGAGACGGGTTAAGCCATATAGTCTACCACGCTGGCCTAGTGCGGGTTAGCGGACTTTTCATACTATAGAAATTCTTATAAATCGCTATGGTATGCAGGTTTCCTCACGATGTTTTCCTTCACCGTTATAATACGTGGTAATTAATACTCAAGCTGATTGCCGCAATTGTTTCATAAAGTTATATACATTCATATTTACATACATAAGCTTACGCTTGTCTTCCCGAGGTAGATTGTGGTGTTGTTACCTGTGCCATCCATATCGTCCATCTCATTTGTACACTCAAATGTGATCATATAAGCCTAATACAATGCCATGCAAAAATTCCAGTCCCAGGAAACACATACTAAATTGTTCACATACAAAACATATAAGAAACTAAAGGGCCCGAACAGGAAATCGAATCCAAGAATTCACAATTAAACGCTCTTATATACAGGTTACCTCGAAACCGATAAGCCACTAACCAAATTAATTCAATTTACTCTAAAAGTTATTTACCAAAGATAATTGGTCTTAATATTTTACATTCGATTCGTGATAAAATGCCAATAAACTACGTTGGGTAACATAGAAAGTGGTCTCGCTGTGTACTGGCAATAAATACTCGCAGATCAAGGGATTATGGCAAGCAAGCTCTGAACCCACGAACTTCCGCGTCTCGACCGGCTCTTAACTGCCGTGCATTGTCTACTACAATGACGTACGAAAAACGAATAGAATGGAAGTTTAGCGCTAAATATGTGACGTAATCCGGTAATTTCATCGCGTTTTTTTTGGCTTTTAAGGAAGTTTTTGTGGGGATTTTACCTGTCCTTTTGTGAGATATTGAAAAATACGCATTTAAAATTAACACCTACGTTAAGGAACTATTAGATTTTTGTGTTATAGGTACTCTTCGATCGTTTTGGTAACAAATAATAATATATGTTGATTAACCAATCCTGGTAATATCGAATTGTAATATATCTTAAAGTTCTCCACATAAATTACAAAGAAGAAGTTTACCCACACTTCTCCAGAACCACAATCTCACATAATCAATGTAGAATGAGAACTGTTTGGCGTGTTTCGTTCGGGCAGTGGTATTATCGGGTGCATGAGCTTAAATCTGTATTCATCGAAGCGAATCTAGACGTTTCCTTATACTAATCACAATAAATCAATCCACGAGGCACTTATTGTAGGTATCGTAGAACAGACTGCCTATCCAAATGTCAAGGTTAAATGGATGACACCACAAAACCAGATTTAAAGAGAATTTTATAGATTAGCGAGTATACAATACAACGAACTATATATTTTAAGACATAATAAAAAAGTTTGTTAAGTTATTACGTTACGAATGCATAAAGAAAAATGCGAAAATGTGTGTAAAACATCTATATTCCACATTCGTACAAATAAATTGGACAATGTTGGACATCTTAGAACGATTTTATTTTAGGCATACAAACCATTAACTGCATATTGGGTTATAATACTAGATCTAGATCAGCCCATATACGTCCCACTGCAGGGCACGGGCCTACTCTACAATCGAGGGAATCGATTGAGAGTGGTTAGGCCTTATAGTCCACCACGCTGGCCTAGTGCGGGTTAGCGGACTTACATACCGTAGAAATTCTTTAAAATCGCTACGGTATGCAGGTTTCCTCACGATGTTTTCCTTCACCGTTAAAGTGCGTGGTTATAATACAAATAACAAAAAAAACTAATCATCATCAGTCCGTTGCAGTCCACTGCTGGACCTAGGCATCTCCCAAAGTACGTCACAGAGTCCGATCTGCTGCATTATACATCATCACATCCAGGTGATAATACAAAAAATATATTATTGTGTAGTATTTGTTTCGGCCACGGAGGTTTGTGAGACAGAAAAGTCTCTCGGAGTTTCTGATACCTTTGACACAAGACTCAAGCTTAGTGTGGAGTCAGGACTATATTTGTGACTGTTGGGTAGGTACCTATATTATTTATGGGTGCAATCCTTTCTGAGGAACAACTTCATCCATTAGAAAAATCAAATCAAAATTCGTTCTCGAAATATTCACAATCTAACGAACATACGTAGGGCAAATTAAGAACAGTCTTTTATAATCAATAAAAAAAAATTACTGCTTTCATTAAAGCAATAATTTAATACAGACGGTAGTTTATCTCGAGTTCACTTATTGACTCATCATGTGATGCGTAAAGTATAATTCTGTAGTTAGTAATAACTCATAGATAACAAAGTGCACCAGTGATCTGCTAATGATGTAACTGAAAGTTCATACGAATACAGGTCAAGGACTTTGACGATCCAGTTATAGATGCGCGTACAGTTGTTTCAAAACGGTTAATTGCTTCGCTAGAATTGCGGTAGTAAATAAGTATGTATATTTGTTTGTCAACAACCTGGCAAGATGCCGGATGATACTCATTTGATACTTTTTTAAACTTTGCTACGTTACTGTTCATCGTAATGACCTACCACAATGCTGAAAGATTTCCTAGCGTTCATATTAACGTAATATAATATGCACATTACAATAAACTTTAAAACTAAATACATAGAAATTATTTCTATTCTAATTATGTATTTCAATCCATAGCTTACTATAGCATATCTCGGATGTTAATGTGGATGGCAAACCTAAATCTGGATTATGCGATGACGAAACCAACGATCTGGTTAAATTGGGCTTTAAATAAATTTTCGTGTAATATATTTTAACTGACAAAAATGTTATGTTTATTCCAGAATAATAACATATCTGTTTCATTACATATATTGAGAAGATGTGTTCACACCACTCTTACCGTATGTTTAGGGAACTATTACTTATTGAAATAAAACTATTTTTACGGATTTTGTCGCGAAATTGGGTATGATTCTACATTTTTAACTTCCCGACGTTTCGATTGCTTTCCAGCTTTCATGGTCACGAGGCGGACTCCGACTAAACCAAACCCTCGATAAAATCCGTAAAAATTTGTTTTTATTCAATATGTAACAGTCGCGTAAATCTAAGAAACCATTATGAACTATTACTTTTCATATTAATCGACCTCTAAATAATGATAACTATTGTATACCCTATGTTTATGATCAAAAAAATTAATACTCAAAATAATCACACATATTATTTTGAGTGACTTGCGTAGGGTCAACTTTGACCCCTTACTAATCATGACTCAGAACCAAATATCTAGAGACTGTTAGTCTTATACCGTAGGAATCAGAAACTACGAGAGACTTCGAATATATAATTTTCATCTATATGCCCATATACGTCCCACTGCAGGGCACGGGCCTACTCTACAATCGAGAGAATCGATTGAGAGTGGTTAGGCCATATAGTTCACCACGTTGGCCTAGTGCGGGTTGGCGGACTTACATACCGTAGAAATTCTTAATTCAATAATTTTCATAATCATTGATAGTTCAAATGTTTGTGGATCACACAAACGTCAGTCATAGATCGGCTATCGGTCCGCTACAATTTTCTTTACGATAATTGAGATCAGAGGCTTGCAAATGGACATTAACTGATTTTGCAAGTATGTTAATTTATAAAATAAATATTAGAAAAGTAAAATGGTCTAGACAGCGACCAGGTCGTCAACGACATTAATATCAGGTGACATTTCGGGCTAATGTTCTTGTAGTAACCGATTTATCGCTGTTTTTATACCTTGTGTGATATAATCTGTATGAATAAGATATTATAGTGATATTTTTAAAATTTGAAAGCAACTTGCAATCACCTCTTTACTCTACAGACAATGGAAATTTACTTGGAACCATCGATATCAATGTTACACTAGATAAGATGTCCAGTACGCAAAATGGGGTAGACGTGTTCTCGAGTGGAGACCGCGCCTCGGCAAACGTAGTGTAGGACGCCCTCCAGCCAGGTGGAGCGACGATATTCGTGGGGTGGCTGGTAGCGGTTGGCGACGATGGGCTGAAGATCGAGCCCAGTGGCGTGCTATGGGAGAGGCCTATGTCCAGCAGTGGACGCAGAAGGGCTGATGATGAACGCAAAATGTGTCCCACCTACTTGCGGTGCATGCACCACACATGAATCAGTCTGCTTCGTGACAGTGACAGTGCAGTACGCTTTATCGGATACGTTTAAAACTAATTTATTTTGATGTTTCACCGTCAAACCGAACAGCAAATCGTCTCAAGTTACAATATTATTATAAAATACTTGGAACCAAAGAGAATATAAAACACTACGTTACTTGGAACCATATCCAATGTTGAATTTTGCGTACAAGCTAATGAAATTTGTCTTGGATAAATAGGATCTGCAAAGACATGGGTAATTTCCCTAAAGGGTTAACCTGAAAACAGGCGGATAAAATCATGGAATTTATTTTTGTACTGAAAACAAATTATTCTGTAACAATAAAAATGTTGGTGTCTTCCACCCAGGGAAATTAATCAGAATAGAAAAAATCGTTTATAATTAATTTTCTTTGAATACAATTCATTTAGCATCCGCCAAACACATTCCTTAAAGTTTACGTGTATTCACCAATATTTATTTAGGGTACAGTTACTAGCTTAAAAGCGAAATATTAATATTTTTATCAAAGTGATATTTTTGTTAACTATCTTTTACAACTTTTAGCTTCCGCTCTATCATCTGTATCATCGTTCCCTCACTACTGAGTATCGCGACCACATGTGATGTTCCTCCAACGTGTTCGGTCCTGGGTGGCATGGACCGCTCTATCATAGGTATCCTGAATTTTAGGAATAAGCAATTGCCTTATATTTCTCGGCCTTATATTTGCAAAAAGCAACCGTAATTACGTTGTCGTGTGAAAACAATAATAAACACACTTTCGTGTTAAGTCAATATTCGCATGTTTTAGGAAGGCGCTGGGAAACTTGTTTCTATAATAGTAGATAATTTTTGAACGCATAGCATGTGAATAAAATTGTGTAAAAAATAAAAAATAAACTTATAAAATATTTAGTAAGTGAGCCAAGATTAGAGAAGTTAGCCAAGATGAGGCTTTTATTTTACAATGTTATTTCACACTGGAAAAGCATAGCTCCGCACTAAGTTTAGCTCAGCAACGTGAAAGCGTTCATGAACACAATTCGTGTGTGTCGTAGAAATCCATGCATACAACGAAACGCAAACTTTAAGGGTAGCTCACTAATTGCAGCATGCCTTAAGTTACTTCTTCATCATAATTTCATTTATGATCTAGTTTTGTTCTACCCTCACCAAATAATTGAATGAAGTCGTGATTTGTTCCAGGATCCAACCCGGGTGGTTTGTCCCGTGATAGACGTGATTAGCATGGACACGTTCCAATACATAGGAGCATCGGCGGACCTGCGCGGAGGCTTCGACTGGAACCTGGTCTTCAAGGTAAACCACCACTTACCACTTAATATCAACTTTTGGAATTCAACAATGAATTATTGATCAACATAGACCAACATTCACTTTCAATTTGACGACCTCCGAGCTCCAACGACCGACATAACTCAATGAATTAGTACTCTCTAAAAGGAGTTGAACGTATGATCTTAGATGTTTTTAAAAATCTATTGAATACCAATTGCAACCATGGGTATGAGACACTGTATTTCGTTTTAATATTTTGTTTTATTTCCCTTTAAACTTTATATATGTTCATATACAGGCGGATTTAATGCCACGGACATTTTCTATCAGTCAACCTTTGTAAAATGCAATATTAAAATGTATAAATATATTATCTTTCGTACGACTATTTCGTACGCGGCCGGTTTTAAAATCATATCAAAAATAATAAGTGACTGCTTTTTATTAACTTTATGACAAAATATACACAATTGATGTTTTGTTCATACCTTTACTTTCACCCTATTATAAACTGTTTATTGTTTAGCTGAATCCGGAAAACGACCAGATGGCTTACCATGAACATCTACAAAGCATGCATGTATCGTAGGCGAGTTGCTAGCCTCCCAAAATTGGAGGGGAAGGAAATCCCACTTAGTAGGCAGGAACCTACTTCTTTATTGATTCGTAACTACTTGCTCGGCGTTGGTCATTGCTCAGCCTAGCCGAAATCGATGTCATATCAATATCATAATAATTCATCATTAGCAACCCATACCAGTTTAGCGAAATCGAGACCCCGTGGATTGTATTCAATGGGGTGCAGTTCAAAAGATCGATGTATGTTTGGCAGCCTCTGAATTGATAAGATGCTGGTTCGATCCCCACACCGAGACAAATGTTTGTGTGCACCACAAATATATCTGTCGACTTTGTTGTTTTTGAGACTGAAAAATATCACTGATACTCGTGACACAAAATACACAAGACACAAAAGACTTGTATCTTGTTGTGGGGTCCAGCCAGGGTCAGGATGTGTGTGAATCTTAGGTGTATATATGTTGTTATCTAATAGACTCCAGGCATAAGGATTAGGATACAATGAAATATTGCTATAATTTCAGTGGGAGTATCTATCCCACGCTGAACGCGGCGCGCGGCTGAGCGACCCGACGCAGGTGATCCGGACTCCGATGATCGCAGGTGGCCTGTTCAGCATGGACAGGAAGTACTTCAACAAGCTGGGCAAGTACGACATGAGGATGGACGTGTGGGGCGGCGAGAACCTCGAAATATCATTTAGGTGAGAAATTAAATGTAACATTTCTAGTTTAAGCCAAATCATTCGGTGACATAAGTATAATGTCAAGTTGATTCGACGGGCAGATGAGGGAGAATCATGATTAATGTAATTGTATTATAATTTACAAGGTTTCTTTGATATGAAAATCTATTAATCAGAATATACTGTGACAAATATTGCAATACAATTTTGACTTTCACGAAAGCTAGTGTCATGCTATCTTTCTAATGACTTCTACATGGGGACCTACATTTTAAATAAGAGTAATGTAACAAACCCGTTGAATCGTTCCATAATTTAAAATTGTGATATAATGTGAAAATTAACCCACGCAATGTCGATCCCATCGATGCCACTATCGTACAATTCCAGCAATTCGTCAAAAGTTGTTTACTTTAAGTTTGTACGAAACTTGTTGCACTCCGTCTTTCAGAGTTTGGCAATGTGGCGGTTCCTTGGAAATCGTGCCGTGTTCCCGAGTAGGACACGTGTTTAGGAAACGCCATCCCTACACGTTCCCGGGAGGATCGGGAGCCGTGTTCGCCAGGAACACCAGGAGAGCGGCTGAAGTGTGGATGGATGACTACAAAGAACTGTACTATCGATCACAACCGCTGGCCAAACAAGTGGACTTTGGAGAGTAAGTAAAAACTGTTGAACATGACGTTACGAAACATGACGTTAATGATGCGATTATGACGAGAGCAGCTAATTTTACATATTCTATATTGTACTAAACCTATTCAGATTTGACTTAGGCCCAAGCACTGCTCCACAAAAGCCTTGTTATAATTTTACCATTAAAAACACCAATAGTAATCCAACAGGGACAACAGGCTTAGTAGTTACGCCTTTTCCATCATTTTAATAAAATTCTCATGGGTTTATTGTAGTACCTGAAATTTTATTTCGTCATCTTTTATAATGAAGTGACTTAAAATTCCTGGTAATCCAACAGGCGTAATAGTTACACCTTTAATACCATTGAAATAAAATTCTCATGGGGTTATTCCTGAAAATTTATTTCATCGTCTATTAGAATGAAATGACTTTCAAATGCCAATAATTCCATAATTCTTATTAACAGTTACTCTAAAATTGGTGTATAATATCAACCCTCTTCCCTTACAGCATATCAGAACGAGTGACTCTTCGCGAGAAGTTGCACTGCAAGCCGTTCCGCTGGTACTTGGAGCATGTGTATCCTGAACTGCAAGTCCCTGCTCTAGCCGGATCGTCCCACGCCATACGACAAGGAGTCAGGTGCCTGGACACCATGGGACATCTGGTCGACGGAACCCTGGGTAAATATACCTTCGATTTTAGAGTTATTTTTTACTTCTTGCTTATTCCAACCTTCCATCTTGGAGTTAGACTTTACACCTATTTACCAAAATACAAAATGTACTGTATAAAATATCAAAAACACATCAAGGTGATGGTTTGAATCTTTTTGTATCATTCGACGTCCGAGTATAGAAGCTGAATCTAATACAAGAATTACCTCCTGAATTTCAAGTTTATGAAGTATTGTTCATTCTATATTATATTTCCTGCAACAGTTTAGTATTATAACAAAACTTCTCCATCCAGGCATGTACCCTTGCCACAACACGGGTGGGAACCAAGAGTGGAGGTTCGAGAATGGTCTGATCCGCCACCACAGCCTCTGCATCTCCTTATCTCCTGATGATAGAGTGACCGCTGTACTAGCGGCCTGCGATCCCAACGATGATGCCCAGCTGTGGAGACGTAAAGGCCTCCTCATTAGGCACGCTAAGCTAGACGCCTGTCTAGACTCAGACAGACCTGCGCTGTACCTAGAACAGTGTGACGAGCAGAAACAAAGCCAGCAGTTCACGTTTTAAAGGCAGTATTAAGATTGTGATTCGTCTAGCAATAATGCTTTGAGGTGATTTGGTGCGGACGGATAATTACGAGTCGGAAGTTTTTGTGGAAATTAACTAATTACACCTTTTATAAATCATAAAACAGAATGTCATTTCTATTAAATGTTCCATAAAAAACATCGCTGGTTTTGAAAACGTTTTATAAAAGAAGTAAACAAATACATGTGTTTCTACAATGGCTTTCAACAAGCGTAATTCCAATGTAAGATGGGCGTGCGTCATCGAATTTTGACATTTATATCTAAGAGCTATAGAGAGAGAATTTATTGTAAAATGAAATATCCACGATATAGTGCATGTAACACTGCCTCAGTCTTATTAAGTAAACTTGAGCAAAAATATTTGCTGCCACATTTTGGTTATAAAATATTTTAATAGATATCGATAAATAATTAACAGAATTATTAAAATGCACATTGCTTAAAGGTAGCGTACTTACATTTAGTATGTTAAATTACTATTTTGCACTCAAATACAAACTGTAGTTATTGATCTGAAAACAAATTTTCAATATACTGACGAAAGCAATTAATTCATTATGAATAATTAGTCAACTATTAATGTTGAATTCATTATTAATAACGAAAATAAATTTTTGTCCATTAGTCACAGTATTTGAAGTGCTCAATTTTTTATCATTAATTGGCACCAAAATTCTTTCTTTTCGCTGGTGCCAAATACATTTGTAAATAATTTTCATTAATTTAGTAATAAGTATTACGACATTCCTATTTCTATCACTAATCATTCTGCTATATATAATATTTTTTTTTGTATATTTTACTTTTAAAGTAAATATTTTTTATAAGTTCATGTTTATTTAAACAAGTTGCTGCGTTCTAAGAATAATCACACAGTTATATTGTTTGTTAAAATCTTTAAAATATGATTAATTATATTGAAATGTATTGTTTTCAATTGATGAACGTAACTCGACGGTACAAAATTGATTAAAAATATCCTTGCCAAATATAGTAAGCATTCCTGTTCTATAATACAACAATAATATAATAAAATCTTTATTTAAATAACAAATACATAACTGGCATTTTTGGTGTTATGACATTCTCATCCTCATAAGGAAGTTGAGTTCCGGGTTAATCCTATATATCCGAAAACAATCAGGCCGACATAATTATATCGATCGGCGAAAGCCAACCATCTCGCATCGGTGCATGCTCTATCTACCCTGCATTTACCATCAAGCGCAATGTATAAAAAACTTTCTTTAAGTAAGATTATTCTTACGACGCAGCGATTCATACAAATAATATAGTTACCATTAAATACAATAAGTGCCGGGATCGTGGAATGTGTATATAATAGGTATATTGCATAGTCTGTGTGGGAATGTATATTGTAAATGTATATATATGTATATTGGATATGTTCCGTCGTTTGTACACAAATTAATGCATATCTCCAGTGTGTTTAAAATATTTTATTGGGTTTTGAAAAATATTTTTTGTTTAATTTTGAACTGATGCAAATAAAAAAGGTATCTTCATTGTCATGCAGAGACAAGCTCTCGCCGTTGAATTGCAGTGCATTTACCATAAATTGTATTCACTTTATCGCGTCATTATCAACAATCATCAATAAAATATTTACCTTGATTTAAGAAGTGTGTAATGTGTATTGGCTTATTCAATTTGTTTTTTAAATTCAATTTCAAATATTAATACATTAGGTCTCAAAACACGTTGCACAATATTTGCAAGTTATGATCAGTGCGGTACAGTCAAATTATTTTAAACTGTATTTTATCGTTTCCCAAGTCTCAGATTTTCTTGAAAAGTATGATATCTTTAGTACGGAGCGAGCAATGAATGGATGCGCACATCAATGGAAACATAATTTTTACCGTAAAATTACTACATAAATGTAATCTTCCAGTTTTGACTAGAACAGAACTTATTTTTTATAAAAATTGACATTTCGACTAAAAACGCGAATGTCTCTAAAAATCATATATGACTATAGTAATAATTTTCGCTCGTGTAAATTTGTCTCATCTGCGTATCGTGATATTAACATGCATCTTGTAATTACGTGTTTAGTTTAAGTGCTTGCCTTACAGTACAAGTATACAATATTTTGATAAAATATTAAAGGGCCCTACAAATGTAGAATACATCAATCACAAAAGGGAAGCCGATAGGAATCGGGTTATTTGGACGATTTATCACTCATAGAGGCAAAGCCGTCTTAAGAAAGGCCCTAACATTTTTTATGTGTACATTGACGCTTGTATATAAAATAATAATAAACAAATTGTTCTCATCTGTGGGCAGGGGCCCCCCAGTACCAGCTCCTTCCATTTGATCGCATTCAACGAAGAGCGGCTCGGATCATCAGCAATCGTGTCCTTTCCGATTCACTTGACCCACTGGCACTTCGAAGAGACGTTGCATCTCTCTGTGTTTTATATCGAATATACCATGGGGAGTGTTCCGAGGAATTATTCGGATTACTACCAGCCGCGGAATTCCATCAACGCACTACACGCAGGAAGTCAAAATTCCATCCCCACCATCTGGATGGATGGCGCTCCTCAACTGTGAGATTTATGCGGAATTTTCTTCCCCGCACAACCTCATTGTGGAACGATCTCTCTTCCGTGGTGTTTCCAGGCCGATACGACCTAGGGACCTTCAAGAAAAGAGCCTACACTTTCCTCAAAGGCCGGCAACGTACCGACGACAGCTCTGTTGTCGTAGGTGTTTATGGGCGGCGGTGACTACTCTCCATCAGGTAGCCCGTCTGCTCGTTTGCCTCCTTTTTCTATAAAAAAAAAAAAAAAAATACAGCCAACAGTGACATAAATATTTCTGATTCTTAAGTTATGTATCCAGTTTAGGTAATGTCAAACAGCAAAAGGAGCTTGCCAGTTCTAAAACAGGCAGAACCAAATACCCGTTGAAAACAGGCATGATGGCATGTTATATTGAAACACTACGTTTTCTTTGCCTCATTTTATAAAACGTTATAATTACATAACTTTGAGTAGTATAAATGATCATAAACTCTGTTGGTATACTTGTAACATATTTCTTATTTATATTTTTTTTTTTTTTTTTTTTTTTTTTTTTTTTTATTGCTATGAATGACGAGACGAGCCTGCCATTCGCCTGATGGTAAGCGATACGACCGCTCATGGACAGTAGCAAAACCAAACAACACCATGAGTTACAAGGCATTGCTTGGCATTCCACTGCGCTCGCCATCCTGAGACATAAGATGTTAAGTCTCGATATGTCCAGTAGTTACTCTGGCTACAATGTCCTTCAAACCGGAACACAACAGTGCATTTACACTGCTGTTTGGCGGGAGAAATAGACATTGCGGTGGTACCTACCCAGGCGGCCTCTCACATATGAGAGACCTACCACCAGTAAAACCACCAGTATATGTACTCTTACGGCCTATATATAGACAGATTTAAAACCCTTTTTTGCTATCGAATGTTTTGTCTTCTTCGCTCAAACTGAACTCCAAAGTCGTACGACAGGGACAAAACATTCGATAACTAAAATAGGTTTTAAATCTGTCTATGAATAAGGCCGTAAGTATTTCGTATGTGTTAAGGTTCAAAATTGTTCTTGTAATAAGCAATGTTTATGTGTCCAAAAAAAATTATGTAATCCGTATATTATAATTTCAGTAAAACATTGCTTAGAAATTGTAATTATTATCCTTTCGAATATTTTCTTCCTAAAATATATCGTAAATTTTATTGTTAATACTCGTTATTTTAAGATTATTCTTTTATTTACAATGGTTATTATAATTTTGCGAAAGGTATTAATTTATTGTAGATACGTTTTTTTATACTTTTCGTAATTTTATTTTTGTTGCTTCTATTATTTATTGTATTATTGAGTCCAATTTAAAATTAAATTATTATATTGTTTTCGTATTTGAATTTTTATATTTTCTTATTTGTTGATCAGTTTTGTTGATTAACTCTTTATCGCTAGTGGCGTGTGAAAACCTCGTCGTAACTTTACACTTCCAATTCCACAAATTAAAATATTATGACAAATAGGCAGCAATAAAAGGCAGGTCTTGTTTATTAACTTATACTTGAAAAATGTGTCCATTTATTGCATTATAGTTACAGGAATTATTTAAATATTAAATATTTTCCGGCCACGCGTCACCCGCGATACAGAGCCAACATTTATTTATAAAACAAAAGCACTATTCACATTAATTATCGTTTATGATCAATATTACGTATGGTATATAAATCGAAATATTATAATGTTTGCCTAATATTTATAAATAAAAGCTTATTGCATTGGAAAATATATTTTAAAGTCTGTTTTTAACTTTGTTAATATTTTTGCTTATTTATAATATAATTTATGAAAAATATCACGTACATTCCGATACTGTAATATTATAGTCTTATAGATTGTAAATAACTGACAGTTCTTTGGATCTGTATTTTGTAAACTTATACTTTTTTTTTTACTAATTTAGTACAGCTTTTCGAGCCACACCTTGGACAGATCTAGTAGTGTTGTACTTATGAGAAACTTATGAATATAATAATAGTTGAATTTTAAACAGGCATTGTTAAGCCGGGGTTACTATGGAACAACATCGTGTCGTATTGTGGGATGTCAATATCACATTCTATTCTATTCGTGGGATAAAACATGTCATCGCTTTTAATTTGTGGTGGCCTTTCTATATTCAAAATATATTAATTTGTTTTGGATACAACGGTTCAAATGAGTTTGTAATACGAATAGAACAGACCATGGATTAGTCCAGCCAAAAAGTAAAAAATGGCATACAACCGATAAAGAGAGACAAAACGATCTCGTCTCCAAGAATAATAATTGCATGGTATTAACACAATCCTAGTAGAGTGGTGAATTTTATTACACGAATGCTTCGCCGTTTATGCGTAGAAAACCTTGCGATTGGTTATCAACTATAAAGAAAGTACAATACGACACAATATTGCGTACATTATTTGGTATCCCACAATAAAACATGATGTCGCTTCATTGTAAACCCCGCTTTAGATATATGCACGGTAGGCAAATGCACCACACAAGTACCTAGGTTGTAAAAGATGTTTGATGGTACACTTTGATCAAGAATTAATAAGATTTTTCAGGTGTAGCATAGGGTCCTTTTGAACATCCTAATGAGTAATTTTAGCACGTTGTAGATAGAAATTAAAAAAAATATTCTATACTTATTATTTGATGACGTCGCAACATCCAACTTCATACAATAATTTAGTGAAAAACTGAGTTTAGTGAGTTAAGGAATTTGGTTTGAATTCCAATATAATTTAATACATTGATAATGCTTTAGAATAAAACTAATTCAAGATACGACAATTTGAAACCGACTCTATGCTATGCCTGATAAATATTATTTTTGTTTGTCAAAGTGTTCATGGTACTGAGCGGCATTAACTGCCCTAGTCAACGCGTGTTGAATTTACAATTTCACTGAGTGATTTTATTTTAGTGAGACAAATCTTTGGTAATAAAAGACGTTTGATGAACCAACTGTTTTATTGACATCCTTAAACTTACCCCAAAAGTATATTTGAGAAGAAATAAATTGACTTTTTTATTCGTTTTCACACGACAAAATATTATTGAAACTAAATAAAATTAAAAATATTTTTATTCTAGACATTAACGGTCATCATTCAACTACTCGATTATAGTAATATTTTGCAAATCGTAGATAACAGGCGACATGCTTATCTATTACTGCCCGTGCATATTCCCTTAACGTTACATTCTTTCCTACACCGCATATTTTTATTTATTTGGTTACATAACGCTAGAAAACAATATATTGTCTTCAATATAGAAACCCGATGTGTGGAAATAAAGCATATATTTGTTTTTAATATTTCTGTTGGAATTATACCCAAAGTCACCCAAAATACTGTTTTCGTTTTGATGAGGTCATACATGTCGTTAAATAAAACTAAGCATAATTTATTTCAATTTTTTATTTTTTACATTTACATGCACAATAATATGTCTATCGGCGTAAATTGCCAACAATTTCCAATCACCTTTATTTATTAAACACATTCAGTCTTAAATAATCCTCGGCCAGCGGAATTATGCTTTTTACAAATAATGTTATTAGGTATTTCATAGACCTTTATAACTACTTAATTCTAATTAAAAACATCCGAACCCTTTATGAGTATATTAACATAATCTATGCTTATATCACACTTGTACCAATATTGCAAACTTTTGGTGGATGACTTAAAGATAAGGTTGAGTCCAAAAAACACTGATAAAGTAAAAAATATGTAAAAATCTTGATTTTCAATTCATACACACTTTTAGCAAAACATTGGATATTCAAACACCGCTGGTGATATTTCTACATCTCTAGTAAGTTAGTCTTTCTTCTACGTTTAATAAGAATCAATATTCAAGAAGCGCGATGAGGTAAATTAGCTAAATTCTTTTGATATAATAAAATAAAGAGTTAACTAAGGTTGGAACTCGTCGAGTAATCCCTAGTGATAAGGATTTATTCCAATACCAATGTCAATTACATTACATTACATTCTATTCGAAAGTCATCCACCTGTCTATTTATATCAGTCTGTACATTTGCTACTAAGTGCAGGCTTTCTTCCACACTAAACTTGTCCAATGATCAACAATCTTTCAATCCATCATCACTCTTGAAATTAAACTTGGTCAGGTTCTGATCCATAAATTACAAATATAACAAAATTGGGTAAGAGCCCACAACAGACCTTAATTAAAAACTAATAAAATTTTACGGATTAAAAAAAGGTTCAAACGTTTAACCAATAATTAATAGATTCAATATACAAAATACTAAGAAATATCACATACTAGTAATAAAAAAGGAAATGGTTACTACTCAAACTTGCATTGGTTTGCGAGGAACTTACGCTAAACGATAATAACAGTACTACAAATTAGTTTTTTTGCTATAGGAAAGAAACTAAGAACCCACCAAAGATTTTAGGAATCCCTAATTCTAAACAAGCCGAGATTTGGCATCTACCCTTTCTGTTCTACCCTATCAATAATTACTGACAAAGTGCAAAAAAATATTTTCCTACACCATTACTAAAGCTTCGTTCACTTACCAATGCTTCTTTACAAATATTAAATTTTTGACAAGATAAATACTTCTCATCTAATATAAATGCATACATAAAAGATCATATCTGTCATCCGTGGATTTCATTGCGAAATTAAGAAGAACAAAGTACATCTAGTTCTTATCACTCTACTACTAGATAACCCATAGATATCTTAATTCAAATTTCTATCAGTTGACCTTTCCCCTTACTCCACTTTATTGATATCGGTGCAATATTTACCTATTAATTTAACATTTTGTTCTAATTTTAAATATTTAAACATAACAGTATTTAAAGCAAATCACCATAACGCATAACTCGTATTAATTTACTCTACCAATATCCAACCCTCCGACCCCATGGTTCAGAGTTCATTTCCTTTTGAGATTTACAAATGTTAAGACATGATCTCCACAGACAACACTAGTAAAAATACACTACAATCACAGGATGAAACGCACAATTTAGTACATTAAATTAAAGTTTTAAATAACGGAGGCTATCCATGTGCAGAGCTCATTTTGGTCTTGACAAAGTTTCCGATGACCTTGATTGCTCTGAACGCGAAGTTAGGTGATAGTCTCTGTCGCAAGAGATAGTACCCAGCTAGATTCATGGCTAACAGCATGCCCAGCAGAATACCGAAGTCTACCCAGAATGACACTCCAGACATGCCCATTAGTTGCACGAAATAACTGCAAGGAGAAAGAAAAGTTATCAAATTAACACACCAGCTACGATGTTTATAGATTCATAACGAAAATTTCAGAATGATAGGTCTGAAGAAGAAATGTAAAATAAAAATTTCAGCAACGATCAAGAGTTTCCAAAAGTTTATTTTGTCTTACATGTTTTTGTAGGTTTTCTAAAATGATTTTCCAGATTCAAAAAAATATGATGTATGTGCTTAAAGATACTTACGCTACATTCTTATACTCGCAGTAATCTATATGATCGGGGCAGATGAGGTCCTCCCTCGGAGGTCCGTATATCGCTGCCACTAGACCCTCTATTCCATATCGGAGGAAGGAGCACGCTCTAGCCAGCTTCCACACTATTGGCAGAGGAGCGTCCCCACTCCCGATACCGTACACTGCGAGTAACATTAACGGGACACTCAGAGCTGGTCCGAGGAATACTGAGTTCTGGAAAGGTAAGAAAATATATCTGGTGTAAATTATAACTGAAGATCGCTGTAGAATTCTTTAGAGGATGGGTAAGTTCCCATGATAGAAACATTTTATCCTCTACAGCCACAAATAGTCCACTGCTGAATACATGCTTTTATACGGGATTTCTACAGTGATCTATTGGAAATGGAGTGCATGCAATGAAGTAATCTCGCATGTCTACATAATTAATGAACAACCTATTTCTGCGAACCCTTTCAAAGGTATTATGCTTATTAATTACATTTTAATTGTAGGATTTTGTCCATTTAATCGTATTTAGACGCACTTTATATATGAATTCTGTGCCTGCGCCAAAATTTTAGCAATCTTCATAAATGACTAACTAACTTATGATTGTACTTACCACGACACTCAACATTGACGATATAACAGTGCCCATAGACTCTGATATTAAAGCTACTAGAATACAAATGGCAGTGAACATCATTATCCTGGGGATCTCTAAGGGCTGTGACGTCAGCGGATACGTGATAACCAGGTATATGAGGCTGAAGAAGATGGTGGCAGGAGTTCTAGAGATGACCAGCGCGGCGTAGTAGGGTTTCAGCCCGTACCACCGGTTGAAATATTCTCGCTTCACTAGCTGAACTTCGTTTGGAACTGAAATTAAATAAATTTTGTAAAAATACTGTGTATCCTGATCTTACAGGGAAAGTCGAATTTATAACCTTGATATAATTTGTGGCATAAGAAATACATGCTAAAATGATAATTCAAAGTAACGGTAAGATACCCATTGAGCAAACTATATTTTTAACTAGCTTCTGTCCGCAAACTTCGTCTGCGTGATTAACTTTATTTGAAATTAGCTTTATTTGGAATTTCCCATCCCGCCCCGCCCCGTCCCGTTATATCTCGCCCTTCCCGTCTCTTTTTCACTCAAGGCATGTCCCATCCCATCCCTTTGAGTAAAAAAAAGTAATGAATATATCAGAATTCCTTTCCTCATCCCATGGGAACACTATATTTTTCGGGATAAAAGTAGCCTAAGTGTAAATCCAGCGTGTGAGCTACCTCCTTATCAAATTTCATCGAAATCCGTTAAGCCGTTTCAGAGTTCATCGCGCACAACCGCACAGACAAACAGACAAACAGCAAAAGTTCTAAAAATCATTGTTTTGGGTTTTATTACGATAATACAGACCACCAAATTAGTTTTTCTCATTTATCATCCATGAACAGACATCAATGGGTTACAAATTTATTATAGATACAGTGTTCTTTCATGTTTATGTACATGTTACAGAAACCAAACGACCCTTAGATCAAAAGTAATTAATAAAAAAAACTTACATGCTAACAGCACGGGCATCATAGGTATATAAAGCATAGCGATGATACAGGCATAGCAGAAGCCAAAATTGAAGATGGTCTTCGAAGCGTCGTAGCCCATCTTGTTGAAGAGAACTGCGACGATGCTGCCCAGGAACAAATGAAGAAACACTCGCAGCCACAGGTAATTCTAAAACAATATATTTAATCACACATAGCTTTGTATTTCAGTCACACACTTATTATTATTATTATAAAAAATAAAAAGTTTAATAATTGACGCCACGGTTTTAGTATTTATCTACCACATGCGAGATACGAAAGCACAAAATTGGATCAAACGTCTGCCCCCATTTGAATTTCCTTTATTGTATTTTACGTAATTGATAAATGAGACCAAAACAAAAACGTATTGAAGGTATTCTTTGTTTACAATTTTAATATTGCCTGTCTTGAATGTGGTATAAGAAGGTTCTTGTATTTTATCAAAATATAATCCAGCGTAGGGTAGTCTTCCTTTTGAGTTCTCGATATACGAGTAGTTCAGTCTCGCGTACGCTTCTGAAGGCGTAGCACGCGTTCTTGCGCTGTGCTGGATATCTTGGTCAATTTCGCTTTTATCCTTTATTGTTGTTGTGTGTTGACAACAAGTGTTGTGTTTTGAAGTAAATTAAAGTGAAGTGAAGTGAAGTGAATAGTGCTCCAATGGACAGCCGTTGTCGCCGACGCCGCTTATCTGCTCAGGTCCGGGTTCCAGGCATGGGTAAGTTGAAGATCACAATATTTTTCTCTGTTTTTCATGTGCATGTTGTGTATTATGTCGTGCCGTTCTGTATTATGTTTAGTTCCATACAGATACTCTATAATTCGCAGAATATAAACTGCTCAGCGTGTAGATGATGTTAACATTCCTACAATACTTATGTTTCCTGCTGTATTTTTAGAATTTTTACTGTTCTTATTTTTGTTTACGTAAGCTAAATTTTCCTGACATCTCATTTCTACTGCTGCAGTAAATATGATTTCTCTTAATCTCATATTCCTAATATTCATTTTTATACCACAAGACAACGAATACAATACCACTGTACTTATATCCTATCAGAAAATTCTTAGTTTATTTTTTGGGATAATTTCCTGAGCTATAGTAATAATGGAAATATACCTTGAAATATGTTTCTTTTTTTTTCAATGTAAAATTTTTCATCTAACTTTGAAACTTCTTCATTACTCTGCACACATAATTAACATTTTACAGCAAACTTATCATCCTGCTCACATAACCACTAACCAACAAACACTAACCTTATTCCGTACAGTCTGCAGCAGCATTCTTTTGAGAAGCACGCTGAACTGCTGACACGCTGTGCTGCCGTGCTTGTAGGCGTGCTTCTCCACTCCACCGGCGTTCAACTGCTCTATCTCCATCTCCTCGTAGATATCTTCTACGGCATAGTCCCTCCACGCTTGACACCGACCGTTCTCTATAGCCGCCACCATGCGCTCAGCATGAGGCCCGTATTCACCGCTCGACACTTCGATTACTGGAAGTGGATTATTTTATTAATCTACAAAGATAAAGACCCATTGTCTGGTACGATTAAAGGGATTGTAATAATAAAAAGAAAAACAACTGTTATCTGCAAATGCACCCTACTAAATGATATTCTTACCTACATACTGTGTGATTGGTGGTGCTACAAAAATATAAATTGTTTACAAACAAAAATAATACAAATCTGCCTCTCGATTCATAAACGACATTTCATAGTCCCCATAATAAGAAATTTGGCTAGCATTTTTCCATGTACCTACATCATTATTCTGTTACATTTTCATAGTTTAACCCAATAATTTCTTTTTTTAAGGCGGATAATATTTCGATAGCGAATAGCAATAATTTAATAACGTTAAAGCTTTGATATTACATTACACTGTTTATAACCTATGAGATAATTTATCCAATGGCCTTACAACATTACATCCTTTGAAAGCTTTATTATGCACACCCACTTGTAAAAATATATTCAGGCATCCAATTCATATGAAACAACATTTCTTTGCTTACCGATAAGAAAACAGCGTGTGTAACCAGTAATGACTGGACAATAAGAAACTTAACGCCTAAAGTCAAGGATTGACGAGAGCAGCGCAGGACCATGCCTAATAAGAATAATTTCTAACTGGCGTTGCTCTTTCTTATGGACAGGCGCGACGCTTACAATCAGGCGAGTAACATGTTTAATGGATCTAATAAATAAATAACTTACTGAAATCAGCAGGGTTATACGTGGTAGGGCAGGGCAGTTGTAGCTCGTTCAGGAACGGCACGACGCCAGCGGAGGTTCCCTGGTATGCGCATCTCCCATCAGCCAGGACATACACGTGGTCGAACTCCGCGAACAACCTTGCTGATGGAGTATGCAGGGAGCAGATAACTGTCCTGCCTCCTCGCGCCACTCGCTTGAGTAGGGAGACACATGTTGATGATGCTACGTCATCGAGTCCGCTGAAAAACAATTGAATATAAATATAACCCGGTCACATAAATAGACTAACATCACGCTAAGATCAAGTCTTGTGTCGCACTTATAACTATAAGAGACTTTTTAACTACAAACATCCAAACCCGTGCACTCAATTAATATGAATGAAATTAAAATGTTTTAAGTTTTTCAGCCAAGACTGTTAACTGTTTTTATGAGGATAAACCAAAAGGAGCTTATTGAAAAGCTTTTTGAAACCTTTACTTTACTACCATGGGAGCTGACTTCGTCATTTAAATAATATGATCTACTTGTAAATCTATATACCGAGGATTTCAGCTCTGTACATATAGCTATACGTGCGGAAAATTATAACCACACAGGATTAAAAATGTACATACATACATACATACATACATAAACTCACGCCTTTATCCCAGAAGGGGTAGGCAGAGGCGCCACTAGGACACCCACATTTCGCCTTGCATGTTCCGTCCCATGATGTGATAGGGGGCGAGCCTATCGCCATATCGGGCACAAATTCCTGACTCCGGGCTGATAATGAACAGAAAAATCCAATATCACTTTGCCCGACCCGGGATTCGAACCCGAGACCTCAGCTTTGTAGTCGTACCGCAGTACAACCACGCCACCGAGGCAGTCGGATTAAAAATGTACTGAATGTAAATACCGTTTGTTGGAGCAGCACGCAAAATCTCAAGGATTACACCGATTTGATACAGATCTCTAACTTCAACAAACACTAATAGACCTTGACACGAAGCAATTATAGCGTTATAAACCGAATGACGCCACTGCTCGCGAAACAACGACCATAAATATTGAACACGTTTATCTGTGATATCGAAAATAAATAATAGCAAATGTAACATCTATTATCAATATATGTCAAATAGTTTTCTCCTTTTACAGGTATTTAGGCTTGCAAGTCAAAACTAGTACTGGTCTTATTTACACGATTTTCTAAATGAAATGAAAATATTTATTGAACTCATGAAATGTCATACATTATTTAGATTCAGTCACTTTTTTCCACTACCACCCGGTTCACAAGGCTGTTTTCGCCAGAGAAGAACGGGCAAGAAACTCTAGCGTTGCTCTTTTTAAAACAAGTTTACAATACAGTATTTATACAGAGGTTGTAGCGCAGTTAAATTCAGAGCAGTTCATAGATAATTTAGAATTGTAATGATGAGTTCTTTACAGAAATATATCATCGCTCAAACTGAATTCTAAAGTCGTTCGAAACGGACAAAACATTCGATAACTAAAATAAGTTTAAATCTGTCTATGAATAAGGCCGTAAATGTTCACGTAGTCTAGGGTATTTAAATGTAAATTTTAGTAGTTAAAAAAAATGTGTATTATAGAATAAGTGTGATAGCTTTGTCTGGTCACCTGTCAGCTGGTCTTAGTGAGTCAGGTCAGTTTTTAAAGTTGAAAATTCCATTGTGGTTTATTACCCTATACAAAATAATACTGAATAGACTTCAGCTTTATGATTTACCGGGCGAAAGGATCAGGCTGCCTGCAATATAGAAAATATAATAGAGAAAAAGCACTCACGTGGTCGGTTCATCCAAGAATATAACCGGCGGATTGTTGAGTAGTTCCAAGGCGACTGACAACCGCTTCTTCTCTCCGCCCGATAGTCTTTCACTTGCCGTGTTTCTGGCCTTGCCTAGCCTTAACAGCTGCACTATTTCCTCCACCTGCAAAAAATACACAGTCCCGAATACACTGTAATGGTACAAAAAATAAGATGCTTAGCTTGTTGCATGCAAAAACTACATGAGGAAATATTAAATATTATTTTATTTTTTACTCTTTTACTTTACGAAACAACGGATCGAATATGATGATAAATGATGCTATAAATATGTATAGGGAAAACATCTTCTTTTTAAATATTATTTAAGATTTTTATTCTAGGATTCAGTTAACTATGACCTATCCTGGGATGTGAAATAAGCGTAGGTCAGTGCGACTTATCATGCGTCTTAAGCGGGGTGCTTCCCCGACCACATACCATTATTTTACCACTTTAACACACATTATGCATAATATCCTTTCACTATACTGTTACCCAGTCTTCTAAGAACTATAAAATACGAATAGAACATTAAAAAATATAATGTAAAAATTAACTGTATCTTTTTCCGCCCTGTTTATAAATGGAAGCAGATGAATATCAAATGAGAAAACAATTATCTTGATATTAAATGTATCTTTTCATAATATATATATTAACGAAAATGTGTGTAATCCGTCATTGTATACAATTCCTAGGAAATGTATGTAATTCCTAAAATCGCCCGGAAATGTGTAAAATAAATTACATTAGACACATTTCCTAGGAAATCTATACATTTCCTAAATAGTAATCGGAAATGTAAGTAAATGTAAGTATTTAAGATATTAATTAACATAAACTAACCTAACCTAACCTAACCTACCTACCTACCATTGGAGAACAATGGAGAATGTCACATGAATCTTGACAGGGAGCCCGAAATGAGCTTCTTGGACACCGGAACGGTTATTTTTAATTAGTAACATAGGTAATATGAAGATACGAGTATTATAGAATTTACCACTATGATTGTTACCTGTGATAAAAAATATTACTCTCATTTGAACAACGTGTTTTATTACAGAAACCATTATTCTTATACATTTCCAAATACGATATTGGAATTGTATACAATGCCTAGGAAATGTATACATTTCCTAGGATGTGTATGTATAAAGTAATTATTGAATGAATATTTTATACATTTCCTAAATAGCTTCGGAATTGTATACATTTCCTAGGAAATGTATACAATTCCCAAATTTCATACATTTCCGGTAACATATACATATGCACGACGCCTATCGTGGGCTTAATGCTCAAAATGAGCTATATACAGTAGTACTAATTTTACAATCGGATAATTGTCCTATAATTTAACAATTTAAATTTATATTTCTCAAATCGAAACTCGCAAACAAAGTACTTTCCTCGTCCTGGGATGTGAACACAAGAACCTATGAGTCACCACAATTTATGTAGCCGGTCAATCGACGACAAACACGACTTGATAATACATAATGTGCAAATCGCAAAACTATAACAAACAAAACGCAACTTACACAGTATAGACTTATTTCTAGAAATAATGGAACACGAGCTCACACTAGTATTAAGTAGAGTTGTTTTATTTATTTTATTTATTTAACTTCACATAAAAACATATTGTACATAGGCAGACTTAATGCCAAAGGCATTCTCTTCCAGGCTACCTTGAGATGGTGCAGAGATGACAGAAGTAGGGGTAAATATGCTTTTTTGATTAGATATTTATTTATGAATATACGTAAATTATATAAACATGTACTATAATATAAATACATAAAAAATATATATTATATACATTATAAATATACTATAATATATATATATATACGATGACATACTAGTGTGATGATTTAGCCGCTTCATCCAGCCACAACTCCCGAACCTTTCTTTTAAATAGAAAACGGTAAGTGGAGTTGTTATTAGTACCGTCCACAGCCTACCGAACTTATTTCCGTCCTAAGATATTACAGAGGACGAGGTTATTGCCAAACCGGGCACGAATTCCAGTCTCAGATACAACTTATAACTAATACTCCATAAACCGAATTTAAGCAACTTAGTGTCCTCAAGAGATTCGAACCCAGAACCTCACGGCTCACAATTTAATTTATACATACTACTTTAATAATCAAATAATTATAATGAAGAAGAGGAGGGAGACCTTTACGCCGCAGTGGAATGATAAAGGTTAAGAAGAAATATTGACAGTATCCGTGGCGCAGTTGGTTAGACGCCGGCTGTGAAACAAGAGGCCGCGGGTTCGATCCCCGCACCGAGACAAATGTTTGTGTGAACCACAAGTAGGTATTTGTTTCGGGTCTCGGTGTTTGTTAGACCGTAAATACTCTCGTAGTTTCTAATACCCACGACACAAGAATCGATCTTAGTGTGGGGTCAGGACTATGTATGTGACTAATGTATTTATTTGTTTATTAATAATATAATTAATAGCTTTAACACACCCCAAAATCAGAAGTAACTAGTAACATACCACAACATCTTTGGTTTCCTTGGACATGTCGCTGCCGAGCTTCAAGTCTGCGGCTATGGACATCGCCTCCTGCACCGTGATGAAGGGCTGCAGGAGATCCTCCTGCATGATGTACCTGGATATCTTCCTGAACTGACGCAGGTCCCGGGGCATCCCGTTTGTTGACACCACTCCGGTAGCGCCTGTTACCCTGGTAACCAATACGTGGGTTATACAAGGTATATCCAGACTGCAACCGAAAACGAAGTCAGGTGGTATTAGTGTTAGTTAGTGACTCAGACACAATGCAACTAAAGTTTCGCAAAATTAAACCAAATTTTTATTTTTATTTTTTACTTATAGTCGTATTTCAGTGGTGAATTCATAGTTACCACCCAAACACGATGCTATTTAAGAAATTGCAAAAAAAACCAGTTGCTATTTTGGGAAATTTTAAGTGGCATTGTGTCTGTAATCACTAAAACTACCACCTGGCTTCGTTTTTGGTCGCACTCTGATCGAAACCGCGACCTCTCGTTTCACAGCGGGCGTCTAACCAACTGCGCCACGGAGGCTGTCAATTTGGTACTCTATAGTCTCTGCCTCCCTCAATTTATATATGTATGTCTATATTTTAAACTGGGGTGCCTATTTATTTTGTTTGCTGTATGGCTTATGTGAACACATGCAAAATTTATATAGAAATAAAAACACGACCATAAATACCGGGTATATCAAGACTGCCTAGGCCTAACCACTTTCAATCGATTCTCTCGATTGTAGAGTAGGCCCGTGCCCTGCAGTGGGACGTATATGGGCTGATACAGATATCAAGACTGCGACCGAAAACGAAGCCAGGTGGTAGTTTGAGTGGTTCCAAACACGATGCAAATAAAAATTTCTCCAAAACAGTGACGGATATATTTTTAGATTTTTTTAAAAATCATCGTGTTTGGGTGGTCAATACCTAGTTTTTGCGAAAATACTAATTTAAACCCTTACGTACCACAAGTGCGTTGTTGCGTGTTTACAAATAAAGAGGTGTACATCATTATTTTAGGAAAATTATGTATTTATCACCCAAATACGACGATAAGTAAAAAACTTCCAAAAAAAGTTGACGATTTTTTTTGCGAAAATTTTACTTGCTTTGTGTCTGAAGTCACTAATACTACCACCTGACTTCGTTTTCGGTCGCGGTCTTGAGATACCCTGTATAATTCAATACAATCCATTCGGAACATCTATTACATATAAAAGCAGCAATAAAATTAGCGTTCGTTCTTATAAAATGTAATTCAAATATAAGCTACATGTTTTCATACAAAAAATATAAAAATATAATAAAAAACAACATTGAATAGACAGAACACGTTTATTTACAAAACTAGTTATGTATCGGATAGATATTTTAATTATAACAATCTTGTTCGAACAAACAAAATAAAAAATTTTCAGAATTTATTATTTCTCATAATTTAATATGCAAAACATTTACAAATTGGAAATATTTCGACTGACATTTGACTGACTGACTGACAACTATTTGCAGACAACTACAGCCTTTTCCTACATCAAGGGTTCTTTGTGATTCGGAATGCGATTTATCTCCGACATACACTAGGTACCAAAATTTGAGTTCACTAGAAAAAAACTGTATGTATTATCTTTAAAACTTCACTGCTAAATATTTGTAATAAAAGGCAGTGTTCAATTTTGAGTATTGTTCAAAAGTATGTAGAGTCATTGTATTACACTATTTTTACACAAAAATATTCAAAGTTTGAGCGTTATTGTAAACTAGCTATGCATGCAGAGAAAAATATTAAAAGTGGTCTTAAAATTGATCAGTTAATGTGAATAACTAAATAAATATACCTATAGCCGGCTAGAATATTCAATAAACTGCTTTTTCCAGCACCAGAGGGACCTAAAATGGCCGTCAGTTGTCCGGAACGAAAATCGCCATTTATGCTCCTTAAAATTATCTTCGAACCTGCAACAAACGTTTAATCATTAGTAGTTAGCCCGCTACAGGTCTATGTTCAGCAGCGGACTTCCTATGGCTGAAGAGAGAGAGAGAGAAAGTGAGAGGGATTCTTAGAGAGAGAGAGAGAGAGATTACATCATAACGATCGTGACCCTACTGTAGTGAAAATGTCTCGTAGAAAATCCCATAAAGTGAGTTACATGCAAACGTTGTCGGTCAGTGAGATTGATGAAATTACTGTTTGCTTAACATTACGGATCGGAGCATATAAACCAACAATACAGAAATCGAGCCTAAAATCTATCTAAGATTTCCTGAGAAAAAACAGAAATGAAAAGTGCGATTTGTAGACACCGCACTTTACGCGAGGACGGTTACAAGTCAGAGCTATGTATGTTATAACCTAACTAAAACATGCGGTTTTGTGAATAATTTTGACTGACGTGTATTTCTTAGGAACTTTGCATTTTTCACACAAGAAATGCCCATGACACTCCGGTCAATAAAATATTATGCAAAAAATCATGTTGGTGCCACTACTTGAAAGGACAAACATGCAGGTCCGCATTTATATTAAATACTAGCGGTCTGGCCCCGCTTCATCCGGGTGCAAACACTTTTTAACTCCAGTCCACATCTGAAACATGCGTGTATTATTTTATTTATTTTTGAACTTAATACCTAAACTCATTATTATTGCCGTCCTTTATGCTGCTTTCGAGTCGGGTTATACCCCGTCCCGTCCCGTCTCATTCTGTCCCTGTGTTACTCAAGGCATGTAATCCTCTCCTCCCCTGTGCCATCCGACCTCACTCCTGTGAGTTTGAAAGATGAAAAAATGTATTTGAATTCCTTGCCCTTGCCACGTGAACACTATATTTCGGTATATAAGAGCAAACAAGAGTAGCCTCTATGGTAATCCAGGGTGTCAGCTACCTTCATACCAAATTTAATCGAAATTGGTTCAGCTGTTTCTGAGATTAGCTCTGTCTCGGGGTCTGTGGCGTACCTTAGGAAAGGCCTGTGTCCAGTAGTGAACTGCAATGGGCTGATGATGATGATGACGAGCTTAGCGCGCACAAAGGCACAGACAAACAGATAAACAGACCAAAAATTCTAACAATCACTGTATCCGGATCTATTATGTTAATAAAATCCTTCCATAATAATGTTTTCTCATATATCTTCCATGGACAGATATCGATCAGTTACAAAATTATATGTATAGGTGTGGGAAAATATTATTTACGATTTCAGCGACGTTTGACATCACACTTCGGGAAGCAATCGCCAAAAACAGAATAAATCATTTTAGATAAACGGACTAGATAAAAAAGTTAAGTAGTATGTTCATTAATATTTTAAACTGTGAATAATTATGTAAGTATAAACGCAATATAACAAAGGAGATATAGGGGTTATAAGCTAATTACCACAACATTGCATTTCATTTTATTTTAACTTAATAAAATGCTAGTTATCTCGATTTCATTGTGGCCTTGTTTCAAAAACATTGTGATTTTTTATTTTCACATCATGTGATAAAACGCTTCTTGAAAGGCACCTAATGCATAAATATTATACACAAAACATGTATATTAATTGTTTTTTATCGTGATAATTATTCTATTGGTGATATAGTTCTAGATCTTACTAAATTTTTTATCAGTCAAGCTATTGGTACAATATTGAATGCCCTCTCTTTTATCCTTCTCTTATTTCCATCCCAAGGTAGTCGGTAAAAGATTGCTTCGAGCGATACGACCGCCTTTTCTACTGCTATCTAATTTAATGTTTTTGTTAAGCTTATGTAGTGTACAATTATTATATTATATCAGCCCATATACGTCCCACTGATGGGCACGGTCCTACTCTAGAATCTAGAGAATCGATTGAGAGTGGTTAGGCCATATAGTCCACTACCGTAGAAATTCTTTAAAACCACTACGGTATGTATGTTTCCTCACGATGTTTTCCTTCACCGTTAAAGTGCGTGGTGATTGACTATTCAATACACACATAGCTCCGAAAACTCAAAGTTGTGCCCTGGGATTTGAACCTGCGACCACCGTAAACATGTAGGCAGCCGTTTCTGGAACGTAACCAACAGGCCACCACGCACTTGTGTACAATAAAGAAAATAAATAAAAAGAAACTATCAGTAGTTGGCCTCTCACGAATGAAAGCTAGTATTTATGCCATAGAACCGATAGAAAAATAAGTTCCTGAAATCTATAAAGTTGTAGTACATAGATTTCTTCTCATTGACTCCCAGAACTGACCGATGGAAGAAACTAAAAAGAGACAATATCTACTTAATAAAAATTGTATACACAATGTACAACGGCTATAAAGGAGGAGGATACACTTTGCACATAATTGCAACATATCAATGTGATGAGACTTACAGACTAAAGATTGTCAAAATTGCATCCCGTTAGTAAATTAAAAGATATATTTATATGAAATTTCAACATTATTTCACGTTTATTCACTTAAATTTACATTCAGAGACGATTGTCAAGTCAGTCAATTTTTTGCCGGAAAATTCATGTAGTCATAATTCTTGAAATATGCTAAATGCCAAAAAACAATGACTTTACCTTATTAACCTTACTCTATTGAGGCTTACATAAACATGTTTTTTATTATTTTCACAGGTTGGTAAATTATTATCATGTTTGATATTAAATTAGCAATAACACGATGAGTGGAAAAATAAATTAGTTACGGCACTGTGCCGATTCAACAACACCCGCTTCCACAACAAAACTACGCCAACATATCGCTCATCCAATGGAAGAACGATGTAATTAAAAAAAAGACGAAAATGACTTTTGAATGGCTTATTTAAAAGTTTTCTTGAGTTTCTCATGAAGTTATTGCAAATTATCATTGATAGTAAAGTAACTTATATAAATATTAAAAGATTTCATCAGAATGATTGGAAATACATTATATTTTCAACCTCAAACTTTTAAAACTTTCTCCTGAAAAATAGATAAGACGTAATTAAGTCATTGTTCTATTGGATGCGCGATATATCGGTACACTTCCTACCCCGTAGTAGAAATAGTAGGCTGGTAGGTACGTATTTTACCACCTTCGTTACAAAGTAAATAGCAATAGCATTGTATTAATTACATGCTATATTCTAAGAACATTAAAATATATGATTACATAAACACAATTGCAAAATTAAATAAATGATTATATGCTGCAGTATACATCCGCCTTGAACCCTCCATTTTCCTTAAGAGTCCTTTGTATGTTTTAGTATGCCTAGTTGATAAGTATCGGAACAAAACTCAGTTAAGTGTTTACTCGTAAAACTGAGTACAAAGTCAAATTTAGCAAATAAGGTAAATAAATGATAAACACGCAGAAAAATAACATTTTCAATATCCCAGTCATTTCTGCTTTAACTTTGTTTATCATTAAAATATTCGTACGTTTCATAGTTCACTCCTAACGAAAGTTTTGGAGTCGCTTTAACACATTGCCGTATCTTTGAAACATAATAAGTACACTACAGGTCTGATAGTGTTTGCGCCATGATATGGGCAAATGTTGCTCTCTGGACAATATTTATTTATTTATTTATTTTATTCTTTACTGCACACAAATATGAAAAACACTTAAAGATATTGCAAATTAACAAAAAGTACAGATGGCGGTCTTATAGCTCTACATCCGCAAATAAGATTCTACAACAAAAAATAACAGCAATTTAAAATCTTAAAACAAAATCTTCGCAGTCGTCAATCATATTGACTAATTTGACGTTTTTAATTTTCAAGACAAAGGCATAGTTTTTTATTCCGTACAAAAACAATTGGCTTACACAGAGGAACAATATTGTTTATGTAAATTGTTAACAATGATATCCTATTCGTGCTGCTAAGTTTAAATAAATATAACGAGGAGTGTAAATAAAAATCCATCAATAAATGAACACCTACTAGCAACAATGTTTGAGTACATTGCGGAAAACAAATGTTGCCTGTAATTATTGTTTAAACAGCGTACAGAGACAATTATGCATAATCGTCGGCAGTTAACCATAGCCTAGAAACAGATCATTACTTGGCAAAAAAAGGACTGGCATTACTTAAGCTGCGTCATATTGTGTTCCTTCCAAAATTGTCATCGTTATAGACGGTTCAGAGGGTGTAAAATCACATTTAAAATGTATAAGTGCAAATTTTTTTTTTACTCCGATTTATTTTGATGGTTGAAAACCGCCCTAAAAATACTATTCACGTAGAAGTAGAAGGCCTCACAGTTCATACAATGCAAATATTATAAATTCCCATCTTCCGGTTTTTAACAATTAAACCACAACAAAGGAGATCGGTCGTTTTCCTATGAATATTGGGCCTAGTAGTGGAAACATGGTGGAGACAAATGAGACATGAGAATTAAATAATAAGGATTTTTTATCCTTCAAATATAACATAGTCTTCTTGAGCTAGGATACGGGGTTTTTAAGATTTATCCTCTTAAAGTTTTACAAAATCTACCATTTTCTGCTATCTGAATACGTAATATCATAGTTGGCTTATATTTTAAGTTTGGGATGAGTATGAATATACATTATTATAAAGTACGTAAGCTTATCAAGGTAGACAGAAAAACACATTTGAATATTTAAAAGTATATTATTTTGATATCAGGTTTATTGTATGTACATAGTTAGTCACTTTGTCATGCGCTAGTTTAAAAAATATCTGAAGCTACCGTATACAATAATGAAAAAATAAAACAATGATTGAGGATGAATCCATTCAGACATTACAGATCATGTAAGCCTTTGCGCCTTTACGATCGGTGTCTCGTAGTTGTTGGTTTCAGGCGCGCATCAATGATTTCCCGTAGTTTTTGCTTACATGACGATTATAAACATTTTAACTTACATAAATGCTATAATATTGTTGGATCGAGGTAAGCAATTGACTGCAAGGGACGCCGTAGAGAATAAACACAACACCCAGCCACAAAACGAAATTATATGATTTTCAAATTAATTCAATTTTAAATACACATTGGTACACGACGAAATAAACAATGCAATTTGACAGATAATAGTCTCGTGACAGATGTCAACTCTATGAATGTTGCTGACAAATGCAAAAATGGTAGATATATTTCATGATATCCTCATTTTTTTGTAAATCTAATTCCAATGCTGTAGGATAAAAGTAAATAGAGAAATAAATCTAAAAAAGTACGCCAAATTTTTTAAATGAATGGTGAAATGGTAATAAAGAATTTCTTGTCCACAGTTGGACCAAATCGACCGATCTCCTTTTATCATTACCGAATAAGTACTACTATTTTATATTTTTTACTACGGAAAATAATTTTAGCAAAGGCATAAAATATATTAACTAATGAGAATTTGAATAACAATTAAGTACCGATGATTACATTTTTTTATGATATCAATTTTTTATGATAAATTATCCACGTGTTTCGACATACAAAATATTTTTAGCAAAAAACTATGTCTAGACTATAAACACATTACGTAGATTACAAAAAATACACGTTTATTGGTTCTTGTGAACGCCATAATTGCCCAATATTATTGTTAAGCAATTACTTCTCTCAAATATACTACTCATAAAAATTAAAGGATATTTTTTTTTTGATGAATTTGTTTTTGGTCTATTTTGAGTCTGTATCTTGGGGAAAATTGATTGTTAAGAAATTCGGAAACTAAAAATTGGAAGCTTGAAATATCTTTTTTTCAGATCTGTACTCTATTTTTTGATTGCACGCTTGGTTGATAAGCAATCGTAGGAAAACCAACGAGAAAAAATATCCAAATTTTTACTCGTTTTTGACACCGTGCATTTACTTGGGTAGTATTTTTTGGTGACATCATTATAAAATTGTCGTAGATAATTTAATTGTCTTTAATTTGATATACCAGAAATCTCCGTGGCATGGTTTGGAGCTGACTTATGGTAAATTATGTTAAAATGGCCTATCCCACTTTGAAATTGGATTACTCCATCAATATCAATCATGGGGAAAACAAAATTAGAATTTTAGTAACTTCAAAACATACTCTATAAGATGGTATTAAAGTCTTATGATCAAAAACAGTATTTCTGAGTGAAATTGTTGACTGAAAAAAGGTAAAAAAAACGGTTATTTCTGGATATTCGGAAAACACTGTATCTTTGGATAAAAGAGACAAACGAATGATATCGTCGGTAACTTTTATATGTTTTTTTAAACCTTAAAGTATTCTAAAGACACACTGAACATTACAAACTGCTCCGATTTGATTATTTTAGTGTTCGGAAGGTTAGAACTTACTGCATTCGTCAAAATTGTCGTCATAAATATTTTTCGCATGTTATCGATTTTTGTAACTTTTAGTGGTTAAAGCATTTTATTATTTTTCTGGATAACTAACACACACAACAGGTCTATATGAAGATCCTTGTAGAGGCCTATGTTCAGCTGTGGACATCTTGTGGCTGAAGAGAGAGGGAGAGAGATAAAAAGATTATGAGAGACTTGCGTAAATGAGTGTTCTTTAGATTTTCAAAAGTGAAGTCTACTAATCCACCTTATTATTTATTTATTTATTTAAATCTTTATTGTACACAATTAACAAAAATACACAATACAGAAACAATAATAAAAAGTACAAATGGCAGTGTTATCGCTCTACAGCAATGTCTTACAGACAACCATGGGATGGATTTAAAAGAAGGAGAGAGGCCCGTTAGGCCCGGGTATTGTGGACTATATCACACTATATCATTGTGGACCACAATCTTCTTGCCCTCCCCTACTCGCGATTCTTAATAAGCCAATTAAAATCCGCGGAGTCTTAAAGGAGCATGAAGTAATATATCCATAAAATGGAAACCTTGAATTATAAACGCTACCGCATTGTAAATTTTATTATAAAAAGTAAAATATACAAAAATAACCTTTTCCTGTAGCGTTAAACATGCATAAAAATGTATATGTAGAGTTAAGAAAATGTACAATTATTCAATTAATATGTGCATTTGAATTTTTATAGCACTAAAATAGACTGTAATGTTGATTTTACGATATCGCCTCGTTAGCTTAATGGACGTCAGTAGGTTCGGATTGTTATTAATCTCTTCCTAGATAGAGCACTATGCCATTTTTCTATAGGTATGTCCGACCCTTACGGTAGATTAATTTCACCAACACAATATGTAACGGTGGAATTTCTCAAATAATGAAACAATAAACTGCTCAAATATATCAAGATAGTGACCAAAATATAAATGATTAAATTTAATATAATACTCATCTCAATGCCAGCTAAGCAATAAGATCTAATTAGGCACATATGATGTCGCTGAACTGTCACGGTCAAACATTTTTTGTCGAAATATGGTTGGAGATTAAACTTTGATCTTTTACCTAGTTCCTGCCCGCACCCCAGACAAGCGTAGAGACAAAATATTTTTATAATTATGATTTAACTTCTCTCTCACTCTCTTCAGCCACAGGAAGTTTACTGCTAAACATAAGCCTCCCCTATGAGTCTCCACATCGACTTATTGGACAATCCAGTTTGTTATACCTATGGAAACTAACTGCTGGACATAAGGACGTCAACGTGAGGACTATCAAAGAATTCTTTCTTCATCCATCCTCAACGTTTTAATCAGTAAAGTTCGTACTTCCATCTCCTTTTAAGGTTTTTTATACATTAGCCGATTAGAGACCATTTCTCTAAAACACATCTGCTTCAGCGCATACCTGTTGCCTCTTCAGTATGCTGATGATTTGGCCTAGGATTTGATAACCGGCAGACTTTCTGATAACCTTGCAATTATCTTGTAAAAAATATTCACTAAAAAAGTTTTAATCGGCTACGTAAAATCTGTCACAATATCTCGCTTACATCCAAGGACCTTTTAACGAAATAATTAAGTTTCATATTACTCAGTGACTTTAGATCGGCTCATTCTAGAGATCAGTTTCACCAAGGCCTAACGGATGGAGCGAAACGAGTTGCATTCTAAAAAATATTGCTCAATTCAAGGATATATCATATAAGAAACTGCTTTGCTAAACTTCAAATATATATTGAATTCGTAACGCGACACACTTGAATGCTTCCCGTACTGTATAAAAGTCGGTTTTCGAACGAATATATTATCATTCCACCAGCTATAGGTTTTCTGGCATCATCGCCGAAAGAACTACAACAGCAATTCCTCGTCGAATATCTACGAGATAGCGGTACCACCCTGGTCGATCCAACACACTAATTTGAATGCGCTCTCCCATGGCTTCATATGAGACACTGGTACCACCCTTATCAATCCGATATACTGGAAAATACATTCGCTACAGCATGGCTTCACTACTGCTTTCAAATTGTCTTATTAATAAAATATCCCACGTAGATATGGACATACTTAGAGTCTCTATATTATGCGTCTTAATTCTTAACATCTGTATTGCAGACTTTAGTTTCAACCTAATAAGATAAATGGCCCAGCCCGACATCGCCCGGTTGCAGATACTATTTGATGGGGAAACCGTATTTGCAACATATTTCATTAATGCTCCGATACTATTGTTCATAGCGTGATGGTATAAAGTATTTTTATTACTCTTCGATTAATAGGCTAACCAACACCAAAAGAAATGTTTAATTCAAACCAGTAGTTCCTGAGATTAGCCTGTTTAAACAAAAAAACTTTTCAGCTTTATATATGTACATATATGTATGTAGGTGTATATAGGAATTTGCTCAAATGACAGGAATCGCTGCGCTTTATGTTGCATAGGTTGTGAGTACATCGCGTTATGCGAGTGTAAATATTCATTCAGCGGTCAGGAAGTGAAAGCGCCAGTAGGAAGCGTTGCACTTTCCTTTTCCTTTATAATATATGCGCTAGTACCATGCTTATGATGTTCACAACTAAAGAAAATTAAAAGGCTTCAAAACTGGATTTTTTTTAGGATTGCTTAAATTTTCTAAAATTACTGCGAAAGTTTGAAGAACTCTATTTTAATTTCAATGGTTTATCAGTTTACTTGCATTTAATTTGCTACTCAACCTAATGATATTTTGTAGTATATTATTCATTTTATCTTACTTGCTAAAGTGCTGCTGTGTAAAGTTAATAACAATACGAAAATCATTTGTCAATGTCGTGATGTCAAATTATAAAAATTAACTTCTATGTCAAAATTAATGATAATTTAAAAAATACATTGCGTTTAACTTGAACCTGGTGGCGGAATTTACCAACAAAATCAAATAGATTTCAAGGAAACGTGGTTCAAAATGTATAATCTTATATTTCATTAAATAACCATATGTGTGTGTTGGTTCATACTTATTTTAATCTTATCAGATGTGCACAGGTTGCTGTTTTGCCATCACATTCCGCTCAATTGTGTTTTCATAACTTGGCTTTTGATTTTGATTTAAAAGTGGTTTGGTCCGCTAAATTCAAATTAGGATTTTCATGTCTTCTTTTGTTTTTTAATTGGGTCGGTTACGTTTCAAATCTTATTTACGAATCTTTGAAAAGCTATTAGAGTCCAGTCATTTGGTTCAAAAAAGGGGGTTACCTGGAAAGTATCTAAACGCCGAAACTATTGATTCCACGAATAAAATTGTTAAGACATAAATTGATAGAAATGTTCCCTTAAGAAAGGAGATATCGTCAAAAAACTGCTTTTGCACGCGATTTCTCCAATATGGTGGTTCGTGCGGCAAAGATACGAGGTCGCAAAGTGGAAATTCGAAAATAGCACCTCAAAATCTATAAAATCACCGATTTTCAAAACTCCCAGAAACCTTTCCAGTTGACGGAACTATTATTTCTATACTGTTTGTATTCAAAGATGCGGCTTTACCTGTGCTTATACTATCGCCAAATATTAACAACTCTGAGCACATTATTTCCAAAACACACATTTTTGCTATCCAATGCCATGACTTCTACCATGTTATCAAAGTATCACTCCATCCTAATCTGTAATCCAGGGCAACACTCCACAATTCAAATCTTACCTTAAATATTTATTTAGTTAAAAATACTCATTCAAAATTACCATAAATCAAACATGTCTCTTTGAAACCGCATCAGTAAACAAAAGCCTCGACCTCCAAATAAAGAAAAATCATAAGCACAGTGGTTATTAAAACATCAGTGATTTGAAAACAGCAGACAAACTACAGTAGGTACAAATGCTGCTTTGCATTGAAACAATCGTAGAAAAGGTCACCGGCGGTCACACGACTTACTCGACGCCGCTTGTATTAGTTAACTAACAGTTTGATTTATTCTTGTACCGTCGCATTATTGTAGAAGTTATTGTTACTCATAATTAATTTCAAGTTATTATTTTACTTACTTACTTGACAAAATACTTGGTAGAACATAGAAGCTCATCTATGTTTGAAGTCGCTAAAATTCATTCAATTGCTTTTTTATTTAATTAAAAGTACATAAAATATTTACTTGAGCTTTGTTTTCGAAGGCAAGAAGTTGTGGATCCTACAATACCCAGATATGACGCATAACAGTCTATCTTACACAATTTATATGTTGCCACTTTTAAGTCTTAGTGCTTGTTCACGTTAACACGCGGGCGCGGTGGCGGGCGCGGTCACGAAATATCAAACATATGGATGTCAACCAAATGTTCACGTAGGAAACGCACGTGCGATGTAAGTAGCGGGCAAGCCACGTCAATCGCGCCCGCGCCCGCGCCCGCGACCGCGCCCACGTGTTAACGTGACCAAGCACTTAACATAGAATACATTAAATACGTACAGACATAATGTACAAAAGGCTAACATCCTTGCCACTGGTTAGAATTTTTGACGCAAGTAACAATAACACGGAAGGCTGCAATGTAAAAAATAACGTTAATTTACTGTTAATTATTTATACTAAAATTAATTACAAAATGTTTTGATATTCTGAACTTGTTACAAAACAAACTGATTTAATTAACTTAAGGGGGTAAATTCGGTATGAGGGAGTCACTTGCTTTCGTGCGCTAACCAAATAATAGCAATACTGCGTTGAAAGTGTTTGAGCAAAAAAAACAAACTTCTTACAAGTCTACGATCCTCTTAGTGTAAGTTTATCTTCACTAAGGCCTAGCTCTTAATCGTAGAGGAGGCGTATACAGTAGGACGTGTATGAATTGGCATTGTAGGTTATTATATATTGTAGGTTTTCATAATGCGCAGTGACTATGCTAATTGCAAGGTATAATAGCCGTATAAAGATGAATTTTCCGCCGAGTATCCCCTGCCCGTTGTGAAAGGCGACCTAAAGGGGTCGTCGGGGTCGCTGAGCACACTGCAGGGGCGGTGCGCCCTCAGTAGCTTCGGCGCCAAATCCTAAGATAGACGACAGAGCGCGGAACCTCGCATATGTCGTGGACGCCAACGACACATAACCGGGTGCCCAAACTTATTTTAAATATGTGGGGATATAATTTGCTTCTGAAATAAGAGGGAACTATGGTTTTGCGCCGAGTCACGCGAAAGTAAACCGGGGTGCTTCTGGCCCTGGGATATCCAGTGCCGCCCATAATGTGTGTAACGGCCATCGAGGGGTTTTAGTCGGTATGCTGACATGTCAGGGATTAAACTCGACCGCTGTATCCGCAAGAGTGCTTGTTGGAAGGTCAATGCCCCAGCATATCTCTTTACTGGCCGAAAAGCCTAACTGTTTTTCTTCTGTCAAAAACGTCTCTATTATAACGTATACCATGACCATGCTATAACCGTATCGGGGAATAAAGTACGTGTCTTAATTATAATGAAACGTGACCGGCCGGTGACCACGAAGCATTATATATAGTACGTATCTATCTATTTATCTCTCTATTCAGCCAAAGGAAGTCCACTGCTGGTTATAGGCCTCCCCCAAAGATCTTAGTATTGTAGATAATAACTTAATACTCAACAAAGTCTTGTAGAATACGTTGACTCACTAATATAACTGAAGTAATTCCATCATCTCATATATTGTACGAAGAGATTGCTTCGAGCGATACGACCGCCTTTTGTACTGCTATCTAATTTAATGTTGTTGTTTTTTTTTCTTTGTTTATGTAGTGTACAATAAAGGATATAAATAAAAAAAAATAAGCTTGCTGCAAATAAATAGCCTTATTTTCCACAATAAATACTCGAGTAATACTATTACATGGACAATAAATATTCCACATGCATACAAATTATTACTAACACCCGACCGGCATTACAATTTGCCGTTAAGTAGCTAGTATGTAGCCTGCATTTTCCAGACATTAACCAACTTGCGTAGAAAGTATGTATTTTCATTCACCTAATATCCATCTTTATGTTCTAGGTTAATGTTTTGTCTACTAGAGCATTAATTAAGAATGATAAACGATTTAATAATGTATTCCTCTACATTCGAGAGAACGATTGAGTGGAATCCATTCCGCCTCCCCCCCCCCCCTTTAAGTTTGGATTTTGAACCACAAAATTATGGCTACAATTTCCAGGTCATATACTTAATTCATTTTATATCTCAAAGCCATACATTTTCCTAAGTAAATAATCAGAATACATATGACTTATAATTGGAGTTCCTATGTTAAATGAGGTGCACGACTAAAAGCTTGGGGCATAGTATAGTTGAACCATTCACGTGTTCACTTCGGCCAACATCGCACGAATTTAGGTCGCTCTGCAGTCACGTGTTGCGCTCGACGACTTAGTGCTGCACCTTTATATCGATATTATGATCGATACTAAAAAACATCGATATTCTCCGATGGGAACTAATAAGCAGGCCAAAATTGTATTGAACACCGAAACATGTAATACTTGAAATAAGGAGTAAGGACGCATTTTTCTAAAAACGCGTTGCCTATTTTGGCTATGTTAAAGTAACTCAATGACTCTTCATCCTTTTTACGGCTCGGTCGTCAGTTTGCGATCAAATTTCACAGCCGTTGATTGTATTTATATAGAATTAATAAACCAGACGACTTCAAAATATTTACGATTTGCTTTTACCAACCTTTACCCACTTATATGTGCAATTAGCGCATTATACATATTACAGATAAAAGTTGATGATGTTTTTTGCATTTCCCTAACAACATCATTTCCAAAATCATGTTCCAAATCAGAAACCTCACAAATCAATCAATTATCATGAGATATTGGCTTACATCCTGTGTAAGTAATATTTATCACGTGTTTTGCGAATTCTAATCATTCATCTTATCTTAATTATTTTACGATATAATCTTGTGTTTATTATTTTGAAAATATTTTTCGTCTTTCCTTGTTTTAAGTTTTTAATTGCATACCGTACTTTCCACGATAAGCTTTCATGCTCAATCTTTGCTATCTAAACCCACCCACAAATCTATGGCATTTGTTATTGAAAGACCACTGACCCATACAAATACTCATCCCAAGGCCTTTTAGATGATCGCGGAACCTTGTCTATGCATATTGCTTGTACAGTTGTCTTTTCAATTTATATTCCTTTTATTATGACATGGCAAAGAGTCTACAATGCCCCTCATGGTAGTTGCGTTCGAGTCCAGATAGATTCAAACATTTTGTAGAGTATTTAGGCAGATTCGTACAGTTTTACGTACGACGTTCGAACATTCGTTGTCGTGTTGGAGAGTAGAGTAACCCCCTAGCTTCCGAGGATTCAAAATAGACTTCACTGCACTTACCATTAGGTTCATTGTAGTCACTTCATAGTGCCAGAGTAAAAAAATAACAAAATAAATAAAAGAATCCATTTCAATTTTTTTGGAAAATTACATAATTTCAAGATTATAAAGTACTAACAGACAAATATAACTTTATCAATTTCTAATATACAAATGATAATGAGATCTCCAAATCAGAATTATCTGTTATCAGATCATTGATTATATTTATTTATAAATAAACATACAGTAGAGTATTCACAGCCGCAATATTATTTTATAACTGCTTTCAATATGTTTAGTTTCATAAAAATATTGTTTTTAATATTCAGTGCGGTATGCGCACAAGACTTGTTTTCCGTCAACATATTGCATTACAATGATTTTCACGCTAGGTAAGAGGTTTTACTCATTCTTTTTATCCTGCAACTTCAAAAAAAGTCTCGGAAACTTCGTTCTCAGTACCAATACGCATAATGGTATTATGTTATAAACATCCTCTTATGAGGAAATTCAAGAAACATTCTATTGGTTTCTATTATCGGGATTGCCTTACATCTGGCTTTTACAGTAATTATTGTACATAGGGCCTCTTTGCCTGTTTTTAGTCATTTAAGCGAATGTATTATTGCGATACGACTTTTTCCAAAAATGGCTCGGTCGCAGATCATTGACTTTTTTTTGGTTGTAAGAGATAATGTAGTATTCATAAACTCCATTTTCAAATCTTAAACTCATTATCTATTATTGTTACGTTGTGTTTTTTTTAGTTTTTTGCAGTAAAAATCTCTAGTTTTTTATTATTATTAAATTGTTTGCATTTAGGAGTCTGAAATATATTACACGATCAACTCGGTAGGGCCTTGGTCAAAACCGCAACTACGCTAAATTAGTGTTTTGGGTGTTTGTAATCAGATTCTAACTTAGTCAGGTGCGCACTTTTGTACTGTTTGTCTTCAAGGTACAAAATAAAACCTGTGTGCTTTTGGATGCAGGTTCGTAGAAACCAATTTCCGCCGGCAGGGAATGCAATCCAAGCGATACGCCCTGTATAGCCGGGTTCGCTCGGCTAGCAACTTTGGTGCGGCAGAGGCTTGCTGATGAACCCGACTCCCTACTCCTCGACGGAGGCGACAGCTTCCAAGGCACTATCTGGTACAATATTCTACGATGGAACGTCACCCAGGAGTTCATGAATATGCTTCCTCATACTGTTCATGTGAGTACCATCTCCATGTTGACCTCAAGCTCAATCACAGTTTAAACAATTGCATAAGTTATTAAGCACATTATAAACATAGAGTTAGGCAGGACACAATCAGCACTACTTCTTTTGAAAAGAGAAGAGACGTAAATGAATCGAAGCCACGTTTTGGTTTGGTCAATCGGATTATCAAATATCTAATAATCCCAGCTATTCTCCTCCACTAACTTCTTATCTTTCAACCCCAAAGGCTGCTAATGTATTACTGATTAGATTTTCGTTTTTAACATGACTATCTTAAGTTTTGCAGCACTATTGTAATAAAATTAAATTTAGGCTACAATTTTCAGGTGTTGGGAAACCACGAATTCGACAATGGAATTGAGGGTATAGTTCCTTATCTCCAACATCTTAATGCCCCTGTAGTAACTGCCAATATTATAGACGATGAAGAACCAACAATGCAAGGCCTGTACAAGCACAGTATCGTTGTTGAACGAGGTGGACGTAGAATTGGTATTATAGGAGTTATTATTTCAATCACAAATGTAAGTAGATTCAGAATAAAATTATACAGAATAGTGCTATAAGGAAAATGAAATTAATGTCACAGGCTAGTATTTAATATGTCCTAAAACAACCAATTATAATCGTTATCAGGATATCCTTTGTAAACGTTTAGGCCAAAAATGTATATTTATTGTTTTCCTAGAGAAATTGCCGAACACGGAGGGCCTCACATAGATGTGATCGTCGGAGGTCACACTCACACATTATTGTACAATGGGGAACCGCCTGCGAACAGTCGATTCGTACCGGAAGGACCGTACCCAACAGTAATAGAAAGAAGTGAGGGATCCGTAAGTACGCAAAGTCAAAATTATTGTTCCGTCTTTTTAACCGTTTCTTAAGCATCTTTATAACGATTCTGACAAATCAGGACAAAAGCATCTACAAGTATACTTTACGAATTCATCTATTTCTGTATATGAAATTGTTTTTATTTATTTATTTACAGTATTCAATATTTTTTTTTAATACTAATAGTTAGTAATTTAATGGGCGTCTTAAATAGTGTGTGGACTAGAATCTTAGAAAAAGGCCATTCCCTATTCGAGACGCCAAATCGAACGGATCTGTTGTAAAGGGAACAAAGTAGATATTGACAGGTTTTCGATAGGCAGACCATAATTAGAATTTTATTTAATAGGTTCTGATTGTTCATGCAGCAGCGCATTCGCAATATTTGGGTGAAATCAAAGTATTATTTGATGATGATGGTAATCTTATCAATTGGGAAGGCAATCCACATTTCATTAGCACCGAAATCGAACAGGGTAAGTGAATATACAAAAATATAATCGTATAAACCAATAAGTTTGTTAATTGCTTATACTATGCATAGTATTAAATAGCTTATGCATTTAGGAATCTACAAAGATCGTAGCTTGACATATCTACAAGGGACCTTTATGATTATCATCATCTGCCTATAGTTGTTCACTGCTCCTCATAAGTCTCCTCTGAATTGCGCCATGTCACCATGTCTTCGGCTTGCCGCATCGAGCATCTACCAGCGACCTTTCGTAAATCGTTACTCTACCTAGCTGGAGGGCGTCTTACACTACGCTAGGCTACATTACGTATTCTTGAGTTCCTGAGTCCGTCCTACACTACGAGTGCTCTACTCAAGAACATGTTTACCTTAGCACATTGACGTGCTCAAAATTGCTATTTTTTTGTTTGGTTTATTAGTTTGACGACTCGTGTTCCAGAATTACTGTTGCCAAAACGGTGTTTGTTGATAACTACATTTATAATGAAAATCACATTATTTACAGCGCCGGATGTAATGGAAAAAATCAACATTTATCTACCTATCATAGAAGAACAAGTTCTGCATGAAGTGGGCACATCTCTGGTGCATTTGTCTGCAAACTGTAGATGTTCGGAGTGTAACCTCGGCAACTTTATATGCGATGCATTCATGGATGCTGTAAGGAACTATATTGGATTCTTCATTATGACTGATTTTAATTTTTTAATAACAAAATCGACGACGACTAATTGTGTTTCATCGTTCGCTAGTCGATTACTGCCAGTTTATATAGGTACAATGTTAATGCTAAAATTCGCATTTTTATAGCCTTCGCTGGCAGACAAGCATGAGGCCCGTCTGATGATAAACGGTCACCGCCGCTCATGGAACTTCGCAATGCCAGGGGCCTAGCACAACCAAGTCGCTGCCTACCAAATATATACTTATTTAGATGAATGTTTTTGATCACGGAGAATAGTATTAGTACTTAATAGGTAGTAATTATTCGCACCTCTGCCTACCCCTTCTGGGAAAAAGGCGTAAGTTTATGTATGCATATATGTAGGGAGCATATACACTCTCCCTATTGGTATACCTGAGTGAGATAATTTGGTGGTTATTGCCCTTGTGTACACCAACAATGGTATGATGTTATATTTCTTTTTTTAGGTTAAAGACCGCACTGAAGGCAATAATTGGCACTACGCACATTTTGCTGTCATGAACCGCGGCGGCATCAGAACGGATATTCCATCTGGCGGTGAGGATATATTTTGGAGCTTAACTTAATTCCTACTAAGAGTTTACTATAGTTTGTGATAGTAGTTGCAAGGTCCGATGCGACCGGACGAGTATAACAATACAAATAAGAGATACATAATATTTTTTTTCTCAGTTCAGAAACGCTACGATAAATTGATTATGTGAAAATATAGTGAACTAACTTATGGTCCTAATTTGAATTTGTTTTGGCAGATTAAGGCCCGTATTCACAAACAATACTTTACTCAGTGTTGAAGTAACCCTATGCTAAGTAAGACATTTCTCATAGTGATCGTTCCGCTCAGCCTTTTTATTCATAAACAATACTTGAGTCACCCTTTTACTATGGGAACGCACAGTATCCAATGCGGATCAGTGATTGGTCAATTACTGTTGCTAATTTCTCTCTGGTGTTTATTTTTTTTGCGTTCTCCCGCGAATTACGTGTGAGTGTAAAGCGCCTTTGACAACTTCAAATATTTACATGCCAAATATTTTATAAAATTTCCTTCCCACATTTTTAAGCCGTAAATTGTATTTTTGTGGATTAAAAAATGGATGCGGACGGAATTGCCAACACATCGTCGACAAGTAAAAGTGTTGAATGGTAAGTATTTTTGTACATACATATATAAACTCACGCCTTTTTCCCAGGGGCTAGGCATATACAGTTGAAGAAACGAGCATGGGAGGAACTAACCAAAGAATTATTAAAGTAATGTTAGAACATATTTGTTTTGCAGATGAAAGCATTGTGCCTCCAACGAAGTTAAAAAATAAATATAGTGCAAGCATTCCAACCAGTAAGTAGGTTCTCCTTTTATAATATATTAAAGTAAAGGTAACAATAAATGTGAGCAACAACGCATCTATCACTACCTATAGTCTAAACTTCTCGCTAATAAAGAAAAGAAACATTCAATAACACTTTTCTCAACCCGGTATTCAAACCCGAGACCTCACTGTTGTACAGTACAGTGTGTGTTACAGTAGTGCAACCGCACCACCGATGTGATCCAAGTCACGTAGATAATATTAAAATAAATAATTTAGTAATGTATGTATTTTATTTGTTTAGGTAACAAGCGATTGGAAAGTGAACTTGAGGCGAGAATGAAACGGTGCACTTTAAATATAGAACACGATAAGGAATTGCATGAAGCAAGGATACAACGAGAAAAAATTTTACTCGAAAGAGAATAAAATACTTTAGAATATGAAAAACAACTACATAATTTACAAATACAGAAACTAAAGTTGGAAATTGAAATGTTACAAAATAAAAATATTTGAGTTTAAGTTTAAAAACTGTTTTCATTACCTACAACACAAATTTATCAAGATTTTCAGTTGCCCGATAACCCTATCTTCTTCCCATCCTTTTTCCTTCCCACTCTCCTTCCGATTTGATAAGCCAGTAACACACCTATAATCGAAGCACTGTGGATGTGGTGGACACGGACGTCAGTTATTACTTATCATCCGGTAACCTGTTTGCTGTTTTACCAAAACTATTGTATATTAATTGTTTTATCAGAAATGGCGTGCTATAATACATTCTTCGAAAAAGGAGCGCTTCTCTACTAGATGTCTGAACATTTCCAGTAGAAACACCAAATATTCTCAAGTTTGGTTCAATGTGTTCAAGAACACCACGCGCTCTGCATATATTATATAGCACCGCTGTAGCCACAATAATATTGCAAGTTGTGGTTAAATTGGTTGCCATTTTGTTGGAAAGACAAGGAAATATCCTTTTCCATACACCTATTGTTCTTTCCATAGTATTTCGGGTTTTTATATGTGCCTTATTATAGTTATGTTCACTAGAAGATTCTGGGCGTGCTACTGGTGTTAATAAGAATTTTTGACACCCATACCCACTTTCTCCCAAAAGTATACCTTCAATGAAAAAAATGAAAACTCCCAGACGAATAAAATCTTAAGGCCATAAGTAATTGATAAACTGGTATTGGAAAGCCCCTTTAAGTTAATTTTGTCAGGTCTAAATCGACAAGTGGCAATAGTATATGAAGAAAAATATCTTTAGCAAATCGATAGCGTCTTCGAAATTCTTCATCATTGTAAAAAACAAAAGGATTTTGAAAATCTCGAATATTATTTTCTGTGCTTATCGTCCTGCGTTCGGTAAGGACATCATTAATATAATTGTCGAACTACTCCTCGCTGCTGTAATCCAAAACCTTAGTACAAAACACATAAAATGAAATGGCATATACATTCACAACTGTCACTTTTACGTCTTCAATCGACACTATGCGTTGCGTAAAATAGCTGTTGAGTTTCTTTACCTGAGGGCCTCCATAAGTGAACGCATAGTGTCACTCATCACTCAAGTATTGTTTTTGAATCAAAATTGACAATTCTGTGCGTTTGGCTACACTATGCGTCCTCATAGTATTGTTTGTGAATACGGGTGTAAGTGACGTTTTCTAAGCAAAATTATAATATCTCTTTTAGTGATTACCCTGCAATCTGTTCTGCTGACATTGCCGTTTGAAAACAACGTGGAGGTTTTTGAATTGCGCGGCGACCACATTATGGAAATGCTGGAATACGGAGTAGCCAACCTTCCATATCCTGGCGCGAGAATGCTCCAATTTTCTGGTATGTAAGGATTTTGAACATCCGTACTAATATTATAAATATGAATATGAATATTTCGAATATTAGTACGAATATGAAACAAGCTAAAATATGTACTTGCCTGATTATAGTTAAATTGACGTACTCGTTATCACGGGTACTAAAAATGACATTGGGTACCTTTCATCTACAAAAGGCACTATTTGCGAGGACTAAGCTAGCGTGGTGGACTATACGGCCTAAGCCCTGACAATCGTACTCTCGATTGCAGAGGAGACCTGTGCCCTGTAGCGGGACGTATATGATCTGATACAGATACAAACAAATTAAAGTTTATATGCAAAATGTGTGCTTTTTTATGTAATTTAATTTGCAAACATGTTAAATTAAAGATTATTTACTTTCATATTTTCAAGGTAAATTCAAAAAGATTTATACAAACTTGCAGCTGACTCAATAGGTCGATAAAATGAAATCGTTAAAGGCATATATACTCTTTGAAAAAAGAATGTCAATGACATTTGAAATATTTATGATATAGACGATAGAAATATTCTCTTCTTTAATGCAACGATGCATTCATATAGAACGAACAGGTAATATCATATTCCCGGTAATAAAATGGTTAAATGTGGTACGGCGGGTTAGGATAACCGCGAGAAATTACTGAATAGCTGATTTTTTAAATCAGTATCGTTAGAAATACTTATTGTATTACAGAAGCCCAATTTAGCTGATTAGGATAAATTAGGTTCAGTACCTTGTACACAAATTCTTAGGACCCTCAAATATTTTATCATTAAATTATTTTTTTTACTTCAATATCCTAACACTATTGAAACACTAAACAATCAAAAGGCAACTCTCATACGTCGTTTTTTTCTAATAGTATGTCCACCTAGACACAGTATAGAGACAAACAATTACAATTATCGATTATCTATCATTAATCGATACATTAGCGTCAGCCCTTTAAATTGCAATAGTAGTTTATGAATCCAGGGTTGTACGCAACGTTCGACGGTGCTCTGCCTGTCAACAGCAGGGTTGTCAACGTCAGCATCCAATGCATCGAGTGCGAAGTACCCCGATACGAACCTTTGGTACTCGACAAGTACTACCGAATGGTGTCGCACAGTTTCATCGGGGAAGGAGGTGACGGGTTTACAGTGAGTAACTTTAGAATTTTTTTTATTTATTTACGTGTAAAACGGTCTTTATTTCAAAGTTTTTAATCACGTATACCGGGTATTTTTTTTTTTGTAAAATTTTTACTTGTTTTGTGTCTGAAGTCACTTATACTATCACCTGGCTTCGTTTTCGGTAGCAGTCTTGAGATAACCTGTATAACTTAGTACACAATAGACCCATGGTGTCATAACATAAATAATACACAAAATCTATTTATGTGGAACTCTTAAAATTTGATGTACATATTTTAACAGACAGGTGAAGTTACTCCTTTGCCGGATTATACAATAAAAATGTATGGGATAACTACAGGTAAAAAACCACAGGATAATAGAAAAAATGTTGATATATTCCACATATTACAGATGATATCGGAAAACAGGAGGAATGTTGAGGTTGTAGGAGTGGATTACGACGTGCTCCTACAGTACATCAAACAAGAATCGCCGGTAGTCGCCGAGGTGGAAGGGCGAATCCACATCGAGAATGCTTGTCTACCTAATTCTGTATATTAAACCTTGTTCAATGATATGTTACTATTTGATTTACAACTAAACTGACTGCCTTGGTGGCATATTTGTATTTCGGTACGTTTACAAAGTTGAGTTTTCGGGTTTGAATCCCAGGTCGGGCAAAATGGTATTGGATTTTTTTATTCATTTATCAGCCCAGAGAAGAAATTTGTGGCCGATATGGCGATAGGCTCGCTCACCCCCTATCACATCGTGGGACGCACCTCTGCCTACCCCTTCTAGGAAAAAGGCGTAAAGTTCATGTATGTATGTTATTTACAACGAAAAACTTGTGTACCATTAACGGTGAGCGAGGAGGCTATTAACGCCACTTGCTCTTCGCCAAGCTTATTAACACCTATAAATGTGAGATTTTTAGTTTCAAAAATACATGGAAAGGAGATTGGACCTAGGAATCGAGAACAAGATGTCACGGGTCAATATATTATATATATTATATATTATACATAAGATATATGTACATGTTAGGTTAAGCAATAGGCTGATTCCAGCAGGTAAATGTAGAGATCCTTGGATAAGGCATATATTCGGCAGTGAACTTCCTAGGGCTGAATAGAATAATAATAACAAATATTATTCAGTAATTTTCATTCCAAATTTAATTTTCAAGGCCGTAAGATCATCTCAGATACCTATACATTAGTTAGACTATCGGCATCTCAGCAATACCGGTTGTGAAACGAGAGCTCGTAGGATTGGAACCCGATGTATGGATGTAGAGACAAAAGGTCTTGGTGAGGGGTAAAGATTATGCGTGATACTACTCTACTGTATCAACCTATAAAAATAAGCCCATATACATACGTCCCACGGTCACGGGCCTCTACAATCGAGTGTACGGTTGAGAGGGGTTGGGCCTTATGAGCCACATCGCTGACCTAGTGCGGGTTGGCAGACTTTACATACCATAGATTTTTTTACAAATCGATATGGTATGCAGATTTCTTAACTATGTTTTCCTTCACCGTTATAGTTACTACTGGATATTATTATTTATAGCACTATATAGAAAATGCTGGTGTTATTTTTGTTATTATCGATGTTTGTCCGGTGACATCACTAGGTTGCGTATCTCGTGCAGCTTTCTAAATATTGACCAACGTTCGCGCGGCCGACACAGCCATAGTTGTAATTACATGTATACTAGTTTTATACTCAATATTTACGCCGAATATCTAGAATTAATTATAATATAATTATTAATATAAATATTAATTATTCTGATGTATTACAAAATGCTAAAGAAAAACTATACATCTGCGCAACTTATTTGTTCTTAATTATTTTCGTTACTCTAAGCTGAGGAGCAGTATATCAGCCCACAAGTTCCTCCCTTCCTATAATCCTGGATCTTGTCACTATTGCGTGTAAAATCGATTCAGTAGACCGACATGATTGTGTCGAATGGAAGATGATTATGATATCTTGCATATCGATACTCTGGATGCCATAGCCTTTACCAACAGGTGTAGTGCAGTCACTGCCGAGCCGGAGTAAAAATATATTGTTTGTATAGCGGTGCATAAACCCATTAAAACATGGCTAGTGTTGTCACGTCAGCTTGGTTTGTAAGGATATTTGTATCGTTCTCAAGCATTTAATTTTTTTTATCTCTGCAATGGTTTAAGGTAGGCCCATAAACTATGAGGGTGTAAGATAAATTCCCAAGTTGTATAATTCACTTCGTGTCATTTTAAAAATTCTCATAAATTGCTCGCCACTGGTATTTTTAATGCATATTAACTAGAACCATGGGTGGCACTAGTAACACCTCTTCCTTACCTACGAGGAGACAGGCGTGAACTTATGTATATAAAACAAAATATACAAATCGTGGTCCCATCGCTTATTTTTAATAAGCGCTTCCCTGAATATCACAGTAGGTACTGAAAGTAAAAAGTTCAAGCCTCATACCTTCTTCGACCATCTTCGTAACATAATTTCTTGCTACAAAGTTAACAGTTAATAACAGTTTCTGTTATCTGATACTATAATTGGGCTGCGCGCCAACATAGAAAATAACAATCGTTTCCATAACATCGAAACGTAATCACCTTCACATTTGCACGCTTCTGATGTTTATTTTAGTCTAGACTATTTCCTACTTCCTATATCTATGGAAAACCATATTTCATTTCTAAAGGTCATTATTCATTTAAAGTTGTGTTTGATTTATTTATTGGTTATTCAGAAATGTACAAAGTCCTTTTTATGATGACTTTAAGGAATAGAATTTTTATTGAAATATCCAAATACCGCTAGACACGGTTTAAACATCCATTCGAGATAATTCTACAGTATATTTTATTTTATTATCTTAAAAAAATATTTTTTTACTTGCCTAATATCCCACTTAAGGTCAAGTTGTTGAAAAAATATTACTGATAAAATCTTTTGATAACTTCCATAAATATCCAATATTGTCTAGATTCTTCTACCATTAGAATATTTAGTGAAAAACTTGTTCTAATATTACACGCAAGTGAGCCTTGTTTCTGGTTTAAGCCTACCATTTCTTAAAGAACAGCGACTGCATAATTAATAACATTTACGCATCAATTTAAATATATATGGCATTTTATTATATTTATCATCATTATAATTTTAAATCTTTAATCTTTTTCTTATAAAACGTTCCAAATTCCGGTTTGCTAATTACTTTACAGTTTAAAGGATAAAATTAAGAACAAAATATACTTGGAATAGTTCGCGTGCGTTCGTTCAATCTCCGGCAACGGATAGTAAGTGGCGAAGGCCGACTCTATGTGGCAATATGCCAAGAGCCCTGACTGCAATACGTTCTAGCTATATCTGCACCTTCATTTGTACTTTGACGACTGTTTATTGTACTATTCTGGCTTATTCATATTATTAATTTTGGTACAATGTTACCCAGACGGAGACATGACATTAATTTGACATATAAAACATACATACACTCGAAAAACATAACCCTACTTCCTAGACATAATGATGACACTGGATAACTATAGACTGAACTCGAAATACGACACATTAACGTATCCTATACGAAAGATCTAATAAGACATGGAGTGCGAGTCAAAAAGTACTCCTTACAAACTTGTATATTATTAAAATATTATTTACATAATAATGTACTTTTTATTTTTTCCTATGCATAGTATCTGATAGGATCATATAAATAGCTCGCATAGTTTTAGAATATTGGCATGAACAAGATTTTTTTATAATTCCATCAATTAATGCAATGTAAGTTTAAATAATGAATTATGAATGGATTGAGAAAAACTTGATTTTTAGGGATCCATGATCCTACTACGAAACCCCTTTGGACATATAAGTGAATAGAAAACTATTACTAACATGAAAACATCGCTTTACTAAACCACACGCTGGTACGAAATCCTTACGAAAGCGCAATAAGAGAGCGACATTAGAACATCCCATTAGGCATTGTGCCATGCTGGGAACAGGATGAATATTGAGGGGTTGTGCAAGATATCGTATGTACCTCGCAATGTACTGCAATGCTTTCTTGCGTTTGTGAGGTGCTTACCCACGCTGTTGTGGCGACATATCTCCGAGAATATGTGGCTGTGATTGTGATTACAGCTGCCATGTAATGTATATGCTTTAAAACGTAAGAAATAGATTCGATTCTTTCGGAAACCTTGTCATAAACTTGTCTTGACTGGACCGGAAAAAGGCGTGAGTTTATGTATGAATGTATGACATTACCTAAAAAGTAAATACATATTGCTTGTACAATGTACAATGCAATGCGACACGTTGTTATCAGCACACTATCAGCGCGAATTGGGTCGTCATGACTGTTTCCGTTATTACTCGTAGTTCTGCTCCGAATATATTTAGGTTAAATGTCACGATCATTAATTGTACTTTGTAGTTTTACGCTTCTATTAAGTGTAAATTTATTACGCGAAGTTCATAGAAGTGGTACTACTATGTTACGGAAAACGAACGTGAAACGATGGTTTTGTGATGTTGTAGATTTTCATTAACGGTGGTAATCACTAATCATTAAATTGATTGTAAACATATTTTCGGTTCTTAGTTATTTAATTACATCGACAGCCTCCGTGACGTAGGTACTTAGACGCCGGCTGTGAAACGACAGGTCCAAGGTTCCATCCCCGCACCTAGACAAATATTTGTGTAAACCATATTTGTTTCGGGCCTGGCTGTTTGTGAGACCGAAAAGTTTCTCGTATTTTCTAATACCCACGCCACAAGGAACTTAGCGTAGGGACTATGTATGTGACAGATTGGTGTATTTATTTAATATAATTAGTCATTACGTACTTTTTAGCTGTTTGAAATGGTCAGATAATTGTACTTACTCTTCCCAGCTTGGACTGTGTAGGTAAGGTCTTGGAAGGTGACGTTGACGGGCGGTCTTTGCGGCAGGTGCGAGAGGTGCGCCCGGCCCATCGCGCGGCTCGCTCCCGACACTTCCATCTTTACTGATTCCTTAGTACTTCACTTGCACATTTGTTTATCTGTGAACAATACATAGAGTTTCGTTATACGTCATAACATGGGCTATGAGAAGTATTTCTAAATTGTTCTTTGTCAGATGGCATGGGGAGCTCCGTAGTCCGTGAATATACAGAATGTAACATTTGAACGTTTTAAAGTTGGATAGTCGCTACTGTATGTGTAAAATGCATGTGTTATGGTTTAAACAATATTTTTATATACTACTTTAGGTTATACACAAAAAAGCTTACAAACAACAAGTATGACAATGAAAATTGATCACAGCACATAAATGGCCCTTTCTGAGCAATGTTACGTGCGTCTGACTTTTGACAATCATGGGATTTGAAAAAAGAAATTGAATAATATGAGAGGAACGAACCGTACCTATTATCAGGCTTTCATCAACTCGCTGACAAATGAAACTTGTAATCAAAACCGTTATGTCACGTGGTACGCTACCGCTGTACGGTACCGCTGTTGCGCCACATTATCCTGTATTGCTCTTTATACCGTTTCCATACCTCTTTATCCTACTTAATAATAATTGATTATCAGTATTGTTACTACCGCGACTTCACGCCTCTGGAACGTCAATCCAAGATTGACACACAAATCTCAATGACACCGAGCCCCGCAGCGAATCTTCGGGAATGCATAATATACATACAGGGTATCTCAAGACTGCGACCGAAAACGAAGCTAGGTGGTAGTATTAGTGACTTCAGACGCAATGCAAGTAAAAATTTCGCAAAAAAAATCGACAACTTTTATTTTGTAATTTTTTACTTATCGTCGTATTTGGGTGATAAATACATAGTTTTCCTATAATAATGATGTAGACCTCTTTATTTTTAAACACTCAAGTGCACGTAAGGAATTAAATTATTATTTTCGCAAAAACTAGGTATTTATCATTGGCATCGTGTCTGTAACCACTAAAACTACCACCTGGCTTCGTTTTCGGTCGCAGTCTTGATATACCCGGTATAATTATGTATCAGGAAGGAATAATAACACCTAATAATATTAGCACAGAATAATATATCGATGTTTATAAAACAAAATGTTATCTACATATTATGTTAATTTCTTTTGCTGTTTATCAAACGAGTTGTTATAGGTCTAAAATAATCAAATACAACTATTTTATTTATACATTCGGTATTAAGTTTCTGATATATTCCATTGATATTTAACATTGATATAAAAAAAATAGCATATTATCAATATACAAAATTATTCCTAAAAAATTTAAAGTAGATAACAGCGCTATTTTTACAATTGAATATATCAAAGGCCAAGTGTGCAAAAAATATCTGAAATATAGTTTGTGGACGGGGAATCAAGGAGAAAGAAAACGAAGAGTTGCAGCCTTCGATCAATGTATTGTTGGTCGAAGGTTGCAGCAATAAAACTATTTTAATCGTTATCTTCGTGCAAAGTCATCACAAGAATTAGAGTTTATACAGGGTATATCAAGACTGCGACCGAAAACGAAACCAGGTGGTAGTATTAGTGACTTCAGACTCAATGCAACTAAAAATTTCGAGACATCATGACGAAACTCTATTGCAATGTCAAATCTTATCTAAATTTACAAACACACAGAAAAACTTACACACTTTAAAGAAATTAAGGTCATAAAATTTGCAAGTCATTGAATGACATATTTGTCATTCCGTAAACCGTCATTTCAAATGTTACACATAATATGAGTCTTTTGTTTTAGAACAGTAAATTAAATTAATAGACAGCCGCCAATGGACCCGCTCCAACGCGAAGCCCACGCGTTACCGCGATGGTCAATTAAACGGTCATATACAAATTATTTTTTGTTATGTAAAACTGACATTGACTCGCATTGGGGCCAAGTTCGCTCTCCGAACCACGCCGTTAACACGCAACTCGCAAAAACTGCATGTGGAATGGAAAGCGCTTTGTCTGTTTGTCGAAGGACTTTAATCATACTCGTCGGGCAACATCGTTAATTTTAAATATTTCAGCGCTTAACATGTTTTTATACAACTGGTCGAAGATAAGGAAGCCCAAGCCCAACGGGCAATCGAATGTAGCTTTAAATAGATCGATAAGCTATTTATGTAAATATGTATATTTCGCCGTAAATCGCTTCATTAGTCTAGTGGCAGCAAATATGGGCTAAGAACCATAAGATTGTCGATTCGAATCGTGTGTTCAGTAATCTACTTAGAATGTGTGTGTCGGTTTGCAAAAAAAATATGATTTGCCGGTGACTGAAATGACGTTGGTCGGGTGAACGGGTACGAAATTCCTGATCTAAATTGATGATTGATGATTAAAATTTAATATATATTATAGGTTATTATAGGTTATTGGTGTAGATAAAATAATTGATTAAAATATTTAATTATTTATTAATAAATTATTTTGTATATCAGACAGGATCCCTCTATTGTTTAATGGTATTATTATTAGTATTTTTGCCTGCAAAGTGATATTGGGTTTTTCTATTCATTATCAGCCCGGAGTCAGGAATTTGTGCCCGATATGGCGATAGGTTCACATCATGGGACGGAACATACATGGCGAAATGTGGGTGTCCTGGTGGCGCCTCTGCCTACCCCTTCTGGGATAAAGGAGTGAGTTTATGTATGTGTGTATTTTTTGCCTGCAAGCTTTCCTTGAAATAATCCATCTCAATATATCTCCGAATAATAAAGCAATCTGTGCGTTGATTTAACATTTCCTCTGCTCAATTGGCTCCGAGTAGACTACAGCAGTATCACAAAGCACGATGAAATCGCTTGCATTGTACAAATATCTGACTAATAATACTGCTCGTGGATTCGCTTAAGTGAAAAAGTTTTAGATAATAGGCCCACGATGTGTTTTCCACGGATAAAAAGTGCAATATAGCCTTCCCCGATAAATGGACATTCCAATCTTTTTTACAATTCGAAAGAATAGTTCCTGAGACTAGCGCGTTCAGACAAACAAATTCTTTGCATATTAGTATTTTATATACAAAATAAGACACGATCACGAGAAAACTACACACAAAGAATAGCAGCAGTTCGCACGTAAAATATTACCTGATAGATTTCTACAGAACCATTTTCATTTTCTCTTTTTTTTTTTGAATGTAGATTGTAACACCTAATGTATTAAATTCATTGTATTTTGCTGTATTTTGATTTACATTCATAGTTCCAAAATACTGCATCCTTTTAAAAAAAACGTCTTATACAGGGTATATCAAGACCGCGACCGAAAAAAAAAACCAGGTGGTAGTATTAGCGGTTACAGAAACAATGCAACAAAAAATTTCGCAAAAAAAAAAAAAATACGTCAATTTTTTTTGGAATTTTTTCCTTATCATCGTAGTTGGGTGATAAATACATATTTTTCCTAAAATAATGATATACACCTTTTTATTTTTAAAGACGCAATGGTACGTAAGGGTTTAAATTACTATTTTCGCAAAAACTAGGTACTTACCACTCAAACATGACGATTTTTAAAAAATTACAATAAAAATCTGTCACGTTTTTTGCGAAAATTTAATTGCATTGTGTCTGTAACCACTAAAACTACCACCTGGCTTCGTTTTCGGTCGCGGTCTTGATATACCCGGTATTACAGTTACATGTATTGGGCACGACATATTGTAATGCATCAATAAGAATCATTTGGCATATAACTTTATGAGATTCGTGATTAAGGCCATTCATTTCGAAAATATGTTTGGGCCTTAATTCGCTGACCTAATGACCTTCGGTGGAACTTGCATCTTTAACGTTTTTGCGAAGAATTCTCAGGTACACAGGTTTTTCTTTGCAGTTAAAACATACGATATTTAGACATAAACAAAAACATGACTTCATAGGCTGAATGGAGTTGTCTGGAATTAAACCTGTGACCTCCGCCACGACCCTCCATTCTCCACTATGCTATTCAACACTTATAAGGGGTACAATAGCATAATTTCCATAAATATTGTGTACTTCTAAATAAGAGTAACCTAGAAATGCAAATTTTGAGGAAAATATATTTTGCATTCAGTTTCTAGGATATTTTGTGTATGAAATGCCATAAAGGACTGTGCCAAGGTTTGTGTCTAAATCTATTTGTGTTGTGACTAAGCATTTTATCATAAGGTCGAAGTAAAATTACATATGATGCATCTTAGCTTCTGTCTATTTACTTGTATTTGATTTTAAGACGCATATAAACAGCTTTTGTTACTTATTCTATATGCACTAAGATTTTACGGTCTATATTTACGAATTTATTTTAAAAATACCTTATATTTCGTTTTCTATAATAATGGAAAAAATATATGAACCGAAAGAAAATCAAGACGGATCTAGGAAGGCGCAATCCATTCATAGTATTTCGTATTTATTAATAAATTCAAAGCGTTTACTATTATTTACACTTAAATATTTCTGCAGTAAAATCAACGAGTTTGAATTAATTTGAGATAGCCTATTATATCCTGGCATAAGTTTTTGAGTTCGATAATCGGCCTTAAACTAACTATGGAAGTGCAGTGAGACATAATTACACACAGATGAAACCAGGCCATCCCACTCAGAAGTAATTTATTGCATCTTACGTTTTCTCAAACACTTAACAAGGCAACGGGTACATTACAAAAGTTTACGAGGCACTATTTAATATTCATGCAGTTTCCTGCGTTAAATAAATAAAGATGCATCGAGCATCACCAAAAATCTTTAGAACGGCCACCTACAACGCCGTGAGCTATTTAGAATGCAAAATGAATATGACGACACTATTTTTCATTCTTATAATACTAGAGATGGTATGTATATAGACATTGCTTTTATTGTATCAAAATACAAGACCATTAATGTTCTTTTGTTTGAGACGAAGTAAACTGGAACTGTTTATAAATACAGGTTTATCCAGTGTTCACGGGACCACTCGACCTAAAGTCAACCTTTTCGAGAATACGCTGTTGATGCCAATAAGACTATTGAAAAAGAAAGATTAATCGTATAACCGAATTGTCCCAACTATATACCGCTCGTCCACTCCGCTGGCCTTCCGAAGCATCAGCAAAATGAAATATCAATTCGATCAACCATTTGCTGGTGGATACGAATATCCGCCGGGACAGCGACAATCACATTTCTATCAGTCACATACGAATTTTAGTCTATCAATCGAATCTTATATCGTGAGTATCAGAAATTAAGAGAGACTTTTCGATTTCACAAACACCCAGATCCGAAACAAATACCTGTGGATCAAACAAATATTTGTCTCAGCGCGGAGATCGAACCCGCAGCCTCTCGTTTCACAGTCGGCGTCGAACCATCTGCGTCGCGAAGCCTATCAAATGTATCTTTTTTCTTTAGAGATCAATTAACAATTCCATAACGTCATACGTGCAAAGCGAGTTGTTCAAAACAGCAAGCCGGTGAGGCAACACATTTCGCCATAGAATTTTACTTCACGCCGTTTACTATCATTCAAGTCGATACCGCGTGAGGTCGGCCACATTCTCAGCTCACGTCTGTTGCAACTTGCAACTAGCTCGTATCTTCAAGTCTACGTCTCAGGGATTAAAAGTGATAAAACTCAATTTTTACTCTAAATCAAGCTAATTTAATATACCGAGGTTCTCTATTATACAGAACATACATACATAAACTCACGCCTTTATCCCAGATTAGGTAGGCAGAGGCGCCACCAGGACACCCACATTTCGCCTTGTATGTTCCGGTCCCATGATGTGATAGGCCGATCGCCATATCGGGCACAAATTCCCGACTCCGGGCTAATACCATGGTCGTTATCTGAGTAGACACAATATACGAATATCCAGCAAAAGAGACAGGCAAGTTATTTTTCACTTTTTGCATATTTCTATTGTCTGCAAAATTGTTGTGACAAAATAATATTTCCTGCAAGCATTTTCACGGGACGTTCGCTACACGGTGGTTGAGTATGTAGGCTATCGACCCAAGTACTACTACCCAAGGCTTGCTAACTGTACGTAATTACGCAACACACATCGAATGATGGGATTATTCGAACAGCAGTACGGTAAAAAAATACGTAGCTAAATATTTTATGTAAAATACATACATACATAAACGCACGCCTTTTTCCCAGGGTAGGCAGAGGCGCCACCAGGACACCCACATTTCGCCTTGTATATTCCGTCCCATGATGTGATAGGGGACGAGCCTATCACCATATCGGGCACAAATTCCTAACTTCGGGCTGATAATTACTAGAAAATCCTAATATCACATTGCCCGGCTCGGGATTCGAACCCGGGACCTCAGCTTTGTAACCGTACCGTAATACAAGTATGCCAACGAGGCAGTCGAGGCATTTTATGTAAAGTATTTATTAAAATATAAGAACATAAGGATACAATAGAGAACATACTGGATGTTAAAACAGACCCTATAATACCAATGATATCTTTGACGATAATGGCTCAGAAAAAAACACTCTATCGGTGACAAATAAACATATTTTGACAATGTGTTATGAGCATTACTACCGCTCCATCACTTATAATTTTATGTTTCACTGCTGTTTTGTCTTTTTAAGCTAAGTTATTTATTTTTTGTAGGAAATTATAGTTTTGTTTAGCTTTACTAACGTGTTGAGCGTGAATACAATACTAAGCAATTTCCTAACACCTGGTATATAAAGTAAATAATAATACACTTTCATCTCGTTGAGAAGGCAGAATACTAGACACAATCCTGACACACCGCTTTCGTCTTTTTCACATTCATATATCTTGACATGCATGTCTGTAGGTCAAGGTTACCTAGTGGCAATGGCAAGCCAAGACTAGCCGTAACATTCCGGAAAGAAATGGATTAAACTTGAGGCGTCTCGTCCCACACCGAGCTTCTAAACCAGCTGCGTTACTGAGTCATATCCTAATCAATATATCAAATGCTGCCTTGTATAGATCCGTCGATTAGCAATAGGCAACCTTCTCTTACTTCAGTATTCATATGTAACTTATTAATAAAACAAATAAATTGTGGATAGTGTTTACAAAAATATGCTGTATCATGCACTAATGTTTCGATATCGCTAATTCGCCTACTGATTACATCACAACGGTTTCTCGTTTGGTAACTGAGTTGAAACCTAGCCGGTATTCTTTCAATTGTCAAGTTTCAAGGTCTGCGAGTACCGTCGCTGCTGTTCAGTGCATTTTCAACAGTCGCATAAAGGCTCGATTGCTTAATATTAAGGGAATGTAAACACGATTTCATGAATACAGGGTCAATGATATTTTTTTTGACGGCAAAGTGGTTTTAATTCCTGGTGGTAAGTGAAGTGCAATCAAAAGTATCCGGAATGGAGAGATGGATTGTTTTCTTGCCTGCACAATTATGCCGGCCCGCTCGATACCCAATATACGTATACACAGGCTGAATCCGAAACGTAACGCACTTGACTCATATATTAAGAATTCGGCTGCAAATTCACCCGTGCGTTTAATATGCATACACTTTTTAACGTATTTATTATATCGAATTTGGATATTATTGCCCAATTAAGAAATAGACTTGAAATAATATATTCTAGAAAAACTGGTAATAGACGGACTAAAATGTGACTAAAATGAATCAAAAGATTTTTTTAATTTTTTGTAGTTGCCCCACTCTATGCAAAATAGCTAATTTACTCGATTCTCTGTCAGGCAAGGAACAACTCGTATTTATGTTATTATAATATAGCCCAGAACAATAGGCATTGCATATCAATTATAAAAAAGAGAAATGTTTCTGTGAACCACAAGTATTTGTTTCGGGCCTGGGTATTTGTGAGACCGAAAAGTCTCTCGTAGGTTCTGATACCCACGACACAAGACTCGATCTTAGTGTGGGGTCAGGACTATGTATGTGATTGTTGGGTGTATATTTTTTTATTTCAATATATGGTGCAATATTATCAGTGTGGTATTTCAGTGTGGTGAACTATGCCCGAACCGCCTACACACGATACGCAATCCATTTTGTGTAATTTTATCTGTACTGACTGGAAGGAAGTGCAAAATTATTTGTTTCCAACTCCTCCTATTAGTTTTATCAATCTGATTAATTAATCAGATTGAAATTTCAATGCGGGTTAAAGACTTGGGGTCCCTAAGTGCCGAGCTCGGGAGCTCAAGTCTTTGCGTGCCCCTGTTGATCCTGGCTGACAGAAGGTGCAGTGGTGGGTATGTGGGCGGGAATGTCTCTGTACCTACTGTACTGTGTGAGCCCATAACTACTTACTGCTGATCACGAGACTTCTCTGCAGTCGAGAATTCGATAAAAATGACTTTTTTTCTTAACACATCGTCGATCTGTGGGTTCTGTTGACAGAGTTTCTGCCTACCCCATTAGAATACAAGCGGAATCATACGAATGCCGGTCCCCGGTTAGAAAAATGCATACACAACAAAGCATGTAATTGAAAACTATTTGTAGACTTAAAAAAAGTTTTTCTTTTCTCTGGTGCGCGTGTTTTTGTTTATGTACTCTTTTATTATATTAATTAGGTGGACATTTGTGTTGGTTATACATTAAGTAAGATTAGATTAAGATAATTTTAACTGTAGTATAATATAATGAATCATTGTTTTTGTCCCAATAAATAGAAAAAAAACACTTTAAAATGATTTACCAAGATTTGCACACAGCGTAACAAGGTCGGAAGAGAGAACTTAAGCGCATTCAACAGCAACATCCACGTACAATCACATGAATTTCAAACTGCATTATTATGCAAATTATTTTGTTTTTAAAACAGTTCTCGTGTTGTAAAGCCAAGTGCTGTGTGGTAACGGTTTCCAGTAATCTTATGATGGTGTAAATTAGCACCTGGCCGGCTCATGTGTACATATTGGAAAATAAATATCGCGTGGTGAAAATAACTTCACTTCTGACGTCAGTGGTCTATAGTAACAATAACATATTTTATGGGACTTTCATTATTATTTTGAATATCTACATAAACTCACGCCTATATCCCATTGAAGCAGGCAGAGACTGTAGAGCGCCAAGTGCTATGGTCCAGACATGTTCTTTTTCGCTCCATCAGGTGTCATTCTTTGTCGCCGAAAGCGCTGTTGTCAAAATATTAAGAGTATTTTTTCTTCCTTCAAATTTTACTACATTGAACATATTAATTACTATTATATTACGAGGATAAATGCTTGTTGTTATATTATAAAAATATAACTCATTTTCTAGATATAATACGCAAGGGTTTGACGTAAAGATGCTCTTAAAATTTTAAAATCTTGGTTCCCACTACTCCCTCGAATGCAAAAACCTCGCATGCATTTTCTTACTCGACATTAAAAATCATCAAAAAGGTATATTATTACATTATTGAGTATACATACCTACATTCACAAACTCACGCCTTTTTCACAGAAGAGGTAGGCACCAAGACTCCCACATTTCACCTTGTATATTCCGTCCCGCGATGTGATAGGGGGCGAGCCTATCGCCGTATCGGGCATAAATTCCTGACTCCGGGCTGACAATCAATAGAAAAATCCAGTATTGGATAACGATTTCGCCTGACCTGGGATTCGAACCCGAAACCTCAGCTTTGTTATCGTACCGTTGTGCAACGACGCCACCGAGGCAGTATTTGATATAAATAAATATATATATTGACCTTAAAAGTATCTACAACTACGCCAAGCTAAATTAGGGGCAATAATGATATTATTTTAATTTTAAGTTTGTAATAATTGATTTCTAATTTTGAGAAGTACATAATACATACATATATATTAATTAGAGTATTACACGCTATATATATATAATATGTGATATAGATATGCTAAACTGAAATTTCCGCGTAATAAATTAGATGAAGAATAAATTAAGACGTTGTTCCTTAATGTTATAGACTTAAAAAAGAGTTGTTAGCAATAAAGTTTTGTAATTTAAATATTTATTATTAGACTGGATTTGCCGGTTTTTCAAGATTCGCGAAAACTTTGAACAATATTAATTATTATATATTTATTATGTTTGTTTTCTGTCGCACAACTGACTTTCCTAATTATGTTCTTTTTATGCGCATTTTATATTTTATGCCTATTCCATTAAACTTAATAAAAAAACTTGTCCCTCACTTTGTTTTTGAGTCTAAAACTCTGTTTTTTTTTATTTTAAATTATTAACTGTCTGTAGGTAGGTACTTTTTACTTATTTTTTATTTAATATAAAATTCAAACATCAATAATATTAAAATGACTAAAATAGATAGTTAGCATGATAGTTCGCCTTCAAATTGTTTCTTAACAGTTTCGTAACTCGCTAAATGTTTAACTAAGTTATGTTTAACTGCATATCTATAGACAGTTTTGGACGCAAGGCCGGTAGAAGCGACTGTTTATATCTCCAAACTTGCAAGTCATGTTGATGTTATTGCGAAAATAAAATTTAACACTAAATCGCGATTATTCTAAACTTTACACAGGGCCTTACTCCGGAATATGGCCCGGGCATAGTGGCCCACATAAACGGGTGGCGTGTCGGATTCATCATGCGTAATATTATAATTAGCCTGGTGTTGTGTTCACCGGCAAGAGATTATTGCCTCTCGTCGGGGGATACTCCATCAGTAGGTACTGTATGGCACTTAAAATCAGGTACATTGTAATACTACGGTGCTGTACACACATAGCAACTTTAGTTGAAGGAACTTGTCAACATTTTACTCTATAAAAGTTGCCAGTTGCAGCAAATGATTTCAGTTGCCGCGCTTGTATATTTCATAGAATTTGACAGGTTTCTTCAAATAAAGTCCATTTGTGTACAGCGCCATGGTCGTGCCAGTGTAAATAATAGCTTCTTTGTAAGGTGGTACAAATCATTGCCATATTCAGTTTTTTTGCGGTTGAGGACGACGATAATGAAGGATAATAGTACTCGTACATACAATAAGCGAAAGGAACAAAAGAAAATATGCACAGTTGAGCGTTCACCTCACGTCTGGTAATCACAATATTGTGTAACTTCATATAATAATCGACAAATAATTAACTAGGCTTTGTGTTCTATGAATTATTTTATATCTGTGTGCTGTTGACTGGAAAATTTGTTAAATTTCTGATACAGGGGAGGACATGTGTTTATATAAGGTTTATTAATATTTATTTATTTATTAATCCTTTATTGCACAAAAGAAACATTTGCAGTAAATAAATGGCATAATAATAGTACAAGAGGCGGCCTTATCACACTAGGCAATTTCTTACAGGCAACCTTTGGATGGATATGTAAAAAGGAAAATGAGAGGGCAGTCTAACACCCATATTCTAAGACGTTTTCTTGACTCCACTTGACGTTATTAGAGGAAATCCGTATTCTTAGTAGAAAAAAATCTCCTCCACTCAACGTCACTCAAAAATTTTCCTGTCTCGAGGAAAGGAATCAACTGTCAAACTCAAGGTACGTCGCGACCTACCTTAAGGAAGAAATAAAAGAAATAATCCTACTTTAAAATTGTAAATAAAAGAGAGAAATAAAGTTTACCTTTTAAAATTCTTAAATACCTAAATATGCCAACATTTTTTTGAGGTGGGTGCCTCTACACGATTTACACGTTTTCCTAGTGAATGATACAAACATTACTCTTTATTTCATTTAATAAAAGATTTGTGGTTTGGAAACAGTGTTTATTATTTTAAACAAGTTATTAAAGATTTCCAACAGTTCCTGTAATACTTGTACGATACTCCGTACGAATATCTCGAACGACGATTCATCCATAAGAATATCCTTCGAAATTTCCGGGTTGGATGGTATGACCCTCCTCCTGTCTGCATGCGTTTTTTTCTCCGACTCACTAAATATTTGTCTTCCAGTCACAATCCCGAAGATTTTGAGTTCAATAATTATATATTATTCTATGTAAACACTCTGACATGACATTTGACTGTCACTTTTCAAGTGATCATAGACTATTTTCAAAGGTTTTTTGTTAAATCTCTACTTTATCTATACATCAATGACGTAATTAATGACGTTTTTCCTTGACTCAACCTCACTCGAGGAACCTTTAGTAAAGGTATATTTTTAACTAAGCATACCATTTTCGAGGGTCCCTCCAATTCATTTGTAAAGTCACCTCGACTAAAATAAGGTTGAGGAAGATTGGAGGACACGTCTTAGAATACGGGTGTAAGGCAGTCACCCGAAGTATTATATACATCGGGTGGCATTTTTAGCTTCAAAAATAAAAAGTAGGGTAGACTGGGTACGGTTGTGCCAGGGTACGGTAGTGACAGTCGTCATAACAGCGAAACTATACTGAATTCGGGGAAGAGTTCAAGGGGAGAGAGACGCGGCGTACCACTCTGAACATGTTCCCTAGTATTGCGTCAGTCATCGCGCGACGTTAAGATAATCAGAAGCCTACATTGCTTTTCAACAGTCAAAAGTAAGTTTTTTTGTTTGATTTATTTTAATAATTACTGGGTTTTGGATAAAGATAGAATATCTCGTATTTTTTCTTGTTATAAGTTGAAAGTTAGTAGTTAACTACGAGTGATTACTTTTTACGTAGATTGTTTGGCAGATTTTTGGCGATTTTTTGTTTTCGAATTTGCTCGTTGGGTACGATTGTGACAAATTTTGTGGGTACGGTTGTGACATATACTTATTCGCTTTTTTTGCTTTTAGATGCCCAAAAACGCTTGCGAAATACCAATCGAGCCTAGGCTCGATTCAGGAACAGGATGCTACAACCTCAGCACCTCAGCAATTTATTTATTTATTTATACTATTTTTCTCGCCAGGAATTGTTCGACCTTTTCCGAAAGCTGCAGAACGGCAGTGATCTCAAATTTTAGTTTACTTGCTATAATAACTTTGTTTAGAAGACGATACAATTATGTAATTTCTAGCAATAAAGTCATTTTAAACCATTTTGGTGTATTATTATGCCTGTTATTGCCGACCCCAACGACTGTCACAACCGTCCTTGGGGTGTGGTCGGTTGTGACATTTTCCTTTTTTTTTCTGATTGGACCCTATGGCCAATACAGCGTACTTACAGACAATATATTAGTAATTTTACGTAGACAAATAAACAAATTATGATTCATGGTACTTTTTTCCCAGCTAACTGATAAATTAACAAAATTATCGGCGAACAAGTCAAAATTGTCACAACTGTACCCAGTCTACCCTATGTGTCAATTGTTTGTTATTTTTTGTATGTTAATAAACCGGCGCTTTTTAGACCAAAATTAACAACAATTTAAGTACTTGTTCATTTGATTGCCCATTTGTTCGCATTGGAAAATGGTGTCAAACAAAAACAAATTATCAGAGTACATGCAGTTTAACCTTAATTATACAGGGTATATCAAGACTGCGACCGAAAACGAAGCCAGGTGGTAGTATTAGTGACTTTAAACACAAGGCAACTAAAAATTTCGCAAAAAAAATCGTCAACTTTTTTTTTTGGCAATTTTTTACTTATCGTCGTTTTTGGGTGATAAATACATAGTTTTGATAAAATCATTATGTACACCTTTTTATTTTTTAAGACGCAATGGTACGTTAGGGTTTAAATTACTATTTTCGCAATAACTAGGTATTTACTACCCAAACACAATGATTTTTAAAAAATTGCAAAAAAAAAATCTGTCGCTTATTTTGCAAAATTTTTATTTGCATTATGTCTGCAACCACTAAAGCTATCACCCGGCTTCGTTTTCGGTTGCAGTCTTGATATACCCGGTATAATTACGAATATTATTCGCAATTTAAGCTTCATTTCCGTCATGCATTAGTTAAGTGAAAAACAATGGGTAAAATTTGGACGTCAATAAAAAAGTTTTTCGTTTTCCCTAGAATTATCTAACGCTTTCAGCCTTTTCTCTTATAGAAATTGGAAAATATCGGTTTTGTGGCGTTAGTGTGGATATTATTCCTAGTGATAAAACCACCATAATAATCATCTTAGAGGACTATTCCACGTTCTACCCTAATTCTATAGCCAAAGTAGTTGACTGATGTGATTGACTGTGAATATATTTGTATTATTTTGTCAGTGTTATTTAATTGGCTGTTCTAAATAAACAGATTTACATTTCTTTTTCCTGGCTTAAATTTAAATGGGAACCAACCAACCAAGCACTGCTTGCCTACAGAAAAATTGAAATATTACCCTAAGCCTTCCATCATGTAACAATTTCACACTTTAGGACACAGCTCTGTTTGGTATCACGCTTTACCGGGCTGGCATGGCCCCAAAATCATCAAACCAACTAGGCGGTAAAAGTTAGGTAAACTAGTATTAATAGGTACTCGAAAATTCAACGAGTATTACTTTGAACTATTGTTAAAAGCAACAAAGTATTTATATTGCATTAATTGCTAACGGAAATGGCTCTTTTGACCCTGATGCAAATAAATACGCATAATTCCAGCGGTTTTTTTCGTGGTACAGCCAACGAGAAAATTATTCGGACCATGTGTGTTAGTGAATTATATCGAGTTTGACTAAGATATGAAAATAGTCCATATATCTATATCAGCCCATATACGTCCCACTGCAGGGTTCGGGCCTAATCTACAATCGAGGGAATCGATTGCGAGTGGTTAGGCCATATAGTCCACCACGCTGGCCTAGTGCGGGTTGGCGGACTTACATACCGTAGAAATTCTTTAAAATCGCTACGGTATGCAGGTTTCCTCAAGATGTTTTCCTTCACCGTTAAAGATGAATGTAATTTCAGGTAAGCGCAATTCCGTCCAGATAGAACATCGAATGGCATCACGGTGGTCCCATTCGATACAACTATGCCGGCCTGCAGAGATACTTCTTCACACTACGGCAGAAAGATCCAGGAATATATCTGTGCCGTCAGATGTGTTCCCTTCCTATAGGAAGGGAACACATCTGACGGCACAGATAGACAGTCCAGCAAAAAAAGAATTGTCAAAGCAAAAGCGTTTCCTAACAAAAACGTTCGCCAGCTCGTATGTTTGCCGCACCTTTAAACTGTTGAATATATGCTGGCTCTCGTGTTCCCTCCTTCATATATTTCTGGGTTCTTTAGCTGCAGCGTAAAAAGCCACAAAGCGGGTCGACATAATTGTGTCGAGTGGCAGAATATGATTATCTGTTGTCAATCGGTAATAATAATAAATAATAAATACACCCAACAGTCACATACATAGTCCTGACCCCACACTAAGATCGAGTCTGGTGTCGTGGGTATCAAGAACTACGAGAGACTTTTCGGTCTCACAAACACCCAGACCCGAAACAAATACTTGTGGTTCTCACAAACATTTGTCTCGGTGCGGGGATCGAACCCGCGACCTCTCGTTTCACAGGCGGCGTCTAACCTACTGCGCCACGGAGGCTGTCAATAAATAATAATCTTTGTGGACGGTATCGTATTTTCCTTAAGGTGCAGTGCAATCACTGCCGAGCCATTAAAAAAGAGATATGGAATGAGAGAAGACTAATAAACAAATATACTGAAATTGAATAAACGATGCAAATATTTTCCGGTATAGGTAAGTCAATTAAGTAATTACTAAAAGTATTATTTTTATTACTTAAGCAAGTTTATTAAGTAAGAACTAAAAAAATAAGTATAATAAGTATCAAACATCGTAATTTAACAAGTCTTAAATATGATTTGCTACGATGAAAAAGTAAAAACATTTTATTTCGTTCCTAAAATTATTCTACTACGTTTTTATGGTTTATACTCCCATTTTTTGCGATAATATTTTCAGCTACAACATTATTTAGTGCAATATTAAAATAGTGTGTTATAAATCCGGCCATTCTAAAACAATGTCTTTAATTTTTTTTCTATGTTATCAGTTGGCCACTATACAAACTTCAAGTACTCTCTAAAATAGAAAGAAAGAAAGAAAGAAAGGTATATTTATTTGTCACACAAGACAACGCACATGTACACGCTTAACAAAAAATTTATATAAACAATGTACATACATAATAAAAAATAAATAAAAACAATAATATTTACTGTTAATGAGAATGCACGTCGCATCGCTGTGACAAAGTAGGTGACCACTCAGCTTAGATGTTGCACCAAGGCACGAGCCACAGCGCAACGCATTCTTAATAAATCTAAGTTAATAAATACTGTACTATTTGTATCTAGGTGTCAAATTATGTTAATCACTAGTCACTGGCACGATTAATTACTTCAAGCGACACTACTATGCAGTTGCATTGCAAGCAATTCGCATTTCCTTCGGCACTCGGTATCTAGTACGGGAAATCCTGTACACATTTGACATACATTACCCTATAATTCGCAAAGATTATAGAGAAGTGTAAAAAATGACTCGCATTTGGTTTCCGAAATAAAAATGTGTCAACATAATCAATATGCAAACTTTTTTATCTGTATTTAGCAAAATGGCAACGCAACTTCTTACAATATTATTTTACTTTGCGAATTAAGGATTACAGGATATAAAACCAGAGATTTTTTTTTCTTAAATATATAAGTTTACGTAGCATTTTCATTTCGATAATTGATTTATTCATTTTTTTTCTAAAGATAAACCACTGTCGATATAGGTAAACAAAAAATGTAAAATAATATGAGGCCCATTATAGTAGCTATAAATATTTGTGATAACAAATTACAAGATATTTTAAGGTTCATATTGTTGTAGCAAAACGTCAACTAACGCTAGTGCATTACCCTGTGTACAAGTTTACAACACAAATGCACACGAACGCACGGCTTTCTAAACATTACGTGAACCTTCATCCGAACCATTCAACTGCAGTGGTAATCACTTCAATAAACATAGGGCTGAGTCCTGGGCTTATTTTAATTGACTTATAATAGAATATAGTAGAATAAATTATGAATCAGTGTAAAAATCTTTAAAATATTTAAAATGTGTCAACGCGCAATTTAACACCCTGTATTGAATTGATTAATTACAACAAATTCTTGGGCAAAACAGAAATTGTAATTTATCATCGTGACTAATATTGTGTTTTCTAATTCGTTGTAGATTATTTTTCATAATATAATTAAGGGCCAAGGTTGTAAAGTACCTTTATATATCTCCGTACAGTAAATTGTCATCAATCCGCGATGTTTTAGACACGATCCGAGCGTTACGTCACTGTCGCGGCGCATGCGTACAACGCACGCGGTTTCCTAAACCAAACTAATATCGCAGCGGCGATGTGCCGGCTCCGCACTCGTAAGTCGTAGTCCTTTGCGCGTGTGAGTGAATGGCGACGGATTCCACGCATTATTATTTATTAATACACCCAGTAGATTTGTTACGCCAATTTCTATACATCATAATTAAATAAACAACGTTCCTGGCGATAGATGAGTTCAATTGAGAAAGGGTTAATACGCTATTTAACACTGCAAAATAAATTTAGGTCAAGGGAATTTTGTAAGTGTATTTTCAATGCGAGACTGATTTTCATTAAATAGACCCAACAGTCCCACGCACATTAATGATATCACAGAAAATGCATGGACATTATGTTAGGGGTATCAATTCTGGAAGATTTTTCCGTTATACGTTTATGTTTTGGGTACCTATATCAATATAATTGTCTCTATTACCATTTTAAAGCTAATCTTCTGCCCTCACTTAAGTAGAGGCTAAATACACAAAGTAATATTCAAATGTATTTTTATACAGCAGTGAACGTGCAAACCTAGGAACAATTACTTTGCCCCAATAAAATGTAATTAAAATATAGATATCACAGCTTCTGGCTGAATTGGGGGGCTACTCTATGATCTGAAACGAAATTCAAATGTTCTGACATCGTACGTAAAACTGTATTGATCAACTCAGGTACTACACGAAATTGAAATAAAAGTTATTTTTACGAATTTTATCGCGGATTTCAAAATGTAGCATTCTCGTAAGTCTAAAAAACCATTGTACTAAACAAAATATTCGAATCCTCTATCGTATGTCGTTACCATAGACTAAGTTCGAAGTGAATGATAAGTATCGTCGAGAATAGTATTGATTTTTAGAAGTGGAAAACTTAACTTCGGTCGTCCAACGTCCGAACATTCGAACTTCGTTTCGAATCATAAAGTAACTCTCCTGGATGGCTTTAGAGAAACGAATTACCGGAATAGGATAAGGGAGACTATTATAACTATATACATCTGGTAACAAGACCTTAAAGATTAAAATTCGCTCTACCAAGCCAACCACGACTCTTATACTGTACGAAAAAATAGTCATTGTGTCCCAATTACGATTGTCACAAAACACTTCGCAAGTGTCAATGTTATTGGCACACTTTGATAAACAATTTCAAATACAGGTTATCCGATCACCCCGCTATTTGAATTATTTAAAACCGCTAATTTGCGGTCATATACGTAATCAGTACTTAAACGTGGTAATAATTTAAGTTCTGCAATTTGGTATTATAATTTACATATCGATGAACGAGTTAGTGATGGCAGTGCCCCTTCTGGTTTGTTTATGGAGAATAAGTGTTATATTTTGAAAAATAGCAAAACCCGGTGATGTTTCCCAGGACAATTACTTGTTATTCTGTAGTACTACTGTCACACAAAGTGACAGAGCGTCGGGTTAAGCTAGCGCTGTTTGACTCCAATGTATAGACACAGATAGTAATAATAACAATTGACAAGAGAACAACAAGGACACGTCACAGTATTCACAATAGCGTTATCATAAGGTAGTTTTAAATTTCACAGTTCGTACGTGCAATAATTGCAGAACTGCAAGTCAATATCTTGAATTATTGGTAAATTGGGTATCCGATACGGCAGAAATGGTTTACCTCACCTTGTATTAGTTAACAATTAGTCCGATAACTTTACAGATCTAATATTAACATTTTTGATTTGTTGAGTCCATCTCATGCGGCGCACTACTCCACCGGTAGCGGGGACCGTAGGCGGGACACTCAGTCCCACAGGTCCCAAGCCCACTGCTGGAGGGGGTCGTCCTCTTCGCCGCGCAGGTCTTGGTGCCGGCGGGGACGACTGCAGCTCGACGCGTCGATGTCCGGCGTTACTTCGAATATGTCCGAAGCCGACGCCATATTAACATTATCATTATACAATTTGTACGTGTGTTGGTGGTACAATTTATATTTGTAACTGTCAGAATGCCACCTTAGCTGCTGGCACAAAATCCAAAATCACAAAGTCACTGTTACGAGTGATGCAGTTAATTATATCACGTGTCAGGGACAGGTTGGCATAATTGTGTGAACCCGTGGGAATAACCATTTGCTGGTGGATATTCTATTTCAATTGCCCTACACTTACCATCAGGCGCATTGCTGGCAATCTGAATATAAAAATATAAATGCGGCACACGCGATGCCGTTTATACGTGTGTGAAGCGATAATCACCTGTCAATAACATTGGTATCATTCATGGAGAATTGGCAGCTTTGAGTGGCATAGGGCAGAAAATATGTGGCTCTCGTCAGTATAAAGAAGTCACTGAGGAATTTGATATATTATTTTGCAACATAACGTCAATTAACGTCCTTTTAGAAGAAGGTAAGATCTTAGAACCACCACATCGTCATACCGATTACAAATTTACAAAGTTCTTGTGAAGAATATGTACACGCGGATTTTTTGGTGATTTTTCCTTGTGTTAGTATAGAATAACGGTTTTATAGGAATAATCCGTATAAATGCTAATTCCTCCGCCCGGCCGTGAGTCCTAGGTGCCGCAAACACAAAGCGCTAATAGACGCATGGTGCTGGTTCGTTGCCCCCCGTCGTTCCCATTACCGCCAGCAAGACATGGCAAAACCACTCTTATAGAGTAACCTTAGAATACAGTTTCCAATTCCATCGCAGCAGTATAAGCATTCGTGACGGATATCTAATTTATAGTCTTTACCTAATTACGCTGCAAGTATAGTTGACTAAACGATTGATTTTCCATAGTTAATAAAATATAAATAAAAACCTAGCCTTTTATTTCTTGCAAAAAATATATTAACTACATTATATTAAAAAACTAAGTGTCAATCTTTATCTTACAATTTAGTAAGTGTTGCTTAAATATACACATATATATATAAAGAAAAGAGAGAACGAATTATTAAACTACTAATAAAAACTAATGATACTTAGGATTTATTTTTATTTATTTATTTATTTATATTCTTTGTACACAAAAATGTAACAACAGGTATATAAAGACAACAAAACAACAAAGTACAAATGGCGGTCTTATCGCAATAAGGCAATCTAGTTTATTTTAAAATTTTAGTTATCGGAAAACCAAGTTTCTAGAAAACATGACATCACACTAATAAAAAACAAATTCGAAGGTCTTCAAATAGCCATATTAGAATTTCCAAGTAACAGAATATTGAGCAATAACATTATTCATACGTCATTATAGTATACCTGTTAATTAAAGTCCGAAAATTTTCTCGCAGTTCCGCATACTCACAATGACAAGTTACTAGTTAGTACACGAACTTACGGTGACTTAGGAGGCTAACGGAACTAACTTAGATCCGCCATTGGGTTTGGATTTGTTAACAATGCAATATAGAAATGAATAGCCGTAGTTAGGTCAAAGGTTCTTCGCACCTCCTTATAATTCGCTACATACAAACTATTAGGCTTCTAGGTATAGAATCTTTACGACTAAGTTATATTTACAACAAATCCTTACACTGATTACAGCGCACTGGACATTCCTGTTATATCAATTGTAAACATATTTAACATTTACTATCTATTCTTATTCTTATGTTCTTGGTGATAGGCTCGCCCCCCTGACATCGTGGGACGGAACACACAAGACGAAACGTGGGTGGCCTGGTAGCACCTCTGCCTACCCCTTCTGGGAAAAAAGGCGTGTATTTATGTATGCATGTATGTATATATCTATTTGTAAATATATTTTTAGACAAACAAAGCGTATAATTATTTAATTGCATGATTGGCATTAAGAACAATCTACTTCAAAGCAGAGATAAATACTTTAACAGTAAAAAAAGAATTAGAACATCAATAACTACATACAAACTGAATTCATTTTTTATTAAATTTCAATGAGTGGCGAGACGCGCATGCCATTCGCTTGATGGTAAGCGATACGACCGCTCGTGGACAGTAGCAAAACCAAACAACGCCACGGATTAAAAAGCAATGTTCGGCATTCCACTGCGCTCGCCATCCTGAGACATAAGATGTTAAGTCTCATTATGTCTTGTAGTTACTCTGGCTACAATGTCCTTCAAACCAGCCATGGCGGGAGAAATAAACATTGCGGTCGTACCTGCGGCCTCTCACATATGAGAGACCTACCACCAGTAAATACTGTTAAAATCTATAAATACCTCAATCCAGACGGTGACCGGATAACCTGATGATGGTTGGAACTTGCAAGACGTCATTGGATGCAGGCTACTTCCAACTATTCGTTTTGGAAGTGCTTAGCAACTTCCTGAGGCTGATGATAATGATGGAACAAAATCATCATCATCAAAGTCTCCTGATCTCTTGGAAACACCCTGTATGTGGCGACCCCTGCAACCTTTGTCGATATTAATACATAGTAAAATAATAACATGCTAATAGTTTTAATTGCGCCCAGTTCCTACCTAGTTGCTAAAAGCATACAACAATGTGTAATATAATTATGTTGCATAGGTATTTGCTCAACATTTTCCTTCCTCAAAGGAGACAAAGTTGCAAGTAGTTAAGAAGTTATATACCCAAGACCGAGCCGGAATCGCGCACCAAGAGTCAAGAGAACCTAGACCGATTATTATTAAACTTATTATGATTATTGTTTATTTTATTATAATATTGTTTTTAATATTGTCTTAGAGTTTTTAGGCTTGTATTAATTCCAAATTGTATGATATTGTAAGTCAAGTATTTTAAACTTGTTTTAAAAGAGCAACGCTAGAGTTTCTTGCCCGTTCTTCTCTGGCGAAAACAGCCTTGTAAACCGGGTGGTAGTGGAAAAAAGTGCCTGAATCTAAATAATGTATGACATTTCATGGGTTCAATAAATATTTTTCATTTCATTTCATTTCATTTCATTTCACTATTCGTTACTGAATGTAAGTGCATCGTTGCATCGAAGAAAAACATTTTTCATGCCAAATATCATTCTAACTGCCTCCGCTGCGCAGTTGGTTAGACGCCAGCTGTGATACTAAAGGCCGCTGGTTCTAAGAAACATGTTCCCATTTCAATTGGGTCCAAGATTCAACTAGTGTGAATAGTCGCGGCACCATATAATAAAATTTTAATACCAGACCTATAACAAGACTGCAACCGAAAACGAAGCCAGGTGGTAGTATTAGTGACTTCAGACACAACGGGACTAAAACTTTCGCAATAAAATATCATCATCATTTTTATTTTGTAATTTTTAACTATAGTCGCATTTGGGTGATAAATACATAGATATCCTAAAATAATGATGTATACCTTTTTATTTTCAAATACGTGATAGTACGTAAGGGTTTAAATTACTATTTTCGCAAAAACCAGGTATTTATCACCCAAACACGATGATATTTAAAAAGTTGCAAAATAAAATCTGTTGCTTGTTTTGCGAAAATTTTAGTTGCATTGTGTCTGTAATTACTAAATCTATCACCTATCTTCGTTTTCGGTCGCAGTATTGATATACCCGGTATGTATCATCGGACATTCGATAAATGAGAATCGGAAAACAAAAATAATTTTTGAAATCCACGGTTTATTATGGTAAAATATTTATTCTGAAATGTACGCGAGCGCTAAGAAAACCTTATGACGGTGGTCATATTTTTTTATATTTTATACTACTCCGGCCGCCCTCCATCCATTTCTTCTTACATACTCAAAGCCTAATGCATCAATAATTCCCAACTGTTGAATATTCGACTGGTGGTAGGTCTCTCATATGTGAAAGGCCGCCTGGGTAGGTACCACCGCAATGTCTATTTCTCCCGCCAAACAGCAGTGTAAATGCACTGTTGTGTTCCGGTTTGAAGGATATTGTAGCCAGAGTAACTACTGGACATATCGAGACTTAACATCTTATGTCTCAGGATGGTGAGCGCAGTGGAATGCCAAGCATTGCCTTGTAACTCATGGTGTTGTTTGGTATTGCTACTGTCCATGAGCGGTCGTATCGCTTACCATCAGGCGAATGGCAGGCTCGTCTCGTCATTCATTGCAATAAAAAAAATAAAATAAAAAAAAAAGTCTCTACGCATCTCTATGCTAACTACGAGTATACATCGGACGAAACACTTGCTCGTAAAAAAATAAACGATATGATCCACAAGCAAGATGTATTTTAAATTAACAACAACAGCTATATTGTAAACGCTACGAAAGTTCTGCCGAGTCATCAATTAGCCTTAAAGATAAATAATGTAATAAACACTAGGTGTCGTTATTACATCTATAATTTCAGATCATGTTGTTACTGTTTCTATATATGTATATGTACATTTGAACAGAGCTAAATACGAGTATAAGAGATAATGATTTTTATCACGCGAACTTCTTAAAGGTTCTGTTAGGTCCTGAGGCGCAGAAAAAACATTGCGCAAATTATAACCTGATACTGCACTAGTCGTAACGAAAAAATATATATTATTACTAGATATTGTTTGAGGATGTGCTTACGACTTGCTTACTTATAAACAGTGTCTTTTCTGGTTATTAGATTTCAGCCCCAAATACCGCAGATTTCAATTTCTGTCTTTCTTGTGATTTACTCATATCGGCAGGGCGAGGTTTTTATTCCGAACTACCGAGTTTCTGATCGACCACATAACAATACTTTTCTATCCCTCGGGAATAGGGTATTTTACTATAACTGGAAAACATCTAAATTCTAATCATTTTAAAATAATTCAAAGTTTTTATCTGTCCTAATCTAACCTTACTTAGATTACTTTTCAAAAAGACTGGAATACCCTATAGTACGAAAAGTATCCTTTGTCCTTTTCTATATTCCTGACAACCTGTATGCAATTTTGTATTATAACATTATATTTTTTATTTAGCAATCAATGCATTAAACCGAGGTACAAACAGGGTTAGCGAGCTGCAGACTCATCACAGACATATGGACCTTAAACATATAGACATTCATTTTCATGATGATAAGAACATAAATCATTTCACATTTCGGCAGCAAACTTTCGTAGTTAAAACACCAATTTTCTAGATGTCGTAAATTACTTCTTATCGTGTCTATAGTCTATATACGACGGCCGCTAATACAGTTATGATTAATATACTCAACTAAAAAGCTAGTTAATAGCAGCGTATACCATAACTACTACACACCAACCAGATTTTCAAAATGGCAGTCGTGTGTTTAGTAGTTCTATGCCTTGTCCTAGGTATCAGCAGTGAAAATAAAATATATGTTCAACGTAATATTTTAATGAGCCATAGACATGATATCTCCAAAGAAGATAGCTTATTAAAATGCGTTGTGAGTATAATAAAAAAATATCACGTTGAAGAAAAATTTATCACCATCGTTGATATGAACTATGACGACGATCACATACTCCGAGCTTTGCATTCTGTGGGGGTTCTCGCTGTTGTTTATCGTAAGCCAAAAAGCCGACATTACCTCTACAATGAAGCATATTTACTAACCGCCAGCGACGTCACCGACTTCACAAATAACTTCGCACGTCTAACTGAAGAACCGACGTGGAATCCCAACGCAAAATTCATTGTAATCATAAGATCTTTACAGGAAAGTGAATTCAGACCAATATTTGACATTCTGATGAAGTATCGCGTTGTAAACGTATTAATTGTAAACGGAGAGCAGCCTCTACTATACACTTATAACCCCTACGAAGACTACGCATGTGGAAGATATTACAAGAGAATTATAAATTACGGTCGCTGTCCAACATCAGTCGACGTTTTTCCAAACAAATTGACGACGGGATTGCGAGGATGCACATTGAGAATTGGCGTACTACACTGGCCACCATACACAGTCCACCCTTCTCAAGTAACAGTCGGCATGCCTCCTCAGGGTATAGAACAGAGCGTAATGGAAATGTTAGGAGAGAAGGAACAATTCAATATTACCTACATTTACTATCAAAGTCACGGGTACTCTACAATAAGCAGCAACATGACGGCCACAGGAGTGCTGGCAATGTTGCAGAATAATGTAACTGACATGATTATAGGCGCAATGATTTTGACCTCATTAAGAACTGTTGCATTTGACTTCTTATCAGGTCACATGGCACAATCCGATGAAATGAATATTATAGTGAAAAAAGCGTCGCTCACACCGGTATGGAAGTTTTTCTATATAGGATTTCAACCTGAAGTTTGGGTGGCGCTGTTAATAGCTCTAGTGATCTTCGCGGCGTTGTTGATAATGCTACTGAGGGCCGGCGACAAAACCTACATTGTTTTCATCTTGTTGAAGAACTTGGTTCTCCACGGTCATCGCATTCGTTTCCCGGTTATAGTGAAATGTATTATATTCATCTTTTGGGTGTGGTTCGCGTATCTAATAAACTGTTTTTATCAATCGTCATTGATGAGTCTCACTACGAAGCCAATCATAGAACCGCAAATATCAATTTATATGGACCTCTTAGAATATAATGTAAAGCCCTGCTTGAGCTCAACCATTACGATACTGTTACAAGCTGAAAGCAATTTTACTTACCCATATAAAGCTGGATCAGGATGCGACAATTTCATATCTGCAATGCGAACTGTTAGCCAAACCGATAAGAAATTTACCCTCATGTCGAACATGGCATTTAAATATAATAGCTATCAATTTTACGATGAGTACGGCAGTTCTCCCCTATATGTTTTTAAGGATGCATTTGTTAGAGTTTACTTTGGTAGTTATATCAATAAAGGTTTTCCAAGGCACCAACACCTACAAATACTGGGGATTCGGTTAAGGGAAGCTGGTTTGGTTGATAAATGGTTTTCCCATCAATTCTTCTCGTTGAATCTGTTGTACCGTTTTAAGCATCAAGAGTTTGAAGCACGTTTCGTCGCACCCTGTGCCCCTAGCCGGAACATTTTGACGTATCGTATAGTATACCCTATCTAAACTAAGAGGTTCCATTTGACATTGGGAAATAGGGATGCTGTCAAATAAATCGGTTCTTACAATATCCGATTATATAGAGATATCGATAATATTTGTTTGTATTTCTTAATCGATTAAAGTTTATATTTTCAGTTTACATCATTTCGTTTATTTCTTCATGAACATTTTTATTCTAATGAGACATCAACAATTGCATAAGTCACTTTACTATTTAGGAACAAAAGAAGTGATTTATCTATTACTATCGGCCCGGCCCGGCTTCACCCGGGTGCAGACACTTTTTGAGTCCAGTCCACATCACGCACATGCTTATGAACACATGATACATACATAGAATACAATACATATATACTCCAAAGTGAGGAACCTCCTCACTATGTGTGCCGTATCCTACAATACTGCCTTCGTTTCCATTGTAATATCCAAATCTATTATTTAGTAATAAATTAATTTATATTAATATTATTATTTCATTATTTATCGATGTATGTTCGTTGACAGCATACCCATTATTAGATGAAAGTTCGGTATTTTTAAAAATTAAAAAACAACTGTTTTATATCTGCTCGATTATTTAAATATTTTTACCGATTATGCGTATACAAATGCGTTTGAATAGTCTCGACTCTACCGGTAAAAGACCTAACGAGGTGACTTTGTAATGACGTCTAGAAAAAAAATATGTTGTTTAAAATGGTTATTTTGCTTTATGTAAAGGATTCTAGTTTAAATTTAGTGATTATGGATTGTAAGTCTAGTGATAAAATAAGAATAGCTTCATAATTCTATGGATTTACGGAAAGTGTTATTGAAATTGTGTGGGTTACGTCTGCACAAAGTTATTTACGTTAAAAGTATGAAACGTCAAATGGAACTTCTTAGTTTAGATAGACTATAATTCTCGTTTATTAAAGTAAACGTTTCCCGCTGTGAAATTTTAGTTCCAAATACGCTCACAATGGCGCTGTTTAAATTCCCATACAAAATTTTACTATTACTATTCTATTACGATACTGCAAAATGTTCCGGCTAGGGGCACTGGTATCTTTACTGTTTTGGTGTGATTATATCTACGTTGACGTTATTTATAGAGAATTTGTGGAAACATCACTCATCATGGAAACATTGACTTGTTCGCCGTCTGCGATAATATAATGATTGGGAAACACGGATCATTAATTTATTTATTGCTTGAATTACAGTTAGTGAGAAAACTATCTGTAAAAAGAACTCGACGCTGTAAAACGGTTTTAGCTGTTAGTGACCTGTTGTGATTGTGTGTTTAGTGTATTTTTCTATTAAATTTATCACAAAATTGTGTTTTTCAATTGAGTCCGCTTCCATAACTCCTATATAATTTTCTTGAAGTATTGTTTCTTATTAAAAGCTTATTTAACTTGCAGTGTATTTTTTTTCGGGTGAAATATTGCTACTCAATTTTGAAGCAGATATCTTCAACCGATGGAGCTGAAGTTTTGTATACCTACACGTTTAGTTTGTTTGACAATACACGATAAGATGTCATTCTAAATTACAATATGGCGGAACATCCAAGATGGCGGAATAGTTATTTTTAATGCACTTCTACAATATGGGTATCAAATGAAAGGGCTTATTGAGAGTAACAAGAAAAATAATGTGACGTCATTCTAAATCCTATACCGCGGAAAATCCAAGATGACGGAAAACAATAACATGTTTGAGACCTAAAAATTAAAACCAAAAAAAACTTTTTCTAAAAAAGCTTTTATTTAAATACTCTGAAAAGAAGAAAATAATTGATGAAAATTTTTGTGCTTATCCGGTATCTATGAGAATCGGCCAACATCTATTTTTCATCCCCCTAAATGTTAGGGGTAGTCCAACCCAATTTTTTTTTTATTTTTTAGACAATTTTTTTTGTGGTTATTTTTTTATGATGCAGCATTAAAACATACATACAGCCCTAAATTTTCAACCCTCTACGATCAACCCCTATGTTTTAATAGCATTTTATATTTTTAAACCAAAACCAAAACCTTAAGTTTGTTCTATGAAAAATTATATTTCAGCTCTTGATTACAAACGAACAATAATGGCGACCAATAATTTTGGAAAAGAACAATATGGAGGTGAAATAAGGAATGACATGTTGTATGGAAACCGAAATCGCTGAAGCGTCCGTATTACTGATCCGATTTTCCTTATCCGCAATCGCTGAAGTTTTTAATGGCAAAAAATCGTAAGGCACACTATTTGGGTATAGAGGGGATAGAACTACATGGGATAGAATAGAGTGAGAGGGATGGGATAGGATTGGGTAGTTGACAGATTTCATTTGATGGGATAGAATGAAAAGTAAAGGCACGGGATGAGACAGGATGGATAATGAACAGAAAGAACGGGACGGATCGGGAAGTGACTTGACACACGGGACATGACGGGATTGACGAGGATAGGTCATAGTTAGAAAAAAAAACGTGACAGTAGGATGGCTAGGTCGAGTTTAGGTTTCAAGAGGTTTAGGTTTACAAGAGTGTGTATAAAAAATAACATCTATCTGATCTGGAATGGAATCAAAAGATATCTGCACCCAGGCGAAGCTGGGACGGGCCGCTAGTTATCATATAAATTGTGTATTATTAGGTTATACTATAAGTAGATAAATAAAATTTTAAAGGAAAATTTTATTTTCTTCTTTTTAAAGCATTTAAATAAAAGCTTTTTTTTATAGTTTTGTTTTGTTTTTTACAGTCATGCACCTAGTCCCAAAGCTACAGTAAAATATTTAATTCGTGCCTTCTCAAAAATAAGACGGACTTTTAAACGCTACAAATATTTTTCTGTGTGCAGGAATCGAATCCGCAGTGTGTCATAAATCATATCGGCTAACGTTTTTTATTTCATTTAATTATGCCTGTAATACGTTTTACTTTTTTATGGCCTTATCTGCAGGAAGTGAACGTATTAAGATTTTATGATATCATATTTTTTGCAATAATTATAATTTACATAAGACGTTCTCCGTAGAACTAATTTACAACGTGCTTCAAGACTAAAACTTTAAAGTATTCCTGGAATATGGCAATTATATGACTACAGCACCAATGAATAATAACAATAATTTATTAAGGGTTTGACACCGATAGGACAACAAGTAGGGGAAGGACAAGACGTAAAAAGAGCTTTCATGAAGAATAGCATTCATATTATATATTTCAATTATTTTGTCATAGGTTTTATTTTGTCTTTCACTGGTAGATATTTCATATCTGAGAGGGCGGCTGCGTAGGTACCATCCCAATGTCTATTTCTTCCGCCAAACAGCAGTCAAAACTGTAATTGCACTGTTGTGTTCCGGTTTGAAGGACATTGTAGCCAGACTAAATACTGGATATATTAACATTTTATGTCTCTGGATGGCGAGCGCAATGGAATGCCAAGCATTACTTTGTAATTAATTGTGTTGTTTGGCTTTGCTGTCCATGAGCAGTCGTATCGCTTAGCATCAGGCGAATGGCATGCTAGTTTAGCCATTCATTGCAATAAAAAAACGTTAATTCAGAGAGGGCTAGGAACTTATTTTACCACTCTAGCCCACTACGGCTTGATTGACAGATAGTTATTATTAATTATCTATACTTACATCGTAATGTACCTGGGGAGTATTGTGACACCCGGTCCTTCTTATCATATTTTTTCTGGCATTACTCCGGCAAACGAACACACAGATCACCTGATAATACCCAAGTGATTAGCGCTATCCATGAACATCCACGGCACTTGGACGATGCAACGTCGTCCTTGGTAATCAAAAATGTTTGGAGGCACCGAAAATAGTGAATCTTTTAAATCGACTTCAAAAAAGGCAACTATCAATTCGACGTGTATGTATTTAATTTTGTCATAATTGCACGATTTTTGGATATACAAACTTCTGAACACGTTTGCCTAATTTCATAAATGTATGTATGTTTTTCCACGCATATAAGCCGGATTTCAAAAATTATTTTTGCGTTGGATTAGGTATAGTCCAACTGTGTAACTTTCATCGAAATCGGTTCAGAGAGTTGAGTTCAGTAGAGCAGGGGTCCGGCGGTCCACAGTCTTTTTCAGTCCGCGGCACACATACACGTTTACTATTTTGTTTCGGCGCCCCAATCTACCTAGCTGGATGAAATGTACAATGATACTAGGTAGGTAAATAGGCACAAAACATAAAATATAGAGGCAGAGAATTTCTTCGCGGGGTCCTCCTCTACTTTTTACGGCGCACCAGGACACACACTTTAGGACACTATGAGTTGAAGAGTAAAAATATAGTAATTTTAATTATTTATTTGTTTCTATAGAAGTAAAAAAAAATAAGAATAAAAAATAATTTAAGAAAATTAAACCGACTACAAAATTGTAATTAAAAAGAGGGTAATAAAATTAATCCTTTGAAATTCTACAATACCTAAATATGCCAAAAAAAATTGAGGTCGGGGCCAGCCTTAATCTTTGGAAAAAGCTGCGGCCCGCGGAGTTACCTGCGTAGTTCGAAGTGTGATGTTATGTAGCTTATAGTCGTACAGGCTGGCACCGAGCTCAAAAAAAAGTTGGCATATTTAGGTATTGTTGACCTGCTCACACAAAGTGACCACATTTTTTTTAATATACCACTTCGGTGGCAAATAAATTTCCGGCCCGCCTGATGGTAAATAGTTAACGTAACCTATGGTCGTCTGCACGAGCGTTGTCACAATTACTTCAGTCGACTCCACACTTATAAACTGAACTGTACTACATAATTATATCAGCTCATATACGTCGCACTGCAAGGCACGAGCCTCCTCCACAATCAAGAATACGGTTGAGAGGGGATAAGGCCATATAGTCCACCACACTGGCCTAGTGCGGGTTGCAGGAATTTACAAATTACTATGGTAAGAATTTCTATAAAATTCTTACAAATCGTTTTGGTATGCAGGTTTTCTCATGATGTTTCCTTCACTGTAATAGCACTAATTTGTAACTAAATCTGGCAAATAATTTCTGATACTAACATTTCAACAACCTCTTCTCCCTTAAGACTTGAATTTCGTTCAGTTTTTATTGTCTCATTGATTATATTCTTCATTTGCACAGCTACTCTTTTCTAGAACTTCATTACGATCGGTTTCCCGGTATTTTTTATGTCGATCATCATGAACCGACGGCTTCCTCGTTGTAGTTCGTTCGCTGAGTGAGATAGTCGGTGGCCCAATATGCCCTTCCTACTACCGTACTTTTTCCTTTCCATTTCCTTTCAATTTTGAGCGGTCGGCAACGCACCTTTGACTGTATCTATGTTCTTAATAATCACTTACCATCAGGCGAGCTATAAAAATAATATATAAACATTTGCGTCGGTGCGGAGATGGACTACGGGACCCCTTATTTCATAGTAAGCTTTTTCACCAAACTCCCTCGAAAGCTTTCATGCATTTGTTAGTTCGCACTAATTGCTTATTTATAAATATTATTAAACTCCTTTATCTTTCTTAATTACATTCACGATTAGTGAAGCTATGATTAATTGACCCACATTAAAAGCAAATAACGACTATAAAGCCATCGGACATTAAATATGACAGTCGTGCTTTTAGTAATACTGACCCTTGCCCTAGGTGTCAGCTGTGAAAACGAAGTATTCGATCAGCACTATATTTTACTGGGTCAAAGACATGATAGGTCCAAAGAAGATAGCTTAGTACAATGCGTTGTGAGTATAATAAAAAAATATTACGTTGAACAAGAAACTATTACAATCGTTGATATGAATTATGATGACGATCACATACTCCGAGCTTTGCATTCCGTGGGGATCCTGTCTGTTGTTTATCGTAAGCCCAGAAGCCGTCATTCCCTCTACAATGAAGCATATTTACTAACCGCCGGCGACGTCACCGACTTCACAAATAACTTCCCACGTCTAACTGAAGAACCGACGTGGAATCCCAGAGCAAAGTTCATAATAATCATAAGATCCATGAAGGAAAGTGAATTCAGGGCAATATTTAATATTCTGCTAAAGTATCAAGTTTTATACGTGTTAATCATAAACGGACAGGAACCTTTGTTATACACATATAACCCCTACGAAGACTATGCATGTGGAAGATATTATAAGAGAATCATAAATTACGGTCGCTGCCCAGCAACAGTCGATGTTTTTCCAAATAAACCGATTACGGGTTTGCAACGTTGCGCAATGAGAATCGCTGTAGCCCATTGGCCACCATTTACAGTCCACCCATCCAGGATGCAACCTGGTATGCTTCCTCTAGGAGCGGAGCAAATCGCAATGGGAGTCATAGCAGAACATGAACAATTCAATATTACCTATATTTACCTTGACGATGAGAATTATTCTACCATAAGCAGCAACATGATGGCAGTAGGTCCACTGGCAATGTTGCAGAATAATGAAACTGACATGATTATGGGCGGAATGATTTTATCTCAATCACGAGCAAAAGCATTTGGATTCATATCGGGTCATTTAGCACAAGTCGACGAATTAAGAGCTTTAGTCAAAAGAGCTTCGTACAAACCGGTGTGGCAAAACTTTTATATAGCATTTAAACATATGGTTTGGCTAGCACTGTTCTTGGCTCTGGTGATCTTTGCAGTGTTGTTGGTAATGTCGCTTAAGGTTAATGACAAAAGCTACATCTTTGTCATAATGGTAAAGAGCTTGATCCTCCACGGCCATCGCGTTCGTTACCGCGGCGGAGTGAAGTGTATATTCATCATTTGGATATGGTTTGCGTATTTAGTAAACTGTTTTTATCAATCGTCTCTGATGAGTCTTACTACGAAGCCAAGTAGAGAGCCGCAAATATCGAAATTGCATGAACTCGCCGAAAAACAAATAAAACCATGTCTGACCCCAACCGTTAATAAACTATTGCTATACGAAAGGAATTACACTACAGCTAAGTATTATGTTGGACCAGGTTGCGAGAATTTTCTGGCTGCCATGAAAACAGTCAGCCAAACTGATAAAAAATATGCCCTTCTAACACACACGATGTATTTATATAATAGATATAAACTTAGTAATGTAAATGGTGATTCTCCTCTATACGATTTAAAAGAAGCCGTATTTAAAATCTCTTATTGTATATATACGAATAAGGGATTTCCAAGGCAGCAGCATATGCAAGTGCTAACACTTCGGTTAAGGGAATCTGGTTTAGTCGAGAAATATTTTGACGATCAATTCTTCTCATTGAGACTGATGTACCATTTTAAGCATCCAGATTTTGAGGCACGTTTTGTCGCACCCTGGTATCTTTACAGTTTTGGTGTGATTATATCCACATTCACGTTATTTGTAGAGAATTTGTGGAAACATCACTCGTCATGGAAGTATTGGGTTGTTCACCGTCGGCAGTAATATTTAATAATAATAATAAATAAATAAATACACCCAACAGTCACATACATAGCCCTGACCTCACACTAAGATCGAGTCTTGTGTTGTGGGTATCAGAAACTACGAGAGACTTTTTCGGTCTCACAAACACCCATACCCGAGACAAATACTTGTAGACCTCACAAACATTTGCCTCGGTGCGGGGATCGAACCCGCGGCCTCTCGTTTCACAGACGGCGTCTAGCCAACTGCGTCACGGAGGCTGTTAAAATTTGGAATGATGATTTGGAACTTGGAATGTTAATGTACTTTATTGTCTAAATTCTTCATAGGTGTTTGTACGAGTAATGGACAAGAACCAGTGATGGATAGTTTTATTGTTAATCTGGATACTAACATACCGTCCGAATATTTTTGACACTAAACTATGATCTCAAATTTAATAAGGGTAAGTGTAGGCAAAATGGAAAGAAATGTTTTTTTGCAGTGATATCGTTTATAGAATGTAATTAATTTTACAATTGTATCTACAAAGGATAGATTTTCTGATTTTTTTATTAATATTAATAGGTAGACCAAAAAGTTAAAGCATCTTTTAAATTGTTAATGTTTCCATTACCAATGAGCGTATGGACAAGATAGAAAATTGAGTATGAAGGAATGATTTGTTTGAGCATTTGATTTTTGATGGTATTTGAATGATATCAAATTCACAAGATGGAGCAATAGAGATTCTGGGATTAAAGAAATTATTCAGATTACGTTAGTTAAAGTTAAAATTAAACCATCAAACTCGGTGTCAAAGAAATATAAAATTCATGATATCTGAACTTAACATCGAAAATCCAAAACCCTACGTAGGTATCAACCAGCTTGAGCACATTGGATTGGTAACAGTGTTAAGTTGAGCACAGGAACTATAAAAGGCCCGGAAGATGGTAATTTATAATTTATCCATATCTATCTATCTATATTTTGACAGCCTCCGTGGCGCAGTGGGTTAGACGCCGGCTGTGAAACGAGAGGCCGCGGGTTAGATCCCCGCACGCAAATGTTTGTGTGAACCGCAAGTATTTGTTTCGGGTCTGGTTGTTTGTGAGACCGAAAAGTCTCTCGTAGTTCCTGACACCCACGAAACAAGACTTGATCTTAGTGTGGGTTCAGGACTATGTATGTGACTGTTGGGTGTATTTATTTATTTATTTTATATATTGTAAAATAGGAGATGCTATAAAAGTTTTACCAGAGTCAAGTCGTCTTAGTAAAAAATTGTATTCGTGTTTGTTGTTGGTTGGTCTTGATGTGCATAATAAAATGATTACAAATTATGACTTTTAAATTTACTCTCTTATGTCCTAAATCCGTCCTCTGTTTTTTTAACTCCATATCTCCTATGTCCTGTGACTTACATAATATGTATATATTTTTTTTTCATGTAATTACTCCCAAATCCAAAAAGTAAAAATCTTTCCGTATGAGGTTAAATTATCGAAAATAATTAATTTATCACGTTAGCGCGTTATCTTTAAAACTAATTAACAATGAACATTGGACACAGTTTAATATACAATTTTAGAAGCTTCCTAAAATATTATAGTTTTTTTTTTTTTTTATTGCAATGAATGGCGAGACGAGCATGCCATTCGCCTGATGGTAAGCGATACGACCGCTCATGGACAGTAGCGAAACCAAACAACACCATGAATTACAAGGCAATGCTTAGAATTCCACTGCGCTCGCCATCCTGAAACATAAGATGTTAAGTCTCAATATGTCCAGTAGTTACTCTGGCTACAATTATGAAAGTTATGAACCCATAAGAGCCATAATATGTAACAATTTTAATTTATTAAGGATAGGCACTGCCACCCATAGGCCAATAACTAGGGAAATGACGAGACATAGGACATACGAAAACCTTTAGGAAGAATAACATTCATATTAAGTATACATAATATATTTCAATTACATAGCGTCACTCTGTGTACCTCCGTCGTTCTACCGATAGTATTATGAAATAAGCCAGGAAAAGCAAAGTGTAAGAACAATAACGAATGTAGGCCATGGTAAATACAATGTAGCTCTATAACATTATATTTAAATAAAAATCCATATTGTATTTTATATCTAAAAATATCTTAAAACTGGCTAAAATAAAATAGGAATTAGTTATAAAGATTTATTACCTGCATTAGTTACTGTAATATTGTTTTTTATTTTTTATTCTGGTACTTCATAGTGACTGCATTCTGGTGGTAAGTGCTAATGCCGTCCAGACAGAGTATCGAATGGCATCAGATGGTAGTCCCATACCACTTGATATACACATGCCGGCCCGCTGAGATGCCTCTTCCCGCTACGGCGGAAGGACCCAGGATTATAGAAAGGATAGTAGAAGATTAGTGGAACCAGGATTATAGGAAGGAAGAATAGATTTGTACCTACGTCATTCTTTCTTTTTGTGCAAATATATTTTAAAAAAGGCGTCATTAAAACAGAAACCAGGTTTTCCCGTCGAAAGTTTTTTTAAATTTAATTGAATACTCCGACCAGTAAAGGTATGACTTTTAAACTTGGTAGGTATACTTGTCTCATATTTTACTATAATCCAATTACAAGGTCATGTATGTGGCCGCGGACGCCGTATTTACTTTCCACAATGGACGCCATGACACATTACGCCCAGAAAGACCTTCCGTTGGTAGGTGTTTATTAAACTATAAACAACATAATACATTATATTTTAATTTATATAATAATAATTTAAACTATCGCCGGCTTGGGCCTATCCTAGAATGAAATAGAAAAACCTTTTTTGTTAATTATAGTACACATTCACTGATTCAAAACTACAATTACTGAATTACAAACCTGCTATTAGAATTTACAACGGATAAATAATTGATACATACATAAATAAACCCACGTCTTTTGCCCAGAAGGGGTAGGCAGAGGTGCGCTACCAGGTCACTCACGTTTCGCCTTTTTGTGTTCGTTATGTAATGTATGTAAATAAGAGGCGAGCCTATCGCAATGTCGGGCACAAATTTCTTACTCGGGGCTGATTATAATGAATAGAAAATTCCAAAATCACTTTGCCCGACCCGGGATTCGAACCCGAGACCTCAGGTTTGTAGTCGTACCGCAGTACAACCACGCCATCGCGGGAACACAAATAACTAATAAATGCAAAAAATGTATATGTTTTGGAGCAGAGCAAAAGGATGATGACATAGTATAATTATGTACACTCATATGAGCAAACACTGATATGCCGCCATTACCCGGCTTAAGAATAGTGGCGGAGTTCATTTGTCTGTAAACCTAATTTAATTTTGCATTTCATAAGTGTGCCTAAATAATCGGTTTCTGGGGTTCTTCTCTTCTAGGTTTATTACGTGCCATGTTGTATTACCATAAAAGCGTTACATTGCCAACAACCATATATCGAACTGAAATTCATTTCATGTCAAAAATTCGTTGTTTAAAACCATCCCCATAGAAAGAAACTTATGAAATGTATAAAAAAATCATATCAATCCATCAACCAGTTTTTCAGTCGTTACATGGAAAGATTAATCATTTCTCATTTCCTCGAAAATATTTTACATGCATTAGTCAAGACATTAATTGTCCATTTCTACGTTTTGTAATTAAACCCTTATCTCTTTAATCACGACTGCTGTTAATGAAGTTATGATTAATTCTTCAATCTTAAAAGCAAGTTAAGTAACGGCAAACGATGACTATACACCAGTCAGATTTTCAAGATGACACGCGGGTCTTTACTAATACTGAGCCTTATCCTAGGTGTCAGCAGTGAAAACAAAATATTAGATCAACACAATATTTTACTGGCTCATACACATGATATCTCCAAAGATGATAGCTTAGTTAAATGCGTTGTCAGTATAATAAAAAAATATCTCGTTGAACAAAAAATTGTTACAATGGTTGATATGAACTATGATGACGATCACATACTCCGAGCTTTGCATTCTGTGGGGATCCTATCTGTTGTTTATCGTAAGCCAACAAGCCGTCATTACCTCTACAATGAAGCATATTTACTAACCGCCGGCGACGTCAACGACTTCACAAATAACTTCCCACGACTAGCTGAAGAACCGACGTGGAATCCCAGAGCAAAGTTCATTATAATCATAAGATCCATGAAGGAAAGTGAATTCAGGGCAATATTTGACATTCTGATGAAGTTTCAAGTTTTAAACTTAGTAATCGTGAACGGAGAAGAGCCTGTCTTATATTCTTATAACCCCTACGAAGACTACGCATGTGGTAAATATTATAAGAGAATCAAAAATTACGGAACCTGCCCAACAACAGGCGATGTCTTTTCAAAAAATCTATCAACAGGCTTGCAACGTTGCACAGTGAGAATCGCTATACGTCATTGGCCACCATTTACAGTCCACCCATCTAGGATGCAACCTGGTATGCTTCCTCTAGGAGCGGAGCAAGCCGTAATGGGAGTCATAGCAGAACATGAACAATTCAATATTACCTATATTTACCTTGACGATGAGAATTATTCTACCATAAGCAGCAACATGATGGCAGTAGGTCCACTGGCAATGTTGCAGAATAATGAAACTGACATGATTATGGGCGGAATGATTTTATCTCAATCACGAGCAAAAGCATTTGGATTCATATCGGGTCATTTAGCACAAGTCGACGAATTAAGAGCTTTAGTCAAAAGAGCTTCGTACAAACCGGTGTGGCAAAACTTTTATATAGCATTTAAACATATGGTTTGGCTAGCACTGTTCTTGGCTCTGGTGATCTTTGCAGTGTTGTTGGTAATGTCGCTTAAGGTTAATGACAAAAGCTACATCTTTGTCATAATGGTAAAGAGCTTGATCCTCCACGGCCATCGCGTTCGTTACCGCGGCGGTGTGAAGTGTATATTCATCATTTGGATATGGTTTGCGTATTTAGTAAACTGTTTTTATCAATCGTCTCTGATGAGTCTTACTACGAAGCCAAGTAGAGAGCCGCAAATATCGAAATTGCATGAACTCGCCGAAAAACAAATAAAACCATGTCTGACCCCAACCGTTAATAAACTATTGCTATACGAATAAGCACAATATACATAATATAGCTATACAACATAATACAGCTAAGTATTATGTTGGACCAGGTTGCGAGAATTTTCTGGCTGCCATGAAAACAGTCAGCCAAACTGATACAAAATATGCCCTTCTAACACACACGATGTATTTATATAATAGATATAAACTTAGTAATGTAAATGGTGATTCTCCTCTATACGATTTAAAAGAAGCCGTATTTAAAATCTCTTATTGTATATATACGAATAAGGGATTTGCAAGGCAGCAGCATATGCAAGTGCTAACACTTCGGTTAAGGGAATCTGGTTTAGTCGAGAAATATTTTGACGATCAATTCTTCTCATTGAGACTGATGTACCATTTTAAGCATCCAGATTTTGAGGCACGTTTTGTCGCACCCTGGTATCTTTACAGTTTTGGTGTGATTATATCCACATTCACGTTATTTGTAGAGAATTTGTGGAAACATCACTCGTCATGGAAGTATTGGGTTGTTCACCGTCGGCAGTAATATTTAATAATAATAATAAATAAATAAATACACCCAACAGTCACATTCATAGCCCTGACCTCACACTAAGATCGAGTCTTGTGTTGTGGGTATCAGAAACTACGAGAGACTTTTTCGGTCTCACAAACACCCATACCCGAGACAAATACTTGTAGACCTCACAAACATTTGCCTCAGTGCGGGGATCGAACCCGCGGCCTCTCGTTTCACAGCCGGCGTCTAACCAACTGCGCCACGGAGGCTGTCAAAATTTGGAATGATGGAACTTGGAATGTTAATGTACTTTATTGTCTAAATTCTTCAAAGGTGTTTGTACGAGTAATGGACAAGAACCAGTGATGGATAGTTTTATTGTTAATCTGGATACTAACATACTGTCCGAATATTTTTGTCACTAAACTATGATCTCAAATTTAATAAGGTGTTGCGAAAACGACTCGTGTATTTTGTTTGTGTGTTTTACTTGTGTTTTGGCGAATATAAGGCGATTAATGAAATAAAGAAAATACTTTCAAGCGTTTACCGTTAATACGTTTTTTCTAGAATGATCACGAGCAAAGTGAAGTTATACAAGTATGAGTAATGAAATAAAAATATTAAAAATTACGTGGCGCCATCTGTATGCTGAAAAAGTGCTAATACAATATGATACAAAAATAAAGAGTTAATATACAGGGTGTACAAGAGAATGGCGCACTAGCTAATTTGGGTGCAAGAACATAATATTAATATGATAATAAAAGAATAATATTTGGAAATTACTTATCCGTTTTGGAGTTATGACCGTTTAAAGTTTTAAGTATTTTCATCACATTTTCGCAAAAAAACAATTGAAATGGGTAAAGATCAAGATTTTAACATATACGTATTTTTTCGTTTCGTTGTTAATCAAATGGTTAACGAAATATACCCCGAAAACATTTTTTTTTCAGCAACAAAAATTTCATAGACTTCGCCTTAACATCTTTTAAAAATAGGCCAGGTCATTAACTCTCAGCTGTATACTTTATCCTTTTCTTATTTTACGAAAATGTATTTTTTGTTTCATTTCAAAGAAATAATACAGTTAAACAGGGGCGTACTTAGATTTAAAGCGTCAACAAATTCACAACATAATAACTAGGTAGGTATAGTTGCATCGTGCTTGGATCGAGTATTTTGTCATTATTTTTATTAAGGTGTCACAAATTTAAACTGTAAGATACCAATAAATCACGCTGGTCCTCGGTTAAACCATGTTGTACCATGCAAATTTATTAATTACAAACGTTTTAGTAATACATAACATTTAAATTATCTAAGTAATTAATATTCATTAAAATTTCTTTTTACGCAATTACACTGATAAATAAAAAATAAGATATTAAAATGATTGCAGAATTCGGCCCATTTCTTAAAGGAAGCCGAAGGTCACTGTGTACTCGTCGGAACTTTGTCGGAACTAGCGCGGCTCGATTATTCTTCCTTTGAGCTCGCCGCTTCCGAGTGTGAGTGACACTAATACCATTGGCGGTGTTTTGTGTGTATTACTCAAAGGATGACCGCCATGTTAGGGTGTGTTCACACTTAGTACAACTTAATTTGGTTAGGTACTTGGATAATTAGAGTTACGTAAAAACGGAAGATCATAATGGATTGATAAAATGATCGTTACTCTCCCCAGAGATATTAATCTTATTTAAATGTGTTAAAATAGTTACATAATTTGATCCATTCAGTTACAGCTTATGATTTAATTAATATTAATAATGATGTTGCTTTAAAGTGATAAAAATGTACTAAAATCTCATACTACAAGCGAAATTAAAAACTCATTGTAGCCGGATAAATGGTGTTTTCTTAAGAAATAGCATATTATGATATTAAATTAGTGATAACAGTAAAAACGTGTGTCAACTTTGGGAAAAAAATATTATTAACTGAAATAGGTGTAATGGTGTCTAATGTGAACAAATCTTTATGTTTCGTTTTTCGAAAAAAATATTTATCTTTTATTAGTTGAATTCGGACTACGTTCGGGTGTACATGTATTTGTCGTGTATATCAGTATTATTAACTCGTTTTCAGTTACTTTGATTGAATTTTATCAATTTTGACGTAGGTACGGAAAATCCTATGGTATTTATTGTGAAGTGTTAGTTTAATATCTAAGTATATTTCGGGCATTGCAATGATGATGGGTTCGTGGCTAAAACGGTAGAATACTTTAGTGAGTTGGGCAAAATTACGCGAAGTTGAATCAAACACGTTGCATCGTAAGACCGAGCGACGGCTCTATGTACACATTGTACATTTTACGTGTCTAATGAAGTGAATTATAAACGTAAAAGTGTTTATGTTATCAAATTGTGGCAGTGCTTTCGTGCGGGATTTTGGCAGGTTCAGCACTTACCTCCTTACCTAAGGTACCTATTTACGGCTTAAATTATAGGGTTAGTTATTATTAATTTTATGATCATTAGCGGCAGTTAAGCAGTACGCTTGAATTATTGTAGGTCTTCTGCCCATGTTCTCTAGATACCATATTCTACGGTTCGTTCAATGCTTAATTCTTATTGCCTAACTATGTACACTAAGTGGCGTGGCAATCATGTAGTTTTAATCTCCTATTATGGAGAAGTATTCCTACTTATGTGTTGTGAGGCGACCCGTTCAGTTGTAAGGTTCAATCACTTTGGCGTAATATGTTAAGGGGAAGCACGTGTGATGGTAATTCTTGATTTCTCGGTATCTTTGTTATTATCAGAGAACGCTACGAAAATGCATCATAATCTAGACGTAATCACGATTTACTAAAATGTATATTAGCAGGTGCGCCATTCTCTTGTACACCCTGTATACGGATGGCGCGCAAAAATAAAACGTAAAAATAAAATAAAATCAGAACGGCTCGCTAGATGGCGCGGTCGCCAACATAAGGGTAAGTGTAGGCAAAATGGAAAGAAGTGTTTTTTGCAGTGATATCATTCATAGAAATGTAATTAATTTTACAATTGTATCTACAAAAGATAGAAATTTATGAATTTTTATTAATATTAATAGGTAGAAAAAATGTTAAAGCATCTTTTTAATTGATAATGTTTTTATTACCAATGGGCGTATGGACAAGATAGAAAATTGAGTATGAAGGAATGATTTGTTTGAGCATTTGATTTTTGATGGTATTTGAATGATATCAAATTCACAAGATGGAGCAATATAGAGATTCTGGGATTAAAGAAATTATTCAGATTACGTTAGTTAAAGTTAAAATTAAACCATCAAACTCGGTGTCAAAGAAATATAAAATTCATGTTATCTGAACTTAACATCGAAAATCCAAAACCCTACCTAGGTATCAACCAGCTTGAGCACAGTGGATTGGTAACAGTGTTAAGTTGAGCACAGGAACTATAAAAGGCCCGGAAGATGGTAATTTATTATGTATCCATATCTATCTATCCATATTTTGACAGCCTCCGTGGCGCAGTGGGTTAGACGCCGGCTGTGAAACGAGAGGCCGCGCGTTAGATCCCCGCACCGAGACAAATGTTTGTGTGAAACGTAAGTATTTGTTTCGGGTCTGGTTGTTTGTGAGACCGAAAAGTCTCTCGTAGTTCCTGACACCCACGAAACAAGACTTGATCTTAGTGTGGGTTCAGGACTATGTATGTGACTGTTGGGTGTATTTATTTATTTATTTTATATATTGTAAAATAGGAGATGCTATAAAAGTTTTACCAGAGTCAAGTCGTCTTAGTTAAAAATTGTATTCGTGTTTGTTGTTGGTTGGTCTTGATGTGCATAATAAAATGATTACAAATTATGACTTTTAAATTTACTCTCTTATGTCCTAACTCCGTCCTCTGTTTTTTTAACTCCATATCTCCTATGTCCTGTGACTTACATAACATGTATATATATTTTTTAATTAAAGGTATACATGCAATTATTCCCAAATCCAAAAAGTAAAAATCTTTCCGTATGAGGTTAAATTACCGCTAATAATAAATTTATTGCGTTAGCGCGTTATCTTTACAACAAATTAACAATGAACATTGGACATCGTTTAATAAACAATTTTAGAAGCTTCCTAAAATATTATAGTCATGAACCTATAAGGCCATATGTAACAATTTTAAGTTATTAAGGATAGGCACTGCCACCCATAGGGAAGACAAGACAAGACATTCCTTTAGGAAGAATAACATTCGTATTAAGTATACATAACATATTTCAATTACATAGCGTCACTCTGTGTATCCCCGTCGTTCTACCGATAGTATTATGATATAAGCCAGGAAAAGCAAAGTGTAAGAACAATAACGAATGTAGGCCATGGTAAATACAATGTAGCTCTATAACATTATATTTAAATCGCGGAACAATTTCAGTCGGCACAATAAATGATTCAGCTTATCTAAAAATCCGTATTCTATTTTTTATCTAAAAAATATCATAAAACTGGCTCAAATAATATAGGAATTAGTTATAAAAATTTATTACCTGCATTAGTTACTGTAATATATTTTTTTATTCTAGCACGTCATAGTGACTGCATTGCTCCTGGTCGTAAGTGCTAATGCCGTCTAGACAGAGTATCGAATGGCATCAGATGGTAGTCCCATACCACTCGATACACTCATGCCGGCCAGCTGAGATGCCTCTTCACGCTACGGCGGAAGGACCCAGGATTATAGAAAGGATAGTAGAAGATTAGTGGAACCAGGATTACAAGATTAATTATGCAATTATGCAATAAAGCTTATTATAAAATTTCAGAATATCTTGATGATAATAAGGCTTGGGAATAGTATAGTATAAAATTAATTAAATATATAGTATCTTGGAGCGGAGGTATTAGTGTGCTCTGTATAATTTAATTTATATTAAGTAACTTAAACTATTTTGCTTTGCTTTGTGAGCGATTTGGATAAGTCATGCTCGCTTAAAAGTCTGTGCTTGCGGTGGCGTCGTGTGCCGGGTCGGTCACTTCCCTGTAGCATGGTTGAGGAGGCCGATGGCTGGCACATGCGTCATACTCGTGAACGGGTGCTGCTTGTGTGGACTGGTCTGTCCGATTTGCTTACTTTGTAATTGATAAATGGATTACTTAACGCTTTTATAATTATTTATTGCGTTGGCAAAACAGAGTATACTGATTCTTCGTTATGGGTTACTTCGTTTCGTTTCTCTCAGCCATATTAAATATAAAGTAAACTTATTCGTATTAAAATATATCGGACTACTTGCAAATCATAACAAGTTATTAATGAACTGCTCTGATTTAAACCAACTTGTAATTTTTGTAATAATCACTACATTGTAAACTGGTTTTGAAAAGAGCAACACTAGAGTTTCTTGCCCGTTCTTCTCTAGTGAAAACCGCTTTCCGAACCGGGTGGTAGTTCAAAAAATGACTGAATCTAAACAATGTTGAACATTTTAATGGATTCAATAAATTATTTTCATTTCATTTCTTTTCATTTCATTTCATTTCAAGAAGGAAGAATAGATTTGTACTATGTCATTCTTTCTTTTTGTGCAAAAATATTTTAAAAAAGGCGTCATTAAAACAGAAACCAGGTTTTTCGGTCGAAAGTTTTTTTTTAAATTTAATTGAATACTCCGACCAGTAAAGGTTATAATTCATGACTTTTAAACTTGGTAGGTATACTTGTCTTATATTTTACTATAATCCAAGTAATGTATGTGGCCGCGGAAGCCGTATTTATTTTCCACAATGGACGCCATGACACGTTACGCCCAGAAATACCTTCCGTTGGTAGGTGTTTATTAAACTATAAACAATAAAATACATTATATTTTAATTTATATAATAATAATTTAAACTATCGCCGGCGTGGGCCTAACCTAGAATGAAATAGAAAAACCTTTTTTGTGCATTATAGTAAACATTCACTGATTCAAAACTAAAATAACTGAATTACAAACCTGCTATTAGAATTTACAACGGATCTATAATTGATACATACATATCACATACATAAATAAACCCACGCCTTTTTCCCAGAAGGGGTAGGCAGAGGTGCGCTACCACTTACCAGGTCACCCACGTTTCGCCTTTTTGTGTTCGGTATGTAATGTATGTAAATAAGAAGCGAGCCTATCGCAATGTCGGGCAAAAATTCCTTACTCGGGGCTGATTATAATGAATAGAAAATTCCAATATCACTTTGCCCGACCCGGGATTCGAACCCGAAACCTCAGGGTTGTAGTCGTACCGCAGTAAAACCACGCCATCGCGGGAACACAAATAACTAATAAATGCAAAAAATGTATATGTTTTGGAGCAGAGCAAAAGGATGATGACATAATATATGTAGACTCATATGAGCAAACACTGATATTCCGCCATTACGCGGCTAAAGAATAGTGGCGGAGTTCATTTGTCTGTAAACCTAATTTAATTTTGCATTTCATAAGTGTGCCTAAATAATCGGTTTCTGGGGTTCTTCTCTTCTAGGTTTATTCCGTGCCATGTTGTATTACCATTAAAGCGTTACATTGCCAACAACCATATATCGAACTGAAATTCATTTCATGTCAAAAATTCGTTGTTTAAAACCATCCCCATAGAAAGAAACTTATGAAATGTATAAAAAAATCATATCAATCCATCAACCAGTTTTTCAGTCGTTACATGGAAAGATTAATCATTTCTCATTTCCTCGAAAATATTTTTCATGCATTAGTCAAGACATTAATTGTCCATTTCTACGTTTTGTAATTAAACCCTTATCTCTTTAATCACGACTGCTGTTAATGAAGTTATGATTAATTCTTCAATATTAAAAGCAAGTTAAGTAACGGCAAACGATGACTATACACCAGTCAGATTTTCAAGATGACACGCGGGTCTTTACTAATACTGAGCCTTATCCTAGGTGTCAGCAGTGAAAACAAAATATTAGATCAACACAATATTTTACTGGCTCATACACATGATATCTCCAAAGATGATAGCTTAGTTAAATGCGTTGTCAGTATAATAAAAAAATATCTCGTTGAACAAAAAATTATTACAATGGTTGATATGAACTATGATGACGATCACATACTCCGAGCTTTGCATTCTGTGGGGATCCTATCTGTTGTTTATCGTAAGCCAACAAGCCGTCATTACCTCTACAATGAAGCATATTTACTAACCACCGGCGACGTCAACGACTTCACAAATAACTTCCCACGACTAGCTGAAGAACCGACGTGGAATCCCAGAGCAAAGTTCATTATAATCATAAGATCCATGAAGGAAAGTGAATTCAGGGCAATATTTGACATTCTGATGAAGTTTCAAGTTTTAAACTTAGTAATCGTGAACGGAGAAGAGCCTGTCTTATATTCTTATAACCCCTACGAAGACTACGCATGTGGTAAATATTATAAGAGAATCAAAAATTACGGAACCTGCCCAACAACAGGCGATGTCTTTTCAAAAAATCTATCAACAGGCTTGCAACGTTGCACAGTGAGAATCGCTATACGTCATTGGCCACCATTTACAGTCCACCCATCTAGGATGCAACCTGGTATGCTTCCTCTAGGAGCGGAGCAAGCCGTAATGGGAGTCATAGCAGAACATGAACAATTCAATATTACCTATATTTACCTTGACGATGAGAATTATTCTACCATAAGCAGCAACATGACGGCAGTAGGTCCACTGGCAATGTTGCAGAATAATGAAACTGACATGATTATGGGCGGAATGATTTTATCTCAATCACAAGCAAAAGCATTTGGATTCATATCGGGTCATTTAGCACAAGTCGACGAATTAAGAGTTTTAGTCAAAAGAGCTTCGTACAAACCGGTGTGGCAAAACTTTTATATGGCATTTAAACGTATGGTTTGGGTAGCACTGTTCTTGGCTCTGGTGATTTTTGCAGTGTTGTTGGTAATGTCGCTAAAGGTTAATGACAAAAGCTACATCTTTGTCATAATGGTAAAGAGCTTGATCCTCCACGGCCATCGCGTTCGTTACCGCGGCGGTGTGAAGTGTTTATTCATAATTTGGATATGGTTTGCTTATTTAGTAAACTGTTTTTATCAATCGTCTCTGATGAGTCTTACTACGAAGCCAAGTAGAGAGCCGCAAATATCGAAATTGCATGAACTCGCCGAAAAACAAATAAAACCATGTCTGACCCCAACCGTTAATAAACTATTGCTACACGAAAGGAATTACACTACAGCTAAGTATTATGTTGGACCAGGTTGCGAGAATTTTCTGGCTGCCATGAAAACAGTCAGCCAAACAGATAAAAAATATGCCCTTCTTTCACGCACGTTGTATTTATATAATAGCTATCAACTTAGTGGTGTAAATGGTGATTCTCCTCTATACGATTTTAAAGAACCCATATTTAAAATCTCTTATAGTATATTTATGAATAAGGGATTTCCAAGGCAGCAGCATATGCAAGTGCTAACACTTCGGTTAAGGGAATCTGGTTTAGTCGAGAAATATTTTGACGATCAATTCTTCTCATTGCGACTGGTGTACCATTTTAAGCATCCAGAGTTTGAGGCACGTTTCGTCGCTCCCTGGTATCTTTACAGTTTTGGTGTGATTATATCCACATTGACGTTATTTGTAGAGAATTTGTGGAAACACCACTCGTCATGGAAGTATTGGCTTGTTCACCGTCGACGGTAATATTAAATAAATAAATAAATACACCCAACAGTCATATACATAGCCCTGACCCCACACCAGGATCGAGTCTTGTGACGTGGTTATCAGAAACTACGAGAGATGTTTTTGGTCTCAGTAACACCCAAACCCGAAACAAATACCTGTGGTTTCACACAAACCTTTGTCTCGGTGCGAGGATCGAACCCGCGGCCTCTCGTTTCACAGCCGGCGTCTAACCAACTGCGCCACGGAGGCTGTCAAAATTTGGAATGATGGAACTTGGAATGTTAATGTACTTTATTGTCTAAATTCTTCAAAGGTGTTTGTACGAGTAATGGACAAGAACCAGTGATGGATAGTTTTATTGTTAATCTGGATACTAACATACCGTCCGAATATTTTTGACACTAAACTATGATCTCAAATTTAATAAGGGTAAGTGTAGGCAAAATGTAAGGGCAATGATTTTTTGCAGTGATATAATGGATACTAATAGGATCAATTGGGAACTAATGACATACGGAAACCCAAAATGAAAAATTGTCATTTTAGGCAATATCCTTTTTTTGAAGTAAAACTTCTTTAGGCGCGACTAGGAGGTAATTGGATGACAATGCAACGGAATTCCGTTACACCAATATGGCATCACGTTTCTGTACCATCCGGTTTTCAAATATTTTTTATTTTGACAGCTCGCAGTAGGGATGAGGGTTGTATATAATCGTTAATGAATCTATTCGATTATTATTTTTTGGAACTTGTAATCAATAATCGCGTGATTAAGGTATGGATTTTATAAAATAATTTATTTAAACTTCTTTATTTATTTTATTCTTTATTTATTATTAACTGGACCGGAAATATTATTGTTACAATCGTGGAGTCCATATATGTGTACTATTTATTATATCCATTTTCTAGTATAACACCACATGCACATATTTTATCATGTAATCAGTACTGTTACAACAATTGAAACAATATACGTTTTTTCTTACATTTCTTTAATACCTAAAATCCTTGCGTTGGGAGTGGAATTAAGTATTGGACAATAATTCACTAACCTACGAGTAACTATATTATGATTACTGACAGAAACTATAAACTTAGTAATAAAATATTGTTAAGAAGGTTACTAAACTCTCGGCCACTCGGTAATGCGACAATTACTAGCTAGGTATTAATTTATAACATATCAATATTTCAAAGTGGTTACATTTTGTTCATATCTTGGTGTCCGCTACAGTATTTTTCTTTGTCAATAGTGGTGATTTTAGCATAGACGTTTTCAAAATTTTATTGACAGACAGCCTCGGTAGCGCAGTTAGTTAGATACCGGCTGTGAAACGAGGAGCCGCGGATTCGATCTTCGCTCCAAGACAAATGTGTGTGTGATCCACATACATTTGTTTCCGAAACACAAACCGAAACCGACAATTATCTCTTAGTTTTTGATACCCACGACACGAGACTCGATTTTAGAGTGGGGTTAGAACTATGTAAGTGTGTGACTGTTGGGTGTATTTTTTTTTTTGCAACGAAATAACCTGTTTTATAAGAGTACTTAAAAAAATATACTCAAACTGTCCATAATTAGTAAGGTCAGACTCGATGCTATACTCGTAAAAGTTTTACCAGAGTCAAGTCGTCTTAGTAAAAAATTGTATTCGTGTGTGTTGTAGGTTGTTCTTGATGTGCATATTAAAATGATAACAAATTATGACTTTTAAATTTACTCTCTTATGTCCTAAATCCGTCCTCTGTTTTTTTTAACTCCATATTTCCTATGTCCTGTGACTTACATAATATGTATATATTTTTTTTCAATTAGTTACTCCCAAATCCAAAAAGTAAAAATCTTTCCGTGTGAGGTTAAATTACCACTAATAATTAATTTATTACGTTAGCGCGTTATCTTTACAACAAATTAACAATGAACATTGGACATCGTTTAATAAACAATTTTAAAAGCTTCCTAAAATATTTTAGTTATTAACCTATAAGGCCATATGTAACAATTTTATGTTATTAAGGATAGGCACTGCCACCCATAGGGAAGACAAGACATTCCTTTAGGAAGAATAACATTCGTATTAAGTACACATAATATATTTCAATTACATAGCGTCACTCTGTGTACCCCCGTTGTTCTACCGATAGTATTATGATATAAGCCAGGAAAAGCAAAGTGTAAGAACAATAACGAATGTAGGCCATGGTAAATACAATGTAGCTCTATATAACATTATATTTAAATCGCGGAACAATTTCAGTCGGCACAATAAATGATTCAGCTTATCTAAAAATCCGTATTCTATTTTTTATCTAAAAAAATCATAAAACTGGCTCAAATAATATAGGAATTAGTTATAAAGATTTATTACCTGCATTAGTTACTGTAATATATTTTTTTATTCTAGCACGTCATAGTGACTGCATTGCTCCTGGTGGTAAGTGCTAATGCCGTCCAGACAGAGTATCGAATGGCATCAGATGGTAGTCCCATACCACTCGGTACACTCATGCCGGACAGCTGAGATGCCTCTTCACGCTACGGCGGAAGTAGGGATTGCAATCCCGCAAAACGGGATCCCGCAATCCCGCGGGATCCCGCTGCATTTATTGGTCTGCCGGATCCCGCACCTTCAAAACGCGGATCCCGCAAATATTTGAAAATTGGCGCTAAAACTTTCGTGAAGTTTCGCGTAAAATCGCGAGTGGCGCGCGCGTGACTTTGCCGCTCCTCGCAAAGGAGCGACGACTAGAGGGCGCCTCAAGCACACATGTAGCTAGTTTTTAGCATTTTGAGCATCAGGATATATTTGCAGTTCACTCAGAAGGCTCGGAGATGAGACTATGCCATTTGTTTTTTACGAGCGTATTTTCATAAGTTATCACCATAGGTTACTTATAGTAGTAATAGCATCTAGATTGTGATTGTATTATTAGTCATTATACAGAGTATATCAAGACCGCGACCGAAAACGCCAGGTGGTAGTATAAGTGACTTCAGACACAATGCAAATAAAAATTTCGCAAAAAAAATCGACTACTATTTTTTGTAATTTTTTACTTTTCGTCGTATTTGGGTGATAAATACATAGTTTTCCTAAAATAATGATGTAGACCTCTTTATTTTTAAACACTCGATGGTACGTAAGGGTTTAAATTATTATTTTCGCAAAAACTAGGTATTTACCGCCCAAACAAGACGATTTTTAAAAAAATTCTAAAAAAATATCTGTCGATGTTTTGGTGAAATTTTTATTTGCATCGTGTTTGTAACCACTAAAACTACCACCTGGCTTCGTTTTCAGTCGCAGTCTTGATATACCCGGTATAAATGAGACTGAATTAAAAATATTATAAAACTGTTATTAGAATGGAAATAAGGGCAAATTTAAGTTTTTAATGGTTGATTGAAGACTGATTTCGTGAACTTAATTATTTTTATTTTATTAGGAAATAAATTATTTCATGTTGCATAATGTAAGACATTTTGAATTTTTTTTTAAAGAAATCCTAGTTTCGTTTAATTCGGTTTTAAAATACAGGGTATTTCAAGACCGCGACCGAAAACGAAGCCAGGTGGTAGAATTAGTGACTTCAGACACAATTCAACTAAAAATTTCGCTAAAAAAATGGTATTTTTTTTTTGTAATTTTTTTTTCTTATCGTCGTTTTTGGGTGAAAAATACATATTTTTTCCAAAATAATGATGTACACCTTTATATTTTTAAGGACGCAATGGTACGTAAGGATTTAAATTACTATTTTCGTTAAAACTAAGGATTTACCACCTAAAAACGATGATATTTAAAATATTGTAAAAAATAATCTGTCGCTTTTTTTGCGAAATTTTTAGTTGCATTGTGTCTATAACCACTAAAACTACCACCTGGCTTCGTTTTCGGTCGCGGTCTTGATATACCCGGTATAATACCAATAATGCGGGATCCCGCGGGATCCGCGCGTGATCGATCGATCCAGCATATCGATCCCGCGGGATTGAAAGAGCTGCGGGATTGCAATCCCTAGGCGGAAGGACCCAGGATTATAGGAAGGAAGAATAGATTTGTACCTACGTCATTCTTTCTTTTTGTGCAAAAATATTTTAAAAAAGGCGTCATTAAAACAGAAACCAGGTTTTCCCGTCGAAAGTTTTTTTAAATTTAATTGAATACTCCGACCAGTAAAGGTTATATATAATTCATGACTTTAAACTTGGTAGGTATACTTGTCTTATATTTTACTATAATCCAAGTAATGTATGTGGCCGCGGACGCCGTATTTATTTTCCACAACGGACGCCATGACACGTTACGCCCAGAAAGACCTTCTTTTGGTGGGTGTTTATTAAACTATAAACAACATAATGCATTATATTTTAATTTATATAATAATAATTTAAACTATCGCCGGCGTGGGCCTAACCTAGAATGAAATAGAAAAACCTTTTTTTGTTAATTATAGTACACATTCACTGATACAATTACTGAATTACAAACCTGCTATTAGAATTTACAACAGGTAAATAATTGATACATACATAAATAAACCCACGCTTTTTGCCCAGAAGGGGTAGGCAGAGGTGCGCTACCAGGTCACTCACGTTTCGCCTTTTTGTGTTCGTTATGTAATTTATGTAAATAAGGGGCGAGCCTATCGTAATGTGGGGCACAAATTTCTTACTCGGGGCTGATTATAATGAATAGAAAATTCCAAAATCACTTTGCCCGACCTGGGATTCGAACCCGAGGCCTCAGGTTTGTAGTCTTACCGCAGTACAACCACGCCATCGCGGGAACACAAATAACTAATAAATGCAAAAATGTATGTTTTGGAGCAGAGCAAAAGGATGATGACATAGTATAATTATGTACACTCATATGAGCAAACACTGATATTCCGCCATTACCCGGCTTAAGAATAGTGGCGGAGTTCATTTGTCTGTAAACCTAATTTAATTTTGCATTTCATAAGTGTGCCTAAATAATCGGTTTCTGGGGTTCTTCTCTTCTAGGTTTATTACGTGCCATGTTGTATTACCATTAAAGCGTTACATTGCCAACGACCATATATCGAACTGAAATTCATTTCATGTCAAAAATGCGTTGTTTAAACCATCCCCATAGAAAGAAACTTATGAAATGTATAAAAAAATCATATCAATCCATCAACCAGTTTTTCAGTCGTTACATGGAAAGATTAATCATTTCTCATTTCCTCGAAAATATTTTTCATGCATTAGTCAAGACATTAATTGTCCATTTCTACGTTTTGTAATTAAACCCTTATCTCTTTAATCACGACTGCTGTTAATGAAGTTATGATTAATTCTTCAATATTAAAAGCAAGTTAAGTAACGGCAAACGATGACTATACACCAGTCAGATTTTCAAGATGACACGCGGGTCTTTACTAATACTAAGCCTTATCCTAGGTGTCAGCAGTGAAAACAAAATATTAGATCAACACAATATTTTACTGGCTCATACACATGATATCTCCAAAGATGATAGCTTAGTTAAATGCGTTGTCAGTATAATAAAAAAATATCTCGTTGAACAAAAAATTATTACAATGGTTGATATGAACTATGATGACGATCACATACTCCGAGCTTTGCATTCTGTGGGGATCCTATCTGTTGTTTATCGTAAGCCAACAAGCCGTCATTACCTCTACAATGAAGCATATTTACTAACCGCCGGCGACGTCAACGACTTCACAAATAACTTCCCACGACTAGCTGAAGAACCGACGTGGAATCCCAGAGCAAAGTTCATTATAATCATAAGATCCATGAAGGAAAGTGAATTCAGGGCAATATTTGACATTCTGCTGAAGTATCACGTTTTATATGTGTTAATCGTGAACGGAAAAGAACCTCTCTTATATTCTTATAACCCCTACAAAGACTACGCATGTGGTAAATATTATAAGAGAATCATCAATTACGGTTGCTGCCCAACAACAGTCGATGCTTTTTCAAAAAAACTATCAACAGGTTTGCAACGTTGCACTGTGAGAATCGCTATACCTCATTGGCCACCATACACAGTGCACCCGTTTAGGATGCAACGCGGTATGTTTCCTCTAGGAGCGGAGCAAGCCGTAATGGGAGTCATAGCAGAACATGAACAATTCAAAATTACCTATATTTACCTTGACGATGAGAATTATTCTACCATAAGCAGCAACATGACGGCAGTAGGGCCGCTGGCAATGTTGCAGAATAATGAAACTGACATGATTATGGGCGCAATGATTTTATCTCCTTTACGAGCAAGAGCATTTGGATTCATATCGGGTCATTTAGCACAAGTCGACGATTTAAGAATTTTAGTCAAAAAAGCTTCGTACAAACCGGTGTGGCAAAACTTTTATATGGCATTTAAACGTATGGTTTGGCTAGCACTGTTCTTGGCTCTGGTGATCTTTGCAGTGTTGTTGGTAATGTCGCTAAAGGTTAATGACAAAAGCTACATCTTTGTCATAATGGTAAAGAGCTTGATCCTCCACGGCCATCGCGTTCGTTACCGCGGCGGAGTGAAGTGTATATTCATCATTTGGATATGGTTTGCTTATTTAGTAAACTGTTTTTATCAATCGTCACTGATGAGCCTTACTACGAAGCCAATTAGAGAGCCGCAAATATCTGTATTTGATGACATCATCCAAAACCAAATGGAACCTTGTCTGACCCCAAGCGTTAGTAAACTATTGCTAACCGAAAGGAATTTCACTGCACCTCATGTTGGACCAGGTTGTGAGAATATTTTGGCTGCCATGAAAACAACCAGCCAATCTGATAAAAAATATACCCTCCTCACACACTCGACGTATTTATATAATAGCTATCAACTTAGTGATGTGAATGGTGATTCTCCTCTATATGATTTTAAAGAAGCTATGATGAAAATCTCTTATAGTATTTATACGGATAAGGGATTTCCATGGCAGCAGCATATGCAAGTGCTGACAATTCGATTAAGAGAAGCTGGTATCGTCGAGAGATATTTTAATAATCGATTCCACTATTTAAACATTTTGCACAGTTTTAAGCGCCGAGAATTTACGACTCGTTTCTTGGCGCCTTGGGGTCTTTATAGTTTTGGTGTGATTCTATCAACGTTAACGTTATTTGCGGAGAATTTGTGGAAACATCACTCGTCATGGAAACATTGGCTTGTCCGTCGTGTGCGATAATACAATGATTTTAAGACATGTACCTATTAATTTATTAGATGATCTAAATTCTAGTAAAAAGGCAATATAGCTAGTTTATGGTTATAAATTAAAATAACTTTATGCTTAAGATGGCTTTCGCATGTATAAATCCGTGTTTGTAAAGCGTTGTGTATTGTGGATTTTTAACTAGATGTTCTTATTAAAATGATTATAACAAAGTGTGAATTGTGTTTCATATTTGCTCTCCTACTTAACTCTTATGTCTTTTACGATCAGTTAATGTACCTCTGGTTTGTAACTAAGGGGTTTAGTTAAGTTCGTTATGAGTTATTTTAGTTAAATTAAAAAAATATTCTTATAAGTTACAGGATTAAATTGTTGAAATTTATTTAAACTTAGTTTAAAACGTTGATTAGTGTGTGCACATGTATAATGAGATCAGAAACTTCTCAAGATGGCAGAATGTAGGATCCGATTTTAAATAGTAGGAAAGATGACTACCTGGTAACAAGTGCGTGGTGGCCTGTTGGTAACGGACTAGACGCGGCTGCAAAAATTTCGGGGACCTAATCTATATACGACTAAAGATTAGGGCAGCGTTTCCCAAACTGTGGGTCACGACTCACGACCCACCAGTGAGTTTCGAGCGAATATTAAGTAGGCCCTGAAATCTGAATATATATGGAGGAGTCCTCGTCCCCTAAATTTTCGGCTACCTACGATCACCATTTAAACTAAATACCGAAATAATTTGGACGTATCGAATTCACTGCGACTAAAAGTAACTAAAATCGAAGTTGATACTATAGCTGTAATGCACGAAATAGGAAACAAATGCACCCTTCGCTTTAAAATTAGGTACTGTTTTGTAGGTATTTATGTATAAAAAATATTCTATGTAAATGTTGTTTTATTCCCCCTTTAAAGGCAAAAGGTGTAGCACTCAGTAACCCCCCCGGAATATGCCCACATCGATATTCTGGTGATAGTGAGCAACCTGGCGACAAAGTTACAATACAAACTCGTAAACAACGTCGCCTTATGTTTTACAACCGTTCGGACAAATATGAAATAGATTTATGCTTTATTAAATACTACTAAATTAATTAAATACCAACTCGACTTCAAAATTTCAGTTGCATTGATTGAAAGACTTTATTTTTGCCAATATGTAAGATTTTATTTTTGTGTAAATAGCTATGATATAAACATGCGTAACAATTGTTAGTTTCACATTATTACAATCTAGCTTTACTATTTTATACATATTCGGAATCTTAATATTAATTAAAGATATTAACTGGGGTATCCAAGCAAGTTGAATTTCTAGAGTAACTTTGTGTAACTACACTCATTTGCAAAAAAAACGGGCGGTTTTGATTTTAATTCTTCTTTATAAAAATACGGTACCAAAATGATTTCAATCATTTGTACATGTTACTGGCCGGTTCTAAAAATGCCGTGGTGTTTAAAACAGTACGTTCTAAATTCAAATTTTCGTTTGATGCTCGTTTTTACAGAAAACCACTTTTTATCCTACATTTTTGGTGCGAAGTTCCAAAAGATAATTTCGGTTTTTAAATTTCATAACTTTTAGTCAATTTTTATGAATTTATTTCATATTCCTTATTGTCAAAGCTTCATTTATTGCTGTTTAGCTGTCTCAATAATGTTAGAGAAAGTGGTAAAAGCTACCAAAATAATTGCGCTGCTCGAAGAGGGTTGCAGCCAATGCTTCGTGGCTCAGAGGCTAAGTGTGAGTCGCTCGACGCTTCAAAGGACCTGGCAGCGGTATCAAGACACCGGTTCCGTCGAGAGAAGGTCTGGTTCTGGAAGAAAACCATGTACCCAACCACGGGATGATCGTTTTCTTGTGAGTCGCGCATTGAGAAATCGCAAGTCTTCGTATGTGGACCTTAAGAACAACCTCGAAGAAGTAAGAAATGTGCATATTAGTCTATGGACGGTCAGGAGGAGGCTTCTCGCGGCCAATATACGCAGTCATCGCCCGGCCCGCGGCCCTAAGTTACTCCGTGAGCACAGAGTTGCCAGGCTTAGGTTTGCTCGAAATTGTGAGTCATGGACTCAAGAAGACTGGAATAGGGTATTGTTCTCCGATGAAGCCAGGATATCTGTGTTCGGTGAAGATCGACGTCGGCGAGTGCTACGAAGACGAGGAGAACGCTTTGCAGAGGCTTGTTTTGAAGAAATCACACCTTATGGTGGGGGCTCTGTTATGTTTTGGGCAGGAATAAATTCAATGGATCGTACAGAGTTAGTCTTAATTGAAAACGGCTCACTGACTGGACATCGATACATAACGGAAGTTCTAATTCCTCATGCACAACCCGCATTGGCCGCTTTAGGCGAAGACTCAATTTTTATGGACGACAACGCTCGCGCCCACCGGTCTGGCGATGTGGAAGCGTATGTGCAAGAGGTCGGCATTCGTCGTTTGGATTGGCCAGCTCAAAGTCCCGACCTCAATCCTATAGAGCATGTCTGGGACGTTCTGAAACGACGCGTGAGATCAGTACAACCGGCTCCGCAGACCATCAGAGAGCTGAAGAATGTGATTACCGCGGAGTGGGAACGTATTCCGCAAGCAAGTATCCGGGATATCCTCGCTAGCATACCCGGACGAATTCAAACTGTGATTTCAGCTAGAGGGGGTCACACTCGATACTAAACATTTATCTGCTTTTACTTTATTAACGAAAAAACAAACAAAAATCTTTGTTAACTTTTACTTCACGAGCATATGCACTACTAGCGAGCATACACTACTAGTGAACTTTAGCATTAAAACCCATAAATTTTATCAAAATTTTATGATAATACTGACGAAAACGATTATTTGCTTATTAATTTACAAAATTGTGAAAGTAAAACTACCTATAATTATCAAACAAACCAATAGTAACATTTGAAATGGTTCATTGCTTAAGTGCCCGTTTTTTTTGCAAATGAGTTTATAATATTTCAAATTCCTACCCTTTCCGAGAAAGAACGATTAGATAATACATCTTAACACGAGCAGTGATTTTCTAGACATTCTCACACGGGTTAAAAATCTGATAAATTTTCCATCCAGTCATAAAAAAAAATGAAAAATGTAATTTGCTAATTCACGTTATGCGCGTGCGGAAGTACATGTAGTCATTATTAAAAGTTACAATACATAAAAAATGTAATGTTTATGTTTTATGTGTAACTAGCATTTGCCCGCAACTTCGTCTGCGTGTTTAAGATAATATAGACGATATATCGCTAAAACTATGCCATTATAACCTTTACGTAAACTTTTAACAAAAATCAACGTGCAGCATTTTTATTTCCTATTCTGACTCTGAGTTTAGATTATCGGATCAATGGGTCCGTCAGTTGTCGATTCAAAGACCAATCGGATCAATAAATAAAAAGGTCAAAATGACGGCCAACATTTTCAATTCTGAATACAAATTTAGATTATCGGAACTCAGATCGATTTTGAGACCAATCGGATCAATATATAAACGGCTTTATTCATATGTATACAGTTTTAAAACCTATTTTAGGTACCAAATGTTTGTTTTCTCGCTCAAACTGAATTGAAAAGTCGTTCGAAAGGGACAAAAGTTAAATATTCATAAGAATAACTTCAGCAGTTTTATTTTCTATACAAATTTTTCAACCCTTATTTTTACTCCTTTAGGGTTAAATTTAAGTAAACAGAGTACGCACTTATTTTTGTTTTTAGATATGTAATTATAGTGTCAAGTTTGAAATCTGCAACTTCAACGGTTGCGGTTTTCCATACAAATTTATTTTACCCTTTTCACCCCTTTAGGGGATGAATATCCAAAAATCCATCCTTAGTGCTACCCTACGTCACAATCGGAACCCCTGTGTAAAATTTCAAGTTCTTAGCATCAGTAGTTTCGGCTGTGCGTTGATCCAGCAGTTCGGTTTTACAATACTTCATCCCTTATTTTCACCCCTTTAGGGTTAATTATAAGAAAAAAGAGTATGCAGTTTTTCTTGTTTCTAGAAGAGTAACTAAAAAGTCAAGTTTGATATCTGCAACTTCAAGGGTATCGGTTTTCCATACACCAGTATTTTACCCTTTTCACCCCCTTAGGGATCGAATTTCCAAAAATCCTTTCTTAGTGCTACCCTACGTCACAATAGAAACCCCTATGTAAAATTTCACGTTTCTAGCTCCAGTAGATTCGGCTGTGCGTTGATCGGGTAGGAAAGAAAACACCCAGTTTCAAAACATTTCAACCCTTATTTTAACCCCTTTAATGTTAATTTTTAGACAAATAAAGTATGCAATTATTTTTGTTATTAAATGAGTTATTAAACTACCAAGTTTGAGATTTGTAACTTCAATGGTTTAGATTTTCCATACAACAGTTTTTAACCCTTTTCACCCCCTTAGGGGTAGAATTTCCCAAAATCCCTTCTTAGTGCTACCCTCCGTCACAATAGAAATCCCTGTGTAAAATTTCAAGTTCCTAGGTCCAGTAGTTTCGGCTGTGCGTTGATAGGTCAGTCAGTCAGTCAGTCAGTCAGTCAGTCAATCAGGTTCCTCTTTTATATATATAGATAACATTTTTTATTCAAACATTAAAGAAAATAAAAAACGTCATTAAATAAAACATAAACAAATCTTTTGTGCCGGAAATTAAGGGGAATGGAGGGCAAGATGGAAGGTTCACCTTTATAATGTTAAAAATTTAAACGTCATCTAAATATTTTATTTTAATCAGTTATGAAAGAAATCTGGTCTAAGTATTTGGACCTTGAATAAGTTTCCGATGTTTGTCCACATAGATCTATATCAGGACTAACTATCTATAATGTCAGATGGTATCGCATTTCCAAGGAAGTACCTACTGGTAGTAGCACTGGTAAGCTAACTAGCTTAAACCTCAGTGAATACTAACTCGCTAAAATACATATAATTATTTTTTTCCCGTCAATTTTGAGTTTCATGCCACGTAGAGAATATTTGCGGGATTTATTACGTGACTAGCGGCCCGCCCCGGCTTCGCACGGATGGACAGTATAGCCTATGCTAATCAGGGATAATGTAGCATTCTAATAGTTAAATTTTTTTTGCAATCGGTCCAGTAACTTTTAAGTTTATTCGTTAAATAAATACATACCTACAAATCATTCCTCTTTATACTTTATAGTAATAGTGTAGATATGTATGTTACTTAAAAGAAATACGCATCTAAACTTCACAAAATATTTATCGAGTAGTTATGGTTAGTAGAAATTTTTAGAATCCTTGTGTACAGATCGGTTTTGACACTGGCAAAATATTGATTTTGATATTGGAAATAAAGATCGTTCTGGTGAATCGAAAAAGCTTAGTCTGAGAATTGGAGGAATTACTCGATGTACACCCATATCTAACTCTAGTGGAGCTTGCAAAATTATTGCAAGTACGTACATGAAGGCCGTAGTAGACCGCTTCCAACAGGTCGACGTGGAGATCCATGGGGGAGGCCTGTGTTCCTGTGGCTGAAAAGATAGATAGATAGGTATATGAATCGATATTTTATAAAAGTTTTGGAGAATATGAATATAAATTGAAATGAACAACAAACAAACAGCCCTGGGTGCCTTATGAATCGAAGCCGTAGGGATACATTATACTTCTGTACCACATTTGAGAAAAACCGAGAATACCCAAGTTAGAAGGCTAAATGGGAAATTCTATTTCCCGCGTTGTATTCACTACACCCTGCCCTTTCTGACCATAACTTATTCCTATCGATGGCATGGTCTGGCTGAGCAGCGCTTAGATTATATTATGACAATTCCCAAAAATGGGTAATTTCTTCAATAGCCAAGACGTGACGTTTTCCGATGTAATATTCATATGCTGCTACAAAGAGGGGGGAAAATAGTACCAGACACCTAAGACTTATTAGTGATTTCAAATGAATGCATCAACTACTATTCCATTTCTTAGATATTATCTTTTTATTCCTTTCGACGAAAAATTCTATCGTGCATTACCATTAATTGAAAACCTAACAGTGGTTTTCTACATATTGTAATTAGCCCCTTATCTTGTCTTAATCAGTACGGCGGGTAATGAAGTCATGATTGATTGTCCCGTCCTAAAAGCTAGGTAAGAAAATAACGGCTATAGAGAAAACACCTATCAGATTTTCATAATGACAGTCGTGTTTTTAGTAATGCTGACCCTTGTCCTGGGTGTCAACGGTGAAAATAAAATATTAGATCAACATAACTTGTTGAATCATAGACATATCTCCAAAGAAGATTATACTGGCTTAGCAAAATGCGTTGTGAGTATAATAAAAAAATATTATATTCGGAAAGAACTCATTACAGTCGTTGATATGAACTATGACGACGATCACATACTCCGAGCTTTGCATTATGTGGGGATCCTGTCTATTATTTATCGTAAGCCAACAAGCCGACATTACCTCTACAATGAAGCATATTTGCTAACTGCCGGCGACGTCACCGACTTCACGAATAACTTCCCACGCTTAGCTGAAGAACCAACGTGGAATCCCGGAGCAAAGTTCATTATAATCATAAGATCCATGAAGGAAAGTGAATTCAGGGCAATATTTGACATTCTGATGAAGTATCAAGTGTTAAACGTAGTAATCGTGAACGGAGAAGAGCCTTTCTTATATTCTTATAACCCCTACGAAGACTACGCATGTGGTAAATATTATAAGAGAATCATAAATTACGGTCGCTGTCCAGCAACAGTCGATATTTTTCCAAACAAACCGATAACGGGTTTGCAACGTTGCACAATGAGAATTGCTATAACTCATTGGCCACCATACACAGTGCACCCATCTAAGATGGGACGTGGTATGCTTCCTCTAGGTGCGGAGCAAGTCGTAATGAACGCCATAGCAGAACATGAACAATTTAATATTACATACATTTTCTTTGACGATGAAGATTACTTTACCATTACAAGCAACATGACGTCATCAGGGCCTCTGAAACTGCTACATACCAACGAAACTGACATTGTATTTGGCGCTATGATTTTGACCCCATTAAGAGCGAGAGTATTTGCATTCGTGTCGGGTCATTTAGCAGCATCCGACGAAATAAAAGTCCTAGTTAAAAAAGCTTCATTGAAACCGGTATGGCAGAATTTCTATATAGGATTTGAACCTACAGTTTGGCTGACGCTTTTGTTAGCTTTTACAATCTTTGCAGTTTTGTTGGTAAAGTCGCTAAAGGTCAACGACAAAAGCTACATCTTTTTAATAATGATTCAAAGCTTGATCCTCCACGGCCATCCCGTTAACAACCGGGGCAGATTTAAATGTATATTCATAATGTGGGTCTGGTTTGCGTATTTAATAAATTGCTTTTACCAGTCGTCCCTGACGAGTCTGACTACGGAACCAATCACAGAACCGCAAATTTCAAAATATAGCGACATATTTAAATACAATCTGCAACCTTGTTATACCCCGTTTATGAATAATCTGATATCATCACAAAGAAATCTCACAATTCCACGTAGAGTTCGGCCAGGTTGTCATAATATCACTGCTGTTGTAACCACTGTTTTACAAACTGATAATAAATACACCTTCATGTTGTACATACCATATTTGTATAACAAATATCGATATTATGATGAGTTTGGTAATTCCCCCTTTTATGAATTTGAGAGCGACGTGTTTAAAATTAGTTATAGTATTTTCATGAAAAAAGGATTTCCAATGCAGGACCACCTGCAAATGCTGACCCTTCGGTTAAGAGAAGCTGGTCTAGTCGACAATTATTTGTCGCACCAATTCTTTGTAATGAAGCTTATGTACCGTTTTAAGCAGCCTGAAAGTGAGGCTCGCTTTGTCGCACCCTGGTATCTTTATTTTTGTGGCCTAATTGTGTCAGCATTAACATTATTGGTAGAGAATTTATGGAAACATCAAAGGTTGCTAAAATACTGGTTGGTTCATCGACTTAGAAAATTTTATGATAAGAATCACGTATCTTCTAATGGTCGTAATTTCTAATGGTTTAGCCAGACTGTGGACGGCTTTGTGTAACATGTTACATAATATTAACTGACACATTACTCCAATTGACACTTGATTGTTGATAATACAATCAGTTCTTTATGTTTTTATAGATTAGGATTAAGGTCTTTAATCCTAATACAGTTTTTTCATAGGGTAATTGACTCAATTTTTCAAAGATTTATACCGAAATGTTACGTTATGTTAAATCGTAAACAAGAAGACTTTTTTTAAATCCATTTAACAATAAACAAGTTAACACTATTTTAAACTTATTTATTTATTTAAATCTTTATTGTACACAGTAAAATAACATACAGAAACAGAAAAAAAAACTACAAATGGCGGTCTTATCGCTTTACGGACAAAATTAATAAGCGATCCCAATCCCTATCTAGGGATCGATCCGGAAAATAGACCAATCAGAACACATCAAATGTGAGCGTGTCGACAATACCTTGAGCCCATTGGTCTATTTTCACGATCGATCTTTAGATAGACATGAAGAAAATAATAATGCTTTGACATAATTAAAAAATAAACATGAAAAAACACGGGGAATCGGAAGACTAAATGACATATGTCAAATACGGAGATCGGGACGTGTGAGTGGATAAAGCAATTTTAATAAATTTAGTGATAGTAGTAACAGAAAAGGATGCATCTATTGTGCTATGACGTCATTATCCATAGGGTGTGTGCGTGCGAAAGAAACAGCGAGTATCCAGACTACACTACTAAACTAGTTAATATCACAACCAACCATGTTACAACCAATTTTGATGCAGTTTCAAATTAATGTTTGTTATAAAGGGTATTTTATAGTGGCTACAAAATACTGTTCAAAATTAAATATTGAAAACATCTATATTGCTATTATGCAAGCTTCAAATTTGTGCGTTCTTTTAATTGTAATTACGCACGTAATGAGGTATAAGATTCATAACATATTATTTTTACAATATGTAACAAAAAAAATAACTTTTTTTGAACTTTTAAATCATAGCCCAGATTTGCCATTCGGATTCAATTATTGCTGGGCTATTGTAAGGTATCGAAATTGCACGGGAATTAGATAAATGAAATACAAAAAAAAATCGACATGGAACAAATGCAACACTTGCTAATTTTCAAAAGGATTTAAAAAGATATAGGTATATTTTTAAATCCATATTTTCTTTAACTTTTCGCTTCATTAATTATTGTGTGTGTGCCTGTCACAGTGAGGCGATCAAAATCCTTGCCCATATTCAAAAGATTAGTCAAACAGCATTATCTTGCCCAAAGTAACTGAAGACATTGCATGTATTGTATAAGTATGCACATATTTATATATGTATGTATATATGTGTGTATGTATATGTATATATGTGTATGTATATGTATGTATTATATGTATATATATATATATAAATATTTGTTTTATTTTATTTTTATACATATATGTATATATTTCTTATTGTCTCACTACATTTTTCGTACACCTCATGGTACCCCAATATTGTCGTTTTCTCTTATCCATCCTATGGTTGGTTGTCTGGAAGAGATCGCCTCGAGCGATAAGACCGCCTTTTGTACGTCTTATTGTTTATGCATTGTGTTCTTTATGTATGTCACAGATGTACAATAAAGTTTTAAATAAATAAATAATTATTGAGTGACAAGGACAGCAGTAATTTAATCACCCTCATGCACTGAATTCATGTTAGGGACTAATATGAAAACTCAAAATACGATTATCGCTTACAAATGATGTGTAAACTAGGGATTGCAATCCCGCAGCTCATTCAATCCCGCGGGATCGATATGCGGGACCGATCGATCCCGCGCGGATCCCGCGGGATCCCGCATTATTGGTATTATATTATAAAACCGAATTAAATGAAAGTCTAGGTTTTCTTTAAACTTTTATTCAAAATGTCTTACATTATGCAACATGAAATAATTTCTTTCCTAATAAAATAAAAATAATTAAGTTCAAGAAATCTGTCTTCAATCAACCATTAAAAACTTAAATTTGCCCTTATTTCTATTCTAATAACAGTTTTATAATATTTTTAATTCAGTCTCATTTATACCGGGTATATCAAGACTGCGACCGAAAACGAAGCCAGGTGGTAGTTTTAGTGGGTACAAACACGATGCAAATAAAATTTTCACCAAAACATCGACAGATATTTTTTTAGAATTATTTAAAAATCGTCTTGTTTGGGTGGTAAATACCTAGTTTTTGCGAAAATAATAATTTAAACCCTTACGTATCATCGAGTGTTTAAAAATAAAGAGGTCTATGTACATCATTATTTTAGGAAAACTATGTATTTATCACCCAAATACAACGAAAAGTAAAAAAATACAAAAAATAGTTGTCGATTTTGTTTTGCGAAATTTTTACTTGCTTTGTGTCTGAAGTCACTAATACTACCACCTGGCTTCGTTTTCGGTCGCGGTCTTGATATACAGGGGCGGATCTACTTAAAGGCTTTTTTGGCTGCAGCCCAGGGCCCCGCGAATACAGAGGGCCCCCAACCGAACTGAAATCAATAGATGATATTGTCAATAATAAAAATTATCCAGAATTTTAAAAAAATGCAGTGTAATTTTTTGGCTAATTTATGAAAAGAAATTTGTTGATGTTTTCCCAAACTGCTATACCATCTTAAAGACTTTTTCAACGATGCCGATCACTAGCTGTGAAGCGGAGCGTTTTTTCTCCAGGATGTCGTATATAGAAAACAAATACAGGACAACAATGTCGAGCTATCGACTAAATCATTTATCAGTTATTTCGATAAATTGCGATTTAACAAAGGACCTACAGTGCGATGACCAAATAAAAGAATTTGCAGCACAAAAATGCAGAAAGGTTGCTTTATAATTTATATAACATAACCATTTATAACCTGTCTATTTATTTTGCAATAAATAATGTTTTAATAATTAATAAATAAAATATTTTGTTTTCCTATTTTCTTCCTGTACTTAACATATATTAACCTACATCACTACAGAAAACAGTTTCTTGTCAAAATGGCAATTAGTTGAGTAATTAGGTAGGGCCCCTAAGCAGTATTAGCCCAGGGCCCACAAATTCAAGATCCGCCCCTGTTGATATATCCTATAATGACCTATATATAACCTATACCCTATAATTATAATGACTAATAATACAATCACAATCTAGATGCTATTACTAGATACTATGAGTAACCTATGGTGATAACTTATGAAAATACGCTCGTAAAAAACAAATGGCATAGTCTCATCTCCGAGCCTGCTTCTGAGTGAACTGCAAATATATCCTGATGCTCAAAATGCTGAAAACTAGCTACATGTGTGCTTGAGGCACCCTCTAGTCGTCGCTCCTTTGCGAGGAGTGGCAAAGTCACGCGCGCGCCACTCGCGATTTTACGCGAAACTTCACGAAAGTTTTAGCGCCAATTTTCAAATATTTGCGGGATCCGCGTTTTGAAGGTGCGGGATCCGGCAGACCAATAAATGCAGCGGGATCCCGCGGGATTGCGGGATCCCGTTTTGCGGGATTGCAATCCCTAGTGTAAACGGAGCCATTCATATTGAATGGCGAGGCAATTGGCGATTGTCGTAGCGAAGAGCGACAATGGCAAATGTTTACAAGAAGCAACTTCTTCTATATCCTTACGATAATCATATCTTCGAAGCTAAAAAGTAAAAACTCTCTCAGTATAAATGGGCCTTAAAACTATTTGTTACATAATAATTTCGGTTATAGATTATAAGCGATGTGTTGTAAATTTTGTTAAATTATATTATTAAATGGTTATTATAACATTGTGTCTTTCAAATTACCCCTTTTCCGTAATTCCTATGTTGTTAACAAAATATAATGTGGGTTGATTATGAAATTATATTGTCGATTATATTACTCCACTAAGTATATATAATTTTTAAAGGCGGGTAGGGTAATAACTAATACATGAAGATGCTATGAAATCCTTCTGGTGTATGCATGGGTGGTGGTGGCCATTAATTATTAGGGGACCGTGAGCTCTGTCTCCTATCAAAAATGGTGATTACGCAGATCTTTTATGAAACAGCTTTTTATAGATTATCAAGTTAGGCGTTTTTAAAATTTCGTTTAATTTTTATACGCTTAGCCTGTCTTCTCTATCATCATAATGCATCATCAGTCATAGTGCCAAATATTATCAAGCACAACGTCATAAGGTCTGTCCGCAATGTGGACAGACGCCTAATGAAGGATATAGGAATGCTCAGCTGGAGCATGTTACATCCACAGGTCACTGTGGAAGCCATTGGGGGAAGCCTATGTTCAGTACTTAGTGTACTCAAATCTGATTATATCACCCAAAACGACACTATTTTCGTGCTGTTATCTTTGGGCCCAACGATGTAGGGCATTAAAGCATCCCCTTTTATCATTTTATCATGTTACCAGTATAAATGTAGGCAAAGTGAAATATTGACGAGTTATAAATATGTACTTCAAGTGGACACGGCGATTGGTCACGAGCGCGTCCGGGATGTTATGAGATTGTGCGCTGAGCCGTGAGGCGTTGCTTCAATTAATTCTCGAAATTAGCTTACATATTATGCTATCTAGTATCTACCAAAGCTAGACTCTGGCGTAATTCCAGTTTCTACTCATCAGTTCGTAAACTTATTGAGGGGTCATCTTTAAACTCCTATTACTAACCTACTTTAGTGATGCCAAATCAATTATTGTTAAAAGAGTTTATTATCAATTGGAGATGTGGATCGAATGTTATGGGTGACTTAGTCAATGCTAAAATCTATATTTATTTGCTGATAGATAGATAGATACTAGATGCAAAAAGCGAGGTGTAAAATGATAATAGCCATAATGTCTGAGCATTGTGATCCTCGCAAGCGGGTAAATTTCAGGATCAGCCAGTATAAATTCGGTTTTGTACCCGGCATAATAACCTCTATTTGCTAAAGTCAATCGACTCTAGTCAGAGCATTTTAGTAATGCCTTCTAGAGAATTCTGTCTCTAGAGCATACTAAATATGGCATAGCACATTAGAGTCGCTTTGCCACGCTAGGCTCCGTCTCGACAATCGAGTCGGTGATGTAACCGGCCGCCACGCACTAGCAAAAAATATACAAAATAAAAACTTTAAATTGATGCCTGTTAATATTCTCTATGAAACAATATCCTATTATAAGTAATACGATTGGATACAATGTGGGAAAAACTGAAGTATGTATCTAACAATGGTTGAAAGGTAGAAAAAAAACGGTGATGAATTGTATGTTATGTAATCGGATATTCGTATGGTTATCGATGCTACTTCTTTAAAGTAGTTCTGCCTAATCTTGCAAGGCATTTCCAGTTTGAAGCGTTATGCTACGTTTTAATTAGCTTAATAGAACAGAAATGCACTAATATTTAAAGTAAGCAGTTTAGTCCAGGCAATAACAGTAAACTAATAAAAAATATTAAAGATGCTTATAAAAACAATATATTGTAGACAAAAAACCTCAAGTGCTAAACAGAAAATTCGTCCTTATGTTAAACAAAAGTAACCCTTTATGATGTAGGCTTAAAAGTATCCAAAGTATAGTGATTATCGAACCTCCAGCTATATCTCTCGTTCTACTCTCGATTATGCAGTATTTGATATTAAGTACAACCACCACCAAAATGGAATCTTTAGGAATCCTTATCCCACCAACATTTTCTATATAATAATTTTTAGATGATTCGCACTGTCAAAAAGTTATCACATCGAATGTAGAGCCAAGTTTCTTACTCTTCAAGCCCTGACTTGACAAACTCTATACCTGAGTCAAAATATGTATGTGGCTTGGCCATTTCGCCAGATTCACATAGGCGTAAGGTGAAAAATGTATCACTGCTATTACTTTTCTGTTACACAATAGTTCTTGTAGGAACGATAATACAATAGTTCTTGTAGGAACGAGCTATGCAATTAAAACTATATGTTTAATAAGTCCGCTATTGACAACATATGCCGATAATTGTGTTTCTCTAGTATATGCAAAACCTTCTAGAGTGACTGAAACTGTTTCTACTTTAATATAGCAAAGTGTGAAGTGATGTTCTTCTCTCATTCATATCATAGTACAATCACCAACTATTCAATAATATGATTCTTCGTTCCTTCGAAGTATCTTTATTTATATGGCTGCCAGAGGGGCGCCTTTGAGCTCTCAACAATTAATCCGCCCCTGCCTATATCTAACACAAAAATATTAAATACACTGCAACTAATGGGATTCCGCTGATAATATTATTTATGCTTGCTAAAAAATCTGTATTGCAACACAAAAACCCATTATCATGCGTCTAACGACAATACAAGTGCTGTGGCCTGTGATTATTTCGACTTTCTAATAACCATCATTTTAAAATCATTTTTCCGAAAAAAACTGTTTGCGTAACCAGAAATATAGGACATTGCTTGACACCTATGCGTGAGGTAATTGTCTCATGTCATACAAAAAAATAAATAAAATAAATACACCCAACAGTCACATACATAGTTCTGACCCCACACTAAAATCGAGTCTTGTGTCGTGGGTATCAGAAACTACGAGACTTTTCGGTCTCACAAACACCCAGACCCGAAACAAACACTTGTGGTTCACACAAACATTCGCCACGGACGCTGTCATAATAATTGGATTGACAATAATTGGATCCATTTTGTACTTGTAAGACAAGTTTTCACACTATTATTATATTTTTCGCACTATTAACTACACAATATGACTACAGTGGCCGTAGTGCGAGTTTTTATACCGACTCGATCGCGTTAACGTAAACTTCATTTTGTATGTAACATAAACAAATCTCGCACTCACAAATAAGATTCACAATATTAATACAAGATGGCGCTGATCAAATGCCATACAAAACGAAGTTTACTTTAACGCGATCGAGTCGGTATAAAAACTCGCACTACGGCCACAGATCAGTACATTGGCTGCAACAATTTTGCCTGTTAGAAACGTTTTAATATTAAGGATAAGGTTGCAGGAAGTCGTTGGAGGCAGGCCGTTCCAACAGGTCGGTATGGGGATCCTTGGGTAAAGCCTATGTACAGCAGTGGAATACCTAAAGAGAAACCGTATAATATATACAGATGAATCAGAGACGCCAAATATTAGTGTGGGTCACTCTTAAGTGTTTACTTCCATTTGTATGGTGGTCGCTACCCGGACGGGTCCAATATCTCTACCCCTAATAAAAAAAGTTAAAAGTTTAGGAAAAACACCTGGGTCACTTAGGTATGTTGCCCCGATGTTCTAGTGGTAAAGGGTACTGTGAGCAGTGAGGTTCTGGGTTCGATTTCCAGATTGGAAAACCTATCTTGTATGAGGTTTCGAGTTGAAAAATCACTTCTGCCGATTGTCATTCAAAAATAAATGTAATGGATTATCACTCGAGCCCTGCCAACCAAGAATGCCAGTGGCTACAATTATTGTTAATATAAAATGATTTAGGTTAATAGTAAGTTTTCAGCGTATGTCATTATTTGTGGAGTTGGAACTACATCTGTGATTACGTTGAAAAAAAAATCTCATACTTTTTATCAACCATTTATTTTTAAAAAATATTATAAAACATCATATAATCTAAAACCGTTACATCTAACCATTCATCGATACAATTAATTGGACCAAATTACATGTCTAGCAATATAAAACTAAGTACAATAGAAATTTCCATATTCCCTGAATTAAAAGTCTAATTAAATTATCGGACGCATGGTAATGACCTTTTTGATTTACTGTTTTTTGTCACATTGGAACTAAAGTGAATGATGAATAGACGTGAATAGAAAGATGAATAGACCAGTCAAAAGTTAGTGACCACCTAGACACGCCAGCTTCAATTATCGATGGAATTTTAGTGAGTAAAACGATACCGATTCACAGACTTACAATAGCCGATGTACAGAATAGTGCGTAGTGATTAAAAAACCTTTTGTTAAATAATAAAGCCATTTAGGGAGACTTACCGCTTCTCACTACAGTATATCGGTATGGTAAAACATAAAGATGTTTCGTCAAAATAAAATATTCATAAGAAGTCTTTAAAAATGACGTCAATAAGATTACTACTGCCTCGGTGGCGTAGTTGTATTACGGTACGGTTACAAAGCTGAGGTCTCGGGTTCGAGTCCCGGGTCGGGCAAAGTGATATTGGATTTTTCTATTCATTATCAGCCCGGAATCAGGAATTTGTGCCCGATATGGCGATAGGGCCGGCCCCTTATCACATCGTGGGACGGAACATACAAGGCGAAATGTGGGTGTCCTGGTGGCACCTCTGCCTACCCCTTCGGGGATAAAGGCGTGAGTTTATGTAAGTATGTAAGTATGTATGTATGTATGTATAAGATTACTAAAATCGAATTCCATGATTGCATCGGCAAAAAATTGAATAAAAAACACGTATCCACGAAATTAATTTGAAAATCATTTAAAATCGTTGGAATCATTAACGTGCAACGATTTTTTACCACACGACAGTGTCGTAAAAAACACCAAAATCTAGACACATTACTTTTTTTCACATACCTAACCAGTTAATTTGCAAAACCAAGGTTAATGGACACAATCGATGTAATAGGTGGAGGTAATTGTATGTTACTAAGGCTTGGTCGTATTTAACACGTGACTGCACACGTGAATGCAAATGTATGAAATTCACACGAACTGCTTCGCAATGGTACATCAGCTATTTTCTTCTTTTAGTCTTTTAAGACTCCAAAATTCATTACACTGAAACTAAGCTGATTGTAGCATTTGTGACATAAGAGCATTGCATGTGACACTACGTAAAATTTTATTCGTGAAATCACACCGATAATAATAACAATATTTTATACCTACCAACGAAAACGCTGAAAAAAACTTCCATCGAAAACCAAAGTGTCAAAGTACATCGCACCAAAACATGTTATTTTCCACATCATAAATAATCAATTGGTCATTACCACGAGTATACATTTACATATTCTTTGACATAATGAAGTGACGGCAAACCGAAGAGGCAAGACAAACTCTATCATATGCACTGTTCGTGAATGTTATATGAAATGGAGTACAGCAACTATAAATATTCATTTCCGTATTAAATGAAATCATCGTGGATAGATGCGCAGTACATTTAGAAACTAGGATGAAGAAATAGAAATAAATTAAAAATATGTTTGAGTAAGATATCGGACATATAAAAAATAGCCGGCATTGAGCAACTCCATTTATTATAATAGTCCAAACATAGTATTTTAGGCGCCTAGACAATTTATAAAAATAGTTAATGAAAGGAAACAATTCGGAATGTTCCAGTATACTGTATGAAAATGATATGTCAATTCCAAGTCGAATTATTTTCTTATTAAAACTATGTATGATATGTATTTTTTTCTGTCCTGAATATTCACATGGACTATTCAATCTTATTTCGTGCCTTTTTATTAAATAAGATCATATTTTTTTCATTTGTTCATATAAATTTAATTATCTTTACAATACTAAATATTAGGGACATCTTGAGAATAAAGACATATTTAATTTCGATGTCATGTCTGTCATTTTTATAAAATTCTCATCATAATAAAATAATTGGCAAGTACAAATAACAATTTATTTGCAAATATATTTTCTTTTTGTAAACTGTAAACAAGCCTTGGCAAAATGGTAACATTATTATATTTTAAAACCTTCGGCTATCACAAGCACCAATATCACATGTTTGTAAATATTTATGAACGTTTTTCTTGATAATTAAAATATTTCTCATGAGCTAATGTACATCAATGAAGTTGGTCACATTACTCCGATACAACGTAGATGAAGGCACTCCACTAAACAATCGATATATGTATATGAAATCACTTAAATAAATTATTGTCATGATAATGATTTGAAATGAATAAATTCTCGTAACGAATGAACATTTACTCCTTTGTATTTTGTTACGTCAGGTTTAAGTAATGTCGTGAAAAATAAACATACTCATGTTATCGGCTATACCGGGTATATCAAGACTGCGACCGAAAACGAAGCTAGGTGGTAGTTTTAGTGGTTACAGACACAATAAACCTGAAATTTCGCATAAAACAGCGACAGATTTACTTTGGCAATTTTTCAAATAACATCGTATTTGGGTGGTAAATACCTAGATATTGCGAAATTAGTAATTTAAACTTTTGCGTACCATGGCGTCTTTAAAAATTCAAAGGTTTACATTATAATTTAAGGAAAACTATGTATTTTTCACCCAAATACGACGATGAGTAAACAATTAAACAAAATATATAAAGGATATTTTTTGCGAAATATTTTGTTACATTGTGTCTGAAGTCGCTAATACTACCACCTGGCTTCGTTTTCGGTCGCAGTCTCGATATACCCGGTATAATTATCCGGGGTTTATCGAACAATTTTTGCAGGACATTACTTAAATGACGTCACCGCTCCCTCGCATAAATATTCGAATAATTATAATTCCATTTATCACATTTACTGCGTAATATGTATTACTAACTACATGAGTTGGTACTTGGTCGTCGATTCATTTGATTTTTCTAAGTATTATAGATGATTACAATAAGTTGATATGTTAATTGTTTTCACATAAGGAGTACTAACATATAGGACATAGAAAAATATTGTATATTCAGTGAAAACGGCGTCAATTTATTAAGGACCAAAAATATACGAGAGTGTCAAAGTCGTTATTTGGTAAAAAAATATATCAAAATATATTGGTCCTTAATTCATAAACCGCCGAATTTCTGCCACATTAAGTTCTTTACATCTCAGTCAATCTACATGCCCTATATACAACACTTCATACAATTCTAGTGTAAAATAGCTACACGACAAAGTACCATCACATTAACAGCCGGTGTCTAAAACCTATCTACCTTTAATAAGAATTTAAAATGTCTAACGTTGTCAAATGGCGGAACACGTTTATGTTCCATAGACGAAGATAGTTAGGTATTTTTATCTTATCTGATATCTATAAGTATCTATACCCACACCATATAACTATATCCATCTTTGTTTCTGGAGTATAAAAACATTTTTTTTTTTTCATTTTAACATTTCATTATAGATAGATAGGTTATAAATACCAGCGGTGTGTACTAAATATAGATAGCTTATCTCGTGGACTTGAGTTTCCAACGAAGGAACAGGAAGGCAGAGATACGGAGCACGAGGAATATCAGGCACAATGCCGCGATATCCAGGGTAATATCTGCTGTGTCCATGTCTAACTCCTCCAGGGTATTTTGAGGGTCTTTGAAGTGGCAGTATGGCTGGAAAAAAATTATAGTCAGTATCGATGTTTAGAGTTTATCGATATCGATTATTATAGAAATATATATACCATTCATGAAAAACAAAATCTACTCAAGCTTGGGCCCGGCCGTTGTCCACCAAACTGATAATGCAGTTTGAATAATAAATTAACCATGGGCCGAACGAAATGGACAGCTTATTCCTATAATTTTGCCCACAAGTTCGCTCTAATCTAAAATCTTAGGGTATTTCAGCAAACAATTGCCTAATACAAGTACTTAAATATCATACCTGGTGACACTGCAACTTGGGCCTGTTGAAGGAGTAAGTGGCGAGCGCCGTACCCTCGAACCCGTATCTAATGTAGGACAAGTAAGTGATCCAGCGCAGGTACACGGGGATCGCGTTGAACGACACGAAGAAACCGCTGAACAGCAAGAAAGGCACCGACATCACCGGAGCTAGGAACACGCCGTTCTATGGAAATTAAAAAAAAACATGATTACCATAATATATTTAATATTTTAGAGGGGAAGATAAGAGCTCATAACTACAGTAATATCACACAAAAATAAAGGTCCTTCCCCCGAAAAATGCAACTTGTCTTAAAATTTTTAGAGTTCCAGACCGATACTCTCCAATAATTATAATAAATATAGCCAACAGTCATATACATAATCCTGACCTCACATTAAGATCGAGTCTTGTGTTGTGGGTATCAGAAACTACGAGACTTTTCGGTCTCACAAACCATGTGACCCGACACAAATAATTTTGATTCACACAAACATTTGTCTCAGTGCGGGAATCGAACGCCTCTCGTTTTAAAGCCGGCGTCTAACCAACTGCGCTATGGAGGTTGTCAATTAGGCCTTCTCATCATAACCTCTGCGCAGTTGGTTCCTGATACCCACGGCACAAGACTCATCTTAGTGTGGAGTCACGACTACGTATGTGACTGTTAGGTGTAAAAAAAATTGCCCCTTATTTTATAAAAAGTTCAGATAGTACCTGGACATTCATGGCGGCTCCGACGACCAGCCCCACACTCTGTGCCACAAAGGAGATGAGAAGGCACGAAGACAGGAACATGGAGAACCGGAACCATACCAACGGCTGTGACGTTAGCAGATACACGATCACCACGTAGATTATGCAGAATATCGCCTGAAAAACAACGGTTTATTTAGGCACGAATAACATTCCCTTTTTTGTAAAGACTTTTGGTTGTCTCATACATAATATATTGTCAGAGTTTCATATTTATTGTGACAACAAATAAATTTTATGTAAATACTCATTTTATTTTGTTAAGCACTATGTATATTTATAATTTTGTTCTACGGGTGAATTTTCAAAGTACGCATGGGTGGTCAAATATGAAACTATATAAGGAAAAGCGAAAAATGCTGAAAGGAGTCATGAGTACCATTTTGATGAAAACTAAAATTGTATACTTAGATTTTTGATACAACCATATTCGTAGCGAAGAATCCAACCAAGAACACAGTATGTTTTGAAACAAAACATACTGTATACACTATTGGATAAAAGAATTCTATTCAAATTCTAGAAAGCAATAACATATGGCATACTAAAGGAAATAGTCTTGAGTACTTTTCGCTATTTCTCATAGTTTCGGATTTGGCTATCCACACTAACTTGAAAAAAATCATCCGGTATAGTAATAAACTATTAAACTAATATTTGTGTATATTAAAAATAACTACCTGGAATGGTATGTCGGACACAGTGATGGCGAGATAATACGACCGCAGCGAGTACCATCTGTTGAAGTGTTCTTTCACCAGCACGGGCATCTCAAGCGGGACTGAAACAAAACGACGATCAGAAAATTGCACAAATACATTTTTCTACTTCTATAGGTACATAAATAAATATGAAAAAAAAACATGCAATTATGCATTAATGCATTCGGTCGAAATCATAAATTGAATGATTTCGTCGGAATGCCATTATAAACTATAAAACTATTGTAAGGCTAATATAACAAACCTATTTAGAATTTTGATTAATACATTAACTGTCTCTAAACGGACGACTATTATGCGTGTAATCAGTTAAAATAATTAATATTTTGTTTGTGAATAAATCATTTTAAAATTTAATGCAACACATAATTTAGAGAATTCTATACATATTATATACATGACATAAATCATAGCCGACGATGTTCTCCATATAGTACAAGTAGTTCATTGACCCGCCACATCAGTCAGCTGTTTATCAGTTTGATCGAACAAAGATAATGGGGTATTTTACTATAAGAAAGAGAAAATCTAAAAACTATAAATGTATATAGTAGAGCATTAAGCAATAAGTATATGTTAATTTCAGTTTTTATTTCCAAGGAATAAATTATATAATTCGTTTTGAAAATTTAAATTTTTTTATCTGTGCTAAAAAGATGTGAAACGGCTGCCGCCATGATGGATAACGATTCTACGTCATTCCGCGAGTAGAATACCCCCTCCGGTGTCCAAGAGCTCATACTAACACAGGTTGTTTACTGGTTGAGTGACGTATCATTTTAAAGGAACATGGCGCCTAGTGTTTTCACATATTTGCGCGCATAAATTTTAAATTTAAATTTTAAATGGATTTTTATTGGACTTGCCGAGCGAATAAAAATTTGATATTTTTTTAAATGGTTTGTCTTAATCTTAGGAACAACTTAAAAGACTTTTTGAAAATGGGTAGAATACCCCATTGTCACTGTGTTCGATAAAAGGATTAACATGCTCTGTTAGACCAACCTGTGTGGTGGGAACCAATAGAAGACTAACTCTCTCTCAAGTGCTAGAGAGTAGAGTAGACATTGCTAGAGTCATTTCATTGGTAAAGGTGGGTGTTGACCAGCATTACTGGGTGTAAAATAATATGTTACAAAGCGAGCATTCGTGCGGTCGGCACGTGGGAACGAGCACAAACATTTTATTAGTACTAACGATTTTAGTACACGGAATAACATAACATGCTCGCTGCGGATGGTACATTACAGCGCGTAATACCGGTCTGTACTTACCTTAATATTCGCCTACTTTGTTTTCTTTATCTAATCCTCATATATATAAATCTTCTACACGTGTGTATGTGACTGAACTCCTAAACGGGTAGACCGATTTTAATGAATTTTTTGTTTGATTATTTGTGAATGTAAATGCTTTAGTTTAAAAATTCTTCCACTACAAAAAAATATCTGTACCCAAACGAATGCCGGGTAGGGCCGCTAGTTTCTATATAAAATTATAAAAGTAGATACTCACAGCTAAGAATTGTGATGGTCATCGACGTGTACATGAGGAACAGCATGTTGAAGAACAGGAAGCCGAGGTTCGAGAGCACTTTGGCGCCGTCGTCGCCGATGTCGTAGTACAAGGCTCCGATCAGAAAGCCGACCAGAATGTGGGCGAACAGACGGAGGTACATGAGAGTCTGTAAAATAAATAAACATTAACACCTGCATTACTAATGTATGTATGTTCATTGTAAATTATTTTTGTAGTTTATATGTATGTAGTATCCCCAATACCCGCTCCCTCTTCCCAGTCTGTATCCTTCCCGCTTCTCTCCCTATTTCGTGGTCCGGAAACACATCTATGATCCAAGCGTTGTGGATGTTTATGGGCGGCAGTGATCACTTACCATCAGGTGACCTATTTACGCCCAGTTTCTATAATCTATCTATCTATAACAAGAGATTTCACCAGATATTTCGATGTATTTTATGTTTCAGCTAACAAAGATAGAGAGATATAGATATGATGCATATATTTATAGATAGCTAGGTAAGATAAATGTATAAGTAAATATTTATTTATTGAAGCGTAGAATTGTATCGACATAGTAATGGTAGCTATTTTAAGCTCTTGTTAAAGATAGATAGGATATAGAGACCGGCCGTTAGTCGTTTTACGGACCTAGTAAACAAACAAATATGTGTTTCGTGTTTGTTGTAAACACGCGAGCAAAGCTGCGGGCAATATCTAATGTATGTATGTATCAGCGCTATATACGTCCCACTGCTGGGCACAGGCCTACTGTAAAATCGAGAGAATCGATTGAGAGTAGTTAGGCCATATAGTCCACCACACTGGCCTAGTGCGAGTTGGCGGACTTACATACCGTAGAAATTTGAATACCGTTGAATATCTAATAATAATAATAAAGTGCTAACCCAATCTCGTCTGCTGAAGAGTAGCGTCCTCTTGAGCACGACCCAGAATTGCGTGAGCTCAGACGTCGCGTACCGTTTGGGCGAGCCGTCCGTCCCGAGCAGGGCCACTTCGGCGTTATCCTGTTTCTCAGTCTCCATTTGTACAACTAGAGGTTCACCTATAAAAATATACGGTATTTACTATTGATCATACCAGAGAATGCATGAAGAGATTAATGAAAGTGGACGAAGCGAAAGTATTGTCAGGATCGAGTAAAATGGAGCTCCATTGTCTCTGCCTACCCCCATGGGATACAGGCGTAACGTTTATGTATGTATGTATATGAGGGGTTCCCAATCTTTTTCAGTCCGCGGCGCACATGTTTAGAATGTACTGTACATACTCGTTGTATTTTAATCATTTTTACGAGTAGGTGTAAAAAAAATTAATATAGCTAGATATTCATAATTCAAACGCTGATTACAGTGAGGATTTATTACATCGTTTATATTTCTACTGAAAATTTTCATGAAGCTTTAAACTCATTACAACAAAACGTCCTGACAAGCAAGCAATACAATAATACAAAGTGATATGCTTAATAACCACAATACACGCCACAACCCGGTTCAAACGCCCAGGGTCAAACATCACAACTGCATATATGTACATTTTAAATATTACGCATCAATTTGGTTACGTTGACATGTTTTTAAATACAAATGAGTTATGTGGATGAAGGGGCTGGAAAGGAGCGTCCCAGAAAATATGTTCATCAAATAATTAAGTTCTAACATAAATATCGACAATAATATCGAGTTCGAAGGAGGGGGGGTAGGTTACTCTTGGAATAAAGGCGTTAGGGTATATTATGTATGTACGCAAAATTAATTCAAAAGTTATCAACATAATGCGAGAAAAATCCTTAAATGCTTCGCCAAGCGTGAACGATACGATTAGAATGAGAGACGAATATGTAGGGGTTAATGAACCACGGATAAAATATACAATCATATTAAAAATAAAAAAAGTTTAGTTTTAAAAAACCACATCAGCTGTCTCTTTTAGTAATTTTTCCCCATTTTTATGTATTTAATGAGTGTGTATTTTTAGATACTCCACCATTAGGCGGTTTATTATTACGCCCAAAAAAAACAATTACAACAAGATCTGTTCTTGTCATTGCAAGATATACAATTATATAATTAATTCGCTGACCTATTTCTGGTCACTGTGACATTTCTGAATACATAAATCATACGGTTTATAAATAACATAGCAAGCACTTAGCGACTTCCCGCTTACTCATTAAACGTTTGAATCAACAAATCTAAGCCCTTTATTGTGCGTGGGCCACTTTATGGGGATATGCGGCGTATCAGATGACTGCGGGACTCACTAGAATCCATAGCAAGTTATATTGTAAAAATGTTCTCTGGAAAAATATCATTTTTCCTCTTGCCTGAGATAAATTGACTATTTTTCATACGCAGATTTTTTTTAAGTAGCGCCCGATCAATATTAGGATGGATGCAGCAGATTTATTTAATTTGTATTTTAACTGAAAATAATATTACTAAAATAATGTGGAACACATAGGCGTTCGATTTTAAGAGCATTTTTGAAATGCGGCTCAAATTATGTATTTGCCTGAACTAGATAACTAACTTCAGAATGCACAACCCATGAGCTCGTTAGCAGCAGGCAGTATAAATTATTCGCCACAGTATAGCTGATATAGTATTGGCGAAATTCCATATAATACGGTAGGATCGAATTTGCAACAAATTTCATTTTTCTCACGATAAATGTTGTGCTGTTATAAATCTATGCTATGTCTACAATACATATTTATACATAAAATAGATTACATTAACTGATATCAAAGGTCAAAGTTAGTATGGAAGACTACTTCCTATTTACGTCTATGTTTTCACGATAATGTTCTTTTATAATTACATTTTAATATTATTAATATATAGTTATTTTACTATTCATGAAATAAGGATTAAAATAAAAATACTGGTTTACGAATTTGTACGCAAATTTGGTTTAATTTTACATTTTTAAGTAGTTTTGGGAGAGGCCTATGTTCAGCAGTGGACTTCCTTTGGCGTATGGATGGATGAAGTAGTTTTATTTCAATGTGTAACAAATTCGCGTAAATTTATGATGGTTTCATAAGTTTAATGAAATATGGGAGCAATTAACAAGATCTGTGACATTATAGTGGGTGTGCGATGAATTTCACGATGTGAATGTTTGAAGCTAACAATTTATCAACAGAGTTGTAAAATCTCACGGTATAGATTACGGACGCTACACAGTACACTTAGGCTAATGTGACGATTAATTTATGTATTACACCCAACACTCATATACATAGTCCTGACCCTGCACAAAGATACAAGTCTTGTGTTGGGGCTATCAGAACTATGAGACACCTTTCGGTCTCATAAGCACTCGGATCCGTAACGAACATTTGCGAAATAATCGACATTACTAATCATATAAGTATTGGCACAAGAACATTACTCTATCTACTAGTAACTGGAATATTATAGCTCCATTGTATATATTGACTCCGTGACGTAATATTGACTGAATGGGTCAAGATATAACCTCGCACTTTGGAACCCATTACTACATGTAGTTATCAATATCAATAATTACCGTATCATTTGCAAAAGAAACACTTTATACTTCTACATACATACATACCTAAACTCATGCCTTTTTTCCCAGATGGGATAGGCCATATCGAGCATAGGTTCTTAACTGCGGGCTAATAACGAATAGAAAAATTCAATATCACTTTGCCCGACTCTGCCACTCTCTCCGAACTGCGCCACCGAGGCATTCAAGAAAAGCAAAAATTCGCAGAAATATACATATAAACTAAAATTGTCTTACCTTTAGCAATTTCATTGGCAGCAAACTGTAAGATCCCGTTCTGAAGATTTCCATTTCCATTGGTGGCGGTCACGACATTGTCTTTAAACTTCTCTTGGACCTGACTCAAGTCGTTCTTGTCCCATTGCTTCCCAGCATTCAAGGACAGTTCCATATCCTTCTTGTTGTTATAGTTTGGCGTAGTTTCTGGGAATGGTTGTCCAGTTCTGAAAAGAAATTTTACCTTTAAGTTTTTTTTGAAGGTATTAAAGAAACATGGTAGAAACCTGCATATCTGAAAGTGTTCCAAGAATGTTAATATGTGAAGTGTATCAAACCGCACTGAGCTAACGTGTTAGACATGGCACCATAACTGATATGAGCTGAAGCAATTCATACCTGATGTCATTCTTGCCGTTGTCTATGGCCCTGACGAGTTTGCCGGTGTTGTCTCCGTACTCTCCGCACGACACCTCGATGATGAAGGACGCCGGGTTGTGGTAGGAGGGACACTGCAGATCCAAGCTGCCGAGCCATTCCACTGCAACAGACGGTTACCTTGAATCTTTCATATTTTATTGAGGAAAAACAAACAGTTCTACACTGTGTATGAATAAAATTACACTAAAGGTTATAAACGCACAACAAACCACGTTCTTCACAGAATATTTAGGTAGGTACAAGCGAGAAATGATTAACTAAATTTACTTGAAAGTGGAAGGCAAGCAACGGGAGGAAACCTGCATATCTTGAAGTGCTCCAAGAATTTTATTGATATTTGAAGTCTATCCCGTAATACTTTAAATAAAAACCCTAAAGTATGCATGTTGTGTTATTTCATTCAAATCTGTTTCCGAGAAAAAAAAATATTCATGATATTTTGTAAATCAGAATAGATAGCTACAACTTGCAGTAACTAAGGTTCGGTTCCACAACTAACTTTGCAATCTAAAATGTATGGCGATGACAATGTCAAAGTCAAAGTTATGGGCAAAGTTCGTTTGTGCAACTGACCCTTAGTGTCTTATTAATGCTTACGTACACTCAAAAGATGATCTAAAAATCTGAAGACATTTCAATATGTACTTATCGCGTTTTGGCGTCTCCACAGCCATCTGTTCTACTACAGTTGGTGTGATTATAATTAAAGAACAAATATAAAAGAAAACAACTATGTCAGTAAATAAAATAATTATGAGATAACATCCAGTAAAAAAAATTGAATTTAAAAAAAAATGTTTATCCGACTTCTTTCATCTCAATGTCATTATCTTTATTTTTGGCGTAATTTGAGTCGTCTTATGAATAATTGTCAATTATAAATATTTTTACTAACAAAATGGCGCCCCTCAAAGCGACCTGAGTGGTCACTTTTTTACATTATTTTTAATGTATAGAAAACCAAACGAGCTATATACCTGTTTATTCGCCAGCGCAAACATTAAATAGGAATTATTTATTATGTATTTCAATACCTACCATTAATAATTCTAATTATTAGTTGAACGTTATTATGCGTACGGAAACCGTGGTTCAATTATAAAGCGAAACACAAAGACAACTCAAAAAACCTGTATTAATTATAAAAAGGTTGAGGTTGATTGTCTCAAAACTGGTTGCAAAATATTTACTGTCAGAAAAATTGCCACAGAATTTAGAATATATTTTGGTAATATGTTGTCAGTGGGACAATATCGGCATTTCAATGAGCGTAGCAATGCAACATAATATAATTATCATGTATAAGATTACTATTTGCGCCTGAGGTTGCATTTTTATATCCTCCATATGGATTAATAGGTTTATCGTGACAGAGATTCGATTGAGTCTGAGCATGCATGCATTGTCGCATGTACAAATGTAAAGTAAAGTGTAGCAGAATAAAACGGGTTATTATTTCTACAGAAAAACAAATGTTAGCGTCGTGGGAACGTGAATAATAAATTATCATTATACATATGATATGTACTTGTTTATTAATAAAATTGTAAGATTGAACTTTGAGCTAAGGATGGGAGAAGTAATTGAAAATGTCGGCAAAGTTTATTTAACAATATATCGGCAGTGGATATTCTCTTTGGACGACAATACACTTACAAAAAACCGGTTGAATTTTGTGGTCTATCAGGGTAATGCTACACCAACATTAATCATCAAATTATCAAATCAACGATTAACCATTTTCCTCATAAAAATGTCCACCGAATTGAGAACGTCCTTCTTTATCGAAGTCGGTTAAAGTTAAGTTGTTAAGTCGGTTAAGTCGGTTAAGTTGAGCGGACAATCAATGATTTTGCAGCATGGATACAAATTATATTACGTCAGCGCCAAATTGTCGTAGAATAAAAACAAAAGACGATGGATTGTAATAAAACGCTTACCCAATCTGCCAGTGCTTCCCTGGTAAACGCACTGCCCATCCGCCAACGTGTACAAGTGATCGAACATCTCAAACAGTCTCGCAGACGGCTGATGAATGGTGCAGATGATTGTTCTTCCACCCCTCGCCAGGGTCTTCAGCAGGGAGATACACTGGAAGCACGAGGAGCTGTCCAGGCCAGAGGTAGGCTCATCGAAGAACATGATTGGAGGATTGTTGACCAGCTCCAGAGCTATGGAGAGACGCTTCTTCTGACCTCCAGAAAGGTTGGACGTCATTGTCTTGTGGTGCTCTGAGAGACCGAGGGTTTCAAGGATTTCCTGAATCTGTAACAAGGAGGATACATTAAGTTCACGATCTGAATTTATTGCCGTTTAGACCAACTGACGAAGGTGGAGGTTATGGCTAGCGTAGTTTCATGATAAATTTGCTATCCCGTCCCGTCCCGTTATATCCCGCCCGTCCCTTCTCATTCTCACTCAGGGCATATAATCCAGTCCTAGCGGCCATCATAGCGTGCCGCTAGTGTAAAGACTACTTTTACAAACTGCCATTCACGACTCATCGCATTGCAAACGTAAACATTCTACTGCAAGATGTTTGAAATACGTCATTTAGAAATTTACTATCTGCGTGATTTGTCCTACTTTCTTTATTCACTGCTGGTGATCGTACTGGCATATCGACAGACTCCGTGGCGCAGTCGGTTAGACGCCGCGCCGGCTGTGAAACGAGAGACTACGGGTTCGATCTCCGCACCGAGACAAATATTTATGTGATCCACAGGTATTTGTTTCGAGTCTGGGTGTTTGTGAGAACGAAAAGTCTCATAGTTTCTGATCTCCCACCAAACAAGAAAGTCTTTGTATGGGGTCAGGACTATGTATGTGACTGATGGGTGTGTATTTATTTATATGATAACATTCGACTAGTATTTTTATTTTGAATACTGTAATGCACCTGATAGTAAACGCCGTCTAATCTATAGTACCCATATAGATACATCAGAGATAGTTATCCCTCCTCAATGGACACAATAAGGTATGCCGGCCTGCTCCGCAACAAAATAAATCCGAAATATTATATAATTATCTCAGAGAGTCTTCAGCCAGACTCCTCTGCCGAACATAGGCTTCCCGAAGGATAATACAATTATTTTAAATTTATTATGAAATCTCTCTGTGGCTGAAGAGAGAGAGAGAAGTATGAAATATAATTATTTTATTTCTAGAACTATACGTATGATGTATCTAAATCAACAAATACATGTGCTGTTACAGAAATTATTTTGACACCCAGAAATTTCTTAATCTTTTGCTTCGTGGAGGTCAACAACAACATTACACATGCGAAAGAAAATGTATAAATTGCATTCATTAATTATGAGGAACTTATTCAATTCTATGTAAATAAACATCTATAAATGGCGGATATACGAATATTCTAATACTAATTGACGTCACATTTTACAAACTTGTTTAACCAGTATCGATAAACGCAATCAAATCCAAATACATTAATAATACCGGGTTTTATAACCTTATTAGTAAAATGTTGTTCAATTTTTATACAGCTGCCGATGATACGTCAGGAACAAAGTGGGAAGTAAAACACGGTCATAAGCACAACTTGAGATTGCTTCCTGCATAAAAAAAATCAAATTAAAACACTTCAAAGGCTCATTTCTTAATTGCTAGTACGTATACGCTGATGACGTATTTTAGTCACAGGATGAAAACCAGTGTAGCCAAGGTAAGCTACGTTTAAAAAAAATACTTTTACTGTTTAACACATTAAAACACATAACTACGATTCCCTAATTCGTATGATTATTTATAAGGTACTAGATATCAAGTTTTCAAATGATACGTTAATATATTAAGGACCTCGTTCACCATCCTTTAGTAAACCGTTGATTAGTTACTCTTTGATTAACGTTAATTGCCAAGTAAAAGTGCCGAGTATCTTCCGTCGATTTCACTAGTGAAAATATAGTATTGAGTAACACATGCTAGTTAAGTGAATGTCATAATAAATTGAACGAATGATTCGTTCAATATTACGTCAAATGTCCCCTTCCTTGCCTCCCGCTGAAGTGTCAACGTAATTTTTTAAGTAAAAAAAGAGGTAGGTATTTTAACCCTATTTTAACCATCAAGTAAATACGCTAATTGGCAGACGATGTGGCCAGTAAAGTACTGATTAGTGTAATCATAGAATTAGTGTTGCTGGAGCGTCGTGAAATCGACACGTGATGTAACGGGTCACCGGACATCCGTCAGTCGCACACAACTTCAACCCCAAACTGAGAGCCAAGTCGTGTATCGTAGGTATCTTTTTAGGTGGGTATTTCTCTCGGTGCGGGGATCGAACCTGCAGCTATTTACTTCACAGCCGACTCTTAAAGAACTGCACCATAGAGGCTATAATCATAAACTGCAGATAAATTGAAATACATATTTCTGCTTACCACTTCTTCTCTATCAGCTAGTGTCGTGGCGCTTGGCAGTTTGAGTGACGTGGCCACTGCCATCGCCTCCTCCACCGTCAAGTTGCCATGCAGCTGGTTATCCTGCATGATGTAGCACGACAGTTTGCGGAAACTCGACAAGTTCCGCTCCATACCATTCACGGTGATGCTTCCTTCCATGCCTGATGTCCTGGTGACAAATATGACTATTAATATGATAGATCTCTTTCGTTTACTTCTGTTATAACAATCCGTAGGTTTTTAGGCACGGAATTCCTGTAAAATCGGAACTTGAACATAAAAAAACAAAAGGAGTTGGGAACAAATACTAGCCTAACACAAAGGCTATAGAGACCTTGATTATCGCGACACGATAATAGTCTGATAAATCGATAAACCCTTTTCATACAGAAACAGACTTTGTTCATCACGGCAAGGAAAAACTTCATATATCATATGACCCCGTTAAATTCATCATATTATAAGCAATATGACACACTGATTTATTCAAGATAACAAAATCCAGATCAACTCAGGTATGCAATACTTCCATGTATGATTAATATGTATGATTAATAGCTGTAACGTATAAATATATATTTTAAAATAAATGGATAATTTATTTGTATTGTATCAGCCCATATACGTCCCACTGCTGGGCACGGGCCTACTCTACAATCGAGAGAATCGATAGAGAGTGGTTAGGCCATATAGTCCACCACGCTGGCCTAGTGCGGGTTGGCGGACTTACATACCGTAGAAATTCTTTAAAATCGCCACGGTATGCAGGTTTCCCCACGATGTTTTCGTTCGCCGTAATAATTTCTTTAGTTTAATCTATTTCTTTAAATTCATGGAATATTTGGAAATACTTAAAACTACTTGAACAAGGTAAACTTTTGTATGGGCCATAGGTAGTTCCGAAATACCACGCAGTATTTCATAGTAACCGAAATTGGTTAGCTTCAAAGAATCAGAAATACAGGCCCAAATAAAATTACACTGACCAGGTAATATACAATATTATATATTCATGGTAATTAAGACATTACATTCAAGTTTACTATCATATTAAAGTGGGCGCACGGTAAATTCAACTTTGAAAGTCACGACATGTACTGAATTTTAAAAGAGCAGCTGATATTGATTTAAATTAAAATGTACATAATATACGAGGGCCGAGTCGCTGGCTATCAAATGTTAGTGTCGGGGATTGACACGCACATCGAATGAAACAATTGTGCGGTCAGTAAATATTTATGTCCGGGCTGAATGTTTTGTGTCATGATGTCTATTTGAGTTATTTTTAGCTCTGAATTACTGTACAAATCGCTAGAGAACTTTAATATTGGTATATGAAAATATTCAGCATTCGTTGAACTGCAATCATGGACGAGTTTTCGTGCAATGAACCAGTTAATTACGATAACAATTATGCGTAACATTGAATCACCGACATTTGTTACCCAACTAGAGTAGCGTATACTTTGAACATCAGCAGATAATTTACGTGATAAAATGTATCAAAAATATATCAATTCTTATTTGCATATACATACATGCATTAATATACTTCTTAATATGTACACCTCGAGAATAAGAGCATCGTTATATTTGTGGTTTAGTTTACCATTCCACACAATTTGGTAGAAAAAATCTTTCAATTGATTTGATAGAACCACGTTTAATAATCTCTCCCACAAGATGAATGATCTCATCCGAGCGAGGATGTCACACTACCACAGAAAACTCGTATGAAGTATCAGTTTTGCTATCACGTGTATTTCAATAAACCGCCCCGGACGTGCCTTTTGTAACGAGAGGTAAGCAATCCATCCTTCCGATACCTCGGGGTGGCCAAAAGAACGTGTAGGGGTTACTGCAGAAATGTTGCTGCTGGGTCCTTACCAAGATCTAAGATCTTTTGCGTGCATAACGACTAAACATCTCGGTGGGCTTCACGCGTATTACAGGCGACGCAGACGGGCTATTAGCGCCCAATTGACTCGCCGTGCTGCCCGGCCCACGGACGAGCCTACCCATTCATACCGAATCATGACTGACAACAGCGTGGCATAGAAAATTTTGCATTGTCATGAGAGATAGACGAAACAAATTTGATTGAGTTTAAACAAGGAAACAATTTAGCGCCCGCGTCGGATTTCCGCTTCAGCGTGTATAAAATTCGAATCACGAACAGTTGACATCTAAATTGTTCACATAATGCCACATCCATTGCTCACAGAGTTGTGAATCTAACTCGAAGCATCTTGTTATCCGTTCCTGTAGGCTTACATTTTTCCTAAAATCACTGGTAAATATATACTACATGCCCCAAAAATATTTTTTATTGCAATCAAAATCCTGCCACAAAGCAAATTACCACCAAAAAATATGTACACATAAGGGGGTGAAGGGGGATCAATCCCGAAGCATAATATGACGAGATTCCGTTCGAGATTGACGGGATTGGGGGGCAGTAGAAGGTAGAGGAATTAGAAGAAACTCTGCAAGCGTCTAAAAGTCCTTTTACACGTGTATCCACGAGCTTAGACGAATTAGAGTCAGGCATAAAAAAGAAATGGATTTATTTGAGTGTGGAGGAACAAGGGGGAGATTTATGCAGTGTGCATATAATTGTTTAGTCACACTGTTGCCAACCAGTGTTGAGTTGGAGAGGGCATTCTCAACAGCTGGGTACACTGGTACTCTTAATACACTTTGTTTTCACGTAGCTACTTTCAAAATCACCCGTAACTACTTTCTAATCTCCTTGAGTTATACTTTTTGTTTTGATTATGCTAATTTCAAAAAAAACTTAATTATTTAGTTAGTAAGAATAAAGTTTTTTTTTTCCTTTCAAAACATATTTTATTTTAATTAACCTCACTATCACAACAACCAAGCAGTTTTCATCGTTTTCAGCCATCCGAACTTTACATTTTTTTATAAACTCCCGAAAATTCTGGGATCTCGCGGGATTGACATTTCCAATCCCGCGGGATCTCGAATTTGCGATCTCGAGTCGAGATTGCATTTCCTAGTCTTGACAATCCAATGATCGCCATGGATTGTCAAAATTATTCTACATTTAAATTAAATGACCTCAAAAGGTCGTACACTATGGACACTTTTTAAAAAAATCATGATAGAAATGGACATTAGTCTAACACAACAAGCATATAATTGGTTGACTGTTGTAATACACCTAACATTACCCTAATGTTCCGGTCAATCATCCAACTCAACGCCAAACAAATCACTGAATCGTTAAACATAAAAATGTCTATAACAGGAAAGAGAATATTAACATGGAACATTAAGGCCATTCTGCAGAAAGTACTACGCAGCGCTACTGGTCATCGCGGCGCGGCGTAAGCGCACAAATAGTACGTTACCCGCGCCCTAGTTCCACATGTTGATAACCGAACCGGTCTCTATCACGTTGGATAATATTGTTTTTAAACAAACATTTACTACAAAACATTTTCGAAGAATATTTTTAAGTGGTATCATTAAAATAATGTTTAGATAATTGGGTTTCATTTCTTTGTTTTTGTATACCGTAAATCACGTCATCGGTAAACTTTATATTATTATGAATAATAACCCCCACAAGTAATTGAAAAGTGTCTTCAAAGAGTAGTAGTCTTCAAAGAGTCAAGGGAATGAAGTCTCTATTGCTCCGAGAACTCTATGTTAACTACCTGTTTTAATTATTTGTTGCCAGGTGACATTATAGAACAAGATTCAAAAAGTTCAATGAATACAGACAAAAGTACCTCACAAAAGTTATAACTTAAGTATACGATACAGAATCCTTAAAAAGAAACCGTAACATACTTGTCATAACAGCTATTTAATTGCCTACGTGACCAATAAACGAATTTCATTGATTTCGATCAAAGGTACAGAGGAAGAGTGTTAGGTACTTCCAACAAATGACGTGTAAGTAAAGTATTGCACAAGCGGACAGAAGAGCCGCGCCGCTTGCTTACGCTACATTTCATAACATCACATTAGCGGACGGTACGTGAAGCAACCGGAGAACGATACGTAAAGGTTTCACCATTTTATATTTATCTGCTCATTTACGCCCACTGGTAATCACGGGACTATAATCTGGAGTTTGTTCGAAAAGGCTTAGGCCGTAATTCACACGCCGACCTATTATGAGTACGCGTACTACACATACTATAGAAAATCTTGTAAAGATCCGTATGATATGCAGATATTCTCATTAAGTTTTCTTTACCGATAAAATGCGTGGCGATTTACTACCAATACGCACATCCTCCAATACCTCCATAAAGTCTGAAGTGTTTTCTACGATATAATCTCGCAATAACCGTCTGGACAGTTTGCGTCCGGATCGATGCTAACAGGCCACCGAGCGCTTACTAATTACTGTACAAAGAAGTTGCTTACAGGCCGCTTCCAATAGGTCACTATGGAAATCATTCGAAGAGGCATCAGTAGTGGACCGAAGAAACTGAAGATTGAAGGTATGGACAGTCCACATCCGAAACAAAACCTTGAGAACCATACAAAAATTGTTTCAACTTGCTTTTCATCTCACAACCACGATCTTAAACGACTGGGCCACAGAAACTGTCCTACTGCCTTAAAGAAAACAAATATACTCAAATAAACCGTGTGTTTTTATCTCCGACCGTTAATTATTTGTTAATGATTATTATTGTCTTGCGGGTCAGCTGACTAGGTAGTCAGCGTGTCAGTCTAGTTAGGTAACTAGCTTATTTGGGCCAGACATTACAGAATACACCACTCAACTCATATTTTATCATCTAATTATGTACATACGCTGTTCAAAAATATATTATAAATACGATATTTTAATTAAGTTATGGAACATAAGCGTCTAACAATAAAGTGCTATAAAACGATATTGTTCAGATATGGAATAGTAGACACGCAATGTAACGTAGTCTGTGATAAGAAAATTATTATTTTAATGAATTTATTTATATTTAAGCATAAAGAATAATTTATATTTAAGAAATATACAGTTTATTCAGGTTAAAAATACATATAAGCCTACACATTCATTATTGGCATACTAAAAACTACGAATCAACAAACTTTTTCATTACTAACGCACCCGCAACATTGTAACCACTAGAAGTGCCATAGGTCTCTTTGCCTACCTTGAAGGATAAAGGATAGATTGCATATTGTATGGAGATAATCCCACTGATAGAACCAAGGTGTTACTGTCCTGTCAAGGTCCGATAAAAGAGGACTAGCTGAAGTCAAGTATTCATGCCGTGTTATAATTATGTCGACCAGCGTCTTATGTCGGTGAATAAGAATATACAGATAGAGATATGGACCGTCTTAAACTTAGCATCTGAACTGAACTTGTCGTGCCATAACCAAAAATATTGATAATGATTAAAACACGAAAATAAACTCTACCACTTAGAAATGTTAAAATTTCTTTTCTAAAAATATTAATAATCTCTTTCTTCTTATAACATGAGCCAAACGCAAAGTTTTCACAACTCGCTAATGGCTTCTACGTCGATCTTAGATTAGCGCATTCTTGTGTAGTGAGAATCAAGAAATATTATAGTGCGAGATATTCTGACAGCTACACTTGCAAATATTTTTATGTCTTTGATTCTCCATCAGTCTCGTGGTTTATTCTGTTTGTTAGGAAATTATCACCATCGCAGTAAACATGAACAATAATTGGCTTATGACGAGAACGTGTATTGATACGGCTTAAAACTTTACGGCGTGTATGCATTATGAATATTCGTATATGGATTGTGGGTAGGCGAGTTACCGGGTGCGCACACCGTGTCTGGTACTAAAGTAAAGTTTTCGATTTCAAAATTGTCTTAAGATTTGCCGGGACTTTTTACCACTTTGATATACTAATCCACACGGAGGCCTTTCGCCAACCACTTCGAAGGCCAAGAATATACAGACGTCAGCTTATATATGTAGATTGTAGGTATAATACTATGGCCGCCTTCAGTTTTAAAACCTTATAGAATTATTATTGGAAGAGAAACTTACTTGTATCCAGTGAGTATGTTGAGCAGCGTGGACTTGCCGGCGCCGGACGGGCCCATGATGGCTGTCAGCTCGCCGGAGCGAAGCCGGCCCGAAACCGACTTCAAAATCGTCTTCACATCTGCCGAAACAAATATTTGTCTTTTATAATAAATATAATCGACAGTCACACACACCATTTATGGAAATGAACACAGAGATGGTAAAAATCTATCGCACTGCAAAGGCAGATTTAGTTCCACAAGTAAATATACATGTAGTAATTTAATGTAAAGATAGCCTGTTATTTCTGCGAAATGCACGTATTTCCGTCTCTCATGAGGAAAAATAAATTACCATCTTAAAATAAATGATTTCGTACATCTGATGAATTCTGCAGCTTGTATCAAGCTTCAGATACTTTAGTAAACATACCGTTTCTACGTTATTGTAGCAGGTTAGATTGTTCATAAACATAATTGTCCATTGTATTTGATGACCCGAACAAAGTATTCACACGGGTCGCCTAGTACGCTTATACATCTACATATAAATATTAGTGCATATTATTACAGAGAAATAATATTGAAGTCTCAAAATCAAAGCCATTCTGTGTACGATACCGTGAGACAACTACCGGCTTTGGTCTCTCATACTTCCGAGTTTTTACTTAAGTAGACAGGAATGAGCAGTCCATACTGTGTAGTTTATTTGTGTTTCAGGCCAGCTAGGCCTGGGTCAAATCAACTCAAAATACGCGGGTCACGAAAACCACGGGTACTACCAGGGGTAAATGTATACTAATAGGGATTGTTCTGGGCTTAACTAGTATACCCAGACGGGTAGGATACAAAATTAGCCTGGGCCAAATTAATTTGGCCAAAAATCGGGTTTAGTCGGAAAAATGATCATACAATGTATATTATACATAATGACAAAAACATTTATTTCCGTTTGAGGTAATTATCCATCGTGATAGCGAGATGACAAAATAAACCTTGGACATTGGACGCGACACGACACGCTTTAGGTTAAAAAGATTAAAACACCCAGTTAGTTCACACGCACAAATATATACTGTATAATATGGAAACAAAGTTCAAAATTGAATACTAAGATTAGTAGGCCCCGCAAGTTCGTTGAATTATCACCAACTTTCAAAAGATTGCGCGAATTTCTCGCAACGACTATTGAAACTACTCAGAAGTAGGTACACAAATATTTCTGTTACTTTCATATATTCCATTACATTTTATCTAAATATTACACTAATCTCTTAGGAGACTTATTGACGAATTTATTACATAGCTCTAGGTCTAGGTTTAATAGTCAGACACTATTACTGAAAAAAAAAGAGCTGGAAAGCGAATCTATCCTCGATTCCCAGGCATTCATGAAGCGACTATTCTAATGACTACTACTGGCATAGTGTTTTCAATTCTTTAGGGTAAATAATCATGCTTGTTAAAAGCATAACTTAAAATTCTGTAGATCAGGGTTTTTCTACAAATACCGTGAATCCTTTCATAGAATAAGTACTCAAAAATAAACCGCTGGGTATACCCAATCATTGTACTTAATACTAATGATTTTCAAACCAATACCTAACACAACAAACTATTAACTATCTAAGGCCCAAAAAGAGGTTGAAGCACCTCCGCAGAGTTGAGACACGGTTTAAAAAAAAAACAATAATGCTCTGTGTAAACCTATGGTGTAAACAAACCGATGTTTCAGATACATACAATAACAAGGCAACATACGCAGAGTCCTTTGTTCTATCGCATTACTCATCACGAGCCAAAGTCCTTTCCTGTGTCACACGTATCTTTATACAACTATATCATACTGAAGTAGCATAAATCCAATACCGATGTTACAATTTTAAGTAACGCTTTAATCTATGGCCGTTGAAATTATATTGAAGTATTGTACGCTACAGGCAACATAAACCAGGGAAGTTGCAAAGCCGCGTAGACGATATCGAAAATTATTACTTGTACAAATAAAGAATGGGATTGAAAATGGCGGCACTTATATCGACCTCTCGTTCACACATTATCGCTGTCAATACTCGCACCTACGGGTAAAGTCAACAAATAAAAAACGAATAGCAAATAGCACATTTCGTACAGTGTGATTAAATTGACTGCCTCGGTGGCGTAGTTGTATTACGGTACGACTACAATGCTGAGGTCCCGGGTTCGAATCCCGGGTCGGGCAAAGTGGTATTGGGTTTTTCTATTCATTATCAGCCCGGAGTTAGGAATTTGTGCCCGATATGGCGATAGGCTCGCCCCCTATCACATCATGGGACGGAACATACAAGGCGAAATGTGGGTGTCCTAGTGGCGCCTCTGCCTACCCCTTCTGGGATAAAGGCGTGAGTTTATGTATGTATGTATGTATGTATGATTAAATTTAGCAAAATTATTAGACCTCTTTTAAATTATGGCCTAAACATTTCCGATTGGACAAACTATTCATTTTGGGCGAATCTTGTTACAGAAAATCAGCAACATTGGGAGTTTTTATATACTTATTTTATATATAATAACGAAAATATACAAAAAACCAACTGTTAGTATCCAAAAATGGATATTGATATATGTATACATAATATTGTATCACAACAAAACATTTATTCCAATGTTATAAAATTGTTTTAGAATAATACTATTATAACGCTACGTTAAATTTCACGTAACGTAATTAGCAGGTTTTCACTAATAGTACAGAACATGCTGACCATACAAGCGTAATGGTCCGCCATTTCTAATCCCATTCTTTATTTGTACGATTAGTAAAGTCTATAACAAACTATTACTGACACTAATATGAATGTTTCGGTTAACCGTTAGAGGCGGATTTTAAAAATGTAACGACATGGTTAAGTTTTGTATGTGTAGTGTAGTTGTATTTTTCGTATACAATTTCAAAAAAATCAAATACTTACTCGTAACTGAGGGTATCGGATAATTCAAAATAATTTCAGATCTGTAACCGTTACAATAATTATTTCCATTCTAAAACCATAACCAGTACCGAAAAGCGAATCACTGTAAGTACATATCCTAAAAACATTAAATTCCGTTTAAGTAGTTAAAAGACAAGTTAACAATATGTAAACCAAATGCTGTTAAACCGCTTCTACTTTAATTCTATACATTCCGAATCATTAATTTTTATCATACTTTTATATTTTTAATAACGACAAAATTATCACGATAGGATAAAATATTATATAAAAATACTTATTAATAAATACATTTTGAGCTGGAAAAAGTGATGTCATATTTCCAGTCATTATATCGCAAAAATAACTATCAACCATTATGTAGTAAAATGCAAACTTTGTAGTTTGTTGTACAAAGACATATCCACAGTCGTCCTTATGAGTTCTACTTGTATCAGAAATATTTTGATCATTTAAACTTTGAAACAAATATATAGAATACCATAAATATATCTCGCAATACATTTTAATTATTTTTCTTTTAGTTTTAACTATAGTAAAATTATTAATACAGATGGGACACGATCTACCAGATATCAAACGTCTTTTTCCATTTCTGATCAGGCAACCTGGCAGGTGGGATAATCATTGGGCCTACTTGATCCCCAATGTGACATTCAACAAACACAAAAACTAAAATACATCTACCCAAACACAATACTTACATTGTTTACAAAAAAAAATAGTAAATTACATGGAATTTTTCAAACAGTACGTATTCATAAGTATGACCCTTGACTCCGCTTAGCATAAAAGAACAGCTATGACTGTTATTTCTTTGTAAATAATAAACGTGATTAAATCTGATTACTTCAAGTTTCCTTGTAACATTGGGGTATCATCACTGCTAACGCGTTTTACTACATTATTGACTTTATGAAAGCCTCTTCAATCCCTACGAATCTCGCTTTTATCCCGTCCATCCTCTAATTTTAAAGTCAACAATGCCTTTATTGTTCCTCAGGCTTATAAGAGATTATAATATCTCATCAGGTTAGCCATTTGCATACATCTTAGACTTGTGTACTATTTAAAAGATACTCAATAAATTTTCAGCTTACCTGGAGGGAACAATGAATTTGCCAGGTGAGAGAACCTTCGTAACCGCTATCACACAATTGTGAAAAGCCGGACATTGTAACCGAGGTACGACTGCACTATCAAAGGACATATAAAAATTGCCTATTCTTATACTAAACATCTGCTATTAAACATACAATAATTTAAAGAACCTAAGTTGTTAGATATTTATTTAGATACAAACAAAATCAAGTTTAAAGTTAGTATTCAGTGTTTAAACATTCAACCTCACATGCGTTTTAAGTGAGCGGACGCCACTCGTACATAACCGGTTTATGAAAAAATATATATTATCTAATACCTATTATACATATTATGTTAACCGGTTATCGGCAATTTTATAATGCATGTGTTGTTAAAATATTACAGCTTAGTTAAATTACAAAGAAGGCATCAATGTGGGGGCCTGGCATGTTTAATCTTCTACAGCTTAACCCGCCCTTGATATCATTCACCAAAGATGGCTATATAAAACACAAATAAAATATATTATGTATTTTTCAAACCTGTCGACACAATCCGGTCATTAAATCCTAAATCCTTATACGCTGCAGTTAATCGATGTGTGCACATGTAATCCACCAAAACATCATCACGAGTATAAACATGGGCAATAAGTAAATAACAAGGAAAATATTTGCACAACTGGAGAAGTAATATTCTTGAGCCCTCCTGACCTTTTCTGATCAATTTCCTCTTCCTACATCTTGCGGTGAAATTCGATAAATAATAATTCCATTACAGTGACCAAAGCAATTATATTTGTCATATTTATCCTTGAATTTGAGGAAAAAAATACGATCTTAAACGCCGATTACAAAAACGCAGCCTTTGTAAAATATTCGTAAACATTCATTAGTGGCAGGTTAATTAAATAAATAAATAAATACTACCAACAGTCACATACATAGTCCTGACCCCACACTAAGATCGAGTCTTATGTCGTGGGTATCAGAAGCTACGAAAGACATTGCGGTCTCACAAACACTCACACCCGAAACAAATACCTGTGGATCACACAAATATTTGTTTCGGTGCGGAGATCAAACCCGCGGCCTCTCGTTTCGCAGCCGGCGTCTAATTAACTGCGTCACGGAAGCCGTAAATTGCATCCGCCAATATAACGTCATACAACTATACAAATAAATGTCCTAATAAGCAAGCATGGCATGACCCGATCAGTCGATGTCTTCAGTTTCGAGGAGGACGACACAATAGTAACGGCCGTGAGGTAACCATATTCCTCCAGTTGGCACACTATCTGAACAGCATTGCACGTACCTCCATAAACAAAATAAGTGGCAAAAAATAAATTATTTCCATAAATTGGACACTACTTTGCAATGCTCAGACGGCCTTAATTCTGACGGCTATTAAATCATAGCTTAAACTAAGTATTTACATATTTAGTCAAGTTACCCTAAATCCAATGATTTTTTTTGTCTGATCAATGCCGTAAATTTAGATGACTGCTACCTAGGACCGTCCGAATTATTTTGTAGCTTTTAGTACATTATCTACATTATTTTTATTTTTATTTTTCAATATAACCGTTTAACATTAAAATCATCTTCAAACTAGAGGTGACCCGAATTTTATTATCAGAGATCACTAGCTATTTCTGATCACAAAAAACCAAATTGTAATCATAGGGGTAATTAATAACAAATTATCCGTTTCGCAACAGTACAGCTTCGTGCCTTGACACCAAGATAAGCACTACCTGTTCTTATCAAACAGATTATTGTATTAACAAAAAAATAATATTTAAGCAATATATTCACGTGTATTTCAACAAGTACCGATGCACTAAATCTGCAAAACGATATTTTGAACGCAGAAAAACCATTTATCCTAACTAATAACACTTTCTTCTTTATCTTCTTAAATCGATTGTTTGTTTTTAAAGCATATCTAAGACCAGGAAACAAGCAAACGTAACTAAACAAACACATTACAATCTAACAATGCCCGAATATCTAGCTTAGAACGACTTTTCCCTTCCAAGCGTCAACTTTCAAGTTTTCTGTTTTCAGGAATCGGTGGTTGCACAAAAATCCTCCTGTATAAGGATCTTGATTAGGACAGGAGCAGGAGCGGCAGTGGGTCATGAACGCCCACTTTACAGGTTCAAGGAATACTACATTAGTGATACTTCATTCAGTCACAATCTGATCGCCCTTCAGACACGAAATTGACGAACTTCCATATTGCATACTAAATTTTGACTTACTTCATAGTTCATAGTAACTGATACTCGTATTTTCAAATTTGTAATATGTAATTTATCAATCTTGCACGTTGCATCACAATCTTTACACATATCTATGTACCGTAAATCTAACCGTAAATGACTACTATCAACGCAAAACTAATCACAAGGACCTTCTTTAATTCGTCAGTAATAATACTTGATAACGTTTATTGTAGAACAATAAATTATTAATTATATGTTGTGTACCAATGTACGAAAAACGAGAAATACAGTAATAACCAACCCAACCCTTTCAGAAACCATATAGAAAGTAATATTTATTAATGTGATTTTGAAATGACCACGACAAAATATGACTAACGGCGTGTTCCCATGTGACAATAGTAACCGCCGACTACCAATTACTGTGGATGTACCAAATTGCTTCATGAACGCCTACTGCTAGGCAGGAACGGACGTTTCCTTAGCTATTTCATTAATGATCGGCTCAACTGCCGTCTTTACAACTTCAACCGAACATGCAATGCATGCATCCATGTCAGTGCTTTGTCGTTTGATAAAGTTACGAGTATTAATATAGCTGTCAATAACAACTTAATTATGTAACGCAAATTCTTGGTTAACTATTATCTTATATTTACCAAATTGTCTTTTTACCAAGTTTTGAATCAAATAATTGCGTACAGTTATAACCAGTTCTTATTCGTCCACATAATTGTTTCTGTGTTTGATTGTATTCAAGTGGCTATGTAGATATTTTCAATTATTTTGATGATATTATTGTCTATTTTTGGTGCAACACGTCAACTAGTCCATTTATCTTCATTTGTGATTTTATCTGCTTTTATTTTATAGTATATATATTGAATTCCTTTTCCTTTCATTGTTTTTTTTTCTTCTAAATTAATTGGATAAATTACTGTCTTCTAACGTACTTCTTCTTCTAATGTACTACTTACTTAAATTACTACTTTTTCTACTGTCTTCAAATTAAGCAATCCCAGCGTTTTACTTAGTCATTAGTACTTTCTCCGCCTATTTAAATTACTAGATATATTTATTTACCTCAATATTCACGATTGTAATCCCGGGATTTGATTCTTGAAAAATGAGTCGGGATCCCGGGATCCCGGTACTTAGAATCCCGAGATCGAAACCCCTACTCAATACTCATCGATATTATACAAAGATATCGATATTATACATCTTGTATGTAACAAGTACTTATTTTTTTACCTATCTACTTCTTCTTCTTCTTCGAGTGCCTCTTCAGTGCTGAAGGTTGGCCGTCAGCTTCTTGTATTTTAATTTTAATCTTACCTATCTAATGTCCATTTTGCTTTTGTTATTTCTGATTCAAGGTTTAGTTCACATCTTGCTTAGGCGTAAATTGAATTATTGCTTCCTAATAGTTTAAAAACGTTGACATTTCAATTCTAGCATCACTGGTTTTCGAGGTCATTCCAAGATTAAATTTTGTATTCATAATGCCTAGAACTTAAGATTGGTATAAAATTTGTTTCACGCAATTAATGCATGCCGCAAAACTTAATACACGTGACTAAATTTCTTTCTATCATTGTCCATGCAGCGACCAATCAAATCTGTTTTGACCAAGACTTAGGGCTTGTAGAATAAGGTTTTGCGTTGTTAAGTCTATAAAGACATGGCTATTCATAAGATTTTATAACTTTTTCACAGCGACAGTAATATCATCTGGCAGTCCTGGCAGGTGTCAGATTAAAGAAGACGCTCTACATGAATTGTTTTAGGCCACATATTTTAAAAATGTTGTGAAACTTTACTTTTTTGGCATCGGTTTAATTTCTTATAGTGTTGTTTCCTTGTACATGTTTGTCATTTAAACATTTCGTCAAATAATCTTTCCTTCTAAATTCTTCAAATACACTTTTTGTTTATTTTTCCAACTATAATTTCACTGCCTCGGTGGACTGCCTCGGTGGCGTAGTTGTATTAGAGTACGGTTACAAAGCTGAGGCCTCGGGTTCGAGTCCCGGGTCGGGCAAAGTGATATTGGATTTTTCTATTCATTATCAGCCCGGAGTCAGGAATTTGTGCCCAATATGGCGATAGGCTCGACCCCTATCACATCGTGAGACGGAACATACAAGGCGAAATGTGGGTGTCCTGGTGGCGCCTCTGCCTACCCTTCGGGGATAAAGGCTTGAGTTTATGTATGTATGTATAATTTCACACACCTATTTTCTCTTTCCACGAAATTCAACTCAATATTAAGTAGCATAAAATAAAATGGTTGGAAGATATCAGCTTTATTAACTGTCACATGACCCCAACATACAACAACACGGACCTGCAAGCGGTAATTAATTAAAGTGATGTTGTAAATACATCTCTAGATGCCTTGATGATATAGAAACCGTTTGGACCTTGACTCGACGTTGAACAAGGAGGACCAGTGTGGAAGCAATACCTAGTACATGTAGTTAACTTACAAAGTAAAAAGAAACCGAGAGTTACATTGAAACTAACCTCAAGTGGACAATATTTGACACCGTTTAGCTGGGTGAAAAGATATTTTGGAGTGGCAAACTGGGAATGGATGAAAAAACGGAAGATCTTAGTGAGTGAATGTGCAATTGGTGAAGCAATGTCTATCCGTGAACAGGTATGAGCTGACGACCAACCAAAATATTCATAAAATTACTTTTGTGGTTATAAATCTTGTTAATCGCTACTGCATTACCTAAGTGACAAGGCATTTTATGCTGAGCTAAGAACTACTGGTTTCGTGTTTACTGTTTAGTATCTACCAATCCATTTCTTTCAAGTTTTTTATTCATTAAATCGACATATACATTTACGTTATAAATGGTTCCTTCAACTTTCATTGAGCATGCTAGATTGCCTTTTACCCAAATGCTAATGTCTAAGTTAACTATATACCCAGTGAGTCATATTAACTCTAATATCGATAAAAATACAATCTCACTCTACATTTTTATCTAAAATCTTTATCACTTCATATACATGACACATAGCGCCCGTACACAGGAGTACACATTGATTCAACGCCGATTGGTTCTGTTAGTTAGTTCCGTTAGTTCTAGAAACTAAAAATGTTAATATTGTAAGATAAGCGTTAATTACTATAGCTATTTATGACTGCGCATTCACTAATCAATAGACTGTCGGCTCCGGGTCATTGAGGTTAAATTACTTATGCCGGTTTTCAAAACAGACCTTTCATTAATAAATAACTAAACACCGATACTATGTTATAATATAATTTCTTCAACTTGCAGATATCACTTAATTAAGAAAATACTGTGTACTGAAAACTATTCGAAAATTTGCTAATTCCTTGTTAATTTTAATTATATATGTTTATATGGTTACTTTGTATCGGTTTGTAAAACAAATATATGTACTAAGTAAATATTTATTCAAATTCTAACTTACTACAAGAAAATGTATGCGGTTATGATATGATTGCCTGTCTCTGTTGTACTCGTAATCTATCGGAGTTGGCTGTAGGCGATCAAAAGATGCTTGTAGATACTGTATCGCCTAATAGGTTGTATCACTTCCAATCAGTGGTATTACGTCAACTGCTGGTGTCACCGGCCTTCCCACCACGCTAGGTTGCACTAAGACTAGATCCTGGGTCTTTCACAAATCCTACGCCGTCATATCGACTTAAACCCACGCCAACTTTCACGCGGTACCGCAGCACAGGTACTTCCAGCGCCTTGCCTTTCTTCCCTGTGTCGCCGATCTTGGAGTATACATGAGTGCGCATCGTGGCAACAGTTGAATGGTTAGAAAGGTAATATAGTAAGCGAGCAGTGGTTAACAGCGAACGTAGTTGCCGAGAGACGGATGATTCATAGGGTTAGACCTGTTGACTGTGTTGAAGTATTGTGCGTCCCGATATGCGATAAAAATGTAGCATTTTGATATTTCAACCTGCAGTTCCAATAGTAAGAAGTCGCATATCAAAAAAAGAGGAATTTCAAATTAAGCCGAACTACATTGATTTTCGCCTTAAATCCGAAAATTTCAGTTATTATTACGAAATTAAAAAAAAAACAATCATTTACATTGCTGATTACAAACTCAAACAATGCTCGCGAGCGCAAACTTCGTACGCAATGCATAACACATTCATATACCGACATTCTATCGACAATTATCACTCACGCTTGTTCGCAAACTATTTCTTTGTGTGGATGGCATCAAATAAATTAAATGTGAGAGTTTTTACTAGAGTGGCAAAGAATAGCAACGTATTTATGTGCGTTACTCAATAGATTGGTGAATGAAGTGCCGATGTGATCGGCGACACTGGTTCTCGTTTAATTTATTGTTTAATACCTTTCTAACCATATCCAGGAGTTCTATGGTCGCCACATCGCATCCTTGCGATCCCAACGACCTCTTTGGGTTTCTTTTAACTGTGGGTAAGGGATACTATGGCAAAATCTACTCACTGACCCTATTCCAGTGCATCATCACCCTGCTTCTTTATCGTCCATTATTTTGCAAGTGTCCGAAAGAAACATCACTATTAATCCAAAGCTTTAATAATTATTCTTTATTACACGCTCGCAAAAAAATACCTTTTCAACTTTGTATAAAAACATATATGGATATTAATTCACACGCCATTGAAACGACCCACGGTAGCAAAAATAAACATATTAACAAAATCGTGTGACTCGACAAAATCAAGCAAACGTTATGCCTTTGTAACAACTCGTTAATTATTTAAAATAATTACATATAAAAGTACAATGCAGTTCAGATAAGAGTATCCAAAGGAAACAAGATTGCTGATAGGTTGAAACGGAAACACAACGCACTTTGGGTCTCACTGTGACGGGTTTTCCACCACCTTGTGTGGTGGTCGCTGTGAAATACCCCACCAAGTTTTAGGTCTCCAGAAATCTCACTCACCGAACGAAACGCAACAGCAGACCTCACATAAAATGAATACTAAAATAAAATTCAATATTAAAGTAAGAAATCAGAAACAGATGATTCTAACAGGATAACAATGTAATAACGCAAGGGCACTAATAGAAAATCTGATCTATTAAAAGCCTATCAAGGTATAACTATAGTTATTAAAACGGAACAAATAAATTGTTCTTTGCACCTTAAAATAAAGTCACAACAGAGACGGTCCCTGAATATTTATAAAGCCCTTTGTGCCTTCTGGTAATATTTTAAATGACATGAATGGATGCACTCAGACAAAGAAGTAAGTCCCAAAAGAAGCAAGGCATGAAGCTGAACAAATATTTCTCCTTATAATCGTGTATATGATGATAAGGCTAAACGAGACCAAACCATAAATCGTAATATTTTCATTCTTCTTGATATTTAAATCTTTATGACGATAACGCGTATTGTGTGCGCCCTGCCAACCGTTTCAAATATGCTACTGAAGGAGAACTGTCGTCGGTAAGGTAGTTGCTCTTAAAACTAAAAAGCAAATGTAATAATAGCTCGGCCCAGATAAATTCCTACTCCCTTGTCCCTAGTGATTAGCGAATTGCGAGTAATAGCCTAGTTGGCATAACTTATAAGAGCTCGGAAATCGACGTAATCCAAGACACATATAACTAATTATTCATAATTACCTGGATTAAGTAGTTAATTATCGCTGTCTTTAGTTGTGAAGTAAGAGAACGTGAAAATATCTCAATGAGATCTTCACAATATTCTTAAAGGCATGTGATATCTACCAACCCGCACTAAATCAATGTGCTGAAATAAGGTCTACATCTCTTTTAATCATAGAGACTTGACTTAGCAACATACGAACATTTATCAATATGCAATAATAATCAGATTATAATAATGAGAGTGATGACCTTTAAAATCTTAATGATGAAATAAAAGATAGTTTTTATACAAAACCGGGCTTAGTCCAAATGAATAATAGAAATACTTCTACCTATTGATTGAAATACAAGGACATTAGAATACAACATCATTAAGATAAAGATGGTCCAACGTGTTGTAAATTATATCGTGTAAATTATGAGAGCCCAAGTTCATTATCTAGACTTAGGTGGTCCCTTTATATCTTTTTCCTATATGAATTGTCTTGTGCTAAATTGTGTCCATTAAGAACATTAAACTTTAAGCAAGCAGCTGGCTGCAAAGTTATAAAATATGAATTTTAAAACACCGCAATTTGACTTTTCTGATCCTACATAGGATAGTCTAATAGTAAATGATGTATGATTGTAATAACATATAACAAAAGGCTAACACGCATCACGCAAACCGCAACGATTAAGTATTTATAAAACGAATCCTTTGTCGCAGCTAAGAACAAAAAACAATTATAGTAGCACTTATCAACAGTCCACAAGTCGAGTATACAAGGCGTTCGAGGAACATTGAGGTCGCGCTAGTTGGCTCATTAGGACCGCGACGATTAATTAGGTATTTGAAAATATCATTATCTAGTCTATTGGTTATTATAATAGTTTGCTTACGTAAACGTTTACCGTCGAAAACAAGTTTTGCTAGCAAGGCCAAAAAGGGCTTTAAAAACGTTGCAAATCCCTTTAAAAACTGCACAAAAAGAAAAGCTAATTAATTCATGAAAAGTTGTGTGATAAGATAATATAATATCCTCGTATCTGATGGCAAAAGTAAAATTTGTGGAATTAAATCTAATTTGAAGTGTAAATTGTTTACATGTCGCTTAAAACTAATGTATTTTAGTGCATGTGCGTGTGTTCATAACACCAATGATTTCAATTTTACAATGACCATATCTACAAAAACGTACTTGTGCAAAAAAATACAAGTTTTGCACAACGCAGTTTTTTATTTTCATTCCAAAAATCTTATTCATATTAACATGTAATAACAAGTTATTATTTCTCTATGCCAGTATCAACTTTAATAAAGATATACGTCCTAAATAAATCTCATATTACTATTCAGCAAACCTGTACATGACGTTAGCAAATGTTAATTTGTATTCCATTAAGCTTAATATGAATATAGTAGATATGTACTCACTGCTCTTCCTTCCCTCCTGGACTTTGTATGTCAAGTCCGTAAAGGCCAAATCTACGGGCGGCCTCTTCGGAAGATGTGTTAGTGTCTTGTGCTGGGCCGGCGTGATGGTCACCTTCAGACTGCCCTTCCTGCCGGATATGAAAGGTTTAGTGTCCACGGGTCCCGCTAGAACTGACTCTTTGTCCACTGCCATGATGGATGTACAAAACTTTGTTGTTTGAAAACTATATTATCATCACACTACGTCACAAAGAGTAGAGACGCGCGCGTTACGCGGCGATACCGCGCACTGACTGCGACTGACTGACGAGAGACGACTGAGGCGCGCGGCGACCGAGCGATCAGATACCACCACAGCACTCATTGACGACCGACAACGGAGGTCGCACATGCAGGAAGCTCATGTGACAAAAGTTAAAGTTCAACCCTTTCTGGCTGCCACGGTCGCGAAAATTCACTCATAATCCATTCATATCCATAATTACTCCGAAAACTATTATTGTCAATATTAACTACAGCAGTTCCAACTTCCAAGTACATATTTTTATGAAGGCATTATGTGTTCATTCATATCGTGGGTTTGACAAAAAGTTAAATATTGGGCTCTTCCTTTATTGATGGCAACAAATATGAACATTAATACCTTACATCATTTACATAAAACGCTGACGCATACCGTTAATTCTGCATAGATACGTATTTTTATCAGTTGTGACTATTTCTGATACCAGCAATATAGCCCAACATATTCAATGAATAAGCCTGATAACAAAGTATTAGTTTGATACCGCGGATATTGAGATATTTCTAACTTGTCAAAAGTCATAAGAAAAATTATCATTAGAAAACTAACATAATAATTATTAAGTGAAATGTAAAATCATACACTCATTTCTTTCATTTCGTGTCCTAGACATTAAAGAACCAAATAAAGTCCGCCAGGAAATAAAAAAAAACTTAATGGAGTTAATTTCTGATTGCCAAGATTTTCTCCTTGATATTAAAAATTTAACTTAAATAAGAATACAATAGCCGTGAAAGAGCGAGGGCAATGCAAATCATCAAGCCAATATAGCCAATACCTATGGCCAACAATGATGTAATCTACCTACTTCGAAGTATTTCCCGTTACTCAATTTATTGGTATTGATACTTTAGTATGTACTTATATGTGAAATCTATATTCTTCTGAGGTCAACAATAATGCTTTTTTTCTACTGTACAATGTTCTAAATATAATAATTTCACCCAAAATATATCTGCCATGATATTGAAAATTTAATAGAAGGAAATCATTTCGCCCGGATTCAGATTTCTGTGGTATGGGTAAGAAATGAACAAACGAACGATTTACACCAAACAACAACTCCCTCATCCCGCAACCTTACCACGTCAGAAAGCAGAAATAATGTATCGAAGCCTGTTGTTTGCCTATCCTTATGGAATCCAGTCTTGAGCAATGTATGTTTCTCTTCTCCTGAAGACATCCTTGTCAAGTGATATTAAAGTAAACAAACATAGATCCATCGATACGTTAGCTAACGCTTATATCTCCAAAGGGGCAAGCACAAGTTTCACGACTGCCGCCAACTATTCCTCGAAATTATTTCCGTTCAAAATATGGTAAGAGGGCGACCCTATGGCGGATTGCCGTGCTGGACATGAATTCCAGTCCCAGGCAATTCGTGTGGCTTAGGCTCGTCCTCCATCACATCATGGAACAGAACACACAAGGCGAAACGTGGGTGTCCTGGTAACAGCTCGGCCTACTTCTTTTGGGTAAAAGGCGTAAGTTTATGTATGTATGCAACGCGTTTAAAATTTATCAAAGAGAAAAAAACTCACACAAAATGATTGTGGCCTTGAAATAGTATACAGAAACCAACAGTTCATTTTTCATTGCCATACCAATAAGACGACAAACAAATATTTATATATATTTTTAATATGTGTAACGTGTATGTAATTTGTATTACTTTTGCAACGTAAACTTTTGCAATATTAGTTTGGACTTTGCTTGTTCGTAATATTTTTAAATAACAACAGCATAATTTCATAAATAAAATAAACGTTATTTAAGTTACGCGGGTGCCCAACGAAACGGGGTCTCTTGAGATCCATAGTCTCTGCTTACCCCTATGGGATACAGGCGTGAGGTTTATGTATGTATTATATGACATCACAAATCCTTGAGTTCATTATCTGACAATATTTTGGGTCAAATACAAAATATTTTACTTGGCGTAAATCACATGCACTTTTTCAGTAACTTTCTATATTACAAATAAAAAGGATGCCTTGTATCTAGTCTAGGTAACAGTGTTTATTGCTCTTTTAGCTGTAGGTATTGGCTTCTTCAAGTGAGTTTTTTGGTATGAAAAATCTTAAGACGGTGCCCCCAATCACAATTAAAGGGACAAAAATAAGATTGGTACAGTGAATCTGAGAAGCACAATGACTATATCTATTTTATTATTAATTATTAAGATGAAATATACCGGGTATATCAAGACCGCGACCGAAAACGAAGCCAGGTGGTAGTATAAGTGACTTCAGACACAATGCAAGTAAAAATTGTGCAAAAAAAATCGATTTTTTTTTTGTTGTAATTTTATACTTATCTTCGTATTTGGGTGATATATTCATAGTTCCTAAAATAATGATGTACACCTCTTTATTTTTAAACACGCAATGGTTTAAATTAGTATTTTCGCAAAAACTAGGTATTTACCACACAAACACAATGATTTAATAAAAATTTCTAAAAAACATATCTGTCTCTGTTTTGGCGAAATTTTTATTTGCATCGTGTTTGGAACCACTAAAACTACCACCTGGCTTCGTTTTTGGTTGCAGTCTTGATATACCCGGTATATATTTTTATTACAGCATAGTCTAATAAAAATATACAACTTTAAAAATAATATTTCTTGTAGTTTTACAATGTTCAGCAGTGGATTTCTTGAACCTTAAGAGAAGGAGAGAGAGAGAGCAATAGAGTATATTTACCCTTTATCCACATAGTTTACTCTTATATTTTTTTATTATAATGATGCAATTTATGACTGCCTCTGTGGTGTAGTTGTACTATGGTACAATTACAAAGCAGAGGTTTCGGATTCAAATCCTGGGTTGGCCAAAGTGATATTGAATGTTTCTATTCATTGTCAGCCCGGAGTCAGGAATTTGTGCCCAATATGGCGATAGACTCGCCCCCTATCACATTGTATAATGGTACATTCAAGGTGAAATATGGGTGTCCTGGTAGCACCTCTGCCTGTCCTTTCTGAGAAAAAAGTGTGACATTATTGTATGTATGTATACAATTTATGACAAGTTATATAAATGTTGAGTTTATGCTTCATCTACTTAACAAGCAATCATTTAACATCATATTTACAATATAATATGTAAAAATCTGTTTCATGCTTTTTTTAACTAGGACAAGGACTTCTGAGGACTTTTAAATCTGTATTTTAAGTGTCTGATGACTATTATTTTGTAATCTTTTAATACAAGAAAGAAATAAAATTATGGCTAAATGTTGGATTGAAATTTAAATAATTGAGTTTAAATAAATTCGGCGCATTATATATTATATTTACAGTAATAAAATAAATAAGTGCATCTCACAACTTTTACTGGAGAAAATCAGAATATAACTTGAGTAACCGCAATAAGCATACATCCTTAAAGAAATTACTTTCTACGTAACTGTACATCGCAATATTGCAGTTACCATTTGTTTTTAGAAAAAACTATCATTAGACCATACTCGATCTATGAAAATCGGATTGCTATTTCTCAAAATCTATATTTTAAGATCTATACTTTATTTATTTTAGTACATCTCAAACATGAGAAGATAGATACAGGGAAGTCAGTCGCAGCAAAAGATCATTATTTGCCTATTTTATTATGTTTATAGGATAAACCTCACCTCAAATTATTAACAATGTACACGTTATCCATATTGTTTACGTCATCCGCACCAAACATTAATTTTTACGATATATAATGATTGAATAGCACAAATTTCGCAATTTACAAATACAAATCACGCACAGCACAAATGATACAAAACAAAGTAGAAGGTAAAAGTTTATACATGTAGGTATATTAAACCTAACATTTTAAACAAACCACAAAATCTACGTTTATTAAAACTTTCTCCTAATTATGTTACGAGACAGAGACAATGCTATACAAAAATCAAGGACTAGAATAAGAACAGCATATCATAATTTATGCTCAAGTTATGAACGTACTTCTACTTCAACAATTGACATTGACAGCTCTCATTGGGTTATGTCAAATGCCGACTATACACTCTGGAGTCTGGAGTCTCGACAGAATGAGTTTTATTAGCGCTACGTTTTTGACCTACCATTCCATAGTTAGAATTCATACATTTATAGATAGGAATAAAATATTGTCTAGCTTAGTCGCTAATGTGGTTGATTTTGTTTAATCCTCTCACCCCTTCTTATCTTAAAGAACGATTTATTTTTCTTCATGACTCACATTCGAGATCCTTGAGGTCGTCTGAGAATCTTAAGCTGAGAATGCCTGTGCACACCACGACATTTATGGACAATTCTTTTACGGTCAAAGCAGTTCGATTGTGGAACGCGCTTCCTGTTGTGGTGAGACAGGCACAAACGCTGTCGTCATTTAAGAGGTTGATTAAAGAGCACTACCTTTCTCCTTAACTAGACTTTAGTATTATTCTCTTAAACTAAATCATTTGGCTATTTATAGTATATAGTTTGGCAAAAAAATGTAAAAATAAATGGAGGCGCCACTGAGCTGTTTATATGGCATCCCTGTATAGTTCAGTTTTTAGTTTTGATACTAAGTTTAAAATAAGATAAAAACATTCAATTAAATATAATTCAATCAAATTACATTATTTAATAACGGATAATGAACTAAAATGTTAACTTGAATAGTCACTATAAAAACGTATAAAGATCGAACTCGATTGAAAACCGACTCTTGATTTTAATTTAAGACTGAATGTTGGTAGGTTTATATAAAATGATTATATAAAATATTACTTTAATTATTTGGGTGTTATGTTTACAGTTTGTCATACGAGTATAAAGGTGGTACGGTAAAATAATATACAATAAAGGTGTGTGTAAAAAATTAAACCAAAATTTATTCATTTTGTTAGTTTATTTAGATCTTTAGTAACAACATTGTAATTTTCAGATAAAACATTTCTCAGTGTCTCTTTTAGTCTGAGTAACTCTTCTTAATATTCAATATCCGAACAGATCGATTCAGAACTTTTCTCAGAATAAGTTTTCGACTTCCATTGAAATTCAGTTTGTCCCTTGCCACCGGAAAAAAATCGCAATTTTAGGACCTGAAAATAAAGTAAATACTTAGTTATAGAAAATATTTATATGTATCCAACAACATAGCAATTGAATACAAAGTTATTATTCCTCTTTATTTTAAATCTTAGTTTTTTTACACATTTTTATATTTAAAAAATCTAAGATTATAAAAACCAAATGCATATAAAAATATTATTATTATAAACTATAATATACAAGAAAGATTACAACTTCAAGCTAAATTACATTAAAGTAGTACCTGTTTTCTTACTGTGTAGAGGAACTGAACTTTTTGCCTGATGGCACATAAATCAAAGTTTCTTTTTCGGACGACCTTGTTTATGTTTTCCAGGTTTGGATAATACACCCTTATTTAATTGCTCTTCACGAGCAATTTTTCTAACAGTATTGACGGATTAACCTGAAAATTTGGTAGAAATGAACACATCATTGATTAAAAAGAATTATCAGACTCTGTAGCGCAATTGATTATACGCCGGCTGTGAAACGCGAGGTCACGGATTCGATCCCGAGCACCGAGAATTTTTTTGTGTAATCCACAGGCATTTGTTTCGGGTCTGGGTGTTTGTGAAACGAAAAATATGACGTAGTTTCTGACGCCCACAACAGAACACAAGATTCGATCTTAGTGTGGGGTCAGGACTATGTATGTGACTGTTGGGTGCATTTACTATTATTAAGATAAAAACCTCCACTTTTTAAATCAGAAATAGTGTTCAAAGATATAACTAATTATTGGTGAATCAAGCAAAAAAGTATCAAGTTGTGGTAGTCAATCTCTAAACTGTTTCTATCACTTGAATGTAAACATAACCTAAAGGCTTGTTAATAATATTGCTAATTATGAAAGAATACGTAGAACAAGAATTAAAAACCACTCTATATCCATAGAATAATATAAGATTGACTGAAATATAACAAAATAAACTTCCACTTACCAGTCATATCGGCGGTTCTTTGGTAAACATCATCGAGGTCCGATAAACTTGTTTTTGCTTAATATTCTGCAAGACAGCGTGGGTAAACTTTATAAATAATTTCTCTTGCGGAACTTCTAATAGTTTTATTCATTTTGTATCACTAGTCGCTTCAATTATAGGTTCTCACTGCAAGTATTTGATTAAAAACGAAAACTTCAGCGCAGAATCCAATGAAAATTCACAAATGTCAAAGATGTTACAATGTAGCCAGGTGAAATAAAGGATTAGTTCCGTTTTTACACTTTCTTGCCAAGCTTTATGTGTTTTTATTCATAATTATATATATATATATAGACATATATTTATTTATTTATGTACGTATTTATGAATATAATATATTATATATGTATACTATGTTTGTGTATTTATGTAATATGTTTATTTTCTATTATTAAGCCTTAATTATTTATTAGTTACACTGCCCTCTCTCTTTTCTTCTTTTAAATCCATCCCATGGTTGTCTGTAAGACATTGCTGTAGGGCGATAAGACCGCCATTTGTACTTTTTTTTGTTGTTGTTGTTTCTATATTGTGTATTTTCATTTGTAATTGTGTACAATAAAGATTTAAATAAATAAATAAATACTACGTTTCTAAATGTCATATGTAATATCTGGGGGCACGGTAGTGCCATCTTTGTCTCGAAGCAGTTCAGACCAGTTTCGACCCCCTATAATTTCGTTGTGTCTAAAACTAGAAGCCTGAGTTTTCAGTAAGCTAGCAGGCTTGTATAAACACAGCATATTTCAAATCTAATTCAGTTTAAGAATTATAACTGAAACTGAAACTAAAAGAAGTATTAATTGAAAAATAACATCCAAGGAACATCAAGTTCACAACAAAGAACACAACTTTCACATAGTTGGAAAATATTAATTTACGTGACGGATAGGTTTGATTTAGTAAATTAATATAACTCCATATTCTTATGTCAAACAAACAAGTGCTTTGTTTATGGCTTAATATTGAGCCCATCTCATAAAAATATTTTTTAATAATTTCTCGTCAATCATTTTTGAGTTAAAAGAATATGTACAGACGAACTCTAGCGAGAGCGCTCGGCCGAGAGTGTACAACCGACATAACAATAAGAAATTATCAAGCTTGAAACCCAATGTTGCTGCTTAATTAAATATTACTATTTAGTAGTAATTATATCAAAGGAGATGGTCCAGAAATGTATGGACCTTGGGCCATAGTGCTGTACAGTACATGAAATATAGTTCGTGAAATTGGCTTTCGATTTCCGTATTAATTACTATTATGCGTTGCTTATTAACTTTATACAAAAATAAATATCGAGCCAAGAACAGCAACACTACAAGCAATATGGCGTCTGGCGACAATAACGGCCATATTGTTTTGGAATTGCAGCATGTCAAACTTTTTCGTTCTTTAACTGAAATCATGAAATATAAATATAATAATAAAAGTGACGCTTTTAACAACGTATATCAACTTTTGACAACTCATGGACTATAGTATCAACAGATAAATATATAGAAAACAATTATAATTAGTAGCGGGTTTTTAAAAATAAGACATAAATTATGATTTTATTTTTAATCCCTCTAATGGGAGGTATTAAAGGGATCCGTCCCGCAATAGTAATGGTGGTCGCGTAGGAATCGAGACCTAAATAATCCCGCATAAGCGTATTGAGGCAAAATTTTACATGATAATATACAAATAATATACGCCAAAACGTAGGTTTTGGACTTTTGAGGCATTCTGTGTGGTGGACACTCTTTCCTGGTGGTCTCTCATATGTGAGTAGGTACCATCGGAATGTCTATTTCTCCCGCCAAACAGCAGTGTAAATGCACTGTTGGGTTCCGGTTTGAAGAACATTGTAGCCAGACTAACTACTGGAAATATTGAAATTCAACGTTTTATGTCTCAGGATGGTTTGGTTTTGCAACTGTCCAAGAGCGGTCGTATCGCAGATCGCTTACTATCAGGCGAAAGGTATGCTCGTCAGTCGTCTCGCTTATATTGCGATATAAAAAATATATATCGATAATATTTGTTCGACAACCACAACAGTCTCGCGTGCTGCATCTAATGACCATTTTATGGTCGAGCCTTATGCTAATAAAACTAAAACAAAATCTAATATTGTTGACAAAAATAATTTTTAATCAAACATATAATATAAAAATCTTGCATGAAGCCTCGAAATCTTCTTCTCGGTCTTATGCGTAACAGTCTGTTTAATATAAATATCCGTGATACAAAAATGATATCATGCTCAACTTCACGATACCTAAAAAAGTAATATGGAGAATTATTTTCAAGAATGGTATAAATTTTAATTCGTTGTGGTCGCGCCATTGTATTGTATCAAAAATCAAAACATATTATGTCACTTTGTGACTTACTTAGGGGTGGGTTAGAACAGGACAAACATGATATCTGTTATTACTGTTACTGTTACACAAAAATAACAGGTACCAATTTCTGTTATTAAATAACAACTGTTATTTTTTTCAACCACGGCCCATTAGGAAGAAAAAAAAGTAAAATGATCATTTTAAACACAAATCAAAACAATCGCCTTCTGGTTTTAAAACAAATAGCTGCTTTCATTTTTATCATTATATATAAATCAGAACTATTATTACAAATTTTCAGTACCAAAAATCTTTATAAGAATCAAAATTAAACAAAACTTCAAATACACAAAATAAAACAATCAAAATCGAATACACAAAACAGATATTTTTAAGTTTAACATGAATAAATTCAACCGATGCGCACTAAACCTGTTTCATTTGAAAGTCAATAATGCGAAGATTTATTACAAATTAAAATCATAGAATGTCACAGTGAAGCGTATCCACGCTCACAGACTAAGGAGCACAGATTACTTAGGTCACCTAAGGAGTAAAGCCACGCTTAACTTGTATAAAATATGCAAATTGTTTGACCAATTTATATTATATACCACAGATTACTTAGTTATATACCTACTTAAGCACAGACTATTAAACAAGACTACTTAAAGAAGCAACACTTGTCATTCCAAAATAATATAAGACAATAAAATAATCATGCTAACATTAGCCCTGCAGTGTTTCCGAACACAAATTAAGTAACAGTTAACTCATAATACGACTAGAAATACTTGTCACTTTTCAAGGATGATAATATGCTTGTAAGATTACAATTTCTATTTTTCGGGTTATAATACTAGGTGCTTCTCGTTTTAACAACAGTCTATGAAATGAGTGTGAGCGAGATAGATTAATAAGCGAAAGAACAGATAACAGGATTTAATTAAAGAGTCACGTTTGTACAATGATATCTTCTTGTTAGATTACTTTTCTATTTTTCGGGTTATAATACTAGGTGCTTCTCGTTTTAGCAACAGTCTACAAAGCGGGTATGAGCGAGATAGATAGATAAGCGAAATAACAGATAACAGGACCTAATTTAAAAGTCACGTTAGTACAATGATATCTTCTTGTTAGATTACTTTTCTATTTTTCGGGTTATAATACTAGGTGCTTCTCGTTTTAGCAACAGCCTATCGAATGGGTGTGAGAGAGATACATGAAACAACCAAATAACAGATAACACGATCTAATTTAGAATTCGCTTTTCAAAGAGGATTTCTTTATAAGAAACGACTTACTATAATTTTGGTTTATTGCAAATAAATACTAGGTGTGTCTCGTTTTAGCTTATGTCAATATTATACAAAAGACAAAGACAAGAATAGTTGTTCCATTTTTTATTGGCTGTTCTGTTATTTCAAGCTATGTTACTTGTTAGTGACCGGGTGTAACTGTTATCGAATACTGAAAATACTGAAAACTTGAGAATGGTGATTGGTGAATTTTAAACGATATTGAAGAACAGATATCTTGACAACGCAAGAACAACTGTTATCTGTTATTTTCGAATACTTGTGATTTATATCTGTTATGATAAATACGCCTCACTCCTAGACTTACTCACTTCATTTTTTAACTTTACGTAAAACACGTCAAATGAAATTAGATAAAATAATGTGAATAAAGAAATACTTCAGTTTTAAAACAAATAATATTTAAATATCAGTGCATGAGAATGGAGAGTATAACCGTGAGTATTTATTTACATTTATTCCTTTGTCCTTTGTTTTGTTAATGTAATATTCCGTATTGTTACAGAACTTTTCCGTGTCGCTTATCAAGGGGTTTATAGACAGTTTGCGAGGAGTTACAGTCCTATTATATTTAGATAAAGAAATAAATGAGCGCGCACTGAGTCGATCACCGCAACCCGACTTCGAAAATTCAAAACACAAACAAAAACAACCTAAGGTTAAACAGTGAGTGATTTTTTATAATCCTAAATTTCTAATACGTATCTCACGCGTGTTTATAATTGCATTTTAAAACGAATAATAGTTTAGTTAGAAACATAGCTTGTAGCTAATAAATGAAGTAAATGAATTTCAATTTAGAAAATATGGTTTTTATTAATTACCACATTATGTTTAAGCTTCATTGAATTAAATTAAAATAGAAGACATATGTAATGTATCTAATTTAGGGTATTAATATAAAACTTTGCAGATATACAATTAACATTTTGACGAAACAAACTAACACATGTTTTAAAAAATTATGAAGTAGTTTAAAAAATTGAAAGGAATTCTCATGGTCATCACTGTTGATATAGGTATTTGTAAAGTATGATGAGATGATAAAACAATTTTAATATAATATAATTAATATCAATTTTTTTATGACAGCTAGAATCATTAGTAAGAATATTCTTTGTCAAACTAATATTTATTTCCAAATTATATAAATTAAAACGAGAACTAGTCTCAAAAATATGTATTTTAAAGTGATCATATTTGAATGTTTTAAAGTCTTGATATTGTGTAGTTTAGCCATAAGACAGTTTTTTTCTTGCAATAATGCAGTCCAGAATTATGAGTATCAAATTGATAATCTTGATTGTGTGATTATTTATTTCAATATAAAATTTTTTGAGGACATAATGTCAGGGATACAAATTCAAAATTTATAATTGGAAACCCTCTGCAACATAGCTAAGAACATATAAAATAGATGATAAATGCAATACATTATGCAACATGATTGATAGAGCATTTAATTTCTTTTCAAGATATAGTTATATACCCTAAAGATTGGTGCACATTGTTCTAAAGGTGGCCTTCACCTGATCTAAATAATAACTAAACTTAACACAGGTATCTAAGGGACCAAACTGTCTTGTTCATTGTCAGTTCTTTATGTTCCATTGTCAAATTTCGCTATCAGGATTTATAGTGGTTGGTGAGGTGATAGGCTAGCCTAAGTAAGAAATAGCTCAAGTAATTATACATATGTAATTTCAAAAGACATTTCTCACATACATGTATCAGTCATACACTAATGTTTGCTCGTACTTTTAGTTGCCACTTTGTTGTCAATATAACTTCTAAAACCTTTATATTAATTGCAGGGAATCAAAAGTACTTACAAGAGTGTTACAGTCATGCATACTCAATGGATTTATATTTTTACTTAGTATATTAATATTTGAGTATGTGCTATTACCGGCCGTCAAGTACTTAGTGACAATAGTGTTTGGCCACGACCCCGGTGTGGCTCACAACGTATGGGCGTGGATGCAGCCATTCCTCTCTATGACATTCCGGATGATATGGGTGCTGCCTCTGTTTTTGCTGAGCAAGTTGGTTAACAGTTTGTGGTTTCAGGTGAGTTTTTGTATTACAAAAGATTGTTTAGTTTTACATGAAGTTTTGAAATAAATACTAAGGTGGAACAGCGAAGGACGCAAGAAGTAGCTATATTGTGTTGGCAGACTTAGTCAATTTTGTGAGCTTATATCATAGTCTTAATATATATTGCAGGGGATGTAAAGGTTTGTGGCCTCTTAGATCCTATTTCACATTCTGCAACTTACTGTCTTGGTGGAACTGGCCCATTCAAAATGCTACAAACTAACCAGAGCATGATTCTACTTGAATAAATACCTTTTAATGTGCTTTATGTGATCGCGATATTTAAGTAAAATTAATGCCGGTAACCTTTGACATAATTGTAAAAGGGTTTTACATTGTAAATAAAGGTATATAATTAGCTTTTAAAAACAAATGTATACCGTGCATAGAGAATACATTACGAAATTACGTTGTTTATTGCTAACAAAGAGCGAGTAAGACGGCCCAGTTTCAGTAGGTACCTACTTTGTTAACACAACTTGGCCGTATGTAGTTACTAAGTTAGATATTGCACGGGTTTCTGTTTGTTTTAATTAAATTATGAAGTTTCCACGCAGTGACTTCATTAATATAGGGGAAAGTTACTGTAACATTCTTCCACCTTATTAAGTTTCCGTACTTCAGTAGGAAAACGTAACCCTTATAATTATAGCATCATTTCGTTGTCCGTCCGCAATTTTTAGGAGTGCACATAAACTATTAGGTATATTTTTATCAAACATCCGTTGGGTAGTCCTTGTTAGTGGGTAGTGGTTTACCATCGAAATTCTGGTACGGGATCCCTCAGGAGTGCAGGCTTCCTATGTGTGATTGTAAAGAATATTGGAGGCAAATATCCATGAATGCGCGAATACACGCGAACGTTTAGAGGTCCCTTTACTCACATAATATATCCGATCCAGCTACAAGTTTGGGACTAGGAAGTAAGAAGCAGGATTCTTTTATCCAGATTCGGCAATGTGACTGCGCCTGATGCCTAGCACAATGCCATGCCGTCCACAATGAAAACAAAAGTTATTACCTACCGTTGGATACAATTTTGCCGGCCTATACAACTGCTTCTTCAGGCTACGACGAAAAGAACTAATATTTTTTATGATGTATTGAAAGTATTGTTTTATTTTAGGATATAGCGGACTCCGCGTACAGACATCGTCGAGGGCGACCGCAGTTCATGTCGAGCGTGAGCAAAATTATTGCCGACTCGCTGTTCAGTTTACTGGTGCAAGCGTTATTTTTAGTTCAAGTAAGCACTGTTTTTAAAAATTGGGTACACAGTTTTTATAATGTACCAAATACAATACATATTTTAGTACTTATAATTTACATTAATCAGCGGTGTCTGTGGATTTGCAAACAAATTAATATTCAAAGAATGGAAATAAATTATTATTTCCTAAAACTCGAAGCATTCATCCACCTAAACACAATGAGAACAATACATGATTTTTATATTTTATTTTATAATTTTCGTCGAACACACATCGTTCTGATACCTAACTTTCTACTACAAGCGATACAATTATATCGTGGCTATCAGATACTACGAGAAACTTCGGTCTTACAACCATCCGGGCCAAAAAGGCATGGATGTTCCGTGCACGTCCCGCCCGCTATCAGTCGAAACCATAGATATATGGGCCGAAAGCGGAATGTTAACCCACCCTTTACAAATCCATCTAACCCTAAATAAACAGATATTTTTTTTTTATTGCAATGAATGACGAGATGAGCCTGCCATTCGCCCGATGGTAAGCGATACGACCGCTCATGGACAGTAGCAATACCAAACAACACCATGAGTTACAAGGCTATGCTTGGCATTCCACTGCGCTCGCCATCCTGAGACATAAGATGTTAAGTCTCGATATGTCCAGTAGTTACTCTGGCTACAATAGCTAATATAATTGATTGGTAACAGAGTATGCTCGTCAGCATGCTGCCAATAACGTACGTGGGGGAACTGCTATGCCTGGTGCACATGTGTCTCCTCTACTCATTGTATTCGTTCGAGTACAAGTGGTTCAACATGGGGTGGGAGCTGCACAAGCGACTCACGTTCATCGAGACCAACTGGCCCTACTTCCTGGGCTTCGGTCTCCCACTGGCGGTGCTCACGCAAATACCTCAGTCTTATATCATTAGGTAAGTAGATATTTATACAGGGTATATCAAGAGAAGTGCGTGGTGGCCTGTTGGTAACGGACCTGACGCGACTACCTACATGTTCACGGTGGTCGCGGGTTCAAATCCCAGGGCACACCTCTGACTTTTCGGAGTTATGTGTGTATTGATAGTCAATCACCACGCACTTTAACGGCGAAGGAAAACATCGTGAGGAAACCTGCATACCGTAGCGATTTTATAAAAAAATCTTCGGTATGTAAGTCCGCCAACCCACACTAGGCCAGCGTGATGGACTATATGGCCTAACCACTCTCAATCGATTCTCTCGATTGTAGAGTAGGCCCGTGCCCTGCAGTGGGACGTATATGGGCTGATATAGATATCAAGACTGCGCCCGAAAACGAAGCCAGGTGGTAGTTTTAGTGGTTACAAACACGAAGCAAATAAAAATTTCGGGAAAACAGTGTCAAATATTTTTTTAGAATTTTTTAAACTCATCATGTTTGGGTGGTAAATACCTAGTTTTAACGAAAATATTAATTTAAACCCTTACGTACCATTGCGTGTTTAAAAATAAAGAGGTGTACATCATTATTTTAGGAAAACTATGTATTTATCACCCAAATACGACGATAAGTAAAAATGTACAAACAAAAAGCTGCCGACTTTTTTTGCGAAAATTTTACTTGCATTGTGTCTGAAGTCACTAATACTACCACCTGGCTTTGTTTTCGGTCGCGGTCTTGATATACCCTGTATATTGGCTGATGCCTGAAGATTTTCATTCTACGACAGGGGTTTCTAAAGTGTGCCGTAGAAAGTCAAGGTGTGCCATGAAGTAATTCTCTCAGTTTTAATTATTGTGCCTATCTACCCAACTAGTATCATTGTAACAATCTATTTCGACCAGCAGATAGGTTAGGGACCCGGGACAAAATATGAGTACCTACAAGATGATCACTTAACTAATACTGTTAATGGACTGAAAAGAATACCATCGAAATTCGATTGAAGGTCTCTCAGGCATGTAGGTTTAATCACGTTTTCTTTTCTTTAAAGGAAACGGTAAAAGCTAAGGATTCTTGTTAATAATGAATTATCTATTGACAGCTTCATATAGATAACTGTTTTAAAATTGTATCATAAGTATACATTTCCTTAAAGTATTCAACTAATTCCATGTGTTATAAAAGTACATACATACATACATAAACTCACGCCTTTATCCCCGAAGGGATAGGCAGAGGCGCCACTAGGACACCCACATTTCGCCTTCATTTTCCGTCCCACGATGTGATAGGGGCGAGCCTATCGCCATATCAGGCACAAATTCCTGACTCCGGGCTGATAATGAATAGAAAAATCCAATATCACTTTGCCCGACCCGGGACTCGAACCCGAGACCTCAGCTTTGCAACCGTACCGTAACACAACTACGCCACTGAGGCAGTGTTATAAAAGTATCTGAATAAATTATATTTTTATCGCGTCACTTGTCTATGTGTACTTTGCACTATATCTTATCGTTTCAAGGGAATTATACACATGGTGATTTTAACCTTATTTACGTCGTTGGTTCCTGATTCTGTCATGATGCATTCCTTGTATGGTGTTAAGTAAAACGAGGCACATTTTCTATTTATGTATAGTAAAACAGCTTTAGCATAAGCTACAATGGTGTTATGAGAATTATCAATAAATAAATGTTTGCATGTAGTTAATAAAATACGCATAGATAATATTTAAAACAACAAAGAAAACCTTAAGAATATTTTAGCAAGAGTCTTACAACGTGTGGATAACATTGTTCTAGTGACTTGTCTGACTTATATTTGGTGCTCATTTTCTCGATTTTTTTTCGCGAGATATTATGTGCAATTAAGTTTAAGTGAAACCTTGTGACGTTGTAGAATGTCACCCGGATTAGTTGCCGTCTATGGTCTATAGTAATCATATTGTTTATGCCAATCAACGCCTCCATTGCGCTGATTGGTCGATTTAATTCTGACAGCTAAAACGTGCGAACTGTCATCGCGCGCATAAATACGCGTGTAACCTCGCTCGCGTCCTCTTTCCTTTTTATTAACTGCGTGCTACCACGCGTGTTGGTGTACCCGCTAGGGTGAGTGTTAAAAGTGCTAACCGCTTAACCGCTTGCTTCGCAGCTTATTCTGCCACCGGCTTGTGAACTACCACGAGTCGCTGGCACGGAATGTAAACCTAGTTTGCATTCCGATTTCTTGGACGCTGATTCCAGGTTCATCACCTTCACCTTCACCTGCTTCATGCTTCTCTCTTCCTGCTTACGGCACGGAGCGTGCCGTGCTTGACTTCACTCCGCACCGCTTCCTGCCCGTGCTGCAACCGCACCTGCACCGAGCCGCTGACCTGCACACCAATACCGGCCACGTGGCAGCCAACTTTGCCGTCGAGCTGTCGTCGGAAACCGCCACGTGCAGAGGACCCGGATCAGTGTCCACAGAAGGCCAGTGACTCTTGTTGCATACCACCAGCAACAGTGCCGAGTGTAAGACGGTGATGCGAAATATTAAAGCCTGTACCGCGTAATCACCCTGAGTTCTTATTTTCTACCTACTCCTATCTGCGGGCGGTCCCTAAAACCCGCCGCAGTGGCGCCCAATCATTCTAATACGTGGGTTTTCGCATCACCATTATACTCGGTACTCCACACACAGTCCGGTTGCGCAGTCTACAGCTGGGCAATCGAGCGGTTAAAAGGTTGCAAACAGGTTAGTAATTTTTTTTTCTTTATAAGTGAAGTGTAACGTTTGATTTTATAGTTTATCCTAAAGTAATTTGTTTGCAATTTTTTCCTGCTTTAACTTTCTTTTCCTTATTTTAAATTCACTAAATTTCATTATGGGCACTCACCCTATTAAATATTTTCTACTAAACAAAAGTGAACTGAGTTACGAAGTCTTAATTCGCGGCGAGGACCCGACTAACACAGTCCTACAACTGCGTAAGCAGATACACAAACTGTCCGTGTTGTATCCATCAGAGGACATAGACGAGTCAGGATTAGCATTCGACGTAGATTTCAATTCACTTAATGATTCCTTTAATGACCTACAAACTAAAATTTCAAACTTAGAATGTTCATTCGATATTAATATGTTTAAACGCACATCCAATTTGGCAAATCACATTTTTCACAGAGCACGTAGATTGAAACCATTAACATCTGCCGATAACAAGTTATTGCATACATTCCACACTAATTACGATCTATTTGTCAATAAGCTTAAAAAACTTCACTCTAGTGAACAGACTACATTTAATGTACCCACATCGGTTGATAAAACAGATGTTACAACGTATTTATGCGAGCGTCCTCGAATTTCCGATTTTAAACTATTAAAATACGACGGTTCTACTTGTGTTCGAATATTTTTACAAAAGGTCGATGATTTTAAAGTCGCTAGGGGTATTTCATCTTCTGATCTATTGAATTTCGCTACCGAAATATTTTGTGGCAATGCACTACATTGGTTCCGTAGCATTAAAAGTAAAATTAAAGATTGGGATCAATTATCTAAATTTTTGATCGAGGATTTTGGCCAGTTTGATTATGATTATCGTTTAATTTCAGAAATTCGTAACCGTACTCAGAGTGAAACTGAAAACATCACTATATATTTTTCTATAATGTCTGAATTTTTTTCTCGTCTTTCTAAAGAATTACCTGAGTCGGAAAAATTAGAAATTTTGTTACATAACATTCGTCCCTGCTACTCTAACGTTATAGCTTGCTCACCTAAAATTTCTACAATTGAGGAACTTCGTTTAATTTGTAAAAAATTTGAAAATATTCAATCTATGACTGCTCAATATCATGAACCACCTCCTATAACTAATAATACGCTAGCTCCAGATTTAGCCTACTCTAACAATACTAATAATACTAATATTCTATTTAATAAAAAATCTACACATTTCTACAATTTCAATAAACACACAAATACACAAACTAACCCTTTATATACATCTATTAGTCCAAGCAAACCGGTTGCTCGCTTATCGCTCGAGAACAAAAGACGCTCAGGTAGCCATTCATATTGTCCCCGCTGCCGCACTAATGACCACACGCTAGCCGAGTGTAAACAAAATAGGTTTCCGATTTGTTTTAAATGTGGTGCTAAAGATGTTATTTATCCTAATTGTTCGAATTGTCATTCTAAATCGAGTCCAAAAAACTTGTAGGGCCAGATTGTTGTGATATTACTACTAAAAGTGCTAATTTTGATAAGGAAGATTGGGAACAATGGCTTTCCACTATTAAAATCTTTTTTTCTACTTATAACATCACTTCAATCTGGGAACGTAAACCGGAGAATGATTCTCGTCCGTATGTTAACGTTAAAATTAGTGAAATTTCTTTTTGTGCTTTGTTGGATTCTGGTTCTTCAGTGACTATACTAGGGAACGATTCACATAAACTATTATTGTCAGCTGGTTTTAAGTTGTGTACAGATCTTAATGACACATATTTTGTTGCCGCTGGTGGCCAACGGTTAAACCCTATAGGATATATGAATATCCCTATAAGTTTTGAGAATAATTTTCATGTTCTTAAAGCCTACGTGATACCTACAGTGTCATCGTATTTAATTTTAGGTATTGATTTTTGGTCTAGGTTTGAGATTTGTCCCAAGTATTTAAAATCAATAACTATGGGTAATTCTAGTACTAGTAGTGTTTCTTATTTAAATGAAAATAAAACTAAATTATTTTCTTATGACGATTTAACTAAATCGCAGCGTCTAAACGCTGATAATACTATTGACCTATTTCGTTCTATTTCTATGGAAACTCGAGGCCTAGGCAGAACACATCTCATCACTCATCGCATTGATACTGGCAACTCGCAGCCAATGCGACAACGCTATTATAGACTTTCTCCCGAAAAACAACGCGTGTTATGTAACGAGCTAGATGAAATGATAGCACTCGGTGTTGTGGAACCCTGTGAAAGTCCTTGGTGTTCACCTGTCTTACTAACTCCTAAAAAAGATGGAACATTGAGATTTTGTTTAGACAGCCGTAAACTCAATTCAGTAACTAAAAAAGATGCTTATAAATTACCGTATATGTCAGAAATTTTGGATAATTTAAGTAACGCTTGTTATTTAAGTTCTATCGATCTTTCGAAAGCCTTTTGGCAAATACCTATTGAAGAGTGTGATCGTGATAAAACAGCATTTTATATTCCATCACTTGGTTCGTTCAGGTTTGTCACTACTCCGTTTGGTCTTACCAACGCACCTGCAACGCAGCAAAGGCTGGTTGATATTTTGTTCTATGGTCCTGAATTTGAGAATTGCGTTTTCGTTTTCTTAGACGATATTATTGTTGTATCTCCAAATTTTGATCATCATATGGCTATGCTTTTACGTGTCTATAATAAATTAAGATATGCTAATTTGACTATTAATTATTCTAAATCACAATTTTTTCGTACTGAACTTAAATATTTAGGTTATGTTGTTAACTCGAATGGTCTACAAGTTGATCCTGGAAAAGTCGATGCTATTCTGAATTTTCCTACACCGACCAACCCTAAGGAGGTCAAACGTTTTCTAGGCACTGCATCTTGGTATCGTAGATTTGTTCCTAACTTTAGTTCAATTGCTGGTCCCCTCAATAAACTTACTTCTACAAGTAAGAAGGCTAAACCCTTCATTTGGTCTCCAGAGGCGCAGGACTCTTTTAACAAACTAAAGGATTGTCTAGTGCAAGCTCCCATTTTGTCGTGTCCTAATTTTGACATGCCCTTCGATGTTCACACAGATGCTAGCGACTATGGTGTCGGTGCTTTACTGACTCAAACTATTGACGGCGTAGAACATCCCATTGCCTATATGAGTAAATCATTGTCCCCACAGGAGCGTAACTACAGCATTACTGAACGCGAAGCTTTAGCAGTCTTAGTTGCTTTAGAACATTGGCGATGTTATCTAGAGAGTGGTAAAAAATTTACTGTCTACACAGACCACTCAGCTCTTAAATGGTTTCTAAACCTGAATAACCCTACAGGTCGGCTCGCTCGCTGGGGTGTCCGACTCTCTGCATTTTCCTTCGACATTAAACATCGTAAGGGTGCAGATAATGTTATTCCTGATGCATTGTCTCGTTCTTGTCCTAAGCATATAAGTACTATTGATACTTCCATGAATGTTACTAAAACAGCTGATGAATGGTACCTAAATATCTTTCAAGGTTGTCAAAATTCACCAACTTCATACCCTAACTATTTAATTAAAAATAATCGTCTCTATCGTTTTATGAAATCTAAATGTGTACTTAATACTGAATTCGAGTGGAAGGAAGTTGTCCCTCAGGAACTTCGGTCGTCTATTATTTCTGAAAACCATGATAACCCTTTAGCTGGACATTTTGGTATTTTCAAGACTTACAGAAGGCTGGCACAAAAATACTACTGGCCAGGAATGCATGCTAGTGTTGTAGAATTTGTTTCTTCTTGTGATGTCTGTATTTCCCATAAACATCAAAACCACACCACTTTGGGTGAAATGGGCAGACCTAAGTCGTGTTCCCGACCATTTCAAATGCTAAGTATTGATATTGTTGGACCTCTCCCTTGTACTAGAAAGCAAAATTGTTATATTTTTGTAGTTACTTGTTGTTTTTCTAAATATTGCTTACTTTTTCCATTAAAACGCGCTACCGCGGAAATTATAACTAAAATTCTAGAAGAAAATGTTTTCCTTGTTCATGGCATTCCATCAACCATTCTTATGGATAATGGACGTCAATTTATTAGCTCAACTTTAAAAAATATGTTAGAGAAGTATAAAATTCCAAAAATTCATTTTACACCTAAATATACTCCTCATGTCAATACTGTCGAACGCTACAACAAAACTATAATGACAGCTATTTCTACATTTATTGAAAATGATCAACGCGTATGGGATCTCTTGATTCCCAAAATACAGTTTGCAATTAACAACTCTGTTAATGAGGTGACTGGCTACACTCCCTCATTTTTAGTATATGGTCGTGAATTAGTTACTTGTGGCTCACACTATGTAGACACTAATGTGGATCAGGATATTATTTTCATACCTCGAGATCATTATGCTGAAAACTTAGGCATACTATCTAATATTTTTAACAAAGTACAGTCGTTGCTTCTGCAGGCACATCAGAGGAATAGTGCTAACTATAACCTTAGGAAGAAACCTGCTGAATTTAATGTAGGCGATGTAGTTTGGAGAAAAACTTTTTATCAAAGCGACAAGGATAAGCATTTCAATAGAAAACTTGCTCCCAAGTTCTTAAAATGTAAAATAGTTTCTAAAAAATCACCTTTAGTATATGATTTGGAAGACATGAACGGTAATCCACTAGGTACCTGGCATATCAAAGATTTAAAACTAACTAACTACAAATACTAATATCTATTAACACATCTAACATTTTATATATTTTTAACTACATGACATTAACAGCGACACTAAACATATCCTGCCATTTACTAACATCTCCTATTTACCATTACTCTTCTTGTTGTTTTAGAGAGTCCTTTAGTATTGCAAAGTATTCTCTGTTCTATAGGGTCTTGGTCATAATATATTTTGATGCTAGACATTTTGAAAGAAAGATGCATGTAAGAAGATAGAATGAAAGTGAATATTACAAGAATGTTAAGTAGGCAGACGGATTTTACTTATATTTAGTTATAAGTAAAATCCTGGTCTTTTCGGCGGGGTACTGTGACGTTGTAGAATGTCACCCGGATTAGTTGCCGTCTATGGTCTATAGTAATCATATTGTTTATGCCAATCAACGCCTCCATTGCGCTGATTGGTCGATTTAATTCTGACAGCTAAAACGTGCGAACTGTCATCGCGCGCATAAATACGCGTGTAACCTCGCTCGCGTCCTCTTTCCTTTTTATTAACTGCGTGCTACCACGCGTGTTGGTGTACCCGCTAGGGTGAGTGTTAAAAGTGCTAACCGCTTAACCGCTTGCTTCGCAGCTTATTCTGCCACCGGCTTGTGAACTACCACGAGTCGCTGGCACGGAATGTAAACCTAGTTTGCATTCCGATTTCTTGGACGCTGATTCCAGGTTCATCACCTTCACCTTCACCTGCTTCATGCTTCTCTCTTCCTGCTTACGGCACGGAGCGTGCCGTGCTTGACTTCACTCCGCACCGCTTCCTGCCCGTGCTGCAACCGCACCTGCACCGAGCCGCTGACCTGCACACCAATACCGGCCACGTGGCAGCCAACTTTGCCGTCGAGCTGTCGTCGGAAACCGCCACGTGCAGAGGACCCGGATCAGTGTCCACAGAAGGCCAGTGACTCTTGTTGCATACCACCAGCAACAGTGCCGAGTGTAAGACGGTGATGCGAAATATTAAAGCCTGTACCGCGTAATCACCCTGAGTTCTTATTTTCTACCTACTCCTATCTGCGGGCGGTCCCTAAAACCCGCCGCAACCTCTTAAGTTTTGTTTTAATTTCATAATAGAAATAAGATAAAATCATTTTTAGTACTTTTTTACGGATTATAAATGTTAATGAAATAGTTATTTATGTCAAATAATTTTATGTGTACATACTGTTTTTGTTCCAGTGGTTGTGTATTCTCAATATTCTTCCCCGTGTTCATACTCAGCGGGAATGAAGCCACACCAGTCATAGGAAGGTAAGATATTCACGCTCATATAAATTCAATTCAAGCCCTGCTTGGGTTTATAGAAATCGAAAACGCTTTCCCATACAATGGTCAATGTCGAATGCTTAGAAACCAAAAAGTTGGTTTACTTCAGAGGTTGCAGGTTCGAACCCGTACAGATAAATATTCACGTACCTGTAAAAGCACCCAGGGTACAAAAATATGCACTGAGACTGTTTTCTTTAAAGAATTCGCCTTATTTCCTTTGTTCCTAAAAAAAGTGATTATTGCTTTGCATTAGTTATCTAAATTATTTCTTGAAGACATGCTGTTAGACTGGGTAATTAAGAATCACTTATATAAACGTATTATTTTATTTGTGTCTGCAGTTTAAATAATGTTTAGACAATTTACTAAGTATTTAAAAGTAACGGGGATGAAAGAAACTTTGTTGTTTGGATAACAAATTACATAATTACACATTACCTACATAAAAACATAACGAGTGTAGTTTATTGATGAAGTAGGTATTACTATTATTTCTCACACGGATAGGCAGAAACCATAGATTTATATTTTAATGAACCTAATACTTCTCTATTTAAAATCGGTATAAATATGTTTAAATATTCGTTTCATGATTTATTACAGTAAAATTTACATTCGTACTTTTATCTATCATCAATAATAGTATTATAGTTTTTTATTGGTCACGTATTTTTGCGTCATTTCACTAGTGTTTGCAAGCTAGGTGTCAGTAAAAAAATATAAATAATTTTGACAGTGTCTATTTGTTTCAAAGATCTTTAGATCAATAAAAGAATACATAAGACCCTTTTCCCATAACTTTTACTGTCTTCATACTATGTAAAAAAAACAGGAGGTTTTTTTGTTTCCAGTGACTACCCACTACGATTGTTTTCGCCCGTGGTGGCGATCTCAAACGGAATGTTCCGTTTTGTAAGGCAAGGCGCCGAGGTGGTCACGCAACGGAACAGGTGATCCACGCTACAAACTATATATTTAATCAATTAGCATTGATACAGGGTTATGTGGGATTGTAATAATTACCAATATGTATATATTACACCATCTAAAAGTCAGGAAGCACTTAATGTCATAGTGGCCAATGTTAGTATGATGTGTTCTAGGATCTGTCTGTATACATCAAGTAGGGTGGCATAATTATAGCTACTTTAAGGAATGTTTTATACTTAACTTTTTGGGCATTATAGTCATCAGTTTAAAATATATAAGTGTTTTGATCAATAATGTGCTAATGGGCTAGAAGTTAGGGAAGTTTGTGGGTAACATTTGCATGTGAGGCCAAAGTGGCGTATACAAAAATACCCAACAATTATCACGGGCTGAAAATAATGTCAAAATGACTGATGCAAAATATTTGTATGTTTATGGACAATTTTCATTATTTGAATATTAAAAAGACGTAATAGTTTTTAAGTATTGTGTGGTGCTTCTAAACTTTGTTATGGCGACGTAGAATGACACTTTATTGTATCAAATAAATAGTAATGTCACAAATACGTGTCTCTGTTAGTATTCACGTAGACGCCAAGTAGGTGTTGTAGCCAAGGAATTGATGCTTGCATCTCATTTTATATCAATATAACTTCAAGGGTTACTTAAAACTAGGTTTTAGCGATGTTTACCACTTTAGATTAGTTTGAAGTTAAATAATACTTATGTATGTGATATGTAATAATATCCTCGCAATTTAGATGTCACTTGGCTGTAAATAGTTGAAACATTGTATGCATGCACCGCCATGGAGTAAGACGCATCGCCTTTCTGTTCCTTATGGGGCTTCCAAATGTCCGCGTGATTTCACGAATACCTATTTTAAATTGCCTCCAACACAGTTTATGATATCGAATATTGACATTAAATTTTTATTCAGCTAAATTCTCTCCACATATTGTGTTCACCTCTATTCGCAGAATACATGAGAACGTTTGGAAGATCCTAAAGTATATTCAAAATGCTTTAGAGGCTTCTTAGGCTCAACTACATTAGTACAATTAAATAAAGACTAAAATACAAATAGAATTGAATAGTTTTTAAATAAGAATTTTACATAACCCCGTATCAAAGATGTATAAAATTTATAAAAAATTTATATCATAATATGGACATGTTGCTCATATATTAAGGCATATCACGACGTATACAGACAGCTGTTTAAATACGGTTATATTTCAAGGACACATTTTAATGAAGTTTAGTTAAACAAAAGAGTAAGAATGTATAACAACTATTGCTTCATTTGTTACATTGTCATAAGAACTGATACTTCGATAATCATGAAGATTCTTAAAAACATCGAAAAGTAATGTTAAAAGCTTGAGGCCATGTCTAATATTGAACGATGCAAGTCATTTCAAATATATTTACTTAAATATATTCTTATGTATTTTAATCGAAAAATATGTATTTCGTAAAATTATTTAATGCTTAGTCGTAAACTTTTGGTGTAAAGAGCGATGGTGCCTGGATAAACCGAAAAATATTGTTTATGATTATTACGTACATTGAAATATTAAAGACCCGGAATCAATATAATTATTTTATATAAAAAATCAATTTAAATCGACATATTTTATTAGTGTTTTATAAAAAGGAGTCATTTTTAATAATAATTATAGTGATAAATTAATAATGTATGTGGTTAAACTTAAAAACTGCAGATAAATTGGGATTTTAAAATACTTCGTTCAATTTGTATATTAACCGAATTGATATTAATGAATGGTCGTTACAATATGTTAATGAGCTATTCGAAAAACAAGTGGAATGTTTATAAATGGTTTTATGTCGCGTACTTTTGTGAATTTGTGTTGTAAAAAAATGTTTATACCCGTGTATTTAGGTTGTAATTTTATTAATGCAAATTCTAGTGTATCACACTGATATTGTGATTTTGTCATGACATAATTTATTAAAATTATTCGACTGATTAATATTTTTATTATTCCTAATTTACCCGTTTTTCGTAAGGGACCTTTTTTAAAGCATCCAATGCCATTCACAATATTGCATTATTCTCACAATTTTCACCTCATAAATCCAATAGAAATAATGGTTTCTTAGATTTACGCGAATGTTGCACGTTGAAATAAAACTAATTTTTACGGATTTTATCGCGATTTAGTTAATTTTTTTCATTTTTTTAACTTCCCGACGTTTCGATTGCTTTTCAGCTTTCGTGGTCAGGGGCGGACTGAGGTATTAGTCATCCGCTCAGTAAATTTCGGGAAGTTAAAAAATGTAAAAATTTAACCAAATCGCGATAAAATTAGTTTTATTTCAATCCAATAGAAATATTATTGAAATTAAACAAATGTTTATTTAATATATTTTAAATTCATTCATCAACAAAGTATCACATCACATGTACCCTTTATGCGTCGAGTACGCCATACAATCTATGCTATCAGCAGACTTAACGTATTTTTACATTTACTATATAAATAAAACGCATTTATGAAACTGAAGAAGGCGTCGAACTAAAGTCTTGGCATAAAATGATATTGCCTTTTTTAATATATTTTTCTGTTACGCTGTCCAGTGACAGTAACTACAAATTATGTATTATAGTAGAGATATTGCCAAGTATATTTGTACATACTAGCCACGGAACCACGCAAGAGAAAACATAAACATTCCGTCTATTTGAATATAATAATATAATTTACAGAATAAGGTAGTTGACTCAATATTTATCAAAAAACATTTTAAAATGTTGCGTAAGTCAAAATCTATACAGAAAGAATGTTCTAATCCCTTTAATAGATAATAAACAAGTTACAGTTATTTTCGACACCATCTTTAATTCCACAATTTAAACCATAATTTGCGATTATACAATATCATTTCACACAGGTACTAACGTAGTGTATGAGCATGGAAAATAATGGAATGTTGGCATAGGATTAAAGGTTCCATTTAGCTCTTAGATAACTTCACTTTTAATAAAATTATAAGCATAGTCAGTTGTATACAATACAAAACAGTAGTCGAGCAAATATTTACGGCCTTATTTATAGATAATTTTAAAACCTATTTTAGTTATAAAATGTTTTGTACCTTTCGAACGACTTTTGAATTAAGTTTGAGTGAAGAAGACAAAACATTCGATAACTAAAATAGGTTTTAAAACTGTCTATGAATAAGGCCGTTAGGGATTATCGCGATTCGGTAGTCAATGTCATATTTATGAAACATCAAAACCACTATTTGATGTTTTTATTATCACCCCTACTAATATTATTTTAGGATTAATTATTTAGTGATATTAAATTACATGATTTTGTGTATTATCGAAATATGGAATATATTTTATAAAAATATATTCTGTACTTCGTTAATATACTATATTCAAATTTTGTTTCGTTTATATGACTGCAAAATTGAATTAAAAGGCAAGTTTAGCGGCAAGTATGTTGATTTATAGAAATTTAAGTATATTGATATTGCGGCAAGATCAATATACTTGTATTTTTTCAATTGTAATACATACACAAAAATGAGAAATAAAACAAAACATGTACTAAAATGGAAATATTTAAACGCAATACCTTAAACTAATTTTACAGTAACTAACATAAAGTACTTAAAGCTTAATTTACGTAATTTTCTTCTAAATAAAGAAAAATTGGCTATCTACTTTTATACAAAATTATTTTTTCTACGAATTATAGTAGACGCTGTGTGGCGCTTAAATATTATTGTAACTTAAAATGTATCTGGATCTCGTTTGTGCCCAATTAGACACCAAGTCAATTTAATTAATTAAATAAATTGCTAAAACCTATTTGAGATCGAAATCTAAAAATTAAATAAAAATACGCAACTATAATCACATCTCATGACAAAAAGGCTAAGGCCAACAAAACGACAACAATTGGCTATAGAAATGAGCAAATTAAAATAACTTGAAAATAATTTGTAACTACCATTTGGACCGTCGTCATACAAAATATAGAAATCAAAGTAATGCTTAATGCATAATATGTATACAAACAAGGAATTGTTACTATGTAAATGATTGAAGATACGTCAATTAACATTTAAATATTTAAAAATTACTTTTACATCCATACTTTAAATTCAGGATAATTTAGACAGGTATGTTCGAGATTATGTAACAGTATTTGTACACATTACGCACTAACAGATTAATATGTGTGTAAACATAGACATCCAGTACTCGCTATTAAACACGTTATGCTTTAAAATTGAGTAAATTAATATACAATAAAGTACAAACACTGAATTTGTCACAACATTGCAACTACACACAAATGCACATACTAAGAAAATAGTATAATGTATATTTATTATCGTGGCAAATAACACCAAAATCAAGGTGACAGAAGAAGCAAAAACACTCATCTTCTTAAATTCCCGTAAATTTTTGCACATTATGATTTAATGATTTATAGTTGGACAAACTACGGAATTGGTGGTCTTATGTTTAATATTGGGACAAAGCCCTTGATTATAATTAATCCGTACGTGGCGTTGGATATGTACTAGAAAAATAAATAGTTATTTGTGCCGATTTGAAGCGCTTCTAGTGCTTTTGGTACTACGAGGCCTCGTGCTCCAAAATCCTTGTTATTATAAAAGAATTGTTCAAATTTTCACTTCTTCTGTAAATACAACAGTTGGATTTCATAACGAAAATATTTTACGTATATCCATATACATCAAAACAGATTATTACAGCCAGATGAAGTACTAAAAAGCGACAAAATAAGTTCATATTAATTATAATATTATAATATTTGTACATTAGGTACATAACTAATTTGAAATAAAATGATAATATTCGAAGTAATAAAATATACTATTTTCTGCAGATTATGATGAAATTATTAACACTAAACATTTATTTGGAATCATGATTAATATATTCTTATAATCTAAATGTACTTTTATTGATATCAGCATATCGTGATTTGCTTATTAAAATATATTTTCACTGTCTTTTTATGCCTGTGATGTTCCAATTGAACGCAAAAGCCTCCATTCTCTCTTTTAAACCTTCCAAGGCAACCATCTGACAATCCTTGACCGTCATACACATTACTAATTAGGAATTTACAATAATATGTCAAAATTTCAGACGAACATAGAGCACATTTATCTAAAAAACATTTACAATTCAAGTTTTGAAAGCTAAGGTGTTAAGTGATTAGTAAAATCAGTGTATGCCCTATACACAGGCAGTGATGATTTATATGCCAAGTATAAAATAAAATTACATATACTCCCGCCTGCATTTCTAAAGGGATGGGCAGAGGTGTTAGATGACACTAATGATTTTGCCCGCAGTTTGTGGAACAGAAAACCTCACACTAAGGTTATGAACCCGGGTATCTTTACTGTTATGGAATAAGCCATAATTAATGACTGTAATACTTTACATTTCAAATCACTATGAAAGAAAACCCAGATGTATTTACACTTTGCAATTATTTCCACCCCTAGGATTATTTTCCTAAACACTTAAAACCTGAACTTTTAAACATTTACCTTGTCAAGTAACTAAAACATTGTGTGCATCAAAGGATAAGCATATCCAACAAAGTTACACATTGCCTTCGAAACACTAATAAAGCTTGCATTTTTACGTCCTAGTTTAGAGTATATAAAATTTTAAATACACCAATAGTGTAATAGATATGAGTATGGTTATTTATAACCTTTTTTATTGAGCTAAAGTCAACTTTATGTAAAGTGGTGCAACTATTTGGTTGGTCGAAAATAATCATAATGCAATTTTGTAGTTTTGTAGTTATACATAATGTTATGTAATAGCAATTGCATGAACTGAATCCCTAGTAATTTATAATGATTTCTACGCATGTTAAAATATAATGACTTATGATATGAAGTACTCTTTCTAGAAAAGGTTTAACCCATAAAAGGTTTCTTTATGAGTTCCTACCCGTACAGAGTCCAAAGGAATTTTTCAACTTTTTTTTCTACAATGGTCGTCCATTCTGTGCTTATTTTTAAAGCTTGAATGTTACTGAGATTCATATATCCTCTACAAACTTAATTAAATCATTTTAAAATTTTTAATATACCACGTCATGTGTCAGACTACACGTTTGACTATTTAAGTACAAATGTAAAAAATAACATTTTATGTTTTTGTATACCTCCATACAATGTTTTACGATGCCGAATCACACACTATTCAAAGAGCGCGTTTGTTTTAGTCTTTGAAAGTCACCAGTTCGTGTATTAATATGAACTAGTTATACGAATATAATTAATAATACTTTTAAGTACGAACTTAAAAAAACGTACACAAATAGTTGCATCAGTTTACGTCATATCGAAAAAATAAGTTTTTCCGTGTATATGTTATACAGGTTGACATTTATGGGCGTGATTGGCCAAGTGCGAAACTTTGAGGAATAGCGAATATTATTCAAATGAGTCACGAGCTCGATTTTGATACAAAGTGGAAATACGTGCTTGGATTTCTGAAAAATTAAAATTCCTAGCGAGGAATCGAACACCATGTTAAAAAAAAACATGCTGTATTATTTCATTTATGTCCTTGCTAGCAGCATTAAATAACGGTGTAACAAAACAGCATGCGTTTTTTCCAAAACCATTTGATTCTATTTCTCGCTAGAAATAGTTTTTAAAATTAGATACGCTGTTGTAGTCTCGATCAAAATCTGACATTGAGTATTCTTCGACGTTTTGTGTTCCTCAAAGCTTCTGATGTAGTCGTCCAGGGCTTCCATTGAGGTGGTCAAGGTATACCGGGTATATCAAGATTGCGACCGAAAACGAAGCCAGGTGGTAGTATTAGTGACTTCAGACACAAAAAATCGTCAATTCATTTTTTGGAATTTTTTACTTATCGTCGTATTTGGATGATTAATACATAGTTAATCCTTAAAATAATGATGTACACCTTTTTATTTTTAAGGATGCAATGGTACGAAAGGGTTTAAATTCCTTTTTTCGCAAAATCTAGGAATTTAGCACGCAAACACGATGATATTTGAAAAATTGCAAAAAAAATATCTATCGCTTATTTTGCGAAATTTTTTGTTGCATTGTGTGTTTAACCACTAAAACTACCACCTGGCTTCGTTTTCGGTCGCGGTCTTGATATACCCGGTATTAGAGACATGCAGTGCATTAGAGCAGGTGCACGAGCAGCATGCCGGCGGCGGCGCCCAGCGTGAGCCCCACGCTCAGCATGGTGGCGATCACCGACGACGCCTTCTCGCGCTCGTGCAGCTCCACCGCCCTGCAGCATATTACATTATACACCGTTATTTTCATAAGAGTATTCTAATTTTAACAGGAAGTTCGGAATCATGAATATAGTCCATTAGTTTTTTTTTTTTCAAAATATTCCATAATCATTAGCCTCACAAAACAAAATACCAGCTTATTCATAGTAAGTTTATGAACCTATATGCAACACTGATATGACGTAAAAATGTTTTTCCATACAAGAATAACCTTTTGACTGCAAGACGTATGGAGCAGCTGTTTTTTTTTTCATGTCCTAAGGAAACCTACAAATAATAATAATGTACATCATTTGTTAAACAAAGTCACTTTGAGGTGCATTAGCTCATTACAATAGATCGTGCAAGGAGATAAGCGAATGAGTAAGGGCCACGAGATCGCGCCGCGACCCAATAGCGATGCACTAACTGGGTTATCGCTATTTGTTTCCTACTTATTTGCATTTCTAAATTGTACTATTGCAATGTTTGTGTTCTAGCTGTTTCCGAGAGTTTGATATTGATTATTGGTAAGTTTTACACAGCGTGCATGGCCAAGAACCGCGCCACAGTGTTTAGACCAATCGTTAAAATATATTCCTGGAAAAATACGTGACTTTTCCAATCCCAAACTCCTATACAAATGGAATCGATACCATAAACATTGGCCTGAGGGAATCTAATTTCATCCTATATTTTTCATTTTTATACCGGGTATATCAAGACTGCGACCGAAAACGAAGCCAGGTGGTAGTTTTAGTGGTTACAAACACGATGCAAATAAAAATTTCGCCAAAACAGTGTCAGATATTTTTTTAGAATTTTTTGAAAATCGTCATATTTGGGTGGTAATACCTAGTTTTTGCGAAAATACTAATTTAAACCCTTACATACCATTGCGTGTTTAAAAATAAGGAGGTGTACATCATTATTTTAGGAAAACTATGTATATATCACCCAAATACGATGATAAGTAAAAAATTACAAAAAAAAAGTAGACGATTTTTTTTTGCGAAATTTTTACTTTCTTTGTGTCTGAAGTCACCAATACTACCACCTGGCTTCGTTTTCGGTCGCGGTCTTGATATACCCTGTATATCCTATGTTATATTTAATCACTATATAACATGATATATAAAATAAAGAGTATTAATAAATAAAACAATTGGTGAATGAAACTGACCTGGTAGAGTTGATCATGACGATATTGGTGAGGTATCCGTTGGTGAAGGAGAACACGATCATAATGATGATGTACTCCCAGTCCCACAGGAACACCACGGGGAGGTGCTTGCGAGGCTGCGCGTTACACAACATGAGCATGGGCACGCCGACTATACGCAGGATACTCGCGCCAGCTATTATCCATTGATTGTCGGGCTGAAATAAATTTTTGTGGCTTAATTTACAAGGTCAGCAACGCGCCAACGGCATCTCTGGTGTTGACGTCCATAGATTACGGTTACTGCTTACATCATGCGGGCCGTAAGCTTGTTTGCCATCTCCGTGGTATGAAAAATATGTAAACCTTTTAATCATCGCATAGGCATATAACACTTAAACGCGATTTACACGGGGAGAGTTTCTCGCATCGAGAATCGTATGCGATTATCGCATAACAGAACCGCCATAGATTATTGTGTTCTGACAAACGTTTACACGATGCAACTATTTTATATCCTTACGATAATCGCATCTTCGAGGCGAGAAACACTCCTCGTGTTAATGGGGCTTTATGACAAGTACAAAAACAGAAACTTGATAGTGGCAGGATATTCGTATTCGCCCTGATACCGTACGCAGCGGATAAAGACCCGTAATAAAAGCATTAATCATTTCGGGTTCACCTGTGTATATCCGGATACAATTAGACCAGCATATTTGTGTTGAGAAAGCCAATCTGGACCGCACTGCACTTACCATCAGGTACGTAGTCACTTTTATGTACCAGTATAAAACAAAAAAGCATAGTAATTTGTTACATATTTAAAGATGTCCCTATGAATGTGAATGGCAAAGTTTTATCTTAGTATTGTAATTTGTGGCATTCATTATTCTCTGCCTTCCCTAAGAGGATAAAGCGAGATTGTATATGAATACCGTAACACTAACAAATATCCGTCAGCAGACATCAGCGAACGACGTTGCGTGAAATAGCAAAATAACAAAAAATACGCATAAAGAAAATATTGTTCACATTTTATTGTTTTCCTTGTATAAAGGAAGAGATTTTTTTTTATTTAGTTTGAAAAGGGATTCCTTACAGTGCGGTACGGTAAACTTTGTATAAACGGAGAGAAACACAATTAAAACCATACAAAATTTACTTACCCGTAAAAGAAATCCAGCGACTAGGCGACCCGAGTAGTCTCCGCAGTTAAATATCAAATAATTCACCACGGGAACAAAGAATATGTCTGAAAATTAATTTTACCAATATATTCTGTATCCATAATATATTTAATTTTAGCGTTATAGACAACGATTGAATCTATACCTAGGTCAAAACAAAGTCGCTTCTCGCTGTCCTTATGAATGGTTAAATCTATTAAACTACGCAACGGATTCGATTGCAGTTTTCACTAATAGATAATATAGTCTATTTGTTGCGTAGTTTAATAGAGTGATTGCAAGGGTAGGTTCATAAGTATAGTTTTTTTATTGCACTTGTCCGGCAAACGAGCACGCGGGCGAAGCTGGGATCGAGCCGCTAGTTAATTATTATGATGTGCCAAATTAATATAACCTGTGGATGGCATTGGAGCCCCTATCTACTCCTTCAAGACCTGAGCATATAGATTTCTATGTAGAGAAGAAATCCATTTGTTTCTTTGGAATATTGCAATTCTAATTTTCTATGTTATCTTATTCCTATTTGAGCTCAACGCAAGACAAGATATTTTACGATTGTTGCAAAGAAAGTTACTTATTGTTGTACGTCTGGACATTACGATTTACGACCGCCTGCCTGATGTTAAGAATACAAAGTTTACAGTACTGAATAAAAAATGTTTATCAAATTGAAAACCACAAGTCCTGTATTCTCTCAAGTTAGTTATAACTAATTATAATTATATAATTAAACATTGTTAGGAGTTTGCAACAGTTTGCCATATCACAACTAAAATCAAACAATAGGAATATTGTGCACATTACGATCGGCCTTGTTTGTGATAATAATTTAGATTATCATTTATAATTAGCTGATGACAAGTATTACCGTTGTCTGAAGCTATATACGAGTAATAGTCATCAGAATTCCGTTAGATAAAGGTATCTTGATAAAGGTATTTCTCTATAGAAAATTTCAAATGTGTAAGCATAAATAACAGACTAGTGTGAAGTTTTTTTCAAATAAATTTTTGTGTTACCTATAGTTTTGAATATGCTGGAGTGATAAAGTGCACTACGTATTAAATAACATTAGTAATGACATTAATTATATTACTTAAAGATACATATTTTTAAAATGAACAGCGAATAATATATTGTTAATAATATACTGCTCCCATAAAACCATTCATATTTTCAAAACATTATATACTTACAGCCTAACTTTAAACACTTGTAAATTGACACTCAACGCGTAACCACTGAAGCGGCGTCTTCGTAACATTGTTTTTTACAATCCCTTTGATTAGTAAATGGATACTGGGTTTAGTCTTTACCTGTATAGAAAGTCTATGTATTGCTATCCTGAATCGATAATTATAGATCGGCGACACATTTGGTATTCGTTTGGTATTAAAGATATTCATGGGCGGTAATATTAACCATTCCACGAATCGTAAGCTGTGTCTGTGATAGAAAGAATAAGGATATATTATCATAGATTATGGAGAATACTCACTGTTCCAATCAGTGCCCGTAGTAACAGGATGCGATTCGACCAGCACCGTGACAGCAGGATACACAGCCATGCTTATAGCGAACACTGCGAAGATACTGAACGCGTACACCCATATCTTCTTCAGTATAGAGATCATCGACACCTCCCTATGCCGGTTAGCCGCCATGCCTCCCGACCCCCGCAGTATGTGATACGTGAAGAAGTCGATCTTGTACAGGGTGACGTAGGAGATGAGGGACAAGATGACCATGACGTCAGCGATGACGAAGTAGATGAGCGCCGTGTGGAGGGGAGATATCTTGAAGGCTAGAGATATGATCTGAGCTACGGCTGCAATGATCCCGCCTAAAGATTGTCCGCTAACGACTGCCGCCATGTACTCCTTGGAGAAGCGGCTGGCGATGCCGACGAGACCGCCGATAAATACGGCGCTGGCGGCTGAAACAAAACACGGTGTAAATTTCTAAATCCTACAAGAATTCTTCTACTGAACATAGACCTCCAAATATTTTTGTTTTATAAGAAAGATAATCCAGCCAATTTACTTCCCACTAAGGGCACGGACCTCTCCTGCAATGGAGAGTTCAATTAAGAGGGGTTAATAGTCCACCACACTGGCCAAGTACTGGATGGCAGACTTCACTTACCATAGACATTCTTGAAAATTTCTATGGTACGCTGGATTCCTCACGACGTTTTCCTTCATCGTTATAGAGCCTGGTAATTGACTCGCAATAAGGTGTGTATTGATTCAGAAAAGTCATAGGTGTTCCCTGGAATTTGAACCCGCGACCACCGTCTCGGCAGCGGCGTCCTTTCCGTTATCAGCAGGCCTTCCAACATTATTATTCAAATTAATTTACTAATGAAATAAATATCTGCCTCTATAAAAATGTGATACGTAGAACATATTGAAAATATAATAAATCCGCTTAAGCGATGGTTGTCTTGCTACCTGCGTGTTGTATTTTGTGCAAAACATGCGCACGGTCAGGGATCGGGTGACATTTTTTGTGACCGCAGCTGTGAACTTGAAACCACCGCGTGCGTAACTCACAAAGGGGGCTGGCCGGTAAATTACTTTGCATCCGGCGTTTTTTTGGCACTAGTTACGACATTGAAAAAATTCACAGTTCGGTAATGCACAGACTGTTTATGCGAAGCCTGGTGCTATAGACCTTAAAAAGGGTTTTAACGCTATTCCACATTATAGTCCTAAATACGCAAGTCTGCGTTCCCAATGATTTTTTCCAAGAAACGTAAACGGTAACTTGACTCAAAACTCCTGTTTTTGGGTTAGTCCCACTTAACGTGAAATGTGGAACGAAGTTTGTTATCTAGCCACTTCACATAATTGGCCTGTCAACACACTAGATCTATGTGTCGCTATGAACCGAACACGTGTCGCGATCAACAACTCTAAAACTTGTTTGCACGTTCCCAAGTTAACATCATTAACTCGGAGTTAAATACTACCGCAGCTTAGGATTAAATTGTGATAAACCTGTTTTTTTTTTTAATATTTAGGCCACCGATTTAAGAGGGTTAGGTTGCTAAAAATTCGGTTATTGTAATAAAGTTGAAAACAAACAAAAAAATCAGGATCTGCTGTAAATGTTTCCATGGTGTAACGAGTTTAGTTAAATATTGAAATGATCTAATAATTTTATTTTATGACTATAACAAACAAGATATTGAATATTTATGAATTCGGTCGAACTTCGATGTTAGAAGGGTCGCAGAGCGGTCAGATTATAATAATTCACAAAAAGACTTATAGAAGATTTCGACTCCAACTTCTTTAAAAACAACTTATTACGACAGACTAAGACTTATAGACTGCCTCGGTGGCGTAGTTGTATTACGGTACGGTTACAAAGCTGAGGTCTCGGGTTCGAGTCCCGGGTCGGGCAAAGTGATATTGGATTTTTCTATTCATTATCAGTCCGGAGTCAGGAATTTGTGCCCGATATGGCGATAGGCTCGCCCCCTATCACATCGTGGGACGGAACATACAAGGCGAAATGTGGGTGTCCTAGTGGCACCTCTGCCTACCCCTTCGGGGATAAAGGCGTGAGTTTATGTATGTATGTATGTATTACGACACTTTCATATCATAGAAGTAATTAAGTGGCGCAAGAGTCAAGACACAAAAAGATAATCCTGCGTTTTAGATCGATCGGGAAGTAAAATATATTATACAATGTGATGTTGTTTAAAAGAGATATCATGTAATTTATGTAAAAGTTACTTTTTAGTAGCGCAAGGTACAATGAGAGCAAAATTTTAGTTTACAATAGCATTTATTTATACAACCCGACTACAAGTACAAGTGTGCCTAGGGCATCACCGGGTCAGAGTGCTCACGTTATGCACTGATTGATGATAACACTGCACGTGACTAATAAATTAGCATAAACACTGTAATGTTTGAACTTTGTTATTAGGGCTACTCATTTTATGTATTAATCCCATTATAATAAGCGATATTCTAGTTGGCAGCAGACCGGGACTCACAAACACGAGGCAGTAGGTTTGAGCCCAAAAAAAAACATTGTCAGGAAACTAGCATGTTTGAAAGACAAGACCCGCTTAAGATCAGTGTGGTAGACTAATGCCGGAGCAGCAATGAAGTATAAATGTAGGTTTAGCATTGCTTTTACTAAAGTAGCTAGCTATATGTTACTCATATTTTTTGGATTTTTTGTAAAATATTGTGTATGTATGTATACTATTGTTTATTGTATGTATAATTGTATATATAATATATTTTTAAGTATGAATATTTGTTTTTTAATAATGTACCATTTTTTTGTTTCCATCTTATGTAAAATAAATCTGCTTTGCTCCCTGCTTCACCCAAAGGTAGACTGTAGTAGAATGCCTCTGACAATTAGACCGCCTGTATACATTTTAGTACATAAAAGATTTATTTTTTTCAATCTAGCGTGCCAAGTTACTTGACACCTGTTTTAGTGCCGACGGACAGCGCAATTATTGACCAAAGACGATTATCTCCCGCCGTTCAATGAAATTATGGCAGGCTCCGAATATCCTAATGCATCACTAAACTGCTCTACAGCTGTAAAACATAGGGAACAATTATGGATAGAAAAATAGTACATGTCGATACAGATAGTAAGTAGTACAAAGAGACAAGAGATGTTAAAAAATTTTGAGGATTTTGTACTCCTCGACTTTATTAGCAAATATTTTTTATCACGAGTATTAATACTCCGCTGCAGCAAGTAGCGCTGTATTATCGAATCACAGTTACAAACTTTTCTAACTTAATTTAAGTTGATTAACTTAAATTTCATGATTGACAGGTGTTAAACCTGAGTCATTGTAGATAACGAACGCTTCTTTACCATTGCGTCATTTTAATCTGTTTTAAATTTGTGCCTACTGAATGGTAAGTGCAGTATCGTCCTTATTCCGAAAGGGCAAAACGTGTCGCAAAGGTACTCTAAGGGTACCTGCATATTAGCTGTGAAGTAATCTGGCACACCCCTCGGAGACAAATAATAACGCGCGGACATGGCCATTGGGGGTTTTCATCGGTATGCTGAGTTAGAAAATTTTGTTTTAAGAATACAACCCGGCAGTAATATCTGCGTGGTGTGCCGTAACCCTACGCCCTGTGATGAAAGGCAAGTGACACCGACATAATCTTTCCGCTCTCTTTTCCAGGATTAGGAACGACATACTTGAATTTACCGACAATTGACAGAAGTCAGTATATTTGAACTATAGTACAAAACTGGTTGGAAGAACCTAACTCCATCATTCCGCATTGCAGCACCATGAACTGAAGACTTCGTACACCCTCGCAACTTGCAGGAAGGCCGCGCACGCGTATTACGTCAAGCGTGATATATTGCATAGGAGGTTTGCGCATTAATTATCATATCTTTAAAAGGCAATGGCTTCAAGTAGATGGCAAGTAAGTTGTTGACGATCGATAAATTACGAAAAAAATACCAGCTTTTTATGACTTCAAAGTACAAATACTCTATACCATTGAAAAACAGGTTGTTTTGTGGATGTATAGAGGGATGGAACTTTGTACGAAAACGAAAAAAAAATGCGAATACGACGGTGATTTTAAAACCGCATTTTAAACGAACGAGCGGATTCAGGACAAACATTGACCACGCGCAAATTTAAGTGTCCTCTCAGGATGTGAACAGGTTATAAGATATCACAGACCGTTCCCAAATGTACGTGGTGGAAATTGGGAGACAGCAGTGTGCCTGTGTTCATAAATACGCCTTCCTGTAGAAGACAATGATGATCAAAGTAGAACCGTTGGTCGATATTCAAAACACAGACAAAAAGTAAACACGAATGTGCCTGACGAATACTTAAAGCAAGTAAATAAATACGCCGAACATACAAATATAGACTGAACCGAATGATTGTGATTTGTGGGTCACTCAAATATTTAACCCGATGCATCCTAGCGGGGCGATTCTAAACTAAGCCCGATGTAAACTACGCTGAAAAGACTATCACATAAATAATATTTAAATCATACCAGATGACTATACACAAGATTCTAACACCAATACATGTTTAGTATATGCCACTCCAATCTGAAGGAAATTTTCCCGAGATCACGTTTTTGATACCACATCGGCAAAGTAAACCCAACTGTAAATAAGGGCCAGTGCAGCTTCGTCTAGGTAAACTATCACTACAGGAGACACAAGATAATATATCAACAGTCAACACTTGAACACTTACTTTTTAAAAGTGACCAAGAATTTAATAAATTTTCACTCACCAGTCATGATGACCACAGTGACCATTGTGACAATGAAGAATCCATTTTGCCAGTCATCGGTGTCTACCTGCACCAGCGACGTGGTCACCAGAAACGAGATGGTCACCACGATAAGTGATCCTTGGAGTCTGCTTTTTACTGATACTCTGCGGACAAAAGTTCATTTTTTAATATATTTTTTCCGACTACAACATCAATTACGTACATTCAACTAGAGGTAATAGTGTTGCTTCTCAATATACAGATTAAATAAAATCATAAAGCGGACTGCATGCAATAATTAGTAAGTGCAATGCCGCCAAGTCGATATCGATTGTCAATATATATTTTCTCTTGTTACTAGACTCAATTATCCTGACTTACATTACTGCTTCTTCAGGCACATAAGGATCTAGGATTATTGGCAGGCGGGAACGCGTCAGCAGGAAAACTGTTTCAAAACTTAATGGTGCGGGAACATAGGAATTTGCGAATTGGCAGTTCGGGCCGAGGTGTTCGTAACCTCTAAGCTGTGGCTTGGTATACCAGCACGCGTGGTTTCATATAGATTGAGATTCGTTGCTTGGTTGTTAATTATAATTCATCAACATCGAAAAAGTGGACGATGGGGCAACTTTTCCCATAAGTTGAGGCGAGTTAAAGTCAAAAGATATCTTATTTATTCTAAAATAAACATAAATATAAATGATCACTATTGATTAATATTTAAATCGAATTTTAGCATTATAGTTTTACAATTTCTCCACATAATTTGGCTATTTACATTATGAAACATCGCCAGTTTCAAAGTAAAAAGTAAGTAAACGAGGGCTGCGTGGGTTCTTTGGTAAGTGGAATTCTTGATAACGTTACTAAAGGAATGCGTAAAAATGTCAACAAAGAGACAAAGGACGGGATAAGGGAAACAACAGACACATTCCTTTATATGTCGCTGTAAATACAACAAACAAACAAGGGAAATAAGTCGTGGAATAAATTTTGCTCCTTTTTATCGACATAGTAATATTTGGTTCACTAATAAAATTCGATTTATTTTTCAATGGAGTGTAGTGTAACAGATTTAGATACAGTCTATTAGTGAAGTTACTGATTTAAGTAAAGGTACTAAAGGAGAGATAAAACCACAACAATGAAAGAAACAACGCAGAAATAGCTCATGAGAATCATAGCAAATTTTACACAGTTCATGGAAATAAAGACGATGAACATTACGATTCATAGTGCTTGTTCACGTTAACTCGCCGGCGCGGGCGCGGGCGTGGTCACGAAATATCAAACATATTATTATGACAAGTAGTACAATCTAATAAACTGGGTGTCAGTTTTTTCAACATAGTCTATACTTACAGATGTCCATACAGGGAGTTGAGGATGAGGAATATCAAGTTGGGTATGGCGGTGGCCACGTTCAGGTAAGACGTGAACTCCGCTTGGAACTGGGTCTTGCGAACCACCATCGTCAGGTTGTTCGGCGTCACATCACGGAACTTGTACATCCAGTACTGAAACAAACAAATGCTATTAAAATCTTAAAATATTGACGACTTGACATACTGGAATCGTGGTCTCGGTTAGTGGAATATATCAAGTTTTAAGCCACAAGTTCCACCGTAATATAGTTAAGATTTTTATAATTTTAGAGGAGGAAAACTGGTTTAGCGTAAACTAAAGTCATATTTTTTTTCTTTTCATATTGGATATTTGTTTATAATAAAAATGAATAAAACAATATAATGACATGATTGCTCTATGTTTTATCACTCCATCATCATAAAATTACCATAATTCGAAGATCAATATCATGTTATTGGATGGACCAATATTTTGAACTAAAACAGAATACATTAAGTGCACAACTCATCAAGACTTAAGTATCAAAAAGTATATAATTATATATGTATATACTAGGTACGTATGTTTTATATTAGGTACAAGTAAATATTATTACTATAGGTGCTTGCATATTTTGTATCGTTAAACATTTCCTCTGAAGGTCCCATATAGGTATTAATTTCCCAGTGTCAAACCAGGAAATTAATTTCACGTCCCATAGGAAGGAGACAGGTGACAGGAGATTGAAATGTAGATATGTTGTATGTATTATAGGCGTCGATATATCAATCTTTCCGAGCAACGCTTATGCCTCCTACACACTATGCCGGAGTGATGCTCTGCAGTCTGCGGCAAATGCCGGCGGCCTGGTGTTGCTGCCGGCATACCCGCGCGGCACAAACCCATCGGCTGTGTCGCCGGCATAATGTGTAGGCGTATTTTACAGTGTGTCGCAGTACTGTTTGCCATAATTTATTCGTAAATATGATATTTACCTGGTATTTTTTACATTCATAATTATAGGTATATACCTATTTTACAAATTAAAATATTGGTAAAACAAAAAAAAATCACGTATTTTGATAAGCAAAAAGGTTAAACCGGACTTGTTTCGAGTTCTTTTCAAAAAAGCAAAGCACCAACCTAACATGGTAAATAATATAAACTGAACTCTACTAATCAAATAAATATATATATGAAAAAATGGTCATCATACAAATAAGTTTAATAACAAAATGCTAATGATATCAATATTTTATCTTTATAGCTCTTTCTTATTTTTATTTAGATCATGGTCGATTAACATGTTTTTAGCAAAAAAAATTGCTAAGGTTTGTGACAATCTCAGTCGAATGATATTATGCTAAGCGATCATCGCCGTCCTTCTAGACGTTTTAGAGGACACCCAGGAAATCGTACGCTAGTTATCAGGACTTAAGGATGCATAATATGCCGGAAGAACTATACCTACACTGAATATTGAGAAATTTGTTCCATTATGTACATGTATCTATTCTGCGATTTGCAGTGTGATTAAATTAATATAGTTTCAATCAGTAACAGCCTCGTTGGGTACGTGAGTTATTTGATACGGTATTATAGACTTAGGATATTATAGTTTATTTGTTTTATTTTTTACCAGTTGCGTTTGTGTCAGATGCAATAAAATTTGCTGAAGCATTAAAAAAAAGAAACGGCTGTCTGCTAGCGAATGGCGATTTAATTACGAGAGTACGGCGAGGAGCGCTAATCGTGTTACAACCGGGACTCTTGCAATTTAAATCATTTATTACCCAAGACATTGAAAAGTGCGCACCATTTATTAATTCAATGAAATAATCTGGTTTCTTTTTTATACAATTGTGAATGACGACGGTTATATTTTATTCGTCTTAAAAAAATTTGCCGACACTCGAGTAGCGAAGGTAATACTCATTAGTCATTACTGTACCTACACCAATTCAATCGTATTTGTCCCTCTAAGAATAACAGGTAAAAATGGCGCAGTTTTGTTAGCAAGTAATTAACCGGCTTTAGTTTTTATGACTAGTAAAAACAAATAAGTGATTGAGCCTCGCTGTAGAGCCTTTAGGTTGTTAAAACTATGGCATGAATTACAACTTGTTCTATGTGCATTAAAATTTTCGCATTATTTAATCCAACACCATTGTTTTTTTTCGACTGAATGACAGTGTCGAGTAATAAAATGTCTCTCCGCTAAAAATATTAATAAACTACACGTCACTTAGCATCAATATAGATGTTTTGACACGTGTAGCGTATATAAAATTTCTTCTCATTACCATCATCGATATCAATGTTACACTAGATAAGACATTCAGTACAAAAATGTATCCCACCAACTTGCGGTGCATGCACCGCACATGAATCAGTTTGCTTCGTGACAGTGACAGTGCAGTACGCCTTATCGCATACGTTTAAAAGTAATAGATGAATGTTTCGCCGTCAAACCGAAAGCAAATCGTCTGAAGTTACAATATTTAAATAAAATACCAGGTAAGTGATGAAATATTGCGGTGTGCTTTTAAAATACGGGGGCACTTTATTTCCTTGACGTGTCTCGTCTATCGGTCGAATATAAGTCAATGATTACCATTTTATCCTAATACTTCACTCCCGTCTTCGATATGTGAATATATTTTTTTATTTACACTAGATCAACACGATAAACATTCGTAGAAAATAAGTGCAAAACTTTATATAATACTGGCTTCTGCCCGCAAACTTCGTCTGCGTGATTTACTTTATTTGAAATTAACTTTATTTGGGACTCCTCATCCCTTCCCGTCCCGTCCTGTTATATCCCGCCCGTCCAGTCTCATTCTCACTCAAGGAATGTAATCCAGTCCCATACCATCCTTTTAAGTATGAAAAAGTAACAAATATATCGGAATTCCTTCCTTGTCCCACGGGAACACTAATTTTATCGGGATAAAAGTAGCCTAAGTGTTAATCCAAGGTGTCAGCTACCTAAATACCAAATTTCATCGAAATCCGTTAAGCCGTTTCTGAGTTCATCACAGATAAACAGACAGATAAAAATTCTTAAAATCATTGTTTTGGGTTCTATTACGTTAATAGAGACATGAACAGACATCGATCGGTTACAAATTTATTATATGTATAGAATTTTTTGACAAACAATTTTTTTATTTTTCGTAAATATAATTATTTTTTTCATAAAACGTTTCCTATGTTACTTTTAATACCTCCAAGAATATGTGTACAAAGTTTCATGATGATCGGTTGAGTAGTTTTCGCGTGAAAGCGTAACAAACAAACTTACATACACATTTATAATATTAATAGGGATAGGGAAATATGACATATATATGTAAGTATTTCAATTTTAAATTGGAAGTTACGCATAAAAATAAACATCGCTATTCTCCGGATTTCACAAAAAAAAACGGGCTGTTCTGAATACTGGGCAGCCTACAACTCTTCTGGGATATGGGTAAAGAAAAACATTGTGAGGAAATCTTCACAGCTCCAAGTTCCGTGCAAGAAATTCGAAGTTATGTAAAGTCTACCAACCATATTACGCCAGCGTGGCAGACCAAAATGGCAGACTCTCGAAAGGGTTGATATGAGGCAGGCAGTTGGTCGTAAAGTTATAAGCCATAGCATTCTGCAAAATTAGTAAATAAGTTATGTTGCGCGGACGCCATGTAGATGTAGGACAAGGGCAGGCAGAAAAAGAACCCTTCTGGAGTATTCAACTCAATCTATCTGTTAATGCTAATTTCAATCTGTTAAGTAGCTTTGAAGAGAGGCTGAACATGCTAATAAAATTAAAATAGTTACAAGTACACACAGATACTCTAACTAAATTTATATGTACATCATTAAATAATTGTATTTAAATTGCTAATGTGCTCAATTGGCACATTAGCAATTAATATAGTTTGATTTGAAAACTCATTTATGTTTTACACAAATAACATAACTTTGCTTTAAATACTTGTTTATACAAATTTATATGGGTATGAAATTATGTCATTCACAAACTAAACATAGTTTGATAATAAATGTAGAGATCAATAAAATAACTGCTAATTGCACTATTGTCTGTGCAGGATAAATAAATCCATGTTATTTGTTGCCACATTGTAAATAATGTATACTTTGTTAAAAAAAATCACTATATCTGTAATCTATATCAAATTGTGCTGTTTATGATGACAAAAACAAGCAGATATGTTGCAGGCATCAGCTGTTTTTTAATAAGAAGCGTCATTTACCTAGTAAGCCTGACACAGCATGTTTAAAATCTTTCAACATATCACTTGAATAATATGTTTTCCCAAATAACATCACTGTGGATATAGAGTGCTAATCGGTGGCGTAGTTGTATTACGGTACGGTTACAAAGCTGAGGTCTCGGGTTCGAGTCCCGGGTCGGGCAAAGTGATATTGGATTTTTCTATTCATTATCAGTACGCATATAGTACCTCAATGTCATATATTAGTCATTTATTGATACCTTACACTGCACTTAACTATTTTATACCAGTTAACTAAAGATATTTCTAATATATATATGAAGTATCATGTCTTAGTAGTAAGTTTTTAAATTAATTTAAATAAATATTTTACGTTTTGAAATATTTTATGTTTTGTCATTCCTCTCAACATATTAATATGTATATTGTCTGGACAGCAATACTTTTGCTATTTATCATAACATAGACTCATTTAAAATGCTTGTATAAAATACAACAAATTAGAAACATGTTAATCATTATATTAAAATGTCAACAGAGAATGAGTCATCACCACAAACTGTAATGTTACTGTTGTTTTTCAATTGTGAGTCAAGGCTAGTTTCTTTCTAACAAATGTATCTTGCACCAAACTAAGTCAATTTTTTAAACATTTTACACAGCAAGTAAATGCTTATTCGATAATAACTGCCCCTTTCAAGGTTGAGAATTTATTGAATCATTTCATGGCTGTTTTCATACAAACATTAATGATTAATGAAATTGCAAATGCTTATACATTTTATTTTTGCATAAACCCATTTTTTTAAAGTTACAAGTAAAATCTTGACTCCTAATTAAGGTGAAAGTTTTGTATCTAGGATATCAGAAACTATATGGCTTTTCAGTCTTATAATTAAATAATTGAGTACCAAACCAAATTGTTGAATCTGTTATGTACATCATATTAAATGGATATTTTAATTTTACAAATACAATAATTTACAATGTATGGCTATCTACAGATCTTATAATATACTTTTATTATAACATGTGCCTATTTATTATTTATTTGGTCATTCAAACAGTAAGGGATTGCCTTTTTTTACTTATAAATGATGCATGTGCTAAAGAGACTGCTTCTTCGTCCCAAGAGAAATATATCTTTATTTTAGTTTGCATTGGATTTAGCGTGGGATTTTTTAGGACCTTTGTCGCCAGGCCGCGGATAAATCGATCTAAAGAAATACGAACATGAAGAAAATAAATATGAAGTAATACTCACATCATTAGCAGTAATCAAGAAATTCCAAGGGACAAGCGAAGTTACTCCAAAAAGGTAGAATAGTATGTAAACTATACAATATTTGTCTCGAGGCTGTTCCGATGTATCCAATACTTTAGTCGAGCACGAATCCGTCACCAATTCCCGTTCTTCTGAATCGTCAATAACTTCTTCTTCATTTTCAATACTATCCAAGCAGGCTTCATTATTTATAGATCCCGTTGCATCCATTGTTATAGCTATGTGGTCTATTTCATAGAAAAATTAATCGCAAAACAAAAAATATTTGTTAACACTGTTAACTATGTTTGTGAAGAACACTAGGTCACACTTTTGTACTAAATTCTTATACTAATATATTTTTTTGCAAAAATGCCCGTATCCCGTATTGTTTTTGTAGAAAAAATCGTATTCTTTATTTTTATTACGTAGCCGAGGCGATGTGGAGGCGATCAACAACTGCCCAGCAGCTGTTGCAGTCCACCACAGACTAAAATTTGTCTCAGATCTGTCAATATTTGACACAGGAGCTCGAAAAATCAAAGTATAAAAATAGCAACATTGAATATAGTCATTTGTCAATAGACACTAGTCTTATTCAAAAAATTTAATTAAAATGTTAACATGTAATTAATTGTGGTGGTGATAACACTTTCTAATAGGCACACACGATTGATGACTTTCCGTCAAAATATAGCAATATAATGTAGCGTTATAATGATTTTAGCTAGCAGAATCTAAATTATAAATTTTAAAGCGAAAGATAAAATTGTTTCTTGTGTTGTAAAACTTGTATTTGTTCCAAAAAGAATATTTTGTTTCTATTATTTTTACATTATAAATTAATCAGGAAACCGGAACTGCAAGATTTTAATTACATGCAACACTAATAATAAGTGAGCGAAATTTAAAATTACTATTTTTAAAATTACTAGTCTATTCTTTGATATTACGAAATTGAACGAATAGCGCTGAACCGGAGTTCATGATTTTTCTTGTTTATTCCATAAAATGCGATTCTACACTGATTCCTACTAATTGGCGGGAAATAAAGGTAGCCCTGGCACCACAATCTTTTTCTCCGTTCTTGAACCTCAGAGACTTATAGTAATTAATGTCTATTAGCTCCAGCACTGTACTGTATTTTACTGTATCAGCCCATATACGTCTCACTGCAGGGCACGGGCCTCCTCTAAATCGAGAGTATGATTGAGAGGGGTTAAGCCATACAGTTCATCATGCTGGCCTAGTCCGGGTTGGAGGATTTTATAAGTCATAGAAATTAGTACTATTGAAGCTAAAATAGACCATTTTTCCAAATTAACGAGAATGACATGCAATTTATTTATCACAGTGCGTTTTTGGTTGTTATCGTATATGAAGTTTGGATCGAGAAAATAATTTATAACAAAAGGAACAATAATCAATGATCGGATAGAGCGATCAGCAAAGTCTTGAGAGTATAGAACTTGGGATTTGAATTTCATCATTTCACCTTAAGGAAGAGGCAAATTGCATGCAGAAACGCTGTAGTGCATCTAAATCTGGTCACGTTTTAAATCTATTTTGCAATAAAACACATTACAATAAGAATATCTGTGATTTTTATTTTCCTATTAGTCTTGTATTATCTACTACACTACCTGCGTTTCCTATTTGTTTGTACAATTTATAATTAAAGCATAAACTTATAAAATCATTTAGTTCTTAACAATTATAAATACTGGAAAATAATCAAGAGTAAATAAAATATATATGAAGAATATGTAAAAAGATTTTAAAGACGATTAAATGTCAATTTTAAGATAGTCGCTACGTAATAGAGATATAAAAGATTTGTATAAGAAAATATTCTAAAATTAAACAGTAGGTATAAGTACTTAACTAAAACTTAACTCCACATATTATGTAACTCACTTTTAAATACACAAGGACGGACAAATACAATGTATAAAATATAAAACTATTGTATATAGTATAAGAGGAATGTTTCAGTAAATAAAACGTAGAAACACTTAGATATTAGTACGCGGCGAAAGTATATCAAAGCGTTAGATATTTTACGCTTATTTTAATTGAGATCGTGCGTTACGGTAATTGATTACGTTAATCGAAAATGGAAATATTTATTTGATACAAGATTTAAGAAAATATAGTTGGATAAGGCACTTCTTTCATTGTAAACATTCAATAAATGCAAGAAAGTAACAAGTTTTCGATCAAGACGTTAATCAGTCTTCATTCTACTCCCAATTATAAATAAATAATTGGAGTACATTATAAAGTAAACCCTGTGCTCTAGCCGCACTGCGGTTAACAGAATTAACATAAATACGAGTATATGAACATTTAATACAATAATAAAAATTGTTCCATTGTCATTCATTGTTTAAAGTTACCTCATAATGTCGTATTTCTATTGTAACAAATGTTGCAAGCCTATAAATTCAAGCAATATAAATTCGCGTGGGGTAAACACAGGGTTTTTATTACATGTATCTGTATCATATATCAACCATATCACATGGCGGTCTCTAAAGGTTGGCTGTGCGAGCGGCTAGCTTCAGACATTGGTAGAGGGCTAGACTCCGAGTCGTCGAAATCAAAGTTAGTTTCTAATAAAGCTTCCGATTTTGACCGATGGTGTAACTCGGACATTGGTGAGTCGTCGAACTCTCTAGAAAGGTCTCGGGGACTGGAGTCGTAGCTCGGGATTTGGTCCGAGTGAGTGTTGTCGTAGGGACTTGAATATACTGGTGGGTGCGGCGGACTGGGCAGCTCGTCTTCATAGTACTGTTGATCTGGAAGAAAGTATTTTTTTGGTTAATTAATTCTTATAGGTAATTCAATTTAAAATTTTAGTAATTCCCATTGACAAAAAACAAAGTAATTAATTATGAATGAAAGGAAACTGTCATGTTTTAGAGCTAGTTTTGTAAGACAAGGGCTTTGATATTGCCGACAAGTTCCAGCCACCGATTAAAGTGTAGGGTACCCTTTAAAGTAATAATTATTAATTACAATAATTTTAGAAATAGGCCCTGTATTCAAATATTTTTTTTTGTTTTAGTTCAGAAAATAAAATTTGGTATGGTACAACCAAAAACGTTTTGAAATAAAAAATGTAATTAATATTTACATACCTCCATTATTTCTCTGGCCAAACGTAGAGCCAAGAACCGACCCTGGCTGCGGTTGCTCGGGCATTTTCGACCTTAACTCCATTAGAAACGACAACTTGGGCTGTCCTCCATAACTCGGGGCCCCATAAGGCCCATAGCCTTTTCCCTCTTTCTCCAACTCACTCTTTAAGGCCAAGGTGTCGTTGGACTTGTCCAGGTCCCTCAACGGCAGAGTATCGTTATTGTAATACTGAGCCTCGGGTGATAGAGGGTCATCCTCTAGTGGTGACCTCATCCCACCAGGGTGATGTAGGATAGGGGTCTCCTCAGTCATAGTGTTGATAGAGGGCGCTCCGCTCGTCTGTCCAGAAGATTCCTTATACCCTTCATTCCTATAAGCCAAGTTATATGGTACTAGGTTGTTTTGAGGCACAGAATATTGAGGCGAGGCTGGTTTCTTGGAGAAAGTGCTGTGTTTCAGTTGTATGTTGTTGGGGTTGTGCGCTTCGTAGATGTCAAAGCTTTGGTTGTCTTCTATTGAGGAGTTGAACTGGCTCTTTTCCATGGACTCCATTGAGGTGGTCGATGCCAACATTTTGCGGTAGTCGGATCCTTTCGTTAAAGTATCGGTGGACCGAGTGCTCTGTGGGTTAAATATTGCGGTGAGTTTTCAATGGTGCGTTAAATTTGATACATTATTAGAATAATAAGTAAGAATGATATATTGCTAGACTCCTCTCGGCATATTTTCTGATAACATGCTATCCTTATCCATGAAAGTGATTATTAGTTTTACCTTTTTCTTCCTTTTCTGATGTAGCAGCGTTAAGCAAACATTTAATATATTATTTTTATTTCTCTCTCTATGTTTTCCAGCCACAGAAAGTCTACTACTGAACATAGGCCTCCAAAGATCACCATATCGACCTGTCGGAACCGGCCTTGCTAATTTTTATTTGGATGGTATTTACTTAGTGGTATTTACAAAACGATGTATGAAATGAAAAGAGTCCTAACCAATATGAATATAGAATATGAATAATTACCATTTGCGCGAGTTTCCTTCTGTACGCGGTGTCTGGGTAGGCGTTGTTGATGCTGGCGATGGAGCGCACAGAGTGTAGCGACTGGCGGATGGAGTTGCGACGCTCTAGTCGCTGCACGTGTCTACAAACACACATACATTATATATACATACACCCGCACTAAACCAATGCAGAATTATTGTCAGGATAATAAAAGTGCGCGGTGGCCTGTTGGTAACGGACCAGACGCGGCTGCCAAAATGTTCACGACCCTCTTGGAAGACTTAAGTAATGCCCGCAAAATTATCTCAACTAGCGAAAGATAATCATCTCACATCAGTGAATATTCTATTCGATTTGCACTGTACTTAGTACTTACAATTAGAATCAATTTAGTAGGGTGCAGTTTAGTAATCAAACTTCAATAAATTAAGCTTGTAATATAAAATAATAGGTTACCTGTGTTTAGACTTGGAGTACCAGCAGATGAGAGCGGCGGCGACAAGGATCACAGCTAATGCCAACAAGCCGATGAAAGCGACAGCTAAAGTGTCGCCCTGCCACGACATCGGGTCGATCATTATCTTCGGATCTGTGGATAAATTATTCATTAAACAATACATCAATTATACACAGAAATAATACTTGGTGCAGCATGGCAGTACATCCAGTAATGATAGGCCGAGTTAATTCAGAAATAAATATATCTCCATCCTAAATCAGTGGTTCTAATCCATATAAATTGTAGCATTAAAAATGTATTTCTACATACCACTGGGAGCCAAAAAACTGATTTGAGTATATTTCTTCTGAGCGGACTTGGTGAGGGATGAAAGCTTTTGTGGATTGTTTGGTATTCATGTGCATTTATCGTAAATTCGAAAGTCGGGAAATTTCGATAATCACTGATTCCTTTAAACTTTAAAGGAATCTGAGTCAACCGAAGAGGGCGAGCAGATTGGCATGGCGGTTAAATGAATGCTAAGTGTATGTTGCCCGAGCAAAATACACTGCCGTATTTAGGAGGATTTAGAGATAATAAAAAAATCCCGACTTTCGGATTTAAGCGAATGCACGTCATTGCAATATAATAAATAATAATAATAATATTTATAATCATAAGTTTTACATTCCTTAACGCTAAATTATTTTAAGAACGTAAACTTTTTACCAAAAAACATATTATAACAGCGGCCCGTACACTGGGCATTGCCTGTACTGCAGGTGAAAATAGTTACACATATAGATATAGATGCGGCTGTAACTTACCGATCTCGCAAATAAAAGCGTTCTTCTGGTTACAATCAGTGATCTCTATATTAGAGAAAGCAAAGGAGGTGCATTGAGTGACGTAGTCGATGTGGTTGACCCACACGCGGTCGCCGTACTGGTACCATTGGTTCTGGCGCTGGATGAAATCGTACAGCGCCGCGTAGTTGCCTGTCACGTACGGCATTGATGCGTTGTCCGACTGTAAGAAACAAACAACAGGAATGTGAAATTACTACTGTTGTCAATACAGGGTGATAAGGAAACGCTGCCGAAAATGAATACAGGCGAAAGTAATAATTATAAAGAAAAAAATCGATCGTACATAATAGGTTAAAGTCTGAAACCTAATCCCTTTTCACAAATTAGACATGAAAAACCCCTAACCTACTACCACTAACCAACAGCTTATACTAAAACTCACATAAATAGCTCAACTTACCAAGCAAAACAGTCTAGCCTCCTCATAAGTCATGGGAGCCCCCACGTACATATAACACGTGCCGCCTATAGCATCCCAGCCTGGGGGGCACTTCCCCCCACCCAGCACCGTCAAGTTGTTCATATAGAAGGGCCTGTAGTCCACTTCCAGAAATAGGGGGTTGTCTGACTGATCCCTGATCCGGCCCGCGACTGCTAATGTCTCGTTGTAGCTCCAGTAGTTGTGTTTCGCGTCTATTCTCGTTCGCCAAAGGTCCAGAGAGCTGGTGGATAACTTTTACATATATAGATGGTCAAAGTGAAGTGAGGAGTGTGTTCATAACGGTGTTCGGTAGTGAAGTTAGTAATAGATTGAATTCTGCTCTGTATCTCGAAGACGTTATATGTGGGACCTAGAAGTCTCTGGTAGTTTACGAAACCCGCGACACAATTCGTAGTTTTGTTTATGTAGGCTCAGGATTATGTATATAATTTCGGGAGTGTGTATTTATTATTTATTTATGCAATATTTATGTTATTTTAAAAATATAAGGGACGAGTTTTAAATAGACTACAGTGAATTTCATTAGCTAAATATAATCACTACATTGTTCTAAACATTATTGAATAACGACTATGAAAAATCAATGACTAAAAAAAAAAAAGCAACATACAGTCGAATTGAGAAACTCCTCCTTTTTTTGAAGTCGGTTAAAAATACTGCTATTTTTGTAGATACACGATTTAGAATCGAGGACAGTATAAATTTAATAATATATAATAATTAGCAGGTAAAGAATACCTTGATAGTTAATTACATAAATAAATTTAAAACATAAAAGCATGTAAATAATATTTAGTAACTCACCTCATATAATTCGGGTTATAGTCAACAAAGCTATAGTCCCGGCGCAACCATGCAACAAAAACATGCAATTACATAATATATTATGTATTCACCTATTTTACCACGAATATGAAACCCAAAACTAAATGTAAATCTATCGCCTTTTGAATTATGTATTTTGTAGTCAGTGACCAATTTATTATACTGAATGCAAAAATAACCAAACTTCCAATAAAGTGAATAAAAATAACATAATTAACAAGTTGTAAATATTACCGGCCTTATTCATAGACAACATTAAAACCTATTTTAGTTATTGAGTGTTTTGTCTTCTTCGCTCAAACTGAATTCTAAAATCGTTCGAAAGGGACAAAACATTCGATAACTAAAATTAGTTTTAAACCTGTCTATGAATAAGGCCGTACGTGTTAGGTAACAATAATCTAAAGCACTTGAATATAGATGTTTGTAAAATGACGAATATTTTTTTTTTACATTTAGTTTCTGGTTTCAAAAATAGGGTATAGCCACAGAGCTGATGATTTTGATGATGCTGAATAAGGCACATTGTGAATTTTTATATATGTAAGTATATACGGTATCTTTTATTATGAGCACGTGATTTAGGAACTACTGTCTGTAGTATTAGAAAGATGATTTAGGAATAAATATGTGTCTGCCGAATTTAGAAATTTATCATCAGCTCATGACTACGGCATGCATACACTTAAATATTAGGAACAAATCATGCTATTGAAGCTCGAATATTCTTATTTTTTAAATACCCACAATATATAAATCTTTCTTCTTCCACTACCTTTTTCCATGGAATGCTACAGTTTTCAAGTCAGATTCAATTAAATTTATTTTTGATTCATTTTTATAAGAAATCTGAATATGCAATTTGCAAAGTTTATACGGTTTTTATACGGTTAAATATATATTTTGCGATTGGTTAGTTACTGGTAATACTCACATTGATCTATTTACGGTAATCATTTCGTAGTCGTTGTCGGGGTTGAAGAAGATATTGTCGACGTAGTTCTGTCCCGCTGTGCCGGCCACCACTGTCGCACGACCCTCACGATCCAGGGCGTAGTTCCTGAAAAAAGGAGAATTTTAATCAAGTTAGGGAAAAGCGGGAAGATTTTAAAATGAACGTTGTAGCCACTTTTATGGTATAGAAAGAATGAGGCGGTTAGTGATGTGGCTTTGCTATTTCAGAGTAACATGGCGTCACAAATTACTCCCAACGTGGCGCAAATCATAGGTTAGTTAGGGTGTGTTATGGCCTCATTTTTCCATATTCTACATTTTTGCATTTATGGTTACAGGTAACACTCAATATTATTGTGACCTCTACAGTAAGTTATGTCTTATTTCGTGTGTATCAGAAATTATTACACTCTTTTCGGTTTCACAAATACAAACATTTATCTCGGTATAAGAATCAGTCTCGACCCTCCTCGTTTCTAAATCTGATCACTTCCAAAAGGGTCGAAAAAAATCGAATTTAATTGTAATAATCGCTCACCTGTAAAATCCGTTATGCGAAGTAGTCTGGTAAATAGGCAGTCTGACTTTATCAAAACCGGACACTTCTAAGATCCTCTGTCCAGTGTTGTCGTGGACAAAGTTGTACGTGAAGTTAGACACGACTTGCCGTAGTACTATGACGTCATCGAACGGAACTTGGTTGCGAGTGAAGTAGTTTCGGTATATCGTCACTTCTTGGTAAGGGGACGACTGTCGGCCTGCAAGATACAGTCATAAATTCATAAATACATGATTTACGACAAAATTATATGGCGGACGACATACCTTTTAAATATTGGTTTATGTATAATTTTAAATAGGTACTTGTGTATAAATATATAGGTATGTATAATTTGTTATTCATACCTTCAACTTTCAGGCAGGGAAAGTCGTGATTGGCGAAGAATAGATTGTTATGAATCCACCCGCGTAAGGAAGTAGCCGAACCTCTGGAATCTGCACGTACCAATAGGCCGCCGACATTGTTTCGAACCAGATTGTTCTGAAATAAATGGTATCACTTATATAAATAATCTAAACTTACAAGTAGGAACCTAATATTATTTCTATGAAAAGAATAAGTATGCACGAGGTTTACGTTGTGTACTACAGTAGCAGTTAGTGCGCTCGTTTTTTTTTCGTAAAGTGAAATTGAAAGAGATTTTTGACAAGAAAATACACCTTCTTCTACTCTAGATTACAGCATTTTCAAACAATCCTTTCCATTTCATGTCTAATGGCATGTGGAATTGTCTTTTTAAAATAAATTTCTCAAAAAAGTATTTTATATAGGTATATTTTGACAGCCTCCGTGGCGCAGTTGGTTAGACGCTGCCTGTGAAACGACAGGCCGCGGGTTCGATCCCCGCACCGAAACAAAATATTTGTTTGATACACAGGTATTTGTTTCGGGTCTGGGTGTTTGTGAGACCGAAAAAGTATCTCGTAGTTCCTGATACCCACTACACAAGACTCGATCTTAGTGTGGGGTCAGGACTATGTATGTGACTGTTGGGTGTATTTATTTATTTATTTATTTTTTCCACTAATTACTTATTATCCTCACCCTGAACACCAAGGTCTGCGTATTTTGTACGTCGATCCTGACCGCGGATTGGCATGAGGTGAAGTTTCCATACAGTTTGAGGCAGTTTCCATAGATCTCGTTCCTCGTGATAGCCACTAACGGATTGACTTCTCCAACAGACTGGTATGTTATTGCACCGTCTCTGTTGTTTGTGAATTCACTGTTCGATATGTTGTGCTGAACGTCACGGTCTGAAAGAAGTTAAATATACAATGTATTTAAAATGTTATATGGTCAAAATATGTTTTTTTAAATAAGGTCTCTATTAATTAATGTTCAGTATCTACTGTCAATTGGCTCACAATGATCAACTGAAGTATGTACGTACATAATGATTCTATTTCTATGTAATCTAAATAGCTTTAGATGAAAGTTATGAATTACAAATGGCTTAAAAGAGTTACATCCAACTTAACATAAAAAAAACTTACTTAATCCAATTGCAGATATAGGCAGCGTGACGATTTCAGCAATGAATCCGTGTACTGAAGACGCACCATTGGCAAACAAACTCACGCTCAAACTAGATCCTTCAGTTCTGAATAGTTTCTTTTCATCAGGCGATCCATTTTCCAAATATCCAATCATAGGAGTCGTGATATTATAAATATCTCCGTCGTACAAACTCAGCGAATCTCTTTTACCATAGTTCAAAGTATGGTTGAACAAATTGAATTGCAATAACCGGAATCCAAAAGGTTTTACCCTGAACATACTCTTGAAGATTTTCACGCAATTAACCGGATTGTTATCATATTTATAATACAAAATAACTCTGTCTTCGACAGTCACCATTTTACTGCTGTCACAAATGTCGATAAGGGAGAACATATGGTAAGGAAGATTAAGATCTCTCAACGGTGTGAAACTAGATTCTTCAGATTCCCTGCCTTCTCCATTCAAAGATATGGCACTTACTCCCTCGCCTAATATATCACTAACGGAATTAAACATCATATTTATAGTATCGGTGGGTGATATTATGTTAACTCCGTGGTGGGCACATCTGCTTATATTAACGTTTCTTATGAGAGGATTTTTAATAATGCTTTGAATGGCTGGAGATTTCTCATTGTGTAATATACCGGCACCGTAAATTTGAACATGTCTTATCACACTCTCAGCTCTTTTCATTGTTTCATGCGTGTGATGGTCATGTATTCTATGTTCGTACAGGGAGTATTCAAACTCTGGATTTGCAAATCTTATGCCACCCCAATAATCTAAGGTTTCTTCTAAATTCCTAGTTCCGCAATGTATGAATACAAATTTAGAATCCCATCTGCATTCGTGTCTGTGGCCATATAACTGTCCGTTTAATCTTATTGGACAGTCCTCGTATCTGTCTTCGGTGCCTACGCATTGTAAGGGTTCCGGCCAGGACCATATTCTTGATAGGGAATTACTGTGGTACTCCACTCTCCTATCATGCGCAAAGAAAACGTTTATCGGATCAAAACCTAATTCTCTACATACTACTTGAGCATTTCTTTCCGTGAAACGATTATCACACATAGGAACCCATTGAAGTGTAGTTTTGTTATAATATTCAAGGAAACCTTCGTTATTTTTTTCAATAACGTTGTCACTAACAGAACAATTTCTTCCAGTACACAGACGTATCGAATTTGGTATTGATAAAGATTCCAATTGCCGCCGCTGTTTATGATGCATGGACGAATATTGGCCAATGTCTCTTTTTTCTTTTCTATTAATTTCAATATTTGCAGCAGTCGACATGGGCCTCATCACAATCGGTAGTTGATTGTGGCCAACAGCTTCCAATATACCCATTACAAGTATGCCAACATTAGGAGCAAATTCTAATATAACTCCAGGGTGAATAGTCAAGGTTACATCTGGCATAACAGTAATATCTGTCTTGATCACATATGGAGCGATTCGAGATTCTAATGTAAGGTTTGTGTTCAGGCGACCACCCAACTCATTAATATCTACCACTGTATTTTGGCTGAAAGATGCCGAAACACTTGAATCGAAGTCATCTTCAAGTAAATATGGAAGATAAATTGCAATAGCGTGGTTGTTCCAATCATCGAAGTCAAATATTTGTTTTTTAATATCATTTTCTACAGTGGAACCCCACCAATTTTCAACAACGTCTAGTAAATTATTTATTTTTGCCGTTCTGATACCAGCAACTAGAGTATATTCCAATGCGTTGTTGCCAAACAAATTCCTGCTGACTTTAACTTTCTGAACACCTTTAAAACCTATTACGTACGTTGGCTCAAAACTTCGGATTAAAGATCCACGGTTGATCATAGCAGTGTGATGATTATTTTTCACTTTGTTATATATAAATACAGCGTAAACGAGACCCATAATTTCACTCTGACTGTCCATATGGAATTTCACCATAAACTGACCATTGTTCCGCTCAATTAAGTTTCCGTCAATCGTCATTTTCTTTTCCATTCCTTGAATGGAAATTAATCCAAATCTACAATTGTTGTCAGTGAACACGTTCTTCGTTATATTAAGCTCAGAAAAATGGCCATCCACTACCAATGCAAAGTTCTGATTGTTCCGCCATGTGTTGTTATACATGTATACAGAGTGGGTGAAATTTTCGTTGTATTGCCAAACGTATGGTAGGGATACATCAAATCCGCCATTTTTATTTCTTTCTATAGTGTTATCTTGAAGAATGTAATGATAAAGATTGTTAGAACTCCTCAAATCTCTTGCAAAGTGATGAATACCTCTTCCGTTGTCAGTAATAAGGCTACCATTCACCATAATTGTTATTTCAGTTATATTACTATCATGGATATCCCAGAAAGGTGTGTTTACATAAATAGCTTCCTCTTTATTATGTGCTATCTCACAATTAAATATTTTAATACTCTCATTAGCTTTTCTTAGGAAATGATCACCGAGCTCATTTAAGTAACGGTTATAATACAAAGCTTTAATTCCTTTTGTATTCCCTTTGATTTTTGTATTCACAACTTGCAGTGTTGGGACTGGTCCTTTTACTATTCTGTTTCTAAGGTTTTGTACCGGAGCAGTAATAGTACTGACTACTAACACAACACCTCCTAAAGCAGCTGTACCACTTTCGTAAGTTAATACTACTCCAAAGCTATTGCTGCTTGTTGGGAAAGTTGACAAATCACGGTTTAAACACCATTGTGTACTCCTCTCATTAATGTTCTGCGAGTCATATATACAAATGTTTTCTGTAGAAAAGTTGTGAATAGGATTAAGGAGTTGCAACCCAAGCACGAACCCAGGATTACATTTAATATTATATTTCTTGACAATGTTCTCTCCATAATGTTTAGAGAATACCAAATGTCTTGTTTCACCATTTACTAAAGATATATCTGTTTCGTATTCCGGTATTTTTATTGGTCGATAGTTGGATTCATCGAAATTAAAACCAGAGTCCAAATTAAACCACCCGGCTATTTCTCTTTGCTGAGGACCTGTCAAATGAGGGTTGTGGCTTATACCGGCTATGTTATTATTTTCTATAACCGAACCGTAAACTTTAAGGCCAAGTTGTTTGAAACTAATGCCACTTCCTCTATTGTTGCTAAATTCTGAATTACGGACTGTATTAATAGCATCAGATCCATATAAGTCGGAATATAATATACCGAGACCATCGTGATAATTATTTGCAATTTTAACGCTTTCAAGACTATGTCTGGCAAAGTCTATTTGCAATGCTGGTTTAAAAACATTAGATGAATAGTCCAGTAAGCCTGCCTTTTCAATAGTCACATATTGTAAGTCAGCTCTCTCAGAGATGACACTGAATCTGACGCCCGCCCAACTTGTTTCATAACAGCGAATACCGACATCATTATCGTGAGTGCAGGAGTTTTCAAAATCATCTCTACTTTCTGCCTTACATTTCGTAATATCAGTATCAAATTCTGTGCATTGCACATTTGATAATAAAATTTCTTCAGTAATTCCAGCACTTGGTATTTCGTTGGGTTCCAAAAACCAGTCTTCCGGATTCAAAGCAAGGCCTAGTTGGTTGCATACCAAAGCTGCGTTGATAATATTCCATTTATAATTACACACCGTTCCCCACCTGTCGTCTATTCTAACTTGCAATCTACCTTCATTGGGCGTTCTTCCTCCTAATAATCTAACTGGTATAACCGGCTCGATATAGACAGGAGTGGTATGTTCCACATCAACATCGGTCTCATAATAACTTTCATTAGACAGTACCACTTCTTCTTTAAGTGTAAAGGTAATATCGTTTGGACGCTTACCTCTTGCATCAAGTTTTCCTGCAACCATAATGCCAATAGCTGGTGGAAATTTCAATGTAACACCAGATTGTAATACAAGTTTACCACCAGGACGTATATTTATATCTTTGTTAACATCGTACTCTCCTTGTCTGAGGATTTCTATGCCTTCAACTTCCCCACCGACGACTAAAGTGCCCGGAACATTAAACTGAGGTACAAATAATGAGTTATAGTTAATTTGTGTAGCGCCAGGATTGCTGTTATGAAGCAAATATGGCATATAAATGATTTTTGCCAGGTTATATCTATCCTTTCTGTGGAATAGTCTATTATAAACTTTTTCTTCTTCTCGAAAACCGAGCCAATTGTATGTGCAATTTAAAACTTTACTCTGATCTTCAACGTGGGATCCTATTTCATACTGAGCTTCCGGATTGTTGATTATATTTCTAAATACGTCTATGTTGCTTGAAGCTAAAACTATCGTGGCAGAAACTCTACTTCTAGGGGTCAGTTGTGTAGATATTCCTTCTATGGATTCAAAAGGTTCTTTAATCTTATTGTCCTGTAGGAAGTTTCTTGTGAATAAAATGTATTGTCTGTCACTGTATGGCGACAAGCCTAAATTAACAACGAAAGGTCCTTTATTACCAAAGAAATAATTTTGTTGTATCCTAAAACTGGCAGGTAACATTTCAAACTCCTCTAAATATTTTCCCTCTATTCTATTTAATATAACTATTGCACCATAATGACCACTCTCAAAGTAGTTATGTTCTATCCTACCAAGAACATTCAGAGCTGGCTGTATTTTAACAGGCACTTTTTGATTTTCATAGAATCTATTATGGCCTATTTGTAGATTTAATAATCGAGGTGGGTTATTCAGTCTCCAACACGTCGCTATTTCGATGGTGCTTTCAGTGCTTGAATTGAACCAGTTGCCGGTTACATTAACCCAACTGTCACCACAAAAGTTTCCGTGAAGAATGCCAACATCCAAATTTTTAAATATTTCCGAATATTCGACGACAGTGGTCTGATTTATCGGGATATATTCTGTCTCTTGTGTATTATTTAACCATACAGCAATACCGTAACCCTGATTTGAGCTAAGGATACTTCTAGATATATTTCTGTTTCCTCCAGTTACTGTTATATTTACTCCATCGCCTTGATTGAATGATATTCTGCTCTCCGTTACGTTGACCTCTCCAGCACCGCTGACGACGTGAAGGCCGGCAATATGGTTGTTATTAGAAATAGATGTGCGGTGGATATGAATTTGTGATCTTAGATTTTCAATAGCCACGCCTCTACCGTTATTGTCCGATATGATAGTGTCTGTGACATTTAGATCATATGTCCTGCTTACACCTGACGTAAGTCTCAAAAAACCGGTTATGTCGGTGCGCGTGTTGGCGCGAAATCGAACGTACATCCTATTTCTAGTTGAGGTCACACTCTGTGGCCGCGTATAGTTCCTTATACTAAAGGCTAAGAGCAGTCTATCATCTGGCGTAGATCCATCGTATATGAACATCTCACCAGTATTGTTTTGATTGGTTAACATCTTCAGAAAACTTAAAGTTAGGACATGGTCGGGTCGGGTATAAAACTTTTGGTTACAATCTCTCTCCATGTTGGAATATCTGGATTGCTCTATTGACATTTGAATTGGAAATGTCTGGCTAGGTGTAGATGCTAGTGTGCACAAGTCGAAAACCTCGCTTCGATCAAACCGCTCGTCGATATTCATCTCGTGTACAACGTATTTGACTCCATCCCCACCATTGTCGTGAATCAAACAGTTCTCTATCTTGGTCATGCCGTAAGTTGAATTCACATAAACACCGTAACCTCTATTGTTTTGTATCGTGCAATTATTTATTACTATAGGGGCGTCGGGTGAGGTCACATTGACAGCGTTAAAGGCAGAATTCGATATCTCTATATCTTCCATAACGGGCGGGACACCTATCACATCTAAGGCACTAGTAGCATTATTGTCCCTGCCCAGACCTGCATTTTTTATCGCCACATGTGCAAGTCTTGACATCGATGTAGGAACGTATAATGTGTTTGCTTCTGTTAGTATTCTTTCGTAAACTGCATTTTCAAAGCGGATTCCTCTCCAATGCCGGGCGGGACTGCCACTGATATCATGCCGTGGTTGACACTGTATTGCCAAATCTGGGTGATAGTCACAAACACCGGAGCCGAGTAGTCTTGAATTCCAATCGCATTGAAAAATGTCTAGTTCAGTTCCTTTGCACTTTGGTTCTTCGAATAGGAGCCTTGCTAGTCTGCCAGGTTGACGGTCCATCCAGTTGTAAAAAGAACCGCCCATAAAACCTAGTTGTCTACACGCTATTTCCATGTCGTTGATAGTCCAACTGTAAAGAAAAGAGAGACATGTTTTAAAAACACAAGTTTAGAATAATATAAAGCATATAAGTATAAAAAAGAAAAATATATATAATGGTTTCTTAGATTTACGCGAATGTTACACATTGAAATAAAACTATTTTTTTATGGATTTTATCGCGATTTGGTTTATTTTTTTTCATTTTTTAACTTCCCGACGTTTCGATTACTTTACAGCTTTCGTGGTCGCGGGGCGGACTGAGGCATTAGTCATCCGCTCAGTGACTGTTTAATCCGAATAAATCGGAACCCAAAAGACCAGCTGCCAGACCTCAAGACACAGTGAGCTCCTTCTGCGTAGATCGGATCGCAAAAACTAGTTAACTTTTTAATTTAATAATTGTAAATTAAGGGTAGTTAAATTGTAACAGTTGCTGAGCGGATGACTAATACCTCAGTCCGCCCCGTGACCACGAAAGCTGTCAAGTAATCGAAACGTCGGGAAGTTAAAAAATGTAAAAAATTAAACCAAATCGCGATAAAATCCGTAAAATATAGTTTTAGTTCAAAGAAAAATATATAAATAGAGAAAAAACTATACCTTATATCATTTCGTCACACTAGAGCTAGCGTGTATGGGCGGTGTCCAGTAATGTCGCAGAATAAAGATGCCCATATCAATTAGTTTCATGAAAATAATTAAATTCGTAAAATGTCATTTGACCGCGGTTGCTAAAGTTACGTAAAAAGATGAGTTTATTAAAAGCCGATTATAATAAAATCAAAAGCCTCGATCTAAATAAATTCCAAATATGGACACAGAAGAAAGTTGGTTAACAAGTAATGGTAAATTAAAATTAATTAACATACTTTCTTGAATTCGTGCACACGGATCTCCATTGTCCTCGATGTAAAATTTGAACTCTGCCAGCAAGTATTGATGGACCGTCCACTAATCGGATGTCTGGTATAGGCTTTGGATTTCTTACTGGTTCCTCCGTACTCGTAAATGTTATATTTCTTTCATGATCACCCTGTAAGAAAACAAAAGCCGATTTAGTATTCAAAAAATAAAAACACGAGAAATCATCGTCAGTTCCTCCAAAAGTTTCAACAGTAACCTGTTTGAAGCGACCTGCATCCCGCGACCTCAATAAACGATTCGGAATATTTTTTTATATCCAGCAAATTGTACTTTATTAAAAATAGCTTCTGCCCGCAAACTTTGTCTGCGTGATTAACTATATTTGTAATTTACATTTTTATTATATGTATAGATTATTGAATTTTTGAAAAAAGTATATATTCCTAGCTAGTTAATTTTGAAAAAAAAACATACCTATATTATTACACCATTCAATAGTGTCACTAATAAGGGTCACATTCTGAAAAGTAATGGTATACGGCAAACCAAAAGAAAGTGTTGATTTTGAGAAAATAATAGTCTTTTTTTCAATGAAATGAAATTAAAATAATTTATTAAATCCATAAAATGTTTAACATCATTTAGATTCAGTAATTTTTTTTAACTACCACCCGGTTCGGAGGGCGGTTTTCACTACATAACCCTAAGATCTAGTCTCATTGCGTTTACTATGTATTAATAAAAAAGAAACAACCTGTATGTAATTATACCAACGTCAAATTAACTTTACAATTGCAGCAGACAATAGTTTAATATTACCAGAGGTTTCTAAATCAATTTCTCTGCATTTCCTACGGGTATAATAAAAAGAAACACCCTATATGTAAATGAAATATAAACCAGTTTTCAAGTTGGACCTGCACCAATATAACTGTGAAAACTGCATCTCACTTCATGCGGTAGTTTTTGCGTGATGCGCAAGTAAATAAAATGAAACACCCTGTATGTAAATGCAACATATACCAGTTTTTAAGTTAAACCTGCAACAATAAAACTGTGAAAACCGTATCTCAATTCGTGTGGTAGTTTTTGAGTAATGTGTAAGTAAACAAAAAGAAACATCCTGTACATAAATGAAATATATACCAATTTTTAAGTTGGACCTGCACCAATATAACTGTGAAATTGCATCTCATTTCGTGCGGTAGTTTTTGAGTAATGTGCAAGCAAACAAAAAGAAACACCCTGTATGTAAATGCAACATATACCAGTTTTTAAGTTGAACCTACAATAATACAACTGTGAAAACCACATCTCATTTGGTGCAGTAGTTTTCGCGTGATGCGCAAGCAAACATACAGACAGACAGACAGACAGACAGACAAAAATTCTAAAAAACATTGTTTTGGCTTCTGTCGCTGTTATAAAGACCCCTCGCGTTAAAATTTCTTAAATATCTTTCATGTACAGACATCGACTATTTACATTTTTATTATATGTATAGACTACGCACAATGTTGTTGTTCGATGTGTTAATACTTTCAACTTTTCAAGTTTCTTTGTTATCAACGGAAAATAACAAATGTACTGAGGTTTAAAACTGCTTAACTGCATCTAACTTAACTAGGTTGTCATTCGTCAACTTCTAAGTACTATCTTTATGCTCGCAGGCCGAAGCAAAAACAATTGGCATTGTTTATGTTTTGTAAGTCTAACTGTCGATGAAAGTTGCCTGTGTCAACCAGCAAGAAGTTTATGAAACCAAGTTGAATGGACGGATGCAAACGTAGCTATTGCAAGTTAAATAAGTGCGTTGAAGCATTGTTCAGTTATTTGAATAACGAGTTACAGGAAGGTTCCTGCGCGTGATATTGCCAAAATCGTCTTACTTCACTTTAATAGCGCTATATTTATAACATTGGCTATTGGGAACAAATTCAAGGTGTGTAAAATCTGAAAGCCTTATTCTAAATTTGTAGATTCTAGCCAAGTAGACATGTCACCTACACAATATCATGGACTGGCGCCTAATGCAAATTAAATATATACAGACAAAAATGCGTGTTTGTTCAGCTTCAAAAGCTATAGTTCAAGATATCACTAACTTTCGGTATTGTCCCTGTATTTCCACTCATCCCAAAGAAAACATGATTTTAGTTTTATCGTAGTAAATAATAAATTACATTGACATTACTTAAGAGTCACTATCTTATATTTAATGATGATGATGAATGAATGATGAACATAACATAATATAAGTCCCCTAACCGGATGTGCATTGTTTGATATAGATGTGATGTAATAATTAGTTCATTTAATTTCATCGTAGTTGTAAGCAATATGAGTAAGTCATGCTCGCTAAAACGTCTGTGCTTGCGGCGGCGTCGTGTGCCGGGTCGGTCACTTCCCTGTAACATGGTTGAGGAGGCTGATGGCTGGCACATGCGTCATACTCGTGAACGAGTGCTGCTTGTGTGGACTGGTCTACTCGACTTGCTTATAATGATAACTTTTAATTGCTTTAAGACTTTTATTGCTATTCATTGCTTTGGTGAAGCAGTGCACTGTTTCCGTGTTCTGGGTGACTTTACTTACCTAACTCAGCCGTACAAAATCACTTGACCAATAAAACTATCCATCATTATTATTCTAAATTATCTATGAACTGCTCTGAATTTAACTGCGCTGCAACCTCTGTATAATTATTGTATTGTAAACTTATTTTGAAAAGAGCATTGCTAGAGTTTCTTGCCCGTTCTTCTCTGGCGAAAACAGCCTTGTGAACCGGGTGGTAGTGGAAAAAAGTGACTGAATCTAAATAATGTATGACATTTTATGGGTTCAATAAATATTTTCATTTCATTTCATTTCATTTCAATGGCTAATTCAAAATTCTGTATGACTTGTATACTCATTAAGTCATATTTCATCCAAATCTTTATTGTTTTTATCTTCGCGGTTTGCTCGGATCTATTACAAAATGTTTACTCTTACTATCTTCAGTATCGTATATCCCATTAGGTAATGTTTACTGTCCCGTTTTTAAAGTCCTGAGTAAACAGTTACAATTTTATCTCAAGTCCGGAATGATAGAAATATTTCTTAGAGGATAGTAAAAGTAAAATGATCCACATTATTTTTTTACTATTCGTGTTTCCTTTCCATATAAATTCATGCGGTATCGGTTTAATATACCATATAGTTTAACCTACTGTCCTCTAACCTTTTAGAAAATGTTCCAGTCCTTAATAAAAAATATTCTTAAAAAAAAATGTATTATATTGGTTGCAGAACTGTAATAGAACCCTATTTTTGTATACACTAGACCCATGAAGACGATGTATTTGAAAAAATAAACCTGTGCCCGGCGATATGTCTAAAGATGCTACATTTCCAAAAAGAAACATACATACATAAACTCACGCCTTTTTCCCAGAAGGGGTAGGCAGAGGTGCTACCGTATCCTGGTCCACATTTCGCCTTGTATGTTCCGTCCTATGAGGTGGTAGGGGGCGAGCCTATCGCCATATCGGGCACCAATTCCTAACTCCGGGCTGATATAATCAATAGAAAAATCCAATATCTTTTGTCCGACCCGGGATTCGAACCCGAGCTCGAAATTCAGCTTTGTAGTCGTACCGTAGTGCAACTACGCCACCGAGGTAGTCCAAAAACAAACAAGTTACCAAAATTGGCAGGCATTATGCTTTATTTAATAATCCAGCAGTATCTAGAAGTCAACTTTTATGGCCGCATGGTAAATCTAAAAATAATGTTTCCGTAATGATATTCGACATTATAAACAACTTTCTACTAGAAACAGCTATTCCTATGACTGCCCTTAATCACTAGTTGATGGAAGGAAAATTATTACATTAATTTATAGTAGGGACTTTTTCATCCACATCTTAACACTGGAATGTCAAAAGGAATGATAAAGTTGCCTTTCTAATTGTGAAAAGGACAATGTGAGGATTGGAACCAAGGCCATCCTTCTAAATGTATGTTATGTACGAGTTAATCAAAAGATATTACGTAAAACAGTCTTATATATTATGGATCAACAATAATTATAAGAAACTAAATTATAATAAGCTTTTACTTCTTTACTTTACTCAAAATTTTGCGATAAAATAAAATAGTAAAAGCCTATTGTACCTAATTATTTTCAATACACGAAGAAGAAATATAATAGAAATAATAATAAGAAACATACGATATTACTTTGCCAAGCGGCACTTTCTGAAAATAATAACACCAGTTATAATAAAAAAAAGTCAATGTACTTATATCAGTCACTTATTTATCATATTCGCAAAAAAAAACAGTTTTAAACAATTATCATATCAATTCCGTTGCATCAGGCGTGCATCCGCGCACCAGCCCGCCCTTGCACTTCGTCTATGTCTACTAAATACTTCCTGCTTATTCACGCAGCCCCATTCATACGGTCACGACTCACGAGCTGCTGCCCAACTGTTACCGTTGGCTAAATTATAAACATTATATAATTTAATATGCATAGCTGTTCTAAAGAGAATTTTGATTAGGTAGTGTCCTTCGTAGGTGCTTCATAGATTTTATGGATATTAGTTGTTAAATAGTGCAGATCACGTTTTATAATATTACATAGCAGATTATTGAGCAGTGACCAATCAGTCATCTTATACATCGTAATTCGTAATGAACCGGCAGATTTAAGTTCACTCAAATGTCACGAGTCTTTGGTCATTCGCTGTAGTATGAGATATACGACCATTATTATACCATTTTCATGAATGGACTAAAACCGGTTTCATAAACCTCGAATTTAGAATAGTAGTTTAGGTTCTAAATTTATTTTGTATTTAAATCCACATGCTCGTAGTTCATTTAAAAAATACCATAATAATGTATATTGCGTGTGCCAACGAACCTTGATCTAGAACCGTATTAATTGCAGCGTATCATATTATGAGCAATATGGCTGTTGCTGTCGGTATGCTTTGTAGTCGAAAAATATATTGAAGGGATTGTGCCTATAGCAATAACTACACCTAACAGTCACATGTATACATATATTCTTGTCTACACCGTAGCTTAGGTACCATAAAAAACCTTATGGCGTGGATACCAGAAACTACAAGTACCAACATTTTTCTCGAAGCGATTTCGAGGCCTGCCTACGTGCTTAAGTCTTAAGGAAACTATGTTCATGCATAAGTAAATATTAATCATATATTATGTTGGATGAATATAAATATCAATGATCTTATAAGGAAACAGTTATCATGAATCGCCGAAAAATAACACGTGGGTGAACTTAAAGACTTAATTCAACTAAATTAATATACCTAAAAACTACAAGCAAAAATGTATTCTTCTCTTCAACGAAATGTCACTATAGGACGTATAGAAGAGTATCACAAATACCACGTCAAAAAGGGTAAGCCTGCTCAATGGGCATAGATGATATCCTCAATTTAAAGTTCAGACCACCCCAAAATCCTTGGCACACGCCATTAAATACAAAAAACTGCTCCTAGCGACGTACATTAACTACCGATAGCACCTGCATCCTTAAAATTCCACATACGTCACCCAAAGTAAGTCCGTTAAAACGACATGCGTGGACTGCTCAGAATAAAAAAGGCGTAAGAACCACTGCACAGATGACTACTTACGACATAAAGGACGGGGCAAGGACGCGTGACTCAGCAAGCTGGTTATAGCAAGTGGGTTGAACACTTGGAAATATCAAGGTGTTAATCCTTTCGCTTGTTGTAATATTAATATCCATGATCTAAGTGATTGCCAAATTGTTTTAGATTATGCGTAAAAAGTCCGAAAGCTATGAAGAGTTGAGTTCCATATCTATTAACTATGTATTCAAATATGATGTTGCAAAATGGAATGATACGCTATACATGCTCGCTGATTCCATTCACCCATGGTATATGACCCCGTATAAACAAATACCATCCTAAGACCAAACGAATCTGTTAAACCATTTCGATGTTTATTGGGTTTTGTATAAACAATAAACCATTAATTCGTATGTAGTCTTAATATAGACTGAATTAAAAAAGAAATCCAAAAAACTTACAGCGAAAATATTTGTTAATGTGGAATGATACATTTATGCACTTGCACTGTACTGTATCGGCCCATAACAGTCCCACTGCAGGCACGGGCCTCCTCTACAATCGAGAGTACTATTGGAATATCTTATAACAATATTTTCTTCGATATGTTGTTCGCAACTCACGGAGCGATTGATATCTTATTTTTAGTTATTTTTTATGGCTTCGATATTACGAGGTTGACTTGCAAAGCATTTCATAGTAGCACATTGATGAATCGGTTTATATTTAGTGGCAAATTGATCTATTTATAACGAGTAATACATTTACAAATTAACGGTTGACTACGAAATAGAATGAAAGTTTACTTTTCGCGATTTTTTTTCAGTATTGATACTTCGACATCGTGGCACTATAAAGTAGGCTGGGAAAAGAGAGGCATTCAGTTCATTTTCAGCATCAAAACAACTTACTTTTAAGCTAACAAATATCTGATCGACCTTAAGTATTGTGACACCGATTCGTCCTTCGTATTTTTGCGACACAAACAACACAACACTTATATTGTAGAGTGAAGTGTGTGTGTGTGTAACTTTTGAATATAGTTGTTTTTAAACCCGTTGAAAGTCGTTATTTTTTAAATTCCATTGGGAATTAAGTTTATAGTGAACATTATGGTATGCAGCAAATTCCATATTTATGACTCTACGCTTCCTGTCCTCAAAGAACATTCGCCGCGAGAATTTTAAACAACTGTCAATGCGCACAACCAATGAGCTTCGATGGTTTTGCTTTATGTACATACATATTCTAACGTATTTCTGTATATGTTCAAATAAATAAATGTAGTAATGTAAAATAGTCTTCGAATATTTTGTTTATTAATGTTGTTTTTACAAAATTAATTAAAGAATAAACTAATTTACATTTAATTACTGTAACCTTTACATTTTAGCTGGTATTATCTAAGGTCGCAATTATTAAAAATTATATTTCATCAAGTTTAGTATCCCTTTATATGTATTATAACCTTTCGAAAATACAAACATTAATATGCACGTATTAATGCATTTAATAGTATTTAATTAATAAATATTCCGATATGTATTTACTTATGTATTACAATGCCATTGTTCTTTTATGCAATGTTTCATATTTCGAGAACGCTGAAACAAAAACTTTTTATGCACACCTGCTTACTACATTACGTTGAACAAAGTTAAGGTTAACAAACATAAAATTAAAACACGTAATTATAAAAACAACTCCTTTGTCTTAGAAGCATAACTACCAAAAGCATTATTAACGTATGCATTATTTGCAAGCTGTCCTTATTATTATTCCTTATTCACTATTCCTTATTAATATGCATACCTACATACACATGGTAAGTAACATTCAATTTAAGCGTTCCTATATTTTCTTTTTACTATGGATATCATTAGGAAAGTCCACTTACGGGCTAAGGGCTCTGAGATAATATCACATCTTAGATCATAGACATATCATTGGTAAGGTCCACATACGAAGCTTATATCCCGTTCTATCCCGTTTCAATTTGTCCCATGACTGAAGACATGGAAGACTGTCCTTCCCTGCCCATTTCTTAGAGTTTGAAAGAGTAACTAATATATTTGAATTCCTTGCTTATCCCACAGGAACACCACATTTTTCGGGATAAAAGTAGTCTATGTGATAATTCATGGTGTCAAGCACAGACCAACAGACAAAAATTCTAACAATAATTGTTTTGGGTTCTATTACGTTAATACAGACGCGATAATAGTTTTTCCCATATATCTTCCATGTACAGGACATCGATCTGTTACTAATTATTATATGTATAGATAGAAGATACAGATAGATGTGTAATAAATTCCTTAAAACACCGTTTTTATGTAAAATTCGTCACACAATAACAGTTAAAAAATAGAAATGTCTGTGAAATGTATTTGCCGTTCCGTTGGCCAAACGGGCCGTGCCTTCGGTCGATTTCTACGCTTTTGATTCCCTTCGTTTGCGACTTGTAATTCCTTTATTCACGCTTGTCTGGGTTCCTATACATTCGCAGCACGCACAGGCAGCATTGTATAATACATACTTATACCTATCTTTACTTATTGTTCTGTAGAGTGTAGACAGTTTGTAGAATTTAAGCTCATGTACTCCATGCAATTCACGCAAAAAAATGTAAGCGTTTGGCGTATAGAACGCAGGTCTCTTCTACGGATGCATTAATTTCTTTTTGGATTAAGTGCTATTTCTCGTATAAAAACACCGTCTGTCTTTGCCAGTAATGGACATAGGATATCACATTATGGTCGCATTTGCTGCTTCCTTAATATACAAATAAATCGTTTTTTTTTAAACGTATAATATACATTAGAATTAGTTTATTGTTTTCGTTATAATTTAGTAACGTTTACAAAACAAATCCGTGCGAACACAATTTCATAATTGTCTATTATGATTAAAACAATAGAACATTTCACCATTTCCGTGCCATTTTGTGTATTTTATATTCTTTTACGGTCAGACACAAAAGATATTGTAGTTATCCAAATTTCACCACAAGACCAACGGCACGCTGATTTTAAACATTACAACACTCTTTGATTTTGTATATTTGTTGGTATTTGTAAATGAATCCACTTTGCTACAGCAAGATCCCAGAAATAATGTCATTAAAAATTAAAAAAACATTACTCTCATATAGCAGTCGGGTAAATACATACACTTACATACATAAACCCACGCCTTTTTCCAGAAGGGGTAGGTAGAGGTACTACCAGGACATCCACATTTCGCCTTGTATGCTCCATCCCACGATGTGATGGGGGGCGAAGGTAAATGTACATCTATTTTTATTATTTTTTAGATTGAATACTCGTAGATGTATGATGTCAATACAACACAGTTCTCAATTCAGTCCGTTTTGTTTTTAGATTCGGATCTGAGCGTTCGTAAGTGCTCTAAATGCAGCCAAAAGAAAACTGTTATGTATGAACAAGGAAATATTTCTTAAGTCACGTTTGGATAATTAAAATGTATCGTGATGTTATACACGCACTATTACATCAGAAATACAACATTGACCGTAGACAGACATTGAGACAATATATTTTTATGTCATTTGGTCGAACTTCGAAATCTTCAAGCAGATCTTGGTATCTGAACGATGGCAGTTCACATGTCACGAGCTATAGATACTATACTACGTTTATTTAATACAATAATTAACGTAATATAGGCTATACGGATTATGTTTAAAACACATTTCACAATGCTAATAACGGTTTATACTTAGTATAGAGTTCGCACAATGGATCACGAAGTGATCCAGGCACGAATAATGCCGTGCTTACGAACACGACGGGTTGTTCACCCGAACAGTTTAAATCATTAGAAGATTTAAACTAAAATAGGTAAATAATGTTAGTAAAAGGATAAATATCACTCGTATCCCGAAGTTAAATTAATTTAAACGTTCGATGCTAGTTAACCTGATTAGCAAATGTTTAGACAGACATAATATTTAAAAAGATTTAGCGCAAAATCAAACCATTTCCTTAACGTTAAAAAAATTACTAGTGAAGAATACACCCATTTGTATAGGTATTTTTCGTCTAAAGCCTCTTGATGCGCGTTTTAACGACAAAATAGGTTTTAAGTGCCATGACAGTATCGGCAAAAAATACTGTGACGACAGATATAAAAACTGCAAGTAAAAACTCCACAATCGTGTGTAGGTCAGGTATATGATGTTCAGTGATATTCAGTGCGAAAGAGATTCGTCTCTATATAACATACGGCAAACGAGCAAATGCCTCAAATTATGAACCGAGCTCATCGATGTACTCTCACATCTAGACAATCTAACAAGCCATCCCATTCATAGAGTACAAACACCATGGCTATACTAACACTAAAATGCAAATATAGTTTGTTTACTTAAACGTACTATGCATGAGTCTTTCTCTATTCTATTTATAGTGGCTAAGGCCTCAGTTCACCATACTAGCCTCTTAAGCATTGGTGCGTATCCATTGACCTATACTGATATTTTCTTATAATCACTAAATGCGTTTATTATTATGACTATCACATAAACTAATCCATCGGACAAAAATGACTGCAGTGGCTTTGTGCGTATCTTAGTTTGCAACCATAATATGTAAATGTTATATTACATCTATGGTTGCAACGCGAAGATTTAAATGCCATTTACACGGGGAGAGTTTCTCTCGGCGAGAATCGTATGCGATTATCGCATGATATAACTACCATTGATTATCGTGTTCTGACAAATGTATACACGATTCAACTTTTTTATATCCTTACGATAATCATATCTTCGAGGCGAGAAACTCTCCCCGTGTAAATTAAGCTTTATACGAGTAGACAATGCATGATTTCTGTGAAACTAATAACTATTGTAAATAAAAATGATTAAGTGTCGACGAACAGATAGCTGCGAACAAGGGGAACTGTCACGCTTTTCATGAGTGCAAGCAGAGCGCGACGATGCTATCTCTGGTGGCAAATGGACGCCGGATCTGATGTCGCTATCCTGCGTTTTGTGGTCGTATCTAGATCAGTAGAGACAAGGTCTTTATACATATGTACTGTTTTCTATGAGATCTCTTTAACATAGAAGCTTGAAATGAAAAACAGTACCACAAATTATACAAATATTATACACAATATACAAATTGAGTATGTGTCGGGGAAAAAGGGGCATACAGTCTTATGTATGTATGTATGCATGTATGTATGAGAAAAAATGTATACGTCTTACATATTATCTACCACGTCCCAGTGGGTACAAAAATTTGCCACGATTTCGAAAGGCGAAGCTTCAAGTACACCCCGTCCTAGTGCGTCACCTACTTTTAAAAACATATCTTTATGTTGCCGATAGGTATGCAAGTTTTCTCACAACGTATTAACTCCCCGGTAAAATCAGCGTTTTTATGTAACTAATAATAATAATTGATTGAGAAAAGTCTGTGGCGTTGCGTTGGTGGTTGGTGGTGCGTTAGTCTGATTAAAACCCAATTGGGCTACAGATCTTAAACAATAAATATAAATAAATTATATTTAGAACTAGCTTCTGCCCGCAAACTTCGTCAGCGTGATTAACTTTATTTGGTACTTTTCATCCTGTCCCGTCCCATTATATCCCGCCCGTCCCATCTCATTCTCACTCAAGGCATGTAATCCAGTCCCACCCCATCCCTCTGAGTATAAAAAGTAACAAATATATGAGAATTCCTTCCTTATCCCACGGGAACACTTAATTTTAAGGATAAAAAGTAGCCTAAGTGTTAATCCAGCGTGTCAGCCACTTCCATACCAAATTTAATTGAAATCCGTTAAGCGGTTTTTGAGTTCATCGCGCACAACCGCACAGACAAACCGACAAACAGACAATAATTCTACAAATCATTGTTTTCGGTTCTATTACGTTAATACAGACCCCCCCCCCCCCCCATATTAGTTTTTCTCATTTATCTTCCATAATACAAAGAAACAGCCTGTATGTAAATGAAATATAATATACCAGTTTTCAAGTTGGACCTGCACAAATATAACTGTGAAAACTCTATCTCATTTCGTGCGGTAGGGTAGACTGGGTACGGTTGTGCCAGGGTACGGTAGTGACAGTCGTCATAACAGGGAAACTATACTGAATTCGGGGAAGAGTTCAAGGGAAGAGAGATGCGGCGTACCACTCTGAACACGTTCCCTGGTATTGCGTCGGTCACCGCGCGACGTTGAGGTAAGTAGGACCCTTCATTACTTTTCAACATACAAAAGTAAGTTTTTTGGTTTGATTTATTTTCATAATTACTGTGTTTTGAATTAATATAGATGACCTCGTATTTTTTCTTGTTATAAGTTGAAAGTTTGTAGTTCACTACAAGTGATTACTTTTTACTTAGATTGTTTAGCAGTTTTATGGCGATTTTTTGTTTTCGAAATTGCGCGTTGGGTACGGTTGTGACAAATTTTGTGGGTACGGTTGTGACATATACTTATTCGCTTTTTTTGCTTTTAGATGCCCAGAAAACACTTGCGAATGACCGACCGAGCCCAGGCTGATATTAGCAAATATGAAGATGCTTATGCAGAGGTTAAATGTGGGACTTCTTTACGGAGTGCAGCACCTATGCACCAAATCAATCGCACATCGTTGTTGCGCTGCCTCCGTAAACGTGATGAAGCCGGTGCAAATCACGATCAGATCACCTGAAATCGTCCCGATTCAACAGGCTGCTATAACTTCAAGCACGCTACTACCTTTTTCGCCTGAAATTGTTCGACCTTTTCCGAAAGCTGCAGAACAGAAGTGATCTCAGATTTTAGTTTACTTGCTATATTAACTTTGTTTAGAAGAAGATTAAATTTGGTTATTTCTAACAATAAACATCATTATAAACCATTTTGGTGTATTTTATGCCTGTCACTACCGACCCCAACTACTGTCACAACCGTCCTTGGGGTGTGGTCGGTTGTGACACTCTCCTTTTTTTTTCTAATTTGTTCCTATGGCTAATACAGCGTATTTAAAGACAATATATTCGTAATTTTATGTAGACAAATAGACAAATTACGATTCGTGATACTTTTTTCCCAGCTGACTGATAAATTAACAAAATTATCGGCGAATAATCAAAAATTGTCACAACTGTACCCAGTCTACCCTACCTAGTTCTTGAGTAATGTGCAAGCAAACAAAACGAAACACCCTGTTGTAAATGTAACATATACCGGTTTTTAAATTGAACCTGCACCAATATAACTGTGAAAACTGTATCTCATTTCGTGTCGTAGCTTTTGCGTGATGTGCAAGCTAATACAAAGAAACACCCTGTACGTAAATAAGACATGTTCCAGTTTTTAAGTTGGATTTGCTCCTATATAACTGTGAAAACCGCATCTCATTTGGTCTTGCAGTTTTTGCGTAATGCGCAAGCAAGCAAAAAGAAACATCCTGTATGTAAATAAGACAAATACCAGTTTTAAAGTTGGACTTGCACCTATACAACTGTGAAAACGCATCTCATTTCGTGCGGTAGTTTTTGAGTAATGTGCAAGTAAACGAAAAGAAACATCCTGTATGTAAATGAAATATATACCAGTTTTCAAGTTGGACCTACACCAATATAACTATGAAAATTGCATCTCATTTGGAGCGCTAGTTTTTGAGTAATGTGCAAGCAAACAAAAAGAAACACCCTGTATGTAAATGCAACATATACCAGTTTTTAAGTTGAACCTGCAGCAATACATCTGTGAAAACCGCATCTCATTTGGTGCAGTAGTTTTTGCGTGATGCGCAAGCAAACATACAGACAGACAGACAGACAGACAGACAGACAGACAGACAAAAATTCTAAAAAAATAGTTTTGGCTTCTGTTGCTGTTATAAAGACCCCTGGCGTTAAAATTTCTTAGATATCTTCCATGTACAGACATCGACCATTTACATTTTTATTATATGTATAGATAGACTAGCTTCTGCCCGCAAACTTCGTCAGCGTGAATAACTTTATTTGGTATTTCTCATCCCATCCCGTCCCGTCCCGTTACATCCCGCCCGTCCCGTCTCATTCTCACTCAAGGCATGTAATCCAGTCCCATCCCATTCCCATCCCTTTGAGTATAAAACGTAACAAATATATCGGAATTCCTTCCTCATCCCACGGGAACACTTAATTTTTCGGGATAAAAAGTAGCCTCAGTGTTAATCCAGGGTGTCAACCGCACAGACAAACAGACAATAATTCTACAATTCCAATTCTTGACAATAAATCATTGTTTTGGGTTTTATTACGTTAATACAGACCCCCCATATTAGTTTTTCTCATTTATCTTCCATAATACAAAGAAACACCCTGTATGTAAATGAAATATATGCCAATTTTCAATTTGGACCTGCACCAATATAACTGTGGAAACTGGATCTCATTTCGTGCGGTAGTTTTAGAGTAATGTGTAAGCAAACAAAAAGAAACACCCTGTATGTAAATTAAATATATATCAGTTTTCAAGTTAGACCTGCAGCAATATAACTGTGAAAACTGCATCTCATTTGGTGCGGTAGTTTTTGAGTAATGTGCAAGCAAACAAAAAGAAACACCCTGTATGTAAATGCAACATATACCAGTTTTTAAGTTGAACCTGTAGCAATACAACTGTGAAAACCGCATCTCATTTGGTGCAGTAGTTTTTGCGTGATGCGCAAGCAAACATACAGACAGACAGACAGACAGACAGACAGACAAAAATTCTAAAAAAAATAGTTTTGGCTTCTGTTGCTGTTATAAAGACCCCTGGCGTTAAAATTTCTTAGATATCTTCCATGTACAGACATCGACCATTTACATTTTTATTATATGTATAGACTAGCTTCTGCCCGCAAACTTCGTCAGCGTGAATAACTTTATTTGGTATTTCTCATCCCATCCCGTCCCGTCCCGTTACATCCCGCCCGTCCCGTCTCATTCTCACTCAAGGCATGTAATCCAGTCCCATCCCATTCCCATCCCTTTGAGTATAAAACGTAACAAATATATCGGAATTCCTTCCTCATCCCACGGGAACACTTAATTTTTCGGGATAAAAAGTAGCCTCAGTGTTAATCCAGGGTGTCAACCGCACAGACAAACAGACAATAATTCTACAATTCCAATTCTTGACAATAAATCATTGTTTTGGGTTTTATTACGTTAATACAGACCCCCCATATTAGTTTTTCTCATTTATCTTCCATAATACAAAGAAACACCCTGTATGTAAATGAAATATATGCCAATTTTCAATTTGGACCTGCACCAATATAACTGTGGAAACTGGATCTCATTTCGTGCGGTAGTTTTAGAGTAATGTGTAAGCAAACAAAAAGAAACACCCTGTATGTAAATTAAATATATATCAGTTTTCAAGTTAGACCTGCAGCAATATAACTGTGAAAACTGCATCTCATTTGGTGCGGTAGTTTTTGAGTAATGTGCAAGCAAACAAAAAGAAACACCCTGTATGTAAATGCAACATATACCAGTTTTTAAGTTGAACCTGTAGCAATACAACTGTGAAAACCGCATCTCATTTGGTGCAGTAGTTTTTGCGTGATGCGCAAGCAAACATACAGACAGACAGACAGACAGACAGACAGACAGACAGACAAAAATTCTAAAAAAAATTGTTTTGCATTCTGTTAATGTTATAAAGACCCCTCGCGTTAAAATTTCTCAAATATCTTCCATGTACAGACATCGACCATTTACATTTTTATTATATGTATAGAAGATTAGTAGCACTCTTTTTAACTTTAAGCCGTATTAGTTAGAAAAAAGTAATAACAGATTGTGTGGTCTCATTAAACGAAGGTGAAAAAGCACGTCACATCCAGGGATTTGAATACACAACACCCGCGGGACAATGCAGGACAATGGCCATTGTCATCTAAATGTTGACACACGTGTTGAAATCAACTGAGGACAGATTGTTAATAAACTTATGTCAGGAGCAAATCGCCACGGTATTATTAAATGTGGGATGATGATGATGTTATTGCAGTATATCTTTTAAATATTGTAGAGAACATAAACCTGATGCAAAAAGAACCAATGGAATCCTAGGCAATTTTGAGGAGTTTTACTCGCCATGTGTGAAATGTATGTAATGTAAATGTAGGTCCGCTTTGAAACAAAAAAAGAAACTCCTCCTCCTCCCTTCTCCTTTTTTTGAAATCGGGTAAAAATTAAACACATTTTTATATCTGATAGTCACACAGTAACGTATTATTCTGTCTTGCATCTTAATAAAAAAAACGTGCCAGGTATACCGAAACCAAATATAAGACGTGAATCAACTACCTCACTCTACCACATAAATATGTATATGGTGGCAGTAGTTGGCACAGCAGATGTTTTCGCCCTTTACGTTTTAACGTTCAATGAACATGATACAAGACGTGCCATATGTCAGACTACACGGTCTGAGATTAATATTGTTTATATTTATGTATACCTAAGGATGATGCTCCTTGTCGGATTTTAACATAGCTTTTTTTCTATCTAGCGTTGTCCCAGTCAGTGCCAGGGACCCCTTTCCTACGCAATTATCGCTATTTTTACAATCTTTTGAATTCTCGATTGTAAAATTTAGATACTTTTCCATCTTCTTTATCGACATTAATCCAGCGTTTTTTGATTTTCGGGTTTTAATATAGCCATAAAAACATATTTCACATTTGATAAAAAAAGGCATGAATGCATGTGCCGACTTATCCGTTATAATGTTCACCACAAAGTAGACAACATAATCACATTGCAAATGACGCAAGTGTCGTGACCACGACTGCTTACTGCTTACCTGCAATATACATTACTTGTAACTTCACACAAATATCAACCACCCACTTAAATATTATGTTGCACTTAACTACGAAAGTCCCGCTTAAATGTACTGACCACGTACTACTTAACGTGGGTAATTAAGTGCAACTTATTATTTCAATGGCAATTAAGTATTCGGGCGAAGGTAGGAAGACCATACATAGTTATTCAAACAATATTACTCTCATGTTTCTGTTTGAAATTATTCTATCTTAGGCTAGAGTCAACGACTAAATGTAGTTTCATCTAATAATTATGTTGTCGATTTCAAAATAACGCCTATAAAAATAAATAAAAAAGCCTTATAAGTGATATAATTACACGCCATTGAATTTATAAACGTTTCCCTACCGTAACGGCTTCAACCTGTTTTCACATATTCCCCAATGACCCCACACGAAATTACAAAAGAACATTAAAATCGTTGGAAAAAATTAATATTAATATGTATCGTGAAGCGGAAATTGCGAAAGCATTCCGGTTTATTTATGTTAAGGGATTTGTATGATACACATCACATTACCATGATTGTATTACGTGATTTATTTACACCAAGCCTGTTTACATACTGGATTTATTGAGTTTTTAATAAAGAATGGCATTTTTTACAGTCTGTCAAGAAGTCAAGAAGTATGAACTGATCCCGATTCTCTATCCCGAAGTAGAAAAATCTGATCGAAGATTTATCGACGCGCCCAATTTTGAGGTGTATAGATTGGTTTATCGCCGATCCTTATATAGAGATAGATCATTAGATAGAGCTAGAATCGCTTAATAATTTTAATCGTACGACATACATAGGCTGCCAGGTCCACAGTTGTATGACTAAATACAGAAAATGTATGTAAACAGCTTAGCTTTGCTAATGTGTTTCAGTCGATCAGTGTCATTAATAAAGTAAAAAATTAAGAAACTAGTTGTTATTATACATACAATGGGTATTAATCACAGAATTTGTAAAAAAAACCTTGTGGTTTTATAGGTTCCATTATAGAAATGAACATTATATACAGTGCATACCTCTATAATATGATAATAACCTCTAATATGATAGCTGATAACGTATGCATAAATAACGCGATGTTGCGCTTTGTACAGTTAATACAATTGCATGAGGTCCAAAAGCATCAAGACAACCGCCGATTTCAAAATCCCCATCACAAAAAGCATTCCTAATTCATGCGATATAAAAACTCATCTTTCTTTCGAAACATTTCTAATTCCACTACTAGTAGAAATACACAATACTCCACTTTCGAAACGTGCCAAAAGTATCGGTTGCACAAAACGGAGCTAATCGAATGTTCCGAGCCATCAGTTAGTCGTGGATCATGAAATATCGTAAAAGGTTCGATGACGTTAGCTATAAGCCAATGAACCGTGCTTTTAGGAATCAAGGATACCACTACCGTTTCCATAACAAACCGTGATTGGTGCATGCTAATTAGTATGTAAATATATTTTCTAAATCATTGTTAATTGATTTAAGTTCAGATACTCCTGATATAGTTAAGAAAATATAAAGCCAGTAACTGACGCGGTAGACACGGTCGTGACCTTTTAGATATGTATGTTAAAATTTCATTGAGGGTGTATAATCGTAGCACCATCTACCAGAAAACATAAATTTCAATGAATCAAGTGACTATGCTGCTATTTAATGATTTTTTACACAGCTTAATGAATTTTTACATCGGCAACATAATCATATATTTCAGCCACTATTGTGCTACATCTTCGGATTTCGTCACTTGCTTGCCAATCCGGTGGCCTGCGTCTGTAACTTTTGTTTTTCAATGGATATGCTCAGTTCTGATTTCAAATCAATCAATTACATCACATAACATATGTATTTAAAAATACCATATTAGGAATAACCTAGCTCTGCTTAACAATTCGAGCGTGATAAAATTAAGTAGTGTCTTCGTCGCAGACCATGACGAACAATGAACGGTATACTAATGGCAGGTTTTAACATATTATCGTACCGATGTCGACATGCAATTACAGTCAGTACACGAAACTACATACCTAAGTTATATTTTATTGTAACTGAAATATATTATCTCGTTTTATAGAACAATACATTGCGGTGCACAAGACTATAGATATGAAGATTTTGTCACCATTAAGTTAAAGTACGATATATTTCAAGACCGCGTCCTAAGGACAATAAGTCTATAAGCCCTGGAATGACGCTAATATAAAATAACTTTCCTATGAGTTTACAGCAAAAAGCCTATAAATCCAGCAAAAGTTATTTCTCATGTAAGAAAAGTAGCGTCCAAAGTACTGTTTCATGTGCTGCAGCTTACGATTTTCTTACATATTAAGGCGACCTAGAACCTGTACTTTTTTAAAATCGAAATTTCTAATATATCAGCTTGCAGAGTCTATCATCTAATGTAGGACAAGTTCGTACATTATATTCTACCTATATCTAACACGTCTGTCAAAGCAGGGTGTGGTCCAAGCACAAATTACCAGTTAGTACGTCACTGAGCGTAGCAAGCATGGAGCGCGACGCAAATCATTAGCTGGGTTCCGTGCCGAGTACCCGTAACAAGATAGTACCGATAACGTGAGACATTGAACCCGCGCACTATTGTTTGAGCAGGTACCTTCGTTTATGTATCAAAGGTGTATAATATAGTCAGGTATTGTATTCTAATCGATTTAATTATAATTGATTGTTACAGGTCAGTTTAAATGATCAGGGTAATGTTATCAAGTATATTTTCACGCTTTTACAAGTATGGAGTAATTTCAATGTAAATGTCACAAGTCAACTTTAAAATAAATAAAAGATTTCAAATATATAAAATGTACAAATATCTCGGTAGTCCACTCAGTTATGCTTTTGAACCTCATATTACAAGGCAAGGATTTCGGCATAGGATTGCATTAGACCAGTAAGGAGTCCTGTATAAAGATTAAACAGCACACTATTCAAAAGCCTAAATATTCGTCAGTTAGCAATTCTATCAACTGCAACTCTTTCATATCCATAATCATTTCTGCTACATCTTTCTCTTAACTGTCCATATCCTTAATTAACAAATGCTTTACTAAAATAGATTACATCAGCATCACCTGCTATCGTCCAAAGCCTGTCTAGCTTAGATGAGTCGCGAGTCGCTACACACGTGGCAAGGTGAACAACCGGTTTCGATTCAAACCGCCGATCTATTTATGAATCCGCAAGGTCTTTGTGGCCGTTGCAATTATCTACTGGCTTATCTTAATTGATATCGCTATGGTTAGTAGGACAATAATTTTTGTTACTCTTTCATTTCTCAATTTTCCTAGTCAATTGTTGATGAAAATCGACAAAGATTGTCAATCCCACATTCATATTTCCTTTATAGTTGTTAAATATCTCTTCATCATCTGAACTAAGCGGTTTAAGATTTCTATATGCTGGCATGACAAAATGACTACCGTAAACCTAATGATGGCAGGTGCAGTCTAGATCGTGTCAACTAGTAATAAGCCGAGCTATAAAGACAGATTTTGTAGGAGATGTTGATTACTATAACTTTCAAAGCATTTTACATTAAGTGACCTGTGCAACTCAAGCTGGGCATGTTCGCTTGTAATTTTGTGGGGCCTGGTAATCACTCGGATCGATATTATTTCGTCACGCGAGCCACCATTACATATTTATGATTGATGTTGATGTTTCAGTTTTCATGAGTTAACATTATAGATGCGGTCTTAAGGTTCAAGTGTTTCTAATATCTCCAAAAGAACTTGTAAGTGTGGTATATCTACTCGTACCAAATTGCATGAGATCGGTGTGATGTACTCAGACCTAATCAAGGACGGTTTGGTATCAGACAGAAGGCTGTTTGCCAAATAATAAGTTAATTGATAGAAAAAATCTAATTTTGAAACTATATAAGTTGCTAGTAACCCAGTCACCTCAATAGCTTGCCATTGTTACTGACCCGGAAAATAACAATTGTTTGGCTATGATTTGAATTTGTTGCTTAATCTGATACAGTATTAAGTTAGACTACATTGAGCACCCCATTCAAAAGTAAGGAAATATTTTAACTATTCTTTTGGACGTATACAAAATGGACGACACAAAATAAATTGTAATAATATTTCTTACCTGTACAAAAAAAAGTTTCTAAAAACCCTGATGCATTAAACCAATGACAACGTGAATATCATATGATAAAATACTATAAGTATTTCTTTAAACAACATGTTAATTACAGAATAATAAATACAATTTACGTACATTTAAATCGACAACTTAGAGCCGGCAATGCGACAGGAGAATGAGTGTCTACTAACGTGTGTTTTTCTTAACTTGTCCTGTAGCTGATGTTTTGCTTAAGCCTTGAACATGTCTTAAAATTATTATGCGATAGTGACGTCATTCCTGAACTACACAAATTCAACTTAAAAAGGCAATGGCAAAAAGATCGTTCAATATCACTTGAATACAAATTAAATAGGCCGTTCAACAGATGCTAATTATACAAGTCAGTTAATTTAAAGATTGGGCATTGTAGTGTAATAATTATTATTCTCAGCTACAAGGAGTCCTCTACTGAACATAGCCCTCTAGGCTCTACCAAGAATTCCACGGCGACCTGTAGGAATTGGTATGCATTCAGCAACAGTCTGTGACTTTCTTCGACCTTTTCGACGTCGTTTGATTATTTTACAGGTCGATGTCCAACATTAGACTTGCTGGAACGTAATATTCCCAATTTCCACAAAAGTTATTCACTTTACACCGTTATTTAGATTAGGCAGTAGTAGTCAAAGCTATTTACGTTGTATATTTCACTTCCTAACAGCTATATAGGTAATTCATATTTTAAAAATTATAACGTTCCTTCTTGTAATGACAATGCCATTTACGTTATGGTTATTCATGGTCAAATTTTAATCCATTGATAACTGGCTTGATACCCACTGATCAATTTGATATCATGCTTTTTGATGTATTATGATTATATCTTAAGTAAACAATTCATTTGTTACAGGTAACTTAAAAATAAATCGAGTATATTGCTATCTGGACACTAGGTAGCGGTTTGTTACATTTTATTGTATATATTTCAATCGTGCAACGTCGTTTGTATAAAATCTTCCTTAGTAGTAGTAAGATTTTAACTTTGATTTCCTCGTATCAACTGAGCTACGGTTATTTCACCATCATCTTCAACCGCAAGCTGGAAACTGCATAACATAGGCATCGCCCAACAATTTTCGACATGCTGGAATTGATCATAGGCCATAAAATAAACGGTAAATTACCTACAAAGGTACGAGTATTATCTAAACGTCACATCTAATACCGTCATCACGAGGACGGAAGTAACACACGCTAATCACACGACAGGTGATACGTAAACAAAGATGAGACATGACTCATACGGGCCATTGACTCATCTTGATGCACCATTAGAAAAATACAGATTTGGCTTGTAAGAAGAGAGAAACAACATTTGTGGACAGATGACTAATTAGTGAAGATTAGATGGGTTTCGGCATGGAAGACGGATAGCTTTTGTATATATATTTATATTTTTAAAATTAAATTGTTTTTAAATTGTGCTATACAATATGCACAGCTCAATGACACTCCGACCGTAATTAAGTACTGACCGTTCTTCACTGGTCGGATATTTATGATCAATAAGTTTTCTTTTTTAAATGCATCTATTCGACCCAAAAGAAAGAGAAGAGAGTGCATTTTGCGCTCAACGTTGGATTTATTTTAGCTTTCACTTTTCTCGGAAACTTGTATAGGATACCTATATGCTACTGTTCAGCTTACTTTCAGTAATAACTGCCATTGTAAAATTATAATGTCATTTGGGATTCATTATGATATGAAAGTTGGTTGGACTGCCTCGGTGGCGTAGTTGTACAACGGTATGGTTACAAAGCTGAAGTCGAAGGTTCGAATCCCGGGTTGGGTAATGTGATATTGGATTTTTCTATTCATTATCAGCCCGGAGTCAGGAATTTGTGCTCGATATGGCAATAGGCTCGCCCACTGTCACACCGTGGGACGGAACATATAGTGTGGGTGTCCTGATGGCGCCTCTGCCTATCCCTTCTGGGATAAAGGCGTGAGTTTATGTATGTATGAAATTTGGTTTGCTAATCACATTTTCCTTTATTACACCGGTCTAGCCATCGAGCAAAATGAATGCTTTGCGGCCTCATAAAGGGAAAGAAAACGAAAGGGTGGAATAACATGTTGTTAGACCTACGGCATTCTCACATACTCAAGAAGCTAGGTACTTTTAATGATGTTCTTGAGAACACTCTGTAAAACTACGGGATGGACATATTATAGGGTATATCAGTGGTTACATCTTTAACATGAGTGGTGCAATCCTTACTGCCGAATATAATCACAAAGGCGAGTACATGTATAACACTCTATAAAGCTACCGCATACAACATTCACTAAGTGTCCAGTCATCACGTAACAGATTCTCAATGACAATGACTCACGAGACGCCAATAATTGTACCTGATGATTCAGATGCGATAACTCCACACTTTTCTAACGTTTTCTTGTAATATTATGTTTGTGTAACGTCTAATGTTAAGCAGGCTGTGAGAACTCGGTTAATTAGGGCCAAGGAAAACAGCTATATTAACAAAGCATTGTATGCGCAATGAGCATAACTGGGAAATGTAGGATCTGTTCCGGTAAAACTATGTTGAATAATGTAGAATCTAAATTTTGCCTTTAACATGAGATGAATGTATCATGTTTCCAAAGCATTAAAATTGCGAAAAGTAACTATCATACTAATTCTAAACTTCAAAATGCATGTTACCTATGTAGGTACTATGTCGACATTATGTTTTATAGATGTGATGGATTTTTATTTGGAATTATAAACTCCCCTGCCACATCGCAGGCTCTAACAACTTGTTCTTTTCACATCAGCAGATCCTTTTATTCATATTATATCGTATAATGTGTCCCAGAGCGGGTAAAACCATTATTTATTGCGTAAAATATCTCCCCAATAGAAAACCTTACATCAGTATGGCCGGATTGTTGTATGTTAAAGAAATGGTTAATAAAACTATTATTTATACCGGGTATATCAAGACCGCGACCGAAAACGAAGCCAGGTGGTAGTTTTAGTGGTTACAGACACAATGCAATTAAAATTGTTGCAAAATACTCGACAGTTTTTTTTTGCAATTTTTTAAACATCGTCATGTTTGTGTGGTAAGTACCTAGTTTTTGCGAAAATAGTAATTTAAGCCCTTACGTACCATTGCGTCTTTAAAAATAAGAAGGTGTACATCATTATTTTAGGAAAAATATGTATTTACCACCCAACTACGATGATAAGTAAAAAAAGTCCAAAAAAATTGACGTTTTTTTTTTGCGAAATTTTTTGTTGCATTGTGTCTGTAACCACTAATACTACCACCTGGCTTCGTTTTCGGTCACAGTCTTAATATACCCTGTATACCAGCCTGCCTGATTCATAAACATAAGGAAGAAACGATTAAAACAACAAGAAACGATTAAAGCTATAATCTTATGTGAGTCATACCAATAAGATAACAGTGTATACTTTACAATAATTTCACTGACACACCCATCCACCGTGAACTACTGGAAACTATTGATACAAAAAATATAAAGCTTACCACTGACGATGCTAACATTTATATTCACATTATTTTGACAATACTAGCTCGTAAGTTTCTACACGATACAAATAAACAATTAACGTTAACGCAATATTAATATTAGGATTTTTTTTATTTAAAAACCGCTAATAAGATTATCTATCAAAAACGTGATCGTATCACCAAAGATTAATTATTAATATGAAGCGACAAATTGTAGAAATAATATCATGATATTTAAAATACTTATGACTGAGACTAGTGTAGACAAATCGGCACACAAGTTGTGTAGCAATTGCGGTCGAATGCCCACAGTTTGAATTCCAGATGGGAACCAATCCTGTTTAGTTATAATAGTTTCAAGTTTCTTCGTGTAAACGATTTAAGCCAGCAAACACGAATCACCAATAAAACGATGGTATACAAATATTTATTGTAGCGAGTGTTCATGAATTTGGTGTAACACGTCGCGCAATTACCATATTTGGGTAATCTTAGTGGATACCTACGTTAAAAAAACTCTCTGCAGGGCTTATGAACGTTTTTTAAATTATTCTGCCTACAATCAAATATTTCACTCAAGGCTTTTTATCCTTTTATTAATGCCTACCTTCAATCACAGCGCACAACCAATCAACGATAATGTTACTATTATGGAAACAAAAGTTGATGTTATCGGATATCTTACACTTTTTTATATGTATAGATTGTGTATGAATCAGAGAACGTAAGACAAATTATATCCAAGGTTGTCAGTACGGTACTACAGTGTGGAAGTGAGCCCGGTGGAGCGAAACCGTTAACTGTCTCAGAATAACAGTTGTAACTGGATTAGACCGCGAATGCCGATATAGGTCGTTCACAGAGACGGCCGATAACACGACTAAATTCTGCGTTTTTACTTGCAGTTTTGCATGGTAACATAATTTTTCACATTTTTTAAATGATTCACAAAACTAGATACAATCTTAAGATTAACTTCATATTAACTCGTTACATTAAATACTGTAACAAACTACATATTAATAAGAATATTGAGTCAGAGAAAACATGGAGCAACAAAGCATGGAGACTATATCGTACTATATGGGAAAATAGCATATTAAAGTCGCAAAGTGTTAAACGTACTGTCTACAAAACGATACTAAACCTGAAAAACTGCAGTGTGTAATCTACACTAATATTTTGAAATAATGTTTTAAAGATCAAATTTCTTAATACATTATTTTAAACAAAGATCTTTTTATATTGTGTCGGCAAAGCAGCTAAAGCACTGGATCGTGAGTGCAGTGCCGTCTAGACTGGCGACGTACGATTTATTAGTATCTCACATTACTCAACAAAATTATGCCAAACTATCATTATTTAATCACGAAAGAAAAAAGACAACAGCGTTATTAATCTTAACACCAGATGCCGCAAGATTGTGAAATCTTGTCACGAAAGAAAATGGTAACTAAATAATGGACCAAAAGGCAAAATCTATTCTCTACTAATAAATATATAATTTATTTAAATAATCACTGTAACTAACATAATATATGGAATTCTATTCTGAAATAAATATTTAATAATAATAATTAAATTCTCGAGGAATCCAACAAGCCAAGTAGCATCACGATATGAAATCAATACAGCAATAAAAATTATTCAAAGTACCTATTGATTTAGAGTTGTGTTTCGGTTTGAATGACATTGTAGCCAGAGTAACTACTGGACATAATGAGACTTAAAATCTTATATCTCGGGATGGCGATCGCAGTGGAATGCCAAGGATTGCTTTGTAACTCATGGTGTTGTTTGGTTTTGCTACTGTCGATAAGCGGTCGTATACCATTAGGCGAACGGCATGCTCGTCTTGCCATTCACCGCAATAAAAAAAAGGACTAAGATGAAATAAGATTACTTCTGAAGAATTCCTGCAACAGAAAGTACCATCCACCACTCTGCTTATCTGTATACAGATCTTGACACAGTTTTGATACGATCCCTAACGTAACAAGTCCGAATTTTTCACTATACCGCGATAAGATAAAATGTAGAGAATGAAAACGGATATCCTTCTTTAAATGAATAATATAACGGAATTAGCAGCATATCACTGGCTTCCGTCTCATACATGATATACTGTTATTAGTATTAGTCACAAAAATATGGGGACGGAAATAAAAAGGGAAATGGAATTCAAGTTTAGTTTCATATAAAATTCTAAAAGTTTTTAATTCATTGTTATGGAATGTTGACGTGGAGCCACTTTGAACTAATTAAAAACTGTATATTGCATATTAAGACATTTACTTCATAGGCAATCAAAATTGTTGTAATGTGCGTTTGCGCCTTCCGTACTTTGCATGCTAAGTATCGCCTGCGAAGGTACAAACCCTCTCAGCAAAATTAGACCCTCTCTCCATATCTTACCTTATCTCAAAGGGTGACGAAGTAACTATTCAAAATATGTTTGTGTGTTTGGCTACGATCAACAAATGAACAATTTGCTGCATCCCCGATTGTATGTTACAAAAATATATTAAATCATATAAATGGAAAAGTAAGACGAATGAGGATAACTACTGATTATTTTTGAGAAAATTGAAAAATGTATAGATAGGTATACTTATATCGTGTAGCAGTCTTTAATGTGTAGGGTGCAAAGAGCACCGATAATTTGATATTTGCCCTCGCACATATGACAGTTAAGGAATATAATATGGTCTAACCCCTCTCAATCGTACTCCCGATTGTAGAACAGGCCCGTGCCTTGCAGTGGGACGCATATGGGCTGATACATATACAGGTATGCAAGTTAAAGTTTGACGATTAGTTCGGGATTCATCATCAACATCGAAAAATTAGTTTTTTTTATTAGAATCATTAGTTCGAGATTACTGAACGACAACTTTATTTCGTTTTATTACTGTCAGGTTTACAACTCAATATTAAAGTAGTCCGTAGTGAAAGTGATTGCGGTTTCTTGCTAAATCAAGCCAGTCACACGAATGGATGTCAAAATTCGTTCTGCGACCAAATAATTAAACGAAGTTTCAGCCTTTCCGAATTTTATGAAGCGCACCAGATAAAAATGTTGCTGATTTTGTCATCTCAAACCTTAGGTATTTCTTACAAATATCCTTAAACCCCTTTAAGAAATGGCGCATCCTTCTCAGAGTAACATAATATATGGATATCCGACACTTTGCCAATACATTTTTCAAGAAATACTTTCAAATATCGAATGTTTCCCTTAGAGGTCTTTTTAATTAATACATATTTGCATTTGGTTACTAATGGACACAAATTAACAAGTTACTTTCATTTAAATGGTAGGTATAGTTTATCATTAAATGACTTCTATGTACACCTAAAGACTGGGTACTTAAAGCTTAATGATTGACAATTAACCACCAACACAAAACAACAATATCTAGGGACATTTCTTGACTTGTTTGTTATTAGTAGTAATCGTTTGGCTTATAGACACAATGAACGATCGTGAGAGGTTTTCACTCATCAAACATCGTGTGTGGAAACCTAGATTCCATAATACATGCCATATGCAATTTCATATTCCATTCCATTAATTCTTCGTGAGCTCTATAACATTTAGCTCGCGAAGGAATTGCTGGAAATTATCATCACTGAATGATTTTTATTCGGGCTCGTGATTTCTTTAAGTATTTTTTACTATTCCTCATATTTTCGGATGTGGCCATCCACGCCCACTTGAAAAATTTAACCCGTATGTGTTTCCCACGGCAAAGTACAATCCTCCTATATTCATTAATGTGTTAATGATTATCATTAAGAATTTTCAATTCCTTTCCATTTAATATTATTTTAGCTAATGCTTAATAAGTATCTAAGTAGTGTAATTTTAAATGAGTCATAGATATATCTGGCAAGGACCATTAGATAAGTAAGTACAGATTTGTTAGTAAACAATTTAAATTCTCGTAAAAATTATAATATTTTAAGCACCTATATCTAATTAATCACGTACTGAAAAGACCTCGATGTCGTTCGTATTATGATGATGAATTAGTTTTTAAATTATCTTTGATGTTGTTATAAAAATATCGCTTTTAGAATTTCGATACTAAAAAAAAAAATGCTATAAGCTTCTATTTCTTGTTTTATTACGTAAAACTGGTAGGTAAGTCTTTTAAAAGTAAGATAACTATTTGATGCTAAAGTAATTAAATCACGTTTACGTGCAAAAATAAAATTAAAAGTTTAATTGGACTTTTAAATGGATCGTAATTCGTATCATACTAGTTCATTATTAAAAAACAACTTTGTTATATGTTTACGCAGATTTTTCATGAAGTGTATTTTAATACAATTGAAATAAATGAATACACCCAACAGTCTCATACATAGTCCTGACCCCACACTAAGATTAAATTTTGCGTCGTGGGTATCAGACACTACGAGAAACTTTTGGGTCTCACAAACACCCAGACCCAAAAAAAATACAACGGATAACACAATTTGGCTCGATGCGGTAATCGAACCCGCGATCCCTTGTTTCCAACCAACTAAGCCACGCAAATTGACAAATTTCTTAGCCAACCGCATGTCATTGAAGTGTCACGAATAGCTAAATCACCCGTGAGGACATAACTAATCTGTGACGAGGATGTCGCTTGTCTTCCACGTGGGAGGGATCATAGATTGGTGCGAGCTGATTGAATTAGCAGGAGGATGTCATGACGCCCCGGGGTCGGGTCAGTCGGCGCCCTTTGCGCCATCAGCTGCAGCTCATTATTACCCAACACTGCTTAATTGCATGACAAATTTTAATATTCAATTGTAATGAACTTATTTCCAGACTTCATTAAGTACTTACAGTAGGTTATTCAATGTGATGAATTTTCATGGCAACATAGCGTTAAAGCGATTATTTCTGTAGTGGCGTAATAATCGGGAGCACTTTAAACCATCACGATATTTTTATTAATTTCATTTATTTTATTAGAAACAACCATAACAAGAGACAATACTTGAAATGTTTGTAATATCTGATTTTTTTTCCGGGATTGCAGAGCGAAACGAAAACTTCCGGTACGTTCATTTGTCATTCTCGCAATATTTTGTGATAAGAAATCTATGTGCAGTTTTTGTCATGTGATAATGGATACATATTATTAATAATGTACATATATAATTTGTCAGCAACAAAACTTCTTTTTTTCAAATAAACGACAGTTAATATCATTAGATCAACATAAATGACCTGCTTTCGGTATCGATTAACAAAGTATATTTTCGGAGCATTCGCGCCCCATTTATGTTGCAATAAAACATATTAAATATTTACACGGAGCACACAACAGGTGAACAAATCAATATCGTAGGTGAATGAGTACCGGGCACTTATCGCGAGTACGTGCCATTATCGTGAATAGTACTTATCAAGCTTATCAATAGGGAAAGCATGGTTGATCGTTGGTCTCGTTTTTGTGTTTAGTTTTAGAATATCAGGGCATCGTGAATTGTGATAGTGGGTTTTCGTCGTAAAGGTTTAGGACAGAACTGGTATTAGACCCTATTGTAACGATAGTAATGAATAAGTACAGTCAGCCGAATATGTATATTTCGGGCCAAAGGCTTTTTGATTGCGACCCACAATAGGCGAAATTTCACATTCATCTAAATTTGGGTAAAACAAGAGAAAATCCAAAGACTAAATCCTGATTAAATTTTCCCCGTAATGATGAAGTTGCACTTGTGATGACGATAGAGACTTAAGGCTGCGATGAGTATATAGGAAGTCAATTCAATAAAGAATGAAAGGGAATTTTACCTTCCTCGGTGGCGTAGTTGTATCACAGTATGGTTACAAAGCTGAGGTCTCGGGTGCGAGTCCCGGGTCGGGCAAAGTGATATTGGATTTTTCTATTCATTATCAGTCCGGAGTCAGGAATTTGTGCCCGATATGGCGATAGGCTTACCCCCTATCACATCGTGGGACGGAACATACAAGGCGAAATGTGGCGCCTCTGCCTACCCCTTCGGGGATAAAGGCGTGAGTTTATATGTATATGTATGTATGAAAAGGATTTTTTATTAATATAATTTAATTGCGTGACTAATACGACTGGAATGGAATTTCTTAAGGAAAACGGCTATGGCCACATACGACTATCACGTGACTGAGAAATTGGGTAGTTGCCGTATCGTTCGTCTTCGTTATATTTTTAAATTAACTTTAAATTTCTTTTTGGCCTGTCTGTAGTTAGCTCAGACTGTTGACTGATGACAGTAACGGACAAGTGACAAATAATGAATAAACAGGGTTGGATACTACAAAGCACTTATGTACCAAAATGAACCACATTTTTACTAAAAGTACCTAGTCGTAATGTCTTTTTTTAAAATCTCACACACCCTTGTTAGTACATCCATACACTACTTTTACATACATACATAAACTCACGCCTTTTTCCAAGAAAGGGTAGGCAGAGGCGCCAACAGGACACCCAAATTTCGCCTTGTATGTTCCGTCCCAAGATGTGATAAGGGGCGAGCCTTTTGCCATATCGGGCACAAATTCCTGACTCCGGGCTGATAAATGAATAGAAAAACCCAATATCACTTTGCCCGACCCGGGAATCGAACCCGAGACCTCAGCTTTGTAATCGTAAGTCGTAACCTAGTACAACTACGCCACTACTTTTAGACATCGTTTATATCACACTTATTGGAACAAAATTGTACTACTTGATTGATAAATTGGCACTCCAATCAGATTCTGATACGAAACATGATAATAAATAACATTGTGGGCCAGCCACACTTGTATTATGAAATTACTTCGCATGCACTTTTCGAAGCAACTTCCGTTCGTACGTGTTAAAACTAATGAGAAATATGCAAGGTATAGGTACTTTGTTAATAAATTTGTCGTTGGATTTGTACTGTAAATCACATAACTATTATAACATAACTCATATCATTGCTTCAATTATGTAACACTAATTATTCCAGCGACTTGGTTTACTTAGTGTCAAGTTTAAGCATTCCCTGAAACTTCAACGTACTTCTTAGTTCTTACTGAAAATCTTGCCTAGACCATTATGGGATAAGAATCTTTATGAAGCAGCATACTTACTTGAATACTTATTTCTAAGTAAACTATTTATAAATAAATAGCTACTTTGAATTGCAAATGCACTTACCACGGCTAACAGTTTGCCACGCACTGTGATGCCAATCATGGGTGAGAATCGCACTTCCACTCCTGGCTCCACCAGTAGTTCGGCATCTCTCTCCACCAGGAGATCATCTCTTAGTAAATAAGGACTGCCGTCCGACTTCCACACCGTCTGGCCGCCGGCCAGCACGCCGCCCGGCAACTCCGTCAACCCTGACGGGTTGTTTACTAGATACGGGTCCGTGCCCGGCGACACTTGGCCATCGCATGCACTAAAATAATAAACTAACACCAACACTGTCCGCCACTTGTACTTCGTGTCGCTGAACTGACTATGTCTCTTCTGTACACCCATGTATTTAGAGCACTTCATTTTACACTAACTGAACACAAAAATATTCATTTCACTTTTACTAACGTTCCTCGTTTCCCTTCAACCTATTTCGACACCTATCCAAACAAAATACTTCTTCGCGACTTGTCATGATACATATTTATTAAAATGTAGTAATGTTAAGTTATAAAATATTTAATAAATGGTTACTTTGAATCTAAACAAAACATATCGTAACAAAGGTGGGGCCAATAAGACAAAAACAAACGAAAATGCGCGCTACCGCGCGACCGTTGGGCAAAGTAGTTTGGCCGGTTTCGTATAGTGAGTTTCCACCTCCCTACCCTCCTCGCATCACTCACTCGTTCAAAGCCTTCTCCCCACCATTTCCTTACTTACACACTCATAGACCATAGTTCATACGTACACTCACACACACCAAGCAAACACATACACACATACACCCAAGGGATAAGAGTTTAAAGATAACACCGGCTAGCGCGGCCGGGCCGCGGCGCGGCGCGGCGTGGCGCGGCAGTCGGCTTCCGTGACATAAATATTGTGTAAAACATTACAAAGTATTCTTTAATTTTAAAATATTGTATTTAAAATGAATTTATTCTAAATGAATTTTATAATATATTCCATATGTATAAAATAATTAATATGTATATTTTAAACTCGTCTTCAATAGCCTGTATGATCGGCGTAAACAAAGAATGGCGACATTTTTTAGTCTAACAACACTACTCTTCCCCACTCCAGCCATTTCGTTCGGTCAAAGCGTTCACTCCTAAGGAATTTTCATCGACCTAGTTTGCGTCTTGATAATTTTTGTTTTAAAAAATTGCTAAAATTACTTTTTATTAAGTTATTTTGGTTTATATTGTACCCAAATTAATTTTATTTCTTCAAAACACGTAAGTATCTAAAAGTATACGTTGAGTTACTTAGATTTATCAGTTGCTGTTTTGCGTGGCGTGGCAGTGATCACCGACATTTTGTTCTTTGTGTTAATTTATGTATTTATTCGCCGATGCGTATTTCGCGTCGCAGTTAGTAGGGCCGTTAAAGGTGGTCGATTGTTAGTAGAATGATTACATTTGTGTGTTGTAATTTGTTATTGTAAAGTATAATTTATTTTAGAAAACACAATCATGAGCACTGGCGGCACTCGCGTATACGTGGGCGGACTCGTGGAAGGCATCAAGAAGGAAGACCTGGAGCGGGAGTTTGACAAATATGGCAAACTGAACTCAGTCTGGGTGGCATTAAATCCCCCTGGTTTTGCATTCATAGAATTCGAAAGCTTGCAGGAGGCGGAAGATGCGTGTAGCGCTATGAACGGTTTCGAGATGTTAGGCGCGACGCTCAAAGTAGAAATCTCGAGAAAACGGGATGGGCCTCGCAGAGGGGGCAATTTCCGGGGCGGTCGAGGCGGTAATTTTAGGGGCCGCTCATTCGGTCCGCAGGGAGGAGGTGGCCGCTTCAACTCTTACGGCGGCGGGCGACCATACAACCGTAATGGCGAGGGAGGGTACGGCTCTGGTGGCGGCAACTTCAGATCCAGGTCACCGCTGTCCCGGTATTAATTTAGTTATTAGCATAATTAGGTTTAGTGTTATCGTAATCTGAAGCCTTCCAAGTGTTAAAATTCAATGAATAATATTGGGGGTTTAATGCTCGGAAGTGTCCTGTTAACTGAGGAATTAGAGGTAACTTATTTTCATAATTTTTGCCTAGACTTGAAGCCTGTGAATGTCCTTTCATGTGTAGCATTTAGATGAGGTATTTTGCTGATTCTTTATTCTATCCAGTGTTGGTAAAACAACTATATTTTTGTTACTTTTTAAAATTATTATAGTCTAGTTGGTGCCAAATGGTTTCGGATATTAGTCTCTAAATTTTCTTTACCATAATTATTGTAACCTTTTGATTTTGGCATTGTTACCTATGTGTTGATATATTTCATAAAATAAGGCATGTGGTACAAATATTTATGAACTGGTGTTAACATTTATAACTTTTATATTACATTTTATTTTGGCAAAGCATTGTTTACATTTAAAAGTTTGCTATTTGTTTGTAGTAAATTATTGGTGTAAGCACCAATCATAATTAACTAACCATAGCCTCATAAATTGTTATCATTTTGTAACGTAATTTGGTATCTGTTGACACTCTTATTTTGATTAGAATGTGATTGTCACAATATTCAATTTCTTAGAATAGCAAATAGTTGGCCCAGCCACCGTGGAACTGTAGCATGAAGTGTACCAAAATAATTGCAATGTTTAAAGGCTCTCGTTTATAGCATTCCTTGGTGACAGCAATTCACTCCCATTTTACTTTTTCATGTAATATAGTTTTTCTATATAGTCCCACATAATATTTGTTTGGATATAAAAATATAGTGCACTTCCATTTAATACTTCCAATTTCAAGGAAATCCATTAAATATACATGAAATCCATCTGCACGAATTAAGCCATGTTCACATACAGTGTTTTCATGAATACTAATCACATTTTTTTGTATTTCAGTTCCTTGGACCCTTGATCTCGATCCAATTAAATCGTCGAGAAATAATTCAAGAACAATCTTCAGTTATTATTTAACATTCTACCTAAGTACTCTAATGGATAAGATTCCCTTACATTATAAATAAACAATTGTGACTGCTTCATTTGTTTTTATTGTCGGCAACCACAAGAGCTTGAGGTTAAAATGACAAATCAATAATCATGAACATTTGCCGATCACAAAAATCTGGGGAAAGTCACCTAAGAAGCCAGTTAAGAAAATATATTTTATTTTCCTTACAATAAGAAATTGTGGACTGGACATATAATTTACAGATGACTTCAACATAAATATTTGGGGTACATTTTAACATTAATCACGATACTACAGCTCACAAAAGTCGCAGTGCAAGGCACAGGCATCTGCAATTGAAAGTTCAATTGAATCTGTTTGAGCTACATATTGTTTAGTGTTTTCAACATTACTGCAGAATAAAACTACTTGTTCTAGCTGAGTATCCAGAATCTTAACAATACATGAGAGGGCACTGACCCACGCCGTATATTCGGCACAGACGCGTTGCCCTTGACGTGAATTATCACTCAAACACGTGTTTCGTCTCATGTTTAGTAGCAAAAACAAGTAAGGTATTAAAAATACCGAAATCGGTTGATAATTCTTGTTTTGCTAATCGCTGCGACTGGTGCCTATCAAATACCTACCTATTATTATCGCCAAATAAATATTGAAGGTTATAAACATACACATGAAATAAGACTGCAGATTGATAGGTAATGGTTATTAATAATTATTTATTTCTATAATTATAAGAAATTCTTTTAAGATTGACTGCTTAGGCAGGCCATAAGCAGCTCCATTTTGTTTAAAAAGTTTTTGCCCTCCATTTTTTCTAATTTAATTTCCTTGAACGCTCCTCCAAGGTTCTCCCATTTTTTGTCTTGTACTAGTTCACTTGAGAAGAATTCTTTTCTTGGCGATTGAGCGATGAATACTTGTATTCCGACGGAAGGCTCACATCTTATTGCTATCATTCGATCACCTATTACAAACACAAAAAATATTAAATTCTTGATCACAAAAAAACAACTTATCAAGGTATCAAAGAAAAAGTAAAAATATTCGCTAGTAGTGATTTAAAAGAATTAAGAATTTGATTACACTACATAGTATATATTTTTTTAGTAAAGCGATTAATTTAGGTATAAATGCTAAATTATTAAATATTTTACTACTGAGATTAAACATATTTTTCTTGAAATCAATAAAACAAAAAAGATAGTCGGCTAGCTGATAATTTATAATTGCATAATATAATTAGCAATCCATTTATACACTGTACTGCTAAAACTTAGGAAGTTTTTAAATACAAACCATTAGGCGAAGCTAACAGACACGATGAAGCGTTTCCTAATGGCTCCACAGGGCCGGAGCCTAAATGGGAACTGCTGGCTAACAATTGCCATCCCATACAGCGACCCACAGCCTGCACGGCTGTCATCTGATGTTGGTATATCTGCAAATATAAGACAAATACTATTAAAAGGTCATTTATTACACTTTTACTGCTTTACCTAGACATATAAGGGCAATTCAATAGATCCTTATAATTTTTCGTCGTAAAATCAACGGTAAGCAAAGATTTTCTTCAAGATTTCATCCTGAGTTCGACTGCCAAGATGGTTATGTTTTTTGGATTGAAAATCATGAGTTACTGGATAGCACTAATGGTACCCATGCCTATCCCTCTCGAGGATACCTACATCATTTCTTTTATTCGTAAAGCAAATTTACGTCATTACACCTGATAGTAAGTAGATGCATGTAATTTATGTATTCACAATTAAAAGGCGATCCAAGGAACGATACCGGAAATATACCAATCGGATCAAAGTTTAAGTGATTACCTAATTGTGACGTCTACTTTTAACTTATTTTGATTGGATTATTTTCGGTATCGCTCCTCAGATAGGCATTAGTACAGCTTATTAATTTCAATTGTACAAATTTTACTATGTGGAAATTAATGATTATATGCTGCCTGTCAACATATTTTTTCCCAGTATGCTAGAAAGTAAAAGTACAATGGCTATCCTGGGACGTGACATTTTCATGGGTGATAAATTAAATTTCACTCGACAAAAAACATACATATACATACATAAAACTCACGCCTTTATCCCCGAAGGGGTAGGCAGAGGCGCCACTAGGACACCCACATTTCGCCTTGTATGTTCCGTCCCATGATGTTATAGGGGGCGAGCCTATCGCCATATCGGGCACAAATTCCTGAGTGAATAAAATAAATATTTTCGACATACCTGGCAATAAATGAGATCGCGTAATTCTTGCAGTTCGTACGACAGATGCCTGACTTTCCCATCTCGACAAATACATTTGAGCGTCTTTTCACCGACATGTACTACCAAAGAGGTGCGGCATACTGCGTCGTATCTGGATTAAATAAATATATTAACAACAAAATTAACATAAACATAACAAGAAAAGGAATCCATATTTGACGGACATTTTAGAACATACCCATGAGCCATAATGTTAATTTTCACACACGACTGCGTTGGACTATTCAGAGCATTCCAATGGGATACGATTAATGGATCCTTCACCTAAAAACATAGAAATATTATGAAATTATCTCATTTTTTACATTTCATCTGAGACAACAATTGCACTTTGGTAATATTTATGATAATATACATAATTTGAATCTGACTTAAGACTGAACTTAGACAAGATTAATGTTACGGTTCCTGGTTATTTTTATTTAATTTTAAATGCCTTGGAACGATCGTGAAAGTTGATTGACTGGTAGAATGGTACAGTTATTAGAAATGATTAATTTATTGATTCTCTGGTTGTGTACAATATATAAAATCAATCGGAATAGTTATTGTTTGTGTAATAATATATACACCTCTTTAGCAATGGTATCGAGCACGTATTCGCTACGCCGGCGCATGAAGAAGTGTTGAGCTTGTTGTATGATTTGTTCGAGCAGTGACTGCTCCTTGCTCATGTCCAACAGTTCGTAGCGATCTGCTGCCATCGGTCCTAAGAAAACATCATAAATAATTAATAAATAAATGCATCCAAACTGTCACTCATATAGGTCTATCCCATACTGAGTAAACAATCAAAGTTAAGTTACTTTGGTTTCACAACACCCATACCCGAAACAAATGTATTTCGTTCACACAATCAGGTCTATTACTGCGGGTATTAAAACCGCGGCTGCTCGTTTTACAGATCTAACTAACTACGCCACGGAGCTTGTCAAATAATAATAAACTGTACCGTAAAAATACCGGGAATGAAGTACAGTATAATTCTAATCTGCACTAGGCGTACTCTCGATCGTAGAGAAGGCAGTGTCCTGTGCCCCTAGCCGGAACATTTTGCAGTATCGTAATAGAATAGTAATAGTAAAATTTTGTATGGGAATTTAAACAGCGCCATTGTGAGCGTATTTGGGACTAAAATTTCACAGCGGGAAACGTTCACTTTACTATACGAGAATTACTATACGATACTTCAAAATGTTCCGGCTAGGGGCAGTGCAGTGAGAGTGTATGGGGCGGTGTATACAGTGTAGAGGGTGGTACCTGCGAGGCAGCGGCGCTTGGAGGGCCCGAGCGGGCCGGTGGCGGGGTGCGGGAAGGGGTGGTGCGTGTTGGCGTGGTGCACGGCGCGCAGCAGCTGGTGCAGCGAGTGCTCCAGCACGTGGTCGTGGTCCGACTTGCCCGCCGTGCCCTCCGGCTGCACACACAACTACTTTAACACTTACACTACATACATATCACGCCTTTATCCCAGAAGGGGTAGGCAGAGGCGTCACCAGGACACCCACATTTCGCCTTGTATGTTCCGTCCCATGATAGGGGGCGAGCATATCGCCATATCGGGCACAAATTCCTGACTCCGGGCTGATAATGATTAGAAAAACCCAATATCACTTTGCCCGACCCGGGATTCGAACCCGAGATCTCAGCTTTATAGTCGTACCGAAGTACAACCACGCCAGCGAGGCAGTCTTACTAAACGTACTTTTACTAACTATCATATACCGGGTGTGTCCAGACTGCAACCAAAAACGAAGCCGGGTGGTAATTTTAGTGACTACAGACACAATGCATTAAAAAGTCGCAAAAAAGGAAGTTTATTTTTTAAGTATCATCGTTTTTTGTTTTTTTAAGGTATCATCAATAGATAGTTTTTTCTAAAACTATACCTGGTTTATCAATGCCATACCTTTGAGTGCCAAATGTAAGGGATTGGCATTATCAAAGTTAAAGTTTAGGGCATAATAAGTTGATGGGACTTAGGCCTGAAGTATTTATGGAATTGTGCAGTTTTTACATAGCACAATATGTTTTCAATATTTTTTTATCACTTCTATATCCTATACATATCAGAAAAATTAACAATATTCCATATAACTTACTTTGACACCATCTACATTAGTATTACTGGTGTTTTGTCCATTATTATGACACAGCCCAATCAACAACTGTATGCCTGGTAAGACCTGTAAATTAAAAACCTCTTCAGTTTACATTTTTACAAAAATATACAGCAAAACGTCGCAAGGATGTTTGCATCCTTGAGTTCTCTAGAAGAATTACAAATATATGTCAAGTCCATAGACTTACATAAGGGATTGCAGTGGACTAATCCTATTGATTTTCAATAGAAGAGGATTAAAACCCAATAGGGACATTATAAAAAGTGGTGGCAACATAATTAACTACAACACATTATCTATTAAATCTATATTTTCAAACAAACATATACGTATATAGTAAAAGAATGGCTAGTGGCTATACTCTTCAACTTAACATACATTGGTGTATTAACTATTGAAACAATACTCTTTACATAATTTGATATAATGCTATTAAATCTGCATCCTCTCTATGGGCTGATATACAAAAAATAATAACAGGAAGTCATACCGTGGCCATAATCTGATTGCCGACCACCATGTGAGGTATAGAAGCATCCAATTGCACAGCTTCAGCAGCCAGCCTCGCAAACAACTCCTTGCAGAACAGTACATTTTGTGCCGCTTCCAACTTCTGTTGCCAGTGAAGCTCTGCGCCATCACCAGGCAGCGTTCCAGGACAGTTGATAGCCGAGGAACTCAATGTTGCTGTCACTACATCTTCTTGCTCTACAAAGAAATATTATAGCCCTTAATTGAAATAAAAAAAAAATACATTTTTTGTTGTTAGGTTTGTTCAAAAGGTTTGTATAGGGATAAGTATAATTCAATTGTTGACTGCGCAAAAAACGTACTATTCAAATGCATATTTTGTAAGGAAATAAAACGCCACGCGTTTGATAGCCGCTAAAGTATTGCGGTCTAAGATACGGGTGATGTCGCAGTTATGTTTAAAACTAAATAAATAAATAAACTCAACAGTCACATACATAGTCTTGACCCCACACTAAGATACAAGTGTTATGTCGTGGGTATCAGAAACTACGAGAGACTTTTCGGTCTCACAAACACCCAGATCCGAAAAAAATAATTGTGTTTCACACAAATATTTGGCACGGTGCGGAGATTGAGCCCGCGGCCTGTCGTTTCCCAACTGACGTTCAACCGATAAAAAATATGTTTACTACTTTCGGAAAGGAGATATACGCAATTTACTCATAATTCTGTAAAGTATATTTAAAATCTCAACATTCAATGCAGGCACATATAAAACGATTTTTTCGTTATAATCCTCATTTTTACATCAATACCTATGGTTTTATATCCCCGTATACCTTTCTGACAGAGCACAGAGATGAAGGCAACGCCTTGCAGTTCAGGTGGCACGGTGACACGCAAGGCCGAGGGCGCCGGCCCCCCTGTGTTCAGGCTCATCGCTTGTGCTATCTGCTCCTCGGGGGCTTTGGTCACCTGGAGTTAAACAAATAAGTCATGTAATTATCAATAACCTATCGAATGCAGTTGTACAAACCTATACCATTTTACACAGTCCTTGAGTAACTTTGTGTGGATATTAAATTGATACTTAATTGGTTAGATGGGTGCTATAAGCAGTATACCACCCCAACTCATTATAAACATTAGTACTGAAATAATATACACTGTGTGCAAAGATTATCTCATCTTTCATCTTCAAATAATGTCCTACTATATTTTATGTAGGGTTTGCCAGGTTTCACAGGCAAATGAGTGATCACAAAATCATAATAATTGTGGCTAAGTTTATACATACTGTCATGGCAAAGAAACTACATTGCACCTCACATTACATGCAATAGAAAACAACTGAAAACAATTATTACCAGGTACATTATCAAGTCTTAATTACCTCAAAAACCCCAGTCTGGTTAAACTTAGATCCAGCAGTTCTGTAACTCAAGTCTCCTATGATTGTGTTGGAAACTTTCTTGAGCCTCCAGTTTTGTCTCAGGCGGAGCAAATCAATGTGGAAGTCTGGCATGTTGCGAGTCATGCGCATAGTCTCACTGGCTCTGAGACGTTCCACTCCAGCCAGTAGGACTGCTGCGGCGGCCGCTAAGGCCTTCTTACGTCCGTACACTTGCACCATAGGCCTGTTCTCCACTGGTTCTGGCTGGACAGGATCCAAGACCTACAAAATTTATTTGGAAAATATTTGATTATAAGTTGTCTATTGCACAGCTCCTGATACGCCGACAATGAAACTATAGGCTGCATGTCCGACCGCAGTGATGATAATTTTCTTTGCAGTCCTAATGTTTTGCTTTTGGAATGGGTGTTTCAGAGTTTAAATATTTATATAACTAACAAAACATATTTGTTCAGATCATGGATTTAGACTAGCAAACCTAATTTTTTGCAAAGTTATACAATATACTCACCATATACCTTTTCTCTTTAGCAATATTGAGAACATCAGCTAATACACAGACTTCAGTCAAAGCATTCCTGAGTTTGTTCCTCACAGAGTCCCATGGCCACAAACTAGACTGATATCCAGGATCTTTATCCTCATCTGTCTTGGAATCGGAGGCACTTTCACCTTCTTTCTTGATGTTGCAGAATTCATCTTCAGTTTTCGCAAAATCTATCTTTTGGGCAAGTCTTGCCAAATTTTCTGACATAGACAGGGGCCTGCATAATGCAAAAATTAAGGTCAACTTCATGTAACATGCATGTCATTAAATATCTCAAATCTACCTATTCAGTATTTGAATTAAACTTTCTACTGATATGGTGTGTTCTCTGCTGCAAGACTAAATTCTACTGAATTTCCTACCATGGTCATATTTCAAAATTGCTAACTCTTCATTTTAATTGTTTAACAGAGGTTTCCAATCCAAAGTTAAAACAATAGGTATGTTGTAGAATTTTACCAATAATGAGTAAAACTGCCTCGGTGGCGCAGTTGTACTATGGTATGATAGCATTAAGCTGAGGTCTCGGGTTCGAATCCCAGGTTGTGCAAAGTGAAATTGGATTTTTCTACTCATTATCAGCCTCAGCAATTTGTGCCCGATGTGGTGATAGACTCACCCCCATCACATTGTGAGACATAAAATGTACAAGGAGAAATGTAGGTATCCTGGTTGCATCTCTGGGAAAATGGCAAGAGTTTATGTATGTTGTATGTTGAGTAAAACCTCTTGGATCTTTTGAGTTTATTTAGTTCTGTTGAAACTTATGAGTTTGAACTTATGTGTCCAGTTTAAGCATACAGAAAAAATTATCCTTATTTTTTTGTTATTAATTGAGCTTAAAGTTGGTAATCTAAAAAAGGGTTCAACTTATATTTTAACTGACATTGTTAAAAGGTGTTCTTTGATGTTCTAAATTGTTTATTGGTGTTTAAATATAGGTGTATATGTAGGTGTTTATCAACTTCTGACTTATCACCATTAGGAATATTATTTACATAGATTATTATTTGGCTAATAAGATCACTGCTTCCCACCTTAGCCTAAAGGCAGCACACATATCATGGGATACTGTATTCCACTCTCTTTCTCTCTCTCTTCAGCCACAGGAAGTCAACTAAAGTATCGGACACCCGCCTACAAAGTGGACGAGAGCCCTGGTCTTTACCAGGAGCAAGAAGTCACTGGATGCAGGTTGCTGCTTCTAACAGATTGGTGTAAAGATCATTAGGTGAGGCCAATGTATTCCACTATTAAGTTACTAATAAAAATTAGCTTCAACGGCCACATCATGTACTATCTTAAGGGGAGGGCCATGTTAAAGCAGATAACTTCCTCTGGCTGAAGAAGAATATCATAATATGCAACCAATACGCCCAATGGAAAAAAAAACTTAGGTCTATGTTTGGTGAGTTTAATAATACTTACGCCTGATATATCTCTTGGCCATCGTAAGTTATTTCTTGTATTTGATTTTCTATTGGCGCCTCAATGGATATATTTACAGAATTTGCCATTTTCTATTATTTTATTAAACAAAGATTAGATCATTTTGAACAATACTCATTCCCAATGAAACTTATATACTAATTATAATACGTATGTTTAAATGTATTAAATAATACATCGGTAAATTGAAGCGAAATTTGTTAAAAACTACAAACACAAGATTTTATTTGCCAGTTGCCACAGAGCAGAGTTGCCAACTGACTAGTGACAAGTGACATTCACAAGCAACAATTATTGATTTTAGAAGTTAGAAATAATCGATAAATCTCAAATCGATTATTACGGGACTATGCCGGCTCTACACGTTGGCCGAACCTTCTTTCTTAGTAGTCTGTGGCCGAACCTTACAGTTGTAGATAATACACTATACTAGAGACTTACAGCCATTAGCACTATGCAATACAGCAAAACAATTAACGATCTAGAAATTGGCATTGGTAGAAGCCAGGCGCCAACGTTAGTGCGTATGCTGGCGAATGGATATTTGACTGTTGTGGCAATAAAACATAAAAGGTGTTAATGTTATATTTATAACATTAAGATAAATTGTAATTATTTCATTTTACTAAAATAAGTTCGCGAATTTTCGTCTGTAGATAACAACTAATAAAAGTTAAATAAGTGACCTCACTGCTTAAATGTCAGGTGACCTACCGTTTTGGTACAATTTTTTTTTTATTAATAAAGAAAAACATGTATACTCATTTTAAATAACGTTTTGAAAATTTATAAAATATATTAAGGCTTACTTTTCAGAAAATAGTCATGTAGCCAATTATCCGGAAATTGGATTCTTTCAGTCATAGTGTTAGTTTAGGATACTTATGCACCAATTCCCTTGTTTATGCCAATCACAATGTACGTACTTCGTACACGTGTTGGCTGCATTTTTGACTATATTATCACAGAATACTTTGTTATATCTACGCGTATAAAGAGCGCACTTATTGAAAGATGTCCTCATCCACGCAGCCACCGTTTACACAAACGTATTAAAAAGTTCTAGACATAAATATGTTTTATATTCCCCAAACAACAAATAGTAACAGCACATACATTAAATTGAACGCATAGAATATTTCAATCTTCATATTTTTCGTTTTACGATTAAAATTAAGTTAGCGTTCCAGTTAAATAATTATTTCACGATTTTGGTATTTCTACTTTAGCTTTCAGCCTTAATAAGGTACACATCAAGAAAATTGTAGCTATAATTTTAAAACTAATTTATAGCTAGGAGCTACGTGGAATTAATAAACATTACGATTAAATTTATTTAAAAAAACGTAAACCTATTACACTAACGTAAACTTATTACACTTTGTCAACACTTTTTATACGTATTTGTCAAATAACTGGTAATATCTGGAAGGATTTTACCAAGAATATGATAATTCCAAAAGTGTGTAGATTTATTATCATTTTATATATGTAATTCACTACAGTATAATTATATTATACAACTTTTTAGGAACCATAACCCCTCATCAAAGAATAGACTAACACCCATATTCTAAGACGTTTTCTCGACTCCACTTGACGTTACTAGAGGAAATCCGTATTCTTAGATGAAAAAAATCTCCTCCACTCAACGTCACTCAAAAATTTTCCTGTCTCGAGGAAAGGAATCAACTGTCAAACTCAAGGTACGTCGCGACCTACCTTAAGGAAGAAATGAAATAAATAATCCTACTTTAAAATTGTAATTTAAAAGAGAGAAATAAAGTTTACCTTTTAAAATTCTTAAATACCTAAATATGCCAACAATTTTTTGAGGTGGGTGCCTCTACACGGTTTACACGTTTTCCTAGTGAATGATACAAACATTACTCTTTATTTCATTTAATAAAAGATTTGTGGTTTGGAAACAGTGTTTATTATTTTAAACAAGTTATTAAAGATTTCCAACAGTTCCTGTAATACTTGTACGATACTCCGTACGAATATCCCGAACGACGATTCATCCATAAGAATATCCTTCGAAATTTCCGGGTTGGATGGTATGACCCTCCTCCTGTCTGCATGCGTTTTTTTCTCCGACTCACTCAATATTTGTCTTCCAGTCACAATCCCGAAAATTTTGAGTTCAATAATTATATATTATTCTATGTAAACACTCTGACATGACATTTGACTGTCACTTTTCAAGTGATCATAGACTATTTTCAAAGGTTTTTTGTTAAATCTCTACTTTATCTATACATCAATGACGTAATTAATGACGTTTTTCCTTGACTCAACCTCACTCGAGGAACCTTTAGTAAAGGTATATTTTTAACTAAGCATACCATTTTCGAGGATGCCTCCAATTCATTTGTAAAGTCACCTCGACTGAAATAAGGTTGAGGAAGATTGGAGGACACGTCTTAGAATACGGGTGTAATACTCCCTCATTAAAAGTTAATATTTTATAAAGAAGCCCAAAGTTATCTTAGTTGACTACATACTAGACCTAGAGGATGAAGAACTACAAATAATATGTTGTACAATACGGTGCGATTAAGCCCACAGATCACTATACTAGTAATAATTAAGCCCGAAGAACTAATATCATGAATATACTTAATTTGTATAATACGTTCATGCAATTTATATGCTTTGTTTGATGGTGAATATCATATAAAAATTGTTACTTTAAAGTTTAATAGACCGTTAAAAGAGTGATTGATATTACATGCACCCACGTGATATTTAAATGATAAGTCGTAAGTCACATCACTAGAAGATCACGACGCCCCAACCAATGGTTGTCATATAAAATCCTATCGACCTTTTTTGTGATAAAAGCGCACTTGTAAAACACGAATAGGATTCGCAATCGAAGTCGATCATTAGAATGCAAATTCAAATCAGTGTAATGTTTAAACGACTTGATATTAAAATAATATTTTTGATGTCCTAATTGGAGTAAGCGCAGGTGAATTCAAAATGACCGACCGTACTATAGCAGTAAGTGATAACTAGTACCCTATATTATGAATGTTGACTTTGTGAATTACTCCGAAATGAAAACTCGACGAGCTTACGCCGTAACCGTACTAGCATTATCGGGCGATGTTTTGAGAAAATTAGTGAAAAGTGAAAACGTGTTTTAACTATTACTAAGATGTAAATGAAATATTGAGCATACGGAAAATGTAGCTTACTGAGGACGAAGTAGTTCTTTCTGAAACATGAATGTGATGAATAAATTATCCGGTTAGGGCCGGCTTTATTATTTATCCAAATTAATTAAAACGTTTGTGTTTATATTTATTATTTGAATTTGTGTTCATAGCCAAATACAAGTGCAATTGATATTAATTGTATTTATAATCAAGTAAAAATTTTGCATGAATAACCAAGTATTTTCCTACTTTTCTGCTCTGACATCCGATGTGTATTATATTTATTAAAATTACGATTTTGCTGCTTTATGATAAATAATCTTTGTTTTATAAATTAGTATATTTGCTAGTATTTGTTTACAGTCTCGCCCCAGTCTAGATCAGGTGACTGCAATAGTTGATTTTATGGAAAAGCACCCTGCCCTCGCTTTGGGACAATTGAGAGGATTAGAAGGACGAGATGAAAGTAAAAAATTGTGGTTGAAACTTACAAGAATTGTAAATAACATTACCGGTCCCACTAGACCTATGAAGTCATGGATTAAGGTGATATTTCAATTATACATGTTGAGTTAATTAACTTTTATTATTTTTGTAGCTGTTGCATGTATATATTTACTAAAATTGATTTATCACAGTCATCCTAAGTAGCATGTAAGTTGGAGTAGACCTGATAATGTGGCCAATGTATCACTTACCAGTGGTATTTAATTTGAACTTCTTTTACATAATTAAACTTGAAATACAAATAGCTTGCCAGCTAGCAGTTTATACTAGTGCTCAGATATGTTTTTTACTAATATCAATTTGTAAATTATAATTTATTTGCAGTATTGGGCGGATAAGAAATCAACAGTGAGATCAAAAGTTCAGGGTTGTGGAGGTGATCCTAACAGTTTATGTTCTAACATTGAGAAGAAGATATGGGATCTGTTCTTAGCGAATGATACTCCAAGTAAGTTGATACTGTTTCCTTCCCTATGTAATCAACCTTAGTCTGTGTAGTCTCTTCAGATTGACATACAAGGTTACAGGGCTTGGAGGGCAAAGGGATTTGATATTGACATGTTTTTGGGATCTTTTGCTAATTCAATAAATAATAAATTCCAGAAGGTCGTGGCTCAGTAAAACAGGAGTCTCATTACATGGAAGACAGCTTCTTCAATGAGGACAGCATGGACCAGAACCATGTGGAGAATGAACCAGTGCTGGCCTTTGAGGAGCCTGTAGTTGATGCTGAAGAGAGGCACATGGCAGTCATGGAGAAACTGGTATGCATTCTGTTTATCTTGATATTAACCATCTCTTAAGAGATATATCGCTGGACACATCTAATTTATATGTCCCGCAATGAAATTAAAAGTAGTTCAATAGATAGATAAAGGTGAATACTGTGTCAATGCAGGTAAAAGTAATGAATGATCAAGCGGCAGCAATGTCTCAGTTGGCGCATGCGTCCCATCTCAATGCGCAAGCTATGGAGCGGTTGGCAGAGGCTTCACATATACAGGTATAAATATACACACCCAATAGTCATATAGTGCTGACCCTACACAACTGACTTTTCGGTCTGTCAAACACCTAGAACCGAAACAAATACCTGTGGATCACACAAATATTTGTCGCGAGAATACTCGCGGCCTCTCGATTCACAGCTGCCGTCCGTCTCGTTTCATTATTAGCTGTCCTTCCGATACTTGGTGGAGATTGGAAATTTTGAAAAGTGGTCCAAGATCTATGGTGGTAGGTGATTTGCGCCAAGTTCAAGTCATTGAGTTGCGAAACGTATTGTAGTGGACGGACAGCTGCAGTTTCAGGAAGTCACTGCATGCAGGCAGGTAACAGGTCGATGTGGAGATCATTGGCAGAGGCCTACCGCCTATGTTCAGCAGTCGACTTCCTGTGGCTGAAGAGAATGTGCAGAACAGAGACATCTGAACACCCCCTTTAGGTCGTTGAGTCAGTAGATTAACTTAAATGTAGTCTTAGAAGATTTGTAATATAGAGGAAGCGCTGGTGCTTCAAAAACCTAGATAAAAATGGTGGCTCCGACCTCCTTTTTCTGCCCTCCTATAGACATTTGACATGTTATCCAACATGCACGAATTATTATTTAATTATTAAAGAAATATAGTTACCAACGGAATTTATGGCAATATGCCAGCACCAACATTACGAACACAAAATATACATACATACATACATGTACACATTTGAGTTTGAATTCCGCTCAAACTTATTTTAGATGGATAATAACTAAATACAATTTCGGTTAACAATATTATGGTAGTGCTACCGACATTACGAACAAAAAATATCTACATTTTTAAAGACGCAAATGTATGACAGGGCTCCCTCTATTATAATATATACCCTAAGTAAGTAATATGATGTATTTCGCAGGCTCGTGCTATAGACCGACTGGCCAACACGTTCGACACCATGAGCGCGGCCACTCATGATGTACGCAACGCCATCGTAGACATCGACGCCACCATGAAGAGATTCTACTCCGCCGCTGGCTCATAGCACCACCATGCGCATGCGCACATCACCTAGCCTTACCACACGGGGGTAGATAGAACCAGTGCCCTAACTGTATAAACACGTCCGATGATAAAGTAAACTGACACAAGAGCGTTATTTTAAAGAGAGCTCTAAAAGTACGGACAACTTTTTTGAGAAAAATCTTTGTTGTGTTGGTTCATTTATTTTAAATAGTTTAATTATGGGGAACACTTAAAAGTATTTCAAAGGATTGTCAAAGTAAGTCCTTTTGCTATATTGGCACCGTTCCGGTCAGTTTTATGTACTATATTACAATATCGGACAGCTATTTAGATACGTTCACAAGATGGTAATCCTTATCTCTATTGTCCATGACTTAAAAACGTGTCAAGGTAAACGCGGGACTTATTAAAAATTAATTTAATATTACATATATATACTTGGTCGAAGTCCTCTTTCCACAAGTCCATTGATTACACCTTGTATAGCGATTACTTTTATACTTATGACTATTTTAAATGATATCACATTTCACAAAAACCAACTTGAAAATTATACAAGAAATGTTGCTTTATTTTAGTTCTTATTAGACAGTAAAAGTTGTACGTTCTGCAATTTTTGATATTGACAATAGTCATAGAGATAGTCATTCGTAATGTTTATTATAGCGCAAGCATATATTTTTGTGTCCTATATATCCGCGATTTTTAAACTGTGATATCGTTTAAAAATATAAAATTTAGATATAAGTGGAGGCAACTGTATTTTGTTACAAGGATTATAATGTGCTAGCAATACTGTGAACGTCCACTACAACTGCCATAATCTCATGCAAAATAACTACAATTTTATGTTGTATGTGTATATTGTATGACGATAGAAAAAACAAGAATACCAGCAAGCTTTTATGCAGTTTGGAGATCCAGAGTCGTGTACTGATGAGCATAATATACAAAAAAAAATTCCAAAAAAATCCACAATTCATCTGCGAAATTTACAGTGTTCCTGGTGTACTCGATGTTGATGCTGCCCGACTTCAGCTGTTTGTAAATAATTACAGCGTAAATAGTATTAACGAAGAATTCAATCGAAAAAATTTGAAAAATTTTAGGTTGAGGGGATGTTTGGTCACTCGAATTTGTCTGACTGATGAAATATAACTTTGTAATAGTTACTTGAATAACATATTTAAAAGTCAGACATGAGAAAATAAGTAAAGTTCATTATTTTTTTATCGAGGTTTAAAGCGTCTGACAAAAGCTTTGGTCCATGAAAAGTGTCTGACACTTTATAATTCTAGTTTAGAATAATATTCTACAAAATATATATAAAAATCAGCCATACAAATTTAAGTTAGATAACTCATATTTTTAGTTACTTTTCTCACTTGGTACCTGCCCAGGTGTCACAGGGCAAGCTCCACAAGTAGGCAGGTATTTAAAGTATACTAGACGCTACTAAGTCGTGAAGGTTTCATCCATGTGAAAATAAGTTATGTCAGAACGCTCAGGGATCTTACTCTATTATTGGAGTTAACAGTCAATGTAATAAATAAGCTAATAAGATAAAGTTTTTCTCAATGTTAACAAGTAAGTATATTATTTGTAATTACCCAGCTTTACCTATGTGTTACTGCCTTGCAAAAGAAAACGGACATTTTTGCCCATGGCGTCGAATCTACAAGGTTGACTACATGGACAGTCAATGGTTTGTACGGTTTCGATTACCGTTGTATATTGTATATTTCAGTTTTTAGTGATGGTAATGTTTTATTTACTGTAGTTCTCTTACCACTAGGTTGTAGTTTTGAAATGTTATTTCTTTAGTTTTTTTTCCATGTATCTTAATGAGGATAGCATTCTTATAGTTGAGTGTTATCTCATTGTCCTGTTGCTGCGTTTTAGCCGCTTATAGGTAATAAGTGCAATAATACACAGGGTGTAAAATTAAACGAGGGACATTTAAACAAACGCCAGCTCATGAATATATTATTGTTCAAAATATACCCGCAATAGAAGAAACTAGTTGAGAAAACGTACATATTTTTGCAGTCTCATGTGTAGATGTGCGTGGTGGCCTGTTGACTGGACCAGACGCGGCCGCCGACATTATTACGGTGGTCGCGGGTTCAAATCACAGGGCACACCTCTGACTTTACGGAGTTATGTGTGTATTGATAGTCAATCACCACGCATTATAACGGTGAAGGAAAACATCGTAAGGAAACCTGCACACCATAGTTATTCGGAAGAATTTCTATGGTATGTAACAGTCCATCAACCCGCACTAGGCCAGCGTGGTCGATTATACCCCTAAACCCTCTCAATTGTTCTCTCGATTGTTGAGGAGGCCCGTGCCCTGCAGTGGGACGTATTTGGGTTGATACAATACAATATACATATTTTCTTCTATAATATAAATCCTCGATACTCGAATAAGTCTCTTGTTTAACTTTGCGCCCTATATACATAATAGAGATGTCTATAATTGTGATGTAAATAATGTGAAATAAATATTGTATGTATATTTTGATTTTGGTTTATTTTAACTTTCTTTTCCTTTAGATGATTTCGATCTCTTTATTACATTCTTATAAAATAGGTAAATACGAGTGATAGAAAATTACGATATTTTATGGTATTTTTAAAGACAAATAGATCATTCAAAGGCCTTACACATGCAGGTAGTTTTCTTTTATCTTATTATGTTTTTGTGACTTAAAATATAATGTACTATTATTTTTCTAGATACTGTTTTAATAAACATTACAAATAAGTCTTAAATCACATAGTACGTAAAAGTCTTAACATAATTTAAGGCGTAATTTTCTACGGTGTTTAGTATCACCTAAAGTAGTTAGGGAGACTTATAAAAGAACGGTTTGAATTTGTTGGCTGGTTTTGGTTTGGCCTCAAACCCTCCGCTCCTCTGGCGAAGAGAGATGCATTGTTTGTTGTCAAGTAAAAGTTGCCTTGCGCACTGAAAATAAAAAATCAAAAATTAATACTGAATCATGCGGCCGCACTCAGAGACGTTTGATTTCAATTAAATTGTCCCTTTGTATAGATTCTCTTTGTAAAATCTACACTAAGTAATGATTTAATTGACATTTAATGACTCTGAGTACGGCAGATGGTTATGTGCGTGGTGATTATTGGTAAAGGATAGGACGCCGCTGCCGAGACGATTGTCGCGGGGTCGAATTCCAGGATGCACCTTTGATTTTACAGTCCTATATTTATTGATAGTCAATTACAACGAACTTTAACGACTAAGAAAAATATCAAGGGGCTACCCGCATACAACAAAGATTTTTTTTTAATAATTTTGTGCATGAAGTCCAATTTTTTTAACTTACCGAGTGCTTGTTAAGTCGCCTAGGTAAATCGTTACAATGCTATCTTCATTACTAGTCAACCAGGAGTGATAATCTGGTGCTGACGCAGCAACGAAGGCGGTCGGTGAAGCGATGGCTTCAATGTAATACATCCATGAACGATCGTGGCTGCATAAATCTGGAAAAGTAGGCCAAGAAACAGTTTAAATTAGTTCTAAAACAATTCTTAAGAGTTTAGCGTCAGGTGAATTGATTTTGTCTTAAATTTTGGATTTATCCTTCTACATGTAATAATGCACTAGCATCACGCGTGTACTTGTATTATCGTCTTTTAAAAATATATCTTTGTAATCTATTTGAAACAATACCCAAAAGGTAGGTAACTAATATATTCCATTAGGTAAAAAAATCAAGAATTGAAATGGACATGAGGAATGAAGTTTGAGAAATAGAAAATAAAATGGAATTTGTAAATTCCAAAGGTAATAAAATAATTCATTGGCGTTTAGTTTCTGCCTGATATGTAAAAAAGTTGCGGATTTACTATTTTGCAATATTACATCTTAGAACAAAATCTTTGTAATTGCCCGATGTATTTCAAAGCAAAGGCCATGACATAAAATTAATAAATAATACTTTCTCCTTTGCGTATGGGCAACCCGCAGTAATTTATTTGGGTCTACCAGTCTGGAACTGCATAACGGCCTTGATAATTGCAACAAGTAAGTAATATAATATTACGCTCTCATGATTTGCCAAAAAAACAGACTGACTTGTTACAAACAGCTTTGAGTTTTAGGAACATACTTATATTATCTATAAACTGAATAGATTTTTTTTATTGTTACACATGAAATACTTCACAAACTCAAAACAAATTCCTCATTCCAATATAAGCTTAGTTAATATTTATCCGTACAGCGGTCGAACCCGTAACCTCAGGCGCATAAAGCCATCTTCTTAGTCGCTGTTTAAATGCATAATATAAGTCCGTTATTTTCTTGTTTATGCAGTTATCAACAATTTGCATCACCCCTTTTGTCTTATACATCTTAGAGCCACGCGAACCGGCTTGCGGAGCCACAGCGTTGTGGTGTCCATCTCAACCTACCAAGAGGTTCTCTAATTTTTATTTCTTCCGCACCAATAAGCAATAAGCCGTGAAACACCGTGCTTTTTTGTATTAAGAGGAAAGCTGTCAAGGTCTCCTTTCGGTACCCCGGAGGAGGCCGAAAGGGGTATGTTAGTGTCACTGGCTTTCTAGCACGGCACACTGCGAATAATTCGGCAGAGCCGGCTCCCTAACAAATCCTACATCAGCATACCAACTTGTACCCTCGGTGGCCGTCGCGAACATTTCGGGCGACACTGGATACCTAAGGGCGAGAAGCGCCGCAATTCCTTCCCTGTGATCGCCCGGCAGGAGTGTATTGGAAGATTGCAAGGAAGAAGCGTGAAGAAGTAATTCGGCCAGCCAGTGTCCGATAGCGAAATATCACGTTAGTCTGTTACCAAACATGACTATTATCTTTTTGAAATGCATTGTACTATTTTTACTACTACCTATTTTTTACTTATTTCTGTATTTGGGTGATAAATATGTACATAGTATTCCTTAAAATGCAATGGTACGCAAGGGTTTAACTTATTATTTTAGCAAAACTAGGTATTTGCCACACAAACATGATGATATTTAAAAAAATGCAAGAAAACTATCACGATTTTTGCGAAATTTGTAATTGTCTTGAGTCTGCAATCACAAAAACTACCAGCTGGCTTCGTTTTCGGTCGCAGTGTGTTAATAAAACATGGATCATATCAACATTCGTCCCAAGTCAATCGTCGCATTTGTTTATTTTTCTTTGCAAAATATAACAGTGTTATAGTGCAATGTTGCATAAGATTTGGTACTGGTCCAAGAAAGTCGTTATTTGGTTAATGAGCTTGTGCAAAAAAATTACCGTGTGTAATAACATCGTACATATACGCTTTAATAATACTATGGAGTCAGCATTCCATACTTTTGTAGCCTCGTTTCTCAAGGTAAGGATCATGACGTATAAGTAATTTGCATTCAAGAATTTAGAAAGCCTATACATTTAAAAAAAAAACAAGATTAGTTTTTAAAAGAGAAAAAGGCATGTAAAATTACCCAAAACATACGAAAGAATAGCTACATAAGTAAATGTTTGTTAAACGTCTAAGTGAGAGTATTATTTTATTACAGAAATCTGTGTCTATTTACAAGTTTTGAACGGTCCACGACCCATTTTCTAAACGCTAATTTTTGTTACACTAAATTGTGATTTGCATAATTTTAATTATGTAAGAACGATTAATAGTATTTCTTGTGTTGCTGCCATTATGTATGTAAAATTATGAAACTTAACTATTATGAGAGTTAACTCTTATAAAGTGTTACTTAAACAACATCGTTTATTTTTTTACTGGCACATAACACATAACTTCACTCATACACATAGGCATATAACTTCGTCTGCGTATAATTATCCTCTAGATATGTTGCGGAGACCCGAACTAGAAGTAGCTGTATATTTCAAAAAATAATTCCTATCTATTGATTTGTTACGGCGTCATAAATGGACACACTCTGATAGCATGGAACCATAGTCATTGTAGGTCTTGAATTTAATCGAAAAAAATGTTGATAGATCATATAAATAAGACAAAAATTTAAAAAATGAAAGTATATTTTACTGCTTTGTCAGTAGCATGCGTTTTGTACTCAAACGGTCAATAACTAAGCATCGCCTGTGATGGGATGTGAACCTTCTAGCCCATAAAAATCTAGAAAATATTGAGAAACACAGATGTACTGTCAGCCTGCGAATATAGGAGGTGTAAATTTGGATTAAAGCAATAGTCGAGGCCAAATTAAGCCTACCATGAGCAAACGCAAGCCTCATCAACGTTTTTCGAGTCACTGTTTCGCACAACTAGAATTGGACCAACATTTAATATGGGCGCGTTACATTTATAAGAGACCCTGGTAGTGCAATAGGTCGTTTTCTTAGTTTTAACAGCCTTACATGGGGCACCCCTTACTCGGCGAAGCGCAAAGCCCGCAGCGACGGCGTGGTTGCCCACAATCGCCCTTGTGTAGAGCCTGTTGTGGGCTCCAGGCTCCCTAAGAAGCCACACATTTTACTCCAATTAAGAATTGCCAGAGCACGGCTCTATCTCTTTGCAATTGTCGAGGAAAAAATCATAATGCATGCAATCGTATAAAGTAACGCATTGACGTAGAACTACCAACACCGTAAACAATTTTAGCATTGCTTTCTGAATCTAAGCACTCATGACTGCAAATTCGAAGCTGCAAAGCCATTTGTTCCTATAACTGCAACGATTATACTCGTAGGTATCGAATTTTTGTTATCTTTTCAGCGTTCCTTTTGGTGATTAACGAAAAGCATCGGCGATTGTTGGAGGTACCCATCATACCTTCAAAGCAGGAATTAAGCAGAACCGCGTTTACCATCACTGCGAAGCTACTTAATACATTAACTCACTGGGTTTCCTTCGAGTGTATCGCAGAAATTCCTTTACAGATTTTAAATTCACCTTTAACAAATCGCTGGCTGTAACCGAGTGCTGTCGGTAGTCGAAATCTGTTTTATCTGAAAACGTAAATCTGTCACGTTATCTATCAAACTCTAGAATTAATTAAACATGACATTAGTATTTTCTATGTTAGCAGTTAGCCGGTGTGTTTAATTTATATTTGGGCACATTAACTGCTAGGGCAAGGACTTGCACAAGGTCAAACAATATCAAACTATTTTGATGAGACACTCAGAGCAGTCCATCGCTAGGAGTACCTACATCTAAGCAATAAGACACTAATGTGAGTAAAATTGAGCATCTGCCGTGTAACTCGCGGTCGCCACTACAAAAAAGGCGTCCTAAATTAGGTTTTCCATATCACGGTCTATATCCCTATCGACAATTTATGATCTGTCCACAATTACTTCGTACGTACTTATTGAATTTGATCAATTCTTAACTTACACAGACCAGTATACTTACGAATTTCGCCTATAATTATTAAACAACAACTCGATAGAGCACCCAAAGACGGATGGGTTTCGTGGACAATTGTCTAATTTAAACGTTTAGTCATAAAGATAGATCTTCAGACGGCCTAGGGAGTGTACACTGTATAACTTACAAAGCACATTGCTTAAAAAAACTTAAATGTATTTGGAATATATGCGTTCAGAAACACCCGTATCTTACTTTAATTAATCGAGTATTACAATGGTAATTCATTCTGTTTTGAGAATTATTTTAAACTGGTTAGCAAAATTATGTCAAACCCTCATCACTAGCTATGATTTGTAGCATTCCGGAGAATTTAACAGAAAAAATATTAAAGCAAGGCTTTGACGCAAAAAGATGAGCTCATGTGACACTGCCGTGTGTAAAGGAGATTATCTATGGCTTTGAAATGATTTGTTTCGGTTACCATGAATAGATGCTGTATGCATGTAGGTTATGACAATGGTTGGAAATTGTATAAATAAATGATTGTTATAATAAATAATTTAACGATTTATAACTCTAATTTGAAAATGAACTGCATTTCGACAAGAACAAACTAACAGGAAATCTTTTATCTTGGTCGTTTACATTGTTTAGTTATGCTTATTTCAGATGATACCAGCTAGGATGTGTGCTATCGCTGGACACAGACGTCTTTTGCAATACGTTCATCTTGTGATATGGAGTCTTGGACTTGGAATATCTATTCTCCATTTTTTGTCTACAGCCAGTTCATGAATGTCTTATAAGTAATACCTATACGTTATCCCAAGAGTTTCTGGACTGGCTGAAAGATTCCGCCAATGCAATCAGGAATCATTGGGACCAAAAATAAAATGTTAGTGCATTGAAATTTGAGTTTTATGCCCCGTATTACACCAATTATAAATAAATTTTACAAGCCACATGGCATCAACTAAATAAGGTTTAGGAAATCATTTAAGGAATATAAAAATAAAACGTATTAATTTAAGGAATACGTACGTTCTGGAGTGAACATTTTGAAGTCTCCAATAGGACAGCCGGGTTGAAGCTCCCGGTGACCTGCGTAGTTGGGCCAGATGTCCACGGTTCCAGTAGAAGTGCTGGTGCCGTAGCCGCCAGGATCGGAGTGGATGATGTCCACAAACTTGGCGCAGGTGCGGTCCAGTCCACGCTTGACTGAGAACGTACCTTCGAAGAGAGCTCTGGCGGGATCTAGGCCAGTGATTCTGTAAACGTGTTTTTTTCAGATTAGATAATTCATCTTTTGGGTTTTAAAAATCTGGTTGTAATTCAAGAATGATAATAATATAATTCAATGATAATATAATTCAATGAAGATAAACATGTAAGGGAACCTGCATGTAATAAAGATCTTAAAGATTTTTTATGGTAAGGGAAGTCTAACCCGTACTGAGCCAGCCCAGTGGACCATGGCCTGACCTCCGCCTCCCCTTTCAATCGAACTGTCGGCTGTAGAGAAGTCGCATGCTCAGCGGTAGCTGATTATGAGTACTATAATACAGGTTCTAACTTAGGTAACATTGTGTTATTATTAGACATTTACTTCTATTTGTATATATGAGCTGAATATGAATTAGAAGTGTCGTTATCTAGAGTAAAGTAATATCATGACTGGGTCAGGAAATACATGGCTGCTGTAAAAATATTTGTATCCATTCGGATAGTGAACGTCGTACATAGTTGGTAAGAACCCGTGCTAGTGACCGACGCGAGAGAAGCATCTCATGTCGGTTGAAATTCTACTTGTAGTAATTTTGTCGTACCAGTATAAAATAATCTGAAAACACAGGAAAAGTTTTCAATAAAATGTCCATCGGTCACGTTTGCCTAAATCTAGTAATGGCCCATTATTTTATGGTTGAAGGAAAATCTTTCACATAAAAATGTCTTCCTTATTGTCTTAGCCATGTTAAAAGTACCGGGTAATTAAATTAGTTTTATCGAGGTCGGTGTGTTAAATAGTAGTTAAACATTCTACCATTATCTATGGGTTGTGATGCTACAGCATCTTTTCCTGTCTTGTATGAAGGGAACAAGGATTGTGTTCCACAAATCGAAGTCAATTTGGCGCAATAGTTAAGACTTTAGCTTGCTGCGTTGCAGGTTGACGATTTGATATCCTGATGCATATAATATATATAGGGGTACAATGTCAATATTAAAGTGGGGCAATGTTACCGGACAAAGATTACGAGACCTACTTCTGAGTACAACCTTCAAAGCAGAAAATAAATTCAATGCTTTATGTTCCTCACGTCATTTTCGCAAAATAAATGGAGAAAATTACCTTGCTACAGTATAGCCTTTCTCCCTGGAGCGCTTGCCAGCAAAGCCCATCACGTGAGCGCCGAGGGAATGACCTATCAAGCGGATATTGGTCATGTTGTAACCTGCCTCAGCGAGGTCTACGACCCTTTCTCCAACTGCATTGCCGATCTGGAACATGTTCATAATAGTTTTATCATCAACATCATCATCATCAGCCTAAAGTAATCCATTGTTGGACATCGGTACTTCCAATTTGCGCCATTTCACCATTTCATTGTAGTTTAGGGGTTCTCATTTATTCAATTGAGAATTGCAGGCGCGTTGTTGACCTTTGAAAAAATTGGCTTGGTAAAAAATGTTGGGACCCCGACTAAAAGGGGTTTTCAAAAACAATTGACAAGACGGATAACACATCTCGATGTCCTTGTTTGTAATTATCGCGTTTTCACGCATTGTTGGGTTAATTTTAAGGTCACCAGCATAAAGATATTTGAATGCACGAGATATAATTCAATGCCTTTAATGAAGGTTACAAAAAGTGTCTTACGCGATTATGTTTAATTTTGTTATATGAATTGAAAATTGTGAATTGATCAATTTAGAGTTACGTTTTTTAATGTTTATCTATTAACCGCTGTCTAATTTCCCGAATTTGTGAGGAAATTTGAATTCGTGGGTACTGGGAGCCATTGTGAAGGATACATTCCAGCTTCTCGTATCAATGTAGCATCGCAAATCATAATGTAGTATCAATTATTAAGAAATACGTCAACATAGTATCTTAACAGATTTCTAAACCTTGCTTGTTTTTTCTCTTCTCGATGAAATCTTTACCAATTGGCAGTTCTCAATGGACATTTTTATAGAAGCACTAAAATCTTACCTTTTTAGAATATGGAACAGCAGAAAAAGCATAACCCAACGGGATCCCTAGCAGTCCACTCTTGGCTTCTTCTTCCCAATCAACAAGAAGGACGTTTCTTTTCTTGGTAGCTATGTAGGCGGAAAGGACGGCTGTGGTAGCAGGCCCGGTGGTTCTGCCTCGGTAGCCGAACGTGTATATTATTGTGGGTAGGTTTGGATCCAAACATGATAGGAACGTCTGTGGCAGTGTCTTGTCCAATGGTGTCGCTAGATATTCTTCTAGCGTGCTGTGAAAATGAACATATTTATCATCAGCCTTGAGAGAGAGTCTTCTATCCACCAATGGGCTATTTGAGACTTAGCATGGTTTGCAACGGCTTCAAAATGACAAAATTAAAACTGGGCCATCAGTTCTACAGTCATCAATTAAGAGGATGTGGTGAGATATCAAATAATGTTGCTGTATTAAGCGATATATTATTCAATTTGGGTTAATTATTATACCGCCTCATATCCGTAACTTGAGTTTTAAACATGCAGGCTCCGAGACGTAGTTTTCGCACTTCCGCTCGACCCACAAGTACTTGTATTTGGTTTGGATACCAAACCAGAAAAAACCTTTGACATCCAGAAGTTATGAAGTTGAATAGGCTATCGTTGTTTCTGATACACACGGTGAAATACAACATATTATGTTGAAGTAATGTTTATTTTATATTTAAGTTGCTGTCTTTATATCTTTATCTATTAAAATAAATCAAATTAAAGACTTTTGTTATCCTAATAAGACATTAAGACTATGTGTATTGTGTATGTTGGGTTCATTTACTTTTTTTTAGATAACGATTTTTCTTCCTCACATTTCTTTGTGTAAAACCGCATCAGTTTTAACAAAGAGGAAGAATGTACGATTACCTACGCATCCTTGTATATACCCGCATTGCCATGATTGAACTTTGCATTAAACAGTATGATAAAAACATGTGTGGTAAAAACAATCGATCCTTTCTGAATACAAATCAATGTGTCATACTTATAAATACGTAATTTACTACCGTTGCATATTTCCTATGGCTTATTGAGGTATACAATAATCCTCATTTATTTACCTTATCTATACTTCTCAATTTTATTTAAAATAAAGTATTAGTAACTTTCTCATTGGTTTTCTACTATGTTTTGGAGCTTCACATCTTGTCGACGTGATTGTTTGTATACAGGTATTTAGGGCACTGGGTTGTTAAATACTTTTAACCCGAAAAAATATGTGGTTCTACTTCTAAGATTTAGAGAGTTTTTTTTTGCGCACTGGGTCACTGGTAAAAGTAGGCAGAAATTATAACAGAGTAGACGACCCTCAACAAAAATTTAAATCGAATGCAAAAAATATCGCAACAAGTTGCGTTCGTTACGAATGGCGCAGGATGTGATTGCTACAAAAGTATAGTTGAAACTATCGTTGACGCAATACACGCGGCATGAGACTGATGAGTTTCGCTTTGTGACCTGCTGGTAGAACCATGCATTATGTCCTTCATATGTAGTAATTAAAAGAACTGATTGCCCGTTAGTTTAATTGAGAGACCGAAATGTCTAACTAGTTGTTCGGGTTTTGATACCAGAGCGTGCGTCCCTACTTAAAAGTTACGTGTAGATTTATAGTTAGTATTGCTTTTAATTTGCTTTATTCTATTGTTTAAGAGCCTGTAATTTAGGCCCCATTTGAGTCAATTTACAAAGTCATCTGTTCGCTTCGTGACTGGAAATCCGATGCTGCACTTTTCGGCACGTGACCTCCACTTGAGATTTTTGAAGTCCATCGACCAACAGCTCGCCCTGCTATTTGCCCTATCCACTTTCATTTCTTACGGGTCTTCTTATTCCTGATATTATTTCGCAGGGAAATACCAAAGTCTTTCCAAAAGGTTTCTAGGAAAGTACTCAAGGAAGGCTTCTGTTTAGCGCTGAAGGTGAATTGTGTTTTAAAACTATCATTTGTGATAAATGCACGAAAAGTTCTCATAATTAGCACCAATCGTGATTCAATTACTTAAAACTTAATCAACATAAAACATGGATGAGAATCCGGTACACAATAGTTAATTAAAATATTTTTTAATTTAAAACTCCCTTACTTTTTTGACATAGATGTTAAGGATTTACGTGTGAAATAATAAATTAATATTGTAATATAATCTTTTGCATCAGAATTTCGCATTACTGTTAAGTATCAAGTGTTTTTTTACGCAAACATTCAGTCGGCGGCGAATTAAAATTGAACTTAATGTCATGTAATTTAATTCATGTCGAATTGAGTAACAGTTTAAGAAAACTTCTTGATTCGCAATGTGAACCCGTTAATTATACCTTTGATCTAAATAAAATGCATATTCACATAAACATGTCTTTTTCGATGTAGGCACAGATGCTATCAGGACACCCAGATTTCGCCTTGTGTGTTCTGTCTTACGATGTGATAGGGGGTGAGCCTATCGCCAAATAAGGGTGTGAATTCTGACTCCGGGCTGATAATGAATGGGAAAATCCAATATCAATACAATTTACTTTCCAATATCCCGTCCCGGGATTTGAACCCGAGACCTGACTGACCGTTGTAATCATACCATAGTACAACTGCGCCACCGAGGCTTAATAAAATAGCTAGGTTTAACATAGAATTATTTGACGGTTGTTGTAGAAAAAAAAAACATCATGTCGCTTTTTCGGTGAAGTGTGTGCGCGCGCATCGTAAAAATTTAACTCTCATAATTTTTCCAACCGTCAAAAATGAAGAACAGCTCAAATTACAAATGCTAGTACAGACACAGAATAAATCAGAGAAGATAAACATGCTCTCAACACTGCAGCAGTCTACTTCTAGACAAAAGTTAAGCCATCTTGGCACGACTCTCGAATTTTCTCACCTGTCGCCAGCCGTCATTACAAAAATCATCGCCTCTCTAGGCGCTGGATTCTCGTAGGGATAAATAAATAATTATTATTAATCGTGGATAGTCGGCAGCCCCAGTAGCGTAGGTGGTTAGTCACCGGCTGTGAAACGTAGGCCGTGGTTTCGATCCCCGCACTGAGACAAATGTTTGTGCTCTCCACATTCGATTCGGGTCTGCGTGTTTGTGAGACCAAAATCTCTGGTAGTTTCTGACACTCACGACAGAAGACTTTTATTTTAGTGAGGAGTTAGTATTGTGTACGCGACTCATGGTATATTTTTAATAATATTTATAGGGGTTGAGGATCCGTGCCTATGGTGTACGTGTTAGTAAAATATCTCCACGACACAAAAGCTATCCTACAGGAGACAATGTTTCTGAGAAATTATAATACATTTATCAGCCCATATACGTCCCACTGCAGGGCAAAGGCCTCCTTCACAATGAGAAAATCGATTAAGAGGGACTATAGTCCACCACGCTAGCCTAGTGCGGGTTTCTGAGAAAAACATAGTTGAAATTCTGCAAACGGTCTATCAAACGGTAGAAATGCCTTACGTGCGAAGGTGCGTGTCGGTTGTGACGAGGAGTCCAGTTTGTCTGTACTTGAAACGAAGAAAGTAGTCCATTACGTGCACATTATACAATATTAACCGAGTTCTGTGCTAATGATCTACTTATGCCAACCTTGGTTTTGTAAGGGCCCGCCGTTAACCATGATAAGGTATTCTTTTTTACGTAATATGAAACTGACCAATTTAATCTGTTAGTTTATTCAGATAACGTCTCGGAAAATATATTATTTAAATGTGAGTTGCCTAAACTGATGTTTTATTACATAATTTGATCTTAAAGTGTTATGGATGCCGTTTTAAAAATAAACGACGTATGAGATTGAAATAAAACTATTTTTACGGATTTTATCGCGATTTGGTTTAATTTTTACATTTTTTTACTTCAGATAATACATTTTAAAATTATTTATTTATAATTCGTGGAAAGACTAATATAAATATCATTTTTTAATAAAATTAAACATTTCGGTTCTTCATTGTGCCAAAAATTAGCTCATTTTCTGTAAAGACATTCAGTTTAGAATAGCATTTTGTTTGAAGATAGTGCTTGTAGAGACGCTGAGTGGAAATTATTATTTGAAATTAACAACAAGAAAATATTTTAATATTCTTTTGTTGGCTCTATTAACAGCGCCACATATATTTAGTTCGCAGAATATCAGTTACAATATCTTCTTAACTGTGGGTGTAACCAAATCGGAATTAAAATAACAATAAAATTACCGAATAACTTGGGAATGATCAGGTTCATTTGCGTGCAATTGCAATTGTGGAACACATACAATATACACATACATACACCATATGTAGTTATGTGTATGTTGACCTTCATTAGTTCATTTCATTGTAAGCATTGGCTCTAATCGTTTTGTTTCGGGTTTATTTAGAATATAAGTTGTTTAAGGATCATTGTGCAGTTACTTTTGTGTATAAATTAATATTTAATACAAAACAAGAATGTTTGGTAATGTTTTATTCAAATCACACGGTATTTCCTGTTGCAATGTTTTGAGGTTTTATAGACTAAAAATAATAATAAACGTTATGTTTTGTTACTTTTAATTATTTAGGATAGTTTAAATAACCACGGTGAATTAAAACGAATGCAAGACTACGCATACCACTGAGTTTTGTGGAAATGTGTACACTGCATATCGAATTGCTCTCAAAAGATTTTTTATACTATTTTGATTTTGTAAAAAAATATTATTATGATTGTATGTGATAATAATTAACATTTAAATATTAACATTTTCAATAAAAACATATTAGGCCTGGTCATATATTTTTTATCCCTCTTTCGTGTCATACAAACATTAAACAGTTAAAAATATCGGAAGTGTTTCATTGATCAGTGTCGAAAATAAACAATGATTAAGGTCTGGTGAAGCAGACAAGGCAGGCAGGCAATGTATATTGTACTGTAGACTTTATTTTTTCTCGTTGTATAATGTATAATCGGACAACTACTTCAAATCGATCGAGCCCAGATGATGCAAGACTGGTTTTATAAAAAAATACTTTGAGTAACAATCTACATAAATAAAATGACGGTCAGATCCATCGACATGGATATAATCAACCAAAACTTTTGAATGAATTTCAAGTATTTCTTTTAGTTCTGTAGATACTTTAGATGTTTTTTCTAAAATATCTTACTCTTTATTCTAATTTAGTAAAAATAATAGGCGACTGCAACAACGTCTTTATAGACGCTATGCTTAGCGATTTGAGTTGTCTTTTGGTGAAAAAAAAATACAAATTAGTAAGGTTAATCAAGTGTACTCATTCTACCACGCAAGCCTCAGTTAGTGTGTGGTGTTAAGACCCAGCGAATGACATAGTGGAAAGAGTACATATAAGAAATACAAAAATATTTAAAAATTCACACCTATTCATGGAGAGGTCTCAGGAATTGTTTTAACAACCTCAGTGACGCAGTTGGTTTTGCCACGGACAGACAATCAAGTGTCCGTGATTCGATCCTAGCACCGATCGTGGAGATAATAAATATGGATTAAGAAAATGCACTCTACTGTCGCACTCATAATCCTGACACTATACTAAGATAAAAGCCTTGTATTGTGCCATCAGAAGCTATGAGATACTTTTTGGTCTCCCAAAAACCCAGACCCGTAACAAATACTTGTGGTTCGAAACCTCACCGAGACAAATGTTTGTAATGCCCACAAATATTTGTCTTGGGTCTGGGTGTTTGTGAGACCGGAAAGTCTCTCGTAGTTTCTGATACCCACGACACAAGACTTAATTCATCTTAATGTGGGGTCAGGACTATGTATGTGACTATTGGGTGTATTTATTTATTTACTTGTGGATCACACAAACACTTGTCTCGGTGCGTGGTTCGAAGCTGCGATCTATCGTTTCACTGTCGGCGTTTAACCTACTGCGCCGCGGAGACTGTCAATTGTCGACCTGTCAAAAGAGATGATGGCCTTCTCTTGACACCCATTTTTCTTTATTTTAGGATTTGGATCGAAAACTTTTCATTTTGCTAATATTGAATGACATAGTAGAGCATGGTTTTGGTCTATGTTACTTAACGAAACTTTGTTATTAACTATGTTACTTAACTGAAATTGTGTTAACAGTAGATAAGCTGATGCTAATTGAATAAAGGATTAGAAATAAAATAGTGTATTTTTATGGTGAAATATAGTGAAGAATTATTTACCCTTTGTAACACCTTAACCAAGCAGCACCCACGGTGTGAAATATGCCTGAAAACAACAGAAATTGGCAACAATATAAACCCTCAGATTACTGGGAGGAAAATAAACCAAGTCAGTAATAGGTGCACAATTCTTTTACCTTTTGTAGTATATCATGATCACAAAGTTATTAGAATAATAAACTACGAGTGAAGTAATATTACTATCTAAGAAATCATTTATTTAATCAATAATTACTTATTCAGCCATGAGTTGCTTTACACGTTATTATCTAATGATTTTACGTAAAAGTGGCACGTGAATAGAATCTCAGTACCTTAGAATAAATAGTAAATGATTGACACAAAATTCTGTTGTATAAATATTGAGTTACTAAAGCTCAGCTCTGCGTATTTACAAAATGTTTAGTATGTAAGTTAATAAATATCAAACATTTTTTTAACATGAATATAAATCTTATGCAAAAGAAGACAATAACATTATTAACATTATTTTTTTATTTATAGCGGTGCGTGATAGCGAATGAGACTTACGGACTGTAGTAGTTATGCATTGTAATAGTGATTAATAAATAATAGCATATACCTGGTGATAATTACATATGGTATTTAATTTATACCGCATGGTAATAACCATCCCAGGTATCATTGTACCAAGATTGAAAAAAATACCAGGTAGTTTTGTCAAAATTCGTGATTTTAGTTTTCAAGGCTTGTTATCTACCCGTTTAGTTAGTCTTTTTACCGCTCAGGTAAGTTTCCGAACCAAATCGAAAACTAAAATTACGATTTTCGGTCAAGTAATTTATATGGTATAAAATATTCTTCTCGTAAACAGTTAAATCGGTCAGTGGAATAATAGCGACTGATAATATTATTTCTCGCAACATAATATGTGTAAAACACCATTTGTTTACGTTTCTCTTCATGTGACATGTTTAGTTATCAATTCGTCGACATACTCTTACTTGTGACAGCTTCGGTAATTCTGGTGTATCTGATTGAATTAATTGTGTTTTAACATTTGATTTATTATACAATCGTTATTACAATAGAGAGATTACGTCCACAAAAATCCGGTTCGCCGTTTGCCCGACCTGGCAATTGAATATTATGACTTCACGGTTTACAGCCGAATTTCGCTGCCCAAAGACAAGAAATTGATATAATTTTGTGACGGCGTTATTTTTTGTTTCTCAAGTCTATATATTATATAGTTGATTGTTATTTTTGGTCATCAGCTGAGTGAGAAATGTTCCAGTTTTAATGAATTGTTTTTAATGAATTTGATTTTAAAGCGAATGCGTTTATACGAGTATATGTAATCTAATTTATTTGAAAATCAATATTGTTTTATGAACTTGAAATGTAAATGCTGTAAATGTATTAATAATTTTAAATTAGTGAACTTATCAATAATTTACTTTATACCACTAATTCATTAATAATTGACGTAGGAAATATATTTTGAAAATATCTTTGAAAAATCTTTAAACTCATCGTTTAAACTTGAGATAATGTGTAAAGTTGAAATTAATAAAAGATAATACTTACATAAATAAACAATTAAGGTCTTCAAAAACCCACTCACAACATGGCACATTTTTGTTTCACAGTAAAATCACAAAAAAAAGGCAAAAGAAAAATAAACGCTACAATTTTTCATGCATAATTTAAAACCACACACAAATTACAAAAACTTTTAAAATAATTTCATTTAATTTCGAATGTTATTTTTTTCCCGCGTATCTGTGTTTTTTTCCCGCGCAACTGGTCTTGCGTTAAGTAATGCACTGCACAGTGAATCGTTAACAGCGCCCGCGTTGACTGACGTTACCAAATAGTGATACGTGTTTTACATATTTTGATTCCGAAGTATATAACATGTCATTATCTTATATCGGACTAATTTTGACCTTGGCCTAGTGCTCCTAAATTGTATCATCCATCAATAAAGCATTGGATTCATCGATATCAATTGGATTTAGGTTAGGCAAATTCAATTAATGATTAGTTTGAGATTAATAAATTGGGTCTATGTACCCGCATGTTATAGAAGGTTCACTGCCGTAGGTACTCAGAGACATTTAATATCAATTTAATCATTACTAAGTGTAGATTTTACAAAGAGAATCTACAGGGTATATCAAGACCGCGACCGAAAACGAAGCCAGGTGGTAGTATTAGTGACTTCAGACACAATGCAAGTAAAATTTGTAATTTTTGTAATATTTTACTTATCGTCGTATTTGGGTGACATATACATAGTTTTCCTAAAATATATATGTACACCTTATTATTTTTAAACACGCAATGGTACGTAAGGGTTTACATTAGTATTTGCGCAAAAACTAGGTATTTACCATCCAAACATGACGATTTTTAAAAATTTCTAAAAAAATCTGTCACCGTTTTGGCGAAATTTTTATTTGCATCGTGTTTGTAACCACTAAAACTACCACCTGGCTTCGTTTTCGGTCGCAGTTTTGATATACCCTGTATATTAAGGAACGATTAATTTGACATTAAACGTCTCTAAGTGCGACCGTAAAGCAGTTCAGGTTTTGCCACACAGAACGTGGTACTGCCTCTGCAATGCGTTGTGGTGTTCTGAAACTGTTTTGTGTGGCATAGCCCTTATACATACATAAACTCACGCCTTTTTTTCTCCGAATGGGTGTGTGGCAGGCAGTGGTGCTACCAGGACACCTACGTTTCGCCTTGTATGTTCCATTCCATTATGTGATAGGGGGCGAGCCTATCGCCATATCGGGCACAAATTCCTGACTTCAGAGTGATAATGAATAGAAAAATCCAATATCTGAAGTGCGTGGTGGCCTGTTGGTAGCGGACCAGACGCGACAGCTAACATGTTTTTCGGTGGTCGCGGGTTCAAATCCCAGGGTACATTACTGACTTTTCGGTTATGTATGTGTGTATTGATAGTTAATCACCACGCACTATAACGGTGAAGGAAAACATCGTGAGGAAACCTTCATACCATAGCGATTTTGAAGAATTTCTACAGTATGTAAAGTCCGCCAACCCGCAATAGGTCAGCGTAGCGGACTATATGGCCTAACCACTCTCAATCGTACTTGCGATTGTAGAGGAGTCAGTGGGACGTATTTGGACTAATATTTATACAGATTTGGGAAGCTTTGTAATCGTACCGTAATTCAACTGCACCACCGAGATACTATACTATTTTTTATACATACTCAAATTTTATCATTTTATTATAATGCCACGAGATAGTGATTACAATGCACTTGATAGTATAGGCAGTGTTTATATAGAGCATTCACCGAATGTGTTCGAAGTCCGATATTCGCATGTGGGTCTATAGATCAACAGAATTTTTTGGCATGCATTTTATATTGTCTATGCCTTGGGAAAAATGCGGGAAACCGATGCGTGCGCTTATGTACTTCTCTTCTGTCCAGTCAGTAATAAATTAGCATTCTCCTGGACTGCTTGTTTTATTGTGCATCCAGATTTATATCTCTTTTACATACCATAGAAATTCTTCCGAATAGCTATGATGTGCAGGTTTCCTCACGATGTTTTCATTCACTGTTATACAGCGTTGTGATTGACTATCAATACACAAATGATTCCGAAAAGTCAGATGTGTGCCCTGGGATTTGAACCCGCGACCACCGTAAATATCTTTGGAGGCCGTGTTTGGTCTGTTACCAACAGACCACTACGCATTTATAAAATCAATGATTATAATTGATTAATATTTTCTGCCATTTGGCGCTGTTCTTTTGTTGTGAGTTTAACCCTTTTCACGCACTAATTTGTCTGATGTTTAATCTGTGGTCTGAGTTAATTAAATGCTTTCATAAGGTCAAAACTTGGTTTTTACCAATTTCACTCACGTACTGATTTGATCTTGCAAGTCACAACACCCATTACAAGTTTTCCACTTAATCAGATTCAATATGCTAAGTGCACGAAGAAAAGACGAACACAAACGCAAATAATAAATCAGTTGATTTACATTTTTTTGAATAGTTTTTAAGGAGTAGGTATTTTTATCATATTATTTATTTATTCTTTCTATTCGTACAGCGGTTGAATAAGATTTTTTTCATATTTTCACTTGAATAAATATAAAGTACTTACCGGGTATATCAAGACTGCGACTGAAAACGAAGCCAGGTGGTAGTTTAGTGATTACAGACACATTGTAACTAAAAATTTTGCATAAAAAGGGACAGTTCTTTTTAGGATTTTTTTTAAATATCATCGCGTTTGGGTGGTTAAATACCTAGTTTTTGCTAACATAATAATTTAAGCGATTGTGTCAGATTGAGTCTTTAAAAATAAAAAGGTGACATTATTATTTTAGGAAAACTATTTATTTACCACCAAAATACGACAATAAATAAAAAATTACAAAAAAGAACTGACCCTTTTTTGCGTAATTTTAGTTGCGTTGTGTCTGAAGTCATTAATACTACCACCTGGCTTCGTTTTCGGTCGCAGTCTGGATATACTCTGTATGTATAATATTTGATTGAGGTATATTGCTATTAGTTTATTATTTCTCAACCTATGTATGTACTTGATAAAAACTATTTGTATATTAAATTCGAATGTTTGTTTTAAGATATTAGTATCAGCCATGGATGTAAACCACAGTAAACGGTAAAGCCGATTACAGTAGCCTACGCTAGTTGTGATCTAGGAGTTTTCGAGCAGGCCGGCATAATAAGTTCGTTTTGAACCTCTAGCATTTTTTTTTTATTGCAATGAATGGCGAGACGAGCATGCCATTCGCCTGATGGTAAGCGATACGACCGCTCATGGACAGTAGCAAAACCAAACAACACCATGAATTACAAGGCAATGCTTGGAATTCCACTGCGCTCGCCATCCTGAGACATAAGATGTTAAGTCTCAATATGTCCAGTAGTTACTCTGGCTACAATGTCCTTCAAACCGGAACACAACAGCGCATTTACACTGCTGTTTGGCGGGAGAAATAGACATTGCGGTGGTACCTACCCAGGCGGCCTCTCACATATGAGAGACCTACCACCAGTAACATATGCATAATGTTAAATTGATTTATTACATATATAATTAAGTTGTATATACAGTGGTAGCTAGTTAAATTCGATTGACCTCATTTATTGATTAAGAATTTACGACTAGCAGCCACCCGTTTGATGCCATTACGAAAAATAACTTAATTAAGGTATTTTGAAAACGATTAGTAAAACATGTAGAAAGTACTTTAGTGCCGGGGTATCAAATCCATCATAATAAAAAACCGAAATATTTTACTTCTAGATCAATGTATAAAATAAATATAAAAAACTTAAAAAACTTTAAGTATGCTTTTGGAAATTATTGTTAATTTTTAGCGAAAACGGCTATCGTATTCATTATCCAGGAAGCACGCAATTCCTAATTATTTTATATCTTCAAAATGTATTAGTCCTGAATGTCCTGATAAATATAATGAAACAAGTATGATTACTTTTGAGAAGAATATAAAGTTTCAAATTAACCCGACGCTTCGAAGTTCTCGAAATTAAGATCAAAGATTCCGTTACACACATACTGCCGAAAGTAATAAAAGCGTGCTAAAAATATTTATAATTACCGGAATTAAAAGAAATCTACAAGAATCTTTGTATGATAACTGCATTGAAATTCGTTGCGCAGTTTAAAAAATTTAAGTGTTCGAACCATCCACTCTGTGAATCACTCGCCGAAGGAACATCGTGCAAGATTTTTATCTTTATTAACTATCGTGCTGCCGGATACGTTATTGCTATTTAAACAGCTGGTACATACTGTCATTTGCTATTGCTATGAACTAATATCGGCACACACACTTTTTTACTGTTTCCACATTCATTATCCCGGCCGGTGCCAGGGTCCGCCGTCCGGCTGAATCTTCTCCATTACGCCCGGTCTTCGGCGGCCTAAATAGCACGGCCATTGACTCTCATATCTTCCTTGACAACATCAAGCCAGCGCTTCTTTTACCCCTCGGTCGGGGTCCTGGAATGTTGAGGCGAAGGCACACATTGCCGTCGTACTCCTGCGGCTTTCTTAGGACATCATCATACCATCTCAAGCGACACTCCTGGAGTTTATCTGCCACGTCGCGGACAACAAGGCTGCCGCGGATGTGCTCGTTACGGATTCTCTCTAAACACATATTCGACACCATCGTTTCACCAAACACACTATCTCGGTTGGGTCGAAGTATGACAAGCTACACTTTATTAGCCTATCAAGGTTGCACATTTAATACAGGATATAGGGCAGCAGATCGCATAACTACCTATAGCAATTTGATTTTCAGTATTTTGGCTCTTGAATTATAGTAGGTGTGAATTATATTATTCGTGGTTAATTATTTCCGCTCACTTTAGCCTTACGCTTTATCAACCAGGTAGTGACGAAATTAAGGGGAGAGAGTGCTGTGCTTGTTTTGTGTTTGTTCCTGATAAATAAATGAATATATACACCCAACAGTCACATAAATACTCCTGACCCCACACTAAGGTCGAGTTCAATGTTTTACAGTTCTTATATGTATACCTATATTACAAACTTTTTAAGGATACTACGTCAACGTTATTAATTTCATCAGTTTTGACTAAAGATATTATGTAAGATATTCTTTTTCTTTTAATTTATATGGGTAAAATGAATGCATGTTGTCGCATAATTGCTTTATTATGATATTATAAGATATTTTAACAATGCCCTATTGTTAAGGCAAATGCTTAATAAGTATTATTTATAAAATCCATTAAATAATAAGTATAGATTGTGGTGTAATTGCGCGATCGCCTTGGCGTATTTTTCTTAATTATTGCTGCAGAAAATAGAATTAAGAAAAAATACAAAATAACTGTTCTGACTGATTTTCTGCATCGTATGATGAAGTACCAATATCTTCTTAGCTGGGGGGCTTTAAGCCCTCCCTACTCAGTCCATAAGGCGAAGTATCTCTCGTAGTAAAGTAGTAATTGCCTCTCGCAGATCTGAAGAAAAAAAAAATAGTTTTAAACACAATTTAAGCGTAAACGAAATATTTAATAACTTTAATTTATAAAATTTGGCCGCTGGATTGATACCCTCAAAATAGTTTAGTGTTGTTTTCTGAAATTTTTTTGATGGTAATTCCTTCGCCACATCGATGCATAAATATGACCGAAATTGACATTTGGTAAGATAAGTTGGTGGTAAACTAGAAGTTGTCGAGTTTAATTTGATATGATCATCGCTAGTGGATACCCTTGTGTTTTTTTATTTGATCCGGCAAACGAGCGTCACCTAATGGTAAGTGATCACTGCCGCCCGTGAACATCCACAATGCTTACATAATAGATATGTTGCAGCCCAGCATATCAGAAGGGGAGCGGGAAGGAAAAAGAATGGGCATAAAAAGGGATATTGGGGATCCGGCAAGCAACAAACATTTTAATAATATCGATTGTAAGGCAGCTAGCTGGTATTGTAGATAGGTTGAGATCCTTACGCGACACTGTTGAAGTCTCCAAAATCAATAACGTCAGTGCCACTGCCGTCCTGTGCCGCCCAGGTCGCGTACGTGGGTGCTCCGCTGGCCAGCACAGTGCCTGGGTTGCTTAGGGCTTCTCCCGTAACAAACGGTCCTCGTACATGGCTACAACCTGAAATACCAGGATATATGATGAAGGTTATTGTCCGGGCTTGGTAATCCACTCCTGAATACATTGTAAAGCATTTTGACAGTCTTCGTGGTGGAGTTAGACGCTGGCTGTAAAACGAAAGGCCGCGGGTTCGATACCCGCACTGAGAGAAATGTTTGCGTGATCCAAAGGTATTTGGTTCGGGTCTGGGTGATTGTGAGACCGAAAAGTGTCTTGTATTTTCTGATACCCAAGAAACAAGACTCGATCTTAGTGCGGGGTAGGGCTATGTTGTGACCGTTGGGTGTATGTATTTATTTATTACTTGTATGTGACTGATGGGGTGTATTTATTTCCCAGCTTCCAGTGGGTACAGATAGTGATACTTTTTGAGTTCAGTCCACATAAGTAACATATTATTTTGTAACGTTATATTTACATTTAAACTTAATTAATAAACTCAATGTGGCTGCCGTCTTCTATATTGCTTCTTCCGTCCCATTATATCCCGGACTGTCTTGTCTCATTCTATCTCATGACTTAAGGCTAATCTTGTTCTCTCCTGTTCCCACCCCTTTGAGTTTGAAATAGTAACGAATATATTTGAGCTCCTAGCTCATTCCTCCTAGCCTATGTTAGAATCCAGGGTGTCAGCTACCTCCATACTAAGTTTAAGCGTAAGAGCCGTTTCTGAGATAAGTGCGCACAAAGGCACAGACAAACATATAAACAGATAACAATTCTAACAATAATTGTTTTGTGTTCTATGACGTCCATACAGTCCCCGCATAATAGATTTTATCTTATATCTTCCATGTACAGACATTGATCAGTTACAAGTTTACTACCTATATGTATAGATACAGAAGAAGATATAGATATACAATATTTTATTTTGAATACAGATCGCGCAGACAATCGAGTGTATGTGTATGATGATCGCTATCAGGACGTGTACATAAATCCGTATCAATAGATACGTATGAAGTGATTGTGTCTCTATCGATGCATCTGATAACCGATTAAAAGAATGTTAATTTTATAACCAGACTGCCTCGGTGGCGTAGTTGTACTACGGTACGACTACAAAGCTGAGGTCTCGGGTTCGAATCCCGGGTCGGGCAAAGTGATATTGGGTTTTTGTATTAATTATCAGCCTGGAGTCAGGAATTTGTGCCCGATATGGCGATAGGCTCGCTCCCTATCACATCGTGGGACGGAACATACAAGGCAAAATGTGGATGTCCTGGTGGTGCCTCTGCCTACCCCTTCTGGGATAAAGGCGTGAGTTTATGTATGTATGTAAATTTATAACATTAATAAATTAAAACAAAATAGTCTGTTAAAATAAACCTGCGAGTATTCCATAACACTCTATTAAAATGGAAATAATAACGTATAGGTAATTCAAAACACATTCTTATATTACAAAAATATGAGAATGTGTTTCGAATATTTAATCATCTTATTTAAATTACAAAAGTCGCTTCACTCCGTTTAGTTGTGGTTTAGTGTAGAAAACATATTGGTATTCGGTGGTAGTGGTGGCATGTTAGGTATAGACATGCTCCTTACATATCCCTTCCCCATCTTCAACAGTTATCGCTCTTTTCCTAGTTCTTTCGTCTATCACGTTCTACATAAATGAAATATATTATCTAGACTAGCTTCTGCCCGCAAACTTACTTCTCGTCTGCGTGATTAACTTTATTTGGAAATTCCTATCCCGTCCCCTCCCGTCCCTTTATATCCCACCTGTCCCTTCTCATTCTCACTCAAGGCATATAATCCAGTCCCATCCCATCCCGTTGAGTATAAAAAAGTAACTAATATATCGGAATTCCTTCTTCAACCCACGGGAACACTATTTTTTCGGGATAAAAAATATCCTAAGTGTTAATCCAGGGTGTCAGCTACCTCCATACCAAATTTTATCGAAATCCGTTAAGCCGTTTCTGAGTTCATCGCGCCCAACCGCACAGACAAACAGACAAACATTGTAAAAATCATTGATTTGGATTCTATTACCTTAAAACAGATTCCCATTTCCCAATATTAGTTTTTCCCATTTATCTTCCATGTACAGACATCTATCGGTTACAAATTTATTATACCGGGTATATCAAGACTGCGACCGAAAACGAAGCCAGGTGGTAGTTTTAGTGGTTACAAACACGAAGCAAATAAAATTTTCCCCAAAACAGTGACAGATATTTTTTTAGAATTTATTGAAAATCACCGTGTTTGGGTGGTAAATACATAGTTTTTGCGAAAATACTAATTTAAACCCTTACATACCATTGCGTGTTTAAAATTAAAGAGGTGTATATCTTTATTTTAGGAAAACTATATATATATCACCCAAATATGACGATAACCAAAAATAACAAAAAAAAAAGTTATCGATTTTTTTTGCGAAATTTTTACTTGCATTGTGTCTGAAGTCACTAATACTACCACCTGGCTTCGTTTTCGGTTGCGGTCTTGATATACCCTGTATGTATAGATAGAAGATATTATTTACCCCTTTGTACCCATCTGCTCGGGCACCCTGGCTGCAAGTTGTCGCCGTTGATGAAGTGTTCGAAGTTCATCATAATGTCGGAACTGCAGGTAGTCCTGTTGGAGCCGAAGAAGTAGGGATCTGCGTGAAGGCAGGCCACGTTCTGAGCACAGCTCGCGTCCAGCTCCTTGTAATATGGCGTTGAACCAAACAGAGGACCCGCTTTGTCCACGCAATAAATTCTGCAACGTAACATAGTTTTATACGATTTTTCTATATTCAAGTTAGCGCTGGAAGGTTCCACATGGTTCCTCCGTCCTCGGGAAATAATGTTAAAAAGCCCAAATCATCAAAAACAAATCGGTTTATTTTTGTTGAATATTGGACCAGTAAGTATTCATCGACTTGGCAATCCATTTTGTTCATTGCTAATTTTTACCTGATTGCGACAAGAAGTCAAATGAAATGCTATTGACATGCTCGGTATTATTTAGATGCATTAATGCTAGCTACAAGTTTTGTAACTATAACGGAAACAAAGGGAGACTAGCGGTCTTAGAATAAAAAAAGGTGATGCTTTCAAAACGGTTTCGATGAGGCAGTCGAATCCGCGTTAATTTACCAGCCGATGTCTTAGCTAACAGCATATTGGATTGAAATTAAATTATACAAACATCTTTAAACTATAAGATGAAACTACAGAAGACTCAAACAGAACATAAGGTATGAAAAGACACTAATCAATAGACTAGAACTAGTGCACCGTATCCCGACACATCAGGTGTTGAGACTCTTAAAGCCCAATTTCACTGGCTACTATGATTGGCCATGTGTATGAATTTACTGGTGCCAATTGTACAGGACTATCCTAGTATAAGCAGCAGCCGTTTCACATTACTGTTACATAGTAGCCTAAGAACTTTTAATTTACGTAAAAAAATGTTTGTAACCTAGGTTAAGGACAGATTTAATAAATAATTTCAATATTTATTTTTATTATTTACTGTAATACCAAATAAACTTACAGCCATACTGTTTGTCCATTATCCTGGACCACTCTCCCGGAGTTGCCTACTAAATGACATCCTAGAGAAAATCCCGACAACACAGTGTTTAATAAATTCAATCCAAATCTTGCCAATCTTATGAGCGTTGTTCCGAAGATCTTGCCGATCTGCAATCAAATGTACATACAGCTTTCAATAGCGTCATTAATATAGTCGTCATGTTTAACTTATGTGCCCATGTTGGGTTATGTTTATCGTTTAATAGATGGTAGTTTAAAAACTAAAATACAATAAATTCATATAAAATACAATATAGTTCATGGGGGTCATGACCCCCCCTAGGGTGTCTCCAGATTAACAGATTTGACAGCTTTTGAGTCAAGGGGGGGTTGACTCGAAAGCTGGATCCGCCGTTGGTCCCAGACGTTTATTGTTATAAAAAAAACACAAACCTCAACAGCAGCGGGCGCAGCTCTCGTATAGTATAACAAAGCATCATCTATAGAAGATATGTTGAAGCTGAAGGCCCAGAAGGACCAGTCTATGAGGACGACATTGAGCCCTCCACGCGCCATCAGACCTGATACCACGGCTCTTGTAGTATCCGTGGTAGAGTTACTCTTGAATCCAAGGGCGTGAAACACTGTAGTCTTGTTGGTATCAATGCAGCCTGAAGTTATGAGAGTTTCCGGTGTGCTCAAATTTGCCACTTCATATTCTGATAGTGACCTGCGAAAAATAATTTGCATGGTATATACAGGGTTGTTGGTATGTTATTTTTTCAAAATCATCGGGTACGATTCCTCGCTAGGAATATTTATTTATCAAAAATCCAAGTATGCAGTTTTAGTTTTCATCTAAATTAAGTTCGTGACTCCTTTCAGTATTTTTCGCTATTCCCCATAATATGGCCATCCACGCCCACTTGAAAAATTCAAGTATTTTTGTTTATAGTGGTTATATTTTTGTTTATTATGCAGTCCACCATCTATAAAGATATGGCAATTGATAATATATGTATGACTATGGCGTAATTGAATTTAGTCCTGAAGCTTTAAATAAACTATTAGTTATTTAAACGAAATTATATGTATAAAATTAAAATAATGTATGTATTGCGTATTCCTGTACAATAAAGTTATGTGTTACCTACATTTTTTATTTTTATTACTATATTTTATCTACTCGTATAACAAAAGGATAATCTTATCATCTAAAATGTCCTACAGAACTGTACAAACAGTTTGACTGCATGATCAATGTTAACATTAATTTATACAGTAGGACAATTTGGCTACATAATGCTTTTTAGGATTCGACTTACATATTGTTTTGTCAGATTCTTGTCTTATGACCAATCAACTATCTCTATGTCACTATATTCGCAAACAATAACCGATTTGATAACATTCGTATATATTAATAATTTACTTACCCTTTATAACATTTCAATGTCACAGTGTTTCTATATGTGCAAGCGCCTGAAAATAAAAATATATTTTGAATATACGCTTGGACTCAGTTAGCAGAAGCATATGATCGGGGACGTTTTAAACACCCACACACACATCCAACAGTCACATAGGTACTTAGTTCTGACCCCACACTAAGATCGAGTCTTGTGTCGTGGGTATCAGAAACTACGAAAGAGTTTTCGGTCTCACAAACACCCAGATCCGAAACAAATACCAGTGGATCACACAAACAAATGTTTCGGTGGGGGATCGAACCAGCGGCTTCTCATTTCACAGTCAGTGTCTAAAAACTGCATTATGGACGCTGTTAAACTCCGGAAGGTACTCTGGAATTAGAACTCGAGGGAACTCTCGGCCGATGGCGTCCTGTCGGTTGGTTGATTGACTGTTTTATTAAAAGGGCTTAAGTCATAGTACACCACGCTGGCCTACTGCAGGTTTGTGAGAAAATCGAGAAAATCTCAAGAAAATCTTGTTAAGATCTCTATGTTAATCATGTTTGCCTCCACGTTAAAGTGCATGTTAATTGACCATTTATACGCATATGACTCCAAAGTCAGAAGTGTGTCTTGACAGTTGCGCTCGACCAGCAGGCTTTCGTAGGGCATTTACTGATCCCATTCATATCCAGGTGGTAATTCCTTGACGACTATAGTAGCCTAGAGGGTTGTTCAATAAGTCTGACATCACTGTCCTTAGTGACGTCAGTCGTGAATTTGTGTAGGGCTGTGTCAAACAGTGTACCGCTAATGACGATTATTTTTAACAATTTTATTACCTTCGCCAGTATGTACATATGTAACCGTATCGTTGAACTCGTTTTCGAGCACTTTAAAATTTATTACAAAACTTTTATTACAAGATAACGTCATTAATAAAACAGTTGAATATAGGTAATAATATTCTTTTGGGTTACAAGCAGTTGCGCGGTATTGTGGTTAAATACGGAATCATTATATTTTTCTAGATTCAACAAGTCATGTTTCAATTAAATACCATCTTGTCTTCAACACTAGGCACTTAATATTAGAATTGGACTCGGTACAATCGGTAGGAGTATCTCACCATTAGAAATTGTATTCAACCTATTGAAGAAAAACATGATAGGTAATGGAAATAATTTTAAAGTATAAAAATAAACATACCCGACAATACTTGTGATTGGAGTACTTAAACGAATACCGCAAAAATCGAAGCCATCCCTGTGCCTTTTTTTGTCCAAGAGGAAAAGCTATTGAGCTCCTCTTTCGATAACCCGAAAAGGGTATGTCAGTGTCTCTGAACTTCTAGCCCAGCACGCAGCTATCACACTGCTTGTAATGATGATAGTATTTTTGCAATAGACAAACTAGATAATAAAATATATTTACCATAAGTTACAAAAATCGATATCCACAGGAACCTCCACATTGTATCACTAGACGTACTTTGGCATTCAAATGAAGGTAAAGAATAATATTATCGCGTATGTATTACTGACGAAGAAAACGTTTTATCAGTATTTACAACTAGCTTCTGCCCGCAAACTTCGTCTGTGTGATTAACTTAATTTGAAATTAACCTTATTTGTAATTTCACATCCCGTCCCATCCCGTCCCGTTATATCCCGTCCATCCCGTGTCATTCTCACTCAAGGCATGTAATCCAGTCCCATCCCATCCCTTTTGAGTATAAAAAAGTAACAAATATAGCGGAATTCCTTCCTCATCCCACGGCAAGACAAAAATTTTCGGGTTAAAAAGTGTTAATCCAGGGTGTCAACTACCTCTATACCAAATTTCATCGAAATCTGTTAAGCCGTTTCTGAGTTCATTGCGCACAACCGCACTGACAAACAGACAAAAATTCTAGCAATCATTGTTTTGGGTTCTATTACGTTAATACAGACGTAATAGAACCCAAAACATAGTTTTTCTCATTTGGCTTCCATGTACAGACATCGATCGGTTACAAATTTATTATATTATGTATAGATGTATAGATGTGTTGACGACATTTTGTCGCAGTGTTAAAATTTAAACAGCTGTTATATTATAAGCTAGTAATGTCAAAGACGTTTTAAATTAGTCTGACTTTTGTATGTAGATTACACGGTATCTCTGGGGATAGGGATGTTTCCAATGTTAATTTTGAATAGTATTTAATCACTGCAAAATATCCTTTATAACAAACATACCTACATACATAAACTCACGCCTTTTTCCCAGAAGGCAGAGGTTCTACCGGGACACTCACATTTCGCCTTGATTGTTCCCTTTCACGCTGTGATAGGAGGCGAGCCTATCGCCATATCGGGCACAAATTCCTGACTCCGGGCGGATGATGAATAAAAATATTTTTTTTTGTCAAAAAGTTTTATATGCTGGGTTGCTTTCATAAATGACGGACCTGGAGAGTAGAATTTCCCAAAATGGTCTGGAATCGCAATGATTACTTTTGCATTAGAGTTTAACTAAAGGTATTAAATGAAGACGGAAGGAGATGAGAGAAACAGATAGTTACAAGCCGTCTGTAAAACAAGAGGCCGCGGTTTCGTTCACCGCACCGAAACAAATATTTGTGAGATCCACAATTAATATTGTTTGTGTGTGGGAGACAGAATATTTTCTTGTCGTGTCTGATACTTACGACAGAAGACCAGCATCATAGTATGGAATCTGGAATAAGTGTTTGACTGTTGCCCGAAATTACTAGTTTTATTCATTTGTTTGTCTAAGTCACTATCCACAACTCTGGATCCAAAATCATGGAGTCAAATCGGGATAGGAAGCGGGAGAGGAAGGGGTAAGGGGAATACGGGCCTTGCCCAATAGAGCATTCGGTAATCTCACTCACGCTGACGCTCATATTTTGAGTGAATTATAGCAGGTCCCATACAAAATAGTAAAACACACATGAAAAATGCACTGCTTTTATTTAAAAACAATATTTATGGCGGATTAATTATGAGATCTTTCTACGGAGGGCCCAGAAACCATACTTAAAATTGAAATTTATTTCTTTCGTATATGGACCTCGGTATATCTCGTGTTCTGTGCCCCCAGAGCCTTTTCACTACCACCGACTATATACATAAATACACAACACGTTATTTATAAAAAATATTAATAGTTACATTAGTCTTACCATTAAACAACACGCTAAAATGGAAAAATATTTACCTCGCTATATTTATCTTTGTATACAAATTCCTTTCTTTTACGGCACAATATAATGAAAGTGAAGTAGATAGCATCTAGTTTTGATAATATGGTATTTTTATTATGTATTTAATATTTACGGCTGCTATTTGGATTGAGACAAACTGAGTTAGCATGGATTGTAGAAACCGTCTGAAGAAATTTTAGCTAACGGGCTCGCTCAGATTAAAATTTATATTTTAGATGCAGTTGTCTGCGTTATTATATTATAAAAATGTAAATGACAGCTAATATTCTATAATCGTCGGATTACACTTGCAAATTAATATTTTTTATTTCCGACGATAACTTCGTCTACATACTTAAAATACACAGTTCGCTCTGAAATTCACCAATTTATTTGACATGCCATGACATTCACCTTAAAGAAATGATAATTCTAACTAGACAATACGTAAAATGAATAAATTAAAATAACTCGAAGAGAAAAGAGAGCATAATACGCTTCACAATTGCTGTCATTGTCTATATTACTGTAAAAACAACATATTATATATTATTATAATAGTCTATAATTAATATATTTTCTATTGCCATGAATGGCGAGACCAGCATGTCATTCGCCTGATGGTAAGCGATACGACCGCTAATGAACAGTAGCAAACTAAACAACACCATGAAATATAAAGCAATGCTTGGCATTCTACAGCGCTCGCCATCCTGAGACATAAGATGTAAAGTCTCATTATATCCAGTAGTTAATCCAGTAGCTAGAGTAACTTTAATGGCCTTCAAACCAGAACATACTCGTAATAGTGCATTTGCACAGCTGTTTGGCGGGAGAAATAGATATAGCGGTGGTACCCAGGCGGCCTCTCACATGAGAGACCTACCAGTAAATTAAATGGTATAAATTGACAAAATAGCGTAAATGAAATATGTGCTATTGATTACAAGTACACTACTCTATTTATATACATAGATCATTATTTACAAGGCTTTATCAAGAATCACAACAGACGAACGTATAACAACACACTGTAAATTTTAAAATTTCTTAATTCGGGTTTAACTTGAAGTACTACGAAGAATCTTTGCCGAAAATATCAGAAATATTTGCCTAATAAATATAAAAAATTGTTTATATGTAGTGTAATACCAATATTTTACAAGAAATTGAAGTTACCGTGGAGCATCATTTTATGAGATCGCTACCAATGATTACTCGTACTTGTAACGACTTTTGATTATTTCCCGGCGTTTGATACCATTCATACCTATGTCGAATGGACATAAAACAACATTTAATATTAATATTATTTCCCTTGTCTGAAAGTAGATTTCCCTCAAGGCGGAGCGGCTGATATATTGTTAGGCACAATTTCTGAGACGTCGTCTGCTGTGTCTGCCTCATTCTCTTTGAGGGCTGGTTCTTCTGGCTCGTCTCTGGTTAGTGCCCTGTACTTCTTGGCTATCACCTCCCAGTCTACGACATTTTCTATCCTGGTGGCATTGCTGAAGCTTAGTTGAGATCCTATTGGGCTGAGGTGGACCACTGATAGTCGCGTCGAGTCTGTAACAAATGTTGTCACAATGGTTTCTTAGATTTACGCGAATGTTACACATTGAAATAAAACTATTTTTTACGGATTTTATCGCGATTTGGTTTAATTTTGGTTTAAAAATGTAAAAATTTAAACCAAATCGCGATAAAATCCGTAAAAAATAGTTTTATTTTAAATGTTGACACTTTTGTATTGACCGTCAAATATAAAAAAAATGCTCTTTTTGTAGCCATTACGGCGATTGCATGTTATATATAATAATTGGCCAACCGCTTTGGGTTTCACGATTTTTTCTACTAATATCAGGAGGATCATGTGTTTAAAATAAATGTTTACAAAGTGGATTGTCACTTTGCAGTCTTACTCGTAATAAATCCGAGTATATAACAGTTTACAGCAGTGAGTAATCCATTTTATTTTGCGATAACATTATGTTTCTTCTGTACCCAAGTTTAAATGTTGACCTAGTTATTTTTCAAGTTCGTCATAAAGCCTGGCTTGACCCACTATGAGTACGCGATTAAAGAATTTTTACTATTTCGATACGCTCTGCTATTTAGGTCAATACCAAGCTGTTTCAATGTTAGAATTATTTCTTTTTCATTGTCAGGGTCATGTCCAGCAGGATTATTGTTGCGGGATCTAACTAGCAACTTTCAACGCATATAACTAACAACTGCTGTATCAGATACTTGGCAAAAAAATATTTTTGGGTAAGACTTGGACGTATCATACACCCACTAAAGCATGATAGATAGCGTCGCAATTTTCCGACTGAACAAGGGAATTTTTGAAGATTTTGGTTTACCTTTAGGCACGACTTGTCCCCTCTTGACCTTGGACAACCACTTGGCCCCGGCTTTAGACCTGGCACTCATCTGGTCCTGCCTTTGCAGGCCGATCATGTGCACCAGACTCGGCCGCTTCTTCTTGCTTAGTCTTTCCTGTTAATGATTAAAAATTAACCAAGGTATTATATTTCAGCAGAAATTGAGAACAAAATGTATGTATCAGACACGGGGGGAATCAACGAAAGTTGTGGTAGTAATAGATGAACGGGATTGTCATAGAATTAGAATTGTAATGAAGAACATGATGAGGTAACCTGCACACCGTAAGGACATTTACAAGAATTGTTTATGTGCAGTGCCCTACCCGCTTTGGTTCAGCATGCTAGATAAAAGCCTGAGCCCTAGATTGTAAAGGGGTCCTATGTTCAGTAGAGGTGATTATGGTCAGATATAACGATAAACTAATCGTGTTGATTCTATCACGTACTGTTCCTTATCGTTTCGCTGCAATATTTATTTCCGGCTGACATTCAAATGTACATGAGAGGTTGGTAAACTTAAAAACAAATACATACGGCACAGTTTTAGAAACACATAATATGTGTTACCAGCATAATAGTTAAAATTATTTAACTACTTTCTTATATGATAAAAATAAAAAAGACCTCAAATACTACCAAAGTCACCACAACTCATGAAAGCGACCCGATAATCAAAACTAGGGTCCTTTGATTCATAGCCCATATATGCTGCCAAAATACTAATAAGGTGACTACGAGCAAACAGGTCACCCAATGGTAAGTGATCATTGCCGCCTATGAACTTCAACAACACAGGATCATGGATGTGTTGCCGGCCCATCAAATTGGGAGGTAAGCGGCAAGGAAAAAGGATGGGAAGAGAAAAAGGGTATAGGGCATCTGGCAATCTCAATCACTTAAATAAACAATATTGAACAGGTCTACATTACGCAATAACTTGACGGTACTTACTCTACACCTGGCTATGAGCCACATCAACCAGGTGGTGACTAGATTGAGCGGAGAGGGCGCTGTGTTCGTTCTGTGCATGTTCCTGATCAACTTAGACAGGCCGTACTTCCACTCTATGTCGGATTGGGCCTGAAAAATTATAGTATAAAGTATACTCCACAAATGATGGGATATTCGTATCTGCTCCAACAGAGGATCCTAGTATACAAGGCATCAGAATTAATTTAGACTCATTCTGGGATAGTCCAGTATATATTCGACTTCAAATCATCACCTTCATAAATAGGGCAATGCTGATCATGGGCCCCACCAAAAGATTCCCAAAGCGATATTCTAGAAAGAACTTAATTTTCAACGTCTTTCTGGAATATTCATCAGATCGTGTTTTCACTTTGTGGGTGAAAAGTTACGTACATTGATGTTGGTAAAGAGGGAAGTTCGTGCGGAAGGCAGTACTTTTAAGAATCCTCACATACATTGGCGCGTAATGATTAAACGGTTTCAAGGACTTAGTTACTAAAGCTTTCATGGTCGGAACCATTGCCTCTCAAAAAAACAATATGATATCTATATCTATTTATGTAAATAGACGTAAATCTGTTAAGGTTTTATCTTCAAATAATTATCTAAAGAGCTATATTTAAACTATAAAGATTCTAGAAGAGATTATTCATGAGTTTATCACGTCATATTTTATTATTTACTTAGAAAACATTCTTTTTTCTTAAATTATATTTATGCATTTTCTAGGTTTAGGTATGTTACATAATATTAATACTCTCGAGACCGGTTCAATCATGAGAATGTATAAATGAAATCTTAAGGCTCAGTTGCACAAACTAACTTTGCCTATAACTTTGCCTTTGAAAATGTCAATTAGCAATGTCAAATAAGTCACAAATGTCTGGCGATGACATTGTTAAAGTCAAAGTTACGGGCAAAGTTAGTTTGTGCAACTGAGCCTTAATGTAAGAAATTCGTAGATATTAAATGTATTATTAATCTTTAAGCGTTTTCATATTTCCACAGCATTGCAATAATGTTTAAATTGAACTTAATATTATGTAGATGTGCAGATTTTCGATGTTATGTGAAGTCCGCCAACCCACACCTGGTTAGCGTGGTGGATTATAGCATACAGCCTTTCGACAGTCTCCGTTTTAGAAAAGTCCTATGGTTATCACTGGCCGATTATAGGCTGATTCAGTATGTAGAATATAGATATAATAGATACATATTGTTAAGATACGCAATCTTGATGAGGATTAAAAATTTTAAAAAATATAATGTTTCATTTTTTACATTCTATCTGAATAATAAATATAGTGCAACATTTTGTTGCAATCATTTTGCCATCTTGTGTTTTCTACAACGTTTCTATAAATATGCGTCTATGGTATTTCGGGAGGTCAGCACCGAAGACAATATAAGAGAGTACATACTACAGACAGCATTGGTCTTACTATTAGGTATATCGTAGTCGTTTGTTGTTGCAGTTACAAAAGATAAATACGCAACAAATCGCCTTCATTATGTTTAATTTATCACGCGGCGGTTGATTGAAATGCTTCGCAAGCAAAATTAATGTTTGTCGCGTACATCGCAACATGTTTAATCTGTTCACGCGTTACCTGTATCCTCTGGTACGTGTCTGACATCATAGCAATGAGCAAGTTTATCAACACCACCACCGACACCAGCATGTATATCCCGAACACGATTTTGAACAAGTAATTTGTCCAAGCGGGCTGGATGTTGCTATCGCTCCGGTGCACGCGGGTCTGTTCCGTCGTCGTCTGTCCAAACACGGCGAAGAACAGCAACTCGAACGAATATATCGGGTTCATGGTAACTGCGAACAAAATGTGAGTTCTAGGCGACAAGCGAGTTACCTGTATCCGTTGGTAAGTGTCCGACATCATCGCAATGAGGAGCGTTATCAATACGACGACAGACATCAGCAAGTAGGCGCCGAACACGAACTTGAAGAGGTTCGACGTCCAGTAGGGTCGCAAGCTGGACACGTAGTTCAGGTCCGACAACGTGATCTGGCCGAAAAGGGCGAAGAACAATTTCTCGAACGCCGCGATCGGTGACAACGTCGCTAGAAGACAACACGCACATGGACCCGTTTCTTTTCAACTTAACGACACGGATTACAGTGTAGGGGTAGATTGATGCGTCGCATGGAAATGCCCCGAAATTGAAATGTAATAATAATAATTGCTACGGATTTCGAACTGTTACATCTATCTTCCCCTGCTAATGTTTATCTAGGGATCTACGAACCACGACTAGTTTCACATTGTGTATGGATGAGGTAGATTGATACAGACATTAATATTGTTTAATTTGTAATAGATATTGTAATTTAGATTTGTAAAATACCCCAATGTTTCGCAAAAATCAATAGAATTATAAAACGTTCTCACTGCATCATTCCACCCCAACACCTCTACAGCAGCTGTGTCGAGCGACATCGAGAGCGTAGACGCGACAGTGCGCCACAGACGACAATCAGCCAAACAAATCCGAAACAAAAAACGGTACCTCAAGACACCGGCGTGACAAACGCGGCATACAAGCCAGCCACGGCATGCGCAAATCATATTGCTCCATCAAATGCGGTGAGGTCGGCCACTCATTCCACTAAAACTATCAACGTGAGGCGCAATGCATGTTCTGTGTCCACATCTGGAAACATCGGAAAGCTCACGCGATGCAGAAGATGCATTGTGTACACAGAGTAGACATTCTAACCATCCAATACATCCAGCGCCGCGAATGACTACGTCGAGATAAGTCTCAAGCCTGCTGTCATCCGAGGCACGGTGTGTTTGTGTGTAATTTTGTATAGTACAGTTCCTAACACATTCAACATTCTTGGTGTAGCAACAGACATCTATAAATGAACTAAACATGATATAGGTCCACGATGATAACATTCTCGATGTGTAACAAACAAGCCTGCAAGCGGATGCATTGATCTCGGAAATTAAAAAAGCACATCGAGATAGAACGCGGTCATCGTAAGTGATTTTTATGCATTCTCCAAAGTGTAGTTGTTCTCTCTAACAAGGACTTACGACCGGCTGGTCCCTGTTTCCTTCTGTACGATTCACCGGGTAGTGGATTTACCCACTGTGTTACTTGTCGTTTCAGTCGTAGAGTGTCTATTATGTAACAATTACACAGTTATTTGAACCCAGATAATTGTGATTTGTATTCTAATGTGAACTGTAGGTGATAATGAAGTGTCATGATGGATAGCGGTGGAATAGAAAAATACTCACCGTCGGAAAACAGTTTCCTTCTTGCTTGCCTCGCATATTTATTGTCTTCTGGTTTGTTTATATTTCTAAATGGCTGATTCAATGCTACTATATGCATTGAGAAGCCAAACACGAATATTGCTAAGACTGCAAGAAACCTCCCCAAGTCTTTCATAAGATCTCCGATGATGATAGCCCAAGGCCCGAACAGATGATGGAACGAAAGGAAATCCATTATCTGAACACAAGCCAATAGAAACGATAAGGCAAAACATTGATTTCTACAGTACATCAACGTTGGCCAATACTTAGGTTGGACAAATATCCAACCAATAACGTGTGTTGCTACTCCTATCATACCTATTATTAATACAGCTATTTTAATCCAGCCTAGACCAGATTTATCACTAGGGTTTGTAAGTTCGAATAGTAAGAGACCGCTAAGTGATATAAGCAGCATCCACTCGTACCACCGCGGCACCAAACTTTCTCTAAATATAGAATTATAAATAGGTGTAATAGCTACTAGCGCTAACAATATCATAAGGTATATGTGCGCAGTTAAATACGACATAAACTTAATTATTGGTATCTTATTAAATTTATGGCCTAATGGAAGAGAGAACACCAGCCAAACTGGTGGACATATTATGAACGCGAAAAAAAGGAACATAATTTTGATGCCAGTCCATTTGAGGCTCCCTCGCCAGAGCTCCTGAAAAATTAAAAGAGCAAGCGTGATTATCAATGTAGGTGTTCGATACGAGACATCGGTTTAGTAGGGAAGTTACCTATTTTTTACCTGAAGATATCTCTGGACCACTGTATGGGCAATGACCTCTTTTTGTTCGTTCTCTATTAACACATCCAAGAATTCTATATTTCGATTGTCCGTAGCGGTTAGGATGTGTCCAGCCGAGTCGGCACCGGCCGCTAGCGCTAGCAGTTCGGTGGCCATCGCCTCGCATTGTTTCCCAGCCGCTATAAGGTCTTTGGCACGCTCCTTTTCCTGTTAAGGAAGACAATGCGCTCTGAATATTGATGTACTATTTCGTGACAAACATTAAATCATCGATACATACCTTAGTGGACAAGTTGATGTATATATTGGACAATTTGGCGGCTGTATCGACAGGCGCCGGTGAGACTAATACAAATTCCTCAATGGGTATGTTGTTATGATTCTTGGAACATACCATGAGGTTGTAAACGAACCTTTTGTCGTCCATAAGGGATTGGGTATCGTGTTCCTTATGAAGTAAGTATTCGAGAACGTCATTGTGATTTTCCGATGCCGCGAACCAAATAGGGGCACAATTTAAGTTAGTCTCACTTTTGGGTGATGCTCCAGATTCACAAAGTAATTTCACAACGTTTAGATGGCCAGCTTTTGCGGCACAATGTAAAGGAGTCCAACCGTTTTTGTCTGTAGCGTTAATTTCTGCACCTTGACCTAACAACACTTCTACCATTTGATAATGCCCATGTGTTGATGCTATATGTAAACCGGTTTTTCCGTGCCTGTCCGTGCTCTGGAGTAATTCTGCAGATCTACTCAGTAAAAGGCCGACAATAGACATGTGACCTCCAAAACATGCGAGATGAAGCGGGTTATACCCCTGAAATGTAAATAACGACGTATGTGATTAGTTTCCAGTAATTTTTTTATAAGTATATACATTTTTGGGGTAAATAGTATCTTTATTTAATGATTTTTTTTCTATAGTAACTTACATTTTCATTACTGGCGGCATCTACTTGGACTCCAGCGGAATTGAGTAGCAACCGTACGACATTCTCATTTCCGTTATAGGCCGCTAGATGAAGCGGAGTCAAACCTGACTCTGCTCCTAATTCTGGCACTAGTGATACTCCTGTAGGCGCTTCTGATTTTACCGTTCCCGGCACTTGAGATAATAGTTCTCGGACAGTCTCTGTAATAATAGAAAATTATAATTCTTAGTTTGATTTCATCATGACCATCATTTCAGCCCGTATTCATCCACTGCTGGACACAGGCCTCCCTTTTTTTGCACCACTTAGTTCGGTTTTGCGCCAATCTCGTCCATGCCTTGCCCTGAAGCTTAACGATGTCATCACTCCATCTAGTTTGATTTAGCATATCAATTATATACATTATTTTATAGAGAATAATAATTCTTACCAGCTTGGCCATAATAAGCAGCTATATGAAGTGGAGTTAATCCCAACTTTTTACTTGATATCCTTAAGGTATTAGTCGAGCGCATCACATCTAAAACGTTCGTGTGTCCATGTTCGGCTGCCAAATGTACCGCTGTTAAACCAGCTCTATTTTCTTCTGTACATGATGCTCCTGCTCTGACCAGCACCCTCACTACATCAGCGTGCCCTCCTTCTGCTGCCAGTTGCAGAGGTGTTGAATCGTTCAATTTATTTCTTGCAGATATCACGCCCGTTCTGTCAAATTTCATCAGTTCCTCAATTACTTTTACTGACCCTTGTATTGCTGCTATATGAGCACACGTGTTTCCATCCTTTGTTGTTGCCATTACCAAGTTAGGGTGCTGTTGTAAGAACAGCTGGACGACTTCTGAATAATTGCTCTGTGCAGCTGCGTGAATTGGCTTCTGGCCAAGTTCATCGGTTGCATCTATATTTGCTCCAAGTTCTAGTAAAAGTCTGCAAACTTCGATTTGCCCACTTGCCGCTGATAGATGTAAAGGTGTTTGTTTCTTCAGTGTGAGAATATCAATCATTGCGTTGTGATCTCTAATCAGGAATTTAACCAAATGAGCGTATCCATTCATAGCGGCTAAATGCAATGCTGTCCGTCCATTTCTTGCCTTGGAGTTAATAAAGGCTTTGTTCGTTAACAACGCATCGCATACTTGTAAGAAGCCGTGTTCTGCTGCTAAATGTAGCGCTGATCGACCTTCCACATCAAAGACGTCTACTCTAGCGTGATTTGATAATAAAGTATTCACAAGTTCCATATGCCCTCTGTTGCATGCTATCAGCAAAGGTGTCCAGCCTATTGAATTTTGTCGGTTCAAAGCTCTACTAACGTCAGCCGTTGATATATGCGCGATCATTTCCGTCATTACGTCATTGTTACCAGCAACGGCACAGAAATGGAATGCTGATTCGTGGTTATGCCTTGTTTGTAATGACACATCAGCCCCGTTCTCGATGAGGCATTTGACGACTTGTCTGTCTGCTGATGGTATTTTGACTTCTTCTTTAGTAACTCTACAGCCGTAGTGAAGCGCACTTGCTCCATCATCGTCGACTGAGTCTATGTACGCTATAGCAACATTAGCATCTCTGTGCTCTTTAACGAATTCTATTAAATGCCGAACGACGTCGGGCTTGCAACTTCTACAAGCCATTTGTAAAGGAGTTACGCCAGTCTGAAAATCAAACACTAATTTATTATTGCTCATTATGACAGGGAATTAAATTGTATGTTCACAATAAATTTAATTTCTCAATAAAATCATGCTGTTTTAATCACATTGCCCAATTGAGTCGGGCATTATGAATACAGACCGGCCATTATTAATAGTGCCCGGACTTATCAAATTGCTCGTAACAGATATATGCAGTACCTTAGTTTTTCTCAATGGATCTCCACCATCTTCTAGTAACAAGATAAGTGTGGCTAAATTTCCATATTTTGCTGCAACGTGGACTGGAGTCATTCCATCTTCAGTAGCTTTGTTTGGCCCAGCTCCAGATTTTAATAACATTAATGCACACTTGTCTCCTGTAAAGTTTAAAAACAATATAATTTTGATGTGTTAAAATACTTTAAATACAGTCAAGTGCCTAAAAAACGATCTGAGCACTAACTTAACACGTGATAAATGTTATCGTCCTTAGAACTTTGTCAGGCGCACAGTAATAAAAAAAAACAATTCGGGATGTGTTTTCTTAAGCTTTAATACGATTTTTAAAATAAAGTCCTATCAAGACCATATACGTGTTTCAAATTAAATTTAAAAAGACAGTAAAATGGAATCGTGTTTTTTTGGAAGTAGATGAATACAATTAGAAGTGTAAACGAAAGTTACACAGAGACTTTAGAAATATGTTTTCAAATAAAAATATTACCGTCAGGTATTCTTGCAGCTATGTGTAGAGGCGTTTCCCTCTGTTTTCCACCTCTGATGTGGACGTCGGCACCGTAGCCCAGCAATGTTTCCACAACAGCTGGCTTACACGATTCCACAGCTATGTGAAGTGCTGTATAATTGTCCTAGAAAATGTTTCACTTTGAGTTAGTTTTTTAAAGCTTGTTGTTACTTTTTTGTCATGTTAAATGTACGCAATATTTTACCAACGATACACGTATAATGATATTTTACGTATGAAAATCGGATATGAGTAAAAAAATTGAATATAAAATGTAAATAATAGACATAATTAACAAGAACTACCAATTTAAGTCTTGTTTCATCTGGGAAACTAATGGATACTTTATACCGCTAGTTGCAACAATTATAAAAGATTTTTATACAATACGTGGTTAACACTCATAAAATAATTCAGCTATTATATACAAAATGACCGAGGCATCGAAGTCGCTGGATGCAGGCCAGTACCAACATGTCAATTTCCAGATCCTTGGGGGAGGCCTATGTTCAGCAGTGGACTTCTTATGGCTGAAAAGAGAGAGAGAGAGAGATCGAGGCATCGTATAAAACTTACATTAGTGGTAACATCAACACTTTCTCCTTTTTGTAGCAATGTGTTAATAATCCCTACGTGACCGTACCTCGCGGCTGTGTGTATACTACGCGCTCCATCCTGAAAATATACATATAATTTGTTAGACTTATACAACGATTCCTTACATTGACGCGAATATAACACATAAGTGCGTGGTGGCCTGTTGTTAAACGGACCAGACGCGACTGCCAACATGTTCACGGTGGTCGCGGGCGCAAATCGCAGAGCATATCTCCGACTTTTCGGAGTCATGTGTGTATTGATAGTCAATCACCACGCATTATAACGGTGAAGGAGTATAGTGAGGAAACCGGCATACCATAGCGATTTGTAATAATTTCTATGGTATGTAAAGGCCGCCAACCCGGACTTAGCCAGCGTGGTGGACTATATGGCCTAACCCCTTTCACTCATACTCTCGATTGTAGAGAAGGCTCGTGCCCTGAAGTGGGATCTATATGCGCTGATACAGTACACTACAGTTACACATTGAATGAAAACTATTTTATACGCGTTTTATCGCAGATTTTGTTTAATTTTGTATTTTTTGCCTTCTCGACGTTTCGATTATTATACAGCTTTCGTGGTCACGGGGGGGACTGAAATTGAAGGTAGTGATATTATAACAGTAACTGTGCGGATGACTAATACCTTAGTCCGCCCAATAACCACGAAAGTCGTAAGTAATCGAAATGTAGGGAAGTTAAAAAAAAACATAAAATTAAACCAAATCCGCGGATGATAATTACTTATTATCTACAAGATCTTGGAACACTGTTTTTTTTAGTGACAATAATGTTAAGTTTTATACAAATAAAATCTCCTTACATATATCTACATACAATTCAAAGAAATATTGATGCATAAATTAGAATAAAAACGGATACCCGTACAACAAAGCAAAGGCAGGAAAAAGTTAAAGTTATGAAGAACTAATACAGTTGGACACGCAACATTGTAGATCCCTTCCGTGCCTGGCTTAGTGTTTATGAAAGGAAAGGCCTTACTTTTAATTTTATATATAACAGGTATGTATGTATGGAATTTCTTTATACACTCACTTCAAGGTTGAGAGTATCTTTAATTGCGGAATTAATTACCATATGTATGTATGACTCATATGCACCTTTGAATATGGCATGCGCTTTTGAAATTAAAGGTTTTGTTCAGTTACTAATGACTTGATAAACGTTATAAACTCAGTGAAAAACTTGTTTTTGAAACACAAAGCATGAAACATATAAATAATAAATAAATACACCAACAGTCATACACATCGTTCTGATACCCCAGTATAGTCTTGTGTCATGACTCATTAGTGTTAGAAAACCACATACTTTTCTAGTCTCACAGCATTCAAACCTGAAATAAATATTTGTAGGTTTAACAAACATTTGTCTCGGGACAAGGATCGGACCCGTGGACCCTCCGTTTACAACCGGTGTGTAACCAACGCAACGGTGCCTATTAATAAACTTATAGAGGCTATTTCAAAAAATGACTTGCTGAATTTTCATCACGTAAAAATATATTTTGGTATTGCACGGATTTTTAAAAAAATATTTTTCACATGTCGTTTTAGCTACTGTCATTTTTCTCATGAATACAATATTCGTTCAGACTAAATTTAGATGGCCCGGTGTTTATGACTGCATTTAAAATATAAAGTTTCTAAAAACTGATGTTTTTTTTTTATTTTGTGCACTGATCTAACGAATTAGTATTTTTATTCATTCCATTTTCAGATTTGCTAAGTTACTGCTTGAAGATACCTTGTTTGGCATATGAAGGTAGACTCCTTTCTTGAACAGCATCATTGCGCAATCTGCATGTCCGTTGAGGGAAGCTATGTGCATGAGGGTACTTCCGTCCTTCGTCCTCTCGAAGATGGAAGCCTTGAATTTATCAGCAAGGAGTTCTATAATGCCCGCGTGCCCGTTCTCCGCTGCTAGATGCATTGGTGTTCGGTCTGAAAGGAGAAAGGTGAATAGAACGTTCTTACCAATTTGTCCTATATCCCGGATGTTTTATGAACTGCCTGTCTTACTCTAAAAATAGATTTCATTTAGCTACAATGCTATCGCGATCAGTTAAAGTAAAGTAAAATCGTGCGCTTCTGTAGCGTTAAAAGGGTACCAAAAGCACAACTTGTAGTTCATAATTTAAGGTTTTAAATGAAATTGGGTATCAAAAAGTAATTGTAAATCTTTCACTGTTTTTGTCTTCAGATTTATTTTTTAAGTAATTTTATGTATAGATACAATAAAAGAGGTAGGCTCTCAATGGAAAACAAGTAACTGATAATTTTGGGAAATTTACGATTGAAAATTGATATGGAAAGGGACGAGGAGGGGGTGATTGGTTAACCTATTATTTTAATCATATGATAAGACAATCTGGATGCGCAATATATAACAATAAATTCTAATATGACCAAGAGGAAACTTATTAATTCAGTAAACTCTTCTCCAGGAATGTCCTTAGAGATCATTGAAAACGAGACAAAACAAAACATTCATATTAAGAGTCAAACTACATAGTACTCAAAAAATAATTTAAAAATGTATAAACAGTAAACGGACTTTTTATTTGCATTTTTTTTCCAAATTTAGGCGATCTTGCATTGTTTATATCTTGTTTATTTTACTGTATAATTTAACGTTCAATTATTGGGTATATTTTGAAAATTAGTATTCTGCATGTGATCAACGCAATCTCAAATTTCAATCTAATCGCAAATGTTTAAGCCAGTACCTTCATTATCAGCAATGGCGGCATTCGCTCTAACTCCATAGAAGTACTTGACTAGTGGTTCGTCTCCTTCCGCGGCAGCTATGTGTAGGGCAGTTTGACCAGAACCGTTGGTTGCGTCCACCACAGCTCCGTAGTCCACCAGTATGCGCGCCATATCCACGTCCCGTCTCCGAGCAGCCAGGTGTAATGCTGTGTCTCCGGCTGGAGTTGACGCCTGATTGTAATGAAAGCATCGAAGTTTTCAAACTTATGCGATCATATGACATTTCACGGATGATTGCTTATAGTGGGAGTACCATGGTAACTATTTAAATGAATGCGGTTGAGGTGTTTCTAATTTAAAGCAAGGATTACGTTTTATTGAATGGTAAAATAGTAAAAAAAGTTAGGATGATATAAAGCTGTCCCGTTGCATCAATATTTTTGCGTAACCTATTTGAACAAAACAGCAAAGCTTAGTGGCTAAAAAAGTATGTAGAAATGTAGTGTGGTGGCATTGCTATAAATAACAAGTAGGCGTACATACCCGCAGCTGCTCGGCGGTCTGCGCGCTGAGCAGCTCACGCACCATGCTCTGGTTGCCCGCCTCCACTGCCAGCAGCAGCGGAATCTTGCCCCTCTGGAACACCAGGTCGCGAATTAACTTTTTCCATTCTTTCTGTTTCGCCCTCTCCTTGTTCAGCTCTAAGAAACTGAGCTCCACTTTCTGAATATCCTTTGGCTGGTTAGCAGGCGGGCTGCGGATGCCCGAAGGAAAACTCGGGTTCGCGCTCCTCGCAGGCTCCCTCCCTCCCTCCGACATGGCACAACATGAACGTCAAGCCGCATCGAACTCCTTGCGACGCGCCACTTGCGGCAAGCACTGCACGAATGCCTCCGCGCCGTGACACCACAGACAATAGTATTAGACTTATGTGCATCGCAATCTTCGTAGGCGGTCCGTTATAGACCATAAATCGATCGGCATCGCGGTTCCCATTCCATTTCATATTTACGCTCGGTCGACACCAGTTCGATACGTACTTGCTCATCCATCACCACTGTTATAGCGACGAGAACGCCGCGTCGGAGGCCATCGCGAAACTACCTTCCTCTGCTCGTGACGGAGGAGCGACTGAGACTAGTATTAAAATTAGTAATTTTGAATTTCAGCGCTGACGTTGTACTTAAGTAATATTCAGCGAGTGATTTGCATTGTAAATTTGCGCTGTGACGTTTGCCAGGGCGGCTAAAGCTCCGCGGATAATTAGCTAGTTTCTATTCGTGCGGGGTGGCTCGTTCCCGCTATCGGAACGTCCTTAAAACGTCAGCCCGGTCCCCCCTTCGCGAACGGTGACCGAATTTAAGTAGTTGTAATTAATATAAGTCAGTTGATGCGTGTTGCGTCATGTGGTATTAATATGTTGTTGATGCGTATGTTTTTGATCCTAAATTACGCGTGTAGGATCTGTTGTTGTGTTTATCGGCAAGAGGGTTTTTGTTTACACGTTGTGTGGAGGGTGATTTCGGGGGTAGTTCCTGAGCCGGATGGCGGTGCCAGGCGACGGCGGCGGCCGCGGCGTCGGCGGCGCTTGCACGCGATCCTCCGCTGCATCTACTACTACTATTGTTTACTGACTGAAGCTCTATTAGATACAGTAAAGTTGAGGGACTCTCGCTACACGCGATTTCAATCGAATATTGTATATTGTCGTAAAATAATTTAGAGTCGGCATTAAAAATTTCGCTCGCTGATTCTTATAAGTCGATGCACTGCTGAACTCGCGATCAACCTTGAGAAATTTTAAAGTGATGCATACATCTAACATGCTTTATTAGTATGATGTCTTAAGTTGTTTATTATCTATCCAGGTCTGGTTATGACATTAGAAATAAGACAGTCAATGCGAATAAACACGGTGACGAAAATGCTAAAGAAAATTCGTGCAGGAATGCAAAGGATCCACATTTTATATACTTTGCTGAGGGGCCGTACACACGGCTTTAGTTTCCTGATCGATCATAAATGATGGCAGTTTTATAGCTATTTCTCACGTCACCGCAAAAAGCCTACCAAATCCATTTTCTAATACCACACGCCTACTTAAACATTTAAATTCGCCAGGAGTTAGTGTAAACAGAAATAACATGATTCATTTATGAAAACATTTCATATTCCTTCATTGATATCATAGAATTCATTTCGAGTAAATTGTGGTACATTTTGTTTCTATGTAATTTGTGTGGAACGCTGCTTTATTTTTTCATTGTACTATAACGACACACACAATTATGCCAGGTGCACAGTAACTGATCCTGGGACGCCACATGTGTGGTTCATAACAGATCTTATATAACAGATAACAGATCTTAGACTTTGTGTACATCATCAACAGTCCGTTGCAGTCCACTGCTGGACATAGGCCTCTCCCAAGGTACGCCACAGAGCCCGGTCTGCTGCTTTATGCATCCATCTTTATTCACTTTGTGTACGGTATCTGATTATTTACGAATGATATTTTAATACCAGGATAGATTTCTGACTTTTTCTTAGTTAAAAATTCGCTTAAGGCCCATCGCAGTATATTTAAATATGCAGTTTATTCTAAGTTAATTTGTTCAACGATGAATGCAGGATATTTGTTTAGTAATATTACGGGGAGGGGTCTGTAGATAGCTTACCCCATCAGCCCTGAGTCGTATGTCCTTGCCCGCGGCTGTGAGCAGGGCTCGTAGTATGCTAGTCGCTGTACCGGTTTGTCTGCTGGCCACGATGTGAACTGCTGTTTGTTGCCGACTCTGTCAAGGAGATTTATATATATTAAAAATCTAATAATGCTGATTTATAATATAAATATGATACCAGCCCATAAAGGTCCCACTGCAGGGCGCAGGCCTCCTCAACTATCAAGTTATCAATTGAGAGGGCTATAGAGGGCTAGGCCATATTCCACTACACGGGTCTTGTGCGGGTTGGCGAACTTCACATACCACCGAAATTCTTGTAAAACTCTATGATATGCAGGTTTCTCACGATGTTTTCCTACACCGTTAAAGGGTCATTCCGTGATTTCGTGCAAATTACATATCCAGCCAAATAAAACCATGAAACAATGCCTTTTTTTTAAAGATTTTTTTCGAATGTACTTCATATCAAGTTCCCTAAAACTAGTATCATTGAAAGTTTCAATATTTTAGTTAAGTTTTGATTTATCGTAGTTTATCACCTGAAATTCTCATTACCCTCTGTGTCCAAAGTGTGTCGAAATTGAATTGATTCTGTTTATTTCTTTTTGGATCAATTATTTTCTTCAAATTCTTCGATAATCTGTTAGTTTAATTAATTATTACTTTAATAATAGTATTTTTAAAAATAAAATCGTAGTATAAACGATTATAAAAAGGTCCTAAAATTTTGTCACACAAAAAATGTCATTACCTTCCATCGCTAGAATAGTTCAATTCGTAGGCGCCTTTGTAAATCCTCACTCGTGAGTCATGACGCAATCTGCTCGTAACGGTCAGTTAGCCACGTCGGCAAAACAACGTGGCCGTGTCTTACAGGCTGATGAAATTATATACGTTCTTTGTGTCTTCGAAAGTATTTTGTCCTAATATTGGTTCATTACATTCCGTTCAATTATAAAGGGGAAGTAGCACTTAATATTACTATAATTTCTATAAGTTACGCCTTGTCTATAGGCTATAATCCTATTTAATTGTGAATTAGTCATAATGTATATTTAGTCAGTTATTTAAGAAGTTCTTTCAAATTATCATTCATTTCCGTTGCATCCCCATCCGTACCATCCTATTTTGGTATGGATGGTAATGAACGATTATGGAAGTGAATGAATGATTTTCTTATCAAATTACTATTTGATGTACACTTTATTGTTTTAAGCCGTAACTGTAACCGTTGCCATATTATATGTCATCCAAAAACAAACAACATAGTGAGTACGTGGTCCGCAAACCTGCTCCGAGCAGTACGCGTTGAGCTCTTTTGTATAATAATTGCCATCCTATATCTATAAATCTACACAAGATAGAAAAGTGCCTTCTTTTGAATACCATTAAAAAAGCATGCTAGATTTGTTATATTGAATAACATTCTTGAATTTTTGTCATTTTTTTAACTCCCGCGGAACGACGAAATTTGCACGAAATCACGGAACGACCCTAAAGTGCTTGCGAATTGACAGAGATGTGCCGTGAGATTTAAGCCCGCGACCACCGTGTCGGTAGCCGCGCTCGGTTCGTTACCAACAGGCCACCGGAACAGGAAAGTGACCGTCATATAAACCAAAACATAGGCTTTTAAAACAATAATAACTACGAGTAGATGGAACTCTTCAAAATGAAGAAATGAAATTAATTTAAACCACCTTAATTTCTACTGTAAATCCATTGCTATATACACGTATATGCGTCTCTGTTCATTTCAAAAGTAACGAATCTGTTGCAGAATAACTATATGTTGTGCTAAATATATAAAAAAGACCTAAAGTGATCATGTTAAATTGTCCTTAAAAATAATCGTTCACTTACCCCTCCGGTGGCGAACGGGTCGACTCCTCTCTTGGACAACAATAGCTTGACGATGTCTTCCCGCGAGTACATCGCAGATATGTGTAGCACATTGTAGTTGTCCTGTCAACAACAAAAATTAATTTTAAAAAATCATTAGCTTTTATTACGATTGTAATCATTCAGCTTCCTTGACGCAGAAGTGGGCTTTTATTCACTCAAAATGTCTCGAAAAGTGTCTCGCAGTTTCTGATAGCTATGACACAAGTATCTTAGTGAGGGTTCAGGACTATGTATGTGACTGTTGCGTGTATTTACTATTTATTTATTCATGGACTAATTCGATATTATTGTTATATGATTCTCGCCTTTTGATTGTGGGTGTTTTGAAATCGGAAATTCCTTACAGTTGAATTTGATAAATTATTCTTATTACTCGATTAGCCTATTTTCTGGGATTATCGTTAGATTAGGATCAAGATGATTTATCAATTTCGCCTGTTATTATTGATAGTTAGAGTCAGGACGATGTGTGACTGTTGAGTATAATATTATTTTATGAATACACTTCAAGCCAGTGGTTCTACTGATTTGTGTCAAACTATGTCACGAATCACCCAATCCTCAGTATTTAGAATTCCCGTTTGTCATGAAACGAATCTTAGAAATGTCTTAATTTTTCTGTGTAGGTCGCCTGGTACGGATAAAATGGGGTCTAAAAGTAGACATCTTTAAATAATAACTTTTTACGGCCAGCACACAAGTCTTCGCTGTACGAATATTGTCTAACCACAATTGATAATTATATAAAGTATGACTTTACTTAAAACAATTTCTGGAAAATTATATTTCATAGATAGCATTGCAGGAACTTGCTGGATGCAGGCCGCTTCCAATAAATTGATGTGCAGATCCTTGGGGGATGGCTATCTTCAGCATTGGACTTCCTCTGACTGAAGCGAGAGTGAGAGAGATAGCTTGTTGACTTTTTTGTATTCAGCCCATATATGTCCCACTGTTGGGCACGGGCCTCCTCTACAATCGAGAGAATGGATTGAGAGTGGTTAAGCCAGTCCACCACGCTGGCCTAGTGCGGGTTGGCGGACTTACATACCGTAGAAATTCTTTAAAATCGCTACCGTATGCAGGTTTCCTCTCAATATTTTCCTTCACCGTTAATGTGCGTGGTGATTGACTATCAATACACACATAACTCTAAAAAGACGACGCGACCACCTGAACATGTAAGCAGCCGCGTTTGGTCCGTTACCAACAGGCCACCACGCACTTGATACTTCTAGATATTAACCACACATAAACGAGTACTTATAAGTACGTATAAAATTCTGTTTACCCGGGATCGCGTGCGATACAATTTTAGCCGTCACCCTCGAGAAATAGCGCACATAATTACTGGCAGCAGTAGCCAGTACACATTTCCTTAGTTCTTTGTGAACACATGTACTTGTTATTACAGTTGAGTGGATGGATTAATGTCCAATTAATTGTTGCTTCATCATGATTCCCTTAATCGGTGAAGGTAAACATCTTGGGGAAATGTGCATACCATAGTGATTTATACAAGAATTTTTAAGGTGTGAATCTGACCGATCTGCAATAGGCTTATCCGTTAGACGTTGGCCTAAGCCCTCTCAATCGAACCTTCGATTGTGCCTGATGGTACGCGTAGTGCCGTTCAAATAGAGTATCAACCAGGGTCTCATGATCTCTTGGCGGTCGATACGATAATGCCCGCCTGATTAAATTCGGTTATAAACAGGAAGAACTCCAAGCGTTATACACTTATGTGGGTCGCTATGACAGGTCCTTTACGGTGGTCGGTACCCGGACGGATATGACCGTACCACCAGCAATATATGGCCCGTCGCTTCTGTTGTATACAGGTTATTCTGATCAAAGTATTCTTTAAACAGGAGGTTCAAAATCATGAACATTACTATTAGTAAAATAAAAATAAAATCAAAATATTCTATGAGTTTTGTCCCCAAAAAACAAAATACTAAGCTAAAACGCACGACCAGCCCTTTCGTAAACTACACACGAACACACACACGCGCGCGTCCGTGTACAAAAATGACCTGCGACCGTGCTTGTACGAGTAGTAGAAATTGAGCACAAAAGGATACCCAATGGATATTTTAAAATGGAAATAAATTACTCATTATGTCTAAATATGAATATTTTTTTACGCGTTAATCAGTATTATTCTCTTGAGATCAATAAAAAGAAAATGTGCAGTCGTTTAAAAATAACCCTTTATAAGTACATTATATTTAGGGAAGGAATCGACTCGAAGGTGCAAGAGTATTCCATAGTCATGAACGCGAAGGGTTCTATTACTTGAAGACAGTATTTAGCCGGTTTGTGTGCTTAAAAAATATATATTTATACTCCCAACAGTCACATACATAGTCCTGATCCCACACTAAGATCGAGACGTGTGTCGTGGGTATCACAAATTACGAGAGACTTTTCGGTCTCACAAACACCCAGACCGTTCAATACTTGTGGATCACAGAAGTGTTTGTCTCGGTGCGGGGATCGAACCCGTAGCCTCACGTTTCACAGCCGGCGTCTAATCAATTGCGTCACGGAGGCTGTCAAAATTTTAAATTACAACAGCCGCCATGTCATATAGAAGCATGCATGTAGTCTAATGATGTGCAAACTTGGCAGACATGGTTAAACTATTCATGTTTGATGTTAGTCATAATGGGGGATATTATTAGAAACCTTATGAGACTACACAGAAGCCATTAAATATTAAGTTGCACTTAACTACCCACGTCCCACTTAAACAGTACATTTAAGCGGGATTTGCGTAGTTAAGTGCAATATGTATAATATTTTAGTGGCGTTTGAATATTCAGGCGTTAAACTTTAAGTCGTTCGTAATTTTGACGTTGTCTCATGGATGTATGCGTATTATAAATTTAAATTGCGTTTTTATACAAATGTTATCTAGATAAAATTGTGTTACAGTTCTCGAAAACTACGTTTACCTATATTAAATACGAATATATTATAATTAACAGTTTTAAAGTCACGTCACATGGGTGTCAGTAATAGTAGGAAATTAAAAGTTTTGGGACAAGTGAGGCATTAAACATCATTCAGTTAAAAATATTAACCATGTAAAAACAATTTTCATTAGCAGAAATAAGAATAATTATTAACAAATTGTCTACATTTTGTTTTGCGAAGTGCCATAATAGGTCTTACATTAAATATTAGATACAAGATGTTTAGAAGACTTAACAATCCACATGTACTGAATTAATCGTGGTTTTAAATCTTTAAATAATTTTTAGTCACTTGTAAAGAAGTAATGCGTTCGCGTGTAAAATACAAAACGCTTTGTAGGCTCACGCTGTAATTGACTCTGAAAAGGTCACAGACCTTTGCAATAATATTGTAAAGTTCACCATTTAATTAATTAGACAAATATATAGGTCGAATTTTGAGTTTGTAAGTAGGTACAGATACTTAGATGTAAAGATTATTCGTTGCATGATGCACAAAATTATACACCCATTGACTAATGATATAGTGAGGTTTGCCACTAATATAATTTTTTAAAATACTTGTAAGAAAAGTACTTTTAAAGGATAAGACAAGTGAGCTAGGAAACAAAATTGATGATTGTTACATCTTTTTAGCTTATTATTATTTATTTATTATTATTTTTTTAAACTTCAAATTAAATTCCGTAAATGATCTAAAAAAAACTAATTTGGTTTGGTAATGATTCCAAAAAGTAATTTAAAAAGATGTGGTTTGCCCTTGTCAATATTCTCTTCTAATCTGGAATTCAGCAAAAAAGTCAAGTTAAAAGTAACGTACAGGTACCTAATGTTTTTGTTTTAACTTACTTATAATTATACTTTACAGTTTATGTAATCTAAATAAATAAATTAGGCATTAGAAAGTAAATACAATAACTGTAAATTGCTATTGAGTAAACGATAGCAGACATAATATATCTCATAGCACTCCAATGCAAGTAACTATAGCTTCAATATCTCACGTCTTTTCAGTGATATTATCATTTGTTTTCATAGACTGAATCTTGTAATTTCAGTATAGCGTGTACAAGCACAGGTTTTTGCCAATTTACTCAGCCTTAATGTGATCTTTATTTCATGTCGTGATTCAATGCTTCGTAAGAAATAGAAATAAGGGGTCATTATGTTAATCGTTTATGTAGGTGGTGAAAATAATGTAAAGATAATAACAGAGCATGATCCTATAGCCCTTAGATATGTGTCACTTCAAAAAACTGAAAATTAAGGATTAGTCTGTACATAAACATTTTTTTAAATCCTTTGTATTATTTGGAAGAGATCGCAGGCAGCGATGGCCGCCAAATCTAACCATGCCTTTAGTTTTAAGTGATTTATCTGTTAATAAGTTACTTTCTTTTATTGTAATCTACAATAAAGTATGTAAATAAATAATATACGATGTAATTATTTTTTAGAATATATGATCGTTATGCCAAAACCTTTGTCGTGCAAAAGGAATATATTTTAAGCAAAAATGTCCAAATAATCGGTGTGTTAATTACGTTAAAGTAATTTTGACATACAGTGATGTGTATGTAGCATGGTTGAGTAATTTTCGTGGAACTTTTTTGTGTTTACATATAAATTTGGTTATAAAAAGTAATTGTTTATTGTAATTAGAACAAGTTTTTCATGTTAGTTTTATATTTAGTAAGTCACTGCGGGTTAATGGTCTCTATCAACCCATATAAATCCCACTGCAGAGACGGGGCCTCCTCTACAATCGAGAGTACGAATGTGAGGGGTTGGGCCATATAGTCCCACACAATGGCCTAATGTGGGTTGGCGTACTTTATATGTCATAGAAATTCTTATAAATCTTTACGGTATGTAGTTTCCTCACGATGTTTTCCTTCACCGTTTTTGTGCGTGGTGTTTGACAATCCAAGGACACATGGTTGAAACAGTGACTACTGTATAACACCATCAGGATCTTCATTTAAAGTAATTGAATTTCATAATATAGGCCACCCAAAAAGCCTGTGCAGCGACATGAAACAAAAAATTTGTCGTCAAGCATATTTCCTCTTATAATCCCAAATCTTACCACCATAGAGCGAAGAAAAAATAATCAGAATTGCACAATTACTGAGGTAGATAGTCTACGTCTCCCAACCTCAGGGTAGACATATCCTACCACAATCCAACGTTATTAAAATTAAAATAAAATTAGAATTCCTCGCGTTATTTCAAGGTGAAGTTGGGGTAGATAGGGCAGTGCGTCTTTTTGCCCCGTCGGTTGTAATTCTAGTCGAGTGACCTGCAATAAGTTATGACCATAAATCCGTGGCCGCCGCTTATCGCGCCATCTGTGACGGCAGGCATAACTACCTATGACTTGGCTTTATAAATCCGTCAGTACACTGCACGAGCGATGCTACTCGATGAAAATAGCAGCTCCATTTTTTATGTAAGTTTCGATAATTAATGGTTATTTATCAGCGTTTTATATACTAATATGAATGTAATGTTTTGTGGTAGTTTACTCGGCTGCAAAATATTAGGTCCAAGTGTAGCAATAACTTATGCATTTTTTTTAATTATAAATTTGCTACTCTATAGAAGAGCGTGTCCAATGATCAAGTCTACAATCTTTCCTGTTTTAAGCGCCCTTTATTGTATACTGCTTCGGTGGCGTAGCTGTGCCACCTTACGGATACAAAGCTGAAGTCACGGGTATATAATACACGGGCTAATATAACGATAGTCTCGCTCCCTATGACATCGTGCAACGGAAGTCGTAACACAAGGCGAAACGTCGGTGTCCTGGTTTTTACCAAGGGTACCTCTGCCTACCCCGTCTGGGAAAAAGGCGTGAGCCTATGTATGTTTATTGTATTCTATAATGTGCAGTCGCTTAAAATATAAGGAATACTAACATATCAGCCAATATACGCCCACGGCTGACCATGGGTACTCTGCAACCGTGAGGGCTTAGACCAAAGTCCACACTGGCCTATTGCGAGTTGGCTGTCTTCACATACTTTGTACATAGTTTCCAAATCCACACGAAGTTTTCCTACCCTTTCAAAACGCGTATTTACTAACTAACTACAAACATAACCAACAAAAGTCAAAGGAGGGTCTTAGGATTAAAACAGCAACCACTGTCTTGGCAGCTCATACCTGGTTACTACAATGCATCGAGCACTAGTGTAGTATAAGATTATAGATCAGTACTATTAACAACTCATACCGTCTAAAAGCTACTTGTTGGTAATTAAAGTCATTACAACGATTACTAGCAATTGAGTGGAGGGCGCGCCTTATGGGGTAAGTTGGCACGCCTTGTAGGAAATTACCCCTCGGTCGCTACCCGCTTTGTTTCAATCCACGTACTCCGCTTCAATCACGGATTGTAATGAACGCTCCGTGCCACTTTAATATACTAATCGGTATGGAAATTCCACGTGTTATGACCTACCTTACTGCGCAGTGTTTTGAACTGGATAAATATTTACCATTAACATGTTAAATACAGTAGATGTAACTAAGTTAGAATTATTTTACAATTTCGATTACCTCTTAACCAAGCCACCTAACAGTCACACACAAATAATAACGTTGAGTTAAAATGTGTCATTTGAAATCGTAATTGTGACAAATTTTGCATTCCCTTTATACCCAAACTCAAAACAAATTTCGATTCATTTTGAATATATCATGAATCATGACGTTCCATATACTAATAGATTTTCCGAAACAGTGGTCTAAAATTGGATTTCCTCGTTCACAGCCTATGCACACATTTAATGGACGAATTACACCAAAAGCTGTGGAACTAAAACAAGTTAATTTCAAATATGAGCCAAGAAATTAGAATTGACATGGGGTGGGGCGTAATAAAACATGTACGTCGACGGAAATTGGGGTAAAAAGGTCGTGGTGTGCCCACCACTTTCAAACCACGTTAATCCCAGATGGTAAAGATTACTGAGAGTGGGTAGCTTGCATAATGATAAATGTTAGTCAAGTTGGTTAGTAAATTGGGTTGATAAATTGACTTGGTAATTATTTAAAAAATATTAAGGACTCAATGAGTGCAAGTTGCCGTGAAAATCTTTGCTAGACTCCATTGTGCAAGAAAGTAGCTATGGCTGAGGATGATTATAATTTTAAAACTTTTAATCTTTGCCGACATTTTAATTCAAATCATCGTTAATCTACGCATATTTGCATGCTCCGTTTGAAAATTATTCCCTCAACACCGGTGGCTTGGGTCTTGAGTGTCGCCATCTGAATATTAACCATTTTTTAAATATTTTATATTTATTTTTGATAGATGTAAAAATATAAAAATAATAAGGATAAATGACTCACGTTGTTCCTGGCGCCTACGTCTGATCCAAGTTCGATGAGGCGCTCCACAAACGACGTCCTGTTGTCTTTCACCGCGAACATTAGCGGTGTCATACCGGTCGTCTGCAACAATTAATTAATATATTAAATTTCATAACTATGGTCGACATTATTTGGGCGCATTTTGATTTCTAATTATCATTTAAAATCCTTACAAATCCTTCACACATTTGTAAATAATTCATGCGATTATAATGTTGCAATTATGTATTATTTATTTTTAAGCAAATCAAATAATATTTGTTCACGCCCTATGGGAAAATGTACAGGAACTATTTTATATGTTAAAATATATATATTATTTATATTATTTTAACACATTATAATTTTATCTAATAAATAATTTCTGAATGTTAATAGTTTACTAAAGGATAAAACACCGGAAAAATATAATTTCATGTCTAAGCTTAAAAATCACCCAATAGTCAACTTGTTCTAATGTTATACACATATTTAATACAAATTTGTAAGCTTAGCCATAAATAAATAAAAAGAAACTGTAAAAATATGGTAACGTTTGTATGGGATTGTGAAGGTTTCTAAGATATTACTGGTTGATAGTATAATAGCAAAGTGTATAATGCATTATGGTATGGTGTTTTTATGGCGAAAAATTAAATTTATTGGTCTGTAGGTACACAACGTTATTTAAATATTATTTTTTATTGTGATGAATGGGGCGACGACCACGTCATCCGCCTGGTACTAAGCAATAAGACCATTCATGGACAGTTGCAAACTAAGCAACACCATTAATTACAAAGCAATGCTTGGCATTCCAATGGGGTCGCCATCCTGGTCTCATTATGTCCAGTATGGAGACTGTTACGCCCTCACAACCGCCACTGCAACTCCTGTAAGCCAGGATCAACAGTGGCACGCATTTTAATGACACTGAGCATTGAAGGTCAGCGAGTCTCCGGGAATGTCTAACTTGTCTTTAACCCGTCTTTAACCCTGTCGTTTTTTTATTATGTCCAGTAGTTCCTCTGCCTACAATGTCCTTCAAACCGGAACACAACAGTGTATTTACATGCTGTTTGGTGGGAGAAATAGCAGTAGTACCTACCCAGGCGGCCTCTCACCACCGGATAACGTAATTTACATAACCTACTTATATCTTAAAAGTTGTCGCCAAATACTTTACTACCGGGTGAAGCGAGATCGGGACGAAAGTTTAGTATGTTATTAAATAGTGTTTCCGACAATACTTCACATTGCGCATATTGTTTCTAGTTCTGCCCATTGACGTAAATATACCGGGTATATCAAGACTGCGACCGAAAACGAATCCAGGTGGTAGTTTTAGTGGTTACAGACGCGACGCAAATAAAAATTTCACCAAAACAGCGACAGAAATGTTTTGAGAATTTTTTAAAAATCATCATGTTTGGGTGGTAAATACCTAGTTTTTGCGAATATAATAATTTAAACCCTTACGTACCATTGAATATTCAAAAATAAAGAGGTCTACATCATTCTTTTAGGAAAACTATGTATTTATCACCCAAATACGACGATAAGTATTCAAATTCAAATTCACTAATACTACCACCTGGCTTCGTTTTCGGTCGCAGTCTTGATATACCCTGTATAATAAATAAAAATAAAAATATGTCATAGTTTTTTAAATCACTGGTTCTGCCATTAACATTACAGTTTTGAAGGTCATCTGTGCGTAGTAAGGGTTAATATTATCTTTTCCTAATTTCATGCTCGGCTGACAGTCGCTCAGCGATTCATAAAACTCATAGCAATAACAATTTAAAAAGCAATTGTAGTAAACATTATGCATGATTAAAATGACATTATTGTACAATATGTATGTTTTAAACGCACGAAACAATTCGTTGTTACTTCCATGTAACAATTTTATCCGTCTATGTAGGTATATAAGATTTATAAAAGAAGTGTTTAAACCGTACACTTAGGTTATATAATATTTAGACTGGGAAGTTTAAAAAACGGAAAAAATTGTGGTGCCAGGGTCACGTTTTTCTTCCCGCCACTGTATGATGGTGGTGGTGATAGCTTGAAATACGCACGGATTATATTTTTATTTTATTATATTTTATTTATTTAAAAGACACACCAACGCCAGAAACACAAGACATACGAAAACTTATAACATTGAAGTTTTGGGTAATGTATACTATCCATACAGGCGTATATAATATTCATTATAACCCGCGTTGGAATATTCATTATAATTGGCTTTCTAGTATTCCGTTTCAAAATTTAACCGAACCTTTAAATAACGGCACATCTAATGAGTCCGCTGGCTGACTAGCTATCCAGTATTTGGAGGTAAATTAAGTTAATAAAATTTACTTAAAACTAAACAAAATGGAAATCAACTATAATGAAGTGAGTAATGTTTAGGTGCAATTTGGATTTTGGACGCTGAATAATAATATTTACTATTTATATGAAAATGAATTATCAACAAATCTAGTTTAGCGCCACCGAATTCCTCTAAATAACTTATTTTGGGCTGCTAATAACTTAGGACATATTCGGTTACTGGTACGGAATTAATAACGATTTGCTGTTAAATAATTATGAATGATAAGCTCAATGTCAGAAGAAAATAATTCAAATTTTAGAATACTGAAATTCTATTAGCTTTGTATGAGTCGTTTGCTCGACCAATGTATTCAAAAATGAAAGTTCAGAGTCATTAGTCCATGTGAGAAGCGTCAGATCAATTAGGCGATAAGAAAATTCAATTCAATTTATTAAGAACAGTCACTTAACTTTTTCAAACTCTCGTTTATCATACTTAATAGTATTTCGCATGTTAATACTTTAATATGTTCCACACATAAAGAACCCTTGAACTTTTACCCAATAATTGCAGTCCACTTTAGACTTACGCCTTCCGTGCAGTTAACTAGAGTTTAAATTGATGTGGTGCAAATTATAAGCGAAAGTTATTTCAGTATTTAAATTTCATACAGTTTTATATAATATTCTATGTTTTATGTATGGCGCACTTGGTTATGAAGTAGGTGGTGATTAATTTTGTTAGGATACTATTTATTACAAATAATTATTGCTAATTTTATATTTATATAATCAGTTTAGTTATTGAAAAACGTTCATTTAGAGTAGGAAAATCGGGATGCATATTTTACAATAAAAAAAGCTTATTTCGAGCGTGTTGTTTGTTCTTGATTGATGGCATCTCTATTGTCTTTAATTGTATATTTAATATGAATTGCTTCTAATATTTGAAAATACACGACCACGGAATTAAATTGAATTAGAACGAATCAGTAGAATTAAAAAATCCGATATTTTGTATTGTATTGTATCGGCCCATATACAGCGGCGTGCACAGGATTATGACACTGGGCATGCGACGGAGTACTCGGTCACAAAAAAATATATTTTAAATAGATTTTTAGCATAGCCACAGCCACGCAACGGATCCCTAAGTCGGAAAACATTCCAACAGAACAAGTCTTAGATGTATTACTATTCATGTAACTAGCTCTGCCCGGAAACTTCGCCTGCGTGATAAACTTTATTTGACATTAACTTTATTTGGAATTTCCCATCCCGTTCCGTTATATCCCGCCCGTCCCGCTTCATTCTCACTCAAGGCATCCTAGTCCAGTCCCATCCTATCTCTTTGAGTAGAAAAGTAACAAATATATGTGAATTCCTTCCTCATCCCATATAAAGATAAAAAGTAGCCTAAATGTTAATTCAGGGTCTCAGATACATACATACCTACCAAATTTCATCGAAATCCGTTAAGCCGTTTCTGAGTTCATCGCGCACAACCACACAGACAAACAGACAAAAATTCTAAAAATCATTGTTTTGGATTATAATATTACGTAAATACAAGTTAGTAACAGCAAGTATCTTATTCACCGACGATTAATTACTTTTTGTAAATTTAGTGTGTGTAGTAAGTAAAGTTATAAGTCATTCTTCATTACGACACCATAAAGTTTTAACTCGACTGCTGACGGATAATAAAATAAAATTCTAAAATTAGATTTTTACTATCTTACAACAGTAGGGTAATCAATTTAAAAAAAAAATGTTTCTATCGTCTATTAATAAATAAATTAAAAACTCATTAGACTATCTTTGTGTTGGAGTTTACAAATAGTTTAAACGCTCTAGCGTGTGGTTTGCACCCTAACCCGTTTTGTTGCAAGATATTAAGTCAATCCTTTTGGAAATAATGATTATAAATTGCCAGCGTGACTTGTTATAATTACCGTGACGATCATTTTATACGAGTAAGTAATTAAATAATGATGTGAGGAAGAGTGTGGTACGTTCTCTTGCTAATGGAATAGTAGTTTTAGCTCCGGTTACGCTGAACTGACCAAGGCTCTAATATTATACAGGGTGAATATTTCAAATGGGCGCGAATCTGAAACGATTAGGAATAGCGAAAACTACTCAAAGAAGTACCGATTTGTTATACATCTGATTCTAAATGCAGGGGTAACAAAGTACAGTAAGAACAACGAGAGGTGATGATATCTCGCTCCCGAAACCGGATGGAGGTAGACTGTACCCCACACTCGATACACATGTGTGAGTTAATAGCAGGTTTTGACCATTGTGTTGGTTCGGGCGAATACGTTATTTGGCCAAGATGGACCCGACAGCGAGTAATAAATAAATGATGCATACTCTTCATAAACTCATGTTATGATATAACATGAGACTATTGCGGATGACCAACAATCAATAACTAGCCAATTTTCTAAATATTTCTGACCATTTACTGACCCTTATTACAGGATAAAAGTCCCTAAATAAAAATGATTAAAAAAGCACGACTACCCAAGTATTCGGAAACTATTTTATATCATTAAGGAATAACAACATTCCGAGTACTAAACACCGAAAAAAAAAAACGTGTGGAAACAGTGAAATTACCATAAGAATAATGTGTATTTGGCACAGTCCGATTTCGCAGTGTTTCTACCACCGTACCGGGTGCCGGCTATTCGGAACTATGCCGGCAATTAAGGCCACTATACACGTTTTTTTTACGATATTTTCTGGACTTTTGGTGGTAATTATGTTTCTGCATATTTTTGGAATGCGGAAGTTTCGCTCTATATAATCCAGAGTTTGGGTTAAAATTATGTAGGGCTGGTTTAAATTGTAAGATAAATATCTCAGATATATAATCTCCTATTCATCTCCTATAATCTCGTATAATCTCCTATAGGAATAAGTTATGGGCATGTTATAACCTGACTGAATATAAAAGTGACAAAATTGGAAAAATGTTTTAATACAACTGTAATTCTTAATTTGGTTACGCTATTTTCAAACGAATCTTTTTTTCGAACGAGCATTAAAACTCTGGCCTTAATTTTTCTTTCTTGTTTCTAAGCACGTGTATTGTGGATTAGTTTAAATGACATTTTCTTTATGTGCATCTAGACCCAAATATTAAAGATCGATTGTTGTTACATTTCTATATGTTCTCTGGAACTTAAGTTTTGTTAAAAAAACAGACACATGCTACGGCTTGTGTCTATATTACGAAGAAGATATTTTGAAGAAAAAAATGCCATTACATGATCTGAAAAGAAGCATCGGTATTCACATGTTCAACCTCGAAAAAGTAATCTAGAACATACTAAAATACATTATTAATTTCCTGGTCTTCAAATTAAACTGGAATTCAAATAAGATGGCAATAACCGTAATAAAAATATAATACGACATCCACAACTTTTAACATTTTAAACGTAAAATGCCGACCTGAATCCAACCATTTGTCATACAGGCAATTTCCTTAAAGAAATGATTATAACTCGTCATTTTCGACGGCTCCTTCCTGGCTCTATCAATATCCGGGGCTTTTAGCCGATTAAAATTGCTGCATTGACCCGGTCGACGCTGAGTCATGTCCAGCTTTGTAACATGGGGTGGCCATTTTGAAGAATAACATGACTATCGTTAGGTTTTAAGGTCACAATTAGATGTCTGTTGGAGGTGGGCAACCCCAGAAAGAACTAAAGTATTTATTACATTAAAAATCATAATGGAGGTCTGTTTGAGGGTAAAAGACGGACTGCCATACTCAGAGACATTTAATGTAAACTATATCATTACTTAGAATAGATTTTACAATGAGAATCTATACTAAGGAACAATTTAATTGACATTTAACGTCTCTGAGTGCGATCGTTAATGTTAATAAATATAATTAGGTAAATGTCGAGCACTTTCTTGTACGGATGCTTCAAGAAAATGTATTGGAAGTTAGAGGCTATGTTTTTTTTAAATCTGGTGCAATACAATCTTAATAATCACATTAAATGCAATTTTGTCCCAGTGAAAATCGGAATAGTGATTTCCAAAATTATTAATTTGTTGACATTTTCTACAATGAATATCGGATTTGAATAACATTTGGTACTACATTGTATCTAGTCTATGAGGAGTTTTGAGTTCCATTTACAGCTAGAGTAATCAACTTCATGTGAGTTTTTAGATTGCACGAAATATGATTTGCGCGGAATTTGATATTTACCAAAAGGTTTGATGGTAGAAAAGCGGACGATCATGAATTAATAAGCCTCATTAGTAATAGGAAAATAATCTATTGCTTGTAATGAGATCACAGAACAATGAATGAGATAAACGTAAGTAAAGAGTATATTCACGTTTGATTGTATGGTGAATGACAGCGCCGCTGGCCGCACCGTATTGGTTCGCAAGAACGCTTTGGCGGACAGTCGCTTCAATTTTGACACTTGGAAGACATCAACGCACTCTCGTGTAATGTGTGCACGAATACTTTTACTATTTTATTGATTTTATTAATTATATCCCTTTTAAATTAACAAGTAAAATATTTTTACATAAAAATCTTTAATGTCTTTATTTATTTTTGTTAATTTAATGTAATGTGTTTATATTTACTCAAAACAGGGCAAAGAAAAAGATTTACAATATTGTTATTGTCAATAATATTAACGCGGGCTTATGACTTATAGAAGATACGCTGTAATCATAACTACACCACAACGATACTGAGGCCCTCAAATTTCAAAATTCACTTGGCCTGTACTGGCCTCATAGAAAACGGAAGTAAGGCTTAAGTCACTTTTTTAAATTTTGTTGTAAAAACTTCAATATGTGAATTGCTAGATATTTTGTAATCCCTGTCTAAACTAAGAAATTTCTCAAACATTTATATAATTAAAATTGGTAATAATAAAATCTTGTCCACTGAAACTTATCTGAAAAAACTTTATAAAATAGTGATTCCGCAATTCTCTGCTGAAAAAATATTTTTTTGTAAAGAATTTCATTAATCGCCGAATGGGCGGGCGATGTGTCAACCGCCCTTGCCGAGTCCTTGACTCGTCGCGAATTACCAAACTTAATACATATAATTTCTTTGAATCGTGCGTACGAATTGTTATTGAAGTAAAATACAAAAAATTCTACAAAAAGTAAATAAAAACGATTTTGTACTAAGCAAATGCTGAGCTTTATATTTGTAGATGTCTATTTAATTTTTTTCTTTGTATTTCTACGCAACCTGCCTATCTACAAAATGGAAATAAAACAATTAGCAATGTTGAGTTTGACATGAACCGACACTTATTAAATTTTATTTGATTATATTTCAACGCAAAAACACTATATAAATTACAATATTATTTTCAAAAAATCGGTGTCTGATATTGGTTACTTGGCATACTACTTAAATTAGCATTCATTTATTAATTCCGGTAATACAAAGTCACCCAATAATTTCACTTGATAATTTCAGTGCAGTTTTCTTAAATTAAAAAAAAAACTGAATTAATATTTTGTTCTTTTAATTTATTTGGGTGTGATCATGAACATTAACAGGTATCCAGTATTATAAGGTAAACTAAATATAATATAATCCTACAGTGTGAGGGTATGCTGTATTAAATTGGTTACTTAGCTGCTTATTAAATAAATTATCAAATAGATAATTCCGTCCAAATAGTTTATATACTGGGCTAAATCCGAAAGTCGGGAAATTCCAAAAATCACACTAAATTGCTATAACTATTTTTTATAAATGAATCTGAGTCTATCGAAGAGGGGAAGCGAATTGGCGTGGTGGTTGGATGAATATTATTGGAGGAAAATATATTACCATTTTAGGAGAAATTAGTGCTTATCGAAATTCCCCGACATTCGGTTTTACCCGAACAGACCATATTAGTTAGTATTTGATCGCGATACACTCATATTACAATATATCTCCGACGAATCAAAAAAAATGAATAAAAATATATTATAAAAAAATCTGGATTCTACAATTTATCCTTCTCTTACATCCATCCCATTATTACCTTAAAAAATTGCAGATAGCAACATAACCACTCTTAGTATTTCTTATAATGTACACACATATTGTAGCAGTCTCCTTAGTTTAAAAATATATTGAATTAATATTATTACCACGTTTTTATGCTTTTTTCATAACACTTTAAACGTAAATTACTAAATGCCTATTACTGTGTTTTTTTGCAAATAGCGTGAACAAACCGTCGGATTATGCAAAGTTGGCATCATTCCACTGGGCTTGTATACATTTCTAAATCGGACGTCATAGAGCATGTCAGCTTTGCGAAGAAAAATAACATTAAACTGCATTTTGTGCATTGCACGACATAGCACTGTGTCTATGATCATAAATCAAGTTTTCTATTTCAAATAAAATGTGTTCGAATTTTCACAAAAAGTATTGACAAAATCGATACAACCACTAAAGGGCAGTAGAGATTTATAGTGTTTTGACATGGCTGAGCATTAAACTCATGATCTTAGGGTGGGTTGCAGAAAATCTGACGTTATTGTTAACGGTAAAGTTAACTTTAGCAGTGACAATAACAATGACCACGGGATAGAAAATTCTTTTGTTGCACCATTGTCATAATTGTTATAGTTAAAGTTAAAAGAGTGACCAGTGAAATGATGCGATGCGATTTTACGTCGGAATTTATCAGTGTAGTTTTGTAAATTGTTTTAAAGTACAGGTTATAATTCAAATCGATACACAAATGACAATTATCAATACAGAGAACACACACAAATAACGAAAGATAACCGTGACTTTAACAATAACCGCCCGAAATTGAACGGTTAATGTTAATGTTATACGTGACGTCATTTTAACAATTGTAAATTTTTAGCAACCCGAAAATTGCATAACCGTCGATTTGACGGCTGATTAGCCCTTAGTTAATGTTAAAGTTATTTTCTGCAACCCACCCTTACAATTCACAAAACGCTTACACAAGTTTAGCATCGGCAGGTGAGGAAGATGATTTCAAAAAAAATTTGGAACTGCTTAATATTTTGTACGTATAAGTTGGCTAAATTAAACATTGATGTTACCTCATTACTTACGGTTTTTAATACACATTGTAAAATTATAGGATTGATGTCAATTTTATAAAAGAAATATAATGAAATTGGGAGCAGTACCACGCTGTTGTCAGTCATGGCTCGGGCATTAGATGAATGCTTATCCGGGGCGGTGCCACTGTATAACTTTGCTTTGCTGTCTTGAATCGTTCGGTGAGCGAGATTGCCGGATGACCAATATCTCTTTCCTCTTCCCATCCTTTCCGCTCTCTTCCCAATTTGATGGGCCGGTGACTCATCTATGATCCAAGCGGTATGGACGTTCATGGATGACAGTGAACACTTAACATCAGATGACGTGTTTGCTCATTTGCCCGACTTGTTGAATAATTAAAAAAAAATATAAAGAATAAAAATCAAGACTGCCTCGGTGGCGTAGTTGTACTACGGTAGGACTACAAAGCTGAGGTCTCGGGTTCGAACCCCGGGTCGGGCAAAGTGATATTGGGTTTTTCGATTCATTACCAGCCCGGAGTTAGAAATTTGTGTTAATGATTTATTCTCCTTTAGTTTCTAATACATTCACACAATATATTTTAATATAGAGCCAGGAGTAATGCGTCACTGTTGATTGTGTTTATTTATTTAGATGTTTATTCACCCAATCAATCGAAAAGGCTGTCGCTTACTCTAAAATGGCTTTCAGCAGAGAAGCTAATTCTTCTCAATAGTCTCGGAATAATACGCAACATGAAATTAATAATAAGCTCCAATCCAACATTATGTTATTGGCTAAAGACGAAGGTCGTATTTAATATAGCATTCAGCCAATTTGTTTGGAAATATAAAACGTAATAGAGCCATAACCGCCTACGCACAAACGTAATGGTTTCCAAGAATTCCAGACTACTTTGGAGTCGGCTTTACGTCCTGAAAAAAGTATTTATAAATAAAAATATCCGTCTTAAACAATACCGCTCCTTCAAAATTACTAGGAAATTTTATTTTGGTCATTTATTTATGTATCTCAATATCGGCCACCTAATTTAAATATTGCTTATATTTAGAATGTGTAAATGTGACCAAAATGTGGACGTACTATGGAACAAGTTGGTATACTTATTTCTTGTAAATGGCAAATTTCCAAATTCCAAATTTCCAAAAATTTGCCAAATTCAGATAATTGGAAAGATTAATTTTATCATACATACTACAGTATTAAAATAAATTCGACTTTACGCAACAAACATCGAAGTATTTTGGTAAAATTTTACACATATTACAAAATAAGCAAAAAGAGCATTTAATCTCAAAAAATCGTGTTGAAAACATTAATTCAGTAATTCAATAAATCTAACAGATGTATTTAACCCGCGAACGGTTAGTATTTCCGAGTTCCAATCCTTCGTTAATTTCGGGTGTTAAGTGGTGTATTTTCTGTGTCAAGGCTGCCACAACAAGGAGTTTTGCGTGCCGGAGTGGCGTACAATCGATGTGAGATCCGACCTTGCCACCAGCTCGCATCCTTGGGAATTGCTGACCTGTCTAATATTTAGAAGGCCAGTGGCCAATGCCATTGCTGGACGAAAATCGACTTTTCTTTATTGCTTTTTTTAATTAATGTCGACTTGGAGTGAGGGCGTTAATGAGTGATTCGGGGTGTCCGCAAAACTTCTAGGACTTGTACTTTGCAAGGGCGCGAGTTTGATTCCTGTACCGGAACCAATGTGTGTCAAAATAAACTTTTGGTTTCATGTTAAGGTGTTTTCGTACGGAAAATCGCTCGTAGTTTCTGGTACTAACGACACCAGACCTAGATTATTCTGATGTCGGAATTTTGTGTCTGTTTGGTGTATTGTTTAGTTTGTTACGCATTGTTAGAAAAACTAGAAAATGCTTTGGTTAATCTGTCATTAATTACCTACAACAACATTACGAACCAACCGTCTCAACAATGACTAGAACCAATTTTCAAATAATTAAAGGACCTTCGAATAAATTCGCTTTCTTTAACCCTATTTTTATTATGATCGTCGATAGTTTTGGTCTATTGTTGAATATTGGTCTTAAAGGATGGTTTTTGGGGCAGGGACGGTGCTTGTTAACAATTTATTTTCTCACCAATTTAGACCCCTAGCTAGCAGAGTGCACCACGAGAAGATAAAGTCTGCCCAATTCAGACTTCAAGAGCCCTTCAAGTGACTTCGGGCCTAAGCCCGGGATTCGATGATTGGGACCCAAATTGGGACTCAAAGTTCGAAATACCATTAAAATTGTACGCCAAACGTAATAACTTAAAGGGAACCGTAACAAAGCCTGAATTAGTATAATGCTTTATGCGACCTTAATAAACACATGACTCAGAAACAGTAAAAAGACTTACAACATTACAAGATATTCGTAAATCATGGTACAAAATTGGATACACTGGTCGTCTCGCCAGTCTTCCGCCTGATATACTAAATGTCCCATTGCATGCCTATAAATGAGAATATTTACATCAAAAGGTGGGTAACACTTTATTTATGTGCATTGGATGTAAACACAATAATTGTGTTATTATTATTTAAGTGAAGTCTTATTAACAGGTTGCAACGGGAGCTAAGAAAGAGTGGTTCATTAAGGATTTGCATTTTAACGTCGACCAATTTTTTTTAAATCGTAAATTCTATTTTATTTAAAACAATTGTCCATGCATTTTGTTTTAAGATTCAAGTGTGCTGGTGAAATGAAAATGGAATTAAAGTGTAATAAACATTAATGCAGTTTTTATATATTGGGTAAATATAGTCGCCAAATATAGGATGAACTTTAAAGGTTCAAATAAAAAGCGTTTACAAAACTCAGATTAAGATTTCATTAAGGCTTAAAAAATGGAATATGCACAAAAAGTGTCCGAATGTAAAAATAATTTTATTCTAGTAAACACAAGTTAATTTAAGTTTGCTAAAGAAGTTCTTCACGCGATTCAATTTTACCAGTTCTGTGACATAATAATGCGGTGCTAGTATTAACACATCTTCACGAGCTCATTATAAAACGTAACTATCTATTTTGTTTTCTATTTGATGAACTTCGCATAGTTTTGAAAGCTCTCATGACACAATAGGCAAGAAAGTATCTGTAAAACGGTGGCTACGGTAGCTAGACAAAGATTTCTTTTGGGTTTGGGTTTTGGAGAAAATGTATTGTATTGTATCAGCCCATATACGACGCACTGCCGGGCACTAGCTTCCTCTACAATCGAGAGAACGATTGAGAGGGGTTAGGGCGTATAGTCTACCACGCTAGCCTAGAAGAAAATAAAATTCTGATAGTTTTGATACCCACGCCACAATTCACGTACTGTATTTATGAGTATCAGATTGTCGGTTTTATTTATTGATTTGTTACAAGTAGTAGAAACATATAAAAGTTGTTTTGTACTACTGTATGAATGTTTCAGTTCCACTGGGGTAGTACCACTAAATCACCGAAAACCGATGTGAAGCGACAGCTTTCCTTTCAAGTCTCTCTATTTACTAACAATTTGGTGAGCCGTTTGTTTTCATGTCTTATAAATCATTGAAATAAAACTTTAAAAAAATGTTTTATTTCAATGTGTAACATTCGCGTAAATCTAAGAAACCATTTTACAAATCATTGTGACCAGCTTTCTTTTGTAATAATTTTCAATAAATAAGCACCCGATTTTAATGATTAAAAGGATGTATGCATGTTGCAACGGTGACCTTCGCCTTAATCTGACACACATAAGCCGTCAGCTTACAGCCATGCTGGCTTAACGAGCTAAGGACTAAGCGAGCACGCCACCTAAACCTAAACCTCCAAAAATAGATGACCACATCAATGGCTGACGCAAAGCGGGGTTCAATTATATTTGCTACTTATAAGCCGGACCGTGACCCGCTTTTGTGTTTGAACCAAATGTTGGGACAAATCTCGCCGTTGAAGGGCTGTGATTGTGAAGGTTAAAGTTTATACTCTTTAATGTTGTTTTATAGTATGAGTCGGATAATGAGTAAGCACCTTACCTGATGACACATGACACCCACAACGCCTGGTGACTCATGAGAGAGTTTATGACATTGAGAATGTAAGGGTGGACATGAGGCAGGGACGAAATAATATTGGCTGGTCACCAACCATCTTATGGACCTAATAAAAAGTGCTAGCATAATAAGTTGTTGCATCATCAGAAGAGAAGTAGCAGTTTATGAGAATAATTTTGTATGAAACTTTTGAGAAAATAAATGAAAATAAATGTGAATAAGACGTATGACGTATTTGAAAAGCAGAATGATAAAGTATGATAAACGAAATAGTTAAACAAGTTAATGATTTTTTTCTGGTATAAGTCCATCCAATGCGAGCCTCCTCATATTCCTTGGTTTTGTAATATATCACTACCTAGGAAAATTATTGTCGCAGCTCACAGGCCGAGATCTGGACCCATGCCTCTCAACAAATTCTTATATGTAATGCGGAAAAGTGTTGAAACACAAGTAAAAAGTTGAAACAAAGTGTGAAACACCTAATTGCGCAACTTGCGAACCAGTAGAAGACATACATCATTTGCTGGTGGAAAGTGTCCGATTTCATGAAGAGAGACAGAAGCTCGTGAAGACTTATGGTCTAAACAGTTATGATGTAGGAGAATTTCATAATCTTCTAGCTAATCCAGGTTGGATTAAGGCTAAAGAGTTGTTTAAAATGATAAGTCTTCACAAATAGGCATAAAAGTTAATCTTAAGTACATTGCTAATCATAATTGTATAACCTTAATTATAAGGTTAGAAATACGATGGGGCTGACATGCACAATTAACGTCAAAAGCCCCGAATAAATAATCAGAAAAAAATGAATTTTTAAATAAGAGCAAAGGAGATAAGATCATTTGGGCAAATGCGTCTAGTGAGTTTGTATGAGTGTGTGCGAAATAGCGTGGAGATAGAACTTTGTAGAGCGAAAGAGAATGTTAAGGTGGACAAATGTTACTTTACTAACAGAGCCGAAGTAAGTATCAAGCATGATAGAAAGTTTTGAGTTTTTTTTTTTTGGTCGTGGATTTGAATACTTTGCCACACATCTGACTGTATAGTCATACGCCCGAATACTCAAACTCAATATTTAAATGGCGTTTGAGTATTCGGACATAAGAGGCATAGTGTCGTGTAGTGATATGTAATTACAACGCACTTTAAGGGCGAAGGCAAACAAATTGCGGAAACCTGCATACCATACTGATATTTACTCGAATTTTGGGAATTTGACATACACCAACTCGCAAAAACGAATTCTCAATTGTAGAGAAATATCGTGTCTCGTGTTTTGGAGTGGCCGATTGTGAGGTAATATGGTATTGTGGATCGTAATACCGCGATGGTTATTAAAGCTAACTATATATTTTGATTTGGGACCAAAGAATCTTGTATTAAATTTTTAAGATATTCTTGCAATTCAATTATGTAGATTTTTTTGCATTAAAGATTTTGTATATAAACATTCGGATAATTTTCTGCAAAATGACATGTTAAATTCATACTAAAAGACTGACTATGACCAATCTCCTTCACTATCCTTCTATTCATCATAGAGTATGAGATGTTTTATAGAGATAAGAGATAAGGTCACGGTTCCTTAGAAGTGTTGTTATTAAAATTAATAAGTAGTGTGAAAGTCGTAAGTTTTCGTAAGGCCCCAGCCAAGGTCTGTACCTCCTAGAGGCGCCCTTGAGCTACTTGCTACCACTTTTATTTTAGGTACTGCTTGGCTATTTGGCTATATGTCTAGTGCTAACATTTATGAAAAATATCAAAAATTGTACATATTATATTATGCATTTATATTATATTATATTCTGATCAAAACTGTCAGAATATGATGATCATGGAAATTATATTTTACTTCCTTTTTCATTTTAATCTATTAGCGGAATTTACTCAGTCAAGTAATTAATATAAAACCAATGTATGTATAAAATGTAAATGTATATAATAAATAAATAAATACACCCAACAGTCACATAAATAGTCCTGACCCCACACTAAGATCGAGTCTTGTGTCGTGAGTATCAGACTACAACTACGAGAGACTTTTCGGTCTCACAAACACCCAGACCCGAAACAAATAAATATCTCCCACTGGTAGGCGAAGGTCTCTTTAGCTCTGCCTAATAAATAATGTTCGAAGTTTAAATTGATTTCCAAAATAATCTTGCCGCAGTTATATACCTACTAGGAACAGATTCTAAGCTCAAAAAATTAAAACATCCAATCGCATTAATCCAAATAACCAAACTGTCTGGCTGGAATCGTCAACGAATCTAACACTTCACAAATATTTATTTACAAACAATATTTTTTAATTTTGTGCGGTTGACATTTTTTGTCCACGCCAGAAGCAAGGCTGTATGTTCGATATCTAGGCAACGCGTCGCGTGCAGGCTGCTGTCGACGGCCACGACACATCTTTCCACCTTTTTACTGCTTCTATGTGGATCGGTTACAATCGATCCACCGAGCTCCCGTGGATTTTGTTTTGGCAGTTTATGAACCAATATTCACGTTCAATTTAAAATAAAGAACAACGTCTTTCATGTATGAATGTTATGTCAGAGGCTTTTAAATTGAGATATTCTTATAGAAGCAAATACAGAAACGGTAATGGTTTTACTACCAAGTGTAATGTAATATCAGTATGCTTTTTTATTATTATTAAATAAATACACCCAACAGTCCATACATAGTCCCACACTAAGATCGAGTCTTGTTTCGTGGGTATCAGAAACTACGAGAGACTTTTTGGTCTCAGAAACAACCAGACCCGAAACAAATGCCTGTCTCGTCTGCCAACAAACATTTGTCTCGTTGCGAGGATCGAACCCGCGAATCTTTATTTTATTTTACTTACATTCGCTATCTGTTTAGAATGCGCGCAATGCTCTGTCAAATAATCCATGTTTGTTTAATGGTCTTTCTCTTTCAATTCGCCTGGGATAGATACAATTTTCAAATAAATACAATATTTCTCATACCAATAGTGTATCCATCGGACAGAGATGGTTATTTCTTGCCAGCCGACTCAATTATACCCGCGTACTTGAAACCGCATATATACAGGCTAAATTCGACGACATTTTTCCGTGGCTACATGCTACCACCAACAAGCGCGTAGGGGAGCCCCTGATAGTAAGATATTGCCACCATCTCTGAATTTCTACAACCCCTAGATAGCTTTGAAGGTTCCCGACCCTGAAGAAAGAAAAGGAAGTCGAATGAGAAGAATAAATTGAGGGGTAAGAAATTCTTAGGGCTCCGACAATCTATACATATAATAAATTTGTAACCGATGGATGTCTGTACATGGAAGATAAATGAGAAAAACTAATATGGGAGGTCTGTATTAACGTAATAGAATCCACAACAATAAGTTTTAGATTTTTTATCTGCTTGTCTGTTCATCTGTTTGTCTGTGCGGTTGTGCGCGATGAATTCAGAAACGGCTTGACGGATGTCAAGGAATGGAGGTAGTTGACACCCTTGATTAACACTTTTTAACTCGAAAAGTTTAGTGTTCCCGTGGGATGAGGAAGGAATACCGATATGTGACTAGATTACATGCCTGCAGTGAGAATGAGACGGGACGGGCGGGATATAACGGGACGGGACGGGACGGGGTAGGAATAAAGTTAATTTTAAATAAAGTGAATCACGCAGACGAAGTTTGCGGGCAGAAGCTAGTGAAGTATATATTCCTAATGAAATATGAAATATTTTATAAAACATACTTTATAATTTCGAAAATGGCCGTTTTAGGACATATGTACATGAATTTGCCTTTAATTTCTATTATCATAAAACGGTCATATTTTAACACATATTAACGGTTCTCATAATTTGGAAGGTGGTTTAATTTGATAAGTCCCCTTGTGGTTTACGTTTGTAATTAAGTGCTGTATATTAAAAATATTTCTAGAAATACTAATTTGCATGTGACCGAAACGGACGGGTTAAATAATAAGTTATTATACTTGTTCCCGAAGGATTGGTTTTACTTTTAAATAGTCACCAAGACGAAAGAGCTTATTTAATGAATTGTGTATTTTAATTTTTCTCTAGAATTTTTGATGGCACATCAGTTGAATAAGGAATGTGCAAATATTATAAATTGATGCATGTATTCACTTTAAGAAGGAGTAGATGTATTATATGTTTACAGACTACATTTTGATACACATTATACCGGGTATATCAAGACTGCGACCGAAAACGAAGCCGGGTGGTAGTTTTAGTGGTTACAGACACAATGCAAATAAAAACTTCGCAAAATAAGCGACGGGTACTTTTTTCAATATTTTAAAAATCGTCGTGTTTGGGTAGTAAATACCTAGTTATTGCGAAAATAGTAATTTAAACCCTAACGTACCATTGCGTCTTAAAAAATAAAAAGGCGTACATCATTATTTTAGGAAAACTATGTATTTATCACCCAATTAAGACGATAAGTAAAAAATTACCAAAAAATAGTTAATGTTTTTTTTTTCTACTACCACCTGGCTTCGTTTTCGGTCGCAGTCTTGATATATCCTGTATTTCATCCTAATAAAATACAAGTAGTTCGGCAAATATCACATGAGCTTTTTAACCCTTGGGTTTCAATATGTTATGCAGCAGTATGTACTCGTATTTTATATGAATTCTTTTTCAACCGCCAGCGGGGCTTATATCGAATAAAAGAATGCGTTTGACATGCATGCATTGATATCACTTAGGGTGGTATGGTAAGGAGAACTACGTGCTACTTAGCCGATTTAAAACTCTTATGCCCTTAAAGGCATAACATATTATGCATTTTGTATTGACGCAGGTTTGTAATCATAAATTAATTTATATAGATTTGCAAATTTTCCTAAATACATACGCGATGGTTAAAAATCATTGACTGCCTCCGTGGCGCAGTTGGTTAGACGCCAGCTGTGAAACGAGAGGCCGCGGGTTCGATCCCTCACCGAGAAAAATATTTGTGAGGCCCACGACACAACACTTAATTGATCTTAATGTGGGGTCAGGATTATATATGTCACTGTTGGGTGTATGCTGAGCTGCATTACGTTTCGGGTTCTATTTGTGTATATTTGGTTTCAAACTGACCGGTGTATACCGGTGTACTCTCTTTAAGCTTCGTATAAAGAAGGACACGCCATCCATAGCGCTCGGGGATCACCGAAGAAATGTGTTGATCGGCAAGAGATTTTTCGCCTGTGAATGTGCTATTTAAATTGTATAGCACCATTAATTACACTAACCATCATGTACACTTTTATCAAATTATTATATTGCGTTGGGGTAGCACCGTAATAGTAGGTCGTAGGGGTAAGAACGTAAATTCCATTATAATGTAGCAGTTTACGTTCTTACCCCTTACATCCTTGTATTACCGTGTTACCCCAACGCACCCCAGTCTAAAAAATTCTGAAAAATTATATGACATATACCGTTACTTATACATAGTAGTTTAATAAATCGCATCAGTTGTGGATGTCGTGTAAATGTTATCTCCTTGATTGTATTATAAAAATCAGTGCCATGTAAGTGACCACGTTAGTCAGTTGTTACTTTGCTAACATGCTAGTACTCTCCCACATTATCAGCAGCTTTTAGTGTTATCTGTGTGGTCTTGATATCTCAAAATATATACGCATAATTGTAATTTTTTTTTCATACATTTTGTTGCAGTCTTTTTGTAGGGTAAGTATCAACGTGCATACATGTATATGTATGGTCTTGACTTTAATTTTTAGATCGACATTTGGTTTATTTAAATTGGTAAATACATCTTGCTTAAAGTCCTTGAGGTTAGTTTAAAAAAGCGTTGTCTTGTGTTGTCAATGAAGCTATGGGAGGGAATGGTGATAAAATAGAAGAAGCCAAATACCGGACGAAATGGCGAAGATTCAATAGGATATCAGACGCTGGTATCAGCAAACACGATTTACTACTGCAATGTATGAAACTTATGTGTTATTTTAGATCGGAAATACAATGAACTAGACAATATTCCGAAATGAAAAGTGATGGAAATAAAAATCAGCACCCAGCATCACATCAAGTTATATTCCAAGCACATATCGCTTTATCTCAAGAAACCCAATATTGACATTGGCACATGCACGTGTGTACTTTTAGGGGGATATAAACTTTCTCTAAGTCGCGACAAAATTAATCATAATAAAAGGAGATGAAATAAGTATATGGGAAATGTCCACTGACCACTCTATATGGTTACTTCATCTTTTGTCTATACGTGAGACATGTCCCTGTTTAAGATTTTTTTAAATTCTGCAGTAATAATGTTGGACGAATGTAATATCAAATTTGAAGTATAAATATTGAGTTATAGCTTAAAATTATTTTAATTTAGATCGTCAAGAGTCGATGTTTCAAAAACTGGTATGCTTTTTGTTTTAACTGGATGCCGTATTAGGGCTTAAGATTACCTGAATCACTTCGTTTCACAGTATTATCCAGTGTTTATACAAATATCTCCCGCACAAAAATGTTACTAGTATAAGTTAATTTACTAGTGAAACGTCGTCTGACTGTGCTTAAATTACAGGGTACAATGTAGCGTAAATACACGAATGTAAAAATGTATAGAGTTACAAACATTGATTTACTAAAAAAACCGTAATATTAATGAAATTTAAAAAATCCTACTTCACCTTCATTATAACCTGTAATAAATCAACACAGAGGCTCTTAAGAAATATAAGGATATGGATCTTTGAATTTAAAGGTTCACTTAATGTGCTATTGTTGATAGAATTTATCGTTAGTCTTTTTCCTGTAACCTAAATTTTCATATTGTATGTAAATAACTTACAGAAAAAAACTTACTTATTCATTCATAATAATGATGAATTCGTTTGAGAAACGTTATTGTCGGTATCACATTACCTATGGCAAGTTCTTAACAGAGTATCAGTCTACAATACCTTCCAACTCTGAAGCAATCTACCATTTGATCTACATAACAAAAAATCTAATATATTCTTGGCTATTGAATCGTAAAAATCCAACAAAAATCGGAATCTCTTCAAAAGTACTAGATAAAAATAAAGAATATATAACCTATCTACAAGAATATTTAAGCATTTACCGGGTCTAATATTCCCGCCATGGGAACCGTGACGGCATCCTCTCCTCCTGCCGCCACTAACTTCTCCAGAACCTTCAGGGTCTGCTCCACAGCCGGCCACTCGCTCTTCTGGGCCAGCACCAGAATCTTACTCGCCACCTCTCGTATATTGATGCCAGCGCTCGGCGGCTTGACCACATCAGCCCCATTTCCTTCTTTAACTTCCTTCTTATCACCATTGTTGGAAGACGTCTCGTCCTTCTCCTCGGAAGGTTTGGCCGGCGGTTTGTCATCATCGTTCTTCTTCGGCGGACCCTTGGCCTTCTTGCCGGCAGCTTGCGACATGCTAGCATCCCAGTATCACTCGGTCACACTGCACGGCTCGCGAGGCATGGTGCCTGTTATTCGGAGGGCGGTCGGGGCATGACTGCGGCACGATTGCGTAGCGCGAGCCGATTTCTTGCATGATACGAGTAAATAAAGGAGTTGCGCCCGCCTGGATTTACAAACAAACTTCCAAGCGATGTCTCATCGTGTCCCATGCATCGACCCATTTTTTTGGGGACGTTTGCGAGATTTCAATTATCTTATTGTAACATTTTTATGTTTGTTATTTTCATGTGTAAATATTGTTATAATTAAGATGCAAAAGGCATGAATTCATAACTATAGTATTTTAATGACCAATTACGAATTTGGAAATACATAATTCACTATTGAAATTATTCTAAAGTTTATATACGCGGCCCTTATTAATGTTGGCATGCATAACATAACTCAAATTAAGGAAATAATTTATTTTAAACTTTAACACGATTTTTTCTTAATGCTATATTTAAACATAAATAATTTTGTATTCACTTTCACATTTCAATGTTTTAAATCTTCATTGTAAGAGTAAAAAACTTTTTAAACGAAGTTTTATTTATGATGCTTTCAGCATACCTTTAAATAAAATTGCAATTTCATGTGAGGCCGAGGTCAATTTATTTTTAAAACTCGGTAATCGAGAAAATAAAATATAAGACCAACACAGTTTAAGCCTCGATAAAGTTCTACATTACACATATTATGTGCCACATATGTAATTACAAGTAAAACTCGACGCATAATCATCTTACAAGATAAACATCGCAAGTGTAGGTGGAAGAAAATTTGCATGTTTCGTCACAAAGGTGCCGGCGGGGAGGTAGGGGCCGGGCGGCCGTCGCGTGCTCCACGCGCCACTTCCGGCGGGTGTACCGGACTGTAGGGGAGACGGGGGAGGCAGGCTTACCCTCGGCCTCGATACAAGATCAGATACCAAAAAGAATACTAGGGCTTGACCGGTGCTCTATTAGGGTATTGGAGTCTATTTTAAGATTTATTGTTGGCTGCTTTTATTATAATTGAAATGCAGTGGTTTTGCTTTGGTATGTATATTCTACAAAGACACTACGAAGGCTGAATAAGTACAGGTAACGGGAGTTAAGAATAAATAAAGAAAAAATTGTATTTTCCCGAAAGAAAAGACATGGTCAGAAGTTTCTTGGATAATATATTTTTAACAGCGATCTGTTCAACACGATTTAAGTTGATAGCTTCAGTGACATCTGGTGGTAAAATATGGCGATGTAGATAGTATAAAATAATCACAGCCTCAATGGCGCAGTTGGTTAGACGCCGGCTGCGGAACAAGAGCAGTAACACCCTACACTGACACAAATATTTGTGTGGCCAACAAGTATGTATTTGTGAGGTGTTTGAGAGGCTAAAGTCTCTCACGATGTCCAATACTCACGGCATAAGGTATGGGGTGGGGTGTGTTTATTTATTTCATTATAAACAATTTTACGTCTTAGAATATCATGGTACATAATTTTCCAGGAATTGGACCAAAGCTGTAGAAGGTAATCTGTTTAGCGCCATCTTGTTGGGAGTTGTAGAAAATGTCAGTAAAAACTGAAAAATGCCTTTCTACAGTAGGCTTCGATAAGCGGCAATTGCTCCATAAGGCCTATCTGATATCTTTATAAGCGCAAACACCTCATTAACAGCGATACTTTGATAGCCAGCCATATGTAACCGTAAAGACTTATCGAATGCTCAGACCACTCCGTCGACAGATAAGATTTTTTTTTTATTTAATCTCTATGGTTTCGCTGGTGTACATTATTTTGGTAAAGTTCGTTAAAATTTATACTTTCACACTTGACAGCCTCCGTGGTGCAGTTGGTTAGGTGCTGACAGTGAATCGCGAGGCCGCGGGTTCAACCCCTGCACCGAAACAAATATTTGTGTGATCCACAATTATTTTTCTCGGGTCTGGGTGATTATGAGACCGAAAAGTCTCTCGTAGTTCTTGATACCTACGACTAAGACTCGATCTTAGAGTGGGGTCAGAACTATGTATGTGACTGTTGGTTGTATTTATTTATTTTTATTTATTTCAAATACCAGATTTGTGTTTTTGTTAGTTTTTTCTATTATCATTTTATTTTAATATGTTCAAGTTGAAAAAAAAGTATCCGGCATTTGAAGTGGAGTGGAAATCTTTTGAATTGGCATAAATGGCTCGCCCGGGGTGGTAACACTGTCTTAAGCGCCATTTACACGGGGAGAGTTTTTTGCGGCGAGAATCGTATGCCATTATAGCATGACATAACCGCCATTAGATTATCGTGTACTGACGTTTACACGATGCAACTTTTTTATATTCTTACGATAATCGTATCTTCGAGGCCAGAAACTCTCCCCGTGTAAATGGACTTTACAGGAGACTCAGATTGCCGGATAAATGATACCCTTTTCCTCCTTCCATCATTTTTATCCCACTAAAATCCCGATTTCATGGGTGATGCGATTTCTACTTCAATTTTTTTACGATTTAATAAAGCCCATCTAAACAAATAGGTGTTAAAAACAACATTGTTATGGTAATAATGATACCCATATATGCAGGTGATCTATTCGCGTAATTAAATAAATGAAGATGAAGGCCAAACAAACCGGATAGCTATTAATTATCTGATAATAAACGAGCATGCACTTCAATCATAATTGTCCGTTGATAACGCACTTCTGGTCTGAGTCGGAGCGGCGTCGAACGTGTGCGCGAGTTAACATGTGGAACATAAGTGCATTGTTTTTAAAGAAAATATCACCCGTCACCAGGTACCTATTGAAGTATTAGTTATAATTCACAATGCTTACTATTTAAAAAATATAACGTCATAGACTAACACAATATTTGTCAAATACTTGGTTTGAGATTGAATTTATTGCGGGATTTTTTATGATAAGGGATATCTTTAAAAATATTTTTTTAATTTAATTAGCTAGCTTGTTAATATTTGCCATACTAAAAATTTATTGAAAACGTTTGTAGTGTTTTATTATTAATATATTGAGGTCAATTGCCCATTCACACGGTTCATTTATCAATACAACAATAAATTACTTTATAATGGGTCGTATCTTTATTTATTAATCATCACCGACGATAACAATACAATAAATGATTTTTGATGTCGGCAGATATTTAGATAAAATATATCCATTCTTAGTATTTGCAGGATTAATGGCAAGGTATAATACCACGGAAAAATATATGCAATGTATATCGTAAAAAAATGGCATTTCTTTTTGAACTTTTCGTGTTTAATGCAGCTATATCTATATTCTATATCAGCTCATATCCGCCCCACTGCTGGGCACGGGCCTACTCTACAATCGAGAGAATCGATTGAGAGTGGTTAGGCCATATAGTCCACCACGCTGGCCTAGTGCGGGTTGGCGGACTTACATACCGTAGAAATTCTTTAAAATCGCTACGGTATGCAGGTTTCCTCACGATGTTTTCCTTCACCGTTAAAGTGCGTGGTGATTGACTATCAATACACATATAACTCCGAAAAGTCAGAGGTGTGCCCTGGGATTTGAACCCGCAACCACGGAGGCCTCTACCTTAATCTAAATCCTAAGGTTTGGGTTGATATATCGGCTGTATCCAGACTGCGAGCGAATACGGAGCCAGGTGGCAGTTTTAGTGGCTATAGACACAATGCAACTAAAAATCGTCGCTTATTATTTGCGAAATTTTTAGCTCAACAACAATGTGACTAGGCGGTTTAATTTTCAAATATAGCTTAAGGGAATGATGTTAATTATTGGTATGTAACCATATGATACAAAATCATGGCCGAGGGTACAATATGCTGTTAAAAGCTTGGTGAGACAAGTTTTTACTTTTAGTCGTTCCCGTGTTATGTATGGGTCGAATAAGTTGTATTACGAGATTACTACGAAATTATAATTTTATAATGCCTATTGTTTTATTTATTTAACAGCCTCCGTGGCGTAGTTGGTTAGACGCCGGCTGTGAAACAAGAGGCCGCGGGTTCGAACCCCCACCGACGCAAATGTTTTTGAAGCCCACAAGTATTTGTCTCGGGTCTGGATGTTTGTGAGACCGAAAAGTCTCTCGTAGCTTCTGATACCCACGACATAAGACTTTATTGATCTTAATGTGGGGTCAGGACTATGTATGTGACTGTTGGGTGTATTTATTATAATTTATTTATTTTAAGATGGTCAAGTCAAATTCGTTTGATAAGCGGCAGTTACTTACACAACCCGGGCACCGAACCTTTGACCTACGATACTGTAGGCAATGTTATCCAAGAGACGGTAGAGAAATACCCCGGAAGGGTTGCAGTGAAATCCATTCACGAGGGAGTCACACTGACGTATGAAGAATTACTGACGCAAGTATGATTTATTTGCCCTCTGATTCTCCGAGCATGTTTGTCTAGGTGTTTATACATTGTATAGCTAATAGTTACTAGTAGTAAACACATGTGTTATTACACACAAAGTACATGAAAGTACAAATGACGAAAATAACAAAATCAAACAAAATATTTAAATCTTTAATTAAGTTACCAGTTTTCGTTCGACTATGTTTTACTTTTTCTTAGTTTTTAGTTAAATTACGCATAAGGTCACCTTTTATGTATGACTATAGAATGGAAATCATGATTGGCCTTTCAAAACCCAGACTTTCTGGTTTTATGTCGATGACCTATCTCTTTTTTCTTGGCTATCATTGCAAATCTTTCTTAAAAACGGTTTTAGACATTTTTGAATAAATAAAAATCCCCTTTTTTATATAAAAGTCTACTTATTTAGGGTTTCCAAGATGGACAAGTCTTTGTCTGGAACTGTTTATTACAGACCACTACGTGCTAACTATGAGTATACAATATTTTTCGGATGTAAAAGTAAAACTGTATTGCCCTTTATGAAGTCTTGGTTAAACGAAAACCACTTCCTACAGCCTATCCGTCGATGGCGACCCTTCCTTGGCAATAGCTGTTTAACATAATAATGTTGTATTTCCAGGCAGATTCATTGGCGTGCGCTCTCCGCGCCCAAGGCTTGACGAAGGGCGATCGATTCGGAGTATGGTCTCACAACTCCGTGGCGTGGATTGTCGCGGTGGTTGCAGCTGCGCGAGCAGGTTTTATCTCTGTATGATCATTTTATTTATTGCCTCTTAAGTTGAAAGTCTCCGTGGCACAGTTGGGTAGACGCCGGTTGTGAAACGTGAGGCCGCGGGTTCGATGCCCGCACCGGAACCAATATTTGTGTGATCCACAAATATTTGTTTCGGGTCTGGGTGATTGTGAGACCGAAAAGTCTCTCGTAGTTTCTGATACCCACGACACAAGACACGATCTTAGTGTGGGGTCAGGACTATGTATGTGACTTTTGGGTCAACTGTACTCAGTAAAAACGATTGCGATTTCTAAGAGTTTCTATGGTATTTAAGTTCGGCAACCCGCACTAGGCCAGCGTGGCGTGGTGGACTGTATAGACTAACCACTCTCAATTGTACTCTTGAAAAAGAAAAATTTACTGTAAAAGTTAAAACATAGTAAATTACTGATCCATATATAATATGTTAAATAATTAAGAATGTACATACATATATAGACGAAATATTATTTCCAGGTTTTGATAAATCCGGTATACGAGAAGAATGAACTCAGTTTCTGCATAAGAAAAACACAAATGAAAAGTTTGTTGATAGGAAACACACTGCCAAGAAGGAATTATTATCAGGCATTAGAAAAACTGATTCCTGAACTACACAGTGACAAGCCGGGATCCTTAAAATCTAAAGAGTTCCCATTCTTGACGTCCGTGATATCTGATGGTGATAATAAATTAGAGTAAGTATGTATACTTGATATGCTACTTAGTGTAAGAGGTGGCTTGAAAGTTGCAATAGATAAGCCACTCGTCTTCAGCTACAGCGGTATCCATTGCTGAACATATTAAACTTTTCTTAAGACTGACTAATGATTTAAAAATATTCCTAATACAACCTATATTTTACCATTGCAAAATCTTTAATTAATGTGGATAAGTCCATTACCAGCAATGAGATACCCATGGACTAATATCTACCTAGTCATTAGTAGTAAAAGATTAACATTGAATCTTCTTCTATTTTTCACGGCCAGATGTCATCTCATCATTTACAATCGTAATAACTTTGTCATCCCTAAACGGTAAATATAATCAATATATCTTGGTTATTTCCAGCGGTACGTTCTCCTACAAGTCCCTGGTATCTGAATACCGAAATAGGAGTGAGATATCCGAATACGGGAAGGAGGTGAAACCAGAAGACGGAAGCGTAATCCACTTCACGTCAGGAACCACAGGTATTTACCGCTTATGATTATTTTGTCTTAAATAGAAATAGTTCTAATGAAATTCATCCACTATGGGGGTATACGGCGATAGCCAATTTTTGTTTCAAAAGCTCCTTTAGCGTAAAGACTTCATCACCATCATCACTTCAGCCCTTGCTCGACATTAATCTTCAATAAAGATATCCGCAGCCACCTTGGTTGGCACAGACAATTTGCTTGAATTTATTAAATTAATTGTTCTAAAAATACTTATATTCTTTTTACAGGTGACCCAAAGGCCGCTTTAGACTCTCATCTCGGTGTCGTTAATAACACTTATTTCATTGGCAAGAGGAATATGCTCCATGAGGGACACCAAACCATTTGCATTCAGGTAAAGACAAAAACAAAACATTTATTTATATATTATGTAGTTGGCACAATTATAAACACTATGTACAAAAATACGGAGTCTTCGAAACCGACGGGCGTGCATGCAGAGATTAATGACATTAGATGAAAGAGGTATGTTCTGACAGTAGCACTTGGCGCTCAATAGTCTCTGCCCACCTCAATGGGACATAGGCGTGAATTAATGTACATGCATGTGTATGGTACAATTGTTAACATCACTAACATTGGCTCACAGACTCGATGTGGTCAGATAGATATTGCCGATTACTGCATAAATATATACATAAACTCGCGCCTTCATCCCCGAAGGGATAGGCAGAGGCGCCACCAGAACACCCACATTTCGCCCTGTATGTTCCGTCCCACGATGTGATAGGGGGCGAGCCTATCGTCATATCGGCCACAAATTCCTGACTCTGGGCTGATAATGCATAAAAAAATACAATATCAACTTGTCCGACCCGGGTCTCGAACCCGAGACCTCAGTTCTGTAACCGTACCGCAATAAAACGACGCCACCGACGGAGTCATCTATTATTTCATAGCCAGTAATTGACTATTATTTCATAGCCAATTACTGGCTATGAAATAATGGATTCTGGATAATTAAGCTTAATATGATCATGGACAGCCTCCATGGGGCAGTTATTTAAGGAGTCGGCTGTGAGAACAAATTTTGTATTTTTGTGAATAGAAAATAACTACTATGTGTATTGACTTGTCATAAGAGCTATTTAATTGCCTACGTGACCAATAAACGAATTTCATTTCATTTCATTTCATTTCATTTCAAAGGGCGTGATTTTGATCTCCGCATTATAACGAACGTCAGTACTCGTATTGTGGGTTGTTGCTCACAAATATTTGATTCGGGTCTGGGTTTCGCGAAATCCAAAAGTATTTTACTTAGATAGATGAGTTGAGGACCTATGCGACTATTCGACGGATTTGTTTATAAACAGTGGACTTATTACTGGTAGCATATCAATTAATAGTTTTGTTTTACAGGCGCCCTTATTCCACGCCCTAGGATCTATCATCACAACCATATCCGGTTTGATACACGGCTCCAGTCTGATACTAGCGGCACCAACTTACAACGTAGATGCCAATCTCAGCGCCTTGTTTGAAGAGAAGTAAGTAATCTGTTATGTGGATCTCATTGATTAGTTTTAAACAAGCGTAAGCAGTTGTTGTCGATGGTAAGTCATTGCCGAATTTTATGACGTCTAACGGCCGGTCTCTATATCCTATCTATCTTTAACTAGAGCTTACCATAGCAACCATTACTATGGCGATACAATTATACACTTCAATATACAAAGATAGACATGTACATTAATCTTACCTAGCTAACTACAAATAAATACACCATATCTATATCTCTCTATCTTTGTTTACTGAAACATAAAATGCATCTAAATATGTAACGAAATCTTTTGTTAAAGATAGATAGATTATAGAAACTGGGCGTAAGTGAATCACATCAACAAGTACTTTATAAATCTTAATTCAAAAATCGGGTTGTTCTATAGTATAATGGGATATTTGCCTCCACAATATCACTTGCCACACAAGATATAGGTAAGCCTTAAAAGCGCAGTTGACGAGGAGCCGGCTATGAAACTAAGCTGAATATTTGGATTGATAAAACATACTTCGATCGAGTACATACTTCGGATCTGGTTATTGTAGACTCGATATTTCTTCATAGTTTAATTCAAATATATTTTTCAAGCTTTTTCTTTATACTGACGGAACAGAGTAACTACAATGCACTTGATGGCAAAGTTTGCACAGCTTTGAGAGTGTGGGACCGATGCGAGATGGTCGTCTTACCGCTTTACACTATTATAATGGTTGAAACCGGATATAAACATAAACCAAAACACGACAGGCCTGACTGGCTCTTTCCACTTTTCTCTGTATATAGTGGTTTATTCCGGGTGAATACGTACATGCTACCACTAGGTATAGGAAATCTCACCGACCGAGCGAAATGCAACAGCAAAGCGAGGAACCACTCCGATCGTGCCTACCTATTGATGCTGTATTAACATCAATGCTCTAACACTTTTAAAGTCTATCGGCAAATGCCAACTAAGTATGTGAGTTAAGTCTCCTGACAATACCTTTTGCTTCTAGGTGTACTGTGGTCACCGGCACTCCGACTATGTACGTAGACCTTCTGTCCAAGATACGGAGTCAAGGTTACGACGTGCCATCACATATTCAAGTGGCCGTGGCTGCCGGCGCGCCTTGCAGCCCGCAGCTCATCAGGGACATACAGAAATATCTTAAAGCTGAATCAGTTAAAGTAAGGTTTCGCTTTGTGAAGACCACTTGTTAAAATGCAGTTTCTGAAACTCTCTTTTTTAAACTAAGCGGTTCTGATAATGTAGAATATCATGAACCTATTATGAATTTTTCAGAAAGAAAAGTATTGTGTTATTTACTATGGACAGTGATCTGTCGATTCCGGATTGGTGTAGGAACTAGGCAGCGTTCTGTTGAATATTATTTTGCCCGAAACATTCATAGCAAAATCATGGTATGCCACGTAGTAAGATAGTAGAGACCCTCAAGGCATAAGAAACCTTGAAGTCTTTTTGGTGCCGTAATACTTACATCAGAAAATAATATTTATTAATCATATGGGATTTATACTCGTTTCACACAGTACAGACACCTATTTGTCTTCCTCTAACAGTTCCTTTGTTGACAGGGCCTCTATGGCTTAACGGAGACCACAGGCTGTGTGTTCCAGTCCATACAGGGAGACAGTATCGACGTTGTAGCAGAAACTGTCGGTTACATCCAGGATCATGTTGAAGTTAAGGTAAATTGTAGTAAGTCAGAAAGTACGAAAAATTTTTTGGTCTCACAAACACCCACTCCCGAAAAAATACTAGAGGGTCGCACAAGCATTTGTCTTGGTGTGAGAATCGGTCCCGTGGGCTCTCATTTAATAGAACTGATGTCTAACCAACTGCACCACGGCGTTATTATATATTATCGTTTTCAAGGTAGTAGATGACAAAGGGGAGATGGTGCCATTCGGCAGTCCTGGCGAGCTGCTGGTGCGCGGGTACAATAACATGATCGGCTACTGGGGTGAGCCGGAGAAGACCAAGCAGACTTTCTACGAAGACGGCTGGCTACGCACTGGGTACTTTCTTCTATATCTATATCTGTATCAACCCATATACGTCCCACTGCAGGGCACGGCCTCCTCTACAATCGAGAGTACACGTACAGTTGAGTGGAATAATTCCTTGCCTGAGTGCAACCATTATAACAGTTTTATTACACATATTTGGCGGGTAGAAGATGGATGACAGCTGCTCAAGACCGGGATGGTTGGCGCTCACTTGGGGAGGCCTACGTCCAGAAGTGGACGGCGACAGGCTGAGTATATATATATTGTTATATAATATAAGAAAACGTTCATCTACACTGGATTACTTTTGTACACTTACGTATAATATTTAATAATCATTTTTTAAGGAAATGTTAGTATTTCTAAACTATATACTGTTTTCATATATGAATGCTGTTGAAATGTATAGTTACCTGAACTCAATGGTATTGCAGAGACAAGTTCACGATAAGTGAAGACGGTTACGGCCGGATCGTGGGCAGAATAAAGGATATTATCATAAAGGGAGGGGAGAACGTTGCCCCAAAAGAGATCGAGGACTTGCTCAACACGCACCCTGATATTATTGAAAGCCAGGTAACATTTGTAGCAGCTGTAAATTTTTTTAATAAACTAATATTCCTATTGCTAAACATTTAACTAAAATATATATTTTTACCCGATTACGGAGGGTGATGCTGACAGCATTTATATTTTGGATTATATTAAGGTTTTGGTTTGGCTATATATGCGATAATAGTTCTATGCAGTTTGTAATTTGGTTTTGAAAATTGTGAATAAAACACCTGTTCTTTTTCATACATTTCAAATAAGGTTAGAGAAAAGAAAAAGTCAATAAGAAAGAAAAGGAACCCAAATAAACTGCAACGCCGTAAATATATAAAATTAATACGCCCAAGTACCAACAGTGGCAAACACAATTTCTTGAGCCATTTGGAGTGACATTTTCATTCCTTAGGATACATAGAAATATATGTATGTTTAAATATTGTTATTAATATCCAGGTGGTCGGAGTCGCTGATGAAAGGCTAGGAGAAGAACTGTGCGCAGTGCTGAAACTTCGCGACGGTGCCTCCGTCACTCTTGATGACGTCACGAAACACTTGACAGGCCGTCTCGCCAGGTTCAAAATACCCAAGCTGCTAAGAACTGTCGATGACTACCCGAAGACTGCTTCAGGCAAAATACAAAAATACAGATTAATAGAACTCATAGAGTCGGGAAAATTGTGATTATTTATTTTATAGTTTAAAATGAAATAAAATTGAAATGTAAATAGTACAAATAATTATGTAATTTGAAATGATAGGCTCAAAGTATTATATCCGGCTTCAGAAAGGAACTTTATATGTACTCGTATATTTGTTTTATTTTGTACGGAAAATAAACATAATATTAAAAAACATAAACGTGATTTGTTTTCTAACAACTGTTATACAAAAATTATCTACAAGTTCCTATTTACAAAGGTATAAATTGCAGCCTCAAGATTGTTTTATTTGGTTAAACGAATTAACATGAATTTATTATATTAACTACACATCTGTTTGAATAAAATACATAAAGGGTATAAAATGTTTTTCTCTCTGATTTGTGGGAAACTGTATTGAGTAATCATGCAATATTGGTGGAGATATTTCGTTTCGTAAACAAAACGCTAGGACAGTCCAAGGAAATCATTTTTCTCGTAAAAATTCGGAAGAGCCAAAGATATCTCAAGTGCGTAATGGCCTGAAGGTAACGGACTAGACGCGTCAGCCAAAATGTTCACGGTAGTCGCGGGTTCAAATAAGGGCTAGCGCGCACGGGTGACTTTTTTCAGTGTGATATAATTTTTTTTTGTCACTGGCACGTCACATCTCCAAAGCAGAATGCGCTCACGATAGGGGCAGTGACAAAAATGTCACCATATTATAACATGAGCGTAACTCCAGATATATTCTCGGACTTCATAAGAGTTATTAGCCACGGAGACAAAAGTAGACCGTGCGCGCTAGCCCTGACGGTGAAGGAAAACATCGTGAGGAAGCTTGCTTACCATAGTGATTTGTAAGAATTTAAATAATAAAATACATTTTTTTTATTGCAATGAATGGCGAGACGAGCATGCCATTCGCCTGATGGTAAGCGATACGACCGCTCATGGACAGTAGCAAAACCAAACAACACCATGAATTACAAGGCAATGCTTGGAATTCCACTGCGCTCGCCATCCTGAGACATAAGATGTTAAGTCTCAATATGTCCAGTAGTTACTCTGGCTACAATGTCCTTCAAACCGGAACGCAACAGCGCATTTACACTGCTGTTTGGCGGGAGAAATAGACATTGCGGTGGTACCTACCCAGGCGGCCTCTCACATATGAGAGACCTACCACCAGTGAAATATACCAGTGAAATATTTATTATATATAAATATAATAAATATATATATATATATATATATAATATACCTTACCAGTATATAAACTCCGCCAACCCACACTAGGCCAGCGTGGTGAACTATACGGACTAACCCCTCTCAATCGTACTCTTCATTGTAGAGTAGGCCCGTGCTCTGCGTCGGGACGTAAATGAGCTGTTACAGTACAGTGAAGTACAAAGACGTCTTTCAAATATTTTATTATTTGTGAGTGGCATCCCGAGTCTGTTAAAAGCCAACAAAAGATCAGTTAGTGATGATACAGGTTGGGCGATCTAACATTTCGTTTCCATTATTATCAAAGCTATTGCAAAATACTCTTAAAACTATTAAAACAGAAGTAATCTCGGCAATGTTCATCCCAATGCTACCATTTTTACCTTTGAGAGGGCTTAGATTGCAGTCATTACTGGCCTAATGTGGATTGGTCGAATTCACGTACCTTTAAAATTCTTATATAGAACATGAGCAAATCGCCATGGATATCCTCCCTATGTTCAGTAGTAGAAAAAATCATGTCGGCAACAAGCACCCGCACGTGATGCCCGCCGACATGTTGCCATTTCGACATAGTGTCAACAACGTCATAAAAATGAGCCGCTGTTATGTCGCCGACAAAACTTTCCGCCTTGCAATGAGTGAAGCCGCCAACTAGCCCGCCAACAGAAAGTTGCCGACATAGTCCGGCGGGTCGGTGGCTTTGGCGTGTAGCGCTCTTAACAAAAACCTGTTTAACAGGCTATTAACATGTCTGTGTAATTATTTGTCTAGACACGAAATATTATTACAGTCAAGGAAACACCTATTTTTTTTCTGATTTGTATTAAAAATTCTATTTTATCAGAATTAGCAGTCACTTCCTTGTTATATAGGTAGTAATCAACACGCTTTTATTAGCTACGCCTACATGTATAGCTATGTAAGTATGTATGTAGAAGAATCTTTGAAGTGGATTTGCATACTTGTCAAGGACTGACGAAAATAACTGATCACTCCATTTTCTATTCTTTAACTGATTATCAATTATTTTTACATATTAGTTGGGTTTTTTACTAAAGCGCGAATTTTAATTGTTAAAACTATTATTTTTTTGTTTATGACTATTTTCTTCCTAGCGAGAATAAGATGAGTCGTTCGTATATTGATAAGCGTCACGCCTGACTGTATACAGGATCATAACTTAATAAACACTCCATGATACTACAATAGTTAATCCAAGACAGTAGGTAAGCCTCTTAACGTTCAGGTGCCATTGCAAACGCGTTGACGTTGGTCGCGGTCCAAATCCCACAGCATACCTCGGACTTCTCGGAGGAATCACCTCACACTTTAACATTGAAGGAAAACATCCCGTGGAAATCTGACCATACAATACAGATGTTCAAGAATTCCTATGATATGTCTCTCAACCCGCACTAAGCTAGTTTAATGGACTATGGCTTAAGTCCTGTCAATAGAATTCTCGATTGTACTACCCTCGAGACTCTGCAACGGTACATAAAAGAGCTGGTTTATCATCGTTATGTGCATTTTATGTGCCATTATTTCGGAATGCACCTAGTTACTATTTAAGTTTCGTAGATGTTTGGCGATACCTTACAGTTATGGTACTTTGAAATGCACACTATACCGGAATCAAACTACTCCAAAAAACGAACGTAATGTTATCTCGTTTCCGATTAAGCCACATTACACATGTCTGTATGAAGTAACAAAATACCTATAGGTAACTTAATAAAAATATTTGTTGCAGAAAATTCTGTCAGTAACACGTTACAATGACAAGCGCTTACCATACCAATTTCTAAAGCCATGGCTCGGTGAGGGACTGCTCCTCCTATGAATATATTCGAAAGTTTTTAAAAACGGAAACATTTTTTTTTCTTATTAATATCGGTCCAGAAATGAAATTTAGAATACACAAAGTCCTATTTTATAACGGAACTCGATGGTATGTATGTTATTTCTTGTCGGACTACACGAAATCGGATATAAAAAAGATCAACCCGAAACGCGATGCATTTTCTTGGATTTCACACATTCCTGTACAGTCTTGCAATTCAAAAACATAAATCTCGTACCTGTAGTAATTAAATTGTATTGTCCATACGGTCTATTTCTCGGAACATTGTAGGTTTATAAAGCCCGTTGTAGTTTGAAGTATATGGCGACACTGTAGATACCAGAATACACTTCAGAGACATCATCACGTGGTTGTATAAAAGCAAGCCCCAAATATATAAGATTTTAACATCCTATACTTGCACTGGGATTTCTATTGATTTCAGGTATACTAACAACAATTATTCCATTTTAGGTCATAAATGGCAGGAGCGAAGAAAAATGCTGACGCCAGCTTTTCATTTCAATATATTGAAAAAATTCTTTATCACTATCAATGAGCAGAGCCAGGAGCTAATGAAGTTGATTGAAAAGGAAGTTTATAACGACAAGACAGATGTGATGCCTCTGGTAGCAAGATCCACACTCCGTGTCATTTGTGGTACGTTCCATATTAAATTCAACAAATCTAAAATGGTGATGAAAGTAGTTACGATCTATAATCAAATTTTTTTGTGACGTATGGACGTTTGATGAATAGTTAATCTTTCTAATAAGCATTTAAAAGCTATAATAATCACATTAATTTATTGTCATTATAATGTATTTTCTTATTACGTATTTGTGTATGCTTTATAATAGTCATCATGAGAGTAATGAAATAATTCTATAACTCTCAGCTGACCACTGGGGCCTCAAAATCTTCAAAATGTTTTATTTTTAGAAACATTAATGGGCTTGTCCATGAAAGAGGACATCGAATCTGTCACAAGCAAATACTTGAAAGCCATACATAAATTGGGAAAATGTATTGTATCTGACTATCAAGAATTTGGTTTTATGAAGACCTCACATTCCGTCTGTCAAGTTGCTGTAGAGAACAAAAAGCTGCCTTGACTGATTTGCATAAATTCACCACGCAGATCATCAGAGAAAGAAGACAATTTAGGAGAGATAAGAATATGACAGAAGTTTGATAATGATGAGTTCGATAGAAAGAGCAGGATGGCCATGCTCGACTTACTGCTGGAGCAGGAGAAACTAGGGAATATCGACGAGGAGGGCATCAGGGAGGAAGTCGAGACTTTCATGTTTGAGGTAGCGTGTGATGTTAGGCGGATAGGCCAGGATGGAGCTATATTAGAGTTATCGTTAGTCTGTTTATTCCTTTCTCTCGATAAAATTCAGTTTTCAATTGAAATTTTCATCTAAACTGCATAATATCTCTCGTCTGAGATCTAACTGTATTTGAAGACCAATATTTATGTTGTTTTTTTTTTTAACTTTGACTATTCAGTTTTGCGAATAGAGATTTCTTAACTCAAGTTTCATTTAAAAATTAATTATTATTAAAACTCGGATAGCGGTTGAAAACCAAGTAAAATATTATTCATTCATTTGTTTCTTCATAGACACAATATACAATTGTGAATAGACCACAGACAATAGACCACATAGTTTCAATATCTCGTAACTCGATATTTTCCAACAGATACGTTATTTTGGTATTGGTTTTGCTTATCTATCAATAATAATTATTGAGACCCAACAAAGTTAAGTTCTTATCTTTACGAGTAACTTGTTCTTTGCGTTTAGCAAACGTCTTTTATAAATTAGACCACGTTTTAATCTTAGAGACACTGAGATACTTATTACAGTATAAAATAACATCTTATGCATAATTAAGCATTACTGTTTTGATGATACATTGTTCGATAAATGCAGTTCAATAATTACTATTCACAGGTAGTTAACAACAGTATAAGTGTCGATAAATATAATTCCTTTATAGTCCTTGTAATTGTTCTGCGGTCATTAGCTAATTGCTTGCACGCAGGTTATATTTATGATATGATTATGTAATGTATGAATCACTGAGAAACGTGACGACGAACATTTATCCTTAAATAACATACTTAATATGCAAATTTAATTGTTTGTACGTTTGTGATTCTATTCCTGCTTTTTCGTTCCCTTTTCCTTCCATTTTGAGAGGCGCAACTGTGATCCCAGAGTTGTAGATTTTTTATTGCGTTGAATGGCGAGACGAGCATACCATTCGTCTGATGATAAGCTATACGACGTCGCGCATGGACAGTAGAAAACCAAACAACACCATAAATTACAAAGCATTGCTTGGCATTCCACTGCGCTCGCCATACTGAGACATAAGATGTTCAGTCTCAATATGTACAAACTACTCGAAGTTACTATGGCTACTATGTCCTTCAAACTGGAACCCAACTGTGCATTTACACTGCTGTATGGTAGATGTGTATGAGCGAAGGTAACTTACCATTAGGTGAATCGTTTGCATGGGAAAATGATGTTCTTACCTATACAATAGTTATGGTTTTAAAATTGTAAAATTATTTTGTATTGCAGGGTCAAGATATGACAGCTACTGCGTTATGTTTCATGATTATGAGTGTTGCAAACGAGCCCGCGGTGCAGGTGTGTATAAATATAATGTAATTTCTATTAATAAAATTTAATTTGTGCAGAAACGAGAGATACATTGCAGCATGGGAATTGTCAGGGAACAGAATACTATAATTATGATTTGATTGACGATGTAATAGGAGGTTATCATATCTTTTTAATTTTTCAATTTCTCCGGTTTCCATGTCTCAACGTATTCTTTAAATTTTTTATTTCAGTCTTTTTATCAGTCTTATATATAAATCCTTTATTATCCTCAATTAACCCGAGGACGTCAGGTTCACGTGCGACTTGGTGCTGCGAGCGGCGCAACCCATCTATGTACGCTTCCTCAACAGGAACAATGTTCTGGGAAGTTGAGGTGTAGGAATCTAAAAGAAAAATGTTTAAGTAAATATTTTTTTAAGTAATTATTTTTTATACGCTTTTAAAACATTGGACAACATTATTGGACTTTTATGTTTTAATGTTATAGAAACTAATGTACTTTTACCGTACGTGTTATGCTCTATCAGGATCAGCCAATGATCAACCCATTCTGGATACGAGCCATTGCCATGGGATTTTCTGCATATCTGATGCGTATTAAGCACAGGAAACTTTAAGTATCGTTCTTATGTGGTGAAACATGCAAGTCTTAGTATCATTATGTAACAGAGGTACATCCAGCAAACAAGAAGAGTTTGTTAAATGCACACCTGACCATATTTCTTACAGAGCTTCATCATTTACCACTATAACTCGTAGTTTATACTTTTCATTGGCGTTACATAAATGTGGCCAGCCAATTGCCACTTCAACCTACTCACTTTCACAGCTATGTCGCATATTATTCACGTCGTCGTATTTAATTCTTGGAGCATTTGTATTTATTATTATAGATAACGGGGAGTCTGCATTAATGTTATTTATTGTATGTTTCTTGATTACATCTCAAGTTATGTTAAATATTACATGAGGTATAGTATATTGTATAGTAGATAGATAGATAAAAACGTTTATTTCGGCCGCAATAAACACAAAACAAAGCTAGAAAAAATAACATTAACATAGGTAGCAATTACGAATAGGTAGTAATAATAGGTAGTAGTATACAATATCATCGTTTATTTTGTAGGAGAGAATACTGAGGATTCTCAAATTTTATTTGATAATACGGACAACTACTGTAATACTAAAAATAAATGGAAAACTTTCAATCGACTTTACGGGGAGGAAACTGAAATATTGTGCTTGAAAGCTATTGATAACAATTCAAATACTGTCCAGGACGGCGCTAATGACAAATCGAATATAGTTCGATAAGAAAGTGGTGTTGGTAATGAGGAAAAATATTGAGCGAACAGCACTTATCTTTGAATGACAAGAAAGGTATGGGCTCGAAGTCCAACGATTCACAATGTTATTTTATGATAAAAATATACATACATACGTTATACGTAACAACTAGTCTTACTTATTTAATAGAAGTTATTAACTTTATTTTCTTACCAATTTTTTTATCATTGTTAAGTTTCCTTGCAAGTCGTCCCTCCATCTGGCCAGAGGACGTCCCACGCTACGTTTGCCAAGACGAGTATACTATTCTTTATTTATAATCTGTGTAAATAATAAACTCTGCCGAAGACATAATTTGTACCGTAGAAACCAGACGGTAAAATCCGAAGTCAATAAATTGTAAATAAAAATTCAAAGAAAAACTTAAAATTATTTCCCTTCTTTGCTTTTTCTGCAGTTTCGTAAATAGGTGTCTGCGATGACGGCTGAACGACCGTGAAATGATAATTAAATTAGTTGGACGACGACCCTTTATTTCCATGAGACTATCATACATATTACCCGTCGGAAATATCTGTGGACCTGAATAATTGACGTCATTGGAACATAAGTTCAGCAAATTCAAAATATAGGTTAAACAAATTGAATTAAAATAGAAAAAAGAATAAAAAATATAATTCGCATCCATCTCAAAACGTTTTTAATTTAAAATAACATAGTAGATAGGGGTACATAAAAAAATGTGAACCGCATTACGGCAAGGTTCACAGATATTTCTGACAGTTTATACGTATATATACAAATATTGTTTGTAGTTTATTGTTAACAAAAGTACTCATTTTATCATTACCGTGGGTTTATTTATACACATAAGAAGCAATTGAATGTATATTACTCGAGCTGAGAGCGAAGGATCGGATACTCGGATATCTCAGGTAGTTTAGATCTATTTTATCATAATGAGTCGCAAATTTTGGCCAGCTCGGAGGATATGAATCCAGGTCTAGTACGTAAATAAATGAAGTCATGTCTAAGCTGTACACCTCTTTAATGGGCGTACAGATTTGAATATTACCGTTTTTTTATCAATAATTAAACTATAATATGTTATGCTGCTGGTGTAACAATAAAGAATAAATGAAAAAAATGAGCTTTTCACACGATACAGATTATGGAAAGACAGTCTAGGTAAGTTTAACCTTGCTACTGCCAAAAACTATATATCGCCTTCTTATGCCCTCCGCCCGATAAAGGAATTTTCAACGGTATGAAGATGAAATTGAGCTGGCTGGTTATGTTATGGTTACTTATCAACAAGTTCAGTATCATTGAGAGGCTGTGAAACGAGCGGCCGCGGGTTCAATCCCTGGACTGAGACAAATGTTTTTGTCATTCACAAGTATTTGTTTCGGGTCTGGGTGTTTGTGAGACTGAAGTCTTTCGTAGTTTCTGACCCCTACGACACTTGTCTTAGTGTGTGTTCAGGACTATGCATGTATGTGACTGTTGGTATATTTATTTATTTATCTATTATTATATAAATATATTCACTCGAGCCATGAAAAGGTGAAATAATTGAATGTTCGGATACTGCATTCGGATATTACTGCCCTATGATATTTCATACAACAGAGATGCACTAATCACTAATGCATAGTGATGCACACTATAATGTGTATAATATAATGACTATTTGTTCTCGCAGTTATCTAAATAAAAAATCATAACAAGAAAACCATTCTACAGCGGGCTTTTATAGCAATTGCATGTATTAATATTTAGTATTATTTAAATGTAAATCCATAATGCTCCTCCCTTTGTACATTCTGCTGGCCATTATTTTGGTAATATGTGCCATGCTTGTTGTACTCAGTGTGTACTTTAAACACTTTACCGTGGATGGACAGATCATAACGAAGATACCCTCGGAGAAGGGAGTGCCTATTTTCGACAACACTTTTGACTGTGTTTTGGACTGTGGTAAGTAAATAATTTACATGTTTTTACATATAGGAATATTTAATAACAAACTGCTTCTGGTGGCAATTGCAGCGAAAAAAAATTAGCACGGAGATGACGAACTCTCTCTATCTACAGACATTTCGAGACAATATTCAATTGTTATAAAATACCTCAATGAACCCGAGACGTGAAATAGTCGCATGGGTCATTGTGCCGTGTTTTACGTTTCACCAATATGTACGGTGGTCAGTTTCCCACCAAATAACAATACCCTGCCAACTAAAATATGAAATAATTTATCCCAGAAGGGGTAGGCAGAGGCGCCATCAGGACACCCACATTTCGCCTTGTATGTTCTGTCCCATGATGTGATAGGGGGCGAGCCTATCGCCATTTCGGGCACAAATTCCTGACTCCGGGCTGATAATGAATAGAAAAACCCAATATCACTTTGCCCGACCCGGGATTCGAACCCGAGACGTCAGCTTTGTAGTCGTACCGTTGTACAACTACGCCACCGAGGCAGTCTATAAACTAATTATCCCATGAACTAATTATAGGTGAAATTATAAAAAAAAAATACGAATTGTATCGCGGATTTGGTTTAATTTTTAATTTTTTTTAAAGTTTTTGCTTAAGAATGAAAGCTGTAAAGCAATCGAAAAGTAGGGAAGTTAAAAAAAATAAAAATTAAACCTAGTCCGCAATAAAATCCGTATAAAATTGTTTAATTTCGATGTGTAACATTCGCGTAAATCTAAGAAATAATTATAGGTTGTAAAACAAACTGTATAAATTATTAGTAGGTACGGTCTACGTGATACAATCTTTAATTTATATTAGTTAAACGTGGTTATTTCAAGATACAAGTATGTGTGTTTATTGGACAGTAACAGTGTAAAGGATACACTGTATGTAAAGGATTCCTAAAATTCTGGGACCTATACGCGATGTATGGGATGTATCAATTGGGCGAACCGGCCTCATTAATTCGAAGGGCGGGAGATAACTATACTACTGTATTACCACAGGCCACGGGCCTCCTCTACAATTGAGAGGGGTGAGGCCATATAAATCACCACGCTGGCCTAGTGCGGGTCAGCGGACTTTACGTACTATACCAAGATATATCCACTAAATATTCTGTTTGAACTGCATTTTAGAATTTTATTTAATATTGCTTCCACATTATCGTGCCCAATAAATTTAAAAACGGATATTATGTTGTTAATTTCGGCTATAAAAAATTGTAATACAAATAAAAAAGCATAGTCATTTACGTGCTTAAAACTTACAACACATCTTTTGCGATGATTACAAACTTTTCCCCCAACCAATGCTTTGATCCCATAGATATGACCGTTAGTCAAAAGTCTATGTTGCGAGGCTAATTTTAAGCTTGTCGTATTATTCGTATCAAAATCATTACACATTCCTTTTGATTATACCGGGTATATCAAGACTGCGACTGAAAACGAAGCCAGGTAGGTAGTATTGGTGACTTTCGACACAATGCAACTAAAACAATCGCAAAAGAAATCGTCAATTAATATTGTTTTGAATGTTTTACTTATCATCGTATTTGGGTGATAAATACATAGTTTTCCTAAAATAATGTTGTACACGTTATTAGTTTTAAAGATGCAATGCGACGTAAGGGTAATTCCTTAATTTGCAAAAACTAGATATTTAGCACCCAAACGCGATGATATTAAAAAAATGCAAAAAAAATCTGTTGCTTATTTTGCGACATTTTGAGTTGCATTGTAGTAGTTGTTGTTGTAGTAACCACTAAAACTAGCACCTGGCTTCGTTTTCGGTCGCATTCTTGATATACCCGGTATAGTCCAGAATGACATATATACGGTGCGGTTGATAACCTTTCTCTAACTCAAACATTAGCTATAAACATTTGACTCCTTATTCTTTCAGAACAATTATTTAATCGGCTCAGAGAAATGTATAAGAAATTCAAAGGGATATTTGTCATACGAGGATTCAATTATAGAAACGTGAACATTTTTGATCCGGAAGATGTTGAGGTAATTTACATTTTTGTACATTCCATCAATTTAAAAAATGATTTGTTACCTGTAGCGTTCATAATAATACAATTTCTTTTTTTTCCTTTATTTAAGTATATAGACAATTTTGTGTTTTGGACTCGTCAGTACGCGCTTGCTCGTTGCAAATTGCATTCAATAAAATGCTGGCTTAACTTTGCCTTAAGGCAGATGTGGAATGGTGGACATTCTGTATGTTATACCGATCATGAATAAGGAGTTATGAATAGAAAAAAACACTAAGAGCTACCTACGTACATTTAAGGAGGACGAGTGCGGTATACTGACCACAATTTAGCGACCCCCATAGTTTAGCGCGATAGTCCGTAATTCACAAATTCAAAAGTAGGAGAAAATGCCGCAATGTGCTTTAAATCTAGCACATCTGATTTCAAGACGAAGTAAAGTGTAATTTTATCGACACAATTATATTTGGCAAAGTAGCAAAATGTTGCGCACAATACTGTTCGTAATGTCGGCTCGTGTACAGTAACTCAGTGGTGATTATAAACTATAATAACCGTATAAGTGATGACACGTGACAACTTGTGTTGCAGAAAATACTCTCATGTTCTCGCTTCAACAACAAACGTTTCCCTTACACTTTCCTACAACAATGGCTCGGGAGCGGCTTGTTAATTAGCAATGGTGAGTACTGAATCCTCGGTACTATACTCTTCTTTATTAGGCTGGACTTTCACTACTTTAATACAGATTGCTTATATGATGTGAATCTTTCTAGAACGCCAAACCCGGTTTACTTATTTGATACTAAAGCTAAACGTAAAGGACATAAGGATAATATCTAGTTTGCCCTTGCTTAAAGGCCATTAAAGAAAACACAATATAAAGGAAAAATAACCTTCAACATAACCCACAAAATTGCCTGTTTTTATAATTATTTCCATTAATTTAACAGGTCTCTGTAATGTCTGAATTGACGCAGACAACAATAATTAGAGACGTTATAAAACTAATGATCCAAATAAAACATTTATAAAAATAAACAAATTATTTCAGGGGATAAATGGCACGAGCGAAGAAAATTGCTTACACCCGCTTTACATTTTAAGATATTGAAGAAATTCTTTATGACCATTAACGAGCAGACAGAGCAGTTGCTAGATATCATACAAAATGAAGTGGGAAAGGAGAAAACTAATATATTTCCCATTGTAGCAAAGTCAACTCTTCAGACCATATGTGGTAAAAAATATAACATTTTTTTTTAACAATTCCCTTTTCGGTTACTTGCTTTCAGCCCAGAACATTTGCAGCATATATTGTTATTGCATATTGCGAATGGGCTGGGACCATAACAAATCCGACGCCAGCATACCAAGATAGAGCATAAGCCTAATTTTATATCTTCCAATATTCTTTCAAAACATTATCCAGATATTCCTAAGGGGTAATTTCACTACGCTTATCGTCCAGTATCCTATGGCGTTTATATTCAGTGTCCCTATGCCCGACACTTATTAAACGCTAAGTAAAATATTTTTTTAATATCAAGGTTTATAATAAAGGAGTTAATTCTGAACTGTATGAATAAACTAAATAGTGTTGTCATTTCGATTCATTTAAACTTCGCTTAAACCAAGAATAGGACTCCACAAATAATTTTTTAATATTCCAGAAACTTCAATGGGTACATCAATGGGTGAAGATATCAAAACGGTGACAAATAAATATTTTAAAAACATCAACATATTAGGACAATGCATCTTATACCGCTTCCCTAGGATTTGGATATACTCGGAAACCCTTTTTAAACTGACAAAATGGAGCAGAATTCAAAAAGCTGCGTCAACTGACCTGCACGAATTTACGAAGCAGATTATTAGAGAAAGAAGGAATTATAGGAAAGAGAATAGTATAACAGAGCTTCATAACGACGATGCGGATGTATATGGTAAGAAGAACAGGATGGCCATGCTGGACATACTGCTGGAGCAGGAGAAACTAGGGAACATCGACGAAGATGGCATTAGAGAAGAAGTCGACAACTTTATGTTTGCGGTAAGATATAAAATTGTCATTCAAATTTATTTTGGCCTAAGACAAAGTCGTTAACACTCGACCGAATATACCGAATATACCGAATAGAGTAAGAAATAATAAAATAAATCGGGATGACATTTAAATGAAAGATGTTCATGTTTCCCACATACTAAACATATAACAATGCTTCGTAATGTTGTTTATGTTGCTTCTTACTGCGAAGTTTTAGACTATAGATAATACATTATCTAGGTAGGTAGACCATACACCAGGAAATTTAGAGAGGTATTTTAGCAACAAGATATGAAATAAAAATCGCACAAAGACACTAGCTTACTATGTAAGGGAAAGTCCTACAGTACCGGCCGGCATACAGTACCGGCCAGTTACAAATTCTCTAAATCTATAATAGATGGCACTGACAGTTTTACGCTATTTAGTGCGGTACCCTCGTGCAAGTATATGCCCCACGCGGCGTCTACCTGTCACAACCGGTTTACTGTCAGTGTAAAGATTTCTGTTGCGCGCGATGAATGTATGCTACGTAATTAAAATTCTGTAGGTGATTTTCCAAGTTCAGGGATTCAATTTAAAAAAAAAATATCCTGGTAAGTTTAGTATGCTTATATGGCTATTAAAAACCGAATATTATTTCAGCCTTTGTACGTTTGTTTTCATCTGAAATCGAAACTCTTATTTTTTCCGTTTCCTCCAGTGCCGGCCAGTACGCTGTCCTGCAGTACCAGCCATTCCTTAAATTAGTTTAAAAGGTTTGCATTACTTGCAAAAATTACTACTTAATACACGAAAATGCCAAATGATACAAATGATGGTCGGACGAGGCAAAAAAGGGCGCCTGAGATCCGGCAGATATGCATAAAGCTGTAGAAAAGGTACTGAATAACAAGATGAGTGCACGTCAAGCCGCAGAAAGCTATTAGATACCCCGAAAAACGCTGAATGACAGAATTAGTGAAGAGAAAATGAAGAGTTACTGCATGAAGTCGTAAAGCTGAAATTAGTGAAATTATAACGAGTTTTCCGTACAAAAAGATGCTGGAAGGGAAACAAAATAGACAAAAAAAGAAATAGTTTTCAGTTTCAGGAAAAGGTGGTAATAGAAAAGGTAAGACTTTACTGTCAGCAAGAGATGTCAGTAAGAAAACAAAAAAAAATTACAATCGAAAACCTACCTTCTACTCACAGACCGATTGAAGAAGAGACAGTTTGCCCTTTGTGTGCTGAATGTCATGAAGAAGATTGGATACGGTGCGGAAACTGTAAAATTTGGGTCCATGAGGCTTGTGCAAATATATCGGAGCTATCCGATCAGTATATTTGCGATTATTGTATTGCCTAAATGGTTACATTCTTAGTGGCCGATACTGTAGGCCTATTTTTTTTAGTCTGTATTTTCTTATTCTTGGAATTGCAATAATAAAGATGATTTTGTCTAAACGATTTGATTGTTTGTTATTTTTATTAATAGCACAATAGTTCTTTTAAATATATCAGGAGGTATTGAATATTTAACATTAAGAACTTTGATTTTTTTGTTGATACACCTTAAGGTGACGGTACTGTAGGACACTCCCCTACATAATATGTTATTTGACAGCCTCCGTAGTGCAGTTGGTTAGACGCCGCCTGTGAAACGAGAGGCCGCGGGTTCGATCCCCGCACCGAAACAAATATTTGTATGATCCACAAGTATTTGTTTCGGGTCTGGGTGTTTGTGAGACCGAAAAGTCTCTCGTAGTTTCTGATACCCACGACACAAGACTCGATCTTAGTGTGGGGTCAGGACTGTGTATGTGACTGTTGGGTGTATTTAAATATTATCTTTATAAACATGTTATATAGGGTAGTCAATCGTATGCAAATCGCTTCCCACGAATTGCCGTGAACATTTTTGTTGAAGACCTACATAATATGTTCAGCAGTGTGTACTTGTTTGGTGGACGATGGTAAAAATGATGAAAAATATACATATTCTAATGAATGAAAATACTTTAAATTACTTGGCATTTCAGGTAACTGTTTGTTTTCCCGTAAATGGATTCTAATCTGTTTTTTTTACCGCAGGGTCACGATACAACGGCGACTGCGTTGGGTTTCATGATCATGAGAATCGCGAACGAGCCAGCTGTCCAGGTATGTTGTAGTGTTGGGACATCTATAACTATAAAATTTATGTACATATTAATTTTAAACTACTTACTACTGGGTCAAAACTACCCTGAACCGACTAGAATGCATGAAAATAATGATGAAAGTGGATGAAGCGAAAGAAATATGTCAGGATCGAGTAAAGTGGCGATCCATAGTTTCTGCCTACCCCTATGGGATACAGGCGTAACGATTATCTTATTAGTCCACATTCTGCATGTGGACTGTCATGTGGATGTATGTATGTCCGCTTGGGATGACGGATACGAAATAGAAATAATAAAATACATTGTACCTCTATCGCAGAAATTAATATATGAAGAGATGCAGCAAATCTTCGGACGGTCTTCGCGCAGCCCTAAGGTAGAGGACCTCAGTGAGATGAAGTACTTAGAATGCTGCATCAAGGAGTCGCTACGGCTGTACCCCAGCGTGCCTTTCATATCCAGAGTCACGTACGACAATGTTGAATTGAGTAAGTTTTGAAATTCTTTCTGGTGCCAGTCTGGATTGATCAAGCTGTTAGCTGATCTGAGATCAGAAGTATATAGTGCTTAAATGAAATTTTCCAAATCCTTGACTGGCTTCGAAGCAGCGGTAGGTTGTAAGAAATACACGAAAAATATTAGTCGTTTTAATAGGTGATGCACTACTACAAAATTTTCTCCGTCTAAAAAATGTTCACTTCAATAGACAAAGAAGCAAAACTTACAGGTATTAAAATATGCTCTTTAAAAAAGTTACGTTTTTTTATGACTATAGACATAAAATGCGGTGTCAATCGACACTCACTTATTTGCATCACAGACAAAAATAGACTATTATGGAAAATACTTATCTTCAGACTTATCAATACTAACACAATCTTTGATAAGAGTATTTGTGTATATGTTAACGAGTTGACTTATCAAAATAACTAAAGTCCAACGAACAATTTGTATTTGTGATTGTCGATTGATAGGGCCAAATCTTTAACTTTTGTTTACAACGTCACTTTTAGTCTCAAGCAAATTTTCAAGTAAACATTAAATACCGGGTATATAGAGACTGCGACTGAAAACGAAGTCAGGTAGTAGTTTTAGTAACTACAGACACAATTCAACGTAAAATTTCAAAATAAAAAGCAACGAATGCCTTTTACTGTTTTTTAAGTATCACCGTTTTTGGGTGTTAAATACATAGTTTTGGCCAACATATTAATTCTGACTCTTGCGTACCATTGCGACATTAAAAATAAAAAGGTGTACATTAATTATTACTTTAAAACACGTCAATAGATAAAAAAATAAAACTCCGCTATTTTTTTCAAAATTTTTAGTTTGGTTGTGTCTGAACTGTCTAAAACTAACTACCTAAAACTTGTCTTAGTTTTCGGTCGCAGTCTCGATATACCATTTATAATTGTATTAGAAAGAACGTACCAAACTTTTATTTCCAAATAAATGTGTTGTTTATTTATTGATAGTTATCTATTTGCCACAGGCGGCTACACAGTACCGAAGTCAACTGAAATCAATATTCACATATTCGACATCCACCGCCGAGCGGACATATACTCTGACCCCGAGAAGTTCATCCCAGAGAGATTCCTGCCAGAGAACAGTGCTACGCGACATCCTTATGCCTACATACCTTTCAGTGCTGGCTCTAGAAATTGCATAGGTACGTAAATAGCTTGTTCATAAAATATTGAAAGATAGCAGCACAGCCCCGTTGGTCAAACAGTTACGTAGATGGAACAAAACTGTAATAGCCGGATTTGATCCTCGTGTTGGGCTATCAACTTTGTGCGAGTATGCGATATTAAGCTAAATATTCCGATAATAATGGTTGTATTTTTTTTTTCTAAAACTGTGGAGGCAAACTAGCATACGGCCCGCCAGATGTTTTGCAGTTACCGTAGCCTTCAGACGCCTGCAAACCCAGAGGTAAATAGTACATGCATTATAAATTACGTATTAAGTTTATGATTTCCAGGTCAAAAATTTGCCATGCTAGAGCTAAAGTCAGTGATGAGCGGCATCATTCGGCGGTTCAGGCTGGAGCCGGTGACCAGGCCCGAGGACGTCAGGTTCACGTGCGACTTGGTGCTGCGAGCGGCGCATCCCATCTACGTACGCTTCCTCGACAGGAACAATGGTTTAGAAAGCTAATTTTTCATTGAGATAATAGATTAGAGGGGACAGTGCGAACACAATATGTATGCATAAAAATAATAGTACCGTACCACTTTTTGTTTTGTCTCTGTCACTCTTACGCAGTCACACTATCTTCCCTCTCGCTCCAATGGCTTCGCACAGATTTTATTAGAGATGTTCACTCTAGCATCTTGATATCATTTTCGAGTTTTGTGCGAATGATATTAGATTTGAAGCCATTTGCGTATTATTTAGTGTTTGCATAATTTAATTTAATTAAATATTTTTCCTATAATAACGTTTTATGTATTTTCTTTTAAAGTAATTTGAGAAAGAGTTAGGGGTAGTTACAATTTTATTAGAGATGTCCACTCTAGCATCTTGATATCATTTTCGATTTTTGTGCGAATTATATTAGATTTGAAGCCATTTGCGTATTATTTAGTGTTTGCATAATTTAATTTAATTTAATATTTTTTCCTATAATAACGTTTTATGTATTTTCTATTAAAGTAATTTGAGAAAGAGTTAGGGGTAGTTACAATTTTATTAGAGATGTCCACTCTAGCATCTTGATATCATTTTCGATTTTTGTGCGAATTATATTAGATTTGAAGCCATTTGCGTATTATTTAGTGTTTGCATAATTTAATTTAATTTAATATTTTTTCCTATAATAACGTTTTATGTATTTTCTTTTAAAGTAATTTGAGAAAGAGTTAGGGGTAGTTACAATTTTATTAGAGATGTCCACTCTAGCATCTTGATATCATTTTCGATTTTTGTGCGAATTATATTAGATTTGAAGCCATTTGCGTATTATTTAGTGTTTGCATAATTTAATTTAATTTAATATTTTTTCCTATAATAACGTTTTATGTATTTTCTTTTAAAGTAATTTGAGAAAGAGTTAGGGGTAGTTACAATTTTATTAGAGATGTCCACTCTAGCATCTTGATATCATTTTCGATTTTTGTGCGAATTATATTAGATTTGAAGCCATTTGCGTATTATTTAGTGTTTGCATAATTTAATTTAATTTAATATTTTTTCCTATAATAACGTTTTATGTATTTTCTTTTAAAGTAATTTGAGAAAGAGTTAGGAGTAGTTACAATTTTTTATGATTTTCTTTATATTCATCGATAGTTAAATTCTTAATGACGCACGTCCGTGGCGGGCTGCGATCGTAACTCTTAGTTTTACCCTCTACTCAGTATTTATATAATCATAACCCATAGTAAATAAAACCTTGTGGTATCTTTAAACATATTACCTATGTATTATGCTCTACGCAAATATTTTATTGTCTGCACTTGTCCCCCTTATTCATAAGTATGTGTAGTGGGCAAGGAACTTACAACGTAGGTGTATACCTAATTGAATATAGTATATGCTTACTTTGTTTATGTTTATAGTCGTAGTACAATTTGTTACACAAAAACGAAATGTTCTGTATTGGATTCGAAATTTAATTCATTTAATTTTAAAAATGTTAAGGCTCTTTCGCCGATACGACAACTCCGCCAATGTCAAGTATTACGAAATATATTATTTTAAGTATTTGAATTGAGTTTATAATTGTTTTTTTTTTCTTCTTTAATTTGTCCTTATCCCACACTTATGACTGATGAGCAGGCAAAGATGACATTTAAACACGGTGTCTTTATGACTTATTACCTATTTTTACTTTTATTTAGGATTTTGCTTGACACCTAACTTTTTGGAAACAGGTATTCAGGTAAAGTTCGCTTTTGTTGTGCGTTTGATTTGGAGTAATGTGCATCGCACGCCTTTGGTTTGTTTTCGAAACATTCTCAAGTTGCAACACCATGTTTTCATTTACAATTATGTTGAATAATAATAATTAACTGCGAATCCATCTAAATTTAAAATCACCCAACTGAGCTTTTGCTGATAAAAATACATTGTCTTACTGGTGGTAGGTTTCTCATATGTGAGAGGCCGCCTGGGTAGATACCTCCGCAATGTCTATATCTCCCGCCAAACACCAGTGTAAATGCATTGTTGTGTTCCGGTTCGAAGAACATTGTAGCCAGAGTAACTGTACATATTGAGACTTAGCATCTTATGTCTCAGGATGGCGATCGTAGTGGAATGCCAAACATTGCTTTGTTATTTATGGTGTTGCGACTGTCCATGAGCGGTCGTATCGCTTACCGTGAAGCAAATGGCATGCTCGTCTCTCCATTCATTTTCAATTTAAAAAAACTTACCTACTGCAGACAACTTAGCTACCTATTATCACGCCCGTTATCAGCGTTATGTAATTCGTCATGTTATTCGGTTTATTTTTAATTCTAAAATAAATAATTTAATAGATAAACGTACACATTGTTTTACCTAATGTTTTCATAATATGTTCGCAAAAAACGTTCTCATACTTCATACATGCGCAATTAATCGTCATTGATAAGTTCATTAATTAACATTGCTTAATTATAATTCATTTTAAAAATGTGAATAAATTAACATTTAATAGGTTGAGCGAAGTTGGCTTGCACACAGGTCACTAAGTTTTCGCCTCGTAAAAAAAGGTCACACTATGATTTGAACAAAGTTCGAATGTTCGGACGTTTGACGTCCGTAGTAAGTTATAAGCTTTCCACTTCTAGAAATAAATACTATTCTCTATAAGGCTCATTATTCACTCTGAACTTAGTCTATGGTTACGACATACGACAGAGGATTCGAACATTTTCTTTATTTTCTCAAGGTACTCTACACCTTGGCACATTCGTACAGCTTTACGTACGACGGTCGAACATTCAAGTTTCGTTTCGATCATAGAGTAACCCCCTAGTACATAGATAGATTGCATCCGAGCACCACTGTTGACACAATTCTTTAGCCCTTTTGTATCTCGGCCTGAGTTGTTCTTATTTGAAAATAGGACTACCATTTAGTTATCATTATAATATTAATTTACCATTCGGAGTTGTATGTTATGGAACGGTACTTTATGAAACGGAACCCAAGATGCGCGAGACCAACTCCCACTTGACCGTTTTTAGATACCCAACCTTATGAAGGTCAAAGCTGGCCCCGGCACGACAGATGAGTGTGCATATCCACAGTCACGACATTAAGCCTCACGAGTCACGACACACTACAACAGTAGTGGATTATTCTGTACAGTGTACTGTACTTTACTGTATTAGCCCATATACGAACCAACAAAACACAGTAATGTGGTTCTTTGTAATTGACCTTCATGAAGTCGTCGAGTTGTTTATTTATATTCTTACACGAGACTAGCATTTTTGATGCGTATTAAAGATGATGATAAGTCCTTAATAGTAGGAGAGAAAGCACAAATTTTTAGGTAGGTATTTGAGGCAAGATGAAACCTTTTTTATACCTCTCCTATTATACCCCAACTCGGAGCTGCAGACCTGGCTGGTTAGTAGCGGGGTTAAATCTGTAGGGGTAGTTTTAAAATTATTTTTTGCCTTAAATACCTACCCAAAAATTGGTGCCAGCTCTCAGACTATTATATCATCGAGCTGCGGTGCCCAGTGTCAATACTTTGGCTGTTGTTGATCCTGACTGATGGACGGGACATCCTCTCAGTAGCAATCAATAATCGCAAAATATCTATTCTTACATCCATCTACTTTGATCCATTGCATGGTGGCGAGCACGTGAATTGTGAAGAAGTTTTCCCTCTTATTAAATAAATTACCTAAACGTTGTTCGTAAACTACTATTTTATTGCATTATATTAAACGTGATTAAAACGAATAAAATATTGTTTCTTTGTAACAATTACTCCTCAAATCAGTGCCAGGTATGTATGTTTTATTGATGTATAATAGCGTATTTTACAATTCATTGGTCATATAATTGAGATCCGGCTGTGGTTTGTCGACACCTTTTATTGAAAAATATAAAGGTAGTAAGAATTTTTGATTTTAGTTTCTACGATATATAAAAATTACAACGAATATCTTGTAAATAGAAAATAAGTACTATGTGTATTGACTTGTCATAAGAGCTATTTAATTGCCTACGTGACCAATAAACGAATTTCATTTCATTTCATAAACGAATTTCATTTCATTTCATTTCACGATTTTTGGCCACCCCTATAGATATGAGTATGTTTACCGCTTAGCTGAACCTCGGTTCGGGAACTTACTTGAGCGGTAAAAAGATTCGTACAAAAAGACAGGTTGTTCAAAGCCCTTGAAACTAAAATTACGAAATTTTACAAAACTACCAGTTTTTTTTTGAAACATTATAAAATGTTACCTGGGGTGGTTCAGAACATGTGGTTTAAATTAAATACCATATGTTGATATCACCCGGTATATGTATATATAGTTGGTCGGTTTGGTATGCCAAATTCAATCAAAACAAGTCTTATAATCAATAAATGAGATAAAATTCTTCACAGACGGATTTTTAAATTATTTATTGATTTGGCACGTGGCGTACTGATAAATTGTGCCCGTGGCAAGTATTATCAAAAATTGCCGCATTTTGACAAGATTCTAAAACGATCAACAGATTTTCTTTTTATTAAGTTTTTAATTCCGAATGACCTAATTTTTCAAACAAGTCTTCATATTTAATTAAACAATTTTACGGGTGTTTTTTTAGCGAGTTCGATTCCCGTTTCAGACAGCGATTATCCAAAATTCTTTGAATGCATTTGAAATTGTTTCTAAAATCATAGTGAAGTCTTCTTGTATTTATTGTATTATAACATAATTCTTAATAAGCAAGTAATATTTAGCGTGGGACGTCCTCTGGCCAGATGGTGGGATGACTTGCACAAGAGGGCCGGCAGCGACTGGATGCGTAAAGCAGCGGACCGGGCTCTGTGACGCACCTTGGGAGAGGCCAAGTCCAACAGTGGACTGCAAGGGGCTGATGATACTACTATACTAAGTGAGATTTGGGCTTTAATAACAATCCAACACTACATTGTTATCATTATATGTTCGTTAAAACCATATCAAAAGTGGTTTATACTCAATTAGTCCGTGCTACTATCTACTATTTGTAAAATCTGATACGGCCGCTGTCATACAATATCTAATGTTATCTTTTTATATGTAACGAGTTTATACACGTAACTTGGTTCGGCTTTCCTTTTTAACTTTACATTCTATTTTTATTTTATTGGATTCAGTTAAGATATTCATAAAGTTTGTTTTCGCGGAGAATTCACAATTGACCAAAAGTTTAATAAAAAGATACTGAATAAAATAGTTATCTTGTATCTCTTTTTTATTTTAGATCCGCAACAATAGGATTGTGATAATCGCATCCAATTACGCGTCAAAGCTATTACGCGATGCTCGTACAAAACTGAATGGCAAATACATTTTTTTGGTTTGTGTTGCTGATGTAAAGGCCCGTTATGATAACTTGTCTTATTTAAGTTGTATGCTATGGATATCTGTAAAACAGAAAATGCGTACATACAGCAAAGTTTCGTGTTAACAACTTCAAAGGAAAAGTTTTTATTCAAAGTTTCTCCTTACCAACTTCCTAAGGTAGACATTTTCAACCGGTCCTGATATAGCGGATACTTACGTTATAAAATATTGCTATTCTCTAAATTTCAGCTTTCTTAACTGAGTAGTAGCCGTACATTGATCATCACTCAAGACAAATTATTTAATAAATATATATTTATTAATATGAAATCTATCTTATATGAAATGTAGTTAATCAAAACGCAAACAAATCCTCAGCAAATAAACAGATTACAAAAGATATATCTTTATAATATATCTTCAAGCTATAGCTTGATATATATAGGCAAGTTTATGTCAGAATACAAAGCAACAATTTACATTCAGTGTTTTGATATTCCCCGCGTAGCTCGAACGTGATCATGTTATTAATTTTACTACTCATTTTCGTGATAGTTGTGTCTCTACACCTATATTTTAGATATAATTATGCGGGGCGGTTGTTTGCCAAAATCCCGGGACCTCCGAGCAAGTTCTTAATTGGAAATTCTGTGGACCTCGTTTCATATCAAGGTAGGCAAATTATTTAATTGCTCATTCTGGTGTGTAATTATCTAAGTTGCAAAGTTGTTAAGTGGGGCAAATGTAAAAAAAAAATGTTTCGCATGTTTATTTACGTGTAACATTAACTTCCAAATATGTAGTCACTTAGGAACTGTTTTTTCCTCATTTATTGTTTCATTTAAGTTGCAGTTATTTCATTGTAGTTTTGGTTTGGAGTTAGTAAGTGAACAGGAGCGGCAATGTTCGAACTTGACCTGCCTTAGGTAAAGTACTAGACCACTGTACTTTGTACGATATGATGATCTGAATATATACATAATGAACCCGATACACAACACGCTTACGTTACGCGATTGAACAGTGCGCAGCGCACCGCATTGTCAATTCAGAGGTCGCACGTTCAAGCCCTCTGGCTTTTCGAAGTCATGCGTGAATCCGTAATTAATCATGTATCAATGTAAAAGTAAAGGACAACATCGCGAGAAAACTTATACCTATACCTAAGAATTCTGTGCAGGCAAAGCGTGGTCAAAGGTAATCAAAGGGACTTAAGAGTTCGGATTTCACCCGCAAACCTGCTTTAGAACAGTGAAGAGGACTAAAATGTATCGTATCGCTGTACATATTTACGATCAGGTCATTGACCCGCACAATGACATGAAATACGATAGGGCAAGCATATCGCTAGCGCAAGAGGATCCACGTAGTGAGACATTTATAAAAAAACTTTTTTTATAACCCTTACTGGCACGAAACATGACTAATGAACCATATAGTAAGTCACCAGACTAGATAGAACATCCACTGATGCGAAATGGCTGTCTCCAGCCAGTCGTTACAATTCTGCTGGCCTGGGGAGTTACTCTATATGATCCGAAACGAAATTCAAATATTCAAACGTTGGAGGTAATAAAACTACACGAATGTGCCTAGGTACTCCACAATTTGTTCGAATCCTCTATCGTACGTTGTAACTATGGACTAAGTTCTGATTGAATGATAAGTGTCATAGGGATTTTAAGAAGTGGAAAACTTATAACTTACTTCGGACGTCGAACGTTCGAACATTCGAACTTCGTTTCGGATCATTGAGCTACCCACCTCATGTATGTATCAACCCATATACATCCCACTGCAGGGCACGGGCCTCATCCTCCAGAATACGATTGAGAGGGGTTAGGCCATATAGTCCACCACGCTGGCCTAATGCGGGTTGGCCCCCTCATATATCCAGATTTATTTCACCCAAAACATACTTTCGTGGGTCACCATGATGAGTTTTCAACCAGTGTGTAGGTACTGTCTATATAATTTATCAGAGCGGATACAAATATCCTGCCATCGGCAATCTGTTATTTATTGCGTCGTATAAAAAGTAAGTAAATTAATTAATACAATAATAATTAATAGGATAAGTATACGTGCGTGGTGGCCTGTTGGTAACGGACCAGACGCAGCTGCCTACATGTTCACGGTGGTCGGGGGTTCAAATCCCAGGGCACATCTCTGACATTTCAGAGTTATGTGTGTATTGATACTCAATCACCACACACTTTAGCGGTGAAGGAAAACATCGTGAGGAAACCTGCATACCGTAGCAATTTAAAAAAAAATCTACGGTATGTAATACCGCCAACCCGCACTTGGCCAGCGTGGTGGACTATATGGCCTAACCACTCTCAATCGATCCTCTCGATTGTAGAGTAGGCCCGTGCCCAGCAGTTCAACGTATATGGGCTGATATAGAATAGGATAAGTAATTAACCCGCACCGAAACAAATATTTGTGTGATCCACAGATATTTATTTCGGGTTTGGGTGTTTGTTAGACCGGAAAGTCTCTCATAGTTTCTAATACCCACGACAAAAAATCGATTTTAGTTTGGGGTCAGGACTATGTTGTGACTGTCTTGTGTGTTTAATTATATTTGCAGATAACTTATTCCAATTGGGCCGCGAGCTACTTGCTAAGTACGGCAGATTGTCGAGGTTGTCATCCTTCAACATCCGAGGAGTGAACGTATACTCACCAGAAGACGCGGAAGTAAGTACTTGTATATTCCTGTATACTACGTTGAATCGGATGGTAAGCGCAGAATAATCAATACAGTGTACATCCACTATCTGACCGGCGAAACAATTTTACTGGGTGGCTTGCTACTGGATATACTGTCTGTTGGTATCCGGTCGATATCCTAGTATCGGTAGTATACTGGTATTATGCTACTAATTCAGCATAACTTCTTTCCTCCTCCTCCTCCTTGCGTAGTATTTCTCAGTTTTGAGGGTCATGACCTCTTCGTGACGTGAACTTTCTCTCGTAAAGCTTTCTCCATTTGGTCTCTGGTTCTTGTAAACTTCTCTAACTGTATAATAAACGAGTACATATTGAGTATAGACATTGAACCGGTGACCCCACGGTCGCTATCTTTCGCTAGTCGTTGCCTTGAGTTCAATAGTCTTATCAGTTTTCGTGTGTCCCTTGTAGAGTAATAGTTATTAACCGAATGCCCAATACCCCGTTCCTCTTCCCATCTTTTTTTTCTTTTTCGCTCTCATCCTAATTTGATGGTCCGGCAACACATCCATGATCCGGCGTTGGGTTTTTCAAGGGCGGCGGTGATCATTTACCATCAGGTGGCCTGTTTGATCGTTGGCCCATTTGACCTATGCAATAAAAAAAGTTGTTAACAGTTGTTGTTGTTGGGTAAGGCAAAACTGATTATATTGTTTAATGACACAAAATATTAATAATTCTATATACCTTTGCCAACCACTACCGGCTGATTACTCAAACTTTAAAAGAGCCAATCATTTACCGACTTTTTAAATGTTTAAAAAATATCAAGCTCTCAAACGATGACATCATAAAATGCTTGGAAAAATCTCAACTACTAACAAATTAACTTTGAATGCATTATATATCTCTCATAAATTGCGTCGTAAAACAATTTAGCAAGTGATATTTACATCTAATGACTGGATATTAATAAAATTGACGTACAATGATATACAACAAAACGCCGGTAATGCATAAGTGCTTGATTTTTCTTTTTTTTTCAGATAGTTTTGTCCTCATCGCGTTACAATGAAAAGGCGTTTATTTACGAGTTCTTGCAGCCCTGGCTCGGCAATGGATTGCTTATTAACAATGGTGAGTGAATTTTGAATTATATCGAAATAGACAAGTATAATGAAAGTTATTAGGTGGATAGGCACAAAGGTAAAAAATCAGATACACAGAGAGAGAGAGAGAGAATGATAATTATTTCGCGATCCTACACTTTCTATAGTGCACCAAGGCGCGCGGGGCGCGGCGTACACTTTAGGAACCACAGAGATAGAGAGTAAAGTGTGTATCATTCACTGCAAAAATGTGTAGTTGGTTACTTGTACGTGTAGTTGGTTAACCGGTATTTAAAAAAATAAGAAATTTAAAAGTAATTAAAAAAAAGTTAACCGAATTTTAAATTATAATCTATTCAATTAATAAACAATAAAAAGAAATTAATATTTTAATAAATGTAAAATACCTAAATATGCCAACTATATTTTTGAGGTCGGTGCCAGCCTTAATATTTGGTTATTAGCGGCCCAGCCTGGCACCGCCCGAAAGCAGAAACACTTTTTGAAAATATTCTATAGCCTATGTTCTTCAGGGATAATGTAGGATTCTAGTGTTGAAAGATTTTTTTGATCGGTCGTGTAGTTTCAGAGCCTATTCAATGCAAAAAAACAATCAAATATTTCCTCTTTATAAAGATAAAAGTTAAGATAACTTATCTAAGTTTATATTCACTAAACAGATTTCAATATAGAATCCGGCTTAATGTTTTAAATTACTTATTATTGAAATAATATATACATATAATAAAGTAAACGATCGATGTCTGTACATGGAAGACAAATGAGAAAATTTAATATGGGGGTCTGTATTAACGTAATAGAATCTTCCAAAACAATGATTTATAGAATTTTAGTCTGTTTGTCGGTTTGTCTGTTTATCTGTTTGTCTGTTTGATTGTTCGCGATGAACTCAGAAACGGCTTAACGGATTTCGATGAAATTTGGTATGGTGGTAGCTGACACCCACACACCACGTAGGCTACTTTTTATCCCGAAAGATTTAGCGTTCCCGTGGGATGACGAAGGGATTCCGATATATTTGTTACTTTTTTAAACTCAAAGGAATGGGATGGGACTGGATTACATGCCTTGAGTAAGAATGAAATGAGACGGGCGGGATATAACGGGATGGGACGGGACGGGAAGAGAAATTCCAAATAACGTTAATTTCAAATAAAGTTAATCACGCAGACGAAGTTTACTTCATATACTCGAATATTATTTGTAACAAGCTCTTTGGCGCAGTTGGTTAGACGCCGGCTGTGAGACGAGATACCATGGATTCGATGCCATCACCGAGACATATCTTAACGCGATCCATAGGTATTTGTTTCGGGTCTGAGAATTTGTGAGACCGAAAAGTCTCTCGTTGTTATTGATACCCACGACCCGAGACTCGGTCTTAGTGTGGGGTCGGGACTATGTATATGACTGTTGCGTGTATCTATTTTAAAAATACATAGTATTGGTACATTTTTTCAAAAATAGAACATATTTCTTCGAATCAAGTCGGATCCGAGTTGGATATTGTAATTATTATGTCTTATCACACAAGTTTAGTAGATACCACGGATTTCTTGTATGATCACTTGTTAACATTCCCTTCTTTCGCAACTAATTTACTTGCTTTGACTATAAAATCAGCTGTTAAATGTTAACCAACTTAAGATGATCGAGTCTAGATTTATTTTTATAATGTTTTCACGACGGAGTTATTATAATTGAATATCAAAAAATTTAAAATTATGTTTATTCTTCAATAAATTCAAGTTAAAAATCATTTTATTTTAACTAACAGACAATACTTTCTATCTAAATAATACTTTTTTAATTGAAATTCTATAATAACACAATTCTTTATAGCTTTGAAACTGAGTGGCAAGTAGGTAAATGAACTTTTTATCTAATCTCAAAACTTGTCAGATCAAAAATGTTAACACCAAAAAAATAGTTATACAATCGTTTCGGTAACGCGTATCCACAAGTGTTTCCCCACTAACATATTTATAAAAATAAAATATTTTAATTTGATATTTAAATGTTCCACTACAGGTGACAAATGGCACGACAGAAGAAAAATGTTGACACCCGCATTCCACTTCAACATACTGAAGAAATTCGCAAAATCATTTAGTGAAGAGACAGACGCATTTCTAAAGCTAGTCAAGGAGGAAACGAAAAAGGACAAAACAGAATTAATGCCATTGATTGCAAAATCGACTCTCAAGATTATGTGCGGTAAGCTAAAACTCACATTGAAATAGAACTGCCAGCCTTCAAGATAAATACAGATATATTTTTCTGCAATTAGTTCATCATTCATGGCTTGTAATTAATTTTTAGCTTGTAATTTCATGTCAATTAAGCGAAATAAATAATTGAGAAACAAAAAACTTTGAAACAAAATCTAAATATGAGAAATTTGGGCCCTCAAGCTTTGCGGCTTTGTAAATGGCTGTGTAATGTCAGGTGCACCACTTTTTTCTCAATACATACTTGGTATAATAAAAGGAGGAACTGATTGCAGTTGCATACGTACATATTTTTCACAGGAAAGTAACATCAAGCATTACCAAAGGCCATATTTACTAAATTGCTCCAAATAAGGCATTATTTTTCATTCTGAATGACATTGCTGCCTTGATGGACGCGTACGATTAATTTTAGCGTCTTTTTAAACCTAAATGGCCTTCAAAATATGTGTAGATAGTTAAATTATAACCTTATTCTTTGCAGAAACTTCAATGGGCACTAGCATGAATGAGGACATAAATACAATTACTAATAAATACTTAACAGCCATAACAGTGGTTGGAAAATGTCTTATATACAGACTGGCTCGGATGTGGTTATACGTTCACGCAGCTTTCCAGTATACCAAAGTAGCTAAAATACAAGAACAAGCAGTAAAGGACTTGCATGGCTTCACTAAGCAGGTTATACAAGAAAGAAGACAATTTCGGAAAGATAACTCTATAATAGAAAGCAACGAAGACGACGACGTGTATGGCAAGAAGCGCAGGATGGCCATGCTGGACTTACTGCTAGAGCAGGAGAAACTAGGGAACATCGACGAGGATGGCATCAGGGAAGAAGTCGATACTTTCATGTTTGAGGTAAAAATTCAGCCTTTTTGCGGATAAAACTTTTGTTGCGTCTGGGTGGTGTATCTACGTTAGGATCGTGAAATTGAGCTCCGTTTGCAAAGCACTAAGAAATCTTACCTTCTTAAGTACATGCGATTCAGCAATCCTCGGCATTGCTCGAAAACTTCAATGACTGATAGTTTAAATTCTGTGTAAATATTAACACTTTTCCCAGGGCTACGACACCACTTCAACAGCGTTGACTTTCATGATCATGAGAATTGCCAATGAGCCGCATGTGCAGGTAAATTTTCAGTTTTATGTTTTTTATACAAAACAGTATTGATAAAAAGCAATTTGTGCCGTCCTCACTTACGCATGAGATAAAAACAGGAAAATAATATTTTTGTCACGAAAAATAAAAGATAATAGACGTTATTTACGATGATATCAAAACAAATTGTTGTTAAAGGCCAAAATTAATAGTAATTTAAGATGTTACTTTTAATAAATAGTTATATTATGAAGAATTCTTGATGTATAAATCCATAAATACATAGTGGGGAGATTTTCAATAGAGGAGATATAATTCGTATCGAGCGTGTAGCTTCGCCGGCTCGAACTCGTGTCACCGATAAAGACAGTTATCTATGAAAATACATTATTCACACGTTATTCACGTTATGCAAGAATGAAGAAAATTCCCAGAAAACGCGCACAAATCACAGTGCAATAAAAGTTTAGAGTATTAAAATTCATCGAGAAGATAACAAAACATTTTGCGTTATTATTAAATACAATTAGCACACAAATAAAGTTTGTGATATCTGCTCAACAATAGTTAGTACTCGTATAACCGTAAATAATACTTTAGAGTGTGTGAATCACTTGATAGCTGGGGATTTGGCTCTGACATTTGAAATCGCTCGCGGTTGTGCATATAATATATTAAACACACACAATGATTAAAACATTCATACTGTTTAGCTTAGATACAGCCAAGGTCTTTGCAAGTTACAAACAAAATTATTATTTAACAAAAACATATTCGTATTAAATCCCTATTTAGATAGCACTGCACTTTTAATCAGAACCTGTTCTTGAGACTCGATTCCATTTAAAATGTTGGATTACGATAGTTAGCTTATCATTATGGTAGATACTATTAATCGAGAAAGTAGCGTGCAACTTAACGCTATTTAATTTGACCTGACTGCAGTGGCAGATGGAAATAAATGACTTCGAGTGAGCTAGCCATACACGCTAGGATGTACCTGACAGTTTCGCCTGTTCAGTTTCACCCTTCAGGTATGCTTGAGCTCCGTAGAGGACATACACGTAGAGGTCAACTTGTTCAAACTCTCAGTTGAAGCCATGGTTCCGACAGCGATAAGCACAGATCTCGACCCTTTCGCGCTAATAGGTTTATTGTTTGATTTATTGAGGAAGGAATTTTGAACAAAGATGCTATGGAGAGTGGTGTAAAGCACAGTTACTGCAAAGAAAACAATATATTTAAGTCAGCTTCCTGAAGGATTAAAAATTCAATCCAATAAAATACCGCAATTATCTGTGAATGGATTTAATGACGTATCCCACACTGGTAATGGCAGTGGCACCCTCAATTTGAAGAATGAGGATTGATACAGTAATGAGGAAACTATATCGCCTAATGTAAGACTGACAGTAAAGTTAAGATAGCTTCGACAGAAAACTTAAGAATGTCTCAAACATTTTACTACAATATCAATTCAAGCTCTGGGCAATCTTTCCTTCTCGTGCAATCACCGGATGACTGATACCTGAAAGAAGAACGACTGCCACACATGCTCAATTTTGTTTCTACAGTTAAACTGCATAGGTTCAGTCAAGCTGCACAAGCTGGGCAGAAAACACCGAAATTCAAATATTTTCGGTTGCCTGCACTGGTGTGGAAATTTGCACACATTTACCTACACGCTTCGGTTTACCTATAACATTCAACTGCACACGCGAACCTTGAAACATGTTTTATGAATATCTCACAAAAAATCATCTTAATCATTTTAACCTTTATCATTCTGTATTATCTTTACGAGGTTAAATGTTTCCACAACATTTACCTTGATAAAATCTATATACAGTACATTAGTAAGTATGTACCTGAGCAATTGATAATTAAATGAAAAAAAAATCATTTTCAGGACAAAATCTATGAAGAAATGCGCCGTATATTTGGAGAGAGCCTTCGTAACCCCACCATGGAAGACCTCAGCGACATGAAGTATCTGGAGTGTTGCATTAAAGAAAGTCTGAGGCTGTATCCCAGTGTACCTTTCATGGGTCGATATATTAGAGAAGAAGTTATTTTAAGTGAGTAAAATTGTATAGCTTAAATTAATAATTTCATCTAACATACTCATACACATCATCCTGGCCCCACACTAAGTTACAATTCTTGTATCGCGTGTATGTGAAACTACAAGAGACTTTTCAGACTCACAAATATCGTGACTCATTTCTCTCGGTGCGGAGATCGAACCCTCGGCCTCATATTTCACAGACTCTGAACGAACTCCTCCGCAGAAGCTAGCAATTGACGCATACACCTTCATCCATTTAACCCTATCCAATGATTGCCAGTTATATTAGCTTTGATGATTAAGCCAATTTCGACCTTCCCACACATCTACTGATACTGAGCGAAACTATACCAAAATGTCCAATTGTTGAGATTAATTAAAGTTATTAATGAAACAAGCGCCATTCCTTAACCTCATTCGTCAAGTTTTAGCTTTAAAGTACTGTGGTTGATAATATAATGGTTTTGTAGATTACCGCCAGATGTCATTGCGTGCATATTGGGTTTTTTATATTTTTATTGACACCCAATAAAGCGATTACATTGCCTCTGATGGTAACTTCATAGCGATCCCTATAAAGCTACGATATTAAGTATCCATTGACGTAAGGATGTATCTCTTGTCAGTTAATTATGCCGTTCTAATTATATTCGGATATACCCAGAATAAACCGGAAACGCCCATTTACCTTATTTCATGAAAAGTCATCCTACTACTCATGAAAAACCGTAACGCTGAAAAATGTTGCTGACTTTTAAAACATTGTGCATTGGAAATGATAAACGAATTCTTGCTCCTGCAGTAAAGCTATTAACTTATATGAAACTTTGGTAGAGCTCCTATGTTTGTAATTTATTTAATCTAAGTACAGTTAACTGCCTCGTGACTGCCTCGGTGGCGTAGTTGTATTACGGTATGGTTGCAAAGCTGAGGTCTCGGGTTCGAGTCCCGGGTCGGGCAAAGTGATATTGGATTTTTCTATTCATTATCAGCCCGGAGTCAGGAATTTGTGCCCGATATGGCGATAGGCTCGCCCCCTATCACATCGTGGGACGGAACATACAAGGCGAAATGAGGGTGTCCTGATGGCGCCCCTGCCTGCACCTTCGGGGATAAAGGCGTGTGTTTATGTATGTATGTACAGTTAAAGTTTCTTGGTTACTTTACACTAATAACCTCAAAATTCTGCGTCCTTTCAGGTGGATATAAAGTACCTGCGCACACAGATATCAACATCCACGTGTATGACATCCATCGACTTGAGGACATATACCCCGAGCCAGAGAAGTTCATCCCCGAGAGATTTCTGCCTGAAAACATCGCCAAGCGACACCCGTACGCCTACATACCGTTCAGCGCTGGACCTAGGAACTGCATAGGTACACATTTTAAAACTTTTGGCAGACACCGTGGCGCAGTTGGTTTGACGCCGGTTGAGAGGGTAGTCTTTGGCAGAATGAGCGTAAAACCATGCTAGATAGTATGCAAATAACATCTGGAGATGTATACTACACAGACCTTGTGGAGACTAGGAAGAATTTCCGTGCTTTCCGGTGATTTTGCCATACCTATTAATAGAATCAAGTATAACAGCTTACATAATAGGTCCCATTTAAATGTAATAATGACTAATCCGTGGTGCTTTACAGCTGGCTTCTCTGGCTGTAAATGTCTTTATGCGAGGTTATTTACCTCTTTAGCTCATTGTTTTGTCACCCGCTTTATTAGGAAGGGAAGTGGACAATAATTTATTTCCAACTCCTCCTATTAATTATCTTTTTGATTGATTTCGTTGCGGGTTAAAGACAAGTTAGACATTCCCGGAGACTCGCTGAGCTTCAATGCTCAGTGTCATTAAAATGCGTGCCACTGTTGATCCTGGCTTACAGGAGTTGCAGTGGCGGGTGTGAGGGCGGGACAGTCTCCTAGACCCCGGTTGAAAAGTGCCAGGCCGCGAGTTTGAACACCGCACCGAGACCAATGATTGTGTAATCCACAGATATGTCTTTCAGGTCTGGATGTTGGTGAGACCGAAAAGGTTTTTGTAGTTTGTGATACCACTGAGTTGTATAATTACGTACTCTCATTATTAAAAAATGTAACGAGATCTCATAAACAAAGTATAGAAGCAAATACTACTAGTCTTAAGAATAGTTTTTGCCTGATGACACGTATCAACCCTAAAAGTCCATAAATATAACATACCTGCATCCATTTAGTGTAGTATGCAAGTAGCTGCTAATTATATTATTTGAAGTATAATTTACATATGAATAAAATATTTCAACAAACTGACAGCGCAAGACAGCTCTTCTAACACAAGTCCATGCACCTGTATATCACTTGTATTCGCACCTCAATTGCAAAGCTATGTTTAAAAGAAGAAAAATAAAATAGGTAATAAATTTATAATTCCAGGTCAGAAATTCGCCATGCTAGAAATCAAGACGCTGATGTCTAGTCTGATAAGACGGTTTCGACTACAACCGGTGACGAAACACGACGAAGTGACTTTCGTGAGCGATATCGTGCTGAGATCCAAAAATCCTATCTACGTGAAGTTTTGCGAAAGACAATACTGAATAAATATTTATTTAATTATATTACATGTATTTTATTTTGAGCCTTCAATACTTTCACCATAAAGCGGAATGACACTCTATACTGTTGTGTTAGGTTAATGAACCTATGACCTATTAGAAATCATTTTTATTTTTTGTATTACTTCCTTAAACTGTAAGGAACCAGAACGTGCAGGCAACAAGCCTAATCTCACTAAGAGAGCCTAAATATATAATAGATATAATTGTTTACTCATTCGAAAAATAAGCAAACAATATCCTTAATTGATACACTTAATTATGGTATGTTAAAAATAGAAGAAATAATATTTGACATACACTTAAAAAATACAAAAACCGCTTGGCATCAGCTTACCCACTAGCTTGTTTAATGTACAAGTTCAAAAATCATGATACAATGACGTCAGCGACGGTGTAAAGTCATATTATGTACACAATTTTGCCTTCGTTAAGTAAAACCAATAGATTTGCAATATACACTGGACCGCAAAAAAAAATATTGATAGTCAATCACCACGCACTTTAACGGTGAAGGAAAACATCGTGAGGAAACCTGCATACCGTAGCGATTTTAAAAATAATTTCTACGGTATGTAAGTCCGCCAACCCGCACTAGGCCAGCGTGGTGGACTATATGGCCTAACCACTCTCAATCGATTCTCTCGATTGTAGAGTAGGCCCGTGCCCTGCAGTGGGACGTATATGGGCTGATATAGATAGATAGATATTTATAAAATAAATCAGAAAACCTTGTATTCCCATTAAAATACAGAAAATCGTAGTTCGTAGACCAATTTTTCTGGATATCATCAGTCATGGTTTTATTCTTGCAAACAATATACATAATATTATATAAAAATGTATAAATAACTAGAGGTGACCAAATTAAAAGAAATTTGTTGATGTAAAAATAAAGTTTATTTTTATGTCATTCAAAACGATTGTAAGGAACTAGATAATTCTATTTTTCTTTCTCAGTTCCCAAGGGAATTGAAACAGGCCACTAACCACTCAATTATAAATAATTGCAAACCAATCACATGCTAAACTATTCGTTAAAATTAAACTATACTACAAATAAAATGACGCATGTCCAACGGCGTTCGCTCATCACAAATATACTGGACAGTGGACAGATTTCAATCAAATATCCGTTATTAAAGTAAGTACGTATGTATCAATTTGGTACAGTTGTTGTGTACAATACCTGTGAAGATTTATATATTTTCATTGCGTACCATTAATCTACAACAATATCTGTAGCGTCCGGAACTTATGACTTTTCCTTAATTACACATACACTAAACATAAATATTTTCTACTATTATAATCGGAATTCTACCCGGGTGAAGCAGAGCCCGATAGCTAGGTTACAAAAAAATATTAATACTTATTACCTACGCATTTTTTCACAAAGTTAAGTATTTACAAACATGCTTGAGATAACAATATCTTTGAGAAACTCAAATACATTTTGGTTAATTTATTCTTCTTTTACGTAACACCAGCTTTGTTTGAACAACACAGTATCTCGAAAAACTACAGTTTTCTTTCAAGATTACTATATTTCTATATTTATTCGGGATATATACGAGTAATTTTAAGTTTCAACTTCCGGTTCTCAGAATTGAGAAGCCTTAAGCCGAATGAATATACACACACAGCTTCTTATGCGGCAGAACGACTTTTGCCTTTATGGTATTTTCTTCAGAATACTTGTATTACGCATTTTCATAGTCTTACAGAAATGATATAATTTCACATTCAATCGACCACAACTTAATAATCTAAGTTTGTCTTATCTAATGTCATAAACTTTGTGGTTTTTAAACCGATTAAATCATTACAGACGTTGTTAAATATTTGAACGCATGACACTAGTGTAGGTACATGCTGTGTGTACATACTTGATACTTCCATTTCACATTTTCTTTACAATAGTTATACAGGGTATATATCAAGACCGCGACCGAAAACGAAGCCAGGTGGTAGTTTTAGCGGTTACAGACAGCAATGCCACTAAAAATTTTGCGAAAACAGCGACGGATTTTTTTTACAGTATTTTAAAAATCATCGTGTTTGGGGGTAAATACCTAGTTTTTGCAAAAATGGCAATTTAAACACTTGCGTGTATAAAAATAAAGCGGTGTACGTCATAATTTTAGAAAATTTATGTATTTATCACTCAAATACGACGATAAATAAAAAATAACTGAAATTTTTACTTGCATTGTGTTTGATTATTGATATCACTAATACCTGGCTTCGTTTTCGGTCGCGGTCTTGATATACCCTGTATAAGATATATCACTATAAAATAAATTTTCTTGGCAGTGGTAGAGCCATGCTGTTGTCGGCCATGACTCAGCATAAATGGGCCGGCTCGTCCATGGCGATACCACTGTTTCACAGAAAATTCACGTAAAGCGACTGCTTTGTCGTCGCGTTTCGTTCGATGAGTGAGGTTAATTTTCCTCTTCCCGTCCTTTTTCTAAACTAGATAAATCTTAATATGCATTTATCACGTGTTCTTCTTTAAATTATGGGATAATATTTTACTCCACGTGTTAACATTGCTTTGTTTCGGCACTTTAAAAATTACTAAAGACTAGCCGTTTAAGTAGTTTTTGAAAACCATTGAGGAATATTTAATGGTCTTTACCGTATTCGTAACATAACCCATAAATCCGTTTTTAAATCAATGCATAAATCTTGAGGTGCTACGGTGTAAAGTAAAAATTCCCTTAGTAAATCGTTTAAGACCACATGTGGTTCAGCTAAATACACAGGGTATATCAAGACCGCGACCGAAAACGAAGCCAGGTGGTAGTATTAGTGACTTCAGACACAATGCAACTATAAATTTCGCAAAAAAAAAAAACAACGTCATTTTTTTGTATGTTTTTATTTACCGTCGTATTTGGTGGTAAATACAGTTTTCCTAAAACAATAATGTACACCTTTTTATTTTTAAAGACGCAATGGCACGGAAGGGTTTAAATTATTATTTTCCCAAAAACTAGGTATTTACCATCCAAATATGATGATATTTAAAAACTTGCCATAAATAATTTGTTGCTTTTATTGCAAAAATTTTAGTTGCATTGTGTCTGTAACCAGTAAAACTACCACCTGGCCCCGTTTTCGGTCGCAGTCTTGATATACCCGATATATATTTTTATACTAACTACTTTGTAATTCGCTTTTAAAATCCAACGTATATGAAAATTTTGGATATGCATAAATACTTAATTTCACCCCGTCATATAAATGGAATAATTCATAGGAACAGTATCCATTATAAATATCTCAATTAGTTTCCTTATATTCCCTGCTCGTGGAGATCGACAGATTCCAACAAATTCTGTGGAATCTTTAAACAGGGTACTAATCATAAAAGTACGTAACAACCATTTAAATATTTTACTTCTTACAACAATATAATTGCTATGGCTATAACATTTGTGAAGCTTACATTTCATAATTTATTTCATTACTTACTTAAAAAAAAACATAATTACATATTTAAAATAATATGTTTCTTACCCATTTCATCAACTTATTCGAATATAATTCACTTAAATTTATTAAAAATGCACTATAAATTATATTTTAAAATTCACAACTAAACTACTATTTTGCTAGATTAAATAATTAAGTACGAGTTACACTAAGTAGCTTACAAACCGTAATACAAGTATACAATTTAAGAAGACCTCGCCATAATGTTTGCAAACTGGCACACTTGATGGAATTCTGATAAATATGAACGGTGGGAATCTTCTGTTAATAAGACAACTATAATAAATAAATAAATAAATACACCCAACAGTCACATACATAGTCCTGACCCCACACTAAGATCGAGTCTTGTGTCGTGGGTATTAGGAACTACGAGAGACTTTTCGGTCTCACAAACACCCAGACCCGAAACAAGTACTTGTGGATCACACAAATATTTGTCTCGGTGCGGGGATCGAACCCGCGGCCTCTCGTTTCACAGGCGGCGTCTAACCAACTGCGCCACGGAGGCTGTCAATAATATAAATTACGATGACTAGTTTATCTAACTGGTGTGGCAATCATCTTCATCATCGGCCCGTTGCAGTCCACTGCTGGACATAGGCTTCTCCCAAGGTACGCCACAGAGCCCGGTCTGCTGCTTTATGCATCCAGTTGCTGCCGGCCCTCTTGTGCAAGTGGTCCCGCCATCTGGCCAGAGGGCGTCCACTCTACGTTTGCCAAGACGCGGTCTCCAGAACACGCTTACTCCTACGGTGTGACAATGATTACCTTTATATACAACTGGCAGAACAAGACCTGCCCGCCATCGTCATAGTTTTATAATTACCCCAATTATATAATCTCCCATCGTTAAATAAACGTTATATAAGCCAATACATATAGTAATAATGTAATAATTTACTATATTTACAAATAGTGTAACCATAATCAAGAAATAGCCACAATATTGCTGTATCATCGAAACGACTGCGGATAAACATCAAATTCCGATGTAGCATAAATCTATATCAAGATCAATGTGTTGAGCTTCCAAATATTTACGTAAACAATCTATAGTTGTTGTTTAAACGTACCATTCTGCTATTTTTTATTTCGACGTGGCCTCGTTGTGGTCCATGGAGTTTGATATCTTTACACTATCATAACGTCTTATGACAAGACAAATAAGTCGTTAATTTTCTCTTTAATTTGCCTGTAGTGAATGTTTATATACCTATGTATCGTGTTTTCAATTTTTTAGTATAACGGTTTTGAATAAATTTCCTGGCTGTTTTAAATAAAAGGATGTTTTTGTAGGATATTTTAAAGTGTGACCATGGTACTTGAATTGTATGCTTATTTTATTCGAATTTATTTTCATAAGTTTAAATTTTTTGTAAAAATAGGAAGTACTCGTTCATTGTAACTTTTAAAGTAAACAATACCTATGAGTTAGTGTAAAAAAATAAACAACAGGTCAATGATAAAACTTAATGGAATACAGCTACAATCAATCACGAATTATTTTCCTGACGCAAATCATAGATATTGAATATAACCATGCCTCAAAACCAAACCACCATGAACATACTAATGTTCTTGACTTTTTTACATAGTTTTCATGTATTTATAATATCTTATCAATAATTATTATGTTTTTGTAATCTGCTTATCTCACCTACAAACTCAACTAAATTTGTCGTCAATATTTCCTTGTCCTCATTGCTTGAAGAACTGAATTTACAAAATCTTTTATACTATGGAGGTCCGGGTAGCTGCGTTTTGTATTCTGCGTTTTTTCATCCATAAAAGCTGAAAAAATCGAGAGTATTTAAATATATACTTAAACATAAATTCTAATATTTTTAGCCGTCATAATTTGTGTTTGTTTTCCGATCCGGATTTAATCTTAAACATAGGTGATAGAACTCTGTGTATTAAATATGTCTTTATTTTCAGTGGCTATGATAACTAGATCAATGTTTTGTAATAGTAATAAAAATAAAAATTACCCTCAATGATTTCCTGAACTTGGTCGACATTAGGCTGAACAGTAAAGGATTTATAACTGTACTGCACCAACTGGTGAAAGTGGAGAGGTAGTATCCGGTTCGCCACCACTGGAACAAAACGTAATGTGTTAAATCATGTAAATTACACTAATGAATAAATAAATACAAAATAAAATAAATACACCCAACAGTCACATACATAGTCCTAACCCCACACTAAGATCGAGTCTTGTGTCGTGGGTATCAGAAACTACGAGAGACTTTTCGGTCTCACAAACACCCAGACCCGAAACAAATACCTGTGGATCACACAAATATTTGTTTCGGTGCGGGGATCGAACCCGCGGCCTCACGTTTCACAGGCGGCGTCTAACCAACTGCGCCACGGAGGCTGTCAATAATGGTGTAAAAATATTAAAATATTTTAATTCGTGTAGGGGACACAAAAAAGGGTAATGCCTACTTTTGGAGCTAACTATAAAAATTATAGGAAACGCCTCTTTTTGCTGAAGTATATGTAATAAGTAAAACAACCATAGCATCAAGCATTTGGAAGCTGGTGTTTTTAACAGCTCAAAGGTTTTTTTTTAACAAATTTTATTATCTCACTAATAAACCGTGTAAAATGACGACCCGACGTGATATGAGATTCAGTAGGTATAATAATTCTGCAGTAACATGTTAGCTTAACAGCAAGATTTTGATATTTTTAATTGAAAGCGCTATTTTAGTGGGCACTGCATAACACAATCACTCACTAATCACCGGCAAGGGCGGATCCAGGGGGGAGGTCATGGGGGTCATGACCTCCCCTGGGATGACTCCAGATTGACAGATTATTTAAAAAATGCCGTTGTTTTTGTTTAAAAAAATCGTATACATATTCATTAATCACAAGTGAAACAAACTTTTTAACTATCACTTTTAAATGTATAATTGTAATCGGTTTTGAGTACGTTCAGTGTTCTGACAAGAACTATATGACCCCCCTCCCCCCTGACATGAAAGCTGGATCCGCCCTTGATCACCGGGAACTTCATAATATACATATAATTTAAATAGATGTTTAAATTCACTTGACACTCTCAACACTCTCTCTCTCTCTTCAGCCGCATGAAGTCCACTGCTGAACATAGTCCTCACGCATGAATCACCATATGGCCTATTTGAAGTGGCCTGCATCCAGCGACTTCCTGCGACCTTAACCAGATCGTCCGTCAACCTTGTGGGTGGGCGTCCAACACTTCGCTTGCTTGTTCGTGGCTAAAGAACACAAAGCATGTAATTTTGCGAAAATTCTTTGGATAAAGTATTTTGCAGCTACCAAAGATCTTCTATTTAGATGAGTCAGAACAGATGATAAGAAATGGCACGAATATAAAAATATGAGATGGTAGAGTGTGGGAAGTGGAAATAAAAAAACTAAAAATTGTAGCACCCGGCCGAAACAGAACCAAACCGCTAGATATTAAATAAAAATGTAACACATACCAATTTCATTTTGACAATCTCGCGTATGTCGTAAATAACGATGGTCATCCTCATGGCGACGAACGGCAGCCAGCAGATCAGGAACGACAGCGTCAGCACTACTGAACATCACAATATTAGAAATGCGGTTTTTAACTGATGAAATAATTCAAATATTACTAAAGAATCGCTATTAAACTTCATAACATTCACCAATATACGACATTTTTATTCAACAATAGCGAGCGCCATAATGTAGGCAATAAATGAACATTTTACCAGTAATTTGGATTAAACAATGTCATTATTACATCAGTTATACAGATACCACACCACAAAGAGGACCACTTATCTCCCCGGTCGGGCTCTCTACGAGATGGCCTTGGCTTATGGTTTCTCGCAGCTGATAACACAGCCATTGCTTTTTCATTCATGGTGTTGTTTGGTTTTGATACTGTTCATGAGCTCAGCTCGTATCGCTTACCATCAGGCGAATGGCATGTTCGTAAAAAAACATAGTTTTACACTTGGTGTTGGCAATTGGCATGTAGTAAGCCATTGATCTTAAAATTATGAGCCACACCTGGATCATGAATAAACAAATGTTGCCTCGACCCCGCGTAAACGTAATAGATATAAGACAGTCGGGAATAGCAAAAAATAGAACTTGGGACACGTGTTTAAGGGAGAGGCTTTCTTAGACCAACAGCTTGGATTACAATATCTAAAAACGTTTGTGAAATGAAAGTTTGTGTTTTAATGAGCTCGCATTTATACCACACTTCTAAATCACGGTGTTAGAACTTACAATTTACATCCCGATCTATTTGATTACAAATCTATTAAAGAACTAAAATACGATAAGCTAACAACAATACTCAATACCCTTATCTTATTTTAATATCTACATCTTAGTCATTTTAAAATATGGAAAATGTGTTCATGTGGCTGAATGTATTTAATAATTACTTATTTAGTTGAATCGCTGCAACTTTACAAATAATTTAAACTCAATAGCAAACGTATTACTGAGTAATTAATTGTTTAATTTTGAAGTCTCACTGTATAAACAACAAACCTGTATTTTCATTTAGACTTTTTGTAGCTTTCAAAATATATTTTTTGTATTAATATTATATTAGAAACATTATATTTACAAGAAATCTATATAAGTCTATTCTAATCCAACCATCCAAAACAAATATTACATGATAGACATCTAATATTTAACACGTGTTCCGTTACAATGAGAAAAATAATACTATCATATATATTAAAGTACATTCAAAGATTTCCATAAGCTACTCCTCAAAAATCCCCAAAACATGAGTTTAATGTATCCAGTTTACATAATGTACTTACCAACAAGTTTGTGCACTTTCCTCCTGTTGTCGCGTTGATTGAAGACCTGGGCGTGGGTACCGCGAGTGTGCGCGGCGCGGACCTCGTACACTATCATAGTATACACGAACATCATGATGCTCAGCGGTATCACAAAACCCACCACCGCCATCACACCGTTCACCACTCTCGCGTACTGCGTCGGCACAATAAAACATAACGAAGACTTCGGCGTTACTGTTATTTCCACTGCCCACCACTCCGCTATCGTCTCCAGTATCGCTATAAACCATATCAACACTATCACTTTCAGCACTCTTCGCAACACTGGTTTCGACTTCAACAACAGCGGGTAGCAGATCGCCAAATATCTCTCAATTGCCAGCGCTGTCATTATCAATATGCCGTTGTTCCAAAGAGCCACGACGAAGATGAAGTAAATCTTGCAGATCACGTTTCCAAAGCTGTAGGCACTGAATATGTTGAATTTAAGCATGTGCTCATGAACTTCGACGAGGATGGTGCAGGAGACGATCATGTCTGATATAGCTAAGTTGTAGAGGTAGAAGTTGGTGGCGGTGTGCATGCTCTTGTCGTTGTCGATGACGATGCAAGTCAAACCGTTCCCGATCATACCCAGCAAGAATATTATGTACATAGAAACAATTAACATAATTTTTAAATATCTGGGAGTTTCGCTTTCCACTTCGTCTATAAAATCGGTCCATAATATTAAGTCGCTATCGTTTAAATTCGTCATAAACATGGTGGTAGCCGGATTAAAACAAATATAAAGGAGCGATCTGCCCACACTTGCTTTTTCGGCAAAGATCAAACGCGTACTAATGTTGAACGTTTGTTTTGCTACGACACAGCACCTATGTTAATTGTTTGCTGGAAGCACACATTAGAGCGATTAAATGGATAAAATAGTTGATAATCATGAAAGTGTTCCATCGGATACTCGGAAGCTACCTCATCTAATAATAGCTATAGATAGCTTAGTATTTCGCAATGATTATGTAAATGTCACCTTAAACTACGAATACTAATAAATCTAGATAAGAGGATGTTTCGTTATGAGGGTATTTAATTAGTACTCCTTAAAATGAATTCTCTTTATGGTTCGCATTTTTTGTGTATACGATATGCTTAAAATTAGATCGTATATATAGTGTACGCTCGATGAAGCAGTGTATCTGTGGCCGCAGCGTACAGTCGTACATTTTATCAGTATTCCAATAAAAACTTGTTTGTACGAAGGGCAAATTCATTATCAAGTAAGCCTGAAAGACCAATAAAACCACAAGAAATCATGATTGTCTGGATAATTTATAAAGACGTTTCTTGTGAGAGATTAATGACTCGAAATCGCACGCCACTGTATTCTACGCGATAAAAAAAATATAAATAAAACAAATTATAAATACAGATTCTAACATTGAAGTCTTATAATAGTCTTTGATCTACGTGAAGCTTCATCTGATAATGCTGACCGTCGACGTGTCTTTTTAAATTCGAATCTACGTTAGTCCTAGTTTAATACCTATTTGTTTGCACAATACGAGTATTATGCTGATGATTGTCAACTAATCCAGATTTTGTAAAATTGACAATGTATTTATAATGCAGGCCATACGCATTTCGCATCTACAAAAATATTTATATTTTGTTTCAATAGCATTATAAAAATAATGTTTTTACAAATCAAATACTTTGAAGGCGAAGGTTAAAATTAAAAAATCGTCGCATAAATAACAAAATTTATTAAAAAAAAATCACATAGAATTTCACAATAACACATCAACCTATTATAGTCTCTATAGCTAATTGTATATTACATTCACTTACAACATTTATTAAGACTAGTAAAATCTATTGGAACTTGTGTGCGTAACTCCATGTCTCAGATTTTTTATGCTGGTATCCTTAAAGCCGTTTTTACTGACATGCCTTGTCTTCAGCCATCAGAATTGAAAGTAGTTTCTTTAATTATGTTTCTTTAAGTAATTCCACAAACACACTGGAGAAAAGTGACCTGTATGATTGAGACAGGTCCTAATTGCACACGCAAGCCTGGTGCGGGTTGGAGGAATATAGAATAATATGTTGTACATTATTGACATTTGACAGCCTCCGTGGCGAAGTTGGTTGGACGCCGGCTGCGAAACGAGAGGCCGCGGGTTCGATCTCGTGAATATTTGTGAATATTTGTGTGAACCACAGGTATTTGTTTCGGGTCTGGATGTTTGTGAGACCGAAAAGTCTCTCGTATAAGACCACGATACAAAACTCGATCTTAGTGTGGGGTAAGGACTATGTATGTGACGCTTATATTACTGGTATTAGGTACCTACTTAACATTCTATAATGTACAAGATGGTAAGAGTAGCGCCGTCCAAATAAAATAAAAGAATAGGTATGCATTGGTGAAAAATTATTAGAACAATCTAGTTTTAGCAATAGTATTGACTAGCCTAGGCGACACAGTTCTGCCGGCTGGTTCAGACCGATATATCGATGTGTACATAATTTATCTTACAACTAATTTAAACTATTTTAATGCATATGACATTTTGTAAGTAACGCAAGTAATTTAACATTAAATATGATTAATTTAGTTGCGGGTTAAAGACAAGCTAGACGGCTTCAATGCTCGGTGTTATTAAAATGCTTTCCACAGGCTTACAGGAGTTGCAGTGTGAGGGACAGTCTCCACAAAACCCAAAAAAAGCGTCTAGTAAGTAATATCGTACAATTACTAAAATATGATGTTAACAATGAGGCAATTTTTTAAATTGGCTTTATAGCTTTATAGCTGCGTAGAACGAACCGCCGGAAGTAGTTTATGTCACCAATATACGATGGGTGTGACTTCGTACTATAATGTCATAGAACTAATAAACTAATAGATTCCATACACTACCCACAGGCCGTACACACACCAATGTTTTGTTTGATCATATTAGCAAATAGCATGTATTTTCAAGCTAATACCATTCGAAGATTCAATAACATATCACTCACATACTACTTGATTAAAAAAATAATTGTTGCCATTCCCAAACTTTCTGACATTAGTTAATTAATTACTGATCTGTCGCAAGTTATATAAAAAAAAAAGTAAAACAAAAGGTCGCAGGATCAATTCCACACCTTAAGACGAAACGTCCCTTATATTTCTGATATGTATGACACAAAAGTACTTACTGAAACCTCATCACTTTTGGTGTTTATCAACGGCCGTAAGGATACAAACATATCGTTCCAATAGATTTACAATTTTTACACACAAAATTTACCACAATTATATGAGTGAACTCCGCTGCGGTAGGAACCATCCGTGTAGGCATTTGGGCGCGGGTGAAGGCGTGTGAAAGTGGGCTCGGGCTATCTCGCGAAGGTCCTTAGCATCCAGCACCAATAAGCCAACCTCCCTTGTCCGGGAGCCACCCCACACCAGGGCACTCAGCAGCACACCGTCGTCCTCTTCCTATATATACGATTTTAGAGAATCGAATAATTATCACCCCAAGAGCAATATTTGCCGAAACAATCAAAAGTACATCGTGTTGAATTTGAATAATTGTATAAAATTGTAGATATTTCAGTACGTAAAACAACAAAAATATGTAACATTGATAATTGCCAATGTATTTTGTAGTCAAGACTCAAGAGCAAGTCAAATATTTTGTAGCATAGAAAGTATTTTTTTACTAAAAGTTCATTCGAGGGCTAGATTTAGTTTCTATAAAATAAATCATGTATCGGTATTGTCAAGTACCTTAGCGTCTGGTGCAGGTACAAATATAGGTTCGCTTGGATAACAGTTGTCCTCGTGCCACGTCCTGGTCTCTCCTGTTTTTGTATCCACTTTGATTAACTGCAAAGACATATTCTCAATCTCAGTTTGATGATTTATTTCATTAATGGTTCTTTTAAATAAACCATTAATACTTACCGCACCGGGACTTTCTGCGTCCACTTCTGAACTTATGGCGTAGAAATATTGATATGGTTTACCTGCAAAAAATGTATGTACATATATATTTTTATAATTTATTAGCTCAATTTGAAGAACCATACAAGTGCTGTTAGTTTTGATCACGACAGTTAAAATATGTTAAAATCATCTCTAAACAATTACAGGAAGTCACCTGCTGAACATTGAAAATAGACTTCCCTCTAGAATATACATAGTCACACACAGGATATAAAATATAACCATGCTGTTGGCAGTTTCGAGCTGATCATAAAAAGGCCAGCAGTATAGATCAGCTGTCACAATTTATTTTGCCAGCTTGGTTACGGGAAACAATAATATCTGGCGATCCCTCCTACCATATGTAAATTTTTAAAGTTACTAAAAAATCTACTATATTTTGGATACTATCATTTAAAAAAGACACTATACCATTATATAAATCGTAGTGTATTCGCGGCGTCTCGCAACCAATGTCCGCTAACATTCGTGGTTGTACTTTGGTTAATCTCGGAGCGTCCAGCGGGAGCTCCAACCTCTTTGGTCTTCCTCGGAACCAGTTCGCATAGTCAGCGTTACCTTGCATTGTCTGTAATTAATTGTATACTTTTTTAAACCATCAAATCCGGAATTTGGGAAAGGATAGAAGCCGGGGAATGCATTCAATAGCTTGGGAATTCAATATTCTACTCTTAATGCATGTTTTGGATCCTGTGGCAAATGGTAGTGATGTGCGGTGTAGCTTTGCATTCTAATTCGTGCAAAAGGAAATAAACAGTGCCAGGAAACACGTTCGATATATTTTTCAAAGGAAAGTCGGAAGTTCAAGATGTTGAAGATACAGTTGGAATAGACATGCTGTATACAACAAACATTCCACAACAATAAATAGAATAGCTATTACTATTCTCAAAACTCCTGAAGCTGTACATTCTTACCGAATAAGCACACCACCAAGTACTTACAACTTGACGTCTTCATTGGTCGTGGCTATAACATCTGCAACCTTATCGAATATCTTTCAAATATTAGATGTTGTAACAGTAATATTTACCTCAATCGCTTGTACGTACATAGCGTCAAGCGCTTTAGGGTCTTTGTACGCGCACAGGTCGAGTACCAGCATATTGTCCTGTTCGTAAGCGTTGATAATGTGCAGGAAAAACAACGGCTCCGTACGGTACCGCTTAGCCTCTTTGCCGTCTTTACGACTAATTAGAACTATGTTGGTCTGAAAAAAATCGAGGATATTAGAACCTGCAAGTTAGCGGTAAATTATCATCACGCAACAAAAGGACTGGAATTCAGTCTTATTAATTGGATTAAGCCCCATTTCCATTTCCAGAGAATTATCATAATTATTTTCAGACCGTATATGTAGTAACACGTAAGTCAAATTACATAAGTCTGTATCACCGAGGATAAAGGGAAGATTGCCACCAATGCCTGTTTTGCTAAAACAGGCATTGGTGGCAATCATTAAGCCTTATTCTGTCCCAACATGTTATAGGAGTCAAACTTATCGCCATGACGAGCACTAATTTAAATCTCGGGTTGGTTATAACAGATTTTTCAACCTGAAAAAACCACAAGAAGTCTGTCTGACCTAGAAGCCCATTAAGATCAATCAGGTGAAGTGTAACATATTGTTGGATATTATATATTGTACCTCGTGGTCAGGGTACCACTGTAGACTGGACACGAAGGGCTCGTTGGCGAGCTGGCTGCGCAGCACGCCGCACAGCGACACCGACAGTGGCTGCTCCACTATCACGAAATACTTCTCCGTCACTCCTGAAAACACAACGATTAATTGAAAACATTCATAATAAATGTAATATCAGAGCACGGGAGTATTGAGAGTACAGACCATCTGATAGCGGTATAACACTAGCTTGGTGCTGGTTCGTTATTTCCTCATATCTTTAAATATTTTTTTGTTAACTATTAATACTTCTACAGTATGTTTTTGACCTCTTCAACTAATATCTCATAGCGTCTTATTTCGTTTGGGGCATGACATTGGCGAAGGACTCATATGGCTAACTTGCCGTTCTTTACTTTGGCTTTTTATAACCATGGAAGATGTACCTAATCTAAAGATTTCCAAAAATTATTTTGGTCCTGCATTGATCGACTACCTGCAACTTTTATTACTTTTTAATATTGCCACGACAAATTGACGAATTTAACCGATGGTAAATGTAATACAATACAAATACAGCATCTTCCGGCAAGAGACTATTATCTCCCGCCTATCGACACAATTGTGTCGGCCTGGTCGAAACCGATTACGTAAGATGAACCTGAACCCGACATACTTGCGTGTCTCACTATGACTGATTTGCATCGTATTTGGTCGAGCGACTGAATTTATGGATAAATAATGATCATACCAAATGTGTGCATGTAGCCAGGATGGAGAGGCCAGCGAGGCTTCAAACTGCCGACGATGTGCGCTCGCTTGAACATATCACCTGGAGATAAATAAACATACCAACAGTCAGACACATAGACCATACTCCACTGTAAAATTCTAAAAGTTGTATTGTTGGTGCAAATTTGGTACAAATATTCGTGGATCATATAAACATTTTTCTCGGTGTTGAGATCGACCCCTTTTCTTTTATAACCGACTATCAGCCAACTGCGCCACGGAGGCCAGGAATATAATGTAATACTTAACAAATGGCAAGTAGTTTTTATGTTAATAGTCTCACCTTTTTCAGTGTAGGGGAACTTCACAACGACGTGCCGTAGCCGCCCCTTCACAACGGACATGCCAACATTGTACACATCTCCTGTGAACATAAATATGAAATGCTTGCCATTAACATAATAATAAATAACTTCTGATTTTTCACGTAATGAAATTGCAGAGTTCAGAATATTTTGGATCGATCCCATTAACACTTTGTGTATTCACTGGCTAGATTAGTAGATATTATATTTTAAAAAATCGCCATTCATTGTTATTCCGGCATGAAACGGTATGCTTTTTAAATACGTGTGATGGTTATCGAAACATTTTAGCCGGTATGCGGGCGATCGTACAATATCTGCAAGCATATTGGGCTAAAGGGTCAATGACACCGTCAGAATCTATTTATCTTGCTCTGGGGTACCAATAGGCACATTTGGTAAAAATTACATTATATAGGGTAATGACAACTTTTTAAATTCCAGGGCAGGCATCGACATGTCGTATTTAAACTGCTACAGCTTGGAACTCAATCGACGTATTCATGATTTCTAATCTAAACCGACCCATAACTATCTTACCATTGTTCATGACGTGGGGATGTGAAGTATGGTTTACTAGAGCCACGCAGTTCATGAGGTTCTTACGCTCCATAGTATCTAACGTCACTGGGTCTATCCTGAAAGGCAAATAAGATTCTGTAAATTACCTGCCAAGTTACATTTACAACATTACCTAACACTGTAATTAATAATTTATGTACAGTATTAAAGTACACAATGATAAAATAAATGTCAATTTCGAAGAACTTTTTTATAAACTAACCCAATGTAAAAACAATTAAAAATTTTAGTTTACCAGTATAAATGGGTAGACATTTAATAATCCATAACACTATTTAATTATCAACAGCTTCAGAAAATACTGTTAAACATAAACCTTCAATTGAACTAGATAAAAGATAGGAATTTAAATGTTATTTGCTTTTATAAAAATGTTTACCTATGAATAACAGGTCCTTCTGTAAAAGCGTATATTTCGTCTCCAAATGGGTATAAAGATATCATAGCGTTATCTGACATCGACTCCCCGGGCTTGAAAAGAGCTGACACTCTGTAATTAAAACAATAATTAAAATAATAACTAGCGACAATTACCACGATTTTTTGCGAGTCTTTTATTGTTCGACGACACAGCACTGCCTACGTCATACACGTAACAAAAATACAATGTAATAAATACTATTTTATCAATGCTGTCTTATTATACTTAATGATATGTATTTTTACATCTCATTAACACCTAATTAAATAAATAAATGTTTATGTTTGCACATTAATGTTATCACTTTAGGCTTGTCTTAGGTCATAGATGACATATCAATGATTAATTGTTATCAATGAAAAGTTTCTTTCTTGCGCGTTCCGTGGGAAAACTGTTCGCGAACTCAGAACTATTTTTAAAAGTAGTGCCCCTACGATCGCCGTACTAACTCTACTATAGATCGTCATGTTCAAGAAATGAAAATGACAAAATTAAGGACTTGGTTTTAAAAAAGTAGATTATGTTTTTCTATAATTTTCAGGATTGTATTAATTTTGATATTACTAAACTGCTAAAGTGTGCCCTCTAGCCACACTAGTAGGAACTACAATGGATATTAGCTAAACGTTTAGTTCCTGGTTTATACGCCACATAGAAAAGTAATATAATTAATCTTTTAGTAGGTAGATTATATTTCGTTTTAAAAAAAAACATAAAATTTAAATGGAAATGTTATTTCCTTTGACATAGCTGAAAATAAGCGTGATTAGCTTCTATATCTATCTATATCAGCCCATATACGTCCCACTGCACTTAAATAAAATAATTTGCAAGACTATCTTTAAATAATAAATTAGACAGTTTAACATCTAGAAGATAAACAAGAATCACATTTTTTTTTGCTCTCCGATTACGTATAAAAGTTCCTATGTAAACATCGATAAATAATGCTGCATATATATATACGAAATATATACTTATTATGATTTTATTGCTGTCGTATTATTATTTGGACATGAATGCTTTGTGAAATGAATTCCATGAAGCGCTTTCTTTGCCGAAATGCATCGCTCTTGTTGGTATAAAGTTGATATTTAAGAAACGTCATCATAATTCCTACTTCCTAGTCATAGTGCGTCTGCTTTGAACAAAAGCCTTCCAAATACCTGTTGGAAGATGTTCTACGCCTGAGTTCTTTGGTATCAAATTATGAGTTTAAGAATCAAAAGAAGTCGACATATCTTGTAGGTAATATACATTAATTTTAAATTTACCGTTACCGTTACCGGAGCACTTACAAAACCACGATAAAACATTGCGTTTGTCAGTAAGTTTTAAATGTCCTGACATTTGCCCATCACAAAAAATCTGTATGTGCTTTATTACGTATGTAGGCAACAAACGAGTAATATAACACAGTCATGCATAATATGCGATGGTTGACAAAGCTTTATACCTACGTCCATTATTTTAAAGATACGAAAAGCTCGCCGTTGGAAATCTTACTTACTTGCGTGTAATTTAACTACAGACGATAAATATACATACATACATACATAAACTCACGCCTTTTCCCAGAAGGGGTAAGCAGAGGTTCCCCTGGTAGCAACCAGGACACCCACGTTTCGCCTTGCATTCTCCGTCCCACGATGTGATAGGGGGCAAGCTTATCGCCATATCGGGCACGATAGATATATTACCAAATTAACAAAGTTTAGCCTCTGAATAGTAAAAAATTGTAAATAAGAAACCAATTCTAAATTATATATTACCGAAAATACAAAGAAAATAAACCTCAGCACTGTTGGATTGGCCATAGCCAATAATATAGACGTACTGTGCGAGTTGTGTAGACGTGTGAAATTATGTGTGATTGTGTTGTGATTCATATTTGCTTTTGCTCAGATTTCTATCAGTAGCGGGGCGTAGGAAAAAAGGCCAATCTAGTGCAAAAATGTATTTCTTTATAATTTTACTAAAACGAGTTTATCTTTATCTTCATATTGTACCTAAATGTTTTTAAAAGCTGTGACTGTGTATATTACAAATGTAAAAAAAACACTACATATATGTGTACCTTTTTGTTTGTTGCATTTATTTTAAGGGCCGGCAGCGACTGGATGCGTCAAGCAGGAGACCGGGCTCTGTGACGTACCTTGGGAGAGGCTTATGTCCAACATTGGACCGCAACGGGCTGATGATGATGATGATGATAATGTTGATTTATTTTAAAGATATAATACCCACCTGTCAAATATGGTGTGGCAAGGATCTGGCACTGCTTTGGTGCCGAACTCAGTGACCACGATTCGATTGGCAGCGTGGTTCTTCTTGTAGGTGTTGGATCGAAGGAACCGGCACTGATACGTCACGCTGCCGTCGTGGATCGCGAACCTGAAACAATACACCAGAAATTTGAATGAGCCATTTTCAGTATTAGTTAATTTGTTGCCTGCCATCTCCAGGAAATAAATAATTATTTTATTGACCTATTGCCAACCCGCACTAGGCCAGCCTGGTGGACTATATGGCCTAACCCTTCTCAATCGTACTCTCGATTGTAGAGGAGGCCCGTGCCTTGAAGTGGGACGTATATGAGCTGATACAGATACAGATTATGGACCTATTGAGCACCTAAGATTTGAGAATTCATATTAGGGAAATAAAAAAGAACTAAAGTTTTGTAGAAAAGCATATTATAGCGTTTTGGATTATATAGAAAACTAGCGGCCCGACGGCAGATACTTTTTGTTGGACCCAATCGTGAATCTAAACCATTCTCGCATCTACATGAAAACACAAAAGATCTCATCAAAATCGGCCCAGCCGTTTAGGAGAACTTCAGTCACATACACACGCACAGAAGAATTATTTAAATAAAGATTAATTCCTACAATATACGTGCTATTGTTGCAAGACACCATGACTCTCTGCTGAACCGTATGCTTATTTGCTAGCATTTACTTCCACTTACCTGTGCATTAGGGCAGAGCTGTCAAACAAGTGTTTGAATCTCATCGAGCCTACGTTGAGCGAGCCAGGACCATTTCGGAGTAAAGTCCCTCGGAGCCACGATGGAATTTCACCTGCATTAGAACAACGAAATTAGATTACTATAAAATATCTTTAGAACTTTATAGTAGAGATTTCCTGTGGCTGAAGAGAGAGGGTGAGAGAGAGGGACATTATTTCATATTATTGACTAAATATGTTCTTCTCGGAGGCACTTCGACGTAATGACGTTTGACATTTCCATAAATAAGAGGGAAAATGTTAAAATCCCCTTGCGGTACGCGGCTACTAGCAGGAAGGGTTTCGAGCTCACCGCAAAAATGACCTGGTTTAGACATATATATGTAAAATGTACATACTACACATGCTGTCGGATAACCCGTACTTCAGGAGTTGGAACAATAAATGTAGGTAGTGAGAATGACAATATCGCGTAATTCCTGATTTAATTGATCAGAAGACTTAATTGATAATTATTTGTTATACAGGGTTAGTCAGAAAGGGTACATAAAGCTGTAACCCATAGACAAAGTTGCTCATTATGATGAGTGTAGCATACCCCTTTCGGCTTTATATATATATATATATATTTATTGCAATGAATGGCGAGACGAACATGCTATTCGCCTGATGGCTAGCGATACGACCGCTCATGGACAGTAACAAAACCAAACAACACCATGAATTACAAGGCAATGCTTGGCATTCCACTGCGCTCGCTATCCTGAGACATAAGATGTTGAGTCTCAATATGTCCAGTAGTTACTCTGGCTACAATGTCCTACAAACCGGAACACAACAGTGCATTTACACTGGTGTTTGGCGGGAGAAATAGACATTGCGGTTGTACCTACCCGGGCGGCTTCTTACATATGAGAGGCCTACCACTAGTAAATATACCTAAAATATATAATATACCTTTTATGACTAACCCTGTATAGGCATTTATTTATGTAATAGGATTACGAACAGCCGCCTGCCATATCTTAACCCTATGGAGAAAAGAATATAATCTTTATTTAAAAATAATGAAAGTAAATATAAACGCAAGTTCACAACTTATGTATATTACGAGTTTGTAATTGCTATTGCTATTATAAGTGTTTTAAAACAAAAAGTGTAGGTACCTAATTACATCAATTCTGTGAATAAATACAATAACATATGAGAGTCTATGAAGAGTAAATCAATTTCGTTTCTTTCATCCACGAATACGTTGGAATCTGGGATATTCGTATTCATGTGGGTGGCGACCAGCCTTCACAATTCAGCTGGTGGTGGTAACGCTATCCGGGATCTGCCAGTGCACATTCAGTTACGAACAGGCCGCATGTAGTTTCATACTAACTCTATATATAAATGCTCCATTATTATACGATGCATTGTACATTGGGACATATTAACGCCCTGACGCTTCTACGCGTTAACCTATAGTCTTAACAATGCCTTTCTCAACCCGAGGGAAATATCTAATTCCACAAGCGTTTCTTACTCTCTGAAGACATTGTTACTGTCATTAAGCAGCCGGCTGAATGTTAATTATTATAACATTATGATTACTTGAATAGCCTCGTTGAAAATGGACAGGGCTAAAGAAATGTAGGTCATAGTTTCTAGCGCAAAACACGTACATGTGACTCTTCGATATTCATTCATCCATCAATCTGTATTCATCCACTTCGGGACATAGGTCTACGCCAGTGAACGACAATCATAAAGGATTTACCCATGGTCACACATGTTGGCCAGGCGAGTTATGGCGCGCAGTACCGGAGCCCTCTCATTTACGGATGAAATTAATAAGCGATCCCAATCCCTATCTAAGGATTGATCCCAAAAATATATCAATCAGAACCCATTAATTTTGAGCGTGTCGACAATACCTTGAGCCCATTGGTCTATTTTCACGATCGATCTTTAGATAGACATGAAGATCGTTTATTAATCTCGGCCATTAGTTGCACTGCTGCCTACCTAGACCCTATCATTTATTGTTTACAAGCCCTTTATATAAATAAATAGAGTTGTGTCGTGGGTATCAGGAACTAAAACAATTTTCGGTCTCACAAAAACCCAATACAAATTTCTGTGGAAAAACATTTATTTTTCGGTGCGGGGATCGAACCCGCTGCCTCACGTTTCACAGCCCGCGTCTAAGCAATTACGCCACAGAGGTTGTCAAAATATTGAATGGATCCGCTGTCAGAACCGTCACGGACTTGGCATTCTACCTGGTTAATAATTTTTAAGGGCTACTCTGCCTTAACCATTCGCACTACCCCCTTGACTCTAGAGTCTAGAGGAATCACGGGTAAGATGGTAGTGCCTCCGCAATTGAGACCGGCACCGAATTTACCAAATATGTACATCTATATCTTTGAGTTCTAAGTTATGCACCTACTGCAGGATTCTCCATAATTTCAAATTTTCTAGTTTAACCACTCATAATCGTGTAGTAGGTGCCCTCCTACTCCGCCCAGCACAGTTTACGAACTTATAAAGGTACATGGATGGTTTTTTTTAGCTAACCTTTCTATCTCTATCTATATCAGCCCATATACGTCCCACTGCAGGGCACGGGCCTACTCTACAATCGAAGGAATCGATTGAGAGTGGTTAGGCCATATAGTCCACCACGCTGGCCTAGTGCGGGTTGGCGGACTTACATACCGTAGAAACTCTTTAAAATCGCTACGGTATGCAGGTTTCTTCACGATGTTTTCCTTCACCGTTAAAGTGCGTGGTGATTGACTATCAATATACACATAACTCCGAAAAGTCAGAGGTGTGCCCTGGGATTTGAACCCGCGACCGCCGTGAACATGTAGGCAGCCGCGTCTGGTCCGTTACCAACAGGCCACCACGCACTCTTTAGCTAACCTTTAATCATAGTAAACTAATTAATACGTACCTGTTATTTCTCCCTCCTGGGGCTGGATGATTTCGTCTTCGCAAGACCTCAGCCAGACCGACGAATCGCAGTTGGGATAAAGTTTTACCCCACCGTCGCCCATGTTTGCTATAATTATATACGAGTATTTAACTTATTAACACAGTTACTCGTTGCCAATAAATGTGAGTACCTATGTGGACTAATAGCGCTAAATTTCAAATTCGCTTGCTGTTACAATTTTTTCCAACTTGTTTATTCCAAAATAGGCTTATTATTTCAACAAGGCGTTAAAATGACATAACCACCGCTTCTACCCCTATTTTAAAGCCTAAATTGCACTGACGCGACGATTCCCATAGTTTTTATGGTATGTCTGATGTTGTTTTATGCGCTGTTTATGGTAGTCGTTTTTAAATGGTATTTAACACTTATATTCTAATAGATTAAAAAAGAAATAACGTTAATTTGTATATCTATATGTTTATACTTGCATATTCGCATCACAAAACAAAACAATTGCGCGTAATTGAATGCGGTTACACGTCTATATTCTTCGATAAAATACTCATATCGAAGGCTGAATTATTGCAGATCTTATTTCAAATCTAGTATCTTATAGATTTAGAGCCTGTGGCCGCCAGATATTCGTCATTCTTTAAAAGCTGAAAGATTGTCTGCGCATGCTGAGTAAGGCATCACAAATTCAGCTAAGTATTATGAAGTTCCGATTATGGTGGCTTTAGAAGTTATCAGCTTTAATGTGCCTGGCAAGATGAAAGAACTATCAAAACTATCAGGCTGCCAAGGAGACACCTTTTGATAGTTTCCTTAACAGCATATAATAATCAGTTTTTGTACTATAATACTGGCAAAATTACATTTTATTAAAGTTTGAAGATATCGTTCAATATAATATTGATCATTTAGTACAATTAACATTTTAAAAAGATGTCAATTTGGCTTGCTGTCTATTTTTGTTTCGGACCTTTAAATATCTACAAGTCATACGCAAAGTAGCTTTTTACATTAGATCATTCCCTTAATATCCTTGTTCGTACCAGATAGTATGAAAAAATCAATACTATTGTTTATGTAAGAAGTCATGCCATTTCCAGAACTCACCTTACAACTTAATATTCTGTAGGAAATCCCAATATCACGTACAAAATATTTTAATTTTCTATTTGTATTGTTTAACGTCACTGCAAGCACTAGCACTTGAACTTGACTTTATAGAAGCGCAGACCGTCTCGTCGTAGAATAGTGACTAGATTGAAGGGTGTCGGCAGACTGGGGATGTAGTCGCCACCCGGCCACGTCACGTGACCTTAACCGCGTGGGCCCGCCAGCCACCGCAGTACACGCCTCATGCGTATACCGCTGTCAACTACATATATACCTATATACATAATATATTTAAAATTTGGTACTCAAAATCCTTGTCGTAATCTTCGATGGTAATCCACATGAAATTAATGAAACTAAAGTCACCACCTACAACACTTATCGCTGGTCTTTGTCTGGTCTTTGACTCATATTATTTTTATAAATTTGCGGACACGCGAATACCGTCTTGAGGCGTTTTCCGAATGGGACTGCAATTTGAACGATGTCTAAAATTAATATGCTATGTTTTTGTATAACATCCTCAATTCAGTAGAAATCAGAAAAAAGCACGTAGTACTAGAATAATATTCTTCGATCAAATATATATGTACATCATATTTGAAATAATCAATGAAAATAATGATTGAATGCGATCTCCCGAGACTTCATGAAGTCTCTTGACGCAAAAGCTAATGAATATTAATGAACATTACACACTATTTTCAACTACTTTTAATAAGAACCTACAAAAATAACTGTTCATATTGGGTTGGATATAGTAAAAAAAAACATTGAAAATAACAGGATAATTATTATTGTTACAAATATATATTTAGCTTAAGGATAGTAGTGATACTCATAGTTTCTAACTATTTTCCTGGTTTATCTCATACATATAAACATTATATACTACTGGGCCTACTGTACAATCGAGAGTACGATTGAGAGTGGTTAGTGATTATTTGGTTTGTTTAATCAAATTTTTCACATCTCGGTACCAATTCATGTCAGATCAGTCGAAACGTGCCCGTTATGTAGCATCAGTGCGCTGCATTTCTGCGTTCATAGGGTTTCAGACGTAATTACATTACAAAACAACAAATAGTGCATTCATACAATACAACTGCAACGTTTTGTAATGATGTGTTGGGGTAAGTCCGTAATACAAGGATGGAATGTAGGAGTTTACGTTTTTACCCCTACGCACTATATTAACATAAATACGTACTTAAGATTTGGTTTTCCCTCAATAGCATACTCATTAAATATAAATAATATTGGTACTTCTATGTACCGAACTATAAATTATTTTAGTGGTTGTGTTTTCTGTGTAAATTGTTTAACATTATGTACAATATACGTTCAAAAGCGACTATTTTTATAAAATATAAATATGTTTTGTAAAGCACATTGACATGATTCTGTTTCTGTTGTGTTGTGTTTATTTTCGTTTGCGATTTTGGCAACCAATTCATAAAACATTTCTTGAGCTTTTCCACCAATTTATATTATCATCACTGCAAAAATAACTCGGGATAAAATTACGCACGTGTTAGAGTTGTATAACACAAAATAAAATAAAATATAATAACAATACATATTTATTCTTTATTCCAATATAATTTATTATATATCTTTCATAAACACAAATATATTCAAACACTGCTATACTTTAATTGATATTCTTATAATAACATTATAATCATTAATTCACTATATAAACTATTAAAATTAGTAAAACAAATATAATTACTAAAGCAATATAAACCAACAATTATACTTATCTTGTTAATGGTACTCAGAGCCACATTTACACTGACAGGGGGCAGAGTAATGTCCTGCTCCACGACTCGAACAACACTGTGTCACTTCAAGCAATGCTCGTCTATTTATACCAAATCGTGAACAACCCCACTCTGCCCCACTTCTGACTACCCACATCAATTTGTATTTTGTTGTATTTAAATTGATGTTTACACATTCCATAAAATGTACTCAGATAAGTAATTAATGTATATCTTTAAATCATCAACATCTCACACGGCCATTCTGACGGTTACTTCGCTCTCGAAGTAATGCTTTTCACTGTTTCCATTAATTTATTCTTCGGCAGAATCTTCATTTAGATTTGTAGATCAATCAATACTTTATTTCATTGGTCACTTTTTCGTGGTGTTGATCTCCCATCGGACCAACATGCTCAACATCTCACACGGCTCTCATAAAACCAATACCCTTAAGATCGCACAATCTCCCCTGCACCTGTCGTGATTAGGCCTACTATGTGCTGGTCATAGTATCTAACCCTTTCACCAGGCCAGTATACCCAGCATCTCATAATCCATTTCTTCATTATTCACCATTTGTCATGACATTTCTCAGGTTGGGCTGTCGTGTTCAGTCCCACCACGTGCTGCCTCGTGGTGTCCAGACATCACACCAGGCCACCTTTGCAGCAAGCATCTCATAATCCATTTCTTTATCATTGATCATTTCTCTTGGCCATTTCTCAGGTTGGGCTGTCGTGTTCAGTCCCACCACGTGCTGCCTCGTGGTGTCCAGACATCACACCAGGCCACCTTTGCAGCAAATTCATACACATACACACACACACACATCAGTGAGCTCACCGCATCCATTCCTATCTCTAAACTAAACTAAACTTCATACCTTGTTCTGTTGTGCTGTTTTCATCTTTTCATTCACCAAACCATCTTTCAAGTCTTTTTTTGTTTCTTTAGCTATTATCACATTTTGTAATAGTTTTTTGTCCTTTTAGTCGGTAATTGTCATTCTCCAAAAATTCTATTTTTTCATAGGGTCAATTGTAATTGATATAACGAGTTCGGCCATTCTGCCTCTTTGGTACATGTGGTCGTCATCATATTAACGTATCGTTCCACTAGGCCGTTGCTATGCAGTGAATCCGCTTATTATTATTTATTTATATATATTTTTTTTTACTTATTTTTCACGATCGAGTCTTTGTTTCAATTATCTGGAACAAATATAAAATATGTAAGGCATTCGCAAGCTAAGTGGATAGAGATCCCTTGTTTATCGCATCATTTTTTTTTTTTTCATTTCATCATTATTATTATTTTTTTTTTCATCTCATTTCCACATCTCCTGCTTCTGGAGATTTTTAGTTAATACCACGGTGGTTCCAACCAACTGCCTTCCTGGAATACTGTAGCGACAGTCGCTTCACTATTCCAACCGATTTTATTTTTAAGGAAGTCTTCTCGAAATCAATTTTGGCTAGACTGAACTCCAGTAGTGCAATGTCGTTATTTCTTGACCGAGAACTGCTGACAGGGTCTTTAATTTTTGTGTGTAATTCCTCCGGAACGGTGTCGGCCATCATCTAAAACAAAATAATATTTAGTATTATAAATAATGGATACGGATGTCTTCCAAGACATCCAAGTTCGGACTTCCAGGGCACACAGTCACCGCTGTTAGCTCTTGGTTACAATGAACTGCCTAGGCAGGCAGACGAGTTGGTGCCTCACTTAATGGTTAACAGTCACCACGGCTCATAGGCGTTTTCAAAGTCAAGGATATAGCTAAACTGATGCCATGTATATTGAATACAGGTTCAGGAACTCCGATTGCGTAGTTGAACAAAGAGCTTCTTTGATACTTGACAGGCTCTCCTTCCAACAAGGATGTATTATCACTGAATGACAGGAGCTAATTACGATTCACTGGTACGACATATGTTCTTCTGAAGGTTTTAGGAAACAGACGTATTCTATACCAGGTCTTCCACTCAGAAGTAATCCTGTAGATATGCCCATTAGCTACAGGAATTTCATCATTGGAAACAGGTCTACATTAAAACTTCACACTGGGATCATTGATGATAGATGAACTACAGTTCTATGCGAACTAATTTCTGCTACCCTTATCAGGTATTCGTTCCATACTATCAGCAGATGTCTGACGATATATTTACTGGTATTTGTCATCTGCATGGGGCCGTCTTGCCTTGCATCAGCCACCAATTTCCGAGTCGTATTACTGTGTAAGTGTGTCAGCTGCCACTTGGCATAGACCGAGAAGATACCTTGAGCCTCTTTGATGCTGCTATATGACCTTGGTTTGATAATGTTTGGGCTTCATCAGTGACCAGTAATTGGTACCGTATATCTTGGCGGTTGCCTCTTGATACAGATCGTGAAGATACTTTGGGTCCACTGAAGAAGTCCATAGTTAAACGACGATTCAGTGTCAACATCATGACCTGCAGCATACTACAACAATCAAGATCCGTTGAGGTAATCTGGACGAGAAGAGTTAGTCCGTGAAATGCCACCCAATTAACCTGGGTGCAGGATGCAACTGGATGCAGTGGTTCTCTTGTCTTCTAAAAACTTGGACCCGCCCAACAAAAGAATTAGTCTTCAGTAGATAGACCGTTAAATGCTTTGGCCTGGGCACAACATGACCTTTCGACACGGTATTTGGCTTGTCCACTTTAATCAATTCGCTTTGGTCAATTCTAGTAGTCGGTCCTTGCGGCATTCCTGATCGCTGATCATCGAATCAGTATTTGCTAACGAATTGTAGGTCTGTCAGCTCTCTTTGCTATCTTGGAATATAAGCGCCACTGTTTCATAGAAATCTCCTTGCGCAGAAATACCAGAAGCGACTCTTTCTGGTTCAGGCCACTTTCAGCCTTCCATAAATGTCATCAATCCTCCTTGATAGCTCCTTGATTCCAATACAAGGTAAGTACTTTTTTTTTTTTTTCGTGTAGGTATTCGTACTTCGTATTGTACTGTACCCGTTGCCAGAACCGGGAGGTATCCTTCAGAGCGGCAGTAAATAGCTTCAAAGGTACAGCTTCTTGTTTCACATTTTTTTCAGAACAAATAGATGAAACCAAATACTCGTGGTGAGACTTTGTAATTGGCTCATCACTACAGTCACTTTCCAATGGATCAGCACTGTTTTAGCCACAATGGTGATACTGCTCCAGCCGATATCCACCGCAATTTCATCGATTTTGTTGCACCAGTTCTTTGCCCCATTATAACTTTTCAGGGTCAAAAGCTGGAAGAAAAAAAGTCTCTTCCACGTTGCATTGTGAATATCCCGGATGGCCATTTAAAAAAAAAAAAAATATTGGCACCAGGATCAGTTTTAATCCACGCTCACTGCTCCTGCAACAATATAATTTCAAATTAAACATGTTAATTCCGATCCCACTTCTGATGTTAGAGTTGTATAACACAAAATAAAATAAAATATAATAACAATACATATTTATTCTTTATTCCAATATAATTTATTATATATCTTTCATAAACACAAATATATTCAAACACTGCTATACTTTAATTGATATTCTTATAATAACATTATAATCATTAATTCACTATATAAACTATTAAAATTAGTAAAACAAATATAATTACTAAAGCAATATAAACCAACAATTATACTTATCTTGTTAATGGTACTCAGAGCCACATTTACACTGACAGGGGGCAGAGTAATGTCCTGCTCCACGACTCGAACAACACTGTGTCACTTCAAGCAATGCTCGTCTATTTATACCAAATCGTGAACAACCCCACTCTGCCCCACTTCTGACTACCCACATCAATTTGTATTTTGTTGTATTTAAATTGATGTTTACACATTCCATAAAATGTACTCAGATAAGTAATTAATGTATATCTTTAAATCATCAACATCTCACACACGCAGTAACAATGTTAATCGGAAAAGCTGCAGAGCACCATTACGTAAATATAAAGTAATTAAAAGCCTCCCATACTGTTTACTCATGTGCGTAAATCCGACCATGGATAGAGCTACTGAACGATCCTGACATTGTACGCTACCGTTTGGCCGGGGATTATCTCTAAAGTATAAGTCATTAGAGCTAGCGAGTTAGAAAGCGCCCAATTGTAAGTATTGTTCGATTTCCAGAATATTTCAATTCTAGTGTCGTGGTCGGACGTATACTAATTCAAAAAGCTAACATTCTGCATAAATAGATAGGTAAAACCGTCCTCCAACCCGCAAGTGGCCAGCGTGGTGGACTATATAGCCTAAGCCCTGTCAACGCTACTCTCGAATGTAGAGGACATATGTAGATAAAACATAACTGAGTAAGAACAGAGAGTTCCAATATACTATCCAGCCACTGTATCACTGCAACACCTTCCAACTACATCCACAATATGTCATCATTCCGACAAACAATAAGCATGTTGCAGTGTTGGAAAATTCACGGCTGTTGATCCAAAAACTTATCTATACCCTTAACTTATCTGGGTAGTTTAGCAGTATATGTCCTGGAGGACAACGCTGAGTCGGACATCCAACCTCAAGGTGGACTGGTAACTAATAAAAGTTGCAGGCAAATCGCTGGAAGAAAGCCGTTTTGAACCGCTCGCTGGGATACCCTTGTGGCAGACCGATGTTCAGCAGCAAACTGCAAATGGCGCACTGTGGCTGAAGATGATAATTATGACTCTCACTACAAAAAGATATACTACTACACGCATATAACTAAGGAGAAGCCAACTATCTCACCAAAGGGTCATAAAACTAGGTATTTTCCTCTTCTTGTTTGTAATGTGAAACTTTGTGTACTTTGTCTTCTTGTTTGATGGGCTGCCAACATATACATGATGCAGCGATGTGGATGTTCATAGGCGGCAGTGATCATTTACCATCAGGTGATGATCTGTTTGCTCGTTTCCCGGACCTATGCAATAAAAAATCAGTTTGAGATTATAAGCAGTATAAAATAATATTCTTAATTTATCATTTCACTATTGTCCATAAGTTTTTGGCTTGGGACGCGGCTCAATGTCACGTGGAGGTTGTTCGCTCCGAGGGTGGGGGCGCGCGCCCGCCGACCTTTCCATCCAAGGTCTCGAGCCAAGTTCAATAGCAGCTCGAGTTCGCCTCATCTTCTGGGAAATTACACGCTACCCACATTGATTATTTTTAGAAGTGTTTTTCTTTGTCATTGCGTAATAAACCGATAAAAGTATATATTGTCGATAAAAAAATATTAGTTGTTTATATACAGGAAATTAGGGGTGGTTTACTCACGAATTCGCCAATTCAAGTTCCATGAAAATAAACCTCGCCCAAGTTTCACATCGACCTGTTACAAACGCACTGCAACCAGCGATTTTCTGTAACCTCTATTATTATTTTTACTAATTACAATGAATTACTATAGAATGTTCTCCCCCACTCTAAGACACGTGACGAACTCATATTACGGTACAATTAAACTGTTTTTCATTCAGCTTTTGTTCACTCATTCGTTAACCTGACTTGCCCGCCTTTTCCTCACAGTACAACTGCCAACCGCATCCATAGCTATGGTAACACAAAGACGACTTCCAGTCTTGCATTTTTTAATTTTGGTATATTTTTTAGGAGACTGTCCCGCCCTCACACCCGCCACTGCAACTCCTGTAAGCCAGGATCACCAGTGGCACGCATTTTAATGACACTGAGCATTGAAGCTCAGCGAGTCTCCGGGAATGTCTAACTTGTCTTTAACCCGCAACGAAATCAATCTAAAAGTTAAATTAATAGGAGGAGTTGGAAATAAATTATTGTCCACTTCCCTCCCTAATAAAGCGGGTGACAAAACAATGAACTAAAGAGGTAAATAACCTCGCATAAAGACATTTACAGCCAGATAAGCCAGCTGTAAAGCACCACGGATTAGTCATTATTACATTTAAATGGGACCTATTATGTAAGCTGTTATACTTGATTCCAATAATAGGTATGGCAAAATCGCCGGAAAGCACGGAAATTCTTCCTAGTCTCCACAAGGTCCGTGTAGTATACAACTCCAGATGTTATTTGCATACTATCTAGCATGGTTTTACGCTCATTCTGCCAAAGACTACACTCCCAAAGTATATGATGCGCGGACTGCTCATATTCGCAATAAGGTGTTGAACATGAGCACGCAGGCGAATCAACGAGCTTAAATGAGTACAGTTTAGACTTAAAGTTACCATGGCCCATAAGAAACTGTGATACGTAATAATCGATATCTAGCCAAGTCTTAGTCAAACGATCACGCACGCATGGAATTTTGGTATATTGGTAATTATATAATTAATTAATTATTAAAGCAGAAAACCATTGAAGCGTTCATTTTGCTACCATTTCGCGGGTAAGCAATGACTTTTTCGTAGCACCACCACGGACAAAATTTTGGGTTGATTTTGAAAACGCGAATGATGACAACGCGGTACCTAGCCATTATTTAATCTAAGAATATATTTATTGCTTTTGGGGAGCGGCCGGTCGAGTCGATCGATCGAAGGCCAAAGCGCTTACAATACTATAAAGTGAAAATGAAATGAAAATGAAAATGAAAATAATTTATTGAATCCATTAAAATGTTCAACATTGTTTAGATTCAGTCATTTTTTGAACTACCACCCGGTTCGGAAAGCGGTTTTCACTACAGAAGAACGGGCAAGAAACTCTTGTGTTGCTCTTTTCAAAACCAGTTTACAATGTAGTGATTATTTTAAAATTACAAGTTGGTTTAAATCAGAGCAGTTCATTAATAACTTGTTATGATTTGCAAGTAGGATATACGTATATGTTTTTTCCTGGCCATAAGCACAATCAATTTAATTAAAATGTGCTATTGATTTTATCAAGTACCTTTTAGCTATGTTTTAGCTGAAAAAAATATTCTTCATGGTATGAAAATTCAACAGGAATTGGTTGTACTGGTAACTATAAAACTTATTTATTTTATTGTATGCAAATGTAAATGCATTACTTTCAGTTGCCCCTGCAGTCTGCATGCATTGACATTTAGGAAAAATTAATCTCTAACTACTAACTATATCTATATCATCCCATATACGTCCCACTGCAGGGCACGGGCCTACTCTTAAATGGAGAGAATTGATTGAGAGTGGTTAGGCCATATAGCCCACCACGCTGGCCTAGTGCGGGTTGGCGAACTTACATACCGCAGAAATTCTTTAAAATCGCTACGGTATGCACGTTTCCTCACGATGTTTTCCTTCACCGTAACAACTAGCTTTAAGTAATTAGGAATAAATTTTACTCTTAATGCTTGTAGCAACTAAAAGGAACGTATGTAACTTCAATAGATGTAACTATGTTGCAACAATTTGTTTAAAATTAAATATTTCTTTTCAAAGCTTTCAAGAGCTCTCTTTTTAAAACATCTTAAGGAACTGCCAAAAATATCGACGGACTGGCCTAGAGAGTTGCATGTTCTTGGGAACCTCGGTAATGCGGAGTTGAATCCAGGTTTAGTTCCTACCCCCGTGGACACAACAGGCCCATAGGCCCCTGCACGCACGCAAGGGACGCACAGTGTCACTGACTCCAGCAACGGTGGGCAGTCAGCATAGTTTCTGAAAATGTTGTACAAAAATTTCATGTCAGGAAGTTTTCTCGTGTCATTAATGCTTATCGTTTTGAAGGCAAGATGTCTCGTAAATCTTTTGGATGCGTTTCATTCGTAACTGATATTTATTATCTATAAAACTCATTATCTAATTTTAGCTGTATTGTATTTAGTCGCGAATTAGAGTCAACTGTTAAAATAACACGAGGGTAAAAACGTGCAAGGAAATAAATAAATCACGTTTTAAGTCACCAGATTACTCACGTTTGCAAAAACAATTGAAAGTGTCGCAAATGTTGCCAAAGTTTAAGACGGCTTTACTTTTTGTCGTCAATTGTACCTCGTAGACATAAAGACATGGAAGCGCCAAATCTAAAATGTTGTTTACATTTTAGATGAGTAGTTTTTAGTACTTTAGTCAAGTAGAGGTGGAGGAATTATTTCTGTAGTAAAATTAAATTTTGTCAGCAAAGCTGTTATAATATTACTGTACAATAATGGTGACATATTGGGAGATACCGCCAATACCGCTTCTAAAGTCCACCTACTGCATTCACATAATTCTAGCACGTAAATTATAATTCATTCAAAGCCAATACTCTTGCCACCACTAAGTACAAACATTACTATAGAATTAAAATAAATTAATATATAGATTCACTTCTAGTTTTCAATAAATATCTAGGTAGAAGCCAGAGAAATGGCATGGCCATGTGAAAAATACAAAATAAACCGCGCCGTTGCGTGCTGCGAGTCAATAGCAAGGATTTTCATTTAACGTGAGTAATGCACGTGGATCTGCAGCTGCCAGGAAGTAAAGCATTCAATAATATTATGAAGATTAATTCTACCGATCGAATAATATTGTAGGTTTAAAGTAACGGTGATTAAGTGTTCTTTCAATCAAACTCTCAATCTTTCCTGGATTTATCTTGTTAAGCACATGTGATTTCATTACTCTTAGAAAAAATAAGCTAATAATCATATACATATATCATGAAAACAACACCTTGTCACTTTGTAATGACGCTAAAATAAAATAACTAAAACTTTCCATGACATTGTTTATAAAAATCACAAATCTAGTGCTTAAACTAGTATTTCTGCGAGAACCAGCAATTAACTCAGTTTTTTGTGCATTTGTCTCATAACCTAGTGACAGATAAACGTTTTAATGAATACATTTTTACTCGCTACAGAATTTATAAACACTGATCTTTTGTTTTTATATTATGGCTAGAGATTGTACCCAATTACAACGCGCATGATTACAAATTCCTGCAATATCAGGTCGTATGAACAAAAAATAAATTATTTAAAGGATTATGCTCTCATAACAACAGTCATTAATTAAAGGTTGAGCATTTATTTGAGATTGATTAATATTTAATATCTTATGTGATCCAGCGAGGTGGACTATATGGCGTAACCCCTCTCAATCGTACTTTCGATGGTAGAGGAGACCCGTACCCTGCAGCGGGACGCACATGAGCTGATACAGATAAAGACAGAGATACACATGTGATGCAATATTTTGCCGCAACGGGTGTGAGGAACACTATGTTAAAAATAGGGATTATTGTTAACATTAACTTTCTTATACTGGACTTTAGTATAGTTTTTAAATAAATCAAAATAATGTTGTGGGTTGCATAGTGTTTGTATCTATCAAATAGATATAGTACATTTTCATGTACACCAGTACTAGTGCGGGTAGATGACAGTAATGACACTCTGGTATAAAATATTGAGCAAGTCGGACATACGCCCACACTTGAGGTCGGTGTAATGGTATGCCAGTGTTATTCTGACATCAGTATTAGCTCCCTTTGTCGTGATAGTGACGCTTCAAATAGTTCTAACAATGGCATATTTCTAAAGAAATGAATAATTACGAATAAATACAGTTTTTGCATTGAAATAAAACTATTTTATACGGATTTTATCGCGATTTGGTTTAATTTTTACATTTTTTAACTTCCCGACGTTTCGATTACTTTACAGCTTTCGTGGTCACGGGGCGGACTGGGGTATTAGTCATCCGCTCAGTGACTGTTACAATTTAACTACCCTTAATTTACAATTATTAAATTAAAAAGTTAATTTAAAAAGTTAACTAGTATTTGCGATCCGATCTACGCAGAAGGAGCTCACTGTGTCTTGAGGTCTGGCAGCTGGTCTTTTGGGATCCGATTTAATTAAATGTAGAATTGGATCCCATGATGGTGCAAGCTTCAAGCCATCTTCTCTATTGAAGTTTGGATGTTTTTTAATTTCAATAGCCTCGCGAAACATCCTGGGCAGGAAACGGTGTTCTTTGGCGAGGATTTGGGGCTTGTCAAAGCGAAGGTAATGCTTGGAGCCTTCCTCTATGTGTTCAGCAACTGCAGACTTCGTTGAGCGTCGGTGTTTGACGTCAGCTTTCAATCAAGCCCCAAATCCTCGCCAAAGAACACCGTTTCCTGCCCAGGATGTTTCGCGAGGCTATTGAAATTAAAAAACATCCAAACTTCAATAGAGAAGATGGCTTGAAGCTTGCACCATCATGGGATCCAATTCTACATTTAATTAAATCGGATCCCAAAAGACCAGCTGCCAGACCTCAAGACACAGTGAGCTCCTTCTGCGTAGATCGGATCGCAAATACTAGTTAACTTTTTAAATTAACTTTTTAATTTAATAATTGTAAATTAAGGGTAGTTAAATTGTAACAGTCACTGAGCGGATGACTAATACCCCAGTCCGCCCCGTGACCACGAAAGCTGTAAAGTAATCGAAACGTCGGGAAGTTAAAAAATGTAAAAATTAAACCAAATCGCGATAAAATCCGTATAAAATAGTTTTATTTCAATGTGTAACATTCGCGTAAATCTAAGAAACCATTATACAGTTTTTGCTGCCTAGCTATTACAATAACTCCATTAAGACGGGATATTCAAGGTAAATAAAACAATTATGTGTAACTCCGAAACGTTTACTCGATAGCATCAGACATAATTAGCTAGTTTCCTTCTGTACGCTGCAAGACTTGCACTCTTCACATGGCGGCGGAACGTAACACGGGCCCACTTTGCACGGGTGGAGGTAGTACTCGTCGCCCACGGCGTAGCACCGACCCAGGTTCAGCATATCTTCTAAATCACATCTGGACAAATGACAATTAGAATTACTAGTAGAGTCACATTGTAGTTACCGCCCATTGTGGTAGTTATAGTGTTGTTACCACTGACTGGAGTAAGATAAGGCTCGATCGAGATAGTCTAATAAAACACCAACGTCCAAGCGACCGACATGCTGTCGTGTTTCGTTCAATGTATTAAATGTTTCATTTTCGCGACTATAAACTTCATGAATTCTGCTTCTACTTAATCGTATATGGTATACGATTAAGTAGTAAGTCATCGGCACTATTTTTATAATTTAATTTCCAGTGCACAAAATTGCAACAATCAAGTACCTATAATATCCAATTAACAGGCTGCCTCCAACAGGTCACTGAGGAAACCATTGGGGGAGGCCTATATTCAGCAGTGGACTTCCTTTGGCTGATGGATGGATCCAATTAACAGTATTATGTGAAACAAAAATAGTTGTTCTCAATCTTGCAGACCAGTCAGAATAGTAGGTACCGTCACTCGGTAGCTACTATTCGTTTAGTAAATAGATACACCCAAACAAACCTCAGCCTACAGGCTAAGTGGGTTATGGATAATAACATGGGTTGTGGGCAGAATCGATAACTAGCAGATTGAATTGTCTGTTGTTCTTACTTGGAATCCTGCAACAATCTTCTTTCGGATTCATTGAGATTGGGTATGGCGTATTCGACGATGCCACCCCTGCCGATCGTGACGGGCGTCGCGCAAACCTTCATATTATAGCATTTTTTAGGGTCCCCTTGCTCTACCAGTGCGCTGTCGATGAACGTCGGGCTTTCAAACAGACCTGGGATTCAATAAATACAAACCAACAATAACGAACATTTCATAAATAAGTTATAATTTTCATGCTGGTTAAATCACAAATGCATGAAATCCGCTAAACCAACTAGGCCATCCTACACGACCTAACCGTCTTAATAGTAGGGCAAGGCGGTGCTCAGTGAAAACTTTCCTGCCCTCACTGCCACCAATGCCACTTTTATAAGCCAGGAGCAATAACACATTTGACAACACTGATCGTCGTTCGCAGTAGAGCCCTTTGGTAGAGCCGTCTATGTGTGAATACTAAATAGCTTATGATGATGATGACTGAATGGATGATGATGGTTTTGGTCAATGAGATTAAATGTATAATTTATTATAATCTGTCAGACGCACCTTTCATAATATTGATGACTAAGCGAGCTGTAGCGAACCCGATGGAGAGATGCCCTTGTTCGTTATTGCTCTTTACTCGGCAGATGATGTCGTCAGCCTCGCGAACCAGCCGCGTCAGGCAGTCCACTTGCGACTGTCCACATTATAATTATCAATTAAATATTTTATCAACTCATTGACTGATTTTTGTTCGTAGATTTTCGTGTCTAGCGGATACGTTAACAATAATTCAAAGATGAATAGGTTTAAGGCTATTCCTTTGAACGCTTAAATATGAGAAGATCATCATAGAGAAGAGATATAGAACATTAAGAAAATAAGAAGTATTTTTTCCCAGTGGATACGGTCTGAAAATGCCTGTTAATTTAGAAAAGAACATAGACAATAGCCATGTTTAGCACAATAAATATTTTACTACCTTTCTAAAATGCTAGCATTATTTGTAAAACCTCGACAGCCGATATGCTACCAAAAGCACTGTATATTATACCATCAAAAGCAGTCTCATTACTTCATCGTCCCACAAAACAAATGATTTACATCATCATAATGCTTCCATTCTGGGTATTGCCTTTGGAGTTGGCGTGTTTAAGTGTATTACTGCATGACAACCAGGATCAAGAATGGCAGGGAAAAGATTAGACCGAAACACCGAGAGCCGAAGCTTGGCGAATGTAAGCGTATCAGTGGTGTGAGGTGTCGCGTTACCAACACCGGGCCCCGATGATTGGCGAGTGTAAGTGTGTCAGTCTTCGATCAAAGGTGTCAGTGGTCTGGTGTCGGGTTACCTGCGGTATGTTGCCGGCTTTGGCGGCGGAGAACACGGGCACGCGCGTGCATCGGCTCGTGCCGCCGACCACGGGCGTGTTGCTCGCCTGCGGGTCCGACCCGGTGATCGAGCAGAACAGCTGATTCGCACGCATCGCGTTGATCGCGTTCACACCCAGCACGCGACGTTTGTCGTACTTTTGAGCCAATTTCAATGTCTAAGTGGATTTTTTTGACTGTATTATCTTGCTTTCTTTTGTTTTTTTTTTATAATGAGGGTTAACGCTATGTACCTATTTGAAACTTAGAACCGTCATACACGCTGTAGTCTAAGTCAACCGTTTTATTTCTAGTTATCCAATCCTTCTCTAATGATAACTTCCGTTAATATTACGTCAATATTTAATGGATTTAAAACCCAACAAAAGTGAACACAAAATTGCTGACATGTTTTCCGCTTCTTCGTTTGGCACTATGTAACTCGGTTGTTAAAATTGAATTAAGCATGTAAGTGATTATGTAAGAATAAAGCAAATCTAACATGCATGCAAAGAGCGAAGTTGCAGTCAACCGGCGGGGTCTGAACGGCGATGACCGCCTGCGGGCAGAACTGCGCGCACGCCAGCGTCACGGTGCGCACCAGCGGCATGTTCTGAAAGAACAGCTCGCGGTCCTGCACGTCGCAGCACGGCGGCAGCACGTAGCACCCGCCGCAGATCAACACCACGTCCGCGTCCTGCCAATATCAGCTCTAGTTACCGTCATTTAAGCATTATTTTTATTTAATCGTTCGGTGAAGGAAAATGTGACTAAGCCTGCATACTATAGAGATTTACAAGAATTTCTATAATATGAAAAGTCCGCCAACCAACACTAATACAATAGCCAGCGCCAAGCGTGGCGTTTAGCCTTTTGTAATATTTAAAAACTGTTTCAAAGAATCGGTCTTGATGCCACCTGGCATAACCAAATAGCTTAATCATGAACTAAAAAAGCAGGTCTATTACGCAAGAAATGTGTTTGGAAATATTGTACTGAGGCCTATGTATCCTATGATTAGCAACGAACTGATCCTTTCCGTGTCTGATGATCGTGAAACAAGCATACATGCAAGGCATCTTTGAGGAACACGCGACCCTGGTAGGCCTCGACTGCGGTGGCGGTGTCTATGTGAGCGAGGTCGTTGGCCACGCCCAGCACGTAGCGCTCCGGGATGTCGTCGTACATGGCCAGGGTCTTGATCACCTTCTGCTGCTTCAGGAACAGACACGCGATGCGTCCCACGTCGCTCCCAGCGCCTACTACTGTTACCTACAATAAGAGACGTGTCCAAAGTATGCAAAACACAGACAGAATAATATAGAGCGTCAAATAATTCTAAATGATTTCTGTAAACTGTAGTTGCTGATTCTTCTTATATTTTGTACAATACGAAGGTTAGTATTAATTCCATAGACATAAAAATTATGAAACTCGAATTTTAATGAAAACAGCATACCATACATCATCAATGAAAAAATTATAAAACTTTTAAAAGCATATTTCATAGTTTAGCTTATGGTTCAGGCAGACGATTATTAGATATATTTTGATACATTTAAACTGTGCTATTGCATGCTATTTTATATAACTTTCATATAAATTATTTAAAAAATATTGCATACAGCCGACCTAACTACTAAATAGGTACTTACTTTCCGAGGGGGGAATCGTGGTACGGGACAGAACTTCTCACATTCCTTCTCGATTTTCGCCAGTGCCTCTGAAATCACGTAGTTCTGGTACCTCGCCTTCTGTTCCACCACCGTCGACCCTAAGGTCACTAACCTCTGGCAAACCCCCCGAAGCATTTTGAACATTTGTCGTCTTTATTGTACCCTATTAGTTAGTTTGTTACTTTTATTAATATTTTTATTGTGGTATGGATTGTATATTTTAGTACATATTTATTTTTACATGTTGAAATAATTTTTTTTTTACATCAACTATGGGTGGTGTGACATTTTCGAAATGAAAGCACGTCAGCTGCCTCAGATGTTAGAAAAGAATAGAAACTACAGCTGATTTGTAATCAAAAAGTTTTCAGTGATGTTAAAGGTTTACAGTAAACAGGAAAAAAAAGTACAGAATGTAGCTACTACGTACTACGTCCAACTATTCATAGAGGTATGAGCGTGTTCGAATCGCCAAATAATTATTGGAAAATATATATTCATCCCCTCATCTTCGTCCCATGTAGTCCCGTTCTTCCCCTCGACGCCCCAAGCACACAATATTGAGACGATCGTGAAAACTATCGTGAACAGTGCAACTTTATTACTTCAAACGTGAAGTAAAAGTAAAGGTTTTACTATAAGTATGTATACTGTAATATTGGTTAGTATAAATTATGGTTTCAATCTCACTAGCTCAGAGCTCTTACTGAAACTTTGTGAGGAAATTCAAAGTAGTGCGATCTTTACCAGCAGCGAGTATTCATGAGCGGTTGTGATCACTCTCCATCAGCAGAACCACTTCTTCATACGCCGCGTTGTGCTAAGATGCCGCGTAAGTTCCCCTATTCTATACTATACTGTATCAGCCCATAAACATACGTCCCACTGCAGGACACGAGCCTCCTCTACAGTCGAGAGTAGGATTGAGAAGGTGTTAGGCCATATAGTCCACCACGCTGGCCTAGTGCGATTTGGGGACTTGATATACTATAGAAATTCTTGCAAATCGCTATGGCATGCAGCGATTTGCATTTGAGCATTAGAATGCTATGATTTAAAAAAAATGCCAAATTCAATATTTTAAAAACTTTGTTGACCGAGTTAATTCAGGAAAGGTAAAAAAAAAACAAAATGTAGAACAGACATCAAATTTAATAGATATAAGTTTCACCTATATATTATGTTTAACATTCATTTGATTATTATTATATTGTCTACCATTATACAGGCATACTTGTTTATGTATAGATACAACATGGAGGAATTAAAAATGACTAGAACTATTAGAGAGTGAAAGCCGCCCAGACATCTTAAAGCGGTCGCTCCATTGACGGTCTTTACGCTGGCCAACACGCTTAGGATCAACAACCTAATAATCATCACGTTTTAAACAAATCCTTCTCGAATTATGTATATAATAGTTATGTTGCGCAAATCCATTGTGCATGTGGAATAGGATCAGGTAAAAATCTACTACAAAACCGATATATTTATTTATAAATTATATTGTAAGATTAAAAAACGCAGGAAATACTAAAATATATCAGTGGCTGCCTGAAGGCTCCTACACTATGAAACGACTTTGTACTATTTAATAGCAGCTTCGACACCGTCAATGGTTCCCCGCATGACATGTAAATAACATATATAAACAAACACAAAAATAAGTACATGGCTGATGAAACGAAACATATTTTTCGTAACAATTGTTTTGGTTTTCTAGACAAAATCTTTCAACCATTACACGCCTCTATATCACGTTGGCAATGCTTCGTATAAAGATTAAAATATTAAGAACAAATCCAGATCATTGTTTTTGCTTAGACATTTCGTTCATCCATGTATCACAATCCAGAATGCCAAAACATTTGTTTATAATATTTTAAGAATTTAGTTCTCCAACTATTGTTTAAAAAACGGTACGACCATAAACAACCCTTCAACTAAAATCTAAAATAAATAATCTATCCATGAATGCACGAAGGACGCAAGGTCTGCTCACATCGATACCTTAAAAATACATATACAATTTCAGTGGCACACAAAAATTACTCTATTACACTTAAAATTAACAGATCTTGCTAAGATTCAATAAGTGCTACTAAAATCTATAAACACTTTATAAAAGAAAAATCAATAACAACAAAAGGCCCAAGACGTTGATCTTTCCAAACTTATAAAAAAATATATTACTATTTTAAATAAACTGACAGTTTTATGACAAGAAATATGTATCTTAAAAAGGCCAACGTCTTTTACAAAAGCTCTTCTAAAATAATTTCTTTTTAAAAAATGTTTTTATAATGTCTACGTGAAACAAACAAATGGCCGTGGTAAATATACAACTCTCTGTAAAACAATTAAAACAAATAAAGAACATTCAAATATATATTTCTCTATACCAAATTAAAATTTCAGTGTTATCTACCAAACTTTTAAAACAACTCAATAGAATGCCATCCTTGATATGACAAATTCCAATAGCATTAAACATCGAAAATAATGTTTACGTACCGAAGCGATTTACTTAAAAAATATAAACTCGTGGAAAATAAATATTTTATTTGCTTTGCAAATAATTAAAGATTAGTAAAGCAATTCCCGGCATGGCTCGACGGCTCTCATGGTGAAGTTACGCTAGGGTCCCTAACATTCACGTCCACTGCAGCTCCGAATAGTTACAGCTACCCTAGTTCACAACCCGTAATATACGGCTCCTTATGGCTGCCATACATGCTACTGTCCATCGGAAAGGTCCACCTGTGCAGATATGCCTGCCCAGGTATACCGAAATGTGTGTGGGAATAGACCTGTGCAGTTTTTTGAGCCTGTGCAGGCGACCGGCGCAGAATCGAAAATCAATTCTTTCGATTGACACCGTACGGCGTACCTGTGCGTGTGTGCCTGTACTCCGATCGCCTGCTCAGGTCGCGTCAGTTGTTTTCTAGCATGACCGATCAACGTCCCTTAAAACATTTACGATCCTTTATAATCTATGCTTATACCATTACATGACATTAGCAACCTCCATACATACCCCGCAAAAAAATACATCGATTGTATTATTTTGCTATTTTTTTATGCATCACACTAATGTGTTTTTACATATTTTATCTTTAAAATTAAAGCAAGGCCTAGCAATGCCAGTGCGTTATCGTCCTCATTCGATGCCATCGCAAAAAGAACTGAAGACCGCTCCGGTACACCGTAACATTCCCATACACGGTACCAATATTCGGTCTACCTGCGCAGGCATACCTGCACAGATGACCTCTCCGGTAGACCGTAGTGTGTATGGCTTACATAACTCATACGACATAACACTATTCTTAGTGACATTATATCTAACATTATTATTCTCAGGCAAAAGATATCCATTGTAATGCAAGCCATACACACTACGGTCTACCGGAGAGGTCATCTGTGCAGGTATGCCTGCGCAGGTAGACCGAACATTGGTACCGTGTATGGGAATGTTACGGTGTACCGGAGCGGTCTTCAGTTCTTTTTGCGATGGCATCGAATGAGGACCTTGCCACAGGCGTAAGTATTTCTAAGTTTACATCGATTTTATTATTTTGCCAATTTATTTGTAACCCATTAGTGTGATGCATAAAAAAATAGCAAAAATAATACAATCGATGTAATTTTTTGCGGGGTATGTATGGGGGTTGCTAATGTCATGTAATGGTATAAGCATAGATTATAAAGGATCGTAAATGTTTTAAGGGACGTTGATCGGTCATGCTAGAAAACAACTGACGCGACCTGCGCAGGCGACCGGAGTACAAGCACACACGCACAGGTACGCCGTACGGTGTCAATCGAAAGAATTGATTTTCGATTCTGCGCCGGTCGCCTGCACAGGCTCAAAAAACTGCACAGGTCTATTCCCACACACATTACGGTATACCTGGGCAGGCATATCTGCACAGGTGGACCTTTCCGATGGACCGTAGCATGTATGGCAGCCATAAAACAAAGGCCCCAAATATTTTTACAGAGACTTATTGGAGATGGTATGCATCCAACGCTTTTTCGACGCCTTTACGAGATTTCTATTTACCTAGTGATAAGTTTTAAATGGGTATAGGCAGTGAGGATTTAAAACTTATTGCAATTTTTAATTTTGCCTTCTATTGTGTATTTTAATATAAGAAAAACCATAAAAGAAAATAATGACTTATATTAAAATAACAGGAAAATAGTTTGATCATGTAAATGCTAATGACATAAAACAAATTGAATTTATCTCCATAAATCGATTATACCAATCCAGAGTAATATAATGAGTATACATACATAAATCTACACGACGAGATGGGTTCTTAATTTGTCAGAAAATGTAAAAAGTACCGAGAAAAATTTCGAATTTTTTTATGACACAATGAGGCGACCATTGTATACGCGGCTCATCTGATGGAACATGGTCACGGCCGCCCATAAACACCTTAACGCCTGCGCAATTGCAGGCTCGTTCCAAGAAATTCAGAATATATTATGTTTGGATATATGGGGGAAGGGTAGAAGATACTGTTTCTCTGGCAAACCGGTGAAGGCAATAGACGAAAAATGATACCAAACTATTTCAAACGACTTCCGTCCCGACCAAGTTGCCCCATAAATTATATTGCTAAAACCAGTGACAAAACATTACCAAGCGTTAAAAATAACTAAACACGGAAAACACTCGCGCTAATATTATCACATATGTACTCATTTTAACGTGCAATGATCTCGCATAGAAAAACTTGTACAATAAATATGATTTTACATTATTGCACATACTTCAAAATTAATATAATAGGTTCCACTTATTATTTTTGTATAAAAATATCTCCAAGGGCCTGTATCTCCAAGGGGTTTTTCGGGGGCATCTCATACGAGATATTTTAAACCGAAAACTCACACAAATTAGAGTACCCGACCCGGGAACCGAACCTTGCTTCAAATCACATGTGTATCGCTGCCATGTTTATAAAAATGTAGCCAAAATGGGACCCATATAAATCAGCGTCCAGTTTTTTTAGTTACGGTAAATGTAAAGCTAAATATAAATAGTTGGGCCAATTACATCGGGTTCAAAAATCAATAGCATTCAATTGCAATAGCTCCCATTGTTAGCGGCCTCAAAATGATAACAAAATTTAATTGTATCCCAAATGCACTAAATGACGTTGATTCCAATCTGCCGTTCTTTAACCCTGCCGCATCCCATGTGAACTTTCTCGGAGCTGCAGTTGGATTAAACTAATCCTTAACATCTAATTGGCAGACTCACACGAAGATCTATTACGTTACGTATTAGCCAAATATGAAGAACACAGCAATATTTAACGATCTATATGCCTATATTAATATACAAGGTATAAGGTTAAACGAGGAATCTATTTATTTAAGCGATACTTTATGCTAGCATATGGCTGATAAAAATATACGCACAAATAAACGCACATGTAAAAACATTTTCGCAAATTTTCTCACTACTTGTGGGCGAAGAATACAAAAATAGTCAGAAACTATCAACGCGCCTAGTACTTTAACGTGGAATAAAAAGTAATTTGAAAGAAATAAACCGACTTCAAAATTGAAATTAACCTGTAAAAAGAAAGAAATAAAACGAATGTTTTAATAAATCTAAAATACCTATGTAATATGCCAATTAATTATTTTTTGAGCTCTTTAAAAAATCCCCAGTTTAGCCTTACACTTTGTATAATTCACAGATTCTGCGAAATACATTACTCATATACGTGTGTAAGGAAAACGCTCCCGAAGCCAGAGTACTGAATAAATACTAACTTAAAAAAACTGAAATCAATGATATATTTTGTTTTATGCATATATTTTTAATTATTTGATATTTCGTAAACCCGTAATGTAACTTGTATAAAACATCATCAGTGAGTCTCAGTCCGCTAGCGTCAATTTATTTATCATTGGCGTTATGTTTATATCTGTTTTCGGGAGCAATCCCCATACACTCTGAATTTTGTAATAAATTACGACTCTAATAAAACCAATTGACTACTTTAAATAACTCAATATGGAAATCAACAGAAATAGATACTGAAAAAGAATTGTATACAATTAAAACCAACTATCAGAAATGTATATTTCTCTAAGAATTAAAATAGATAGATCATCAAACTATTGAGGCAATTTTTGGGGCAATTACGCGACTTTAGACAATCTATGAAGTTATAGCGTTTCGTAAAATAATATTCTAAAACCACAAAAAGCTTAGGCCATCCGCTATTGTGAATGAAATCTTAGAAATGATGCTGTAGTTCTCTAATACATACACCCACTATTAGTTACTTATCTCATTAGTGTTTTACCCAAGGCAAGATAAGTCGTGTGATTACGTAAGGTTCGTATATCTAAATGTTATACATATTACTTCTAACATCTAAGTAGTAATTCTGCTTCGACCAAGGAGTGCCGAGTAGTTATCGATAATAAGAAATACTATACGGCAGACGGTAGGGAGGGAAAATGGAATATAAAACCTTTACATCGACATTTGTGTAATTGAATAGTTTAGCGTGAATTTGAATAACAAAACCCTTCACAATACGCTGTCGTATGTTTTTATTTTGCCGTTTCATACATTTTTAGTCTTTTAGGACTAGTAAACAGGTGTCATAGACAAAAGATCTTTTATCGATATTTTTTTAAACCAAGAATGGATATTTGCAATCGGTAAGTGTTAAGATATTTTTAATTCAATATCGACCTTTTTTAGTTATAGTATGGATGGGTTTTGTTAATCAAGTGTCACGATTAAACCATATGAGCCAGTTTAAAAGGGGACTACCTTACTCTTATATTATAACTAGTAAACTCACACTCGATTAACTATGTGTGTCCATTACATATACATTATGTAGATAGATCGATAAATATAGGCGAGAGGATAGTAAGAGTTTCCCTGTTTTCATTATTCTATTCGTGAGTATTGACACATGTTACCATTATACATATAAAATCTTACATAATGACAGTGAAAACACACACAAACTCCCGTGGAAAAAAGAAATTTATTTAAAAAGATTTTAATAGCACGGGGTCTGTGTTACATGATTAAGTAACGATTGAATGAAAATGTATAGCAATAACATGCCCCAAAGTATGATAAAAATAGCTAAGTTTAACAACGATTAGGATAAAGATTAATAAATATATGGGACAAAAATTATTCATGGCACTTTTATACTACAACAATTATATTTACAAAGGTTACACGAGACGATTAGAAATATTCAGAGTAACTTAATATCACCGATCGGTGATGGAAAATATCCGATCTTCACGAATGCACAAGACAAGACAAGGCAAGTTCGAAACAGTACTTTATAATTATTTTTAGATATAATGCAGTAAAAAACATATAAATAATATTGTTTAAATGTAATAAAATGCCAACAATATGTATACAAGGGATTAGGCAGGAAATCGATCAAAATTATTTCAAAGGCATCGTTACACACATATTTTAATTAAACAGAAAGTTAGCGTTTATAAGATTATCTACATAATATAGCATGCTCAGAGTAGGCGTAAATACGAAAATTCCTTACCGTTCATAAATATATTATTTTATTTGCCTGAAACAGCTCAAAATTCAATACTCGAAAAGAGAAATTCCTATAAAGTTTGTTGACAGGTGTAACATATGAAAACATTGAAAAAAAAAACATTTGAAGATGAATGTGTTTCCTACCAAGAGATTTTTATAAATATATGCCTAAAATCCCATGGATGGGTTTAAGAGAGTGCAATAAAGCATAAATACTCTATTATCTATGGTCATCGTATAATTAACGTGCGTTTTACGTGATCCGTCATATGTTACACCTGAATAATCGTGTATATTCCGAGATATGTACGTCTAATATTAAGATCGGTACGGAGAGTGCATAAGTTAAAGCTTGTAAGCAACAACCGAGTCATAAGTATTATTGAGATGTTTGGTTACGTCGCGCGTTATTATTGGATGGATTCGTTAAATTACCAACTTTCAAAATATTTTTTGTAACTTTTCGATAGTACTTTTTAAGAAGATTAGGTCACACTTATGTAATTATTTATTATGTTTAAATGTTGCACTTATTTCAATATAAACTGAAAACACATTAATCGATATCGATATTAAGGCTGACCAAGTATCTATATAAAAAAATGTCTTTAGTTAACATTACAAACATTCAACAATAACGCGCGATCCTTACAATTATGAAGAATAGTGGATTGTCGATTTTTACATCTATTTTACTTGAATTCGTTCCAAACTTAAATACGGTTCTTTTTACTTTAATCTCTATTATATTCGACGTTTGGAAGTAGTGTGGAATATTAACTTATAGTAACGAACGTTTGTACGATATTTTTTTTCTCAAACGCATACAAAATATTAAAAGCACTAAAATGGACATAAAAAATACTTACTTAACACATAATCTGAATGTTCCAAAAAATATAAAGTTATTTCCAAAAATGTTTTTGTGCATAAACAATACAAAATTTGTGATCATCATAACACAATAATTCCTATCGGTAATATCCAGTATTGGTTAAGTACTTTGAGCGCAAACATCGAAAAAGCACCATTTATTGAAATATAAAGCAGTTTTAAAGCCCCTATAGAAGGAAGTAACCCGTGTCGAGTAGACGGAAGCTCAATTTTTTGAGGAGGACGACAGAAATTATAGAACTCAAGCTACCTACTATACATTATTAGTCCTTATTTGGAATACGACAGAGGTTAGGTAAGTTTTCTTATTTTATAATTTAATTATTGAAAAATTACAAAATATTTACTACCACTGAAGACAGTTAAAATAATTATTAAAGACAGAAGTGAGTTCAGCACATCTATACAACATTAATAAAAACATTTTCTGAAGTTCGCACTAAAAAATTACGAATATGGAGGACATTGTAGAAGTCTATTAATATGAGGAACACCCTAAGATATGCTACACACTGTAAAATATTGCTAATTTTGGATTTCCTATTTTCTATTGTCGATTGTTGTAACGTGAGCAACTACTTTCATAATTCTATATTAATAACTACTGTCTATTTTTTTTGGATAAACTGTAGTCTAATCGCAATGTCTTTATGTCACAAATCACTTAATACACAGATCGTGGGCACCGCTATAGAACAGCGGTCACTAAATAATTTAATCCCTTAATATTTACAAAAGTTTAAAATTAACTGGAAATGCAAACTTAGTGAATATATCGCAGATTATACGTTTTTTAGTAAATTTGAAAAGAGGAAAACTTTGTGGAAGTTGAATATCTATACTTTTGTTTCAAATAGCTAAATGTGACCCACGTCTGTAAAACCATGCTGATAGGTAACTGTACGGGTCCTCCCCAGTCCCTAACAAAGTCTCTATACCCAATGAGCATGCGAACCAATATGGAATGTTAAACTACAGCCTACATTTATTTAAACACGTTAGTACAGTTAATAACGATGCAATAAAACCCGGGATATATATGTATCATACACGTTTTAACTACACACATACATAAATACACCCACACATATGTTAATATTTTCTGTTCTTTTAATATTGTATAATAGTTACATTATGAAGTACCTAGTTTGTAACAAGTGCAGATAGAGCTTAAAAACGTTTTAAAAATTAGTTTTCCAGTAAAACGGACAAAAATTGTCGATTTTCTATTAATAAATATAACATCCGAATAAATTATAAAACTCTTGAATGAGTAGAAACCGTTCACTAACCAGAAAACATTGGAATAACCGTCATAAGAATCAATTTCATAATTTAAAAGTTACATTTTTGAATAATACACTCTACAAACTACTAACATGTACAGTGTTAAGGAAGAACCATCGTAGAAATGATTAAATACGCGCCGGCTGCGCTGCTCCAGATATGTATAACCTAGCGCGGACGTGCACTTCCGCAGCGGAAACTACTACTCCACACATCCACCCACGTACACATCAACATTTTACAATTAAGGCTCACATTTATCATTCACGCCATCCCCTAACCCTCTATTAAATACATGTGCGGTGACTAGCATGTCGTCGAAGCTTTAGGTATCATGCAGATTTCTATCGACTAATTAAATGCAGTTACATAACGAGATACATCTCACGAATCGGCGTACACGAGCCGTAGGTGTTGCTCCTACACACACAAATAATTACGTAGGGCAGCACTAGTGTTAAAATAAAATGTGCGACCGATATCGATCTAAGGGATGCCCATTTACAGAAAAGTCGACATCGGACCGCACGCAAAAATCGAATCCACGTTGAGATTGATCACACACCGCAACACACACAAGACGAGAGGCTTCACGCGAACGACTCGCGCTCCGCCCGAAAACAACTAAAACTAAGATATTGCAAACCCAACAGTCGACAAAGACACGAGCCGTAGCTCCCACCGTTTGCTCCTTAGGCGATAATATCACAGATTCCTAAAACAAAAGTAACGCAGATCCCGCGGACAGCCTGCCTACCCCTCCGCCGCGCCGCCGTACAGGCGCTCCAGCTTCACCAGCTCCTGCAACACCACATCATATGCATATACATTTCAACATAACCATACTTATTGCTTATCCAATACTGTGGTTATGACTTTAGTGTCTTGAAGACACGTGGGGAGTTCATTCAGGGACAGATCTCATATTTTTCCGATTGAGATCATTCTTCATTTTCAACGTTTCTCCATTGTTTAATGGCCGTTTCGAAGATGATTAATGATAAACTCGTCAGTATTGAGGTTATTTGAGACACTTTGGAATAAGAAAGATGGTAACTCATTATAGACTAAATCATGTTTAGATACCGCACTGACATATGAAAATATAATTAGTTATTATGTGCCCAAAATATGATTGAGGGAATTAAAAGCACTAATTTATATTTATCTACTTTTCATTATTATATAACTACTTAATTCCAGCATATTCAAAGTTGTCAATTCACACTGTTTGGCGGCATAAAAAGATGACCCATGCACCATATTTATCTTCGTTTTTGAGCATCGAGCACTCCTTAGGCCTTATAATGTAATTTAATATCGGTAAAAACTCCAACGTAGTCGAATATTGTCAGAATGAGTGTTCAGTTAGAGGTTATAATAGTGTAGTTCGGTTCGAAAGGGTTAGATAGTGTCGAGATAGTAGTGTGTGTTCTTGGGTAATAGGTTAGAAGGGTATAATGTAGTTGTGTGCGAGTACCTGGTCGCGGTGCGCGAGCAGCAGCTGCAGCAGGCGCTCGTGCGCGCGCGCCTGCGCCTCGCGCCGCGCCGCGTACGCCTGCTCCAGCCGACAGCACTCCGCCACGCCGCGCTCCACCGACTGCGCACAACAACACGCACATACTTATATTTATTTATTTATTTATTTTATTTATACTCTTTATTGTACACAAAAATATAACAACAGGTATATAAAGACAACAAAACAACAAAGTACAAATAGCGGTCTTATCGCACTAAGGCAATGTCTACCAGACAACCATTGGATGGATTTATGAGAGGGAGAAAGAAACTATACTAATACTAATACACTGACTCTACATCAATTCAACACACATGTTTCTCGTCACCCCAGGTAACACTGTACTAAACGCCATAGGCCGATAAGGGATTGAAATTACCCCAGGACGATATCTGGATGATCTTTTGAGAGTATGTTAGTACTGATAAGATTCTTTCATTTTGCAAGTTTCAACTTTCTAACTAATTTTTTTTTATTGCAGTGAATGTCGAGACGAACATGCCATTCGCCCGATGGTAAGCGATACGACAGCTCATGGAAAGGAGCAAAATCAAATAACACCATAAATTACAAAGAAATGCTTGGCATTCCACTGCACTCGGCCATCCTGAGGCATAAGGTGTTAAGTCTTATCGTGTCCAGTAATTGCTCTGGCTACAATGTACTTCAAACCGAACGAAACAGTGCATTTACACTGCTGTTTTGTACCCTTATCGTCCCATGGCCTTTAAACAATGTAAGCAAAAATAATTTGTACATTTGGTCTAAAAATTAATTAAAATACATAATGAGTGAAGTAAATATAATATTATTTATATCTTTGGGTAGACAATCGATAAAACCCTTTTTAAATAAACCTCTCGTTAAGCCATACCACACATTAATCTAGTCTCAACTTTGCCTATTACGGTGAAATTAAAATATGCCTCAATTGAAACAGCGTCTCACCTGCGAATGTATCTCTCGCTTAATTCTAAGTATTTCATCTTTATCACGATTGGTCTTCTTGGCGAGATTTTTGACGTCTTCCTTACGCGAGTTCGCCAGCTTGTTCAGTATTTCTTTCTTTTCTATTTCTAACAAATCCTGTGAAATTATAAATTGTCGTTACAAAAATCTATGGATCTATGGATGGATTCCCAATAATAAGCGGAGATGTTGCAGACTAAGATATCGTTGACGAAAGGAATCTAATGCTTTCCACATGGATTGGAGCCTAGCCTCCCAATATAAAAGGACGTGCACATGATAAACGTCTATTGCTCGCTATAGGGTCTTGACAGGTAGTAATAATAATAATGGTAGAGTACGTACAGCAAGCGACTTCATCTGTTGCTGGTGGTCGTTGCGCACGGCCTTCTCGAGCGCGGCGTACGTGGCGTGGTGGTAGCGCAGGCGCAGCTCGCGCTCCACCCCCGCCGCACCATCATCCGCGCCACTCGCCTCACCCCCACCCACCCCCACGCTACAACACAACGCACAACCTTCTGCTACTCACATTCCACACACGCTTATAAAATGGCACGACAAAGTGACTACACAGAGCGCGTGTTATGTCTAGGGGTTACTCTATACCCCGACACGACGTTCGAATGTTCGAACGTTCGACGTTTATGACGTTACGAATGTACCTACCAAAGAGAATATAAAACACTACGTTAAGAGACGGGACTCCATAGAAAATATTTTTATCAATTTGCATGGCATTCTATTACCAACATTAGCCAGTATCGTCTGTCATTGCGTCAAAAACCAAAAGTGCCAACCTAACAGAGCCAATAGTGCTGGACTGGGTGCAGTGTGCCTGCTTTTATCGATATCGATAAAATGTACGAAATCTTAATGAAGGCTTACACAATGTTTTTTTAAATCTAATTATTATGGGTTACTAGACTCCACATTACAATCACAACATTCTACATTGGAGACAGTCCTAATACAATGTTATGCTTGAATGTGGACCAGATTTAAATAAAAACAACTTTTAATAAATGTTTTATAATTTTTCAATTCTCTAAGTATATAAAACTTTATTGTTTGGAAATAATCCGTCAAAAAGTAATTTATTTTGCGATGCCTTGTTGCTGCGCTTTTTTGGTACTATCTGTAGTTGGTTCCTCAGCCTCAGATTACGGTTTTTAGATGGTACTGCAGATTTCTTAAGCCGATTTTGTTTCCTATTAAAAGATGTCGTCTCAAAGTGGTTTCCACATACATATTTTAATGTAGCTTTTCAACTGGAACATACATATATTAAATATTTTTTTTCCCACAACTTTTACCCACTGCTTAAATCTGTTAAACAATACAGAATAACAGTTTTTTTATATTCGACGTTTTTAGAATAGACAGATATTCATAGCTACGATTACATAATATGATTAAATTGGGAAAAGAATTGAAATTATGTACACTTTTTTGGTGAGATAAATAATGATGTATATATTTATTACCTCACATTACGCAAAAACCTATGCTAAAACGGGTCGGCAAGGAAAGAACTAAAAATTTGGGATATGTTTTAAAATCAATTATTTTTTATAGTTATCGACAATCATAGTATGTACATCACTATTTTATAGCAAACAAATATAATTTTCAAATTTGGGCTTTATATAATCTGCTGTCCCTACATAGGGGTAAATAATAACTAGGTAATTTGCTTACCGAGCTTCGTTCAAATGAAATTTAGCCATAAACTACCTTTTTCTTTGATTTTTCCGACTAACACGATCTCCACAAATGTCACATGTTATAATCCGTGTTGACAGCTGCACTCAAAAGGAGAAAGCGCACCGAAGGAATGCAATAGCAATAATCCGCCATTATTTGCCACGCAAACTCCATAGAAAAGATATTTTGTTCTTAGTTTCATCAGACTGGTACCTACTATACAAAATGTTCAAATTCTCTATCGTTCTTATGTTCGGAGTGAATGTTAATTTTCATAGAGAATATTATTGACATTCAAAAGTGGAAAACTTATAACTATACTCTGAAATGGAATCCGAGATCAAAAATGTAAATAGAAGGGTTACCACTACAATAAAATAAATTGCCATGGTAGTTTGTCGACAACCGTTAAAGTGATAGGTTAGAATTATTCTCACCTGTTATATAAGTATAAAACATATCCGAAAGAAAATTCTTTGGTATAATATTCTACAATTTCAACATGTTTTTAAATTATGTGATAAAGATGGTACGAAATTATTTTATGCTGTTGGCAATAAGCAGATATTCGTAACATTTGGCTCACTGAAATAAAACTTTATTATATTTAGCCTCTCCAATTACGAAAAAATATTTGTTAATGAAGAAAACATGATTATTGAAGATGGTTTACAAGAATTGACACCGCGGTGGTGGAATGGACGTGTTAAACATGTAATAAAGGAAGAAAAATGTGAAAATTAGACCACCTGATTGATAATTAGTGCCAGATCAATTTATAATAAATGTTACTGATTTACTAATTCTGACATCAACGAGTTCGTCTGATTCAAATGATATTGAAGGCTTGTGAACTGATAAGTGTGTGATGATAAAAAAATTTTTAGATAACAAACTAAATATTTTTCGTTTTTGTTGGTGCTTTTCATCTTCACCATGTTAATATAAAGGAAATTAAAAAACATAGTACTCGCAACATTTGAATCTATTCATTTATAAAATTATACCTATAGTCTATCTAAACCAATGATTAAAGAATATAAGAGGATGACGCACAAATGTAGTACTATATAATAAGTTATAGTTATGTTAGGAGTATCGACGCGGAATTGTACATTTATGTATCTGTCTCATTTACACAAAGCTAACTTGTCCCTTAATGAAAGAGACAAATAATAACTCCATTGTTCCGAATATGGCAATATTTTGTTCACTAACCACACTGGGACCGCCCTTGGCCCAAAATGACGCCATTTTTATTTCCTGCATGTAATGTCAAACTGTGGCGTTATCTGTCATTAAGAGTAAACAAATCTGCACAATCAAATAATTTCGATTTTTTTATTGTTAATCTCGTGTCTTAAGTTTGTTAAGTTTGCTTATTAGATTAATTGTAAAGTTTTTAAAATGCCTCGGTGTTGTGTGAAAGGATGCGAGTCGAGTTCAAGCGAAAAGAACCCCAACATTTCTTTTCATAGGTTAGTAACTGTTTTTACGAAATAATAACAAATATGTGTCTAAATTTACATTTTGGGTTTGTTTTTATCATTTATAATTGTTTAAGGATCTTGTTGATTAAGTTTTAGACTCTTCTAAGCGTTATTTATACAAGTAGTACGAATAACAACCGTATTGTTTGTTTACACACAAGTTTAGGGATGTGATACGAAATTATTCATATCGATATTTTCATTTTTAAATATTTTGATGTTTATTTTTCAAAAAAGAAATAAAGAAAGTCAAATTAAAAATATTTTTTAGATTACCTATAAACATACGGCCAGGACAAAATGGATACAAAATATCGGAAGACACTATTGGAACCCTCCAATAAATACATTTATTTGTTGTTTACATTTTGAAAAAGACTGCATCAATAAAACATTGAATATAACAAGACTGAACGATAACAGCTTCCCAACAATATTCCCGGTAAGTGAAATTGTAATAACTATGATATTTTACCTAATAATCCTATTAATAATAGAACTGTTAATCAATAACAAAGATTGAAATAAAACTATATTTTACGGATTTTATCGCGATTTGGTTTAAAATTTACATTTTTTAACTTCCCGACGTTTCGATTACTTTACAGCTTTCGTGGTCACGGGGCGGACCGCCCCGTGACCATTTTATTTCAATGTATAACATTCGCGTAAATCTAAGAAACCATTATAATAACAAAGATGACATGCTAGATAATTTTGACTATTGGAAGTCTATTGTCTAATGTTCTCTCAACCTTTTAATGAACAGAAATAGTTTTATATTTTATTATTAATTATTATAATTGTTTATCTTAACCAACACTTTCATATTCATTGATTGAATTCTAAGTAATTCTAAGTAGTAATTCATAATGATTTTCCTCAGTCAAATAATAGTAATAAAAATGTACCTATTTTATTTCATTTTATTTAATATGTATTAAATGTCCTGATAGGTATTTTTGATTTTAGCGGAGGCTGTCTTATACACGCAAACGAAGTCGCAAGCAAATTATAAATATTAATAAAGTTGTATTTTATCTCACGTGTGTATTATTTGACACAAATCCAATCCAATCATCAGGTAATACTTATCATGAAATAAATCATAGTATGAATAAAATATCAAAACATCGAACTATTTTTATCGGATTTAATTTTGAATGACTTTACTGTCTAATCCTAAAATCCCCTGTTTATACTCAATTGACATGTAAAGCGAAAATTAAAAAAGTTATACAAGTTTATACACTGATATTTATGTACATTCAAAGTTTGTCAGTCGTATTTATGCCATTGTTGATGCATCGATGTCGATAGAAAATTCGGTACTAGCGTATCACTATTTTTAGGGGCGGAGCCGCCGCCATGTTTGTATACCAAAGTGACCCGTGTCACGTGACCTTATGCTCTATCCTCTTTATTCTATAATCATTGGGTTTATTACAATGATTAAAGATAAAAGTGTCATATATAGTGTATTATCTATGATAAAAGAATAAAGAGGATGACGCACTTATATAGTTCTATATATCAAGTTATAGTTATTAGTTATGTTAGGAGTATCGACGCGGAATTGTACATTTATGTATCTGTCTCACTTACACAAAGGTAACTTGTCACTTAATGAAAGAGACATATAATAACGGCTTTGTTTCGAATATGGCAATATTTTGTTCACTAACCACACTGAGACCGCCCTTAGCCCAAAATGACGCCATTTTTGTTTCCTACATGAAATGTTAAACTGTGGCGTTATCTGTCAATCGAAGTAAACAAATCTGCACAATCAAAGAATTTCGAATTATTCATTGTTAATCTCGTTAGTTAAGTTTGTTAAGTTTGCTTATTAGTTTAATTGTTAAGTTTTTAAAATGCCTCAGTGTTGAGTTTAAGGATGCAAGTCGAGTTCAAGCAAAAAGGACCTCAACAATTCTTTTCATAGGTTTTTTTTTTTTTTTTTTTTTTTTTCGTGTTTTGTTCTGTAGGGGAATTGTCTATATCGCTGTAAAGTGTTGTGTTTTAGTATGTGGGATGATTTAACTGACAAAGGAGAGACGCCTCGCTATTTGATACGATGGATCTCCCTTTGTCAGTTTTATATGTAGGTGTAGGGGAATCTTCCGGAGGAGCAGTACTACGACATAGCAATGCCTTCGTCCGCCCCTCATCGGCCCCCCTGGGAAGTGTAGAAGAATTGAGGTGTGTGTAAATGTTGTGAGTTGAGTGTGTGGTCGCGAGAGTTAGGTCCTTCCTATTATATAGAAACGGACAAAAAACTAAATTAAAGTAAATGTTGCTTATTTGCTACATGATGACGCCATTGAGGTTACATTGATTCAAATAATTTATACATAGGTGCTGACCATTGAGGCGCCAAGACTACAATAAACACTTATTAACAGAGAAATGAGTTATATAAAGCTACACAAGATTATGTTACAATAATTTATCAAACAGTCTAAAATAAATAACTATACAGTTTTTAATTGTTATTGAAGGCCTTTAGCCTGCTATAAATGGAGTCAACCAGTTCCAAAAAGGAACTGAGAGCTTTTTCCTTCCGAGCAAGCTCAGCAATATTATATGGCGAAACACTGAAGCGACTGCAGACCATCTCGTGTCTAAGGCGCAACGCTCCAAAACGCGGGCATTCCTCTAGTAAATGGTCCGGGGTTTGGATAGTGGTGTCGTCGCAAGGACACGTGTTATTTGACACTATATGGAAACGGTGGAGATAGGCCTTATGAGCGCCGTGCCCGGTGAGGAACTGCGTGAGATGGAAGTTTGGGGTTATTTTCTTCCACAACGCTCGGATATCACCGAGGTTGGGGAAGATCGTCCTGGTTCTAAGGCCTTGTTCTGCGCTTTCGTATCGCGATTGCCAGATGTTCAAAGTAGATCTGCGAGCGCATTTTTTAATGTACGATTCCGGGACATAATGGTAGTCAGGCGTGCGGTGTAGCGAAGCGGCGGAGTTCGCTGCTTGATCGGCAAGCTCGTTGCCGTCTATGCCTACGTGGCTTCTGACCCAAGATATCTCGATGTTGCCAACCGTTTTGTGTTCATAGAGTATTTTGTGGATATGGGACACTAGCGAATGGGTATTACTGCGATTTTGTATAGCTATAAGGGAAGAGAGTGAGTCAGTAAATATTTGTACATCGGGATATTTCTGGTCAGAAGCCCACATACATGCATGTAAAATTGCTAGTAATTCGGCTTGAAAAACCGTGCAATAGTTGTGTAATTTAAGTTTATGTGTGGTGGTTGTAGTTTTCCCCCCGCCTGGGTCAAAGCAAACAAAAGCGGCCCCCACCTCACCGTTTTCTTGCTTACTCCCATCAGTGTAAATATGTACTGCTGTGCTACGTATAATCTTATTTACCTCGTCCTTATTAGATGAGGTGACGAGCGGTAAAGTGATTCTTTCTGCGGGGTGTAATAAGTGGTGGACGGGTGTAGGCCGCTCAAGAGGGACGTCTTCAGAAAGATAATCGGTGGTTCCAGTCAATCGGGCAACTTCCACTTTGTGTGTCTCAAGGACGCGTAGATCCATTGGAATGAAATGTGCAAGTGCCAGGGCGGCAGAAGTCGATACTGTGCAGTATGCTCGAATGGCTTTAATGGCAAAACCGCGTTGCATGCTCAACAACATGCGGCGGACATACTTTTTCGCGGCCACGTGCCCCCACACCCCAGCTGCGTATGTTATGATAGGCACGATTACGTGATCGTGAATAATTTGTACGTTATCTGTGTGCATTCCCCAAAGGGGTTTCGCGTACAGACATAGTTTATTGAAAATGCGTGTAGCCTTGTCTATGGTGTGTCGCACGTGACCGCGAAACGTCAACCTCTCGTCAAGCACAACTCCAAGGAGCTTGATGCTCGGCGAGAAGGTGACAGGATGCCCGTCCATGCTGAGCTGCGCGGCTTTGGCTTTCGGCGTGAACGCGATAGCCTGTGTCTTATCGGCGCCGAACACAAGTTTTACGCCCCTACCCCACGCGGCGATATCCGTTAGTGTGCTATTTATAGTGCGCTCGAGCGTGCTGATTTCCCCAGCGGATGCAACGAGAAGCACGTCGTCCGCGTACGCTTGCAGGTGACAACCCGGCGGCAAAGGTCTGTCCAGAAGTTCGTCAAGGATAATATTCCAGAGCACAGGCCCACAAGTGGACCCTTGTATGCACCCTTTGGACATACTCCTGGTAACCCGCGACCCCGCATGGTCCAGAGTTACGCTACGGTCGGTAATGTAGCTCCGAATAAGCCCAAAGATGTTAAGTGGGCATTCGATAGCTCTGAGCCTATGCAAGAGCGCGGGCCACCAAGCGTTGTCAAAGGCCGCTTTGATATCTAATGATACCGCAGCGACCAGATGTTTCTGTGCTTTGGCCTCCTTGACAAACTTCAGGGCAGTGTTGATGGCGGCGGTCGTATTCGTTTGCTCGCGAAAGCCAAACTGATACTTGTTCGCCTTGCCATGTTTTGCCGCCTTGTACGTCACCCTCTTGATAAAAAGTTTTTCAAAAAGTTTCCCGAAGACTGGTATAAGGCCGATTGGCCGGAATGCGCTGATTATGTTATAATCTGGCTTGCCAGGCTTAGGTGTGATCCGGACGTACGCTTCCTTCCACTGCCGGGGAAAGTGTTGTAAAGTGAGGCATCGATTAAAAATGTTAGTCATGAGATCGGGATATGATTTTATGAAGTTATGACATATGTCGGCAGTAAGTCCGTCTAGTCCTGGGGCTTTCTTGGGGTTCATGGAGCTGATGTGTTCCAGCACCTCCCCAACAGTGAAAGGAGGGTCATCCGACGTGTCGGGAGTGAGACCGCTCCGCGCCCGCAAGCGACAATGACTTGGTTCAGTATCCGGACCGTCATCAGGGTAGAAATGTCGCAACAGGGCTGCGGCTGTTTCCTCCCCTCCGACGGTAAAACGGTCCCCGATCCTCAATGTCGCCGGCGGTCGACGAGGCGCGGTCTCCTTGAGAAGGCGATTTGTGAGTGACCACACGTTCTCCCTTGTTTGGAGTTCGCAAAACTCGCGAAAGTTATTTGTTGACGCGGCTCTGAGTTCCTGTGAGTATAATGTTTTTGTTTTGCGTAGCTCTTCAACCAGGGATTCTGGCGGCCACCCGCGTTTCACGGCGGCGTGCAAACGGCGGTGTATGCCAATAACCTCGCGCTTACGCGACTCGAGTGCCTCCGTCCACCACGGAGGCCTAAATTTCCCGCCGCCCTTTTTAACAGGCATAGATTTGATGCAAGCTGTGTGTATGATATGCGTAATGGTGTCGATGGTGTGTTCGATTTGTTGTATGTCTTGTGAGTGTATGTCCATCTCTAATACGTCCGACTCCGTGAACTGGGTGTGTAGGGAGTCCTGAAAAAGTGCCCAGTTGGCTTTGGCACTTTTATATTTAAAGGTGGAAGATGTGGTGTGTGATGTAAGTGTTTGAGTTATAACTCCAACATCGACACAGAACGTAATGGCATTGTGTTGTGAGTGCGGACAGAATGAAAGGTCAACCCGCCACTGTCGGACCGCGTCAAAGATGTCGTATGACGCTAACGTGATGTCAATAATGGACGAGCGTACACGTCCGAGTGCGACAGTCTCGAAAGTTGGGGTTGTGCCTGTGTTGCAAATGTGCAAGTCGTTTGCACAGGCCAGCTCCACAACATTGTTTCCGCGGGGATTAGCAACGCGGCCGCCCCATAACGGGTGCCACCCGTTAAAATCCCCACCGAGTATTATGGAGCCGCCCCGGGCCGACTTGAGAAAAGTGTCAATGTGTTGTATAGTGTCGTGTGTGTCGTGGTTAGGCTCAACATAGGCCGATGCAACATAAATGCGGCGGTGACCTAGATCAAGCCTAACCACGCTTAAATTCGATGTAGAGTGTTGTGTCATGCCCAGCGCCGCACCGAAGTTGGCCTTAACAAGTACACAAGCCTTGACTCGCTCCCCGGTGCAAAATTGAAAAATATTTACGCCAGGTTGCGGCCTCAGCTCCTTACCGGAGCCGACGTACGGCTCCGAGACGAGTGCAATTTTATTACGGCTGGCCACGAAGGAGGAGATAAATTCCTGTAAACAACTTTTAGAGCGATCCAAGTTACACTGTACAATGGGAAGAGTGTTATTATCCATAATCGACTCTATTATTTATCTTTTCCTTCATGGCTCGCAGGCGTGGGCAGTTGTGTGAGGTGGCCTTATGGGCTGTGTCGATCTTGGAGTTGAATTTGATGTTGTGGGCGAGACAGTTTGCACACACTGGTACGCCCTGTTTCGCTTTGAGTGGGCAGCTGTCTGTGCCGTGTTTCTCATCGGCGCAATGTGCACAAGTGGTAGTGGACGCTGTACATTTACCTTTAGTATGTCCGAATTGTAGGCACTTAAAGCATTGCAGAAATGGAGAGAAGTCCTCCGCGTGCACCCTTTGGTACTCGATGGAGACTCTCCCCGTCTCAGTGATTTTGCGCCAGATGTTGGGGTTAGCAATTAAGACCGCGTTATATAGATTGGCGTTGCGATTCGATCTTTTGAACCTGAATTTCAGGTCCTCTGGGTTGGTCACCATATGGCCTATCTCCGTGTTTTGGGACTTAATTAAATCTACAAGTTCTTCAGCCTGAACATCATTGGATATGCCTTTTAAAATGAGCATTGGTCTGAGCTTACGGGCAGGTTCAGCGCTTACCTGAGACGTCTCAGCAGCCTGCAGTCGCCTGAGTGCATCATCCCTCTGGTCCGCAGAGTCAAATTCCACCCTCAGCTTGTTGTGTGACACAGATTGAACACGAGCCGGGGCGTAGTTGCAGTCGCGAAACGAGATGGATTTCTTCATCGCGTTAATGGCTTCCTGCTTGGTTTTCACAGCTACCTTGGGTGTGATGATCAGAGCGGGGCGAGTCTTGGTTGGCGCACTGAGCGCGGCAGAGGCCGAGCTCTGTGGTTTGCCGGCGATGTCACGGGAGCGGGTGGTGGAGGCGACACTGGCGTAAGTATTCGTTTTCGCCTGACGTGCTGAGAAGGCATTAAGTTGCTTCGCAATTTCATCGCGGACACAAGTTACTATGTCCTGTTTAAGAGTTGATTGATTAGGGACCGGGTCGATGGAGCGCACTACTTTAAGGCTCCTGATACATTCGACCAGTGCTAGAATCTCGTCACAGGCGCTGATAGAACGTTTCCTGTTGGCGGCGGTGAATCTATTGCCGTTGGTGGACAGCATATCCGGAATCATGGTAGCGAGCTCCTTAATAGCATCGCATATGTTGTCCGCGTTGTTTGTGTCGACGCTGCCGGCGGTGACCGGCAGGGGTTCATCTTCAGAATCCTTTGTCCTGCCCATGTTAAATGAGCATTTTCTTTTCCAAGGAAAAGCGCCGCTCAACTCGTCCCAGAGTGTCGGGCCTGGGTGTGTGTGGTGTCCAACGATGCGAAAAGTGGTCCTCTATAGGATTATTATCCCGGACAGAGATCGTACCGAAACCCGTGCGGGATATGATCTGAAGAAGAGTTTTCCAGAAATCGACTTCCTGGTCTTTCGATCGTTGCTGGTGATTTTTTGAAGATGGCTTGGGGGGATCCAAAAAATGTTCCCCGATGCGGCTGCCAAGTGCTGCAGGTGAAGGTCGCTGGTATATCACGTTGCAAAGTTGACACACAAACCTTGCTTCAGTTATGCCAGCTTTTCACCCACTTTCAGATGTCAGATCCTGTTGAACGAGGTGTCTCCGGACGAATGAAGGTTTGGGGCATCAGAATACCTTATTCTACACGCAGATGTCCCATGTGTGGATGAAAGGGAGCCCTCCAAATGTGACTGGTATTTTCCACTAGAAAAGCACCGCTCAAATGAAGGTCTTCAGGGGTACACAAGAACACTTTGCGTATTGTTGTGGCCCCGGTCCTGGACTACCAACGTGGGGTCAAAAAAGTATGAGTTGCAGATATTTTCACGAAGATATTCGTTATAATTGAATAAGTCAGAGAATCGCGAAAAAGTTCACTGTTTTGAAAGTTTAAGAGTCACTATCTCACTCATTTTCCATCGGAAACTTCTGAAACTTTGGCAACTAACTGTACTAGAAAAATCAGGTGTTGCAGATCTGTTTGCAGCAGCGTACGCACTTTTGTGTCTCTGGATAGCGTAATTTTGCAGTTTTTCCGCGAAAACTCACTGGAAAATTGTCCAATTGGAAAAACTGATTTCACCACTAGTTCGGTCGTCGCAGCGCGCACATTTTGATATGTAACACAGGTATATAAACACAGTTTAGCACATTTTTATGAATTTTTGTTTACGGAACGAAGTAAAAACGATGCTAACAGCTCCGCGAGCCTAACGCGTCTCTCTTTTCATAGGTTAGTAACTGTTTTTACGAAATAATGACAAATATGTGTCTAAATTTACATTTTGGGTTTGTTTTTATCATTTATAATTGTATATGGACCTTGTTGATTAAGTTTTAGACTCTTCTAGGCGTTATTTATATAAGTAGTATGAATAACAACCGTATTGTTTGTTTACACACAAGTTTAGGGATGAGTGGATTCGATACGAAATTATTCATATCGATATCATCATTTTTAAATATTTTGATCTTTATTTTTCAAAAAGAGAAATAAATAGTATATATACAGGGTATATCAAGACTGCGACCGAAAACGAAGCCAGGTGGTATTATTAGTGACTTCAGACACAATGCAACTAAAAATTTGTAATTTTTTACTTATCGTCGTATTTGGGTGATAAAAGACATAGTTTCCTAAAATCATGATGTACGCCTTTTTATTTTTTAAGACGCAAAGGTACGATAGGGTTTAAATTACTATTAATATCACAATAACTAGGTATTTACTACCCAAACACAACGATTTTTAAAAAATTGCAAAAAAATATCTGTTACTTATTTTGTGAAATTTTTATTTGCATTGTGTCTGTAACCACTAAAACTACCACCCGGCTTCGTTTTCGGTCGCAGTCTTGATATACCCGGTATATATTCAGAACGACAAACAAAGTGAAATTAAAAATATTTTTTCGATTACCTATATATTATAATATTTTTTAGATCGAACCCACGGCCTCTCATTTCACAGCCGGTGTCTAACCTACTGCGCCACGGAAGCTGTCTTATACACGCAAACGAAGTCGCAAGCAATTCTAGATAATAAAGTTGTATTTTGTCTCACGTGTGTGACACAAATCCAATCCAATCATCAGGTAAAACTTACCCATGAAATAAATCATAAATCAAAAAATATCAAAACATCGACCTATTTTTATCGGATTCGATTTTTATTTTTTTTTCGGATTTTTATTCGGATCGAAAAATTTATTTAATGATTTTACTGTCAAATCCTAAAATCCCCTGTTTATACTCAATTGACATGTAAAGCGAAAATTAAAAATGTACAAGTTTATACACTGATATTTATGTAAATTCAAAGTTTTTCAGTCGTATTTATGCCACTGTTGATGCATCGATGTCGATAGAAAATTCGGTACTAGCGTATCACTATTTTTAGGGGCGGAGCCGCCGCCATGTTTGTATACCAAAGTGACCCGTGTCACGTGACCGTATGCTCTATCCTCTTTATTCTTTAATCATTGATCTAAACTAACAGGTTCCATTTGACGTTTCATACTTTTAACGTAAATAACTTTGTGCAGACGTAACCCACACAATTTCAATAACACTTTCCGTAAATCCATGGAATTATGAAGCAATTCTTATTTTATCACTAGATATACAAACCATAATCACTAAATTTAAACTAGAATTCTTTAAATAAAGCCAAATAACCATTTTAAACAACATATTTTTTTTCTAGACGTCATTACAAAGTCACCTCGTTAGGTCTTTTACCGGTAGAGTCGAGACTATTCAAATGCATTTGTATACGCATAATCGGTAAAAATATTTAAATAATCGAGCAGATATAAAACAGTTGTTTTTTAATTTTTAAAAATACTGAACTTTCAGCTAATAATAGGTATGCTGTCAACGAACATACATCAATAAATAGTGAAATAATAATATTAATATGAATTAATTTATCATTAATTAATAGATTTGGATATTACAATGGAAATGAAGACAGTATTGTAGGATACGCCACACATAGTGAGGAGGTTCCTCACTTTAGAGTATATGTATTGTATTGTATGTATGTATCATGTGTTCATAAGCATGTGCGGGATGTGGACTGGACTCGAAAAAGTGTCTGCACCCGGGTGAAGCCGGGCCGGGCCGCTAGTAATAGATAAATCACTCCTTTTGTTCCTAAATAGTAAAGTGACATGCAATTGTTGATGTCTCATTAGATTAAAAATGTTCATGAAAAAATAAACGAAATGATGTAAACTGAAAATATAAACTGTAATCGATTAAGAAATACAAACAAATATTATCGATATCTCTAAATAATCGGATATTGTAAGAACCGATTTATTTGACAGCATCCCTATTTCCCAATGTCAAATGGAACTTCTTAGTTTAGATAGACTATAATATTTTTTATTAGAAAATGTTTCATAGCCCGGAAATGTCACTTTCACAATGACAATTGTTTGTTTACATTTTTGATCTCGGATTCGATTCCAGAGTATAATAACGTCTAACGTTCGAACATTCGAACGTCGTTTCGGATTATAGAGTAACCTCCCTGAACATGCGAGAGATGAAAAATTAAACAATTGAAAATCTACAAAACGAGCTCGCCACGCTTAACAAGCCAACTAGACACATCCAGTTTTGTTATGGTTTATTAACATAAATGCATTGGTATAACAACTTAAAGATAATAATAAACTTACATGTTCTTGGAAGACAACTTCTTGACTAGTTTGTTACTGACATAGAACTTGGACGAGGTCGGTTTCCTTTCCTTGTCGCACTTGCGTCTCAACGCGTCCAGCTTACGTGCCAGCTCGGCCTCCTTTTCCTTCACTATTTTCGACGACAGCAGAGTTTCTAAAGTCTCCGCTAGGGACTCTTCCGTACCGTTTATTTTCTTGTCACCTTGAACTTTGGAAAAATACAATTTTTAGTAAGCTACCTTTATTCGGGCGTACATGGTTAAAGTAGGACCTTATTTAACAAAGATATTGAATGTTCGGCTCTGTACCCAAATATCTATGAAATATCTTATATTTTTGACAAAATTATCTCTCTCTATAATCGATTAAAATAGAATTATCGAGCGACATACCCTGTGAGTTTTTATCTCCCGAAGCGGCGTTTGAGGTAGTAGAGGATACAGTCTCAGTTTCAATAAATTTCTTGGACTCCACTATTCCTAACTTGTTAGGGCTGCCATCGTTCATTGTTTCTTGTTTAACCTGCAAATATTGTAATATAATAATAATAAATCTTCATTTCACACATTTTTTAAATTTGTCCATATGGTTTAATTTTTACTATATTACAAGAAATATGTAATAGTTTCCTTAGAGTTGTTGGCTGTGCTGATATTTTGTATGTAATTTGTAACAGATAAGTGTACGTGCCGCTTCCAACAGGTCGATGTGGAGATCCTTGGTGGAGGCCTATGTTCAGTTGTGGATTTCCTGTGGCTAGAGAGAGAGAGAAGTGTGTGTCAGACAGCCTCCGTGGCGCAGTTGGTTAAACGCCGGCTGTGAAATGAGAAGCTGCGAAATCGATACACGCACCGAGACATATATTTGTGTGAACCACAGGTATTTGTTCGGGTCTTTTTGTGAGACCGAAAAGTCTCTCGTATTTTGTGCTACTCGCGAAATAAGACTCGATGTCAGTGTGGGGTGCATTGATGATTAATGATGAGTAGTGTGCAGCGTACCGGCGCGGCGGGCGCGGCGGCGGGCGCGGCGGGCGCGGCGGGCGCGCGCGGCTCGTCGGGCGGCGCGGTGTCGTCGGTGAGCACGGCGAGCTGGTGCTCGCGCTTGTCGAGCTCGCTCTGGTACTTGATGGGGTTGGCGAGCGCCTCCGCCAGCTCCGACAGCCTGTCCGGCACGTAGTCCTGCAACGCACGCACGCTCATTGCACTCACATCCGGCTCGAAGGACCGAAACATTAAACGAATCTCTGCCGCAATTAATACCAAATATGATACAACTGTTGTCATTTCAAAATTGACACTGGTGGTCTCTCATATGTAAGGCCGCCAGGGTATGTACTACCGCCATTTCATTTCTCCCGCTAAACAGCAGTTTATAAGACTTAATGTCTCATGGCGTTGTTTGGCTTTACTATTGACAATGAGCGGTCGTATCGCCATTAGGCGAATGGCACGCTCGTCTCGCCATTCATCGCAATAAAAAGAAATACAAAAAATATTAAACTATATACCGCCTCACTTACAATTGAATGATATGTCTCGTTTGGACGAGAAAAATGCCTAAATTAATTAAATTAGATTAAGGAAGAAGCAAGCAAAATTGTATTTCGCATAGTGGTCGTTACAGCAGTGTACCTTGACGACGACGAGCAGCAGCAGGCTGGCGGGCAGCGGCAGGCCCAGCTCGGTGCGCAGGTTGACGTGGCGGTAGCCCGGGCACAGCCCCACCACGGGCAGCACGCGGTGCCCCAGCAGCCGCCCGCTCTCCTCGTGCGCCGCGATGCGGATCATGGCCAGCTCGGGCAGCACCACCTGCACCCAGCCACTACTCTTAGCCACTGCGCTAACCTTCAATTATACTGGCTCCTAGGTCCTTCCGCCGTAGCGTGAAGAGATAGCTCAGTGAGCCGGCATAAATGTGTCGAATGGCGTGAGGCCACCGTCGGGTCGCATTCGATGCTCATTCGGCATTGCGCTTTCCATCCGGTACAATGCAATCACTTTGTCAAATAAGTCACCGTGCCAAAATAAGAAATAAAAGCCGCAGACTGCAGAGCACTCACTCTACTTTGCTACTATAAAGATTAAACATACTAATGTCCCACTGAACGCAGCTTGAGAAGCAGCTATCGAGATATTTCCCAATAAATATTTAACCTGATTTGAGGGTGACTACAAGACACTGAATTGACGATACATGTAGGGAATCGACTGGCATGTGAATATTTTCTATAGCCGCGCCGTTCAAAACAATTACGAAGGCATGTTAGTTATTTAAACGATACGTCAAACAAATAAAATACGCCGTATTATAATTCAAAACATTATGATAATAGAGAAAAACTGAAGCAACGATTTTTATGCTTTTATTTATAACATCACGTAATATTACGATCAGCTGTATACACAAACGATCGACGCATTATTCCGCGCAAGTTTAATGAAATAGAAATTCCGACCTTGGTAGCCGAACAAAGAAAACACTGCATTACGCATTATTTATGAAGACGCAAGGTGTGGAGTCGGCCAGTAGCAATTCATAATATTGTTTTTAGAAATTTTGATCGGCTATGTAGGAAAAATATTTACACATATTTTCATCGCTTTTCAATTATCAATAGGTTATGTAAGTCAAAATCTCATAGATAAATTTATAAAATCCTTTACAAATAACCAAGTTACAAAGCTTCGGAATATGGTGGAATTGGTATAATATGTAAATTATGAGAGTTAAGATTCACGTCACGGTATGTGGTGGTTCTACTGGTGGTAGGTCTCTCAGATGTGAGAGGCCGCCTGGGTAGGTACCACCGCAATGTCTATTTCTCCCGCCAAACAGCAGTGTAAATGCACTGTTGTGTTCCGGTTTGAAGGACATTGTAGCCAGAGTAACTACTGGACATATTGAGACTTAACATCTTATGTCTCAGGATGGCGAGCGCAGTGGAATTCCAAGCATTGCCTTGTAATTCATGGTGTTGATTGGTTTTGCTACTGTCCATGAGCGGTCGTATCGCTTACCATCAGGCGAATGGCATGCTCGACTCGCCATTCATTGCAATAAAAAAAAAAAAAAAAAAAAAAAGCTATCTTTATGATATTATTTTACAAAGATATAAGAATATGAGTCAAGTTAAACGGACAAGATCCGTAACTGAGATATACCTATACGTATTTAGGTATTTTATATTTTTTGTCATAATATAGTATTTTTAATAGCACGTTTATTCTTTAAGACTTTTCTAGCAACAAGATAAATATAATGCAGATTCAAACATACTGACACAATATTAAATCGCCAACAACAGTTCTGACAAGTTATAATATTTCAGAACTAAATATACAAGATGCGTCAAACGTCAACTGACGGACACACACATATCGCCTGTTTGTGTACAACATGCATCACAGTCAATAGTCTTTACCACTAAAATTTGGGGGACATCTACAGCATCCGAAAACAATTAGTGGAAATGTTTAATGGCTGTCTCGGTGGCGTAGTTGTATTACGGTACGGTTACAAAGCTGAGGTCTCGGGTTCGAGTCCCGGGTCGGGCAAAGTGATATTGGATTTTTCTATTCATTATCAGCCCGGAGTCAGGAATTTGTGCCCGATATGGCGATAGATATGCCCCTATCACATCGTGGGACCGAACCATACCAGGCGAAATGTGGGTGTCCTGGTGGCGCCTCTACCTACCCCTTCGGGGATAAACGCGTGAGTTTATGTATGTATGTTTAAAATATTGAAAAAGTAACACTTGTAAGGTGAACCTAATTTGTTATAACTTACATAGTTACCGCATGGCATTGAAAAAATATTCTAACTAAAATATAATGCATCGTTGGAAATTGATTGATCTTTTATTTTTGACGTTTTGTTCTCACATTACATAAAAGCGAAAAGAATGTTTGTGGACTACACAAAATTTGACTCTGTGCACGGACCGATGTTCTTGGGTTATCGCGTGCTTTTAAAACAGCGTTGTGGAGGCTGTTAAATAGTTTAAAATGAGGGTAGTATTCCTACCTTGAAGATAATTTAATATGAGGGGATTTTTTTACTGCCTGTGACTTTTGTGTGGGGGAGTGATTCGTTTCTCTGCTGAGTGTCGTGATTGTACCTGTGGGGTGAACAAACCGGCAGAGGGATCGCTATTTGATAAGATAACCCGCGCTCTGCTTGTAAAAATGAGGGTAGTATGAGAGTGTGAGTGTGTTCGTACCTTCTTGAAGACGAAAGGCTCGTCTCCATAGACGGGGTTGATGGCGTTGTTGGGCACGACGCGCGTGCGGAACTTCTTGCGCACGGTGTCGGCGGGCAGGCCGAACATGTCCACCTCCACGTACGTGCCGCAGCGCTTGTCCGTGAGCAGCTGCCCCGACACCACGCTCACGCACAGCGAGCCCGCGATGATGCCGTCCACCGTGCTCTCCGCGAACGGGTCCAGGCGGCGGTCCTGCAACACACATTCATCGCATTACGTGAAACATCAACACACATTCTTCTATATAGGTATTAGTAGACCACTGATTCATAATCATCATCACTCCAGAACACGCTTTCTCCGGCGGTTATACATAACGCAGAACATACGATAATAAAAAAATATAAATTTATTTTATTATAAACATTGACTTATATTCTACCGATAGACGAGACACGTCAAAGAAATAAAGTGACCCCGTATTTTAAAAGCACACTGCAATATATCATCACTTACCTGGTATTTTATTAAAATATTGTAACTTTAGACGATTTCCTTCGGTTTGACGACGAAACATTCATTTATTACTTTTAAACGTATGCGATAAGACGTACTGCACTGTCACGAAGCAAACTGATTCATGTGTGGTGCATGCACCGCAAGTAGGTGGGTCACAATTTTTGTACTGAATGTCTTATCTAGTGTAACATTGATATCGATGATTATAAACTATTATGAATTCTGATATTAACATAAATGTTTCACATCAACCGGACGGCCCGTGACGGCCATCTTTTATTTATACATTTCATATATGATTTCATCTATGATTTCATGTATGATTTCATAGCAAATGGTCCCGCAACTTATTGGAACACAAATTTACCTTTCTCCTCATAAACTCGGGTTTTAGTAGATACCCGCACCGGCGGTTGTACTCGAACGTGCCGAGGTTCAGTTGCATGGCCAAGTCCAGCGTCTGGTAGTTGAGAGCCACCAGTTGACATCCCGCGTTCCAGAATACCTAAGGTTAAAAGAAAACGCATGTTACCTTTAATATAGGCTCGGTAAAGTGACTGAATTGAAAGTGCAGTCCTGTTTAAACAAAGACTAAACTAGAGAGATGTTATAATTGCACGTCTACCCGCAATTTCCACAAAAATAATTCTTAGAAGGGTAATAAGCCTAAAACAAACCGCATTGACAATTTGTATTCTCAGGAGAGTGTCGCTCAGTTGAAACAACAGAATTGGGTGTCGGAATGCTCCGATTATTGAATGGTATTAGACCATGCACGATAGTAAGTACATTAAGTCCCTTCCTTCTCGGTAATCTCTCAGTACCAGGCAAGAGTATTTGGCAATAAGTAATCGTGTAGCCGTATCTGATATCTAGAAGAAAAAATTGGGAGTAGAAATAAAACTAGGTTGTCCGAGATTCGTTTGGGTTAACATTTTTAGATTATGGCACAAAAAAAAGATCAATAAATAATGAGTTATTAATATTGCTCACCTGAGGCATGAAGTTGGAGGAGTCGAACCTGGTGCCGGCGGGGTACACGCGCGACAGCTGGTGCTTGTTGTAGTTCACGAACTCTATGGGCCGCTCCTTCAGCAGCGTGGTCGCTTGCTTCTCGTCGAACGACGACATCTCGTAGAAACGGTTCTTTTCTGTACAACGTAGGTTAACAGTTAAGAACATATTATAATCATTGATTTTAGATTGCCGCGGAATGAATCAAGTCGTATTAGTACGAATACTTCTTAATGAGACACGTGCACAACATTAGAATCCCATAAGAGCCTTTCATATTGCTACATCAAGAGCATATTTCAAGTTTTATAAGCTTGTAGTGATCTGGCAGAGATCGCTTCTTCTATGACGGTTTTTTTTTATGTTTTCTTTGTTGTATGTTATTTCTTGTGGGATGTTATAAAAGTTAAATTGATAATTATTATTATTACATAATCATACACCCAACAATCACCATACATAGTCAAGAACAACGAGAAACTTATCGGCCTCACAAAAACCCAGACACGAGACAAATACCTGTGGATCACACAAATATTTGTATCGTTGCGGGGATCGAACCCGCAGCCACACGTTTCGCAGGCGTCTAACTAACTGTCACGGAGGCTGCCATAATGATTATCATCTGCTACAGTTATTATTATCATGTTAATGCTCACTCTCTGCGCTCTCGAAGGAGGAGAAGTGCACGGGCTGCACGTAGTTGACGAGCGCGGAGATCTCGGCGCCGGCGTGCGTCTCGCGCGCGTCCTCGGCCGCGTCCGCGCCGCCCGCCTCCTCCTCGCCCGACGAACTCTCCGACTCCGACGAATCCGACGACTCCTTCGAGCCTTGCCGCACCAGCTGCGGGAACCAAACCTCTACTCAATACTGCCTCACATCAATATCAACAATATAATGACGAACTATCCCACTCCGACGACTCCTTCGAGCCTTGCCGCACCAGCTGCGGGAACCAAACCTCTACTCAATACTGCCTCACATCAATATCAACAATATAATGACGAACTATCCCACTCCGACGACCCTTAGAATCTTGCCGAACCAACTACGACAAGAACATTTTAATACTAGGATATAAATGTTGAGGGATCAATATGACATACAGCAATTCATGTATAAGAGGAAAAGACAAATCAGATTTTACCTTATAGTTTCTTAGATTTACGCGAATTTAACAAGTCATAACCCTCGCTAAAAACACCGATTTCTGTCCAGGGTGTATCGCTAGACATTTAAAATTTAAAAAAAAATCCAAATTACAATAGAGAAGCATGCACAAGCGTGGGATCCAATTCTACATTTAATTAAATCAAGACCTAAAAGACGAGCTGCTAGATCTCAAGACACAGTGAGCTCTTTCGCGTAGATCGGATGGCAAAAACAACTAACTTTTTAAATTAACCTTTTTAGTTTAATGATTGTAAGTTAAGGGTAGTATCATTGTAACAGTCACTGAGCGGATGACTAATATCTCCGTCCGCCTCGAAACCACGAATGCTGTAAAGCAGCCGAAACGCCGAGAAGTTAAAAAATGTACAAAATAGTTTTATTTCAAGACACTTTACTTGTTGATACCCTCAGACTTTTTATAGCGCAAACTAAAACACATTAGAGGAATTCACTTGCTCTAGATGTTATGGCCTAAATGTGCCGATCTCGGTCAAAAAATTTAATCTAGAAAACAAATGAAAACTATTTTCATTATTCATTCCACTCAGGAATTTAAATGAATGTTTACTATAGACATTTCACGAGACCGTATAATAACTTAACCCAATTTCATACAAAATGTAAACCACATTTTATTACAAAAACCTAAATGCCGCAAAGCGATAAAATTACTCATAACCAATAAAAAAGATCCGTTGGAAACATGCACTAGTTTCCGTGTATCACAAAACCCGATGGGTCATCGACTGAGAGAAGAAGTGTACAACAACAAACATCGAGGTTTGATGTGCGGGTCAATGACTCGGTGAAAGAAAAATCCGAGAGGAAACACGAGGAACTGTGGCACAAACACTAACTATAGTTCAAACATTATGTGAACGCGTAATTGAGTAAACGAATGTCGACGAGATGTAAAACCGCACGTAAAGAAATGAATACGTTAATTTATTTATTCTCGTATGTTGAATGAATGGCGAGAGCCGTAACGTAGAAAAACGTAGAACGTAGAACTGTAGTTAGTCTGGAGTCGTCGTGTAGCTCAAATTATTATTTCCAAGTATACGTCCTAACTTTAAAATAATGAGAAAACAGAAATCTTTTCATTCCATCATTCAAATTCAAGTATGTAGTTTGCACTATCCTTTAACTGCCTTATTCATAGACAGTTTATAAACCTATTTTAGTTATCGAATGTTTTGTCCCTTTCGAACAACTTTTGAATTCAGTTTGAGCGAAGAAGACAAAACATTCGATAACTAAAATAGGTATGGAGACTGTCCCGCCCTCACACCCGCCACTGCAACTCCTGTAAGCCAGGATCAACAGTGGCACGCATTTTAATGACACTGAGCATTGAAGCTCAGCGAGTCTCCGGGAATGTCTAACTTGTCTTTAACCCGCAACGAAATCAGTCAAAAAGTTAAATTAATAGGAGGAGTTGGAAATAAATTATTGACCACTTCCCTCCCTAATAAAGCGGGTGACAAAATAAACTAAAATAGGTATATAAACTGACTTTGAATAAGGTAGTATTATTCACTTACCGTTGCATGAGGTACTTCTCCGTTGCCCTGCGGCACTGGTTGCTCGGCCCGCTGTTCAATCCCTTCTGAGGCAGAGTCCTCCTTTTTGTGATGGTGATGATGCTTCTTCTTATTCTTTATTATTATTTTATTACGTAACAATGAAGGTGGTGGCAGTTCTCCTCCTGAGGACAATAAAGTAAGAACACAGTTTTATTTATTTATAATAGATCTAATAACAAGATAAAAATATGTACAAGTATAACTTACATCAACAAAATGCTTTCTTACAATATTAAACGATAATTTACATTCTTGCAAATAATTCCATCTTCTCTGGAATTTCAATACTTTAATATCAATTATTTATCAGCTAATATAGTATTAAATACAATATTTATGAACACATATATTTCAACCTTATTTTATTTAAAACTATGTTCATTCCAAATCACAAAACCGCAACCTAATTCTTATTCCCATTCAAATGTAATCCAACACACAACACGGGACCTAATAAAATAGATGTTAACGCCAATTTATGGACGCGTAAAAACGACTAGACATACTTATACCATACATTGTTGTACACGCAGCACAACCGGTGTCGAAACTCCGGCTATAAAACTGCGTGCAATAAAATTTGTGAAAATAATTCGTGATCTCCGTCTGGCTTTGGACGGCGTCAGTTTGTTTGTTCAACCTCCAACCATGAGTGCCAACCGTACTACAACATCGAACTGCTAAATCCACTATAAAAATATAGTCCAAGTAATCGATGGTCTGATGTAGGACTTTATAGTAAGCTTTTGGGCACTAGAGTTCATATAAACATTGAGAAATAATCTGGATATGTTTTTACATCCGAAAGAAAAGTAGTAAGACTTACACAAAATAGGCTTTACAGGTACAAATACTACATACATACATACATACATACATACATACATACATAAACTAACGCGTTTTTGCCAGAAGGGGTAGGCAGAGGTGCAACGAGGACACCCACGATTGCCTTGTATTTTCCGTTCCACGATGTGGTAGGGGGCGAGCTTATCGCCATATCGGGCACAAATTCCTGACTCTGGGCTGATAATAAATAGAAAAATCCAATATTACTTTGCCCGACCCCGGAGTCGAAACCGAGACCTCAGCTTTGCAATCATACCGTAGTACAACTGCGCCACCGAGGCAGTCAGGTACAAATACTACATACATACATACATAAACTCACGCTTTCATCCCCAAAGGAGTAGGCAGAGGCGCCACCAGGACACCCACATTTCGCCTTGTATGTTCCGTCCCACGATGTGATAGGGAGCGAGCCTATCGCCATATCGGGCACAAATTCCTGACTCTGGGCTAATAATAAATAGAAAAATCCAATATCACTTTGCCCGACCCGGGACTCGAACCCGAGACCTCAGCTTTGTAACCGTACCGTAATACAACTACGCCACCTAGGCAGTCGTAGGTACAAATACTGTCCCTAATAATACTAAATTTAAAAGAGCGTGCAAGTTAATTACTGGCAGGGCAGCACCAGCGGTAATACAAACGTTTCAATGTCAAGGTTTTGAAGAAACAACAAACAGCACAGGTGTTTGAACGCATTAATACGTACGATTAACTAATGAAAACAAACTCTACCGACAGGCGCGTAATCAGGAATTTAACAAACGAGCAAAACGTATATTTGAAAATATTTTCTTATTTTATTTACGTGCAATTTTAACTACAACATGAACGAGCTAGCTTCACTGGCATATTAACACTGAATGAAAGAAATCTTATGTCGTTGAGGCCTAGTTGAGGATTTGTATTAGCACCATATTATATTATTTATCCAAATATTTTATGCAATCTAATCACAAACAATAGCGTTGTATCTATATTGTTACCACATAGAATAATATGTGAGATTCTGTGAATAACGTATTTCGACATAATTGAATCGAATGTCGAAAGAAAGCCTAAATTGTGTAAAGCCTTTCCGAACTTAAATTGGACAGCACTGCTCTAACCCACCTAGTGTGATCAATTTTCCGTAAAAAATGTATTTTTTTAGTTTGGCATGTTTTTTTTAATTATGGCTGTAGTCGCTGATCACAAAACACTGTCGTCTATTACATTTTTAATATAGTTTCCTAACCATAAAATACATACATAAATAATGAATTTTATTACACTCTCTTTCAAATGTATTATTCCTCTCTCAAACATAATTCAGTCATAACTTTAATATACATTTTTCCTCAACATAAACAGCTGATTCAATACATAGTGACTAGAGTGCCGTTACGTGTAACAACCACTCTCATATGTTCACGTAACAGGACAAATACGAATGAAAAACAAACCTTATCGCAACGTAAACCCGCGCATGCAAATGACTATTTGTATGCCAACGAAAACACAACTTCAAAGTACGTACATCGTTCTTTTGTCGAAAGTTACGTCAAATATACAGACAGTAGATGAATATTTATTTAGTTTTTTTTTAATAGTAACTCAGAGAAATGTTTATACAAAATGCCAATTTTGTTTCAGTCGAGGAAGACTTGTGGAAACAGAGATTTGTGTGTTGCAAATAAATAAGTGTATTTAACTGCACACGCTACACAATCCGCTCCACAGAAAAATGCGAGTCTTGTTTAACAAGTATTAGAATCGACGTGGAATGTGGGCATGTGTCTTTTCTTAATGGGACTGAATGCAACCCTGATGTTTTTAATTAACGGTAGCTATTTTTTATAAAGAATATAAATAAAACAATCTACTACGATATGAACTTGTATGTGTTTATGAATGAAACGGTACGCGTATTCATGGATGTTTTTATGAATGACACAATACACATATTCCTTGTAGGTAGAGGAAATTATTTTATAATCGTTTAACCACAATATTTCACAATTAGTCATTTTGACGTATACATAAGGATTCCTCGTGGTGAATAGCGCCGCTATACAATACGTCAACGAGGACACCTGGCAAGGTGCCAAAAACAAGGTTTCCGCAATTTGTTGCTATGCAAAATTGACGGTGATGGCAATGATTTAGATATAACATTTTGTACAATATTACTTCCCTGTATTTTTCACTATCAGAAGCGGGTACTTGAGTGCCTAAACCACGGTTAACACATAAGAATTATGCCCATTGACTTATATGCTACCGATAGACGAGACACGTCAAAGAAATAAATTGCCCCGTATTTTAAAAGCACACTGCAATATTACATCACTTACCTGGTATTTTATTATAATATTGTAACTTCAGACGATTTGCTTTCGGTTTCACGGCGAAACATTCATTTATTGCTTTTAAACGTATGTGATAAGGCATACTTTCACTGTCACGAAGCAAACTGATTCATGTGTGGTGCATGCACCGCAAGTAGGTGGGACACATTTTTTGTACTGAATGTCTTATCTAGTGTAACATTGATATCGATGATTATGCCTGTTTTTTTATCCAGGTTAGAAGTATAAGAGAAAATGGATAAGAATATATATTACTGTGTGTTTAATGAGTACTGGTATACGCGTTCCCATAAAATAAGATAAGTCTAGCAAGGGCCTAGCACAAGGGACCAACTAATGTCGTTAGACTTTTACATTTGCACATGCATGCATTGCTAAAAAAAGACTGTGTCCAAGGGAAAGGAAAATAACTATTTTTTATATTAATACTTCCAAGGTTGGTTTCATTGACAAAATATATATTACCACTACTTAAAAAAAATCTCTTAAAAATACTTAATAATATCTCGTTAGGGTACCATAAATATAAGACGAAGATATATCCTTTCGTACCTGGTTCAAGCTGATGTGAGTCCAACGGTTTGTCCAGCAGCATGTCTCCGAAGATGTCCCGGCAGTAGTTGGCGATCTTGGCCTGCTGGCGCGGGTTGCAGTGGTTCTCGAAGCTCAGCACCACGGGGTAGTCGGAGGTCTTGAACGCGCTCTCCGCGATCGCCTCCAGCACCTCCTTCGCGCTGATCTCCGGCACGAACGTGTACCCGTGCACGATCACCGGCTCCTCCGTGCGCCCGTTCCAGAAGTCCAGCTCTACGCATCTGTTGAATAAATTCTTCTTGAGTATGGAATGTAAAAACATCATAGGAATAAAGGCAAAGTATTTAGTGTAATCTTCGCACTGATTTCGTAAGTGTACATGAATGTATTGTTAAATTATATTCTGGGTTTGACATTCAGATTGGACATTTTACTTTGTGTATATTAAAATAAACTATGAGCTGAGTAATTTTCTGTAAGTGTACCCGACGATTAAGCGGCCTTTTTGAAAACATAATCCAAATCTCACTTAAACAAGCATAAATTTATTTTAAATGGTACGAGGAAGTGATTGGGAATATTTAATGGACATACTAACACAAACCGCTTTAAATCAATGTTTATCGCTCAACTGTTCAGAAAAACAAACAAGAACGGGTAAAACCTAAACAAATCGTTTATTTTTCAATCAAGCCATAGAATATACCATTTGATGCATTGATCAAGCAGGCGAGAGCCGCGAGGGCATAACCGCAAGAATTTTAAAATCAATGGATCAATTTTATAGCTAATTTAGACTAAAGTACAAAAGAGCCGGCTTGACGGTAAAGCGGAATGGAAGTAACAATTTTGCTGGCGCGTTTGGTTGGAGATTGCCGAAGAAGAAATCTTTCCTTTTTCCATCCTTTCACCTAACCGATTTCTACCACTCCCTATGCCAACAATCCACTTTCAATGCTCAGGTACCATGAGTGTATGGCCAGAGTTATACACATACCAGCATACGAAACGCTTGCTCTAAAAACGGCGTGAAGTGAAGTAATATTGCCTACTCGCGTCGATAGACACGCGCTAATGGGTTATCAACGGTTGTGCGATTTATTGGGATTTGGGTGTACGTTTAATTCAAATATTTTGACGTGAACGATCAACACACTTTTGAGGTGGCTGTCATTATAGGCGGACCATTTTGATAGCGCATTTTTTTTTTGCAACTGGCTTACCGTAGCTTAATGTAGCTGATTACGTAAATTCAGCATTTGTACAGCCATCAAAAAATCCTATGACATACTTGAATATGCTAATATTAACACATAAAGAAGATCAACTCACATCAAAACAAAAACTTCGAAGTCTGCATATAATATAACATGACATTTTATGTTCACCCATTACTGAATGAACGTCTAAACAAACAAACATATAAATCTGAAGCCCCTTACACACACATTACATAAGTTGAGAGTTATTTTTATTAGCCTACAGGACGCACACTAGAATATACGGTTTTTATACGATTTTATAATAGACATACGTCTGCACAAATATTCACGCCTGTATCCATCCCAATAGACGCCTCTTATAACTACCGTCAAGCTTATTTCCGTCCCAATTAGTGTTGAGTAGGACATACAAGAGGTAGTACATTTGTCCCGTACATGACGTCAAAATGTAAGAGCGGCTCAACTTTTTGAAATGTACTACTTCATATTTTGTGTCCCGGTACTCGTTACACTACGTCAATAACTATAGGATGAGAGCGAGAGGTACTAATACCTTCAAACTATCTAGTACGCCTCACTTCAATTGAAGTGGGACATTGTACTAGCTCAGTACAAAAATGAGGCTACTCTTACAAACTCGTTTTCAAGTCATGTCCTACTCAACACTAGTCCCAATATATATTGGAAGCGAGCCTATCGCCATACTGGCTAAAAATTGTAGTCTTCAACAACTTATGTAAAATATGCCAAACATTAAGCATTTGCATCCACGGCCTCACTGATCATATTGCAACTAAGCTGCCACGGACCAATGTGGTTACGCATAACGGTTACACGTACAATAGACATAGTCAAAATAGTCCGGCTGTGTGCCAATGGGATTCCCTATTAGCAAGAACTATGATTCCAACACCGGTTTCCGTGTTTCTACGCACATTAACAACAAACTTCTAAGCTAAAATGCTAACTAGAATCTACCTACAATGGTTAATAATTCTGTTCTATGGTATCGTACTCATGAAAGACGCTAAAAAATTCCATCCCGACCGGTACATTTCCAAAACATAGCCCAAATGTAACTTTTCCACAAGCTGACGCCGCTTAATTAGGGCCGATTCGTTGATAATATCGATAACCGAGTGTACGATACGCCACTAATTGGATTTATTATTAAAAACGCATCAGGTGCATTAAAGAGATTTTTATACACAAATTGCGGTGATAAGGCCGGCACAATTAGCGGGACGAGCGCGGGCGCACATGCGCGCCGTACGTGCCGACCATCACGGATTTAATAAGATACGCTGGGTTGCTTTTAACTTGTATTACGAAATGCTTCACCTATACAAGCCCGTACATGACCCACGAGTGCTTCACAAACTTCACAAATTCGAGTTGGTGAACGAATCAATTGTATTAATATTATGTCAGAATGTTCTAACCGTCTAGAGTCTCAGTTTAGAGTATTTTTAACATGAAGCACATTTTGTAATTTGAAAAGTTTACATGACTGTTCAGGATCAGTAAATGATTTTTATGCACGTTGCAGAATATCTATACATATAATAAAAATGTAAATGGTCGATGTCTGTACATGGAAGATATTTGAGAAATTTTAACGCGGGGGGTCTTTATAACAGCAACAGAAGCCAAAACAATTTTTTTTAGAATTTTTGTCTGTCTGTCTGTCTATCTGTCTGTCTGTCTGTCTGTCTGTCTGTATGTTTGCTTGCGCATCACGCAAAAACTACTGCACCAAATGAGATGCGGTTTTCACAGTTGTATTGCTGTAGGTTCAACTTAAAAACTGGTATATGTTGCATTTACATACAGGACGTTTCTTTTTATTTACCTGCGCATTACACAAAAACAAACGCACGAAATGAGATGCGGGTTTCACAGTTATATAGGTGCAAGTCCAACTTATAAACTGGTATATGTCTTATTTACATACAGGGTGTTTCTTTGTATTAGCTTGCACATCACGCAAAAACTACGACACGAAATGAGATGCGGTTTTCACAGTTGTATTGCTGTAGGTTCAACTTAAAAACTGGTATATGTTGCATTTACATACAGGGTGTTTCTTTTTGTTTGCTTGCACATTACTCAAAAACTTTCAGAGTTATATTGGTGCAAGTCCAACTTGAAAACTGGTATATATTTCATTTACATACAGGGTGTTTCTTTTTATATACCTGCGCATTACACAAAAACTAACGCACGAAATGAGATGCGGTTTTCACAGTTATATAGGTGCAAGTCCAACTTATAACCTGGTATATGTTGCATTAACATACAGGGTGTTTCTTTGTATTATGGAAGATAATCGAGAAAAACTAATATGGGGGGGGTCTGTATTAACGTAATAAAAACAATGATTTTAGGAAATTTTGTCTGTTTGTTTGTGCGCGATAAACTCAAAAACCGCTTAACGGATTACGATTATTCGATTTCGATTTGGTATGGAAGTAGCTGACTCCCTGGATTAATACTTAGGCTACTTTTTATCCCGAAAAAATAAGTGCTCCCGTGGGTTGAGGAAGGAATTCTGATATATTTGTTACTTGTTATAGGTACTCAAAGGGATGGGATGGGACTGGATTACATACTTTGAGTGAGAATGAAATGGGACAGGCGGGATATAACGGGACGGGATGGGTAATTTCATATAAAGTTAATCACGCAGACAAAGTTTGCGGGCAGAAGCTAGTAATGAATAAGTAAACATTGCTTACTGACCTGCAGCCAGCCAGTAGACTCTGGCGGTATATCTCGACGCTGGACTTGCCGGTGATCTGGTGGCCGGTGAGGTAGGTGTTGTGCGAGCTGTTGATGAAGTAGTGCGCCAGCGGCTGGTCCATGTCGTCGCACAGGTCCAGCTTGTTCGGCGCCACTATGGGATTATCCTCCGACATTAGAAATCTGAAATTAAAATTTACATATTTTATTTTTACTATATTCAAAAGTTCAAGGGAAAACGTTTTGTTCTTTCATACATACATACATAAACTCACGCCTTTATCCCCGAAGGGGTAGGCAGAGGCGCCACCAGGACACCCACATTTCGCCTTGCATGTTCCGTCGCACGATGTGTTAGGGGGCGAGCCTATCGCCATATCGGGCACAAATTCCTGACTCCGGGCTGATAATGAATAAAAAAATCCAATATCACTTTGCCCGACCCGGGACTCGAACCCGAGACCTCAGCTTTGTAACCGTACCGTAATACAACTACGCCACCGAGGCAGTTTTGTTCTTTCGTCAGCTTTTAATTATTATTCAGTGTGCATTTACCTAACTATCGGACATTTTCCCTTCCTTTACGCAAAATCTACCAATACTTTAAGTCATATTAAAACGTAACCTTTCTTACTACTTTCTTTGCAGTTAATATGACGATAATGTTACGAATAAAATCTAAGGAATTAGTAAAATTTAAAATTACGAAGCTTGCTAACCAGGAACTGTTTCATTGATTTTACAAACCAAAATCGCTTTCCTGTAAAGAGCATCGACACAGGGAATTAAGGCGAAAAAACATATTACTATAGATCTATCATCGAACGTAAAGTCATGTAATTGAATCAGATCAACCATACCATCCACGCACCGGGCTCGTAGTCAGGTAACGTCGATATATAAGTCTCATGTTCCTGTGAAGCTGTGATCAACATTCAATACCTGCGTCCTGCATCGAACTAATAATTCATGGCAGAGGTTTTCAAACCTAAACTAATCCTGTTTTTCGATACGTTAACTATGCCTTTCTTTATTAAATTTATTATCCACGAGGATAAATCTAGGCATCTTTCAATAAACAGTTGACGAGTCTCAAATTTTAAAATATGATAATAAAACATACTAACCTTAAAAATCCGTCAAAAGTGAGCTGCGACCTCTGCTGGTGATACTTATTGTGTTCATACGCCTTGATTAGATCCTTGGCCCTCTGCAAGTCTGCGTACGGATGCAGAATCTCGTTGAGCCGAGGATCGCGCTGCACCACGTTCAGAAAATCCACCAGTTGGGTGGCCGACAAATGAGGTTTGCCGTCGGTTCTACAATGACGAATTACGACGTCAAAACAAAGAGAATATCTTGTTGATAATACAAACACTGAATTCAGAAATACTTCGGAGTACTACAAATCATTTGTTGTATAAATCAATCCCGTGTTTCCAGGAAGCATATTATAATATTTCAAACGTTGATAATGTGCTTAGCGCTGGCAAGAAAAACATACACAGTTCAAACTTATAGTATAAAAGCTAAACTATTTTTGTTGATTTGTTCTTCTTTTCGCAGCAACGGATCGAATCGAGTTTTTCGCGTATTATTTGTTTTGCAGATAAATGTAAGATTCTTGTGAAATAGATCTGGATGGTAATTCAGATTTGCAACCTTTTTGCCGTATAATTTAATCTACAAACAGGGCACCTATCAAATAAATGGATTTAAATTATTCGAACGGCAACTATCTCTACTGAAATAAAAATATCAAGACGAATTTTTCAGGAACGATTGAACCAACGCCATTATAATCGTCCATAACATATGAATAAAGGTTGGATATTACCAAATTAGGTAATATGCTAGAACACAACATGAACAATGTAAGCAATTTATTAAAGCAATTAGTCGCGACGCGACGCCTCATCTATTTAAGTAGTGATTTAGTTGGGAATCAAACGGGTGACGAGTGCTACTTGCCCCCACGCGACGCCAGGGCAATTATAACAAATTGGCGAGGGCAAAAGTGTGCTGACCTCTTTCATCGCACTGACACATTACTATCGCGACTATTGCATCACGCCTTAACTCCAAATATAACGCTAGGTATGTTAACATATTTAAAAAAGGATTCAATAACAAAGCGGGAATATTTTACCTACATTTTCTCGAAAATAATTAAGTTGATTGAAATAAATATCAACGTTAGTGATACTTGTCCCTCCAGCATACAATTAAATCTATTTATTAGGTAAGATAAGTTTCAAACTGTAACTAATTTTTTTTTATGTTAATGACAGAAGTAATACTGCTTCACCTCCACCATACTTTCTACCCTAATGTTCTACCATTTTTCAAAGTTTGCTTACACACCTACGATCCTCAACTTGTCTGCTCTTCCGTTTTCTTAATAACTATGCTAAATAAAACACCAAAAAATCTAATAGTAGAGAACTCACAGATTATTAAATATCTTCTGCACATCTGCGCGTTGCGTGAGACTCTTGTAGAAGGCGAAAAAGTCCTCAAACTGGAACTTGGACTGGCTGATGGTGTCGTTCTTGCCGGTCGGCAGGCCGGACTCGCTCAGGGCTTTCTCCACACGCTTCTTGTCTTCCTTATTCTGGGCGAAAAGCCTGACGATACTAGGAGAAAAATATTTGATTATTACTTTACACTAGGCCGATGAGAAATGCAACATACTGACAATAACCTTTGAAAGACAAAAGATAAAATCCTGGATGAAAAAACTGCTAGAACGATCGATGGACAGCTTTCGTAAAGGTGGCTATTCTTTAGAAGATCTCTTAATAGTTAGTTAGTGTTAAGGTGAAGTCTCTATGTCGTTAAATATGATTATACATATATAATAACGTGTAGTAATTGACACGTCAACGCGTTCTGCATACTAAATAATTATAATAACTAGGTTAGATGTAACTGTTAGAAATTGCACTACACACAAAATCATTTGATTAGGTAAATTTTATCAGTATTTCTATTTTTCCATCTCCCTTGCTTTCATATCGGGACTTTTTTATTGTCGAAGAATATTGACTTAAATTTTTACGAACGACTGCTTGCCTGATATGAACTTCTTCGGAAATAAACCTTAACATACATATTATGTCATTATAGTGCAAATTTCTAGGTGCGCTTGTTTCCTCGCTGTATTTTTTTCGCCGTAATAGTGAACGATATTTTTTATATACTACTAGAATACACCTAACTCAGACCAATCAGTGGTTTGTGTCGTGGGCTCTAACTCATTCTTTTGTCAGTCGAGTCCGCATCCAACAATGAATAATATATCTATTCTAATAACCAACTTTAGTTACCAACGCTACTGTACATAAAAACTTAACAAGTGCGAAAACATAAAAATAAAAAACCCCTTATCACTAATGTCAACAATATATTACTGGTAAAAGCCGACCCATGCTTAATTTCATAAAACGAAAAGATAACGCTGTACTCAGAACAACGCGGACAACCTTCCATCTTCCGACCAGATGGTTTCAATCATATCCGTTTTAAAAATTCCAACATGTAATACAAATCAAGAACACCGTGATTAAGGGAATATCCCGCTATATTTCCACATACCTATTGCCGATAAACGATGCGACAACCGGAAGCCGCTCGTGATGAGTATATGGGTATCAATATCCAGTCTAGCATCCAGAATCGAATATATGATGGCTTATTTATAGTATTTACTAGTTTTAAAGTGATTTATGACTTGTAAAACACGAGCATTATTTATGATGGAATATGAAACAACTAAAACTGTTATATCTGGGGCTTTCCTCAGGCAGTAAATCTAACCTCGTAACTGCAGCGTTTATTGACTGTTCTATGCTCAGCATTCTCATATCACGTCTTTAACGATCCAACGTGCACATCGTCGCTTGCGAAACGTAATACATTTTTAGGAACACAAGTACCGGTTTATTTTCGGATAAGGGATAAAGCCCTTGATGGGTCTAGCGACTGCGAATATTGGATTGCACTCAAATGCGCGTTTGATTTGTGTGAATCTTTCATTAGAAAAGCAAAATTAGATAGTCAGAAAAGTGTAAGGTCTTAACACGCGGGCGGTTGTTTAACTACGATCTGAATTATTCCACAACGTACAAAAAATCAAAATCGCACCACCGCGCCGCCAGCTAACTGTGGAAAAACACTAGAAATGCCTCAATACTGAAGAAAAGCATATTCTCGCAATTGAAAATTTTATACTCCATTGATTTCTATTGGAATTGAAGCCTGAATCTCACGGTTTACAATTGTCAGAATTCAAGTTTCAGAAGTGAAACGATATTAGGTTGCATCAATTCATTGAAGATAATTATAATTATTAAATTACCCGTTTAATACAACAAGCTAAAATTGTTTTCATTCATAGAAACATGTTGTTTATATGTTACGTGCCGTTTCAAATATCAATAAGAAACATGGTCCAAAATATATTTGATTCTCTACCTGTTGTCGCGAACCGGGCCAAGGGAAAGAATACACAAAGATACATGTAATAAACCATAATTCAAACAAGTCGCTGTGAAAGTGTTTAGAATGTTTAAATGAAGCCTATATTCAACAGTGAACTTCCTCTATCTGCAGTCAATAATACGAATAGATGACATACGACACACCGCATATGTTTTAAATAAAAATATTTTTGCCTATGCATCTTTATTTTCGCCTCGCAACCAATGCAAATGACAACTATAGTTCATAACTCAATTTCCTGACGTAGCATGAACATGGAAAGTAGATCACTTTATAAAATTATGAGCGGTACGTGGTTCAAGTTTACTGCCTACTGTTTATTATTAGACAAGTGTTTTTGTTTATATACAATATATTATGTATACTAACTTTACATTACGAATTTATAGTAAATACTTAAGCACACTATAAGCCGTTTAGCAAAATATTTACAAATAACTTTTCGAACTTCACGTTTTTATGATAGAAATATTTTTAATTAACCCGCTATCAATCATAAATCAGCCGACGCAATCTGTCCACCATAGGATAAATCGAGATAACATTACATTCCATGCAATTTTATATAACGAATATAAAATAATGAATTAGCAGTTTTTGTTCTCCTGTTAGCATTTTTTTCTTCGCAGGCAATCACTACAAATCTTTTTGTTTCATTTTTTAACCTTTACGGACTCATCGCACAAGCAAGCTAATTATTATACTCGGTGTTAACCGCGAAACAAAAATGAAGGCATCGAGTGTAAAAACACGTCTAGTCCAGTAACAATGAACCTTAGTTAGCTAGATCAGTCCCTGTATTATTCTTAGAAACTATTAAAACTCCGTCTCTCTATTTTTCACATATTTAAAAGTAACACAAGAACTTCTCTTTCGAATGGAATGACTTGCATTTTTATGATATTTTCTGTTTTTTGTTTCAAACAAAACATACATTAATTAATTAAACGTTAACACTTTAATGGGATATTTCGACTTTTTTGTATATGATTACGATATTTTGTTCTCCATATATTATTACAGTTATCTATATGTAGTAATCTATACTAATAAACTCAAAAACTATTGAACCGATTTTAAAAATCTTTCGCCAAATTAGAATGTTACATTGTCCCAGTCTATTATGGGCTATATTTGATTCCTAAATGGGTTAAAATAAGGGTTAAAATAAAAATAAAAAATCTAATCCACTATTCATACCATATTCTCCCATACTTTTTTGAAAATTAATATTTCAACTTCCTATTATAAACCAAAAATAAAGGCGAGCAACTATTTTGGAAAAACTACATTATAGGGGTGAAATAAGGGATTAAAAGTTGTATCGAAAAACAGAACTGCTGAAGCTATTGAGGGCCCTTTCATTGTTTTTTATTGGCGAAAAGGATGTGATTTTTTGGGACGAAATTTCTTAACTGAATTGGTAGTAATTATTAAGAGGAGAAAAACTTTATATTTATATTATTATATAAATATTGGCTATTTGCGTGTGACGATATATTTGGTATTAAATTACAATGGATGGTAAATGAGGCTAGAGAATAAACCTACACGCGTATGTTATAAATGATAGAAGGTTATTACGTATAACTCCCATAATCGAAATTTATGAATAATGCATATCATAATATCATAATGGGTAAATATTTTAATAATCAGACCTAACCATCAAATCAGTCTCAGTGCGGCTTGACGAATCAAATATATCATACAAAATCTTCTAAGTCTCTGTGGCACACAGGTTCCTTCACTATGTTTTCCTGCATATGACTAAAATTCAATCCCGTGACTACCGTCTCAGCATCTGGCTCCCCGAGTTCGGTTATTATAAACTGGATAATTTTAGGTGTGTATCGATTTTTATAATATTATAAGCATAAACATAATTAAATAAACATTGGTTGTTAGTACATGGTGTAAAGTGTATGCAGTACTCAGTGTTGAGGATAATAATATCCATAATACATGATTTATCTACACGCAATAATCGTGTTGATAATAAACATTACATTACAACACGGTTAATAGTATTCGCTATAAAAATACAACCACCTACAGTAAAAAATCAATAATACATAATCTATCGCAATAATTGTCACTCTTATTTTTCGAGATATATAAACTGGGATAGTCTATGCATTTTTGTTTATTTTTTCAATTGCGTATGGCAGCATAAATAAAAAACATTAACTATTCATGCTCTCCCTTTATACAATCACGTCAATAATTTATATTTTCTGTAAAACGTGGTAATCATAATAATGAAAAATTATACAATTAAGTTTAATATACATATATAAATACGCACGCGACAATTTCTTATAGACAACTATGAACTGATGAAAGAAAAAAAGACAGAAGGCAAAGTCTACGATGTAGATTGTAGACAATAAACATTAAACAAATAAATATTTTTCAAATTGATAAATAATACACACAATATTATATACGTCTATTATGCGAGTCATAAAGAAATACAAAACCATATGTAAGACAACAACTAGTTAGAAAAATGAACAGTAAATAATATACTAAAGAGAATTCAAGTTACAGAGCGAAAATTAAATGATGCTGCCGCACTATTGTTCAAGCTTTTGAGTTGCCATCAAATGTCGTCCCAAATGCCACCCGTGTGCCGTATTCCCCAATACGCTGGAATATGACGTGCTATTCAACGAAATAGACAGCATTCACGATACACGTACACCGTAATAAACTTTGAGGGGAATATGTTTGCTTGCCAATATACATGTTTAGGAACAATATCAAAAACATCTTAGTGTCGATAGAAGAGACAAACGAATTTATGTGCACATTTACTTATGATATACATAGGACTCAGGCCAAAAAGAAATATCGAAAAAAATATTACTACTATAAGGGAAGCTGTGAAGTATTTCAACGAACGTAACGAAAGTTCGGGTAAACATATACTATAGGGTATGTAACATAGCAAAATCTTTGTAAGGCGATTGCATCAAAAAAAGAAAGTTTTGTTTTTTGTACACCAAATAAACTTATCTATGTTCTATGAAATATTGTCTATGGTTGTTCTGAGTTCAAATATTAAAACAGTCTGCCATGGGTTTTCATTGAAATACGTCGTTATATTTATAACGATATATATATATATTAGGTAAATTCCTGTTATAACAGATCTATAAACAAAAAAGCAATAATAACTAATAATGTGCTATCATAAATCATCAATGTACTTATTGTTCAAACATAAAAAAATAACAAGACAATGAAGATCAAAGAGTATCTCGCGCGGAGGTCGAGCGACTAAATGCAATCGTTTTTTGTTAGAGCTATCCGGCTCGAAGGACGATTATCAAACGTTATTAATCGCCATCATTGTGATTTTTATACACATAAATAAATCTGAAGTAAAGCAATCTGTAAATTCTAAATGAATGCTGCATATACAGAATTACGAATAAATAAAACAATATATAATTTTATTACATTCACGATATTTAACTAATATCATAAAATCAGTCTGTTTGTTATGTTTCCACACTTTATATGTTAAACTGATGATTCTAAAATTGATACATACATGTGGTCAAGTATATAGAAAATGACATAAATGTATGTTAGATCCAGAAAAAAGCACTGTCCTCAAAGGATAGAAAAATAACTTTTCCGTCTTAATAAATAATAAATAAAATAAATACACGAAACAGTCACATACATAGTCCTGACCCCACATTAAGATCAATTAAATCTTACAGTTATGTTCCCTTTTGGTAACTTATAATCTTTATTGTTGGCAAAATATACATTTACACGAGCAAAGCCACGAACAAAAGCTAAAATAACATAGATTGCAACAAAAATATTACAAGCAACATTTCACACTGTAAAACAAATAACTTTCGAATGTACATTGAACATTTTATGAGTAAAATATTTTAATAAAGTGCATTTGGAATTTTCATTTCGGATTTTAAATACACACATTCCGACAGCATGCAAGCGTTAGTATATATGTAATTAAATGCAATATTTTCAATTTAAACGTTATAATTTAACTGAATGTTATCGAGAGTACAAAGGGTATGAATGTATCGTACTACAGCACCGAAATGAACATACAAGTAAGTTACTATATAAATGTTGTATGTCAGAAATGTTACGGAGGAAACGTAATTATACGTGTACTTACTTTTTAACAAGTATTTTGCCAGACTTGTCCGCCTTGAGCGTGATTTTGGTGTGCAACTTTTCCAGGAACTTGATGGTGGGATTGTTCAATTGATTCAGATTGTACGTCAACGCGAACAGCTCCTCTGTCCACATCTGCCAACAATGATATCAATAAGTTTTTATAATACTCGTATATCATAAAATAAATACGCACATGTCGAAGACAACGATGATCAATTTCAAAATAAACATGAATTAAATTATATCAAACATGTTATCTCTCGGTGGCGTAGTTGTACTACGGTACGATTACACAGTTGAAGTCTATGGTTCGAATCCCGGGTCGGGCAAAGTGATATTGGACGTTTCTATTCATTATCAGCCCGGAGTCATGAATTTGTGCCCGATATGGCGATAGGTTCGCCCTGGGGGTGTCCTGGTGTCCGGGTGTCCTGGTAGCACCTCTGCCTACCCCTTCTGGGAAAAGGCGTGAGTTTATGTATGTATGTGAACATGTTATCCTATCATAAAATTGACAACCGATAAACAGTTTCGATAGAAGTCTGAACTTTCCTAAATAATTATCAGCGAGTCGCAATAGAAAAGTGGACCGGCGTTTAATCTGTCTCATTAACATTTAATGACAGTGAAAAGCTTTCAGTAAATTCATTCACATACTCTTACTACTAAAGGGCGCCACGCCCTCTAGTTCCCACTTCACTCTCGGCCACTAAATTATTTTGTTAATTCCAGTTTATCCGTTTTGTCTACTTATGTCGGAGCCGGGGTCGATAACAACTGGTCATATGTGTTTCAAACACTGGCGGCTGGTAATTAAAATTTCATACCACGAAATCCTATACTAACTTTGAGATGTAGTACTTACTATTGGTTCTATTAGTTTACAAAGCGTTTAGGCAGTTCACAATATGCGAACCGAAATAACTAATCTGCATAATTGTAAATTGTTTAAAACTGACATTGTTACATTATAATGACAAAGTTTTAGTATGGATACGTTTATATCGAAAACTTAAATTGTATTATTTATGGCATTCCTTGCATTTTCTAATATCTCTATATTCGAGCAATTTTTACGAACTGTCTACTACTTGTACATGTATATTGTAAACATTTATTTACTTCAAGGAAATTATATGAGACTAAAACTCAAAACTCCGCTGTAAGCAAAGCCTCAAGTTTCAGTATAAATAAATAATTACAATCAACAATACAACAGAACATAATCAATATAATGTTAAATCGTAAAGGATTTCCCTGTTGTGGAACCAACTAAAACCATGTTTATTTTACAATATTGCAAAATAAAATACAGGTTTATTATCTTTATCAGCCCATATACTTCCCACTGCAGGGCACGGGCCTCCTCTACAATCGAGAGTACGATTGAAAGGGGTTAGGCTATATATTATTTATTATGATATTCGCAAATTCGAATTCGAATATGTTGCAAGAAAAGTACTTTTTATTACCAATACTCCTAATAACTCGTAAAAGCATCAAGACGTCTAACGCAATGATATACGCTCATTCAAATAGGCGATATCGAAGTGCTCGAGTGCTTTCCAACTGACGTGCCGCCGCTAATGGGCAATTTTAATGAAAACGTCAAAACAATGAATGTATGTAAGACACGAACAGAAGGATTGATTTGACGCGGCTTTGTTTTAATTTCAGACGCGCTGGCTGAAACAATGGAGCGATGACACGGCCCGCGCCCGACACCCACTTGCTGGCGATGTGTGACACACTTAGCGTTACATAAATATGTTATGATATGCTATATTTATTAATCAAGGATACAATTTCAGGAGTATTGGTGGCCCTCCATTCGTCAAAAAGGTCAAAGGGATGAATAGTACGCGGAAACTCGTGCTCAGCAGTGAACCATATTATATGAACTATTGTTGATAGCGGAAAAAGTAATTGAGCTCCTACGAAACGAATAAATGGGAGATAGCGTGTAATAAACAACCTACGCCGATGAATTCCTATTCAGTGTCCTCACTCGAGATCCATACAAACGAACATCTCACAGATAAATCAATTAAAACCTTCGGATCTTCACCTCTTTTTATGCTTCTTTTTTCTACAATATTCTCAAGGAATGACAAAGGCCCGTGTCATAGATGTTAATGATTTATATACCATCAGATGACAACTTCAGAAGTGCTAAATTTAGACACATCAAACAATGTGGCATTCGCAAACGCCGGTCGCAAACGCTGACACATTCAAGACCCTTTTACCTAGAGGCTAAGTTAAGCCCTTTAATTGACGCAGTAAAACCAGCCGGACATATGAATTTCACACCCATTTCAACTCATTAAGAATTAACAAGTTCTGTAGGGCAGTGCAAACGCCCAAATCCGAAATTAGAATTGATTTCAGCCTATTTCTAGCGACTTTTATAAAAAATTAAACTAATTAACTGTTAATCCATTTTTTTTTAAATATTGAATCAGCTAAATGTCTGCACTAAACTCGCATTGACTGCATTACATTTTTTTAGATCATTCACTGCTACCGCGGCGTAGCACTCGCGCGCTTTTTTTTTGTGTCAAATGTACAATCCAAATGATTACAGTAAATAACTTGTTTATATAAAACTCTATTTCGTTATACTGTATAAACAGGATGAAGTATGACTAGATAATTTGTATCCATACTTTAAAAACACATGTACATACATATAACACATAGAAGTGTTTCTAGTTAGTTTTATTCGTCGAAACCGAATGGTATTAAGACGATATTACATACCAAGGACAACAAAATATTTAAGGAAGGTAAACTTAAAATGTAGAACAAATAAAGCCATGTATAAAAGCCATCTCAAAGCCCTTTACTTATTTTCTTGCTCATTCGCAAATGTTTCCACGCTGTTTCTGCGAAGGAAAGGACCCTGAGAGCGCCTTTGAGCCCACTCTTTAAGTTTCTAAAATAGTTGGAAGTTATAAATAGGTTTGATGTCTCCCTCCTGTATTTTGATAAAGTTTATTATTGCAAAGAAAAGGACGGTGAACCAGTTCATTCTGGGAAAACATTTAACTTACGAGTTCACAATTCCACCGATTCCATAACTCCTGCTATAAAATACATTCATGTTTTTGTTCGTAATTGTATTTTTAAGCTTCTAAATAAAATACTTTATATTTAATACTAGACATCATTTTAAACACCTAACTAATTTAAACACGCAATATTTATTAATAAAATTATATACAGCAAAATAATTTTTAAAAATGTTTTGGAAAAATGTCTGACAATATGTAGCCAACATCAATGTGCTAGTGACAAACTTGATCTAACTTATTACGTCATTTTGCTTATCAACGAGCTTCATATCCTTATATAGATTCCGTTTTCCCTTCATGCTCCAATCTTGGTATAGCTCAATAAAAATATACAGGTATTAGCTTAGATTTAAGTTAGATACTCAGGTACTCGCACCTAATAATGCGGGCACCCCATAATGTTAGAAAACGATTTTCGATAAACAATAAAGGGCACATCACAAGGGCTGTGTCTTTCTTTAAATAATTGTTAAAAGTACCCAAATTATAGTAATCTTAGGTTAGGACAATGTTTTAATCATTATTGTCATCAACCCTCAGAAGAACTCCAGTTAAGAACTGTCGCTTTCCCTAAAATAAGACCGCTTCTAAAAGTAAACAAATAATTCCCAATACGAACAAAATGTTGCTTTTGGGAACCACAACTAACCTTTGATGACATTTAAATAACAACTCTTAATTTATAAGTACTGAATAGTGAATAATAAGATCATCTTTGCATACAAAGGTTTGTGTAGCCCTAGTCAACCCGAGGTACGGATCAAAGTGGGAGTTACAGAACATGAGCCCCCTGGTAATAGCGCCCGGCAATAGAATATAGGTACAGAAGCCCAAATTAAATCCCTATACTAAAGGAGCGCAGTAAGTCGCCCGCTCCGAACTATTTTGGTGAACGTTCTCGTATATAGCATTAATGATGCGTTTCAGACGCTCGGCTTTAATTACAAATTCATATTCGATATTTCCCGTTTAAAAGCACGTGACATTTAAGTTTTCTATATAAATGATATTTGAGAAGTACCTACTGTTACTACACAGCTCAAATAATCTTTATTTTTTATTGTATTACACAACAAAGGTCTTTAAAAGTAAGGGACTGCTAAATCACTAAAATAAGCCATACACCTGAGACATCAAATTAACTTTTGTATTCAAAATTAAGTATCAAACAGCCTGTATTAGGCTACCAGTGTATCATAAGGCTTAACCCTTTTCAATCGTAGAAGACGTATGTACATGCCGTGTTAGACAGGTAAGTCAATTACTTGGCTATTAATACAAAGAAACTCGTCAGTTTTTTTTTTATTATTAAAAAATATTTAAAAATATAATTTAATAATTATTGTAATTGATTTACGAATAGCAACGCACATTCCGGTGTTGCACCACACTTATAGTCACGCCAATGAACGAGTAACCTATTTCAAGCTTCCCACATCGACGATAACGTCAAAAACCCATAAATAAAAGCGTACGTGCGAAGTGTTAGGAGCCTTGACCCACCGGATTTGTTCGGTGGCCATATCGCGACGTCACTCACGTCTCGCCGATCCACACTACTCATACTTCAACAATACATCACACTGAAGAGACCAGGCACAATGGCGCACACGGTGTGACCTGTCCTTTCCTTCCCTGTCCGTAAATAAAGCACGGATCCAAACACTGCGTGAAAGGCACGCATTCTTGATTGAGGGAAAAATTGCGGTTTTGAGTAATGACATCTTATTGTAAGATATATAAATCATAACGTTTCCGTGGAACACATCTCCATAGCCACATTCACATAATATTCATCTTACCGCCGCGTGGAATGCATTCATATTTTATTATACAGCTGAGATATTGCTTAATGCACTTTAAGAGCATTTTTAATTGAATAACTCCGTTTAATCTTCGTAGAATTTATATCAGATAATAGCATTTCCATGCAATCTTTAGCAAAGATTCCTAACCAATCATTCCATTTTTTATTTTCTAGTGGCGGTTTATTCGTACGTGCACACACCTGTGTATTATATAGCTAATGACCACGCTTTATAACCGTGAAGGAAAACATCGTGAAGAAACCTGCGTGCCATAGCTATTTGGAACAAATTTTTTGATATCAAAATCCACCAACCCGCATTAGGCGAACGTTGTGCACTAAGGACTAACCCCTGTCAATCGTACTCTCGATTGTAGAGAAAGCTTCACCCGTGCCCTGCAGTGGGACTCATATAATATATTGGCAGGATTATTATAGGCACCAGTTACATCTGATGACCGATCCTGTGAATCATATCTTGTCAAGATATAAAAATAAAATTAGTGTCAATTGTAGCTAATAGCGCGTACAAAATTAAAATAGGCTTTGGACAAAATGAATTTTGCTTACATTTCCGGAACGCCAGCCAGATTATTAAACAACCGATGAAATTTGTTAAAAATATTTAAACCAAATTCATACCTAAGATATCTTTACATACTTTATTGCTTACACTTTTTAACAAAAAATGCAGCAGAATTTGTACCTGAAAAAATCTATGTACATAAAGGTGGACAACATGTAAAAATTGTGTATTAAATCAGGTACAAATAGTGACACATACACCTAATGAAAAATCCATACCAGGTCAAACGTCCGCTCCGGAAGTCTATATACCGAGCCAATGCCTTAAAAATAGGGAAGAGCTTTTAATCAGCGACAATACGGTAACGTAGCGCGGCCGCGCCGCCCGGCGACCGAGCTCGCGCGCGCCGCGCCGTCCCAACATATTATTATTTAACATTATGAAATAAGTACAAAAGCCACCAGTGCCTCTTTGTACAGGCAGGCCCACGACACAGTTCCAACGAATCGTCCGTGCAAAATTGTATTTAGTGATAACAAAATCTCATTGATGTAGTGAGCGTAATTGTCAGCAACTGGTCGGCGAAAACAGTCAAGTTTCATTACTGAACAAAGCTACGCGAATGCAAAGCTAACTATGTTGACCCAGTTTCTAGGAAGTGCTGTACAAATAAGAAACGGAGACCGCCCGTGCCCGCAGGATTGTTCGATTGTTTGAATTATGTTTTTTTAAAACAAATTCCCCGACCCTCGCCGCCCCTCTTTTCAGAACGTTACCATAAATTGAAAAGGATATAGCGCTCCTTCTGCGTCGTACGTGTTATAAACACCATAATATATTTATATCAAATTGTCATTTTTTCCAAGAAAGTCTACAAGGCATTCATAGAAAGTATATTTAATACCTACTCAAAGTAAAATATAATGTTTAATAACAATAACTGAGAAAATCATTTTTAAAACAATGTGTATTTGTGACATCATGTAATATTAGCTCAATGTTTGACATATTAGCCGTGAGATGCTAGTTCAATCCCTATATAAGGTATTTAATTTTGTGCGAGTTTTTTGAGATTTTGATAAGAAATATCTCGTATGAGTAGCCCAAGGCATGTGCCTGTGAACACTCCTACTTGTGAACATTAAACACACCCAATACCCAATAAATAGTAGACGTAGACTATGCTGAGCCCTAATGGCTTCGAAAAAGGACAAGGTAGGAATTATAAGGCCCACGCCAATGTCATACAGATACTTATCAAACTTTCTTAAGCTGCTGATCCAGTGGGTATAATACGCACCCAAAATACGCAACTGTTATTATATAGTGTCATAATTGGCAAATGAAGCTTATGGCCTGAGTAGCGAAAATAAGCAAGGGCTATTATTAGAATACAAGAAATTAATAATTCCTAGGAAAATCTTCAGATATACGAGTAGTGGCATTAGCCTTAAGGCAATAACTCAAGTGGCGTTTTTTTGACACATTAAAGAAGTATAGTACCAATATAAGTTTAGAAGCACCTTCGGTAATGTAGACATTTGCTTACCATGGTATTTGCTAACGTATTAAGGTGCATCTTGATAAAAGCGTTATCATTAACATTAATGCAGATGGAGAGCAATAGCATTGAAAAATACACCATTTCCTTTGAATCGTTTAACCGTAATCCAATAGGTAAACAAAAACAAATTCTGAGCACACTCGACGTGACCGACAGAAAGCTTAATTAAAACCAAAGATGGTGGAACAATTTACCACGATGTACAAATACGAAGGCGATAAGACACTTAGCGTTTCTCTTTAATGGACTGGCGATTAATGTTTGGTTATATTGTCGCCTTCATCCGTAGTACTATTATCCTGATCAATATCATTATCACGACGTATTGCTAATGCACCGTACTTGTATCCATGTAAATCTTTAGTAAACAGATATGTCTAGAAGTTCCGGAGTTAGCAACATGAGATAAGACAATTATCCAGTGACTACTTAGAACAGGTCGCTTTGAATATTTTTGAAGGAGTTCTATGATCAGTGGGCAACCCTGCATCATGACTGATATGACAGAAGTGGTCCTATGCCGTGGTTTGATGTAACGAAGATTATTACGAGAGGAGTTCAAAGTATTCTCGGTATGGATATGAAAGAAAAGGCACAAAAATCTGAAATAATTATATTTTTCTATATAATCCCGTGCAATATCAATACACTTCTTACAACGCGAATTTATCTTTTCAATACCTTTTAAAATAACTCAAAAAAAATTAACCTTTATGACCGCCTTGAGCTCTTCGTCATCGTTCATCGCTTCCTACAAATCTCTTTTTCAAGTTCGGAAACAAAAAATAGTCGCTAGGTGCCATGTCTCGACTGTAAGATGGTTGATTGATCTCTTGGAAACCACACTCCTGAACAGCAGCCTTGGCAAAGCGCGCCGAGTTAACCGGCGCGTTGTCGCGGAGAAACAAGGTAACCGCGGCCAGTATCCTTTTTAAAAGGAAAATATTAGGTTAACAATTAAAATTTTAAAGGAAAATTTTATTTTCTTCTTTTTAGAGCATTTATTCTTTAATTGCTTCCTTCAAATTACACATAGTTGTTGCGTAAGCCGCAGTGATTATACTGTGGCCTTTTTTGGTATATTCATTAAACAAAATCCTTTTTGAGTCCCAGAATACTGTAGCCATGAGTTCAATGCTTTCTCTGCTCCTTTTAAATTCACTTGATCACTTTTGAATGCTAGACAATGCAGGAGCGGAATCCAGGTATACGGATAACATCTCTTCGTGGATGTTTTTTTTTTTTGAGTTTTTCCTTGTTGCCTCGGGAATTTAATAACAGCGCGGTGTTCGATTTTGGTCGACATTTCCGCGTCAGACATTTTGTTGCACTTGAAGCATGATGGTAATCCAACCAATTTTCCAGTTGTCACCTTGGATAATGTCTTAAATGAACCATACACAAAAACGTCCCTCATTACTAACAAAAAAGTTCCAATACCGAAAATATTTTGAACTCGCCCCGTATAAATCATTACTTCTACATTATAATCCCTACATCTGAAATATAGTCCTATAGTATATTCCTTTTATAACCAGATAGATGCAATTGATGTCAGCGTGTTCTCAATTGCACTAAGAATAAAGTATTTCACGAAATAGCAACATGATTCTCTGTTATGCTAGCCAATTCACTGTCACACTTTAGGTACTCCGCAATCCAATTCTATTATTATCTATTAAACTTAAATAATGGTCACCTTTAACGTTGGTTTATCAACCACGGCTTGATAGAAAACACTTAGGAACTTTCGAACCTCTTAAGGGAAAAAAGCTTTATTTCAATTGAATCCTTGAGTGCTTTTCACTTACACTTACTTATTTTATATTGTATCTATGAACAAAATTATATCTCAAATCGTTATAGTAAATATTTCAAAATATAAACATCGGACAAATTTTGTGTATGTCTGTGTGTCACCATACTCAATTGTGTCACAATTATTTATTGACTATGGAACTGTTCAACAAATTGGAAATTTCAATTCGGTAGTTAAGAATAATTGTTGCCGAACCGAATATTTGTTCCATCTATTGATTATGAAAACTAATTTTAAGCGAACTTTTTTAATTTATCGAAAATACAAACTTATCCTGCCAGAAATTCAAAGTTTCCAGCAATTCGGCAAGCAGTAAGTTAAATATAAATATTCATAAATATTACAACTACTCGCATCTCAAAACAATTCAACCATATAAACTGAAAATTGAAAATCATTGATTGGTGTGTCAAACTGTGGCTGGGAATTAGCCACAAAGGCACAAGTCGGCTCTCGGCCGGTATTCCGTTCACAGCAGTCGGTGTATGCGCCAATATCATGTATGATGCCTTCATTCCATCGATGAATTCCAACGAAGAACCACTCACATCGCACGCATTCAGATCTATCTTCACTGTTACTACACTCTACACTTCTATAGACAACTTAGACCTTTTGATGGCTTGTACTAAGTATTCTACACATGCTATTTATCAGGATCCGATGATAGGATTGAGGATCATTTTTATACTGGCACGACAAATATTTAATATACCTGAATGCAGATGAAGGTAAACGCTGTAAAGACCAAATAGATTGCCCTCTGACGAAGGTTAACTATCTCTCACCGGTCGACGCAGTTCTGACACCTATTATATAAGCCTTTTCCAGACATAGATACCTATTACCTACATAGGCTGAACTTGAAATAAGATACATATGTAGATTACTATGATGATTATCCACCACTATGTACCAGCGACTGTAAATAAACTGCCACCAGTAATATTTAACCCATTTAACTTCTCTTGTATTATGGGGACGTACATATTATATCATCTGGCATATACGCGAGACCGGAACATACAAACATACACACTCTCGCATTTATAATATAAGAAGGTATAGATGCTTTTGGACCGGTCTGAAACAGTAGTCACGCATTTGATCCCAAGGCAAGCGCCTCTACTACATTATTAATGTATTGTCTACTATAATAATTTAATAACGTGTGATAGCGCCTAACTCAATGTAATTAGCTACCAATAGTATTGAATTAATTATATCTATTACATAATTATTAATACGTGTTACCCTGTGGCACGCATCTCGAGAAGCTTATGTCCAATCCGACGGTTTCACTGCTAATGTCTAATAATGAAGATTGTAATCACAATGGAACGTGTAAAAGATTATGTGCACAAGTATACGCAATCGTGTCCAGCTGCCAATAATAAGTCAATTTAATCTAATTTAAATAAGAAAGTTAATATAAAGGAAGTTAATATGAAGGAGTTCAAACATTTTTCGCAATCGTTCCTAGTTCACGTACGTTATACGTTATATGTAGTACTACGCGTTAATTTATTTCTTTTAAGGTTTATTAGCCCGTTTCCTTTGATATCAGCTCAGTAAGCAATATTGTAACATTAGCCTTTTATCTTGCGTTCCGCAATATAATCTAGGATATTGCTGTTATAACCTGCTCACGACGCGAGCTGTATTCCCTGCTTGCTTTGTTAAAGCATCAATATGCAAAAAGGAATTCGAATCTTAAATATGCAAGAGCACGACCATTTTAAAACTGGCACTCAGAGTGGTGCCGGACCCGATAGCACCTGATGTCATCTGTACATGCCCGCACTTTAAGCGTAAAGATTAACTACAGGGTGGCGAAACTTAAAAAATAACATGTACGCTCCCTTTGGAACGCTCCCATAGGAAGGCCACTGCTGAACATACGCCTCCCCCATGGATCTCCACAACGACCTGTTGGAAGCGGCCCGCATCCAGCGACTTCCCTTTTAAGTTTAGCCTGTGTATATTCGGATTCGAGCAGGACGGTACAGTTATGTCGACTAGAAAGAAACCATTTCTCTCATGAGGAGAAATCCACACTTATCAATAAATGTCACTTTGTTTTACTAGAACATAAGGCATACAACGATATATGTATAACAAAAAAACAAAAAGTAAAAAAAATATTATGTGACTTCAATATTTTAATAATTGCTTGGCAACCAATATTAAATCAAAGTTGTGAACTAAAGTTAGCATCTAACCACCAACGTTCACCATCTCTAGACTAAACCGTGGTCTGCGGCCCGCGTTGCTATCTCGACGCGCAGGAATCAAAACCAATTTAGCAATCAAATAGTCAATTAAGACAGTATGGCATGCAAACGTCGGTAGGTACCTGTGCGATTTCCTTCCGCGTGCAGCAGAAGTTTATGAACATGACGTTCACGAAGTCGGCTCCATAACACACCGTCACGGTCTTCTCCTCCAGCGACCCCTGAGATCCAATCAGTACCACGTTACGTATTTTCGGATCCTGGGAACAAAATACACAATTACACACGGAAACCAGTTACACAATTGACGTCATTGATGTTTGTACAAATGATGATTTTTCATTGAATTCTATCTGTTGCTTGCCTTGCAACCATTATAATTATATTTTATAGTCCATAATATCTGGAGCATTAAAGATACGATGATGTGACAGTTCGATGGTTTGAATCATTGCATTCAGAAGTGTATTGATGACAGTGTTAATAATTTTAACTGAATTAAATTGCAAATATAATTTCAAGTGACTAAGTTATTGCAATAATGAAAAACTCGACATATTTAAGTTTCTACCTGTAGTCATATTACAATGGAAACTTCTCCGACTGCTATATAAGCGAGAGTAACTACTAAAAACCTTTTCTTTCCAATTGTTCTCACCAATTTACAGCAGCACTAAGTTTAATTACAGTTGAGATATAGTTTATTTTCCAAATAAAAAGTGCTAACATCTTAATTTAGAAACTATAATGTACATCACAGCACGTTAACATGTTAGATTTATCGAACGGATCGGCGAACTTCCATGTCTAAGAAACATTATCGAAGATGATCGCGTTTGAAATCCACTGACCGAGTGTTACATACACTATGCACTTTACACCGGCTTTAGCATGATCTGCATTCGCTATCTAAACATTTTAATAGACCATTCAAAACAAATTTGCCTCCGGTATCCTGCAGATGCACATATGTACTGATGTACGGTATGGTACACAGTAGAAATTTCCATTGTACGTTTGCATGTTATAAAATCATTCACGGGGCTACGATTGTTAATGTTACGATACATGACCAACCGTGACAGATGTGTTTAATAAAATTATCCGTTGAATTTTAATCAAAACATAACTTTTTAATTTAATAATTGTAAATTAAGGGTAGTTAAATTGTAACAGTCACTGAGCGGATGACTAATACCTCAGTCCGCCCCGTGACCGCGAAAGCTGTAAAATAATCGAAACGTCGGGAAGTTAAAAAATGTAAAAATTAACCAAATCGCGATAAAATCCGTATAAAATAGTTTTATTTCAATGCAAAACAAAGATTTAAGATTTAATGTAATATTAACTTAGCACACATAATATCATCTCTTTGAAGCAGTACAGAATTTGTATTTAAACCCAAAAATAGGATAAAAATACTCATATGTTTTTGTGTACATTTTGCTTCCGCAACAACATACTTACGGTTAAGTACTTCATTATCTACAAACTCAATAATATAATATAATATTGCACAACTGAGCTTTAGCTTTCTACATTTCAGTTATGTAAAATTATAGTCATTTGACTAACGCCTCCGAATCATAGAGAAGGCTCATTGCCAAGTAGTAGTTAATTTTTAAGGACTGCCACAGATATAATATGCGACTCGATTAAACTAAAATCATTACCCCTTTATAGGACATCTTTAGAGGACACTAATGTTAAGCAAACTGACCAAGAGTTTGTTAAACTTTTGCACTAAAAATTTAATGTTAGACCTTGGCGGGGGCTGGGGAGTTCATAAGCTAAGAATAACATTTAATGTGATGTAGTCTGGTGTGCGCTTCATGTCAATATATATAACCATTCATAGCAAATTATAATAAAGTATTGATTTTACATCATTGCATTTTGTTATTGCCCTTTACGGTACATTCACACCACTGTTTCATTTTGTGAAGAAGTTATGTGGTCTCTGTTGGAACATATCTTTTTAACGCTTAACAGTTGTTTAGTTGACCACAGCAAAAACGTTTTATAAATTATACAATCAACATTAAACATAAAATGTTGAACAAACGCAAGGCGAGCTTATGATATTAAACCTAAGGCCGAAAGCACCTGGATATCTTTTACCAAGAGGAATTAAAACGGACAAATATGCTTTGAGGACTTAGATCCCACCTTTTATCATTGATGCTTGCTCGCACCCACGACGTTTTGTTTTACAGCTGACTTTTCACCTCCATCCGTTTATTATAAAACCCTTTACTATACACTATCAAAATATAACTACAATCACTCACTGCTGAGAACGGGGTTCCATTAAATTCGGAAGTTTGAGAGAAATTAGAACAAAGTCTACTTCGGTGGCTAATTGCCGTTTGGCGAACTTCACAGGTTACGGATATTATTAATAAAGATCTGTATAACGTGCATTCCTCTCGATGTTTTCCTTTACTGTTAAAGTGCGTGGAAATTGACTGATACCACACAAGACTTGTAAAGTCGGAGGTAGAGACTGGGCTTCGAACCTGCGACAGCCATCCTGGCAGATCGCATTCCTTACCATCAACCCATCACGATGTAAACTCTCAAACTTACACTTAAAACATCGTTACAAATACTTCAATGATATGCTATGTTATGGCCCGCTTCATGTTTTATACAAACAAATTATCACAAACTTACAACATAAATCTGAAGTTTTTTTTAGTAAATTACAAGTCGTTGACTGGTCTCCTTACAAACAGGTAAACAATCCTAGAAAAAACAAAAACTATTTACAAATATTTCATACAAAAGCCTACAAGTTATCTGATGAGAAATTATAACTAGCTATGATGCGGATGCCGCTTTTAAAGCGATGTGAACCTCCGATAAACTTACTCTTGAAAGGAAACTCAACAGGCAAAGGCAAATATTTATATTCTGCCTGTCATTGATACATTCTTGATTGAGAAAACTCATTTCAGGTGCAAATAGGCAAATTTCAATATTTAGTGTGGCTCTACTACCTGTGCCCCATCGATTAAGGGGATTCGATCTATTTTTAAGATTCGTTTGATAACTCTACCAAACGCTTTAACGGTGAAGGAAAGCAATATAATCATTGTTGAATAATGAATGATGTTTGTGCGGCCCACAAATATTTCTTTGTTTGTGAGACCGAAAAGTTCTGATACCTGCGACACAACACATAATTGATCTTAATGTGGGGTCAGGAATATATATGTGACTGTTGGGTGTATTTATTTATTTAAATATTATACCTGTATATTATACCATCTTTGCATACCATACCATCTTTACAATTTGATTCATGATATTCAGTATGTAAATAAATATGTCACATAAATAGTGTGCAATTCAAATATTTTTTATTTAGCCTGTTCATCGGCACCTCTGCTGGGCAATAGCCTTCCTTTTTCTTTTCTATTCGTTTCGTTGCCCTGACATTTCCTTCAATTCGGATCAAAACTATCGAGATTGTCCCTCCACCGCTCTTTCGGTTTCCATAATAAATTGATATTTTTAATATAGTGTCCAAGAGCTCATTTCGGGCTCGCTGTCAAATATTTGATGACGTTACGCATTGTTCTCCAATTGCTCTCCACTGTCAAAAGTTATTTGTCAAAAATGGACACCTGAAGGGTATAATCACGGAATTACGGTGGAATTATATTTGCCACTTGCATTTATACAAAACGTACAAATTACGAGCGTTGCAGCATTTACGGCTGAAACAAAAGTTCCGAACATATTCACAACTAGGATTGTCTAATTACGGTACGGATTACGGAATTTCTAAATATATTTTCATATAAGTATAGTAGGGTAATCGTTGTAGGTATTTTGGCAACAACTGTTTATCGGCATAGGCAATTTTGTGAATATTTGGTAATCAGCGAATAGTTGAATTTTCAGTACACTCATTTTCAAGACGCCGACAATTATAATAGTTAGTGTTGAAAACCAGATTTAAACAGCTTCTTTTGAAATATTATGAAAATTAACTTATTAACGGAACACATTTTCGGTCGACATTTTGTTTATATTGCGACAACCACAACTAAATGTGGTCAGTGTGTAACCACAGTGTAGACGATGTCGATACATGTTTGACACCAAATTTTAGTTATCTATAATAATTATACAGCAGACATAAAATCTGGCAGCACTCAACCCTGTTTGCAAAGTGCTCAAATTGTTTAATAAACGAATTATTAAGCACGTCTATATTTGTGAACGGAGCGATAATTTTATCGTATTCCCAGAAACTCCGTCCGGATACGTGCAATAACTAAGGTGTTTTCACATGAATCCCTTGGCAACTACCGTCGTCGAGCCGAAACAGTAAGATGTATCTATTAAGCATCGTTTACGACCCACATAATTCTTTGTGAATAGTGTTGAACGAAACGCCCTCATTACAACGCAAAGCAACAACTGTAATTAAATAGTTGTTTATGTTTTATATTCGCTGCTCCCGGAACGCGACGCACTTGAGTGAAGTGAAATAATTGAAATCAGAGCTTCGTACTTTCTAGCATGGATAAGCGGAGGTAAAAAATAATTTATTATGTCGTCGATTAGCTAAAACATTTCGTTTTAGATTTCTGAACATTTTGATAGATTCCCAACATTAAGCCGGATATTTGCGCAAGCGCATAAGGCACCAAAATCAAGATGGAGACAGTTCGGCACAGAATATAGCAACTGTCAAGCGATTAACCGATTTAAACCTCATAGGCCGTAGATTTTCATTGTAAAGTCGAGTTTACCAAAGCCCCAGAAGGAATAAAACTTCGTTACATAATTGTATTTGTAGTGGAAACGTATTGAAGACAGCAGTTGTAGACACGCCGGCTCCCGCGGGGAAGAGGGAAAGCCGCTATAAATGTTCAGGGTCATAAGGGGATACCGTACGATCTCCTTTGAGGCAGCGAGCCTCCTAGCCGGATCCTGGGACCTCGACGCAAAGCTCCTCGCGTCGCTCTATTGGTGGCGCGTGGAGGCGGTCGAGAGGGGCGAGCGCCCCGTGCCTCGAGAGGTAGAGGCACGCAGGGCACAGCTCCGCCAGGTCCTAGTGGCGGAGTGGAAGATGCGCTTAGCGCTACCCACGGCGGGGCACGCCGCTGTAGCGGCGGTAAGGCCCATACTTGAGGAGTGGCTCAACAGGAGCCACGGCGCCCTAAGCTTCCGGCTGACGCAGGTGCTTACCGGACATGGGTGTTTCGGGAAGTACCTGTGTCGACTAGGCCGGGAGCCGACGTCCCAGTGCCACCATTGTGGAGATTGCCGCGACGATACGGCGTTGCATACGTTGGCGGAGTGCCCAGCTTGGGCTGAGCAGCGCCGTGACTTGGTCGCGGCCGTAGGTGCTGCGGGAAACCTCTCGCTTCCGGCTGTTGTGGCTACAATGGTCGGGAGCAAGTCAGGGTGGAGAGCTGTCGCCACCTTCTGCGAGTTCGTGATGCTCGCAAAGGAGGTGGCGGAAAGGGAGAGAGAGGCTGCCTCTTCTCTCCCCTCCCGCAGCAGACGCACTGGGCGTCGTAGGGTGGCAGATTTCCGGCCACCGTAGGGCGCGGCCTGTGGACGGCAGACTCGGGGCGTCTTGCCGTCCGACCAGCAGCAGGCCTTGAGGCGGCGGCGTCGTGTTCCGCGCGCGCCTCGTAGTGGAGTCCTGCGGCCGGGGTGACGGCCGCAGTGGGTGACGGGGCCCGCCCGACTATGGCGGGCCAATACCCGTCGGGGGGTTGCGACGAATGCTTCGGCGATACCCGACCCTCCGACACACGGGTACGAGAGGAACACGGGTTGGTTTTTAGTCAGTAAGAGTCTGACAGTCCCCTCCGCGCCTCCCCAGGGCGGAGGATGTCCATGAGGATTTTCCAACCCGATACCAAAAAAAAAAAAAAAAAAAAAAAAGAGCCGCTATAAAGGTATAAAATAACTTTATAGGTACATACTACTAGGTATAGATTTACGTAAATAGCTAATTATTTAAGTAAATATACCGGGTATATCAAGACTGCGACCGAAAACGAAGCCAGGTGGGAGTTTGAGTGGTTCCAAACACGATGCAAATAAAAATTTCGCCAAAACAGTGATAGATATTATTTTAGATTTTTTTTAAAATCATCGTGTTTGGGTGGTAAATACCTAGTTTTTGTGAAAATACTAATTAAAACCCTTACGTGCCATTGCGTGTTTAAAAATAAAGAGGTATACATCTTTATTTTAGGAAAATTATGTATTTATCACCCAAATACGACGATAAGTAAAAAATTACAAAAAAAGTTGTGGATTCTTTTTGCGATATTTTTACTTGCATTGTGTCTGAAGTCACTAATAGTACCACCTGGCTTCATTTTCGGTCGCGGTCTTGATATACCCTGTATAAATGCTTCACTCTGAACTGGTATGTGGGTGTTCTGGTGGCGCCTCTGCCTACCCTTCTGGGATAAAGGCGCGAGTTTATGTATGTGTAAAAATAGTAACCAGAAACGAATTTATTACAATATAAATCCAATCCAATAAAGAGATAACTTTCCAGTTCCATTTTATTACGGGACACCAAGTTATCCAATTAGCGAAAGAGTATAATATGCTTGTATTTTTCGCATTGCCTAGGGCTAGACGCGGAGGTCAGAGACGGCGGGACTGCCTAACTCTTGAATACCGCACCCTCATTACATTCTGTCTGCATATGCACATGTGCATGAAGTAAGACCGTTTTGACTTGGATTGTGAGAATATGATTCTGATCATGATAGAAAAAGAAAAAAATACAATAAACATAAAGATACCTACTCTTATTTGAACTTCGCATTTCTGACACAGTTCTAAATATAGGGATTACATAACGAAAGTATGTTTTAACCAAAAACTAATTCAAATATAATCTATATTCGATTTATTAAGTAGGCTGTAAATTGTGATTAAAATATGTATAATAATTTGCTTTTTAATTTAAAAAAATACGACTGAAATAAAACAAAAGAACAATTAACAAACGGACAAAAACTTTTTAAGCAATTAATTATTTCCATTTTAGAAGTAGCAAATTATTTGACAACCTCTGTGGCGCAGTTGGTTAGACGCCGGCTGTGATACGTGAGGCTGCGGGTTTGATCCCCGCACCGAAACAAATATTTGTGTGATCCAAAGTTATTTGTTTCGAGTCTAAGTGTTCGTGAGGCCGAAACGTCTCTCGTAGTTTCTAATAACCATGATATGTGACTGTTGAGTGTATTTATTTATAAAACATTATAAATATACCAGTTCAGGGTTGAGCAAGGGCTAGTTTATATATTTACTTAAATAATTACCTATTTACGTAAATCTTTACATAGTATAAAATAAAGCCGTTTTCCGCTGTCCCTATGAACGCTTAGATCTTTTAAACTATGCAACGATGCTAACGTGGTTTTCATCAATAGACATAGTGATTCAAGACGAAGGTTAAAACGAATAGTTTTTTTCATTGCGTAGATTTCTGTTGTGGACTGGAGCATGAGTATGTATATCAGCAGCCGAGCAAAGCTGGGCCGGACCGACAGTGCAGTAGAAATATTTTGAAAGTAGTTAGTTGAACTATTTTGAATAATTTCGTAATAAACCGCAAGGAAAATACATCCAGGAATACAGTAGAAAATATTATGACTCTATAATAGTATCATGCGTATGTATACGTACAATGTATATACGCTGAACCCAACATTTTATGACAGGAGGCGATCATAGGCAAGGCATATATTTTTTTATGGAAAAGCTGACACAAATCGCATTGCCAACATGATATTTGAACCATATGGGCATGCACAAATGACAATACATACATGCCTCCTCAAAACCATTCAGACCATTATTTAAATTGTATAAAGAGTAATTTTATTATTAAATTATAAACTATACAGATGATTTAGTGGGAGCAATTAAAAAATATATAATGATACACCTTAATCATCAAATTAAAATATTATACAATATTTACTGACCCGTAGGTAGGAACTCTTTAATTGTATGCAATGTACATATTATAGTTCATCACTCACTTCTCTCTTCTTTTTATAAAATCTTTTATTGAATCGTACAATTTCTTGTTTATAAAACAATATTGACGTGAATTATTCAGATTACCACAGGGTAACAAAAGTAGTTAATTTAGTAATAATATGAATTTAACGTAACCTTGAATAAAACTAGTTCTTCGATAATTCAAAGCCGGGCGATCATCGAGGGGCGGCGACTGGAAGCGCTCGCTCCGGCCAGCATTCGCACTGCAATATCGATTCCAACTCAGACAAAAAAGATAGGTCACTAAACCGATGTTACTGCTTGTTATCCGCGCACCCGCGTCCTTCTCTAACTACGCTCATCGCAGGTATAACTGACATGCCCCCGACGACAATAACAATATTTTTACACGAGACGCGATTTATGAGCTTAGCGGACCCTTGTCTCGGGCCTCGACAAATTACCGCCCGCCGGGACCTATAACAGAAACGAAAACGCGAAAAAATCCACGAAAATTAAAGAGTTTAATCTATTTTTATTAGATTGCAGACATAAAATAAATGAGAATCATAATATTATATTTTTAGTTGCAATATAACAATTGTTAGTTTCTTTGAACGATAAACCGTGTAAACAAACATTTTTCACTCGTTTCTCCCCGCTTGTTTATTCGTTTCACGCTAGCCGTTCGAGATGCGAGTTTGCTTTGTATTTTATATCCATTACGGTTATTATTTTATTAATTAACTTAAATATTTAAACACCGACAAAGACGATAATTATTATTTATAAGATGGGATAAAAACATAATAAAGTTAGTGTAATCGTTGTTAACAAAAAATAAGTAGGGAGCTTCGTGTCATTTCCACCATTCAAAATAATAAGCAAAAACGCGTCGACCAGTTCCAACCAGTACCTAAATATTAGCATCGTGTGTTAAACAAATTAATACCTATTTAGTAATTATAAAAGCTCTCCTCAAATTGCACAGAGCATTGACATAACAGCCAGTCGTTTCTAACCCATTGAACACAAACGTTTGATCCATCATTTTTGGCATCAAACTATAACCAATACAATAATGATATTTCATCCAAAGCGACAAACGAAAACAACGCAATTCAAACATATATTTAAATTTTATTTTTTTATTTAAGAACCTCCAACGAAGGATACATATAATAAAGACAAATGTGTAGCGTTATTCTAGTTTACATTGTGACGTGATCTTCAATTACACGAGACCACAGCATGCAAATTTAAATAATATAATATCACAGTAATATTAGCTCAATGTATAATATACAGCGATCTATCTATCAAAACCCATTCATATCGCCCTAGTAAAATGTTTACAGTCAGACACACCACACATCTGGATCGCGTGTTATTAGAAAAACGTGTATTAATTCACGGCTAAATGTAAACTGAACAGTAAAGAGAAAATTTACGATTATTACCATTTAAAAGACATTAAAATTAGAAAGCTAGCTATCTGTTCTAAAATTCCGAGCTATTAACAGTTGAGATAGGGTTGTCTCCCGGTAGATATCATGAGTCAATTGAAAATAACACTAATGGCCAGGGCGAAGTGGAAAGTAGGTCAGAGGTATGAACACCAGCAGAGTGTTTGTGTCAATTATTTATGTGCATCAGGATTTTAGGTGACTAAATATCGTTCACGTTGGATGGAAGAACTAAGCTTTGAATATATTTCTTGTTTGTGTATGTGATCTCGGGATGAAATTCCAGGGCACACCTCTGACTTTTCGGAGTCATATGTGTATTGGTGTATATCACCACATTCTATAACGTTGAAAGAAAACATCGTCAAAAAACACTGCATACCATAGCGCTTTGTAAGAATTTCTACATGGCCTAACCCCTCTCAATTACACTCTCGATAGTGGAGGAGGCCTGTGCCCTACAGACTACAATGCGACGTATGTTTATAGACTGATAAAGATTAAAGATATCTCTTGATAATAAAAGTGGTCTGTATCATTCATCGTAATCGCCTAATTAAATAAATAAATACACCCAAAGTCACATACATAGTCCTGCCCTCACAGTAAGATCGAGTCTTGTGTTATGGGTATGAGAAACTACGACAGAGTTTTTGGTCTCGCAAACAACCAGACCCAGAACAAATATCTGTGGCTCACACAAATACTTGTTTCGGTGCGCAAATCGAACCCGCGGCCTCACGTTTCAGAGCCGGCGTCTAACCAACTACGCCACGCAGACTGTCAAATAAATGACAAAATATATAAATAAAAATAAAAAATTATAAATTAGTAAAAAGACAAAAAGAACTTACACGACAAACATAAGCTTGATATATATGTCAATAGATTTCATAAATTAACCTTGTTTACATGCACCTCATTTTACCCAACCCATTCTCTTTTGGACGGAAGCCAAGAGTCAAGACTAAACTTTCCCTACACATTACAACAATTGCCTAAGACTATTGCCATTGAGACCTAGACAAACAAAGACATGTTAAATCCCTTTAATGAATAGAGGGCGATGGCTATTGAAAATCGTGGCGCCACGCAGCAGACTAGATGGGTAGTCTACAGGCTCATCTGTACAGACGCCGTGTCACGTTTCGCCATGACCTGTTTCATTCCAGACGTGATGTAGGTGGAATATATCCCACCATTAATTACACACGCATTAGAAGCCACATTCTTCGTAGCAAATTGCTTTGGATATCCCCTTTCATGTCGAGGGTGAAAAACGAGAATGTGTACTTCGGGTGCACTAATGGCTTTCAATGCACGTCGGCGGTTTAACAATGTATTTTATTCACGGATCGCTTTAGTGAAAAATCTTTGCATCTTGAAATACATTTTAAAAGATTACGACAAATTAACGCGGAGATTGTATCTTTCTGGGTGAAACTGAATTTTGAAAATGAACTTGTGAAAATATTATAAACTAGGTTACTACCAAGCATCAGTCGTCAACGATGTACAAGCAGTTCGATTTTATCGTCGTTGTTATTTAAGTCAAATATACAATTCTACGCTAGAGCACTGGGGCGTACAAACATAACGTTTTAAAAACCATTCCAATAATTACAACATGCATCGAAATAGATGATATGAAGAGCAGAGAGATAAAAGAGATGATAATGATAATAAGAGATGAAAATACGAGCGATAATTAGCTAAGCAGAAGTTATTTTTTCTGTGACATTTATCTCTCAAAATTTATTTGATTTTAGATCTTGGGACCTTGATTTCAGACCTTTTAACAGTATAATGGTTTCTTAGATTTACGCGAATGTTACACATTGAAATAAAACTATTTTTTACGGATTTTATCGCGTTTTGGTTTATTTTTTACATATTTTTTTACATTTTTTAACTTCCCGCGACGTTTCGATTACTTTACAGCTTTCGTGGTCACGGGGCGGACAAATTAAACCAAATTGCGATAAAATCCGTAAAAAATAGTTTTATTTCAATGTCTTTTAACAGTATTTTCAATTTATGCTTTTTATTGAGATATTATACCGCATTTGTACTAAATGTTTAGACGATGAGGTGCAATAACCCCATGTACCATTTCACGAAAATACTTTTACCAAGGAGAAAATTTTCCCATGGTAATACACGTGTTCTTCTTAATTAAATAATAATACATAAACTCGCGCCTTTTTCCCAGAAGGGGTAGACAGAGGTGCTACCAGGGTACCCACATTAAAAAATAATAAGTAATTCATAACATATTATTGTTGTACAAAGCAGATATCTCAGCAGAAAACTGTCTCTGTGGTAGAGCATTCACATCCTTCCGGATAGCCTCTAATATAAGCTACGGTGAAAACTCCATTATAGTGACGCGCGCAGGGTATTGCGTTTCGGGTTCAACCTGTATATATCAGGTTTCGAGCTGGCCAACTAGTTGTATCGACCGGCGAGAGATACGAATTATCAATCGCCAGTTGATGCTCTGGCGGGACCGCACTTCCCTTACCTGCACATGCTTTGTTGTCACTTTGAGGTGCCATTTTACAAAAATAACATAATATTTTAATCATTAGCGCTTTGACCAGACAGCATAAAGTTCACTCACACTGCGTTAATGTTATTTCGATCTCGTGTTAAGATTGGAAGCGAGCGCATCATCGTATACAACACATATCTAATTTAAGAAAATCATATTTTCTCACCTTATAATCTTAATTGGTCTAATTTAGGATCGCACCCAGAATCTCTCAAATTACCGATCATGAGCGCTGGCAATAATAGAATCGCATCATTCATTCGTTAATTATGCGATAACAATACGGTACAAACAATAAAAGGCATCTGCAACGGAGAGACGCTCGTTGCCGGCTGACGCGTGGGAACGGACGGAAACTCATAATCATGCAATAAACCGCAACCACACAGTTACTAATATAAAACGCGTTAAACAAAACCTACGCTAACAATATGAGAATATTTTTACACGGGCCCGTTGTGTAATGAGCGCTGTGCAGAGCCATACGCGACTCGCTAACGACGATGTACGCCGTGCGGCATAGCACATGCGAACTGCTATTATTGTGTCTTTTCATACTACCTCAATGCGTAACTAGCATCACTAACAAGTAACAACGCGTTGTACATCAATAAAAGCAAAACGCTTATTGCTTAGTTTTGCAGCCAGCATTATCAGTGGCTTTGACAGGGATGCTGATAGTGAAGGCGGTAGACTCATATAATAATAACGAAATAGGTTTGCCTTGTTACATGAAAGTTTACAGAATGCTCTATATATAATATAATTAATAAAATACATCTAACAGCTATATAGAAAATCCCAAACCCATATTGAGGTTAGTCTTATGTTGAATAAAAAAACAATTTTAATAGTTCCTTTCTAACATCATCAGCAGGTGGTTTAAACCGTTTAAATAACACTACAATAAAAAAAAATGTTCTAAGTATTGCCATTTCAAATGAATATCATTAGACTAATTATTAGCAGATGAAACACTTATAAATACGTTATATTTTGACCAGCTATAATTGAATGTTGCAATCAGTTGCAATCAATAAAAAAATCAGCATTGAAAACGAAAAAGTTCGCGATAGAATAATATAATAACACAGTACAGATTGGATCAATTATAATGGTGTCGGGAGTGAACAATAGAATCTTAGTTTAATTGAGGTACACAATACGATGAATGTATATGAGATTAATGAATTAATATTAAATTTTAAAATTATGTGGCCCATCCGATTCGTCCGATCTTTTTGGCAATATAAACGGGTTATGCACCGTGAGATCAATGATACATTCCCAGATTAATATAAAATTATAGAAATTCTCATTTGTTGTTTGTGTTTTAAACTAAATTAGCTCTGTATGTTGTCGCCTGGCACCATATATTTATATGTAAACGGAGCACGGTTTATGGGCGATACTGCAGTAAGCAACCTAGTTGTCGAGAAGACAGTGTAACGAAACGTGTGGCGTGGGTCTTGTCATTCAGCTCAATCGAACTCTGGACCTCATTTCCATAGTATTGCAGGAACTTGGTTGGAGTTCAATGCCAAGAAAATTCATATCACACCGGAATCACATCATATCACCAATGAATCATGACCAAGGAATTGCATCGACGGCCTCCTAAACAAGATGCGTCGGTTTTCACGCCTTAACTTTGCACATATATTTTATTATCCTGGCAGGACAAAGTGACTACAATGTGCCCGACGGTAGATAGAACCTTCGTCAATCTCAGTCACTAAACGCAACAACGTTGTGTGTCAGAAATTGCCTTAAGCGATAAGACCGCCAATTGTACGTTTTTTTTGTTAATTTACTACTCCTTTGTATCTGGTGTACATTAAAGCTATAAATAAATAATACCAGGAAATTTTATGTGAAAATAAATTAAAACTCTATAAAAATATTCAATTAGAATCAATAATGTATAGAGTACTAGATTTTACTCGCGGCTTCGCTAGCACGCTAAAGATAACTCAGGAACAGAGTATTTTTTCTAGATATCTGATTTTCTTCTAAAGCACCACAGATCCCTATTGTTGTCATTCGGACATTAAGTTTCAATTTATGCAAGGCAGAAGACAGAGTTCTTCTTTCGTGTCTTTTTCGGGCGATCGTGTAATGGTTATTTTTATGTAATGGTTTTTTAGATTTACACATGTTGTTGTGGTTTCTTCGAATGTTACACATTGAAACAAAACTTTTCCGGATTTTATCGCAGATTTGGTTTTATATTTACTTATTTTAACTTCCCGACGTTTCGATTGCTTCACAGCTTTCGTGGTCACTGGTTATTTTATTATTTTATTGGACGAAATATCTTTTCCTGTGCCCCTCACAACCTGTATGCAAAATTTCATGATGATTGGTTCAGTAATTACGGTGTAAAAGCGTAACAAACTCACTTTGGTATTTATATTTATGAAAGGATTTATGAAAAGCAATAATCCGCCTACTGTTTTATGAAAATTTCACTTTTTAAGATATTTATATAACCATTGAAGTTTTTTATATTCATTAATCTATAGTATATTATAAAGAAGTAGCGTTCCTTTCGTTGCTCCGGGTAATCTCCGGAATTAATGATCAGATTTATTAAATTAATTAAACTGTTAGAGAGGTATATCATCCCTAAGTGACATAGACTACATTTTTCCTTACGAGGTTGAAATGTTATATCGAAAATTGAAATGACTGAAGTTATTTCTATGAACATTTATACTTTGGCTCAGGTAGGGGACGGGATGGAGCCAGAAGTGACGGCATTGAACAGGACAGGTCATGGTAGGAAGAAAAGGGGAGTTTATGTATACAAGAGTTTGTACGAAAAATAACATTTATCCGGTGTGGAGGTGAATAAAAAAATCTGCACCTAGGCGAAGCTGGGTCGTGCCACTAGTCTACAAATATATGACGATCTACAGTGTCCCTGACCACAACTCGTTTACTATTTGTTATGAAAACAAGTTATTACATTTGTATAAAATATTATAAAGTATTTTTGACCCAAGCAGCGAAATTCGGGCTCTGCATTAAGGATAAATAAAGACAACATAAAATTTAAAAAACTAAAAACAACAGGAGAAAATATCTTCACTCTAAACGTGGTTTGACATCGAACAAGGAAAAGGCAGACACAACTCTTGCTCAAGAAGACATTAAAACATTTTTGGTTAAAGACAAATTAAAAAGCAACTAAGTAATTATATCTATCGCATAATAACCATTTTCTAATACCTGCGTTAATTACCTTCATCAACATCGTGTGCTTTCTCTAATAATAACATTCTAGCAAATAAATATAAATAGATTTGTTGTGACATTTCACGTTTGTTGCCAACGCATTATTTTTTACATGACGGTTAAGAAACAATGTGTTCCAAACTTCCTCTAAGACGAATGTTATACATCGCAAATTGTGGACAAAATAGAACAGGTGAGCAGAGCCTCTTAGAGATCAAGCAGCAATATTTTTTTAGATATAGTCATTGTTAAGGGTATTTTTCCTTCATGACATAGTTCTTCTCTCCGACATTTGTGGGCATCGGGGTGAAATATGATAATTCGGCTAACTGCCAAATGATTTGATTTCTATTTGTACTACTAATTAAAATTAATTCAATCAAAGAGTTTAGTAAAAGTTTAGATATTCTAATCACTGTCTAGTATGAAGTCATTTGTGGTTATAAATCCGTAAAACGTAATGTATTGGTCGGCACTGCAAACAAAACGTGCATGTGTTTAATTCAATTACAACTCAATCTGAAAACAGTATCCCTAATATTAAAGTGTATTAATAGTACCTAATAAAAATTCTTACGCTAAGATCTTACGACGCGACGCGACGTAAGAGCAAAAAGAGCAAAGAGAAGCATAGTAGGTACTCCATTTTTATCGGGTCAGCAGTAATTATATCGACTTCAGACGACCTTTATAGGGACACCGGTGAACGACGATGATCGAGTTTATTGAACGATCCGAGAACCCTTTACTTTTAATCATTACATTCATATCTATTGCCGCAATGTGCAAACTTATAAAGAGATGAAAACAAGTACTTATGTTTAAACTAATTATTTAGATTTCCCTATCTCTGTGCAATTACGGAAATGATTTCGATTTTAATTTAAAATACCTATTTATTAATGTAAACAATATTACAAGATAGTTTTTTAATAAAATAATAGAAATAAAAGTATAAAAATAATACAGATCTCACCCAAAATATAAATGATAACAATATGTCTACAATCATATCCACAATCACATCCCCGCTATCTCTTAGCACATATGAATACGGCTCTTTGTGTGATTCCAAGTATGTAGGATGCAATTATATTCATTGAAATCAACGAGATCGTTTCCAAGAAAAGCACATAAATAAAAACGTCCCGAACGAAATGAACGCATTCGTACTTACGTCAAAAAAATAAATATAAACCAAGCGGTCGATTTGAAATATCAATTATTATATTCGCAAGTGATAGTTTTGTTCGCTTGTTTGTGTAATTCTAGGGAACAAGCACCTATTAGGAATTCGTATACTCTAAGATAATGCTACTGGTTTTCTCTGCAATTAAATCTTTAAAAAACTGGCAACTAATAATACGCAATTTATAGTCAATTGTAAATTGGTTATACAATGTGTTTTATGCCTAAATTTTATCAGTGTCCTTATTTACTGGTGTCTATAGCAGATCACTGGTTTCATCATAGCTATTTATTGCTCATATTGTGACTGGGTTCTCCCATAGCCTCGTCTGTAAGTCCTCTGTTATAATTTTTACCTCATACGCCCTACACTAAAATCAGAGTACAAATAAACGTTTAAATTTCGCATATGCAACGTAAATAAATCTGGCTTATAGCCGATATGTTGATGTGGCATAAACTGTACGGGTCGTGTGTACGCTATAAATTATAAGATATATTTTTCTAAAATTAGTGCATGACACGGAATCGATAACGATCGTCCGGCGGGTAATTTTAGCGGCAACCGACCGCAGGCTACGGTCACAATCGGGGAAAGGTACACTTTTTGATGATGACAATAAAATCTTTCTGACCCTGATAAGTTTGTTGTCTTTCACATAGGAACAACGCACCGGAACGTCATGACAATGATGGAGATCAAAATACATGATTCTCGATTTACTACAATTCTTTAAATATAGCACGCTATGGATGATGCATGTTTGAAAAGAATAAATAAATAAATACACCCAACAGTCATATAGATAGCCCTGACCCCACATTAAGATCAATTAAGTCTCGTGTCATTGGTATTAGTAACTACGAGAGACTTTATATTCCCCCAAACACCCAAACCCGAGACAAATACTTGTGATCCTCATAAACATTTGTCTCGGTGCGGGGATCGAACTCGCGACCTCTCGTTTCACAGCCGGCGTCTAACCAACTGCGCCACGGAAGCTGTCAGAATATAAATAAGTCTGTGACAACAAATAACTAAAAATACATTACTCAAGCTGGATTTCGAGATCAGTGATACGATCTTGGCGAGACCTATGTTGTCACGATTGTACTGAAATAAGAATCATGATTTGTTCAAATTTCCAAGGAATACGAACGTTTTTAAATGTTTTATTTTAGTACGTCCACCTATTCACAAATGTCGATTAGTCAGAATCTGAAAGTGACTATTTGACAAAATAAAATTATACTGAGAAATTACATAGATACCTTTATGCCAACTTTAATATGTATCCACAAATCACGAATCACAACAACCGTTATTGCTGAGGAAATTATTTTGAAACCAATCATAGCCGTGTTATTTAATCAGAATAAGTACTCCCTAAAAATAGAACACGTAAGATATAAGGACAATCAATTTACAAAGGCAACGGTAATAGCTGTAAAGGGTAGGTATCTTGAAAAGGTTACGTCTGTTCAGAGGCCCGACGTGTGCAAACTTAGCAACAAATAATAAGGGCGGCGCGGCGCGAAGTTTCTACCAACACGAAAAAAAGTACACGTAATAAAAAAAGATCACCCTTGTTACTAACAGGAAGATTTCAATTTACTATGATACAATTTATAACTCTTAAAATGCACATCGTATTATACCACCTGATGAAGTCCGTTGTTTAGAATTATCATGAAGTGCTTATGTGCATTTATGTGAGTAAATTGTCAATATCAATTGCACTGACATTAAAGCTACTGACATTACGCACACAAAAACAGCAAAATACAAAAGTGCATTTATTTACATACACGTCCCATAAATAACACAGACAAAAGGATTTCTTGAAATGGAACATGTATACTTAATGGCAATATCCAATAGAAAACGAGCTTTTTTATATTACAGGGGGCAAATGAGTATATGGTTCAGGTTTAGAGCTTATTACGTATTATATATCTATATCAGCCTGCACACATATCCATATTTCAGTCAAGGGCATGGGCCTCCTATACGTTTAGGAGGAGAAAATCTTTAGCCATTAGGAATTAGATTGCAAATGAGATTTAAAATAATAAAGAATATAATATAATGAACGTTAAAATGAACGTTTCTAGATAATAATTTACATATATATAGGAAAAAAACTGTTTTACGTAATGAGATCATATCGATTAAATGAAATGCAATCACAAAAACTAAAACAATGTAAAAAGGCGATCTAATACTGAAATATGAGACTAATACGAAGTAATATTAAACTAGGGAAATATAATACATAACTCGGCAGTATGGTTATGTACACCCCGTGCTCATTCAACGCTGTCTGAACTAGCAATAACTGGAAGTAAAGCAGAACTGTCAGACCAAATCATTATACTCATCAATATTCCACCAAACGGGATGTGGATCCCTTGCCTATGTCAAGATGGATGGAAGACTCGAGACAATGCAATCGCTTCGAAACTTTAACAACCAAATCTATGACATATTAAACAAAGCAATACTCAGGAGCATGCTGAACTAGAATAAATGCAATTTTTTTTTATTAAAGCGGAAAATTTCTATGTGGAAATTTAATAAAAGGCAAGCGATGGCCGATATTAAAAATACTACAGTAAAAAGCAATTCACTCAAACTCAGTTAATAAGCTACATTGACGAATGGATCTAACTTTATACATTCGAAGCGAATAAAGCTTCTGAATGATACAGCCCGAGTTCTAAATTACTTCCCCGCAAAAGTCCCTGGCGATTTCCAGTTATTATAAAACGATACAAATCATATGAACATCATGTTGTACTACGCAAATTGCATTCCCATATCATATTTTCAGTGGTTACTGCTATTATTGTGTAAGAAATATGCTTGTATTTATAATATACCACACTCATTGAAGTCGCTTATTAATGTTAACCACAAATCACGATACTCGGTAAACCGCAGTGTACACTATGTATTGTAGAACATACGTCACAGTTACTTTATGTATATGGAAAATATATTGTTCTACGATCTATAGCGATATTTGTATCCACCCCTATGTGAAAGGAACCGATTGAGACCTTACATAAAAAAAGGCTCGTTTACCACATTTTCTATTGATCTCCATTATAATTCAATATTTAATTATAATTAACTTATTTATTTAAATATGTATATATGTTTAATATACATACATACATACATAAACTCACGCCTTTATCCCCGACGGGGTAGGCAGAGGCGCCACCAGGACACCCACATTTCGCCTTGTATGTTCCGTCCCATGATGTGATAGGGGGCGAGCCTATCGCCATATCGGGCACAAATTCCTGACTCCGGGCTGATAATGAATAGAAAATCCAATATCACTTTGCCCGACCCGGGACTCGAACCCGAGACCTCAGCTTTGTAACCGTACCGTAATACAACTACGCCACCGAGGCAGTCTAATATATATAGTTCTATATTAAGCAAATTTAATGCCATAGGCATTTTTAACCTCTCGACTTTCGGAATGTAGAGTTGATATGAAACACAAATATATTAGGCACACACAATATGTGATATATATTACACATATATAAATACATAAATAAAATAAGTAATTTATAAATGATGAAAAGTTAAGTTAAAGATTCCGTAGGTATTCTTGAACCCTACGATATTATACGCAAATATATTAGTTGTACGGTTTTATCGCAGACATATTATTACTTAATTGAATTTGATATTATCAAAACATTTTATGCTGAAATTGATATGAAATACCGTAGAAACATTCGGTTCATATGTACAGCACTTAAAATGATTCTAATAAATGAATAATCTTACAAATAGTAATAAAATACATAAATATATTGTTATAAAAATTGCTAAGGCTCGAAACATCACTTAATATTTTATGCAGGAATGCCGTCCTAGCGCATTTATTATTCCAAATAATCTGACCAAATCGGCCTTCGCTCGAAGGTTTCTTTCACGCACCAACAATAAGTGATCGAATTAAAAGCAAATTACAGCTTCACACGCGACGCGCCTTACCTGGTGACATCACGGTAGCTCTACCGTGCTTACTTTTACTGTCGTCCATTAGTATAAGTGATACATAAAGAGAATCAGCCTTACACCACATTACATATGACGTAAGGGTTGTTTTGTCAGCGTAAAGGCGACTCCCTACAATTCATTGCTAATTCTTTGCAGCGAGCAATAGACATAGTGCCTTAACATTCTGTCGTTTCAAATGTTTTATCACAGATTCGTAGAGATTTTTTGCAGAGGTCGCCAGTACATATAGTATGTGTTTGCCACGCGAAATAGATTAATAATATACATGTATCAATAAATAAGGTACTTAGTACTGATTATTGGCCTGAAAAGCGCAGGCTTGATGTTAATTGAAGATATGAAAATGAATGGCTTTCCATTTGACTGTTATGTATTTAAAACTAAAAATGTGAAAAATCCCGCACGCTTATTGTATTTAATTACTGAGAAGAGAAACCTTGGCACAGATAAGGATAATGCCAAATGATAATAAGGTACAAAGAATTTTTCTTAGAAATTACTAAATGGAACCAACAATTTCTAAATATTATACATTTTACAAAAGAATGCATTTGTAAAATATGTATTTAAAATATAGTTTAATGAAGGATATTTCTCGTATTTATTGTTGCAACGAGGTGCGATTATTTAATTTTACTTTTTTCACGCGTTTTGAAAACAATATAATGCAATTCGGATTAAATACGCGAACCGGGCGTTGGTAATTTGTGGACTAGATAGTAGCTTGTAAGTTTAGTCAAAACTACCTTCAGCCATTTTGGGAGAGTGCCGTATTGCCCACAAACCCGCTTCTATAGAATACGACTACACCTGATCATTAAGACTTGGACATATCCAACCATCGTTAATAAAAAATACACAACAAATTGATTTGTTATGTTAAACAATCACAATAGTCGAAATGAAGAAGCCTAATTAAACATTGAAATACGTGAAAGCGCTCCCCTAGGCCCTATTGTACAATTATGTAGATTGAACATGTCGCGCCGTCATTCATAACGAATTTTATATAGTGGCTGCAAACAGAATAGCCACTTGGTTGGTGCGTTGAACGTCCGTTCGCTCCCTAAGTGAAATTACACCTTACCGCACCCTGTAATTTCCCTTCACGGGCGACCGCAAAGTAATATAATAGGAGGGGGACACTTAATGCTTTCATAACATGATACAGTCGGTACGAACACGTGGACGCGTTAGCTTGCACTTACGGTTTGCCTTACATATGTACATACATTTTAATGACATCCACACGAATAGCCACTGGACCAATTGTAATAGTCAGTGGACACCGGATTATTCGCATGTGCATATTATACCCTGTTTCATCCATTATAATGGGTGGTAATAATTATTACACATGTTTTCTCAAAATCTAATAACTAACTTATCTTATTACTAAATATGCATTTATTATTGATAACTCTTTATAATCTAATTTATTAATATTTTATGCAACTACTTATTATTTATAAGTAAAATGTCAATTATAGGATAATTAGTAAAAAATATCTGTGACACTAATTTAAATCACATGAAATCTTATTTCGATAATGCAAAAACTATCAAAGAATTGTATGTTTAGGTTTCTTCTATATAAATGTAGAGGAAAATTAAATCTTATTTCGATAATGCAAAAACTATCAAAGAATTATATGTTTAGTTTTCTTCTATATAAATGTAGAGGCAACAGATGGTTTGCAACACACATATCATGCGATCCGACTCAGCAGTATCACGATGAAATAAACAAACGCCTACATTTTCCAATTAATATTATTAGTTACAGTTGTACAGAGTGTAGGTAATGTTTGTGTGACCTATTAGCACACTGAGAGATATAGATCAGATGATAATACCGAATACATGACACTTCAGACTAGTAATTGTAATTTGAACATCTTCATTCAGGGGTGCATCTATCATATATGATAGGCCGCCAGCCATCTTATTCATAATTACTAGGATGGCCTTAAACCAAAAACAGTCTACTGTTGAACATAGATCTCCTCTAAAAATTCCTATATCCATTTGTTTAACGGAGCCTGTATCCCGCGACTTTCGACAATGCTTATTGACAGCCTCCGTGGAGTAAGTGGTTAGACGCCGGCTGTCAAACGAAAGGCTGCGGGTTCGATCCCCGCATCGAGACAAATGTTTGTGTGAACCATGGGTATTTGTTCCGGGTCTGGGTGTTTGTGAGGCCGATAAGTCTCTCATAGTTTCTGATAGTAACGACATAAGAATCGATCTTAGTGTGAGGGCAGGTCTAAATATGTGACTGTTGAGTGCATTGGATGTATTTTCTTATTCATTAGTCAGTCAGTGTAGTGATCCTTTAAATTGTAAACAACATGTAACATGATTAATGCATAACCTGATAGTAGTTTAGAATAAGCTACTGAATCGATCTCTTTTTTATCTTTCCCATAAAAAATAGGCCCAACTAAGTTATAATCCTTCATATTTAACATTCAAGACTGAAAAATTGTTGGGTTTAATATAGAATTTTATCCTGCATAAACTACTACCGGGGTGTGCATTCATCAATAATCATGTTGTATTCATGATAACGGAAATTGTGTTTTATTTCATACTATTAGTTATTTCATCGCGGATTTATCTGTTATAGAGCGTGGTGGAATGAGTACGCAGAAATATCATTTATTTTAACCATTTTCTGCTATATTACGATTTGCTTTAAAATTGTCATAATTTTTGTGTGAGCTATAAATTGCTTGTAGTTATTTCTGCATCTTAAGTATATTATGTTAAGCATTGTGTAGATTTATTCTGATGAATACGAACTTCGTTGTTACAAACTAAAATAAAATTGTGATAAAAAGAAATAAAAATTAACGTGAAAAATAATTACGCGCTTGTATTACTGAAGTTATAAATACAGCTGAGAAAATTTGAAAAATATATTTACTGGTACTGTATGATGGTTTCTTACATTTACGCGAATGTTACACATTGAAATAAAACTTTTTTTTAATTAATTATGCGGCGTTTTTCATAGACAGATTAAAAACCTATTTCAGTTATGGAATGTTTTGTCTTCGTCGCTAAAACTTCCAAAGTCAAAATTCTAAAGTCTTTCAAAAGGGACAAAACATGCGATTGATAACTAAATAAAATCCGTCTATGAATAATGCAGATAGACGCTGACTGGGCGACCTAAGCGAGCGTCTGGTACCACGCTCAGTGCGGCATCTATGTACTTTTACTCATGTATCTCCTAAACTTATAAAGTTAACATTCTAAAACTTTTAATGTGAAATTAATATATTATTATTAGCTTTATTTTACAATAAAAATATTTAAAAAATTTACGGGCTAAGTTATTCAAATTCTGATTTGAAACATTTACTTCCGGTTTAATATAAGAAAAAAAAAGTAATTTCTAATCTTGATTGTAAATAATAAAAAACTGTATTTTAACTACATAACCTGATGTATATAGTATTTTATTGTTAATTTGTTCATTTAAAAAAGTCGCCTCCAAAAAACCCTTTCACTAAATTTTCCAATTCTTTCAACACCAATAACTCAAAAACTAGACCACATACGAAATAAATATTTCGTGTTCACGTTCATACCCTCTAGGAGTACCAATAAACAAAACTTGAACGAATTCTGGAACCTCACTTTTTTTTTGCTGTTCGCTTCATTATCATCATGAGACTGTCCAAATGTTTAAATACTTTACATAAAGCACACTTTATTTACTTATTCACGTAAAGCATGTGTTGCACACACCAACATGAACATAATTTACAACAAAAGTTACTGGAATATTTTTCTCATTATTAATATTACAATTGATATAATACTTAAAAATATAAGGTCATAATAACATTTAGTAAAATATACCACATATGGTAAATCTAAATGGGTAGTCCTATCAATAATGATATTTCCATTAAGAACAGTCGCAGCATATAATTACTTAATTGTTGAAATAAAATAGATGGTCTAAGAAACCATTATTCTTAATTGTTATTTCCATTAATTATTCAATGAATTACCTATGGTGCTTACTTAGGGAGGCCTACATCCAGCAGTGGACAGCGAAAGTGTGAGTATATACAATAAATTTCTTGAACCTAGTGTACATAATATCACAGTGAATAATGAATACAGTTAATTTGAACTGTTTACATATTTTTGTACTTACCTTAGGTAGTTTAGCATGCACACCAGTCCTGACATCCCTGATGGTGGCAATGTCCAGCATTTCCACTTCCATGTTCTGATCTGTCCAGAATATGAAAAAGCCCTTGGGATCCACTCGCAGAGTGACTGGAAGTCCAGTTCCAGAGTCCTGTGGGTAAAATAATAAGTTATATTGTCATGGAAATAAAATATATTTAAAACAGTACAATGTTAGTTTATTGATTAAATTAAATATTTGAGCATTGAAACATATTTTATGTAACTGTCACACAAATTTGTTGTTTTATAGTTCTTAAGGAAATAAAATAACAGCATTTATTTTTTTATTGCAACAACTAAAGTATCATTTTTAATAGCTTTTATTTATGCTATAATAAAACACACAATCCAATATTGATAGAATATAATATCAGGCCTATTATTTGTTTTGAATTTAACTATTTGTAAAAACAAATTAGCTGTAATAAAACACAATTCAGTAATCATATTGTTAATTGCCTTTTGTGTATGTTATATCTTTGTTATTTAATTAATTTCCCATTACCTAATTCTTAAAAAGATATTGTGGTTAACAATTTAATCATCTTTGTGGTTATGAAGTAATAAAATAGAATAATGTTAAAAGTTTATTTGTTTTGCAAATATATATTTTGTACTTAGTATGAATTTATTTAAAAACAGATATTAATTTTTACAACTAAAAAACAATAAAAAATACTTATGAAAATTTAATAAGTACTCAATAATCATCAATAAAATATAAATTCACATTTCTGGATTATTCATATTTTAAAATGTTATTACACATAAAATTAATAGTTCACACTTACTTAGTCATTATAAACAATTTAACAACTTATATAAAAATATGTAGTAGAAAAAGAAAAAACATGCAATGCAACTTTAAATGAATAATACTTAACAGATTCCAATAAGAATAATTTCAAATTTCTAAGCTGGTACTAAAATTAAATATTTACATATCATGAAACATATAAAACCAGATGAATTATTTTAATTGTTTAAAACATTTTAATCTCAACTTTTCACTTTTCAATAGTTTTCACGACAAACTTTTATTTCTGAGCTATTGTCTACAGAAAAAACGTGAAACGTTTGTAAAAAAATATATTGTATCCTACCTCATCCCATTTGATAAATTTTTCGCCATCCTGCAGAGCTTTGGGAACCTCAATCGGCTTGAGGCTCACTTTAGCAGATCTAGTGTTAGCAGTCATATTGAATAATGTGCACAATTAAGCGGAAATATTATCACTGTTGTACATCAAAACCGTCATCTTCCTCTCCGTGCACAAACCTATCTGAGGCTGCAATCTCCACGAATGTACACCTACACGAACTGAACAGACCACAAGTATTCATTAAATCAATAACGAATAACATATTAGTACATTGTACACGATAAACACCAGGCCATTTACTAACAAACAATGATATTTCTCACATATTCGTCTTTCAACAGAACCACCAAAAACTAAAGTGTCAAAAAGTATTCACTATTCAGTCTTGGGCAGTATAGGGATGCACGCGTAAGTTAAATTAATATCGAATAATCGATTGACGAACCACCCCCATTTTCCATCAGTTGTTCTTGGTATCGATGTGTTCTAGAATTGACACATTATCGGCTTCTAATTAAATAAGCGCTATATTTTTACTTACACGAACAAAATATTGAACTCCAAAGAGTTTAAGTAAAAAGTTAATTTAGTTACCTCAATTATAAAAAGCAAATAAATAAAGCTGTACAATCTTACATTTTGTGAAATATCGATAATTTTTGTTTGTGGACAGCACTACACATTTTTGGCTGGATCAAATAATTCCAATGCCATAAAAAGATTTTAGGGGAGCGCATAAAATCGACTAAAACTCTATTTAACAACTTAAATTGAAATGTTACGTTTAGATTCCACATAACATAGAAAAAAGTAGCATCAAGCTATGTTTGAATGTCTGTCAAAAAACGAAAATGTAAGATAGCGCTGATCAGGCAAGAAGGTGATTTTCACACATGAATATTTAAGAATTTTAATTTTTTATCCCCTCTGATATAAAACACGTGTTTTAGATTTATGAATATTTAAGAAACTACTTTGAATACAGTTACGAGTAGTCATGGAAATTTGACAGACCGTTGGTTTCTTAGATTTACGCGAATGTTCAACATTGAAATAATATAATTTTTACGGACTTTATCACGATTTGGTTTAATTTTTACATTTTTAACTTCCGACCGCGACGTTTCGATTGCTAATTGCTATACAGCTTTCATGGTCACGTCCGTCACGGGGCGAAAATGTAAAAATCAAACCAAATCGCGATATAAGACAGTTAACAGCTAACTACATGATGAATGTCGATGTCGGTGAGAGCGCGCAACTCACAGATTACTTAGTACTAGCGCAACTTAAAAAATGTATTCTCTTTTTCCAAACGTCGCGTCGTGTTGCGCCCAAAAGAAGTATAACTTCAATAAGAGTAGATTAAGTATTATATTTATAAACATTTAATTGTTTCTTACAAAAAAGGAAAAACGGAATTAAGATTTTCCAAGGTGCAATATCAATTCATTAGGTCGATTCTGGACTACTTATCGATTATTAAAATGATTTTTAAGTACATTAAATCGACTCTGAATAATCGAGCTAAGCCGCACGCCTACTTATCAATTGTCATACTGCTGGAAAAGTTTCCTTGTTAATCTGTGTTCACTCACTTCACTGTTCTTAATTCATAATTCATATTTCTGCATAAAATAAAACTTCGATTAGGTAAAACAGTTTTTTAAAACACCTTTTTAAATAAAGTTTGATGATCATTTTTGTGTGGAAATAGGTAAAATATTCGTGTAAAAATGTCTGAATCCGACACCGGTCGGGAATGTGTTGATCAAGATCAGAAACATGAAAACAATCATCGAAAGCGAGTGCGGCATCGCAAAAGACAACTTTATGAGAACATTTTAAAACAAATGGAGTTTTACTTCGGTGATGCCAACCTTTCCAAAGATAGATTCCTAAGAGACTTGGTGAATAATGACCCATATGTGTCCCTGGACATGTTTTTGAAGTTCAACAAGATTCGCGCCATGACTCAAGATGTCACTGATATTGTAAAAGCCATGAAACATTCTACTATTTTAGAACTATCTGAAGATAAGCTGAAGGTAAAATCTATGTGTATATTAATATATTAGTGTATATAAAAACTAGCAATTTATAAAGGCCAAACCCAGTTTCCTAGTGGCCAAACCCAGTTTTGAATTCACTCCTTACTCATTAATGCTTTACAGGTGAGAAGAAAAACACCAGTATTACCATATGATGTAGATGCAAGGACCGTGTATGTGGAATCTATACCCGTAACGGCAAGCAGAGAATGGCTTGAACGAGTTTTCTCCGATTATGGTCAAGTGGTGTACATTTCACTTCCCAAATTTAAAAATTCCCAGAAGATTAAGGTATGTTGGAGCTACATACTATACAGATTAATATACTTATTTGTGTTAATATTATATTATGTGAAGTATTTTTCATAAGAACACATAATTTTTGTAACATACTCTATATCATGTTTATTAAAATAATTATTTAGAAATCTTAATTTTATGTTCTTTATTTAATATCTTGTCATTATTGTAAACAGTTGCTGAAGTCTATTTGGTCATTTCAGGGCTATGGCTTTATAGAATTCGGCAAACCAGAAGATGCACAGAAATGTATAATCCAATTCACTAAAATGGGTTGCAAACTGCCAACATTCATGCCTCCAGAAGAACTAACATCAATAAAGATGTTCTCTATTGATGAGCCAACTGATGATATCATAGAAAATAAGGAACTAAAAGATGATCATGAACCTCCCAAAAAAAAGAAAAGGAAAGATAAGAAACCACAAAAGGGTTTGGATTTAAAACTTGATGAGTCTGATGGGGAAAAGAGAGTGGAAACACCAGTTGTAAGTATAGGAATATGCTTTTTTTTTCTTATAATTGCTCTTGATGGTGAACTACATTATAATGATGTTGCACTTTTTTACACATTAGGATCATGGGACCAAACAGCCAAGCCAGTGGTATCAAGTTTGATATTATGAAAAACTCCACTAACTACTTGAAATTGTGTGATATGAAATATAAGAGATAATGTCAGTCATATGGCCAGAGACTCAGTTGTAAGCCAAACCACTCTGTAATATAGGTACAAAATAATGTACGAATGATACATAAAAGTAGGATAAGGGCTGGCAAAACAGAACTTTCTAAATTCTTCTTCAAAAACAAGTAATTATTAAATTTTCACGGCTCTCATCTATCTTTATTGATCTGTATCTGTATCAGCCCAAATACATCCCACTGCAGGACATGGCCACCTCTACAATCAAAAGTCAGATTGAGAAGGGTTAGGCCATATAGTCCGCTATGCTAGCCTAGTACGGGTTGGCGGATTTTACAAACTGTAGAAATTCCTCAAAATCGCCATTGTATGCAGGTTTCCTCACAATGTGTTCCTTCACCGTTATAATGCGTGGTGTTTGACTATCAATACTCACATAACTCCGAGATGTATCCTAGGATTTGATCCCATGACCACCATGAAACATGTTGGCAGTTGCGTCTGGTCCATTACCAACAGGCCGACTTAGATAAATATCTACTCAACTTGACTACCTCTGTTGAACAGATGGGAGCAGAGTCTGTTCCCATCTGTTAAGAGAGATGAGCTGTGTAACACAAGCTGATGGTTTAATTCTTGCTAAATACAAATGTTTGCCTCACAAATCTGACCATAATTATGTGACTATTGGGTGTATTTATTTGAAATACAAACTGGTTGTCAGTTTTAATATTGTATTTTTTTTTTCAGGATGAAAATAAAAGCATAACAACTCCAACGGAAGTAAGTGTATAATTCAACAAGCTATATATTACCAAACCCACAATTTGTCTATCATTTACACTAAAGAGTTGATTAACACTTGAAAAACCATCGATTTTGTCACTGATTCACTCTATTATTATTAGTAATTCCTGTCACATTACTTGTGTAGCCCTAGAGATCCAAAACTCTTGTATATATTATATTGTGAAAGACTGAAACCTCATGATTCCATCGCAGTCCCATTTGTTTTCTATGTTATGACTCATTTATCATTATACAAATACGGGGTATATCAAGACCGCGACCGAAAACGAAGCCAGGTGGTAGTATTAGTGACTTCAGACACAAAGCAAGTAATTTTTTACTTATCGTCGAATTTGGGTGATATTTACATAGATTTCCTAAAATAAACATGTAAACCTCTTTATTATTAAACACGCAATGGTACGTAAGGGTTTAAATTAGTATTTTCGAAAAAACTAGGTATTTACCACCGAAACACGACGATTTTTAAAAAATTCTAAAAAAATATCTTTCACTGTTTTGGCGAAATTTTTATTTGCATCGTGTTTGTAACCACTAAGAGTACCACCTGGCTTCGTTTTCGGTCGCAGTCTTGAGATACCCGGTATAAAAAAATAATGTTATTCGCAGGAAAATAAAACCCTAACTGATGTTGATTCCAAAGATGAAATGACTAGTCAAGATGAGTTAAAGCAAGATGGAGATACACCTCGAAAGAAGAAAGCTAGAAAACGAACCGCAAAAGATAAAGCAAAAGGAAAAAATGGATTAAGCAAAAATGAGGCTCCGAAAGGCGCGCTTTGGGGTTTGCAGGTACTTTCGAAGTCAGAGTGGAAGTCGTTGAGAAACAAATACTTAAACCTGCAGAGAAAACATATGAAAGAATTAAAAACTAACGTGAGAAATCAGAGGCGTGCGTATTCCAATATACCGCCTCCCGCCGCACCTATCGTAGAAGTCGGCCCAGGTAATCATTAGATTATACTATTAAAGCTAAATGTAGTATTTTTATGTGTAGCAGGAACCTGCTAAAAAAAATCAAAACAATTTCAAGTCATCTTAGAATGTATATTGAAAATTGCAAGGGTTTAAAGACTACATTGCCTACTATATTGTTTTACGATAATGTTCCAGTATCTTCTTCAGAAACAGAGGGTGACAAAAACATATCTGGATTTGAACGGATACCTGGCGTATTCGTGAAAGAGATCCTGCCGAAACCATGTTTGGATGTCAGGCTTACGAAAAGGACGGTATGTAGTAACAGTTACTTTGGAGCTTAGTCAGTCCCTTTTTGCCCAGCCTCGGTGGCGTAGTTGTACTACGGTACCATTACAAAGCTGAGGTCTCGGGTTCGAATCCCGGGTCGGGTAAAGTGATATTGGATTTTTCTGTTCATTATCAGCCCGGAGTCCGGAATTTGCGCCCGATATGACGATAGGCTTCGCCCCCTATCACATCATGGGACGGAACATACCTACAAGGCGAAATGTGGGTGTCCTGTTGGCGCCTCTTTCTGCCCCATCTGGAAAAAGGCGTAAGTTTACGTATACATACAGTGTTATTTTGTGTTACCAATCCTTGCATTAAATTAAAATGCAAATTCATTATAATTTACTCGATTATGATTGCCCGGTGGCGCAGTTGTACTACGGTATGAGTGCAAAGCTGAGGTCTCGGGTTCGACTCGCGGGTCGGGCAAAGTGATATTGGATTTTTCTATTCATTATCAGCCCGAAGTCAGGAATTTGTGCCCTATATGGCGATAGACTCGCCCCCTATCACATCGTAGGACGGAAAATACAAGGCGAAACGTAGGTGTCCTGGTTGTACCTCTGCCTACCCCTTCTGGGAAAAGGTGTGAGGTTATGTATGTATGTATTATAATTTACTCGATTGTATAATATCATTGAGGTATTATAACATATATTGTATTTATGTTTTTACAGATAAGAAGTAATATACACGCACTACATGTAGATGTCAAGGAAGGCCAATCGGAAGTTATTATAAGATTCGATTCACCAACAGCAGCAGATGAGGTAAATAAATAAAGTTTATTTCATTGATTACAATTTAAAAATATTGTTATTCTTATTTATTTATTTTGCAAAGTTTTTTCTACACTCACTCATTATTTAACTTTCAATAAGAATTAAGTTAGAAAGTCGAACGGAGGGAAATTGCACCGAATTAGCTATAATTTAATGTATTTATTATATAGAGGGAGCGCTGGTACCTACTTTAAAAACGTAGATAACAATTGTGGTGCCTTCCACCTTCTTCTGCCCTCCTATTGACTGACATTTGACAGGTTGTCCTACATGCACAAATTATTTAAAAAAGAAAAAACAATTGTTTAGGGCTATTGAATCCCACTCAAACTCGTTTTAGACGGATAAGAACTAAATATACTTTCGGTTACCAACAGAATTGATAGCAATTTGTAGTTTAATAACTAGTTCAATTTTCAATAATATACCAGCGCTTCCAACATTACAAACAATAAAATGCCTACGTTTTTGAAGACGCAAATGTATGACAGCGCTCCCTCTATACTCGTATTATAAAACTGTAACCATGCGCACTGTGTTGCAGTACTGCTCGAACTCAACCAACCGCGCGCGCGTGTTGTGCGGCGCAGAGGAGGAGGAGGAGTGGCGCGCGGCGGCGGCGGGGCGCGCGCACCGGCGCCGCCGCGGCCGAGACAAGCTGCTGGCCGCGCAACACCGCGCCGCCGCGCCGCACGCGCGCGCGCCCGCCTCGCCGCAGCCCACGCACACGCACATACGCTTCGACGAGTAGCGCGCACACCTACACCGCACCCCACGGGACTACTGGAGCGAGACTCGCATACTACATAGTCCTGAACCCCACACTTTTTTTTATTTATTGGAAAATTAAAAAACATTAATTCATAAATAATTACATGAAGAACATCAAACCAACTGTGCTACGGAGGCTGACGATCTCGATATATCTTGTATCTACATAGGAGTGACAGTCTCCTCTAGTATGGTAACGTCGCAACCCCGTCACTGTTATGTAATACAGCGGATTATGCAATGCGCTTTCCACAAATACATTATCACCCGATGGTATAGGTATAGTTAAACACGGACCGCGACCGTGAGGATATACACATTGTTTTTTGAATATATTGAACCGTTTAAAGGATTAAGTTAGTTGCAGTGTAAAAAGTGTGTTAAGAATCAAATAAAGACATATTGTATCCATAATATCTTGTGTATGTACTGCCGTTAGGCTAAGTCGAGTTCTACTATTATCACAAATAAATAAATACACCCAACAGCAATTTACATAGCCCTGACCTTACACTAAGATCGTGTCGTGTCGTGGGTATGCGAGGCCCCGAAACAAATACCTGTGGATCACACAAATATAATAATAACTTCTTCGTTTGTAACGAGGAAACCATAATCAAAACATAAGTATTTACAAAAAAAAATTTATTGTGTCAAATAAATGCCAACATCAATTTCAGTCTTAAAAATAAGCTATATTTATAACTTAAAAGTACAATAGGCACTGGCACATTTTTATCAAATAATTATTTTTTACCTTACAATCTAAGTACGTAATATAGACATCATATAAAAATGTATATGAATGTAGAAACGCCTTTTTACAACCTTCTTCAATTACAGTCTACATTACTTTACAGATGTTTTTTACACATACAAAATCAAATAATGTTGTATGTGAATACACCCAAACACTGTAATTTTAATTAATACTGAATAATACAATAAAATACCAATTCTAATCCAACACAAAATTATTTCATCAAAATCTTTCTGGATATAAGTATTAGTGATGGCTGGAAATTTTATTCCACGTTACATTCTTAAAGCAACTGTGGTTATATACACATAAGTACAATATAAATTAATATTTCTTCCTAATGACATGGTCTGTATGAATATTATGAAAAATGTAAATCTTTTTTATCATCAGTATGTTTTAATAGACATGAATAAACAATATTAGTTGCCCATGACAATATTTTATACATAGCAAATAAACATCCATATTTCTTAGCTTACTACAACACCAAATAATGAATTATAAAAATACAAAATATGTTACATTTTGAGTCAAAGCTTAGATTTATATAAAATAATGATAAAACGATTGTACAATGAACACATATAACTCTGTAAAAAGAGTAAAAGGTTGTCAACACAACAATAAAAAGTAGAAATGCAAAGCACCAAGCAATTAAGTAAATCATTGTAATCATTTAGTAATTACTGGGAAGGGGGAACATATCTTAGCAATTAATAAGTACAACAAAATGGCTTATAACGTGTATCACATAATTACGTGCAACTTATTTTATACAAAAGAGGTAGATTTGTTTTATGCTAAGATGTTACGAAGCTTCCATGTGTCTATGCACAGTGACAGGAGCTATTATACTATTCTTGCCGCATGGCAACACGGTTATGTTTAAATCGCCCATCCCTTTTAATCGCGGCTTAATTTTGGCAGGCAGGGGACAACTTACATCGGATTTAGTATCATCAGATAAAATTATTGGATCATTCACTGAAAAACCGGTTGCCTCAGAATCTTCGTGAGGCGTCATTGTGGAATAACCGTGGTCCGAACCGCCAGCGGTGTGAGCGCGCCTGTATCCTGTCACCACTCTGTAAGGCGAAATGGGAGCTTCTATCTCCATCGCTGGCAATAACTTATCTTGGCCAGACTGATCGTGCATGTCGTCAGATTGTAAGTGACTCATCTGTACGTCAGGGTCGTGCCAAGTTTCAGCCGGACCATCGACATACAAATTGTGGCAACTGGCAGAAGTGGCATTTTGTCTGTAGCAATATATGGCTACTGCTATTATCAAACTAACTGTGACAATGCAACCTGCGATAGGCCCTATTGCCGAATAATTTCCTAAAGCATCCCGATTAATATGTCCGAAAGTGCCTTCTCCGTAAGGAGTAACGGCGCCTAAAACTCCGTTGAAACAAGTCGACTGTGATGTGCAAAATGGAGCAGAGAGTGGTGTCCGACCATCTGCATCTATCTGACACCATTCACAACCTAAAACACCTAAGCACGACGAATGTGTTAAATAACTTTCACATTGAAAATCGAAACATGTTTTCAAATTCTCGGCAAAATTATGGAAGTAATGTGACTTATGATTGTTATTTTCCAACATCATACCACATAATGGGATGTCTTGATTAAATCGCGATACATTGGAGTTCGGACACTCGTACAATTCTGAACTGCATTCGCAAGGACATTCGCATTCAGTCTGTTCCATTCGGTTACAGTTCAGACACAATCTGTCCACCATACTACACGGACAAAAAGCACCGGCATTGCAAGAAGCGTTCACGAAACCGATAAAAGCATTGGTACCAGGAATAGCGGCTATATAATAATGGACACAATGGTCACCTGATACTACATTAGAGAGCACATTTGACAACGAAGTATTAAATTCGTAAAATCTTTGAATAGTCTTATCATAAAAATTATTACACAACCTCTTAGTAACAAAACCTTTATGGTTTAACATGTCAATAGCGATCATAGATTCTTTGTGAGTGATATGTTGCTGTTCAATGGGTCCTGAACTATTTGGATCCATCAAACCTGGATGGGAGACTAAGTAACCTCTGTTATTCATAATAAAACATTTAACATAAGGTTTGGCACAGTAAGGCATATTGTCAATAAGCAATTTGTATAGGAACCCCATGGTTACATCCATGGACACAACCATGGTTGGATAGAAGGAACTTTTTACAGCATATGATATAGAAACAACATAACCGGCACCACCAACATCAAGATTTGGTGGGGTAAGAATAATTTTATCTGGATTCTCTAATGCATAAGTATACCAAGGTCGCCTCACTGGTTCGTAGTCATATTCTAACACTGTACCTGGAAACATCACAAGCACTCCACTTTCTGTAACAGCATATCTTCTGACAATATATTTTGAGTATGGACCATGTAAGTGTTGTCTCTTGTAAAATGATAATATTGAGTTCAAGAACCCAACATCTTGTTGTATTTCATGTTTGAGGCCTGGATTTGAAAGCAGTCCATGAGCTACACTTTTTAAGTATGCCAAATAATTTTGCATGTATGTAACTGCTTCTTGTCCATCACCCATGTCATACAGATATGTAAATGGGGACTGAAAACTTGAGGGACTTAAGTACACTGTGCCTTGATCTATGGTAGCTATCTGTCTAAAATGACGGCACATTTTACCAGCTTTCGGAGGAAATAGGTCTAATCTATGGAATAATATCTCTTTGTTACTTCTTGCGAAATATATATTACTTTTGTTAAATAAATTGTCTTCTTTTACTTCAGATGCGATGCACACAATGTACAGGTTCTTAACCCACTTCCATGAATAAATAATTGATGTAGTAGAATTTTTGGACATAGTCATATTTCCAGAGCTATTTGCAAATATGCCTTTTTTAAGATCCTCTATATATTGATAATTCTCAATACTTTCCAAATTAGTAAATTTGATTTTTTCTGTGGCTGATTCAGGCCTAGGGAAGAAAGTATGCATAAGTACTTTTCCTGAGAAATCCATGACAAAGGCTCTCTTTTTCTGGCTTCCCTTGAAATAAATAATATCTTCTGCAAGATCTGACCAGTACAAGTCTAAGCCAAGCACCCCAGTTGAGATTGGAAGCACTAGAGACACCATAAAATCTCTCTCAGTAGCCTCCCATACTGGGCCTTGTATGCTAATTTCCTTTGTGTCATATTGGCCAGGAAGAAGAGAAATAAATGCAGATGCCACTTGACCCACAACACCACTGTCATTTATATGTAATCTCATAACAGAGTGATTATTTGAATGTGTGTGCCATTTGTCAATATGCAATATACCCAATGAACTATTCCTATCTACTTGATTCTCATATATCAAACCAATAGCAAAATTCATGTTATCATCTTTTTTAGATATGTAAGGGAACATTTTCAACCAAGTTTCATTTTTTAATACTTTTGTGTCTGTCAAGAATATAAACAATTTATGTTTGGGTAATGGCTTTTGAGTTAATAAATTTTTAATTTCCTTATTTATTAGCAGGGGTGAAACACTTGTGGGTGCTATATCTAAACTTGATAAATATTCCCTCAATAACAGCTTATTGTTGTCTGTGGCGTTGCCCAAATCTGATATGCCATCTACACTACACATATCTTCAAATTTTAGGAAATCTGACATGTTAGTCATCTTGAGTGCAATCACATCGGAGCTTTGCAGAGCATATGTTGTTTCCTTAGCTACATTCACAGCATGTTGTAACGAATCTGCCTTCATATTGTTGTCAATTATAAAAACAACTAATTTTGACTGAGGATGCACAACTTTATGATACAAATATCTTAAATTTGAATGTGGCATAGCTGCACAATCTTTATCAGTAGCATAATCCATATGAGACAAAAAATACTGTCTCTTCACTTTTATGTCTTTGAATCGACCCAACATTTTTAATTTTGGGTCCTGAGAAGGCAAATCCTCGTATACATTAGGGCTTTTTATAAAAACTGACTTACGTATAGAGTTGAAAGGGCATGGATGCGTGAAGGACGGAGTGTTGTTGTTGTTGATTACATTGTTCATGTCGCGGAGAATATTCTTGGCTGAAGAGAGCTTGTAATCCAGTTTGTCGACAATACCCAGCAGCAAATCATTGTCGGTGGTGTGATGACGGGTCACTTTGTAAGCAGTCCGTATTTCGAAGTGAGTTGGATACTCACTCCCAAGTTCTTTCACCACTAACTCACTGAATCTGTTTGATAATGTTTCGGATAACTTCCGAATACAAAATTTGTAGTCACCACGAGTGTTAGTCCTCGTGCAATTATCATTTTGAGCGACTATAACACGAACACCGTAACTCATCGTAATCATGATAAACACTGATAAAAACTTCATATTGTCGGCATTATCTTTGATCTGCATCATTATTGTTTATCACTTGTTTGTCTTCTCTCGCAGCAATTTTATAAAATACTTTTTGTTATACATTATGGATATCGAGTTTAAGTCGACGATTTTATAGTTATTTTATCAAAACTCTCCATGGATAAAGTAAATTAAAATCATAATTCACGCAGCCCAATTATTGAAATTGACTGATGGTGTGTGTGCAATGGTGACAATCCGACCACAGACTATTGAACAAGAATCCGACTATCTGACTGAACCACAGACCAAAACAAGAAAATGCTGTAATGACATTTCTAAAAAAAGTAAAAGTCGTTCAAATTTTAGGTTGGCAACATTTACTGTTGCGATGATAATGGTTCGGGTCGTTTTCAAATTTGGATTTTGGGGCCAAAAAAGTACCGATTTCATGAAATTTAACTTTCTTAATTTTTCTATAATTTTTGTATTCGGCTAAGTTCAGAATAAAACACACATCATCATAATCAACTCGATCACTCATTTATTCAAATAATACGCAATAATCAACAATTTCAGAGACACAAATGAGTCACATAATTTGCCTAATGATTTTTTGTAATATACTGTTGAGACACTTGGATACACTAATGATAATATGATTTTGATTGAAAGTTATTTATAATAAATGTAATTAAAATATTAATAAAATATTGGATTTTTAACATAATCATAATACTGGGGTTTTCTGCTAGAAATTTCTTATGTAAAATTTTCCTTGAATCTAAAAGACGTATTTGTATGACTTTTCATTGTTTTTTCCATAGTTTTTTCTCATTTTTTTTTTTGCCGGGAGTAATGCGACTATTTATTTCGTTTTTATAAAAACTTTCGACATATTATTGGACATTCAAACCTTCATTCTGTATTTTTTTCTGAAGCCGTTGTCTAAGACATACTTTACGAAGACCTGTGGAAAGTTTAAAATGTGTGAATTTCTTTCTATCAATTAAATTTGTAATAGCACGATTTTGATTTCTACTGGCTGCCGAAAACTTTTCTGTTATCTGTTCTCCTAAAATTCTATCAAATGTTTGTATTTTGCCTCTTTCCTGACTCTCCTGAGCCACATTGTTTTTAATTTCATTATTAGTTTGTCTTGTTAGTTTTATTATTTGTCTGTGTAAAATCCTTATTTTGGCTTTTTATTTATTTAGCAATTGCATAAAACTTTGTTTTTGTTTTCTCTGTTGTATTTTCATTGTTTTAATCCCCTTCATTAGTTTTAATTCCCCTTTACTTGTTTTTTTTTCTTGTTCTGCTGCGTACAACGGATTAACACTGCAGTTGACTTCCGTATCTTCATTTCCATCTTCTCTAATGGGGTATTCTACCCATTTTCAAAAAGTCTTTTAAGTTGTTCCTAAGATTAAGACAAACTATTTAAAAAAATATCAAATTTTTATTCGCTCGGCAAGCCCAATAAAAATCCATTTAAAATTTAAATTTTAAATTATTCGCGCAAGTATGTGAAAACGCTAGGCGCCATGTTCCTTTAAAATGATACGTCACTCAACCAGTAAACAACCTGTGTTAGTATGAGCTCTTGGACACCGGAGGGGGTATTCTACTCGCGGAATGACGTAGAATCGTTATCCATCATGGCGGCAGCCGTTTCACATCTTTTTAGGACAAATAAAAAAATTGAAATTTTCAAAACGAATTATAAAATTTATTCCTTGGAAATAAAAACTGAAATTAACATATACTTATTGCTTAATGCTCTACTATATACATTTATGGATTTTTTTCTTTCTTATAGTAAAATACCCCATTGTAACAGATTCAATAAATCGTTGAACTACTTTCTTTTTATAATACTTTTTAGCGCTCTCTTTCCATTTTCTTCTTTGAATCCGTTGTTCCCGTGGACTCATTTCATTAATGCTATTATATTTTTATTTACTTTTCTTTTCAAGTATTTTGTTTCTTTTTTCCTGTTCAGTGGCATGCTAAAATATATTATATTTTAGCATTATTAAAAAACGATTTCATGGCCGTCATCAAAAATTCTGCACTATATAACCTTGTAACGACGCGTATTTGGGAACGCGTAGGCATAAGCTATTGTCGAACTGATGTAGTGTAGTTATTTAATAATTTACCACATGATTGACATATTTTTAATCCGTAATATTATATTATATTATGGAAATTTAAATGTGTTCCGCTTAAATAGGATTTTAAGACGTTACTTATTTTTCAGATTTTTTGCTGATCCTGTGAGGAATGAGGTAGGGAGTCGTGTCATACGAGAACAACGAGAAAATTGTTTTATTTGAAGGACAATAACAACTGAATAAAATATTCATAAAATTATTTCTTTTTGTTGTAAGCCCATACTTCACTATTAATATATTTTTGCGGTTATGAATTAGTACACTATATTTTGCCTATTATTTTTATACATAACTAACATAACATATTATATGTTAAGAAATCATTTTTCATCATTTACGACTTTGCAACAAGGTTACGCCGACCAATTCGCTCCGAATGGATTCTTTAACTTACACGAAAATCTAACAGATGGCGCTATTTTTACGGACATTGTATTTATTTATTGTTTTTCCGAATTTACTGAAGGGCCTATCCTTAGTTTTTTAAATCAATGGGTTCAAGAATTATTTTATGGCCTCTTTAGTTATGTAGGTACGGTTTGTGAAGAACTCCGCTTAATTGTGAGATAGGTACTTACTTTCTAGTACCTACATGTACTTAAAAGTTATGTCACTTCTTCGTTGATCAAGTCAGCAGAGTGGACCGAGAGCAGGTTAAATAACTAGTTTTTGGTCCGAAAGTTCTAATAAACTTCACACCGACATACCATATGGTACAACGACGGTACAACTAGATATTACTCTGATCTCACACAAGAAGTGGAAACAGAAGAGGTAGACGTTATTTTCCATAGCTAAGCCTAAAACTAAACCACTAACGCACGGAATTTGTTGTCAACACTTGCTCGAACCGCCTAGCCTGCCCCACATTATAAAATCACTCAACGAATTCCAATGAATCCTTAATGCAGAGCCGTGATTTACGGAATAAATTGTTAGAAATAAAGCTCTAGGTTCCTAGAAAAAAATGGTCTTGCTTGAACTTGAAGAAGTAACAAACACATAATATACTTTGGACTTTTAAATATTATGTAGTTGGATAAAGCGCATGGATTAAATTAGACGTCTCTCATCATTTTTGGCGACCATTTTATAGAAGTAAAATGTACCTAATCTCCTCTTTTTAGGTCGGCAGTCAGGGTTATTGCTGGTTTGGCGTCATTTGACCTCGAGGATAGCGACCACCTAAATTTATAACAGCCTGTTTAATAATACTGTTCGTGCGTAAATAATTACCTAGAAATGCTTTTACGCCTGGTGCGGGGTGCCGAGTGAAAATACTAATTATTATAACCGTAAGGCTATATCGCTACGCCCGCTACAGGTACACTTAGCCCGCACGTTCGAGCTTTTATACGGCAACGTATGTGTTTTCATCGATTGGTCAGGGGCGGTGTGGCTTACCGTCCGATCATTAACCCAGTTGTGTGGCGCTACGCGGCCCGGCAGGGCATGCGAGCCCGCCGCTCGTCGCCGCTCATTCTGGCGCCATGCAACTGCCCGAGACACCGCCGCCGCCACTCGCTCCTCTGTGGGACCGCGTGCTCAGAGCTCGCGCGCTGCCCCCCGACCTTGACGTTGAGCTCCTGTACGTCGCGATAAGAGATCGACTCGTACATCCAGAGTGGGAAGTCCGTTTACATGCACTGCGAGTACTCGCTGATCTTCTGCCGTTATCTGGTAATGCTTTGTCATTCCCGTTTGACCAGGTAGTTGACAATTTGGGACACAGTTCGCCTAACGTCAGAAAAGCAGCATTGGACGCATTAAAAGTTTTCTGTACACACTGCGAAGACTCTGAATGTGCAGCGCGAGCCATCCTGGACAAATGTTCGTATCATAACATAAGACCCCATTCCGCCAACATAGATGCGAAAGTTAACGTCGTGACTGGCTTGATATTATCTATACCATCGTTAATGGGGATTTTAAAACGTAGACATCCAGGATTAGATATATTCCCTACTTTCAATATATTAGGTGAAAAACTTTTTGATACTGTACATAGGGACGTGGCACAGCGGTCATTGATAAAGTTGCGTAGGATTTGCGGTCCTCGAGATTATATGATGACATTATCAAGATTGGATCCAAAAGTACAAGAGAAATTTCGTATTTTATGTGAAACATATGATGAAGACTCTATGGATGTATATTATGCGCCGAGGAAATCAGCGTATCGGGAAAATAATAATCAGCCGTTAGTTAAAGTGAATCATATATTTAACGGACCTGTGACAACACCGATACGGCTATCAACAGATTCATCATCCGACGACTCCCGCACTAGAATACCTTTCTATAGTAACAGTTATGCTAAAGTAATAATTGAAACTGAAATCAAGTTTGATTCTGATACAGCTATTACAATGACAGTCCTGGAAGAGAACGAAGCTGAATCTGAAAGGAACACAGGAAGCGACGACGACTACGACAGTTCAGATTTGAATATGGTCAAATACAGTGATGGAGATTCTGAAGACACGGATGTGGTTGTGAAAAAAGTGCGTTTTGGTGGAGAGAGTGTTAAAATAAGAACTCCTGATAGTGACAATTTGATAACAAGTGAAGATGATAACCACAACAAAACTATAAAAGAGAACGATCATATCGATAATGTTTTAGCCCCTGTCACACCAGGTATTGTGAATAAAATGAATGAAATCAAACGTGAGGCTATGGAAAGAGAATTTCACTCGAGACATATCAAGAAGAGTGGAATACCACTGCCAGTTATCCAAAACAGACCAAAAAAAATAATAACTAATTACAGTAGAGTAAAGTTAAAGTCTAAATCATTAAGTGAATTGTATGACTACTTTAGGACCAAAAACGACGTTCACGAAGATAAATCGAAAGAAGTTTCGGGTTTCGCTTTAACACTATCGGAAGTAAACTCGCCAGAAAAAGTTCCCAGTCCAGTAGAGCCTCATAAAGAGGTGGAAGTGTTGCATAATTTACAACGAAGTCCTGTATCGTCACCCCGCCGTCAACATACGCGTGTGGTTCTAGAGAGGGATGGGTAAGTTGACATTATTAAAATATGTAAAGCGATACCTACTTCGTCTCTAGTACTAAGTCTCTATTGAATTTATTGTGAATGTATTTTTAACCGCAATCGCTGTTTTTTTTTTCTATATTTAAATAATATTTTTATATTGAAAAAATAATCAGTAGAGATTCATATGAGATATCCATACACCTGATGGTAGGTGCAGTGCAAATCAGAGGGTAACTAACTGCGAGAAATAGTAATTGCTTGCTGCTCAATACAATGATGGCAGCCTTAAAAGGTTGATCTCGAAATGTAACTCATTTGCGTGGGTCTCTATGTCGGCTTTCCACCGTCCAATCTATGAATATTTTTTTGTTAACGATACAGTCCAAATTATGTTGATATGCCAAACAAGTTGTATTACGGTACGGTTACAAAGCTGAGGTCTCGGGTTCGAGTCCCAGGTCGGGCAAAGTGATATTGGATTTTTCTATTCATTATCAGCACGGAGTTAGGAATTTGTGCCCGATATGGCGATAGGCTTGCCCCCTATCACATCATGGGACGGAACGGAGCGAGGCGAAATGTGGGTGTCCTGGTGGCGCCTCTGCCTATCCCATCTGGGATAAAGGCGTGAGTTTATGTATGTATGTAATATTCTCTACTTTCCACTTAAATTTACCTACGTGGTAAAATACAGATGACTATTTATTACGAATAATATTATTGTATTAAACATACAATGTAAGCGTATCAATTAACTGACCTAATTATCTAAATACGACATAGACATGAAAAGTATTATTTTCCACTATATTTCAAAATAATTCAATGTGTTTTTTATTGCCAAAAGTCTGGGTATTTGTAAACTTGCAGGTTTGTTTTGAATCTTTTGGCGTCATCACCGCCTGCTGATGAATTGATGTCTCCGAGACCTCCCACTCCTCTAAGACCTCATTACGACTGGGAGGAGTTAGACATAGTGCCACAATATGTAGCTGATCAGTTACACAATACGGTAAATACTTTATCAATATACATACCTATACCTAAGTATTTTGTACCAAAACTAGGTGAACGAAGTTCGAATGTTTAGGCTAATGAAAGTAGGTTATGTTTGGCCTTTAATATTAATGATTTAAAAAGCTGTTCTTTCGTTAACAGTTTTTATTTATACAAAATATAAATTGTTACACAATCTTGAATCCATCAAAGGTAATCCTTATATTTGCAATGTGGAGTAATGTTATGGTACATGCTATTTTTGCTATAAATTCTATTACTACTCGTAATTTTCATGTAACTCTAACTTCAATCCATTTAGCTGCCAGTTATATTTTCATAAAAGCTGATTAACTTTACAACGTTTGTGTGCGCATTAATTTATGTCCTTTTATACTGGTCGACAGACGGCTGTACTAAGTTAATTTTAATAAACCTGAGGGGTGGCGACAAACAACCGCATTCAAAGTAGGAAACAAAGAGTTTGACTATAGTCAATGCTCTATAGTCCATTGACTCCGCAATGCTACGTAGTAGCCGCAATTTAACTGTCTCTCGAACACTTGCTATACATACATATAATAAATAATAAATAAGGCAGTTCATATTACTCATACATTATACGTCATAACCGTCTTATTTATCATCCTCAGTTAAAATACTAAATCCATTGCGTTTGAGAGGTATCTTACAACGATTTCCATAGCTACCTGTTGGAAGGGGCCTGCAATTAATGACTTCCGCAAGATTTAAACTAGGTATCTAATATTATATAAGTTTACATCACGCATTAATCATCTTCTGCCTGTGCTAATCCCCCTCTTATAGACAAAGTACCTACATATCGTAGATAAGTACATGAATATTTCATAGATATGAAAGTGACAATAATTGAATGTTCGTTAGCTGACACCGCAAAGTTGGTCGATGTAGTTGAAATAAGGCCTGGATGGATAAACTATACCCTGGGTTATTTCCGTGAATAACATTTTTTTTTTCAAGGTTTGTATCATTTTCTTTCCGATTTCATCATATTATGCACAACTTTAATGATGATAAGTTGAGTTAATTTAAGTAATGTCACATATTAAAGCTCTCCTACTATCCGGAGAGCCTGGCATTCCAGGTGTGCGGCGTGGAAGAGGAAATGTCAATCGTCCCCTGAATATTTTGTTTCCACAAGTAAATAATATAGGCAAAGCAGCTAATATAAACTAGTTTAACATGAAGGGTTACAAATGTAATTAATTGCATGCCATTGATATAATAGTGAATAGTGTTTACCAATTAATTTGGCGAAGGCTGCTAGCGCCTTTCAAGGCTGAGACCTTGTTTATTGTTACACTGAGAAACCTTGGGCTGTCAATTAGCAAACGACCCGATTTTGTTATTTCATAAAAACTGTGAAAAACCTGCAGGCTTATAATTAGATTCGGTTTAAGAATAAGTAGTATTAAAGGAATGGTTTGAAGGACATTCTAGCCAGTAGCCAGAATAACTACTAGATACTTATAATAAGACATAACATCTTATGTCTCAGGATGGCCAGCGAAGAGGAATGCCAAGCATTGCTTTGTTATCCATGGTGTTGTTTGGTTTTGCTACTGTCCATGAGCGGTCGTATCGGTTACCATCAGGCGAATGGCATGCTCGTCTCGCCATTTATCGCAATAACATAATATTGTAACATTATTTGTATAATATTATTTTTAATTTATTCAAACATACATAGGTAATTTAGATACATACATAATTATTACTCGTTATATATTGTTTGTCGGCGATATTGAGATTCTCTTAATACAACAAGCTCATTTATAGAAATTAGCGCTAAATTAATTTAAATGTGTAATAAAATATTTAGTTAAGTATATACGAGTAATTCAAAACAGTTAATATCATACATGAATAATGATTTAAATCATCGTTAATGGCACCATCGATGGTACAATTAAACATAACCTGGCTACGAAACGACTGATCTTATGTGTTAGATATACTTATAAGTATATAATATACATTATACAATATATTTCGGGACCAGGTTTTGTGTGAACGTTTACCGTATCCATACATTGCCTGTCACAAGATGTCCATTGCTAACCATAGCCCTTCCCTCAGGTTTCCGCAGCGACCTGTCCAATACTTACATCACCAGGCAGGCGTCTTACTATTACATCATGAAGTCCTCATGGACATCATAGAGTTTAAATTGCAAACATATCTAAATTTTACGCGAAAAATGTAGGATATATCATACAAGCCTCTGCTGTAGTACCTAGTAGCTATTAGGTATTTACAAAAAAATCTAAGTTACACAATTATACCACCATATCTACAGAACATACATGATGAACGTTAGACGATCTTATGTCGTGCAAAACCGTTGAAACAGGAGAACTGGATAGCAGCGGTGAAGGCGGCGGACCAGCTGCACAGCACGTTGCTGGACCCCGACAACGTGCGCAAAGTGGAGCCGGCCGCCTCGTCTCTGGTGCAGCACATGTGGGCGCTCGGCGATGCCGTGAGTACTCCACACTCGATCAGTGTCCTAACTAGACTTTTATACGTCTGGTGCGAGCTTATTATAACTGGGCCCTCTTAGTCGAGTCTTTCCTACGCCACATATGAATCTGCATTTTGCGCCCTGTGACTAAGCCTTAAGCACCAGCCTACTTTCGGCATTGCAAGGGATAAACATTTTTTTAAACATAATATGTCTCTGCAGTGCTTACTCCTGTTTATCACAAATTGCAAAAACGTACAAACCCGACGGTAATACAAAAAAATGACGATGTTCGAACTCGCAGCCCCTGGCGTATAAAGCCAACGTCTTAGCTTCTGCGCCACAGTTGATCAATGACGATTGACTTAGCTGTAGTTACAACTCACAACTATCACGGTCCGATTAATTGCTTTTTTATGCTACTCTTATGCTATGGCCTATGATACGATGACCGACTGGTCAATCACTTTGACTCTCTCACTGTTTTCTATCTGTGTATAAATTAGGTCATTCTAATGGAGCCTATGGGTATAACTATGTAGGTATGTATATACATAGTTCATAGACGCCGGATATAATCGTTGCTTACGATAATCAACAAAATTGGTACCGGAAACGTAGCTCACACTACCAACTATTTATTCCTTCAATTACTTGCATTAAATGTATAGTTTCGTTATAGTGAGGACTTTACAATGCGCAGTATAAGCCGAGTAAAGTATCAATTACTTAAACACACCAAAGTACAGAAATAAAGATATGTCTGCTTTAGATCCGTGAATGATAGATTTTTATATGTGCCTAACTACATAAATGCCGTGTACCTAAGTAGCTTCTGATGGCAAACACCAAACTAATATGATGTACCTACAGTATGGGCTGGGGGCATTTTTTAGAATCCCACTACGGTATCCGACTAATGCGACTGATCCGACAGTCGTAGTTGAGTCGTAAGACCGGCGAGCCTAACATCCGTGCTTCGCCCCCCAAACGGAGGTACCAATATCACAAGATTTAAAACCAACGTTAATGCAAACGTCTCCTAGTCGATGAGGCGATGAATTCAATGCAGACGTCTTGGAAAAGAATGTGATCTGTAATATTAAACACTTGAGTCAATGCCCCAATAAGTATTTTGTTGTAATAAATCAAATGTTCATGCGGAACTTTATTTCACTATTACTTTCGCTAGGTCACAGTCGGTATTCGCATAAATATAGCACAACGGGATTGATTTCTTGGCACTCGACACTCGAAGGCCTTTTATAAGTGTTGCCATATGAAACCGGATACACGTATCACGCACATTTATTATGCACCACGCAGTATCGATAACATAGAATTAAATTAAAAACCTTTTCATTATACCAGTATTTACACACTCATAAATATACAATTAAATTGTTTTATAATTCCGGGACTTTATTTATAAATATACTATTAAATTGTTTTATAAGCGAGGGACTTAATAGTCCTTTCCTTACTCCTTGCTTTTTCTTTTATCCTCTCGAGCGGCAACATATCCGCATATGTACCATCCATCCCAAAAGTTTTAGTTGTTAATAAGAGGAGGTGACCACTTGGCTCACACCTTTAGCGCGATTACACTATTCAAAAATAACAAATTGATACTAACCTAGTAAAGCATATCAATTTATGAAATAACTTGTTACAGCCCGTTAGAGCTCTAGTAAGGATTTTATTTTATTTTATACTTAAAGGATGACATGACAGTCCTCTCTGACGTCAATCTTCTTTAATTCAACCAACTAGATAGCAGCGGCCAGGGCTCCAGCCGAAGGCGCGGTGTGCGCCTTAGTTCGAGCCGCGAGTAACAACTGTACGAGACAATTGCTCCCCACCCTTATATCGAGGATGTCCAAGGAACCTCTCCCTGCTGCCTTACCCCACGCCCTTTTACAAAGACTGGCCTTGCACCACATCGTTGACCTCATATTCGACCCGAATATGATTGGGGTAAGTAACATTTAACCTTTGAGCACGTCGTGTTGAATGACGAATAGTGAGGGTTGTAATAATTGACGAATATTTCGACGTAATCACAAAAGATCTAATTATGATACCGTCTACGTTTAGTCCATTATATTTTACTGTTCATAATTCTAGGTATAGATATTTCATTTGGTTTAATACCTACCTAATATCGCTTTATTGTATGGGATTAGTATTGCTCATAGTTCAGAGAAACAATGTTATTTCCAACTATGGGTCGATGGATCTACAACCCATATTTTACATAAATCTGCAACAGTCATTTAATAAAGTTTTTTGATTTTTTTATTGCGCGGGGTAACGAAAGTAACTTCAACACACGACATGACCGTAAAAGTTGTTGAAATAATGCTGATACTAGGTACTCGTGAATAGACCGTGTACGAATTCACTGTGTTATCTTTGGTTGATCGGTGAATATTTTTGCTAGATGACCGGCGACATAGATGAGTTGCAGAACGCCCAGCTCCGCGCCACGCTGTGCCTGGCGAGGGCGGCGGGCCCGGCCGCAGTACTCTCCGCGGTAAGGAGGCGGCTAGCTGGCACCACCAGAGCCGACATGTTCTGCAATAAAGTAAGTTCGTCAGCCTCCGTGGCGCAGTTAGTCAGACGCGGGCTGTGACACGAGAGGCTGCAGGTTCGATCCCCGCACTGAGACAAATGTTTCCTCCGCAAGTACTAGTTTCGGGTCTGGGTATTTGTGAGATAAAAAAGACTCTCGTAGTTTCAGATACCTGCGACACAAAATGTGTATCTTACTGCAGGTTCAGGACTATGCATGTGACTGGGGGAAGGTATCTTTATTTTATTTATAAAATAGTTGGTACTCGAAGCCAAGACATTTCTACCACTATTAGAAGTACACTAATCGAGCATGTACCTACAAAGAGCAGAGTTTATTTGCATAATTTCACACAATGGCGTACAATACTATACTATTACTATACTATTGTCCAGCCTAGTTTAGAAAGGGGTGGATATTTAAGTAGTAAATAAGATATATTAGAATAATTATTTTCCTGGCATTATAATAATAGATTTGAATTTTATACGCACAGTTACGAGAAGGACTGCGCCGGCCCGCTGAAAACATTAAACCGAGCTATATGACCAGGTTTGTCTTTGATCTTGTACCTTAACATTACAGATTATTTAGCTTAGAATTTAGATTATGTTGCCTGTACGAAACATATAAGAATGAATTGAAAAAACATATTTTAGTTTTATGTAAGTAGGTAACACAAGCCACAAGATCATTCAGACAGCTAGGAGAAACACTGAACGAACTTTCAGGACTGCAGGTGAGGAAGCCATGTGAAGGCTCCAACATTGACCAAAAGAAACACTATAGCCAAAGTGTTATCTTTAATTGGGACATAAACCGCTATGTGTTTTGTTTCAGTATTACCTGTATCGAGATGGTATATTTTACTGTAGCCTAAAATAGCTGTGTACCAAGGGATTTCTATGAAATACATTGAAGTTACCCACATGAATAGTGTAGGAAAACATCGTGAGGATACCAGCATGCCATAGGGATTTGTAAGCACGTAAAGTCATCTATGGCACGTAAAGTCCGCTAACGCGCACTACACCAGCGTGGTGGACTATATGTATAACCTACCCCTCTCAATCGTACTGTCGACTGCAGAGGAGGCTCGTGCCCTGCAGTTGGTCGAGATCGAGTCGATATGGTCTGATACAGTACAGTATACCGGGTATATCAAGACTGCGACCGAAAACGAAGCCAGGTGGTAGTTTTAGTGGTTAGAGACACGATGCAAATAAAAATTCCACCAAAACAGCGACAGATATTTTTTTAGAATTTTTGGAAAATCGTCTTGTTTGGGTGGTAAATACCTAGTTTTTGCGAAAATAATAATTCAGACCCTTATGCACAATTGATTGTTTAAAAATAAAGAGGTCTACATCATTATTTTAGGAAAACTATGTGTTTATCACCCAAATACGACGATAAGTAAAAAATTACAAAAAAAAGTTGTCGATTTTTTTTGCGAAATTTTTACTTGCATTGTGTCTGAAGTCACTAATATTACCACCTGGCTTCGTTTTCGGTCGCAGTCTTGATATACCCTGTATGTTACCTACAGGAGCTCTCAACTGCCAGTGCCAGTGAGACGCAGGGCGAGATCAACCCCGCCCCCCGCTGGACCTCCGCCTCCAAGGAGGCTACGACCATTGCCGGACTCTGCACCATTACCAGGTAATATTATCTTCATAATTATCTACTACTGTTGTTATAGGGTCATAAACGAAAGTTCGTAATTACGGTTAGTCTTTCCGATTGCGTGAGATTTGAAGCAGATTCCTAGATATTGATGTGGAAACAAGTGATAAAATAGGGTCAGAACTCGGATCAACCAGCTTTGATATTTACTATTATAACTAATATGAATTAAAGTTTTTAAAAATATTTAACACAAATGAGAAAAATATATTTTTGCCACTAAATGACACTAGATAAATAACACTGTAGTGAGCACAAATGACCGATACGCCAAAATTAAGTTTATAAATAATATTTATCTATTTAGAAATCTTTCGGGAAAGTATTTTGTTTTTTTCATTAAATTAGTTTTATTCAGACGGATACACACTAGTCCGCGCGGTAAACATAATTATCAATATAATGGTTGGAAATATTCAATACATTAATATTACATATAGATTGGCTAAATGGTCTATGAATCGATATAACAATACTGCTATTATGAATTATTTAAAGCAACCAGCAGGGTAGTATTTTTGTCGGTTCGATTTTTATATTAGCCTAAGAAAGTAGCAGCCGTTGCCATAAAAACGCCTACCCCGCCTACGCCTACCTCGTGAGACTGGGCTGGACATATTTATCGCATGTCAGATGAATTGTGGCGACCACCACGTCTACCACGTGGAAGGCCTAGATAAAGATGACCAGACTAATTGGAAGCCTAATTTACTATTGGTCCCACAAAGCACTTAGCAGAGATGCATGGAAAGCAAAAAGTCAGGCCTTTTTTCCTGTAGTAGGACGTAGCAGGCTCATAGTAATCTAGACAAAGAGGCAAGACGGAAAGAATAATGTTTCACATTACGCTCCGTGACCTCTACCACTCTTTTGATGCGTGAACTGAAGCTCATTGCAGTGAACATTGAACAGTATCATACGAGCTATTGAACACTGCAGAAATCTCTTCCCGTAATGGTCTTTAAATATTTTCCAAATGTAATATAATCGTTTTAGTGCTTCCAGTGAGTCGTCGATTGTCAGTTATTTAATAAAGTTTTTTATTCTTAGTTCCCGTGATTAAAAAAAAATTCAATCTTCGACAGGAATATCTCAGCCCGGCAGAGATTTCCTCCTGAAGCGGTTGTCGCCGATACCTTTAAGTGACAGGTGAGTGTACCCCAGTTTTATTCTTAATTTTGATAAAAAGTCACTATAGCAGCAGCCCAACCTGGGTTCACCCGAATACAAATTGTTTGACCACCCCTCTCTTCTCTCTCCCATCCCCATTTCCCTTTATATATCACTCCTCTCTAAGTATGTATGACCCCCTACGCCGCATCCACGAAGCCCCCTGATATAAAAAATAATAATATAATTTCGAATATACATATTATGTAAGTAATAAGTATATTTTTAAACATATCCGCGCCTAGAGATACCGCTCATGTGTACTATCCATTAGACGAACCACTTTAGTTAATTAAAACTCAACATTAACGGCTTTATTCATAGCATATAAACCTATTTTACCTATCGAATATTGTGTATTCTTCGCGCAAACTGAATTCAAAATTCGTTCGAAAGGGTTTAAACTTTCGATAACTAAAATAGATTTATAAAATGACTATGAATAATACGTAAAATCTTTCATCTACACAAATAGTCAGGCTGTTTGGTTCAATTGTAGTCTACACCTCTGTAAGCAGTGGCGGATTATCCCTAAGGCAAACTAGGCACGTGCCTAGGGGCGCGAGGTTACGAAGGGGCGCGCGATGATTTCGGATATCTTCGTTTCTATGCAAAACCATCTAATGATATAATTATGTTACATACGAATCGCATTCGTTCGCTAGATGAACTAAGTATACATTCATGTAATGTACATTTTTCTTTATTATGACTGCTAGATGGGCGCCTTTATTGTGCTTGCCTAAGGCGCTCCCAACATTTAATCCGCCCGTCTGTAAGTCTATCGCAAAAATTTAAGAATTTCGTACCTACACTATACACACCTGTTGCTGCGATCCAAACAACTATAAAGTACTCTAGTTCTGTGAAACAAGGCCATGGTTCTGATGTCAATTATTTTATCGGCGAATCTACATGGAATTTAGCCACTTATTCACAATAATTATGTTTTATTTGATTCAGTATTATAACTATAGGTTGTAATAAAAGCAAATTATACATACTTACATAAACATCACGTCTTATTCCCAGAAGGACAGATGTGCTGCCAGCACAAGGCACACCCAAATTTTGACTCGTGTATTCTGTCCTACGATGTGATAGGGGGTGAGCCTATCGCCATATCGGGCACAACTTCCTGACTCCAAGCTGATAATGAATAGACAAATCCAATGTCACTTAGCCAAACCCGAGATTCGAGCCCAAGACCTCAGCTTTGTAACCGTGCCGTAGTACAACTGCGCCACCGCAGTAAAAGCAAATTAAGTATATATTTTTTTTATTTTGATAGCCTCTGTGTTCGTGTAATTTACAAGTATTTGTTTCGGTGCTTTTTGAGACTGAAAAGTCTTTCGTAACTAAGACACAAGACACCGAATAATTGATCTTAGTGTAGAGTCAAAACTTTGCGACTGTTGGGTGTACCTACTTATTCATATTCCGCTTGATAACATGTAACAGCCATAATTACTATACTATACTATACTGAACGACTAGTTCATAAATTATTCGAGACTTTTACGAAGATTTCCACGAACAACCTTAGTTATTCACGCCTCGCTATTGGTGACGTTGAATATTGACCTTGCCTTTATGAGAAGCACCGCATCTGTTTGAACCTGGCCTTTTAGTTTTGTCTACAAGTAGCACATAGTTAGTGGGTACATAACATAAATGTCATTACCATTTAATACCATATCTTAAAAAAACTCTGAATCCCGATACAGGCGAAGAGTTACTTTAACACCAGGTATATATCATTCGTATTGATTTGACTCTGCCTGATTTTAAACCTACTATTATATTATATAAGGTATTTGTTAGGTAGAATTTTTCGTATATACAAAATACTCATTTGCGTGGTGTGAGGTGGATGTCGCGTGGCAACGACTGAACAGTGAACAACATCGCATCGTAAATATAAAAGTGTGACGATAGACAGTACTTTATCACGAACTTCTCCAGTTTTACGAGGTTAAATAAAGATATACACGCCTTTAAATTGCCAAACCTTAAGTAGGTATACAGAGATTAAAATCAGCTCTACTATGGCATATTTGTATATGTAAGTTAATAAAACTTATTTATATTAAGATACCAACTACCAAGGTTGATTGTCATCGACTTCAACGAACTCAATGGAGTTAATTGCCATAATAGTATGTTTCCCATATATTTATATTAGACGAGTAACTATAGTAATTTTATTTCTTATCTAGAACCAAAGAGTCACTAGTTTTGCGTATTCGCGCATAATTGGTAGATATCCATTGCGTATCGATGCTACAGTGCTCAATTTCTTATAGAAGTTTTTGAATAAGGTAGGGAAGTGCGATGCCAGTTCAATTGTAATATTTATTTAGGACTATAGTGGCCCTGATCGTCAAATCCATTTATTTATTTATTAAGTTCCAATATACAAAGTGTCGGTGACATATTCACTTTTTTTGGGACCATATATAGGGTATCGCAATAGTAGTGCGTACACCAAATATTATTAATTTATCATCAACCGTTTAGCCACGGGATATTTTTTTATTTTTACATATTTAACCACCTGCTGTAGCGATTTGTCTAGGTCATTGACACAAACGGGTAATAAACGGCAAGTGTGAAAAAAATACAACTCGGGTGTTATTATTACAAAAATTATACCAATAATTGAATTTAGACCTAATATCTAAGACCTTAAAACTCATATTATGATTTATGAAATAAATGTCTTTCGAAGCGCAGTGCGACGTTGCCAATTCAACATCAGAATGAGGCTAGGGTGGCAGCATACAATATCGATATTATCGATATAATTCAAACTTTATTATTGAAATTTCACATTCAAATCCCAAATTTATCCACAATATTAATAAAAATTGTTTTGGATACATAACAGGAGATACACAAAGCTCGCATCTACATTCCAAACCTACTTAAAATTGCAAATGGGTCATGTAGCAAATTCGCAAATTCTTTCAGTATGAGGAATATTGAGACGCATTCTTTAACCTGCTGCTTAGAAAAAAAATTAAAATGACTATTCCTGTATCTTCCTTTTGGTGTATTGATTTGTACCGAGGTCTTTTTAGCACGCATAGAATATGTTTTGATAACTGTGTTAATTAATATGATTTACACATTTACTGCCCTAAAAGTATTTAAATATTAATAGTTTCAGATTATCATATTTCAATTTATCGATATTTATTGACGATATTTTATGTTGCATCCCTAAACGTGTATCCATCCCCGCCATGCCGGCTCGGGGATTCCCCCGCGACGTTTGGGCGGTGTTGCAAGGTAATTACATTTCGTTCCGTAATTACACTAAAACTGTATTTGTACTACATTTACTCCAATATGTATCAAACAATAGTATGCAGTTAGTATCGAACATACTTCAATTTTAACACTTACCACCCGTTTATTGCTTCAAAATAATTTTATAGGGTTATTATTCACCGAGCCATCCGTAGTTTTTAACCACACCATGGAACGATATTTACAGTACTTTGTGACCGATAATTTAATAAAAGTGACACACACAGCGATTAACTATCATTTTACGAAAGATTTGTGGTTTTTTAAAAAAGGATGTTTATTTTCGTTTACAATGAAAACCCAGTAAACGGTATAATCTACTGTATTTTTACGAAACTTCCACTGTAGTTTTGAAAATCTAACCTAGCAACACTGCGCTCGGCGATCGACGGTCAAGGTTCGGGGGTCGGGGGTCGACGATCGGGCGTGAGGGGCAGGGGCGGGGGTGGCGAGTCGGAAGTCGGCGCGCGCGCCACTCGTCACTCGTCAGTGAGGCGTACATGTTTTAAGTGAATCTGTATGCGCTGCTCACAACTCATTAGGAATTACGATAGCATTTTATGTTCACGATGTCGTGATTTACAGCTTTGGAATACACAGATATGATTTTAATTTATGGCGAATGCCAACAAAATTCAGCGCGAGCTTTACGACCGTATCGAGAAAGATATGCTGCCTCACGCAGATGTCCCGCAAATTCGAAGACAGCATGTTCATTAGGGTTAATGGAGGACCGTTTGAACAATTGAAAATTTTGTTTAATTGAGTTTTAAGTTATGTTTGGTGGCAGTAATATTTCGCGCGACGTGCTATTTTTATCCACCGGCGCAAAATTAATAGTTTCTGAGTTTGTGTATGCATCATAGCTCTCAATTCAATGAAAAAATGTTGACCTAGTTTATTTGTGTAAATTGTGACTCGGCTGAGAGTGCTTTATTGAATTTCTTATTCTACGAATAAAACTACGCCTAAAAACTACAAAGGAATCACCGCGCCGACGAAAAAAAGCGCTGTTGCCGCTCTTATCCTCGGGTCAAATGAGGTCAGTAAATACCTTATAAAGCGTGTTTTATTTAAATCTAATTATTTTATTATTTAGTTTGTTTGAAAATTTCATTTTATCAATTTTAATGTGATATAAAATCTAATCATTTTAATTTGTTTTTATTTACTTTTTATAATGACCTTGTGATTTAAAGTCAATATGACATCAACACTTTGTATACAAAGATATTATTAGCCAACATTTCGGGAATGTTTAGACTATCCATTTATTTTCTCAGACGCTAACCAATAGTTGATGAAGAAAAATAAAGTAAAGAAGTATTAATTATTTGTCGTTACTTATGATGGCCATGATAATTCTAAATTTATTTATAATAATAATAATAATAAACTCTTTATTATAACACCATGTAACTTAAACATGACAACAATTAAAATAGAACAATAGAAAAAAAAAAACTTACAATAATCATAACAATAACAAAAAAAAAAATGGTGATATAACTGGCGGTCTTATCGCTTAAAGCGATCTCTTCCAGACAACCGGTTGGGAGAGGAAAAATCCAATAGTTATGGACGGTGCTTATATATTAACAATAAACTTACATGTAATATAAATATATAAATACCAATAAAATAATAATATATACAAGGTATTATAAACTTACATACAATATAATACATATAATACATAAATATTTATATAAATTTAGATATCCATACTTGCTATAATGACAATAGTGTGTGACAATAATGTATCTATTGTGAAAGATAGAGGGCTTTCACCCTTGATTTAAATGTTTCCAGCGTGGACGATCGCTTAATTGTTAGAGGCAAAGCGTTCCATAGCCGCACTGCCTCGACAGTAAAGGAACGGTCATAAAACGACGATATTTATGTTTTGTATCAGAAAAATTAACGGTCATTACAGTAGCTTTTAATAGATTTCTAGGTCTGCAGACTTCGAAAACATTTAATCTGCGCTTTTAACAGAGTGATATATAATTTCCCTATATATCTTCGAAAATAGAGTATCATTAGTAGGTACTTAAAGACACTGAATAACAAACAAAATAACAAACAAATAAAACACACAGAAATACAGCCTGAAAAATGGGAATTAGATTTTCTCGAGATTTGAAAACTTTGTAACAGTCAAAGTCTTATGATTGTAAAATCTGGGCATCCTATGCATATCCTTTGGGCATTCATATATTTTTTTAAATAGCTTTTTATAAACCTGTCGTTTTTTCGTTTCATTAGAAGGAGTGGTTAATTACAATCATATCTATTAGGAGTATCATTCATTAAGCACGACGTTTCGCACAGAAATGCTAAATGTACTTTAAATTTTAATCCATTGAAGTAATAAACGAATAATAAATATGTGTCAAAATCGCTGAAAGTGTAGTTGTTACACTATATCTAATGTAAATTACCCATTGAAAATTTCATGATCAATTGTCGCAAGACTTGTTACTTAGAGTCGCCACCCTGCCAGAACAGGTAGTGGCGGGGCGGTCGCGGCGGGTTAATAGTTGTAATGTAATGGCGTGCCACCGATGACCCACATTTTGAAACTTAAATTATTGGCCCACATTCATTCACAATGCTTATGAAAGACGGACAGGCCGACCCATTTTGCTTATCGTTAGATCGCTCCACTTTGAACCGCGACTTAGTCCGCATAATAACTCTTATCCGACCATTAAATGTTTACCACCAATTACTATTATAAAAACAAAAGTTTCAAGTGATGTTCTTCATTTTTACCATGAAATCCAAGCATATCTAACTAGTCCGTTTTAAATACTTGAACATTTGTAAAGCACGACCAAATCGATAATACCAACTTAACTAGTTCGACATATTCACACATGCCGACTAATTGATGATTAAACAGACGCGCATCGTTGTCGCAACGAGGGGTAATGTACAAAGTATGCAGGTACACCGTACGGGCTAAGCAGTACCTAACGAGTCAACATACGGGTGAAGCGGTAGTAAATTGATCGAGGGTCGCGGGCGGAAGGGTGTAGTGCTCTGTGTTGGTGTCGCGGGCGCGGCGGTGTCTGGTGTCGGCGGCAGTCGCGAGGCGCCGCGGCGGCCGGCGGCATGCTCCGCATGTGCTGCTGCCCCGGCCCGGCCGTGCACCCCGCGCCCCCGCCCGCGCCGCCCCTCGCGCTCGACCTCGTCGCCGACCTGCCGCCGCTCACGCGGTAACGACCGCTCTCCTAGTGTATACTAAACAAACACGCCACCCCCTCCTCACGTGCATTTTGTTTCGTTTAATTGCAGGGACTCGAGCGCGCCGACAGCATATGACGGCAGGACGGAACTGACAAACGGAAAAACTTCACCGTTTTTGAAGACCGAAAAAGTAATAAAGGAGTTAGAGACGGAAAGAGACGCAGCACGAACGCCGCCACCAAGATCGCCCTCGATCTGCGTCGAAGACTACTCCGATAAGACGAACGTATCGAACGTCAGTCACGAGTCGAAGTCTCGGCCCCCGTCACAAACGGACGACGCGACGCGACCCGAAGACGTTCCCTCGAGGAAGTCTTCGCTGGTCGGTTCACAATCGGTTCCGAGCTCACCGATCGGCGGTCGGCGCGATTCCTCTAGGAGTCGTGCCTCTACACCCGCGTCGGTCACGAGCGACAAACGTACGCCACAGCCCATCGACGCGATTCCGGAGCCGCCGGCGCCACGCGAGCGGGACGTGCGCGCCGCGCTCGCCGAGTGCGTGCTGCCCGCGCGACACGAGGATTGGGAGGCCATCGTCACCAGCCTCGCCGAGACAGAGCGGCTCGCGAGCGACGCCGGCGCCCGCGCGCCCGCGCCCAGCTGGCGGGCCGCGGCTCGCAGCGCGGCGGCGCACGTGCGCTCGCTGCGGTCGAGGGTGGCGCGCGCCGCGTGCCGCACGGTGGGCGCGCTGTTCGAGCACCGCGGCCGCGCGCTCGACCCCGAACTGGAGGAGGCGGCGGCTGCGTTGCTGGAGCGCTGCGCCGACGCCAATCGGTTCCTGCGCGGCGACGCGGCGAGCGCGCTGGTCCGCGTGGCGTGCGGAAGCGCGGCGGCGCGCGCCGTGGTGGCGCTGGCTCGGCGAGGTGGCACGCACCGCGCGGGGCCGGTGCGCGCGGCGGCGGCGGCGGCGCTGGCGCGGCTGGTGCGGCACGTGGGCGCGGCGCGCGCGCTGGACCTAGCGCCGGAGCCGCGCGCAGTGCTGCTGCGCGCCGCTGGCGATCTGCTGGGAGATGCGTCCGCGGAGACGCGACTACACGCGCGCCATTTGTGTCTGATACTGATGGAAGACGCGCGCTTCAGGCCGCTGCTAAAAGAAGCGACGCCGCCGACTCGGTACCGAACCGTCGAGAAACTAGTCGACAAGTTGCGCTCCCGCTAGAACCTGTGGTAGAACTGCGATCCAGTAGAAGTATTAATATGCCGAATAATGTGACTTCAATGCGTGAAAGCCGCAGCTATATCAACTGAACTGAGCCGTCCGAAAAAGTGACCAGTTTAAAGAATATGTAACTCCTACAATTCATAGTTGTTTTATAGACTACGAACAATCGAATTTTTATGTCGACTGAACTGTGCGAAAGGTATTTTTGTAGTACAATGAAGTATAAATGTTGTGTATATCTATTTATAATTATTACCTGAAAGGAAGTTGCATTGTTATCCTCCGATGGAGAGAACTTTGATATTAACATATGGAAATGTATTTATAAATTACATAATTAAAAGTGACTGTTGTTTCTTTCTCATAAAAATAAGAAAACTTGTAGTTTTCTCATGGATACTTTATGTGCACTCAAATAATATTTAAAACAATAATTATCTATAGGTATTCAACTAGACTTAGGATAACTATCTATTAACTATAGACTGGAATATAATTTTGATTACAATGGATACACTTTCTGATTTTCATTTTGAGGCAACCATGGCAATACCTAAAAAGTGCAAAATACCAGTCACGAATTTGGTTGATTACAGCCTAAATACTTCAAATAAAGATTTTCAGAGCAATCATGTTCATATAAAAAAAATCTGCTCTATCAATTCTAGCGAATAATTTGAATGACACAGCTAGATAGCTTGAGATATACTTAATATAGGTACTCAGGCGGATATAAATATATTTTTCCCTCTCCTTGCGTCGTATTCCTCATTGAGTGTCGACTCTCTGTATCACCCTCTCTCGAACGAGCTTTCTCTTTCTTTTTTTCTTTGAATATCTTCCCATCAGCCAATTAGGTCTCCGTTTATCTCACTTACCAAAGGTAGGTAATGCAAAACATTACTTTACATCGGTTTTCTGTGAAACATTGGTTTTACAGCTTAGGACTGCGGGTATTTTCCGTGGGTTAAATATGTAAGACAAAAAGATAAACTCATATTAAGGAGTTATATTGCTTATATACTACAGTTTTTCACAGCGACAAAAAAAAATCGAAGTCCTATCTCTGAAACAAAATCGATGACGAAAATACGACACTATATAGTTTTGGAGAGCCACGTACCTAAAGTTAACTCTGAAGTCGAAGATAATTCTGAAGTTCTGCTTTTCATCACCTACGTGTATACCAAAAAACCACAGCAACAAACAATCTGCTCTATGAGACAGCAAAATCTCTTGAAATATTGCAATAAATAATACAACTTATTTGTTCCTACTTGAAACTTTTTAATAAGTATTTACTGTTTATGTTGTATCTATGGAGTCGAGACGCCACGCCGTCATATACAAAACAAACCCGAAAATGTTAACCTGTAAATTCAAGTTTTAATTACCACGAATCATCACTTCAAAATGGTTGCCGGCTGAATGGAAATAAAACACGAGCTGTCTGTCGACTCCTTGCTCAAATTAGCGTCTTTTTTGGCTTGGAGCTGGCTTTACGTGGGATTTGCAATCCAGTATCCTGACCAGTGTCCTGAGTGGATCTCCAGGGCGATAACACTAGTGCACGGAAGCGTGGCCACAATTGTAGGACTAGCACAATGTGGCATAAGGACGTTCAAACCATGCCACCTAACAAGTACGTACCTACTACTATTACTAGAACATACAACATATGTCTGATAAAAGATGAAGTGGCTAACTGATGGCTTGTGGTCACAGCTAAAAGTTACTATAGTTTTGGCCTGTAACAGTGGTTAAGGAAAGAGAGGGAGAAAAAATAGGGGAAAGTAAGATTTGTTGCGCCTGTCACTATTGTGCTCATCAAACAAAACGCGCCAGTGAAGCTGACACCCTTTTTCAGTTTTCTATGGGACAGGTCTACCGAGACCAGCAACCCCCGGGATAATTCTATTTTGGGGTGAAGTTTGCTGGTTCGTACTTTCACTCCACTTATAGCATAGTGTCATTAGTGGTGATAATTAAAACGCCAGCATATCTATGGTTGGAATACAGTCGCGTCCGCTGTAAGTCACGTGTTTTGTGTAATGAGTAGTAGATAATAGAAATTAATGAGGATTTTCGGTTTTGCAACCAAAGGTGGAAAAAATATTTCACATTTCTCAATTACCCAGGTCACGTCTAGTACAAAATGCGCCATCGCATTACATACAGTCATTCTAGATGACGACCATAGAACATTATTGAATTGTTTTGTCACGGCGATTCATCCTAGCATATATTGAACTGAACATATTCATTAGATGAATAAATAAACATTGCAGCGAAAGTAATGCCGTATCATTACGCACTGATGGTGTGGTCCTGGGGGTACTTCGCATTCGACCTGCTCTGGTGCGTGGTGTACTGGAGTGAGAGCGCACTGATGCTGTGCCACCACACCAGCGCACTCGTCGGCATCACCATGTACATGCAGAAGCAGTACACAGGGTGCACATTCGCATGTACTCTCGCGCTTTTAGAAGTTACTAACCCGTTGCTGCAAATAAGATGGTAAGTGTTTTATGCTCACCATGGCAAGGAATGTGATAAACGATAAATCAAAGATGGTTAACATTATTTATCTTTATGTATCACCGTTCCTAACTGACTATAGTATCTTTAAGTAAAACTAGCACATTATAGTCTTTAGAAGTACAAACCTATGATAAAGTACCTATATTATAATTTTGAGGTGTAGTGTATAGCTTTATAGTTCTTATGGACCCCATGAAGACAAGTTTCCATCAAGATTTGATCGAAGAATGCAAGCTGAATTTCTAATCTTTTCGATAGTTTTCTAACAAACATTAATAAAGTCAAATACACAAAAATTTCACAAAATATTCAACCATTTTCAGCTTCAATAATGTTTATTATTATTTAGTCTCTCACGTGGCTGCTAAGGGAGGTGGACATTAATAGCATAATTCTAATTTCCTCTACTCATTTTACTATTTATTAACTTTTTTGCGGGTTAAAGAATAATAAGCATTCTTACGGTCGGTCTCTATAAACTGGCTATCTTTAACAAGGAGTAAAGATTGCTATCATCCATCCATCCATCCATCAGCCAAAGGACGTCCACTGCTGAACATAGGCCTCTCCTAATGATTTCCACAGTGACCTGTTGGAGGCAGCCTGCATCCAGCGACGTCCCGCCACCTTTACCAGGTCGTCTGACCATCTTGTGGGTGGACGTCCTACGCTGCGCTTTCCGCTACGTGGCCTCCATTCGAGAACTTTTTGGCCCCATCGGCCATCAGTTCTCCGCGCTATGTGCCCCGCCCATTGCCACTTCAACTTACTAATCCGCTGGGCTATGTCGGTTACTTTAGTTCTCCTACGGATCTCCTCATTTCTGATTCGATCTCGTAGGGAAACCCCGAGCATAGCCCTCTCCATAGCTCGTTGAGTGACTTTGAGCCGCCTAATAAGGCCCATAGTGAGAGGCCACGTCTCGGTGCCGTATGTCATCACTGGCAACACACAACTATCGAAGACTTTCGATTCGAGGCACTGAGGTATTTTGGACAAGAAGACGTCGCGTAGTTTCCCGAACGCTGCCCAACCGAGTTGGATTCGACGATTGACCTCTCTCTCGAAGTTGGACCTGCCTAACCGGACCACTTGTCCTAAATAGACATATTCGTCTACAACTTCAAGAGTCGAGCCCCCAACTCCAATGGGGGTGGGCACAACATGGACATTCGACATGATCTTCGTTTTGTCCATGTTCATTTTAAGACCCACCTGTTGGGAGACTCGATTGAGGTCTTCGAGCATAGTGCTAAGGTTCTCCAGCGATTCTGCCAAGACTACAATATCGTCGGCAAATCGAAGGTGAGTGATATACTCGCCGTTGATGTTGATGCCGAATCCTTTCCACTGCAAGAGCTTGAAGGCGTTTTCCAGCGCGGCAGTGAACAGTTTCGGAGATATGACATCTCCCTGTCTCACGCCTCTCTGTAGTGGAATAGCCTTCGTGCTCTGATCTTGTACTCGGACCGACATGGTGGCGTAGTTGTATATACACTTCAACACTTCGATGTACCGATAGTCTATGTGGCATCGCTGGAGAGACTCTAGCACAGCCCAGGTCTCGATCGAATCAAAGGCTTTCTCATAGTCCACAAACGCTAAACAAAGCGGCAAGTTCCTCGGTTTTTTGTATAACTTGCCGAAGCGTATGAATGTGGTCTATGGTACTAAAGCCTTTTCGGAAACCGGCTTGTTCAGGAGGCTGGAAGTCATCAAACCTGCGTTCGAGACGATTTGTGATGACCCTCGAAAACAGCTTATAGACATGACTCAGGAGCGAGATGGGCCTGTAGTTCTTCAGCAAAGTGTTATCACCTTTTTTGAAGAACAGTACCACCACGCTCCTGCTCCATGCCAAGATTGCTATCATAAGCATTATATTATTATTTTTTTCCAGAAGTGGTAGGCAGCGGTGTAACCAGGACACCCATGTCATGCCTTGTATTTTCCGTCCGACAATGTGCGGCGAGCCTATCGCCATATCGGGCACAAATTCCTGACACCGGGCTGATAATGAATTGAAAAATCCAATATCAATTTGCCCGACCGGGGACTCAAACCGGAGACCTCAGATTTGCAATCATACCGTAGTACAACAGCGCCACCGAGGCAGACAGAAATATATTTATCTAAATATCTATAAATAGTAAAAAATACACTGTACAAATATAATTATCTTTGTTTACTACATCTTTACTTCTTGTGATAAATAGAGAGGTTTCACTGACCAGCCGTTGGATTCGGCGACCTACAGTACTCCGTATCTTAAAACTTTCAATGGCGTGCCCTGATCGATTTTTATAATCGTTGCAGTGGCGCGTGTGAAGGTGGGATAAATAGATAGGGTGGGATTTACCCATCGTTATAAACATATCCCACATTTGGTAAGTTTTAATTAGTGTAGTTTTAAGCTATTATCTGAAGTTATATGTATTCCCTTGCAGGTTTCTAAAACAAGCCGGACATGACAAAACCATATTATTTTTGATAATCGAGGCTGCCTACCTAGCTTTGTTTCTAACAGTGAGAGGACTTTTTGGAACCTATCTCACCTACAAAATTTTGAACTCAGATTTATTTGACATGGACGAAAAACTTCTATCCATCGTGTTTTATGTGGTTTCAATAGGATTCATCTATAACATCATGGGCTATGTACTGTATAAATACAAGGAGAGAATCGTAAGTGGGTATTTTATGCTAATTTACGTAACTAATTAACAATATTTTCTATTTATGACATTCAGTTTCCAGCCTCCTATTTCTTGACAATTTAAAAAAAACATATAATCCTTTCCAGTGATTTGCAACCAGTGTAGTCTAATTTAATTGAAGTCTGTAAAATACTTCATGCATAAAATTTACAAACTTTTATTTTTTGCAGGGTCAAGTAAAAGGATATTTGGGCGACATGGGATATATATTAAGTGATAGAGTGTGAACATTAAACTTCAAAATATGGTATCACTCTGGAAATTTATTATAATTCCTGCAAAATATTATTACAAGGACTTTTTTTCAACCCCGCCAAATTTACAAGAATAAGCTTTTTTAATATGGTGCAGCATTAATGGTGCCAAATATGATGTAAAATAAGCAGTTATAGTGTTGTAATATTTTAATAAAAATCTTTTACTCCTTATGATTATTTTTTACAGTAGTATTCGTCAATTGTTTTAAACAAACTATTATATAATATTATATTTTTATATTCAATTGTTAACTTTATAAAAACATAAGTATCCGCATTACTTAATTAATATTTTTGTTTATGCCTTTTGATAATTTCATTTATTGTTTGGTAACACTTTTAATGATAAAATAAAGTGGATTCACCATGGTAATGAAGGCATTGTTAAAGAAATCCAAATTTTTTAAAAACAATTATAAATATAATATATCAAAAGTAATCATTTGCAAGCTTTTCACTATGGAGAAGTAAAACATATTTGAATCTATAATATTTATAATAATAGTTTGTTCTCTAATCATTTTTCATATATTATTACTACTTTGACTATAGTAAACAAAATATTAGAACTGCACTCTCTATTGCTAATAAATATGATCAGAGTTCATGTCCTCAAAACATTGATGTGTATGAACATGACATTGTCAATGTCAGCCTCTGTGGCATAGTCGGTTAGACACCAGCTGTAAAACGAGAAACCATGCATTCAACAGCCCCTCCAAGATAAACATTTTTGATATTCACAAGTATTTGTTCAAGATCTAGGTATTTGTGAGACTGACATTTTTAATACAACACAGAACTTGAAACTTAGTGTGGGGTCAGAACAATGTGTGTGTATTAATGTATTTTGTGATAAATTTAGATCCTTTAAAAACATTGACAGTGGCACCAATAAATTATAAATGTAATGTAAGGTTTTAAAAATATTTTTGTCATAAGTCCCTCAATTGTCACATGAAATCCTCTAATTGATTTTTACATTCTTCTATGATATGTACTACCTTTCTTGTGACTCCTCCTATCTCGCCAACTGCTTGGATGTTTGTTATGACTGCTGCTCTTGTCTCTAGATCTGTATTCATCTCGGCCATGGCCTTTTTCTTTAGTTCTGTATGGATGATGTCTGTGTGACCAATTCCCTTGCAAGCTAGCAACTGTCAACTCATCACAAGCAGGCCTTCTAGCTTCGTGAACAATTTTTGTATCTTTATCACTTAATTTATCAGTCATCTGAACAAAGTCCTGAGCTATATTTGGCTGTGCTAGAAAATCTACATCTGGATCGGGTCCATAACATCTTATTGGTGGAGGTAAAGGGACCATGCGCGCACGAGGCTGCAACACCAGCGTTTTACGGAACAAGGCGGTGCCCCGGAACAAGTGTAACGCGTAAGGCACGGATACTTCATGGGAGTATGTGATGAATCCAAAATTTCTTTGGCGGCCGTCTTTATCCTTAATGATCCGCACTGTCTCTAGAGGCCCTGCCTAAAACAAGCGAATAAATAAGGATATCAACATTTTAAAACTAGCTATTCAAACAGGCACTTGACCCTATTGAGACTTACTTGAAGAAACAATTCGTAAAGTATCTCCTCCGTCACTTGTTCCGATATATTCCCACACCAGAGAGTTTGGTTGTCCTCGTCGATCATTCTTAAGTTGGTTTCAATTCTTTTCAGACAAATTAAAATAATTTAAATCTTGTTTACAAATTATAGAGTAGAGTTGTAGCAAAGATTGACGTGCGAGAATTATAATTTGACGTTTTTTGAATGGAACTAGTTACTAGGCACAGATTAGCATGTACGGTACTTTGAAATTTTTCACCTGGTATCACTGGTACACAGACTGACAAGAAATTAACAGTGATTAACAGTGTTTCGTGTTGACATCGTGTTGATTTCTTCTTAGTCTGTGGTTGATTTCATGGTTGATTTCGTACCAATGATTATAGAATAAAGAGGATAGAGCATAAGGTCACGTGACAGGGGTCACTTTGGTATACAAACATGGCGGCGGCTCCGCCCCTAAAAATAGTGATACGTTAGTACCGAATTTTCTATCGACATCGATGCATCAACAGTGGCATAAATACGACTGAAAACCTTTGAATTTACATAAATATCAGTGTATAAACTTGTATAACATTTTTAATTTTCGCTTTACATGTCAATTGAGTATAAACAGGGGATTTTAGGATTTGACAGTTAAGTCATTAAACATTAAATCCGATAAAAATAGGTCGATGTTATGACATTTTTTCATGTATGATTTATTTCATGGGTAAGTTTTACCTGATGATTGGATTGGATTTGTGTTAAATAATACACACGTGAGATAAAATACAACTTTACTAATATCTAGAATTTGCTTACAACTTAGTTTGCGTGTATAAGACAGCCTCCGTGGCGCAGTAGGTTAGACGCCGACTGTGGAACGAGAGGCCGCGGTGTCGATCTAAAAAATATTTTTAATTTCACTTTGTTTGTCGTTCTGAATAGTATTTGTTTCTTTTTTTGAAAAAATAAATATCAAAATATTGAAAAATGATAATATCGATATGAATAATTTCGTATCGAATCCACTCATCCCTAAGCTTGTGTGTAAACAAACAATACGGTTGGTATTCATACTACTTGTATAAATAACGCCTAGAAGACTCTAAAACTTAATCAAAAAGATCCATATACAATTATAAATGATAAAAACAAACCTAAAATGTAAATTTAGACACATATTTGTTATTATTTCGTAAAAACAGTTACTAACCTATGAAAAGAATTGTTGGGGTCCTTTTTGCTTGAACTCGACTTGCATCCTTCAACACAACACTGAGGCATTTTAAAAACTTAACAATTAAACTAATAAGCCAACTTAACAAACTTAACAAACGAGATTAACAATGAATAATTCGAAATTCTTCGATTGTGCAGATTTGTTTACTCCGATTGACAGATAACGCCACAGTTTGACATTTCATGCAGGAAACAAAAATGGCGTCATTTTGGGCTAAGGGCGGTCTCAGTGTGGTTAGTGAACAAAATATTGCCATTTTCGAAACACAGGAGTTATTATTTGTCTCTTTCATTAAGTGACAAGTTAGCTTTGTGTAAATGAGACAGATACATAAATGTACAATTCCGCGTCGATACTCCCAACATAACTATAACTTGATATATAGGACTACATAAGTGCGTCATCCTCTTTATTCTTTAATCATTGTTTCGTACACGGACAGGTTGATTTTGATCTTTACTATTTTGTTATTGTTGGCGTTTTGATTCGATTTGCATATTTCGGGTACATAATTCATAACTACAATCAAATGATGGAATTGCAGAAACTTGTATGTATCGAAACAAAAAGTAATTAGTCCGAAATTTGTAATTCTTTTTAGTGCGTAAATCTTTTGGACTTCTTTAAGGTTAAGTGCAGAGATACACCATGGAGGACTCCTCGAAATATCAACAGATGCAGGATGAAATGTCTCGGTAAATATGTTACTATTTCACTAGAATCTAAGTTATAAATAAAAATATATTAAAAAAAACAGCCAATTTGGACTGGGGGCCCCAAAGTAAGGTAGACTTGTATTTTGGGGTACCACTTACCAGTAAAAATCTTTATAAATGCAGGAAATTTGAAGCTTACATAACACTGCCCCATTAGAAATATTAATATCTCTATCATTTAAGATAAATTTTGATGGTCTTTTCAGTTAATGTTTTTTATAATAGAATACTATGCAGTGATCATTAAATACTGTTAAAACTTAATATTGGTAACATACCCATTCTAAAAACTATGTCCTTTCATAAAATTTTAAAAGAAATGTTATTTAAAAAAACAAAAGATTTGCACATATGTACACATGTGTACTATTGTCCTATAAGTTTTACTGAAGTCCTTTCATATGAGAGAAAAATATCTGAATACCAATAGTGGTTGTTAAAAATTTAATGAGAATTCAGTAATTTTCAGACATTCAAAGATTAATGTATGTTTAGTAAACATCATTTCCTAAGTTCCAAACACCCAATCCAGTGATGATGAATCAAGTTAAATGTTACCTGTCCTTATAAAACTAATTTGAAGTAAAAATATAATTTATATGTTCTCCAAATATATTCTATACACAGATTTGAGGCAGAAATATCTGGAGGAGAACCTGTTACAACCGGAATGAGGACAGTCATAGGTGCAGGTACATTTGATGCAGTGCAGCAGCGTTTGGAGCGAGGTCCCATGCCTTCTATGGCACCACAGGGCATGATGTCACAGTATGAACCTACTCTAATATATCCTGCTATACCACCGCCACCACCACCACCATCTATTATGGTGCCAGCACAGGTAAGTTTATTATTTGTTAAATAATAGATATGGATATCTATATGTATTTTCAATGCAGTAGACATATAAGTATAAATAAGCCTAAATAAGGTAACTCCTTAAACAGAACCCAAAATTGACTAGTTTTAAACAATAATTATCATTTTGAGAATAGAATGCTTAGATGTTGGTAGCGAGATGAATTTACCAGTTTTATCAAATTTAATTGATTTTATTTATTTTAAGGTGCAAAGGCTCAGGCCTCCGGGAGCATCGGATGTATTCCCACAAGCATTGCCTTACCTTCGGCCAGGCTTGCCTGGTCCACAACTGATACCACCGCCTCCACCCAAACCACAGCCTGTTGTGCTCTCCGCTGCGCCTAAATTATATAAACAACCAAAAGATGATGAAGAAAAGAAAGACAAACATGAGAGCAGAAAAAGGGTAACCAAACATTATTTTATACTAAATTGTAATTTCTAAAATATTTTCATTGCTAACATTTGTAGGCATAAAATAAAGTAAAAAATAAACACCCAATGGTCACATACATATAGGTAATATCTATTAGGTATTATAGTCCTGACTCCATGCTAAGATACAAGTCTTGTGTCTTGGGTACCTCAAACTACAAGAGAATTCTCAGCCTAGAGACACAAACACCCAGACCTAAACCGAATATTGTGGTTTCCATAAACATTTGTTTACTAGCGGAGATAGAACCAACGACCTGTACAAATACTATGGATTGAAAATGACAAAAAGAAAGGTTAATCACACTGTTTCTCATACATACATACATAAACTCACGGCTTTATCCACGAAGGGGTAGGCAGAGGCGCCACCAGCACACCAGGACATCCCACGATGTGTAAGGGGCGAGCCTATCGCGAGTTTGAGTAATTTTTAAGAGGTGTGCAGTGAAACCTAATTGGAAACCACTGGTTTATTAAATGAATATTTGTGTGCAATTTCAGAAGCTTTCTAAAGAGCGAACCCCGCCTCCAGCGCCGGCGCCCGAGCCGTTGCCGCCGCCTCCGCCTGCGCCCGTCATTACTGTCCCCGAAACGGTTACATCAAAACCCAAGAAAGAGAAGAAAAACCGAAAAGTATTTATTTTCCTGATTTTTTTTATACTCGTATATGGGTTAAATTAGAAATTGAGAACTCTTCCACATGTCACTATATCACCTTTCTCTTTATAGATATTTCCAATAATCGTACTATGCCAATCAATATTACCTAGGTAGTGTTGCAACTTGCAACCATGGCATCGTCAAGCCCAATGCGTTTTGTTTTGTTCCAATATTAAAATACAAATGATTACTCTAAAGACTTAACATTGGTTTAGGAAGTTCAACCGTAAAGAATAATGAAACGGTGCTAATCAATAATTATTCTATAGGTGGTGAGGACAGCAGGTGGTCAAGTGTGGGAGGACGTGACATTGCTCGACTGGCCCGATGATGATTTCCGTATGTTCTGTGGGGATCTCGGCAATGACGTCACAGATGAATTGCTTGTGAGTGTCCCACATATTTTTAATGTTTATGTTATACCTAGTAATATGATTTAGACACCTTCAAATAGGTCTGCAAGGTGGTTAAAAATATAAATAATCATTAATCATGTGTAGCCCCTTGCTTCATTGATTCACTGTGTACCCGCAGCACGGCCCTCGTATAATATGTCAATGTTAGAATTATTTGATAATTATATTTTACTTTTTAGACGCGGACATTCAGCAAATATAGTTCTTTCCAAAGAGCTAAAGTCATAAGAGACAAGCGGACAAATAAGAGCAAAGGCTTCGGATTTGTCAGCTTCAAAGATCCCGGAGACTTCATTAAAGCTATGAAGGAAATGGATGGTGAGTGATATAATATATGTTTAACAATACTGTTTTAATTTTATTTAAAATACCTATTATGTATATAATTAATTTCGCAAAACGGATGTCTGTTTAATGTAATATAACGCAGAGAACTAATTTAAATAAGAACATAATTACTTTCTTACGATAAACATAAAATGTAGTTTGCCGATATCAAATTTTGATTTTGCGCAATAATGAAGTTAAAATTCACCGTTATTTCAGTCTGTTAAAGTTTATTTTTCTTTGACAGGACGATATGTGGGCAGTCGTCCAATCAAACTGAGAAAAAGTACTTGGAAGAACCGCTCATTGGACGTGGTTAGAAAGAAGGAGAAAGAAAAAGCAGCTCTACTCTCTCTACTAATGTCTGGAAATAAGAGCTAATGAAAAGACATGTTATATTAAATAGTTATTATAATAATAATGGACTTGAAAGTAAATGCATAAAAGTATTTTCAACGTATTTTTTTGTTTAATGTTCTGGTACCATAATAACATTATATTGCCACTGTAACACATGAATATGGTTACTACATTAATTTTGAAAAGGACCTTTCAGTAACAAAATTATATTTCATGCACTATACTCTGCATCCAAAAAATAAAACATTTCAAATACTCATATTTTGTTGGTAAAAAAAAGAGACTGTAAAAATAATTTATTGAATGTGAAAATAAATTATTTAATGGTAAGACATTCTTTGGCTTAACTCCTTAAAAAAATGTGTACTCTTTTGTCTTATTTACATTATTTTACAAATTAAACTTACACTAAATAAAACATAGACAATAATAGCATTGTACTAACTGTAAACTTCTTAAATTCGCTACATTTATTATTTTTATCAATTAAGCTAATATTGCAGAAGTCACACTTAAATTACCACATTGTATATTGTCTCCACGAGTCTTAGAGAGATAAGAGACTTTTCGGCCCCTCAACAGTTACGAAACAAATATTTGTTAATAGCACAAACATTAAAACGTAGGCTGTCATAATTTTAATCTAGATGGTTTTCGGGTGCGTTGGTTTGTTTGACTCTCCGGGCGCGCAGCCTGACGATTGGGCGCGGGCGGTTGCGCGGCGGGTCGGCCGTGGCGGCGGCCGCGTACTGCGCGTCCAGGCAGCAGCGAGTGTCGCCCTCTAGTAGCCCCGACGTGTGCGGACAGAACGGCGTCGCAAAGTCCTCAAGGCAGTATGCGCCGGATGCCCTAGACAAACGTTTTAATTATTTACATTATTCAAATTTCGAATGTTAGACTGACTATGGAGTTTATGGATATCAATCTTCATCAGTCAGAGGATGTTCTCTGCTTTGTGTGGCATATCCAAAAGATTTCGATATGAAAGTAAATTCTTTTGTCGTTAGAAACGTAACAGCTAAGATCAATATTATACGGGACACTGGAAAGTGGAAACACAATATTTTAACTATAAAGTGCGGTGTGGCCATAACGCAATTCCTTTTGCTGCGTCTGTCACTTCTAAGCTATCTTAGAAACTTCCCTCGCCTCATAGATATCCCGCGTGCGGCGTGCCTCACGCTCGCATAGACTTTTTTCACGATCCTTTCCCTCATTGGCTAGGATTAGCCGCCCTACGTATTTACGTGAGCTGCGATTAAATAGAAGAAAGCAGAGTGCTCACGTCATGGGCGCGGGTTGTCCGACGGGCACGGGCAGCGCGGAGGCGCGCGCGGGCGGCACGCGCACGGAGCAGCGCCGCCCGCACGGAGCCGCCGCGCGCGCCCGGAACAAGCTCTCCGCCTGGTAGCAGATCGACCAGATGTGGCTGCACAGCGCCTCATCTATAAGCGGAATTATTTACTTAGTACCTTTTTCTGCAGCGGGATTATTATTCATTAAGTTATCATTATCTAAGTCAATGCAAAATGTGGAAAGGGTAGGCAGGGGATACGTTTACCACGTACGTTTACGTGTACCAGGATACCTACGTTTCGCCTTTGTGTACGTCCCATGATGTAATAGGGGGCGAGCCTATCGCTATTTATGATGCTATGGGTTATCTTTATTGTGAGTTTTAATCTTCTAAGCATTATGAATGCCCCTTATAAAGCTTGTCATTAGCTTAAACATACTTGGAGTGTCTTCGCAGTAGGGCTGGCTGCGGCCGCCGTTGAGACAGAAGTCTGCGTGTCCCAGTCTGGCGGCCTCTCCGTACCGGCCCGCGTTGGTGTGCAGCACGTGCACGGCGCGCGCGTCGCCCGGGTCCAGGCGGAGAGCTGGTGCGGATCTGATCAGGGGACGAGCGGGGTCCAGGCCTGTGGAAAGGGTTTCATTATTATTGTAACCTTGCATAAAATATTATTTCCAGAGCGTTAAGACCTTATGGAATCTTCAGGAAAAGAGCCTATATATTCGTTGTCTCGGCATTACATTAGTGTTTCGTTTGTTAATTGCCGGCGATGATATATTACCTTCGTGTACAAACACTTTATTTTACGGTTCAGATAATGTTAGGTGGATGATATTCCAAATCTATAGCATCGACTTTAAACATTTTCGAAGTAAGAAACCAAAAAACACACAAAAATTATTATAGCAACTTGTTTGCACTAGTCATAAGAACAAGAGAGAAGTGGGAAACTTTTAAGAAAGAAAGAGAAAATACAAACGTAAATTGCGAATTACATTACCTATTCTATATTATTTATATAGACGTCACATCAGCCTTTCGCCCTGCACACAAGTTATCGAACCCTTATGCTCATCGACACAAGACATCAAACGTCGCATAGGAGCCTGCCGCCCTACACTCAAGATAACATTCCTTTATATACGCCACAACTCACCAATGATCCTGTTAAGCCTGAATGTAAGATAGTTGGCGATGATGCCGCAGAGGTGGGCTCCGAGCGAGTGTCCCACGCAGGTGAGCGCGTCGGGCCGCAGCCCCGCGCGGCGCAGCGAGCCCAGCGCCTCGGCCGCGCAGCGCGCCACGGGCCGCAGGTTGTGCACGGCGGCCACGTAGCACGGCGGCTGGCACAGCGCGCCCCAGTCCAACATCAACACGTTGTAGCCGCCGCGACGGATGTACGCTGAACATTACATGGGATTGATAGTAATGTGGGTGTTGCAATATTTTCAAGTCATGTGTTGCAGTATTATTAAGGTCATAATGTAAGACGCTAGTCGCTATACGATCGCGCGAGGGATGTACCTAGTACCTACGCATCGAAGACCTACGCTGAATATTACTAGTTATTATTTTAGATGTTACAGTATTTTCAATGTCGGAAACTAAGATGCTAGTCGCTATGCGGTTGCGCGACGGATGTAGGAACGCTGAACATTTTTTGTCGTTTATGTTTCAGTATTTAATATTTTCAAGGTCACAAAGCAATACTTACGCTAGTCGCTGTACGCTTGGTACGTAGCTACAAACCGTTTTACAAAAGTGAAGTATCAAATAAGGCACTTAATAAGTAAGATTGATTTAACGGAGGTACAAGAGGGACTTTTGTGGTAGGTATTTATTATTGAGATTTGGGTAATAATATAACAGTCTTAATACGCCCACTGCTAAGCACGGGACTCTTCCACGATTGAGAGTTCGATTGAGAGCGTCAACCATAATATTTGGTCGGCTTGCGTTAGATACACTACCAATGAAATACTTGTAAGCATCCCAATGGAAAGCGGCTTTCCTCACTATGCTTCTCTTCATAATGAAAATTCGTGGTAATTCCATTATTATTATTCTTACATTGCGCCTCCCGCTCTCAATAAGTAAGCTAGCGAACAGTGTCTATTACAGCAGGATTACATTGATATTGACAAATAGGTAAGCGCTCATGCTGTTACTGTATTGCAGTTTGCGCCGATACCTACGTTTTCTGTAATGCGCAATGCAATGAGTTCATTGACTCGTGTTGCATCGTATTATGGCGGAGAAAGCCGTGGGACACCTGTCTACTGCATGTCAACATGGTAAACTTCGGCGCAACATACGCGAAAATAAAAATCACTTTCACCATCGTTAGACGAGAATATTCCACGAAGAATACTGCGACGCGCGGAAAATTCTAATTAAAGATTTCCTTCCGGTGTCATGTTATGAATGCTGATATAAGTTTAGTATTTAACTCGTCAGCTGCATCATAATGTTGCTAATGTTCGTATGTTTGGTTAAAAAACCGATTACAAACAAACGTAAGTACCTACATATTTGTGTACATTACGTAATCGATACACTTGTGATTTTGTATAATTTCTGGTGAATATTTTATGCTCTTAACTTATAATAAAAAATTATATAGAAACTCCGGGCAATGTTTAAATAAAATCCCTACCATCTCTGAGAACGCTGATGGGCAATGTGTCATCTCCACCGGCGTATCCATGCACCAATAAGATGGTCTCATGCGAAGGCTCCCACCCGCTCTGTCGCAGCCAGTCTTCACTGAACAGATCAACCTGTGAACGGAGAATTAAAAATAATAGTTTATACAATTTTGCATTAAAATATTTGTTGAAAGACTCCACAGGAATGTTTCCGTGATGAGGATGTGAGATGTTAGGCCGCGGATTCCAGTAGCTAATGTAAATACTTTGGTTTGTTTTGTTTCTAGTTATTGTGGAATCAAAAAATTCCTTATAGATTTTTTACGATTTTGGGACTAGAAAATGAATGTTGAGTGATTTTATAATCACTGTTTTCTTTATATTTATGCGGCTTTGTACTCCATACGTATTAACCATCTGGTAAAGAGACTACAGAATACATATGAACATCATGACTTGATAGCTATACCTAATTGAAATATGCCGCAGAGTGGTGGATGCTCAGGAAATCACAATTAATTGCTTCGGCTCTGAGGTCTCAAAAAGTACCTTCGAAATAATGGTACCAAGTAATTCGCTACTTTAACTAGAAATTATCCAATACGGCCTTATAAACAAGCTAAAACGGAAAATAAGCCGCGCCGAACTGACATCCAAGATTAATTAATTTACGAAATGGGTAAAATGTAGTTCTGCGCAGTTATTATTACTAAATAGGTACTAAGGCCGTTTCTTTACATGCGAAAGTTCAGTTTTCTTAACATTACCTAACTATTGTGACAAACAATTAAAAATGCTGCGTGAACGCAACTTACGTTTCATAATTTTCTTGAACTAGGTAATTGTAGGTGGTGAATTATAATCTAGATGCTAAAGCATAATTAGTAGCGCAACTATTTTATTAAGGCATAGAGAACGAACAATTCAATAGAGATGGTATTTCGTAAATAAAAATAGTAGGTAATAGATATTCGAACTAGAAATACCACAATCATATTCTAAACGGATTATCAATACTTTATAAAAATCTAAGTAATGAGCAATAATTTGAGCGTAGAGACTAAAAACTATAATATCATTTTTTAAAATACACAAAATCATTATTTAAACCTGCTTACATGTCAATATTTTCTAACAATATATAGTATTACACATTTCTTTGATATAAAGATGGGAGCAAGGCATTTGAGTAGATCACACTTCCTTTTCAAACATTGAAGGTCGTGTAAATGTGTGACCTAAAAACTTCTGTTTAGGCGGCGCACCGTGCGTGCAACACAGCACTCACAAGGAGGCCGGGGCTGCGTCGAGGACGACTAGCGGTACCCTGTGCGCATTCCTAGTCCTACGTCACACACTGACATTATTTCTTTTTAACAACTGATTGTTTCAATGGTGCAGTTCTGCTACGATACGATTACTACGCTAAGGTCTTGGGTTCGATTCCCCGGTTGGGCACAGTGATTTGAATTTTTTCGGTTTACTGCCTGCCCGGCGTCAGGAATTAGTGCTCGATATGGCATTAGACTCGTCCCCTATGAAATGGTGGGACAAAACACACACGGCAAAACGAAGATGTCCTAATAGCATCTTTGCCACCCTTCTGGGAGAAAGACGTGGTGAGTGGTGTGTATATGATTGATTTAAAAATTAAACCATAAAATCAAAGATATTAACTCCAACTTCTAAAAAAACTTAGGCGCGGGAGTAAAACATGTTCAGAATTTACAAATGTTTAAACTAGCCGTAGTTGTATTGACGAAATTGTTACCAGAAGGAGATCTCTAAAGAATGTGGGAAGTCTTTCAATTGACTAAGTTTTAAAAACCCATATTTTTTCCACAGCATTAAATACATACGATAAACTATATTTGATGCGTTATAGGAAGGATGCACTGATGGACAATTTCATGAACCTATAATATACTCTTAAGTTAAGGTCTCTCGGATTCTTGCAAAGTAGTCGTTAGTGAACATCTTCGATTCAAAGAAGAAACAAACGTTCCTACCGCTACTTGTTCGATTCAAGTACCATTAACTTTAACACATTTACTAGATAATAATTACTGCACTAAAGCCAGAAAAAAGTGGCTACAACATGATAAATATTGACATTGTGCAATATACTTCGAAGATATACCGGGTATATCAAGACCGCGACCGAAAACGAAGCCGGATGGTAGTTTTAGGGTTACAGACACAATGCAATTAAAATTTCCGCAATTTTTTAAAAATCATCATGTTTGAGTGATAAGTACCTAGTTTTTGCGAAAATAGTAATTTAAAACCTTACGTACCATTGCGTCTTTAAAAATAAAAAGGTGTACATCATTATTTTACGAAAAATATGTATTTACCACCCAAATACGACGATAAGTAAAAAATTCCAAAAAAAGTTGACGAATATTTTATTGCAAAATTTTTAGGTGCATTGTGTCTGTAACCACTAATACTACCATCTGGCTTCGTTTTCGGTTGCAGTCTTGATATACCCTGTATAAACGAGTTACGACCTATCTATTATCTACGCTTAATAAAGTTTTTATGAAGTTGTTACACACCCGGTTCGCGTGTCCGTTACAGATGACAGAATACGACCGTGCACTGCTTTCCTTAATTTCATTATCAATGAAAATGTTTGGAAATGATTGAATATACCACCAGTCCGGACACCAGTAATTAGCCTGACGTTTATGAAAATATATGCAGCGGGAAGCAATGGGACGCAATGTTAACAATTTTCAAGAAGTTACATATTACATCCGTAAACATCAGTTGGACTGTGATCTCTAATAAATTCTGTATTAAATCATTGCTGCTCTTGGTAACATAAACATGTTACTTAAGACTTGTTCTTACCAATAAAATCGTTACAACTTATTTGCTCTGACTTACTATAAAGGAGACAACACTTCCAATGCCTTAGTTTCTTCTTTCGAATTTTGTTTATGTTTGGTTTATTATTGCGGCGCCCGTGTTGTTTAATGATAAATATGTAGGTAATGTCTACTTTATTTAACTACAGTAGCCTCTAGTGGGAAATATTTATACGGCTTCTATTTGGGTCATGACACATCATGTTTGCATATTTCGTATTTATTTTTCGTAATACCAACAGTTGTGTAAGCCATTGCAAATTTTGTTATTGCTGGTAATCTATAAGCTGAGGTCTTTTTTGTACTTTTTTACACGCGTGGGAAATGCGAAAACATTCAACACGATATAAAAATAATTCTATAAGCGCAAATATTTTAAATTGTACCTACTGTCCATCGTTCTCAATGATCATAGAATTTAATCATTGGTCGTTCTTTTATTGGAGGCAGGCGATAGGAAGAGTTTTTATCATAATTGTATCGTTGTGTCGGATCTACACTTACACTTATAAATGGGTACAAATGAATAAGGGGCTTATAATATTATGGTAAGTGAGGTTTGCGAACATATACGTAGAATGAAAATGTAGTTTTTTAACAAAAAAAGTTCTTACTGTTGCAACACAGCCATTACAAGTTTGCCTGATGAGGACTGATGATAGAGTTATCAGATAGAGTATCCAGCGATCGTAATCTTTCTTTTGCCGGTCTACGCAATTATGACAAGATCAAAAACGGGTATACACAGGCATAACCCGTAATACGTCACAATTGCTATAAAATTGGATCTATATGGCCAGTTTTCCACTATCGCGTACTGTGGTCACTAGCAGACCAAGTGAATAGTACGTAGTCATTTTTCTATATCGTGTCCGCTAAAAATAGCATTAAATCACAGTTAAATGGTAAATTGGCAGAGCCTGTTTTTTTTCTTAAAACTGGTAAAAAAATGATCAAATTCATTAACGGTGATGATAATTTACTATCAATGTAACCGCATCGTTTATCGGTTGATACATGAACATAACAGACGACAATGTAGGTAGGTACAAGTTGCAACCATCTCAAAAGTAGTTGGAATCTTATACCTGACATTAATAATAACAAGTGAAGGAGTGGCGCTGTAGCAAGTAGAGCCAGGAAATTCAGTTTTAACACACTAGCTGGAACGGGATGGTACCACGATCTCAAAGAAAAACTGTAAAGAAAAACAAAATGGAGAAATATTGGTGGTGAACGCTTATCCTTATGTAACTGGCTGCCACATTTATCATACTTATTACAAATAAAAAGAAACTCACAACTCTTTTAACAGGATCTGCTTCCGTGTAGAGATGAAGCTTGACTTCAGGGTCGGGGCACGGCTCTCGCTCTCGTCTCCAGACACAGTCTTCGAATGTCGCGTTGAAGGCTTCGTTGTGCAGTAATAGGGCTTCTTTGATGGGATGACGTTCTCTCTCACTACTCGAATCTATGGAATAAAATAAATAATATTAATCTTCCCATATACGTCACACCGGTAGGCATAGGCTTTCAGTGTAATGAAGAGATCAATTGTCAGGGTAGGGCCCATAGTCCACCACGTTGGCCAAGTGTGGTTTCGCAGACTTTGCATGGCATAGAAATTCTTCAAAAACTCTATAATATACAGGTTCCCTCACAATGTTTCCTTTCATAGTGAACTTGGTGGTATTAATAAACACGCGACTTTACGCGACTAACCCGTGACCACTGTCTTAATCATCGCGTTGGGCTGTCCACAAACAGGCCACGAAGGATTTGATTAAACGGTAAGTTGTAGTTAACAGGTTTATATGTTTCAGAACCTCTAAACCAGTTAAATATTGTCAAAATATGAAAACACGGGTTTTCGAAAAAAAAAAATGTAGGTCTATTAAAAGTTAATAGCATTAAAGATCACTTAGATTACTCTCTAATCATTTCTTTAGCGCATAAGGGATTGCGCAATAAATTCCAAGACGCAAACAACTCGATCTATGCACCGCATTTGAAATTATAATATGATACTGGTTTTTTCATGCTTTACTAAAATGTCAAACTAGATGGCGAGAAATCGAATCAACTCATTCAGAATTGTTAATCTTCGTTGAAAACGACAGTTAATAATTATGATAGAATCAACAAAAATAGTTATTATCCTTATCAGCAATAACATATCCATTACTGAGATCAGGTAGTTTTCATAGATTTATAAAATATTCATACTTGAGTAAAAAAACTGCATTAAAAAACCTATCGTTCGCTCACGCACTACGCCGTATTTAGTATCTACGGGTTAGGTAGGTATTCCTTTAACTACAAACTGATAGTTTTGATGAAGTAGGTACACCTTACTTTCGTCCTCTAAACTACTTAGTTTAAATGTGTAGCAGAAATTTATATCGCTTCGTTGATATTTCATAATAAATAAAAGTAATCGTAAAATGCTTTCTGAAGTTTCTGAGAATGGCTATCGAGAATAGATCGTGATAAACTGAATCTCAACTCCTCCGTTCGTGCAATGATCTTTGATAAAGTTTTATGAAAAATCTTTCAACACTAAGTTATCTAAATTGATAAGATACTGCTCACACATTTTTGAATTTCAGTGTAATTAGGTAATGCTAATTAATTTATTGTCGGAGGGTATCGCGTGAAATTGTTTAATACTTTTGTTAAGTCAGACTGAGATTTAATTGAAGGATGATCAATGAGATATTATGATAATAAAATATTTTTATCATGGTACGAAAACTGACTTCGAGACAATTTAATTCTGTATAAAATTGTGATAAAGTTAAGACTAGGTCATTATAAGTTTACACATTAAAACACGAGTTACAAGTAAAACTAAACAAAAATATTAATATACATATAAATAGGCACTTAAATGAAGAATCACTGCACAAAATATTTAATTTGATATTTTTACAAATGAGACGAAACTCGATGAAGACTTCATTAAATAATAAGTTAGTTTTAGTTCCCTTGCACCCCTACGTAAAAAAAAGTTACACTACCTGAAGCTAAGGCGACTAGTGCCGCGGCCAGCAGCCACGGTCGACAATACGCGCGCGCCATCCTTGCTCGAGTCGGTCCCGCACTGATGTGCCGCGGCCGAAGGGACCGTCGGGCACCGCCGCTCCACTTGCCGAGCCATTGTTACCATATACCACGTACGACTGCGGAATATATGAACGAGTCTCCAAAAAATATAGGAGAAAGCGTGTGCAAGTACCAACTACAGGGTTTTATTTCAAAGAATTTTCCATATTGTACTGCATCTACATATGACCACCGTCACCGTGCAAGCTGCTTGTCTTTGGAACGCCCTATCTGAAAATCAAGCGCGCGATTAGACATTACAGAATTAAATAAACAGATACTAGGTAATTTATTTAAAGATGACAGTTGGATATTATTACATTTAATTAAAGGTCCTAATTCACTGTGCCTGAGTTTAATTAGGTATTTCACCATTCTCATAATTTCATTTTATGGTGTAACTAATCAACCACCCTTTCTTTCTTAAGGGGTTGAAATCAATAAAACCCGTGGCCCATTTAGTCAGGCGCCGCCTATGAAATATGAGGCCGCGGGTTCGATGATTCCATCCATGCACCCCGACAAATATTTTTTGAATCGCAAGAAAGTATGTATTTGTTTCGGGTCTGAGTGTTTGTGAAACCGAAGAGTCTCTCGTAGTTTCTGATAAACATGACACAAGACTTGTATTTAGTTTGGGGTCAGGATTATGTATGTGAGAGTTGGTTGTATTCATTTATTTATTAATAAGAAGTAGTATAAGAGCAACCAGCTCCCAGGAGTAATCGCCAGACAATATTGTTCTTCTTAGCTACGTGGATGTTATCGTAACTATCAAACTATTTAATGATATTAAAAGTCAGCACTAATCTAAAATCTGTAATAACCTACCCCATGGTTCCACATGACTTGTTGTTAGAAGTTGTGAAAATCACTAAATGGTCTATATCATGTACCTACCTTTATGAAATCATTAATCAGTGGGCTTAACTAATATTATTCCTCAATTGTGTTATGTCCTCTTATAACACCGACTAGCATTATTTAAAAAATGACTCTATTTAAGAGTATCCAAGTTCAGTTACTTAAAAATATGCCTGATGGTTTTGTGATAGCTTTTATTTCACTAAGAAGTTTGAGAAAAATATCAGGCGCATATGTTTTTGCAAAGTGCCACTTTTACAAAATAATATTTATTTATATATTTGCATTATTGTGATAAAATATCATAATTTAATAAATATGTATTATTATAATAGGTAGGTAACAATGGTACTAGAAGGCTCAAGGATATAAGAAAGGCATTCAATTAATGGTTTTTACTTTGCACATACGCACGGCTTGGCACATAGATAGTAGACACTTCATATTGCAAACAAACCTGGTAATGTGTACCATATTAAACAAGTTTTAATTGATGTGAAAAATGCAATTCCGACGTTGATGGTGGTTTGTTACGCGGCGGAGACATGTCTGTGTAGCAAAACCCAGTGCAGACGGTGAAGTCAATGAATCCGTGTTAGTGTTATTTACATTACAATAGTAGGCTTTGTGTGTGCGTGTATACAGGTGAGAAAGAAGGCTGTAGAGCGAGAGGCTCTGCGGCGCGGCGGGCGGCGCGCAGGTAACAGCCGCCAGCGCCGCCGGCCAGTCGCACCACGCACACACGAGCAACGCGCGCGCCGCGTCGCGTCACCGACGACTCCGCGCATAACCTGATTTGTGAAAACATTACTATCAACTACACTTTTCGGTACATTGCTTGGGACGTGCAAAAGTGAAGTTAACTCGGGATTTTGAAAGGACAACAGTGCTTACATTTAACTCGAACTCGTGATAGAACTAATTGCGCGAATGCCACGGTCCACAGCCTACGCAGCCGGCGGCGTTCCCCTCCTCCGTTCATTCAAGGACCAATCGTTGAACTCATGCCGCCTCGGCTTTCGCACGGTCGCAATGTGCTGATTTAGAAATGAATTTCGAGAAGTCGCCGCGATGCACTGACTGAGCTGGATGTCCGCGAGCGAATCGGCTCTAACAATGTCAATCAACCAGAACGCGGGCCAGTTTAGTAAACAGAAACAACAACTTGGTAAGCAGGCTGCGGAACCGGTCAACTTTCCACCGCGTTATCATCCGCCTCCGCCGGCCGCTAGCGTCCACAAACTTGCCACTGTCGACGCGACCGCCAAAGGGTTTAAACCACCTTACGCGACTAAGTCTATCGATCCCACAAAGTTACAATATCCACCGGGCGCGCAAGGGGCGATATCCGGTCCGTATCCAGGCGGGTCTATACCATTAGTGAAATATCCTCAAGCATATCCCACAGGATACCAAATACCACCGGGGGTGAGAATACTCCGTCCTTCTGCTGAGATAATAACGAAGGCTATAGTTCACGAGCCAGTAGAGCCGACGACGCGGGCTAGAAGCGCGGACGACACGCAGCGAGCGCAGCGGAATATCGAGGAGGAACAGATTCACAGGAGGTCAGCGGACATGCTTAAGTTTACAAAGCGTGTCGAGCCTGAGGGACCGCGAGCTTCAAATGATCAAAGGCGACAAATTCAAGCATTACTAAATGAAATAAAAGCCTTAAAGGAAGCTAACCGACGACTCAGCGAAGATAATCAAGAACTTCGTGATTTGTGTTGTTTTTTAGATGATGACCGACAAAAAGGACGTAAATTGGCTCGTGAGTGGCAAAGGTTTGGCAGGTACACGGCATCAGTTATGCGCCAAGAAGTGTCAGCTTATCAGAGCAAATTAAGAGAGTTAGATGATAAGCAACAAGAATTGATTCGAGATAATTTAGAATTAAAGGAACTATGTCTGTATCTGGATGAAGAACGCGAGAGAAGTACATGTGTAAACTGCGGGAGGCCTAATGGGAGGGAAAGAGATGAAGGTGATGGCAGCAGCAGCGGCACAAATCCTGAAGAAGGGACTCGTGCTGCGCCACCTGTATCCATAACACATCCTCAACTTGCCGAAAGGACTGTGCAGTATGTAAGAGACCTTGAACAAAAAGTCAGAAGACTAGAAGCGGAAAAAGGACTCGGCAACACTGTAAATGAGCGACCCGAGGCAGTAGTACGTGCACTACAAGTGTTGGAAGTACGAGAACGGGTAGAAAGGGAAAGGAGAAGGCCCGCACCCGATCTAGATTCAGGAGAGCAAGCGCTAGTGAGAGAAATGTGTAACGTAGTATGGGGAAAGTTGGAAGACGCTCCGCCCCAGGCCCCACCACGTTGATAGTGATAATAGTGATTGTTATAACATGATTTATTTATTGTCAGAAGTGTGTTGTGTCTATAAAACGATAAGTACAAGGAAATGAACATGTGTGAGAAACTGTTAAAGTCGTTTGCTACACGACTGGAATCCGAATTGATTGAGTTTGAGGTCACAACACGCCTTGCTGCCTGGTGACCCAAAGAGCGGATTAATGTGTCGACCTTGTTTAGAGATCCAAACATAACAGTTATTTAAATTCTCTGAATAAGTTTGTTGTGTTAACTTGCCAAGTTTCAATACCTATGAAGTAGGAATAATGTTTTAACGAAAAGTACAAAATTAGATGTTTTAAACGTTAACTATAGTAGTTTAAGTTTAGTTTGTTTTGATTCTGCTTCGCTTTGTTTTAATAGGTACACGATTAATTGATGATGTAATTACCTATTAGAAATAATCAGCATTATGCTACAGTTACATCTAATTAGAGGCTATAATACCATGTCGCGTCAGTACAATTTGTTAATGGTATTGAAATTTTAGTTTCGTAAAAAAATTAAGTTACTATTGTGATTTTGTTACTATCTCTTTGTTCCATAAGGCTTACAACGAATATACTGTTTTCTAAAGGGACCTTGAATGCATTTTTGAACAATTTTTACATTGATCAAGAAAACATCTGTGATTTTCTCTTAAATTGAAATTCAGAAATATTTTTCCTTAAATCTTGCCTGTTTGCGATTATTAAAACGAAGTTATTGCAAAGGTTATACAAACCTACGCATGCACCATGTTTTGCCTCATGCTTAGCATCTAGTCAGCGACGTATGAACTTCAGTATGTATTTACTTAATTTATACCAGCTCATAGTTTTGTGTTTGCTTGCTCGAATTCTATGTATTGTAAAACGTTATTAATTTATTTAGACACGAACAAAAATAAAACTACTTATTATTGTTCAAGACTTTTTAATTTACCTACAACTATAGATATGAGAACTTTCATAAATAATTTTTATATAAACATAATATGTCACTCAAATCTCAATCAATATTTGACAATTCATGGTTAAACTGTCCCAAAATTAAGCTACGCATATTCAATATTAAAGTTTGTAAAAAAGTAGTCAGTAGAGAGAATTAAAATATTAACAATGGCAGAGGAAAAGGGCGAAGGGCCGGAAGATGTCGACACTATTGGTGTACATATTATTATATTGCTATATTATTTTTTAATTGCCTGGACTAAAACACTACGCATAATTAGCCTTCCAGAAAAATATCTTAAAGCTCATTATTTTTGGAGAATGTAATAACAGATACTTTTATTTTATAAGGTTTACGTTGGCGGTCGCAATCCCGACGGGGAGAGGCATGGTGAAGGCTGGGCTGTCCTACCCAATGGGGATTTCTTCCAGGGCTGCTACTGCCGTGGAATGAGAAGCGGCAAAGGCATGTATGTGTTCAAAAACGGCGCACGATATGAAGGTATGACAGAATATAGCCAAATTATTTTAAGAGTAGATATAATACATTAGCATATAGTTATTTTTTGTAGGATCCTACTCTTCTGAAATAACATTTAGATTATTCAACCGAAACTGACTTTTTCTGATACAAGATAATTTGAGGAACAATTTCTTGGCACATAACACAATATTATGTACCTACTTGCAACTTTTATGAGAATTTGGGATATAATAGGTTCTTTATGAACCTACTACTTTAAAATGAATTATTTTTTCGTCGCCTTCATTTTCTTCATTTTGAATATAGGAGAATGGCGTCGAGCTATGAAGTATGGAGTCGGCCAAATGCTTTATCCAGATGGCTCTAGATATGAGGGTGATTGGAGACATGATTTGAAACAGGGTTTCGGCGCTTACTATTATCCCAACGGAGATATTTATGAAGGAGCCTGGTTTAAAGGCAAACGACACGGACTAGGAACGTACTTCTTCGCCGAGTACCAAGTAAAATTTATGGGTACGTGGGTAGAAGGCCGCATTGAGGGTCCAGGGCAAATTATATATCCTCGTGTACGATTTCACGGGTCTTGGTTTAAAGGAATGCCCAAAGGCCCTGGATGTTTTGTCTTTGATACGAACTGCATGCAGCACGGATTTTATCTGCTGATAAAAGATCCGGCTTTAGAAGAATATGGCGAGGGAGAGGAAGAAAAAGAAGAGAAACCTAAAGAGGAAAAACTTGAGGAAGGAGGGGAGGAGGAAATTGAAATTGACGAAACATTAGGTACCTAACATTTTAAAGCATTTTCCTTACTTTTGCTCATATGAGACTTTTATTTATTTCTGCATTCATATTGAACCATAAGACGTAATCTTGTCAAGCTTAAATCAAATGGCGTTGTTGTCCTACGTTACGATTACAAAGCCGAGGTCTCGGGTTCGAATCCCGGATCGGGCAGTGATATTGGATTTTTCAAAATTTCAATTCATTATAAGCCCGGAGTCAGGAATTTGTGACCGGTATGGTGATAGGCTCGCCCCCTGCATCGTGGGACGGAATATACAATGCGATATGTGGCTGTGTACCCCTTCGGGAACAAAAGGCGTGAGTTTATGTATGTTAAATCAAATTAAAATGGCACACTAGGTAATAAGACTCTCAATCAAGATATAAACAGGTGTAGATGAATTAATTCTGCAACATTGAATAACGATTTTCTCTCTGAAACTTTCAGGAAAAATATCGGTATGGCGCGCACGAAATGTGACAACTTACATGGCAGAGTTTTTGCCTCCCGAACCTGTGCCGTTGCCAATCCATGACTCCGTCCCTTCACTGACTGACGAGAGCCTGGAGACTGATGTGATGGCCTTCGAGCTGCCTTCTGTTGTGGGAGAGGAGGAAGGCGGCGACGACAGTGACTCCTGGCTTATGCATAGACAGAAGTTTTTGGAGGAAACTCAGCAGAAAGATTAGACGCATTTCTATCACTAAGAACTTCTGATTGGAAATGTGTAAAACATAATAAAATAGTTTCGAGTTTTTGTGTGCATTAAATGTAGAAATCTTTGGTCAAATAATATAGGTATTATGTTTATGTACCTATTTGCTGCTTTTAATATTAGATAAAGGGAAATGGATTTATCTGATTTATGGGAATTTAATTTTAGAATAATTAGCTCTCGAGATTAAAGTTTCACTCAGTACCTACTTACCACAAGGTTACTATGTATGGTTTTAGTCATGTTAGGATATAAGATTAGATATTGTATAATAATGAAATAGGCTCATTGGAAAAAAATAGTTAAAGAAAAATTAGGTCTGTGGCGGATTATCCCTAAGGCAAACTAGACAAGTGCCCAGAGGCGCGAGGTTACAAAGGGTCGCGCGTGATTTCGGATATCTTCGCAGGTGCTTACCGGACATGGGTGTTTCGGGAAGTACCTGTGTCGACTAGGCCGGGAGCCGACGTCCCAGTGCCACCATTGTGGTGATCGCCGCGACGATACGGCGTTGCATACGTTGGCGGAGTGCCCAGCTTGGGCTGAGCAGCGCCGTGACTTGGTCGCGGCCGTTGGTGCTGCGGGAAACCTCTCGCTCCCGGCTGTTGTGTCAACCATGGTCGGGAGCAAGTCAGGATGGAGAGCTGTCGCCACCTTCTGCGAGGTCGTTATGCTCGCAAAGGAGGTGGCGGAAAGGGAGAGAGAGGCTGCCTCCTCTCTCCCCTCCCGCAGCAGACGCACTGGGCGTCGTAGGGTGGCAGATTTCCGGCCACCGGAGGGCGCGGCCTGTGGACGGCAGACTCGGGGCGTCTTGTCGTCCGACCAGCAGCAGGCCTTGAGGCGGCGGCGTCGTGTTCCGCGCGCGCCTCGTAGTGGAGTCCTGCGGCCGGGGTGACGGCCGCAGTGGGTGACGGGGCCCGCCTGACTATGGCGGGCCAATACCCGTCGGGGGGTTGCGACGAATGCTTCGGCGATACCCGACCCTCCGACACACGGGTACATGAGGTACACGGGTTGGTTTTTAGTCAGTAAGAGTCTGACAGTCCCCTCCGCACCTCCCCAGGGCGGAGGATGTCCATGAGGATTTTCCAACACGATACCAAAAAGAAAAAAAAGATTTCGGATATCTTAGTTTCTAAATTCTATGCAAAATCATCTAGAGCGACTGAAACTGTTTCTTCTTTAATATAGCAAAGTGTGAAGTGATGTTTTCATATAATAGTACAATCACCAACTATTCAATAAGATGATTCCTCGTTCCTTTGAAGTATTTTTCTTAATATGGCTGCTAAGTGCTAGAGGGGCGTCTGTGAGGTGCTGCTGCTTGCCTATTGCGCTTCCAGCATTTAATCCGCCCCTGGATTAAGTACCTATATTATGGAAATATAATATTATTATGTATATTGCTAAAGCTACGTTTCCACTGAAGCGGGGACGAACGACATTTAAAAATTGCCCAATCACATCTACCAATGATGACATAATTATGTAGATGTCCAATGTGATTGGTGCAATTCCTAGACATATGAAAAAGTAGTCTAAATGCACAACAATTAATAGCTATTACCTGTAATCTACCTACCTATTAAATTAACATAAAATATCAAATGTCCATTATCTTCATTGTCATTGGACTTGTGGTTACAATGAAATTGGTACCAATGTACGTCTAAGAAACCGCGGTCCTTCAAAGTGCGGCAAACACTGGAGTTTATATAATGGTGATCACGTAATACCTTTATTTTATTCTTACAAATTAGGTAATGTAATTACACGATGCTATACCGGGTGTATCAAGATTGCGACCGAAAACGAAGCCGGGTGGTAGTTTTAGTGGTTACAGACACAATGCAAATAAAAATTTCGCAAAATAGTCGACAGATTTTTTTTGCAATTTTTTAAAATTCATTGTGTTTGGGTAGTAAATACCTAGTTATTGCGAAAATAGTAATTTAAACCCTAACGTACCATTGCGTCTTAACAAATAAAAAGGTGTACCTACATCAATATTTTAGGAAAACTATGTACCTATTCATCACCCAAATATGACGATAAGTAAAAAATTACCAAAAAAAAGTTGACGATATTTTTTTACGAAGTTTTTAGTTGCATTTGTCTAAAGTCACTAATACTACCACCTTGCTTCGTTTTCGGTCGCAGTCTTGATATACCCTGTATATCCACTTCGAATGCAGTTAAACTTTGGTGCTTAAAAATCCATACTCGACATAGATACAGGAATCGAGCTCTCGGCCTCTCGTTTCATACCCGGCGTCATAACTAACGCACCCCGTGAAGGCTTCAATTGCACGTGATAATAAAAATAAAACCAATGTACTTACAACATTTATTTTAAATAGCAAAACAAAATTAGTTTTACCTTGCGACTATTGTGTGGTAATTTATATTAAGGCAAACATGTGTATACAAATCCACTGACGCATTCATAAGACTGTTATCCTTGTTACAACATGCTTATTTGAGTGAAATGAGACAATAAATTATAATACATATATGGTACATTTGGGTTTGAAGTAACCATAAAATTAAAAAGTATTATTAATTATAAATATTGGCAGTATTTGTCAATTTACATAGGTAAAAGCTATCTTAAAGCTAGAGTACAATAGGATTGACCCAATCTTGCTAACCCAAGCATAAAGTAATTGTCAAATAATCATCACCAAAAATAAATTGATGATGACAGGCAATATGTGAATAGAAACTTGCTATGAATCCATCTATCTTTTAGTAAATAATATAAATGATTTGATACCTGTTATAACGATAGACACAGTATGAATGTGTCTTATGCAATAATTATGTTTCATGTTGTTCTAATGATAAGTTTTTTCAGTGTTCATAATTCTAGTGTGCCTCCTAATCATAAATTGAAATTATCTTTAAATGTATTTATGTTACAAAAAACATTTGTAATATCATCTTTCCCACTTGGATTGTAATATTACTAAGCAACATTAAAAAAAAACTAAGCATATTTTTTAAAAGACATGAATTTATTTTATAATATAAATTATTCAGAAGGCTGGAAGTATACAATATTGCAGCCGGGCATTGATTAACATCAATCAGTTTTTTTATTCAATATTTTATGCTACACTATGCTTTAGTACAATTGATGTGATGGCACATAGGACTGCGTGGGACTGAGAATGAATGAGAGAGATGGAATGGCTCTCCTTAAAATTGCACTTACAGTTTGGAATTCGAAATAAAATTGACAAATAAGTTCTAAAAGACCTCTAATAGAATCATTAACCAATAATTATTATCTATAAGCCATAACTATACATTTTGTTTCATTATTGTGGGATTGTATTACATTGACCAATATAGTGTTGACTACTTTAACAGTTGTAGTGCACTTGTTATGAGATCATATTCATCAAAACAGGCAGATTATGCAGTCTGCATCATCCCTCATCAGATTTAAGAAACAAATTACATATACAGTAGTACGCCGATAATCCGAACGCCGATTAATCGAATCGCCAATTATCCGAATCGGCCCTAAGCGTAATATCAAAAATTAAAACCATGTAAGTTTAGTTGTAACAAGTTGGAACTCGCTGGAGTCCAGATATATTTCAACTGTTTTGATTGAAAGCTTAACAAAGAAGGTTGTTAAACTTAATAAAGTGAAGAATTGTATGTGTGACAGTTTGTTTTTCTTTATTACCAGTGTATGACCGATTATCCGAATTTTCAATTATACATATCAACCCGGGTCCCAATTAATTTGGACAATTGGTGTTGTACTGTAATTATTAACTGTGAGTTATACATACATTGTTTTTTATATGGTCTGCTTATTGAAACTATTCCTGGTGCCCAGTTTATAGTTTGAGTACAAGAAAGAAATCTTGAATTCATTAAAAAACTACTTCTATATAAAGAATATTGTTAATGGATTAAAACTAAATAATTTTACAATATTCAAATTAAATAATATATATTTGAGCAACATTATAAACTTCCCTCAAATATGCATGTTATATTGAACTAACAATACTGATGTATTATGTTTGGGGATTTTGAGGCTGGCTGTTATTAGATCCTGAATTGTTACTTTCAAAAGTAGTTTTGTTTTTAAGTAAATATGCTGCCAAATAATGGATGGGGTCTGGCGGCCTCTCCTTAGCTAATGCGGATAGACCTTGTAGTAATATGGGTACAACTGTCTGGTCCAGGTACTGACGAGTAGGCAGTGCATTGAGGTCAATTCTAGATTTACGGTTGGCATTTGTCTCATTTTCTTTTTCCATTGATATTACTTTCTGTAAAAAAAGAAAAGTTTACTTAATTGAGATTAATATGAGAATAATATTTATTATTTCTGTTTATAATCATCCAGTAATATTTGAAGTGAAGTACCAATGTTCATGAAGTAATGTTATGTTCATTCTGATATTAAGAATACTTCTTGATTTAGAATTAGTACATTTTTCGCAAAACAAATAAAAATTTACATTTTTATTATGTTAGTCCCTTATAAACTTATCATGTTATGTTAAAAAGGTACCAACGAAAAAAATTTTAATCAATACAAAATTATATTACAGTATATTCCCTCACGTAGTTTAATCGCAGTACAACCATAAAACAGTTATTTCTTTTATTGCAACTACTAAACTTTATGATACTAACCTTTACAGATTCTGGTATTTTGGACGGAGTTTGATCTTCCTTTGCTTGACTTATTTGTAGTGAGGTCTCTGACATGGGTTGAATTTGTCTTATAAAACTCTAAATAACACCGTTAGCGTTTTTATTGAAATCCAACAATTATTATCACCAACGTCGTCAGTTTGACAGTCGACATTCGTTTATTTTTTGTACAAAACCAATGATTAAAGAATATAAGAGGATGACGCACAAATGTAGTACTATATAATAAGTTATAGTTATGTTAGGAGTATCGACGCGGAATTGTACATTTATGTATCTGTCTCATTTACACAAAGCTAACTTGTCCCTTAATGAAAGAGACAAATAATAACTCCATTGTTCCGAATATGGCAATATTTTGTTCACTAACCACACTGGGACCGCCCTTGGCCCAAAATGACGCCATTTTTCTTTCCTGTCAAACTGTGGCGTTATCTGTCATTATGAGTAAACAAATCTGCACAATCAAATAATTTCGATTTTTTTATTGTTAATCTCGTGTCTTAAGTTTGTTAAGTTTGCTTATTAGATTAATTGTAAAGTTTTTAAAATTCCTCGGTGTTATGTGAAAGGATGCGAGTCGAGTTCAAGCAAAAAGGACCCCAACATTTCTTTTCATAGGTTAGTAACTGTTTTTACGAAATAATAACAAATATGTGTCTAAATTTACATTTTGGGTTTGTTTTTATCATTTATAATTGTTTAAGGATCTTGTTGATTAAGTTTTAGACTCTTCTAAGCGTTATTTATACAAGTAGTACGAATAACAACCGTATTGTTTGTTTACACACAAGTTTAGGGATGTGATACGAAATTATTCATATCGATATTATCATTTTTAAATATTTTGATGTTTATTTTTCAAAAAAAGAAATAATAGGATATATATATTCAGAACGATAAACAAAGTGAAATTAAAAATATTTTAAGATTACCTATAAACATACAAACCAGGACAAAATGGATACAAAAAATCGGAAGACACTATTGGAACCCTCCAATAAATACATTTATTTGTTCTTTACATTTTGAAAAAGACTGCATCATGCATGCATAAAACAAATTAATTTACCAAGACTAAAAGATAACAGCTTCCCAACAATATAAGTGAAATTGTAATAATTATGATATTTTACCTAATAATCCTATTAATAATAGAACTGTTAATCAACAAAAATGACATGCAAGATAATTTTGACAATTGGTAGTATATTGTCTAATGTCCTGAAGAACCTTTTAATGAACAGAAATAGTTTTATATTTTATTATTAATTACTATAATTGTTTATCTTAACCAACACTTTCATATTCATTGATTGAATTTTAAGTGAGACATAATGATTTTCCTCGTCAAATAATAGCAATAAAAATCTACCTATGTTATTTTATTTTATTTAATATGTATTAAATGTCCTGATAGGTATTTTTGATTTTAGCAAAGAATGCTGCAACTGCAATGGTGCAAGCAAATTCTAGATATAAATAAAGTTGTATTTTATCTCACGTGTGTATTATTTGACACAAATCCAATCCAATCATCAGGTAAAACTTACCCATGAAATAAATCATACTATGAAAAAAATATCAAAACATCGACCTATTTTTATCGGATTTAATTTTTAATGACTTTACCGTCAAATCCTAAAATCCCCTGTTTATACCCAATTGACATGTAAAGCTACAATTAAAAATGTTATACAAATTTATACACTGATATTTACGTAAAATCAAAGTTTTTCAGTCGTATTTATGCCACTGTTGATGCATCGATGTCGATAGAAAATTTGATACTAGCGTATCACTATTTTTAGGGGCGGAGCCGCCGCCATGTTTAAATATCAAAGTGACCCGTGTCACGTAACCTTATGCGTTATCCTCTATATTCTATAATCATTGTACAAAACCCAATGATCCCCTCGGGTGTCCATGTATAGACAGTAGACTTTTGACAGCTCTAGACAATAGTCTACACAATAGAGAATAATAGAGAGCTGTCACATAAATCTTGTCATGACGCCTAATATGAGCGTCATCGACACCCGAGGGGTTATAGAATAAAGAGGATGACGCACTTATATAGTTCTATATATCAAGTTATAGTTATGTTAGGAGTATCGACGCGGAATTGTACATTTATGTGTCTGTCTCACTTACACAAAGGTAACTTGTCACTTAATGAAAGAGACAAATAATAACTGCTTTGTTTCGAATATGGCAATATTTTGTTCACTAACCACACTGAGACCGCCCTTAGCCCAAAATGACGCCATTTTTGTTTCCTGCATGAAATGTCAAACTGTGGCGTTATCTGTCAATCGAAGTAAACAAATCTGCACAATCAAAGAATTTCGAATTATTCATTGTTAATCTCGTTAGTTAAGTTTGCTTATTAGTTTAATTGTTAAGTTTTTAAAATGCCTCAGTGTTGTGTTTAAGGATGCAAGTCGAGTTCAAGCAAAAAGGACCCCAACAATTCTTTTCATAGTTTAGTAACTGTTTTTACGAAATAATGACAAATATGTGTCTAAATTTACATTTTGGGTTTGTTTTTATCAATTATAATTGTATATGGACCTTGTTGATTAAGTTTTAGACTCTTCTAGGCGTTATTTATATAAGTAGTATGAATAACAACCGTATTGTTTGTTTACACACAAGTTTAGGGATGAGTGGATTCGATACGAAATTATTCATATCGATATTATCATTTTTAAATATTTTGATGTTTATTTTTCAAAAAAAGAAATAAATAGTATATATACAGGGTATATCAAGACAGCGACCGAAAACGAAGCCAGGTGGTATTATTAGTGACTTCAGACACAATGCAACTAAAAATTTGTAATTTTTTACTTATCGTCGTATTTGGGTGATAAAAGACATAGTTTCCTAAAATCATGATTTACCCCTTTTTATTTTTTTAGACGCAAAGGTACGATAAGGTTTAAATTACTATTAATATCACAATAACTAGGTATTTACTACCCAAACACAAAGATTTAAAAAAATTGCAAAAAAATATCTGTCACTTATTTTGTGAAATTTTTATTTGCATTGTGTCTGTAACCACTAAAACTACCACCCGGCTTCATTTTCGCAGTCTTGATATACCCGGTATATATTCAGAACGACAAACAAAGAGAAATTAAAAATATTTTTTCGATTACCTATATATTATAATATTTTTTAGATCGAACCCGCGGCCTCTCGTTTCACAGCCGGTGTTTAACCTACTGCGCCACGGAAGCTGTCTTATACACGCAAACGAAGTCGCAAGCAATTCTAGATAATAAAGTTGTATTTTGTCTCACGTGTGTGACACAAATCCAATCCATTCATCAGGTAAAACTTACCCATGAAATAAATCATAAATCAAAAAATATCAAAACATCGACCTATTTTTATCGGATTCGATTTTTATTTTTTTTCGGATGTTTATTCGGATCGGAAAATTTATTTAATGATTTTACTGTCAAATCCTAAAATCCCCTGTTTATACTCAATTGACATGTAAAGCGAAAATTAAAAATGTACAAGTTTATACACTGATATTTATGTAAATTCAAAGTTTTTCAGTCGTATTTATGCCACTGTTGATGCATCGATGTCGATAGAAAATTCGGTACTAGCGTATCACTATTTTTAGGGGCGGAGCCGCCGCCATGTTTGTATACCAAAGTGACCCGTGTCACGTGACCTTATGCTCTATCCTCTTTATTCTTTAATCATTGACAAAACCACAAGGCACAAATTGTGTCTGTGAATCAATGATTAAAGAATATAAGAGGATGACGCACAAATGTAGTACTATATAATAAGTTATAGTTATGTTAGGAGTATCGACGCGGAATTGTACATTTATGTATCTGTCTCATTTACACAAAGCTAACTTGTCCCTTAATGAAAGAGACAAATAATAACTCCATTGTTCCGAATATGGCAATATTTTGTTCACTAACCACACTGGGACCGCCCTTGGCCCAAAATGACGCCATTTTTCTTTTCTGTCAAACTGTGGCGTTATCTGTCATTATGAGTAAACAAATCTGCACAATCAAATAATTTCGATTTTTTTATTGTTAATCTCGTGTCTTAAGTTTGTTAAGTTTGCTTATTAGATTAATTGTAAAGTTTTTAAAATTCCTCGGTGTTATGTGAAAGGATGCGAGTCGAGTTCAAGCAAAAAGGACCCCAACATTTCTTTTCATAGGTTAGTAACTGTTTTTACGAAATAATAACAAATATGTGTCTAAATTTACACTTTGGGTTTGTTTTTATCATTTATAATTGTTTAAGGATCTTGTTGATTAAGTTTTAGACTCTTCTAAGCGTTATTTATACAAGTAGTACGAATAAAAACCGTATTGTTTGTTTACACACAAGTTTAGGGATGTGATACGAAATTATTCATATCGATATTATCATTTTTAAATATTTTGATGTTTATTTTTCAAAAAAAGAAATAATAGGATATATATATTCAGAACGATAAACAAAGTGAAATTAAAAATATTTTAAGATTACCTATAAACATACAAACCAGGACAAAATGGATACAAAAAATCGGAAGACACTATTGGAACCCTCCAATAAATACATTTATTTGTTCTTTACATTTTGAAAAAGACTGCATCATGCATGCATAAAACAAATTAATTTACCAAGACTAAAAGATAACAGCTTCCCAACAATATAAGTGAAATTGTAATAATTATGATATTTTACCTAATAATCCTATTAATAATAGAACTGTTAATCAACAAAAATGACATGCAAGATAATTTTGACAATTGGTAGTATATTGTCTAATGTCCTGAAGAACTGGTAGGTCTCTCATATGTGAGAGGCCGCCTGGGTAGGTACCACCGCAATGTCTATTTCTCCCGCCAAACAGCAGTGTAAATGCGCTGTTGTGTTCCGGTTTGAAGGACATTGTAGCCAGAGTAACTACTGGACATATTGAGACTTAACATCTTATGTCTCAGGATGGCGAGCGCAGTGGAATTCCAAGCATTGCCTTGTAATTCATGGTGTTGTTTGGTTTTGCTACTGTCCATGAGCGGTCGTATCGCTTACCATCAGGCGAAGGGCATGCTCGTCTCGCCATTCATTGCAATAAAAAAAAAAAAAAAAAAAAAAACCTTTTAATGAACAGAAATAGTTTTATATTTTATTATTAATTACTATAATTGTTTATCTTAACCAACACTTTCATATTCATTGATTGAATTTTAAGTGAGACATAATGATTTTCCTCGTCAAATAATAGCAATAAAAATCTACCTATGTTATTTTATTTTATTTAATATGTATTAAATGTCCTGATAGGTATTTTTGATTTTAGCAAAGAATGCTGCAACTGCAATGGTGCAAGCAAATTCTAGATATAAATAAAGTTGTATTTTATCTCACGTGTGTATTATTTGACACAAATCCAATCCAATCATCAGGTAAAACTTACCCATGAAATAAATCATACTATGAAAAAAATATCAAAACATCGACCTATTTTTATCGGATTTAATTTTTAATGACTTTACCGTCAAATCCTAAAATCCCCTGTTTATACCCAATTGACATGTAAAGCTACAATTAAAAATGTTATACAAATTTATACACTGATATTTACGTAAAATCAAAGTTTTTCAGTCGTATTTATGCCACTGTTGATGCATCGATGTCGATAGAAAATTTGATACTAGCGTATCACTATTTTTAGGGGCGGAGCCGCCGCCATGTTTAAATATCAAAGTGACCCGTGTCACTTGACCTTATGCGTTATCCTCTATATTCTATAATCATTGCTGTGAATACATAAATGCATAGATATAATAAAATAACAAGATTGCGCACTTAACAATAATGTATGTGCAAATATAAACCTTGTGTCCAATGCATAAAAACTATATTCAACTGCATTTTTACGCAAGCGAATTTCGGTCCTGACTTTCTCGCTCTGGCATAAGGTAAAGCTATCTCTGTCTAAGTATACCAATTATATTTTCTTTCAACGTAGTAGAAAGTACAATATACTTTCTAAAATTCAAATAATCTTTTAAGCGTGATTTCTTACCTACATTAATAAGTAATTTAGTGTTTGATAAGCTTATAATTCATAAGTAAGTTTTCTGTCATATTTCGTAATTCTTCATTGTTTCTACCATATTTCTACTAACAATATAGTAGATTTATATATTGATTATTGGCAACACCACTAAATTGTAAACATTTTGTTAAGAGGTTATGTTACAACCGAATCTAGAATCCCACACAAAATAATCACACGTTGCTTGGATAAGTTAGTTTATTTTTAAAATGGTGCAAAGTTGTTGTGTGAATTCGTGCCATAATGAATTTCGCCCCGATTCCGGAATTTCGTTTCATAGGTAAGCAATTTTGTTTGTTTATATTATGGCTTTAATATGCTGTCCACAATTTGTGTAGGAAAATCGAAACAAAATCTTTTATCTAGTAAAGAGCCACTAAAATATTTTTTACCCTACAAATGCTCTCAAGACAATTTAGAAATGTTTTTCTCATGTATAAGAGCTCAAGGGCGTGGTAATAATAATCCAAGTGCATTAGAATTTAGATATAGAATAAGAAAGTTAATGTATAGAAATAGTATAAGACCATCAATACACGCGAATTGTACGGACGATTCGTTTGAATTAACTCCCATTTTAGAATATAGAACTGCAAAAAGAAGCTTCCTTCCAACATCGAGCGATACAATAGAAGATTCCATGCAGTTTGTTGCTCTTATTAAAAATTTGGAAAACTCGGTTCTGTCGGAGTATAAAAATAACATTGTTTATTATATAGCCGGATTCGTAGTAAGAAAAATAATTGATAAGTTGTCGTGTAAGTTTTGTCATGCTGTTTTACTTAAAGAAAATAATATTGACCACGATTATATTATTGATGTTAGTCATTTTTCGGCATTCACGGCATTCATAGATAAAGGTGGATTATTATATGTTTCAAAATTTGCGTTCGAGGCATTAAAAGAAACTGAAAACATTTTTGTAGTTGTATCGAAATATCAAAAATCGGTAGAAAGAAAAAGAATTATTAAGATACTCACACAACTCTTTTATACAAAATTGTGCAAACTTATAAATCCTCCACACCCTTTACAATGTTTTAATGTAGAAGAACACCACGAGATGCAACTGGTAAAATCAATAGCAAATTGTTATTTAAGTTTCCGTTTGTCCCATCATTCTAGGTTACAAACAGTTAGAGCGCTAGGCAACAAAATTGGATTAAGGCAAAAATTAAATAAAAATATCCTTTTTAGCAATTGCTGAGCAGATGATTTTATCATTTTTTATTATTATTCGTTTACAACTGGTATGAGCCTAAAAACTTTTCGGTTTTCGTCTATGTCTATTACTTAAATTAGGTGAGATTCACCACCATCCAAAACAGTTAGCTACCGTGGGTAAATCTTTGTTTCAGAGAGCACAAGGAATCTGTGACGAGAAACACCTGGCAACTGAGCTGCAACACGTCAAGCAAGTATTGTGAGACAACAAGCTCCAAATTCCACGCCGCCGTCACAGAAACCGAGTGAAACCAGCCACAGTTGAACAGGTCCCGGTTATATTACCATACATAAAAGGAGTCACGGACAAGATAGGCTACATCCTGAAGCGTGCTTCTATTAAAACGTACTACAAGCCGCCTAAGAAGATTAGTCAATTCTTACCACCTGTCAAGTGTCATATACCTTTACAAGAACCGGGAGTATACAAAATAGATTGCGACTGTGGCCTCTCTTACATCGGCCAAACCAAACGAAGCATAGGGACCCGCGTAAAAGAACACATAGCTGACGTCAAACACCGACGCTCAACGAAGTCTGCAGTTGCTGAACACATAGAGGAAGGCTCCAAGCATTACCTTCGCTTTGACAAGCCCCAAATCCTCGCTAAAGAACACCGTTTCCTGCCCAGGATGTTTCGCGAGGCTATTGAAATTAAAAAACATCCAAACTTCAATAGAGAAGATGGCTTGAAGCTTGCACCATCATGGCATCCAATTCTACATTTAATTAAATCGGATCCCAAAAGACCAGCTGCCAGACCTCAAGACACAGTGAGCTCCTTCTGCGTAGATCGGATCGCAAATACTAGTTAACTTTTTAAATTAACTTTTTAATTTAATAATTGTAAATTAAGGGTAGTTAAATTGTAACAGTCACTGAGCGGATGACTAATACCTCAGTCCGCCCCGTGACCACGAAAGCTGTAAAGTAATCGAAACGTCGCGTCGGGAAGTTAAAAAATGTAAAAATTAAACCAAATCGCGATAAAATCCGTATAAAATAGTTTTATTTCTATTACAAAGAATATCTCCCACAAACAAATTTCTTTAGAAATTAATAGTTTAGTATATTATTTGTGATACCCGCAAAAGGGGCGCTGCTGTTTTTAAGTACGTGTAGAGTATTTTTGCTATACGCCACTAGACGCACATTGATATGGCGTTGTTTGTACTTGTAAAACTTATTTTTGTAAAATGTATTTTTTTAAATAATTAATATAAATTAAAAACAATAATAATATAACTGAATGTTTTATTTTATGTAGATTTTTTGTTACTTAATTTTATTATAATATCGCCCATGTTATTTTATTATTTCGGATTATGTGAAGTTAACAGATCGCATGCGACATATTAAGCAATAAGCATTTTTTTCCTTGTAGAAAAAAATATTGAATGTTTTTGAAATTTTACGGACGTACTTTACAACGAGTAGCATAAAATATGCAAAACAATAAAGTAAATATTGCGTTGACAATTATAAAATCATGGTCAACCTACTAGACAAGGACCGAACTACCGCCTAACGAACTTCTCGCTCGGACCGTTTTTTAGCCATCAGTGCGCAATCCTGTTTACTTGTTAGATCCATGCATAAATGTCAAATGATAGTGCTGTGCACACATTACTAAGTACTGCGTATAATATCGATCACACAATTAGTCGATTAGGTGGCATTTTGAGGAAGCGATTTAGTTATTTCATTTTAAATTGGCCATTTTATTATATTTCTAACATTCTAGAAAGTCGTAGTTACATGAGAAATTATAGCCCTTAATTTACCACCACAGAGTTCCTCATCTTCTCGGTCCAAGTCATGGACGTATTACACAAACGTATAATATTATACATATTATGTATAATACGTCCATGGTCCAAGTGTATATGTTTAATTTTTTTTCCTTCATTCTCCCTTATAATGGAGTATAATTTCTCTCTCTGGTCGGTCCCTCATGTCTGAGGATCGTGGTCAGCATCAGGGTTGCATCTGGAGTATAATAAATAATGTTTAATATAAAAAACAATGGACTATTATTCCAAATTCGAAATTCGGAGTCGTAAGCTGTTTTTGTTTCTGTTTGTAGTCATAGAAAAAGCGATATCGATAAAGAAGTATTGTATTAAATATACTTTATGAACTTCTCATTAACAGCCTCGGTGAAGCAGAAATAGCCCATTTACCTAGATTCGAGTTCAGTCATTGCTACGCTACATATTGGTAGAAATTACTCAATAACTAAGCTAAACTGCTGTTCTACTTATCAAAATTGTTACTTACTTTTATATATTTTAAGGCATTAATAAAAATTTAATGTACCTTTTAACTGTCCACATCAAATTTTCTAATACATATTGCCATGTAGTACCAATACGTAGCTCGTCACTTCTATTTTGGGAAGCTCTGTAGGATAATTAAAACACCCTCACGCACTGCACTCTTGTTGGTGACTGGTGTAAAAACATGAAAAATGATTCTCGTTTCTAAGATCTGTTTACATGGAGACATTCGCAATTGAATGGAGAGGTGATTATCGTCGATAGCAAAGCACGATAATAGCAAATGTATACGAAACAACTTTTTTATTTTGTTACAATAACCGTATATTCAAGGCGTGAAACTTACTTTACTTAGACGGCGGTTGTAAAACAATAGACCGCGGGTCGATCCAAGCTCTGTGACAAATATTTGTGCCATCCACATGTTTTTTTCGGTCCTGAGTGTTTATAGTTTCTATTTTTTTTTTGTAAATCTATAAATCAAACCAAGACCACATTCAAATTTAATTTATTAAGGTTTACTCTTACACATTACATCAATTATATTACAATCCAATTTAACGTATAACACCCGACGCTCAAATAAGACGTAAGAGTGTATTAAAATTATTAGTAACAAGAATTAACAAATAATAGGAGAGCAACAAAAAAACCTTAAACAATCAAATCATAAAGATCTGTAATTTGCTATCAAGCCAATACAAGATTTAATATTAGTGCCCCTACACACATAAAAATAATAATTCCATACAACATTTCATCAAACTATTTGATATTTATTATTTAGAATTTGGTTGAAGGTTGTATTTCTTTTTAACAAATTTAAAGAATACTTATCAACTTCCAAGGCTAGAGTAAAAATATAAGCAAAAAAGCCAATGGAGAAAGAATCTATCTTTTAGTGTAATATTGTAATTTTCATGAAACTTTATTTTTTATACTGTTTTATTACAAGTAATTTCAGTGCCATTCATTGTATGTTAATAATAAAACAACGTCGCTATATTTCGAAATGTTCCGTTTAAACAAAATTTTATTGTTCAATTTTTCAAACATTTCATGGCATGGAAATCGCACACTAGTTTAGGTACATTGTTATTTTGCAAGTTTATATACTTACATAATAATTTTATTACAACAGAACACATAATATGCTACCTGTTCAGTTTACATATTGATTTACTCATCAGCATAACTATGAAGACGCTGATAAGTTACTTATACTCCTTGAGAAAAATACGGAGGGATACATTTGTATACTACATTATTGGTTGTTGGATTGTCTTAAAGTATTTATAATATAGAGGGAGCTGTCATACATTTGCGTCTTCAAAAACTTAGATAATTTCTTGTCGTTATTTTGGTAGCACTACTAAATTAGAAAATGGAACTAATCATTTAATAATTAATTGCTAAAAATTCGATTGGTAACCGAATGTAAATAGATATTAACCGTCTAAAACGAGTTGGAGTGGAATTCAATAGCCCTATTTTTATTTTCAAATACTTAGTGCATGTTGGACTACCTGTCAAAAGTCAGACAATAGGAGGGCAGAAAAAGGTTGGCCGGCACACCATTTTTATCTATGTTTTTTAAGTACCAGCGCTCCCTCTATGAAATGAAATGAATTGAAATTCGTTTATTATACATACTCTAAGGTTGGATTCAATATGATAGTATAGATGGCTTAACAGTTGATTCGAATGTCTCAATTGTTTACCTGATTTATAGGAAAATTCCACTAACTTTCTAGATCTATAAAATAATTTTATAGTACCATGATACCAATAAAAGAAACAAGCATGTAATTTCATGTAATTTCGTTTATTTTTACAAAAATTAAATCCATACTAATGTTTATAAGTTATTTTCTGTAAATTAAATTCCAATTTATAAACGTATTCAATACTTAAAAATAAATTCAAGTTGTTGATACAGTGGTTATGAAATTTCCTCACAGAACTGAAAAGGTCGATAACTTAATAATAAAGCTATCAACAATCGATACAAATCGATATAATCGACTAATCTTAAATATTAAAATTTTACATATTTGTCACAGCAACTAACGAATATGTATGACACGATACAGTTAACAGGTTTTCAGGTCACATATATGATATAATATAGATCAAAAGGCAATAATGTGGCATCTAACCTTTGGTTAGCAAATATTGATACTTGATACAGTGTCTGAATGGCACAAGAAGCGGAAATCTCACGATGTCACATCACTACCAATGTTTAAGTCAGTGGAATATCATAATTCATAACATTATTTGAAGCTATTCATAATCGACAAAATAAAGGTCTTTTCACCCGAGATTCAAACCTTTGATTGCTTAAGGCATGTAAACTACCCTTTAATATTAAATCAGTAATACTACGGCATGTATGTAATCTAATAAAAACACTTATTGCAACGTAATACATCACGTCGTACACATTAAATTCACGCCATATTTTAAGTTGCAGTCAAAAGCCTAATGCAAATCCACGATGAAATCACTTCAGGTGACGGCGGCGTTTCAGTCTGTTACGAATATAAACTAAACGAAACCCCAGGAGGTTGTTCACGCTGGCCTAGGTCCGGAGGTAGTGCGGCGGGGGCGGTGGCGGCGGCGCGGGGCGGAGGCGCGGGCCGCGCTCCAGCTGCCGCCTCCACGACGCCATCGCCTCGCTCAGGGTCCACAGCTCCGACAACAGCGACAAGTCCAGTTGACGCAGACTAGCCTGGAAACAACAATTTACTTGCTTAGAACCATTCATGTGTACAGATTCATTGATTGGAATGATTAGATACTGGTTTGGATTGGTGCCAGCCGCCGGACTACTGCAGTATGCACTTGAGGAAGGTGTATATCGCGGTATGCGCTGCTGTGAGTCTGCTGTTGCAACAACGTGAACAATAATTTAGGCATCGTATTTTTACACATGTACATCAACATAATATGAATAAATTGCAAATACTGGTCTCCATTTTTTTATTCCTTTTGAATTCTGTAGGATTATTAGGTTATATCTACTGTTTAAAGATGAGAACACGAGAAATCGTTATGCTTGTGAACAATTTTGTGTTATTATATGACTTAAAGTAGATTTTGGACATAACATTGAAACCACCTTATAGCAACTAATTTATATGTATATACGTCCCACTACAGGGCACGGGCCACCCACGTCATGTGAGGGGGGCAACACAAACCGCACAAAACAGAGTAGCGACATAAAAATAAACATTCGCAAACCGGAGAGCTTTTTATCCAATCGTTTCGAGATTGGACACTGAAGAGCGCCGTAAAACCCGGTATATCGCACTACTTTACGACACTAAGGATTCAGTATTCGGCGCAAGTTTAAAACTGTTCAGAGAAAGTGGAATTATCTGTGTATCCTAGTTTCCAGTGTGCAATGTGTATTGTGTATTATACGTACGCCCGTAACCGTTTCTTAAGAGTAAATATACGAACATGTGGCCGACCTAATTCTACAAAATTAAGTAAACTTTCGCTGAAATACGAGTTTTTTTCTTCATCAAATCGCGATCGTTTCACCAAAGTTTGTGAATTCTTGTGCGTGTTTTAGGAAGAAATCTTGATGTAATGTTTTGATTACGAATAAACAAATATACACATGTTTGTTTGAATAATGAAAAAGTACTAAACTGGTTTAAATACCAGTAAACGTTTGCCTGCCCTTATCCCATATTTTCGTAGAGTTCGCGCCTCACAATCTAAGTACTTATAATATGTTTGCTGCTTAAATATTTACCTCATGTTATTACAACGAAATTTCAGCGGTTTGCTTTAAATCACACCTGTCGAGACATCAAAACAATTAAATAACAATAGTTGTTTAAATTAAACAGTATTTTACTTTTCAAATAAAGCAAACGGAACATATAACAGATCCATCAATGAAAGTGTATCGAAGTCGGTTGCGTGAACGATATAACCAGAATAATAAACAAAGATGTTTCTACTATTCAAGGTTGAATCTTCGCAAATAACGTTTAATGCCTAGTTTTTAGCAGACTACACATAGAGACTCGGTGGTATAAAGTCTAAACTTCAGTGCACTAGTAAAGATTATAATAGACAAACGCAAGAGGCGGCGAAAACTCTGTAAGTATAGTAAATCAATAGTATAATAACAATATAATGACAGCATCCGTGGCGCAATTATTTAAGACGCCGGGTATGAAATGAGAGGCCGCGGCTTCAATCCCCGCTCCGAGACAAATATATTTGGGATCGACTAGTATTTGTTTTGAGCTTAGCTTTTGACTATAGGCCTTCATTATAATTACTAAATTACACATAGGCATTTGAGCGCTAATATGTACCTTTAATTTTAAGCTATCCAGTGAATTACTACGGCGGAACGCGGTGGCGTTTCGTTTCCATAGCTACAAGTTACAGTTAAGTAGATTTTAAAATACAGGCAATGAATTTTAATTGAATGTAACACCTGTTTAGAGACGAGAGCAAGCATTGCGGACGACCTTCCGCAGGCGCTGTCGATTGCGTTAGATCGGAATGCACCACCATCACGACTACATGCGGCACATGATCGCCAGCTGATATTGCCCCGTCAGGGCTATCGCTAAAACAACTCTCAAACGGCGCGGACCCACGATTTTCATTTAACCAAGTTTCCTAACGTTATAATAGTAATAATTTATAATCGGCAATGTATCGGCGGTCAATATCTGGAAGTATAACTCGTAACAGTTATATACACCAATTAAACCTGTTCAAAATACACTTGCAAAAAATCGACAACAAGCGGCTTAGCGTATGGTCGTAGTTTCAACAGCAAAAAAATAAAACTGCACGAATTGGTTAAATCTACACCGCGCGTGGTGTAAAAATAACGTTGATTGAAAAAAAATGTGTCGCTTCACAGCTTTTTCTTCCGTGCGAATACCGGATGTTTCATTAATGTCCTGATATTAAAGACAAGGCGTGTCTGTAGACAACCCTACTTAAACAGCTTTGGTCAGATCAAACTATTCGATCTGTGTCGACAGGTAAGTAGGAAAGGTCTAGATTTAGAATAATATTATCTACTTTGTGACAAGTTTTGTCTAACTACTTTCGTAAGACTGGATTTAATTGCGTTTTCTTGTGCTTTTTTCTTCTTAACGGTTATCCTAACATATACAAGAAGGCGCATCATGACATATTATAATAATTCTTCTTGGTCTATATACATATTTTGTTGATGGTGATGTAAACCCTCAACAAAATTGTCGCGATCACATTAAATGGGGGACATCAAATCATGTAATAACAAATCCAAGTTCCTAGAAGTGGTGCTTTTAAAATTAAAATAAATAATGTAAGAAGAAAATTGGCTCACCTGAATAATGACATAAGTACCAATAACTAGCAGAAAATTGTTAAGCTAGATATATTTTACACATTACGTATACATATGTAACAAACAAATGGGTCGAAAAATATGTTATTACTGTTGCATACTGGAATCAGAATTCACTGATCACTACTATAATTCCAATTTTCCATCTAAAAATAATAGTATAGGATCCCGATATAGAACGACCTTCACCGAGATGCTTATTTAATGAAACGTAATTTATATATTATTTAATATGCCAATAAATATATTCCATATGGGTTGCCTAACAAATTTTAGTCCAGAGTATTTTTAATTAATAATTTAAAAAAAAAATTTTTTTTAAACATTCCTCCCGTTTGATTATTAGATAAATTCGATACCAATCGAAAGTATGAGGCCCATAGAATATGCAAACGTTAGGTTGCCTATTGTTTTCCGGTCACAACTATCGGGTTACCAGGTGTAAACAGGTAAATCTATATTAGCATTTTGCAACGGTCTGATTATTGAATCAAACTTTAATAAACTGAAAGATTATTTTATTATGAACACGGTGGTATAGGGTTGCCTGCGAAAAATCAGTCCCGAATTCCGGTTGTCGAATTTTAAAAAGTGTAATATCGCTGCGAGTGATAGCATGACACAGCAAAGCAGCTGTTTAAAGTCCGCCCATTTATAGAAAGAGAGTGCGCATGCTATTTGTGCTTGGAAATGAAAAGGATAGCGATAGACTCGTATATGATAACCCGATGTTGTGATCGGAAAAGAATAGGCAACCTAACGTTTGCATATTCTATGGGCTTCATACTTTCGATTGGTATCGAATTTATCTAATAATCAAACGGGTGGAATGTTTAAAACAATTTTTTTTTTCAATTAATAATTAAAAATACTCTGGACTAAAATTTGTTAGGCAACCCATATGGAATATATTTATTGGCATATTAAATAATATATAAATTACGTTTCATTAAATAAGCATCTCGGTGAAGGTCGTTCTATATCGGGATCTTAGACTATAACATTAAAAGGTTTCAAGGCCTGCAGATCGAATGCGATCTGGGTGACTGCGGTTAAGCAATATTTGGCGTTGACTCTTAGTGTACTTGAATGTTTGATAGCTGTGTGTGAACATGCTATATTTTAGCTTTTAAATGTCTTATTTTTGACAAGACCCTACGACTCCTGGAAGAAGGCCCCTACTGAAGAGGCCTTATTTAATAATTCTGGCTCCATAAAAAGTTCTCATCTTTTTGGCTCCTTCTGTTTTTATGCACGGTTGCGAAGGTAATTTTGCAAATATAATATTTTCTATAAGTATGTAATAGTAAAAAAATAGGCGTCGTGCTTTTGAACTTTTGACGTGTTTGACTAATGATTAATGAATTATCGTTGTTCTTTTTCAAATTAAACTTCATAGATGCTTGAATTACATTCATTATTTAATTAAATTCTTCACGGATAACTTGGCTACGGTTTTAAAATATTTATCACTGAAATACTCTTCGAAATTATTGGACTGAGGGAATTTGAAATGATGATTAACTATAGTTATTTTAGTTTATTTTATGCAATATTTCATACAGTGTGCCAACTCGAGAGAAGAATAAATTATTTAGGCATTTAACATTTTACTGTATTGCAGATGTTATGGTCTCACCGTCATAGAGAGAAGTATAAAAATGGCATTGTCTTTGGTGTGTCCATGTTTGGTTGGTAGATATCGTATGAAACATTTATAATTTGCTTTTAAGATTTAAATCTTCAATTAATTACCTAGGTTAATCCAAGAATTTCTACGGTATGTAAGTCCGCCAACCCGCACTAGGCCAGCGTGGTGGACTATATGGCCTAACCACTCTCAATCGATTCTCTCGATTGTAGAGTAGGCCCGTGCCCTGCAGTGGGACGTATATGGGCTGATATAGATATATATAGATAGAATCCAAGAATTGATTAACTGCATCTCGTACAGTGATTAAAATCACAGGTGCATGAGTACATGCGAGGCGGCCGCCTAGTGAAAATTAACATTATTCGCATATCCGAGGAGAATGTTTAGGAAAAGAGGGAAAGTGGCCGACTGGCGCACGGTCCACTGCAGATGGTACATAACGAGTGCTGCAGCTGCATCCGATTAGACAACACGCTTCAGTTGATATGGACGATCATTCTAGAAACTATTGTTAAGATTTATATTCTATGATTGTAAATCGTTTTAGCTTAAATTGCATTTAAAATATTTTTTCAGTGCTTTAGCTCTATTATTAATTGTCATTATTATACTATTCATTGACGTGATTCACTTAAAATTGAAGAGGCACTTAAAGGAATAATCATTTATTAACTAGTTTCGAAGAAGGACAAACAAAAGATTTACATAGCAAGTCATCAGGGCTAAAAAATACAGAATCTTTCGCAAACGTTCCTTACAAAAAATAGCCTTTGCAATGACGTTAGATTTGCTATTATGTGACTTTTCTCGCAAACGTTCAGAGTGATTACCTACTGAGATATATTTACTCCAATGCCGCATCGTTTTACCCATTGCCAAGGTTTGGCATTGCTCCCTGGTCTTTGTTTTAACTTATCTTATTAGTCTATAACTATCTATAGGGTAATAAGTCATAAGTCATAGAAAACTGTGAAGAAACGGCCTTAGCGTCGTAGCTCCTTCGTTTAGTGAGATTACCGGAGGAAACATAGTCATTACATCTTCCACTCTTTTTTACTATTATGTGTGGCCGACAACTAGTCTATGACCGTCGTGTAGTAGATTTTTATGTGCGTAGGTAATCCTACCATTAGGTGAGTAATTGGCACGCTTAGCGAACCTATACCAATGCGTAAAAATCTAAAATATTAAGGGTTCGAATATTTCATCTTAGATTGAACTACATCAATAAAAAGGCTATATTTATTGACTTGCAGACAATAACCAAAAAGAGCAAATAAAACAGAAATCAGTGCCATTAACATTGTGTTAACACGCTGAAATTGTTTGATTAATATAGTAAGTGAGACAAAACTCTCGCAGCCAATTTTATCCACTTTACATTGAAGCAAGTGGCTGACTGGCAAGTACAATGGAAGTTAATTTACGACGAGTAGAATAAATCTTTGCATGAGAAACACAGGCCTCTTATTGGCGCTGTACCGCATAGCATGTCGTTTGTACCAACTTTTATTATTGATGTGTCTACGGATACTGGTATTTGCAAAAATAATACTGTTATGAAGCAGAATATTTTATTTTTTATTATTTTATCAAGAATAGCATGTGTGAGCAGATAAGACCGAATCAAAGTCGACATAAATCCGCTTACGAGAGCCTATTCACTCTGAGATTTAACATTTTTAAAATTCTTTTGATTGATCTAAATATGTAATGAAACAAATTGCTGGTATCGAATCATATTAAAAAAATGTAACCGATTTTTAAAGCGATATCAAGATGAGAGATAATTATAAACAAATTGCAATGTTTCAATCCCCACCAAACGGTTTCCACGAACTGAAATAAACAGTTCCGAGGCCGAATAGACTCTACGATGCGGAGACGCTATGGAAATCAGATTTAATAAACAATGAAATCATTGAAACATGAACGGAATCAGGCTTGACGACGAAAGGCGACTTAGAGATATTACGTCATTAAGTCTGCTGCTACATCTCAGACATTATTTTTCTTTTCGATTTAATTTGCATCAGAACTCAGACAAAACTGTAGTCGTTTTTTGAGCGATGAAGAAATATCGTACAATTCTGTTACCTTCTTTTTAACAGAACTACAATTTTTTTTTGTGTTTTGTTTGAGGGAATAACCATATATTATTTTTCTACTTTAATTTCGGACATAGCAATAAACAGTATTATTTCCTTTTTATATATTAATGTGATCATGTGGAAGGGCAATTAAAAAGCATTTTTTCCCTTTCTTTTTCACGTACTTATATTGACAATAAAAATAAGAGCTTTCACATTTTCGGACAACTTTCATTTTACTGCAACGCCATGTCCTTTTTCAATTCTGTTTAGTTTTAAATTTACCAGGGAGTGGCGTTTCATTGAGGATAGTAAACTTTTCCCACTTTCTACGTGGTCATCGTAAATAGAGCGTCCATTTTACTAAATCTAATACGAGCCGTCATAAAAGCCCTTTTCTAATGGACTGGTGTTGGGGTGGCGTGAAGGCTGCTAATTGGATTGGGTCTGCCCACGCCCCGAACGAGGCTGCTGTTGACTTCAGGAAGGGCTGTATTAAATTCATCGGTAATTAGACAAGGGTGGGGGAGTTTCTTTTTTATTACAAATGGAGCTATTTGATGGTTTATGGTAATGATTATAAATTAGCTTAATTGATTAAATTCAGTCAGAATGTATGCACATTAGGAAAATATCACACAATATTTCAAATACGATTATGTTCTAGAGATCCGTCAAGATAATTGATATGTTTGACTGAAGATAATATATTTAGAAGCAAACAGAAATATGATTTCCTTCAGTATTATTATACCAAATAAATGCATACATCAAAGTAAAAGGATCAAATCAGGTGAACCGTTAAGTGGCGTACGCCCGATCCGCACTCATTCTCAGAACGAAAACAAACGTGGAATCAACAAGCACGTCGGTTGTTGTAACAACTAGTTCAAAGGAAAGCCCTATTAGTGCATCAACGTCCGGTCCATTGTGTACCGATACATCTATGCTTGGACCATGTTTATTGATGTTTAGTTCAACGATATCTTTATCGGAATCAGGTGATGACAGCCGTTTTTAATGTTTTTGCTCCTTGTAACTACTTCAGTGGATGTGCAGTTGAATATTATTGGAGAAGCGGCATTAACATTTTACAATTAACATAATATTGTTGTGAGGTTGTGGGAGGTCGCCGGATAGAGGTTGCTTACAAATGTTGGTGTGGAAAATCTTAGTGTAGTATTATGTTCGGCGATGGGCTCTCTGTTAGTGAGAATAATGATAATAAATACAATTTAAAATAGTTAAATATTTATTAATTTCGACGCATTAGTGATTCGGATTTATATTTCTGAAAAAAGATCGCAAAACAGTTATTAACAATTTCAAAATGTAGTTTTCACAAAACCAATAGAAGATACAGTACCTAGCCACCCAAATAGCGCAAAGGTTGTAATGTAATGTTCTAATACCACTATGTAAACATTTTCGTGAGCTCATCAAGGTTCATGAGTGTGTGTACCTACTAGGATTCTGAAACTACTTATTGGGTGTAAACGTTCGTAAGCCACATTGTGGCCGTAATGGAATTTCTTATCTTTAATCAGAGTTAGAACGTTTAGAAAAAGTCTACGGGTCACCGTCAAAGTAAGCACGCGCAAATCACGTGTATGTGGGTGAAGGTTCTTTGGTACCGTTCCTAAATACTTCAACATGTTTCTTATATTGCTAAATTCTTTATGAATATTATTTCCATCGTTGCTTTTGTTGATGTTATTAATTCGTGTGTTGTTATCTAGATCTTGCCAATTTGTTTTATTTATAGCTGTATTTAACAAATTAAAATCTGATCGTCTGATGCTTTGTTTGTTCCAACGTTTCTGAATTATACTTCGCATAATTAAGATATTATTCTCAAATACAATGGAAATACTTTACTGAAATTAACTAAAATTAACATTTAAATAAAACAGATGAATATGTAATATCTTAGTACGTGAACTGCTACAAAATTATAATGAATGCACAGATTATGTGGCAATTAGTAGTATTAGGAAATGATTAATAAATAACTAGCTGGCGTTTATTGCTTCTCTTGCATCATAAGCGTTACTATTAATACAGCACTGCTTATTGTTTATAATATTCTTCAAATATTATTTTACAAATAAAACACACCTCCCAATGTAACATTCGTCACAATTATACTAGCCTGCTAAATTGCTTTTACACCTTATTGTGTAAGTGTAAAAAACAGATGTCCCCTGGTGCGTCGGAAAGCACATGAAGCTGAGTTAGAAACAATATATACATAGACGGCTTAAGCATTTCTAAAACTGGAGCAAGAATTTGTAGATAATATTAAGGGAACTTTTAATCCCATGTTCCTGTCATAGACATAGTTGGAGGCCAGGAAATCAAAGAAACCACCCATCTATCATAATATACCGGGTATATCAAGACTGCGACCGAAAACGAAGCCAGGTGGTAGTTTTAGTGGTTACAAACACGATGCAAATAAAATTTTCGCCAAAACAGTGACAGATATTTTTTTAGATTTTTTTAAAAATCATCGTTTTTGGGTGGTAAATACCTAGTTTTTGCAAAAATACTAATTTAAACCCTTACGTACTGTTGTGTGTTTAAAAATAAAGAGGTATACATCATTATTTTAGGAAAACTATGTATAGATCACCCAAATGCGACAGTAGAAAAAAAAATACAAAAAAAAAAATATCGATTTTATTTCCGAAATATTTTACTTGCATTGTGTCTGAAGTCACTAATAATACCACCTGGCTTTGTTTTCGGTCGCAGTCTTGATATACCCTGTATAATTAATTACATTCACTCATTCCACTCAAATTGTCAGAACTAGTCAGGTCAGGTTTTGCTAATGTTTCGCACTCAAGGAATCTGTTACCAGTTGAAATTTCATACTTGATACGCACTCTCCAAGTACTTATAAAACCAACTACTTGTATAAGTAGGCTTGATGAAAGGAAAAGTATGACTTGAGTTGCAGTAGATGCACTTTTATCAATTTCTTCATTTATTTCAGTTCAATTTTAATAATTACATTGCTAATTGCAGCGGCGATATTAATGATCTTGTATGTACTTATTAAGATTTTACTTCATTTAATGTGTTATAAGGTTGTTGGTCTAAAGGCATTAATTACTATTTCACGTTGAGTTTTTCAATCGAAAGATACAACAAGAAGTTGTGATTTTCATCTTACGGCCGGGTTCGATATTCTGTCTCTCCTTTACTAGACGTTAAAATAGCTACCATTAGTATCAGTTCTGTCATTTTTCGGTTTCCATATTCATAGATAGATAAGTATATTTATCTTGAGTATTTATTCTATTGAAGTGCCCGGTAGGGTTTTTTGCTTACCATAGATAAAAATAAAACCTTATACATTTCGATAATTATTTCCTTGACATCCATCAATGAAATGACTCTCTATCATTCGATCAGTACAATGAATTTGTAGTATCACACTGTTGTTTGGGAGCGAGTTGAAGCCACCAGTGTTGTTTGTTGGAGGGCCGCCGGCGCCGGCGCCGCGCCATCACCCACGTGTCACATTTGAATTCAATACGCCGCATATCTGATTTCTCGCCATGATAATGTGCAGCACAACCGGAAGAAAGCTCGTTATATTAATTCTATTACTGTGTTTGTATATGTTATGCGTGCGGCAAGCAGAGCCTGTTTTGTTTACTATTGTAAATCACACAATGTCTTGGAGAACTATAATATGTGAATAGTAATGTGCCTATTTCCAGATTTTTTTATATATTCTCCATTGGGATGTTCGAAAACTAATATAGTTACTCACTATCTCATAGACGTAGCTACATATGAATTGGCGAAAACTTTGATGCACGGTTCTTAGAACTACGACTCCGTTCTTACATACATTCATCGGAACATGGGATCCTAATTTAAAACACACGCATTAAATTGTTTGTATGTACCGAGAATACATCTTTTAAAACCAACTCCAAATCTTTAAATTAATTTGGTAAATAATGTTATACTAAATTCCCAACTATTTTGATGTAAAATCCTCTGTTGCGTTCGAAAGTTAGAGTATGTCGTTCCTTTGAGTTCCAAGAATTCGCTAAGTCTGGAAATATCCTTTGTATTGTTCAAGTATATGATTAGTATTTGGGTCAAATTCGCAAGTGTAGTCCCTAATTTATTTTCGAAATAATATTTCGTGACGGTGAAGAGCAACGCAGCTTTTGTACTAATCAACATTGTTTTTCACCGAAATCATGGAAGTAACACCAAATGTCCCTGAATAAAGTTTTAGGTGTATGTTGGTTCATTCAAAACGGCTGGATATGATAATTCATCAAGTACCTGTCGGTTCTCTATAGTACAAGGAGCCGGCGCGACTTGCTCTTTACCCGTATTGGAGACGGTAACCGACTGCAGCCGGATACGATAATCACTTCAATAGAACATAAATCAACTTCAGGTCAATATTACAATGTTTTTCTTGGAAGGTACAAATCAGGGCTGCACCGTAATTGTAAACACCACGAAAGGCGATGCAGGTACATGTTCCACTATCGCCAGTACAGTTACCGCGTGTAAGGGCCGTGACACGCCAATAACTCTAAGTTATTCCTTACAGTTATAAGAAGGCGTTAGAAAAACGCATGGGACCAGTCCACCCACGTACAGACGAATGTCGCCGTATTGGTGAACTCGCTCTTTCATCGGGTTTTCTTGCTCAATTCTGATTAAATTACCATATACGAGCTGCGGTTAGTACGGCGCCTACTGTGCGGCCAACTTCCCTTCCGCGCTTATTTGGTAGAAAATTGTATTACATTATTTCAGTGACGCAAGAGTTTACATATTTTTAGTATTATTTACTTTATATTCTATGTGCTATCAACAATTCAGAGAGCACATCAACAGTAGTTAAATGGTCGTCGACAAACATAGGTAACATTACTTATAATAGGATAACGCCTTCAAACCAATCTATTCAATCACTTAGAGCCAAATACTGTATGCTTCACTATTTTAATATGTATAAATAATATGACGGCAGTTCATGCTGATATCCAATTTTCTAGTTTTGTTGTGAACTATAGAATTATCTACAGTAATTATTCTATCCTTTAACATTATTGGCCTGTTGTTTGCGCATCACGAAACATGTTCTCAGGCATCTCTTAAAGTCGGTCACCGAGAATGAAATCGCAATCACCTCGACAACAGTGAAAGGGGTTACCGAAATCGAATCCCGTTAACAACTGCACAAATCTGGTGATCATCAAAAATCAATTTAAATTCCAGTTTTAAAAGTAATAAACGACGGGGTTACTCGGTGTAATAGACTTTGCGATGCTGCTCACCTCAATTCGGCAAGAGATCGTTGTCAACACGTGCACATACGGACATGCACGCACACTACTTTACTTTTGAAGAAATACTGTTTACGATCCGGTTTCTTAACATTTCGCATCAAAAAATACACGAACACTGCTCACGGGACAGAGGCTACCGAAATGATACTTCAAAGTGGTTGAAAAAAAAAACAAGCCCAACTTGGCCGCAGCCTAAGTGGTTTGGATTTTAAGAAAATAAACACTTTTCGAAATTAGTAGCGGTTCGCTTTTAACCTTACCCTCAGCTATCTTCAAAGACTAGTGACAGGATATTTAAGATTTGGACTTGGAATGTTTGTTTTTGTTAATATTATAAAACATAGCTTGGTTTTAATTTAATATTTTATATTAAGACAGTTACAGATGCATAACAACGTAGCTATTAACATATTTCTAAAAGTCATCTGACTTCTATGCAAATGGACTGAATTTATTTTGAATATAGTCAAAATTAATCATTAAATTGCTTTTTTAATTAAAATAGTTCGTGATTAAATTAAAAATCAATGCATTTACTAAAATAAATAGTTTAAAATTACTGGTTTAGAATAATATAAAACTAAAGTTAAGGAGAACGCAAATGTTTTAAATTGAAATTTAATTTCTGTTCGCTATCTCAAAGTTATCAACTTCACTAACGACTCCACTTAATACATTAAATAAATTATGTATTATTCCAATCACTCGTTAATGTCGTTCGATGCTTCTATTTTTTTCAAGTGTGACGCCATCATCTTGCTTATATTTTGATAATAACTACAGCTATAAAACAATGTTAACACTCTGGTACCGGTAGCACCGTTTATATGAAAATGAATACCGTATAATAAAATAAGAGGCCATATTATTTACAGTTTGTATTGCATTGAAACTATTAACTTCCCAGGAATCTTTTTTCCCAAGCCAATAGAACTGGATTATCTTAAGAGGGTACCAACTCATATTCATACTATACGTTAAACGATTTCTAAAAAAATCTTTACTTGGGCTATTAGTAATGCTTTATAACTGTGACGCTACACGCAAAATATCGCTCGCCAAAAGTGTAGCAATAAAACTCAAAAGTAAGTTGGCAAAAGCGTCGAGACTCGTGTTAAAGACAGACATTGCTGACTGGATGAGGCGATTAACTACTGTTGCAGCGCGTGCCGTCTCAATTAAGGAGTCAGCGGCAGCTGCGCATCCTGATTTTTTGCCTCACACATCTTGCCCAAACGTATCCGTCCGCCAAACCTTTCAAGTGATACTAATGGAACAATGGCGGATAGCAGGCACGCGTTTCGTGGATTCATTGATGGTATTCTTGTTGAGTCCCAGTGAAACATTAAATCGGTAGGACGAAGTTTGGACTTTGCAATATTGCCGGTGAGAGATATTGTAGTATGTACGTACTTAATTCTCTTATCACGGCTCTTCTGAATTTAGGACTTGTAATATTGCAAATCAAAGTTTGATTCCATTGTAGCACCGAACAAAAAGGGTAACGTAACTTATTAAACGAATTATTGTTAACTGCGTGATAAATTAAATTACCAGTTTTAAATTAATCAAACCTCTTTAGATCGGCTTTGAATTGTGATTTTGATTGAAATTTCAAGAAACTTGCGACCTCGTCATACGTCTATCTTTGTGTCAAGAGTTAAAAGATGATGGTTCATTCATTATAGGAAAAATAATTTATATTAGTTTGGTCATGACATTTTTAGACAAACCTAGCTACGGGATTAAGCATATGAATTAAAAAAGTACTCGTGTACTCAGAATTACAAATAAACTACATAAAAAATAGTCAAAACATGGCTAAAATCCATACCTTTATATTGGTGAAACTAACTATAAAATCCTTTAACAAATTGTAAATACCACATGCTCTTTGAGAAAAGCATTTAATAACAGTGAAGTTGAGCAGGTGCGGTTTGCTAAAGCGAGCGCCAATCTACCTGAGACCTCAGGTTAGTACAAAGCAAGGACGGCGGGCCAGCCCACGTCGAAGCGGGTTTTGCTTTTGCAGTGTTTAGTATCTTTGTGTTTATACTATTACGTCCAGTTCACACACCCAAACAATAATTCAGAATTTATACCAAAGGTTGTTAGCATTTAACATTTGTCTGAATTGTGAGATGTTGGATTAACATCATAAAACAAATAGTTAAACAGAGGTGTCGTAATGTATGCGTTCATTTTATTGTAGATTCTTACCTAATATACAATTATGTACTTGGATTAATTCAAGATTAGATCACTTCTTATTTTTGGCCAACGTAAGAAAATTTATACCGCATCCAAAAAGACGTTATGTATATCCATAAGAGAAATGAAAATTAAAACACTAATCATTAGTTTAACAAGAATGTTGATTAATAGAAACACAAAAATGAATTTGTTAACATAATTGCGATTGTACCCTAATACCATAAGTAGAATTTGCGGCCAACGTTTGTTTTCGCGTACTAATTGATTTTGCTCCGGAGTATTTAAAATGCAAATATGTATAAAATAGACGTTAAAAAGTGGGCTAACTTACAGTGAATATGATGGGCGATGATGTAAATTTTAGGCATTATAGTACTGTCTGTCAGCCCCATCGGTATTTTTTTAATTTGGCAGGCATAGAAGGCTTGTCATGAGTTTAGTTTTTTAAAGGCGACTTAGTCGAGAGTGTTGTTAGTACAGTGCCGTTAGTGTCGTGGATCAAGGGCACGAATATATACATTTTGATATAATTAGGTATGGTCACTTGTCTAAAAATAACGAAATAAAACTTAATTTGTTTTATCAGTGTTTCTTACAGCCAAAGGCTTTTGGTATGGATAACCATCATTATTATCTTATTATCATCATTATAGTCATCTGCATTTCCATTCACACGCCATTGATCGCAATCCTCAACTTGTCTCCTCGTTATACGGAAAATAAAGCTTTTTAGCATAATAACAGATCATAATGCGATGTTTGAGAAGGGCAATAGAAAGGAATACCATTTGATAGCTAACTAGAAACAATTACAATGTAAATGGATCATAATCGCAGAGTAAACGATAGGTCCGCATTGCAAACGTTTATACAGAGTACAATAGTGGTTCGACCAGTCAGGTGCTGTTACTAGATAGCAGCCGAAGGTCATCGCCGCGATCTGTGTATAGATCAACTAGTACACAGACGCGATACAACTCGAATCTAATGAACGTCATGCATACTAATGTCTCCAATATAAGTTGAATTTATTGCAAACATTTGATTCAAATATTGTGGTTGGCAAATTCTTTTTTAAGATACGATCTACTTTAAACGTAGAATGAAGAGTAATGCTGTTATGGTTTTCAGCAGTACGCTATTTATTTTAGTATCCACGTCAATAGGTTGTGAGATTTTGGAAATTAAAAGGTTCATGTTGGTCGAGTAGATCATTGGATGTACGCAGCATGTAGGATAGTTGATGATGTGTTAGAAATCGTATAACCAGTGAAGAAATTGTACAAATAACGACAGGCGTGTATGAAGCATTAGCAGTGCCAGTAGTGCATTAACACAATAATTAGCATAACATGACAACCGTTAGACACAATGTAATGTTATTTCGAGGCTATGTTTACTCCTACCTATTAAGTTTACACCGATTGTACAACTCTAAATATAGCATTTTAATGAATTATATTACTAAATCTCGAATAAAAAAATCTCTGAATTCTATTTTGTTTCCGTACACATTTTAAAGAACAATATATTGCTAAATTACTTAATGTCGACTAGTAGCAATGTACTAATACTAATGTAGGAGTATTTTTATTTGTATTATACATTTAAGGCTAATTATAATAATTTTATAATTAGCGTAAATTCTTGATCAAATTACAATAATTATCCTTGTACTTTAAAATCGTCCGAGACGCGATGACGCTAAAATAACTATTACACATATGTTGCGCCAAATAGCACCCAGTTCTTCAGTTTTATGACGGACTCGAAACACATAATTCAAGACATCAAGCCAGTAAACTTAAAGCAGATCTAAAGAAAGACGAAGGCCATGGCGTAAATAAAATAATAAAAGACAATTCTACATAATATAATACTAATCTACAGTATCAAATAGCGAGTGAATCACGGGCGTTCGCAAATTCGTAGTAAACAAACGAATACACATGAATCATCAATGTTTAGCAACACGTACATCAGCGTCGGAATGTACATTGAAATGATCCTTCTGTAGAATACATTAAGGCTTCCTTACTAAAACATATTTTCCTTAAATACCTAATATTCGTGATCACAATTGTTGATCAAACTATAAGGAAAAAATAGTACTTCGAGTAGTGAACAAGATTTTACTTAAGGTATTAGACAAATTAATACATAAATCATAAAACATACAATTACCTTTGTTTTTACCTAACATTTAGAAGTGATAAATTAGCATTACTTACTGACAATTAATATTGAAAATCATATTAAAGAAGTAATAAAATACATTTTATGAAATTCTTGGATTCGGCTATTCCACCATGGGACATAGGACTTCTGTTAGAAAAGAGATGGTGAAGAAAGATTTAAAAGCATTATTTAGAAAAAAAAAGACGATATGCCTGGTAATTTACATCACAGCACTGTGCTCTTAACGACGATGTCTAATGACTATATCGTAATGTACGTACGTACATAACAAAATTTTAAATACATTTTCACCATCAAGTTACTTTCCGGAGGCTTTCGCAGTTGCTAACGAGTTTACTAAGTAAATTAAAAGTATGTCAGCAGTTTATTAAGTACGGTTGCTAGCTCAACACGCTCATATATGGGTCAAGTGGGTAAGTTTACCCTTTATTATGCGGCTGACGGCGTATCACGCCCTATGGAAAACTTTTCATCAAAACTAACACATAACCAACTCTTTGCCTTAGAGTTTACACTGACGGAAACTACTAATTAATGACGGCGTCAACACTAACGTGGCTCTGAATACTGGTTAAAAGGCGACGAAGAGCTGGTAAATTTCGATTTAAGTTATAGAAGTGTAAAATACTGCAGTGACTCTTTAAGTGGCGTTCCAGTTTTGTAAGAATGACTTCGCTTTGTTGCAAAATACATGTTTCTGGACATCATTTGAATAGAGATCTTTATTCAAAAATGTTTTTACTTGAGTGTTGGAGTCATGTTGATTAACAAAAGATTTAACTTAGCCGCTAAGCCTAAGACAAGCATGATTGATACAAGGCAGAAGTTCAAAACCTACTTAGAAATAAATGTAACCATCACGCTAACAGTATATTAGATTATTTCTAATATGCCGGCAAAACCATAACGCTCCTTCTGGTATAATTCCATCATCTACACAAACGCTCCATTTAGCAAATGTTTAATGAAGTTATTAAGTTCCTCCTTTACATCACAGCACATGGAACTCGTTTCGCTAAGTCCATTATGTGATTCAACAAGTTCGAGTCGGTTTGTTTGTATTGCGCAAGTTTGCCGCGCTTGCACCTGATACACAAGCACATCTGCATTTCTATTTAACACTTACGATATCTGTTTGCAAATGCTTTTGACTAAACAAACAATTGGCTTGTTCCAGGTAATCTTACATTGCCAATTAACTTGACGATATTTAGTTTTGCTACATAGAATTTAGAAGACTAATGTCGTCCAGCGCTTAATGAAGGGTCAGTTATGTGCAGTAGACAGCTTATCATCAGACCTAACTAAATTCTAAAATAAATCAAAACGTGGAACAGTTTCAGCATATTACACAGAGATATTTTGGATTTGTAGTTACGAGTACGGTCGACGTATATGTTATTTTATAAAAATTGTAGCGATGCTAAAAGATCATAATAAATCGATTACGAGTTTACACTTTACATAATATGCGTATGTGGGTTTGAGTAAAAAAAGAATTGCCCACGTGAACAAGGAAATTTAATCCCACGCAGAAGATCAACAGCCGCGCAGTACGCGTGACGCTATCACAAGATATTTCGAAACAAACCAAAATCATATGTTTATTGATCAGCTACCATCACAGATCTTATCCATAACCACAAAAATATTTGGCATTCGAAATCAAATTAAATAATTTTTAAACTCATAATTACCTTCAAACGATGGCTAAATATTAAAGTTATTCATATTAATCACCTTCCAGGGTCACTGTCAATTTCTGTTTTTGAGCATCAAGTTTTACCGTTTGGAGCGAGGAAAGCTATATTTATTTTGGAATAATCTGAATCGTTGGGAGCGTGCAAACACTTCGAGGTATTCGAAATAATAATAGAAGTATGTTAGCAAAACAAATTCAGGAATGCAGTGGGCGTTGATTTTAATTTGTACAGATTCTTTTTGTTTTGCCGACTTTTAAATATACAATGAATGTCCCTATTATCTGATTGAGATATGTACCATAAGGTTCTTACCGATGTTGTTTTATTTCCTAAATTCCCAACAAATAAGATAATATAATTAATGTAGATATCGATGTCAACAGATGATTGAAGTTTATAGAAGAGAAATACGTGATGATATCACATCCAAAATAGAGAAAGCACCACATGAGGCTATACAATTAGAAACTGAATTCATAAACATCCAAATATGAAGAGTCGTGGGGAGTAGGTACGCGAAAAAATGACACAACATAGCGTGATATGTCCGTCGATTAGTCACGGGCCCAGTGTTAGTGGAAAGAATTGCTTGGACACAGACGCACCGGAGCCAGAAGTGTTTGAAACAATAGAGGACAATCGAAAACGACTGCGTGTGTAGTTAATTGCAGATTTAATTACCTTTCACATAATAGTCAATCAACGTTTTGTCTTAGGGATAGCCTTCGAGCAAACACACCATCAACACGCACATGTAGTTTGTTTTTTAGCTTCCTAAATTCTATTCTATACGCTCACTTGTAAATATTAAAATACACCACCGGACTTTGCTAACTTTAATATTCATATAAGTTCAAAGCTAAGATCATTTCCTTTGTTATACCATGCATAATAATAGGGTGAAAAAACTATAGTTTCTAGAAAAAGAGGAAAGATTCCAAACACGTGCCATTAAAATCCATAATTTTTGAATAACTAACTACTCGTACATATTTTGTGAAGGTGCGTCTACCGAAAGCCACTCGTGGTACAAAACAAACTGGGGTAGCATATCTAAACAAATCATTTGGCATTCGACACACGCATGGATTTGGCTGGTAGTGTCGTCGACTTTAATCGACCTTACCCGAAGTGGCACAAGGCGCATCAGTGCACGAGCGAAATTATTAACGCTATGAATGGAAAGCGTCGATAAATACAACCAAAATTATGGCAAATTGTTACAGGCAATATACAATACCAGTGCATTTGAAAGGTCGAGGTACATCATGACATAGCCTTGAAAGCACAACGAAGCAAATAACATTTGGAGCATGTTTCATGACCTTTTGCAAAGGTCGCAGGAAAGAAATCTAGTATTAGAAGACCAGTGATAACTTGTATTTCTAGTGTCTAGACTAGAAATAACGTAAACGTGGCACATGAAAAATTACTACTATTAAACACGATTTTCTAGAATAGCTGCGTACTAAAATATGTCAATAGAATAGATAATATTTTGAACATAAAGGTTAAACTTTATGTTAAAGCACAATTTATTATTTTATCTCTTTATCGATTTTTGATGACCATAATAAGATTTTTACAAAAATCTTTAACATATTTTCAAATTTAATAAATGTAATAATGTTAAGGGTATAAAGGAGGAGAGGGGACTGCTTCACGTTTCAATTAATGCCATCTTAATTATATCAATTAACGGCGACAAGACGGGTCCCACAGAATCGGACGACGGGTGTGCACGTAAGTCGTTGGCAGGGCGAATTTAGCTGCGAGAAAGGTCGAAAGTGACTCACGTTATGATTCGTGTGTGCCAACAATTGGACAGCTTTACTCCTGTCGAGATAGGATGCAGACCAGAGATATGAGCCGTGTTTATCCGTTAGCTGCGAGTACATATGATTCATTTGCCATTTAAAAGATATTATAATACGATAGTAGAGTACTCTGTGTGGTTAAGAGCCGAGGATACAAAATATATATGGCAAGAGAATTTGCTACAGTAATGGTTTGTGTCAGTTTTAATCTATAATGTTTCTTATGTATGTTTAAAATTTTGGAAATTAATTAAATAATCAATTTTATTTGCAAGAATATCAGTGTGACATCGCTTCGATGAACACGGAAGTTAGTACATATTCTTGACACTTACTTATTCATAATATACAGAGAATACCATTTGAGACGACATTTAGTCTATATGAGCGAGAATAAATTATGTTAAAATGGATTACAAAAGGTCACATAGGATTACGTATTTATTTTAGGAAAGCTGTAAAAACGAATCACATTTAGTATCCAATTTAGTCCTATTCTGACCGGTACGTACTGTATAAATACCACAGTATATTGGAAGTACAAGCAGACTAAACAAAAAAACCATACAATTTTTACAAGGCTCGTCAGCCCAGTGCGGTTTTGTATTGATGACGAGCGTCCGGAAAACAAGCCTGCTAAACGGGTTTACTGTATGGCTTTGCAGAACAATGCAGCGTAAGTCCTTGGCAAAATTGTACTTTCGATGGGCAGCGTGCCATGTTCGATCAATGAATTTGAAGTTACTGATCTATTGAGGTTGCAGGTATCACATAGCTCGGGAACGTGGATGCGTTGTGTAAAGGTCGCTAAATATATTGCGGCGGGTTTAGACGCCAACAAGGTCGTATTTTGTATGAAACAAGAATTATTGAACATATTTGTTGCGACTGCAAGTCAACTAGTTCTGGTGATTAGGACGTATTTCGTAATTGCTTGTAATACTTTGTAAAATGTTAAAACGTCGCGTCAGTTATTACACATGCAATTATTTAAATTTTATTCTGTGGGCAACGTGAAACGACCACGGCTATAATTTCGCCAACGATCTAGTTTGTTTCTAAATATAATATTACGATCAAGGTAAAAATAGCGTCTGCCTATATTGCAAGATACAGTATGGACGAAATTCTTTCTTGCTACTTTTTCAAGGTTACTTATTTTAAATTAAAAGATGCGGTTTTACTATTGTTTTAAATAAAAATTGTGAGGTTTTTGTGGATTATTTTTCCGACCCAAATATCGGCCAATAGAATTGCACCATTCGACGTCACGTGGTACAACCTACATGGTATTATACTGATAATTTTTTGAAAATTTTCTCTGGTCGTTGCTATATATAAAAAACAAAACATGAACCAGTCAAATTAACCACACGTCAAACTGACAGGTTGAATTCAATTGTGAAAATTGGAGATTTTGCATGAAAATGAGTCGATTTGGAGTTTGTTTGTATTCTTATTTGTTAACTGTACATTTCGTCTCATGGTGCAATTCTATTGGCCGACATTTGGGACAGAAAAATAATCCCCCGAATACCACACGAGCTTCAAAATTATCTGGCATTTCCATGTTTGCAACGAACCTATCGGGAAATACCCGATAATTTTGAAGCTCTTGTGGTATTATAAGTGAATATTTAGTAGTTAATATTTAATAAGCGCACTGAAAATATTATATAAACTCAAAAAGTCTGTTGCTTTATTTTATATTATGTATAGTAATTGAAAACAGTATATTTACCTATCACTATACAATATTTCAATCACTTACAAAAATAAATGTAATTTTAGGTCCGAATTATTCTAATATCTAGAACAAAAAGAAGACCAACGTTGACAGAATTTGATATAAAACAGGTAATAAAATAGGAACCCAAAGTGAGACAACTGGTGGGGGCCTCGGGCCTTTAGTCGCGCTCTGGTGAGCACCATGACGGAATGCTAACAATACACTTCTCACGGACTCTTAAGTATATTTCATCATTATAGAACTCGTATAATACTAGTGTAGGATTATTTCCTGATACTGATCGAAACGTTAAAGGGAACGTGCTGATAACGAGTCGGGTTATATTTATGGCGTTTAGATTAACTTACGCTCGCGTTCAAAGCAAAGTCTATTATTACAATATACTTTATAATCAATGTATTCATAGATTAAAGAACAAAAAGCACATATTTTATAGTAAATTATTTTAATTTGCGGCGTATTACAGCTTCATTCATTTTTGATTGATATAGTTTGATGTGATGATTTTGATGCTTTAGATCATGGACTTAATAAAGTAACATTTAATTACAACATAATATTGAAGCGTAATATTTCAATAATATACTACGCACAAACAATTACAATGTATGCTACATTGCAAAATTCGTCGTTTTTTCCTCATACGAAAGAAATTTCATATTTCACCGAGCGACAAATGGATATTTTATTGCAGCCCAGACATAAATTGTCGTATTCCATTAGTGCACTGTTCATAAACGTTCTTTGTAGCAAAAGTTACTTTCTAAGTTTTTACTGTTTAAATCCCATAATGTGTTAGATAACCTCCAGGAATATTGCTTTAGATTATTTGATTTTTATCCGAGCCGCAATCATAAGGAGTATGGATTAATTATACAATTTGATGATGATGTGCCAGCCAATGCTTTTACTACCAGGAAATAATCGAGCGAGTTGGAAATGATCGGGGAGGAATGTGGTCTATGGCCCCAGCCGGAATAACGCCTAGCAGGGTACAAAGAAGTTTTAAGCCTGGTTGTCACTGGTAGCAAGTACGGTGACATTGCAAAATAACATGTGCTAAGCTTTCACGGTGGCTTGTAAAACAAGGTCTAAACGCAATGAGCGGATACTCGTGATTAATAAACGAATAATTGTTTCCTTTGTTTCGCGCAACTGATTGCTTGTGAACCAGTTCAGTGCTGTTTGCAAACAGGACCTAGACAAATATACGCCTACAGTGGATATTAGTTGAAACGTTTAATGTCCAGAGTAAATTTATCTAATCACACATACATTTCTCAGTTAGCAGAAACGTTTAAATATTATCTAGGAAAATTAATAATAAATGCAAGTGTGATTTTACGAAATAACAATGAGTTCGATCAAATTTAACTATATTCTGCACACTGTAGTAGCAAATTAATTTGACAAGATTTCCTATCCCACTGCAGCTGGATGCTTCATGTGCAAAGTCACAATCATTTTTGATGGAAAATGCAAATATTTGTTTTTCTCACGAATGCATTGTCAAATTACATCGCACAAGTCGATTTCTCGTAGTGTATAAATAACGGCTAAACACAAATTACAATGTGTATGTAGGCTAATGATACAATCTGTACAGTCCAGCGGTGCTTATGGGTCAGTTGCATAACAGTACAAATCACGGACTTAATTTCCTCGATTTTCTATGATTTTGTAAGATGTTAGATGACATAATGTTCCTGGGATGGTTGTCGTAATTTTATGTGGCAAGATTGACAGATGCCCCCAATATGCTGCACACACTGCCGCCTTTGATGTGCATACTATTTTAAAAAAGAAAAAGAAAGATAAACAGCGTGTGCTCATAAAATACGAGTGTTTTCAAAATGTTCAAACATAGAGACAACAATTTGTTCAAACGTTTTAAGTAGACTTGATGTCTTGAAACTACTCACCCTTAAACAATTATAACCAGAAAGAAACTAAATCCGGATGCTACGAGAATCAGAGCTAACGAATATGCAATGCCTTCTGTAAAAGCGAATTTAAATATTTGCGTAACTTACACGTTGTAGTGACAGCTTAGCGCCAGAAACAATAAACAGGTTTTTTTGCATAGTCATTTGTACTAATCACACATAAATAAGCACAAATATAACTATGAACATTAAGACTTACAAATGTTATTTTAAAATCATCGTTTATCAATTACTGGAAGAACTCTGAACAATTTTATTCAAGTAATATTCTATAATCTTAAACTCATAGAATTAAATTGTAAACTAAAGATCATGATCGACAAAAAAACATAATTATATGCTTTATTCTTGGTATCATTTATCCAAATCTACGGAGGAAAGAATTATATACAATTCACAGATATCAAATCGTCGAGTTAAATCCTTATTATTACCGCGTTCGCGCCGAATAATTCTTATAAAATAAAATTAATTACAAATAATGTCCAGTATCACTGCTCGAAACATTAGTAACACTTTAAGTTAATTTAGTTAGTTTATCAACGCTTTCGATTCAATTATAGGACCATCTCTATGTATTATCGTTTCCAAATGCATTTCTTCAGTTGAATCCACTTCCATTGTTATACAAGTTCAACCGTTGCAGATGAAGATTACATAATTGTCAACTGTATTTTAATATCCATCACAGATATCCATTCATGAGGTGATTAATTTTAGCAATGCTTTCATTTGCAAATTGTTTAAATCTCGACTCAATAGATCGTTTTGTGCTGATTAATTATTATTGGCAAAAGTTTAAGCTATAATTAATCAATACCACCTCCCTTGAACCACAGCTTGAACGTCCAAACCCTAAGAACATCAAAATATACATTGCTGCTGTTCTACAATTATTTGTCCTCAAACGAAAGTCAGCTGTTACTCTATTTTAGTACATTTTTAGACTTACTTACCAAAACACTAGTCGATCATTTTTAAATACTTTTGCACATGTTGTCGCATGTCACGTGAATTTTTTTGCTAATTTAGATATTTACATTTTCAGTGTCACTCATAATACCGTACTCTGAAGAGCAACGCAAAAAAATGTTGTACTCGCACAGTTGTGTCTATACTGCATAGAAAATAAATTATGGCATTGGATACCATATTTTCGATCACCAGATGCTTATGCGGTAAATATTTATGAATATTGATGGTGAGCCGGGTTCCAACACTTTGACAAACGATTGAAAAATGGACCGTCACGTTGACAAAGCACATTGGATAAACACTCAAAATGGGTTTCATTTCCCCCTTCAAATTGTGTTCATTCCTTGTAATAAATCGAAGTGGCATGAAGCATTTAACCAAACCTTTGCTATCGGCGTGTTCATGCTCTATTGCAGGTACAATTTCAGTTGCCGTGAGTCACGATCCACTGTCATTATGTTACATTAAAAGTGCATTTGTTACTGTGTTCATGGTACACAATATTTGATTTGTGTACTTATCTTGATGTATAATATAAACACATTGATATGGGTTGGGCTTCTGCATTGATTTCTTATATCGAAGCTTAAATAACAATGTGAATATTAAAAATTAATTCAATAGTTATTTGGACTTAGTCTTTCAGAAGAGAGTTGACGGTTACGTAATAAATCATAGATGCAGCTACTATCACTTATCAGTATTGTACAGTGTATTAGTATAATATTAATTCAATACTTTTTACTCTGGTCACGTCAGACTCTAGTCTATCCTTGGTAACTATTACTCTGATATTTATTACCTTACAACGTTCAGTTCCTTGTCCGCTTGACATATAATATGTGAACGCTTGACCCCTAGGCAAAGGAAGAGAGGAACTATGATTGAAAACAAAACAGCTATTGTAATATACTGTTAAACAACAATTTCTATTGATTACTAACGGATGTCTGAGGCGGTAAGTTCGCCACCTGCCGTGTTGGTAATAAAATCATGGCGGAAATTGCTCTGCGCACTGCCGCTTCCAACGTAGTCACCTGAACATAGTTTTATTAACTGAACTGTTGTTTTGCAGCGTAAAGCTATTACCCGTGCTGTTGTTTACTGAATATCATGGAAAAAGTTTGAAGGAGGTTAATATGCCGTAAAAAAAATTACCCACTATTTTAAAAATATGCTCAATTCAGAATTAGGGGACTTCATGATGATCAATGTTGCATTAGCAAACGTAGGAGTACATGAATCATATTGTTAGTAGCTTTTATTCATTTTTTCCACTTGATAACTTGCCTAGTTGGTACACGGGCATGAACAGGCGGTAAAGTTTGGGACTGGTAATTCATGGTTCCAATAATCCATATATGTACACTTTTCTAACAATTCAGTCTACATCTATTACTAAATCCTACATATAGTTTATTTGATTGGTAAGCAAAACTAAAGGATTGATTATAATTAGGCGTACGGTCTATACTCTATGATAATGACAATATTTATACAAACCCAGATCTTTAAGCTTAGTTATAACAAAATTACACACAAAAGAAAAAGAAACATAGGATTTTAAATACATCTATAGAAGACAGTGTCATGAGCGTAATGCAATGTGATATTCCACATCAAAACGCATCAGTTCGCATCATCTCATTTGCCCGCAGCAGTTTGCGTGTAAGCAATACTGTTTGATTTTGCGGTTGCACGCAAACGCCATCTTGATACTATCGAGAGTACATGAGAAAGTGTCTCGCGGATGTTTACATTTTAAAATTTCGTTCAGCTACAGAGACGATGGACCAGGTCGATACGTGATCGGAACCGGGTCGTTGTTACTGCAGTGGCTTCTGAATATCCGATACCGAATGTTTTGGCCGGTGTCGATTCCGATTTCCACACACTCGACGCTATGATTCATAATTCTGGGTATATTCAATTATCGTTGTTACACACCCAAGCTTTATGCTACTATTTCCAACTTTTACATAACAAATAGTTTGACTTAATAAAAATGATATGATTTACTAATTCGCCAGTTAATATTAATTAACTTCCAATTGTTTAGAATGGTGAGCCCTTTACAGATGTTTTTCATTTATCAGTTGGCATTGAAACGCCAAAACACGAAAAACAAGTATTAGAAATAACTGTTAACCCTCGTCTTGGCGACATGGGACAGATGGTAGTCGAGGGCATTTGAGTCCCACCAGCTTGACAACATAATATAAATAGCATAGGCGAGTGAGCAACACCTGTAAGTTCTCTTATGCAAACTATACGAACGCGACTTCATTACGAGTGTGTTAATACATATTTTCACAGTCAAAAACATATCTTCGATACTAACTTTTAGTAAAATAATAAAATAGTTAGTACCTAACAGCAATCTTTGTGAATTCTGGTACATTTAATTCTGAACCTTTATTGTACCAGAATAAAACACGATCCCACCCTCTGATGTGGTGCCAACATTATTAGCACAATAATCACTATGCCATTGGATAGTCTTGGTTTCGGAAGTCGGAACAGTGCTTTATTCGTACGGTCTGTACACGCGCCACGTACCTACACTGCAATAGCAAGCACACATTTTTGAATAAGCATTTACACAATCTTTTATATTTATAACCGGTTGCAAAACGTAGATGAATGTGACTAAGCGAGTTGGAGTACTTAGTATGATAACGCCTAACCTCACAATGTCAGTGCGGGTTGAATTTAAATAGATTTTTATGTGCGCATTTGATGTTGATCTACGGAACAGATGTAAAACCCTAATGTATGTAACACTAAAATATACCATCAAAACGGTTCCACTATTTTTCATGAGACACGCGCATAAATAAAGACATTACTATTTTTATTCTCGTATATAAATATAATAAACTTTGTATTGATTCAAAGGTAGGCAAAAATCTTCGTATAATGTTATGATAAGAAGCGCGTCAGTCGTCACAGAGAGTACAAATCGAATCAAAGGCGAATCGTTTCCCTTGAATATCAGGAATTGAAAATGGGCCGCATGTCGTACAGCCTAAACTATTAAATTTTGCTTTAAACCAACGAGGTAGAGTTCGTATAAAAAGACATACTTTTCTAAATAATGAAATGTACATTTATTTTTAAACAAACATTACGAACATGGTTTATACGTTTTTTGGAAAAAATAATCGTAAGTATATCAGACTTAAATACACTAGCGAAAAACTTAGCTCCATCAGCAAAACCTACATAATTATACTATTAAGTCTCGAAACGAAGATAAAAAATTTATGAAGCCGGTTTAATAAGTAGAAGTGTTTGGTTTTGCGAATAATTTGGCTACCTATTCAGTTTAGACATTATATTGTATTTATTTTCGTATAGGATCGTGAAACGTGAACGGACATAGTGAAATTCTCATAGTCCCATGGTCATTACTTTTAACTTTGATATGCGGTCACGTGTTCACGATTAAACCTATTGAGAATCAATACGAGCGCACGTGAAATTATACCAATGGCTAATGTCATGTGAAAGTGACAATATATTGTATACGTATATGCGCGATGATTCTGCTGGCCACATCGAAAGCGAAAACTGCCGACAATATTAATATCATGAACGATGACCAAATGATTATAGCAAAATTAATTCTTACGCTTCGCTGATATTAAGTATTATTTCTTTATTTGAAATTTCCGACGGATAGCGTGGATTATACAGGGTAAATCAAGACCGCGACCGAAAACGAAGCCAGGTGGTAGTTTTAATGCTTCCAAATACGATGCAAATAAAAATTTCGCCAAAACAGTGACAGATATAATTTTAGATTTTTTTAAAAATCATCGTGTTTGGGTGGTAAATACCTAGTTTTTGCGAAAATACTAATTTAAACCCTTACGTACCATTGCGTGTTTAAAATTAAAGATGTGTACATCTTTATTTTAGGAAAATTATGTATATATCACCCAAATACGACGATAAGTAAAAAATTAAAAAAATAAAGTTGCCGATTTATTTTGCGAAATTTTTACTTGCATTGTGTCTGAAGTCACTAATACTACCACCTGGCTTCGTTTTCGGTCGCGGTCTTGATATACCCTGTATTATACTAGATGGATCATTATGTAATTGTATCACCTACGGTTCGCGCGGCTTAATGAGACTCATTCACAATCTATTTAAGGTTATATGGTTAAAATACTAGTCGGGACTTCTAGGTTGCATTGTTCATTCACCAAAATTTCTCACTTTCAATTTACATTTGGACGTTACGTAAACTTGACCGTACGAGTGTTGCAAAAACTTTAATCTAAAAATTGGTTCAAATGCAAATGAATTTGTAACATTTATGAGAGCTATCGTTACATTCGAATAAAAAAAACATAACAGCTCAATATAGTGTTTAATGAATGCGATCGTATAAGAATCGTTATAGCCTAGAGTTGTAATTAAAATTACGTGAAAATACATTTTGCATATTTGATGAAAATGTGTTATGAATGCGCTAATAAGTTATGTAAGTTAAGCTGTATCGTTTGTATCGCGTTATTATGATTTATAATGTGCAAAAATTATAGGTGTCTTCAACATCAAGTTATATTATAAAAAAAAACTTAACATTTTGCATAAGAAATAAATACGTTGATTTTTCAGTATTTTAATAAAATACTAGTGCAAAAATAGTTCTGGAATTTAAACATCGATGAAAACTATAAATTAGAGCAATTATTTCGAATTAAGTTAATATGGAATATTATTTGCACTTTCAAATATTATGTTTAACAAGCTTAAATATACTTATTATTGTAATATATAGTAACAAACAGCAATAAGACGCTTCATTTGACCACATGTATCTATTGCAACACTATTAAAACGTTTCAAATTTCCATATTTCACGCTTATTAACACCTATCTAATGTCGTACAGTGACACAACGCGTGTTATGCCACGTGAAATGTATTTAATGCAATGATTAAAGAATATAAGAGGATGACGCACAAATGTAGTACTATATAATAAGTTATAGTTATGTTAGGAGTATCGACGCGGAATTGTACATTTATGTATCTGTCTCATTTACACAAAGCTAACTTGTCCCTTAATGAAAGAGACAAATAATAACTCAATTGTTCCGAATATGGCAATATTTTGTTCACTAACCACACTGGGACCGCCCTTGGCCCAAAATGACGCCATTTTTCTTTCCTGTCAAACTGTGGCGTTATCTGTCATTATGAGTAAACAAATCTGCACAATCAAATAATTTCGATTTTTTTATTGTTAATCTCGTGTCTTAAGTTTGTTAAGTTTGCTTATTAGATTAATTGTAAAGTTTTTAAAATTCCTCGGTGTTATGTGAAAGGATGCGAGTCGAGTTCAAGCAAAAAGGACCCCAACATTTCTTTTCATAGGTTAGTAACTGTTTTTACGAAATAATAACAAATATGTGTCTAAATTTACATTTTGGGTTTGTTTTTATCATTTATAATTGTTTAAGGATCTTGTTGATTAAGTTTTAGACTCTTCTAAGCGTTATTTATACAAGTAGTACGAATAACAACCGTATTGTTTGTTTACACACAAGTTTAGGGATGTGATACGAAATTATTCATATCGATATTATCATTTTTAAATATTTTGATGTTTATTTTTCAAAAAAAGAAATAATAGGATATATATATTCAGAACGATAAACAAAGTGAAATTAAAAATATTTTAAGATTACCTATAAACATACAAACCAGGACAAAATGGATACAAAAAATCGGAAGACACTATTGGAACCCTCCAATAAATACATTTATTTGTTCTTTACATTTTGAAAAAGACTGCATCATGCATGCATAAAACAAATTAATTTACCAAGACTAAAAGATAACAGCTTCCCAACAATATAAGTGAAATTGTAATAATTATGATATTTTACCTAATAATCCTATTAATAATAGAACTGTTAATCAACAAAAATGACATGCAAGATAATTTTGACAATTGGTAGTATATTGTCTAATGTCCTGAAGAACCTTTTAATGAACAGAAATAGTTTTATATTTTATTATTAATTACTATAATTGTTTATCTTAACCAACACTTTCATATTCATTGATTGAATTTTAAGTGAGACATAATGATTTTCCTCGTCAAATAATAGCAATAAAAATCTACCTATGTTATTTTATTTTATTTAATATGTATTAAATGTCCTGATAGGTATTTTTGATTTTAGCAAAGAATGCTGCAACTGCAATGGTGCAAGCAAATTCTAGATATAAATAAAGTTGTATTTTATCTCACGTGTGTATTATTTGACACAAATCCAATCCAATCATCAGGTAAAACTTACCCATGAAATAAATCATACTATGAAAAAAATATCAAAACATCGACCTATTTTTATCGGATTTAATTTTTAATGACTTTACCGTCAAATCCTAAAATACCCTGTTTATACCCAATTGACATGTAAAGCTACAATTAAAAATGTTATACAAATTTATACACTGATATTTACGTAAAATCAAAGTTTTTCAGTCGTATTTATGCCACTGTTGATGCATCGATGTCGATAGAAAATTTGATACTAGCGTATCACTATTTTTAGGGGCGGAGCCGCCGCCATGTTTAAATATCAAAGTGACCCGTGTCAAGTGACCTTATGCGTTATCCTCTATATTCTATAATCATTGATTTAATGCGATATTTCACATCACGGTGACGTAAACAATCATAACCCTCCTAATTTTGTTGTCATCGTTAGTCTACAGAAGATCTCTAACTGAAATATGCTTGCTGCAGAACTAGTCATCTTAATTCAAATCTCTGCATGGACACATCTGTATTTTGCCATATTCTATCATCTTTATGATACATTGAAATAAAACTATTTTTACGGATTTTATCGCGATTTGGTTTAATTTTTACATTTTTTAACTTCCCGACGCGACGTTTCGATTGCTTTTCAGCTTTCGTGGTCACGGGGCAGACTGAGGTATTAGTCATCTGCTCTGTGACTGTTACAATTAAACTACCCTTAATTTTCAATTATTAAATTAAAACAGTAGTTAGTTAGAAGTAAACAGTAGGTAGTTTAATTGTAACAGTCACAGAGCAGATGACTAATACCTCAGTCTGCCCCGTGACCACGAAAGCTGAAAAGCAATCGAAACGTCGCGTCGGGAAGTTAAAAAATGTAAAAATTAAACCAAATCGCGATAAAATCCGTAAAAATAGTTTTATTTCAATGTGTAACATTCGCGTAAATCTAAGAAACCATTATCTTTATGATAACTCATAATTACCAGGTGCAGTTTAAAACGTTCAAAAATATTTTAAAACCTCACTTGTTCCGCATACATTGTAATTTAAGTCCATAGCTTACACGACGCAGAGTTTTAGAAATTAAAATTTTGGTTAGTACTTGCTTTTTATATTTGCATAAATGTTATTTTTCACAAATCAGTAATTCTTCAGACATTACGCAAGTGTTTTGTGTTATTCTACCATCACCACCCAATACCATCTCTGATAGCCGTTCTGTGGTCAAAATATTCAATCCACATGTAAGGTTCTAGTCACGACTTAATTAATTAATGACCTAATATACTCGCCTTAGCCAAACTTACTCTTACGGTGGATGTTCCATCGTCAGATATAAAACATTCGTCGAATAAAATACAACACGGACAATAAAAAAAATAGTTTTACTAAAACAATATTTTCGTTTTATTGTGTCACTTTTCTTTTCAGTCCCGTATTAGATGACTAACCTTTATCTGAGGATGTAAAATCTGACCTTATATACCTATAACAGAATATTTGAAGATTTTGGACATATTAGATATGATGGTAACAAAGGACATGGATTACGCCATATTATCACGCGGCATCTCTAACTGTCGGTCGCACGCCGCTGAGAACAGGTGGCTAACAAGTAACAAGTGCACCTTAGCTAATAAGGTGCAAGCGGTGATGCAACGCACATGTGCCAACTGCACACAGCTGAACGTAATGGAACCGGCAACACCCCTACTCGCTGCTGTTGCAGAAGAAAAAACAATGTTTTATTTGCATTTGTAAGCAAATCTGTGCAGATGATATTGCTTGTAATATCACGAAAGAAGGTTAAAAATTGGACCCTTATTGATTACGGTCATCGAATTTAATTTATTATGTTTTACAGGCTGAATAAGAAATTTTCACTATAAAACGTAACATTGCACGTTAAATTTTCGATTCTTTTAAATTAGTTGTATGATTTAAGAGGCCAAGACACATTTTATTAGTATAAATTCAAGTTTGTATAAAGTAATTGCGGTTAACAACACAAAAAATTGTAACAGTTGAACTAACTATTCTGCTCCTTGTTTGCTAAAAGCGAACTAACTGCAACAAAATCCCCGCTATTAATCTTTCCAATGTGCTGAACAAGTGTTTCTTCACGACTCTCGCTGCGTTTGAAAAGTGCAACTGAATGATGCAACACATGTACCGCATGAGTTGAACAGAGTTGCTGAACGGTCCCAACTTTCCTTGCGAAAAAAATACGTAAATGTCGAACAAAAAGTAGCCTGGTTTTGAAAATCGATCACTTGTGGCGATGTTTTTGTGACACGGCCGTCTTTCGTTGCTATTTTTAACACGAATGGTCGTTGTGTTGTCGGATATATTATGTGATATGCATTACCTATTTATGAGGTAACAAACTTAAAAAAGCATACAGTCGAATTGAGAGTCTCCTCCTTTTTTGAAGTCGGTTAACAAAATAAGATCGTCTTCTCAGATTCACAGGGAATTCAATTTAGCCCCGTTATATTAAAAAAAATACAATCACGGCTCAGAACGGATAATATAAAATTTGATTAATTTTTTTATTACTTATATTATTCTAAGAAAATAATTTCTATTTCTTTGGAAACACAAGAATTTGATTACGCAGTACCAATCTAAAGTTAATCCACAAGATTACAAAGCCATGAAATGAATTCTTAATTCCAAGATAAACTCATATAAACGACGTTAAGCTGAGGAAGATTCCGAGAATCTCGTACAGGCCAAATGTCTGCCTAAAAATAGGAATTTAATTAAGGATTTGTCAATGGCTGAAAACAGGGGTTGGAGTCTATGTAATAAAAGACGAGTTTTAAATTATTAGATACATATAGGTTCGTGTAATTCACCTTAGTCCATTTTTATATAAAAGTGCAAGATATAATTGAAAACATTGAACTAATCTTTACATGTACGAGTTAAAGGTTTCTCCCAAATAATTGAAGCATTGTCAGATTCACATTAACTTTGCAAACCTTCTACAATTCCATGCTCGGAGCGTCCATAAGACATTAACAATGAAATCGATAGTTCCGATATATACACATGTATCCTAAGCACCGAGGACTACAGTCGGTGAGGTGATTGTCGAGCGGTCAGTAATCCTATCAAATGTCGCTTAATACGCTAGTAGCAGTGGCGCGGGGTCGACGCACTGCCATTCATGTGCCGACCATCATTGACACCGATCCCAGTGTAGCTGACGTTGCCCAATCGTCCACACATTTAGCATATCACTACACTAGCTAAACATGCTTCAGGAACAGCGTAAAAATTCATAACGTACATATGTACGTATTAAAATAAAATTGTGCAGTCCGCGATTGTTTACACAATTATCAACAATTTGAATTCGAAACGAGATGGAAGTTCAGTTTGGTTATCTATATTCGAAAAATTATACCGGTAATTCTTCGTTTTTATGAGAAATCTAATAACCGTTATATAAATGGCAATGCTTACTTAATATAGATTCATTTATAAACTATAATAAATTATTACATAGTTAAACTACGTAATTGTTTACAATAAAACATTTGTTTAAGAACATTAAAAATAAAACAAAAATCAATTAAGCACCCATTAGCTCTCACTAAAGCCAATAATGCTTCCTAAAGCCTAGGATCATTCCTTAGTAGTACTCATCCAAAATAATAAAAAAACAAAAGTGACAGACTTCACGAAACCAAACAAATCGTGTCTTCTATATTAGAGCAGTTTTCATCGCTCCGTTTGATGCTGACGAAGTCGTCTTTATTTATACCCGTGTTGTTAATCTTCACAACGTGGCTAACACTTATAGAACCGTCCTAACACAACGCCCTAATGACGTATACGATACACTAATGTGTGGTGGTAACTCAATGAATTCTGAATCAAATTGGACGCACAACAATAAACTTGGCAATGCGTGTGGGCCTCTGAAGAAAGACGAGTCAGTTGCAGTTATGGAAATAGCTATCTATTCATATACATCATAAACAATTAATGTGATGATGATTGAGTTTGTGGTTATAATTAAAAAACGTTATTAATAAAGGAGAATTTAAAAAAAGCAATCAAATCTAATTATTGTTTCTTATCTATTTCACAATCAATTTTAAACTACGCGTTTATTTTAATTAGATTTATCTTTGAAGTTATGTTTAAATAAACTCGTTATTTTGCATATAATGCATTGATTAGCCCCAAATAATCTAGAAAGTGTATGATTCTCAGGAAAAGATGCTGCCTATTCCCCCAGTTTGCATATACGATATTTAATACACAGTCAATTCGACATTATTAGATTTTCGTTCGTGCTAGATTTTGGTATAACGTTAACCTAGTTATTTACCGATTTCTGTCTAGATTTTACGATATGACGGGTGGAGAAACATTGGTCGTAAATTGTGTTGCTCGAGCTTACGTTACAAAAAGTTCTTGGGCTGAGAGCAGAAATAATTTCATAATTGATACGGCCTACGTATCAGTTCAGTATTTTTATTATCGACTTTTGGACAAAATATAAATCTTAAATGTAAACAAATTAATATAGCGGTTCGAATGCCCATTAAATTAATTACTGTATTAGATGTCGTGTCACTCCCTCCGTTAATCCCTGTTGTTCCAACTGTAGCTGATATCCAGCTTTGAAACCCTACGGTTACAGGCTAGTGTACTAGTTACTTTTATATTAAAAATAACATTAAAACAGCTGCCAAATAATGCAAAAATCAACCGTTCGTATGGACCTGACGCCCGCCTTAAACATTTACCTGATATGCATAGGATACCAGGTAAATATGAAAATTTATTAATGATTAAAGGCTTCCAAGTATCACAAAGCTACTGCAAAGTCCATTTATATGACACCTCAAAACGATCATTTATTTCAGTGAATACACTGTCATAATTTTCAGCGCCAAAAAAATAAAGCTGTCACCGTTCTCTTTGAAAGTAGTAGACTACGCGGTTGCGTCACAAAATCCTTTGCCGCAAGTACTAGCAAGGGAGTGTTAACACGCCAATTCCTATGTAGTCAGAAAGTTCGGCACTGTTATTTAACACCGTGTAAGGTAAGTGTAAGGCAATGCAAGCGATTTCCTTAGTGTCTACCAAAACATGGGGTTACTTGGAAATTGTATGGTAGTCTTTTGGCCCGCAGCCAGAGCTGTTATAGTTTTAATGATGCTATTATGATTACCCGATGCGGATGCGGATGTTAATAGTCGACGACACTGGAGTTATTACCGCCAGTAAGGCGCCTTGAGAAGTTTTTTTTGCAAGTCCTGATATAAAACCATGGGTCGGGTAATCAACTTTTATTTTCGCTTTCGTATTACTTAAAAGAATATAATTTACCCGAGATTGGATTTGAGATTGTGAGGGAGATATTATACGTATATGCCCAGGAATTATGTGTACCTACATTCGTTGCCCATCTTAAACACTTTTGTATACACTTATAAATACACGTATGTATAGACTTGGAAATACTGATACATACCATATGAAATACTAACTTTAGCTTAGATATGAAATTGCGAATCAAAATCGTGCCATACATCTAAATAACATGCACTCAAGCTGTCAGTCCCGAGTCCCGGCCCACCTTTCCATATTACGCGGGCTGTTATCTTCCTGAGAGATACAATAATGTGTGACGTCACCCGCCCCCGGGTGTCGCTCGCTCTATAAATACGAGCACGTGCTCCTTCCAGGCATCATGACACAGTCTGATTATAGTGGCCTGAGCAGTGAGCGATATTAGCGCGCTTCACTGTGTACCAGCCGCGCACGTGTTGAGGACAATATCTTAATCACAATACCACATGTCACTATTGTGGAAACGCCGGAGGATCGACATGCCAATGCTATGATTTCTTATTAGTCACCGTGTTTATAAATCCTTAAGTTATTACAACTTAATTATATTAAAATTTTATGAAATTTCCAAACGAGGAAGTTGAATACAATATTATTTTATTTCGCGCACCAAAATTCACTCTATGTTACATTAATAAATTACAAACACACACGAACACAACACAGTATAATTGGACAAAATATATTGATTTGTTAAATATGTTGAATTCCGCCTATTCCTCGACCTCACTTTAAAAAGATACAGGTGGTAATATTGCGATGATGAATGATAAAAGTAGGTAAAACATTTACACTCAAACCTCCAAGGCTTTTCTTAATTCTTAGTAATTGAAAAAAGTACAAGAAATATTTTAAATGTGTAAGCGAGCCAATGTGCATTAACTGAAATTTTAACAGAAACAAAACATGAGGTGGGCAGTAAATTTTGTAATCCACCCTACTGTAATGTGTTAAAAGCAATTAATTAAGCAGCCATAACAACGCGAGTACGAGGAGCCCCAGTGTTTAATGAACCAACACAATGGCATCGAGAGCTACAACATTATTTGAGTGCATTGACAATATTTACCTAACGCAGAGCAAATATGAGTTGCTTGGTATCACCCACTCTGGCCTAGTCACTACAATTATTTACTGTCAATATCTTTTATCTTAAGACGAAGGAGTCTTGAATAAGGTCAATATGTCTTAGAATTTAGATTAAGATTTTTTTTGTTTTGTAGTCACGTATTCATGACTTGAGCAGTGCTGGTCAAGTGGAGGTATTGTATTTGATTAACCTGCAGGCTATGGCACTGTCCTAGTGTGAGGATCGCTATACTAATTACAAGATGCTTACGCCTATTTAGGTAAAGAATATTTCTTTTAAGTTTATTAATTCGGTCTGTTTATTGTTATATGTCTTAAGTTAATTGTTTTATCTAGTTTACTTTATCTAATAGAATTAAAACTTACTAGGTTATGTATGCAAGATTTATTTTCGTGTTTAGACAAAGAATTGTGAGACAAATTGTGCGCTACCGTAATGCATAACGCTTGGTGTCACTCAAGAAGTCCGTTTTCTGCGTGCAGGTGCATAGTACAAGTCACTGGCAATGCCCAATGCATTATACATGCTATGTGATTGATTACAATCCGGTATAACATACGCAGAGTTAACTGTACTATTTCTTTTTTCCATAATTAACAACCTACAAACCATCGAAGGAAAGTTCAAATTGATATGACATGGCAAACATGGACTAGCTAATTAGCTACGTCTAACCTAACATAATTAGTCCATTACTTTTGTCGTATATTAGCTAACACCCTTATTCCCAGGACGGCTAAACTTAGCACACTCGGCTACAATTAGCTCCATTGGGAATGTCCTGCGCGTTGCCAACGCGGACATGAGTGACAATGCGGGTACAGTCTGCGACAGGCCAGTATAGGGTCGCATGGCGCAGCGCTCTCAGGACATTCTACACACGCTCTGGGAGTCACATTTTACTGCCCACGTTATCAATTTTATTATTAGTACGGCAGTTATTGGTGTTTAATGTTACGAGCTGTTGATACTTGAGTGCTTTTATGTTGGTCATATTCGTTTGATGTTGTTTTTATTTGGCTGCGGTGCCTTTATGTGAGAAAAGCAATGACTGAGTGTAAAAGTGCAAAAGATAAATATAAATTTCATTAGCGTTGACAATGATTATAAGTCTTTAATATCCATGTGTATGAAAACAATAGTGCAAGTATCAGAAAGCAGAAATATATTACGTATTGACACGTAGTTTAAACTTAAAGGTTAAATTAAAGCAAGTAGGTGAATGTCATGACGCAATGTGTTCTACATAAAAAGGGGAAAGTTCTAAAACAAGAAAAGGACATTTTTAACGACATTAATTTAATAGAACATGATTCTATTATAGTTCCAAATTAATAGTCATTGATAAAATATTCCAACCAAATTTAAAAGCAATTAAGATGTCATCTATTAATCGAAGGCTCTTTGGTCGTATGAGTCACATAATATTTGTAACTATATTAACTTTGGTACGTTTCCCGACGAGTATCCGACACACAATGCGCTCGCGTGGGAAGAAGTTTTTGTAGAAAGTGGTCGTCGGCTTTTTTGGGCGTCCACGCGCGTACTTTCGTAGCGCGCATGGGTGTGTCGTGTAGTTTACAATATTATGGCCATCTTGACATTGTGAATTATGTTGTAGTAATAAAAAAATGTGAAACTAGATATTCGTTTAAATATCGTTTGTTATTTGAAGGTGCGGTCAGTTTTATAATACATACAAACAATTAAGGAATTGAGGGCAATAAACACAACAGTTATACGCATAGTTGCGAATCACCAATTTTGTATGCGTGTCGTGGGTATAACTAATTATGAAGGACTATTCGAACAATACTCAGAAATTAATGAATACTTGTAATTGGCGACAAATATATTAGAGTAAGATCCCAGGGCCCCCAGACGTTACTTATTTTCTCATAAAAAATATAAATGGGATAAAGTAGTGTTAGTACGTACTTTGAGTGTGTGCATACCTGCTAGCTTGGGTCGACGGCCAATTCATAGGTACCAGGTGCTAAAGGTAGATAAATACAGTACTGATTTTTCTTAAATTCTCAGTGCTGATTTTTACATATGTTTTAGATAATTTTGTTAAAAATTAATAATCATTATTGCCAGACACTTTCCATCGGCGCTTACCCTTACCAGACGGTTTAAAGCTTCAAAAAAAATAACATATTTTTACTTATAATCTCACTCTTGATTTTTATATATGATACTTAGGGAACTATTTGAACCCCCTTGGTCAGCAGCCAGACCAATTGGAGGGGTCAAACATCCCCCCAGACACACATAAAGTGTCGCTATGTGTATGAGCGCGAGGTCATTATTTGTCAGTTTCGACGAGCTAATTACATCACTAGTCTCTGGAAGAATGCCCATACGAAGAAAATTAGTATTTTTAGTCCTGACAATAATGGGTGGACGTTGGAAGACAATAAATATCATTTTAACTGGTTCGATGGGGACCAATTGCCGAGCTTTGTCAGTGAATCGCTTCAAGAAGAATCAGGTATTATACTTTAACTTTGAATAATTGATATAACCGTGTAACTCTTTGATTCTTAATTATGTTATTTTTGTTACAGAAAATGAAAGTAATAAAGATGATAATGAAGATAGTCAATGCCAACATTGGGTTGATGATGACTTATCAAACTTAGACGATGATGACAGTAAAGATCACGCTGAATTGTAAAATGTTCAAACTACAAATAATCCGAAAGAAGAAAGACATGTATAGCTTTGTGTAATTTTAAGATTTAATAAACATGATTTTTTTAAATAGTAGTGTTCAATTTTACTCGATGATAAGATATAAAACATAGGTTAAAGAAACTTATATTTATTATTTACAAAATTTTCTCAACTCAGATCACTTTAAAATACCTTGTAATCTTCAGGTTCGATTCTATTTTGTATGTAACGAATCTTTAATCTCTCTTGATTATATTGAACAGAGCAGAATTTTAGAAAGTATCGTTGTTCCATTGTGTTTACAATATTGATTCTGATAATAGTGCATTACACACCACTGATAATTTTCTTCTTAAATCTCAATCATTTTTATTACTTCTCTAACGGCACATAGATATCTCTCTCACACTCAAGCGTACAAATAATGACCTCGCGCTTATACACATAGCGACACTTTATGTGTGTCTGGGGGGATGTTTGACCCCTCCAATTGGTCTGGCTGCTGACCAGGGGTGTTCAAATAGTTTCCTAAGTATCATATATAAAAATCAAGAGTGAGATTATAAGTAAAAATATGTTTTTTATTTTTTTGAAGCTTTAATGCGTCTGGTAAGGGTAAGCGCCGATGGAAAGTGTCTGGCAATAATGATTATTAATTTTTAACAAAATTATCTAAAACATATGTAAAAATCAGCACTGAGAATTTAAGAAAAATCAGTACTGTATTTATCTACCTTTAGCACCTGGTACCTATGAATTGGCCGTCGACCCAAGCTAGCAGGTATGCACACACTCAAAGTACGTACTAACACTACTTTATCCCATTTATATTTTTTATGAGAAAATAAGTAACGTCTGGGGGCCCTGGGATCTTGGACCATATGTGGTTGAGTATGAGTATCATCGAAACTGGTAACGTTGTGGAACTCAAGAGCCTTTTGATTCATAGGCAATTGCCAGTAGATACCAGATGTGTACACGTAGGACTCAATCAACAGTGACACGCAAAGAATTGACAACAACAATTGGAGTCCTTAGGGACACGAGCTAGTCCACACGAAGGAGGCGAAAAAATAAAAATAATTTTGGAAAGGTTTTTGTCTTGGAATAGACAAACTGAAATAGTCCGTTAAAAATAAGTTGCAGTCAAAGTTCAACCGTGTCCAACCCTTTTTTAAATACAATTTCCGCAACACACGCTTTTGCTGGTATGCCTTGGTAATTGAATTTTAAGTTTTAAATTTATTTACCAATTAAATTTAAATTTGTTTTCCGGTAAAATTAGGAACATAGTTTGATCGATTAGCAATTCTGGAAATTGTACAGATTCATTCATTAGCACACTATCGTGTTTATCAGTATAAGCCATTAATATAATTTAGTAGTTCCAAACACAGGAACAGCCAAACATCCGTGCATATTTCCGCATTTATATTAAGGTTATTCAACCGGCGTCGAAAATAACAATTCATGGATGCTAATTAATTATGTTTACAGATAGTTACCTTACATTATAATTATTTTTAAATATTTTTAACGATATCCTCAACTCTGATAGGCATCATATACCCTAAATTAATGGGGGTAGGAGCAGGTTTTTTTTAAATTGGTCTTTATAGTAACTACTTAAGCACTAAAAGATTTTTCAAAATAAGTGCCTAAAGGGGTCACGTAGACGGGAATTGTACGGAAGATCGTACTTTAGAAATATTTATTAACATTGGCGCTCATTACGCATGGTTTTAGGTCGCTACTAGTAGGTGGAAAGCCTCATATTATAGTTCTCACAGTTACACGATTATATACGGCGACGAGATATTATTCGTACAATTTATATAAAATATTAAAATGTAATGGTGACGGCGATGAGTCCACTACAAGGCTTCCACTGGTGTGAAAATACTAACAAGATTACGACAACACCGCGGGGCGCCACACGATGCACAGTCATATACTTTTTTAATAAATTTTACTTTTTAAAATATTACTACTCTAAGTAATTGCCTGAAATTAGATAATGACTAATATTGTGTTATCTAATCATGTGATGGCTAAAGGTATTTAGACGCTTTTTAAAAATACTATCGTCAGAGGAGGGGAAAGAGAGAATAAAAGGAGATGTACGCTTAGAGAAAATTGAACAGCTGTAAAACAATACATTAATGTAGAATGGTTTCTACGAGGATTGATACCGAGACACACGAAGAAAGACCGTAATATCTAATTAAAATAAATTTCATGAACATTCATTTAGCGGGATAATAACTTATAATACACGGATACATGACGTAGTTTGGCTGTAAAACTTAAGTGCAAGGTCTACAAACGAAACTGTTTATTTAGTATCGTAATATGTAGCAACAACGTGTTTAATAGTGTTCTCACTTGATTCTAGCATTAATCACATTGCGGAATAATGGCACGGCAGAAAATCAAGTTCTTCGAAGCACGAAACTTAAACAAAAAGTTACCCAAGCCAAACTATGCAAAACCACAGTTTCGGCCTAGCTAACTTGGACCAATGTGAAGCTAAAAACTTTAAGCACTATAAACAATATAGCTTTGGATTCTTGAATAGTTTAAACTTTAAATAATACTAGCTTTTATTCGGGGCTTTGCTTTGTTGCATCCAAAAAATCTACGATTCATACACCTATCCCCAGAAACCTTGTACATTTTTGTGTAAACAGATTCTATGTTATCCTTGAACCCATAATATAAACTGTAGATACTAAAAAAGAATGGTTTTATTAATACATACTACGTAGGACTGATACAAGTATTCATTACTTAATTTGAATTCAATAAACAACATGATACCTGCAGTTGTGACGGCGCGAACGCAGAACGCGTGGGATGCGAATCATTACAAGGTCTTCAAGGCGTCTAACCAATTGTAATTGCTACGAAACCTCTCATTGTACCCGCGGACCTGCGTGATCATGATGAATTATAGACTTAATAATTCAAATTATTTACGGCAAAAACGATAATGACCTTATCGTTATTTGTTTTAGTCCGTCACGTCCTTGGTGTAATCTTTCGGCATCTTTCTTCAAGGTATTGTTTGTTGATATGTTCAAGTTATTAATGTTGTTACCACAGTGATCAAAGTCTATTCATAAAAATTCTCAAATAATATATTGTAATTATCACCGTGGATATCTTGCTGGACATAAATAAGGGTTGCAGAAAAAACTCCGCCGCGACTTTTTGGAAGCTGGCTTGTACGATTCCTAAAAATACCTAGTAGTTCAAACAAAATCTACGTATTATTTGCTTTTCTATATAAAAATTAATTTGCAATGAAAAACTATTTATGAAGCATTAAAATTTGGCGCGTCGGATTTGCTATCCTATATTGGAACTGGATCAGGAAATTATTTCTGTTGCATGACGTAAGCAATTGGGTTCACCATTTAATCTTGGAGTTCCAAAATTATCTTGGCCATTAATTTTGGTCTAATGAAAGCATCCAAAGATCAGTAATACAGTTTTGTGTCTCGTACCAGATTTTTACCAGTAGTGGGCCACGCTAGTATGTCGCATTTTGGAAACAGTCAGTGAATATTCGCCTTCGGGTAAGCCGGCATAGTTGTGTCGACTGTCGACAGATTCCTATTCAACATTCGCTAGCCGATACTCTGTCAGCACCATCATTAACATCAAGAGTAGAACAGCAAATGCTATGCTAGTATAATAAAACACTTGACAGATGACAGTCAAGTAGGAGCTTTCTATAAACAATATGTACGTACTCATCAGACTATTTCCTTATTTAAGAACTACATAGTTAAGTTATTAATATTATGTTCAAGGATGTGTAGGGTTCCATTATTTCCTCGAACAATATATATAAGAATGTGTGAAAGCCGCATACATGTTGTCACGGCGCAGTTGGCACTCGCATCAGAATACAGTCAAGGCTCGTGGTGTTAGATAATGCGCTCATCGCCGAGCGTAACTCATAGGATCATGAGTAATTCATGACGTCCACGATGGAATTGTTACGGTCATGCTCGCTGGAGGGAATGTTTTTGTCACACTTCTGTATACTGCAGACTGCAGAACTCCAGACTTAGTTGGTGTCATATTGTGAATAGGCTTGAGAATTACTTATTAAAGACAGGGAGATAAAGTGCGAGATGGATACAATTTTTTATTAACGAATAATTCTCCTCTGCAATTTCGAAACTAGTGATCGCAGTACAAATGCATTGTAATTGGAATTTGATATGAAAATGAATACAGTCAGCAATAGAAACGTATTTATTATATTGCAACGAATGTAAAACGATACAGGCATTTGTTGTACTAGTGTAATTATTATCTCCATTTCAACCAGCTAATCGCGGCGAGCGCTAGGCTAACTACGAGCATTATCTGTCGTATTTATGTGTCATACACAGTTTGTTATGTTATCTAGTCTATTAGGGGCGACACCTTACTTTAGTAAAATAGTATCTCTAATATTTAAGTAGAGATTATAAAGCATACATGCAGTAACTTTTACAGCTCTGAGCTCAGTAACAAATCTAAATTGATGCCGTGAGGAATGCTCGGAGAATTGTTAGTTAAAAACAAAAAGGAAATCTTTAAACCAAATGCATCTATTGCAAATCAAACTACTGTCTTAGGAACATGATTGGTATTCACTACAAAATAATTGTTTGCGGTGCCCAAGAATGCTTAGGCACCTTGGTAAGGGCAACACATCCCACGTAATCATTGGGACATTGTTTACACAACGACGGACATAATCTTATTTAACATAATATGTAAATTGCACACAATATGTACATTATTACGATATTAATTCAATTCCTGGAATGTCTCGATGGAATTACTAATTTGCAGCCTAGCTATCGATCCAAAATTTCATAATCCACTCACCTTATTTGCGTCCCTATACCCATGAGAAATAAAGAGCATACGTGACATATAACATTGCTAAACACGTAAAGAAAATGCGCGAATGAAGCTTTTCTCACGTCGCGTCGGCAATATACGGAATATTTCGGTATTTCTAAAATAAGCTGTATTCGGTATATTTTGAAATTAGGTAACAAATTGAAAAGGGAATTGGATAAACGTTTTCAATTTTCTATAACCCCACAGCTTCGTACTATAACATCAATTATATTTGGTAAAGGTATCGAACATATCGATTCTTTTGTAAATGTAAATTAATGTTTGAATAATAATCTAGACGTATTTTAATAATGTTTTAATTAACATTACATGAAATAAGATAAAGCGAATGTATACTCATAAAACATTAAACGTCCTTACATTCCTTACACACAACTTTATTACATTCTTAATGTTTTTTTTAATTACTATACAGATATTGGAATAGCTCATGCCTTATAAATATATTAAACTAAATTTGAAATAAGAATGGTGTAATAACATTACGTTGTTAGGTACTCAAGAGCCTTCCCGGATAATACTCACAGCAGTTAATAAAAGCATAGAAAAACGACCAGTGGTTCTCAAAATATTCGCAAACGTACACACAGGTCGGGTTGAAACTCGTTTCCTGTAAGTCGGATTATAAATCAGAAACACGGCTTCTGCCACCGACCTTTAGATAAGAACAAATGCACAACAAACCATATGTTTTTCAAGTTAATATCTATTTCTCGTCTCCATCACGGGGGGAGGCCATTCTATTTTGGGTGTCGCATGCGAGTAGTTTTTATAAAAGTTCCGCTGCCGGCTCATAAAGGGCTACCATCGTTTTGTAATATCCTGTAGACACATTTATTTACAAATTTGGTGCTTTACTGCGCACTAACTTGATATCTCATATGGCGATGTATTATGTAAGCTTTCCCTTAATAAACTTTACGATGCATGTTAAAAGGTGTTTTTTAATAATCTCGTAAACAGCCGCGATAAAGGGAAGATTTTTTTTTTTTTTTTTTTTATTGCCGTTATAGGCAGACGAGCTAGCGGCCCGCCTGATGGTAAGCGGCTACCGCTGCCCAGAGAACTTCGCAGTGCCAGGGGTCCAGCACAACAAAATCGCTGCCTACCTTAAGGAGAGCACTCTCTTTAAGCCTCTTTTGAAGAAGGACAGGTCATAGCGCTCAGGGAACACCGATGCAGGGAGTTCATTCCAGAGCTTGCACGTACGTGGTAAGAAAGAACGCTGAAAACGTACCGTTCGGGAGCGGTACGCTTCCAGATTGATGTCTGTATGAGGGAATTTATTCAAAAGCAAAGAAGGGGACAAAGTAATATATCTTGTTGAAAGTACACAGATAATATTTGTTAAATTGTACATAAGACCATCGTATTACTTGTACGGCTAAAGAAACACTAATTAGGTTTGGTCGTAGGCGAGTGATATTTTAGACCATGAAATTAATAATTATAGGTACCACAGAACATCGCAATGGCATTTTAATGTAAGTAGTAACATATCTGAAAGAAATTATCGGAAAGCATTCACGAACAGACTAACATTAGTGTAGAAAGCGAATCGCCAGATACATAGGTATGTCGAAAAATGATACTAAATTTCTCCACTGGAGTCGTAAGATAGCGCGATGAACACGAACGACGAAAAGATTATATTTTTCTTGAAAGTTGTGATCATATTTGCAGCGATAGCTACGACTGCTGACAATCATTGAGGCAGCATATGGGAAGTAATATCGAAACCCAATTTCGCGAATCTCACTACTTCCATATTTATATGCAGAAATGCGCAAATCATCGTTCTTCGGTACAATTTCTACAATGCAAGGACACCAATTATGGGTATGACCGACAGGTGAGAATAATGATAATGACTGTCAGTGCTCACCATTTCTTTCTTCAGGTAGACGAGTTGTGAGTCGAGATCAGTGGGGGGCTTGTCGCTGGGTGTGGCGGGGGGCGCCGGCGGCTCCGGCTCGCCCTCCGCGAACCCGCTCAGGCTCTTCGGCAGCGGCGGCATGCCTTGCAGGGACATGGTGCTTATCGCGCGGAACTGCTTGCGTAATCTGGACAAACAAACGCATCATCAGCAGGTGCTACAGAATTTACCAAATATTGCGAATAACAGTGTCTGATGAAATGTTTTTTTGAGTCCACAAGTATTGGATTTGGATGTTGTGAGCCTGAAAAGTGTTTTGATGTTTCTGTGTCTCGTGAAGTAAATCTTGTACCTTAAGGTGAAGAGGTTAGGCAAAGGTCATTATGTGACTGTTGGGTGTTGTATGATGTATTCATAATAATCACTGTTCACGTCATCACCGACATTACATTATTTCGGTGATGAAATGCTATATTTAACGTTTTCTAATAATCCCTTCTTTCAGCGCGGTTTCAGTGTACCTATGTTAAACAAGAGATTAGTGCCATTTATATAAATACATATTAGAATTGCAACATAAATCAAAAGAATCAATTTTACGTTTGTAAATACATAACTATGCATTAATTATCAAGAAAATAGTGTACATTTCAAAATATTTGCATGGTTATTATTGAATTTAATCTGCAGAATAATATAATGTATAATATTATTCACATTATACATGCATTTGGTACATTCGTGTTTTGTTATGAAATTATTTTATAAAAACGCAATATTATGCAAATATAATGAATTCAAATTACAATAAATTCTATTGAAATATTAAGACTGACTGTTTCATTTCCTCAATGACCTGTTTTAAAAGTAAGTCATTTCTGGTATTTAATAAACGAATTTTATTAATAATATAATGCACATATTTATTTTTTTCGCAGAATATGCATATGGTTTTTAATCTATAACAATAAACATAAAACGGAGTTAAAATAGAAATACGAGAATCAATTGTCTCTCTACACCCTCTACACCAATGAACGTCAGAGTTTTAGGCCTAAAGGTTTTCTTCATTCATTATTCATTCTGTTATCTGTACAAGCTTAATCCTGTATCTCTGAAAGAGTAAGCAGCTACCACCCAGGCGTCCCAGCTTCTATCCATGCCAAGATGTGATGAGGGCTAACATATTATGGTCTACTAAATGGAAATAACTCAAACGAATACATTTTTACGAAAAGGGTTGAATTTTCTTTTAGTTACACCACTCACAGACAAAACTAACAGGCAGAAAAACTCATGAACTAGGGATTGTATAGATTATAGAAGGGAGATTAAAGTAGAAAGAGCCATTATTGACCTTCAATGGGATAAAAAATATCAATGTGAATAATAATACAATTTAATTCAACTGTTGCATCACTAGGCTGAGATAATAAGGCGGCAAATGTGTTATTTACATAATGCTATTATCTAATCGTTAAGTTTACTAACATAACCTTGCAAGTGAGCGCTTAGTTTTGATAATACCACCGATATATTGTACAAGCGTCCGAAGGTCTTATGACGGGCACATAATGATCCTGGCATGGAATGCACTAAGAATAGATGTAAGAAACGTAAATCGTTGAATTCTTAAAGAAAACATGTATTATCGTCTAATGTTGCATCCCAAGCATTCCTAGCCTAGGTAAAAACTATTCTTGATAGAATTACACCTTGGGTAATATAGATATGTTTTGAGCATATTAGACTCGAATTTCTGTAATGGTAAAGCGAGGAAAACCATCACCATTTATTTAAATATTGCGCTTACTAAGACTACGATACTATAGTATATTATAAAGAGTCCGTAAAAATGGTGTTTGGAATAAAACAATTAACAATTCTGAATATATCAATCAATTATACACTGTCAAACCTATTAATATCAAGAGCCCGTGGCCGCCAGACCTTTGTCATTTTATAAAAGCTGAAAGTTTGTCTGCGCATGCCTCTGACATAGGCATCATACCGTCAGCTATTATGAAGTTGCCACCGGTCGCAACTTGCACGGGCTTCACATAAAATATTATCTATAACAATTAGATTTTTAAATATTGGCTTGCTCATAACGTTCCTAGAACTACTTTTTACCTTGGATTACTTTATACTTAACTACTTAGGTAAATGAAAGCACCGTTATATTTTATGTGAATAGGCGAGACGACAGTATCAAAAAATTAAAGATTTTATGTTTTTAAGGGAAAATACGTATTACAAGGATTTCAAATGATAATTCAGTTTTAATCTATACTTGGAGATTAATAAGATTTTAAATAATATCAAAGTACAAAATATAGCAATCGGCCATTTTGACAAAAACGCTCTTCACAACGCATGACGTCACGCCTATGTAAAAATGACGCATTCGCTGCGCATAGACCACAGATTTAGTAGTACGCAATGACATGTTTACCTAGTAGTGACATCAAAGCGGACGCCATGACACCTACTAGCGTTTTTTGTGCACTATTGAAAAATTATTAGAAAAATGGCTTAAAACTGTGTTAAGCCTTTGTTAATTCTTGAAATATAGATTTTTTCGTATATAATAAATGTGTGCCCATATTTTAGAATATAATTTGAAAATCATTCGTCTCGCCTATTATTTTATTGCTGCTATCTTTTAGTTGCAATAAAGTGCTAATGATGGAATACAGTGGCTGTGAACCATGTGGTCTCGGGATTACTTCGCAGGTCGGGTCCATTTTGTGTGAGATATTCGGAATGAAGAATATGGGTTGGACTGGACGTTATGCTAGGCAGGGCGATAGGTTCCCATCCTAACATATCTTAGGACGAAAAATACTCGGCAAACAGTGATTGCCACTAGTTGAATTCTACTTATTCTTTCGGGGCACACAGATGTGAATTAATGTACAATTTCTTTGTGTCACTTTTTCTAAGTTCAATCCATTATTGTAAGAATTTTCGGCTAATTGCAATACAATCAATTGGGTTAGGAAAATAGGATTTATCTTTATAGTGGGTAGACTTATAACGGTACTATGAGACCCTTACACCTTCACGCTCATATTATAGTACTTCTAGTTGTGCGAATGGATTCTGTTTTATTAGTGGACTAGCTTCTGCCCGCAAACTTTGTCTGCGTGATTAACTTTTTTTGGAATTTCCCATACCGTCCCGTCTCGTCTCGTTAAATCCCGCCCGTCCCGTTTCATTCTCAAGGCATGTAATTCAATCCCATCCCATCCCTTTGAGTATAAAAAAGTAACAAAAATATCAGAATTCCTTCCTCATCCAACGGGAACACTCAATTTTTCGGGATAAAAAGTAGCCTAAGTGTTAATCCAGGGTGCCAGCTACCTCCATACCAAATTACATTGAAATCCGTTGAGCAGTTTCTGAGTTTATCGCGCACAGACAAACAGACAAAAATCCTAAAAATCATAGTTTTGGATTCTATTACGTTTATAGTTAATACAGACCCCCCATATTAGATTTTCTCATTTGTCTTCAATGAACAGAAATCGATCGGTTACAAATTTATTATATGTATAGATTTCCTTATTAGTTATCAACACAGCCAAAAGTTTCTGACACATGCTTATTTGCATTCTTATACAACAATTAGGACCAACTTCTCAAACCTACGACTTTAACGAATTGCAGTATTTTGTCACTGAATGTGGCTTGGATTCGAACCCACGTCACCACAGCGCAGCGATGTCACGAGAATAAGTCCTACCAATTAAGCTTGCAGCCCGCAATCACACCACTTGAATACGAAATAGCATCACATTAATCATATTTCTTATTAAAATTTTTGTAACGATTGGTCAATATGAAACAAATTGTCTTGGTAATTTATTCCATTACTGGGACCTGAGTGGAACATAAGCGCTTTGTTAAAAAGCATTTTGAATTCTCAAGCGTGACTTTTGTATTAAAGAGGCTCGTTCCATATCCGTGACCCAGAAAATGGTACGTCTTGTTCCGACAGACCGGACAACGTGCATGACCGGGTTTACTTGTGTCGCGGCGACCTTTTAACTCGCTAATGTTTTTACAACACTGCTTGAATGACGATTGTCAGTCCCACTAGAATTACTATAGATGTGGACTACATTTGTACAAAGTTTTCGTAGACTCTAATGTAGTTTTGTTTTTGACAATTTTGACTTCAATTTAGGTCTGAATCATAAGCAAATTACGAGCTATGCAATATGCGGTTACTTGATAATTAATTTCGAGATTATTTTCTCACGTAGTTTTGTGCTGATAGGTAATGGTAATAAAATTATATCTGTAATTTAGATTTGAAAATGAGACAGAAAAATTATATTGTATTTGAGTCAAGGTCCATTTTAAGGTTTGGATAACTCAGTTTATAGAAATCTATTTGCACAACTGTTACCGAACGAAAATAAATTTTAATAGTAGGTGATACTTATGATATTTTTGGCGATAGGCTCGCCCCTTATCACATAGTGGGACGGAACATACAAGGCGAAATATGGAAGTGTAGGTGGCGCCTCTGCCTACCCCTTCTTGGATAAAGGCGTTAGTTTATGTATGTATGTATGTATGTAGTTTTTAGCTTCACTCACACAAATTAGCTTATATTATACCCATGAGTCATTCTAATGACAGGATATCCTATAACATTCAAGTATTCAAATATCTTGGAATATCTATAAGGTGTTTCTTTCCCACGATGTTAGAAAGACATTTGAATCAGTAATAGTAGTTGAGTAATGTGCGCACCTCGATTTAAGGTCGTCATCGAGTATGTACGCGTACGCCTGGTCGTAGCCGTCGTCCGCGCTCGTCACCGACGCCGCCGCGTAGTTCACCTCCGAGTCCTCGGAGTCGCATTGCCCGTTTTTGTCCACGCATTCCTTGGCGTCCAAACACTCAGGCACGTTCGACTGCGAGTGCATCGTCTGCAGCTCGTATATCAACATCTCGTGGTTGTTCATGTCCTTCAACATTTCCACCTCGGGCGAGTCGTTTCCGTTGCACGCGTTCTCAGTAACTTTGCCTTTATCTATAACGACATTTGATTCGTCTTTATTATTGTTCCTGCTTGCTAGAATCTCAGAAATTAACATTTCCGTGACGCGTGAAGTTTTTCTTTCGAGTGAATTGTTATTTTTGTTTTCCACTTGATCGCGCACAGCAGCGTCGCTCTGCGAATTAACGACGTTGATTTGTTTCGATGGGCTGTTTCTTAATCTTTCGTCGAATTCCTGAACCTCGTCCACCGAGGCATAGGGCGCCTCGGCCACCGGGCTCTTCGGCGGTTTCGCGTCTATTGGCGACGAATACGGACTTATTTCAGGTGACTGCTTAGCTTTAGCGTTTTCTAAACAATTCTTTTGTACAGGTAAAGGTTTCATTGGCTTCAACTTAGGTTTAGGCGATAATGGCGGTGGGGGCGCTTTGCGCAGGGGCATTGTCTTCTCTGCGAAGCTCGATGACTTTGTCACTTTACATTTTGAATCTTGATCTAGTTTGTTCGATGTGGATAGCGATCTCACTAATATCTGCCTGCAGGTTTTAACAGCTTTAGAATTAAGTGATTCATTTGATTTCTTAATTGAAGTCGGTGCCGGTATAGAACAACTGTCACTGGAACTCCTTCTCGAATTCTGTCCGCTAGACTTGCGTTCATCTGACGACGAGCTTCGGTCACTTATCACATCTCTGATGAAGGACTTTACGCGAGCCAAACCATTCTGCTTAGGTGACACCGTCGGCTGAATGGAGGTATTGGATCTGTCTAAAGTTTTCGCCCTCGACGATACAGTGTGCTGCTCCTGTTTCGCGAAGGCACGCGACTTTGTAAAATTGACCTTGGATTCCGCAACAGCCTTTCTGGTTTTGGCCAGAGCTTCGGCCACCACGCTCTGGTTCGGCCGCGGAGGAACGGGCGGCGGACATTTCAATTTGCTGTTCTTCATGGGCTGCGCATTGGTCTGTACCATCAACATTGTGGAGCTCGAAGCAGTCACTCGAACGTTACTATAATAGACGTACTATAGTATTGGGAGCGAGATAACACCTCACCGTAATTCACAACACTCGCGAGCGCTCTTGAGCGGGGCTGGCACGTGCGACCCCCGCGAGCGCGCAACTCCGACTGCCGTACGTCGGCACGGGCCAATACGTCGGCACACCGTTACTCATCTAGCCGGTAAAAAGCATCAACTTCCCGTAACTTAACTATCTTTACTTAAAAAAGGTAGATTTGTGTTGCAACGGTGCGGATTTAGGGCCGCTGCCGAACAATAGATTGACCCATACATTTAGTAATGTAAAAGTGATTGTTTACTATGTGAATGAATGCAACAGTGAGTGACGTCGGCCGGCGCACGCGGCCCGTGCTGTGCCGTGAGCCGTCCCGCTCCGCTCGCTTCCTGCCGCGCCGACTCTATTGTTGGACGTTTCGAAAGCACTCTCTGCCTTATTGTTTTATACTAATCAAAATATTACAGCACAGCTGCTAATCACATGTTATTTGCGAAGATGTAGCACTGCTGATATTGCGTACGAAGAGAATAATGACTTCTTGAAGTATCAATGTACTTTTAACATTTAAAACATTTAACTGCTAGGTAAGAATTTGTTGCATACTATACATAATAATCTAATTGAGTAAATATATATCTTAAGTACATAATATGATATTTCACATTTACCCCAGATTCCATAAAAGAAAATGAGAATTATAATTTAGCCACAGCATAACATAGTTTAATGAATGTATGTTTTTAATGATAATGAACCTCTTCAGCTTTAATTACTTTTTATGATTATTCAAATTACAACATTTTGAAAATCTAAAATTCCTTGTCTTTAGGCAATTTTCACTGAAGCTGTATTTTAGCACACCTAGTACCTCTTTACTGTACTGTAGCAACCCATATACGTCCTACTGCAGGGCACAAGTCTCCTCTACAATCGAGGGTATGATTGAGAGGGGTTAGGCCATATAGTCACATATCACAAATCCAACTTGAAACAACTTTACTAGTGTTTTTATTAGATCTACATTATGTATTTGTTTGTTACAAGTTGTTGTTGTTGTTGTTACAAGTGTTTGTTATGTTACAAGTTTATGTTAAAGTGCGTGGTGGCCTGTTGGTAACGGACCGGACACGGCTGCCTACATGCTCACTGTGGTTGCGGGTTCAAATCCCAGGGCAGACCTCTGACCTTTCGGAGTTATGTGTGTATTGATAGTCAACCACCACGCATTTTAACGGTGAAGGAAAACATTGTGAGGAAACCTGCATACCATAGCGATTTTAAAGAATTTCTACAGTATGTAAGTCCTTCAACCCGCACTAGGATAGCGTGGTGGACTATAGGGCCAAACCACCATCAATCGATTCTCTCAATTATTGAGTAAGCCCGTGCCCTGCAGTGGGACGTATATGGGCTGATATAGTTATGTGATAAGTTTTATGTTATATTTAATAACATTGTATTAGAATGTTTTTATTTGTTCTATGGTACACTTTAGAATACATTCTCTAAAGGAGATCGGTCGATTTGGTCCAACTGTGGACAAGAAATTCATTATTACCAAAAAATTTGGCGTATTTTTTTAGATTCATTTCTCTATTTACTTTTATCCTGCACCATTGGAATTAGATTTACAAAAAAATGAGGATATCATGAAATATTTCTACCATTTTTGTATTTGTCAGCAACATTCATAGAGTTGACATCTGTCACGAGACTATTATCTGTCAAATTGCATTGTTTATTTCGTCGTGTACTAATGTGTATTTAAAATTGAATTAATTTGTAAATCATATAATTTAGTTTTGTGGTTGGGTGTTGTGTTTATTGTCTACGGCGTCCCTTGCAGTCAATTGCTTACCTCGATCCAACCATACTATAGCATATAAATAAGTTAAAATGTTTATAATCGTCATGTAAGCAAAAACTACGGGAAATCATTGATGCGCGCCTGAAGCCAACAACTACTAGACACCGATCGTAAAGGCGCAAAGGCTTACGTGATCTGTAATGCCTGAATGGATTCATCCTCAATCATTGATTTATTTTTTTATTATTGTGTACGGTAGCTTAAGATATTTTTTAAACTAGCGCATGACAAAGTGACTAACTACACACAATAAACCTGATATCAAAATAATATACTTTTAAATATTCAAATGTGTTTTTCTGTCTTCCTTGATAAGCTTACGTACTTTATAATAATGTATATTCATACTCATCCCAAACTTAAAATATAAGCCAACTATGATATTACGTATTCAGATAGCAGAAAATGGTAGATTTTGTAAACCTTTAAGAGGATAAATCTTAAAAACCCCGTATCCTAGCTCAAGAAGACTATGTCTTATTTGAAGGATAAAAAATCCTTATTATTTAATTCTATGTCTCATTTGTCTCCACCATGTTTCCACTACTAGGCCCAATATTCATAGGAAAACGACCGATCTCCTTTGATATTGAACATGATATAGATTTATTGAAATTGGTGCTGTATGTGTGCTTATACACAACTGTTGGATTAAGTTGTCACTTAAGTTGCACAGGTTGTTTAGAATGACAACACAGTTTCATATTAATAGTACATACATAAACTTGCGCTTTTTCCCATAAGGGGTAGGCAGAGGTGCAACCCGGACACCCATGTTTTGCCTTCTGTGTTTTGTCCCTCAAACCTCAACTTTGTAATTGTACCATAGTATAACTACGCCACTATGAAGGATCATAGTATACAACAACGCAAAAGGCATGTGTGCAAATCTTTGTGACTAAGCCTGTATATGAATATTGACTCAAGCAGGCCTGCATAATCAAGCCAAAAAATAATAGTGTTTTCTATCAGTAAGTATGAATGTTTTTGTTGTGCAATGAGGGTAATTAACTCATTTTATACTGCCATACTAAGTTTACACAGATACAAATTACAAAAACAACTAACCAAACTACTTACCTGATTTATCTTTACTTATTGTTGAACTTCCAGTCCTGTCTGCACATAGGGCACTGCTGCTGCGGTTGAGAGTGTAGCCACTTGACAATGCAGTGAATGTGAAAGCAATGCGAGCAGGCGCCCCAAACGAGCGGGCAGTCGTCGCCAGGCAGCTTGCAGTCAGGGCAACAGCTGTCGAAAGGCATACGACAGATGCCGCAGTTATCGTCGTTCGCAACCCAACGCCAAGTCGCCACACCAGTCCAACCTTAACAATATTATCAAGGACGCCAAAAAAACATGTCTAGAATCTACACTTAATTCATTGGTGTAAACATTTATCATAATTTTACTCACTTTTAACAGTCACTTTCATAATGCGGCCACATAATACAATTTAGAAGCCACTATTATATCGTATTTACTGTTTGTAAATTAAAATAACCGTGTTTTTAAAAAATATAATGACATTCATGATTTTAAAAATAACAAATATTATCTATGGTTATTTTTATGTTCCATATCCTACGCAATATACATTCATATATTTAGCATATTTTACTGAATCAGGGAACCGTTGTAATATTTTTAAAATCGACTATAATATTTACGTTCATAGTCGATTATTGTTAATCTGTGGAAATTGGATATGTAAAATTAAAAATGTCAATGTCAGACGATCTTGCAAGATTGTGATGTGATGTGTTGGAGTTTATTTATTTTATCACATTTTATTATTTTATAGAAGTGTAAACAAAATATTAAGATGACCACTTTTGACTCCAAATACGATGTAAGTATTTTTGATCTATTCAAATTTATAAAGTATTTACACATACTGCACGAACAACAATTATCCATTATTCTGGCATTGTTGATTTAATTTATTCCCAAAGAAGAGTATTCAGATAGAGAAAAATACATACTAGAAAGAATAACTACTAATAGAAATTATCTCAATTTAAACCCTTTAAATTGCCCTTAAAATATTGCTAATTTGAAGGAAAGGATGAGTCACTGAAATAATCACTGTGTATATATATCAACTTGTATATATAATAGTTCTAGTATGATAAATATATAAAGATACTAAACATAATTTTAGAGTGTGTTTGTAAAGCATTTTTCTTGTTGATTAGATTTTTTGTCACAAAAAATGTCTTAATCTTGTTGGATTTTTTATTTGAATGGGAATTTCAGATGTACCCCACAGGGGACGTGGGCATCGTGGAAGGCGAGATGAACATCCCCAGCAGAGGTGGAGTGCCATCTGGTGACAGCATGGAGTTCAACACTCTGGATGAACCTATCAAAGAAACATTTGTAAGTTGTTGTGTATTTTGTTTACAGATATCAATGTATATACTTTATTAATACGTTCTATTTCAATGATTAATACTAGAAAATATTTTTACAATTTTTGGTAATATTTAATAATATTAAGACATTTACCAAAAGCATTCCAAGGGTGTCTACATGTAATTATTTTATTTCTGTGTGATCTTTATTACTATAACATTCATAATCAATGGTGTTGTCTCCAGACTTTTGCACACAGGCCACAGTCAACATTATAATGTTTTTTATTGCATGTTTCTATAAAATTAAATTGTTCTTCATTGTCTTAATCTAGGACACTTTGTAGATAGATAATTTATTTGTATTCTATTCCAAATTAGTAAATTGGAAAAAACTGGTTATGTTAGGTGTAGCGTATACAAAGATTTTACATGAGGAAAATGTTGTAGCTATTGTTTTCTAAACAAGTGTCATCTTAAATATATTTTTTCTGATTTAGTACAACATGCAAGAGCACATATTATTTACTTCAAAATATTTGTTTTTGTACATGGAGTGAGTGTAAAATAAGAAACAAAACCCATTTATATTTTACATTTGTTTTGTGTAATTTTATTAACTTTCATTGTAATTCTGTATTTCGAATACATTTAATAGGTGTGAGGCAGGTCACTATTCATCATCTCATCATAAGCCATTTTTTTTCCTTTTCACCCCATATGATAAATTCATGTGTGATCAACTATGTATGTAGGCTTACAACCAAACTCTTTCTGTAGTTGGCTAATCCTAAATAGTTTTACTGCAATTAATTTAGATTTATTATTTTCTTTTTCTAGCTCCGAGATCTCAGGGCAGTTGGAAACAAATTTTACCATGTCCTCATTCCTAGAGAAAAATCTAGTTTGTTAAAAGAATGTGAGTAGTTGTTTAAATATTATATTACAATTAATACAGTGGCGGATTATCCCTAAGGCAATCTAGGCACGTGCCTAGGGGCGCGAAGTTACAGAGGGGCACGCGTGATTTCGAATATCTTTGTTTCTATGTCAAACCATCTAGAGTGAGTGAAACTGTTTCTTCTTTAATATAGCGAAATGTGAACTGATGTTCTTGACTCATTTATATCATAGTACAATCACCAACTATTCAATAAGATGATTCCTCATTCTGCTAGAGGCTGGCTACTAGAGGGACGCATTTGAGGTGCTTGCCTAGGTCGCTCTAAACATTTGATCCACCCCTGAATTAATGTATATGAAATAATGTATGTAGATTGTTATTTACTAACAGACTAATTATTCATTTTTAATGACATATTTTCAACATAGAAAACTGTTTTATTATTAATGTTTTATATTGTCAAAAAAAAAATATATTTAGAAATAGATTTTAGAATGTTGGCCTTTTAGAATTAAAATCAATAAGACAACATTAGATTGTCATAGTTGAATGTCCCTGTATATTTTGTATTTATGTTATAATGACTAGACTTCAGATTTGAAGCATTGTTAATATTTATATTATCTTATTTAAATCCCACTAATTAACATTTACGATTTAAAGAGTTGTTATATTATTGTGGAGATTCACATATTATTATGCCTGCATCTTGGGATGTTTGAATAATAAAACATATTTTTCAGGGGATCTGTGGGGACCACTGTTACTGTGCACGCTTATGGCAACCATTCTTCAGGGCGCAGAGCGCGTCAACGATATCAAAGATGGAGGGCCTGAATTTGCTCAAGTGTTTGTGCTCGTCTGGATAGGTGCTGCTGTTGTAACACTAAATTCAAAATTATTGGGAGGAAACATGTAAGTATGTTTATATGTCGATTTGATTATATTATCGACTCTACAAATATATATCAATACTAAACATGAAGTGTAGTATTTGATAAACATTTGTCCATATACCAGACACATTGTAGGTCAGTGACTATTCATAAAATGTTTAATTCTTGGATTCCTTGACGGAAATTGTACTTGAATTGTGATAGTAAAAATGGAGTGGGTCTTGAAAAGATTTGGCCGTATTATATTATGCAGAGAATTGTTTGTTATTAGGTGATAAATTACTTTCCTTAAAAAGTCAAGACCAACTTAATCTATTAGCATTTAATTTAATATTGTTTCTTGCAATATTCAAGATTTTTTCGAAGTTTATCTATGTATTGGTAAGATTCACACTAATTATTTGTGTTTTCCCTTGGGAATCGCCTCTGATCATCAATTATAATGTTTTTTCTACAATTCTATAATTTTTTTTGACTTGTGCTTTTAATTATGACTGTGCTAGCATTTGGTATCAATATAAACATGTATATTGGTCATGTGTTTTTTAATGATAAGAGTGTAATACCAAATGAGTGTTCTATGTTAACTGAATGCTCTTATCAGATTATAGAAAATGGATTTTTATTGTTTATTGTGATTATGTAATTACTTAAAAATGCTACAACGTTATGGTCGTGTTTTAATTTATCGATCAACCTCGAGAATGAAAAGCGTTATTAAAAAAGCTAATAACTCAATAAACCTAAGTCGCGAGTACATTATGGGTCATTTTAAATACGTAATTATACATTTCTGAAATAAATGAATAAGCTAGAATACGGCTCATCTATGTAGTTTTTTAATATCATGGTTCCACTCTGAATCATGAAGGTGATAGCATTACAATGAATAATTTCCAAAGATTGCCCATACCTGATTTATAGCATTAGTTAATATAAACAGCCTCGATAAATAAGTAATTAATTTAATCTAATTTATTATGATTATATTTTGAAAGAAAGTTGAAGATAAGAGGTACTTTTTGATGTTTTTAATGGTAGATTTTTGTTAAATCCGAGGTATGGATAGCTGATGGTAGCTACTCACCCACGACGCTCTTTGGTCGTAGATGCTTGGTATTTAAACATTTGAGAAATGCAGTGGGGTTGTAAGAATTTTTAGGGCTTTATAAAATCACCTTTGTGTTTTTAAAATTGACGCCGGGCTAGAAATCCTCTTCCCGTCCCGTTTCCTGTCATTCTGAGAGGCCAATAATGAATCGGCAACCTGAGTACAACGGTCATGGCTGAAGGTCATCATCGACAAAGTCAATCATTTACCTACAGATTAGTCTTTGCTGTATCTATGGACTGAAAAAGCAAGATAATTTCAAACCAAAAAGCGATTGTACTTACGATTCCATTGAATTCGTTCCAGATCATTCTTCCAATCGGTGTGCGTGCTCGGGTACTGCCTGCTGCCGATCGCGATGTCGCTCATCATCTGCCGCATCATTCTGTTCAGCACTCAGACCACTTTCCTCTTCTTCTTGAGATTCACCATATCTATGACCGGGTTCCTTTGGGCCACTTATGGTAAGTAACGAATGTTTATTATTTTAGGCAAATTCTCAAACATGGTTTAAAAGGTATCGTGAATCATTGCATTCATGTATGTACATAGTAATAATATAGAATGCGATAGTTTTTCTTAGGTTTTTTTTACATAAAAACTAAGCAATGTGTTCTTTTACATTGAATTACTGTATAGCTTAGAGAATACTTTAGTAAACGTTTGTATCCCCATTTTATTTCGGAAGAATACCCGATAATCTTCGCGTATATTGCATCGATCTAGAGTTCTTTACTACCTCAAAGCAAATTCGCAACAATAATATAAAATTAGTTGAATATGTTGATTTATCACAATGAGAATTTGCTTGTTACTCATTGATTCCGTCAACCGCCTTAACAAGGGCACAATACATATAGTAGCAGAATATATTGAAACAGGTGAATTTTGTTGTGTTCCAGCCGCCACCAAGTTTCTGGGCGACAGTCAACCAGAAGGCAAGAAGGCGTTGGCGGTGTACCCGATATGTTTGTTCTACTTCATTCTGTCCTGGCTAGTCGTGTCTCGTAGTAATGTGTAGGCATTATTATCTAAGTGTATTTATTGTGATACAAACTCGAACGTTTTGTGAATATATGTTTACTTAAGTGGTTCAAATTGAATGTTAGTGCAATGTCGTGTGTGACGGATGGGAGAGGACAACGTTTTAGTCCAAAGCGGTTATGCATTGCGTGCAATCATTACGGGAAAATAGATGTGAATATTCTGGCCCTTTCTTGATCATATACAGCGAATAGCTATACACCACAAAAATAAATTAACAAATAATTAAGAATAGTGAAAGAACATGGAATTTATAATTACTAGTCTTACGCTATTGATAATTTCTACGAAATATTCTTTAGAAGGATTTCTATCAAGCAAGTTAGTTAGTATCAAATCTATTTATATCTCTTCGCTTATTCCTTCAGCATTTAAATTTTGTTTAATTTTCATATAAATATATAAAGAGCAGTATTAGTATTCGTTTTTGTATATATTTTAAACATGAAACCGAAAATTGTTTGAATATTTTCTTGGATTAGGATCGGGCGCAATGCGTAAGTGCGGCACATTAGAATATTTTGACATATAGTGCATTGGCCTTCACGCCATAAACTATAAGGTGTAGGTCATTATGTATCACCGGTGATACACACTGACCGTTCTGCGACTCACCAAGAGATACATAAAAATGTCGACTAAGCATATGATGTGTTGAGATATTGTTTGTTTTATACTCTCCCTAATAATTCGTGTAAAGTATTTGACGCGGTTTCGATAATACTATTCTTAAATTATGGCACAATATAAACATTCCTACGTTCGTACTTCTATTAACTTTAGTAGATAAAGGCAATTTTGTATATATTATCAATTAAAAGGCTATTTTATGTCTGTTGTACTTTTCATTTTATTTATTTTACAATAAAATAAAAATAAAAACGTCTAAAAATACACGGTAAGTTGAAATTCGAGAAATTTCAGTGCGTGTGGAGACACTACGGTGACCTGCAGCCTGCAGGTGCCAAAACCAATCAATTACATTCTTACAAATACATCACAATTGTTTACGCACATAGCCATTTATAAATAAGCACGATTAACATCAATTGTACAAATAAAATTACATATAACATATATAAATCCGATGAGAAATCACAAAAATCCAAGCTCATTACAAATTCTAAACGACAGCTGACGACAGCTTTCTATTATAATTTTTAAACGAAATGCGTTTCGTTAAACCACATAATTTACAAGAATGTGTAAACAGCACGAATAGTTACTTTTATAGCAAATGCAAGAAAATAAAGTATATTTCTTCCACTTAGTCGTCTTAATAATAACATATTACTATCACATAAATAACATTAAAATAAGAGCATGCAACATACGCTAACATGTAGAACGTAAGCACAATGCATTACAAAATATCACCAAGATACACAATATATTGTATTTTACATTTAGCGAATTCTTTGTGCATTAAACAAATCTAAAACTGGAATCAACAACTACTTACAGTTATTTTGAACAATTTAATCAAGAAGTGAATTGTAAAAGTGACAATTAGATGAACATTTAGGAACTACTTCAGTCCAAATACTGACTACGTCAACACTCAGAATATTTCAAGTGGGTAAATTCATCTAAAAAATTCAGTTCAGATTTTTGACAGATTTATCTCATCCTTACAATTTGCAATTGGAATGACAAGTATTACGTACACATATAAGTATATTAGTTTCTTATGGCATAGTCCCAGGAACCAGCTGCTCACTTGAGTGAGCACCCATACCAAGATTGGACCCAATTATACAAAAATGTATCTATTTATTACGAGGAAATTACATTTACTGTAGACATCAGCTGTTTACATATTCCATATGAACAGGTTTGTGAGAGTTTTCACTGAGTATTTGGATAACCGGGTCCAACTCTGGCTGGTAGGTCCTTGGAAGCTGAGAAGGGGAGAGTTAACTGGAGTCGGTCCCGCTGGAGGACTTGTCGGGGGTGCGTGGTGGGGAGGGCGGGGAGGGCGGGGAGGTGCGCGCGGGCAGGTGGTAGGACATGTGCATGTGGATGGAGTCGCGAGCCTTGCGCGCCGACTTGTAGGTGAGCGAGTTGGCGCGCGGCTTGCGGCGCGAGAAGTGGCGCTCCACCCACTTGAGCATCGCCAGCACCGAGTCCGTGGACGACAGCCGCCGCTCCGCCGACGTCTTCGTGATGCTCGACGACGCGATGCGGAACGTCGCCGCCATACCTTTCAACGCCTGTAATGAACATACATACATAAACTCACGCCTTTATCCCAGAAGGGGTAGGCAGAGGCGCCACTAGGACACCCACATTTCGCCTTGTATGTTCCGTCCCATGATGTTATAGGGGGCGAGCCTATCGCCATATCGGGCACAAATTCCTGACTCCGGGCTGATAATGAATAGAAAAACCCAATACCACTTTGCCCGACCCGGGATTCGAACCCGAGACCTCAGCTTTGTAGTCATACCGTAATACAACTACGCCACCGAGGCAACATTTTTCATGAAATACACCCATACAGATTACTGGGTGTCGTAAAAGATGGTGGGCTTGCTACGGTGCAAGAGCATAACATTTAATATGATAGTAAAAATAATATTTGGAATATGAACCGTTATGTACTTATGACCGTTTATAATTTCAAGTATCAGCTCTACTATTTAAGAAAAAACTTATTTTATTGGAAAAACGATTGTAACATACTATACGTATATTTCCATTTCGTACCTAGTCAACTAAATGGTTAATAAAATTGTTTAAATGCACTGATAGTCTAAGAGGTAGCAACGTTTTTGAGAGAGAATTTCAGGTAGGCCAGTTTTTAGATATGCTATCTCTCTCACTCTCCCGGACGTCATACAGGCTATCTGGCTGGCGGTAGTGGTTGCGTTCGTCAGTGCGCAGCCTACCTATACAGGTAAAATATCGAATTTTAAAATCATTTTAAGAAGCTTTTTTCCTTTATTATTATTTTTATTGAACTTTTTGCAACATGAATCTATTATTGCCAGATATTTCTATTGTTGTTTAAACTGTGCCAGACGCTAATTTTGAATTAAAAAAATATTATTTTTCAAAGTATTTCAGTATGGCTGTAATTTTTATATGATGTTATTTAAGTATCTAAAAACCTAAATTTAATTTGCCAGACAATAATTCGATTGTTAAACCTTCAGCCAGACCGATCTAAAAGTGAAAAGTGATTGGGCATGTTGAAAGAGTACAGACAATCACGTGTTATTTTTAATGTGTATAACAAAATTGTATTACAATGGCTAGCGAAAAATTAAAATGTGGTTTTTGTAAAGACAGAAATGGAAAAATAATAACTTTTGTTGAAGATACATTAAAAAAGTGTAAAGAAGTTCTGCAAATACGTGTAAATTTTAAACTGAAATACAGGGTATATCAAGACCGCGACCGAAAACGAAGCCAGGTGGTAGTATTAGTGACTTCAGACACAATGCAAGTAAAAATTTCAAGTAATTTTTTACTAATCGTCGTATTTGGGTGATAAAAACATAATTTTCCTAAAATAAAGATGTAGACCTCTTTATTTTTAAACACGCAATGGTACATAAGGGTTTAAATTAGTATTTTCGCAAAAAATAGGTATTTTGCACCAAAACACTATGATTTTAAAAAATATATAAAAAAAATATCTATCACTGTTTTGGCGAAATTTTTATTTGCGTCGTGTTTGGAGCCACTGAAACTACAACCTGGCTTCGTTTTCGGTCGCAGTCTTGATATACCCGGTATAATAGTGTACAGTTACCGGAGCAAGTTAATGACACTGATGGATATCACAGAAATTGTTACAGCAGTTTTACAGCTCTTTTTTTTTTTTTTTTTTTTTTTTTTTTAATAGCCTATACTGTCCCACTGCAGGGCAAAGGCCTCCCTATCCTTCTTCCACCCGTCTCTATCCAAAGCTTTCTTCCACCAGTTGGTATCAAAATGGTCCAAGTCATCTCTCCACCTCCTGCGCGGCCTACCACGAGATCTTTTTAAGTTTTGTGGAGTCCATGCGGTAGCAGTTCTAGCCCACAGCTCGTCTGACATACGACAGACGTGACCTGCCCAGTCCCACTTTAATTTGGCAGTTTGCTGCCCAACGTCCACGATTTTTGTTCTGGTGCGCAAATCTCTGTTTCTTATGCGGTCACATAATTTTTACAGCTCTTATGACAAAATATCGTAATTTATCTGAAATTAATTTCTCGTCAACAGTAGATCTTCCCAGCACATCTAGTTCAACTTCGTTATCAAATACTGCAGTAGATGTTAGCGAAACCCTGCCAGATAATACGTCTCAGAATTCACATACAGAAGTTAATATCCAAGAAATTGACACTTCTAATGCAATTAACAAGTGCTTTTCATACCGGGTTGAAAGTAATAAGGTTATTAAAACTGTTGAAGATGTACTGTCTTGCGAAGAACAAGAAGAAGCCGATTCTCAAATAATAATATATCACATTTGTCAAATAAATGTCGATGGCGAAGTTGTGATACGCTGCTCAGACACAGATATTTTAATAATACTTCTTGGTAACATGGAGCATTTGAATGCATCACTAATGTATATCAGCCCATATACGTCCCACTGCAGGGCACGGGCCTACTCTTCAATCGAGAGAATCGATTGAGAGTGGTTAGGCCATATAGTCCACCACGCTGGCCTAGTGCGGGTTGGCGGACTTACATACCGTAGAAATTCTTTAAAATCGTTACGGTATGCAGGTTTCCTCACGATGTTTTCCTTCACCGTTAAAGTAAAACATCACTAAAATCTGGGTAAATTTGGGCGTAGGGAATTATGACCGATTTATAAGCGTCATCAAGTACACGAAATTCTAGAGAATTCTTTATCGAAAGCTCTACCGTGCTTTTATGCACTCACTGGATGCGACTACACACCAGGTTTTTTCCGGAAAGGCAAACTTCGATCTTTAAACTGTTAGAGCAATCAGAAGAGTATCAATTAGCCTGTCAAAATATTATAACAGATGATGAAGAATTGCTGGATGAGACATTTAAGATCTTAGAAAAGTTAATTTGTCATATTTACGGAGCTCGGGATTCATGGAACGTCAATGAAGTTCGGTGTCATCTGTTTTCAAACACATATCGGTCTACAAAATCAGATGATAATTTTGAAAAAACAAAATCGTAATTTTGATCCATCAAGCCTACCACCATGCAAAGCTGAATTTTATCAGCATTTACTACGAGTTCGTTACGTTACAAAGTTTTGGAGAAATGATCATTTACAACAACCAACATCTCTATCACCTCAAGTTTCCGGCTGGACCATAAATACGATTTTATCTGGTTTGTTGGAGAGCAATTGCCATCATTAGTTGCTGACATTATCATTAAAGGTAAAAATTAAAAATAAAATACTAATAAATTTATTTGCCGATAGATTATAAAATGTTTCATTCTTTTACAGATAATAACTTATTACAAGACGATGACATTTCAAAAGACGACGATGACAATATAAATGACAACAGTGCTGAAGATACTGTTGGGTCATGAAAAATTTCAGAAAATTTTCCAAATGAAATTTTTCAATTTTTCAGAAAAATATGAAAAATTTCAGAATATTTTTCCGATATTTTTCCATTTTTAAATTTCGAACAAAACGTAACTTCCTGAAAAACGGGGTGAATCGAAACTCAGGGAGAAATAGAAAAAAAGTGATTGTTTGTTTTATCATGTTTTATCAACCAAATTAATTATGTTTTATTTATAATTAATGGTTTATGACTCTTTTTTCCAAATTGCAGCCATTATATTTAATCCCTACCATGAATTTGGACTTTACAGTATTACAAATGTATGTATTTTTACTTTATTAGCAAGTTTATTACGAATATAAAAGAATAAAATCAATTTTACGATTAAAAACCTACAATTAAGTTAAATAATCGAATTTTTCCATTATTTTTCAAATTTGAAATTTTTCCGAAAAATTTCCTGAAATTTTTCCGACAAATAGAATTTTTCCGAAAATTACACAACACTAGCTGAAGATGATGATGATGATGATAATTATCAAGATGCCTCCGTTTTTTTTGTGATAAAATTATGGATTGAAAAATATAATTTTTGGTTATTTTCATCCTTGAGATTGATTATTATCTTATTTTGTACAACGATAAATAGTTATTTTGATACTATATTAATCCACACATTAATTCAATAGTTTTTAATTAGTTCTATGTAATTTATTCGACAACTATTCCTAGATCAAGCAAAATGATACCACATCACTTTTCACTTTTAGGTCGGTCTGGCTGAAGGTTTAACAATCGAATTAATGTCTGGCAAATTAAATTTAGGTTTTTAGATACTTAAATAACATCATATAAAAATTACAGCCATACTGAAATACTTTGAAAAATAATATTTTTTTAATTCAAAATTAGCGTCTGGCATAGTTTAAACAACAATAGAAATATCTGGTAATAATAGATTCATGTTGCAAAAAGTTCAATAAAAATAATAATAAAGGAAAAAAGCTTCTTAAAATGATTTTAAAATTCGATATTTTACCTGTATAGGTAGGCTGCGCACTGACGAACGCAACCACTACCGCCAGCCAGATAGCCTGTATGACGTCCGGGAGAGTGAGAGAGATAGCATATCTAAAAACTGGCCTACCTGAAATGCTTGTTTTCAAGACGTTGCTAGCTCCCGTACTATGAACAGTGATACACGTGGTCTTGACCACACAGTAGGAATTAAGATCAATCAATTCTAGTTTCGTGGGTACCTAAAATTATAAGAGATTTTTCGGTATTACAGGTGTGGTATTACAAATATGAACAAACTCTTCTGGATCACACAAATATGCATTTGTTTCATTGTGGGAATGGAACCCGCGGTCTCTCATTTCATACCCGGCATCTAACCAATTGCGACACGGAGGTTGTCGTCATTTGACAGGACTTAGATTAGCGATTATTTACAGGAGACAAAGTTGTTTTTTCCTACTATTTAAGATTTTTTTATCAATGCAGATCCGTACATAATTTCAAGGAAGAAAAAGAATAATAATAGTTATTAATCTTTTCCTTCCTTGAAATTAAGTGATTAAAAACAGCCTCCAAAAAGTATAATTAGGTTTTTTCTTGAAATACTAAGACTTGGCTTTAGATTATTTTGCCGACGTCACACTTGTCTAGAGCGATAGGACCGTTATTTGTTCTTCTTGAATATCACTCGTATTTTCTTATTATCGTTTCTTCATTGTACCTACATTAAAGTTTTTTCAATAAACATGTATTATAACTTACCAACATGGCGTCCTCGTCGGTGACGTCATCACCAGCGTAGATAATCCTGATCCTTTCGCTCCAGTCTAGTCCAAAAGCCGTTCGCAGAATGTAGATAGACGCTCGACCTGGTGAAATGAAGTTATTAGTATAATATCTACTTACAAAAGCCAATTTTATGTCGCAATATACATTTTCTTACATAATTAATAATAATAATAATTGGAAGGTTGTGAAGGCTTGGGCTCTACAATTGCTACGGTGTTTGCTTGTGCTAATGGACTTTAATGGCGTTCCGAAACCGAACGAAACCCCGCATTATAATGCGGGGTTTCGTAATGTTGAGTTTCAACTTGAAACCACAGACTAACCCACTCAGACAGAGCACTCCCATAGAGTATGATTCTAGGCTCAGGAACGTAACATATAGAACATGACAGGTTTTTTTTTTTAATTTTCTCATATTGCTTCTGCATTGGCTCCTCCTATTTTTGCCTACAGTGCTTAATTTCTGGCTCGGGATATATGTCTTTTAAGTCATCTCGCCGCTCTGTACCTCGGTTGTTATTAATAATTTAATTTTTATTTAGGAAAATTGGGTAGTAAAATGAAAATACATTTGTTAATTACTTCTTTACTTTATTTTTCTTAAAATACCTATTGACGGCTTTTTTTGCATTGGTGACAAACTTTTATTTCTTAATCTAATAATATCTGTATCCTTTAACATCTTATTTATTACATTGCACCAATTATTCATTATTAATCTCAGATATATCTAGAAAATATCCCAGAATGACATTCCTGAGTAAATTGCAATCAAGGAAGTCAAATGAATACTTGGATAAAATATATTTTTTTTATTTCTTTAAGTATACATGTTTTTAAGGTTGATTTTTTGCTGTTCCTCATGTCTTCTCTGAATGTGTCTTGGCACAGGCTTTTAATTGCAGACTGAAACGCTGTGCCTTGATCACATACAAGGGCAATTGGTTGGAGGCCAGTATTTCCAACAGCAGTCACTACATCCTTTATTAGCTTTTTTAAAAAGTTTGCTGGGGTTGCACCCTGACAAAAATAAAAAGCTAGAGGCTGCTGCCACTTACAGACTGCTCCTCGTAGCATGAATACTAAGGCATGGTCAGCAAAATCATTGGATTTGTCACCAAGATCAACAAATCCATTTATTTCATCCCGATGCTTATCATATGTTAGTGCTGGTTCTAGAGATACTTCGTCAAACAGGATTGAGCAAAATTTCTTTTTTGTGTCCCAAGTGCTGACCTGTGAACAGTAATTTACATAATAAAATATAACGTCTTTTTAAAGGGGCTCTGAACAAGGATCCGAGGTAATGGAATATTTTTAGACAAAACAATAAGTGTCTACCCAAACATCTGTGCTATTAGTGCAATAAAGATTAGTTGGTACGTCGTTCCGACAAAGGATTGCCGCTCACAATTGTTTTTAAATGTTGCTATTTACACTCTTTGTCATTGCCGTCGAGCAATAAAACCTTATAGTTTTGTTACCCCACAGCATACTCGGAACTATTAGAAAATGTAAGACAATACTTTACAAGACATTAAAACTAAAATAACACAATATGTTAAATTACAATCCCAGCTTAATACAACTCACAGATATTTGACAAACATTGTTAAAATTCTTAATAAATACAACAAACATAAATCTAATATTGCGACTTTAATTTAGTTTGATGAGTTGCTACATTTTGCTATTGAAATAAAAAAATACTTCCGGAAGTCACATACATAATCCTGTGCTAACAGTAAGATCGAATCTATTGTTGTAGATATGAGAAACTATGAGAGACTTTTTGGTCTCACAACATCTAGATCCGAATCAAATAAAGCTAGCAAATCTCTTTTTTTTGTATTTGTTTTCTTAAGATCTGTCCCTGATTCCTAAAAGTAAAGGACATTCTTGACACTAAAATAAGGTTGGGGATTCAAAACTTTAGCTTTAGTATTAAGTGATTACTAAAATAAAAGCAGAAAACCAATAATAGAGCAGCATTACATGGGATTTGAGCCCAGAACTTCACAACTCGCAGCTATTTAGTGCCTACTAGTGTGACTGAATTATTTTTGACATTTGTGTTCACATGATGTATTTTGTATGAGCCTACCTGTAATAATTCTTCTGCGCTTGTCCTCTAATACCAGATTACAGTAAGTATGATCCATGTGCCGCCTCTTGAGACAATAATTGTGTTCTCCAATAATATTATCTGAAAATGTATAGAATTATTACAATTTGAATATCAGTCCTATTACAATAATGTTACAGAAAATAAAGTTGGATAATTTTATATCTCTAGAGTTAGAGTCTTGTCTATAATGCAATACTTAGCAACTTGCAGTTGTTACTTTAAATAATGAATGTTACATATTGAATAATGTTTGTATATAATTCATTTATATATTAAGATCGATACAATTTTCACTTACTTCTTTCTTCAGGAACAATTACTAAAGTCCTGTGATGGAAGATTGTTGGATGAGCATCATTGCACAAGCGAGATCTCCGGCGTGTTTGCGTAAAAAACCTTTTCTCAAAATGTTTTTCACACACAAACTGCTTGCGAAGTTCCGGAGTTCTCAACTGACGCAATTTATCTGAATTAATACAATCTAACCACTTCTCGCACATAATTTCACTCTTAGGAAATCTATGAAAATTATCGTCCTTTCGTTTACTAGCACAGTTGTCAACACAGCAATGATTAATCATGCTGTAAGATGCTATTGCAAGTTTTAAAATTAGGAGGATAAGTTGCGGAAATAAATCAACGCAAAACTTAAGTCAACTAACTTTGAAACAGTAATGGCGGTTAAACTTTAAACTTGCTGTTTACAAATATGACATCCCAAGCACCAATAGACATTTAAAAATTAGTAATTTGTCTATGGAAGCTGCTCAGACGACAAAAGTAAGAAGTATGAAAGGAGGGGGGGAGGAAGCTGTCATACATGATATGTTACATAGATTAAAAACTTATGTATGGAGATTGACGCCCGTGTTGAAACTCTACCTATCGTATTATGATTACTACAGAGTACTGAGACAAGACAAATTGTCTAAGCATTAGCATGGAACCGACAAGAAAGTGCATAAATATAAAAAAAAGAAAAATGTAACAATAACTCGTATTTTTCAAGAATATTGATTTTAGTTATTTAAAAATATTTCTCTATTTTTAAGTAAGTTTTTTTGTACTGACGCTGTATTGGATTCATCCAACTTTTTATGTTTACGCGCAAAACCCGGTTGCGCCAACAGTCAACATAATCTTGCAGTCCTCAGTAGCAGAAAACAGTTGTGGCAGTGGCGAGTGGGTAATTACTAGATATCTTTGTACCAAAAGTATTTGCAACTCCTAGATTGATTTCGTTGCGTGTTAAAGATAAGTTAGACATTGGAGGCTGATATTGAATGCTTGATTTCATTAAAATGCATGGCACAGTTGATCCTGCCTGGCTTACAAGAGCTTTTTTCTTGTGTTTTATGTTGAGGTTAGATTGTGTCGCTGTTAGGTATTGTGTGTGATCATGTGGGGTGATAACCAGAATAGTGGAGGGTCAGCAAGGGCAGCCCGCCCTTCGGCGGTTTTGTGTGGAAGGGAGACCTTCCGAAGGGAAAGAACTACGACATAGCAATGCTTTCGTCCGTCCCTCGTCGGTTCCGTAGTATTAAGAATGAGGTGTGTATGTGTGTGTGTAGAAGCGTCTCTAGCCCATGTAGCGTAAGTGCAGTAAGTGCACGATCAAAATGGAATAGACCTAAAATGTTAACATGTTTTTATGAAAGATGTCAAAAATAAAAATTGTAAGTAACAACTACTTTTATACTAATTCTAACAGCTGATATGTCATTTTTATAGATATTTTTCTGAGGCTCAATTGCACAAACTAACTTTGCACATAGCTTTAACAATAGCATCGTCAGCTCGACCGGCGCCCCCTAGAACGCTGCGCCCGTCACCGCACACCCTGCACACCCGGTAAAGACGCCCCTGTGTGTGTAATGGGTTGGAGAAGTTGCAGTGGTTGCAGTCACCTTTGTCCCACTGCACGGGCGGGCGCGCCTCGAGCGCGCAGTGCGCGGGCGCGGGCGTGAAGCCGGCCGCGGTGATGAGCGCGCGCGCCTGCTCGGCCAGCGCCGCGCGCCGCGCCGCCGGCGTCTCGCGGTAGTGGAACGTCAGCAGCGCGCCCTTGTTCTCCACCCACGCGCCGTCCTTGCACACCTGCACGGGACACAATACAATATTCTTTATTGTAAACCAATACATAGAAGTAAATTACAGAAAAAAAAAAAAACAAAATACAAAAATGGTATTACAAGTGGCGGTCTTATCGCTTGGAGCGATCTCCTCCAGACAACCTTTGTATGGATAGTATCAGAAGTTGGTGGCGGTACATAACAAAGAAAAATATAATAAGGCTAATATCCTAATACTTAAATAAATACAAATAAACTAATACATCATATACTAAAGATAGAATGCACATGACACACCGTCTTCATTACATCTTTTTTTTGGGAAGTGAGCTGTTAAGCACTCCTTTCGGTACCCAAGGAGCGTCAATAATGCTACCTAATAGTACTTTGCAAAAATGACTTCTTTTTCATCGGTACCGATTTCTTTCTTTAAGTAAATGTATATACATATTTTAACCACCGTGAACATGTTGGCAGCCGCGTCTGGTCCGCTACTAACAGGCCACTGCGCACTTTTTCTGACCCATCATCAATTAAGGTATAATTAGGTAGTACCTAAATTAGTAATTGGTATCGTCTGTCTCTGTTTCCCAAAAACCCAACTAATAATCGGTAAATCAATTACGGAATGTTTCGGCTGGACTTACGTCTGATTCTAAGTTTTCCATAGCGAACCTTTTTAAAGGCTTATAGCAATAGGCTTCTAGGTGATAGAAGTGGTTACCGGTGAGACGCGTTAAGCTTGCTTATTCGGTGTTCCTGGCCTTCATTAAAGGCCCATTCATATTTCATATCATATCAAAATATATTAATAATATTACAATGCTATTTATAACATTTTTATGAGAGTGGGGGCCTTGGCTTCATTGCCTGGACCAAGAGAAAGAAAATCTCAATAAAAAATTACCCTAATCCTAAGGTGAGGACTGCGCTGATAGGATGAATGGCTGGAGGGATTTCAGTCGATAGCACCAACTTCGATGTGACAGGCCAACATCGTCGGATCGTGCCTTCTTGCAGAAAAGGGCGTCACTCTGCAAGCGACCGTATTCTTCGTCCCGACTCGTGGGAACAAATATGAATAAACCCATTCCAACCAACTCGACCAAAACCACTACAAAAATCCTTACCCAACAAGTGTTCCATCCAGCACTGTTCAATAGACCACGCTCGGCATCTTTGAGCGATATAGCAAATTCAGACTCCAACCAGCAGACACTAAACTCAAAAGAGATCGCGATAGCGCCTAATAGCTCTCCCACTCATCAAGCACCACCATCTTGGCAGCGAGTACCAACCAACAATAAAAGGAAAAGAACTAGCGACTCTCCCCCCAACTCAGATTCCTTGAAGATAACAAACAGGTATACGACCCTACCTGTGGATCAATCTGATAATTCTAATATTGACAACCCAACACCCAAGATAAGTAAACCTCCTCCTATTGTCTTATATGGAATAGATGACGTCAATGAACTCTCCAAACTGATAGAAACTGTATGCGATCATAACCAGTTTAAAATGAAAATAGTCAATAAAAACCTACTACGAGTCTTAGTGGATTGCTCAGAAAACTATAAAAAGGTGATATCGATTATGAGAAACAAGGGTCTGATAGCCCATACGTTCACTCCAAAAGATATGAAACCATTTCGGATAGTTATAAAGAAACTGCACCATTCCACACCTCATAGCGAAATAATCGAGGCGATAGAAGCCACCGGCAATAAAGTCCGAGGCGAGATCATCAATGCCCGATTTGGTCCGGACAAAACACCAACCTTCACATTCTTTGTCAACCTGGAACCAAATGAAAATAACAAGGCAGTCAAAGATATCAAGTTTATATACCACCAGCAGGTCAAAATAGAAGATCCACGCAAATCCACAACTATTGTCCAGTGCCACCGCTGTCAACAATATGGTCATTCGAAAAATAATTGTATGAGACCCTATAGATGCGTGAAATGCGGGGAAGGGCACAAAACAGCAGATTGCTCAAAAAAGGACCGCAACTCACCTGCCAAATGTGCCTTATGCTCCTGCGATCACCCTGCTAACTATAAAGGCTGTGAAGTCTACAAGGAAATTCTAGCCAGAAAAGGAAACCCGACAAATCAGAACCCCCTTAGACCAATGAAACAGAATGACAAAAATCAAATTCCAATGTCTAAACCACAACATTACAGCAGCGAACTTCCACCTGTATCAAATCTTACTCAACGCCAGGACAGGGGATCGTACGCTGCCATCACAGAAAACCGGCGAGATGCAAATATAAGCTCTGAGCCCAAAAACAACCCTCACCAAAGCACCTGCATAGAACAAATTATTATAAAGCAATCTGAAAAGTTAGACCAACTCATACAACAAATAGGCACACTCCTGAACCTATTGACTACTGTCCTCTCCAAATTACATTCTTAATCCCAATACGAATTGCAACCTGGAACATCAATGGCCTATCGGCGAACATACTAGAACTTGAAGAAATAATCAAAAGTAACAAACTGGATATTGTCTTGATTTCTGAGTCTCATGCCACAAACAACAGTTGCTACCGAATGAAAGGGTATAATATTTACTTTACCCCTCATCCCGGAATTGGCAAAGCTCATGGAGGTACTGCAATAGTGATCAGATCCAATCTCAAACATACTTTAATGGAAAACTACGCCACAGAACACATCCAGGCCACAACAGTTAAGTTAAATGATCGCGCGGAATCAATTGCATTGTCAGCTGTTTACTGCCCGCCTAAACATAAAATCACCCCCCATTTGTTTGAAAACTACTTTTCCCACTTAGGAAATAAATTTATATCTGGAGGAGATTGGAATGCTAAGCATACACACTGGGGTTCTCGCATTACATTGCCAAGAGGCCGTTCATTGAAAAGCTGCATAGATGCACATCATCTGATGCCTATTTCCGCTGGCGAACCAACCAGTTGGCCAACAGACCAGAATAAACTACCAGACTTGTTGGACTTTTTTATAACCAAAGGCATTTGTCAAATCTATTCCACCATTGAGTCAAATTTTGATGGATCCTCTGATCATACTCCAGTCATCCTCACCTTAAATTCCACAGTTACCAATGTAGATCCACTGGAGTCCTTATCAAACTATAAAACTGACTGGGCTGGATTCAGAAATTATTTGGACAGGACTGTTCAGTTAAATATTCCCTTGAAAAGTAAGGAAGATATTGATAATGCCTGCAAATATATAACCAACCTAATCCAGGTATCCGCATGGAAAAACACTCCTTTCTTACTTCGCCCGCCTGCGACATCGCCACAATCAAACGATATTAGAGGAAAACTAATGGAAAAACGGCGCCTTAGAAGAATATGGCACCAATCTCAGCACCCGGCAGACAAAACCGCGTTTAACCTAGCTGCCAAACAATTAAAGTTACTTCTATTAGACTCCAAAAACTCAAACTTTCGAAAAACCTTGGAAAGCTTGTCGCCAATGGGAAAGGGTGAAACCTCACTTTGGAAGGCTACGAAAGCTTCTGGTAAACCGCAACAACATTTCCACCCTCTTAGAGCCTCATCCTCATGGGCGAGAACAGACGATGAGAAAGCAGTGGTATTTGCGGACCACTTGGAGAAAGTTTTCCGGCCAAATGATGCTGGTGGACACGAAACTGAGGTAGATGAAATACTGAGACAAGACTTCCAGCTATCACTACCAATTAAACCTACTTCGCCAAAAGAAATAGCCAAAGTAATCAGAGGACTGGATCACAAAAAGGCTCCCGGTTTTGACCTCATTAATCCCACAGTCTTGAAGAATCTCCCAAGAAAAGGCGTAACTTTTCTGGCCTGTCTTTTCAACGCAATACTAAGATTGTCGTACTTCCCAAAGCTATGGAAAATTTCACAAATCCTTATGATTCACAAACCAGCAAAACCACCCCATGAAGCTTCATCGTACCGTCCAATCAGCCTCACTCCTGTTTTATCGAAACTTTGGGAGAAAATCTTTGCAATACGACTAAAAGAACTCATGGATTGCTACGATGTCATCCCCGAGCACCAATTTGGTTTCCGTCTAAGGCACTCAACTGTTGAGCAAATGCACCGCGTTCACTACGAAATCAGACGTTGCTTTGAAAAGAAATTGTACTGCTCGGCGGCGTTCCTCGATGTCCAGCAGGCATTTGACAGAGTCTGGCACACAGGGCTACTATGCAAAGTAAAAACTATATTGCCCCACTCACTATACCCTATCATCAAGTCATATCTTGAAGACAGATATTTCCAGGTGAAACAGAGAGATGCAAGATCTCCACTACATAAAATTGAGGCTGGTGTACCACAGGGATCTGTACTTGGCCCAATTCTATACAACATCTACACATTTGACCTTCCAACATGCAATAATGTCACTGTTGCTACATATGCTGATGACGTTGCATACCTTGCTAGTGATAAAGATCCCCATGTGGCTAGCAATAAGCTCCAAAGTATACTAGACAAAACCCATGCATGGCTAAAAAAGTGGCGTATTCGAGCAAGCGCTCAAAAGTCTCATCACATTACGTTTACTCTACGGAAGGAATTCTGCCCACCTGTGAAACTTGGAGCTGACCCACTACCAGATGCAGAGGTTGTAAAGTACCTAGGATTCAACCTGGATCGAAGGCTAACCTGGTGTCATCATATACGGAAGAAAAGAGATGAAATTAATCACAAATTCAGGAACTTGTATTGGCTAATGGGCAGAAACTCTACTTTGTCTGTAGACAACAAACTCCTAATTTACAACGCAGTTCTAAAACCCGTTTGGCTCTACGGCATTCCACTATGGGGTTCCGCTAGCAAAAGTAACATCATGAGCTTACAAAGAGCTCAAAATAACATCCTTCGCACTATCACAAATGCCCCATGGTTCTCTAGAACAGACGAAATCCATGAATATCTGAACGTACCAACAGTCCAATCAGAAATTGAAAGATATCAAATAAAATATGCGAAACGCTTGTCAGCTCATCCCAATCCCCTGGCAACTCAACTTCTGAACCCATCTCCTACTCCTAAAAGGTTAAAAAGGAAAGATGTGTGGTGATAAGACAGATGATACGCTGGTCTCATCGTCTTTAAGTCCGATACTTATCAAATCATCAGCTTATAGTCGAGAGACTGATTGCCGATTAAAATATAATAAAAAAAAAAAAAAAAAAAAAAAAAAAATTATAACATCACATCGAATAACTCTTAAGGATACGTTATTTCGTCAATGTGGTCTTAAAATGTTAGTTGACAAATATTTATTTAGTTGCCATAACAATTTCTACGTAACGCTGACCTTGCGTAGCTCAGCAAATGAATTCAAGTACATTTCGGTCAGGTGTTAGTTGTTACATCAATACAATATTTTGCAAAAAAAAATGTATTATTATGAAATGAAATTCATTTTCTATAACGACTTAATAATCTTACTTGACTTCACGCACAAGAATGCAGTTACAACCAAATAACATATATTAAAACGAAATGTTAAGGTGTTCCATTGCTTAAATATTTTTATGTTTATCTTATCCACGCGTAAAATCACGTGCAAATATGACAATTATTTGTTCAAACAGTTAAAGGGACACTAAGAGTTTTTAAAGGAAATATAAATTGCCCTGCTACAGTTAGATACATGAGCTACTATCTACCAGCAACTTAGACCGTAAAAATGAATGTTGGTGTACATTACCTGTTCTTGCAATGCTTTGAGTAGGTCCACCACTTTGTCCTGTAGTTCTATAGGCATGGGGTGAACGAACTTGCTGCCGTCGGGGTGCAGGATCTCCAAGCCGTGGTTACCGGCGTACGTGATGCCCTCGATGCCCACCTGTAGCGAACAATAAAATGAGAATTATTTCTAGCTACGTAATAATAAATCGACATTTGTTTTCGCATAGAGACATTATTGAAACCGTAAACAACATCTTAATACCGTGCAGGTACGATGCGACTACCATCTAGAGATAAAGCTTCTTAGTAATTATTGCAAATACGCAGAAAATAGGTGGGTAGCATTTACGTGAGCTGTTGACCAATATTGTCGCGATAATGGCATGTTTACAGATTTGGTAAACACGGAGATCAAAGACCAGGCTCATCACAAACCTCCTTAGATAGTCGCGGCTAGTGAAATATCCAGTAGGTTTGCAACAAGGCCCGCGCTATCAATATGAACTATGACCGATTTTATCTCAGTTTTAAAACGAAAATATTTATATACACAGTTGATAATTTTGTTAACCCGGTTTGTAGGCACACGGCACGCGCTTGTGCTGCCTTGTTTGCGTTACGTAAGGAAGGGGCAGGTCTCTATTTGTAATGTTATTGTCTGCTCCGATAGTTTACAATCAATGAGCGCTATGATATATTTGAATTATAACAATATACATGCTGCGTAAGTATAGCTATTGTAGTCGATAATTTACTCGACAGACATCAACAAGACGCAGTTCTGCAAAAACGGACTTTATCCATGTTTGTTAAAGTGAAAAACAATGACACTGGCACAATTTACGCCACAATAAGATACTCTAATTGCGTGTTACGTGGGTATCAGAAACTGTGAGGATTTCATGAAAAAGCTACAAAATATTACTCATAATATACCATCAAGTGCAATAAATACTGACACTGTACCATCGAGTTCAATCTAGAAATGCGATATGCAGCTGTCCTCCCTAAGCAAACAGTATTAAATTGGATACCTTTACAATGTAAAAAATAAATTATTTGTAGATATTATGTAATGAAAAATATCGTTAAGCCATTTACAAATGGTGTCATGTATTGTTTGCAAGGTGAATTAGCACAAACACCTACATTAGATATATTAGCGTGTGTTATTATCTGGATTCCCCGAGATCATTATCACATATGTACTTGTGATACAGGTGATGTTTTGTATATTGCCACTCTGTAAATGTAGAACGAATTTATTTTATAACTGTCAGAGGCGTAAAATAATTTATCCGTTAATCTTAATTCAAAATGCAGATCACTGGTCAAGAACTCAAGGTTGTTACATTACGATAAAAATAAAGTTTTAAAATTCCGTTGATTATAAGAAACAAATAAATGAATAGAAAATACGTCAATAAGTTAGGGTGGTGGATTGGGTTGTCCCACCTTACCCCATGGGTGCAATGTGGAATTTAATTTTGAAATGGAAAGAGTTAAAAGGGGTTTTCATTCTTTAGATCTAAATCTTAGTACCTTTATTGGTGCACATAACTGACCATTAACGGTGACAATACTTACATTTATACAGGGTCGTTTCAATTATATTAAAGTATTTAATTGACAATTAAAGTTGTTTGTTAAACAAATCGCTGGAACGCATTCATAGTTTAAAAAACCTTAGGATGTAAAGTTCTAATCTGCATTTTTGACTCTGGCATGATAAAGTTTTATAATGTATGATTCTGATGGTTAGTGCACTGAGATCCGTATGTATCTCATACTGTAGTATCTTCATACTGGACTTTATGTATGAGCTAAAGACGCAATATCTCAATATCAGGGATACACATGTTAGGTACTTCATGTCGTTTATACAGGGTATATCAAGACTGCGACCGAAAACGAAGCCAGGTGGTAGTATTAGTGACTTCAGACACAATGCGACTAAAAATTTCGCAAAAAATATCGTCAATATGTTTTTGTAATTTTTTACTTATCGTCATATTTGGGTGATAAATACATAGTTTTCCTAAAATAATGATGTACACCTTTTTAGTTTTAAAGACGCAATGCTACGTAAGGATTTAAATATCTTTTTTCGCAATTACTAAGTATTTAGCACACAAAGACGACGAATATTTAAAAAATTGCAAAAAAAAAACTGTCGCTTTTTTTGCAAAATTTTTAATTGCAATGTGTTTGTAACCACTAAAACTATCACCTGGCTTCTTTTTCGGTTGCAGTCTTGATATACCCGGTATTATGAATCTCAAGCACTTCGATCGAGCTGATTTATTGGTATCATAGCTTTAGCGAGCCACATCGAGGCTCTAACTCTTTATTTTACAATTGATAATTCATAATACTAACGGATAATTAAATAAATAAAAAGATAATATTGATGTCCTTGTAGAATAGTCTGCACTGCGGAACCTTTCTGATCACGCTACAAACATTTACTTAGTTACATTATTCTACCGTATGAACGTTTTCATTATCATCTGTGCAAATAAATCTGATTTCTGCTTCTGATTAATTTGTTAATGTTATTTTTCAGTCGCTAAAAACAGGACCGCGCTATAATTCGACCTGTTTCTCTCCCTCTCTCTCTCTCTCTCTTTCTCTTTCTATCTCTTCAGCCACAGAAAGTCCACTACTGAACACAGGCTTCCCCCATAGATCGCCACATAGACATGTTAAAAGATTTAATCTATTTTCGGTTTTAAGTTTATATAACCAACGAACTGTCATTGCCTCTAGACTACATACATAACATACATACATAAACTCACGCCTATATCCCAGAAGGGGTAGGCAGAGGCGCCACCAGGACACCCACATTTCGCCTTGTATGTTCCGTCCCACGATGTGATAGGGGGCGAGCCTATCGCCATATCGGGCACAAATTCCTGACTCCGGGCTGATAATGAATAGGAAAATCCAATATCACTTTGCCCGACCCGGGATTCGAACCCGAGACATCAGCTTTGTAACCATACCGTAGTACAATTACGCTTATATTATAAGATATTTGGCGTCAACAACAAGGCAGTTGCTCACATTATGCGTATCTAAACGCATATTGATTCCCCTTTGCACTGATAACCTTGTTACGCGGGATCCGGCAACGATTCGCCATTGGCCTCCCAGTAACCTATACACGTATTTATTATGCAATAAACTTATATTTTTTTTCATTTGATTATTGTTATGTAACTAATTGATGTTCATTTTAGAGCATTACTCAAATTCAACGTGACTTTAAGGTTGTAGAGAATTCAAGAGATCGTTTTTTTTTTTTATATTCGTGCCTATTTGATTAACTAATAAATTTTATTTCTTGTATTCTTCTCCAAGTTGCTTGAGTGTGGTTGGTTGAAATGTGGTGGATAATTGATAGATAAAAATTATCATTGCTGGGGGAGAATACTTTCTATTAGGTGAGTCCCTAGCTCTGATCCTGTTCTTATAGTATAAGGATAAAAAAATCTGTGGAAGCAATTATAAGTATAATATAAGTACCTGATTGTATGATGTATTAACTTGACAATAATGTTTAAATCGATCAAGGCTTACCGCTCATGTAGTCGTATTTGTTTTTTCCTCATACACGCATTACCCATATAAAATTCATAAAATGCAATCAGCATATGGAATTCTGCAAACTATTTTTAATTATTCACCGTTTATTTAGTGAAACTTTAACAATAAATTTAATTTATTTGCCGCGATTGACTTGCACAAGTCGAATAAGAACTTTTACTGTTCACGTCCGAAAATATCCATCAAGTGTCTCTAAATTTCTGTATGTCCAAGCCTCCATACCATCCTTTCCAATAAAGTTACCAAACCACTTCTCAATTAAGGAGATATCGCTTTAAGTTCCTTTTTTTGAAAGTTGAAAATGTGTATAGATCAATCATCTCCAATCTTTTGACGTCCGAATACGTTGCTGTCAAAATATTAGGAACACTTTTTCTCTCTTCACATTTTATTATATTGGACATGCTAATATTATTATTAGATTACGAGTATAAATGCTTTTATTGATATTAAAAAACATAATATCTCAAACAATGAGTTGAACAGATATTTTTTAAATTTGTTTTGTATTTCTAAATTTGGCCACGTGCCAATAGCATATAGAAAAAAAAAAGAAAAGTAGGAATGATACTGACCATTTTCTTGACGTTGTCGACGTTCCGTCCGGAGATGATGGCGATGTAGACGTCGGACATGTTGGAGAGGCGCTGCAGCGTGTGCTTGGTCTCGAGCGGCAGCGTGGCCAGGTCGGGGTGCGGCGCGATGGGCGCCAGCGTGCCGTCGTAGTCCAGCAGCAGCGCCAGCTTCTGCGTGTAGCCGATGTACCTGCCCATACATACATACATACAGAGATACATACATAAACTCAAGCCTTTTCCCAGAAGGGATAGAGCAAAGGCGCTAAAAGGACATTGTCTTGTATGTTCCGTTATGTGATAGGGGGCGAGCCTATCGCCATATCGAGCACAAATACCTGACTCCAGGCTGATAATGAACAGAAAAATCCAATATCACTCTGCCCGACAAGGGATTCGAGCCCGAGACCTTAGCATTTTAACCGTACCGTAGCACAACTACGCCACCGCGGCACCACACGCGCCTACAACAATACCACTCCATGCCTAACTTTAGACACAACTAGGCAAGGCTCCTTATTGTTATTTTTTCAACTAGTCTGTGTAAAAAAATACTGTATTTTGAAATTTTTATTGTAATCCCTAGTTTATAATATTTAAAATTCATTTTTTATTGCCATGAATGGCGAGACGAGCGACGTAAGCGGTACGCATGCTCAAAAAGTAGTAAAAAAAGTAGAAACTCTTATGACTAAGTACTGGCAAATCCACTAGACACAATATGCATGTAAGTTTAGTAAGTTGAGGACATACTTGGAGAGGTACTCGTCGAAGTCGTCGATGGTGACGGGCTGCATGGAGGTGGCGCCGATGTCGTCCTCCTCCTCCTCGAGCGAGTCCATGGCCTTGAGGAAGGCCTTCATCCAGCTGTCCACGTCGTTGAGCTGCTCGCGCCGCCGCAGGTGGTTCATGCGCACGATGCGCTCGTCCTCGGGCATGATCAGCGCCCTGCCACCACAATCACACCAATAAGACATGGGGAAAACCACAATCAATTTCGAAACCGCTCCTCGGATTCATAAAAAAGCCATGTAATTCTTTATTGTACACAATAAAAAAAGAACAGATTATAGAGATAATACAAAAACAACAAAGTACTAATGGCGGTCTTATCGCTCTAAGGCAATTTCTGCCAGACAGCCATGGGATATATGAGAAGGAGAAAGAAAAGCCAGTGTAAAGAAAGGCCAGTGTAACAAAATCTACTATTAAATCATTAAAAAGTACCTATCTGTTTTCAACAACATAATTAGGCACATGTATGTAAAACACAGTTCATGTATACCTATGGGAAACACGCAATATATGTAAAAAATCACTATTTACCTAATCGCAGACTAACCAAGCAATTGGTTTTGTGAGACTCTGTACATTTTTAGGTAAGTACTTTCTTTCAAATATAATATAATTATTTTAAACAAATAACAAAAAGAAAATAAATATCAAAAGCCCAAGAGTTGCACTTTATGACCCAGCCTCCTATACTAATAAACCATGCTAGCCATGTGCTGGTGTATTTCACAAACCTGAGGTTTCCCACAATTATTAAAATATGATTAGACGCTATGAATTTCTAGAGTTTAACCGTAAATTCGATGACAAAAATATCTATTAGAAATGTAAAGTAAAAAATGAGAGACGACATTAATACATTAAATTTAACCAGATCATTTATAAACTCTGCTATAAATAGACCGGTGTTATATCTCCTTTATCTAATAGCGATTCGACATAAGCGTAATAACACATTTCAAACCTGTGGATAACTTCAGCCGCGTCATCGAGTTCGTACGGGTTGCATATGAGGGCCTCGTGCATCATTTCCCCCGCGCCTGCGAAGGGCGACACTATGAGCACGCCAGGGGGCTTGTTGATCTGGCACGCCACAAACTCTTTGGCCACCAGGTTCATGCCATCCCGCAGCGGGGTCACCAGCGCCACCGCCGCATCCCGGTAGAACGCCGCCAACTCTTCTTGACCCACGCACCCGTAAATATATCTATAAAGGGTTAAAGAGCCTATAGTTTTTTTTCGTATGAAGTGTGCAGCCAGGCAATCCCCAACGCAACTCACATATTTCACGTGATCAGTGAGTGTGCGGTAGGTTACTATCAAACATAATTTGATTGATATTTCGTCTTCAAATCCCTGCACTACCTTACAGTCCATACATATTTTGAATGTTAAAATTGTAGTAGGTATAATCAAAGATGGAAAATCTTATACAATAGTTACCTTATAGGGGACCAGTTTGGTGTGGTGAATCTCCCGTTTATCCTACCAACAAGCTGATCCATTTCCTCCTTCAAGTCCTGGTACTCCTTGACGTCCGTCCGCGACGGCACTGAGATTTGCAGCAGCACCACCTTCTCGATGTGCTCCGGGTGCTTCTCCAACAGCCGCTCGAAAGCCTTCAGTCTGTGCACTAATCCTTTGGTATAGTCTAGTCTGTCGACACCTAATATCACTTTTTGGTTTGTAGAGAGCACTGTTTTGGCGTTTTGTGCCAATTGCACGAATCTGTCGAACGGCACTCCGATCGGCAACGGTCGGACACAGATTGTGCGGCCACCCAGCTCGACTAGAAGATTTTTTCTATCTACACGACATCCTAAATTTCTTTGGCAGCAATCGATAAAGTTAAGGCAATAGTCAGTTATGTGGAATCCGACCATATCACAACCTGTAACAGATTAATTATCTAAATATTGTATAACTGTATTGCAAAAAGATAATAATACTAATTAACTATAACTTACCTAATATGCCCTGTAATACTTCATCTGACCATGGCAACAGCCTAAAGATGTCCCATGGTGGGAAGGGTATGTGTAAGAAAAACGCAAGTTTGCATTTAATTTCGTCTTCTTCCGCCCTCTGTGTAAAATATTACTAATTAGGATTTATAGAAACGAAACGTCATTCACCGCCGATGATATAGCCACCAACCTGTCTGATCCAGTTAGCAGCCAGCATGAGGTGGTAGTCATGAACCCAGATGATAGGAGGGGAGTTTCCATTCTTCTCTTTGTTGTCTTTAAGCAAATGTAGAGCGTGGACTGTTTTTTCAGCGAATTCTTCGTTGATCTTTATGTATGCTCTCCAATGGTCTGCGATGAAGGTGGCACGGTCGGGCATAGAGTGGAACAGCGGCCAGAAGGTCCCATTGCAGCACCCATTGTAATAGCTGTCAAATAGTTTTGGTTCCGCGTGGATGGGAACAATCTGTTGACAAGGAAGTTAGAAATAAATAACGTTTTTAAGAGGCAAACGACCTATGAAACATAGGTCTTAGAAGAATATAAAATAATAGGATCTGAGATTATTCATTATAAGCTTAAATTAAAGGTTGATAAAGTAAATTTAAATCAAACGTGTGCTTAAACTGTACCTTGTTGGATACGAATTTATGATTGCAAGTCGTTAATCCAACTTTCACTAAATATTCAATATCATAATGTTGCGTACCATAGCCATTCACATCATTAACAATTCTACTATGAATATAAAGATACACGTGTACTACAACACGTGTAGAGAAAAGTTATTTGGTTATTTAAAAACGATCTATTTCTGACACCACCTACGCTACGAGCGATTCAACACAGCTTTTTTTTCTAATCGATCTATTCACTTTGATTGCCTTCTGCGTCACTATTTTGGCAAAAAAGAAACGTTGAGAAATTAAATATGTTTATGCACTTTACATACTTTACGACTGATAACCACATACTCTTGACCTGATATTAGATCTTTCGTTAATACGATGACAAAACAATTTAGCAAACCAGCATAACTGTGTACATAGACAATACGCGTACTCATTCTTTAGTTATCTTTTTTTCTTAACGTAGAGTCGCTGTTGTTACCTTTGACTAGTGTAGGAATGAATTTGCTCGAACGAGATAGTATAAATGTTTTTAAAAGCAGACGTGAGTAACAGCTTTATTGTAGTTAGTGTAAATACCTGTGATTTCACATCTATTTCTTAATACACCTAACAGTCACATATACATATAGTCCTGATGCCACACTAAGATCGAGTCTTGTATCGTAGATATCAGGAACTACGAGAGACTTTTCGGCCTCTCGCCCGGACTCGAAACAAATACTTATGGTTCATACAAAATTTGTCTCGGTGCGGGGATCGAACCCGCGGACTCTCGTTTCACAGCCGGCGTCTAACCAACTGCGCTACGGAGGCTGTAGTCGTCGTAGTTACTCGTATCATAAAATCACTGAGAGCTAAAAAGGCAAAACCCCCATTTGACATTTGTATTCATAAATGATTTGTTGAGTGAGTTGTTTAATTGTATGCACGCAGTTTAGCCCTGCTAGAACCAAGTCTGAGTCAATTTTTGGCGATCTTTTTAACTTTAATCTTTTTTATAACAATGTTCAATGTCCATATAATGTTTACTAATTCTATAAAATATACGAATGATTTAATCTCACGTTTTATCAACACAAAAATCTTTGAATATGCTTCATGTTATATCTAGTGCAGCATATTACATTGCGGTGTCTTAAGCCTTTTATCACGACAATAAATAATGAAAGATCACGGATAATTACGCGTATGTACCTAAGCCATAAGCAAATAATATCTAGGACGATACTAGTCTAATAGGAAAGTTACAATGTGCAACATTTCCTGATATTTGGATGACGAAACGCGAACTATTTACATATTATACTGTCATTCTTAAAATTTTATACACACAGGGATCATACTAACTGCTTTATTCATAGACAGTTTTAAACACTATTTTAGTAATCGAACGGTTTTGTCTTCTGCGCTCAAACTGAATTCAAAAGTCATTTGAAAGAGACAAACCATTCGATAACTAAAGTAGGTTTCAAAGCTGTCTATGGATAAGGCAAATAGTTCACACCTATTTTGGACCCGTCATTGAAAACAGATATCTCTTAACAACCCATGTCCCGGTTCGGGTTTGATCAACCATGCTAGCCATCAAGCATCCGATTTTAATTCCGGTATTTATAATTATGCTTATTGCCACAGCGCATTCTATGTTTTATATTGGCACGCCAAAACAACTTATTTGCACTCGATGACTAGTGCAGAGCAGATAATGCATTGCTTCTTATAGGCTTTATGGAGTCCTTACTGCTTACCAAGGCGCACACACAGTATAATCGACTATTGAGTGTATTATGTATGTATTTGTTTTTATTTTTTAACTATTCAGACATTCAAAACACGAGCAACATAATGTATTGTTCTATTGATTTAAATTAAACTGTTTTACTATTCGAATAGCAAATAATCACGATTGATTACGTACATTTTATAAATAGATGCATGTGTTCGCCTCTTGGGAATAGGTATATGGATATTGTACAATCATTATTTTTACTTCACTGTAAAAACTTGATATAAAGAAAATCGCGTGTCTAATATAATAATTTAGTTTACCGACAGCTTAAATATACGTTATTTTTATCCAGTCACTAATTAAAGTCCGTAAAAATAACATAGACAAAGTACAATTTACCTGATAGTGAATGAAATGCAATGCAGATAGAGTATTCAACGGCCTTCTTGAAAACGGGACGGAACCACTATGGTGGGTCTTCCATATCGTGTACAATAATCGCTAGCCAAGCAGATATGACAATACGGACTAATACAGTCAGATGCCGAAGCAGAGACGGACTGTACTACCAGCTGTAGAGACCCTGGAACTTTTGCTCAGCAATCAAAGCTGTTAAGTACTTTATGTCTCTTTTTTGTGTGACAATGGCTCCACCTCAGTCCAAGTAAACCGTTAGTACTGAATCTAGAACGACCTGCATCAAGGCTCTACCGCTCTGTTCTCGCGTTTATTTCGGCCAGTGAGATTGTCACAGGCTCAATAATCAGGAAGCGTAGAATTTTCTCTAAGGATATCCCTTCCATTCTTAAATGACGGCAAGGGGTCTGTTGCAGTCGACCCCTAATAAATAAGACTTATCGCCAATTACGATTGTTGTCGAGGCCACTGATACCTACTATAACTATAACAAGCTATAGAAAGGCTCTGCCATTTAAAAAATAAATTATTTGCTTAAAACTTAGTAGCACAAAGCATTATTCCCAGAATACCGTCAACATACCAGACATTCCTATTAGACGTAACAAAGGATTCCTAACACAACAACCTACCGCCATAAATGATCGGCAGTTCCTCATTGCCTCACAATGCGTTCAATGATGCAAACCAATTCCGCTAGCTGGGCACAAACACACGATTCTTGTAATGGAACAATTTATTGATTACTTTTAACCAATTGACTGTATAAGTATTTCTTTATTGATGTTTACCTATGAGCACAAGTAAAAACATTTATCTACACTGGAACGTGGAGCACTAAGTTCTATTTTCTATTCACTCGAAAATTGGAATGAGTGACATGCCTAGTCTTCTGCTTTCACCAGATGGAGTACTAAACTTACATGGGATCAGCGGAAAATAACTTTTTAGTCACGTTGCGGAGTATTTGACTACCAATTGCCTGCCCGACATCACCCCTTACTATTCTTATAGGAAGGCCTTTCAGCCTACCACGGTGATAGGGAGGTGTAAACGTTTAGTGCTTCAGGAAATTATTTTTATTAGAAAATCCGCGAAATACAAAACACGCGTGCTGATTTCCAAACATTCAAATTTTTATCCATTATAAGAAGTACTGTATTCACAATGATTACGATACATGACGTAACACGATTAGATGTTATTATACCGTAATTCTCGACTCACGGACAACGGTCCTTGCAGGGGACATGTCGTCGGCTGCAATCCGCGCCATCAAACATATCAACAATCGAAGGTGTAGGTACATATTTATATATCACAGCAAAATTTCAGTAAATTGTTTAGATTTGATGGTCATTTACTGCAGTGCAATTAACTAAAATAATCACCAACGCGTGTTCTAATCCAGGATCGCAAGTTTTATGGCAAAGATTTCAAAACTTTCCGTGCACTGCAGCATCGAATATTATATGTATATTTATACAAATAATTAATTGCTACATGCGCGAACTTTCCTACTCTGACAAATAGAACTACATATAACAAATATATACGAGATATGTACCTATATCATGCAAGCATTTGATCGTCCGGGGAATTACGAATAGCGCAGAAACCTAACTTTTTTATAACTACGTCAAAGGACTGTCATTATTTGGGGAATCTTTTTTATATCCAACGACACGGCACTGCAAAGCCACGAGCTGCCAACTAGATACGTGGCATGCCTTTTAAGTTTTGTCGTTTGAAGAAAAAAACACAACCAGATCCTTATAGTACTTTTTATTGTTTTTCAAAGTATTCACCACGTAGCTTAATACACTTTTCCATTCGCTCAAAGCAGTTATTATAACATTTATTCCACTCTGAAGTGGGGGTGTTCAAAATGGCTGACTTGAAAGCGTCGACTGCTTCTTCACCGGACTGGAACCTTTGACTACGAAGACTTTTCTTAATTTTAGGAATTGTAAAGAAATCGTTAGGGCTTAGGTCAGGACTGTATGGAGGATGGTCAAGAATTTCTACTTTTTCCTGCTTCAAATACATCAATCATTTGAAGAGCGCTGTGTGAGCTTGCGTTGTCGTGGTGCAGGATGATGCGTCGCTTTGCGTTAGATTTTTGAAGCTCGGCGATGACTTGTGTTAAACAAACTGTGGTATACCACTCTGCGTTAACCGTTCTACGATCTTCAAGTGCAATAGTCGCAACATGGCCGGTTTTTCCAACGAATGTGGCCACCATCTTCTTTGAAGTGCTTCGAGAACTAACAACGTTAGTCGGCTTTGGCTCATCTTGAAAGCCCCAGATTGTAGATTGTTGTTTGGAATCAGGATCGTAGGCATAGATCCAAGATTCGTCATCACTGATGATGTCGTAGACGTGATTTGACTCTCCTCGGTTGAATCTTTGCAGAGTTTTCTTACGCTATCTGACGCGGCCCGCCTTGTGATCGTCGGAAAGCAGATGCGGTATCCAGCGGAAAACTAGCTTTCTCACATCAAGCGCTTCATGCAAGATCTTCTGAATGATTGTCCTTGAGATGCCTAATAGAGCCTTTATCTCTCGATACGTCGCATGACGCTCTTCGAGAATTAGTTGTCTCACAGCAATGATGTTATCTTCAGTGAAGGCGGATTTTGGGCATCTTTCGCGATATTTGTCACTAACACTAGTATGTCCACGCTGGAATTCTAAATATCAGCGTTCGACAGTCTGCAGACATGGGGCTTCATCAGTGAACACAGATTTTAGCTCTTCAAAACACTGAAGCCGTGTCAGGCCTCTTCTAAAGTTGTAAAAAATTATTGCAAGAACGTTTTCCTTAGAAAGATTCATTTTCGTACGTAACGTGACAGATTCCAATCGACGCTGTGTTTAAACAATAGCATTAATCCTAATGCTTTAAACTGTTTTGAGATTTAAAATTTAAACACATTGGAATATAGAACAGTTCCAAATTAAAAATTGCCGGGAAATATGGAAACGACAGAACTTAAAAGGCATGCCTAGTATCTCGTTACACCTCTGAAGGACTTTACAATGACAAATTCACCGAACCAAACAGACGTGGCGTGTAACATCACATACTGGTGGTAAGTCCCTCATATGTAAGAGGCCGCCTGGGTAGGTACTACCGCGATGTTTATTTCTCCCGCCAAGCAGTAGTATAAATGCACTGTCGTGTTCCGGGTCGGGACATGTAGCCAGAGTAATTACTGGACTTAATTAGACTCAACATCTCATAAGATGAGACATATCTCAGGAACTACTGTCCATGAGTGGTCGTATCGCTTACCATCAGGCTCGTCTCGTTATTCATCGCATTACAAAAATATCATCAACATTTTTGATACATGAGAGAAAAACGAATCAAGTAACCAGCACTGGCCGTGTGTTGCCACATCAAAGTTTCTAGTATCATAACACTACACGTGTGTCAACAGGAAGTCGGGAACATAATTGAACACAATCATTGTAAATCAAAACAATATTACTACAACCGACTATGCACGAATGAAAGTGAATAAATTTTAAATGAAGTATAAATGAAACACCATTGCCATATGTAAGAACATAAGTGTGTTGAATGTAATTTATGGCAACAATATGCAAAAGTATTCATACACCATATGAATAAGAGCGTAGAAAAAGAGAGATAATTAATCATTGGAGTAATACCGAAACTACTACCGCATGTTCTTTTATCCCGTTCGCCCATCTACATTAGTTTTTACTTGACAACTGCAATCATGGATTTCAATACAACAGATGATACGCAAAGCAGAAACGGAACCAAATTTGAAATATATATTGAGATACATATATTATAGTACAACTACTAACTACCTAATTACAATGCAGAGGATGCGACGCGACGTACCTACACATATGACACCCAGCAGGCATCAAAACAAAACAAACTCAATGCGTAATGTATTGAATATAGGTACCTACTACCTCCTACATCTACTTATTAAACTGACCTCGAGCAACTGCACTCAGTTCGTTTGCATAATAAACTTCTCGGTGCCCGAGGGATATTTACTTTGTGCCAATCGATATAGTTCAGAAAACGGATAACAATCCTTCTAATATTAGATATTGGTACATTAATCCTCTTTGTCAACGAGGGTAGTTAAACCCATTTACTACTAAACCCCATTAATTAGTCCACAAAGCTTAAAGTAAGTAAAGTAAATACTTGCTATTGGTGTAATTTCCTATAGTAAGGGTCAGCTATTCTACTAAAGAATAACCTTTAAAATAGATAAATTGTGTTTGAACTATAATGGCACAATTGATTCAGACATCAACATCAAAACAAGAGGTCGCGGGTTCCATCCCTAAACCAAAACGAATATTTGTGAATCATGGATTAGGAATAAGAAGGCCGCAAGTTTAATGTACTCACATTAGTATCATTACCCACCGCGACACGAAACTATGGCGGACCAAGTGAAACGCAATAGCAGTCATATTTACCTTCTTTGACAGTAGTCCAGCTGTGGGCGTCTTGTCATTTGGGTTGGACTCGGGTATCCTCTCGTTGGGGTCGTCGAGGTGTATGCCGGGCCAGCCCACCCATATGCCATTGCCTCGGATGACGACTGGTGCCACAGCAGTCACCAGACCACCGGCACTGTGGGACAAAGGGACATTTATATTTAAAATATCAAACATCATTAAATGATAAACAAATTTTGTTTAATATCATATTGTATGACAATGCGAAAAATTGCCTTTGCCTTATAATTGCAAGATACAACAATAGCAAAGTAAATTCGAAATCAAGCCGTGTATGATATGGAATATTGACCACAAACCCGATCTGTACTTCATGTAGACAAGATCGGTTGATAATAAACGATTGAATAACCAGGACTGAGCAAAATATGAGCATGGGATCGAGTGTATGTGAGTGCGACTGTTGGACGTTTTTCTATACCACAAACAGTCCAGTTACTTAATGGTTTCTTAGATTTACGCGAATGTTACACAATACACATTGAAATAAAGTAACTATTTTTTACGGATTTTATCGCGATATGGTTTAATTTTTACATTTTTTAACTTCCAGACGTTTCGATTACTTTACAGCTTTCGTGGTCACGGGGCGGACTGAGGTATTAGTCATCCGCTCAGTGACTGTTACAATTTAACTACCTTTAATTTTCAATTATAAAATTAAAAGGTTAATTTAACAATTTAACTAGTGTTTGCGATCCGATCTACGCAGTCCAGTTACTGTAGTTTATTTTCACACTAACCATCAGCAAGGAATGGTTGTCTTAGGTCGCTCGATAAAATGATGTCCGCACGCTGAAAACTGGATACAGACGGATGACCCCGAAACAAGACAGACTATGACGCGTATTTCTACCAATATGTACGATGCTCGCTATTTGAGCGGAAACGAATATCCTACTAAGATCAAGGTTTTAACATACATACCTATGTACCTATACATATAAATACAAAATTCGCATTGCTAAGGATATAAACAAAATGTTAAATAACCTTTGTCACCATTATTTGACAGCCTCCGTGGCGCAGTTGGTTAGACGCCGCCTGTGAAACGAGAGGCCGCGGGTTCGATCCTGCACCGAAACAAATATTTGTGTGATCTACAGGTATTTGTTTCGGGTCTGGGTGTTTGTGAGACCGAAAAGTCTCTCGTAGTTTCTGATACCCACGACACAAGACTCGATCTTAGTGTGGGGTCAAGACTATGTTTGTGACTGTTGGGTGTAAATTTATTTATTTATTATTATTATTGAAGACACTAAAATATACAATATCTACATTTTGGACCTTAATTGTATTTTGAGTAAATGTATCTCGGCTTCAAAAATAAATATTTTTGGTTCCAACCCAACGCAACTACTGTTATTTTAACTTTAAATTGAATAATTTGCATTTCTTTATGATCATCACCTCCAACTAGAAGTCCAGTGCAAAACATAGGCTCAACAATTTTTAATACGACCTGTGCTTAATTTTAGTTATCTTTGATTGTATGGAAAATTAACGTTATTTATTTAATATTTATATTGTCAATCAATAATGTCGCAGTGACCTCTAATATGTATGCAGTAAATTGCAAAGGATGGTGTAAAAATAGCGCTAGTGGTTACGGACTACGTAGGAATGGGGCGCCGCGCCGTATTGATTAATAACGCAGACTGCAAGTCCTGCGTGTTGGAGTGATTTAAAGGATTTATCATTGCCGCCACAGTCATACTATCACCTTTGTGTCGACCTACAACTTGCCATTTCATAGTATCTAGTTATTATCGCCCCGAAGCGCTATTTTGTGTACCTTCTACTCTCGAAAGTATACTGTCGCTTCCGCACATAGTCAAGTCCGTGATAATCGTGGATTGAAACAAACACTCCTCGAATTGTTATTTTGTCCCGTAACCGTCAGGTGGAAGGCAATTTAGAAAAGCTTGGGGCCTACGTTTTATATTATATAAAAGTATGTATGTCGAATTAATATAATTTAAATTATTTTAAATATAGCACTGGTTAATTTATGTAGCAAATTTACATTCTTTTAATGTTAGATACTCATCTATTAGATGACTACAGATTAGATAACTGATTTGAAATCCGTGTATCTAGCTATTGTATTTAAGATCGAATTCCTATATATTCCCTGTCAGTTTTATAGCTATTGGCAGTCTTATGGCTACTTTATTCCAAAATGTTTTAAATATTAGTATGAATTATTTTATGACATCACCGAACATTAGGGTAAATGACCGACAGAACTTTAAGGTCAAGAAAAAATATTTTAATAACAAAGATTTAGTGATCCAATTTTATGTGAAATATACTTATGACGTTAATGTAATAACATTTATTTTTTGTTATTATTATATGTTATTTTAATAGGTGGTAATTTATTCTAAAATAACATTTAATAATAACAAAAATTAAATATTACTACAAACTACATTATCGTCATAACTATTTGACATAATATTGGATCACATAACTGGCTTTATGAGATGCTATAGCTTATTTAATAAATGTCTAACTGGTACCTACCTTACAGTATTTAACTTCTACCTAGAAAAACAAAATATTTAATTATAATTTATAAAGTTTTTTGCTTAATTTTTCAGACACTGACAAAAGTGCCTTTACTTATTAGAATTTAGTGACATATAAACACCTATGTATTTCATTCATCATTCTGCTGATATTAAAACTCTAGTTAATTTAAAAACAGCACACAATCATTAATTTCTCACACTCAACTCTAAAAGCAAAGAACCAAACGCGTAGGCAGTAGGTATCCATGGTTTGAGAATTTGAGAGCCATTGATTTACAAATACAACGCCACTTTTGATCTTTGTAAGCTAGCACAATAACACTGTTCTAAAATAATATGGCGTAGGATAATGTTTTTGTGCAAACGTAAACTTCTTGGAAGTGGTCATACAGAGCAGTGCCATGAGTGAGAGTTACATTGTTTTATAGAAAATCGGAAGTAACACGTTTGCTGATTATAGATGATGAAGGATCCTATGTCACCTGGAAGAATATTCGTGTCGAACAGCGACTACTGTATACGATGCTCGAAAGCACATTATACAATACAATATTCTTTATTGTATACCAATACAAAAAAATTGGATTGCAGTGCATTTGTCGTTAGGTGAAATCTAATCAATTTATCCCGTTGATGCTCATTTTTTTAATGGTGCAAATTGTAATATGTCGTTAATTGTGTTGTTCTATATTCCTTCCAAAACCTCGTGGCTTGATAAAAAATTGTTAAGTCCTTTTAAGATTTTAGATTTCGGAAGCTATATTAATTTTAATTGTATCAATAGCTAATAATTGCATTACTGTTATTTTAAACCAACCGAAATCGTTATAAAACGGGGATTTAAAAATTACATAATCATGTCATGTTCGTTGCGAACTTGGCCTTGTGTCTTGGTCCAAGGCCTTTCTGTTTTCCACATTGACAGCACAACAGTAAGTGAACTAAATTGATGTGAATCATCTCAATACTAACCGAATAACAACAATCACACATTTTAATTCGGCAGGATAACGCATTTGTTTTCAAACGAAGTATATTATTATACTATCCTCATCCTTTACATTAAAAAATGAAGAGTGATAACAAATCTCAAAGAGGACAATAATATTATGAGTTTTCATTATGCGTCAAGTGTAATAGCTATTAAAAGTGGAAGGATAACATTGATCGAACGCTCTCGTGGAAACTTCCCGAATCGGCGCGATCCAATTATCCGGCGTTTTACGATTTCGCTAGAATTTCTAGAAAATTTGAACTGGGCAATGAAACAAGTTCAATGTAATCTCACATAATATGCGTTTTCATTCATCACAACCATAGCCTTAGGTAGTTTGATTAATTATCTGTCGTGTTTGCTTTGTTTATTTTAATTGGCCTTAACATAGTGCTTATGCTGGTGTTATCATTCACACCAGCTATCTATAAAATTATATCAGCTACAGGTCATAGTTGTTTTGCTAACTCTTTTTTTAAATTATTACATGCTTCTTTAATGTAACTGTTGAGTTCGATTCGAGATCTAAACATACCTACATAGTCATTAGCTTATATTCGCAAATTGATTTAGGGACATTTGTTTACACGATGTAAATATTAGATAAAAATATAAGTATGTACCTGGCTTTTCGCTCCAACTCTCCGGTTTTCTCATTTCTCTTGAGAATGAACGGTAATCTGTTGGACACTACAATCATGCTCGCCTTGCTGTTGCACGCGGATCGACTGACACTGCTTTCCGTTCCACTCATGTTTTTGCTTTGTTTAAAAACGTTCCTAATTGCGACCAATCACAACGTAGCTAGAAACGCATGCGCGAATCAAACGGAGGGAATATTTGAAGCGTGTGCCGTCAACTTCACTGCGTATCGTAAACTGCGAGTGCGAGTTTGTCATCGCAAGCGATATCCGCGCTGATGTATCTCCGTAATGTCTAAGTGGACATCATCGGCGGAGATCGAAGGCGAACTGCTTCTTTTGTGTGCGCCGTTCGCCTTTATAGACTATGTGATACGCGTCGCAGAAGGGCGAAGTTCTCGCTTGCGTCTGTCAGCGGCGGAGGTCCGAGTAGTCGTCGTCAAGAGGTTATCAAGCTGCTGACCCGGCCACAGTTGCCTCGGCTCCGGTCCAACTGGACTTGCGAATTTTGTTGTGCGTAAAATAACGTGTGTATTGGATCTTAAACACTAATGCACATCTATCTCAATTTCCAGTTTCCTCCGAACTTGTCCATGTTGAGAGCCCATTCATCCGATAGAGAATACTTTTTTTAGCTGCGGTAAAAAGCAAAGGCAATAATTTTAAACCCTTATTACTGATTTATGAGGAATTATTATACTTTAAATAATTTTCAATGTCTTTAAACCGCTATAAACAAAAACAATGTCACGATAGTTATCGTTTTTTTTCCTTTTTGACTACCTATAAAGGAAATGTGTAGTTCACTACAGAGGTCTGAGGTTCATTGATTTATAGAAGACAACGGGTTAATGAAGTCAGATAGGGAAACAATGAATAAAATTATATCGTATCTCGTGAGTTGTCCAAAGCCAAATAAATAGTGTACATAAACCAATTAGTTACTGTCTATCAAATACTACTACAAAACAAGTTCGTTCTCATTGTATATTTACATCATTTGTAGGATACCGATATACATATGAGTGGATAATGTGATGGATAAAAATATTAGAGGAGTGGCTTCAATGCTAGAACTGATGAGTCCTATAGGGCGAGGCAGAGACTATGTTTTATGTAAATAGATAAATTTATTATTACCATTTCAGTTTATTGTTAGTTGAGTTTATTGTTAAATGTATTGTATAAGCCTATATAGGTCCCACTGCAGGGCACGAGCCGCCTCTACAATCGAGAGTATGGTTCATTGGGGTTAGACTATATTCCACCACGCTGGCCTTGTGCGGGTTGGTGGACTTTATGTCCCATAGAAGTGATTACAAATCGCTATGGTATGCAGTTTTTTTTAATATTGTCATAAAAAAGCAATAATCACAAATGCGTTAGGAACATACAAATAATATGTAGATACGGTGTTTATAACAAACCAAGTTACAATATTGATTTTTGCGTTTACGTATTCGTAAGACTCGAAGTCAAATTATTTGCTTTACTCATTTATATTACCTTAACTTGAACATCAATATGGTTTCGGCTTGGTGTGTTTTGACACGGGAAAATATTTCACGCAGCCTGTAATCAGTCGTTTTTTTATTGTTTAATTTTTCGGCAATATTTCGAGCCTAACTATGAAACGTAGGTAAATATAGAGAAATATGGAGAGACACGATCAATAATCGGAATATAAAAGAAGTGAACGGAAAAAATATAAGATTGTAAAAATACTGAATCACCAGGAAAATTTAATAAACGACAGTAAGCTGAGTAAAAATAAAACTCATTCGCGTAATAATTGCAAATTTTTAAAACTATTACGCCTATCTCCTAGGTACATATACAGGTTATATCAAGACTGCGATCGAAAACGAAGCCAGGTGGTAATTTTAGTGGTTATAGGCATAATGCAACTAAAAACTTCGCAAAAAAGCGAGTTTTTTTTCGATTTTTTTAATATCTTCGTGTTTGGGTGGTAAATAACTAGTTCTTGCGATAATAGTAATTTAAGCCCTTGCGTACCATTGCGTCTTTAAAGATAAAACGGTGTACATTACAATTTTAGGAACACTATGTATTTGAAGTGAAAGTTCTTTATTTATCACCCAAATACGACGGTAACTATAAAATTAAAAAAAAAAATTTGATTGCTTTCTTTTTGCGAAATTTTTGGTTGCATTTTGTCTGAAGCCACTAATGTAGTATTAGTGACTTCTCATACACTGTCTCATAGATGATAGAATACTCAACTGACTAGAAGAGTTGTTTCTTCTCTGCTGCATATAAATATATCCAAAGAAGCATGGCAACTAAAGGCAGGTTTTATAGAATCTAGACTTTTAAAAACTGTATGCAACCAGCAACCTTTATGAATTACGTCCTCTATTTTCAAATACAAAGTTAATTATCCTATCATCCAAGTATTTTTTTTAAATAGATATGATTTACTTAGTTGAAATTAATGATTAAACAGTTTATATTTTGAGTCGAATGACCTATTGTAGCAAGTGATTAATCATCCTTGCATAAATATCATAAAAATATACGCAAAAGATAATATTGATAAACGACAGTGTTTAATCTCTATTATTCTTTTACTCAAAAGTCCCTTAACGTGTGGGTACTCTTGTGCTAGCTTCGTGTTTGACCTATCTTATCGGCGCGGGAGTGTGTCTTGGACACTAGTCGGCGCATCGGCTACGAAACAAAATAAAGGCAGGGCTTGTGTGCAGCATAGTGTCCGAAAATAACGTTGCCATGTCAAGTTACTTGAAAGGATACAAAACAATTAAGAATGCATTATTATCATGATCGAGTTGACCCAGGTCACGTACAACAATGATAGTTATTTTTTTTGTATTAACCCTTCCGGTGTCCAAAAAGCTCATATGAGGCTCGCTTTCAAAAATTTTATGACGTTCTCGATTGTTGTCCAATTGTACTCCATTGTGTCGCATCTGTCAAAAGTCTATTGTCTACACATGTCTACCTAAAGGGTTATAGCCTATAGGATATGATTTGCGCGAATTAAGTTTATCTATAAATAACACTCTACATAAAATATAATCAAACTGCATTATTTACTTACCTACGTGCTAATATTTTATTGTATCCCGTAGAATGTAGATGTATCAGAGTAAAATTTTAAAATGGACTTTCCCATAGGTGTACCTATTGTATTATAAAAAAACAAAATAAACTTTATAATCAATGATAGTAGAATTTTCCATTTATTCAACATTTACGTAATAAAATATTGTGATATTGACTTGATACTCTGTGGAAAACTACTCCTATTTTGTCGTTGATTAACTAGCGTATGCTTGTAATAGATTTTTATTGTAGATATACATATTTATTGATTATATTTACTATTTGCGATTGCGTTGGGAATAGTTTTCCCGCAATTTCGCGCGCATGTTATTGTCATAGTGTTGCGCTCATGCAGATGGCGTTCGCGTGCGCCAAGCGTGAATCGCATGCGCGTTGCACGTGCGCGTCTCACATAAACACGGCGCGGAACCAATGAATGGTTCTCGTGTTTGTCTTTCATGCTTCATACTACCGCGTACACTATTTTTAACAAGTGATTATTATTGAAATTATCGTGGGATGCCTTTCATTTCCTAGACTATCGCAGGTAATCAAAGTTAAGTTGTCTAATGATTGATATTACTTTTGTAAACACATTTCACTTACCTTTAAATTAAATGCATAATTTGTGCATGAGACATTTACTGCGTAATACTTTGTAAAATAAAACTTAGTCGTCCAAACTACAATGTTCTAGTACACGCAACAATATCAATTGCATAACATGCTAATGATAAATTAATATTTTGATATGATAGCATACTACTACTGTCTGACTACCGTCTACCAAAGGAACACCTTTTGATAGTTGCCTAGAAATAACATATAAAATTCAGCTTTTATACTATAACGCTAGTAAAACTAGACCTAGAGTACGTTTTATTAAAGTTTGAGTATATCACGTTCTACGCATGAATAAACGCGCCAAGATGAATAGATCGTGCATTTATTTTTTGTATTTTATTTTCTGGAGCGGTCGTCTATGTGTATTGCTTTTGCTTCGGTGGTGTGCAGGTGTGCGATCATTATCTAACCTTCATATCCAACATGTGGGCGTTGTGCTCACAATAATATTAACCGTAATAATTATCATGCCTCGTTGATATTTGCCTTTACTAAAAAAAAATGTTTAATTGGTCGGTTCTTGAAAAGACATGTCAGTTATATTAGGTACTTTTTCCCACAAGAGGTAGGCAGAAGTGCTACCAGGACACCCACATTGGGCCTTGTATATTCCATCCCATGATGTGATAGGGGGCGAGCCTATCGCCAAATCGGACACAAATTCCTCACTCCGGGCTGATAATGAATAACAAAATCCAATACTTTTACCCAATCTGGGATTCGAGTCCGAGGCATCAGCTTTGTAATCGTACCGCAGTACTACGCCACCGAGGCGTATAAAAAAATGTGAGAAAGCAAGTAAGAATGTTTGTTTTATCATGTAAGGCTGGTCATTTGCTATCGATCGTATTAGCGCAATTGCATTGTAAGTGGCACATAGGTAACACAGGCCTACATGCGACCCAGTTCGTGGATAACCATTATCGACGCAAACGGCTGACATCCTTCTAGTTTTACCGACGGATAATTTTTGTGATCGTGTGCATATCACGCGACCGTGCCGTGCGGTGTTTCACGATTAGCCGGAATTTATGTTTATAGGTTAATCTGGAGGAGAAGGTTAACCTTGTGACTGAATTCTGATCTTTTATCTGCAGTGCGACTTCTGTATTTTTTTTTATTGCCGTTATAGGCAGACGAGCTAGCGGCCCGCCTGATGGTAAGCGGCTACCACTGCCCAGAGAACTTCGCAGTGCCAGGGGTCCAGCACAACAAAGTCGCTGCCTACCTTAAGGAGAGTACTCTCTTTAAGCCTCTTGATTAAAGATTTTTTGTCACTTTAAGGCGTCGAGCTAACACATGATGAATAATGAATGTGAATACCTATCACCTGGAATATATAAGAGCTTTTCTACTAGTTTTTTCACTCTTGTGGCCGGAGCGTCGGTGACCCTATCGGTAAGAGCTCACACACACATGGGCGCGTTATGTGTGAGTGTGTCTTCAGCGAGCCGTTTGTATTCAGCATGTTCTCTGTACGTATTTTTACTCTTCTGGCTATAGAAGCCTTTGAAAAAAGTGAGTAGTGCGCGATCCCCTATTTGATAGCGGACTGGAATGGCAAATTAGAGGTTGGAGATCAAGCCCAAGATTCATACCTCTGATATTTGACGTTGTATTAGAAATCAATTGTCATACACTAACGAAACAAGTACTACGAATAAATATAAAGAAACCTTCATTTGCAGGAGTTCGCCCACGACTTTTTAAGATATTATGTGAAGTCTATAAATCTGCACTAGGCCAGGACGGTCTACTAAGACCTTATTTCCTTTCAGTCGTAAGAACCCCCAGCCAAAAAGTGCGACGAATAAGTACGGAGCTATTATAGTATTATTCATCTTTAGATGGAGAAGTCTTCTTACGGCTCCGGATATCTACGTGCCTTAACGAAATGCGTCTTAAAATATTTTATTCAAGTGAATTCTCTGTTTCTTCTTGAAGATCAACTTGAAAAGTCTAGAAATGTAACGTCCAATGGGCGGGTGTGACTGCGAAAAAGATGAATGGCGAGACGAACATGCCATTCCCCTGATGGTAAGCGATACGACCGCTCATGGACAGCAAAGAGAATATAAAACACTACGTTAATGGACAGTAGCAAAAACAAACAACACTATGAATTACAAGGCAATGCTTGGCATTCCACTGCGCTCGTCATCCTGAGACATAAGATGTTAAGTCTCAATATGTCCAGTAGTTCCTCTGACTACAATGTCCTTCAAACCGGAACACAACATTTACACTGCTGTTTGGAGGGAGAAATAGACATTGCGGTGGTACCTACCCAGTCGGCCTCTCACATATGAGAGACCTACCACCACCACAAATAACCCTATCCTATCCGGATACGATAGTCGCTATCGTACATGTTGGTGGATAATTCATTATAGTGATCCAAGCAAGTTTGTCATCACGTTTCGGTAATCTGGAAACCAGATAAACATAAGCTCAATAGGTTTCGAGCAGGCGAACACTTCATCAGCTTGTAAATGACACGATTATTCATTAATATTTCATTCTACTTATTTTCTTTCGATTAATTAAAAGCAAATTGTGGTATTGTAAATAATTAATTAACCTATTATATTTATTTGCAATGCGGGAGGCCTATGTCCTGCGCTACATATCACAAGAAGTTCCAACTACGTAAAGTTCAACGCGGCGATAGGCGTGAGTCGCCACGTGACTTATACCCGCGGTGATAAAAACCCGGATCGTTCTAGACCTCGATTCCTAGTTGATAAATAACACATGCAATAAATATAAACTACCCGCCCCTTGTTATGCCGTCCCCGACGACATACGAGATACTTTCAACTTAAAGAAATATTTTAAAATAGCGCCCGCGTATGTGTTACAGCAATACAACAATTGGTATTTTTGCGTTCAATATATTTTTGTAATCCCGCTGCTGGGCAAAGTTCTTCCTCAATTTCTTCCTGTTGTTCCTATTCGTTGCTGTAGTCGTCCAAATGCTACTGAAGTAGTGGAGTCCATCTCGCCAACATTTCTGAGATCTGCGCCGTCGTCTCATAACATTGTTGTCCAATGTACTGCAATCTTTGCCCACCTTTTTATGTGCATCCGAGTCTGTCCGTGGAGTCTGTATAAAATTGGTTAGAACCATTGACTTATATTCTATATTGATATCGATGTTTAGAACTTAAGATATAAATAGAATGATGTTGAATTTACTGATATGTAATGTTTGGCGCAATTTGAAGTTGGCTTATAAATAGCTATTAAGGTAAAGTAAGTATTTGTAGCCTCTGAATTGACAGCTTTTGGGGCTTTATGCAGTTATGATAACGAGGACACGTAGAAGGAGGAATGAGAACCTCACAGTATATTCAAGAATGAGACTGTTGCCAAGGAAAATAGAAATTTTCTCGTTTACTCTATTGTATTATTATTTACAGTAATAGTTCATACTTACCGATAACCATGTTGATACGAAGATCACCAAATGACGTCAACTTTGTTTGTGTAAGAACTACGTGTTTGTACTTATTACACTGAAATGAAAAATGTATTGCCTAAGTAGATGATCTTTAATGTCTGGATTACAAGTTAGTAATTATCATTACTCTTACGAAAAATAATATAAACATAACCGAAGGCTTTATGGGTCCTATTTTTATCATTTTGGAAACTTAATTATTTACAAGTCTGGAACATACAGAAATACTATTTTCGAGAAAAAAACGTATATAATCATTAATTAAGCCGCTAATGAAATAGTGACAATAATTCAATTTGATGTTGTAACTAATTAAAAATATATATAATTATACAAAGTAAACGCGTTTTGGCCAGTTGCAACTCACGTGAGCATTAATCAAACGTAACACTCGTAAATAGCGTTGTTTATTCTTTATGATAAAAGGGCAAATACATACGTATCGAATTTATTATCAAAACAAACGAGGAGGGTGCAAACACACCTCCGTTTTATTGGGTTCTTTGTTTTAATCATCATTGTTAGTGTCGATGTTACGTCATAATGAGAAGAAAATCCAGGCACAGAACATTCAGCTGTTCTGTAGTAGTAGGTATTTAAGGGGCCATTTAGGAAGATAGGCACCACCATCTTGTTCATTTCTGCCGTCAAGCAGTTGTGTGTAAGCACTCATATGTCCCAATTTCAAGGACATTTTAAGCAGTAATTAGTTAACAGTAATTACAGTGCTCAATCATAAGCTCTGAGTGTTGCTTTTGTTTGTGAGCAGGCGTAATGGTCACCTAGTAAAAAAAGTTACAATTTTTAATGAGGATCACCATAGGCAGATCCTGATCATCATTCTATTGACATAGCGAACTATAGAAAATGATTTTAGCTCCTATTTGTATTAGCTTTTATATAGATCTTAGACAAACGATATAGGTACAGGTACTCATATTTAGATAGCCGTGGCAAAAGAAAACCTAAAAATCTTTCTCATAATTTATTTCTTATGATTGATGGAGTTGTCACAAAAAATAATATGATCTCCAAATTTAAAAAATGATGATTGTAGAAAATAGTTACTTTTAACTTTGTCCACTACAAAAGGTAAAAGTCTAATACAGGTGCTGCAGAAATTGAGCGATTTTAAAATTACTGACCAAGTAAATTGCTTCTGAACTATTTTTATTTTTGGAACTCAAGTGAATCAGTAACTACTGAAGTATTTGTGTAGGATGACGAACAATGACTTGTAATAATTATAATATTATGATTCAGTATTGATATTAATATTTTATCCCTCGTAATTTTAATGTGGGTATTTTGACCAACCTTTGGCACTATATAAGAGATTCAGAGTTTTAATAATAATCTGACGTCAAGCAGTAACCTCCAAGGAGGGGCATTGTATCTTTTACGTAGATAAATAGCTATTATTGTTAAGTATTAAAATAAATCAAATTTGCAATTTACGATGTTGTTTACTTATTTTGTAATCGATATAAGTTCTGTCTACTTAACCAATATATTGGATGGTAGGTGTCTAATCTGGTATTACCTTTTGGGTTCTATTTACATACGTACGTGTAGAACTTAGTGGTCAATGCAGAGCAATCCTAATGCGCCTAAGTAGAAACTGGATATAGCTACCCAAGCTGATATGAGTCACTGAACTCAAGTCTCAAAACCTGACACAAATTTCGTTGTGTAATACTAATGTGTTGTCTACGTAGGTTTCCAAGGTACGTATGACGACTTGTATGTCGTCTTACACCTCCTCTATTTCTTCATCTGAGTGTGTTGAGGTCGGTGCGTATACCTGTATGACCTTCAGCGAATATCTCTTGACTCTTGGATACCTTCTACCCAGAAGGATAGAAGGTATGCCACCCTGCTTTACACACTTTCTATGGTGACGATGTTGTTAAAAAGGGACTTGTGGACGAGAAATGTGACACCACCGCGGGTCAGTTGGTCGCCTCTGGTAGAAAAGCAAGTTACATATTACAGGTGGGCCCCTCGAGGATGTCAGTTGGAGCCCCTACTCCTAATCACCTCTAATAAAAATGATTACATAGGTACAATGTTTTCCTCAAATACTCCTAAAGAAGTTATAAAGGGGATGAAAATGTGCAGAAATATAACAAAAATAACATTAATCACTTTAGTAAAAGATCTCCAAAAGAAAAAATTAAGATTATCTTTTATGTTCATAAAAATAACTCATTCACTCAGGTTACAGGTACATGTGAAGTCGCGGGCGAATGCTATTCCTATTTCCTCTTATGAAGTATTTTAATAGTACAAATCTTAATTCTAATCTATAAGTGAAACCCAAATAATTTCACAAATCCTATCAGTGGGCCAATGTTGTACTAATGGACAAAGTTAAACTAGAAAATATTTTTACCGTAATGGATAATGAATAATACCTCATGAATTCGTTTCTTTTTTCCTCTAAAACACAAAATGAATTTGATGGATTGTCTACACTCAGTAGGGATGCGACGTACCAAAAAGTGTCGATAATATTATTAGAAATCATGTCGATATTCCGGTACGTTTTGTTAGAGAATATATTTTTATATTCTTTATTAAAAACCACATACATAAAAAATAAGAAAATTAACACGGAAAACTGTTTAAAATAAAGGTGATAATCGGTGGTGTTATCGCTTACCGCGATTTCTTGTAGTCAACCTTTAGATGGACTGGATTGAAAAGAAGCTAGGAACACAGCCACAGGAAGTGGTCACAATATAGGCAAACAAATGATAACAATAAAAAAGAAAAGGAATATACACAAAATATGAGCAATGCAAACATACATCTTCGTTAAACATACATAGACTACACAAAATAAAATATCATTTAATACACAATGTAAACTACAATACCTACGCTATATAAAATGTTAGCTTTTAAGTATTCATAAGTATTTATCGTAGTCTAACCATGGACGTATTATACAAACAAAATGTAGTGTTACTAAACTCATCCTAATCTATAAGCGTTATTGCAAATAAATCAAGTTATCTGTGACAGCTCTGCTCATAGGGTAAAATAAAAAAAAATCATACATTCATGAACGCTATAAATGTAATTTATATTGATGGATCAAAACTCACAATAGCGTCGTTTAAATAATATAGGTATTAGGTTTTGCTACCTATCGATAAGTTAAATAAATCGTAACTACGGCGTCCCTAACTATCTACTTCATATTTGTTTGACGCACAGAATACTTACTACTATTTTCATAGTTTGACGTTTCATTTTCGCAACTGTCATCTGTGTTTACTGTTTACTTATTTTACACAATTCAAAACGTGGTCTATTCTTCGTACAAAACCCAGCAGGAGTAAGAATAAACTCTCACTACAATTTCGCATATATTTGTCAGTATTTCGTACAGTTACACAACTTGATATTTTTATGTAAGTACATTAAAAAATTATCAGGCCGGCAATCGTAGTAACTTTGTTTCACAATTCTTACAAGCTTGCATTTTATTATAACTGTAATTTTAAACTCAAATAAGATTCGGAAAGATATCCCTTCATTTGTTTCGTCCAATAGTTTCCGCAATCCGTTGTAGAAATAAATCATGCCACATCTTTTTTAATCATAAGATTACCTTGAATGAATTCTTATTTGTTTATGTCTCACCTTTCTAACTGAAAATAAAGAAGGGTTCAGAATGGTAATCTTTGCTGTCACCAATTCATTCTATGTCAAATCATTTTCAGGATCATGAACGACCCCTATGTCACATGTCCCTACGATCCATGTCATCAGGTGCCACGGTCTCGCATACAGAAGCATTTAATTAAATGTCAATGGAGAAACCCAGAACTGGAAGCTTGTCCTTACAATGCTACTCACCGATACACTAAAGTTGAGATGAGGACCCATGTTAGAAATTGTCCATCAAAGCTGCCTATAGCTCCTGAGGACAGGCCAAATACAACAATTTCTGTACCAGTATTCATCAAACCGAAAATTCAAGATGATGAAGAGGAAGAGATTTGGGATAATTGACTTAATTTATAACTTGCTCAATGTATTTAAATATCAGAAGAAATAGTTTTAAGTTTGATTGTTAAACATTTCATTACTATTTAATATTATGATTCTTGTTGCCTAACCCATTGATTGTAGCTCATGCTTACTATGGGAATATCACATCAAGTGTGTCATTGCTGCATTCAATATCTTGGATTCAAATAAGTTGCATATATCAGAATAGTAAGCAATATGCCATTAAACTGTTGAATACAGAATGAATAATTACTCCCATTGATTTAAAATGTATAGCTTGAGAATTAAGTTGTGTTTAGTTTGTTGTGTGGAACAGTTCCGTTAAAAAAGAATAAAGATAGTAAGAGAAAAATATTCTTTACATGATGATTTTTAATCTAACTTTTAATGTTAGCTATTAAGTTGAACTCTTGAATGTTATTTTCTAGGTAAATAAGCTAATAAGAATTTTGTAATTTATGTTTTTTAGGGAGATACTTTTAATACATACTTTTTCAGTGCATGTTTTAATTTTTTCTTTTTTACATTATCCCACCAGTAATCAGTATTCATTTTGTAACAGTCTTTGTGTTATCTCATCTACTGGCACAGAAACTGTCATACTGCTATATTAAGAGAGGTTTAATGAAATTCAATAGGCCCATTCGTCTACCATGCTTGCATGCTTGATAGGTAGACATCAAAAATCTTCATTTGTCCTTCTGCATTTGCAACTTCAGGTGCCCAGCCCTGACATTGATCTTTGAAATTAAGGTCCGATTTTTGGTTTACCCCAGCTTTGGTACTCTTGTAACGGACAGAAGTAGTGTTAGTCAAATCAATTCATTGTTTACACAGTACACACTTTCATAATAGCACCAATAAGTGATTATTTTCGTAAGTAGTATTTAAAATAACTCACATTTTGATATTTTTAAGTTCACATGATTCTTCTGACATCTTCCGTGGCGTAGTTGGTTAGTAGCCGGCTGCGAACCGTGAGGCGGCGGGTTCGATCCACGCACTGAGACAAACCGAAAACGAGGAAAATTGAATTTTGAATGTCTATTAAGCGATGATGGTACATTTTAATTGGTGAACAATTTAAAATAAATACAAGTTTTAAAATGGTAAGTTACAAATCTACTGCAGTTCATTGACTTAAATGTAAAAATGCCATGATTCCCTGAGTGTCATCGATGAAAATCTAATTGATTTTAATTATTTCAGGTTGCAATAAATTTTAAACGAAACATTTAAATTTACGTTTCCTGCAATAAAAATATTTCAATTCAAAAGATTTTTGGTCAGTAATAACCATTAAACTAAATCAGCATTCAGTATTTTTACATTGAGTTTTAATCCTTGTCTGTTCACAACTATCTATGAATAATGAATAAAGTTATTGACTCCTCCGTTGCGCAGTTGGTTAGACACCGCATGTGAATCGAGAAGCCGCGGGTTCGATCCCCGCATCGAAACAAATATTTGTGTGATCCACAGGTATTTGTTTGGGGTCTGGATGTTTGTGAGACCGAAAAATCTCTCGTAGTTTCTGATATCCACAACACAAGACTCGATCTTAGCGTGATTTCAGGACTATGTATGTGACTGCTGGGTGTATTTATTGACTATAAAATCTACTTACCAGAATTATCGTAAGGACTTTTGAAACGAAACGCTATGATTTTATTAATGTAATGCAATAAAATTAGTAGGTAATTAGATAATTGTTGAGCAACGCGAAATGCACTTTTCAAAAATATCTATCTTATTAAATGCTAATCTGATGTGACCTACCATACAACCCTCTTTATGTACCTACTTAGTTTGATTTGTTTTGATAATATTTTTTTTTTATTCTGCGACCCTTGATTTATTTAATAGATTGTTAATTCACGAGAAATAGTAGCTACATTAGTCCATAAGGAGATAATAATAATTTTATATTTGCATGAACCTAATGTGACTCAAACAGGATTGCCCACTTGTTGTCCTCCTAATTTTAATGTAAGTATTTTATGCATTGTGGTCTGTTCAAGAATTTTAAACATCTTTTTACTGGTTAGTAATTCATACTTTGAATTTACGAATATTTTTAAGAAGGCTATAATTAAGCCACGTTTAAAAAAATATAAGATGACTTACATAATATGCGCATTTGCATTGCGACAAATCCATTAGTTTAGAGATAAATAACCCACGACGCGATCCGTGATCGTGTTAATTACAGCATTATCTGTTTTCAAGAATACTCAGTGTCGCAGGTCATCCTTTTAGATCTAATTGAGTGATTCTAGGAATTACTAAATTATATTTTACATGTCTAACATACTTAAACGTCACACCTGTATCTCATAGGGGCAGGCAGAGACTGGATCACCACTTTGTTCGATCTTGATACACTACTATCGCTTCGACTACGTTCATAAATCTCTTCATGCATTCTCGTCAGTTCAGGGTTATATTTTAATATTGTACAAATGTGAATATTTTAAAACTGAATGTTTTGGATGGTTATAACTATTTTTTTTGTAATCAATATTGTTGTTATCGAACTAACTTAAAATTTAAGTCTTGAATTTGATAACGAAGCCTTTCAGGATTTATCAATACGGTCTTTTGGTTATTTGCAGCTCCAGGAGGATTTTACTCACATTAGCGACATCTAATGTCAGTATAATTGGGTACATAATTCTTACTAATATTACAATTGCAAAAGGTTGTATGTATGTTTGTTAACACATGTGCTACTTTTCATCCCGAAAAATTTAGTGTTCCCGTGGGATGAGTAAGGAAGTCAATTATACATATTTGCAAGTATGTCAAACTCCAATGGATGGCACGGGCAGGAGAGAACAGGATTGCATGCTTAGTCAAGGTACAGAATGAGACGAGACCCAACGGGAAAAGCAAAATACTCGGCGGCGGTCATGTTGAGTTTAAATATAAAATAATTAGTACACAAAATAACATGTTTCTGATATGGACTGGACTCAAAAAGTGTCTGAACCCGGGCGAAGCTGTGTCGGGCCGCTAGCTAGATATACCTACTTATGTACCCAATAACATAGGTACATTTCCCCTATCGATTGCATACAGCAAAAATTCCTAATATCATATCAATTTTCTACCTTTACCCATAAGGCATTTACGAACGTATCTGTTGTTGTCATTCTCAATGCGTTGTCATGCCAGCCGTGTTTAAAGTTTATGTATGGCATTAGGTGCCAGGATTAGGTACTTAATAAATAATTCGATAGCGAAGTTTTATTAAAGTGGTCATTGGTAACAATCGCGATCTAGATCCTTAAGGGCCCTGTAAACGATCAAAATGTTTGTCAAATACGTGTTTGTCAAATTATTTGTTAGTGTTTGTCGTATTTGATGGAAATTTGGAATGACGGGGCTTTTCACCTAGTATATGTACATATAATTATCCGTGATCGAATCTACGAACAAAACGATTGATTTTTATGTGATCGTCTAAGCTATTGTTTGATGAAAACGTGAAGTTTGCCCAACAAATTTGCTAAACAAAGATCGTTTACAGGGCCCTTTAGAATAGTACTATTAACTCTTGTAAAATGCTAGATACCTACGCAGTAACGCAAAAACTAATCTGCATTGAGAGAATAATCTGTTATCAGTGTGCAATTTAAATAATAAATGATAATTCTATATCTGAATTAACGTGACTACGCTCGGGATCTTGTTTATTAAATAGATTGCTATTATTATTATAACATCTCACGTATATTAGTAATTAATAAGGAGATAATCATTGACGCACTAATGTCACGAATACAAATATCAGCCAGTGCATGATATGATAAAACAAACAGCATCACATTTACTCAATATATTGTGTGTTACAATGTTATTTCATGTTAAACACATTTCACATAATTCACTTTATTTAATATAGTTTATTAATACTGGTCACTGCCTTTTTAATTCGTCACGTATTGAATTTTTCAAGAGTTATAAGATAATGTTTTTGGATGACTACAATAAATGTTTATAAATGGAGAACGAAAAATACGTGATGAACAAAATTGCAAACAGCCTCAGTGTCGCAATTGGTTGAGAATCCAGCGGCGAAACGAGAGAACATGGGTTTGATTCCCTCACCGAGACAAATATTTGTATGATCCAAATATTAGTTCCAGATTTTTCAAAAAGTCTGTTTTAGTTTCTGCCAGGTATCTAAATAAATAAATAAATACACCGAACAGTCACATAGTCCTGACTCCACATTAAGATCGATTGTGTCGAGGGCATCAGAAACTACCAGAGACTTTTCTGTCTCACAAACACCCAGACCAGAAACAAATACCTATGGTTCACACAAACATTTGTTTCGGTGCGGGGATCGAACCCGCCGCCTCTCGTTTCACAAGCGGCGTCTAACCAACTGCGCCACGGAGGCTGTCAAACATCTACGACGCAATACTTGTAACTTACCTACTGTGGAGTTATGGCTATGTGTGTAACAGTTGGGTGCCTATATTATTTTATCGGTCAAATTCTACTCGGCGAATAACGTTGCGCCAATCGCAAATTTTTACCCGAAGCAACTTTGCATATTCTTAGTTGTTGTGATAATTGTATGTTCGTAAGGAAAAACTCTGCCTGTGTTAAATCTCCCAATAACAGATAACGATTTGGCGATTGATAACTGTACTGTACTGCATCAGCCCATATACGTCCCAATGTAGAGCACGGGCCTACTCTACAATCGAGAGAATCGATTGAGAGTGGTTAGGCCATATAGTCCACCACGCTGGCCTAGTGCGGGTTGGCAGACTTACATACCGCAGCAAATCGCTACGGTATGCAGGTTTCCTCACAATGTTTTCCTTCACCGTTAAAGTGCCTGGTGACTTGACTATCAAATCAGCCCTAATAGTTGGAATTATAAATAACTGATACCTACTTTAAATTGCACAGTAATAAAAATATATTATTTTAATAGTTGTGTATTTAATTTAATATTCGCGGTTTTATATTGGCAAGTGGCAACACAATTTAATTATAACTATATAATTATTTGCAGTAATTATCGCGGTAAATATGAGTTGCGGCTGTACCGGTTAGAGTCAGTCAGAGGCAGATCGCTATCTCACACAGCTGACTGTCTGAGACGCATCAAACATGCCACTGTGTACATAATATGTGTTTTATTATTAGAGGAACTTACTTTAGACAAACATTTTAAGAGGTCAAGTCAGTTCCTACTTTACTGGACACATTATGTGTAAATTGTAGACCAGTAAAGGCTTAAGGCAGGTACTTATAAATGCGAGTGGGATAACATTTAATACATTCATTAGATAAAGTTACCGAATACGAGTATATTTTACCTGTATTTTTTTAAACTATAACAGGCTACTAGCAAAAGCATCTATAGATCGTCTATGATATCCTGGAGCCCGAATGCGTTGTTCTAAAAAAATATGAATAGTTAATCTCTCTTTACACTTTATTTCATTGGACATGTTAATATTATTAGATTACGAGTATAAATACTTGTGTTTTTATTATAAAACATATTTCAAACAATAAGTTAAATAGATTTTTATTTATTTATTTATAATCTTTATTGTACACTACAGAAGCTTGACAAAAAAAAAAAACATTATATTAGATAGCAGTACAAAAGGCGGTCGTATCGCTCGAAGCAATCTGTTACCGACTACCTTGGGATGGAAATAAGAGAAGGATAAAAGAGAGGGCAGTCAATAGTGTACCAATAGCTTGACTGATAAAAAATACAAATACTAATTATAAGAGGATTAAAATTAAAAAAAAAAAAAAAAATAAAAAAATAAAAAAAAACAGTAAATTTAATAATACATGTAAAATAAGCTACATACTAATTAAATAATAATATAAACATACAAACTACGTAATATATACATAAATACATACATACATTTATATACACACATAAGTGCACACATATATGAAGTACAAACATAAACAATCAATCACTTGACTAATTAGGCTGTTAAAGGGACAAGTAGTGTTCTTTAACCATTTTTTTAAACGACGACAGTGTTTGAGCCCGTCTTATGACATCAGGGAGTGCGTTCCATAAACGGACAGCTTGGACAGCAAAAGACTTGTCCATAAAAGTCGTAGAGTGCGCGGGCATTCTCAACCTCAGGTTCTCCGACGATCTCAGGGATTTTGTATGTGAATCATGCAGGAATATGAAACGATCTTTGAGATATGAAGGAGTTAACGGATTAAACAAGATATTGTAAAGAAGAAAAAGGACATGAGTATTCCGACGAAGTCGTATGGGTAACCACTTGAGCTTAACACGAAATTCGGAAACATGATCATACTTGCGAAGGCCAAATATGAACCGTATGCAAAAAATTTGGAGACGCTCAAGTTTATTAAGCTGGTCCTCGGTGAGATCAAGATAGCTGACATCGGCATAATCAAGGATGGGGAGAAGAAGTGTTTGCGCAAGTGAAATCTTCGTGGTGACGGGTAGGAAATTGTGTAACCTTCGCAAAGACCGTGCTGAAGCAAACAACTAGACATAGATATTTATTTTTATTATTTGTAGTTCCAAATTTCGCCGCACGCAAATAGAATTTAGATGGCTTATAGGTATTTGATTTTAAAAGATTCTATCTTTCATGTTTATGTCTCAACTAACTGCCCAACCCGACTTGGCCTAGGTATTGCAATTATGTATAACCTATATTAAGTTATACAAATGTGCAATTTATAATACTATTTTCATCAAAATCTATAGAGCAGTTTTACTTGCAAGATTAATAGATATCCATACAATCATCATCCACACAACGATTTACTTAGATTAAATTATTTCTATCAAGTCAATTCATATCAGCCTACGTCTGACTGTAGTCATGACAGCCTCAAGCTTATACGAGTAATTACTAAGGAAAATATGAGAATTAATTAATAGCTTTACAACTGAGTCCTTGGTAGGGGTAGGTAATAAATGGACGACTTGGGCATGTAAATTTAATTACCTATAATGATTACTCACTCGTTTAAAGATCGTTGTGTCAAGCAACAGAAGATCGTGATACGTGAACAAGTTCGTCAAGCATTATAGCGTTTTAAATATAAAGAATTTTTAATTTGAAAACACTGCACTTGTAAGTAGCTTCCGTAGAAACTGTCCATACAGTGCAACGACAAGCAATAAGCGGCAAATTCAGTCTATTTGTAACGATTAAACCTGTCCCTCAGTTGCTTCATAAATATTCGATTGAAAATTCATAACTCGGTTTGAAATCGTTCTAATTTTATGCGGAGCGACATATTTTAAACAATTATCTGACTATACTATGAACGATAACGAGTGGTCTACATTAATGCAGTGTAATAAAGAAGTACATAGTAATCGCGTGACTTATATGACATATTTATACTCCGTATGTAGTGACAAAAAAACTGTGAATTAAATAACATAATATGTCGAATGTTGTAGCCCCGCTTTTGTGTGGTGTATCAGTGTTGGACATTAGACTGTGGTTTCATTTAATTGCGTTCGTGCATTTGTTTATCACAGCCATAGTAACGCTGTCGATAGATCCTACTGTGGATGAAGATCCTAGAATAAGGACATATATATCAGTGAGATGGAAACTGCTCACCTGTTGGTTCAATGTGAGTATTGTTACTTTCATTTTCTTATATAAATTACTTGTTTAATTGCCAAGTTCTTTGAGATACAAATATGAAGATACTATTCAAAATTATGTTAAATGGAAATTTGTTTATTATTGTATTCCATAATTATTCCTAGATCTTTCTTAATAAAACAATATAAGCAAATGAAAATAAACAATTCCATATTAATTTTTATAATAATATCAGTATTACAATTTATTATAATTTATAGGATTGTATACCTGGTCGATATTGACTTTCTCCTGTAGATAAAGGTTTAGGCTCACAGTATCGATTATATGAATACCATTTGTCAAGGACATTAGTTAGGCTAGGAGTTAGATTACCTAAGAAACCTAGTGATACAGATATTATATTATATTCTGTACGTAATTAAATATATCAGACAGTCAAATGTGCCAGGCAGAGGCCAAGCAAATGTATCGACGGCCTCCGTGGCGCAGTTGGTGGGATGCCGGTTGCGAAACGAAAGGCCGCGGGGTTGATCCCCGCATTGAGACAAATGTTAAAACCGCAAGTCTTTGTTTCGGGACAGGGTGTTGATGAGACCCAAAGTCTCTTGTAGTTTTTAATACCTACGGCACATGAGCTGAATCTTCTTGTGGTGTCAGGACTATGTATATGTCTGACTGTATAGTATTTCTGTAAAAACCAACGTGGGTGAATAAATAACTCACGAGTCTTATGAAAAATCTTTTGTCTGCCATCTTGGATTTAATCAGTGTGATATAAAGAGGTACAACACAACCAATCGTCTTATTTATAATGTTATAGTCAGATCAAATTGTACTTAAACATTATTATATCGTGCCAGAATAAAACAATCTTAAAACTTGTAAGTGATGGTCATACGACTCGTGAATGGTCTATGATGTGATTTTCTAGTTGTGAACTTCTACTATCTCAATATTCAAATTAATAAAATTGATTATTTTTTTGATGCGATAATCTGTCTGTTTACAGCTAATAACATTAGCCTATCTGCCTCTGTGTTTATATTGCGAGACCAGACAGAAGCAAGGTTTCGGAGACTCCAAGCATGTCCAGAGACTTCGTAACGTGACTGATGTACTTATGACCAGCATCTTATTCCCTACAACTATGGTAATTATGGTGACATCAATGAAAAAAATGAAAATGAAAATGAAAATAATTTATTGAATCCATTAAAATGTTCAACATTGTTTAGATTCAGTCATTTTTTGAACTACCACCCGGTTCGGAAAGCGGTTTTCACTAGAGAAGAACGGGCAAGAAACTCTAGTGTTGCTCTTTTCAAAACCAGTTTACAATGTAGTGATTATTACAAAAATTACAAAAATTACAAGTTGGTGTAAATCAGAGCAGTTCATTAATAACTTGTTATGATTTGCAAGTAGGATATATTTTAATACGAATAAGTTTACTTTATATTTAATATGGCTGAGAGAAACGAAACGAAGTAACCCATAACGAAGAATCGGTATACTCTGTTTTTGAATGAAACATGGGAGTTAGCGGTTGATTGATTTATTGCGCAAGCTACCCTCCACCTTATAATAATATTACATACAAACATACATAATTTCATATCGGGCACAAATTCCTGAATCCGGGCATTAATAATAATACTATGACCGGAAGATGATCGCAATGGAAAATTAATTATGGGTGCATACAGGGGTTTTTCGAGACGTGAAGAGCACATTAATTTTGAAATGTCTTATCACACGAACTTGCCAATGCACCTATTGACTAACACTGGATCGGTCCGTGGTCATTACTAATTAGTTTCCTAAGTGGCTTGTCAATGGGGCATAATTGTGTCAACTCATTCCAGACATGACCCGTTTTTTTATTTATTTTATATTTCGTGTGGATATGGGGAATAAAATATATTAGGTCTACATAATTATCTTTTTCTTGTCTTATATCTAAATTTCCTAGTCTTATTGCAATAAAAATATTGATAGCAATACACACGTAGAACAGCCTGGCAATAGTAGGTATGTTTAGAATACACTAGGTACTAAATTCGTCTCTTATCAACACGTTGCAATTGTAATATAGATAAAATGCCTTTTACCCGCATTATCTTGGAGTTATTAGGATTTGTACCTTTTATTTTGCGGTTTTACAAAATTATGAATATGTAAAGGACGTGTAGTAAAGATATAATTACATAAGTATCAAAAAGGTAGATACGAAATAACTCGGATGAATATTGTTTGCTCCCTGCACAATATAATATTAAGTACACGGAAACTTAAGTACCTCGTTTCATTCAAACTGTAAATGAGGATCTGCAAAAGATTTTTTCGTCGACTACTATACAATATAGTTTTGAGGCATCTACGCCATCGAGGCAGTCACCATTATTACAATGTAAATCAAAAGTAGATATTAATTATAATCAACTATCATTGTTAAATGTATCTCACAGACACATCAGGCAATTTGTTGGGAGACAGGCTTTATAAAATAAACAAATAGATTAAAATTAGTGTGGCATAAAGGTAGGATAAAATTTAGTATTCTGTGATGAAATACTAGGTAATACATTTTCAATTATATTTATATTGGACAGCCTCCGTGGCGGTTGGTTAGAAGCCGGCTGTGAAACGAGAGGCCGCGGGATCGATCCCTGCACCGAGATAAATGTTTGTGTGAACCACGAGTATTTGTTTCGGGTCTGGGTGATTGTGAGACCGAAAAGTCTTCCGTAGTTCTTGACACCCACGACACAAGACTCGATCCTAGTGTGGGGTCAGGACTATGTATGTGACTGTTGGGTGTTATTTATTATTACGACTTTTATGGCCATAATAGTTTCCGTATACATTTTCAGGTTGCAGATATACTTTTCTGGGGGATTATGACTACTAACGTCGAGTGGATGGCCCCGCCCAAGCTGTTTAACTACATGCCGTACTGGAGCCAGCATTCTTTGCACTCCGTGTCGATGGTCGTAGTGGTTGTAGACTTGCTGCTCACTCCAAGGTCGAGGCCCAAGAGTCTGGTGCCGAGGTTCTCGCTAGCAATCGCTTTTGTTGCCGCATACACCTTGACGTAAGTTTAAAGATATTTTTAAATATATTTATTGCCAACTTTACAAATATATTGCCGTTGTTACTGGATTAATAATGACATAATGTGGTTTATTTATTTAGTAATCAATTATTCGGGTCGAAAAAAAAAGAATTCATCAATCTTGCTTACTGCTCAGTATCATACAAATGGAGATGCCTATGACCGCGTGGAGATTCCTATGACTGCGAGTCCATACGTACCTCGTAATAGAAAGAAAGAAAAACTGCCTCGGTGGCGTAGTTGTATTACGGTACGGTTACAAAGCTGAGCTCTCGGGTTCGAGTCCCGGGTCGGGCAGTGATATTGAATTTTTCTATTCATTATCAGCCCGGAGGCAGGAATTTGTGCCCGATATGGCGATAGGCTCGCCCCCTATCACATCATGGGACGGAACATAAAAGGCGAAATGTGGGACTCCTCGTGGCGCCCCTGCCTACCCCTTCGGGGATAAAGGCGTGAGTTTATGTATGTATGTAGAAAGAAAGAAAGAAAGAATTTGTCATCACCACAGACCACAGTAAATGTATAGCTAAACGTAGACCACGGGTTACCTCCCACAAAGTGTTCAGACGAACAAATTAAGTTTGCAGGAGGCCGCTGGTTGCAAGCCAAGGATATCCCTGGAGTTGACCTATGTTCCATGCAATATGTGCACTTACTTCAATAAAAAAGACTTGCTTTTATTCTACAGGGTCTTCATCTGCTATCTCAGGGGCGAAGTAGTGTACGCATTCCTTGAAATCTTCAGCACCTCTCAAATTACGATGTTTGTTACGTTCTCTTACCTGATGTACATATCCTTCTTTTTTATCCAATGGAAAATTATAAATTTGGCTTGGGGTAGCTCTAAAGATGTCAAATCTAAAAAGGGAGTGTGATGAATTCTGCATGTTTTCTTAAGTTTAGTGGTGCTATTAACTAAAACTTTTTAGGACAAAAGCCATAACTCATGTCCTTAATAAGTTTTACTTGAGTTTGTATCAATAAATGCTTTACTCAAAGATGTGATTTCATTGAAAGTTGATATATATGTCAAATGTTTGTTCATCAGAAACCAATTTAAACACTACAGTTAATTGGTGTGGTTTCATTATACCTGTTCTCATTAAACATACAAGTGGTGTCGGCGTATGATTTTTAAGTTATGTTGCTAAATAATTTGACTGTTGAACTAGCTGCATGCCTGGCATCAATGGTTACGAAAACAAGCCTCTTAGTCCAACACATTTGTTCAATGGGAATTAATGGACTTGATATTATTTTAACTCTTGTGGCTTTTAGAAGACTAAACAGGTTTCTTCACCATGTGTCTAATTAACTTCAACGGGAGAAACAATCAACTTCTAATATATAATGTATAGACATAACTCAATAAAATATTTTTTAAGTATTACTAATTGAAAGTAAAAATCGTGGTCGTACTTTGAACATGTCGTTTGATGTTATGTTTTTAATGTCTTTTATTCGATCACAATTACCCTTTCCGATGAAAATTAAACTTTCTTAACAAATAAAATAGTATGTGTGTTATTTATTAGGGAAATATTGAATTATGTAGATACCGTACTTAAGTACTTAAAACCATTCTGCATCACTGAGCCAGTAATTCAGTTCATTGCACCTACATAAATGAAATAGGTACACGATTCAGTAATAGATGGGAGGCACCACTACTGGCATTCATTTTACAGGTATACAAAATATTTGTAAATAAAAACACAAAAATCGTTGTAAAATATCCATTATATCCATTATAAAAATATTTACAAAATATCACCATATACTCTCACAATATGTCAATAAGTCAAGTATGTTAAGCACAGGTAAAGTTCACTTAACCAGCAGTATTCAACACCAACATACCCCTCATATTCCATGACTACAACAATAAATAACTACTTGAGCAACTAGAGTACGAATTACACAATTTTTGTGTACATCAATTATCCTACGAAACGTGTAGGTACATATTATTTACGTAAATACAATAGACTGCAAACATTCTAAAGCCACATTGAGTGTCAGCTTCGACGCAAAGATATAAAGCCGGAACTCATAAATTCGACTTTATGTTTAATAGTTAATGTACCTATATAACATATTAAAATTTCATTTTATGTGTTAATAATATATTTATAAATATCACATAAAAAGGCATTTTTTATCTTTTTAATATTCCATTATTTTTAATAATAAAAAATCGGCAACTGCAATGTAGTTCGACTTCTATTGCCGCAGAAAGATGTAGAAATACACGTGCGCGGCTTTGGCATGATTCCAGTCTAAATAGCTACATTTAATTACCTAATACCCATACATAACTACACTTATAAGTGAAATGTATATTCCCCTCAATATTGGCTCGTATATCACATCGTCTAAAGTTCTAAACCAATCAACACTCCATATTTTATATTTACAATCAAATGTAAAAGAACATTGGTTTTTTACAAGATTATTGGCACCACGGGAAAAATAATAACAATTTCTAAAATGGCAATATTTGGCAACAAAAACTCGCAATAAATATAGATTTGTCCTGATTTATTGTCAAACACAATTTGGAAGTATTATCACAGTTTGTTACAATTGAAACCTTGGAATCATAGGACTTACTTATACATTCGTTAGACTAAATTGAGACATCTCACTATACTCTCAAATATAAGACACAGCGGACCCATGGCGTGCCTTTGGAGACGCTAAGTCCGACAGTGGAATTTTAAGCTTAATCTAGGAATAACAACATTCACACTGACTGGAGGCGTCAATTTAAAACTACACCCAAGACTAACCCCACATAAGTTTTTCAAAATAACTAACCGCCTCGTTTGTTGTTGGGAGACATTGTCACTAGGTTGGTCCATAGGTCCCGAGTGTGGATTATCGCACGGCACTGAGTTTCCATTTCAGGAGAATGAAGGAGGCTGTTCTAAGCACGAACACGAAGACCGTGAGCGCGAGTACGTCCCACCAGAACATGTCGGGGGACATCGCCACCTCCGCCAGGAACTGACGTGGGTACCTGGCAAAAAAAAAAAACAATTGTAATAACCGTAGAGTGTATAGTGTAGGGACTACTGTTTAGTATGACTGCAGTTGATGTTTTTCTACTTGAATGCACTCTGGGTGTTCCAAGGACGCAACAAACTTGCGTGGTACATACACTTTGGTCAGTTTTACGGCATAAGTACGGTGACTGCTCTCTGCAAATATGTTACTACAAATTACAATAGCTATGTGAAAAATACAGAGTGGTGTCATAAAATTATACATAACATAAAATTTGCACGACGCTATTGACAATAATGTACAGCAATTAGCTCTTACAACATTGTTGCGAATTAATACGAAACTTGATCACCGACATGTCTAAACGACCATCATAGCGTGGCGCTAGTATATAAGTTGTGAGTAGTAAATTCTGAGATAGTTCTTTTTGTACTGTGATTATTTTTATTCAATAGGTCCGACACACGAGCAAACAGGTCACCTGATGGTAAGTGATCACTGCCATGAACATCCACAACGCTTCGATCATAGATGTATAGCCTGACCATCAAAACTGGTGGGGAGCGGGAAGGAAAAAGAATGGGAAGAGTACAGGGGTGTTGGGCATCCGGCAATGTAACGCCAAAGTAGAATGTATGCTGACTTGTAGTGGCAGTAGAGCGCCTGCTTGCAGTCGAGGATGGGGCGGTCGAGGCCGTAGATGGCGCCGATGAAGCCCTCGAGGCCGTAGCGCAGGTACGACACGTACGAGCCCCAGTACAGGTAGGGCGGCAGGTCGCGCAGCGTCACGCCGAACCCAGCGAACATCATCATCGGCACCGACAGCGTCGGGCCCAGGAACGTGCCGTTCTGCACACATTAAGTTAGTAGTAGTCACTGCAGATACCAATGAAAAATCGCGAGAAATGGGGCACAAAATAAAATTCAAAAGCCAACGATGGCAAGCTTTTCAATGACACTTAGCACTGAAGCTCGGCGAGTCTTTAGGAATGTTTAAGAGATTTTAAACACGCGACAAATTTGATCAAGCAGTAAAATATATTATTTTCCATTTTACGTCTCAAATTGGGAGATTAACAGCTATAATACATTACTGTACACGGGGGGTAGTATTAATTAATGACAAAAATGCCTATTTCAATATAAGATACTTTGATATCGAAATAAATGAGCATGTTACTAACAACAACACTGAAGACGGCGCCGATCATGAGTCCGAAGCTCTGCGCCACGAGCACGGTGTAGAGCGAGATGGCGAAGAACATGGCGAACCGCGACGCGTCCAGCGGCTGCCCCGACATGCCGTACACGATCACGCTGAACACCAGGCACGACACGATCTGCAACATACGATACATATACATAAACTGATGTAGCAAAAACTTTAAACTTAATTAATCTTGAATAAAAACCAATCATAATTCAAAATGTGGGCGTGTTCACGATCGGAATCTTGTGGGAAAGTGACTACAGTAGCGGCACGTTATGAAGGCTGTTTTGACAGATTGCTATAGCGAGGTGAAAAATGTTGAGTTGTGTCGTAAAATTATAAATTATATTTTTTACTGCACGTCACTATTTATAACAATGTACAGTGCAATTAGCTCCTTCAACGTAATTATGAATTTACATGAAACTTTATATGAGCCGACTAAAGTCAAAACCACCATCATGGCCTGCCGCGAGTATAAGTAATAAAAAAAATGAACAGGTAGTGTTTAATTAGCCGAATGATAATTTCCCGTGCACAGATCGTTGTTATCGACCAAATATAATGTTTTACTCGTTAATTACGTGTTATATTAAACACTTCTAAAACAATTTCACTTACCGATATGGGCAAGTCGACGATGGTTATAGAGATATAATAGGAGCCCAGAGAATACCATCTATTGAAATGCTCTTTTGACAGGATCGACATTTCTGATGGGACTGAAATAAAAAAAAACATCAAGTTAATATTTAATTCTTCACTCAGCTAGAGTCCAAACAAAAGTTACCACCATGCTGGCCTAGTGCGGTTTGGCGGACTAAACATACCATAGAAATTCTTACAAATCGCTGTGGTGCAGGTTTCCTCACGATGTTTTCCTTCACCGTTATACTACCGAATACTTAATACTTGTAGGGTAGGTATTCAACATACGTACAGGTGAGTATGGTGAGCATCATGGGCGACATCATGTGGTGCATGAGGATGGCGAACAGTAGGTTGTAGTTTTCGAGCACGCGCGAGCCCTCGTTGCCGGCGTCGATGAACAGGCTGCCCAGCATCACGCCCACCAACACGTTCACCAGCAGACGCAGGTGCGTCATTGTCTGGACACCATCAAATTAATTTGACAAACTCCTTGATATACTAGAAGGATCAACGCGAACAAAATGATTCTAATGGTGCATCCGCGATTACCTTTTGTAGAGCAACATTGCAACAATGTTTTCGGTTGCTGCCATATGATAAGCAACATTACTTAACATACCAACACGGCAACATATCCTGACAATAAATTACATTTTGTTATTAGATGTTGCTCAGTAACATTTGTAAACGTTGCTCCACAAAAAGTAACTGCGGTGTGGACTGTGGATGTACTATAAGAAAAACAGCTACATGTAACTCCTGCGCAGTCACACATCTCTACTCTCGTTCCCGGTCCTAATTCGTACATGCACAGTCCATACAGGCTTTGTTTGCATTTCCAGATCCAGATTAGAGTTCAGAGCGAACGCCACTTTCATTTTATATTACTTACAATTGATTTAATGGCTGATTCTGAATAAAGTATATTTTACATACAATAATATGGAAGTCACTTTTTATCATATAAACTTCAAAAGAAACTATTATCCATTCACCAATGTATGCTAAATTAATATAAACACACTAAGTGATCAATTCAATTAATAATGAAGTTGTTTCTACTTGTCTCTACATTCTATTGAGGAATATAGAGGCAATATACTATGGAGTATAATTTTCAAGCAGGATTTGTTTTTGAAAATTAACGACAGCCATCTGATTTTTACGAAAAATGATACATCCCTCTATTATTATAGTGTTTCAAATAACGACATTGTTCGATGTCCACAAGAAATTTTTGATTTTTGAAAAGGTCTATGTTCAGCAATAGACTTCGTGTGGTTGAAGATGAATTGTTTAAAAGGTGTATGAGTTTCAGTCCAAGTATTTATTTTTGATTAATGTATACGTTGAGGACCGAAAGGCGTTAGCAACGTATACCTGGATCTCAATATCGACAGGCCAAGTCTCGGGATCGGTAAAAAGCGACTTGATGTTGTAAACCACAATATGAGAGCCAATGGCCTCACACCCGAGGATACAAAACACCGGAATAGTGAAGATTCTATAGAAATAGTAGTATTAAAAAGAGAGGATACTCACAGCATCTCGTTTAGCCTTCAAGAATCCTCTCTTGATGAGCACTGATCTCTGGTTGGACTGCGGCGTCTCCTCCGTGCCCGACCCTGTGTCCTGTTCTCGCATCACGCTCAGCGGGTTCTGCTTCCTCAAAGCTTCCATGGTAGGGATCGACTCTGCGTCGTCGAACCAGTTCAACACTTTACCGTTCTCCGCCTTTGTTGTCAGCACTTTGATTTTATCTTCTCCGTATTCACCGCATGCTAATTCAATTACTGGAACAAACATTTTAATCTTAGTGTTCATGCTTTTGGTTTAAATATATTTTATTAACTTGCCAACCATTACACTTTATCAATACAAATATTTAGTTGTCTTGCGATTCTAATTTCTAATGTTAAGTTTATTTATTTTAACGGCGCGTGTAATTATTCAATTATTTCTATTAAACTACAATTTTTATTATGACTTTCTTTATTTCACATCCAACCGATGTAATTATCATTCGTTAAGCAGTGGACGTAGTCTGTTAAGCAACCAAGTAATAGTACCTACGTATAACCGATTTACACAATTAGACCCATTGAACAAGAGAGTAGAAATAATTAAGCTAATAATGGGAGGATTTCTAGTAGTGACCATAAAGAAGATTAGAATCATACCAACAGTTTAATAATACGGATTCCGCGAGGCCTTTAAAAACCTGTGCTATATTTTGACTACGCTAATGATAGGGTTAACTGACAAGTATTATTGACGAAAAAATGCTTGGAAACAAGAGTATTGTGTAGATACCGAGGCTTTAATTTATTTTCATAGCTTGTTAATCACTTATCGTACATAAACATATAAATCAATGGTGTCATATCTGTACATACATATACATACATATGTGTACGCATTACGTTATTTGACGCTTATTTTATTATGTTAATTTCATTATGTTACAATAAATCTTATTGTAAGTTCATTGACTTTTTAACACTAAAGATTTTAAAGATAATTTAATATTTTAATGCTTCTTAAACTTTATTTTGCAGCCTTCATCCACATTTTATTCGTTTTGGCAAGGCTAAGTGACTGCAGAAAAGGACTGCGTCACAATAGGTCGTCCTTTCTGTCCATTAATTTATTTTGTTTGTAATTTCGTACACAAAAATAAAAAATATTTATAATTTAATTGTAACCTGCCATTGACCCAACCTGTCGTATCTTAAATTCCGAAATGGTAAGACGATGATATGATAGGAATACGAATGATAAACTGAATTCGTACGCGAAATCGAAGGCGAGAATCGTATGCGATTATCGCATAACATAACCACCATAGATTATCGTGTTCTGACAAATGTTTATAAGATGCAACTTTTTTATATCTTTACGATAATCGAATCTTCGGCGCGAGAAACTCTCCCCGTGCCAATGGGGCTTTAGATCTTAAAAGGTCAATTTTAATCATAGTCTCAGTTTAGGTCTTTAAGGTATTCCAACTTACCATAATCGGCGGGGTTGTGGTAAATGGGGCAGGGCACTCCCGCCTGGTCCAAGTACGAGACGAGGTTCTTGGTAGTTCCCTGGTACAAGCACTGTCCTGCCGCCAGGATATACACGTGGTCGAACAGGGCGAACAGGGAGGCCGAGGGTTGATGTACCGTGCACACTATCGTGCGACCTTGATGAGCCAGACTTTGGCATAGTTGCACCACTTGGCTGCACGATGAACTGTCTAGACCACTGCAGAGAAATAAAGTGTACATTTATTGAGAGAACTTTTATTTCTTATAATATAAGAGATTGATGAAAGAAGACGAAGCGAATGCAATATGTCAAGATCGAGCAAAGTGGCGATCCATAGTCTGCCTACCCCTATGGGATACAGGCGTGACGTTTATGTTTGTATGTAATATTAGGAATCTTCAGTCGTTTCATTATTTACTATTACGCACGTTATTTTTGGCTGTGGATCAATTTAGCTTGATAGACGTTGATAAAGCTAAATGGTAGAGCTGTGGACTTAAAAAAAGCGTGTATCACAGAACTGTGAGTTATGGACTAGTCGGTAGGTGGAAGAAACAGTCAAATGTATTACATTGTACGTGGTTGCATGTATGCGAATTTCAATGATTATTTCAGTCACATAAAACAATAAATTTGTAAGTGGATTAAAACTGGTGTTTCTGAAAAAATGTAATGTATGTTTCTGGCCATTCTTATAAACTTACGTAGTAGGTTCATCCAGGAACATAATAAGCGGGTTGTTGATGAGCTCCAGAGCGATAGACAGCCTTTTCCTCTGTCCACCTGACAACTGTGAAGCGCGCGTGTTCATGTGCTCGTACAGCCCCAGGTTTGTGAGGATGTCTTCGATCTTGAAAAGGAAAGTAAAATTAAGATAAGTAAATGTAAGATAAGTAATTTACTAGGTGCCTACCTAGCAAAGTAGGTAAATTGCCTCGTCCATTGGGCTAAAGTATGTGATGATGATTTGGATTTGAACAGTACAAATGCCGAGTTAGTTAGCAAGGGATTATGGGCGATTTCGTCGAGTATTGGTTTGTACGCCACCTGGTACCAAGTAGTGCGGTCAGGGTAGTTGAATGTTGTAGTTAAAAAACACGATATCACAATATGTAAAGTGAGGACTCAGATTTCTTTGATCATTTTGTTAATTCCAATTACTTGGTTATTTCAATGTATTTTTATCCTACATGATAAAGAAAAATCACTTAATTTTTTTCACAATTTTAAAGAATTTGGCAATGAAATACAATTACTGAACACAATATAGCTTGATAAGATCACTGGGTTAAATTAACATATTACTTTTTATGTTTACCAAGTATGTAAGGTTATTTTGTCTCTTAATCGAGTTCGTCACATTCAGCCTTGATATAGGGGCAATGAACACGTTTAAAAATATCAATGAACCTTGCCAAAGCGCGCTTTAAGTAATTCTTTATATTCCATAACATCTAAGTACGTAGATAACCTTGTCAAGCCGCATATTACGAGTCGCATGAGCGGATATACTGGCGCAGTAATCTGTGCTACTGAGAAAGCCGGTTTCACGTGCACTGTACTTGGTAGTTGATGTTCTCCATATAAGTTAAGTTTATTGCAATGATAATTGTACTTAGATGTATTAATTATTATAATTGTTTATTTTTATATTCTACGTTGGCGAGCTCTCGTGCGCTTCTCGTGTTCCTGATGCTAACACTATTGACTGTATGCCTGTTACGTTAGGCTAATCTTTCGCCAGGATAGTTATCCAATATCCTGCCATTGAAATGAAATGAAGTGAAAATATTTATTGAACCCATGAAATATCATACATTATTTAGATTCAGTCACTTTTTTCCACTACCACCCGGTTCACTGTTTTCGCCAGAGAAGAATGGGCAAGAAACTCTAGCGTTGCTCTTTTCAAAATAAGTTTACAATACAATAATTATACAAAGGTTCGAGCGCAGTTAAATTCAGAGCAGTTCATAGATAATTTAGAATAATAATGATGGATAGTGTTATTGGTCAAGTGATTTTGTACGGCTGAGTTAGGTAAGTAAAGTCACCCAGAACGCGGAATCAGTGCACTGCTTCACCAAAGCAATGAATAGTAATAAAAGTCTTAAAGCAATTAAAAGTTATCATTATAAGCAAGTCGAGCAGACCAGTCCACACAAGCAGCACTCGTTCACGAGTATGACGCATGTGCCAGCCATCGGCCTCCTCAACCATGTTACAGGGAAGTGACCGACCCGGCACACGACGCCGCCGCAAGCACAGACGTTTTAGCGAGCATGACTTACTCAAATTGCTTACAACATTGGTGCTTCAACTTTGGAAATCCATGTTCAGCAACATTCTGTGTCTGTTGGTGTTGGTACAACATATTCAAACATGCTACTTCGTGGTACGATTAGATACTCCGTCATGTAAATATTATCAATGAAATGATTAGATACAATCTCAGCTGCTCCGGTTGTACATAAAACTTTACGACACGACAATAGTCAAACCAGGCCTATGGTTTTTTGGTATAGGTAGGTATTATATGTATTTTTGTATCTCCTACTTTTGGTTCTCAGGCAATCTCACTAAGTGACTAAACCAACGAAACAGCCGCAAAGCTGTAACTTCACGCCGGTTTTCGATGAAACAGTGGTACCTTAGTGGAGCCAGCTCATTCATACTGTATCATGACTCTACCACATTTATAAGGAGTATGCCGACGTACATCCACGTATTTGCAGGCAACGTGTCTGCCACTACAGTTCAGTGAATGTGATTAGTTTATCGAAAATGGCCCACCGACATTTCGCTATAAAGTTTATTAAAGTCTTATTATACATATATATTTTATCAGTCACGCTATTGGTACACTACTGACTGCCATCTCTTTTATCCTTCTCTTATTTCCTTCCCAAGGTAGTCGGTATGGGATTGCTTCAAGCGATACGACCGCCTTTTGTACTATTATCTAATTTAATGTGTTTTTTTGTTAAGATTAAATATAGTGTACAATAAAGGGTATAAATAAATGAAAAATAAATAAATAAAGTCGATCTTACGTGGAATTATATAACATGATACTATGTATAATGCAAAAAATTATACCCAGTGTTTTGTGGCCGGTCTGACTGATGACAATGTTTAAAAAATACCAAATTGTGACTAAACCGTACACGAAGTGGTCATTGGTCACGAATTGTCCAATCTGGACTGAACTTTGTAGCTAGCGGGTCATAGTTCATATTTTGTTTCTGCGGTGATAATGAATTAAAAATTTAAATATACATATTCAGTAATTATCTTTAAAAGTAATATTCAACAGTGGGTTTTATAAATAACTGATTTACATGAAATAAATTCACACTAAATGTAAATTTGTCCATTTACATAAATTTAATGCCAATTGCAATTTTTTTAAGACACAACATTGCCATAACATTTTTCCGACAAAAAAATACTAAATAATAATATCTCACATTGGATTTATTTCTTACATATTTTGAACCGTGGTTGTAAGACTTCTTTGCGCTGAGAATGTAAATATGTGAACAAAATAATACTACCTAAATTATGTACAAAATATGACGCTGTATTAAGATGTGTAGCAGGCCGGGCAGCCCTCGGAGCACACTTGTTTCGGAGTAAAGAAGGTGGCTTTACAAACTTGCCACGAAATAGTATCTTGCTATAGTTATGACAAGCGGAAAGTCACAATCAGTCTTAGAAATGAAATTGATCACCAGTGGAGTCGTATCGTATCAGCCCATATAAGTCCCATTGCTGGGCACGGGCCTACTCTACAATCGAGAGAGTCGATTGAGAGTGGTTAGGCCATATAGTCCACCACGCTGGCCTAGTGCGGGTTGGCGGACTTACATACCGTAGAAATTCTTTAAACTCGCTACAGTATGTAGGTTTCCTCACGATGTTTTCCTTCACCGTTAAAGTGCGTGGTGATTGACTATCAATACACACATAACTCCGAAAAGTCAGAGGTGTGCCCTGGGATTTGAACCCGCGACCACCGTGAACATGTAGGCAGCCGCGTCTGGTCCGTTACCAACAGGCCATCACGCTGGAGTGCTGTAGACTAAAGCCCCATATCCACGGGGAGTGTTTCTCGCCTCGAAGATACGATTATCGTAAGAATATAAAAAAGTTGCATCGTGTAAAAAATTGTCAGAACACGAGAATCTATGGCGGTTCTGTCATGCGATAATCGCATATGATCCTCGCCGCGAGAAACTCTCCCCGTGTAAATGGCGCTTAATCATAATATGCAAATAAATCTAAAGAAGCGTTAAAGTAACTTCGTGACAATTAAATATTGCGCCGTTCCATGTTAGAGTAGGATAGGAGCAAGTAGAAGGTAATAAATGAATAAACAAAAGCTCACCACTTCTCCCTTCTCGTATTTGTCCAGTTTGGTGGGTAGTTTGAGTTGAGCGGCCAGCGCCATGTTCTCGGAGACAGTGAGCAGCCCTTGCAGGCGATCATCTTGCTGGATGTAACACGACATCTTCTTGAATCTTTCTGTAATTTGTATTTTATTTATGATTCTTAATTGTAGACCATAAAAATGAAAATAAAACTACACAAACAGACTTTAATACTATTTAACGATTTGTATTGAAAAACTTGTAGATGCGGTGATACAAGAAGACCGAGAAAAAAGAAGCTGACGAGTGATTAAGACAGCAAATCAAAAGATCGGTTGCGTATTCGAACTCTACATTCATTCATGTGTTTGCGGGACCGAAAAGTCTCTTGCAGTTCCTGATACCCACGACACAAGACTGGATCTTAGTGTGGGGTCAGGACTATGTACATGTGACTGTGGAGTGTATTTATTTATGTTTTTTCACGTTTTATGTTTTTCGTATTGTTCGGGTTTCTGTTAGGTACATCGGGCTAAATTAACATCAAACACATTATTACTACGTGGCTGTTTAAGAGAAGGTAAATGAACCAAGGTTTTATATTATTTAATACTTACATAAGGACTCATAACATAAATTTCCATCGAAACAAGCGATTATAGGCATTATTGCCAAATACACTAGATCTAGATTTAATGCAGCTTTAAGGTAAAGTCCATATACGTAGAATTTAATGAGAGCTAGAGACGCAGTGGTGAAGTTGGTTTAGTTCAAGGCTAGGGCATAAATTGCAGTCACACCGGTTGATGTGGTTGCCGATGACAACCAATGTTTGTTCACATAATATATGTCAATGTCTGTTTTAAGCTCATAAGCATGTAGTTGACAAGGTGACTTGTATATCATTAACCTAATGTACACATCCGAATATTGTAGACCCTTGTGGGGATATGTAGTGGTTAGTAAGTTTCATAATTATTATCCTCTTGTAACGCGTTACTTCTTTATTACGATGTTCTATCGTCTACTACTATTCCTGATATTAAAGTATGCTAACTTGGTGTAGCAGAGAGCGCTCTTAGTGATTGGACCGCCCATTATAACAATATATACTTAAATATTACTAACTCAATAACTATATGTTTCGTTTGCATCAATGTGTTTTTGTATTTCATCCTAAAGTGTTATTTAGTAATACGTCTAATAAATAAGTCAATAGCAGAAAGAAGTATTACCGCGTCAGAAATCCTATGGTTGTCTACAAAATCTAGCCCTTGGGCCTAGATTAATTACTGAACTAATGCAATGCATCTCCACCAACCGGATTGTAAACCGCAGTGGACTGTGTCCTAAATCTGCTTTCATTACTAGAAGGACTAGTGTTAAAACAAAAAAATACAATTTTATTTTGTTTCAATACTATTTTATCAAAACAGAAATGGGAATAAGTCGCGTGTTTGTCTCGCTGCAAGCGTGTTAGTTGTTTATCGTGCTAAATCCGGGTTATATTTGCTCGCGTTTAATTATTTATTGCTGATAACGGTGTCGTGTATCTAATCGCTTGTTTTCTTGCTAACCTATGGATTATTCTATACTAATCGTTGCTAATGAATCTATATCTCAAGTCCTAATAATATTTCTAAAATTAATCAGTTTTTTGTATGTACTATGCATATAATCTTGCTCCCTTTGCTATTACTTGTTTTATAATCACCTCATTTAAACTTGGGTATTTGTAAAATGAGTTTATATAACTTCATTGATAATACCGTGCTTTCTCGATAGTCCACCGTCCGTCACCCACGAGGGTCAATAAAGCGAGATCCGGTGGGTGCTTCCGCGTAGTTAAACGGTGATGAGTCAGTAACTAGTTTTGAGGGGAGATACTTGTGAGCACTATTTTGAGTGACATATCCCATACGGAGGGAAGTGGACAAAAATATTTCCAACTCCTATTAATTTATTATTTGAATTATTTCATTGCTTGTTAAAGACAAGTTGGACATTCACGGAGACTCACTGAGCGTCTATAATCGGTGTCATGAAAAGCGTGCCGCTGTTGACCCAGGCTTACAGGAGTTGGCAGTGGCGGGTGTGGGGCCGGGACAGTCTTCAGTCTCCAGTATGTTACATAGGGATTATGGATTATGTACATGTACTCCATCCTTTATATGACCTCATATACTTTCCTCTATTAGACACGGAATTCCCCCATCCGTAGTTGTACTGAGAAACAGTATATTCCCATCTGATTTGTTAAAGTGCCCGTGCCCGAAGCGGCTTAATGTCTGCTCAGATTGCAACAATTGAAAGTGAGGGCTTAATGTCTTTGCCAAACCATCAGATGAGTACATTCAGGTCGAGATTTACCTGTATAACTGTATACGTGTAGGTTTTGTCGTAAGTCCTAATACGGTTTGTTGCCTTTTGCAAAATAGATCTAGACTTGTGCTAACTTAAATAAAAATAATACAATATAGAATCTTTATACATAATATGGTAGAAAAATGATTTTTTGTCGGTGTTTAATTTAAAAGAGTGAAGTAAAAAACATTTGACCATCCATCCATCTAGTTAAAATCCAACAACTTCATAAAATTAGTTCCCGCAAATCACAAATGTTTGTTTTCTTTTCACAAGAGCTGGTAACTAAAAACTAACACGGGTACTCATATATCATAGAAAAAGATGTATTATTAGGAATTATCCAATTAAAAACAGACTTTACAGTCAAAAACTCCATTGTTCTCTTGTTTTAACATTACTGCTGTAGTTTGTAATATTATCGGTTAATTATGCAAATTAAATGCTTATTAAAACGCAAATGTTAAATTAATCATAATGTTCGCCAAAACGGACGTAATTATAAAATATCGCATAATATTTTTATTTATGTGATATTCTTTTAAATTAAAAACACATAAGAACTAATAGGTATCCTACAAGTCGATGTGGAGATCTTTGGGAAGGCCTATGTTCAGCAGTGGCCTTCCAGAAGTTGAATATAGATAGAAAGAATAAGTGTCCACAATTTCAAATTATATAATTTACGTTATTTTGAATTTGTGAATTTTGGAACATTTATCAATTAATGTAATACGGCTGGTAAGCGTTAAGCCGCGTACGGATTGCGCGTACACAGGTACGCGTAGTCAGTTTACGCGTGTCCGGAACGTCTAGTCCGTACCTGCAGCTACGCGTACACTCTTGGGGAACGCGTACCGCGCGAGCCAGCTCGCACCGCGAGCCGCCCGCGCCGCGCCAGTCGGTTTTTGGTCGCGCGTCAAAGAGAAAGCATACGACCGGGTACGCTATGTTTGGACGGCAAAATGAATAGACACGCGTGTTCTTCGAGTTTTAATAATGAAAATATTATCAGATTGATTTAACTTTATGAATTTCACCGGGTCTTGTGGGATAGCACACTAACTGATTATCGAAATAACGATTTACGACAAGATGCATGGGAGGCAATTTTTTGTCTCCACTTTCTTCATAATTTATATCTTCCATAAGTCTATTTCCACACTGTAATCTTTCACTATACAATTTTTTCATCCACCATCTAGGTGTCCGTTTGTTTCTTTTTTTTATTTATTTAAAATGTGTTGAATAATTAGTAATGCTGCACCAGTGGTGGTGCACGCAATCGCTAACTTTGTCGGAGTCATGGCGAATGACTGGGGCTCGCGGAGCGCTCTGGATCGATGGACCACGCGTACAGGTTCGCGGCGGTCCGTACAGGAGTTGTACGCGTATCCAATGTACGCGTGGACAGTGTTTCCCAACTACGCGTAACACAGGAACGCGCAATCCGTACGCGGCTTTAAATATAATTACTTGAGATAAAGCAATAATAAACTTTAAGACAAAATAGGTACTACATTTTTTTATATCATTTTGTAATAATTCTATTTGAAAACCATTTTGATTGTAAACCGATTTTACTTAAATTCAACTTACTCATAATTCGTCCTCTTCCGTTGATGAACACCGCTCCGCCGACGCCAGTGATGCGGTACCCGGAGAGGACATCAAGCAGTGTTGATTTCCCCGCTCCAGAAGGGCCCATGATCGCCACCAACTGCTTCGGCCGAAGACGCCCGTTCACGCCATGGAGGATCTGTTTGGTGCCTGGAAACAAACATATATGTCTTTATTTTTCATTTATACTTCTCAACATGTTTTCTTTCTATTTCTTTCAGGGTGAAGTGATAGGTATATATTAGCTACTATAATGGTGAAGGTAAACGTCGCGAGGAAACCGTCATACCATAGCGATTAGAAGGAATTTCTACATACATACATACATAAACTCACGCCTTTATCCCCGGATGGGTTGGCAGAGGCGCCAGTAGGACACCCACATTTCGCCTTGTATGTTCAGTACCACGATGTGATAGGGGGCGAGTCTATCGCCATATCGGGCACAAATTCCTGACTCTGGGCTGATAATGAATAGAAACTTATATAAATCCAATATCACTTTGCCCGACCCGGGACTCGAACCCGAGACCTCAGCTTTGTAACCGTACCGTAGTACAACTACGCCACCGAGGCAGTCAGGAAGGACGAAGGAATTTCTATGGTATATTATAAAGTCCGCCAACAGGCACTAACCCAACGTGGTAGAGTAATGTTCTAGACCCTCTCAATCGTACTCTCGATTGTAGAGGAGGCCCGCGCCCTGAAATGATACGTATACCGGCTTATGAAGAAAATAAATAGGCAATAGATATATACAGTAATATCCAGTATCAAGTTGGCCACTGGTCGATGCAATTTTGCTGATCTGTTTGAAATTGTACACACACTTACATGCGTCATCACGGCAGTCTTTAAACCTTGTCATTATCCGAACGGATGATTAGATATCCTGCCACCAGCAAATACGTTTTGTAACTAAATATAAATATGTAAGTACCTACAACCACAGTACAACGTCCAACGGTTGGCAAGGTGGATGAGATACATCTGAGTCTAATCACTAACGGCCTTATTCATAAACAGATTTAAAACCTATTTTAGCAATCGAATGCTTTGTCTTCTTAGCTCAAACTGAATTCTAATGTCATTCGGAAGGGACAAAAATTTCGATAACTAAATCAGGTTTTGAATCTTTCTATGAATAAAGCCATAATGCTTTTGTCTCTTGTTTTTATGTAGAAGAATTGAGATGCATGTATTTCTAACTCATAGTCTATATGATTTATTTAATTGAAGATTTCTTTAGTAACTAACAATTTAACCAGTGCCTCGCCGTGATTCGCAGGAATTCTTGCAAAATTATCTTTTTTTTATTAGTTAGAATAGTAGTAGCTACTATCGTATGAGTAAAATACCCATCAGTGGAAATATACACAGTATTCGATGTTTACTAACGTGTTAGGTATTCATTTGATTATTAATTTAGAATCAGTATGTAAAAAATACGAGGAAACTACCTTCATGTATGATTGTTTGTATGAAGTCGTGTGAAATCGACACGAATAACAAACATCGGTTAAACGCGTACGTAAAAACATTGCATCGGAGTTCACTTTACCAATAACATTTTTTTATTTACTAATGTGTGTGACGTTACTTAAAGTTTATTGTGACGCTCAATCGTAATCTTAATTAATTCATCGATGTCTTTAAGTACGCGTAAATATACAATCATATACCGGGTATATAAAGACTGCGTCCGAAAACGAAGCCAGGTGGTAGTTTTAGTGATAACAGACACAATACAATGAAAAATTTCGCAAAATAAGTAACAGTTTTTTTTTGCAATTTTTAAAACATTATCGTGTTTGGATGGTAAATACCTAGTTTTTGCAAAAATAGTGATTTAAACCTACGCGTACCATTGCGTTTTTAAAAATAAACAGGTGTACATTATTATTTTAGTAAAATTATGTATTTATCACCCGAATACGATGATCAGTAAAAAAATTCAAAAAGAATGATGACATTTTTTTTGCGAAATTTTTAGTTGCATTGTGTTTGAAGTCACTAATACCACACTAATACTACCATCTGGCTTTGTTTTCGGTCGCGGTCTTGAGATACCCTGTATATTTAAAATTTTTATTCTATTAGTCTTTGGGAAACAAACAGAACAATATGTAAAAAAATATGAATACCTATTAACTAATCCAGCAAAGTTTGCACTAACTTATAATATACGAAGTTAGTCAGAGTCCTTGTATTTAAAATTTATTATATTAATAAAATTTAATCATCCCATACAAAAAAACATATTTCTCATTACAATTATATCTCCCACTACACTATTTTAGTTAACGTATCTTTATATTCAACAAAAAGTGTACCCATTGAACATTGTTTAATAAGTTATTTTATATCATAGGAATCTATTTATTCCTTACTCGTACTACCGGAGCCCCGTAGGTTTAAATCCTAAATTTTCTAAATTCCTTTAAAGCATCAAGGAGCATATGAAGCAGACACTCCCAGTTACTGTCGATCGGAAATTAAAAAATCATAAAGCCTAAGTATAGAAATTCGGCGACTTGAAAAGTATGCCACTAGACTATCCATTCGTTATGCCTGCGTGGACGGTCCAGAAGTGTACACTGACCATTTATCTTGTATCTAGGCTGGTCTCGGTTTATTTTTATTTATTTATTTTTATTTATAAATTCTTTATTGTACACCACATACATAAAAATTAATAAAAAAAGAATTAAAACTAATTTAAATAAAGGCGACAATCGGCGGTCTTATCGATTACAGTTCTATAACACGTTCACGTATAGTTTAACACGGTCTATATAATAGTGATTATTCACATAGCAATTACTTTACTACTAATGAAACGGTTTCTCTTCAGTAAACACATGACATAATTGTGTATTTACGATTACGGAAATCAAATATTAGATAGTACAGATTTCCAAAGACGTATACAGTATACCTACACACAGATTGGTATGAGAATTCTGTTTTCTCTCTTACAACATTTCCAGAGACCGGTATAGCATTTATGGATTCCCAGATTGTAACAATAACCTTCTAATACTACTCGTATTTGACTTATCGTATAAATTAGTCACTTGTTAATTTGAGTGCCTCTGTGGCGCAGTTAGATATCGTGTGGGAAACGAGAGGCCGCGGGTTCGATCCCCACACCAAAACAAATGTTTGTGAAATATGTTTGTGTTTGTGAGACCGAAAAGCTCTCGTGATTCTTGTAACGCGTTTAAAAATAATTTAAAACAAATTATGTTTATTTACACATAATTAGTTTCTACCAGGAAACTGCATTTTAAATCAATTATTTTATTAAACACGAAATCGCTATTACAGGGATTTTTGTAAGAATCGCTACCGCGCCGATACCGTGTTCGCTGGCGCATGTACTCGTTTACGAGTATTGCTTAACCCATGCCGATAAATCAAAACGCAGTCATTAATAAACAATATTTTTATCGTAAACGGTAATTTAATAGCTAGTTAACGTCATTTGTATTGTTTTTAATAAGTATAAATATTTTTTTATTTCGATCTTTGAGTCTCGACTTAATAACACGTGTCATATGGTCTTTGCGTTATGCATACATACATGTTATGTATTTTTTAAACATTATAGAGATACTTTTTCTACATTATGCTCTATAATGAAGACGTGATTTTCAGATTTCATATGGATACAAAGAGAGTCATACAAGACAAAGACCGTCTCAAAATTGTTATTTATAAGATATGGCCTTGCTTCTTAACAGTTATTCAAGGTTTAAAAACAAAACATATAAAATAATACCAAAACGTCTGCTCAAGACGTTACTTCCATTTGTCTAATTTAGGAAGATTCTAGCACATTTATTATTTCTAAAAATATACAATTACGGCCATATTCATAGACAGTTTTAAAACCCATTTTAGTTATCGAATGTTTTGTCCCTTTCGAACGGGTTTTAAATTGAGTTTGAGCGAAGAAGACAAAAAAACTGTTTAAACTAAAGTAAGGTGTTTTTAACTTTCTAATACCGATTATTATCGGTTGAACAAGTTATTTTCTCAAGTGCATAGCAATTAGGTATGGTTGTGTATAATCTCTGACGTCAATAGAGGTTATCAGGCGTGAACTGCGGAAATACGAGTATGTCCATCAGATGTATCAAGACATCGTGTCCCTTGACAGACTTTAAGGGGGTTACACGTAATTACAATTACTTGTTAATTAAATTTTAATAATGACATATATTTCAAAATTGAATAACAAAAATAATATATAAAAAATATGTAACCCCTTTTTTCTACTTTCAGTTTTTATGATACCGTTTTATAATCAAAACAAAACAACCTTATAGTAAGCCATTAAAAAAAACAATAGATCTACCTAAAGCATTTACGTTACATTTATATATTTATTTATTGGTCTCATACTAAGACTACACTTAACAAACATTCAATAATCTACATAATTTTAAGAATGAACACTGTGCATCTTAAATTACAGGATGACACATCTTGCCCAAATTGTGGGAATACAGTCAAAAATAAAAACAAAGAGAAAATAAAAAATAAAAACATTTTAACGAAATATTAAATGGTAGCAACAAACAATGGTATCTTAAAAACAATGTAAAAATAAGATAAGTATACATATTATATCAAATTATGTTATTATAATTAACTTACATTAAAACAAAACAAAAAGGTTAATGGCAAAGAAAACAAAAGTAATACCTACATAAAAATGGACTTATTTTTATCGTTTTAAAAATTTAATAAAGTTGATATTAAAAAAATAACAATAATGTATTTAATAACAAAAAAGAACAAAAGAAACAAATTCTATTAAAATTTGTTTAATTCAATTTTAATTTTATTTACTTTTTAAATTATAATTAATTATAATAATTTTATAATTTTACGTCAACATTTATTCAATGCTTATTACTCATTAACGCATCTTTAATGAGCTGTTTGAATTTTGGTAATGAGTTATAAAAGATGTCGAAGTCTGGTGAGGCAACTGATATTTCATTGTTTCGTTGTCTATCAGAAGCGTTCACTTTTAATCATTGAATGATTAACGTTATAATATTTATTACATAATTTTGCGTTTCTAGTTGATTTCTCCACTATCATTGATTCATCAGACATGGAGGATATCTATCAGGGTTCAAGATACAGGATATAACTATATACTTATATACCTTTCGTTATAACCATTGAGACGTTTTGAAAATATTTAATTATCTGTTATGAACTATGTACAAGTTAAAATATACAGCAGGTATACCTATTACATGTTACTCAACATTTAAATATTAAATACCTGTAATTTTCTTTGTTGGCATTAAACAGTAAAATGTCTTAATTATGCACATATTTTATTGTAGTTGCATGCCCACAATTATCTAGTATGATGAGCGACAAGGCTTTGTTCTAAAACTATTTAAAAAAAGGTACGAATGTACTTATGATTTTAATTCACGGTCAACAACTTCTCAAGATCTTTGTCCTCAACGCATCTGAGATAATACACATTTAGAATGGCAGCATTTGTATGCTCATTTCTATTCATCGCACGGAACTGTTATTCAATACGGATGGTACGATGCACAAATAATCAGCGAACAACGTTGTTCCGGTACTTTTAAACACCTTTGTCGTCAGTTGTAAACAAAAGGATGACGTATTCTTAGTGTTCTATAAAGCCATTGAAGTGGTAATGTTACGTCGTCTGTGTCCGATTGGCATTCATGTGGAGATATTTATTCGTGGTTGATAATTTTATAACATATACCGAATGTCGTATTATTACTGAGGAATAGGGATTTTACTTGAAAATAACGCTTTCTTATTAGACATAAAAATGTATTTTTTATATATGTTTCAATGATGGTTTGTTTATTTTTGTCCCTCATGTTTTATATACATTTTGGACATATTTTTCACTTCCTTCGTAAAATGTGTTAATAAGTAATCACGTGGTTGGTACGTTTCAACAAGTCAGCTTAGTTTTAACAGATTAAAAAATTGCTCTATACACAACACTTTATTGAACACCACAAAGTACAGAGACGATTAAACACAGAAAACTTAAAAAGTGTAGTTATCGCTATAAGCGATCTCTTCTAGACAACCAAAAACGGTAAAATGGATCGTACGATAAGAAATAAATAAAAGTGGGCATTTATATGAAAAAATTAAATTAAAAAGTGTGTGCGTAACTTATAACGGCAATATTATACTACCTTAGTACAAGGAAATTATGTAAATAAATATATGAAACATAATAATTTAAAACATAATAATTATATACTAACACAGTTAATGTACCTACTGTTCCTTTACTATAAATTGGCTACGACGAGTCTATCTCTTCTAAATATATTTGCTTACCAATAAGCAGGCATTGAAGATATAAACATAATTCTACAAGATATTTAAGGAGAAGCGTCTTTTACACCCGTGTTTTAGTGTTAGAATGATTCTTCTTATTGTTTAGGTTTCAGGTTATTTACTCATTTGTGACAGCAACCTTCTCCAACATAATCCACCACGCTGTCTTCTGGCAAGTTGGTGAACTCACCTATTCTTTGATTTCTCTATAAGGCATTGACATAAATATAGGTTTGAAATCAATGCCAAAGGGTTTAAAAACATTTGCATTGGTAATATTGTTTGTTCACGTATTGTTTCATCACAATCCATTGTTTCCCTCCACTTGCGTAATATTCACAAAACATCTTAATGTCAATGCATTAATCACCGATGTTATTACTTCTGCTCGTACTTCAATAACATTATTAAGTTTATTCCGTAAAGAGAAAACGTGGGTTACAAATTTAATAAATATTATATCAGCAAAATCTAAACACAATGTTCGAGACTTTATACTCGTATCCTTCTTTATTATAATAATATAATGTTATGCCTTTAAGTCAAAAGAAGGAATTTTTATTGCATTGAGCACCCGGGTTCTTTAGTTCGGTCTGCCTTCCTAGTGAACTTTTTTCATATCGCCTAATTTTGACTGCTTTGGTGGCGTAGTTGTATTACGGTACGGTTACAAAGCTGAGGTCTCGCGTTCGAGTCCCGGGTCGGGCAAAGTGATATTGGATTTTTCTATTCATTATCAGCCCGGAGTCAGGAATTTGTGCCCGATATGGCTATAGGCTCGCCCCCTATCACATCGTGGGACGGAACATACAAGGCGAAATGTAGGTGTCCTGGTTGCGCCTCTGCCTACTCCTTCTGGGATAAAGGCGTGAGATTATATATTGTATGTATGCCTAATTTTGAACGATCGCGTTTGTGGCCTTGTTTTGTTAGTTGTCTGGTTCGTTGTGTAATAAGTGAAAAATATAATATGTCAGAGTTTCGGTGTGTGTTGTCGTTGTTTCCCGATCGCCAATACGACCTACATTCGGCCGGGTGATACGCTCTGATGTCACGAGGTCAACGACACGGGTTCAAATAAAAGTTTGCATTGTCCCGCGAGTCGAGAGTCGCAAGTCGTTACTGTTTTGGTAATGCGAATCCGTGTCACGGAAAATGAATTTCACACGTTCTTTGTTTTAATTATAAAGTCTTGTTACGTATGTATGTATGAAATTCCGTTTATTCTACGCTTTTTACATGGCACATGCATATATGTAATGACAGTTTAATTTTTCATATTATGTATATGAAAAATTAACTTTATTCTATATTGTTATTTAGTCATATTTCTAGAGTTACTAAAGGATGGGTTAATTAATGGCTTGGCTTCGGTGGCTTCGTTGTATATGCTGCGCGGCATATTATATTTTTTTCATTTATGTTTTCTAATTTCAATAATGTAGTATATAGAAAAGGGTAGCTAAAAGATTTGTCTAATTTTTTTATGTCAGATTGCAACATATTCTATTAATTAAAACGCTTTTAATTTAATTTAGGTTCAATTTGATACATGGCATCAAAATATTTTAATTAATGATGGTACACCTTGTAATGTCTTTTTAACAATCCATATTACAGTAATAATAAGAACAATATAAAATATTTCCACAACAATGACCCATTTAACTAAGATTTTCACACGAAGCAATAATATAATTTATATATAAACCTCATATACATATTTTTATAAGGCCGGCAACGCATCTCCATGCCCTATGGTGTTGCAGAAGTTCATGGGCGGCGGTGGTTACTTACCATCAGTTGAACCGAATGCTCGTTTGCCCACTATAATATTAATAAAAAACACCGAATTATTCTTATTTTAATATTTTTATTTAAAGAAAAATTTGCATTTTACAGAACAATAATGAAAACCCGCGGATCAGCATTAGCTCAACAGTCATGCCTTCCGTGATTAAACTACCAAGCGAACGAGTTAATTGCGATGAATTGATAAACAAATGACAGTGCAAAGTTCATATCCAAGCGGAACAATGTCGCAATGCAAAACTATGGCTGCTGATTGAAAATTGCCACAGCTTATCCTCCAACGACGGCATAACAGGACGCGCCGATTACACACAACATAATATTTCTGCCTATTGTCTGTTACTACACTTTGTACTGCTCCATCTGGTTTATTATAGGTTGTATTTATCTATATTCTATACACATAATAAATTTGTAACCGATCGATGTCTGTACATGGAATATAAAAGAGAAAATCTAATATTGGGGGTCTGTTTTAACGTAATAGAGCCCAAAACAATGATTTTTAGAATTTTTATCTGTTTGTCTGTGCGGTTGTGCGCGATGAACTCAGAAACGGCTTAACGGATTTCGACGAAATTTGGTATGGAGGTAGCTGACACCGTGGATTAACACTTAGGCTTACTTTTTATCCCTATAAAATTAGTGATCCCGTGGGATGAGGAAAGAATTCCGATATATTTGTTACTTTTTTGCACAAAGGGATAGAACGGGACTGTACTACATGCCTTGAGTGAGAATAAGTCGGGACGGGCGGGATATAACGGGACGGGATGGGGAAATCCAAATAAAGTTAATCACGCAGACAAAGTTTGCGGGCAGAAGCTAGTGTTGAATATTTGTATTAATTAGCGCAGTTTGGTGAGTAATTACCAAAGTTCGCGCGATCGGCGACAGGGCTCGCACCACTAACTGCATAAAATTAATATAACACTAAATTTTACATGCATCATGACATTAATTAGTGATTACACTCTTAACGCTATTATATTACAGTTATTATAATTAATTAGTCATTTCGCATATTTAATGATATTACTACAACGGTCTAGCATTGTCAGTAAATGTTTAATTTAAATACATTCAACGTTAATTTAACGACGCAGCTATTTGAAATAAAACTACTTTTTTACGGATTCTATCGCGAACCTGGTTTAACTTAAAATTATAACTCCCCGACGTTTTCTAGACTCAATAATTTTCGAGGTCACTGGGATTTTAAATGTGTAGTTTTCTTTCGCATAAATATAAGAATCCATGACGCAACTATAGATTATTACCTTTTGTAATCAGAAATAGACAGGAAAAAGGCTTTACAGCGGTTTTTAATACATTAATGAATCAAACTAGAATAATAAAAACACAAAAATTCTTAATGATTTTCAGCCACGAAAAGTAGAGCGTAGAGGTATCTACCTATAGTGCCTAGGAAATACTATTAATGACCAGTCTTATGTCCAAACTATTAAACAATTCACAGGTAGTTAGCATAACGACTGCTACCATGCTATTAAAATTGAATATGTTACCTAATCTGATGATTGGACATTCTGCGACCAGTTATGTCCTCACTCCTCTCTCATGAGTTCATACCTCCGACACACCGTTTTACTGACACGAAAATAAGTGTATCATTACTATGAGACATCAGTTTTTCTTTGACCATTGTTCCCACAATTTAGAAGTGGTAGAGCCACGCTGTTGTCAGTCATGACTCAGCATGTGTCAGTGACAGCTTCGTTGTCGCGTTTCGTTCGGTGAGCGAGATCGCCGGATGCCCAATTCCTTTTACCGAAAACCCTTTCCTTTTACCATCCTTTTTCCTTCCTGCTCCCATCCGAATTTGATGGGCAGGCAGCACATCCGTGATTGTGGATCCAGCGTTGTGGATGTTCGTGGGCGGCAGTGACCACTTACCATCACATGACCTGTATGCTCGTTCCAATAAAAGAAACGAACCATTTTTTACTGCGTCCACTAGTATTGCATATCAAGGGCACTGCCGCTTGCAACATGTGCTCGACCCATATCCCTTATCTATTGTCTCCATTTTTTACTATCACATGACAATTGCCACCGAATTTTAATTGAATTTCGTTATCTAGGCAATGTCATTATAATGATCGTTTATTTGCCCCGATGTTTCGGTGCGCTTGACGTCACTACAGCTGATTGGAGATAATTTGGCCTACTGAACCTCGAGATACGGGCACGCTGAAATTAGATATCCCGGTTTTAGTTCCTGTTAGAACAATTCGTGGTGCGAGGTTATTCTCGGATCAAATTACTGATGATTGTGTGGTTTTGTTGATTAAAAAATAAGCACTTCGCTTCTTTCTTAATATGATCTATGACGCAAATGTAATGATTTACAGAGATTCCTTCTTTCACTTTTGTCGGTTCTGAATATTTGTGCTTGGCTAGCCATAAACTAGCATTAAAAAATTCGCCTTAATAAAGTTTTTAGCAGAGTACATATACGTAGATAAGCAATTGTGGTTGATAAGATTGACAGTTTCTGTAGTGCATTGAATAAAAACGCGGTTGTAAAATTAGCCACAGGTTCAATTCCCGAACCAAAAAAAATGTTTCAGACAACCACAAATATTTCTTATCCGTCCGAAAAGATATCATAAAGTGGATTGCACGACCTTAGGAAAATCCTTGGCCACAGCTGTCCACAGCTCAAACATGTGGCAATTTGACCAATGACCTAATCTCGTCTGATAAGCGAAGGAAATCATGACGCGCGCCTAAATGAAAATTGCTCATCTAGCTAACAGGCACGTATGAGTGACTGAAGTTCCAACGAATGGCAAGGAAGTGCTTGAGCTGTAGTTTCTTGACTTGCTATACTAAGGCGCTTGTTTACTAGTTTGTAAAACTAAATATATTTCAAAAAGTGGTAATTTGTCATTAGACTTAAGTTATTTATTATTTATGACAACCTCCGTGGCGCAGTTATTATAAGACGTAAGTATTCCATGTATTTAAATGATAAAAAATATTGAAACAAGCCCAGAAACTTATTTAAATATTTTATAAACAAAATATATTTTGTTAAGGAGAACAACAAGGATAATCGACCTAGTTGTACTTTCGTAATCATAACAGTACGTGCATGTTGCTGTAAAAAGTTAATGTCTGGTTTTTGTGCTTCAGCGGTGATTTATATCTGAGGCATTTTGGCGTAAAAAATAATACAAAAAGCGATATAAACTTCATGTATGTACATTGTACAGGTATATACGTTTTTTTTAATACATGAAAGCGATTGTCAAAATGTTTACATGTACCCATAATAGTATTTCCGCATCTCCATTATTTAGTTACAACTATGTATTAATTACAAAAATCCAAAACACGTGATAAGAGATTAAAAGTACAATCATGACTTTTGAGTCCGGTTAATAGCTAAATAAATAAATATCTCCAACAGTGCCATACATAATCCTGACCCCACACTAATATAAGATCGAGTCTCGAGTCGTGAGTATCAGACGTTTCGACCTCACACTCAGACCCGAAACAAATACGTGTGGTTCACACAATTTTCGTAAAGAATTGGGTAAACCATATATTATACCGCAAAAAACATAAATTACTAGGTACGTTAAACAAGATTTTATACTATAACACTACACATAGGTACACTTTATGATAAACATTTAAAAATAATGTGAACGTCAGCTCAATGTCATATCTATTAAACAATAGCTTCGAAACTTGCACTTTAATCCCTGCTTTGTGTTAGTCATAATATTTTACTATGTGGACGTTAAGTTATTGTTGGACCATAATACATATGTTAGTAATAGATTGCATTCGAAAGATCACTGGGTCACTTGCAAGCGCCAAAACCAATTGCTACATAACTAAAACAGCAATAATTGTTATCACTACATGAAGACATTTTTATTTTCCTTATATGACATATTATTATACATAGTTAACTTTGTGACAGAATTTTAACATGGTGACTTTATATGGGTTGTATTAGCATACAAATAAATGTATAAATGATTTGTTATGAAAAATTTAAAAACCAAACATAATTACACATCAATGTACAAAGGCACAAGAAAACCAGCGGGTCGGGCAAAGGGCAAAGTATAGTCACTTGGCAGAACTGATGAATAATGTTTTTAAAGTTAATTCTTCCACTCGCCTTTGAAATGAATCTTCAATAATAGGACGTTTGCACTTTAAACTGAATATTATGCGATTATAAAAGTTGAACACTCATACTAAATAAACTCGTTTTTATTACACAAAGCTTATCGTGACTAGATTCATTCGTTTTTTTTAATTCATTTATTTACTGATTTATTTTATATTTAGATAATAAGTTAACCCGAGGTAGGTACTGAAATTATTATTTTTTACTTATTAGTTATTAACAATATTTTAATATGGAGAAATGGTAAGATTGCAAGTTGAACGGGACATTTTGTACAGGGTTCATTCGAGAGAGTGGTGTGGTCACATCTTGATCCTCTATAAACTCCTAGAACGAAGGAATATACATATCGTGCAGTTTTTTTTTGACGACAGAATATCTTAATGCATGTCTTAATGCAATGGAGTTTAGATAGAGCATCCTCTATAACCGTAGTAGTAGATAACCTTCTCTCATCGTCGACATAATTATGTCAACTTGTTTGAAACTTAATAATACACAGACTGAGTCTGAAATACAACTCTTGTATGGGTCACTTTTAAAGGTTTTCTATCAATATGTGCTATGGTTGCTATTGGCATGAAATATCCTGACTCCATTGATATTGTTAATTTTGTCGTCTCCCCCGCGCATTATGGGCGGCAGGCAATGCGGACAGGCAATAGGCGCTTAGCATATCTATATTTTTATAATTTTATCTTAACAATGTATGATCTAATACATTAGTTTATCTGCGTTTTACCCTTCAAGGATCTGCTCTATTAATAATCTGGGAACATAACGTAAACTACTTCCGGCTACTAATATCAATGAATATTAAAATATAACAAGAAAACAATTTAGCCCCTCCGTTCATTAGCTCAATAACAATTTCTATTTGTCGTCGATAATTAGACGTACAGTGCAAATACGCGGATAGCTTATCGAGCAAATAGTTGTAAGTTCAACAATAAAACATAATTATTGCTAATGTGATATATGTATGAGTATAATATCATGTACACGCGACCTTCTAGTAGCTCTCAGTGGGTTTAATAAGAATTAAGAGTTACAATTGATGTATCTTTAATAAAATTGGCAATATTTCCATTTAATATGAGATTAATCTTAAATTTTGACTATTTGTGAAATGAAATAAAACTAATTTATTGAATATGGAGAAAATTAAATAGGTAATGACAAGTTAGTACAAAAATGGTTAAAACATGGATACATATTATATAATTAAAAATTGAAAATAAAAAATACATTAACATACTGCAATAATGCATGGAACAAAAACTGTAATAATAAATTATTCCTACAAAATCTCTATTTCTTTCAAACCAATAGCTCAGCATTGTTATGTTTATTTTTTTCTTGTAGGCGTCCATTATATTATTTTGTAATGGCCTTAACCAGGAAAACCAAATTCTTTAATTGTCTTTCCGTGACTATGATCTATTCCAAGTTTCCAACAAAGTTTTGAACAGAATTTAAATAAATATATAACTCTTGCGACCATATATTGAACCCACTACACTTACATACACGTCACTCTTACACTACCCTGGGGGGGCGATGAGGGACGGACAGAACCATTGCTATGTCGTAGTTCTGTTCGTATACATCCACACAAAATCAGAAAAAGACTCTCCCCATGCTAGTTAACCACCCCACATGACCACACTCAACATCGGACAGTTATATAGCGATACAGTCTAACCTCAACATAATAAAACACCAGGAAGAAAAAAAAGAAAAACAGTTTTTATAGTATCATAATAATACAGCTAATAATCGTGTGAAGTCATAAAATCAAGTTGCGAACATCCTATTGCTTATAGGGGCATAAAAGTATGGACGTATTCGGTCTGATCGACGAGTGCACTTCAATAATATGCTGTGTTCACTTATTGTATTGTAGATTTCACACGTGAATTAGATCACAATTCACAAGATAGTTATTTGTACATATTATGTATTTATTTAAGTTTTAATTATTTTTAAGTTATTTAATCTTTAAGTAATAAGTTTAGTACTACGAGCATACGTCATTTTTCTTTAGTAAATTGAGTCAGTAATAAAGGCTATTTTTATTTTATTTTATTTTATTATGTATTTACTCAACGTATATCAGGTTTGAAGAGTTTTAAGATAAAGTTATTCGTATATATTTACTCGTACTCAACGTAAGTATACGAAGTTCGAAGATTTTAATGTGAAAATGGAGCAAACATATTTTTCACAATTAATACTTTTTAATATCTGTCTATCAATCTCATATGTTCAGCTACGGGGCTGAATCCATATAAGTAAATTTTTAAACAGAATTGGCTATGAAATGGCCAACTGGGACTTTCGAAAAAGGCAGAAGTATAAGATTAACACAAGTATTGTCAGTTACCATACTAGATTTTAAATTACGTCACTACGGAATATTCGTTTTGTATTGTATTCGTTGTATACTTTTTTAGGCTTGCTGTTCATGCGAAATAATTTTGTTGCCACCACACTGCATAATTTGGGTAAATGCCTTTTTTGTACCAACTCGTCAAACTACAATAGTAATTATGGAATTAAGTATCGTTCAGATAGAATTTCGTTCAACAGCAGATTATATCTTCCCGACATTTGGTACCATTATAACCGCTTTTTTTAAACTGGGAGGTGTATTAAATTCGAGTTCTTCTCTGTAAATAAATAATAATTTAATAAACTAAAACACACGCTTTAGTAAAAGTCCCAAATAAAAAAAAAATGTTGATAATAATGAGTTTAAGATTAGAAAATGGAGTGAAATACATTCATTTATGGTTAAAAAGCTAGGGGGCTCGAGGATAAGCAATTATTGTTGTAAGCACCCCACGCTTTAGTTGGGTCTTTTACTAAAGATATTTTTAAACTATTATTAATTTATTTTACTATAAACGTCTATGGCGATCTTATCAAACTACTTACTTTTATTATTATTAAAAAAAAAATCCTAATGGTTCTGGTTAAGATAATGGAACATACATTTTAAATTATTGTATTTTCATCGGTCCTTGACAAGTATGCAAAATTTCAAGTCCATCCGACGTTTCGAAGTACTCGAAAATCGACTTCAAAGATTCCATTACATATAGGTGTAGCTAATAAGTAATATAAAAGCGTGTTAAAAAGATGTAATACAAAATCATGATATCACTTTGGAGGATAAACAGCAATATTAGAAGGTATCGCTTCGGCTAATTATCGTGAAGGCGTGACTACAATGCACACGAGCGTCTCAACATGCAGAACAAATGTTTGAGGTTGTAATCTGTTGATGTTTATCTGCCAGCTGCACGGGTCGCTGAACTCAGCAGCTGATTGCGCGGACACAAAGATTTATGAATATGTGTCAATGTTTATATTTGTTTGCATAAATTTTGTCTCTATATCGTGACTTATTGTCCCAATAAAATTGAAAGCAGTCATTCGCTTAGTTCTTGAAAATATTTGGGGTAAAAAGCTACGCGGAGAAAGATAAGCGTGGATTGGTAAAAAAGGTGTAACCATCAGAAAAGAACAAATGCAATCAGCGTGGCATAGGGCACATAAACCGTCAAGACTAGTCCAAGCAAACAGGTGGATCGTAAAAATATTTTTCATTCCAATGTTTATGATTATTTGGCCAAAATTAGCTTATACTAACTAATTTGTGGATATGCTTTATCAAATTCAATTAAGACTATTAATTTCTGTAGAAGTAAAATTTTTGACTGTAATGACAGCACCAGGAAATTGTGTCTTAAAATAACACCCAAATAATGTATTATTCAAACATTACATTAAAGATTATAACAATGTTTAACAAATGCCCAGGCCAGAACGCTACACAACTAGCATTTGTTATTTCCAATTATAATATACAAAATATTCTAATTCCGCACACTGCATTGTGACCAAAGAAATTTCAAGAAAACTGTAAATAAGAAAACCGATTTCGCATGACGAGAAATGTTGCTCTACACTTGATCTCCTTTAGTTTCATTATGCTACCCCGATAAAATAAAATAGAGTATAATCGTATCGTAATCGTCGAAAAATACAAAAAACATTACAAAATTCGATTCTAATCTTAAACAATATAATACAATACAATAGTCTTTATTGTAAACCAAATATATATGTATACAAAATCAGACAAAATACTACAACTTATGGTATTACAATGGGCAATCTTATCGCTTAAAGCGATCTCTTTCAGTCAACCTTTGTATGAAAATTGTAAACAATTGAAGTCAAGTCTACTATCAAGAGTAGGTCAGTTGACGGAGGGGAAATATTTAACATAGCATGTATCGCACGTTTTCACGTATTCAAAAAAGTGAATTGCGCGTGTTATCAGTCACGCGTTAATCTCGATAGCGTATCGTATATCCGGGTGCAAAAAGGACAGCTTATCGCACGATGTCGTAAGCCTTGGAAAGGTCAGTAAGGTGCATCTAATAACGTCTACTTTATCAGAAACTAATACTATTCTAAGACAATATTAACATATTCAGTACGCCTAAACTGGCTGCAAATTTACTAAGAACTACACATCACTTTTTTATTACCAGAAAAATAAACTGGTATACTTACTACATGTTTGTTTACATTTTGCAACAATGAGAACGAGAATTTTTTAACAGTGTTTCCGATATTTGAGTAACCTGCTCGCCTGATGCTTAGTGCTCAAATAAGTGCTTTCCGGTATCTGAGATTTCATGGATTGGAATACAGAGATATAATCATTTTCTGCCTCTATTGTGTTTGGACAGCACTATATTTTCCAATTGATGCAATGTTGACGCAGCTTTTTATTGTGTAGAGCCTATAAAATATCACAATAATTCGCAGACATCATAATATTGAGTATTAAATCCTAACTTCATATACATATAACATAAAATAAAGTACCGTCCCGCTGTCCCTATGAATCTTTTATGAATTCTGGCGAAAATATTTAGGATTTCAATAAATTTAACAGACCGATCGAAGAGGAAAGTTTATACTATATTAGTATAGTTTTTGTCTTATTGCACCGAATTGCCCCATTACCATATTAAGCTAATAAAAAATATTGTATTAATTGACTTGGCAAGAAAGAAATAGAATTTCTAGTGTCAAGTGGAGTTAAAGAATATTTGCATTCGGGCGAAGCTTGGCCGGGCCGCTCATGTATTTTATGATATTACTCACTGTGGGTTTTTCTACAATAACTCTAATATGCACGACAACTTTAATTGCTATTACTCGTAATTATGAACCTGTTTGTTTTGCGAAATCGTTTGTTCTTTTTTACATTACCGCGGTTAACAAGCGACTCATCTGGTGAGAGGTGATCACCACCGCGTGAAAACCTAAAACCACAGCTAAAACCCTGTTAAATAAATAATCAACACTGTCGGTTTTCAAATGGAGGATGAAAAATTGTAGCGTTATTGAGACTGACAGGAGTATTAGATAATTGCCTCATGTTTTCGTTTGTTAACTTTATTGTTAAATTATTGCCATATACAATGTTCAAATGACTTTGGCATAATATTAAGGACAAAGACCACTTATACATTAATTGACTAAATGGACAACCATAAATTTATGCAACTATGTTAAATATTACGTTTCAAGTAAACCTAAAACGATGAATAGGTATTAACTACAAATGCAAACAAGTCTAAAAATGTTCATGATGTGACCAGTTTACTTACAATTCTACACCTAACTGAACAAGTTGTTCATTGCTTGATAAAGTGATTCTATTATTCTATTAACCTTAGGGGGAAAAATCATAAATTTTGGATCTTTTAGATGTCTACAAGACACAAAACCACCCATTCAAGTTCAATTTATAGGCACTTCTGGTTTGAGATATCGTGGCCATTCGCGCCTCTGCAATTGGCGTTTTTGTCATAAGTGTGCTTAAAAACATTTAACCACTACTACATTTAAAGCTGAAAGTGTATATTTATTAAACTCTAATATCGTGACGTTTAAGCACATAGAAACCTTAGAAATTACAACCACGAGCAAGTATAATATAATCAATTGAAGAAACAAAATAAATAGGCTATACATCACAAGATTAATAAAAATATTTTATAAATATACATTGTATAAATACGTTGTCGTTTGCAACATAGATTAAAATTAAATTCTTTGATAAGGAAGAATTACACAATAATCTACAAACGAAACGATAGCGAACATATCTCTGAAGGACTAATCCCCTGTCTCAAATGTTTAGATAATCATCCAATATACAATATTACATTTTTAATATAATATCTAACATGAAAGTAGCATCTAATATAGAGTAAAGACTATTTTTCATACGTTGTTTTTTTTAATCATAACAATATGTCAATTGCCTTTTTTGCAGCGGATCAGAACGACTAGTAAAAGGACGAAGGTTCGAGCCCAAGACACACGCCTCTTATTTTCAGAAGTATGTGTGTTACGGAAACATCGTAACGAAACCCGTTAAAGGTACATACACGTTAAAGGTATGTGAAATTGACAAACCCAGGCCAGCATGGTGGAGTAAGTCCTAAACCTCTAAATCTTAGAGCATGGCCGCACTCAGCAGCGATACATATATATGTATATATACTCTATACCCCTTTCGGACCCTGTACTCACTTTTGTGAGTGTAACTTTAGGATTTTATTTGAATTTACTTCGATACGTTAAGCGAACGGGGGCGAGCTCGCAAGATAGTGAGGGTAGTCCTTTAGGCCTACGTATTTTTTTCGCGGCAATAGATGGCACCTCTATGAGTCAGTGAGCGACCGAGGCCGCGCGAGGTGAACATATCGTGACCTGTCATCGCGGTGATCACATTTTTCTTTCTGGTAAGCAATAAAGTTGTTTGTTTTTGTTTTATTGTATTAACAATGAGTGGAAAATAGCTATTATAATTAAATATAATGAATTACTAATTAGATTCAATGGATTCTGACGCCGCAAAAATATACCTCACAAATGTGAGGGCTCGGTCTGTACTCTAAAATTTGTAAGCATTTCTATACAAATAGAAAACTGTTATTGGCTTTGTTTTAGGTATTGTTTTGATGTGAAACAAGCAATATGAGCAGAATAAATCTAGTGCTTGACGATGATGCTATTTTCGACGCAATAAATGACTCGGACTTCAGTGACGACTCTGATGAAGACGAAAATTGGATACCCCCACAGGAAAAGCTCGGCAGCCTATCTGATGAAGACCAGGAGGAAGATTGTAGCGTTCCTGTTGTGGCAGCACCAGCTGCTAGAAATACCTGGACCCGACACATGTTTCGTGGGAAACCTATGCCTTCAGTTATTTCAACTGTTGAAGTGGAACAATCAGAAAGAGGCAACGTGATCCCACAGACGATTTAGCCGAAATACCCGAAACATCTCATTACAAACCTGCTACGATCCCAACAATGGATAAAAGACTCGATGGATATAATCATTGGCCAATATGTGACACAATTAAAGCGCCACGATGTTGCAGACTGAAGAGCTGCAGCAGTCGGTCAAAAGTAAGATGCACGAAGTGTGACGTTTATCTTTGCAATACCAAAGATAACCACTGTTTTATGTTTTTAATTATGAGAAATAAGAAGTGGTTTGACATTAATAATAAAATGGGATTTATGTTACGTCCAAAGAGTTAATTATAATCAAGACTGAAAAAATGTTCCTTATAAGTAGGTAAAACAGTTAGTTTTTTTGATTATATCTATGGAAATATTACTATAAATGTTTAATTATTATTACTGTTCCATTTTGTAACAATTGCCTCTGTTTTTTTTTTATGATTAAAGTTTAATTACTTATATTAAATGATTTTATTTATCAACCCTCACAATAGTGAGGGTACTAAGACTGGGCCCGATCCCTCACAATCGTGAGCATCCTGAAAAACCGATTTTCAGATTTCCTACATTTTTTCTAGTAGTATATTCTTCTTCAGCGACCCAAAATTAGCAAGAAACAATAACTTGAATTTTGAAACTCATTGCCGTTCGGCTTCAGGTCTGAAAGGGGTATCGTATATCATATGCGTGTACTGTTTATTATACATACTTATACATATGTACATGAATAGTAATTTGAACTATCATTTACGCAATATCGTATTCAATGTTATGACGTGGCCCGATATATTTCTCAGCATAATTAATGTAATATAAATGTGTATTAAAAAATTTTACGTTCCTTATTATACTAACCTTCTGCCCTTACCATTGTCGGTTCTGTGATTATTTTGTCACAACTCACAAAACTTTATACAAGTGATTGGCTTATTTTAACATACGTGGGAAACCACCGGTCAAAGTTCGGATTCTAAACACTATTGTATACAATAATAGAAAAATTGACACAAAGCAAAATTACCTTGTGAATAAAAATTAAAAAGTAAGAATATTACTGAAACTAGCGATGCCAGTAAAATACAAAAAAAAAACGCGCAATGATTAGCTGCACAATTAAAAAATACTCGAGTATGTCATGAAATAATCGGAAACTGCTAAAGGATATAAAAACATACCATTATCTTAGTGTTATGTGATTTATCGACTTTGCGGTTAAGGCTAATTGTGTGGTAATCATGGAGTCCAAAGTCTAATTAACAGACAGACGTCATTTTGACTTACTCCAAGGGAGTATACAATTGAATGATGCAAATTAATCACTATGTGGAGAACTTAATGTACACTGGCAAAATATGTGTCAATGTTGTAGTAATGGTACTTTATTGATATGTTAAGATGGCTGATGAATTTTATAAAACTTCATTCAATAATAAAAAACTAATCATGCGTAAAAAGTGAATAAGATTGAATAGAATGATGTTAAAGAAACGCAATTACGCAAAGTAGGCGAAGGCCAATTGTTCACCTCATTAGTAAAATACAACTTGGGGAACGATAATGGACAATAAATAAGTCATATAATCTATAAGTACTTGTGATAGTAATAGGAATTGTTAAGTATATAAAAATACTACAATACATTTGCAATTAGGCTCGCCTCCTATCACATCGTTGGACGGAACATACAAGGCAAAATGTGGGTGTCTTGGTGACGCCTCTGCCTACCCTTTCTGGGATAAAGGCGTGAGTTTATGTACATTTGTATTTTTTTTAAACAGATTAAACAAGATTATTTATACAGATATTGTTTAACACAATTTTTATATAAATATTCAGACCCTGAACAGATGTCCTATGGTGGTGGACACATAAAATTGATTGAAACTACATACATACAGTCTCGTATTAGCAGTTTCTAGATTTAAAAAATCAATATTCAATTGCATATTCATTATTTTTGTTTACTAGACTGATTTTTCAAGAGGTTACCTCCGTAGGTACATCATTTGGTATGAAATATTGATTTTAGAGTTTTGATGTGAAATCTCATATAACAGTTAAAATATTTAAAAGTATTTTTACTTTTAGATATTGTACTGCAATTTAATAACCTATGGCTCTATTCATAGACAGTTTTAAATCTATTTTAGGTATTATCGAATATTCTGTCTTCTTCGCTGAAACTTAATTCTATAGCCGTTCGAAAGGGACAAAACATTCGATAAATAGGTTTTAAGTCTGTCTATGAATAAGGCCTCTAGTGTTTCACTACTCTATGTAAGGCCCACATTTATGTTTACTTATGTCCTTGCGAGATTGGAATCCATTGCCCGAAGAGCAAAAAACTAATTGTCTACCTGGCTGCTGCACCAAAGGACTTGTGCATAACAAATTACAACTTAACAGCAAAATAAATGCCAAGCAGTTTTGGTTTCCCACAAATGGTGTAATTTCATTCTTGATCATAAAAAAGAAACGTTCAAGTCAGATCGATATGAGTATTGAATAGTGGCGTAAGGTGATTTTTATGAAAAGGGAAGTTGACGTGACCAAATGACTACAATGCAAATTTTAGCTTTGCTTTTTACATAATTTCTAAATTATATCAATTACAAAAGGAAGGCTAACTGGTTTCGAGTTGCACGTACGCTTCGCGACTGGTTTGAAACAAATCATTCAATATGTTTCTTTTTAGTAAGTAGTATTTCTAAAAGTTTATCACCAAAACAAAAGCACAACCGCCATTTTTGCTTCGCTATTGGGCATTAAATCACTATCAGCATTTATTGCCTCACACGATCCGCAGTAGAGAATATTTGAGACTGTATGAATAAAGTGGTGTGAGAAAATCTGTAGACAAACAACTGGTGCTGTTTGTTGTAATCTTTTTTTATAAAAATACCCTTTGGTCCATTACAGGTCATAGGCATAATAAATTCACAATAAGAGTTGCCTTAGACCAACAAGAAATTCTAATTCAGGATGTGAGAGTTGAGAATAAAGTTACTGCACCTACCTACTTCTTAGGGGTAAAATTTAGGTATCCTGGCTGCCTCACGATTGTTTTTTTCATTGTTCGAAGATACGAAAATTTTATGCCAGTCTACCGCTGGGACATTTTTTTTGTCATATGATTTATCGTTCACTTCAGATATTTTGATTTCCTTATTTTTAGCTACGGCTTCTAATAATCTAGTACTGGTTAAACAGGTTTTTAGATATAAACTAAAGTAAAAACATTTGTATTTTAAGTCTTGTATAAATCTAATTAATAACTCACGAACATTCCCAAACCAATCATTTTTTTTATTCAGTGTTGGCAAACTGGAATGCAGCGCTTAATAATTACCGTCTATTATAGGTGATATCACACGACCATTAAAGAAAATAACTATAAGTTAAAGAATTGTTTAACAATACAATTTAAACATAACCATTAATCTGGTAATCTTTATAAAATGATTTCAGCCCAATGATTTTTGCGCACCTATATGTATATTACATACATATTGGGTAAGGGAGGCCAAGATGGAAGGGCTGGGCAAGATGAAAACTATAGTTTATAAAACGTGCGACGAGCACCCTTGCCTCAGCACAGCGAGACACAAGGCTCTTTTATATTTAGGAACAAAAACTCAGCCCTGCTGGAGCCAGCCAGCGACTTAGGCAGGTGGTTCTTGTTTTTGCGTCAAATTATTACGCTTGCAATTACGCATTGCAGTGATATTATCCGTATAACGGAACTGTATTTTACAAAGAAGCTCTCCTTAAAACATTGCTCAATAAACAACCAACAAAATATATTTATTTTATAGGTATAATAGCGTTTAGAAATTAATATTCTGAGGAGTGAATAAAAATTCTGAGAAAGGTTAAAGGAAAATCACAAGTTTTGACGTCACACGACAATAATTACAAATGAGATTTGCCCACTCTGTGTGTAACATTTACTGATGCGGTTTCGTAATAATTTTATGTATTTATTAAATACTATGGGCTAGGTTCCGCCCGGACACACATAGTTTTTGAGTTCAGTACACATCAACAACGTATTGATTATTTCGCGTACTCGTTTTATTTATATTCAAACTTAATGAGACTGCCGTACTCTGTAGTGTTTTTCCCGTCCCGTCCCGTTATATCCCTTCCTGTCCCGTCTCTTTCCGTCCCATGGGAACACTACACACTTTTATGGGATAAAAAGTAGCCTATATGTTAACCCAGGGTGTCAACTATTTCCATACCAGATTTAAGCGAAATATGTTCAGCCGTTTCTTAGATTAGCGTGCACAAAGGTACAGATAAACAGACAAAGACTCTAACAATTATTGTTTTGGGTTCTATTAAGTTAATACAGTCCTCTCATAATAGTTTTTCTCATATTTCTTCCATGTACAGACATCGATAACTTACAAATTCATTATAAATATATTTATTTATTTTTCTAAATATGCTAACTATTTTTTTGTGGTCGGTGCCAGCTGTACATATCTAGTCGTATAAGCTACGAACTACGCGGTAAAACCGCGGGGCGCATCTGGTCTTAAATGTTAAGGCAGGCGCCTGGCACCGAACTCAAAAAAAAATAGTTGGCATGTTAAGGTATTTTAGAATATTAAAATATTATAAAATTAAATGCATCACATATACGATATTGAGATATTTGTCTCTCATGCTCTACACCTGACTCTGAAATGATGTATGGTTTCATAATGCAACATTTTGTGTACTGGTATTGAGGAAAGCCTGATAATAACCAAGCTACGGAATGAAATAAAATTAACGCGTGTTGGCAATAAAAAGGGATGATGGTAACTCAGTACAAAGGGGGGGATAGAATACAATGCAGGATAATATAATATCATCAGCACACTGGGTATATTATTTTACCTTATTAATCTAATTTTATACAGTATTCATATGAATGATATTATTTAGGGAAATCCACGTTCTTACCTTTTAAGGAAATTATACGTTTGGATAGACGACGGCTATCTTAAACATATGAGACGTGTATAAGCCCGTTTGTTCACAAAATATTTTGTTTCTTTCTGTTTATTTAATTGTAAATAAAAGCGTTGCGAAAGGTGTGTAGGCAATATATTAAGATCACACAATAGAAATTGATTTGGTACAATCATTCAGGTTTTATACTGTAATAATTAATAAATAATGATATCTCACGCAGGATTTCGGTTGCCCACCGTTTGTTTAAGTAATCTAATCGATTTTGTATGACTCATTTTTTTTATATTTATGTAATAAAAAATCATTGATGCATAATAATTTACATGAACAGCATCAAATGAACCACCAAGGTTTATACTAAAGCTGACGAGTTTAGAGCACATATACACTTAATAATTAATATTATTATCATTGCATTTTTTCACATTTCGTTTGATTCAATCACAGTATGAATATTCAAAAATTTTTTATATTTTTGAGATCTGCGAGTTTCAAAGCAAAACATTTTTTTGTTACATTCTTAAAAACAATTTTATTAGAACATGATTTGACCATGCGGGAGGAAGTGCATTGTGACTAACAGAAACTTCGAACAGCGGTGATCACAGATCACACATAAAGGCTAATCATGAGAAATGCATCTAGCTATCATAATAATTATGTATTTGATAATAAGAAAAATGACGTTAAAAACTAGAAAGACGAATGACCATATTTTTACTGTTTTATGTGTACAAACAGGAATATGAAAAAAGGAATAGTAATCAGGAGTCTATTAGAACTTTCTAAGCTAGGAATTTCTTTGTATTTACTTACATCTTTAATGAATTTCCTTGACCCGTATCAAGGAAATGATAGTATGTTAGTATATAATATGTTTAACGAGCTACAATCCTTAGCACTTAATACATATTTATTTACCATCTAGTTTTCCGAGTTAATTAACAACTAATTAATAATAATAATGAGTTATGCTTGTAATGTAATCTAGGCTATCGCAGAAACAGCGTCGCGTAAAGTTCAATGCTGCGATCATTTGACACGTTAGTGGCTATTGCAGAAGCACGCGGACTGTCGACAACTGCTCATCCACGTTGATTGATAGCTATATCTAGATAACGATCTTCATTAATGGGATATCTGATAGTCGAGCTCTCCATGTTGCGATATACATTGCAAATAGTAATATGTATACGCTACATAAATTGTGTATATACATCAGGGATGCGCTTCTGTGTCATCAGAGATATAAGCAGTAGTCGGTTTGTGTAAAATTTTGACGCAGGTGTTAGATGACTTCCTGATGGTAATGTTGATTCGTACATAAGCATCCTTTGCAAGATGAATGTATGAAACTTCTTATTACTAGCATTTATTTATGTATGGTATATTTAGATTTTATATACACTTTTCATAATTGGGAAATCCGTATTAAGTCGTTGGAAATGTGTATACCTGTAGTAATATTCCCAGCAGTATTAATTACCCTGCCTTGGTGGCGCAGTTATACTACGGTACGATTACAACGCTGAGGTCTCGGGTTCGAATCCCGGGTCGGGTAAAGTGCTATTGGATTATTCTATTCATTATCGAAATGGCAATAGACTCGTCCCTATCACATCGTGCGACGGAACACACAAGGCGAAACGTGGGTGTCCTGGTAGCACCTATGCCTACCCCTTCTGGGAAAGAGGCGTGAGTTTATGTATGTATGTATTAATTACAACACCATTGCATCCGAGCAACATTGTATCAAGTGATTTGTTCTCACTATTATACAATGTTATTGATAGATCTACTTACTAGAATTGTGATGAATCACACGTTCCATACATATATAATATGTATATTCTATCGTTATCCTACTATTTTTATAGATCTTTTTCCAAAATATTGCTATTAGAAGTTTCACAATATGTCTCAATTTTTGTTTCTGTTGTAAATTACTATCGATAATGTCAGCTTCGAATAATTTCTACGGTATGTAAGTCCTCCAACCCCGCACTAGGCCAGCGTGGTGGACTATATGGCCTAACCACTCTCAATCGATTCTCTCGATTGTAGAGTAGGCCCGTGCCCTGCAGTGGGACGTATATGGTCTGATACAGATACATATACAGAATGTCAGCTTATTTTACAAAATTAGTGAAATTACAATAATTTGTAAAGACATAAAATTAATTACACTTAGCACATATTTTCTGCAATCAATATTTGTTATTAAAAGTGTCACATATGCGATGGCGAAAACAATGAACCCTAGTGTTCACTAGTAAACAAACGATCAATGAATAATTGTTTACGTTTCGTTCCTGTTAATTGTTACATTGCGCAGTTATGCGTTCGAAGTTACTGACACAAATTATATTTAAAACAGAAAAACTCACCTTTATTAAATCCTAATTTGACTGTACACGTGATGTTCGTGAACTGGATGTCGACGGGATCGGCGGTGGGAACCCTCGTGAGACCTTGTGCCGGGGTGATTTGCTTGGGTGATTCCTTGGCGGCTATGGATACAGAAGCATTTTCAGGGGTGTAAGAAACACTTTCCTCGATTTGCGCGCCGGCCAACATCATTTTGAATAACGATAAGAAACGCGCGTGCGCGGAGCTGAGCGTCGCACGACGATATACTCGCACACCTCGCCAACAACTGCCGGCGGCCAAGCGGCGACTATCGCGCGGCTCGGCTGCGCCCGCGCACCCTTTGTGCGATATTCGCGCGTCTTCATTTGTTAGTAATACTAGCGCTAGTGAACAATGCCCTTTATTGTTGTGCGCTTTAAGGATGAACAAAGGATTTTTTAAGATTAATCGTGTGATCGAATGAAAAGATGTTTTGTTGTCTAAGATAATACTAAGTAGGTACTTGCACACATCTGAGTATCCATGTATTCACTATTGAACATGATATTCAAATAATGTTTGCGATCACTGAGAGAGAAAATTATTTTAACGATTACATACGATTCTTTAATTGTATTCTTGTAGTATTACTCTAGTTCTTAATAAAAAAAGTCAAGGTACTTAGTAACTGCTGTTACTAATCTGGGTTACTTCCCTGGGTCCGAAGGGCAATCTCTTTATATCGGATCAAAATATTCGTGATAAACCTAAGTAAATGGACTTACATATGACCATCGATATAAATGTTACACTAGATAAGACATTCAGTACACAACATGTGTCCCACCTGCTTGCGGTGCATGCACCGCACATGAATCAGTTTGCTTTATGACAGAGACAGTGCAGTACGCCTTATCGCATACGTTTAAAAGTAATTTATTTTGATGTTTCGCCGTCAAACCTGTGGTCAAACCGAAAGCAAATCGTCTGAAGTTTCAATATTTTAATAAAACACCAGGTAAGTGATGTAATATTGCAGTGTGCTTTTAAAATACGGGGGCATTTTATTTCTATGACGCGTCTCGTCTATGGGTAGAATATAATTCAATGCATATGACCCAACACATTTTATACTTAAACGTTATTTTTAATGTTCATACAATCCTAATTCCATTTTGATAGGTACATATTCCATAGCGTTCCCGACCACTGTGCGAGAAACTACACAAAGACCATTATGAAGGAAATTAATAACCGATCCTATTTTCTGTCTAAAGATTGATCTTAAAAACACATCCATGTAAATAAGTAAAATGCGAGCATGTCGATAAATCCGTAGCCCGATTGGTCCATTTTCGGAAACCATGTTTAGATAGAGATCAAGATAGTTTATTAATTTCGGCCGATAGTCGACCGAAGAAATGTATTTTGGCATTGACATTTAATTACTAAATTCACGAAATGAAAATGAAGTAAAGGAAATAACATCACTAAATAAAATAAATACAAACAACAGTCATATACATAGTCTTGACCCCGCACTAAGATACAGGCCTTGTCACCTTGTATCGCGGATATCGGAAACTACGAAAGACTTTCAGTCTCACAAACACCCAGACACGAAACAAATACTTGCGAAGCACACAAATATATTGTCTCGGTGTCGGGATCGAACCCGCGGCCTCACACACCAGCAGGTGTTTAACCAAGTGCGTCACAGAGGCTGTCAGAATTGGAAAGGCATAGTTATTAGTACATACATACATAGACGTACATAAACTCACGCCTTTATCCGAGAAGGGGTAGGCAGAGGTGCAACCAGGATACCCACGTTTCGCCTTGATTTTCCGTCCCACGATGTGATAGAGTGCGAGCCTATCGCCATATCGGGCACAAATTCCTGACTTCGCGCTGATAATGTATAGAAAAGTCAAATATCACTTTGCCTTACCGGAGATACCGGGGATAATCGCACCGTACAACTACACCACCGAGGCAGCCGATTACGTAGGCGCCATGGTTATTAGTCAAAACTCAATAGTCACTGCTGTAAATGAAACTAATGATAGACTACAAGTAGCCTGGTCGCATTTTGGAACCCAGGTGTATCTACAGTAGTTAACCACGACTTAAGTTTAGCTTAAAGTGGGCACTACCTACGGTTATCATCACAGCAGTAAAAGTACATGTACCTAATGTCACAAATATCCAGATCATAGATTAGTATCACAGAATACTAATTAGTATTATAGAGAATCCAGATGTGGTTAATAAATGAGTAGGTAATTATATTATTATTATTCGTTACAAACATACTTACATACAAACACAGAATACTAAGTTATACAAATCTTTCCTCTTCATAATATTAGTATAGATTACCTTTGTCACAGAAGTACTTAAACATACAACTAATATTTATAAAAAACTAATAAAAAAAGTCATAACTAAAATCTGTGCTAATATTTACTTCTAGTCGGTTCCCAAGTATGAAACATTTACATGTTATCATTGAGTTTTTAAATCAATGCAGGCAATGTAAATAAAAAAATATAATTTCATTTTTAGGATTTTGCGCGTTGTCAATATTCCCGAAAAAACCCTATAAACCATGGAGGGTAGAAGGAGAACCATCTCATTGTACGAAAATGGGTAAAATTGGTGGCGCCATAGTAGCAAGTAATTAATTTTAATTTTTAATGGTGCTGTTTTTGAAATTGAAAATACCTCTATAGTCTGGTCAAAAAATGATAAACTTCTGCAGAAATACCTAGTCATTTTTGTAATCAATAAATTATAAACAAATGAGATGAAAGCGTATTAAAAGAAAGTATTTTTTTATTGCAATGAATAGCATGATGAGCGTGCCATAAGTTTATAGTTACATATTATTTATTGTTCTGTTTGTTTCCCAAAGATTAAAAGGATAAAAATTAAAAAATATGATTGTGTATTTAAAGTAGTTAGCGAATAACAAAAAACGATTATAGATACGCGTACTTAAAAATATGCATGAATTAAATAAGATTATGATTGAGCTTCACAAAAAAATTATAATACCTCACCCACATTGGTAAATAAAAAAAAACGTTATTGGTAAAGTGAACTTTGATTCCATTGCATCCGCTTATAACCGATGTTTGTTATTCATGTCGATTTCACACGACTTTGTATCAGACACGAAGGTAGCGCTTTTTATTTTTTGCGATGAATGGCAAGCCGAGCTTGCCGCTCGCCTGATGGTCAGCGTCCAGCGATACGACCGCTCATGGACAGTTGATGCGAGGCAAAACTCTAGGTATGGCACACCGTGTTCTGCAGTCTGCTGCGTGATTTTGAAAAAGCTAGACGCTTGAAGCTTGCATTATACAAATAGACCTAGAGTTCGCGATCGTCAGACCTTCGGCATATTATAAAAGCTGAAAGTCTATCTGCGCATGCCTATAACATATGTATTATGTAGGTATCACATGATCAGCAATCATTATGAAGTTTTGATCGTGGTGGCTTTGGTACGCACCCCGCAGCGTTTTGCGGGGCAGTGTGCGAATCGCCTTAATATACGCCAAATTGGTATAAATATAAATATATTGGTATTAGTATAAATCTTAATAATTATGTACTCTTACAATGCCATTGTTTTCGAGTATGTGGTAAATATATTTAAAGAAAAATTATAACACGTTTGACACAATAAATATTTTTGAAATCAAGTTCATCTAGCTTATTATTTAGTACGGTGATGAAGCGTAAGATGTCGTTGTAATGAATAATAGAGTCACAACATGGAAATACAAAGAGTACTGATGATTGAATATAGATGGCGCTACTAACCCCATTAATCTAGATTCTTTACCCAACACACACCCACACACAAACTCACGCCTTTTTCCCAGAAGGGGTAGGCAGAGGTGCTACCAGGACACCCACATTTCGCCTTGTATGTTTCGTCCCATTATGTGATAGCATGGGTACTCCGGGCTGATAATGAATAGAAAAATCCAATAGGTACCACTTTTACCCGACCCGGGATTCGCACCCGAGACCTCAGCTTTGTAATCGTACCGTAGTACAACTACGCCGCAAAGGCAATAGCTAAGATAAATAGGGTGTTTCACTGCTGTGGCAATAATATGTAAAATGTGTTGGATATGATACCTTATTAACAATAAATAATTTAAGATACATTAAGATAAATTGTAAATATTTTGTTTTTTTTAAATAAGTTTTCGATTTTTCATCTGTTGATTGCATTTGATCGAAGGTTGATTACAAGAAATAACCCGCGAGCAGCTGTCATATAAATATTATATAACATTATTATACATAAATTATAATTGGGAGAGGTATAGAATAATCATATTTAGATTCTAAAACACTTTTTAGGAAAAAGTTAAGTATTGAAATAAAAGTTAAGTAAAGTTAAGTTAAGTAGCTAATTATGACCTGTTTTGATTAATGCATACATTTAATTAATTATTTTTTAATATCATGTCTGTAAATGATATACCTAATAGTATATTTTGTTCTTTTTAAGAGAGATGCCGACGACCGATGGTCGATGGAATGCAGTTGAAGTGGCCTGTGTCCAGCAGTGGACTACTATAGGCTGATAATGATGGTGATATAACTAGTTCTAGAATGAAAGCCGTATTTGTTACATACCAACAAGCGCAGTGTTGAACATCCACAGATGAAGATGCACAAAGTCACTTGATGCAGTCCACTTCAAATAGGTCGTTGTGGATATCCGTGAAGGAGACCTTTTTCAAGCTTCCGTATAAAAGAAGAGGCCGCAGTTTTAATCTTCGCAATAAAGCAGATGGTTGAGTGGCCTACATAAATTAGTTTTGGCAACGATTCGTTTCACAACAACGCCATGAAGCGTTAGTCAAGGTTCAATAGGAAAATGACCGTCTCATGAAATAACTTCTATATAAATTCGAATGCATCGTTTTTTATGGAATACAGGGCAAACGAACAAAGAACCTTTAATAAAATGGACAGTAGGTAAAACAAAGACATTTAAAAACAGACAAACCGCACTCCAAGTTACTTGTAATTTGCCTTTGAATTGTAATTACTAAATCACACCACTGACCACACTTACTAGATACACGTGTTATTAACAATGAGTAATCGTTAATATAACCGGAAATACTAATCATTGAAGGCCTTCCACATTTCTATTGTAGCCATGTCCAATTTACTCAAAGTTTAATTATGAAGTGTACAAAAAATAATATTTAAATCAATATTATTATACAGGGTATATCAAGACTGCGACCAAAAACGAAGCCAGGTGATAGTATCTTAGACACAATGCAAATAAAAATTTCGCAAAAAAAATTGTCAACTCTTTTGTAATTTTTAACTTATCTACGTATTTCGGTAATAAATACATAGTTATCCTAAAATAATGATGTACTTACACCCTTTTTATTTGTAAAGATGCAATGGTACTTAAGGGTTTAAACTACTATTTTCGCAAAAACTAGGTATTTACCACCCAAAATTCTTTAGTTGCATTGTGTCTGTAACCACTAACACTACCACCTGGCTTCATTTCCGGTTGCAGTCTTGATATATCCGGTATAATCCAGTGGGAATAGCGGATTTCATATACTTACCATTAAAGATCTTCTTAATCTTTAGAATACATGTTTCCCCACGATATTTCCCTTCCCCTAAAACTACGTGGCAATTGATCATCAATACACACGTGACTTCGAAAAGGTAGAGATGTGCCAGCCGAGTTTGGTCGGAAACCAGCTGTCCACCAAGCACTTCATGTAGAATTTACTGGTACATGCAAAGTCCCGACTTAAGATAGTTGATGTAAGTCTGGTGTCATAAGTAAATAGAAACTATGGATAATTATTCGCCCCAGAAATAAATATATTGTTAAAGAATAACAAACACTGGAGCTGCATGGATAAATACAATTAATTATTTCATAAGATAATAATATCACCAAAATCCTATTATGACCATTTAGTGTTTATTTTGCCTTATTGTGAATTATATTTTGTTGGACTATTGATTAATATCAACTTCAGGACAGAACTTCCTTTGAAACTATTAATATTTAATATGATAATCCTTGTACGAATATAATTGATAATGCATTATATAATATCTCCTGATTTATCAACATATTTACATAATTTTCAATGCCTTGGAATGGAAGTTCTTGTTTAATAATGTATTGATAGTTTACGTTTTCCGGTAAGAATAGTAAAAAGATATAAAGGGTCATGGTAGTGACAGGTGACATTGAGAATTGTAATTTTTTACGCAGAAGTGCTGTCCAAATAGAAAAACGCTGATCAATCTTGAAATATAGTTTTATTATACCACGTAATAATATACTTACAACATAATATATAAAATTCAACTTTTATACTACAACGCTGGCAAAACTAAATTATATTAAAGTTCGAAGATATGTAATTTTTATGTTGTTAAACCAACTATCAATGTAATCTATGATGTTTCCTTTGCATCCGGACACTTCTGATGGTTCTTTCACCTTGCCAGACACATTAAAGCTGATAACTTCTAAAGCCACCTCGATCGGAACTTTATTATAGCTGATCATGTGTGCCGCCTATGTCAGAGGCGTGCGCAAACTTTCAGTTTTTATAAAATGACGAAAGTCTGGCGGCCGCGGGCTCACGGTCTAATACCTGTTACAACTGTTTCATGTTTGATATTTTATTAACGTTCTTTGTCTTACAAAACCTCTAAATTTTCTTCAAAACAAGAATAGGTAATATGTAGTTTTCCAACGATCTGATTTAATTAATACCATTTGAAAGTTTCCACAAGTTAATTTGTTAATATATTCTAATTTATGTGTCTAAAATTCTCACGTGTAAAAAATGTTGCCTTTGTGCCATCATCGGTAGCGTAAACACGATTGCAATTTTACATATTTCGCATGCTAATTAGATGATAAACAAGACTATACATTTCTTAAGCTGTGACCTGTTTTGCCAAAAAGTAAAAATGATTTTTATTAAACAGACAGCCGCCGAAAGAAAGAAATATTATATGACGGACGAAAACTATACAACATTTGCAGACTCGCAACATACTACATTTACGTGAACATTCAAAAGATATTATGCATAAAATTTCATGAGATTAGGTGAGGCTATATTTGCGTTTGTATGCACAAAAACGAGGTTCTTGCTTCGATTAAATACGGTTTTGTAATGAAAAAATATCACCATTCAAGCAAAGTAATAGTTTTAAAATGATCACCGGGAATAATACTCATCGGAACCTTTGTTTGTCCAGGGTAAACAGATTTTAAACGTGATCAATAAACCATCTAAGAGATGGAGAGCCCAAGTCGCTAGGCTGACATAATTACACTAGAAAACACCAAAAAAGTTATAATTTGTTATGTGTGATAAAAATTGTGTGATAAGGATTGCTAGAATTAGCTGACATCCTAAAGATTTCAAAAGTCACAGTCATTAAAACTGAGAATGGAAATTCGGATTTGAAATGTTTTTTTTTTAAATATGGTTATTTCGTTTGCTCCCAGTGTAAAAAAACAACGATGACTTGAAGATTCGGAGTACTGTTTGGGCCGGTATACACGCAATAAAAAGGATTATTCGCACCACAACATACCACTAAATGAACCTTGGAATCATCACCATACACCGGAGTCGAAAACAGTGTCAGCCGAGTGCAGAGAAGAGAACGGAAGCTGACTAAAAAAAATAAAAAAGAACATGCTTTATGGAAATATTTTTGGCTGCAATGTTGAGGATACTTCTGCAATTGAAGCGTATTTTAAGGCCAAAGATAAATCGTACTATATGAAAGGCATCAAAAGCTTTTGGAATCATTGGAATTATTGTTGTATCGCTATGGAACATGATCTTGAATAATAAAATATAATTTTACAAAAAAAAAAACTTTTTATTGTTAGTCTCGGGACTCAATAACCCTTGTGTTAATAATGTTCGTTTATACCTGCCACTAAACAAGAATTATTGGTCTTCTCTATTAGATCGTGATTAACATGATCATGTTTTTATTCTACGTCATTGAAACAGGTTTATAGTATAAAAATGTTTACTTAAAGACGTTTCATCTAAATTCTAAGGCATGCAGTTGAGATACATGCCTAAAATGGTGTTCTGTTTTGTCGCGCCCTGTTTTTTTATTTTGTGATGAATGGTGAGAACAGCGTGTCATTCGCCTAATGGTTAGTAATATGACCGCTCATGGACAGTAGCATAACCAAACAACACTATAAATTACAAAGCATTGCTTGGCGTTCCACTGCGCTCGCCATCTTGACATATTGTGATGTAAGTCTCATTATGTCCTGTAGTTACTCTGGCTACGATGTCCTTCAAAGCGGAACAATAAATAACAATAATACCCCTGTTAATATAGAGGACTGAACCAAACCACGAATTTGTTTGTGTTTGTATTTTTTAATACAAATGTTTTTTAAAAATACTTTAACGAATTCTACGTGGATATATGCTAATAAGAACACATTAGACAAATATTGATGTGCATTTATTTAATGGTTTTTTTACCCTTATATGTATTTATTTTAACTATCTCGGTGTCTACTTGTACTTTTTATATCTCAACATTAATTTTTTTTCATTTACAATATTTATTCGTTCTACAGCAACGACTCCGGAATGCCGTCCAATTAAAACCGGAAAGTATAATAATAATCCATATATCATGTGGTAATAACGTGATACGCTTTTAGTAAACAGAGTTTTTTTTCGGCATAAAAAACTCTGTCATTGTACATTTCCACAACTTTAAGGTGCTTATAGTTTTACTGGCCTTGGCGCACGGTTGCACATGTGGCAGCCGGGCTAGACCACTAGCGATTAGTAATCACTCTTATACTTTCATATTTACCTACTTTTTTGTGCAAAAAGTAAAGCTATTAAGCTCTTTTCGGTACCCCAGGGGAGGCCGAAAGGCGTACCGCTCCCATAGAGTTCCCAGCGACCCCGATGACCTTTTTGGTCGCCTCTTAGTAGTAGTTAGTAGGGACATCGTGGCATACCTGCTAAGACCTCTTGGTCGCCATTACGCGAATTATAGGAGACACTGGATACCTACAGCACCAAGCACCTTGATTTTCTACCAAGAGTCTGAGGTCCCTCACGCGTATTAAGCCCCATTTACACGGGGCGAGTTTCTCGGTTCGAAGATACGATTATCGTAAGAATATAAAAAAAATTGTATCGTGTAAACATTTGTCAGAACACGATTATCTATGGCGGTTGTGTCATGCGATAATCGGATACGATTCTCGCCGCGAGAAACTCCGTGTAAATGGGGCTTTACAGGCGAAATCGGATTAGCTGACGTAGTACCATTGATGGTCCTTGTAGTTAGGCGATACCATTGAACCACACTTGCATTGACGAAAGATTTAGTTTATCGTGATTTGTAGCCCTCCGCAATCGGTAAGGGGGAAATATTAGTTTTATGGGAAAGAGCCATTGCGGGGATATGCGGACAAGTTTAAACAAGCGAATCAATACTTTGGGATTGTATAGAGGGCGGACATGGAAACACACATTTTAATTTAAATACTTTTATTGTGAATTATATTATAATAGTTACTTGTATCAGTAATCTTGACCTTTTTAACCTTTAGTCGTTTATAATTCATTTTTTCTATTACATTGCAAACGTAGACAAAATAAATTAGGTAAATTAATCGTTTGTATAAATTATTGCAGGTGTATAAATTATTGTTCAACGAAATTAAAACTTTATTAATATGAGAGAGGAAATTATGTATATTTTCTCATACTTAATTTTTTTCCCGAATTAATACGAGTTTATCAGAAAATACGATCAGTAAGTTACGGTACTTGTTCACACTTCTTATTGTAGACATTGGCTGTTATTGGGCAGGTGCGAAAAATAATTACCAATTAGTGTACAAAAACAGAAAATAAAATGCGCATAAAAGTTATTGTTACAGCGACGTGTTGAGAGCCACTTACAAACGCAGCCTTTTATTTCAGCACAACATAAGGAGCTAGTGCACACAAGTCATCGAAACCTCTGAGTTACAAACTTGTGAAGCGTGCAATTGGTATACTCCGAGGGAGCCGAAGGGCCATGTAGTATAAAAAATAGTTATCAAGAACATGTGCTATTTTCTAAAGATTTAGTAGTTTTACCACAACCAGTACATTTAAGCGGTACTTGCGTAGTTAAGTGCAATATAATATTTAAGTGGTGTTTGAGTATTTGGGCGTTAAGTAGGTAGTCTAGGCCAGCGTCATGAACTATACATTACAGCCTAACAGGGGCTGAGAGCTGGGCTCAATCGTACTCTCGATTATAGAGACGTATAATTTTATAATTAAGGGAATTAAAGTTAAGTATAGTTAGGTGTACAGACTGAAGTAATATAATCGTAACATAAAATAAAATGAGGTGTAATTTGTAATTCATGTACAACAAATGTGTTTGTATTTACGAATATTAAAACGTGTTTACTTCAATAGAATATTTTTCAAAAAACATCGTACTTTCTATAAAGGTATTATTCAGATTAATAAATAAAAAAAGGTGGATAACACCTATAACAATACCTGTATTGTAGTATGGATCGGATTTTTATTTATAATTGATGAAATAAAATTATAAGGAAAAAGTAGATATAAACTGCTTGTTTAAAAATTAATAAAAATAACCACACGTAAGGTGTGGAGCATGTAAAATATGGCTGTAGTTTATTATTATTGTTTTTTTAACACTATACAAAGTATAATTATCATGACTTTGTAAACTTTGTAAGTCAAGGTTAGCTTATAGTTGCTTATCCTAAAAAATTATACAGAAAATGGTGCAGGAAAATATCTCGTGGAAATCTGTATACTTGAGAATTCCTTGCAAAGAAGTTTGGTCAGCGTGGCACACCACGCTTTATTTTAGACACTTAGTCACAACTAAGTCTCTAAAATCTTCTCAAGCGTAGAATAAAGTCCGTGCGATGCAGCTGGGCGTTAATGGGCTGATATATGGCGGGGGGCATTTGAGCCTCATTTCACATCCAATAGTTACGTATTGGTGGACTGCACTATACTGTATCAGCTCATATACGTCACACTGCAGGGCACGAGCTTTGTCTACAATGAGGAGTACGATTGAGAGGGGTTACGTCATAATATAGTCCACCACACTGGCCTGGTTGGCGGACTTTACATACCATATAAATTATTATAAATCGCTATGGTATGCAGTTTTCCTCACGGTGTTTTCCTCCACCGTAGTATTGATGGACAGATCACATTTAATAAGACGCTAAATAAGTGTTTATTGAAGCTATTTGAAGGTACGATTGACGATAATTAGTCATTACAACGCTTGTTTCTTTGTGCTAGTATTAAATACAGGTTTCCTTATTGGGATTATAATGCTTATTATTGTTTTAAGAATCATACAAATACATAAGAGGCGCAATTACTAAACCGGTGTTTATTTTATGTATGTAGCAGCCACATACGTGGCTTGCTAACCATGAATGTATGATAGGTAGATATATTCAGTTTTAAGTATTTATATATACGTACATATATCATATTGTTTTTATAGTACAATACTCATACTCTACCGGCCTTATTCATAGACAATTTTAAAACCTATTTTAGTTATGGAATGTTTTGTCCCTTTCGAACAACTTTTGTATTCAGTTTGAGCGAAGAAGACAAAACATTCGATAACTAAAATAGGTTTTAAAACAGTCTATGAATAGGGCCGTACATATTTAGACATAATTAATGCTCTGTTATGCAATGGGATGCCAGCAAAAACAATAGATTTTAAAGATCAGGCCAGCGTATGACCATAGAGTGTGGAAATACGACATAGTTTTTAAATTTTCTATCTTCAGATTAAAGTCCACTTGTTGAGAAACTGAATTAGGTGTACGAGTATAATGACAAAACCTTCCAATATTTTGATGTGCCTTCAAGAAAAAATACAAACCCAGGCACATTAACTGTCTTTTATATTTAATTCAGGAGTAAACCAACACTCCATATTATTAAAATCTAGTTTTTACTGCCACTAGTGGTCAAAAATAGAAATTTACATCTCAACAGAATAACTGCCTAGGCGTAGTTGTATTACGGTACGGTTACAAAGCAGAGGTCTCGGGTTCGAATCCCGGGTCGGGCAAAGTGAAATTTGATTTATCCATTCATTATCAGTTAGAAAGTCAGAAATTTGTGCCCGATATGGCGATAGGCTCACCCCCTATCACATTCTGGGACAGAACATACGAGGCGGGAGTCCTGGTAGCACCTCTGCTTAGCCAATCTGGGAAAAAGGCGTGTGTTTATGTATGTATGTAAAGAATACCTACCGTGAGAATTCTTTAACAAAGTCATGGTTTTATTCAACAAAATAAATAATAAGTATGGTGGACTACAAAAAACAGCGCCGATTACATGATTATCCACTTGAATAGGTCCTTGTGCACGATATCAACAAGAAAATTACACTGGCGTCCCTTGTCTTACTCGGCAAACACAACTGAAACATCAATCGATTACGTGGTACATGACCTTTATAGAGTTCGTCGTTCACCACGGACGAATCTTGTAATATTTAGAATTAAAATCTGAAATTAACTGTATCAGGGCCACAGGGGTAATACATTTTCTAAAAAAAATTCTTTTAAATGTTCATGCTCCGTAAAAAATATAAAAGTCGATAAATTATCATCTGTTTCGCTATTGAAATACGTTTCGCGCGTAGTAGCGTGTTAGTCTTTATGTGAGCTCGGCGCGATTCGCATGACACGGTGCTCGGTGATCGCGAATCACATACGGTTATTTTTTATAATGTAATGTACATTGACAGTGTTTTAAATTTTTGAATTTGGAATAGTGAGTGAAAGTTCAAAATGGCGAAAGCAATGGCAGTTTTGCAGGGCCTGGGGCAAAAAGTGAGCGGGAAGGAGTACCGGGAGTGCAGGACTCTGCATGTAAACATGCCCGCGCCTAAATCTGTGGATATTGAATTCACGGATATAACCATGACAGTTAGTGAAGGGTTCAGATCTAAAAGTAAGTAACATAACAAAAAATGCATCAGTCTATTTACAAATATGTTTAAAAAATATACACTTAATATTTTTTTCTTTCCAATATTGTAATTTGAAACGATGTAAATGTGGCTGTTTTTTAACGATTGATTTTATTTACTCAACATACAAAAATAAATTAGACCATATTTGAATATTTACTTACTCATATTTATTTTTGTGAGAACAGGTATTTATATTATACAAATGGTAGGGTAATCATTTCTATCTGTGTTTATAAAAGATAAGAAATGATATTAAGTAGGTACCTACTTAATATTGACGTTAGTGAGACACATGTGTGTCATGAATCATAATAATTACTGAATCGTTATTTTAATAAAACGCGGAATATGTGTTTGCGTTTTAATATGACATTTAGCTACACTTAAATCGCTGTGCAAAGCGAATCATTTTGCAAAAATATTTAACAAAATATTTTGATGCATTTGCAATATGTACTAATCACGTATTTCTATGAATAGTCAAGTCTAATATTGACAACATTTTATGTCTATATCGCATTTAATACCGGTATTTTTTTCAATCTATTGTGATTGAATCTCTCCTAACATATAAATTATTATACTACGGAATTTTGCTGTACTCAAAACGATATTACTTAATGGTTTTCATCGTTCTCTGTGATCTGCATTTGGAGTTTGAACAGAATAATAACCCACTCTATATACCGAGTATATCCAGATTGAGACCGAAAACATATCATGGTGTTTGGGTGGTTAGGTATTTACCTAGTTTTTGCAAAAATAATATTTTGTTACTTTTTTTTTTGCGAAATTTTTAATTGATTTGTGTCTGAAGTCCAACCTATACTACCCCCTGGCTTCGTTTTCAGTCGCAGTCTAGATATACCCCATATAATATTAGTAGACGATTCCTTTATCCTTTATCATAATTTAAAGAAATTCTTCACGGTCTTTTTTAGTCATGCTCATTGTATATTAATAAAAGAAAAAAGTCGAATGTGGTTTGCCGACCCTTATAGCGGTAAATAAAGTGGTATTGAAGGCTGTTCACTTATTTAAAATCGGTATTCGCGTAATAATCTGATGGCGAACAACAATTTGCTACTCTATCGATTGTACATTAAGCGGAATAAAAAGTATTGCTATGTTGCTCCATTTCAAGTTCAGAAATATAGTATTTAAATATAACAAAAATATCTTTTAACACCACATATTATCTACTTTCTGCGATCGCTTCGTTCTCGACCGAAATTATTTAAGCATAAATTAGTTAGGACTAAAGTCTTCGATGCTGTTTTAGATATTTAAACATACGGGAAACCTTGGATTCATCTAAAAAAATGTTAATTGCCCTAAAACCAGGTTACCATGAAAATAATCGTAAATCTCTTATATTTTCCCAGTTTTTGACCTCCAACAACGTCCATGAACGAATTAATTAAACTTATTGCTGCTGTTTACATATAATTTATGAATTACACCTTAAAGGTTTTAAATTACATAACACATTTAATGCCGCACTAACAAATAAACAAACATTTATAACAATTGAAACAAACATTTTATAACAAACAATATTTAACAATACAATTGAATTTGGACCCGGAATGTGGGAAATGTGTAACTACTATACTTTCATTATATTTTAATGGTAAATTTTATTTTAATTATATAATAATTACCGCAATATACGTACCAGTCAATACGAGTACATACTACTGACACGGCCCAAATTTATTTAAAAATGTCAGCCTGTGGGTCAGCCATATTACATTTGTGTTACACCTCGTAAGGAAATGTAAATAAAAACATTTTTTAACATCGTCTTTATTGAGAGGCTAAAATTGTAATAAATTCTAAAACCTAGCATTTATCCAACAAAAAATATTGCATTTAACCTTTACACGCGGTGAAAGAAAAACTTCTGCAAAGAAACTTATATTCACGAAAAAATTAAATTAGAAATTTATAAAGACCGTTAAAAATAATTCTCACAAAACATTCAAATCAATAGCCGCCATTAAAAATGTGAATACTGCATAAATATAGGTATTATTCATTTAAATTGTCCCGTTACTTTCGTCCGAAAAAATATATATTTTAAATCGTAAAAAAGGTTACGATGTTTATAAATGTAGAAAATGGAAGACAGTATTCTATCGAGGATGGGCTTAGCGAATATACCAGATTATGTTACAATTGATAATAACCTCAGACTAATTATTGCTATTAACAAATTGCACAATTGCCATGACTTTATTATTGTGTATTAACTATAATTGGCATGCAATAATTGAAAGTTAGTAATGTGTATTTAAAAATATGTATAATTATTTGTTCAATTAGAAAAAAAATATTTTTCTTCATAATCTTAATGCATGTAATATGCATATTATTTCATTACGTCTGCTAATAAGTGTGTATGTTATAAAATTTAAAATACAATATATACAGAAGGAAGAAAAATATAAACAAATGAAATATTTTTCGCTACAAATATTTTCCCGGTATTAAATTCTTTTTTCTTGTACAGGCCGGCATCATTGTCGACCGATAGGAGATAACAATGTCTAGCGAATTTCCACTTTGTTTACTCTCGATTCTGAGAGGTGCAAATTGCACTATGCTAAGTTACTACATTGTACCGTGCTATGTAGTAACTTAAACGTGTTAGTATAAAATACATACATACATAATCTCACGCCTTTATCCCCTATTTTATTAGTATAAAATAATGCCACAATAGTTCCCAAGTATGTTGACATATTCATACTCTTTGCATCCGTCGCGTCGTCTCGAACTATACACAACGCTTACCAGGGGTGAATAAGAACAGATATAGATCTGTGGATGGCAGGAACGTTGGGAAGACGTGTTGTACAGCAAACGAGCCGATTAATATTATTTATTGTATTATATGTTAATATTGCACATATTAACTTTAAACATTACAACTACCATTTTAGTTGTGTTAATTTACACACAATTTATTGATTATTTCAAAAAAACATTGCTTATAAAGGTAAAACGAGGTTTGTCCTTGTTAGCTTGGCTGGCGTAACTTTGTAAACATTTCGTGGCCCGTACTGTAAACAATCGGTATATCTTCTCATGAATATACAAAAATGTATTGGCTATGTTTATCTTGATTAAATACTTACACATCCTACGTCTGGGTCTGGCTTTCATCCATCCATCAGCCAAAGGAAGTCCACTGCTGAACATAGGCCTCCCCAAATGTTTTCCACAGTGACCAGTTGGAGGCAGCCTGCATCCAGCGACGTCCCGCGACCTTTACCAGGGCGTCTGACCACCGTGTGGTCAGACGACGGTCTGGCTTTACGTTCAGCGAATAGAAAGAATATCTGTATCTGTTTCTGTATCAGCCCATATACGTCCCACAGCATGTCACGGGCCTCCTCTACAATCGAGAGTACGATTGAAAGGCGTTAGGCCATAGTGCACCCCACTGCACTGGTCTATTGCGGATTGGCGGACCTTACAGACCATAGAAATTCTTACAAATCGCTATGGTATGAAGGTGTCCTCGCGATGTTTTCTTTCACTGTTATAACGCGTGGTGACTGGTTCGATATTCAAAGTTCCTTTTCGAATGGTGTTTCATTACTTTTCTGGCTTTTGTACCTACCTGCACATTGAGTCACGAAATGTAATCATATATGAAATTATTATATGTGTAGATAAAAATAATATTTTCTGTAGCTCAAAAATAGAAAGAGATATCTGTAAATAAATCACCCGGGCGATGATGCTGGAGCGGCTGATAAGGTAGAAAAAAATATAAGCTAATTAATTTTAAAAAATGCCTCAGTGAAGCCAGGCGAAGCGGATAGATGTTTTACTGCCAGTTGACAATCAAGGAAAATCTTGTAAGCAAATATAAACATATTGCTAACTGGAAAGTTACTAGCTGCTTTAAAGGTGCTCATCTGTACAAAATACAGCCAGATATTACTCTGAGACCTTGGTTCTCTAAAATACATCTCAGCAAGCATATATCAGCAATTGCACCCGGTACTCCTCTCCATCATTGTATGACTTATTGATTAGAAATAAGGTTCCGCTCCCCTGTAACCTCGCATCCATTCTAAGCCTTAAAAATAAACCAGCCTTAAAAGCACTAGTTACTTATTTAAATATGTATAATATAAAGTTATAAACTAACTTTACATCTCTGTATGTATTTTATATATCATTCGCATCAGTAACGTATTTCTCTTTAGATTTTAGTCTCGAGCGCTTTTATTTTTTACCCTACAAAATGACATGAATGACTCACTAGTCACTCGACACTGGCAGTAATATTCTCAACGAAGCAGATTTAGTCGCCAAAACACAAAAAAAAAAAAAACATATTGCTGGTTTAATAATAAATGCTGACGGTGTAACATAACGGTAGAACCGCTTTAAAAATGACCTTTATGCTACCTGTAACTGTATAACTAGAACTGTTAAATTGAATCCATGTTAAAGCAGAACATTCCCTTGGTAAATTTTGAGTTTTGATGCAAATGGACTTTTCCTTACCAATACTTGTGTGATGTGTCTCATTTACTTAATTACATATCCGAGTTGAATCTGGTTTGTCAGTTATGAGTAATTTATCGATTCGAAAAACATGATTTTCTTGTTGGATTAATTCGCAGAAGTTATTGGGTCACCCATTGCACCGGTTTTTGAATTATGTGCAAAAGTATTGTACAAAATATAGGTCCAATGTAATTAAAACAAATTAAATGTATTAAATATGATTGTGATTCTAATAATATAATTAAGAGATACCTACCCAACTAAAACCTATACGACATAGACCAACGTACCAAAAAAATTTAAAACGCCTTTACATACAAATAAGATATCCATACAATCATAAAGTGTAAAATAAAAGCACGTTGACCAAAGGTATTTTAGGTATATTTGGGTGCGTTTACAAACAAATTGCACAAACACTCAGAGCCGGAACAAATATCTGTAGACCACACAAATGTTTGTGCGTGACCCGCAACCGCAACCTTTTCGGCGCAGAAGCCAACTTGTTTGTTGCTGCTTGAATAGGCTGTCAAATATTTGGAATCCGCAAGAAAATCCATAGTTTTATTTCAATGGGTAATATTCGCGTAATACAAGAAACCATTCAACTACATTAAAACATAATAATTTTAAATACGTATATCGTAACACATACAGACAAGTCAGCAAGCAGTAAGGTGATTTCCATGGTCCACGATTCTGGTATGCATATTATATTGGAATTTTGTATCACCTACTTCAACATTTAAGTATATTTTTAATTATATTAATTAAATAATTAATCTACTTTCCCGAAATCATAGTGTTCCCGTGGAATGAGCAAGGAGTTCAAATATATTTGTTACTTTTTTAAACTGGAAAGATATGGGATGGGACAGAATTACATGTCTTGAGTCAGAATGAGGCGGGACGGGATGCAATATAACGGGACGGGACGGGATGGTAAAGCAGTACAGAGGACGACATTCAGTTTCAATATAAATGAATCAATACGCGAAATAATATGTTGCTGATGTGAACTGTACTCAAGGATTATTTGTACCCGGGCGGAGCCGGGCCGGCCCGTAGTATTTAATAAATAACTATATTTATAATGACAATTACGCGTGTTGCTTATATTGCTTGTCAAGTAAATATTTTAATGGATAGTAAAAAAAGGCTATACAGTTTTCAAATTAGTTACTCTTGAAGAAGCTTAGAAGCCTTGTAACAGCCTTCGCAAAGGTCAGTCAACTTAATATGTGATACACGAGATAATAAGAAAACATTCCTGATTTAAGATAGTAAAACGTAACGGTTTATAAGAGGAAGCTGGCTAGGTGTATTAGCTAATAGCTTTTACTAATGCATTTCTGACAGAAAAGTAAATCAATCCCGAAAAAGAAAGTCTATTTGCCCGATGCAATTAGTTTACACAACCGTATAAGGGTATAAGCGGTGTAACTGGATTGAAAACTTGATACTAGATGTAGCAATGTCCTTTTCTTACATTAATAGTTTTGATTGACATAATTTGACATGAGTGACATTACCCATATGTGAGAGCGAGACATCGCTATATGGAGGTGGGTGTTTTGCGGGCCTGACTTTTATTTACGTGTAATTTAAAAAGCAAAATGAAATATATATTTTCTACCAGCAAGCTTTTTTAAAGTACGTAAGAACCATACCTCTGTAACGTACCTAATTAGGGCATGGTTTGTCTTTGTTGGAACTACATTGAATAGATATTTGTGCCAATTTAAACAAGATTCATATTTTATAGATATATGTGGAATGCTTTTTAAAATATGTAATTATCATTACGTAATCAAAAGTCATGGCAATCTAATTTACTGTTGTAAAAAATATAACCTTTGCAATGAGTCTGCCAGCAATACAACACACGTCGCTTTACTTAGCAATGAACTCAATTTATTTAATTATTATCTATAAAATACAGACACAAAGGGTTTATGTACTGACTTCTACAGCTAATAATTATATTAAAAAATATTTTAAATTAACATGACATAAAAGTAAATTATAAATTATTATGATATGGTTGATATATTTCAGCATTAAGAGTTTTGTTTACAGGAAAATAGGTTCGATATAAACTAATATTAAATACATTACATTTAAATTGAGGTGTAGGCTTTGGGCCCGAACCACTTGTTTAAATTATCTTGACCCGTCGTCGGTAGTCAAGTAGACTGTCGCTAAAAAATATATTCAATGACAAAAAGTACTCTTAAAACTGGACAGTTCACAAAATATATTTTTTCCAAATGAATATTATGTTGTGACATCGGCGCTATCTTCTTCCTTATTTTGATTCAGATGGCTGTGCCGTAATTTCGGAGATTGTGCCAGTGTCAAGTTGTTACTTTTGCTGTCGCGAGGCGCAACCTCATACACTCAGTTATTCACGGAAGCAGTCAATCAATTTATATGATTATAAAAACCATAGTTTAAACTTTAGTGTTTGTATTTTTTTACATCAGCTTAGGTACACGTAACGTGTTATGTTCTTATTTAAATTGTTTGATGACCAGTAGCGTCTTACTGACAAAATCTTTAAATAGTACAAACTACATCAACGACCCAAAATACAAATAGGACACGTGCATCAAGGTCCAAGTGTTTCATACTGCCACTCGTTTCTCACGTTTCTCGCTACATTTCAGTTTATAAACGAGTAAACAGATTCCCTGTGTCTCCAATAATTTGAATTGATCGTAATATTTTAATACAGCAATTTTTCAAATAATTTAGCATTTTTTTTCTAAAAAATAAATATTCGTTGTTCTTTTCAAGTATATCTAACGAAAACCACGAAAAACTGACAAAATAAAAAGCGCTCTAGACTTTTCATAAAAAGGTATGAATATTTTTAAACGACTATAATACTCTTTTTTATTGAATCAAAACAAGTGGAAATGTAGTAGATGAGTAATATTGCTTGATCTTCTTGAATTTTCTATGAAACCTTTACGAGAAATATTCAAATATTTATTTAATTAATTGCTTTGACGTCACATGAAACAGTTATTATATGCAAGCAGTGCAAAGTTTATTGTTCTAAAGGGGCCGTGGGATTGTGTGACGTCAATACTCAATATACTTAGGAGCTATTTTTTTTTTTGTTTATATTATAAATATAACAAAATAAAGAGATAATAAACAAAACAGTACAAATGGAGGTCTTATCGCACTAAGGCAATCTCTACCAGACAACCATTGGATGGATTTATGAGAAGGAGAAAGAAAGCTATGTATTTACCTTGATTATCCGGCACTGATGGCGTAAAGATCGGAGACACGATATGTGCTGAATTGTATAATAATATAATTGTACTTAGCTTTTATATTTTGCACTTGGAGTCCAAATTTAGTTGTAATTTAATTTAATAACTTGTTAAGATGATATTGTTTATGGATAATCAATAATAAGTAATACTATCTGTTTTGAAAATAATTAATCGGTGAATTTTACGGATATTAAATGTAATACAAATTAATATTTTGCAAACAGTACAATAATGCGTACATTAGTCAGAAGCTCGTTAGCAGACATTGACATCAATTTGAATTGACATCAATTTGTTGTAGGTCAAAATTATTATTTTAATTACAATTTACAAATATTTTTCTACATGTGTAAATGTGAATACTGGAACCTTCAAAATGGCATTTCCACTAACGTATAGGTACGAATCACAAGACCGTTGCCCCATGTCAGTATACTAAAAAATTTGTAAGTTACCATTTTATGGCTCAGGATGGCGAGTGGAATCGAATGCCAAGCATTGCTTTGTAATTCTTAGATTTTTTGGTTTTAGTAATGTCCATGAGCGGTCGTATCGTCTACCATCACGTGAATGGCATGCTCGACTCGCCATTCACTGCAATAAAAAAAAGGTATCGGAATATAATAATATGTACATACGTAGATACAAAACATGTTACTTTTAAAGGACATAATTATTGTTTTTATTTTCCTGCTATATTTGTAGTATCAAGACGATGGTTGAAACCAATATGCCTATTCTAAAATCCGGTTCTTATCGTTTTTGATACATAAATGCTGTTTTGAGCGTTGGGACAACTAGTTATGGTGGAAAACCCGCCAGAATGACGTACATGCTGGCAACTTGTATTGCATTTCGAGTTCAGCTTGAGTATATTCGGTTTCGACCATGCCGGTGAAATCGTGTCGATCAACGAGAGGAAACTACTTTTCGACGATGTAGACCCTATTTTCACTGCCCTATATTTACCAGCGCAATCACTTTGTATTTGTGTACGACTTATAACAAGCAATTAAATAACATTACTAGAGCGACTTGATTTATGGCTTCATTTATAACGGCATTATCATGTTCATTTACTTTAGTTATGACACAGGTTAAGATGCCAGTTGTTTAAAAAAGGCTTACATTGACGTATAATATTCCGATTAATACAATGACACCGATTAGTGCTAAAGCTATGTGTTTTGTCAGCTGTTTATCGACGCAAGTCCCTAAATCATCATAAAGTATTAGACCGTATTATGAGGATATCATGAAACTGTATGATACGACTTATAATCAGTTTACATTAACGGGTTTTGTTCTCGCATGTTTTGTCCCTTTAGAACAACTAGAATTCAGTTTGAGCGAAGAAGACAAAACATTATATAACTAAATTAGGTTTTAAATCTGTCTATGAATAAGGCCGTAATAATATCAAAGCTACGAGTATCTTATCTATAAAACCTATTTTAATATTCTCGCTCGCTTACAGCTTTTATAGCGCAGTTAGTTGAGAGTCGGCTGCGAAGCGAAGGGTCGTGGCTTTGATTCCACACTAAAAAATATACACCCATTTAAATCTAGCTACTGGGCACGTGTATTATCTCCAATTAAGAAGGTTTTCTATATAAAATCAGTTCTTATGTGTTTGACCACAATTGAGTTAGTTGAGGGTTGCAGATACAATGAGTCACAACATTGACCACTCTCTAATTAAAATAAAGCAATTTTTCACCTAAAATCTGTGTAGCTGATTGATGTCTAACTGCCATACTCGGAGACATTTAATTTCAATTAAATCATTACTAAGTGTAGATTTTACAAAGATAATCTATACTAAGGAACGATTTAACTGACAATAATGATGACTGATTTTTTTCAATATTTTAACCTTGAATTAAAGCTTTAAATGTACTTATTCTAATCTCGTTTGTTAAGTTTGCTTAATAGTTTAATTGTTAAGTTTTTAAAATGCCTCAGTGTTGTGTTAAAGGATACAAGTCGAGTTCAAGCAAAAAGGACCCCAACATTTCTTTTCATAGGTTAGTAACTGTTTTTACGAAATAATAACAAATATGTGTCTAAATTTACATTTTGGGATTGTTTTTATCATTTATAATTGTATATGGATCTTGTTGATTAAGTTTTAGACTCTTCTAGGCGTTATTTATACAAGTAGTATGAATAACAACCGTATTGTTTGTTTTCAAACAAGTTAAGGGATGAGTGGATTCGATACGAAATTATTCATATCGATATTATTATTTTTAAATATTTTGATGTTAATTTTTCAAAAAAAGATAAAATAGTATTTATATATATTCAGAACGGCAAACAAAGAGACATTAAAAATATTTTTAGATTACCTATAAACATACAAACCAGGACAAAATTGGTACAAAAAATCGGAAGACACTATTGGAATTCATTTATTTGTTCTATACAGACTGCATAAAAAAAAAGGTATTTACCAAGACCGGAAGATTACAGCTTCCCAACAATATTCCCGGTAAGTGAAATTGTAATAATTATGATATTTTACCTAATAATCCTATTAATAATAGAACTGTTAATCAACAAAGATGACATGCAAGATAATTTTGACAATTGGTAGTCTATTGTCTAATGTTCTGGAGAACCTTTTAATGAACAGAAATAGTTTTATATTTTATTATTAACTATTATAATTGTTTAGCTTAGCCAACACTTTCATATTCATTGATTGAATTCTAAATGAGACATAATGATTTTCCTCAGTCAAATAATAGCAATAAAAATCTACCTATGTTATTTCATTTTATTTAATATGTATTAAATGTCCTGATAGGTATTTTTGATTTTAGCAAAGAATGGTGCAACGTAATAATGAACTAAATATAGTAGATGCAACTGGGTGTTTGTCTCAACAGGTATAACCTTCTTGTAACGGTGGTCACATGTTCGTATTAGCTGGTCATATATTTATATTATGGTAGAGGCTAAGATAGTAACGATAATTGTAAAGTATAAGTATATTTTTAGGAATATAAAACAAATAAATACCACCAACCTTCACATCCATAGCCTGACCCCACACTAAGATCAAAATGTTTAACATGATATTACTATGTTGTCATCATATACTATGTTGCATATTGATTTTTGTAAAAAAATTACGTAGAGGTAACAATAAAATAGTTGTTGCGATTTCATGTAGTTTTCTTTTACGTCCACATTATTTTATAAATAAATAAATACACCCAACAGTCACATACATAGACATAAAACCCCACATTAAGATCAATTAAGTCTTATGTCGTGGGTATCAGAAGCTACGAGAGAATTTTCGGCCTCATAAATATTTGACCCTGTGCGAGGATCGAACCCACGGCCTCTCGTTTCACAGCCGGCTTCTAACCTACTGCGCCACGGAGGCTGTCTTATACACACAAACGAAGTCGCAAGCAAATTCTAGATATTAATAAAGTTGTATTTTATCTGACATGTGTTTTATTTGACACAATCCCAATCCAATCATCAGGTAAAACTTACCCATGAAATAAATCATCATCATCATAGTATGAAAAAAATATCAAAACATCGACCTATTTTTATAAGATTTAATTTTTATTGACTTTACTGTCAAATCCTAAAATCCCCCGTTTATACTCAATTGACATGTAAAGCTAAAATTAAAAATGTTATACAAGTTTATACACTGATATTTATGTAAATTCAAAGTTTTTCAGTCGTATTTATGCCACTGTTGATGCATCGATGTCGATAGAAAATTCGGTACTAGCGTATCACTATTTTTAGGGGCGGAGCCGCCGCCATGTTTGTATACCAAAGTGACCCGTGCACGTGACCCTTATGCTCTATCCTCTTCAGCCGTATAACTACGAGTACTCTACTTACAGAGTGGTCTATGGTTATTATTTTTTTAATTACAAATATGGATTATCTTTGCTACAGCCTACACTCTACAGCACAGACGCAAATGTCTATGGTAAAAATCAACTAATTATTTAAATAATTAATTTCTACGGTATGTAAGTCCGCCAACCCGCACTAGGCCAGCGTGGTGGACTATATGGCCTAACCACTCTCAATCGATTCTCTCGATTGTAGAGTAGGCCCGTGCCCTGCAGTGGGACGTATATGGGCTGATATAGATATAGAATAATTTAGAACCAAATCGGTACATCCCTATTCTTATTTTAAAATTTATTTTTGTAGACGTGTAAATATTCGAATAAACATATTTATTAGGTTCCCGTAAGTATTTTATACAATATACGTATTATTCGATTAATTCAAATGAAAGCCATTTTTTTTTAATAAAAATGTTTTATGTTCATTTTTATGCTTGTGCGGGGACTTATGTCCAAAAGTCTAGATGAAATAAATATAATATATTGTTCTGTTTTATCTTATAATCATGTCGTCATGTATGTATGTAGTTAGTTCATAGTATAGTACAACAATTTTGCTGATTCTAAACAATCACCAATTGGCATCAGGTGTCGGTGTTTTATACAACGAAAACCTAAACAACAACATTAATTAAACATCTTGCTTTTCCGTATTTATCGTAATCTGTTGGGTTCCAGTCAAGGCCAAAATATAACCTATGGATAACATCTGAATGTGTTACTTTGTGTATGGTCTTAGATTACATTGACAGCCTCCGTGGCGCAGTTGGTTAGACGCCGCCCGTGAAACGAGGAGCCGCGGGTTCGATCCCCGCACCAAAACAAATATTTGTGTGATCCACAGGTATTTGTTTCGGGTCTGGGTGTTTGTGAGACCGAAAAGTCTCTCGTAGTTTCTGATACCCACGACACAAGATTCGATCTTAGTGTGGGGTCAGGACTATGTATGTGACTGTTGGGTGTATTTATTTATGTACATATTTACATACATACATACATAAACTCATGCCTTTATCCCCGAAGGGGTAGGCAGAGGCTCCACTAGGACACCCACATTTCGCCATGCATGTTTCGTCCCGTGATGTGATAGGGGGCGAGCCTATCGCCATATCGGGCACAAATTCCTGACTCCTGGCTAATAATGAATAGAAAAATCCAATATCACTTCGCCCGACCCGGGATTCGAACCCGAGACCTCAGCTTTGTAACCGTACCGTAATAAAACTACGCCACCGAGGCAGTCATACATATTTATTATGTATAAATAATGTCTAGATACCGCATTGTCAAACATTCGTAATTTCATAAACAGCCCATATTTTTGTCCATGGTGGAAGTACGCAATGCATCAAAAATAAACAATCAATGGCTTTTCCGGTCTGATTGGAGCAAAATTATTATTTTCTCTTTGCAATTATTTTTTGCTATCATAATTCACAATGTCTATTAAAAAATGCAACGTGAATGAAAATGCATAACCATTTTCATCTCCGTTTTTGTACTTCCGAAGTTCCATCTAGACATCATAATAATAATATAAGATTACCTCTTTATTAAAATAATTGAGTGTTGTATTTATTGCAGAAATGCGAACTGTAATAAAGCGATAATCTTAATGCAAGACCAATTAATTAATTATCGAATGTACATACATATAATAAATAAACTAAGTGCATTATGAAGCTTACAATTGTCTATACATATGGTTTGTTATTTTTAGTAGTTTGCTTATGCATATATCACCGAAGGTGATTGTGCCAGAACATAATTACACCTAAAAGCCTCTTCAGGGCGGTCTTCGGGATGGAATCAGGGCAGTTCTTGCCCTGGAATATCCAGTGCCGCCTGTTATGTGCGCGACGGCCACCGAGGGTTTTAAATCGGTTTGCTGGCGTAGGATTTGTTAGGGACCTAGCTCGGCCGGAATATCCGGAAGCGGCTTGGGGTAGGAGACCAGTGAAACCGGCATATCTCTTTCGATCCCCCTTGACTCCTGAGATACCGGAAAGGGAGCTTAATGGCCTTGTACTCGACACATAATAGGCCCTGCCAGGGTGATAACTAATATAGTGCATAAATGGCATCAGAACGAATTCGGGTTCATCTTTTGAGTGCATGTTGGTACTGAGAAGATTGTTCTCAGCAAGTTTCAAATTTTAAACTTTTTAGACTTTGAATCCTAAATCGAACAAAAACGAAAACAAATATTCTCTTAAACAACTAAATCGATTTGAATATTTAAGATCACATCATCGATTTGGAATACCATGAAGGCCAATTTGAATAAAAAATCTATTATAATATAATTGATACTTGCCGACAAAGGACTCCAGTTGTTCTTATCACTTAGTTATTTATAGACACGAGTTATGATTAATCCAGAATCGCTATCAATTGCTGTATTATTTTGCCGAGATAACAACCAAATTACATGAAACAATTTCCAAGGTACGTGAAGATCATGAACTTATGACATGACAGCCACTGTGGCGCAGTTGGTTAGACGCCAGCTGTGAAACGAGAGGCCGCGGGTTCGATCCCCGCACCGATACAAATGTTTGTGTGAACCACAAGCATTTTTTTCGGGTCGGGGTGTTTGTTCGACCGAAAAGTCTCTCGTAGTTTCTAATACCCACGACACAAGACTTGATCTTAGTGTGGGGTCAGGACTATGTATGTGACTGTTGGGTGTATTTATTTATTATGTTTTTTTTATTTATTTACAAGCTGAGAACTAAATTCCTACAATTTGCATAAAAAGTGCGTAAAGTTTCTCTTATCATCTGACCGTCCTTGTTCCACATTTACATGAAGTTGTCACATCATCTTTTAAATTGATATTACAAAATAATTTAGCATATGACTATGACCGGTCTTACATCTACCCTTTTGTGAAGTGAATTTTTAAAATCTCAAATTATTCGTCATGCCAGGTTAGAAAGAGATACCTAATATATCTAGATTAGCGAAACCCTAGCCCTCTGCCGGTTCGTTTACCCCACATGTACAATCACGAAACTTAGCAGAAAAAAGAATCACTCTCCCACACGAAAACTACAGGCAGAGGAAAAATATATATCTAGATTAAAATCTTGCATCGATAGATTTAATTATTCTAGTTGTTGAACGCCGTACCTTTATAGGCCAGGCCGCCTTCATTGAATCTTGTATTAAAGGTCGACAACATTTTGTTTGCATAAAAATCTCACTAAGTTGATCGAAGTAACTTCGTGTGTTTAATAACAAGATTTGAGAATTTATTCCATCATAATTTAATTTATTAGCGATACATACATACATACATAAACTCACGCCTTTATCCCCAAAGGGGTAGGCAGAGGCGCCACTAGGACACCCACATTTCGCCTTGTATGTTCAGTCCCACGATGTGATAGGGGGCGAGCCTATCGCCATATCGGGCACAAATTCCTGACTCCGGGCTGATAATGAATAGAAAAATCCAATATCACTTTGCCCGGCCCGGGACTCGAACCCGAGACCTCAGCTTTGTAACCGTACCGTAATACAACTACGCTACCGAGGCAATTAGCGATTGTGGATACAAATCGATTACTTTGATTTACATAGTATTTTTCCGTTCTGTCTTTCCATATTTGAATAGATTACAACCCAAAGATAACTTTAAGTTTGGCTCATCACTGTCGGGATATAGATGTGATGGAACGTGAAAGCTTGCGTTTGTTTCTAAAACAGTGTGATTCAATTTGATTTCCGTGATTGAAATATTACCAGGGTCTTCCCGCGGTTTAGTGTCAAGAATTTAGGATAACATATCTGTATCGCCAAAAGAGGTCGCATGATTGACTGCTAAGCCAGTGATGTCTAGTGACATAATAAAAATAGTAAATATGTATTCAAAATATGGCCATTTTTTCCACGAATAGACATTGTCGAGGCAAAAAATAACGTCAATAATTATAAAAACAAATAATTAAAAAACATTTATTTACAGTTCACCTAAGCTAAACTTTGAAATATATGTATGTGTTAACGGAAATGTGTGTAATTCGTCATTGCATACAATTCCTAGGAAATGTATGTAATTCCTAAAATCGCCCGGAAATGTGTAAAATAAATTACATTAGACACATTTCCTAGGAAATCTATACATTTCCTAAATAGTAATCGGAAATGTAAGTAAATGTAAGTATTTAAGATATTAATTAACATAAACTAACCTAACCTAACCTAACCTACCTACCTACCATTGGAGAACAATAGAGAATGTCACATGAATCTTGACAGGGAGCCCGAAATGAGCTTCTTGGACACCGGAAGGGATAAAATAGATTTCATAAAGTTGTCATTTAATATTGTCAGGTATAATGTCGAGTTTATTTGGCTGACACCGACTCCAAAAATAACAATAATTGTACATTATCCTAATAATTTGATTGTCTTTTAAGTAGTGCATACATATATTTCAAATTTTAGCTTAGGTGAACTGTAAATAAATGTTTTTATAATTATTTGTTACTCATAGGTATGTGTTGAGTTAGATGTAAAGTTTAACTGGATACATAATATATAAATACAATCTTGCGAGGAAAACACATAGATCGTACCTATAGGTACATTGAATAGATTGTAAATTATTGACGTTAGAATACGCAATCATTTTTTTTTACTTTTTAGTGCATTTTTAGTTTGTTTTTTATTTCACATTTTTTTTTGTCTTTTTATAGATTTTTATTTTTAGTATGATTTTTGTCAGTTTTTTGAAGTCGGTTATTTTTTTTTGTTAAAATTTTGGTTTATGTTTTTAATTTTTAGTGACTTAAACGTTCGATAGCCTGAATATGGGTAGACCTAGTAAACGCGCTGCTCGTATGAGAGAGCGCCGTTTAAATGAGACAAACGGAGAAAGGGAGCAACGCCTGTCTCAAATAAGGGAATCTATCTCCAGAGTAATTTCAAAAGCTACTTGTAAAGAACGGAATAATAGGCTTTCAAAAATGCGGGCTTACATGAAAAAGTTTTGAATCGTCCTTGCAAATTGATTTTGATTGCCGTTGAGACTTTCTGAAACACACTCTTTTGTTGGATATTTAATCCTCGAATGCTTCTTAGGAACAATTCATCCGATATGACGGCTCGTTCTTCCATGTTTTCACAAAAGTTATCATCGTCATGTACAATTTGTTCACCAACACATAACAATCGGCAATGCCCTCAATTGCCGATATCGGTTTCATTACGGAATGTTATATGGCATACTATTAAACTGTAATAATATGATTCTTTGTCACTATTACATTAGATCTTCATGATTTATTGGTATAGCCGCCGAAGATATTGACTATTTACATGTTTGTTCATTTTATTAACCGCCCCCCTCGCCCCTACCCCTACTTTCATCCACCACTGTAACTTTGCTTTTATACTGAATCCAATGCAAAAAGAACCATTGGAATCGTACTCAATTTTGAGGAGTTCTACTCTCCAAGACCGAAGATATTCATCAGATTTTCCTGATTTCTTGGTGTTAATACGTTCTTTCTGATGCAAAAGAAATCACTAAAATCGGTTAAAAACTGCCGAAGATATTGACTATTTACATGTTTCTTCATTTTCTAACTCCCCCCCCCCCCCTCGCCCCTACCCCTACTTTCCACCACCACTGTAATTTTGCTTTTATACTTAATTCAATGCAAGAAGAACCATTGGAATCCTACTTAATTTTAAGGAGTTCCCCTCTCCAGGTCCAAAGATATTCATCAGATCGTTACCATATTTTTATGGGACCAAACTACAAGCACCAGCTTTCAATTAAAGAAAGAATTATCGAAATCGGTTCACCTAGTACAGAGAAATGAGGTAACAAACATAAAAAAAAAACAACATACAGTCGAATTGAGAACCTCCTCCTTTTTTGAAGTCGGTTAAAAACACACACATTTTCACGTGTGAACGTAAGTATGGTCTGTCTGTATACCAAAATTCATCCAAATGTATATCTAAGAGGTTATTAATACCGTAAAATTAATTATAATTATAACGTTCGATTGTAAAGTCAAAACGATTTGGAAAGTTGAAGGAATTTTATGGTAGATATTTTTATGGTTAGCTTTCATCTCCTGGTTAACTTGAAGAAATAGTTTCTCACATATTTCAATTATATAAAGAGTTCCCTTCAAATAAGTTTACTCGTAATTTTTAGTTATACAAGGATTTGCGAAAATGTACCTATAGATAAAGCATAAGTTAGATAATAAAAAAATCTTTTATTCTATTGTTTCCACATTATGTACTGTGTGTAAAAATGTGCTATAAACCTGCGAAAAAAATATTAACGACCAAGACTTTTAACCATTAAAATTTGGGATTTAAATTTTGTGTTCCAAAGGTATAAAAAATGTTTTAAAAGTACATTGTATTTTAATGGTAACTACTTTGCAAAGCTTGGTTTGCCACGAAGCGGTTGGCCTCTGATTCCCTTGAATCAACGAGCCATGACGAAGGGTACCTAAACAATTATAGTAGGCTTGCATATGGAGCCTGTTGCTATAGCAAATCGTTCTTCAAGACCTTAAGCATTCTTCGAAAGAGTCTAGACCTTAGACGGGCAAGCAGTAGATATTAGTAGTTTCGTATGACCGTGGTGTGTTCTTTGGCGATTAGCATACATGTATTTGAGCTGTTTTGTCGTCCATAAAATAGTATTATTTATGCTGCTAGTTAAAATCAGCTCGTATACTCGTATAGCTTCCTGATCATCACGTTTGAGCGGAAATCGTCGGTTTATTGTAATGTTACTGTAAAAATATATTTTTTTATAATGTGTACTATTGTAACAATAAAACTTTCTTTAAAACTGGTTTTAAATAACAGTTTTAAATTTGCCGAAGACTCAACAATCATATTTTGCTTCCTTTCATACTAAGATGATCTACAGTTACATTGAATGTTCATGAACGGCAATTATCAATAATAAATGACAATCAGAATGATACTAAGCATCTTGGTTAGTACGTCAAATTTGCATAATATTAACTAATTTAATGCTGGGAAGTCATATTTGATATTGTTATTGAATAGATACATATTTGAATCATAAGTATAGGCGATTAAAGTAACATCAATTTGGAATCAAATACAAAATATAAATCTCTTATATTATTTTTCTATATATTGAAATAAAACTATTTTATACGGATTTTATCGCGATTTGGTTTAATTTTTACATTTTTTAACTTCCCGACGTTTCGATTGCTTTTCAGCTTTCGTGGTCACGGGGCAGACTGAGGTATTAGTCATCTGCTCTGTGACTGTTACAGATGACTAATACCTCAGTCTGCCCCGTGACCACGAAAGCTGAAAAGCAATCGAAACGTCGGGAAGTTAAAAAATGTAAAAATTAAACCAAATCGCGATAAAATCCGTATAAAATAGTTTTATTTCAATGTGTAACATTCGCGTAAATCTAAGAAACCATTATTTTTCTATATATTTTTTTATACGACTCATGAATTTATAAAAAAAAAAACGCTTATTTAAGCTTTAAGAATTATGCCATGGGTTGGCGAACATCACATAGCAACTTAATCACATACTTGGTATTGAATCAGCAATCACCAACAAGCGACCACACACTCGCTCAAATCCACTACCGTGACCCTAATGAATCATTCAGTTTCTTCTCATCTATGTCAATAACTTAAAAAACAAACACTCATTGCTTCTTGCTGGCATAATAAATGCAAATTAAATGCATTGTAGTCACTTTGCCATTCCATACCAGCATAAAAAAATTAAAAACTCCTTATATGGTGGCTCTTGACTGACAAAGACTGCAATGTAGACTCGGGCATTCAATATTCCTAGTATGGTATCTGCATCGTATAAATAGGTTGAAACAAGTGTCACCTCGCCAATGTGAGCTTAATGTCCGCATGTCACAAGATAACATAACCTACGAAACACATTTTTTGCACTCACTTGTTTTTGTACTGATAACTTGATAAACACGTATCAAATTCAAAACCGGTTTTGTTAATTGGAGTAAAGTTCCGGGAGTTATGTTTACGAGACTACATTATAGGACATATACATATATACGTTTTATTACTGTATCAGCCCATATACATACATCCTACTGCAGGGCACGAGCTTCCTCTTCAATCGAGAGAAGGATTGGGAAGGGTTAGGCCATATAGCCCACCACGCTGGCCTAATGCTGGTTGGCGGACTTTACATGCAATAGAAATTCTTACAAATCACAATGGTATACAGATTTATGTGTAAAAAAAGATAAGTAAAAATACGTTGTGTTAATTTTGCTGCCCAACTATAACTCATTTTATACAACTCAGCAAATTAAAAATGGCTTACAACATCACATAAAAAATTTCAAAGTGATTTAGTAATCAATATCTGATACTAAGAAATATGACATTTATTCGGTCAATAATAAGGTATCATTTCTAATAATATAATATTGTAGCTCGTATACGCTCCACTGCTGAGCACCTGGCTCCTTTGCAACCGACAGCCAGATTGAGAGGAATATGCCCCTAGTACACAATGCTGGGCTAGTTCGGGTTGGCGGACTTCAAATATTCGCAAACGAGCATGCGGCTCGCCTGATGGTAAGCGATCACCGCCGCTCATGGACCTTCGCAATGCCAGGGGTACAGCACAACAAAGTCGCTGCCTACCGTGAGGAGAGTAAAACCTTGTTAAGAAATCTATAGAATGCAGGTTTCGTGACCTTTTTTTCCTCCGCCATTAAAGTGCGTGGTTGTTTAAACTTGACTACAATACACACATGATTCCGTCTCATTTCGAAAAGTCTCACGATGCTATCGGTAAAATTGCCGGTTGCTCGATACCCCTTTCTTCTTCCCATCCTTTTTCTTCCCGCTCCTCTCCTGATTTGTTGGGCTGGCAACATATAGCTATGGTCCAAGGGTTGTGGATGTTCATTGTCGGGAATGATCATATTGTATAAAAAAGCTATTTGAATATTATATGAGTAATTTCGCAGCGCCCGTACTGAGAAATGACGGAAAAAACCCGTGTTTTCTTGGACACATTTTATGGCGACATTAATTGAGGAACAGTGTCGCAATATATTTTATTTCACTTCGCATTTCACAAAAAACGTTAACCTTTTTTATGGAATAATTGTTTTGTTTTGGATCCTGAGATAAATTTAATGAGAGTAAAAGAAACATAAAGCAAGTTTTGACATTTTATATGGATCGGGGTGTCCTTATCCTGTTAACTGTTCTACTTTTTACCTGTCCTACAAACAAAGACCGGCGTAAGTGTACATTTCACAAGCAAGAAACAACTTATTCTTATAGAATTAATTATGAACAATTGCCACTCTTGCGTTAATAACCATTATGGGTATTTTCTGCCACATTGCGTAGCCAATTGATATTAATTGTAGTAAACATGTCGCATATGCAAGTCAGTTGTAATTGCGTACTACTTTTTGATTTAGAATGACGTGGGTTGAACCCGGGAGATAGTCGACTGTGTTTAGACGAATCTTTCAGTCACTTACTATGGAGAGCTTTAAGGTACGGACCTCTATAATTGGCATTTTTCATTTAAGTAGAGTTTGAACAAAATATTTGCTTGTAATCGAATTGGTTTAGTGTAGTACAGTTAGTCGCGGAAACACATTACGGGTTTGAACTAAAGGTAGAAAACGCATCATTTGTACTTAGTAAGAATGTGTAGATCGCTGAAACGCGCAACGACATAAAATGTCGCTAGCACGACGGTATCCAAATAACGTGACATTGCGAATGTTAAAAGAATCAATTATTTGTCAGTGTTTTTTGTTTATAATTTTTGTAGTGTCACGCTAACATGTATTACCGCGAATACAAATAAGTTCTTCGTTTAACTTCTCGTGTCGTATTAAAATAATGATAACAAAAAATGCTGTATAAATTGACGTTGTCGAATACGAAGCAAAGTATCGTACGAACACGGTACTGAGTCATTTAGCGAACTCATGAGGTCGTTGCCTTTGAAACCAAGGGTCCCGAACCGCGATCGAAATTGTCAATTAACAAAAGTTTATTTTGAAACCGACCGTTCTGGTTGTAATGCATTGTTTGTATATTTGTATACAAGGTATATGCTTTTAAGAATAACCAGTTATTCTTCAGCTCCCTAAAAAGAGTTTTATTTCAAGTAGGAAAAAAAACATATTACTTAACACGACGCTGTAGCAAGATGATGATGAAATGGAAGAGTCGGTAGGGGTCGACCCCATCGGACTTACCTAAACCAGATCGATGGCACTTTAGCTAAGGGCCAGGTTAAAAGTACTCTGAACCGACGAGAATGCATGAAGAGATTCAAGCTTCAAAAGAAAATTAAAAAAACGTCTCCTAATGACTCCAACTGTATACAATATTGTTTAGTTTATTTCGTTTTATTCATTTATTTTTTTGTTTTTTACTTTTTGATTTGATATTTTAAGTTAAGGTGTTATTTATTTTTTCTGTCATTAGTTAATTTCTGTTTAATTTGTTTGAAGTTTAATTTTTATTTAATGTATAAGTGAGACTCACACTCAAACGTGATTCCACGGTCAAACCGAAATACGGTTTCGAGGGACCTATGCATAAACTTTTGTATAGTTTTGTATTTTAATAAATAAATAATAAAAAAAAAGATTGATGAAAGTAGACGAAGCGAAAGTAGTATGTCAAGATCGAGCAAAGTGGAGATCCATAGTCTCTGCCTGCCCCTATGGTATACAGGCGTGATGTTTATGTATGATACTAGGCGAGGCGTAGCTGTTGCGCGGCGGTATTTTCGCGTTCTGTGTGTCGATGCCTTAAAATCAAACAACTTCTCGTTGTTAGGCATTTGTTTTTATAGCTATCATATCACAAGCAAGAAATATCTTGTGGCAGCTTAATTGGTGGGCTCCGGTGACTGAGTGGTTTTTGTTCTTTGTGTACAGCGAACTAATTGGTATGACGAACAGATAAAATATTTTTGTAAAGATCTACAAAATATAAATTTAAATCTTAATGAAGAATCAAAAGTTTTCCAGAAATAAACAGCAAATATTTTAAATATGTATAACTTCATTTAAAATCACCGAAAACCCACTAAGACATTGACTTTGACTTGTCATGTGACACCCAAATGGAACGAAGGTCGATTTATTATTTTTTATTGTTTATTATGTACAAAAAACCTGTATACACTCAACAAAAATAATCGTCTCGACACCACACTGTTCAATGCGAAATAGAAAGACGAAACGAAAATAACTGGCTTGCTTTCTATGAGAGGTAGAGAGAGAGAGACAGACAAAGAAACACGCGCACGCCGCACGGCTTACAACTATAGCAAAAAGTGTCGTTACAACTTTTGTTTTATTTTTTTCCGTCTAGCCCCCTTTCGCAACGCGCGAAAAGGAACTTCGTTCCAAAACTTCGTTCCAATAATAACAGTCATCACGTAGACTATACATTAGACACTGTATAGCCATTATACAAAAACTACACATAAATAATAAAAAACCCAACGAATTTAAAACCTCCTTTGAAGTCGGTTAAAAATATAAAATAATAAGCAAATAATTGAAAACAAAAAATAAGATCCTAATTTTTTTAATTTAGAATGTCAAACTCAAACGTGGAATAAAAGTGTCGGTACAACTTTTGACTTAATTTTTTCCCCCTAACCCCCTTTCGCAACGCGCGGGAACTTCGTTCAAAATATAGTCACGCATCGTAAATCTAAAGTAGCTCCATCTGTGATTGTTATGCGTGACGGCATAATTTATTAAAGTTTAGGGGCGTAATTCTAACGATATTTATGAAAACCTCAATAAGCGTGGTAAGAATACTTAAATAATCCGTGGTTGGTAGGGTCAGTACCTGTATACAAAAATGTGACATTGTTCAGGCTGTTGACACCGCGGCTCAATCACCCATACGCGATAGCAGTGTATCCTCGCATACTTGCACATTACTCTTACTGACCGGTTGTGAGAGTATAATTCGAGAAATACCGGTCCGATTTATGTAATTCTTATTCAAGTATGTAACTAAATATTTTATCTGGCTAGAATTTAGTGGTTTTTATCTGGATGACCATTGTGCTTAGAGTTGTTGAGTCTTCATAGAGTTTTGGCAGGCAAGTGCATCGCGTTCTGTGTTCAAAAAGTTTTCATCAGGCTTAATTGTATTGAATTAATTGTATAGAATGGCGAAACATTACCATATCTTGCTTATACTCTATCTTTATTTCAAAACATTTGAAATGAAATGAAAATATTATATTGAACCCATGAAATGCCATACATTATTTAGATTCGGTCACTTTTTTCCACTACCGGTTCACAAGGCTGTTTTCGCCAGAGAAGAACGGGCAAGAGACCCTTGCGTTGCTCTTTTTAACCGACTTCAAAAAAAGGAGGAGGTTCTCAATTCGACTGTATGTTGCTTTTCAAAAAAAGTTTACAATAATTATACAGGAGTCGCAACGCAGTTGAATTCAAAGCTGTTCATAAATAATTTAGAATAATAATTAATTTATAACAATATTGCATAGTGGTTTCTTAGATTTACGCGAATGTTACCTACACATTGAAATAAAACTAATTTTTACGGATTTTATCTCGATTTGGTTTAATTTTTACATTTTTTAATTCCCGACGTTTCGTTTGCTTTACAACTTTCGTGGTCACGGGGTGGTCCGCCCCAAACAAATCGCCAAATCGCGATAAAATCCGTAAAAAATAGTTTTATTTTAATAATAGTAATATTGGTCAAGTGATTTTGTACGGCTGATTTAGGTAAGTGAATGAAGTCGCCCAGAACGCGGAATCGGTATACACTGTTCCACCAAGGCAATGAATAGTAATAAAAGTTTCAAAGTATGTAATTAAAAGTTCATCAATCATTATAAGCAAATCGAGCACACCAGTCCACACAAGCAGCATGTTCACGAGTATGACGCATGTGCCAGCCATCGGCCTCCTCAAACATGTTACAGGGAAGTGACCGACCGAGCACACGACGCCACCGCAAGCACAGACGTTTTAGCGAGCATGACGTACTCAAATTGCTTACAAGTAGGATGAAATCAATTGAACTAATCATTACATCTATATTAAACAGAGTACGCAATGCATATCCGGTTAGAGGACTTATATTATGTTATGTTTCCAAGCCTTATTATCCTCTAGGTATTCTGAAATTTTATAGTAAGCTTTATTACACAACTGTCGCTTAACAGTGGTTTTAAATTTGTTTATACTTAAGGCTTTTATGTGAGTGGGAACTTTATTATAGAAGTGTATACAGTAACCCTTATAAGATTTGCTGATTTTGTGGAGCCTGGTTTTATGACTGACTACCTTATTTCTATTTCTAGTATTTTTGTCATGAATATCGCTTAACTTTTTAAATTTCTCTATATTCTTGTGGAATTACGTTAGATTACTGAATATTAATTCAGTTGCTACTGTCATTATGTATATTACTTTGAATTGTTCCCTCAGAGATTGTCTGGAGCCTAGCAAATAAATAGATTTTATGGCTCGCTTTTGGAGAACAAAGATTGTATTAATGTCATCAGTACCACACCACAGCAAAATTCCATAACTCACAAGGCTATGAAAGTTAGCAAAATAGACCAATCGAGCCGTATCAATGTCAGTCAATTAGCGAATCTTGCCCACCGCATAAACTGCAGCACTCAGCTTTTTTGCTAAGGCAGTTATGTGGAGACCCCATTAAAGTTTAGGATCCAATGTGATTCCCAAGAAACATTGTACAACATGATTGCCACAAACAGACCGTATTTATGCGTGGATAAACATCTTGTCACCCTGACATTCAATTCACCAATCAAATTTTATAACACCAGCTAAATGTAGCCCACAGGCCAGTTGCCAAGTGATGAATCAAAGTACTGTTACATAAATAAATACGGTGCAATTTGCACTTGAGTTCAGCGTTGCCCCGATTTGCACAGCAATAAAATTTACATTCAATGAAAGGTCATTTTATTAAATGTTTCTTAAAACTATGAATTATTTTATACGTTTAGAAATGCAGATGTACTCGTATATGGTCATGTTTAAGGCCAGAGTAACAACGATAATTGAGACAGCGTACGTGAACTGTGAATCGGGAGGTCATGGTTTCGCATCTCAGATCGTACAATGAATTTTGATTTTGTTTAGTCCTCTATCACACTGGCGTGTTGTGAGCGATGACGTTTATCCAACGTCTGCGCAACGTCGCGTCGCCGCGACGCCACGCTGTCGTCGCGGTTGTCTAGCGGCAAGCGTTCACTGTAAACAACCCCGCGGCCCTATTACGTATTTTGCAATTGCGAAAATTGTGCGATAATTGTACAATTTTTGCTTTAAAATCGCTAATAACGTCAAATTCGTATTATCTAAGAGCAATAACAAAGCAATCACTTTCATAGCACAGTGCTGCCTCTATCGAACAATCGGTTAACTAAAATAGCATTCAATCTCTATGGACACGGCAAAATTTGGTATTACGTATGACTTTTAAGAGCGATCGAAGAGCAATCAGCGGACAAATCTAACTGTCAAATCGCAATTGGTAAATGAGTGATTGTTTGGTCGATCGCTAAGATCGTAACGCAGTTTATTAACAGTTTTGAGTTCATTTTTAAGTGTTTGTGTTCCCATTTGTACTTGTTTGAAGATGGCTCGTTCAATTTTGTTGTTGGAAGCTATGAACGAGGAAATTAGACGGCTAGAAAACCGTAATACATCTTTTTTGCGGCGCAATCTTCGAGATGATGCCAAAGCCTTGGATATGCCTGATAATGAATTCAAAGCTCATTATAGGCTCTCCAAGCAACTATTTCAAGATTTGTGCAATGAATTGCGGCCTTTTATGTCGCAAACACGAAGAAAAACAAAAATTTCGGTAGAGTGTAAAGTGAGTATGTACTTATATCTATTTTTATAGTTTTGTACATTTCTGTCAGTTGATTAATAATCTTAATGTTTAAATTTTTTATTATAGGTGCTAACAGCACTCTCCTTTTTCGCCACAGGCTCATACCAAAAACCTGTAGGTATGAGCTACTTACATGGTCTGAGTCAAGCCAGTGTCTCAAATTCGTTGAATGAGGTGACGAAAGCTCTGAATTCAAGAGAAATCTTAATGAAACATATTCGTTTCCCTCAGTCACGGCAGGAAAGACAAATAATTATAGATGGGTAAGATGCAAATTAATAATAGGTATAAAAATGTATTTTTTAACTTAAAGTACAATTAACAGACAAACTTAATTTCTTTTAGATTTTCAACCAAATTTGGATTTCCTGGCTGTGTGGGTTGCATTGATTGCACTCATGTAGCTTTAATACAGCCAAATGACCATCCTGAAAGATTTTTTAATACAAAACATTACCACAGCAGAAATGTTCAAATTGTAAGTTAAAATAATACATACTATGCACATCTATTAATATTTAAAATAATTACTGACTGAATATATATTTTGTTTGCAGATATGCGACAGTGATTTAAACATTATTAATGTGGATGCATCATTTGGTGGGGCTACTCATGATGCATATATTTGGAGAAACAGTGAAATACAGACACATATACAGGATCTTCAAAGCAGAGGAGAAAGCATCTGGTTATTAGGTATGTAATTAGCTATAATAATTTTGATATCCATACATATTAAATTACTTAATGTGGTGTTAATGAGAAAAAAATTCAATTGTAGGTGACTCAGGATATCCACTGCGACCATGGCTTTTAACCCCAATTGTGGACGCAGAAACTGGTTCTGCAGAGGAACATTATACCAACATTCACTGCCTCTCCAGGAATACAGTTGAGCGTTGCATTGGAGTATTAAAAGCACGTTGGAGATGTTTGCTAGCACACAGAGTGTTGCATTATGATCATCATATGGTAGCTATGATCATCAATGCCTGTGTTGTTTTGCACAACATCTGCAACAGACATGGGCTGCCTGTTCCTCATTTGGCAAATGAGGAAATAGATGGAGACTCCAATAACCAGGTGTCAGCTTCATCAGATGAGAATAGAGCATCTGATGAGCTCCAATTGCTAGCAAGGGGACGACAACAAAGACACAGAATGGTCCAACGTCTGTGGTCTGCTAGGCAGTTTTTTAATTAGAAATATATTTTTTCTAATTATATTGTATTGTAGTTTTAGAAACTGACCAATATATTTTATTGATCACTCTCTAAACCTTATACAATATACATACATATATTTTTTGCTTTCCAATAATAATAGATTATTATTGTATTCTGTTCTAGTATAGATCTACATGTAATTAAGTTATTTATTAAGTATATTAGTTATCTTAGTTATTAAATAAGTATTTGTAAACAAAATTAAAATTTAAAGCCCTCTTTAATATTAATTTGTATGTAATTCTCTTTAATATTATTTTGTAAGTTCTCTTTAGTTTTAATTTGTAATTTCTTACATTTGACATTGTTTTGTGTTTTTAATATTATGTAATTTGTATTTTGATATTGATTTGTAAGTTGCCTATAATGTGAATTTGTATTTGTAATTTCTTAGCCTTTGACATTGTTTTGTGTTTTTATAACAACTATTTTATTTGAAATTAAGCTGAGAGAACATAGTTCCATTAGTGTCCTATTGACCTTTTTTTGAATTTCTGTTTTGTTGTTTGTAATTTCATATTTCATTTAGATGTTTTGTTTTTCTTCAATTATATTTCCTATAATTTATGTTAGCTGTGTCCTCCTGTAATTTAAGAAGTATAATGTTTATAATATGTATGAAACTAAATGTATTAGTTAAAGACCAATAAATAAATAAAATATATTTTCAACTTATTATTTTTTATTTTTTGTTAGCTGTGGTTTCTTACAATTTGGAGATCCTTAAATAAGTAAACAATATATTACTTGGCATGTTAAGAATAAAAAGTGGTATAGCACTTAATATAATTATCTGCACAAAGTAAATAAAAATCTGATTTTATGAGTTAGTTTGCAGGAAGGAATTTCTGGATATACTTGAACTGATATTAGAAATTATTTTATCAATAGAAAGCTACATTGTTTACTGAGTGACATAAACTTAATGTCTATTTGATGATTATTATTGTGAACTGTACAACACTAACTATAAAAATGATGGAACACCTGTGATGTTAGCAAGGATCAGCTTGTTATTAAATTAAAACATTTTTTAAATGTATATAATTTATAGTATATTTAAAAAAAACATTATTAAATGATAAAAAACAACAATTTAATTATAAGAAATATTACACAAAATAACACATACTAAACCACCTAGGTAACACTAGAAAATATGTGCACTGAGATGTATATTAATTTATTAATGTTGCAATTGCAAAGTTATTTAACCAGGCAAATCTGTATCTTAAAAAGCTGTCTATGATAAGATTGCATATGTAAGTATATTTACTATTGACACAACAAGTCCCCAACATAAAATGGGCAAAGTACCAAACATCACAATATTTCATAGAACCTTTTTTTATATCATCTATATACAATATTAACATGTGATCAATATAATATAATATATTTTGAATGTTAATGTCTTTCAAATGTTATTTATTGATGTAAAAAATAAATACCCCTAAGGGCACAAAGGTCTCAGGTCTGAATAGATCTGAAAAGATAGGTTCAGAAACGAAAAACAGAAAATCATAGATATATCACTATAGGTTACTATAGGCTCTTTCGCCACTGGCGCCTTAGCGCCGTCGCCCAACCGTACCCTACCCTAACGCCGGTACTGGATATGTTACCATCCAAACCTCAAGATGTGGGTGGCAACATATCCTTGGACATTAATAAGGCATGTGCCACCATTTTAAAGCCCTCTGCTTGCATTTTAGAGGCTTCTGCTTGCATGTGCATAGCTTTTGCCATAATGCTGGTGGCATTGGCTGAAGCTTCTGCTAGTATGTGAGATGATTCAGCCATAACGCCCATGGCATTGGCAAAAGCTTCTGCTTGTTTTCGCGAAGATTCCGCCATAATGCTGGCAGCATTGGCAAGTTTAAGCTCAGCTTCCACTCTGTTCTTCTCCAAGTCCTTAACCCATTCAGGATCAATTCTCGACTGAGTTTCTGAAATAATCATTTAATAGTTATTTAAAGTACTTATACCTTTACAATTAGGTATTATAATTTATGAATATTAACATACTCATCCTTGGCTGATTTAATTTATTTAATTTATATTGTGGCCTTTTTGTCCTGTCTCTAACAGGCCGACTAACAGGGCTCTCTAATGCTGAAAAACAAATTTAATTTGTATTAGTTGTACAAGTAATTTTTAAACATTGCAATGAAACAATAATACATACTAAATTATTCTAAAATAATACCTGTGTGTAAGGTTGATCTAGGTATTTGCTGAGTAGCCATTGTAGAACAGCTAGGAGCACCCTCAGGAAGATTTGAGATAGCTGTAAATGTTTTAAAAAACATAATAATGTGTATGATTTAATTACCTAATCAAATAATTCATATCTGTCCCAACAATTTGTTATAACAAATTGTTATACTATATAACAGGAGTGATCCTAAAATTATTAAAACAGAAAACTTCTGTAAACTTACAATATTATAGACACTTGAATCTGCATGTCATTAACAAGTTTATAAACAATACCCTTTACAAAATACTTACAAATATTGCTGGTTTGTCCTCTTGTTGATGGGGATACTGTTTGTAGATGTGGAGCACTTTTTGTTTGATTTTCTAAAAAAATATAAAACAATTTGTTCATTAAAAACACTACTGAACTTAAGTGAGGGCTTGATATTTAAATTATTTACCTTCACAATATAGCAAAATATCAGAAATATCATTATTGCTCTGATCATTATCCTCTGGTAAATTAATTGGTGTACACTCCATCTGGATACAATAAAAGAATAAATAAATAAACAGGACAATATTTATACTTAATGTTCAATCCATATTATGATAAGCATATATTAATATAGATAAAATTTTGGAATACAAGGAAATAATTACATTACTTACATTATTAAATATTGGGACTCTGTGTTCGACATCCCCAAACACAGCTTGTTCTCCAATGATAGACAGAATTTTTTTGTCTATTTCTGTAAAATTATCTTCTGTACTGGGACCACCGCCAGTGCCAGAAGACTCCCGTCTATGTTTAGCAAGTCTGGTCTTGCTCTTATGTTTAATATCAGCCCAGTACTAAAAATATATATACAATATGTACAATGTCAATTGGTAAATAGTGATAAAAAAAGTATAATATTATATTAAACTATTGTATTACCTTTTTCCAACGCTCTCCAGTTTTAGAAGAACCTGAACCAATAGAGTTTAGCTTCATGGCCAGATTATTCCACTGTCTATCAACAGTTTCCTTGGATCTAGCACCGAGTCCAATACCCTTGGCTAAAGAAGAATGTTCTTGTAAGAACTCCAACAAAGCTTCAAGCTGTTCATTTGACACTCTGTTCGCCATGATAATATTATGCTAAAACCATAAATACAATGAATTATTATTAAATCCGTCGTACAATAAGACTTTGAACACTATGTAACAGCATAGGCCTTGCACTAACGTTTTATTTTATGTTTACTTATTTATTACTGGATAATCTATTGTAATTTATTAATGCAACGACATACCTTGTTAATTCCCAAAATATGCCTATGCTGTGTAAAATCCAAATTAGCACTGATTCCATCATCTCTTCAACGAAGTACCATGGGGTGGTTAGATTTTTGTTAAATAACAAACAAACTTAATGTTTAACACATGTTTCAAAGTTTTACCAAGTATTTTGTGGAGTCCCATTATTTTTTGTTAAAATTTGAAGTGGATCGTGCCGGCTACGATTTTTTCAAACCTGGGATGAATAAAATAGGAAGAGAGTCGAGAGGGTCATTTTTTACCTACTTTAAATTTATTTTTATGTAACAAACAACGCATGATTTAAGTTTGATGCACAGATTACTTAGATCACTGTTTGATGGTTCAATATCAATATTTACTAAAAATAGTTCCATTGATTGCCTCTTGATTGTTTTTGGCGCTAGTATCGTAGCAAAAAATGCATTTAATTCGCTTAGAGCGATCAGCGAGCGATAAGCAAAAAAATTGTTAGGTGATACCAAAATTTTAGACAATTTGCAATCGATGGCTGCGGCTTTGCTTTTGCTCTGCGATGGTTTCGTCGATTGCTGAATTATACGTAATAGCCTAGCCGGCTTCCACTTCGCGTCAACGCAGCGTCGACGCTACGCTGACGTTGGAGAAACGCCAACACTCGTAAATTTCCAGTGTAAAACTAAATGGTTGACAGAATTTGATACTGGGAATAAAAAAATATTGTAGTTTGAGGAATTCGTATACATTTTTCACAGTACACATAAAATATGCTGTCAATTTAATTAACATTAGTTTTGCACAATGTCTATTGTGTTTAAATTACTTCTATTGTATACTTTAATATTTTTTTTAATATTGTCAATATTTACCTAATAATATTTTGTTTAAAATCTTACAGTAAACATCGTTAATTGTGTAGAGGTGATTGATTTCTAAGACAAAGTTATGAATAAAATTAGTTTGTGCAATTGGGTCTTAATCATATAGCCAAAACATTTTCAAGTAACTAACAGTCTTTCTGTGTTAGATACATCTGAGTCGAATCTCCGGTTGCTACCTTATGCATCTAGTTCTGTGCTTATGCCCACACTTTTTCGGAGTGCACGCATTTATTTTCATAATACGAAGTTTTTATTTACTAGGTAGGTTTTTACTAGGTATAATATATGTACATACGAACATTTTGATGGCTATTAAATCAGTTGTTATCTTAATTATATTGTAATTATGAAATTACACTATATCCCATGACAAAAAATAGCCTTGGTATTGAAGTATAATGAAATAATAACAGGATGTTTCTATCCGCACTGCTAGTAATACAAACAATACACTATTTTGTTATTATTTCAAGTAATGATTTTGTGTTTATGTATAATAGAAAAACTGAACTAACAATCAAATTAAAAACAATATAACAATTGTACTTGTTAGTTTGCGTTACTGAGTGCGGAATAGCGTGGTGATGAAAACTTGTGGAGTGAAAGAGGATGTATTGACAAGAATTGACAAAGGAATGTTACGATGGTTTGGTCATGTAGAGAGGATAGATGAAAGGAGACTAACCAAGCAAATATACAAGGCGAGTGTGGATGGGAGAGTCGGTAGGGGTCGACCTCACCGTACCTACACCGTCCAAATCGGTGATACCCTCAACAAGGGTCAGGTCAAAAGTACCCTGAACCGACGAGAATGCATGAAGAGATTGATGAAAGTGGATGAAGCGAAAGTAATATGTCAGGATCGAGCAAAGTGGCGATCCATAGTCTCTGCCTACCCCTATGGGATACAGGCGTGACGATTATGTATGTGGGTTCGCTGGTACGAGGACCGTCGCGGCAGTGCGACCTGTCCTCGAACAGTGGCTGTCGGACGTCACCTAACCGGGCGCCGGAGAGGCCACATGGGGCCGCTGTCCTTACCTTGGCGGCCCCCGAGACGTGACGCAACACGCGTTCGATGTCGCGCCGTTTCAGCGGCAGTGCGCATGGAGGCGGTCCCGGCGCGTTCTGTATTAACGGTATCCCGGGGCCGTCTCCTAGGCGCACCTATGGTGGCCATCGCGAGGTTTTTAGTCGGTATTTCGGCGCATAGGTTGGTAGGGACCCGACCCAGCGGCCACCCGGCACATCCATTGGCGGCAACCATATCGCTGGGTCGGAAGGCGCCGGTGAGTCCGACACATCTTCGCCCTTTCGGGGGTGGGAGGGTTCGTAAAGGTATTTTCCCCGCGGAAAAATAAAATAGGCCGCTTCCAACAGGTCCATGTGGAGATCCATAAGGGAGGCCTATGTTTAGCAGTGGACTTCCTGCGACGGAAGAGAGAGAGAGAGAGAGAGAGACAATATGAACTAGTTCTAAGATACATATATTTAAATAAATACAATCAATAGTCACATACATAGTCCTGACCCCACACTAAGATCGAGTCTGTCGTGGGTATCAGGAACTACGAGAGACTTTTCGGTCTCACAAACACCCAGACCCGAAACAAATACCTGTGGATCACACAAATATTTGTTTTGGTGCGGGGATCTAACCCGCGGCCTCTCGTTTCACAGCCGGCGTCTAACCAACTGCGCCACGGAGGCTGTCGAGAATATTAAATTATGGTATGAAAACGCACAAATTATAGTGTGTATTAAGGAAAACATCGTGATGAAACCTGTAAATCGTAGCGATTTTAAAGAATTTCTACGGTATGTAAGTCCGCCAATCAGCACTAGGCCAGCACGGTGGACTATATGGGCTGATATAGATAGATAGATATTAGATAGATGAAAATACTCTGAATATCCTAATTGTTACATTTTATAATATAACGTTTGGTTCTTTGCAGAAAAGAAGACCATTCTGAAGAAAGTATCAGGGCTGTTCAGGTCTGGACATTTGACAGCTATCATGGGCCCGTCGGGTGCCGGAAAATCTTCATTAATGAACGCACTGACAGGATTCTCGTGAGTAACTGTCTCTTTAAGTCTTATTTGTTCATCTTTCCTTCCATATTCGTTCTGCGAAGGGAAATCTCGACGATCGGATTAGCCTAGGTTATAGGAGAAATAAAAAATATATAGTTTATTGGTGTATGTACGATCCGTCGACTCTGCGCTTAATAACGTATTAGTTATACAAGGTCGCTTCCGTTTTATACAACTATGGAAGGTCCTCTACTGCGGAACTTGGAATTATTCAATTAAAATAGTATCTTAATATCATTCATCTAAAACAATGTTTCTGCAAATCCAAAGAATAAATAATACCCATGCTCTCATTTTGCTTTAAACATTTTGTTTGGTTATTTAATATTCCAAATCAATTATAATTAAAAAAAAATTAAAACTTATCAACATGGTTCTCAGGTTTGATCCTCTAACACAGGCCAGCTTCCTGTCAATAAAAATATAATATAAACAAAATGACGCAAACATTAATTTATGTCTAATTTAATTCACGTTTTTTACAATAACAAAGTTACATAGAGGAGAACCGACTAAATAGCAATTTATTTTAATTACGACTAACGGAAACTGACTTCGGCTGTCTTTTTTTTGTGAAAGGTCAATAGCTGGTATGTTCGGATTATTACTGAGTAATTTGTTAATGCTTTTTAGTAAATTATTATTAATACCTGTCATATCTTTCCGCAAAAGGCACGTCAGACAACGTCAAAGTTCTGTCAAAGTTATGAAATTTGGCAACTTTTTACTTTATCATCATGTAGCTCCGACATAAGCGGAGCGTTAACAGCCTTTGTAAATAAAATGAAGAATGTGGGGAGGGAGTGTGGAAGGATATCTCGCCTTCCGGTAAACTATCCTATTGCGGCGGGTTTTAGGGACCGCCCGCAGATAGGAGTAGGTAGAAAATAAGAACTCAGGGTGATTACGCGGTACAGGCTTTAATATTTCGCATCACCGTCTTACACTCGGCACTGTTGCTGGTGGTATGCAACAAGAGTCACTGGCCTTCTGTGGACACTGATCCGGGTCCTCTGCACGTGGCGGTTTCCGACGACAGCTCGACGGCCAAGTTGGCTGCCACGTGGCCGGTATTGGTGTGCAGGTCAGCGGCTCGGTGCAGGTGCGGTTGCAGCACGGGCAGGAAGCGGTGCGGAGTGAAGTCAAGCACGGCACGCTCCGTGCCGTAAGCAGGAAGAGAGAAGCATGAAGCAGGTGAAGGTGAAGGTGATGAAGATGTAGGTGATGAACCTGGAATCAGCGTCCAAGAAATCGGAATGCAAACTAGGTTTACATTCCGTGCCAGCGACTCGTGGTAGTTCACAAGCCGGTGGCAGAATAAGCTGCGAAGCAAGCGGTTAAGCGGTTAGCACTTTTAACACTCACCCCAGCGGGTACACCAACACGCGTGGTAGCACGCAGTTAATAAAAAGGAAAGAGGACGCGAGCGAGGTTACACGCGTATTTATGCGCGCGGTGACAGTTCGCACGTCTTAGCTGTCAGAATTAAATCGACCAATCAGCGCAATGGAGGCGTTGATTGGCATAAACAATATGATTACTATAGACCATAGACGGCAACTAATCCGGGTGACATTCTACAACGTCACAGTACCCCGCCGAAAAGACCAGGATTTTACTTATAACTAAATATAAGTAAAATCCGTCTGCCTACTTAACATTCTTGTAATATTCACTTTCATTCTATCTTCTTACATACATCTTTCTTTCAAAATGTCTAGCATCAAAATATATTATGACCAAGACCCTATAGAACAGAGAATACTTTGCAATACTAAAGGACTCTCCAAAATAACAAGAAGAATAATTGTAGATTAGTAGATGTTAGTAAATGGCAGGATATGTTTAGTGTCGCTGTTAATGTCATGTAGTTACGCTCCTGTGGGGACAATGATTTACTCATATAGGCAATGGGATGTTCTACGCCATCAATGGTTTGAGTCAGTAAAGCACCGACACCATAGTCGCTAGCATCTGTGTGAACTTCGAAGGGCATGTCATAATTAGGACACGACAATATGGGAGCTTGCACTAGACAGTCCTTTAGTTTGTTGAAAGAGTCCTGCGCCTCTGGAGACCAAATGAAGGGTTTAGCCTTCTTACTTGTAGAAGTAAGTTTATTGAGGGGACCAGCAATTGAACTAAAGTTAGGAACAAATCTACGATACCAAGATGCAGTGCCTAGAAAACGTTTGACCTCCTTAGGGTTGGTCGGTGTAGGAAAATTCAGAATAGCATCGACTTTTCCAGGATCAACTTGTAGACCATTCGAGTTAACAACATAACCTAAATATTTAAGTTCAGTACGAAAAAATTGTGATTTAGAATAATTAATAGTCAAATTAGCATATCTTAATTTATTATAGACACGTAAAAGCATAGCCATATGATGATCAAAATTAGGAGATACAACAATGATATCGTCTAAGAAAACGAAAACGCAATTCTCAAATTCAGGACCATAGAATAAAATATCAACCAGCCTTTGCTGCGTTGCAGGTGCGTTGGTAAGACCAAACGGAGTAGTGACAAACCTGAACGAACCACGTGATGGAATATAAAATGCTGTTTTATCACGATCACACTCTTCAATAGGTATTTGCCAAAAGGCTTTCGAAAGATCGATAGAACTCAAATAACAAGCGTTACTCAAATTGTCCAAAATTTCTGACATATACGGTAATTTATAAGCATCTTTTTTAGTAACTGAATTGAGTTTACGGCTATCCAAACAAAATCTCAATGTTCCATCTTTTTTAGGAGTTAACAAGACAGGTGAACACCAAGGACTTTCACAAGGTTCCACAACACCGAGTGCTAACATTTCATCTAGCTCGTTACATAACACGCGTTGTTTTTCGGGAGAAAGTCTATAATAGCGTTGTCGCATTGGCTGCGAGTTGCCAGTATCAATGCGATGAGTGATGAGATGTGTTCTGCCTAGGCCTCGAGTTTCCATAGAAATAGAACGAAATAGGTCAATAGTATTATCAGCGTTTAGACGCTGCGATTTAGTTAAATCGTCATAAGAAAATAATTTAGTTTTATTTTCATTTAAATAAGAAACACTACTAGTACTAGAATTACCCATAGTTATTGATTTTAAATACTTGGGACAAATCTCAAACCTAGACCAAAAATCAATTCCTAAAATTAAATAAGATGACACTGTAGGTATCACGTAGGCTTTAAGAACATGAAAATTATTCTCAAAACTTATAGGGATATTCATATATCCTATAGGGTTTAACCGTTGGCCACCAGCGGCAACAAAATATGTGTCGTTAAGATCTGTACACAACTTAAAACCAGCTGACAATAATAGTTTATGTGAATCGTTCCCTAGTATAGTCACTGAAGAACCAGAATCCAACAAAGCACAAAAAGAAATTTCACTAATTTTAACGTTAACATACGGACGAGAATCATTCTCCGGTTTACGTTCCCAGATTGAAGTGATGTTATAAGTAGAAAAAAAGATTTTAATAGTGGAAAGCCATTGTTCCCAATCTTCCTTATCGAAATTAGCACTTTTAGTAGTAATATCACAACAATCTGGCCCTACAAGTTTTTTGGACTCGATTTAGAATGACAATTCGAACAATTAGGATAAATAACATCTTTAGCACCACATTTAAAACAAATCGGAAACCTATTTTGTTTACACTCGGCTAGCGTGTGGTCATTAGTGCGGCAGCGGGGACAATATGAATGGCTACCTGAGCGTCTTTTGTTCTCGAGCGATAAGCGAGCAACCGGTTTGCTTGGACTAATAGATGTATATAAAGGGTTAGTTTGTGTATTTGTGTGTTTATTGAAATTGTAGAAATGTGTAGATTTTTTATTAAATAGAATATTAGTATTATTAGTATTGTTAGAGTAGGCTAAATCTGGAGCTAGCGTATTATTAGTTATAGGAGGTGGTTCATGATATTGAGCAGTCATAGATTGAATATTTTCAAATTTTTTACAAATTAAACGAAGTTCCTCAAATGTAGAAATTTTAGGTGAGCAAGCTATAACGTTAGAGTAGCAGGGACGAATGTTATGTAACAAAATTTCTAATTTTTCCGACTCAGGTAATTCTTTAGAAAGACGAGAAAAAAATTCAGACATTATAGAAAAATATATAGTGATGTTTTCAGTTTCACTCTGAGTACGGTTACGAATTTCTGAAATTAAACGATAATCATAATCAAACTGGCCAAAATCCTCGATCAAAAATTTAGATAATTGATCCCAATCTTTAATTTTACTTTTAATACTACGGAACCAATGTAGTGCATTGCCACAAAATATTTCGGTAGCGAAATTCAATAGATCAGAAGATGAAATACCCCTAGCGACTTTAAAATCATCGACCTTTTGTAAAAATATTCGAACACAAGTAGAACCGTCGTATTTTAATAGTTTAAAATCGGACATTCGAGGACGCTCGCATAAATACGTTGTAACATCTGTTTTATCAACCGATGTGGGTACATTAGATGTAGTCTGTTCACTAGAGTGAAGTTTTTTAAGCTTATTGACAAATAGATCGTAATTAGTGTTAAATATATGCAATAACTTTTTATCGGCAGATGTTAATGGTTTCAATCTACGTGCTCTGTGAAAAATGTGATTTGCCAAATTGGATGTGCGTTTAAACATATTACTATCGAATGAACATTCTAAGTTTGAAATTTTAGTTTGTAGGTCATTAAAGGAATCATTAAGTGAACTGAAATCTACGTCAAATGTTAATCCTGACTCGTCTATGTCCTCTGATGGATACAACACGGACAGTTTGTGTATCTGCTTACGCAGTTGTAGGACTGTGTTAGTCGGGTCCTCGCCGCGAATTAACACCTCGTAACTCAGTTCACTTTTGTTTAGTAGAAAATATTTAATAGGGTGAGTGCCCATAATGAAATTTAGTGAATTTAAAATAAGGAAAAGAAAGTTAAAGCAGGAAAAAATTGCAAACAAATTACTTTAGGATAAACTATAAAATCAAACGTTACACTTCACTTATAAAGAAAAAAAATTACTAACCTGTTTGCAACCTTTTAACCGCTCGATTGCCCAGCTGTAGACTGCGCAACCGGACTGTGTGTGGAGTACCGAGTATAAAGGTGATGCGAAAACCCACGTATTAGACTAAATTGGGCGCCACTGCGGCGGGTTTTAGGGACCGCCCGCAGATAGGAGTAGGTAGAAAATAAGAACTCAGGATGATTACGCGGTACAGGCTTTAATATTTCGCATCACCGTCTTACACTCGGCACTGTTGCTGGTGGTATGCAACAAGAGTCACTGGCCTTCTGTGGACACTGATCCGGGTCCTCTGCACGTGGCGGTTTCCGACGACAGCTCGACGGCCAAGTTGGCTGCCACGTGGCCGGTATTGGTGTGCAGGTCAGCGGCTCGGTGCAGGTGCGGTTGCAGCACGGGCAGGAAGCGGTGCGGAGTGAAGTCAAGCACGGCACGCTCCGTGCCGTAAGCAGGAAGAGAGAAGCATGAAGCAGGTGAAGGTGAAGGTGATGAAGATGTAGGTGATGAACCTGGAATCAGCGTCCAAGAAATCGGAATGCAAACTAGGTTTACATTCCGTGCCAGCGACTCGTGGTAGTTCACAAGCCGGTGGCAGAATAAGCTGCGAAGCAAGCGGTTAAGCGGTTAGCACTTTTAACACTCACCCCAGCGGGTACACCAACACGCGTGGTAGCACGCAGTTAATAAAAAGGAAAGAGGACGCGAGCGAGGTTACACGCGTATTTATGCGCGCGGTGACAGTTCGCACGTCTTAGCTGTCAGAATTAAATCGACCAATCAGCGCAATGGAGGCGTTGATTGGCATAAACAATATGATTACTATAGACCATAGACGGCAACTAATCCGGGTGACATTCTACAACGTCACACTATATTCAAACACTGGTTTTTCTTCGTAGTCGTGCACTCTTAACAGAGTTGCTGTGGCCACGTTTGACGCGATTGTTGTGCTGCCAAATTCATGATATCTCTCTCTCTCTCGCTCTACAGCCACTGGAAGCCCACTGCTGAACATAAGCCTCCCCAAATCAAGCACTAACCTAGTATTATTTCTCCCCATAGTCACAATAATGCTGCCTTTTTTTAAATCAAATATACACAGGCTTAACCGAAACGCGAGACACTTGCGTGGGTCACTGTGACGAGTTTCGTATGGGTAGTACGGAGGTCGCTGCTCGGCGGGATACGAAAATCACAAGCTATAATTGTCCACCTTTCATGGAATAGACATTGTGAGATAGCGTTTAAAATAATTCATTATAACAATTTAGTGCTATTCCGACGGCACGTGTCACGTGGTATAAATATACCCTATTTTATGTTTCAGGACGGAAGGCGTTACAGGAACGATCCGCGCAGGGGACAGTGTCTGTCAATTCAGTAATAAATCCAATAGTTTGCACTCCCTTAAGGAATACAGGGAGAAAACCTGCTACATCCTGCAGGACGACAGATTGAACCCACTTTTCACTGTTATAGAACTTATGAAGTTCGCTGCAGACATGAAATTAGGAAACACGTTAGCAGACAAATTGAAACATACGGTTGTAAGTGTTTTTGTTATACGAGTAGTGTTTTGTGTTCAGTTCACTGCTTAACCTTTAGCCGTTACTTTTTACCTTGACAAGTTACATAATGGCTGTAGAAAAACCTACATGCATTTAAGATCATACCGAAAAACTTACATTATTTTAATTTATATTAATTGCATCTATATTAGATTATTTTCTTTGATTTATAAAGAAATAATTAATATATAAATAATTAATGGCTTCTTTCACTAATCAGAATAGGTTTATCAAATGCAATTCATACAATACATACATATAAATAAAATAACGCCCCAATACTCAAACGCCATTCAAATATTAAGTTGCACTTAACTACCCACGTCCCACTTACGGCCGCACTCAGAGACGTTCAATGTCAATCAAATTGTTCCTTAGTATAGATTCTCTTTGAAAAATCTACACTAAGTAGTGATTTAATTGACATGACATGGCTCTGAATACGGCAGTTAACCAGTACATTTAAGTGGGACTTGCGTAGTTAAGTGTAACAAACATTGACTTATAGATATCGATGGGAACAAAATATTTAATTTTTGTTTGAGTATTCGGGCGTAAGTCTACCAATTCCTTACCGGTTTAGTGACTTCTTGTTTTAAGGTAACCATTCAAGTTTTTCAAGTTTTTTAATAATGTTACAATTAACGTAGATATATTATGTACTTATGAGGTTAACAATTTTTTTCTATATTTCATTTTTAGAATGGCTTGGTTGCGTGACCAGTTTTTCTTGTCATACATCACGAAAAAAAATATTACACTCATAAAAATTATGTATATTCGTAAATCATAGTTTCTTTCTTTGTTCAAGATAAACGAAGTGCTCGTTACACTAGGGTTGGCGGGGACCGAGAACACGAGGTGCGGTAACTTATCAGGTGGGCAGAGGAAACGCTTATCAATAGCTTTGGAACTCATCGACAATCCTCCTGTAGTCTTTTTAGACGAGCCTACTACGTAAGTCATTTATTATTTTTACATTGACATATTATCTCTTTCTACAGCCACCGCTGAACACATGCGTTCCCCAAGGGTCCCCGCATCGATATGTCGGCAGCATAGACATGTTTAGAATCAATAAATAAATAAATACACCCAACAGTCACATACATAGTCCTGACCCCACACTAAGATCGAGTCTTGTCGTGGGTATCAGGAACTACGAGAGACTTTTCGGTCTTATAAACACCCAGACTCGAAACAAATATCTGTGGTTCACACAAACATTTGTCCGAGACAATATGAGGATCGAATCCGCGCCCTCTCGTTTCACAGCCGGCGTTTAACCAACTGCGCCACGGAGGCTGTCGAAATCAACAGCTATCTTGATCGTTCCCTTAAGTATGTCGGATCAACGATTTATCGATAAGTCTACATTTTACTTATAATCATTGGTTTGTATTTCGGGATCTGATTTATTCGATTTATTTATTATTAACTTTGGCCGATAGCGACATAAAATTGATCTGACGGATACTCTCTCATCCGGTAATAGATATCGTATGGAATAATCCGTCTTAGTAGGTATATATCATTGCTTCACCATCATTATTGACGCCAAGTAGCAGTGTGTAGTCACTATTCACTGATGTATTTGAGTTTTAATGACAGCTAGTGCGTACTTAGCTCCAAGAGACTGATCAAAGTGACGAGCGCGGTGTAGAGACAATTACCATGCAATGTTCTCACTTGCGAGTGGTGTTGTTACTGTTTTTCGACAAGCATAACCCTTACCATTCATCAAGTGACGTGCTCGTGTCATCAATCTTAAGCTTCAACTATTCAAATTATCTCTATAATGCACGGAAGTCCATTATATAATGAGAGGAATCTTATTCGCAATTGGGTATTCTACCCATTTTCAAAAAGTCTTTTAAGTTGTTCCTAAGATTATGACAAACTATTTAAAAAAATATCAAATTTTTATTCGCTCGGCAAGTTCAATAAAACACCATTTAAAATTTAAATTTATGCGCGCAAATATGTGAAAACGCTAGGCGCCACCATGTTCCTTTAAAATGATACGTCACTCAACCAGTAAACAACCTGTGTTTGTATGAGCTCTTGGACACCGGAGGGGGTATTCTACTTACGGAATGACGTAGAATCGTTATCCATCATTGCGGCAGCCGTTTCAAATCTTTTTAGGACAGATAAAAAAATTGAAATTTTAAAACGAATTATAAAATTTATTCCTTGGAAATAAAAACTGAAATTAACATATACTTATTGCTTAATGCTCTACTATATACATTTATAGTTTTTAGATTTTTTATTTCTTATAGTAAAATACCCAATTGTCAATTTAGTACGTAGATTACATATGAGTTTACAACATTCCTCTGTGACTGTATATTAATTAAATAAATACTCCAATTACAACGCCGTTGAACATACCCAGCATGAATGCTCTATTACTAACAGTTACCCATATTATCATATTAATTATGAGTGACCCAACTGGTTATGTTTGATTAATAAAAACTAGCGAATGCGGATACATTATGAAACGTTAATAACAGTAGGTATTTAACATTGTAATATTACAATATAGGATTAAAATTAATTAACTATTCATGCTTCTATTCGTATATGTCTAATTGAGAACTTCTCTTTTGAAGATACTCGGATATGTAAAAAGCATATTACAGAGATATAGCACATATTTAAAAATATTCATATACCAGGTTGTGAAAATATTATACCATTTAAAACGGCGAAATGTGGGTGTCCTGGTGGCGCCTCTGCCTACCCCTTCGGGGATGAAGGCGTGAGTTTGTGTATGTGTATGTGTGTATTTAAAACAGCATATACCTACGCGGAATCGCGTCAAGAATTCGCACACAAAGCGCTGTAGTAGTGAAATCTACATTTATCCACATATGAAAAATATTTGTTCTTACAGTCTACAAACCTAAATTATTTATGTCACATCACACAAATAAATTATTTGGCAATCATGTTTAAAGGGAAAATAATAACATTAATTTTCATATCTCACACCATGTGTGTGTCCACGACATTGAAAACTTTAACCCTTATTGGCGTTTGATCTTTAAGGTTATCAGCTGGGACGCTATCGGCCTTTCAATGACACTTCATGCCACTCACTTATCTAGATGGTTTAATAAATGATGTAGATGGTTTAATTGTTATCTCTCCGCGTCTTGGCAAACGTAGCGTGAGACGGCCTCTGGCCAGATGGCAAGACGACTTGCACAAGAGGGCCGGCAGCGACTGGATGCGTAAATCAACAGACCGGGCTCTGTGGCGTACCTTGGGAGAGGCCTATGTCCAGCAGGGGACTGCAACGAGCTGATGATGATGATGATGTTGATCTCTCATATATAATGGATTGGTATCAATTTTTTTACCTCTTTATTCAATGTTATTAATCTTAATATGAAACGATAGGAACTTTACTGAAACAATCGTAAATGTTACAATCTCTCTTTTGTCCCTGATTGTGAGATCTTCGTAAACATTTTAGTAACCAAAATGATTATGTATACTTATAGCATGCAAAAAAATAGAACATTTTACTTTTTGACATCGTTCTATCCAAAATTAAATTATTTTACTTGTAGCTAGATAGTAGGTTCCTAAAGGCTTAAGACCCTACGACAAATACACGGATAAATTATACGCTTTACCGAACCCTTCGATTCGAAAATAACAACAAAAATGTAGAAATTATTTATTTTAGCCACGAAGGCTTCGATAAGTATAATTGACCGAAGCACGAAGACCCAAAAAAATATATTTCGGAATTTTTATAATAAACATACTTGTATGATTATCTGATACCTACTTATATTAAAAATTACTATGAGCAAACCAAAACTATACTACGAGACATTAATCTTTACATTGTACATCTTATTTATTTCTCAATTTATTTTTAAAGTACTTATTTTACATCCTTTTGTTTGTCGTTTTTAAGCGACATGCATAGTGGAAAAAAAGCTTTAGCAAAAGCTAAGCAAATGCTATTTTTAGAAGGAGAGATACATGGTTTATAGCTTAGTTGATAAAATTTAAAAACAGCGGTAATATCTTCGCAAAAATATACCGAGCATATATTTGCAGGGGACTAGACAGTCGGACATCAGCGCAGTGCATGAAACTGTTGAAGAATTTAGCGCGCGACGGCCGGACCATAGTGTGCACAATCCACCAGCCCCCCGCCTCAATATACACCATGTTTGATCAGGTAAACACTTCATCACTCATTTCTGCTCGTCCTTTCATGCGGCCTTATCCTTGCCAAATTCGGATGTTTTATTTATAACATTTTATAATTAATTTTTGTTTTGTTTTTGGCCCTGTACGGATATTAATTAATTATTGAAATAAAAAACAGTTGTGGTGAAGTTTTTCGTAAACTCAATCGTCACACACACAATCCTCAGTGGCAAAATATCAGCGTGTTTAAATAGTTATCAGATAATATCAAGGGCTTTCTAAGCCATATAAATCCAGCTTCCGACCCAACCACAGCTTTTTAAACATTGCTTTACAATTTACATTGCCTCAGTCAGGCGGATTAACGTCGGAACTCTGTTTCATATGTAAGTTGGGGGAGGGGCGGTTTTGGCAGTAATTATCATACTATTTGAAAATAAAAATTATATTATATAGTATTTAATTATTTTGTTAACTTTCGTTCAAGGAACCGGCTAAGGTCAAAGACCATGCTGCCAATTCATAAGTATTTTTTGTTTCATTAGTAAAACAAAATTTAAATACACGTTTTCTTTTCCTTAAAGACCAGCCTTTACAAAAAGAGGTTTAATGTACGGCCTTTACAAAGTTCAGACAGAGAAATCGTAAAAAATACAGACGGTTGTCATTTGTTTTAATTTGATTAGTATAATATTGTTACTGCTATTTTTTTTCAATCTTTAAATAATAATTAATTATTGCAATATTTGTAGAAGCTTTAAGCAGCGTGTCCACAGAATTGAATTAAGATTTATTAACCAATCATATTAGACGTCTGTCATCATAAATAAAATTCTATTCACCTATTAAATATTTGATTTTTTGATTTGTGTCATAATGTAAAATCATAAACTTCGGGCGTGATTCTAGTCCATCCAGTCATTTCTTGCTTTTATTTCCTTTTGATAGGAAATAAGAAAATGCAAGTGATTATTGAATTAGTAACTGATGACAGAATATTCGCCTGACACCTAGGTAGCGACCGGGTTAAAACATTTTGGCAATCCCGCATTATTATGATGACTAGATTTGTCTAGCAACTCATTAATTTATTTTTTTGCAATCAATTTGACAAACAAGAATTATCAATTTGTTTTAATTTTGATAGTCGTGCTCTCAGTATTTTGTGATAAAACAAAAAAACTCACTTTGCTGTTTTTGTTGCAGTCGCAAATGTTGTAGTTGTGTGTCCGATTCTAGTCAATTTAAATTATGTCTATTTTCTGTCTATTGAATTTGACACTCTTGATTGAATTTGAACTGGTTTTATTTAACTTATCTAATATTTTATTTAGTACCTAAGAATCGAAGTAAGATGATTGGAAAAGTTAATCTAATCTTTCTGCAATATATTAATCCTAAACTACGTACGATGTCATAGGGGCATTTAAAAAAAAGAGTAATTGATTGATTAACGATATTGTGCTTCATCGTTAATGTTATATATTTAAATATTTCTCTCACATTTTCATCTATGACTAGTCTTAGTTATTATTAGACTAATACATACATAAACTCACGCCTTTATCCCCGAAGAGGTAGGCAGAGGCGTCACTAGAACACCCACATTTCGCCTTGCATGCTCCGTCCCACCATGTGATAGGGGGCGAGCCTATCGCCATATCGTGCACAAATTCCTGACTCCGGGCTGATAATGAATAGAAAAATCCAATATCACTTTGCCCGACCCGGGATTCGAACCCGAGACCTCAGCTTTGTAACCGTACCGTAATACAACTACGCCACCGAGGCAGTCCCTTACATTAGACTAATGTAAGGGACAATTTTATATATAACTATATTATCGTCGGCGTAGAGATTGTTAGCGAGCTGTAGTACAATTACAATATTATGTGTTAAAAGGTTTTATTAAATACATATTATGCCAAAATATCAGCAATTTTCGATAGATTTTGTTAATTTCTTTCAATGCAATAGGGTTAATGCGAACACCCAGCACCATCGATAACTTCGAATAACTTACTGAACTTAATTTCACTGACCAGCTAATAATATGTTCAGGAACTTGTCACAGAAGCACTAACTTCCACAAAATTGTAGATACCGAAGTCATTTTTTGTCAACATATCCACAAGAATAAAATGATCCATAGCTAACATTTTAAATTAATTCATAGACATCCAAATGCAAATTGAACGGAAGTTTTCAATTATTGAAAATGTATATGCAAATAAAATGGCACCAATAGGTTATTTATTAGTAATTACTTTAGCATGAAGGCCAATTGACGAGTCAATAACGTAACTATTTATGTGGATAATTGAATTTCAATTTTCAAGTCCTCAATGTACGTAGTAGACTTACTTGAGGTTGGCAATATTCATGTCAATTCGTGATTTTAATAATGGCTTCAATTTCCATGTAGATATGTTTACATTTCTTTATTGGGTTTAATATGAGGCAGCAAATTATTAAATACCTATTACCATAAATTATACATAACATTTTATTTAAATTATTTATATTATTTTAACACTCACAAGATGGTCAGACGACCTGGTAAAGGTCACGGGACGTCGCTGGATGCAGGCTGCCTCCAACAGGTCACTGTGGAAATCATTGGGGAAGGCCTATGTTCAGCAGTGGACTTCCTTTTGCTGATGGATCCGGATGGATTGAAATTTTATTTATACAATGAAATGTGACTATGATATGAATGAATAATCGTTTCTTTTATCCTATCTCGGCATTGACTACACTTCACCTTGTGGTGGTGGGTCCAGTACCCAGTAGTTTCAGCTGGATTTAAGGAGTGATGTGCGTCAATAGGAATCACGAGCAATGATAAGGCGTCATTAAGCCGTTCAAACAATTGTTCTGTATTTACTATTTAGGTAGCATGAAATACATATGTCTCATATCTCAGACATAGGCACAAAAACAGTGTTGTCTCAAGATTCAGGTTTAAAATGACAATATAATCTATGAATATTTCCGTTATAAAAAGACTCGTTTGTGGCATGTTTGATTATTTATTTATGCACGTAATTTGCAATAATTATGTGTATCTATAAATATTTGAATTTGAATGGGGCACTTCTGGGAACGATATTGTAAGCATTTAGGCAAACTAGCAACCAGATATATGGGCAAGGAAAAGTAAAATGATTGTTGGCAGGGCAGGCGTTATACCGTATAACCACCTGCTGGTCAAATACAAAGATAAATGGATTTGATTAATATTTATTTTATACACTATTAAATTCAATATCAAATGTGAATTCTAAGCTGGCGTAAATAATAAATATGTACTGCAATTTTTAAATAAATCCTATTCAACTTTAAAATGCATAAGTTTATGGCGACAAACCAGGAAACATATGTAGATTGTCGCGCAAAAATTCGATAATTAAATTTAGAACAGATATCGGTGATTCAGGAAATATCGTTAATGCAGGCTAAAATGTGGCGCTATTAGAACATTGATAATATTATTTTTTAACCGTAAATACAATGTAGAACATAATATGTTCCTATTTTGTTTATATTATCTTGTGTGTTTAAAAGGAATCTGAGTGCTTTATATAAAACGAGTTTGGACGGAAACCCTACATTCAGCTATGGTGTTTCTGTAACGAAAGAACTATGTGTTGACAGGCTCCTTGGCGTAGTTGGTAAAACGCGGGCTGTGAAACGAGAGACCGTAGATTCGTTACCCATGTCGAGATATAATATGTTTGTGTGCTCCACAATTTTTTTTTGGCTTAGACTACCCTTTGGTCTAACGGCCTTATTCATAAACAGTTTTAAAACCTATTTTAGTTATCGAATGTTTTGTCAATTTCGAACGAATTTTGAATTCAGTTTGAGCGAAGAGACAAAACATTCGATAGCTAAATTAGGTTTTAAAACTGTCTAGGAATAAGGCCGTAAGTGTTTGTGAGATGGAAAACTCTCTCTAAGTTTAATAGTTTCTTAGATTTACGCGAATGTTACAAATTGAAATAAAACTAATTGTTACGGATTTTATCGCGATTTGGTTTAATTTTTTACCGCCCAAGGTGGTCCGCCCCGTGAGGAAACGCCCCACGAAAGCTGTAAAGCGATCGAAACGTCGGGAAGTGAAAAATGTAAAAAATTTGACCAAATCGCGATAAAATCCATAAAAATTAGTTTTATTTCTCTCTTAGTTTCTGATAACCGCGACGTAATGTATCTTATTCAGGTCAGGGCTATGTATGTGTCTGTTGGGTGTATTTATTTATGTTAAGTTTAATGACCCCTGACCGGAATTATCTATGAATAAAAATGTCAATAATTATCTCGGGTACATTTGGTGTTTCAACAGGTGTACATCCTAGCCGATGGTATGTGTATATACGACGGAACGAGTGCGGACACCGTGCCCTACCTCGCGGCCTTCGGTCTGCAGTGTCCCATGTACCACAACCCGGCTGATTATGGTACGTAGCATCATATTATATACTTGTGTTACTATGTTATTCGACTGTACTGTACTGTGTCAGCCCATATAAGTCCCAATGCAGGGCACGAGCCTCTTCTACAATCGAGAGTTCATTTGAGAGGGGTTAGGCCATATAGTCTACCACGCTGGCCTACTGCGCGTTGATATTCGACAACTATAATAACTTGAAAATATGACTTTTTCTATCAGACGTTTGCTTAAGGCGTTGATAACACATGCATTGATCAGATTAGAGTTTAGCACCACAGTCAAAGTCACACACACTGTCCTGTCACACACACACCACACACACCTCACCTTTATTATGCAAGTCTTGGGGCTTACTCTATTCTCCGACACGACGACGAATGTTCGAACGTCGTACGTAAACCTGTACGAATGTGCCTAAATACTCTACATAATGTTCGAATCCTCTATACGTCGTAACCATAGAAGTTCGGAGTGTGATAGGTTTCAAAGAGTATTAATTTTTAGAAGTGGAAAATTTTTGTCTTCTATGTTGACGGCGTACGTTCGAACATTCGAACTTCGTCTCGGTGAATAGAGGAACCTAACTTATGTGGGGGGTATCAGAAACTACAAGAGACTTTTCGGTGTCCGGACCCGGATCTCACATTTTTAGAGACACCTAAACATTTGACTCCCTGCAAGGATTGAATCCGAGACCTCGCGTTTCACAGCTCCGGCTTCTTAAACATTTGTTCCACGAGAGTAAGCTACAGTTAAAATGTCAAATTAAAATATTTCTATATATATACTCAATAAACATACTAAAAATAATTAAATATAAATATGTTTGTTTTTAGTGCATCAGGAATTTTTATACTTTTTACATACATACATACATAAACTCACGCCTTTTTCCCAGAATGGGTGGGCAGAGGTGGCCACCTGGACACCCACATTTCCCCTTGTATGTTCCGTCCCATGATGTGATAGGGGAGAGCCGATCGCCATATCGGGCACAAATTCCTGACTCCGGACTGATAATGAAAAGAAAAATCCAATATCACTTTGCCCGACCCGGGATTCGAACCCGAGATCTCAGCTTTGTAGTCGTACTGTAGTACAACTACGCCACCGAGGCATATTCTGCTTTTATACTTTTTAGTCAGTAATAAATGCACCGTCTTGTACCAGGGTGGAAAAACCTTTTTTTATCGAAAGGTTGAGGTTGTATATGCGATTATTTTTTGTTTAATAATATGAATTTTAATTGCGAAATATCAATCGTAAAATAGTAACAAATTAATTATTTATTTTTTATTATTATTATATCAGCCCATATACGTCCCACTGCAGGGCATGGGCCTACTCTACAATCGAGAGAATCGATTGAGAGTGGTTAGGCCATATAGGCCACCACGCTAGCCTAGTGCGGGTTGGCGGACTTACATACCGTAGATATTATTTAAAATCGCTACGGTATGCAGGTTTCCTCACGATGTTTTCGTTCACCGTTAAAGTGCGTGGTGATTGACTATCAATACATACATAACTCTGAAAAGTCAGAGGTGTGCCCTGGGATTTGAACCCGCGACCACCGTGAACATGTAGGCAGCCGCGTCTGGTCCGTTACCAACAGGCCACCACGCACTTAAATCAATTATAGTAGTACAAAATGAACTATGTAGTTGCATAAAACCATTTTTTTTTATCGCTGCGTCTATTTATATAACTTTTTTGGGACTGTAAACAAAAGTTTTGAAACAAGTTGACGTCCGTATTAATGGTGTTTCCAGAACACGATTCAAGTTTTATTAAAATATGTCGTTATATTCCATTTCATTATGTTTTTAGTGACTAAGAAATATGTTTTCCTATTCTTGCTAGATATTTTATTTATATTTTTGAATAATATATTAAAATGACTCTGATGGCGCAATTTGTTTGCTATATTCAATATTTTATTCTTTGGAACAATTTTAAATTGGAATTTTTAAGTTGGTTTAATTTCAAACAAAACGGGATCATCGAAATGACCTTTAGTATCTCGAAGTTTGCTTATAATTATTTAAACTATATGACGATTGCGTTTGTGATAATAGGTGTGTTTACAAATCACATACTTGGGTATTTTTATACAGAGCAAATTGCATCAGAGGGTGTATATCTATCTGTGTTGGACCGAAGTATCCAATTTAAATAAATTGAAAATCTACTTTTTAAACTACTAAATTTTTTTATTGCGATGAATGGCGAGATGAGCATGATTTATTGCATTCGCTGGATGGTGAGGGATACGACCGCTTTTGAACAGTAGGAAAACCAAACAACACCATGAATTACAAAACAATGCTTGGCATTTTAACGCGTTTTCCATCCTAAGACATATGTTGATGTCCAGTAGTTATTCTGGCTACAATGTCCTTCAAACCGGAACACAACAGTGCATAAATACACGGCTGTTTGGCGGGAGAAATAGACAAATTACCTTCCTAGGCGGCTTCTCACATATGAGAGACCTACCACCGGTGAACCTACTATGTTGCTATTTATTAGGAAATTAGGCCTTATTGCAGTTATATTAGAATTTGTCATATAAGGAATCAAAGCGTATTGCTACGCTGTAAGCAAATGTGGGTGTCAGCGGGGCGTCCATTCCCCCGCGGTTTAAATTCAGAGAGAACTAGTTGTTTCGCGATCACGTTACATATAGATTGTAGTAAAATATCTTGCGTATTTTTTGCATCAAATTGTCATTGTCAAAGCAATATCTTGGTGATTCAAGTTAAATTTTGAGATATAGGGTAAAAACATTGTCATGTATAATTTTATATTGACAGGATTTTTCTAACGCTTGTGGTTGGCCGTATAATAATTAGAATTGTAGAGGTTGTATATGAGTATACTTACATGTAAAATGACAATAATATAATAAGCTATCGTATGTCATAATTTAAGTCAGTAACTGTACAACCGTTCCCAGAGTAAACAGTTATTATGTAACGTAATTTTATTTCCGTCATCCCGAACACACAACTAAAGAATCATAATGCGGATTAGTACCAATAACCAAAGTTTGGGTAGCATACTAGTCATTATAGTCCAAATGTTGAAAGCTCAAAAAGTGACTAGCAGATATTGGTTTGACAAACGCCTAGATATGCATATTTGTTGACCTCTGAGACAATATATTGAGTAGGTATTAGTTTCAATTTTAACTGCCGACATTGAAAAGTTGAAAGTATATGACGTAAATAAAACCTCATATTCAGTTCCTCATACCTTTAGGTACACACATTTCTTTATATTTTTTAATAATAATTTGTGGGTAGGTAAATATTTAGTTGTATGTAATTAAAGAATTCTGCTAGCTTTTATATACGGAGGACTATAAGAACTTAGGTACATTTTTCTCGTGTAAAGGCACGTGTTTAATATAAAGATGTTAGCTTTTATGGCGTAAAAAAATACATCTATATACAATTCTAGAATGTTCCACATCTGCCTCTGAAACGCAAGACTAAATTTGCTTAAGTTATTTTGTATTTTTATGTACCTATTTAGGGAGGTACCAGGTAGCTATTTTAGAACCAAAAGCAAGTAATAAAACCAGCAACAAGTCATCTGTTGCTCAAGAAAATCGACAAATATGTATGTATGACAAATGCCGAAATGATACAACGCATCCGCCATTATTTGGCACTTGGCGTGTGGTTGACACAATCCGGCGCGGTGGTCTATAAGAAAAGAAAAATGTCGGCAACAAGCGCCCGCACGTGTTGCCCGCCGATAAGTTGAAATGTCGACGACGCAAGCACTCTGCTCGTCACAACGTCAACAACGAAAAAAACTTCTTAAAAATGTCGAGCCGCTGAGTGAAACCGCCAACTAGCTCGCCTACAAAAAGTTGCCGATATATGCCGGCGGTTTGGCAACTTCGGTGTGTAGTGAGCTTTAAAAAACTCGTGGTTATCGTGTTATTTGAAATATGCTTTCATATTATAAACAAAGAATATTTATACTCGTAATCTAATAATAACAACATTTCCAATTTCATAAATGTGAAGAGAGAAAAACTACTAGTTGTACTATGGTACGACTACAAAACTGAGGTCTCTGGTTCGAATCACGGGTCGAGCAAAGTGATATTGGGTTTTTCTATTCATTTTATCAGCCTGGAGTCAGGAATTTGTGCCCGATATGGCGATAGCCTCGCCCTCTATCACATCATAGGACGAAACATACAAGGCGAAATGTGGGTGTCCTGGTGGCGCCTCTGCCTTCCTCTTCTGGAATAAAGGCGTGAGTTTATGTATGTATGTATGAGAAAAACTATCCTTATTATTCTGCACATCAGAGCTTTTATGTTGTAAAAAAAGAAATACTAAAAACAAATAAAAACTCTAATCTGACGAATTAGGGAAACAGATGGTAATTAAAGATATTATGTAATCATATCAATACAAAATTCATTACAAATCCACTAAAACCTTGTAGCCCAATTTTATTGTTTTAAAAACTCGTTATGTTTAGTTTTAAATATCGTGAGAATTCATTAATTATACAAAACACATTCTACGTATGTTGCAAAAACTAAATGGAAGTAATTAAAATGCATGCTGCATGCATTAACGTGTTACTTCAAAATAATTATTTTATTTTATTGTTTTGTTGTACTAGACATTATTTTTCAACTATACTCAATAGTGATCCAAAGGCAGGCTGGATTGGTCCGGGTTCATTGGCCCTTACATTTGAAAATGTACTCTCCTTAAGGTAGGCAGCGACTTTGTTGTGCTGGACCCCTGGCACTACGAAGGTCTATGGGCAGCGGTAGCCGCTTACCATCAGGCGGGCCGCTAGCTTGTCTGCCTATAAAGGCAATAAATAAAATTAACGACCTTAAATTAACTCCATTTTTATGCATGGAATTATTACGTTCTATCGAGAAACTGAAAGTGCTGACATTGTATCACAAAACTTAAATCTTGAAACATGATAAATGATAACACACCCGACAGTCACGTACAGTCCCGACTTAACATTAAGATCAATTAAATCATATGACTCAAAACTCCCTTTTCGGTCTCACCCCCATACTCGAAACAATTATTTATAGATCGAACAAACATTTATCTCGGTGCGGGAATCGAACCCGCGACTTCTCGTCTTACAGGCGTCCAACCACGCCACGGACGTTCAACATAAAGTTAATGTTGGTTTCTAAAAATATCTAATTGTGTTTAGCTGTGTCCCCACTCTCGCATGTGGACAGATGGCCGATGTAACTTGATATGAAATTATAACTAATAATGGTAGACAAGGCAATTCTGAACATCTAAACCTCTCTTTAAGTTTTGGGACCATTTTAACTCTAATAATAAAAATAAATAGTAATAACCCCATGATTTTATTAAACCTTTTTGGCAGATTTGGCTGGAATCAGCTTATTTTTGGATTGTGGGTATTTAAACTGTATCATGTATACATAACAGATAATAAAATTACACATGCATAATAATTAAATTAAGTGGATTATAATTACTATAATTAATCCTGAATGGTCGTTTTACATTGTCTTATTGTGTTGACGTAATAAACACGTAAATGGTAAAAAAAGCAACTTAGTCTAGGTTTTTCTATTATTTAATTGTTTGTTAAGTAAATAAAGTTGCGTCTGTTTTTAGCAATTCTAATTTCTGTAAAATATGAGGACTTGACAGATTTCGGTACAAGATTGAAATGGTTTTTTATTCTAAATAATCAACTGTGGGCACTGATGATATAATTCATTTTAAAATAATAAATAACGATATTTTTTACATTAAGTTAAGATTTACTCGGTGGCGCAGTTGTACTACGGTACGACTACAACGCTGAGGTCTCGAGTTAGAATGTGATATTGGATATTTCTATTCATTATTTATCAGCCCGGAGTCAGAAGTTTGTGCTCGACATGGCGACAGGCTCGCAAAATACAAGGCGAAATGTGGGTGTCCTGGTAGCACCTCTGCCTACCCTTCTGGGGAAAAAGGCTTAAGTTTATGTTTTATTTAGTAAACAATGATTAGCATTAAATCTATTACAGTTTCATTCATGTGGCTCCGATGAGAAATCCTCACGTGTGACCGCTTAAAATTGACAAAGGATGTATTACTTACTTTGTTTTGAGAACGAACAAATTAAAATTATTTTACAAAACAAATATGTAATATTTTTTTTATTTCTAATTGTCATATTTTATAAACACGTTTTTTTTACAAAGTATAACTTCATCGCTTATCTACAATACGCAAGCGTCATAGATTATGGCCCAGTCCTCGCAATCTTAAAGGTGCCCAGGCCCACAAGTGGGACCTATTAAGGCTGATTTATTTATTTTGTAATACATACATACATACATAAACTCACGCCTTTATCCCAGAAGGGGTAGGCAGAGGCGCCACCAGGACACCCACTATTCGCCTTGTATGTTCCGTCCCATGATGTGATAGGGGGCGAGCCTATCGCCATATCGAGTACAAATTCCTAACTCCGGGCTGATAATGAATAGAAAAATCCAATTTCACTTTGCTCGACCCAGGACTCTAACCCGAGACCTCAGCTTTGTAACCGTACCGTAATACAACTACGCCACCGAGGCAGTCTTTAATATCCATTTTAATACATAATATTATTTTGTAATAATATGTATTAAAGTGTTCATATCAGAGACTAAAATAGATAAATGGGTCAGCAGTTTGGCCGGTCGTTGGGTCATCAATATCAAATTAAGATTACCGAAACAAGTAATAAACTAGTCGTAATTAAACATTAAGAAGTAATTATTCTTATTATCTGAGTATAGACTAGCTCAGTAGAAATTAACAATATATGCAAAATAGTTTTAAACGAAATAAAATATTGTTATTTAGGTTCACATCATCATTATTAGCATCAGTCCGTTGCAGTCCACTGCTGGACATAGGCCTCTTCTAAGGTAGGCGTACTTAGGAGTACCTACCTTATGTACAGAGCCCAGTCTGCTGTTTTATGCATCCAATCGCTGCCAGCCCTCTTGTCCAAGTCGTCCTGCCATCGGGCCAGAGGGCGTCCCACACTACGTTAATATGCCAGGACGCTAGATTCACGTGTCACATACTATCTAATTTGTTCTCGTAGAAGAACGTACTATCTACATATACAATTCACCGTGGATATTTTGGCTTTCTCGTATTAGGTTTGTTTGTAATTCATTGACGCCGACTTCGGTATCCTAGAACATGTTTAGCAAGTACTATTATTATGGAGTCGGCGTGACGGAAGCGCTTAGAGGTTCAACCGAAACGGAGATAATAATTGTACCTACTATTTTTAGGTTTATTAGATAAACACACAAAAACAAATTTTCATAAGTCTTCTTAAAGTGATTTTATTAACACTCTTATTTTTAATTAAGAGGCCACGTGTTATATCACAATTCAGTCATAAATGACAGTGATTCACAATCAATATATAATTATGTTTCGGATTGGGTTTTGTAAGACCAAAAGTCTATACCACGACAGTATAAATAAGCTATATTTTCAGTTTTAGAAATAGCAACGGGTGAATACGGGAAATTCAACGAGCTCCTGGCAAAGGAGTGTTCGAGTCGAGATCCAGGTGGGAAGGTGGCGACACCAGTGGAGGTAGCCACCAGCGACAAGCCCAGCAACGGCTTCTCCTACGGCAGGATGTCCATTATAGTAAATCCCCCTCACGAGCTTTACAAGTTCACCCTGCTGTTTAAGCGGTGCGTCATACAACAGTATAGAGATTGGGTAAGTATATGTATGTAATAAAATTTTGCTGTCTATTTTTGAAATTATTTATTTTATTGAGGGAGACCTATGCACAGCAGTGTAGTTCCTGTAGCTGTAGAGAAAGTGAGAGAGAGAGTATGTTGGAACATATAAGACGAGACGCTAATATAAGCACCTCATAAGTTTGTTAATCCGTGATGGTAAACGATACACTTCATCGACCCTATAGATTTTCTTCTAAACAATAGTGATTATCGTTGCCCGTCTACACCAAGATTACTAAGGATGCCTAGACGAGCTGTTAACCTTTAAGGACTGACAAATATAGGGCTAGTGCATATAAAAGGCATGGAATCTCACTAACATATCTAAACGTAATTCCAAAGTTGTTGGTAACAGTTTAAATTACTATAATTATTTCACAACCTTGTTTTTATTTTCCGCGTTCACAACTATGTACCGTAACACATGCGTCACCAAGTTGTTATTCTCAAAAGCAACCGATTTAAAATAAATAAAATCGCCTCTCTAACGAATGCTCTAAGGAATTCTTCAATTTGATCTCCTCTCCGTTCCATAGCTTGACGGTTCAATCCATCTCGGCGCGAACGAAAAGGTTTTTCAATTCATTTTTCTGCCGCAGTCAAGCTGCCATCACACGAATTCCCTCCTTCCTATAACCCTGGGTCCTTTCGCTGTAGCGTGAAGAGGCATCTCAGCGGGCTGGCATGATTGTATCGAATGGTATGAGACTACCGTCTGATGCCATTCGATACTCCGCATTTGCATTCGCACTTACCACCAGGTGCAATGCAGTCACTGCGCCGTGCCAGAATAAAAAATAAATACCCGAATGTGATTGTTTCAGACTGTGACGCATTTGAAAGTCTTGCTGCACATGCTCATCGGCGTGTTGTTAGGGCTTTTCTACGAGAAGGCGGGAAGCGACGCGTCCAAGACTTTCAGCAATTTGAGTTTCTTCCTCGTGTCTACTGCTTATTTGTGTTACACGTCACTCATGCCCGCGGTACTTAGGTGTAAGTATTCGTTTATAATGTTTCCAGTATTGATCCATGGCAATCCGCGGTGCGATGATAATTCGAGTTGAAGTCCTTGTTTATGTATACATTTCACGTTTAACTTAAAAACTACGTGAAAAGCCCCATCAACCTAATGGGATTGGTTTATTATCGTCGCTGCAACTAAAAATTGGGCGCGGAATCCGACGAAACTCGAATTTTATTAATATTGTCTCAATTCACATTATTTTACAAATATTTAGTATAAAAGGTCGTAAGCCTGCGCGGGAACCGTAGCACCTAAAAACACAAAAACTAGTGATCTTTGTTTTTTAAAACTATTATATGTATAGTTATATAAAAAATATATTCAGCCTGTATGTACCGAAGGCTGTCAAAGAGTAACAATATATTAATAATAATAAATACACCCAACAGTCACATACACAGTCCTGATCCCACACTAAGATCAAGTCTTGTGTCGTGGGTATCAGGAACTACGAGAGACTTTTCGATCTCACAAACACCCAGACCCGAAACAAATATTTGTGGTTCTCACAAACATTTATCTCGGTGCGGGAATCGAACCCGCGGCCTCTCGTTTCACAGGTGGCGTTTAACCAACTGCGCCACGGAGGCTGTCAATATGATTGTTTATTAGCTGAGCCTAGATCTAAGCAAGTGTGATATCTATTTCAGTTCCGTCAGAGTTGTCAGTATTGAAGAAGGAGAACTTCAACAACTGGTATCCTTTGCGGACGTACTATGCGGCCGTACTCGTCACAGGAATGCCAATGCAGGTATTACAACATTTATTAAAATTTAAATCACTCTATCAGTCACTCGTTTTTAACGATTCTAATAATTAATATCTATGTAAAATACAATTTTTTTTCCAATCCATAAAAATAATGTCTGGGATTAATAACTCAATACCACATTGAGTGGTATATTAGAATAGTTTTCTGAAAGCGGTTTTAAAATATTACCAGAAATACATACCAATTTTACGGGGCTTTCTTCAGCAGAATCTAATCTCCATATAACATCAGTCTTTATTGTATTTCAGATATGGTTCAGTTTCGTGTACTCTGCGCCGTCGTACTTCCTGTCAGGGCAGCCGTTGGAGTTGTCTCGGTTCTTGATGTTCGTGATAGCATTGTCGAACGTGACACTTCTTGCGGACGCCATCGGCAACGTCATCGGCTCCAGCGCCAATCCTATTGTAAGTATCTAGTATATCTTTGATCTAAACACACCGAAAATTTCAATTCACGTTAAAAAATATGGTAGGTCTGAAGCTGTTTACGTGTGGCTTGATAGCTATTCCGTTGAGAGATTAAGCGAGTCCTTACATTTTTTTATTTAATTCAGTTTTTAACCAAAGAAAACGCAATTTCGTACAGAGACGCGTAGGCATCAGTTTGCCACTTGTCTAGGCCCGCTGTTGTGCTTACCACGTCTATTCAACTTGAAACTGATATGAAGTTAGGGCAAGTGTGTTTCATCGTCATGCGCATGCTAACAAAAGACTTCAGAGCCGTTCGGCCACGTACAGTGAGGTATGTGTTGTGTAAATAAAAACGTTCGGGGAAACGCGAATGGAGCTGAATATGGCTGTAATGGCTGTACTATACTGGTGTAGAGAGCGGATGAAGCGACTGAAAAGTACAAGTCGTAGTCCTTGTTGCTGAGCAGGAAATTATTCGCTGAAATCAGCAGGAACTTTATTTAAATGGCAGTCTTTAGCCACCAAAAGTTTTTAAGACGTGTTTACAGTTACACGTAAATATTTTCTGTAAAATATGAACTCTGTACAGAGTAATCATTGAAATTAATGTTAAGGTTTTTACGTTGACGTTAGTATTATCGTTAGCCATTATTTTGTAATGTCACATATAGCTGAGCATTATAAATAATGAGATATTCCATTATCTATTGTTGCTGTTATTTCCACACACGCAAACTTCCCATCAGTAATAATTGAAACAACTGCAATGATACACGGTACTCATGATACAATAAAATTATCCGCGACCGTTGCTCATACCTACGTGCAAATAATATTAATAATAGTATCTACTATCTGCTTATAGTTAGGTTCTTTCATACTTTTTATTTTATTTAAATCAAAAATCACTGATTAAAAGTATTATATGGTTTCCTCAAGCGGTTTTCCTGTACCGCCTAATACTTGACAATGAATACACACATTTTGAAAAATCAGAGTCGAGCCTTTGGATTCGAACCTTCAACCATGGTCAGACACTCATAATATGTATTTGTATGCGTTGTAGAACGGGACATTCTTCGGCGCGGTGACGACGTGCGCTATGATCGTGTTCGCGGGGTTCCTGGTGCTGTTCAACCACATGAGCCGCTTCATGCAGATCGTCTCCTACATGTCCTTCCTCAAGCACGCCTTCGCTGCCATCGTCCTGTCCATGTACTCGTATGGACGGAAGCCTCTCTCCTGCCCCGACACTATGGATTACTGCCATTTGAGGTAGGCACGGTCTTACCAATTTGCGTACTTTGTTTTCGGTCTACGGTCGATAACTATAAAGGAAGTTATCTGTTATAGTTAGGTATAGAAGCGAGTTGAAACTTCATACCTAGACATAAAGGATGATTATTCAACGTTCATAAACATGGTGCCAATCTTGCGCTAAGATGTAAAAATATCACTATTTGTGTTTTGTCATGGGTACTAGAAACTAAGAGTGAGTTTCCGGCCTCTCAAAACCCTGTTCCAAACCAAATATTTTTCAGAAAAACACTATCTTACATCCGTTTTTAATCCATGCAAGCTTCTACTAGACCAATGAGGCTTTATAGAATCATTATTTTTTATTACAGGTATCCAACAGAAATCTTGAATGAATTCAACCTGAACAACGAAAGCTACTGGATCGACATACTGATCTTGTCCGTCGAAGTCGCAGTAATTAGAGTAGTGGCATACTATACATTGCGTCGTACCGTCAGGAAATCCACGTGAAATATGTATTGTGTGAATTGGTACGTTGTTCCTGTTTATAACAAGCAATGTAAGGCAACCTTCTGTAAACATCTATCGAATAAGGACTGAGCTTCCTTTAATGCTTCGGTTTTCGGGAAACGTTCCTTCCCACTCATTGGGATACGAAGGGTATTTTGCATTCCATAGGATTCTAGCTCAACGTAAATAGTGCCGTTTTATGCTCCTAAATCTAAATCATTATTTCTGATTCCGCTTTGGTTATAGGTTGTCCAGGGTATTTGTATGCTTTGTCCAATAACCCAACCTAACCTACGTGTAGTAATTATGAAATGAATTTGCATTTAATTTACTTCTATTACACATAGGATCTGGATTTTAAAAAGTACATTTGATTTTTTTTTAAATAAAATGCAATTAAGTAGAGCTAACAGTTTTTGGGTTACGGTTTACATATCGATGTGTAAGTTTTAATTTTATTAAGTTATTGTAGGTACCTATACAGGATCTGATATACTTTAGAATAAATGGCGCAAATGTTAAACAGTTCTGCGCTGGTCGCTTTCGATGCCCGCATCGACAAATATTTGTATGGACCGCAGAGGTTTGTTATGGATGTTTTATAAAACATACCCATAATACAGGGAATACTCTTATAGCGAGTAATGTGTTTAAGCGTTTAAGCGAATATTTTAATAAATTAATACGACTGTTTAATGAAGCAGTCATCTTAGTTAATAACCAACTAATATTCTTGCCATATTATGTTATTATTTATTCGTGGTGCATATACCTGGATCTCCCAGTTGAATATGCCTATTTATAATATCTCCAATATTACTCGAATATTTATTTTCAGTCAATACATTTACGTCTGTTTTTGTCTGCTTATTTTATAGGTAGCGTAGCGATTTAGACAAAAGTATTATCAGATACATACCAGATTTAGGTTCTTTATGGCTATTAGTCGTGAGCATAGGTCGTGGGGTAGTGACCACCGAGTTACAATGGCATGAAGTTAGTCTCTTGCGGCCTTATTCATGGACAGTTTTTTAGTTATCGAATGTTTTGTCCCTGTCGAACGACTATAAAATTCAGTTTGAGCGAAGAAGACAAAACATTCGATAAGTTAAAAAGGTTTTTAATCTGTCTATGAATTAGGCCGTTGCAGTTTCATGTATTGTTTAAACTATAGCTTATCTCGAATGTGATAGTAAAATATATGCTCTTTATGATGTTGGGCAAAATAAGTTACAAATACGAGTACATTTTGCCGTCTTTTGTGCTGTGATACGGTTTGTATAATTATAGTTTAATTACTATTTTATTAATAAAGAGAAGAAAAAAATACAGAACCTATTCGAAAAATTGTTTTATTTTGTATACGAAATTGTACATATGTACGAATGTGCTTTTTAGTGGAATAACATCCTAAGTGCGTTACAAGTCACCTTAATGTTAATCATCACAGAAATCGATAACGCTATGGAATGATTTACGAAGTATGTATCAACTGGGATTGTCGCTTGAATTTGGTTTTTTCTTGTCTGCGGGCAAAAACCACGCCACAGCCACGCCACCTGAAAATGTATCTACTATTAGCCACTATACTAAAAAAAATGTGTCATTTATAATAATTTAAAAACTACTTCATGAAATTGCAACCTTCACTGTGGTATCCGTCCTAACCACAATTATAAAAGATTTCAAAATAAGGATCGGACACAAATATAAAAACTATCATAAGAGTAATGGAAGTCATTAATTATTATTTGTATAGCTAGGTAAAAAAACTATGTGTTCCGAGTAGTTACACGATAGCAAAAAACGGCGGTGCGTTTTAACAAAGGTGTAAAAATTACCACGCTTGTTACGATTTACTTTTTTTTTATTATATTTTACATAGCAAAAAATACTTACTGAATATAAATATAGACCAGGTGAAGAACGTAATTCGGCAGTGATTGACGAAGCTGCCGCCCACGAAGTTCACTCCAATCATACTCGCTATCCTGGCCGACATTGAGCCAAGACTCGTCCCTAAGCCCCTGAAATAAATCAATTAAAAAAAAATTAATTATTTCGTCCTTTCCTCAGAGAAGATGTTCTCATTTCTTTTTTACCATGCTGTGCCCTTAATGTTATGCACAAAAATATCATAATAAGGGCATAAGTGTACATGTATTTTGTGTGTGGCTGTGGAGTCTGCCAGGTCATTAGGAATGCGTCGTTGATTAACAAACTATTCCTGATAATCCTGATAAAACAGCGGGACAAATAGCTGGATAATGTTATGTTACACCGACAATCTTAGGGGTCATCCATTAATCATGTGATGTTTTTTTAGCATTTTTAACCCTCCCCCGTCCCCCTAGTTGATACATGGTTACCACATGGTTACACCCCCACACAAAATCACGTATTTTTAGTACCTACAAAGAATCTTACTTTTTTTGAATATCATGTTTCAATACGGGTATAAGTAAAGTACAATCTTGGACTTCTTTCGTTGCCTGATAACGACGATTCAAGTTCACACTATACGCCGCTTTTCGGTTTAGAAATCGCGCATTGACGAAAAAATAAATACACGTGATATCTTACTACACCCCCTCCCCCGTCCCCCCTTGTGATATTTCGTGATTTTCGCTAAACCACCTCCCCCCCCCCCTTTCGAGGCTCACGTGATTAATGAACGGCCCCTTACGTGAGCAAAGGACCTGATTCCATATATATTATATAAGTAAATTAACTAAGTAGGTCGGGGAAGGCCAAGGGTTTCCCTATTTACTTCGTTGTTAGTGTCAAGAGCAACAACATAATTATGATCAAACAAATAATCATGGATAAATATTTTTCTATCGATCTATTGCACTACTAACTATTAACAATATAATATAAACGACATCTAGCCAGAGCTTTTTCCTTTTGCTATTGATTTCAGTCGACGTCTGGGCCTCAGCCCAATTTTATTGATGGACAGGCATTTTTAACAAACGTGACCAAACCATCTGTAGCGTCGCATAAAGTTAATTAAATGTGTTATCATTAATAAAACACCGACCTACCTATACGTTGTAGGATAAACATCAACGAAATATGAAGCTACATTCCCGCCGCTGACGCCAGATAGCTGGATCAGTATGAACAGCAGCATACTGACGACCGGCTGGTATACGAGGTCGGTGGTGACAGTGCACAGCCCTGAGATGCTCAGGGTCACGATGAGGACAGTCTTCCGCCACGTGGCGACCAACGACGTGACGTAGTTCACAAACGTAAAGAACACACTGAACGCCATGCCGGAGAATATCGTATAGTTTGAGATCGTGCTGTCGCATTCCACCTGCAAATAGAAATATGTGAAGTGAGCAGATGGATAAATAGTCACAATTCACAGTAATCTTTTTCAGTTGTTATTATAATAAATGTGTATAGGCAAGGGAACATATAGAACAAAGTCGATAACGCATTTACGGTTTTCTTGGATTTGTGAATTTGGGAGTTAAAAATGTAAGAACCACTATCTGCCGCTTGTGTGTTACAAAAATAAATGAAATCTTAAATAGATTTTACAAATTATAGAAGCCCTATAGAAGACAACTGCTTAAGCGAACTGCGAACTATCCAATGTTCTTTATGATTGCGGGTAAAGATAGTAAATAAACTTACATCGCTATCTACAGTGGTAGTGATGTTAGATGTAATCCTGTCGCAGAAACTAGAGTCAGGGCTTGATAATGAATTGTAGAAGGAGTTCACCATAGTGGGAAACCACATGTAGAATACGTTGTTGCTGCAAAAAAAAAGACAGCCATTAAGCGATTTTTACATTATGGAAAAAAACAACTGAACAAAGGTAGGATAGATGTATTGATTTTCATCGACTTTCGTATATAAATTAAACCGTAGGTAAATATGATAGTAGGTTCAAATTTTCTCACCCATTTCGGACACGGTTACACCCGTTCTAATTAAAATTAATCTGTAGCAAGTTGCGAAATCTAAAAATCAATTGGTAAATTATACACTACGTACCTACTTTAAAGTGCCAATAAACGCTACTAATTGTCACGTTATGTAAAGTATGAGAACAGGCAAATAACTCACGTGCTGCAGCATACAGACAGCAAGAAGAACAGCTGCATAGTCTTCGTGAGCAACGGGTATTGGAATATCGGCACTGTTTGCTGAACCACAGAGTTCCAAAACGTTTCCTTGGTCTTCTGTTCCTTTTTGTCACCAGTCAGGAGTGATTTTAACTGGAATACAGGTATTTTTTAATATAAGTCCTATGCAAATTTTCAATAAGGCGCGAAAGGTCATTAAGCTAATTGAATTGTGAGATGATTAAACCATAGATAGAAAATGAATGAGTTTCAGCCCATTTTCTAATCTTACACTAATTAGCAATTATTTTTACATTTTTAGTTGGGTCTTTTACTAAAGTGTATATTTTAGTTTTCTATTATTTTTCATAATCAAATGTGCGTGAAAAATGGTAATTTATTAATATAATCCTCAGCCATTCTTGAAAATATGTGGGTTTTCGTTAGTTCGATTGGATGCCGCCTGCTTCCAGCGACTTGCTACGACCTAAGAATATTTACAAACAGGTCATACAAAAATAAACCATACTTATAATCGTAATAATATCGTAAGTTCTTAGTTCTTACCACTAGCTCTTCAACATCGCCTTTAACTCCATAAGCAGTTTTCAATACGTGCAGCGTTTGGTCGATGTCTCCTTTATTGGCGAGGAATTTGGGACTCTCATGGAGGAAGAACATCATTACAGCTCCGGCAGCCAGAATCAGTGCCATGGCAAGAGCGAACAGCCTCCACGGCCGATATGTTATCCCCAGCCATGGTATATCTATATTGAAGTCTAATTGAAGAATGAAGAATGCTGAGGCTGAAAGAAGATACTTCTACGTTAATGTTGTATTCCCTATTAAAACAGGTTTTAGTTGCTATAATTTTGAATAGAAAGATAAATGAAAAGGAGTTTCGATTTCATGTTTCAGAATTTAATTTAAATAGTTTTTTTTATTTATTTTTATTGATGGTTTATTTTATTTTATTTTCTATTCATCCTATAAAATATCAATAAATTAATTGTTGATAATGTGTAATTAGTGTGCTCTATATTTAATTCAATTGTAATTTAATTCAAATGTAGATAACATTTAAATAAATACTAGTAATTTAAGACGGCAATAGCAGAAACAATATGGATCAAAATCTACAAATGCGTCACATACTTCAGTGGGAATAATTCATACCTATGTATATCCAATACATTTGTTACGTGTACAGAAAGTACTTTGCAGAAATTGGTTAGACCGTATTGTTAGAGTTTTATCATTGGCCATGTCGGTACAAAGAGGATTTGTAGATATACAAACACTATATTATGTAAGGCACTTTGAACTCAATTCTTTAACTTTTAAAATATAATAATATGGGTACCTAATGTTAGTTCATACATAGACTCATTTCTTACTTTTATTATGACAATAAACGACTGACGGAGTAACCGGGATATTTAAACTGAAAGTAGTTATGTCCAGATGGTTTACAACATCTGACATCACCTTAAAACTTAACAATTCTGACGAGTTTTAAGCATCTGCATTACGAAAACAAGTATACTGAGTAGTTTTTCAAATATAATTAAATGAATGAATGATGTTTAAGAAACAATATTGTGAAGGATGAAATAAGAAAATTGTAAAAATAATTACTGTAGCAAACGAAGTCAGAAGCTAAGTTAAAGCAGTTCAGTATGAACATGTATCTCGTTCGGTGTTTAATCCCTGTGCACTCCCCGAGGTATGTAATTGGAAGCGTTATGGATGCAGTAGAGCTGAAACAAAAACATTACTTATAAAGTATTTTTCGCGGAAATTATACACCTATCTAATTTGGAAGTTTTTTAAAACCACTGAATGATTTTAATTCTAGACATTTATTTTATAGGTATAGCTGATGTAGCGGTGTATTTCGCTACAATAACCCCAATTGTTCTAAAGTCTGAGAAAAGTATGAATTTTATCAAAGCGTTTTAATTTACTTTATCTTGTAATATGATGGTAATAACAGGTACCACGGAATTTTGCGTACAGACAGTTCCTTAAATATACAAAAAAATATTCCGTAACTTACGTTATTACTGGTATTTCATGTTCTATTTTTCAAATGGTAGTCCCGTTTTTAGCACACCTACTTATTAACATTTAAATATGAAGTCGCTGGGTAGTTTGAAATATTGTCAACGTTACTCAGGGGAAAAGGTTTGTACGTGGGTACTTTAGCTACTAAAACCACTTAAAGCGAACTCGCTAGGGTGACCAAGTATGATAATCATACCGGGTGTATCCAGAAAACGAAGGCAGGTGGTCGTTTTAGTGATTATAGAGTATAGACATAATGCAACTAAAATTTCGCAAAAATAGGCAACGATTTTTCTGTATTTTTTTAAAGTAAATACATAGTTTTGGCGAAAATTATAATTTTTGAAATCCTTGCCTAACATTACGTCTTAAATTTTTTATTTTTAGCTGCATTGTGTCTAACTCACTAAAACTACCACCTGGCTTCGTTTTCGGTCGCAGACTGGGTATACCCAGTATATTAATGCGTAAAATGTAAATTAATCCGATCTCGTTTATTATTTGTAATTCGTTTACGTATTAGTATAATGAAATCTGTCGACCAATCTGGGATACCTTAAATTTTCAGGTCAACTGGAACATGGCGTACCTACTTACAAAGTGCATCCTAGAAGTTTAAGCGCCAGCATCACTTTGAACGAGGCTGCGAAGCTGGTGATGATGGCCAGGATCGAACCCACTGTCGCAGATATTAGTATGGCTTTCCTCCGACCATGTGTGTCTGCGTAATAACCCCACGGTAGAGCGGAAATGTAGCCTGAAAATTAAGTACAGTGTTATTTTCTACTTATGGCTGCAATATCTAATGTTAACTTACAAGTATAAAGCTGATGCCACTCGTGGCATCCACATTTATCCAAAATTAATTCAATCCCAACATGTAAAAAGGCGCGATGTTATCATTATACCCCAAGCGTGACTCAAATCCCAGGCCCGAGAAACTTGTATGAGATTTCTTAAACCAAAAACTCCCACAACGTAGTATGCCCGACTTCAGAACCGAAGTCAGGACCTTACAGTCCACTCGCCTTACAGACCTCGCCTATAAATAAATGACTCTTGCATTCATCGATGAAGAAAGAGGAGACAAAAGACTGCTTCAAACGTCCATGCGGTATCGCCGCAATGTAGAACAATGAAGTTACGAAAGCCTACTAAAATATTTCAAGTGGTACCTGCGAAAGGCATGGAGGTGAGCATGCTGATCTCCGTCATGCCGAGCTGCAGGTCGCAGCTGGCGGCTGGCACTGTCACGCAGAAACTGAGCAGGTCGAGCAGGGCAGCCAAGTGTATGGTGCTGCTTACCACCAGAATTATCACATTGTAGCGGCTGTGGCCTGCAATACACAATGTTTAACGAATCAGCAATGGTTCGCAGTCAAAGCCAACCAACATTTAAGAAGTTGAGGGCCAAATTTTAAGGTGTTAACAAAGTCAAGGGGAATTGTTGGATGATTTAAATGTAACGTGGGTTGGATCAAACACTGCACCGGCGCGGTTGGAGGTTGCATATATACACTACTCACAAAAATTAAAGGATATTTTTTTTTGATCAATTTTTTTGGTGTTTTTTGAGAGTCTGTATCTTGGAGAAAAGTGATTGTTAAGAAATTCAAAAACTAAAACTTTGAAGCTTGAAATGTCTATTTTGCAGATCTGTGCTCTATTTCTTGATTGCTTGGTTAGTTGATAAGCAATCGTAAGAAAACCAACGAGAAAAAAAAAATCCAATGTTTTTCTGGATTTCAAATCCCTGCATTTACATGGGCAGTGTTTTTTTTGTGACATCATTATAAAATTCTCGTAGATAATTTTATTGCCTTTAATTTGATATACCAGAAACCTCCGTGACATGATTTGGAGCTGACTTATGGTAAATTAAAGTAAAAATGGCCTATCACACTTTGACATTAGATTACTCCATGAATATCAATCATGGGGAAAACAAAATCAGAATTTTAGTAACTTCAAAACATGTTCTATAAGATGGTATTAAAGCCTTATGATAATAAATAGTATTTCTAAGTAAAATTGTTGACTGAAAAAAAGGTAAAAATACGGTTATTTATGGATATTCGGAAAACACTGCATATCTTTGGATAAAAGAAACGAACGAAGGATATCGTCGGTAACTTTTCAACCTTAAAGTATTCTAAAGACACTCTGAAAATTTCAAACTGCTCCGATTTGATTATCTTAGAGTTCGGAAGGTTTAAACTTACTGTATTCAGCAAAAATCGTCGTAATGAGCATTTTTCGCCTGTTAATGATTTTGTAAATTGAGAATATTTTTTTAGTAATTATCCATATTCTTTTAATCAAATCCTTTTTTCAAACGTTTTCACTATTCTCCACAATTGTAAAAAAATACTGGCACTGTTTTACCGCCGGCATTAGCGTTACCCAAAGCGTACTACGGGGAGGTTGCATCGTCGGATTTATAGTAAAACAGTGCCAGTATTTTTTTAACAATTGCGGATAATAGCGAAAACGTTAGAAAAAATGATTTGATTAAAAGAATATGGATAATCACCAAAAAAGCATTCTGAAGTGACAAAAATCGAATACATGCTTATTACGACAATTTTGACGAATACAGTAAGTTCAAACCTTCCGAACACTAAGATAATCAAATCGGAGCAGTTTGAAATTTTTACAGTGCTTTTAGAATACTTTAAGGTTGAAAAGTTACCGACGATATCCTTCGTTCGTTTCTTTTATCCAAAGATATGCAGTGTTTTCCGAATATCCAAAAATAACCGTATTTTTACCTTTTTTTCAGCCAACAATTTTACTTAGAAATACTATTTATTATCATAAGACTTTAATACCATCTTATAGAACATGTTTTGAAGTTACTAAAATTCTGATTTTGTTTTCTCCATGGTTGATATTCATGGAGTAATCCAATGTCAAAGTGTGATAGACCATTTTTACTTTGATTTACCATAAGTCAGCTCCAAATCATGTCACGGAGGTTTCTGGTATATCAAATTAAAGGCAATAAAATTATCTACGAGAATTTTATAATGATGTCACAAAAAAAACACTGCCCATGTAAATGCAGGGATTTGAAATCCAGAAAAACATTGGATTTTTTTTTCTCGTTGGTTTTTTTACGATTGCTTATCAACTAAGCGAGCAATCAAGAAATAGAGCACAGATCTGCAAAATAGACATTTCAAGCTTTAAAGTTTTAGTTTCTGAATTTCTTAACAATCAATTTTCTCCAAGATACAGACTCGCAAAAAACACCAAAAAAAATGGATCAAAAAAAATATCCTTTAATTTTTGTGCGTAGTATACATATGCCATATAATTTAGACCATATTACAGATATAAATAAGTATCCTGTATCAGAGAAACAAAAACATATTTTTAATATCCCGAAAGTGGCCTTTGAAAGTAAATAATGCTGTTTTGGACAACTCACTTTTTTTTTTCATAATTTATATGTGGACATCATAGATTTATTTGTCAACCGAGATATAAAATCCCAAATTATGCCATAAATCAACACAAAGTATTGTTACCCCTGAGATAATATTGATATCGATGATTGTTGGATATTATTATTATTATTCTAAGTAGAATGTGAATGAACTAAATTAATTATGCAATTTTACGTGCAGAAATAGTGCCAGAGTAAGGAGAATACCAAAATAGATCTTGGCATGCTGCACGTTATTGTGCTTACGACGTTCATAACTCTAAACGTATTTGCGAAACCCGTGTACTCATCGATTCGAGTGTCAGTAATTATAACTTTGTATGGTATGGTAGAGCCGAAACTACGCAATGTTTTTTATGAACACTCGTACCTAATGTCTCACCCAGGGGTCGCTAACACTGCGCCGCGGCGCCCTAGAGTGCCGTAGAGAGCGAAAGTTGACGCTGTGAGGTGATTCTGTCTATTAATTTATATTTTGTGCGTATTTAACTAACTAGAATCATTGTACATATATATATTTCGATTAGCTAGATAGTTTAACCAATGACATCTTGCAGTTCTGACTAGAAAAGGCCTAGGAAACCGTAATGCCAATTGTGCAAGTTCCTTCTTACATACATACATAAACTCACGCCTTTTTGCCAGAAGGGGTAGGCAGAGGTGCTACCAGGACACCCACATTTCGCCCCACTTTTCCCCTTTATATGTTCCGTCTCACGATGTGACCTATCGCCCCCTAGGGCGAGCCTATTGCCACAGCGGGCACAAATTCCTGACTCCAGTCTGATAATGAATAGAAAAATCCAATATCACTTTGCCCGACCCGGGATTCGAACCCGATACCTCAGCTTTTTAATCATACTATAGTACAAATACGCCACCGAGGCAGTCAAGTTTCTTCTTTGCTGCATAAAATAACTTAAATATAACAACCTATGTGTATCACAGATACAATGTGTAGAGCTTCTGCCTTGAAAGGCCAAGTTCAATTCTAATTACTGTCCCATAGGCAAAATGTTACAAAATATTTATATGATACACATCATAACTCTTGTTTTAACTTCATTTCATGCAACAAGCAAAAAGCTTGCAGTTTGCTTGAATATATTTAAGTAAAACTCAAGCGGGTATAAACTTTGGGTATATTAATTGTACTACAGTCCATATTTCTTACAGTAAAATGAAAGTTTGTCGGAGTAAAGAAAGCTTCTTTAGATGTCTGTTACTTGGATATTGCGCAATTGATCAGCTGAAAAATAATGCAGTGCTTTTAACTAAAGTTATCGTACCGGGAGCTATTACAGATAATATGATGACACAGCTGTTATGTAAATACATATTAAGATACAATAACCTTAGAATAAAATAAACAAACCCGGGTGCAATGGCACATTCGTCAAGACAATGTTGTTTTCATTGATTTTAAATTTCATTGATTTACTGAGCAATTTGGCCTCGTTTCAATGCTTCAATTGTCACAATGGGCATCACGTGTGGATGTTATATTAAGTGATCGCCGGCTGGTAGACAGTTAATTTCAAACAAGATTTGCTTTCGTTACTGTACAAAATGTTACTAACAAATGTGTAATGCGTAATCTTTGAAACTACTAAGGAAGGAAACTTTGTGTGTCATGGGTAATTACGTAATCTCTGAAACTACAAAAAAATATTCCATAGTAACAAAGACAACATTTAATAATAGTTTCAGTTTAAAATCCTCAATATGTGTGTGTGGCGCTGTTCCAAACTGAAAAAACGGTTAAATCTGCAAAAAATATTTACACAATTATTTGCCATGAATAATTAACCAGAGACGGGACGTAAGAGCTGGTCGTGGTTAGGTGATCGGTGGTGCCGTGAGAAATGAAGAGGCCACAGTTCTGGATTTTTTGCATGTTGTTGGATGACAGATAGCGGACCACGTGGCAATCTCGCCTATAGCACTAAAGCCGGTAAAATTATGTTTAAACGAAATGGGCATCAATGATAGATACGAAACCATGCGCTCTATCTCCCATCTCGAAATATTGTATATATCGGTGATAACACCTTTAGGTACGTCACTTCTTACGACACACAGAGGAAAGTGAAGCAAAGTAGCTATATTCATATATCTATTTGTCTTTGGAAAAAATCTTCACTCGCACCAAAAATGGAAATATCGTGTAAACTTATTGTATTATACTGTATTATATGAGTACGATTGAGAGAGTAAGGTTAACTTGTAAACTTAACCGGTAGAATATTTGACTGGGAGAGAATGCCTCAGGCATTAAGTCCGCCGTTATACATTGTATAAAAAGCATAAATAAATAAATATTTAACTATCAAATATCTAATCATGCGGAGATCGTGTCACTAATCTTGGTGGCGGGTATCAAACTTTTGATTGGCTGGTTCGATCACTACATGAATGGGATATCAGTTTTTCATTCTTACGTTTCCTGATTATATAGTCATTCATGATTTTAATTAACTAATTAGTGATTAGACATTTGTATAATATAATCGGAGCTAATTTGTGAATACTAGCTCCTTAAAGTCGGAACGCTAGGGCACCCTAGGTGAAGTTGTTACAACGCCAAGCAAAAATGATGAAAAATCTAAAGTTTCGGTCTGGCGAACGGTACGTGCGGCACTGCGGCAAGCAACACGGATAGGTTTCACTCTGTGCGTAAATACGTTGACCAATGGGAGAGCCGAAACATGACAACAAATGTTATTCTGACAATTTTGCATTGAAGTCTTCACGGGTCTCCATGACAACGGATAACAATTAATTGAATTCAAAAATATATAGAATTTCTTAAAAATTGTTTGTGCGTCATTCTAAACGAAGTCGGTAAAAAGGCACATACCCTCCATTTCTGGCGCTATATCATACACGTACCGTTTTCATATCTCTATGTATAGTTTTACTATTTAGTTTGTAAAATAATTGCAAATAATTCAATAACATTTGTATAGGTTGGTCTACTACAACTCCTACGTGACTTTTCCAACTGCTTTGAGACTCATTTGGCTTCGTTCTCGATGCGGAAGAGAATTTGAACGTAAACATACACTAATCTAATTTTAGAGTAGCCCACGAGGTTACTACTACTAGACGTATTGGCGGGAACCCCAATGATACGATTTTCAGACTTTTATTATTTAACTAAATTAGAGTAAGGCTACTAACAATAGTAATATGATAGTGGTGATTTTAAGTAATAATCATAAACAATGATAAAAAGTAGAAAATAATTAAAGTAAGTCACCCGAAATGTATTTGGGAATTTAATTTTACCTTCTTAAGAAGCTAATAATATTACCTACAATTAGAAATTAATCTCATCAAATTTGAGCCCAACGATGTAGAGAACTTGGGCATTCCCTCTCATTATTGACATATTTATTATACACAATTCATAATTATAATATTATGCAGAATAGTGGAGACAAAGCGACAATATACTTCACCACGATATCTAGGAATTAATAAAATACATTAAAATAAATAATTAATAAAATTCGAAAATTTAACTATAATAATCCAGCCCATATCTATACGTCCCACCGCGGGGCACGGCGTCCCCTTCAATCGAAAGTTCGATTGAGAGGCGAATTACATACTTTAGAACATTTTTAAAATCACTAAATATGCAAGTTCCTTTGCGACGTTGTCCTTCATGGTTAAAGTGTGTGGTAATTGATTATTATCCATACACACATGACTCCGAAAAGTCAGAGATTTGAATCCACGACTACCGCGGCGGTAAACGCGTCCGGTGCGTTACCAACAGGCCACCAAGCATGCAACTATCTAAAGAAAAATACCTAGTGGCTATACTTTTAAACACCTTTTTTAGTATACAACAAACTGTGAAGCAATACCCGGTACCGGGTACGGAGTTTCAATTAATATCGACATATCTAAAGCTCTTAGCTTATTACTATTATACCTGAAATCTCAATGTTGATCACAAATTACAAATATTCCTCAAATACTAACAATACATTATAAATTTAATATTTATCGAAACATGTATGTTTTAAATTTTTAACATCAAGATTTTCAAGTTTTGGCACAGAAATCATTAAGTTCAAAAAACATTATTTTAATATAATTAACATCAACAATATGACAAATATTCAGAAAAAAACACGGAAACGCTCACCGATAACATCAAAAAACGTTTCAAACTCAACGGCCATGGTTTCGGTTCAGAGTCAAGAAGAACACTGACGGTATAAATAACTTTTATCACAAGAAAGTTCGCTGCTTTACCCGCACTCCCCGATCCCCTCAATAAAACTATAGTTGTTCATTTTTGCTCTTAAATATTTGTTTATGTATCGTCTGCTGGGAATTATTGTTGAATTGAGGCTTGCAATCATCACGAACGGTTAGTTAACGCTACACTACACGCGACTGACGCAATACCTCTACGCTCAAAACAGAGGACGCATAGATCCTTTTGTTGTGTCCATATTGTCTTTTATGCGTACCTGCGCCGAAAACTGCATTTAATGGTATTTTTTAAAGGGAATCGTTAATCGACGAGAGATTATGTTTCTTTAAATAAGACGACCTTGCTCGCAACTAAATGTACACGGGATGATATCAAGACAAAACTCCGTTGCGTCATTTTTTGTACGCTCTGCAGTCATTGCCAGATACGAATATTCTATTACGAATTGCAAACTCTTTAAAAGACATCCACCCAGACATTCTATCAGAAGGGTTAGGCAGAAGAACTCTATGTCAGTTCGTAGAGCTAATTGCCATCTATATGTGTCATCCAAACTTCATTCCTGGGCAACTCATATGAGGTTACAAAACTGGAATCGGAAACTCACACAATATGATGGTTCATGGTTCCCTTTGATTGTTTGGTAAGTCGGTGCCATATTTGAGTTTGATTTTTGTTCCTAAGGTGCTACATATCATATTTTTATCGAAGGTTAACTAACGGTCATGGGATTAAAACATAGAACGTCACAGTTATGAGCGTATGCATACTACATACTATTAAACTAATGAAGCGATGCAAACCCAGTTAAGATCTGGAGAAAACGAATTACTTTGCCTGTATTGTAATTTTGTATCCGTATACTGGGGAGCTATGATTCCTACTAGGTAATAATGTTTGTCAGGATGTTTGAACTACGCTTACACGAAATACTAGGATACGTATTTTAATGCTGTAACTATAATCGTACCCATAATTATAATCTTTAATTGTTATTAAAATTTAGCATCAATCATTGTGAAGTAATTGCACTTCGACGTAATTGGGTTGGATCGCTATCAATTTACAATCTCTATTTTATTTATATATATTTTAGTAGCATAATACAAAACGAAATAAACTCAAACGAATTATTTTATATGTAATTACTAATTAGGTACAACAAGCAACGCGGGTCGGATCTCGCCGGGAAAGTATTTTTTTCCTCTCTCTGTTTCATGCTACGCTCACCACCACCACCGTTCGTTTTTTATTTTCTCTGAACAGATTTTATCAATGTTTCCTTTCATAGACGTCACTGCACACACTGATCATTCTTGTATCGTGTCTGCAATAAATAAACTCTACATTCCACAGACCTAGATAAACATAATAGAATTTAGGTACCCACTACGAGTATATAGACCACAAGGATAGACTAAAAACCATACAATTATAAAAAAACTGACGTCTCGGGTTCGAATCCCGGGTCAGGCAAAGTTTTTTCTATTCCTTATCAGCCCAGAGTCAGGAATTTGTGCCCGATATAGCGATAGGCTCGCCCCCTATCACATCATGGAACGGAACATACAAGGCGAAATGTGGGTGGCGACTCTGCCTACCCCTTCTGGGATAAAGGCGTGATTTTATGTATGTATGTATTATAATTTATTATCTGTTTATTTTAATAATGTGTGAGAACACGGCAAACTAACTTGTTCTGGGAAAAATAGTCATGGGAACAGAAAGAAAGCGACGAATATTAAAACAAAAGGATAAAGTATAGTAAGACTTTATATATATACACTAAAGTATTGTGTGCGTTTGTTAGTGATCGTGTAACTTTTTAACTATTTAATAGCTTGACATTAATTGGCACGTTATTTTTAATACAATAATGTTGTTTCATACCTCGTATGAATACGTAGCGACCAGCCCCTGGTCAAAGTATTCATCAAAATGTTTATTTTTAACATATTCATTCAATTTACATGTTATTTTGAGCTTTTTTAAAAATATACATTATTCGCATCTATCAAAAATGCAAGGCGTCAGTTTATATATTTTTATAATAAAACATAAAAATATATAAACAAATACATATTACTGCTTTGTTTTGAACCGTGGGATCTTTACAAGATAAATGAGAATTATGAGAAAAAAGGGTGGATTGTAGTTATATAAGTATAAATTATAATCATTTTAGTAATGACATTTAAATTTAATACTTATTTTTACCACACCATAGAGCTGTTGAATAGTAAGCCGGCTCACACGTTCCCTACCTCCTATATCTAATCTCGAGTTCTTCTGGCAAAGCGTTAAAAAATATTTCAGAGGGGCGGAATTATTTTGTGGAAAGATGGCGAACGACCACATTAGTCGTCGGTCAATAGTCTTTCCGGACTTAATTGCATTACGATAAATTGCATTGTAATAATTTTGGCAAGAAGAGAGATAAATTAATTCTAGTCTAGTGAACATTTATCAACGTGGCGATAGTTTATCAAAACTTACCTGCTAAGTCCAAGACCTTCTCCAAATCAGACTCCATGGTAGTTTCTGAGTCCCGAAGGATACTGTCAACAGCCCTGCTCTTCAGCTCCATACGTCATTAGTTTCGTCCAGACGTCCTACAAAAGATGAAAATAAATACCAGTTTCAGTATTTTTCGGTCGCACCGTCCATTTATCCCGCAGCGATTAAAATTTTGGCAATTCTGGCGATGAACGTAGATTAGAAATAAGAATATCCATTTTTTTGCGTGACACAGATTTTGGACTGAGTCTGCGGATTAGGTTGGCATGCTCTAGCAGACAAGAATGTTTACATTTTATACATGTGTTTTTTATTCACATCGATACATAAATTAACTATCATTGTTCCCATACACAGGAAGTCAACTGCTGAAAATGTTATATTCACTTGTAGTATTCAGTCGCTGGTCGATGAATTTTACTAGATATCTTTTTTCCCCTAAATATAATTGTATTCTTAACTATCACAATAAATGGTTTTACTCTAGAAACCTTTGCTTGTACTATTTGAACTTATTATACTCACATTTTCTTTTGGGAGTCAATGAATTCCCAACGGTACTAAATCGTTGACATATCCACTTGCGTCTACGGTAAGTCGACAAACCAAACTAACTATAATTTAAATCATGTGCTAATTTTTGTTGCACTAGCTGCCATCATTTGCATAAGAATTAATTTTAATAGCGAACGTATTTATACATTAAGTACTGAATACGCGTCCACGCAACTTGGTCATGATAATCTATATAGAGAAAAACCGATAACAAACTGTGAGGCGGAATCGATGTCCCTCATATTGTAGATAAATCGATATCAACATTAATCTCCCCCTTCTTTATAGAAGGACATTGTCGTCATAATATATTAATTTATTATAGTATATCAGCATTTTGATTAAACGCTATAAAATGAAAAAGAATATGAAAAATCGTTCATTAAAAATATAGATTTACAGAGACTTAATACTACTTAAAAATAATCTAATAAAAAATATGGGATCTTTCTTTTTAGTAATTTCAAGGATTTGCCCACGTGCTATAATTTTTCCACTCTAATGAGAAACAATGAAATATTTAACATATTTTATTTAAAGCCATTGCATTGTAATGAATTATCTGCGTAATGCTTGTAAAAACAATCATATATTATTTTATTTATTTAATATGAATGTTTTTTTTTTGACTGAGTAATTGTTAATTACAGTGGCGTATATCTATTTAAACATATAATAAATTTATAACCGATCGATTTAAGTATGTACATCGAAGATAAATGAGAAAAACGAATATGAGGGTCTGTATTAACGTAACAGGACCCAAAACAATATAAAAATTTTACCTTCCAATAAAATTTGTATTATGTTTCCTGAGACGTCCGAAGTCCAATATGAGAGTACATCGATTTCCCGTCACGATTCGCCGCTAGATGTCGTTGTTTCATGGCTTCCGATCAGTGAATTTCAGTTTTACGGCAGAGGTGGCGCCATTCCTCGGCGATGTAAAAATGCAAGGCGCCATTTTGAGCTCATTGTTCGGCTCATAATATAATATAGGCCAGGAAGACCTGACCTGGACTTCGGACGTCTCAGGAAACATAATACAAATTTTATTGGAAGGTAAATTTTTTATATTATGTGTTCCGTTGGACGTCCGAAGTCCAATATGAGAGAAGTGTTTGTTATCTCCTGGCGACTTGCAGTATAAAGAAAAATGCAACAATGTGATAATTGTCTTTAATTTAATTGATATTGATTAATTAGCGTGGCCACAATCAATGTTAGCTGATCAACAATTAGCGTTAGCTGACTAAGACAAATCAAGAAATTAATTACATATTGAAAAATATTGAGATAATGATTTCTCAGCGACATTGCTTACTGTCGTTTTAATCTGCCTTTGATAAAACTTTCTAAAAGTACTTTCGTGTTGCCAGTTAGCCTTGGCAAGAATTTCATTGATAGGATAGTTTTCTAACCAATTTAACGATGCAACAGCAGACCTAAAACTTCCCGGGGTCGCCTGTAAACCTGAATCTAATAATACCTTCTTGATCCAACCCCCAATAACCGTAGGGGAGGCCGGTTTAACGGGTGTTCTAGTAGGGATAAAAAGGTTTGTAACTGGACCCCTTATGTCCTTTGTGACCTCGATTAGTGCTCTAAGCCAATACACCGGATTTATGTTTCTGTCCGCGGAAGCTAATAAGGTCCAGCTACTCTGTTGATACGACGAAGTGTCCGTCTTAGAACCAAACTTTGGAATTAAAGTGATTAATTCACCTTTATCCATAAAATGATCTGGATCACAATGTAAAAGGGTTAGGTCATGCACCCTTCGCCCAGAAGCTAAAAGCAGGATGGTAGCGGTGCGCCTAGCGATGTCATATAATGTATTGTTGGGATCATTATTTTTTAAATAATTAATGACAACTCTTGCATCCCATATGGGCAACTTTTGTGGAATCGGCCTGGCTAAGGAAATTGCTTTTAAAATATGTTTCACAATATGACTGCTAGAGATTTTAGAGTCAGATAGTGTTTCGCAAATTGATGCTATTGTAGACTTATGTACAAGGATTGTACGATATGCTAGATTATTATTCAAAAACAAATGTGCTAAATACCTAGCTACCTCAGACGGTTTTGGTAACTGAGGCGTAATCCCGTATTGCCTACACCAAATCGACCATTTGGACCATATCGGGGCGTATGTTTTTAATGTTGAGGATCTCCAGCAAGCTGAAAGGAGTTGTCTCTCTTCCAGGGACCACGTCTTTGTAAGTGTGTCCCACCCGAAATGAGCCAAGCTTCCAACTGAAGGTTCTTGACATTTGCTGGAGGTCGACCGGTCGCTGTATCCACTAGGTTGGTCCGGAGGTTTCGGATCTTCATGGGTCGGGCCCGTGAGCGACACTTGACATCGGGTCGCCAAAATGGCTTCTTCCATTTGGGAGTAATCATTATGAAGTGGCCTGCAGCTGTTTTGAGGTGTTGAAGTACCCGTGGGATTAGACCCGGCGGGGGAAACAACCAAGCGAGGTCGTATCGCCAGCATCTGCTGAAAGCGTCGTGAAAGCAAGCGTTCGAGTCTGATAAGTCGAGCGTAACATAATTTGGAACGACAAACGCTGTCTTTGAGGCGAACAGGTCTATGGATGATGTTCCCCATAGCTCGAATATGCTTGACGTAGCTTCGCTTAGTAAATGCCATTCGGAGCCGGCGCGATTGCGCGACAGATGATCGGCTTCCATGTTGTACACACCCGGAAGGTGATGTGCGATGAGTACAACATTGAGGCTGTCCACCAGAGCCAGAAGATCCTTGGTCAAATGTAGCAATAGTTGAGACCTTGTTCCGCCTTCGTTCTTGATATACGAGACCACAGTCTTGTTGTCGCTCTGAAGCACCACTGTCGAGTTCTCGAGGGTGGATGCTTCCTGTTTCAAAGCGGCAATTACTGCAAACATCTCCTTTGCATTGCAATGCCACCCCTTTTGCGTCATGCTCCAGCATCCCTGTATCTTCTTGTTGTTTACAAGCGCTCCCCACTGCACATCCGAGGCGTCGGTGATCATGAAATTTGTTTGCAGCCTTCTTTGGTGAAAAGGGGACGTCTGGTTGATATTCTGTTGCCACCATTCCAGATCTAATCTCACCTCTTCTGGATAGGGAGCTGGTTTTCGAGGAGAGTTGCGAAGTAATCTGCTCTGACGCTGCATAGAACGGCAATGCAACCTTCCCCGTGGGGTGATGAAGGTCGCGAAGTTGAAAAACCCTAAGAGGCGTAGCGCCTGCTTGAGGGTCCAACTGCCGGCAGCGAGTCGAGATGATAGGCTCTGGCGGATCTTGACAACTTTGTCCTGTGGCAGGGACTTTGTGTTGTATTTCGTGTCCCACTTTATGCCCAAATATTCCATGGACCGGGCTGGCTTGATGATTGATTTGTCGTAATTGATGCACCAGCCGAGACTGGTTAGGAAACTTACTGCATAATTTGTTTGAACTTCGAGACTCCTCCGATCGTGGTTGGAGATACAAAAGTCGTCCAGATAAACCACTACTCTGAGACCTGACGCACGCAGTACCTCGGCCGTCCAATTTGTGATCGAGGCAAACATCTTGGGCGCTGTAGCCAAGCCGAACGGTAAGCAGGTCATTTGAAGGAGGCGGCCCTGGTAACTGATACGGAGGAATCGACGATGCCGCCTTGTTATGGGTACATGATAATAGGCCTGGCTGATGTCCAATTTCACCATCCAGTCGCGTGGTTGAAGAAAATTTGGCATGAGGCGATGATGAAAAAGATGGAAGTTTGATGTTTCCATAAATTGATTCAAACCTTTCAAGTTTAGAATGACCCGATTTCTTCCATCGTTCTTGGCTATCAGAAAAAGCGGGGAAATAAAAGATGGAGTTAGCGGTGCCCTTTCCAAAACTTGACACTGAATCATTTTTTCTATTTCGGATGTCATCGTTGAAGAGATCGGCGTTTGAAATCGAGTCATGACGTCCGAAGTCGGTAAAATTAAGGGCGGCGTGCGGGTAAATGGAATTCGAGCCCCTGCTATCATTTTTAAAATTGTTTTGGGAGGATTGAAACGAGCCCAAACAACTTGATAATGCTTCAGACAACCTCCCGAAAACTTTATCGAGTCACCTATGTTTCTTGATGTTCTTGCGGGAGCCTTTAATCTGCTGTCCCTTCCCCTTTTTGTTGGCGAAATTATTTTTCTTATGTCGGGAATTGCTGTCATCAAGCTGTCTCGATTTGTTTGGTTGTACTCGAAATGTCTGCTCTTGACGGAACGTTGAAGGTTGTGGTGACCTTGGACGAGCTTGATGTGAATAACTCTTCTGCTTTTCTAATTTTTCTATACCTCCTATCTTTTGAATAAATTCAGATAGGGTATTTGGATTAAACACATACTCAGCAGATGGAGGAATTTTCTCTATACCCTCACGCAGATATCTATCCTTTAAGGGTTTCAAGAGGGCCCGACGCCGGAGTTCCAGTATTTCGGCTCTTTTGCCGCATATTATTTGTAATATATCATGCGATACCGTTTTATAATCCGAATCATTGCCAAAAAGTTCACAAAGTTTTTCGTATAATGCCATTGGATTTAACTGTGCTTCTGACTTAGCCGACCAATCAATGAGACCCTGTAGCGCTGCATTCACGGCCTCATTTTGTGACATGAAAGCGTTTGATAACGCAGCTAAACTACGCTCTATCTGAGGCAGTCGGAAGGACTCCGAGTGACTGTCGAATCGTCGTAGTTCTTCGTTAATTTTCAGTTCGGAAAAGGCGGGAAAAGCAATATATTTCTTCTGACTATCTGTATAACGAACAGCATTCCAATCGGGAGAATCAAATCTGTGTAATTCAGAAATCTTCAAGACTCGCTCAGGAATAGCCCTATTCACAGTTGGTTCTTTAATTGCAACGCTTAGATTGGCAATCTTGTCGATTCTAGACAAAGGAGGTTTTAAAAATTGGTTATCTACTGCGAGTGAGTGGGTAGGTACGGGAGACGAGGATCCCGTAGCTATATTGGTCGCCTGAGTAGCGGCGGGAGCAGCGAAATTACTACATAAAATATTGTTGAGCTGACTTACCAATTGCTGGGACAAAAATTCAAACCTTGCTTCCAAATTCAAATCCATGCGTTGCCGTTTACGTGGCGGTGGCGACATAGCACCGTCACCGCCGCTGCCGCTGCTACTTTCATACGAAACCGACCGCGTGCGCGATCTTTTTCTTGAAGAATCCCGTTCTTTAGTTTCTTCCATTTGAAATTCACTAACTTCTTTAACGGAAACCGATTCTAAATTTAGTATCACTAGAAACTTTTCTAGGAGCTATTTTCTACTTAATTCTCGAAAATAAAATTTTACAACGACTTGACTTTTAAGGGCGATGTGCTCGGTATAAAAAACGACGCAACAATGAGCTCAAAATGGCGCCTTGCATTTTTACATCGCCGAGGAATGGCGCCACCTCTGCCGTAAAACTGAAATTCACTGATCGGAAGCCATGAAACAACGACATCTAGCGGCGAATCGTGACGGGAAATCGATGTACTCTCATATTGGACTTCGGACGTCCAACGGAACACATAATATTTTTATGATTTTTTGTCTGTTTATCTGTGCGGTTGTGCGCAATGAACTCAGAAACGGCTTAACGGATTTCGATGAATTTTGGTATGGAGGTAGCTGACACTCTGGATTAATACTTAAGCTACTTTTTATTCAAAAAAAAATTAGTGTTCCCGTGGGAAGAGGAAGGAATCCCAATATATTTGTAACTTTTTGTACTCAAAGGGATAGGATGGGACTGGATTACATACCTTGAGTAAGAACGGAGCAGGACGGGCCGGATATAACGGGACGGGATAGGAAAAAAAATAAAGTTAATTTCAAATAAAGTTTACCACTCAAACAAAGTTTGCGGGCAGAAGCTAGTCATTAATAAAATTCAGCACTTTCCATAGAATAATTTAATAAGAACGCAATCGATATTATGCTATGTACCGTTTCTTACATTATTAACCCCGAGGTTACTGTATTGCTCGGGTATTTGATCTGAGATTGATATCTATTATCTGCAATTTATTCGTCAGTGCCATTGAGGTATTGACAGCCGTTCACGTTGTCTCAAACAAGGATTTGTTAGGTTTTAAAACAAATATTTTTGATACTGACGCAACATTTAAGAGATATTGTTATTGAAACCCCACAAAAGCTTTGTGGTTTCTTTGACGCTGTTCATATCAATATTTATGTATTAATGGTTTTAATAAATAAATTTAAAAAATGCTTTATTGTTTTCTTATTGTAGTTATCATATGTGGCGTAACCGCCTGATAAAAATAATTACCTAATCCAAAATGTGGATGTAATTCGTATGGTAGAGTTTTAATTTAAGTTCTAAGAAAAAATACAGTTGGTAATACCGAACCGAACCTTGTAAAATAAAACAGCATAGAAAAAAAATCGAAGCAATATCGCTTGAATGGCGCACCTCACAGAAATATATCGATAGATTTCTCTGGATGGCGCACATTTAATATATTTATAACATAAATTACATTATTAACTCTTGTGGAACTGAATTGAATATACAAAAATATTTGAAATACTCATAAGCTATTTAAAGTACTTAGTTAAAGTATCGGATATTGCAGTAATTTCCCATACTAAAGATTTATACGGAGCATTAATATTTTACAATGTATTATGATTTCCTCTATTATTATTTAATAAAATGTAGTAAAACATAAAGCAACACATGTTATAAAGTTAGCATCATTTATGCAGATTTTAAGTATATTGTCTGAAGTTGAACACTCAATATCATAAATCGTGAAATAACTCTCAAATATTCACATACATACATACAAATTAAATAAAATGCAAAACTTACACTGTCGCAGAACCCGATATAGAATTCCAAATCTAACGTAGGACCAAAACATATAATAATATATTGTATAAATAAATTACTAAAGTTGGTAAAATTAAGAGTGAAATTGTATAATAAGATACCGAAACGGTAAAAGATTTTGTATGTAAAATATTTTATTTAAAAAACACTACATCATGTTTGATGGACGATGAATAAATACACCTACTGTAGTTGGGTACATGAATAATAACTATATTTATCTCACTCTAAATTGAACGACAAAACGATTGCTATTTAAAAAGTCACGTTTATGTGCATGAAAGGACGAATCCAAAATCATACTTTAACTTTATTAAGCTTAAATTTATAATTATAATAGGGTGCGTTGGGGTATACCCGGTGCTACCCCAGTGCAATATTGCGGTGTACCCCAACGCACCATACTTTAATTCATAATTAGAAGATCTTAGGCTGTGCCTCTCAATCGATGGCACGTGCATAGCAGTGAGCGATTATGGATTGGTACAATACAGAATAATAAGCGGGCTACTTTACCACTAAACCATTTCATTACAATTGGTAGCCATTTTTTAGCCAAGTAGCCATTTTCAAATTGCGAACTTCCATTTAACAGGTGAAATTCAGAGCTCGCGCACTCATTTAAATCGCAATAATCTTGGATGAAATCCCTCTAAAAAAACATGCAAACACGCTACCTTGCAAAAATTGGCTGATGAAACTGTTTCCTATTTTTACAATTTATTAGATAGCAATCTGCACTTAAGAATACTGTTATACATTCTCAGGCATGCAATATAATCTTGAAGGTCATTACAAATTTCGAAATCGACCTTAAATTTGGGTCACACGACTAAATAATCTAAACTGGTTACATATTATTTTTATATAGGTATTAGGTACATCGAAGGGCGGCTAAGGTGCTGGCAAGCAATCACCGTAGTCATTAAACATGATGAAGATATTGTGGTGCCAGTGTCTAGCTGTTGACTTTCAGTAGCTAACGATTTTTTTTACGAAAGTATATATTTAATCATTTAAAATCTTCTTCCATTAACGTAACATTGCCTACCGACTATTTCAAGGGGCAAAATTATACCATTACCGCACGGATACTTCCCACTGCATGTAGCGTGATATGACCGCGCTGTGAACGTATCGGGCAAAAAAATATTTTTTCATTTAAAATACAAAGATTTACTTAAAAGTGCAGATCGTGATTGCATTTTAATGTTATTGCTCTCTCTGTCAATACATAATATGTTTCCAAGTACACTAAATGTATACCGAACGTTATATGTACCACCTATCTATACCTTCTTTTAACGCGAAATTAGCAATAAAAGTGGTCATTCATCTTTGTAATTCATTGTCAATGATCACATTGATTCCCCTTATCATTTCAATGACCGATTGTTCAAATGTCCTTTGGTTAAATTCGCGTTCTTAATCAATTTTCCAAAACTACAACTCATAACGATTTATAATTCATTAATTCTAATTATCGCACACTCATGAAGGTATATCTAATATGTATATACATAATTACAGCCTCCGTGGCGCAGTTGGTTAGACGCCGGCTGTGAAACGAGAGGCCGCGAGTTCGATTCCCGCACGGAAATAAATATTTGTGTGATGAACAGGTATTTATTTCGGCCGAAAAGTCTCTCGTAGCTTCTGATACCCACGACACAAGACTAGATCTTAGTGTGGGGTCAGGACTATGTATGTGACTGTTGGGTGTATTTATTTATTTATTTATTTATATAATTGTGTGTATATTTTCGTTCCACTGTTATGCACCGGTCTTCTCTAATTTTCAGAAGAGCTACGTCCTACGAAACGACGCGACGCTAGTTTTTGAGGTTTGGCAAACTTCAAAAACCTTTGAAACTACTGAGAAGGTCTCTCAAATAGACACGATTCCTTACCGTTATAGTTCGTAAGAAAAAAGAAACATATAACTTGCAAAATATTGTTTATATTCATGAGGGGTTACAACGAAGAACATAGTTATTGATCATGATTAATTACAAACTCCTTTCAATTATATAAAACGTGTACGTAGTAGTAGTATATACGTAGTATATACGTCATATTTTTTTATTTAAGCTTTAATTACCTAAGATTGTAGATAATGGATAGATTCAAGCAATGATCATCGCTATACGAGATGAAGTCATCAGAAAGCACGATGCGAATCGATTAAAGGCCCTGTTTAATGGACACTGCGTTCGTTATATCGATTAAACTGATAATTGACATGTCACTGATCGTATTTCATTGAAGATAAATAATGCTAATCAATATTTGAATGTAAACAGTCGTGTCTTTGTTTATTCACGTGCTAAATATTTTGGATTTTTTATTACGTCATACACACGAGAGAACGAGCCGTGAGGACGAGAAGAAACACTAAAACTTATCTACATACTAGTACTTACGAGATATATGATGTTCTGAATTTCAAGTAGAAATATATAAGTACTATAAAGTACATGTAGGTTTGTTTGGCAGAAGCGGCTCAAGACGAGGGCGATGGACGCAGACGAAAACTTGTCTGCGTTTAATATATTTTCGGAAATAAATAAGTAGCACAATTAATCGTACGGAATTGTTTATTGCCCGAATGTACGGTCGTATCATGATGGTAGTTTTCTTTTTAAACAAATCGACATTTCTATACAAAAAATATACTAAGAAAATGTCGATGTTTATAAACTGTTAGAAGACAATTTAGGTAATTTTCTGTAAAAAAACGTGACAATATTACAAACAACTATAATTATACTTTTATAAATAAGGACACGTTCCTTATCCTAATTTGTTCTTCCTGTCTCATGTATAGTATAAATGTAAATATAGGTACTATACAAATATATATTAACATAGCTATCACTCAACAGCTATCGTCAACCTTGATCTCAAATTATTTAATACCAGCTTCAGCCCGCATACTTCATCTGCGTTGTTAACAAACAAACTTACATTCACATTTATAATATTAGTAGGGATTGCATATACAATGAACTGTTATCCTAATGTTTTGCAGCTGGTTATTTATTATTCTAGATAAACACAGAAGCGCAGACGCAGACTTGTATCCACAGAAATATCTCGATATGTTTTTGTGCTTGTTTCCTACATATACGCCACAATACAGAGCACTTTAAGTAAGAAGTTACGTAGGTACATAATATTTATAAAGGGATTGCAACCGTTGACTCTTCAGAATTTTCTTCGAAAAGAACTTATACGCGCATAAAAGATACTGTCTGTTAGTTAAATATAAATAAGTAATAATCTAATGTCGCACTTTTAATTCATCAAAATATATTTAAAACATTAGATGTTCCCCTCATTCACGTGGCTCACTTATCCCTATGTAGAAAGCGGTCACCAGGACCCATTGATAGGTATAAAACCAGGAGTCTTGCTACAGCGTGTAAAATCTAGATAACCAATGGATCGGCTCAACTGGGATTCCATTGCCTCATAGAAAACCGATGCGAAGTAACAGCTTCGGTTATGCATTTATTCTGGTCACAGAGACTGCAGAACATGCTACAACTGGTGGTAGGAAATTCGTAACCGCCTCTATAGCGACCACCATAAATGATGGTGGAAAAACCTACCTCGCGACTCACGCAAGTGTGCCAGTGTTTCAGTTGCAGGCGGGTTAGTTATGTTTCTACTAGACAGACGTACTTGTGTCTATAGTCGAAATAAAACAAGCTCTCGCTGTTGGTCTATAAATGGATTGCACTGCAATTACTTTCAGGTGGTAACTACTGGACATAATGCGATTTAACATATTATAATTTATATCTGCGAATAGCGAGCACAGTGGAATGCCAAGCATTACTTTGTTATTGTAATCGATATGGCACTAGGCCCGCCCCCTATCACATCATGGGACGGAATATACAAGGCGAAATGTTGGTGTCCTGGTAGCACGTCTGCCTACCCCTTCTGGGAAAAAGACGTAAGTTTATGTATGTATGTATATACTTTGTAATTCTTGGTGTCGTTCGGTTTTGCTAGGTACTGTCCATGAGCGGTCATATCGCTTGCCATCAGGCGAATTGCATGCTCGTGTCGCCATTCAACGCAATAAAAAAATGGAACCTAAACAATGCTTACCTTTAAGGATGATCCTCTTCCATAGAGATGAGATGAGAGAGAGAGAGAGATATACGGGGACGTGTTGTCGGATCTTGTGTTGTCCTAAAACTACTCTTGCTAAGAAGGCGAAAAGAGAAATCAGACACTAATGCAAAACGGTGCCTTTAAAAAAGTAATTGTGTTATACTTAGGCAACCAGCTAGACTAATTTTATTGTGTAATGGAAAAGATAGCGTTGCTCTATCATTACTGCCGAATATTAGGACGTTTCCTGTAGGATACGCTCTGCAAATACTTGTTCGTTTTTAGCAAAAACTTTGCCAGAGTTTTTCAGAGAGTTCATACAATACTACATAGTTTTACGACGCTGATAAGTAATACTAACAATTCATGTTACCATTTGACTTCTACGAAGCAAAGTGAAAGTATTTTTAGACCGCCTCTTTTATAGCGAGTGCAATTTTAACACAACGGTAAACGGTTTTTGTGCGATTATAGAGAAGAACATTTTTAAATTAAAAGAAACATCACATACCTATCTTATTATTTAGAAGATTACTTTTAATTTACTTTTTTAAATTCTCTCCGAAAATCCATTTTAATTCACATTGACGATTGTTTTATTTTTGAAATAAAGTTTTATTTATATCTATTATTTTCATTTGATATCAATTATAGTAAGTAAAGTAACCAGTATTAAACGACCAATGATAATAATGAATAATTATATGAATACTTGTGAAATTCCTGATCTTCTTAATAATATCTATGGATAACACTTATCTTATATATTATTAAGGACTTCTTTCCTCGGAAGCATTTACTTTTTTCTAAATTAGGTTTGTATTAAAAACCAGTTTAGATGAATATTTCACACAACTATTTCCATTAAACATTAATTTTATTCATGACATCCAACTGCGATAGTAGGTATCGTACACCAAATAAAATCAGTTAAAATAAAAAAAATAAATCTTCACTACTTGCCATTAACAGTTATGTTAATTCAAAACAATAGAAAAATATATTTACCAATAATGTTCCTGGACAACACTGCTATTAGTTTCAGTACACTTCACTTTACACATTCAATAGAACATTTTTCTCACAATTGCACGTCATACAAAATCCATTCGATCATTGACTCGTGGTCGAACAAGCGAGCTGTTTTATGTTCTGTTCAAACAAAAGTAAATTGGACTCAACAGATGATGTCGCGGTCATACGCAATTTAAGACACAATGAAAATTACCATTAAGTAACGTAACAATGTATTATCTTAACCTCATTCGTTATCTGTGTAAAAATGTGAAGCTTCGCGAGGCTCGGATGCAACCTTGCATGAAAAAACCGGTACCCGTTTTTAGATTCTTCTTTTTTGTACTGGAACGATCAGCAATTGTAGTTACTCCATGGGAATTGAAAAATTCCTGATTATGATTTAGCTATAGATATACATACTTTTCATTCGCTTGGTATTTCCTTATGAGATAGAATACAAAACGTGGAGACTTATAGGATTATAAAAGTTACCGACTTAGCTCAACAAATAGGAACACAGCAAAGTGATTGAACGGAGATCGTATACCAGTTACAGTCGTCGAACTTATAGAACAACAAGTCTTGTAAAGTATTATTTTACAAGAATATTGAAACAAAAATAGAAACAGGCCAGTCATGGGTCTCTTTAGTCTTTTTATAAAGGTTCATGATGCGATTAGAATTTTTAGTAAAATAAAAAAGTACCTAACTTAGCCAGATGGAGGAAAGAAAGAGGTAGGTAGAAGAAAGTAGAGCACAATACAAACGTTGACTACTTCGATGGTAAAAAAAATAAAACAAAGGTTTTTTTTCGTATTTCACTAAAATTTTAAATCAAACCAAATCACTAATTGCTAATGAACTAAACTTTTAATAGGTATAATATATCTAGATCGTTTGAGTATGTAGGTATTCACGGGAAGCCGTAATCAATTATTTGTAACTTAATGAAAAAGTCCGAAATCATGCATGTTCCGCGACATTACATGATTGTTTTTTACAGGGAATAAGACACATCACACAACTGATCAATGAGAAACAGGCGGTCTCTCAGATTTTCGCGCGTTAATAATTTTGTTATGTTGTACTTTGTACTTCTAATAAATTGATATTTCTGCAATTAACGAAAATGGATAGAAATAAATTATTAGGTATCATACCATTCCATATTAATATAAGTTTAAGCAAGGGTCTAACCCCTAAGGCATTGACGTACAAGAAGACAGACAGCCTCCGTGGCACAGTTCGTTAGACGCTGGCTATGAAACGAGAGGCCGCAGGTTCAATGCCCGAACCGAAACAAATGTTATTTACTTTGTGTGACCACGAAAGCTGTAAAGTAATCGAAACGTCGTCGGGAAGTTAAAAAATGTAAAAATTAAACCAAATCGCGATAAAATCCGTAAAAAATAGATTCTATTTCAATGTGTAACATTCGCGTAAATCTAAGAAACCATTATCCTTAAAATGTGTGTACAATAGGTTTGACATAGTTGCAGAGCTACTCAAATACCTTTTAATGAATATGAGGGGTTTGTATTAACGTAATAGAATACAAAACAAAGATTTTCAGAATTTTTGTCTGTTTGTCGGTTTGTCTGTCTATGCGGTTGTGCGCCATTAGCTCAGAAACGGCTTAACGGATTTTGATGAAATTTGGTGTGGCTGACACACTTTTTTTTCTCGCGGGGAAAATCCCTTTACGGGCCATCCCACCCCCGAAGGGGCGGGGGTGTATCGGACTCACCGGCGCCTTCCGGCCCAGCGAGATGTTGGTGCCGCCCGTGGATCTGTCGGGCGGCCGCTGGGGCGGGTCCCTACCATAAGCCTATGCGCCGAAATACCGAATAAAAACCCCGCGTCGGCCACCATCGGTGCACTTCAGAGATGGTCCCGGGATACAGTTAATACAGAACCTCCTCCATGCGCACTGCCGCTAAAATGGCGGGGCTACAGACGCGAGTTGTGTCACGTCTCAGGGGCCGCCAAGGTAGGGACGGCGGCCCCATGTGGCCTCTGCGGCGCCGGGTTAGTTGTTGTCCCGGCGCCTCCTACGTCTCCTGGGGCGACGGGCGGGATCGGTCTGCTCCCGATCCCGCTCGGCGCTCTCTTTCTGCGACATGACGCGTTCGCAGAAGGAAAACATGGCTCGCCACGACCGCGATGAGAGCGCTGCGCTCCTCGTCCCAGGCTGGGCACTCCTACAGCGTGTGCTGGGCCGTGTCCTCACGGCAGTTGCCACAATGGTGGCATACGGCGGACCCCTCCGCTCCGGCTACGCGACACAGGTACGCACCGAAGCAACCGTGCCCGGTGAGCACCTGCGTCAGCCGGTATGTCGGCACGCCGTGGCGCCTGTCCATCCACTGTTCGAGGACAGGTCGCACTGCCGCGACGGTCCTCACACCAGCACTCGGGCTCTCCAGCCTGGAACGCCACTCCACCACGGCGGCCCTGCGGAGGGAGGCCAACATGCCCTCGACCTCTCTGGGGACCAGCCTCTGCCCACGCCCGGACGCCTCCTCTCGTCGGAAGAAAGCCGACGTGACGGTCCTCGCGTCCAGCACCCAGGGCAGAGTTCCCGCCAATACGCAGGCCGCCTCATGCGAGACCGTGCGGTCGCCCCTGATAATCCGCTGCGCCACCATGCGCTGCGGACGATGCAGCAGGCGGACGCAGCGACCGCCCAGGGACTCGGCCCAAACGGGACACCCGTAGAGGGCCATGGACCGCACGACTCCAGCATACAAGTTTCGGCAAAGGATGCCAGGACCATCAGTGTTGGGCAGCAGGCGCCCCAGTGCGCCTGCCGCCCTCACCAGCTTCGGCGACAACTCCTCGAAGTGGGCACGGAAATCCCATCGACTGTCGACGATGAGACCGGTGGCTGACACCCTGGATTAACACTTAGGGTACTTTTTATCCCGAAAATTTTGTGCTCCCGAGGGATGAGGAAGGAATTCCGATATGTTTATTACTTTTTTATACCCAAAGGGGTGGGATGAGACTGGATTACATCCCTTGAGTGAGAATGCGATGGGACGGGCGGGATATAACGGAATGGGACGGCACGGGATGGGATATACCAAATAAAGTTAATTTTAAATAACGTGAATCACGCAAAAGAAGTTTGTGGGCAGAAGCTAGTTTGAAATAAAGAGAAAAAAAACTACGTTTAAAAAAACCGACTTCAACTACTAAAATGTATAAAATACCTTTCATATCAATAAAATACAATTATTTATATGTGCTACCTATTGATAGGTTTGAAATCGGTGCCAAGCCAAATGGAATAGTAGGTACCTACACTCGCCGCGCGTGACCTTGAGCGGGATAGCTTTGTCTACAACAGTGTTTTTCAATCTGTGGGTCGCGACTACCTGGGGACCTTACTCAAGAAGTCGCCATTCTTACAGAGTATAGGTGTTAATAACAAATAAAATAGGTACCAAAATGGAGAAAATCATTAACAGTCTTCTAAATCACTAACTTTTAGTCTGTCTATCGCCCAAGGGGGTCGCCAGAAGTTTTTAACCTGAAAAGGAGTCGCATATCCAAATATATTGAAAATCTCTAGTCTAGAACAATGAAAATAACCCAAGCGGGCAAACGACGTAGACGGTCGTCTCGAAATATAGTAAAATTTTTGATCCGTTGTAACCTAATTTATATACATACATATATTATAGATTTGTAGATCCATGAGATTTGTATAATTTATCTGCTGAACGAAGGTATAGTATATAAGTTGTTTTTAGAATAGTAGGTATTCATTATGAATATATACATATATTTATCGTAAAGTTTTCATCTGTTTCACATAAATTCACATAGCCTAAAGGATTATTTATGTAGATTAATCTTTAGCGTAAAAATTTCTTCACAGGAACTAAGCTGTTTATAATATTAAGTTTTATTTTTCACTCACTAAAATTTGATTTTTATACTGAACCTATTACATAACAAAAACCATTGGAAACCTGCTCAATTTCGAGGAGTTCTACTCTCCAAGTCCAAAGATATTCATCAGGTCTTTACCAACTTTTTATGGGACCAAATAGCAGTTATTTTGGATCCAACTAAAGAAGAATTACGTAAATCAAATCATAAATCTCAGAGTAACTGGTGAACATACATAAGAAAAAAAACCCAACGAATTGATAAACTCCTCTGAAGTCGGTTAAAAAAGGGATTGCCTCGGTGGTGAAGTTGTAATACGGTACAATTACAACGCTGATTTCTGGGGTACAAAGTACAAACATTGACAATTTTAAAGTTCCTTTATATTTTTGCCTTCTAATATAAATGCATACAATATTATATCCTTCATAGTTATTATGCATAGAAACAAAAATGTTAAATTAATAACATTCAATGAATAATAAAATAGGTAATAATACTACCTACAGGGATTGATTTAAAAACTAGTCAATGACTACAGGACAAACAAGATTATACTTTTGCGCATTGCCACAGCCACAAGTTAAGTGTGTGCCTTTAGGTAATAATAAATAGTTATGCTACTTTTGAGGTGTTTCATCATTTTCTACATTTTCAGTATTCAAATAACACAAAGCAATAAAAACTTATAAACATTTTTTGTACCGTTCGGAAACGCTACGCTTCCAGGTGGTAGGAATAAACTGCGATAAACAGGAGATGGTAGTACCTCAACAAATTCTTTTGAGCACTCCCCGTGGAACAGACGATAGACCACACAGAGAAACCCGAAGTCTCTCCGCACTCCGCAGTCCTAACAGTACCAGTTTGTCTGTGAGATTGGGATTATCGACTATTCGACAAGCTCGTCGCTGTAAGGAGTCAAGTGGGTCGAGCTGGTATGAGAGATAAGAGCAATACTCTACATGGGGCTGGATTTGCTCTTTGTAGAGCGTTAGCCGTTTACTCCTTAGTCTGTGGTCAGCCGTCAACTTATAACCCGAAGTAAAGTACCAATTGGCTCTGTTAAGGTCAAGGCTTGTCTTGATTGGCAGTTTGGCTTTACACAGGTACAAGGATTTTAACTGGCAAAACATACAGACATTCTTTCAATATCTATGCTGTTTCCAGAGCTGTTTCTATCAATAAAATAATATGGAGTTTCTTTTATAAACTTATAGTACGGGAGCTAGCAACGTCTGGAAAACAAGCATTTCAGGTAGGCCAGTTTTTAGATATGCTATCTCTCTCACTCTCCCGGACGTCATACAGGCTATCTGGCTGGCGGTAGTGGTTGTGTTCGTCAGTGCGCAGCCTACCTATACAGGTAAAATGTCGAATTTTAAAATCATTTTAAGAAGCTTTTTTCCTTTATTATTATTTTTATTGAACTTTTTGCAACATGAATCTATTATTGCCAGATATTTCTATTGTTGTTTAAACTATGCCAGACGCTAATTTTGAATTAAAAAAATATTATTTTTCAAAGTATTTCAGTATGGCTGTAATTTTTATATGATGTTATTTAAGTATCTAAAAACCTAAATTTAATTTGCCAGACATTAATTCGATTGTTAAACCTTCAGCCAGACCGACCTAAAAGTGAAAAGTGATGTGGTATCATTTTGCTTGATCTAGGAATAGTTGTCGAATAAATTACATAGAACTAATTAAAAACTATTGAATTAATGTGTGGATTAATATAGTATCAAAATAACTATTTATCGTTGTACAAAATAAGATAATAATCAATCTCAAGGATGAAAATAACCAAAAATTATATTTTTCAATCCATAATTTTATCACAAAAAAAACGGAGGCATCTTGATAATTATCATCATCATCATCATCTTCAGCACTGTTGTCATTTTTATTGTCATCGTCGTCTTTTGAAATGTCATCGTCTTGTAATAAGTTATTATCTGTAAAAGAATGAAACATTTTATAATCTATCGGCAAATAAATTTATTAGTATTTTATTTTTAATTTTTACCTTTAATGATAATGTCGGCAACTAATGATGGCAATTGCTCTCCAACAAACCAGATAAAATCATATTTATGGTCCAGCCGGAAACTTGAGGTGATAGAGATGTTGGTTGTTGTAAATGATCATTTCTCCAAAACTTTGTAACGTAACGAACTCGTAGTAAATGCTGATAAAATTCAGCTTTGCATGGTGGTAGGCTTGATGGATCAAAATTACGATTTTGTTTTTTCAAAATTATCATCCGATTTTGTAGACCGATATGTGTTTGAAAACAGATGACACCGAACTTCATTGACGTTCCATGAATCCCGAGCTCCGTAAATATGACAAATTAACTTTTCTAAGATCTTAAATGTCTCATCCAGCAATTCTTCATCATCTGTTATAATATTTTGACAGGCTAATTGATACTCTTCTGATTGCTCTAACAGTTTAAAGATCGAAGTTTGCCTTTCCGGAAAAAACCTGGTGTGTAGTCGCATCCAGTGAGTGCATAAAAGCACGGTAGAGCTTTCGATAAAGAATTCTCTAGAATTTCGTGTACTTGATGACGCTTATAAATCGCTCATAATTCCTCACGCCCAAATTTACCCAGATTTTAGTGATGCATTCAAATGCTCCATGTTACCAAGAAGTATTATTAAAATATCTGTGTCTGAGCAGCGTATCACAACTTCGCCATCGACATTTATTTGACAAATGTGATATATTATTATTTGAGAATCGGCTTCTTCTTGTTCTTCGCAAGACAGTACATCTTCAACAGTTTTAATAACCTTATTACTTTCAACCCGGTATGAAAAGCACTTGTTAATTGCATTAGAAGTGTCAATTTCTTGGATATTAACTTCTGTATGTGAATTCTGAGACGTATTATCTGGCAGGGTTTCGCTAACATCTACTGCAGTATTTGATAACGAAGTTGAACTAGATGTGCTGGGAAGATCTACTGTTGACGAGAAATTAATTTCAGATAAATTACGATATTTTGTCATAAGAGCTGTAAAACTGCTGTAACAATTTCTGTGATATCCATCAGTGTCATTAACTTGCTCCGGTAACTGTACACTATTATACCGGGTATATCAAGACTGCGACCGAAAACGAAGCCAGGTTGTAGTTTTAGTGGCTCCAAACACGATGCAAATAAAAATTTCGCCAAAACAGTGAGATATTTTTTTATATATTTTTTAAAATCATCGTGTTTTGGTGGAAAATACCTATTTTTTGCGAAAATACTAATTTAAACCCTTATGTACCATTGCGTGTTTAAAAATAAAGAGGTCTACATCTTTATTTTAGGAAAATTATGTTTTTATCACCCAAATACGACGATTAGTAAAAAATTACAAAAAAAAGTTGACGATTTTTTTTGCGAAATGTTTACTTGCATTGTATCTGAAGTCACTAATACTACCACCTGGCTTCGTTTTCGGTCGCGGTCTTGATATACCCTGTATTTCAGTTTAAAATTTACACGTATTTGCAGAACTTCTTTACACTTTTTTAATGTATCTTCAACAAAAGTTATTATTTTTCCATTTCTGTCTTTACAAAAACCACATTTTAATTTTTCGCTAGCCATTGTAATACAATTTTGTTATACACATTAAAAATAACACGTGATTGTCTGTACTCTTTCAACATGCCCAATCACTTTTCACTTTTAGATCGGTCTGGCTGAAGGTTTAACAATCGAATTATTGTCTGGCAAATTAAATTTAGGTTTTTAGATACTTAAATAACATCATATAAAAATTACAGCCATACTGAAATACTTTGAAAAATAATATTTTTTTAATTCAAAATTAGCGTCTGGCACAGTTTAAACAACAATATAAATATCTGGCAATAATAGATTCATGTTGCAAAAAGTTCAATAAAAATAATAATAAAGGAAAAAAGCTTCTTAAAATGATTTTAAAATTCGATATTTTACCTGTATAGGTAGGCTGCGCACTGACGAACACAACCACTACCGCCAGCCAGATAGCCTGTATGACGTCCGGGAGAGTGAGAGAGATAGCATATCTAAAAACTGGCCTACCTGAAATTCTCTCTCAAAAACGTTGCTACCTCTTAGACTATTATATTAATAACGGAAGAAAGGTCAATATTAGTACGTATAGTCAAGGAGTTTTTATTTTTTGTAGGTTCCTTGAATATAGTTTACCTTACATAATCCCGTCTCTTTCTTATAAGAATAAACTCAATATTGCTATCCTGTTGTCAAATGAAAGGCTAAACATTTCGTTTCATCTCACATACGTCAAAAATAATCGGCCCGAAGCCGACTGCCGATGTGAATAGATCTAACTTTTACTTCGCCTACACAAAAAATAAACATAGTTATCTTGTTCTAATTATTTTCGGTTATCAGTACCACAATATGAAGTGAGCTATAAATCAAATATTAACCGCATGCAAGTAAGTTTGTAAGTTATTAAAAATCAGTTTTTACACAGTTTTCAGTGAGATTCTCCGGTAAAATGTAAGTACTTTTATTCATGAAATATGCCGTAAAACCCACGCAGTATGAACTAAAAAGCATTTAGTTGCATGTTGTATTGTGTCCAAAATATTTCTTTACAGGTTTAAAGTGATTGCGCTTGTGTTCCTGCTTATTGGTGTAATTAACCTAACAGATGTTACCTACTACGAGATCTTGGGTATTTCGAAGCAAGCTTCAACGCAAGAGGTCCGACAGGCGTACAAAAAGTTGGCTGTTAAGTATCACCCTGACAAAAATCCTGTAAGTATTTATTCCGCTTAAAGTTAATAAATCTTTGTAAACCATAATCAGGAGCAGCATAAGCTGCTCATTAAGTCATTGTTTATGCATATACGTACTGCAGAAACTAACAGTATGAAGTGCCTGGGCGACGCTTAGACAATTTCCTAGAGGTTAGGTTTAATGGTGAGGCAGGTAAGCGGTCCAAATTTGATTCACAACTTTTTTTTAAAAATACAAAATGGTATTTAGCCTCTATGTTTCTGTGAATAAAGATGATGGAATATTTTTTATTCATGCTCTCAAAACAATAATCTTAATTTATTACTAGGGTGCAGAAGAGCAAGAGAAGTTTCTAAAAATCACAGAAGCATATGAGACCTTAAAAGATCCAGAGAAGCGAAGAAACTATGATATATATGGGTCATATCCATCATACTCTAAGAAATATGACTACAAGTCGCAATCTGAATATGACAACCTGTACTACAACGGATTGTATCACAATGATGAGTTTGTTGATACACTATCAGGTGCTGGATTCTGTAAGTAATATATCTGTTAAGTATAATCTTGTTATTGGAATTATTCTGGCTGAAAGAGCCAAACAAACATTTCTCAAGTGTTAGATAAACCAAGCATCCAATATCCACCGAAAAACAGGATCAACAACTTAATAACAGTTGCAGGCTGTTTTATAACATTCACAATGGAATTTTTTGGAGAACTATTATTTTTATTTCAAAATTAATTGCAGTGTGTGTAATATTTGAAAAAATATATAGAAGAACTAAAATGTAATTAACAATGGGCTGTTTAATCACAAAAGCATAATTTTGATTGTGTTGTAAATCGTTTTATGTTTAATTATTTCAGTCAATTACTTGAGTGAAGGGTTTCATTTTATAAACTTTTACTCACCGTTCTGCCCACCATGTCAAAATGTAGCTGACCATTGGAAGAAACTGGCGGAGATGTATAAAGGAATTGTATGTAAAACCCTATATTATTATAAAGAACACATGACATATATAAAATAAACAAAATAGTTTTATACCCTTTTCTACTAACATTAAATACCCGTTCCTATGTTAGTGATAAAGGTTATTTTTTGGTATTCAGAATGCACATAGCATGCTATCAACAGAAAAATATATTATATTATGGTTCATTTCAGGTCAAAATAGCAGCTGTGAACTGCAAATATCATAATTCGTTCTGTTACAACTCGATGAGGATTGGTAGTTATCCATCATTGCTCTTTTACCCTAATGTAAGTGCTTTATCATTATCCATTCTTAATATATTCGGCCTTATTCATAGTCAGTTTAGTATTTTAGTTATAAAATATTCTGTCTTCTTCGCTCAAACTGAATTCAAAATTCGTATGAAAGGGACAAAACATTCAATAGCTAAAAAAGGTTTATAAACTGACTATCAATAAGGCCATAAATATTGATGTATTTGAAATAAAACTATACAGTTTTTCGATTACTTTACCGCTTTCGTGGTCACGGGGCGGATTACGAAAGCTGTAAAGCAATCGAAATGTCGGGAAGCTAAAAAATGTAAAAATTAAACCAAATCGCGATAAAATCCGTAAAAAATAGTTTTATTTCAATGGGTAACATTCGCGTAAATCTAAGAAACCATTATATTGATGAATTATTACTATGGTTATCTGACAAACTAGTCTTAAATTCAGTTCCATTTTGTATGAAATGTAAATATTTGCTCTATAGTTCAAAAAAGTACAGTGTGCTAAATCTAGACATTAAGAAAAATATATATTAACATGCTTTTATTATTTCGGCTCTTGAATGGGTCAATAGATGTGTTTATTCATGTGTAGACCGAACTATATTCATCATTATTTGAGATACATTTATTGTTGTAATGTAGTTTAGATCGCCGTGCTTATAATAATTTATTTATTCATTTCTAAATTATGATGATGTTATTATTTCAGGGTAAAAATGGCAATTACATATATTACAGAGGTGACCGCACACTCGAAGCACTGGATCAGTTCATCATGTCGTATGTTAAGAATAAGGTTCATGTACCGACTATCACCCAGCTCAGAGGTACAGAAAAACCAATTGCTTACGTATTGGGAACCAATAGAGTTGACCGTAATGCTCTTACGAGGATTGCTTATCATTTGGTGAGCCCTTTTTCTTTTGTCTATGTACTTCTTGTGGCTTTCTCATACTTGCATGGTAAAGTATCTGCATTACATATTATTATACCTAAGTTTATTGATATCCAGAATCCAGATACATTATTAACTAGCAAGAGATAATTCTCATTTATCGACATAACTCCACCAGCTGGCTCAAAACTGGATAATACTGATTAATTCCAGAAAAGCATGCAAAATGTTTAGCTATAGTTATAAAATAATAGTAGCTAATGCTATGTATATTATTTCTTCTTCAGAATGGCCTGGTGACGGTAGTTATAGTAGATAATGACAGCCTAAGGGAAAAGCTGACTGACAATGATTACTCCACAGTGGTGTTTAAATATAAAGGCGTGACCAAAGAAATAGACAGCATGGATGAAAAGATCATACTCAAAGACATAGTCGACGCTTTACCCAGCATTGAAGTTATTAACCCGGATAAATTAAAGGTAAGATTGGGGGCCAGTTCAGTGGATATTTTTTTATGGGGACAATAAATTATTTATTTTCATTGATGTATTTGCTCAGGATATCAGGAACCAACTACGCAGCGGTAGTAAGACGCCCTGGGTTCTGTACTTCTCTACTAAGGGTGATGACAGACTGCAGCTACATCAGATGAGAATAGCTTTCCCTCAGATGAACTTTGGTAAGTTTTCAATAATTGTGCATGTGAATTAGCATATTGCGTCGCTTTAATTGATATATGAGTGTTTCTCAATTACCAAATGTGCTGCTAGTTAAATATAAGTTCGATTCTTGTAAAATTGTAAGTATTGATCAAAAAAGTTAGTATTTATATTTTAAATCTGCAAAAAAGGAGTGTAAATGTTATATGTAGAGTCGGCAACGCGATAGTGACACCTCTGATGTTGCAGTCGTCTATAGACTATGGTAACTGCTTACCCTTAGGTGGGCCATAAGCTTGTTTGCATCTTAGTGGTCTAAGAATCAGCTGTTCCATGCCTAAACATATCTTTTGACTGCAAAATGCTTAGAACAGCTGATTTTTCGCGATTTCTCTTTTGGCGCCATTGTAAAAGTTGTTTATTACGATGAATATTTTTCTTTTGGCTCAGTATGGCCTTTTTGTATAACCTTGTGTATGTGTGTACTGTGTAGGGCGAGTGGACTGCGACACAAATGCGCAACTATGCGCGTGCATAGAACAGCTGATTTTTCGCGTTTTCTGTTTTGGCGCCATAGTAAAAGTTGTTTATTACGATGAATATTTCTCTTGTAGCTCCGTATAGTCTTTCTGTATAACCTTCTATATTGTGTGTATTGTGTGTACTGTGTAGGGCGGGTGGACTGCGACACAAATGCGCAACTATGCGCGTCGTTGCAAGTGCAGGCGGGTGTGGCGTGGGGCGTGCTCAAGCGCGGCGGCGGATACCAACGCGCGCATTCGCACGACATCAAACAGTTTCTCAGCACCGCGCCGCAAGCTCTCCGCCTACACACGCTCTCCGCCTCAGACTACAACAAGATACTTGATGGAGGTATTGTACAACTATTAATTGTTATGTAGCAGCAATTAATTAATTTTACAAAACTTGAAAAAAATGCGAAGTGTGTCATGTGCATATGACATGCACATGTCCCAGGACACACGTACTTTTTTGTAATAAAAACTTGGCACAAGTTAAAAAAACCTGTTTTAATTTCGACTTGGAAATAATGAGCATAACGCTAGTTGTTTAAAGTATACAATATTTTAACATTGTTGCTCTCTTTCTCATTCTCTCATATCCATCCCCTGGTTGTCTGAAAAAGATCGCGGAGAGAGATAAGGCCCCCGTAACATTTTTACTTTAATTTTGTGTTATTTCTGTATATTGTTGTTTTGTTGAGTGTATAATGGAGTAAATAAATGTATATTTTGTGGTGAGACATGGGCGTGTGGGTGTTGCTGGTGGTTCCGTACAAGTTGTCCTGGGACGACCTCGCCGAGCCATTCACCCAGACCAGCCTGCATTTCAACCAAGACGACGATGTCAATGTACGTATGATTTACGATGTTTTATTAAACAATTTGACAGCCTCCGTGGCGCAGTTTGTTAGACGCCGCCTGTGAAACGTGAGGCCGCGTGTTCGATCCCTGCAACGAAACAAATATTTGTGTGATCCAGAGGTATTTGTGTCGGGTCTGGGTGTTTGTGAGACCGAAAAGTCTCTCGTAGTTTCTGATACCCACGACACAAGACTCGATCTTAGTGTGGGGTCAGGACTATGTATGTGACTGTTGGGTGTATTTATATTTATATTATATTCATTAATTCCTTAAAAAAATACAGAATGTTGATAGAATTGGCGACTATGGGTTCACTACCACAAATTATTTTGCAGAAAATAGGGTCTATTTGAATATGAATTATTAAAGAAAACAGCTGTGAAAGACAGCCATATTGCTGTGGAATATTATATCAAATTGCGAATTAACGACACACCACCCTACTACAAAAATTCAAATGAAAACAAATCTGAATTTTGATCAACTCATTGCAAATGACGTTATTTCCAGTTCGGCATAATGGTTTGCACGTTGAACACGGACCAGTACTGTCGGCAAGTGGCACACAGCGAGCCCACTGTCCTCGTGCAGAACGGCACCAAACAACACGTATACAAGGGACAAGCGAGCGAGAAACATCTGCTGGAATACATAAAAATGCTTCGCGATAGTGTTGGTGAGTGTATTGTTCATTTGCTAGAATCAGACGAGTTTGCCAGTGTTGAAAAACACTCATATTGGCACAACTCTGCCTCCTCAGACAATTTTTACTAGTTTCCCATTAAAATATGCGAACAGCGAAAATTTTTATTTTTGCAGTATGACGTGAATGGCAGTACTCTCGATTGTAGAGGAGCCTGTCTTGCATGACATCCTCGGCTGATACAGTGCACAACAGTTCGCGATATCCACTTCAGAATTAACCTGAATATTCCAGATTTGGAGTTGGACGAGCAGAAAGTCATGGAGATCCTGGACCCGTCAGGTCGCGAGCACACGTGGTTGGTGGGATTCTTCCCGGCGCACTGCGGGGCCTTCTGCGACGAACTACAATACGAGTGGATGCTTGCAGCCAACAAGGTGAACTAACAGCTTTTATTTTATGTGAGGACATTCGTATCTGTTGTTGGTGGTAAGTTTGTTGTAAGTAGTTGTTTTAGATAGGTTATCTGTATTTTTCAGTTAATAATGATACAATTAAGCATTGGACTGCTCTTCAGTCGAGTGTTTGATTGAGAGAGCTAATGTCATATAGCGTAACGACGGTCGTCACACATAAAACTTTCCTTAAGGTCTCTGTACGCAGGTTTCCTTACGTTATCTTTTTGTCGCGTTTCGTTCGGTGAGTGACATTACCCCTTTCCTCTTCCCATGCTTGCCCTTCCCGCACTCTTCCAAATTTGATGGGCCGGCAACACCTCCATGATTGTGGATTCAGCATCGTGGATGTTCATGGACCCCTTACCATCAGATGACATGTTTGCTCGTTTGCCGGACATAATATGCAATAAAAAATATTTCCCTATTGTTTATAAAGGGTAATATGTTGCAGTTGCGTGCGTTGCCGTGGGTGCGCGTGGGCGTGTTGCGGTGCGTTGCCGCGGGCGGGTTGTGCGGCAACGTGCGCGCCGCCGCCGCCAGGCTCTACCCGCTCGCCGCCGGACACCACTACAGGTACCTGTCTGTGTGGCTACTGCCGGGTACTCACTCACCACCTGTAACTGTTAAGCCGGGTACTCACTCACGACCTTTAACTGTTAAGCCGGGTACTCACTCACCACCTGTAACTGTTAAGCCGGGTACTCACTCACGACCTTTAACTGTTAAGCCGGGTACTCACTCACGACCTGTAACTGTTAAGCCGGGTACTCACTCACGACCTGTAACTGTTAAGCCGGGTACTCACTCACGACCTGTAACTGTTAAACCGGGTACTCACTCACGACCTGTAACTGTTAAGCCGGGTACTCACTCACGACCTGTAACTGTTAAGCCGGGTACTCACTAACGACCTGTAACTGTTAAGCCGGGTACTCATTAACGACATGTAACTGTTAAACCGGGTACTCACTCACGACCTGTAACTGTTAAGCCGGGTACTCATTAACGACATGTAACTGTTAAACCGGGTACTCACTCACGACCTGTAACTGTTAAGCCGGGTACTCACTCACGACCTGTAACTGTTAAGCCGGGTACTCACTCACGACCTGTAACTGTTAAGCCGGGTACTCACTAACGAGCTGTAACTGTTAGGCGGGTACTCACGTATGTACTCATGTAACCCAAAAACATTGTGTATGTGGTTCGCAAAAACCTACTGCGAGCGATATGTGTACGGTTCAAAACGAGCCGACATTTTCAACGTACTAATTTTGTAACGGCAAACTGTAACACGCGTACACATTAGAACCTCGTTACTGTAACATGCATATATTTTATTCTGATAGATCATACCTACAATATTGTAAATTTCAATTGAAATTAATTTAGTTGTTTCGCAAGAAAGAATAATAAGCATTGATCTATGCTCATAAACTCTCCCAATTTTAGCATTATGTTGTATATATATTTTTGTCTATTTTCAGTGTAAGCCTTCAACATCTATCCCAAGCGCCGTACATCTTAGAATGGGCTCTTCAGTACATAGACGATTCGGTGCAAAAGCTTAATTGGCACTCCTTCACAAAGACTGTTATAGCGGAAGAACTGAACCCGAGCAGGTAAGATAATCATTTGGTGTTTGTGTTTCTATTTCTTTCTAAAGTTCTAAATTATACCATCCATTGATGATTATGGGTGTCTGTGGTTATGACAATTTAGGATTTACCATACAGATTTCTTAATGTAGCTATATAGTTAGTATTTTTTTTAAAATAACAATTAAAAAATTTAGTATTTTTTAAGTTATTTTTAAAAAATACTAAGGAGCTGTGCTATGAAAATGTCAAATAAAAAATGTTCTTTGTATTAATTATTACAAAAGTACGCTGTCCAGTGCATCGTTCCATCACCTATGGTGATGTTTCATAGATTTTTATACTTTATTCATTTCACACATTCATAGCCAGGTATACTACAATCTATTGGGCAGAGGCCCTAAAACTTAATAAATAATATGTTCTCGTCACGTGTATTTTATATTAAATTTACGGCCTTATTCATAAGACAGATTTAAAAACTATTTTAGTTATCGAATGTTTTGTCGCTCTCGAACGACTTTAGAATTCAGTTTGAGCGATGAAGACAAAACATTAGATAACTAAAATAGGTTTTAAATCTGTCTATGAATAAGGCCTTTAGAATAAAACCATCTGCTACCCATAGACAAAAAGAAATAACTGCTTAATTCAATTTCAGCGGAAAGAAACCCTGGCTAGTGTACTTCCATTCGCCAAGATGTTACCGATGCTACGAAATGTACGCGGACTTCGCGATAGCCGGCCTTGTAAGTTTAAATTACAGATATGTACATTCATTTACTTTAAAAATATTATCACTAAAATTATAGATAATTGTTATCTTCTGTCGTCGGTTCGGTTTCACAACATTCAAACCAGAAATAGTCTGTTGGTTGACACGAAAATGATCTGAGTGAGACAATAACACCCACAACCTTTCGTTTTGAGACGATTTTGATAGAAATTGAAAATTCGCAAATTCCGTGTCCACACTCACCACGCCTTACAATGTAAGAATCCCACCAAAATGATTTCAAGTTCTAATACAGGCATACTATTTTTCCAGCTATTAAACAACGCAGTGAATCTAGGCAAAGTGAACTGCATCAACGAGCGGGGTCTGTGCCAACACGAACACATCAACTCCTACCCCTCACTCAAACTCTACCTCGGCAGAAACCACCAGCAAAGGTTCAGCACTGTAGTCGCACTGCAGGTCGCAGACTACAACAATATTTTAGAAGACATCAAACCCCACCTCATTAAATACGATAAGAACTTACTAGCCGGTGTCGACTTACTTAGCAAAGTGTTTCACGATGAATTTTGATCTCATTGCGGTATGAGAATAGTTAGCCGTTTTTAACAAGGGTGGCCATTTTTTGATGCTTTGTATTCAAAAGCAATATTTCGGTGCTGGGTAGTTTCGGTTTTGAGTTGGAAGCAACCCAATTAACGGTTTATGGAATGTATGGAAAACTTTTCGAGTCATCGAGATTATTGTGGTGTAATCGCCACTTTTCTCTCCACAAGATTATTACTGCCATCAGCAATAATTACTTTCAGATTAATCATTAAAGTAACAGATAGTCATCGGCAATAATAGTCTAAAATGATTTATTATATTTTTGATTAAAAATTGGCCACCTTGAATAATATCATGATTATGATAGGTTACTCAAGCTACTTACTTATACTTTATTTTATTGCCAATGAATATACTTTATGTGTAAGTGTATCCTCCTCCTTTACAATCCAGTATTCATTCCGTACTTTATAACATTTTTACAAAAATAATTTCCACTAAATGCATTTTTTTTACTTTTTTTTTGCACTCATTTTATAAATCGCATTGTATTACCATTTAAATGAATTACAATAATGTACACACACGACGATTGTTTGGTATAAGAAAATATATTTAAGCCAATCATCACACTCGACATTTAGGCGCGAACTTGATCGTTTATTTTCTTTTAATTTATTACTTCAAGTCGATATGGCAACTGCTGTTTGTCGTCAATTTGCCATATCTACGATTCAACAGTTTTGGAATTATTATGTACGTTGTACTACTCATTGAATTATTATGGTCTATCTAACATCTAGAATGCTGACCACTGCCGAAAATATGTGCTCAAATCTACATCTCACGCTAAGAGCAGTGATGGTAATCGATACTCTTCAAGTAGAGTATCGATCGGTGAGTGATAATTATCTCTTGCCATTCGACAAAATTATTGAAACCGCATGTACCGTGGTTGATTTCAGAATGTGCTATACCTACGTGGATTACTACAACCAGTTTTGCGCCTTACGTACATACCTTCACATTGATAAATTATAATTAATTATAACCAGTGATATTAACCATTTCCTATATTTAATAACCCTCGCATTATGAATCTAGGTAGCTAGTAGTAAAGTAAAAATACAAATTTTGTGTTGTGTAGAATGTTGCCATAAAAACTATTTAATGGTGCATCCTAACTGCAGTTACTTTTCGTGGGCCGATAATGCAATCGTCAAATAAAAGTTATCCATCAAACAAATTATAGCCTTAATGAATATAATTGTGACAATGAGGTAATTTTATAACTTTATATCATTTTTTATTTCTTCAAGTTAAATTTTATGCTATAAATGTGTTATTTGACGATTGAAAAATCAGCTCATAATGAATTAAATAGTGTTTAGACTAGTCTGTAAGTTACTTAGATGTTTATGCGCATCATCCCCTTGATCTTAATTTTATTATAGACTTAACGAAAAATTATTCATTTTTTAATCGATAACTCATAAAATGCAATGCTTGAAAATCGAAAATAGAAATGTTTAATGCGGCAAACTGAAGGAAGATTCCTTAAATATTATAGCATATTGATTTTTTTTACTCCTGCACTAGTCACAATTCGTGGAGTCGGACATGTTATTTATTATAATACATGTGTTTTATAAAGTATGTATTCTCAGTCACTGATACATTACATATGAGTCAGTGGAACCAATAGTTTATAATGCCTACGATATTAATTAGAGACAAATATAAAAAAATAGATATTAAAACAATTTGTTTTGTCAACCGTACAAATATATTAATAATCTCTTGTAATGAATCTTTTTTTATACTAGATGTACTTAAATTATTTTAGTGAAATTGATCAAATCACAACTTAGATATACATAAGTAGAAAGGAATATTGCGTCACAATTACAAAGAATAGTCCTGTGGTGTTATGGCCGCCACACACGTAACGAGATAACTGTGCAAGTCTGAGTTTGCACCAGTATACTGGAACGTCTGTGGGCAAATAACTGCGCAAGTTTCGTTGATATTTTAAATTCGAGACTAGTGCAAAATCGCGTTGGCTCTAACGCACTTGAACGTGAGTGGCGGCTATTAGATATAATTAGATAAACATGCAGAATTTTGTAACAAATACCGCATTTAACGGATGTTTAGAAATAAAACATTTGTTATGAAATATATTTTATTTTAAAATCAATGAAATCATACATTTGTTTATTTTTTTCAACCACTCCATCCACCTTTAACGAACGTTACAAAACACACATGTAAATGAGTGATCTTGTTTCCGTGAATGCTATTTTGCAAACAATAAACAGATACGACTTTATTTTATTACGTAATTATGAGTAAAAGTCCTTTCCTTCTGCAAGACAGATAGAGGAAACGTGATTTTTTTTGTTATTGTAGTACTGGCATTTTTACACTTAGTATCTGAAATAGAAAAAAAAAAATAACTTAAGGGGAGCAGCTTGCAATTATTTTTGCAAGAACTTCATTAACAAAATAAAATGAAGGCCCACCGCCTTTGATTCTTGGAAAAATAGCAATATCATTCGACAGAACATCATTAAACTAACATTTATGTGAGTAACACCAAAACCCACCCCAGGTTTTGCGATACCATTTCAATGTTTTATGTTCAACATAGATATTATATTGGCATAAAGAGCGACGTTAAACCTATTATATAAGGGACATTACAATAACTACATCTTTTCTTGGCTGTGTGTAAGATAGATTGACACATATCCAATACCAAGGTTTGTACTTTTACTGTTTTAATCTTATGTTCTATGTCAACAAGTATAAATAATTCAAGTATTATAAATATTAGTTACAAGTACTCACATTATTGTTTCTGTCCAGTAAAGCATCAATTACATCCTGATCCACACTGCAGGGTAGATAGAAATCTACCAGTTGATACATCCCCTTGCAGTTCAACACCAATCTGTCCTCACCAACTTCAAGATTCAGATCCTTTACACTAATCTGTAAAGAATAATTGCTATTTAAGAAAAAAAATTATAATCGCATTTAGGTACGAAAGTGGCGCAGTTAGTTAGACGTCGCCTGTGAAACAAGAGGCCACGGGTTCAATACTCGCGATAAATTGATAATATGTTTGTGCGCTCATTAAGTACCTATTGGTTTCGGGCCTGGATGTTTGTGGGACCAAAGTCTCTCACAAGTTTCAGATACCCACAATACAGGACTTGATCTTAGTGTTAGGTCATGTGAATGTGAATGTAGGGTGTATTAATATAATATATATATTGAACAACCAATTTAGCAAGGGTTTCACAAATAAAATGAAAAGCTAACATGATATTACCAAACACCTGGTACAAAGTGAACAATCAATGTACTTACAGAAGATGGTATTTGAAACTCTGCAAGTAAATATTCAATATTGCCCTCCCGGGGCTCTCTTCTCAATCTATGAATAATTTCTTCCTTTGCAGATTTACTACTTTTTATTTTGGCAGCTGTATTTTCATTTATTTCCTCAATAAGGGGTGTCTTTCGTTTGCTTTCAACATCTGGGCCTTTAATATCCCTTGCTTGAATCCTGTGAGATTGCAAACTACCAAAGGATTTTCTGTTCCTAAGTAATATGTATTTCTGAGCATCTATGTCATACTGATATTTATCCTGTAATCCTTCGAAAACTACTGTAAGGAAGAATGTTTGAAATAGTTCATCTTTTTCTATTTTCTTAAAGAATTCAGGGTTAATTGCTATGTCAAAAGCTGTGGCTGGTGCTCCCGACTTGTCCATTTCCGGTCGGCCTTCTCCAATACTCATAGGAACTTTATAACTGGATGGATCTTGAGAGCTCAGTATTTGCATCAGCTCATCATTGCTAATATCTCTTGGACATGGTATGCCATCAGTCTGGCATATATTTATAAATACCTTCTTGTTATCTGTTTTGGTGTATGTTTTAACACAAAAACCTGGAATGTAGACAATAATTTGGTATTAAAATTAGGTATTACACATAAACCTATTGTGACCTTAAGCATTCATACATAAAGTCTTTGTATTTCTACATTTCTTGACTCAACACCATTTTCACTTAATGTAAGCTATTTACATGAAATTTTATGTTATGTGAAGTGACTTCACTGAAGTCCACCTCTCCACACTTGGCCAGTATAGTGGAATATGGCTTAAACTCTCTATTGTAGAGAAAGCCAGTATTCTCTACAGTGTGCCAAATAAGAGCTGGTAATATTTAATGTATTTCAAAAACAAAAGAATTATTTTTTAAATATTGTAGAGAGTTCCTCTAGGGATTCTTCGTGTATCATAATTAAAACTCATAGAATCAAATAATTATTAATTAAAATAAGTAAAAGAGTCATACCTGGAAGTGGTTTGACAAGTCTTGAAGGAATAGTGTCTACTTGACCAAATAATTTGTTAAATTGTTCTTCAGCGGGAGTTTCCTGAAGTAAAGATGAAAATAGTTTAATGTGCAAAATGACCTGTTATGGACTGGACATGGCTGACGAGACAGTGGTGGTGGGTTTGGTTCCCAAGGCACACCTTTGACTTTTGGAGTCATTCGTGTATTGGTAGTAAATTACCACACACTTATGAAAACATCCTGAAGTAACCTGCATACCATAGAGGTCTTAATTAGATTTTCTACAGTATGCTAAGTCATATGAACCACATTAGGGCAGTGTGGTAGACTATAACTTAACCATTCAGTCAACTCTCGACTGTGGAGTCCTGTTCTTAGCAGTGGGCAATTGTGAGTTGATGCAGTAACGTAAAGTTTTTATATTAGGCGGAATATTATTTCGTGCTACTTACCCGAACAATCCTCATGTTTTTCTCCATTATAGACGCATCGACATCTAATGTTATGGAATTGTTCGACATCTTGTTTTGATCCCTATAGCAACTTATCAACAAGAAAAATTAAAAACCGCAAACTAGTTTAACAAAATAATATTGCCGGTTGGGAATTGTACTCTACGGTGGACACTCGTAACCTTTCCGTCAACAATATGCTTTATCGAGTAATCAGTAAACCTATTTATTACTTTTTATTTTATTGATCCTATTTGTGTTATTTTAATGACTTTATAATAATTCCCGACTTGATAAAGTATTTACTCGTTTAAAAATTCATTACACATTCATGACAGATCACGATTTACGAAACAGCTGTTCTCTGTACCTAAAGCTTTTTTGTAATGTATATCTAACACTTTAATTAATTTAAATTATTCAAAGAACTACAAATTTAAAAGTTAATTATATGGTAGGCTTGAAATATTTAAGCATAAAAGCGTTTATAAAAAATAAATTTAACTGTAATAGTCGATGTTAATTTTCACTAAAGCTACATCGATCAGCATCTTATTACTTTTTAAATTAGTAATATTGGCACAACCCTAGTTTAAACGTCATGAGAACTAGGTCGAAGGAATGGTTCATGTCTAACTTTTGGATAATTTTAATTTATTAATGAGCACTTCTGCTCGGGAATCTTAATAAATTTACACAAGCAAGAACTGTACTGACGATGACTATTGTTTATAACAAATAGGTGAGCCTCACTAACCTCGACAAAGAGTGAATTGAAGGTAAGGAATATCAATCCGTCTTTACGATTTGTTTGCCATATTTTGTCTATTTGAACTTTCTTTTATGGATATTGCTCACAAATAACTTTATATTTATAATTTTAATGTAGCATACTGTCATTTAGAAGTATATTTTGTGTATGATTTTGTTTGAATAGCTGATTGTGTTGTCGAAATTTTTAGGCCTAGTTTAGTCAGCTGTAGCCGTAGTGAATGTAAAGATACGTATGCATAATATGTGGGCTTTTATAGCGTATTATGTTCATAATATCATTAAATAATTCAATATTCGTGTAAACAGATTATATTTATTAATATACTATATATTTCCTAGACACTAACTATAACCCAATTAAATTCATATTGATAAATTTCGTAATTATATTTTATGTTATTTATTATACTCTATTAATAAATTGGTTTTGTTACTGTTAGTATAATTCATTATACTGATGCTAATTGAATTAATGTATTTAACATAAAATTGAGGACAAGGATGACTGGTACAAATATTACAGTTATTCCTACAAAGTACACAATTCCTTATAATTTGGAATAAATACATATCCAAACTACACTTTCTTAATTTTTACCCAAGGAAATTAAAAGAAAAGCAAAACTTAATTAAAAATACAATTATGCTATAGAAGTGCCCTATTTCAATTAAAGATGTTATCATTACTATATGTTTTATTATGTTTGTAAGCTAAGAAATATGATTTACTACAAAAAGCTATGTTAATAGGATAGTGTCAGGATTATGGTTCCTTATATTTTATGTATAGTTCAATTCTCTTACACAACAGTCAACAGAGAGCTTTGCTTTTATTCTTATTGGTATAAAAAAACCTAACCAAAGTCATGAAATTGAATCATTGTTACATAATTATGCTTTCTCTGCAGTTTTTTTGTTTTATCAGTTTTGCTTTATTTAAGATAGTATGAATGAGTTATTTTGTATTTTATCCATTCAGTTGCATTAATGGAGATGAAAAGCTGATTTAAAAAACACTATTACTAGTTTTATCGTACTTAGTATATACAGAATTTTCTATAAGGATTTCAAGGGTATTTAAAATGCATCAATCTGCTATGAATAGTGGATGAAAGTCTGTTATCCCTTAGTTATCCTCTGTGCCAAGGTGTGAGGAGCTCTGTGTCCAAAGAGATGAAATGATGATGATGTATTTAAATATGTATTACATTAATGAGATTATTCTGGAAAGATTTATTTTTCCATTCAGATACAAATGTAAAATTACTCTTTCATTCTTATCATTGCCTTAATATAAAATGCCCTTAAAATAGTTAATAAATGATGAATCTAATAAGTTGCATTATTATATTTTATTTCTCAATACAGTCTATTCCAGTTTGGTAATTTATATTTTAAGTTATTTTTTATCATTTGACAATAAAGTAAAATGGCAGATTTTCATAATAAATTACATTATACTCAAAATACTTTATGAAGTGGTGACATGGCTGTCTTATAGACTTAGGTCACCCATGAAGCCTCATGGTGTCTGATCTTATTGGAAGCCATCAACAAGAGTAGGCATACTACATGACATGCTCTTGAACAAAAATTTAAACAAAAACTTGTACTAGAAACTTCAAGATGGTATTAATGGGCACTTTGTTAATTAAGGTTATGTAATTAAAACTTAAAACTCCATCACCACTCAGATTTTGTTTATATAGTAATAATTTAAACTGTTATATTTTTATAAACCTTGGACTTGTCTGCCTTCACTATTTGGTCTTGTTTATAAAAGATTAAAAATGAGCTTTTACAATAAGCAAAGTAGAAGGTTTTACTTGAAGACAGAGGCAATAAAATTTGTGTCTTGTGGATGTTCCACAAATTAATTATAATTAGTCATACAATTCGATTGTAGAGTAGGCCTGTGCCCTGCAGTGGGACATATATGGGCTGATATAGATAGATAGATAGTCATACAGTGTGGGGTAACTACTAAAATATGTATGTGAGTAACAGATATCTTTATCAGCATTATAAAGTAATAACCCCTCTCAATCATACTCTCAATTGTAGAGGAAGCCCGTGCCCTGCAAGTTAATACAGATTTTTTTGGCCTATTGATTATTTTACAACATGTTCTTATGTATAATTTACAATTTATTTATAAGTACTGCATTTTTTTAATGATATAAAACAGACAACATAGTATGGTGCTTAATGACATTAAAATTATTATGATATGAATAACAAACATAAGTATGTATATACATGTGTTGTTTTCTTCAAAATCATTGGGTTCGATTCTCCGCTAGGAATATTGCTTTATCAAAAATCGAAGTCTGTAGTTTGTTTTCATCAATATCGGGTTCGTGACTCCTTTCAGTATTTTTCGCTATTCCTCGTAGTTTCGACTTTCGCCATCCATGCCCACTTGAAAAATTCACCCTGTATTTTAATCCCCTTCCTTAAATAGTAATTCATATTTAATGTATGCTATTTGTCAATATATCTTATACATTATAACCAGTACCAGTTGGAATGCCATCTTCACATGCTGCTCAAATATTATGTTAGACATTAGAGTAGTAATTGAGTTATAACCAAGATATAACCTGTCGGAAATATCTGTGGACCTAGCTGGAATATATATCCACTATGTTCTTTACACTAAAAACATTTTGAGATGGATGCGAAATATATTTTTGGTATCAATATTTAACCTATTTTAATTCAGTTTTTTTATTATCTAGTATATTTTGAATTTGCTGACCCTATGTTCCAATGAAGTCAACACAGCCAGGTGCACAGATATTTCTGACGGGTAATATATATAACCATCCACTTCTCCAGAAAATAGCAACAATAATAATATATTTTTTGTTTATTGCAGATATTATAATATATGGCATAGAGTATTGTCGTTATGGCAGATAAACACAGCCTGAATTATGATGTGAGAGAGCTGAAGCTGGGCGCAAGTTTTACTAATAATAAGGCCTCCCAATATCACACTATCAAATGTGAGTATTAAAAAAAAATCATAATAATATTACGATACTGCGCCTCTTGGCCACAATGTCGTTTAGATGGGATATCGACCGGTACTAATCGATTATCTCTCGACAATCGATACGAGACTGCAAGTGCAGTGTCGGACGCCCGCCTACAAGGTGGACAGACCAACTGTGCCCCTAGCCGGAACATTTTGCATTATCGTAATAGAATAGTAATAGTAAAATTTTGTATGGGAATTTAAACAGCGCCATTGTGAGCGTATTTGGAACTAAAATTTCACAGCGGGAATCGTTTACTTTACTATACGAGAATTTCTATACGATACTTCAAAATGTTCCGGCTAGGGGCACTGGCTAAGGTTGCAGGAATTCGATGGATGCAGGCCGCTTCCAACAGGTTGATGTGGAGATCATTGTGGAGGCCTATGTACAGCAGTGGACTTCTTGTAGCTGAAACGAACAAACAGATCAATACCAGTAGGCCGGCCTGGTCAAATGCCTCTACACTTCTTTTAATATTGTACCTCGGCTTGATATTGCGGCAATGCTTAATACTCACCTTAACATATTTCACTAGTTTTATTTTTTATACTGACACACCTATGTGACCACAATCCACCTGATAATAAATGAACTATAGTCCATATAGCATCTACTAGCAAGAAGTAATTATCACTCGCCAGTACACAAAATTGTACTGACTTGCTCAATATCGAATACACGTTACGCCCAGACTAAACCTGAAATACAGTACAATAACGTAGTTCAATGGGACGCAGTACCGCGGCCGTAACGAGCCTTTCTGGCGCGACCTTCTGGAAGTGCGCCCCAAATGTTGCTCTGGTCGCTTCTGCGCTAAAAGGATCTGCGATCTGTGCCTAGATATTGTTCTACTTACGTCACTGCTATGACGGGTCTCCTACATTATGTATTGCTGTCACGATGTTATGTACTATTACACTAAAAACTAGGAAATTGAATGGTTCTGACAGGTAATTACTAGTGATTGCATTGATTTGATGATTGTTGATTACGTAACAAGTTTCGTTTGTTTGACTTTTGCTATAAGTATTTGTATTTCAATTGAAATCAGTGAGGATTTATTCCATAAGTCGTCGTATAGTAGAATCATAAATCGATTTTCATGTCCGTCAAATGAAAACGTTCTCTGGTATGCTCACAACTCACCCAAGTTGAGAGAAACAGAGAGAGAGAGAGTCTGCTAGAGAGACCACACATTGGCAATTGTAATTTCAAGTGTAAGCTTCTTAATAGCAGACTATTGTCTGGTTTCAAAATCTTAAATGTTGTGGGAATCTTGAGCAGTGGCATACAAATATTAGTTGACCAACTGATATATTTTAGAACGTCACTTTAAGAACCTTTTAGCGAGACTAGCATGTCATTCGCCTGATGGTTAGCGATACCACGGCTCATTGATAGTAGAAAATCACCATGAATTACAAAGCATTGCTTGGCATTTCACTGCGCTCGCCATTCTGAGTCATAAGATGTTAATTCTCAATATGTCCGGCAGTTACTCTGGCTACAATGTAAAAATAATGCTCTAACACTAGGTGAACAAAAGACAAAGGAAAAAATACTAGCTTGCATTTATAATGTTAGTAGATAAAATATAATTAATTATATGTACCTGAACGCAACTATAAATTAGTTTAGATATTTATTTGTTGATTTCAGATGATTTTAAACCTGCCTCTGTGGACGTGAACAAAATGGCGACAGTTAGCGTTGGTACAAAAAATGAAGTTACAGTCACCGTGCCTCATTTAGGTGAGTTATTCCGAACTAAATCCAAGTTAACATAAAAAATAAATGACATCTAATTAAGATCTTTATAGTAGAACATTGTAAGAATTCGAGACGTCAAAATGGAAACTAATTTTACAAAATGTATAGTAAAGCAACATTAATTAATTTATTTATTAAACTAAACGTAATATTACAGGAGCTACACCCAATGAGATTATATCTACATTAAAAATCGAATCAGATACAAATATATATTTATAGATATTTCATATTAGTCTACAACTACAGAGATCTAAATTAAAATACATTTAGGTACTTATCTGAAATGACTCATAACCGTTTACGTATATTACAGCTACTAAAACATTTCTTAATAATTGCTAGATGCATCTTATTAGCCTACCACTCTCTCTCTTCCAAGCTATAAATACCACATGGTGATGGAGTCAGCTTTCTTCATTTTTCTTCTCCACTTCGCTCTGTCCATGATGTCGTCTTCGGAGACCTGATATTCTCGCATGTCCCTCCGCACTACATCCTTCCACCTCGTCTACGGCCTGTCTCTGGTCCTTCGGCCGGTGATGGTTTGCTGTAGTGCTAAGTTTCCTACGTAGTCCAGCGGCTTCCTAATTAGCCTTCCTTCCTTCCTTATCTTATTAGCCTACCTAAACGAGAAAAAAAATGTTTTTTTGTTCTACGACCACTTTCATGTCAGGCAAACCATTTTGCACTATTTTATCCACACAGTTTGTAAAGCTATACAAGGGAATTAATGGAGGAGGATTTTAAGTATTCGATTGTCGACGTGAATATATATTAGTCGTATGAATTTATAGTAATTTTAATAAATTTTAGTAAGGCCGCGTCACGCCAATACGTGGGGGTGTGTCCGAACGTAAAAGAGATTGTTACAGTACTGCAAATAAACAAGTCCTTCAGAAGAAGAAAAGTACGCTACATTATGCGCACGTCTGTCTCTTATTTTAAAGTTTTTGTCAGTGATCTGTTTCCTATATTTTTATAAGGTTGACTTAAGCATGAGCTAGCGTTTTAATAAGCCTCTCGTTTAACACACATTGTACAAATTAAATAATACCTAGGTGTATCATAGTGTGCGCAGCAGACTAAAACGATTTGTTAAATTCCTATTTTGCGTTTACGTGTAAAATGTCGAGTTATGAAGTTTTTGTTATAATACTTTGACGACAATAGTATTTTATCAGCTGTGATGCATCTAAATCAAAATTAATTATAACATATTATAAATTGTTAATACCACGCAGCGGACAAAGTCACGGGCATCAACTAGTTTCTTATGGTGCTAAAATTAGAAAACAAAATCTACCCACGCACTTTCCTATGATAGTGTAATAAAAATAACACATATGCGAAAGAAGTGACACGCGTAAAATGTTTAGTATTGTCCTGCTAAACGTGTTTTTGGGAAATCCGGAGAGCCACATAACGGTTGATATCGTTAGATTTCACATCGCACTTCTGTGGGCCATATTGTTTGTTCTATTTTATTCTTAGAAAAGAACACCATCGTTATTTTTTTATGACTGTGTAAAGTAAAATTAATTTTATTTATGTATTTCATCATTAATGTAGGTGAAATTATTCTGATGAATTAACAAAAAATATAAATATTACGAACTTTCTAAACATAATTAAATTCTGTTTAATAAAGTAAAACATATTTTTAGTATATTCATGTCATATTACAAATTAATTGCTAAGTATCTTAATCAAACAAAAAAGTAAAAGCAAACAATCTTACTTCACCATCCGATGGTTTGTCTACTCGTTTTCTTTAAAAATAAAGCATAATTTATTTAGTGTTTATAATATTTTCCATTTACGTAACACCTAAGGCATGTTACATTTATTAAAATTTATTACATTTAAAGTCACTGATGAAATCTGTCACGACCAACGTCTGCACGCCAAAGACCTTAATATTAATTGTAACATGCATCATGTCTAATATGAATATCGTTGTATATTTGTTAGTTGGTGCGGGAGTGCCGCAGACGGTGTTCAAAGGCAACCAGAAACCCTACACTAAGGAGTGCGTGTTGATCATCGACAAAGTCACCGGGGAGATCACACTCGAGAAGCTGTCCAGCAATATACAAGTGAAGAAGACGAGGTGAGTCACTATTCCTGCATATATTTTCAGCATGTACATATATTCTTTTGACAGCCTCCGTGGCGCAGTTGGTTAGACGCTGGCTTTGAAACGAGAAGCCGCGGATTCGATCCCCGCACCGAGACAAATGTTTGTGAGGCCCACAGATATTTCTTTCGGGTCTAGATGTTTGTGAGACCGAAAAGCCTTTCGTAGTTTCTGATACCTACGACACAAGACTTAACTGATCTTAATGTGGGGTCAGGACTATGTACATATGTGACTGTTGGGTGTATTTATTTATTTATTCTTATATCCTATAGGGATGCTACTAAAACTTAAGCTCCTCAAGAATTTGAGTAGTAACTCATTTGACTCAAACTCATTTGAGTAATTTGGTTTGTGCGTAGGCTAAGCGATTGGCTGGCCTGCGAATTGTAATTTCGATTTTTCGTTTTTGTCCTGGTCGACGCCAGAATCTACAATTATATCTACGTATTTTTTTCTGTTTTAACATTTTCTATTATGAGAATCAATCGCTGCACAAATAAATAAATATAAGCCCTGCCAGAATTTGCTAAAAAATGAATCTTCAGTTTTTTCTACCTAGTATAGTCTGAACCGGTGCCACGACCCGCTTTTGCTGTATTTACTAAAAATTATTTAAGAATTGTGATGTCATTAGAGGTATATTCAAGGAAAACGCAAATCGAACAATTACTCACAATGTGTAAAATAGCCATAGCTTTACATGAACATGATATATTGTATATTGCATATACAACAATAATTTTGCTGATTGAAAATAATTTTCTTTGATTCAAAGTTCAAGATAACAACAATGTTAAACTAGTTACACATACATATAACAGGCTATAGGTACTACTTATTTATATATAATTGGTTGAATAGTAATTAGTTTCTATGTTTATCATTTAGTAAATATTTAGAGCAACTTTGACTAAACTAATTTATCGTTAACAAGAGGCACAATTTTTCCGCCAAGTTAACATACATTATCATAACTAAAACTGATTTTCATGCACAAAATAACACTACAAACATTGTAATTGCAAAACAATTAGTCCGCTGTGAAGTTTAAATTCGTGTGGGAACTGGGTGCGCAGTAATAGGGTTAAAATTCTGATCGGACAAGCTTTTTTGCGGATAATGCACATGCTTTCTATTTAAAAACCTCTATATAAATATAGGTTACGGTAAATAGAAACCAGCACCATGCCAACTTGATGGACTATGGTCTAAGCCATCTCAATTGAACTGTCGGGTTGTAGAGAAGTCCCATGGTTTCGCCATGCGCCCATGCGCTTATGAGTTTCCACAAGACAGTATAATAAATAGAATAGAACGTATAGAATTCTATTCTTTATCAGCCCGGAGTCAGGAATTAGCGTCCGATATGGCGAAATGGCCCCCTATCAAATCGTGTGACGGAACACACAAGGCGAAACGTGGGTGTCTTGGTAGCACCTCTGCCTACCTCTTCTGGGAATAAGGCGTGAATTTATGTATGTATGATAACTGGTGGTAGGTCTCTCATATGTGAGAAGCTGCCTGGGTAGGTATCACCGCGATTTCTATTTCTTCCGCCAAACAGTGTAAATGCAGTTGTGTTCCGGTTTGAAGGACATTGTAGACACAGTAACTACTGGACATAATGAGACATAACATCTTATGTCTTAGGAAGGCGAACGCAGAGGAATGCCAAGCATTGCTTTGTAATCTTTGGTTTTGATACTGTCCATGAGCGGTCGTATCGGTCACCATCAGGCGAATGGCATGCTCGTCTCATGACAATAAAAATGAAATGTATGTATAATAAATAGTTGTATCGGGTTTGTAGACAGGAGACGGCGCAGAAGCCGCGGCCGCTGACGCCGGTGACGGCCGACTTCACCAACACCACGCAGCGCTCCACCTCGCGCACGCGCGTCGCCACCAACCGACGCACCAACCCCAATGCAGGTAACCCAGGTTAATTTTTTTGTTTAAATATTTCATTATTTTTTCTATTGTTTTTCATTTATGTTTACCTTCACAGTTATTTTTTGTGTCCGTGTATGGAGTTGTTTTTTCTGTTAAGCTAATTTGTCAACACTTTTAATTGTTATTGTTGTTATGTTTACCAGAAAAAATACATGTATATAGTACAATATTTATGTTCTGTATAATTGTAAGCATAATGTTAGTGTTGCTTAATAATAAAATAATAAATAATAATAACCCCCAAACCATCTATATCAATAACACTTTTCTAACGACACCTCGGACTTTGTCGAACTACGATAAGTAGTTTAGAAGGTATGAGGGAACAGATGAACATCACACCGGGTAGGTATATCCAGACTGCGACCGAAAACGAAGCCAGATGGTAGTTTTAGTAGCTACACAATGAAAATAAAAAATTCGCAAAATATGCGACGATATTGATACAGCATTACACGAACATGCAGCATTACTTTTACTGGTTTTTTTACTGGTGGTAGGTCTCTCATATACTATATGTGAGAGGCCGCCTGGGTCCGCTTTGAAATTCATGGTGTTGTTTGGTTATCGACTGTCCATGAGCGGTCGGATCGCTTTCAGGGGAATGGCATGCTCGTCTCACCATTCGACGCAATAAAAAAAACATTCAGCTAGTTAGTGTTGGATACGCAGCAACCCAACTTGCCGCATTTGTCTTACCCCTTTGCCATTTACTTTTAAAACCTGGCAACAAGTTATCTACGTATATCAATAATTTTATGGCATGTTAACTTTGTTTCCAGGCCCTATGCCCAATACTCAAGCGCGGTTTAACGGCGCCGTGGCCCCGAAGCCCCCGCCCACGATGGTGCGCTCCCCGCCGCGCGTCAAGACTTCGCCCCCGCAGGCTCCGTGAGTGCCGCTGTATTTATATTTATGCTTAAAGAATTATGTTAGGAAGACATTACCTGATCGAAGTAATTCAAATGGTAATAACTTATGGGTATAGAAAAACCAGCTACATAATAATAATTTTAGAGATTTTTCTATTAATACCATAAGTAATTGTGCAAAAGCAGTAAAATGTGTTACATCGTTAAAATACATTAGAGTAAGCAATTTTTTTGTATAGTCAAGAGCTGGGTGAAAATAAATATGAAATCATAAGAGTGTCTGAGGACGTTAACGAAATTAGATGGTCTATAGTCTCTGCATACCCACACAGTATAAAGGCGTGAATATTATGTATGTAAACGGCGCGTTGCAGATGGTCAGCCGGCGGCAACAGCACACTGGCGTCGCTGCCAATGATCGGTCTGGACGACAGTTTGGGTCTGTCCGGTCCAGCGCCCCCCGCGCCCGCGCCCCCCGCGCCTGCGCCCCCCGCGGTGCCGCCGCCCCCCCGCGCCCCCCGCCGTGCCCACGCCCCCCGCGCCCCCCGCGCCGATACACAACGGCTACGCGGCGCCGCGCGTGCACCACGCGCCGCCCCCCGAGCGCGCGCCCCCCGCCACGCACGCGCCGCCGCCACCGGTACTTATACACTTTAGACTTTATTAATGAACAGATTTAATACCTATTTTAGTTATCGAATGTTTTGCCCGTTTCGAACGACTGTATTCAGTTTGAGTGAAGAAGTCAAAACATTCGATAACTAAATAAAATAGATTTTAAAACTGCATGATTAAGGTCGTTTATTTTATTGACTAGAATCTATTAACTAGACGGTTCTTCAAGCTCTCTGCCAACCGTCAACCAAAAGTCCAACAACACTCACTAGGCCAGCGTGGTTACCCCTTTCAATCGTACTCTCGATTGTAGAGGGGGTTCGCGTTCTGCACGTATATGAGCTGATCCAGTTACAGATGGTTTTAGCATTGCAGCCAATTTGTCTAAAGAGTTGTGATAGTGTACAGATATTATGACAGCCTCCGTGGCGCAGTTGGTTAGACGCCAGCTGTGAAACGAGAGGCCGCGGGTATGGTTCCCGCCCCGAGGTAAATGTTTATATGAACCACAGGTATTTGTTTCTGGATGTTAGTGAGACCGAAAAGTCTCGTAGTTCCTGATACTGACACAAGATTCGATGTTAGTGTGGGGTGAGGACTATGTATGTGAGTGTGGGATGTATGTACGCAGGTGCACGCGCGCGAGGAGGACAGTTCGTCGAGCTCGTCGAGCGACAGCGGCAGCGACTCGGACAGCGGCAGCGACTCCGACAACGACTCCAGCGCGCAGCACTCCGCGCACTCCGCGCACACCAACGGTAACCACGCCGCTTATATTACATACGTACATACATAAACTCACGTCTTTATCCCAGATGGGGTAGGCATCAGGACACCCAAATATCGCCATATCGGGCACAAACTGACTCCGGGCTGATAATGGATAGAAAAATCCAATAATACATGGAATTCTATAAAAAAATTAAAAACTTCAACTTTTTAACTATAAGAAACAATACTATTTAGTTTTTTTTTACAAATTAATTGATAATGATAATATATATCCAAAAATTCGTGATTTCATTGTTAGTAATTTTTTAAAAGCTCATAACTCTGCAATTAAGCATCATACGATAAAAAAATTGTGTGTACTGATTCACGTCCCCTAGAAGTAAAACTGACCAGAGTATAAACAAAATTCACGACCTCATTTTTTTTTGGTTGTCCGCTTGACGTGAAATGCCCCTTATATTACTTGAATAGTTTATGTGAATGTTGATGTTGCTGGTTGCAGGCGCCGCCAACCCCGCGCTGCCGAGCGACGTGCTCAACCACGACCTGTGCCTCTCCGAGTCCGGCAGCGACTCCGACTGACCGCGCCGCCCGCACCGCCCGCGCCGCCCGCGCAGCCCGCGCCGCACACCACACGCACTCCACGCGCGCCGCGAGCGCCGATGACACCGCCCCACCGTGGACGGAACTGGCGATATACTCTCACGTCACCGAACCGACTAAATTGCTTCCAGCAACAATGTACGGAATAGGGTATTTGACTACATTTTTTTAAATTTTATATCCAAAATCTAGCAAATAAAGAATTATGTAAATCTATTCAGAATTAAATACGCTAGAAACGTTTATATCTTGTAGTGGGAGTAATCGAAAAGGGTGCAAAACTAGTGACGTCACTAGTTTTCATATGCATTAAACTGTGCGCGTGTGAAAGAGACAGTATGATGTCCCCACTACGTTCCCACTTTTTTTTAAAATACTAATATATGCCTCACGTTACAAGCTATTTAATTAATACTGATTTGAAACGTTTTATATTAATTGTATTTGTGTTTGTACGCAAAGTAATAAAAATAAACGATCATAGTCAAATACCCTATTATAGCAATCCAACGCGTACAGAAACCTACGCTGTGATACGTTAACCATGCAGCCTTAGTTTTATACTATTCTTATTTATAATGTGGGGTGCAGATTCTATATACACGCCACTGTGATGCAATGGGGCCGCGCACGCTCAGTACCAACTGATTGTTCCAACGGTTTGAACTGAAATGGACGGAAATTTAAAAAAATATGCAATAGGCATGAATTTAGGAATATATTATATAAATCATAATCTGTACTGAATTTAAACTGAACTGGAAATTTTATATGTCTGTGATAGAATGATGAACAGAACGTTTCTTCCTTTTTTGCCAATTTCCTTACTCGTTAATACTTAATTAAAATCTATCCTAAATGTATATTGATCGTTACATCGTTTATTGGTTCCTATAATTCACTTATTTAGCTGTTTACAGTGACTAAACTGTTTCGTGGCTGTACAAATCTTTACCTACCAATCTGTGTGTCAAGTAGAACTGTCAATTAGAACTGACTATGCGCGGCCCGCAAGGGAGAGTGTCTCCCCACTGTCTCTTATCGACTCACGGTGGTTTGCCATGTTGAAAATATATTTACCATGTAAGAGATGTTTACATTAAAGTATAATATTTTTTTATGTCACAATTTATTTTATCTATAATTTCGAAAAAAAAAAGTTAAATGTAATAATTATTGTTACGTGGTAATGAAACAAATGTAATAATAACGTGCCTCATGAGAACACATATTTTTTATTTTATGCCAATATTGTAAAACGTAGACGTAAGTACGTAATGATTGTTCTATGGAGAGACGTAGGTGTAAATTAATTTTAGTTACAAATGCTGCAATAATAAAGAGTTTTCCTTTTTGTACAGTAAGTGATTTCGTATGTTACGTTAACTTTGATGGATTGTGTAACGTTCGTCGGAATGTTTAGTCTTGTAACGCTTGTATAGAAATTGTCCCATTGTATATATATATGATACACGTAATAGAGAAATTTTTATTGGGGTTATCTAGCGAAACCTGAAATTGTGTGCCTTCAAATCACCTACTGCTAATTTAATTTGAATTTATTACGTGTCTACTATAGCAGACATACCTAATCAAGCTCTTTTTACTTTTGAAAATATAAACAAAATAAGCAAATGAATGTTGTCTTTTATTTTTACACATGATGTTTACTTGACGCAGAAGAAGAATGAGTATTGAAGGTGGGTGTTGAATAATCTATTTCAATAAAACATTTTTAGAACACATGGAAATGGAATAATGAACGTACCTGCGTAATGAAAAAGTCTTTATGCGCATTTTAATGAATCAATACTGACAGAGTTTACTATTAATAATTTAATAATCGATAATGCTGATAGCATTGTGTAAGCTGCGCACTAGTTACATGGCTGTTTTGTTAAAATTTACAAATTCAGTGAATCGTACAAACCCTTTGCCTGCAAGTGCCCTCACTTACTATGAAAAATTGTTCGAAAAGTTAACCAATACAAATGGCAGTTCGCGACATATCATATTAACTTGTATACGCGATGGATCTTAGGTTTCTATTTTAATTTGACGAATAATAAGTTTATTTCGATAGCAGGGAGAATATATGCTATAACTTTCTCTGTAAATGCGACATACTTACGTCTTTTTACATAAACTCACACCTTTCCCAGAAGGGGTAGGCAGAAGTGCTACCAGGACACCAACATTTCGCCTTGTACGTTCCGCCCCACGATGTGATAGGGGGCGAGCCTATTGCCATATCGGGCACAAATATATATTCCTAAGTGAGCTTATTACTGTATAAAATTCATTTGAATACCAATGTTTTACTATCTGTCGGATACTAATACTAAAAAAAGGAAATTTTTGATCGAATTTTATATTGTAATGATGAACAAAGTGGGTCAAAGTTATTTCGTTTTGAAAGCTTTGGTATGCACCTTTCGATTCGTCTCAACAAGGAACGAAAAACGTCAGCTCTAGCCGATAACTGTGAAATGTTCATAATCTGTGGTCAAATGTCAATGTCATTTGTGTGGTTTAGGTTTTGTGCCTGTGAAGAAAACGTTGACTGCTATTTTTTGTTTATTACATTTTATAATGCATGATTTTAACATGCTTTGCTGTATGAGTGGATTTACCAGGGTTCATTAATACGTTTTGTGTAACAGATCATGTTTTAGTGGGGTTATAAGCGTGTTATTTAAAAAAATGTCTAACACACCATCGAGTAATAAAAATAATTTGAAGAAAGCTAATAGCAGTCGAGACCGGGATAAAAACAAATCTGTTACATCGGAATCTGGCGGTTCTAGTCAGTGTGATACGCCGCCGCTGACAGAGAAGGTAATAATCTCTTGATGTTCGCATTCTTCAAAAGCATGCATGTTTACGGTTTTTGCTTAAGTTTAGCGAGTATTGTGGCGTGTATATCGTCGGGGCTCGAGAACAAAGAACCACCAATATAAAATAAAATTAGGTTTATTTCTATTTGTCTTTTATAAAACTACATTGCTCTAAATAATCTATATTTAATTTATATTTAAATTTGTACAATAAATAATAATTATTGGATGGTAAGCACGAATATGGTCACCACTACCTGTGAGCAATCTCAACATCAGACAAATCATTGGCATGGTGTCTGGGCTGTAAACATTTTGTAGGCTTTTCTTTTTACTACTTTATGACTTATGAAAAGTTAATTTTAAACAAACTATAATTAGAGTTAGCTGTAGTATATGGGCCCCATAAGGCTGAACTAACGGCATGATACTTGCTTTAATTTTACCAAGATGTGCTTGCAATAGCTATTTGGGTCTACCATATTATATGACAAATAAAATGGAAATATTATTTTCTACTAATATCCTAAATTCTGGGCACTATTAAATCCCTTAAGTGTGGGCATGCTGTAATTCAGGCCTTATTAGATATAGCATTTATGCATATATGTTTATTCCAGGATGGAGGTCCTTCCCAAGGCAGGTTTGCGGGTGTCGGTCCCGACTCAATCCTTTGCATGGCAGAGCAAGTTGGAGCCGAGTTAAATATGGAGGCAGCAACAAATTTGGCTGAAGATGTCAGTTATAAACTTAGACAAACAATAAGTGTAAGTTTTTTAAATGATTCACTCAAGAACCAATATAAGAAATGAAAATCAAATAATCATAGAGACATCATATAATGTGTACTGTATCTGTTTCCAGACTTTAGCATTGCACAGTGAGATGTTAAAGAAATCGCGGGTTGACTCGTGGGATGTGAATTCAGTGCTTATGCTCTCTGACACTAGTCCTGTGGTCGGGGCGTGTGGTACAATCTACACAACGTTGGGCGATGAAAGACTGTGCTGTCCTATTGTGAGTTTTCTCAATTTATTTTGTGGATGATATTAACTTAATTCAATCTCATCATCACAAAAACTACTTGTTTAAAGATTTTATCATGGATTTGGTTGGAATTTACATTTTTTTAGTTTCCCATGTTTTTATTACTTTACAGCTTTCTTGGGTATGTGGCAGCCTTAGGTATTCTATTCGGTGTTTTAAAATGTGTAAAAAAAAGGTTTTATTTCAATGTGTAACACTCGTGTAAATATGAGACCATTAAACATACTATGTAAGTGGATTTTTGCTCTTATCATACATAAGTAGTCTTATTGTTTTGCAGGAAAATGTTCTGAATGTGACAGAGTATGCGCTGACGACACAAAGTTATGTGTATTCCACATTACCCACCGTATCTGTTGAATGGATCACAGATGACAGGAGCCTGAACAATAGTAACAATATCAGTGTAGCATTGCAGAATTACTACACTAAGGTAGCTAGAGGTAGGTAACATTTTTATAAGTTGTCAATATTGTAGATATAATTATCATTAATGATGTTTACTCCCCGCCATGCAGTACAACTAACTGTGCTATGGACATATAAATAGTATTATTTGGATGAATTACTATTGGTATTTACTATAGATTTTAGTTTGGTCAAGTAAGCAGCATTTCATAGTAATTCATACAATGATTTTTGTCTGGTACTTTCTTAGCATGGTCAAATTTAAATATTTTACAATCGTGCATGTTCAAATTCCGATTAATAATAGCCCGTTTAAAACTTATATTTATTTTTCGCAGCAATATTAAACCTGCGCAAAAAACCCAAAGAGTTGGCTGTGCAAGATCTGATGACGAACACGCGGATAGGGCCGATATTCCCGAACCTATTCAACTTGGCGGTACTGGTGCTCAATGACGACAACCTTAACGCACTCAATGTGCCAGCCAAGAAACCGCTGCAAGCCAACGTATTGGATATGGTAGATGCTCTCTGCTCGAACCCTTGTAGCTCCGACACGAATATTCAACAACAGGTTAGATTTTTTATATTCAATTAAATATTAATTTGTTATATGCAGTTTGATATTTTTCTTATTTTGTCTAATCTAACTAACCTTAAGATCGGTTATTGTAGACACGTTCTCACTCGTTAAAAGGATCAAATTAAATGAATTTTCTTTAAAAATAACCCCTCTATGCCCAGTAATTTATGAAAAATATATTATACTATGGACTATGGAGCAGTTTATGTCACAAGACTGATAAATACTTTTTCTTTTCTAATTACAGTTCCAACGGTTATTTCCAGTTATGGTATCAAATATTCTCGGAAACGGGTCCCTAGCCGAAAAAATGGTGGCCATATTGACAAAAATCACGCGCACGTGGCCGTCATTCATTGCCATAGGTAAGTTTATATTGTTTTTAATGTACATAATAATATGTAAAGCGGCGAAATAGGAAGACGAGGCGGTGGTATCTAATCAGGCAATATTTCGCGTACCAGATCGCCCACAAATTAATTTCGAAAATTGTGCTCATATGTAGTCACACTTTAAAGATAAGGGAAAACATCGTGAAGTTACCTGCAAACTTAAGAGATCTTTACAAAAAAAATATCTTTGTTTCGTGTATTTTAACTCATAATAGACCAGTGGCGGAGTATAGCCTAGTTGCGAAGGATTAAAATCTACAGGGGAGCCAAAGTATCAAATGAAAATATGATTTAAATAAAAGTAGGTTCAATCCATGTACAAAAGGAAAGCCGATGAGAATCGGGTTATAATCTAAGCTCCTAATTCTTAATCAAAGAGAACACACGTGGTAGGCAGTGCGTCATTGGGCTTATACATTTAACTTGCATAACTTGTGATAATATGTAGCGCAGTTGGGCTTTGTAAATATATACAGGGTTAAAGCAGAAAAGGGTATTAGATAGTCGGTGGTTATAGGTGCCACAGTAAAATAAAATGGCAAAATAAGTATGCTTCTCAAACCAATTAAATATATTGTTCATCAATATAAACTATCAATGCAAAATATCAAATGCGAAATGTCGCCATTTGTATAAAGAATATTTTGTGTTTTTGACTATCCTGAACTGACTGACTGACTGCCTCGGTGGCGTAGTTGTACTACGGTATGACTACAAAGCTGAGGTCTCGGGTTCGAGTCCCAGGTCGGGCAAAGTGATATTGGATTTTTCTGTTCATTATCAGCCCGGAGTCAGGAATTTGTGCCCGATATGGCGATAGGCTCGCCCCCTATCACATCGTGGGACGGAACATACAAGGCGAAATGTGGGTGTCCTGGTGGCGCCTCTGCCTTCCCCTTCGGGGATAAAGGCGTGAGTTTATGTATGTATGTATGTACTATCTTGAACTTGTGGGCGGTACTGGCAGGCAAGGGCATCCTGTTCGACTACCTGTCGCAGGGCACGCAGGAGCGGCTGACGGCGGCCATGATCAAGTGCGTGTGCGCGCTCGGCCGCCGCGCGCTCGTGCAGTGCCTCGCCGACCAGCTCGACCACCTCGACGCCGCCATGCACGCCGCGCGCCCGCACCCCCAGCACGCGCACCCGCACGCGCACCCGCACGCGCACCTGCGGGAAGCCATACTGGTCACTACTTATCATATCTTTTTTTTATTATTCTTTATTGTACAAAATAAACAATATAATATTAAAATAATAAAACAACTAACTACAAATGGCGGTCTTGTTTTATCTTAACTTGAATGCATTGAAATAAAACTACGTTTTCACTGTTTTCAACGAAGACTATTTTTTTTATACAGTCGTTCCAGCTAACTGGCATATAGGTCTGATGGTAAATGGTCACTGCCGCCAATGAACACCTGCAACATGCTTGGGTCATACATGTGTTGCCGGACCCTCAAATTGGATGCAGAGCGGGAAGGAAAAAGGACGGGATTTGATTAGCACCACAAAAATATAAAAATGTGTAATATAATTTGTTTGCAGGACGCATCGACGTGTCTACTTAGATCTGAACCCACTACTTACTTGGAGGACTATGTCACCACGGACTACACGCTATACGAGATGTTGGGAGACTCCATCATGCCCAGGCGGCTGCTGTTTCCACACACAGGTATATTTTGATAGTATAATAAAAATACCTCTATCGTTCAGGTTTGTTAATATAGTGCGTAGGGGTAGCACCGTAATAGTAGTGGGTAGTCCTAGATAATATAGGAGTTTACGTTCTTGTATCACGGTGTTACCCCAACGCACCCTATCTGAAGATTGCATGAGTGTATGGCCTAACCCCTCACAATCGTATTCTCGACTGTAAAGGAGCTCGTGCCCTGCAGTGTGACGTATCTGGGCCGATATTGCTACAGAATTAAGAGTGTTCTTGGCCTTTGAGAATACATAGGAAAAGAGAGAGGGGTTAGGTTTGGCTGAGAATCAGCCCTGTTCGGTACTGAGTTGCCGATCAGAATAAGCTGTCCTTTCCTTTTACTCTACTGGTCATTCTTAATTGTTTTGTCCTTTATATAACATGGACACCCGTGGTATTAGGTACCCAGTTTGTCTGTGCAATAACTTTTGTTATTTAAAACCAATCCATGTGTTTCAGACACTTCGAAACAAAACAACGTAGACGCGGACAAATCTCCCGCCGAAGAATTCTCATTCGTGATGCCAGTGAGGCCCATGACCAGGCGGCCGAAACTTCGGCTCATTCCCCCCACCACAGTGCGAGTGCCCACCAACAGAGACTCAGTGTTCGAAACCACCAACTTTATTAGTGAAAAGTGTATAAATATAAAGATTAGTAGTTGCAGGACGCTAGTGGCTCGGAATAGAGCACGGCAGAGACAGAATGAGTACGCGACCGTGCGCCCGTGCGATGGCGCTGTTGTCGCCAGTGGATTACTAAATAGGTTTAGGTACAAACTGAACGATACTAAGCAATTTCCAATATTTGGAGCGTTGTTATTGTGAATATAAGTTATATTTTTTGTATTTTTGTTTTATTTTTTCTTAATATTCGATGACGTCATGCGCTATCGACAACTGCTGTGACAGAACTATTGCAGAAGTTATTACCTCGATTGTTCTCTTTTTTTTATTCGAAGACTGTAACCTTATGGCAATAAAGATTGTATTCATAATTCAGTGAATTAATTAAATGAGTTGTTCGATTAGATCTGCGTTTTTATAAAAACTATAATCTGGTGTTGCTATTGTTATAATGTATGAATATGCTACACTTGCCAATCGATTGTAAGTTTTTGCGAAAATAAAATTTTTACTACGTCGTAACTAAAATTCGTTTATTAACATGCATTATGAGTTTCCATGTAATCATTTCCTATTAAGAGCCTACCGAAGTACACATTTATTGTCAAAAGAACCTGATGTCACGTATCGACATTAAGATTTTTTCGGATAAATTGATATTCGGCTGAATCCGGTAATTGGTAAAGCATAAATAGCTCATGCTATAATTAACACGTGTTGCCTTTTAGAGACTTTCAAATCCACTTCAAACAAATTTTGATGCTTTATTGTAATTGCAATGAAATAAATATTAGGCGGCTATCACTGTATCGCACCAGTGTTAAAAAACTAAATATATAGGTATGTGTACATTTTGCTAACGAATTCCGGATAACTTCATTAGAACGGAACATTCTTATACAATGTGACCTACTCTATTACAAATCCCATTTTTTTTCTCAGAACACGTTCCGATAGTTTTATATGCGTCATAAGGTTTCCGTTGTAGGTAAATCGAACTAGTGAGTAATTACTAGTTTCTCATAGAAATCGTTGTGAGGATGCTTTTAATGTATAAAAATACTAGCTCATATACGGTCTAGTACTGTTACTCTCTACTGTTGAGTTTTAAGCCGCAATCCAGCATGCTGGCCTGGTGCCGGTTGGCTGAGTTCACATACCTTTACAATTCAGGTTCAGAAGACTTAAGTATGAACGTTTCTTGAAGATATTTTCCTCAATAATAATTGATAAAGTGAGCGATACTGTTAACGTTAGTGTATCCCCTTATAATCGCCCACTGCTGATCGCGGGACTTCTCAATAATCCAGAATTCGATTGAAGGAGGTTAGGCCATAATCCACGACGCTGGCTTAGTGCGAATTGACGAACTTCACACACCATAGATATTCTTATAAAATCATCATGAAAACATCGTAAGAAAACCGGCATACCATATGCCATGAAGGTTTTCTAAAGATGACAACCTTCAAGTTGTCTTTGTTAAAGTCAGAGGCGTGCTCTGGGATTCGAACCTAGGACAACTGTTTCAACAGTCCGGTCCGTTATCAAAAGGCCACAACGCACTGAAGCGATAATAAATTATTCTCAACACACACGATCGTCGCAACGTCAGAAATTTGTAACTTGGGTTCAAAGCGATATTCATTAGGCAGTCTGTTCGCCCTAAAATCCTAAATATTGTAGAGTTATTTCTTTTAAATTAAATCGAAAATAAATAAATTTAATATTATTAGACAAATTATTACTGAAGTATAATTTTATTTGTATGAAACATGAGTATACACACATTGAAGTGTGCAAGGTGATACACAATAAACATATTATATAGGGGAGAATAGGGTAATAGGAGTCAGCGGGTAACGGGAGTCACCGCCTTTCTACCCAACTATACACACGAGCATCGCGTATATGACGTATATGTCTTCACCACCTTCACCTGTAGCCCTAGGCATTATGTTGAACGACTTACGCTACTAACTTACGCGTTTTGAAGAAACGCCTGTTTTGTTATTGCGTTCAAAGTAATATTCGTGGCCGTAAAATAAAAGATAAGTGTGGATTTTTGTATAGTAGTCGATTAAAATATTCTCATGCAATTAGTCATACATATAAACTAGTGACGTGCAAATTAAATTGCGCGAGTACTTTATTGTTTATTTTTATTTTCATTTTTTTGTCATTAGTGAAGTTGTGGGAAATGATAGAAGACTCCCACATCAAAAGAGGCTACCACATCAATTCCAAACTTTTATGTTGGCAGTTGCAAAAAATATATTATTTTAAATTAAGGTTTTATTAGATTTCTCGCTTAAGCGAGTCCCAGTACCCCGTTTTACCCCAAAGTCTGGAACGACCTCCCTGCTTCGGTGTTCCCAGAGCGTTATGACATGTCCTTTAGAGAGGTTTAAAGAGGGTACTCTCCTTACGGTAGACAGCGACCTGGTTGTGCTAGACCTCTGGCATTGCGAAGGTCCATCACGTGGGGCGGTGACCGCTTATCATCACGCGGGCTGCATGCTCGTCTGCATGCGAAGGCCATAAAAAATATATCGTGGTGGAATTTACGCAATATGTATTTAAAATGAAATACATACACCGAACAGTCACATACATAGACCTGAGTCCTGACCCCACATTAAGATCAATTAAGTCTTGTGAGGTGGGTATCAGAAACAACGACAGACTTTTCGGTCTCACAAACACCCAGACTCGAGACAAATACATACAAACATTTGTCTCAGTGCGGCGATCGAATCTGCGGCCTCACGTTTCCCAGCCGGCGTCTAACCAACTGCGCCAACTGAAATTCCTAACGTAGTGAATAACGCCTGAGTATGGGAAGAAAGATATCTTCAACTAATCAATTAAGATAAGTGGTTCAGGAAACTGGCCTAAATACCATTTAACTGAACTTGTGGTAGGTAGAAAACTGAACTAATTATGATTTATGACACATCTCTGATAAAGAATATGATTCATATCACGCATACGGATACTTTTGAGTGTTCTATCCCATTGTTTATGTTTCAACATGTTCACGGTGGTCGCAGGTTTAAATCTCAGGGCACACCTTTGACTTTTCGAAGCTTTGTGTGCATTGATAGTCAATCAACACGCACTATAACGGACCACGCACGGTAAAGAAAAACATCGCGAGGAAACCTGCATACTATGGCGATTTTAAAGAATTTCTACGGTATATAAAGTCCGCCAACCCGCACTAGGCCAGCATGGTGGAATAAATGGCTTAAGCCCTTTCAATCGTGCTCTCGATTGTAAAGGAGGCCCGTGCCGTGCAGTAAAATTATTAATTACTTATATTTTAATCCCGGGTTAATTTTCCAGAGTTTAATTTAGGGCCATAGCTTCAATGCGTCTTAACGTCTTTCGCACGTTTAACGACAAAAGCAGTGAGTCGGCGATATCAAATCGATCGCGGGATGAACGTGGGAAAAGGATGTACACGGAACACAGCTAATAATTATGCTGTGCATGTTTATTACAATGTTCGACAAAAATACAACGATGTGTGGCGACGGCTAAGGCGCCGCCGTCACCTGCCGACGTCGCGACGCTAGCCTAGACGGCGCAACACTACGACCTCAAACGATTTAATATTCGGCGCCGGAATATTTTATAAAACAGCCACGTACGCGACCTCTACGGATTTTATAGTGTATCTGATTTCTTATTATCCTTTTACAACTCTTGTATTTCATGCTGTCGCGTTGTCGTTTGTTGCTAGTTTTATTAATGTAACGTGCTGAAAGTTTCGGTGTTGTGTCTACTTGTCGGGAATTTAACGCATTGAACGTATTAACTTAGAGTACGATAAACCTATATATGTATATAATTATGTAGATTTATACATTACAGCAAAGTGGTTCATCACGTTGGTTTCTGATGGTGAGTGAATTGCATTTTTTTATGATTTAGAGGGCAAAAGAGCATACGGTATATAAGTGATCACCGCCGCCCATGAACATTTGCAACAACATAGGCCATAGAGCTTTAAGGTGGGAATACCCTCCTTTTTTAAAGGTCGCCAAGTCGTAGTTATTCGGAAATGCTGTTGGCAATTGGTTCCAGAGATTTTTAGTACGTGGAAGAAAATGCCGAGAGAAACGTGCCGTTTCACAGCAGGTGTCTAACTGCGCCACGGATGCTGTCAATTTCTTTAAACTCTATTAATAAAACATTGAAGAAAGACAAAACAACAAACTTTCGCATTGACAATAATACATACATACATACATACATACATACATACATACATACATACATACATTTATCCGAGAAGGGTAAGGCAGAGGCGCCAACCAGGACACCCACATTTCGCCTTGTATTGTATGTTCCGTCCCATGATGTGATAGGGGGCGAGCCTATCGCCATATCGGGTACAAATTCGTGACTCCGGGTTAATAATGATTAGAAAAACCCGATATCACTTTGCCCGACCCGGGATTCGAACCCGAGACCTCAGGTTTGTAGTCGTACCGTAGCACAACTACATCACCGAGGCAGTCCTTAATACTTGTATGATATCATTGATGCGATATACATTTAAGGCTCATGTTTTATTGACATTATATCGTCGGCAGACTGTGTGTGTGTTAATAATAATCAATTTAAAAAGATAATTACCTACACACCCATCGGCTTCCTGAATTAGTTAGTGGCGTGAGTCATGTAATGTTTGTGTTTTTAATAACTTCTATATTTCGCGCGTTTGCGAATAATTATATTCATATAATTAAAACGTTATATTATAAACATTAAAACAAAATATTTTTCGCATTACCGACCTTGACGGTGCTTTCTCAATTTCAATGTGTTATATTTTTTCTTTGAGGAAACCTCAAAGAATTTTTGAGGTTTCTTTGTTTCAAAGGACAAATTTGCGATTTGCAAGAATTTACCTAGCCTCTATCAATCGTACTCTCGATAGTAGAGTCGAAACATATAGTTTTTCCTGACGCAATAGTCTCTTCATTATTGACATGGCATTCTAAGCACAGGTGAGATGCATTATTCCCACAATACGATTAGTACATTCAAATAAATAAAACAATTTAACATAATCGTTCATGTATTTGTTTGGCTCGTCCGTGGCATTTTCAAATAAAAGGTATTTTAAGCCAAAATCTGGTATTGTTCTTTTTCTGCGGCTGATGACGATTTTAAATTATAGAAAAACAGTGTTATTAATGACATCGCTGTCGACGGAAATGTTTGGCGCTTAAACGTTTATGAAATCGGTGTTATGCCAGACCTTAGGAATCCGGCTCCAGCGTTGTTTATTTTAATTACAACATCCAAACAAAAGCTTATGATAGCTGAAACGAAAATGTAATTTCAACGTGGATATTAATATAAATTCAGCCCGCGTAATGTAAATGTGCAAAAATATAATGACATGAGTTTGTTATTGTAAGTACATTTTTCTTTATTAGCTGTAGAAAGTCCACGGTTTATCTTACATCATCGGTTTCGCGGTATTAAGAACTAGCAACGGGCTATTACAGCTGCTAGTAACTTATCATTTAGAAATATTTGAAATGCCGAAACGTTTCTGTATATCTACAGTATAAGCTTGAACATCGAGGCAAGGTTTTTTATACTATTATTATGATCTATTTCATGTGGCTTTGCATTTTTTGTTAAAGGAAGTCTTCTTAGGATTTCTTACGGTATGCCTCGTAGGAGGTTGTTGGGAGTATATTTCGGAATCTCCAACCTTCCAGGAAAGCGCGGAGAATCGGTCCGCACTACGCAGATGGTGGCGGCAAGCGGGGTTCCTATTATATTGACAGCCATCATGGAGCTCTTATTGAGATTCAGCTGGGAAACGAGAGGCCGCATTCTGGATCCCTGCACAAAGACAAATGTTAGTGGGGTCTTCTAATGATTGTTTCGAGTTTGGGTTTAGTGACACTGAAAACACTCGCGTAGTTTCTGAAATAGACGTCGCAAGATTTGTACCTTAGTGTAGGATCTAGACTATTTATACAATATAATTGTTAGGTGACCTTATTTATTTATTTAATCTGAACATGCATATGGATTAAGACCCCTCGGTGGCTACCTTCCGCTATGTAGGGCGACTGCTGGATCAACGATCCTGCGGCGCCCGTCACTGAACAATACTTAGCTCCGTATCTGATGCTTCAGTGCGATAGGTCTTAAAAACTCAATATATTATGTACATGGCCTATGTGTCGATTCGGCCCATGAACTAGGTACATAAGTGTATGTGTATGCAGAAGTACTGTTGATCTTTAGTTACAGATTTACGTTGACATATTATGATATTCTGGAAAAAGAAACGTAGCCATGGTTGGATGGTGATCAGTGATCACTTTGTGGGGGTAGGAACATTCGCTGTTGAAAATAAATCGTAAATATATTCCCATTCTGTGGAGGCTTCTTTTCTTCTTTTTTTAACGTCTAAATTCTAGGCTGGTGAAATTTATGATTATATTCGCGATAAAATGCGTACTACTGAATGTCATTAGCCCTGTTCAAGAATTTTGGTTAAGCCTTCCAAGCCACGCCCCTGATCCGTGCGACTGTCTAGGATTATAAGCTACATTCACATCATCAGCGACATAAAATTCACTTCTGAGCATAGCCTCTGTCATAGAATTCCACAATTATTTGTTCATAAACTTGTATCCAGCGATCATCTTTATCAGGATGTCTTTCGTGACTAGAGGTACAAATACAACGCTACGATTGTATTTAACCCACATTTTATTTTTTATGTTAATTTAAAGTCTGCACTTAATAGAAAGTGCAGTGTTGTCGACATAAAGTTTTTGATTGGGGAGAGATGTTCCACGGCGCTCGACTCAAACTGAACTACTCGAAATACAGTATATACTTACTATTTTTATATTAATTGTATTTTTGTTAATTATTTTCTTTTTCAATTGTATTTTTACTTCGTATAGTGTCCAGGTACATAACCATAAGACGCCATGGCGGAAGCGTAGTTTAAAAGAGAGCGTGGTTATAAGGTCTTCGCATCGGATTTGCGGTCGCGGCCCCTATACGATTTTGCGGTTATGCGATCGCCTTATGAAGGGACCAGCTGTGCACGGCCGTAGACGTGGGAGTTTTTAACATTTCGCTCACTTATCTATTTGCGGTGGCGTAGCTAAATAACTTCATTTAGCTAATCTCTATGAGGCAGTAATTTCTATTCTATCTATCTATATCAGCCCATATACGTCCCACTGATGGGCACGGGCCTACTCTACAATCGAGAGAATCGATTGAGAGTGGTTAGGCCATATAGTCCACCACGCTGGCCTAGTGCGGGTTGGCGGACTTACATACCGTAGAAATTTCTATTAAAATGAAATATATTGACAATGCAGCGGCAATGGTTAATGGATATTTCCATCTGATCATTTGAGGACAAAGTGATATTAACGAGATACTCGTACTTGTGTATCATCATCGGTCAACGCAAGAAAAACAGGTAAACTCACAAACCTCTACTCATCTCACATCGAACTCCCTCACCGAATCGACAAAGCTGCCTAGTTTCAATTTCCATAGAGCTTCATTCAAACAGACGTTCACAGACGTTCAATATAGAGAGATTTATTATAGATCGGAGATTTTCGGGACACACGCACGTCGGTGCTATACAAAAAATATGTACTCGTAATTGCTTAACAATAATCCTTATAGACCTTATAAACCATTCGATTCCTTGTTCGATTTCCAAGATAATCAACAATGTATGAATTTTTCGGGTTGTAAAATATATCATGCAAATGTGGCAAATATTAAGCAACAGGAACAATGTTTTTTAACGCCTTGTCTCCGAGCACAATCCCAAAATGTGATTGATGTAGTCCCCAAATGTCTCGGCACGCTTTTGTGAACTCATACTAACATATTTATGAGTCGGGTTTTGTTCGCTAAAATTAACATGGCGATGAATTGTCGCAGTGCGCTTGAGGTGAGTGTTTCTGTGGGTGGATGTCGGCGGCGCGTCCTGACAGATCTGAGAGCTCATTGTTGATAAAACTCTTTTATTTACTTTTACTGTGCAGATTAAATTGTGGTCACGGATTCAGCTCCCAGGACACACCTCTGACTTTACTGAATGATGTGTGTATCCACAAATCCATCAGGCACAATGGTGATGGAAAACATCGTGAAGAAACCTGCATACCATAGCGACTTATAAGAACTTCAATAATATGTAAATTCCGCTAACCCGCACTAGGCCAGCGTGGCGGACTATATGACTATATGGTATTCTCGATTGTGCGGAGGCTCGTGTCCTGCGGTAGGACGTATTGGCTGATACAGATACAGACAGAATTCGTAGTTTATATCCATATGACTTAAATTTAATAATAGCTTACAAATGCAATCATACAGGACGACCGTAACAAACAGTGGAACACATAGGCCAATATTATAGATATTACCAATTCTACACTACACTATAATAATATCAGCCACGTTAAGACTACTAATAAACTTAGGCTTTCATCAAGGATTTTCACAGCGTCCTTTTGGAAACTGCCTGGATCCATCGACTTTCTACAACCTATTGTTTTGCAGGACGTCTGATGTTACCGCTAATAACGTTTAGAAATGTGTAGAAAAAATAAAATATATAAATAAGCGTAGCCTTACAAAGTATGCATATTGACCGATAAAATTCGACCAAACATCGCGGTATTAAGTACACCGCCTTGATATCCAGAGAATCGTACCACGTGTCGTTGCCTTAGTCACATACATCAAAACTGTGACTCGTCTCTACTCGACACATTCAGGTTCTATCACTATAAATAGATGTCCGAGACTGAGAATAACCGCCAAATGACACCTAACAATAGGCCTGTCGCGTTGCGTGTATGTTTATGTGAATGAATGGGGGGCGGCATGGCCATCGAGGTGCGTATTGCGTATTGAACGTGCGTCATTCACGCTGCCATCACGGTGCCCTCCAGGACTGCGTAGTACGAGACGGAACCAACAATCAAACGTTTTAGGAATTTATATAAAATTTTAGTAATTTAACTTGGTTTTTATGCGTACAATTATGTGGATGGATGAATAACATTTTTGTTTTGTTTGACAGATCAGCTGATTCATATTTTCCGAATAATTAAAGCTTAGCTGATAATGCCACAAAGGATTGACAACACGTATAACGTAAAATAAATAATATGAATAATTTAACTTAAGACCCCACGGTTGATAGCTTTAGTATGCTGCTTTACACCAATCAAGGGGTTTTTTATTCAACGAGTTTTTAAATAAATAGAGTAAATAACCCTGGGGCATTTCACGTCAAGCGGACAACAAAAAAAAAATGAGGTCGTGAATATTGTTTATACTCTGGTCAGTTCTACTTCTAGGGGACGTGAATGAGTACACACAATTTTTTTATCGTATGATGCTTAATTGCTGAGTTATGAGCTTTTAAAAAATTACTAACAATGAAATCACGAATTTTTGGATATATATTATCTTTATCAATTAATTTGTAAAAAAAACTAAATAGTATTGTTTCTTATAGTCAAAAAGTTGAAGTTTTTAATTTTTTTATAGAATTCTAAATTTGAATTTTTTTGAGTATAGTAAACCGGAAGTGAACATTTCAAATCGATTTTTGAGTAACTTCGACACTTTTTTTTTTAAATATTTTTACCTTGAATTAAAGCTTTAAATGTTCTAATTCTTTACAAAAAAAATTAAAACGTGATGTCCAATAGTTTAAGAATTAGAGTATATAGAGTACATGCACATAGCTATGACAACTTTCTAAGCAATCGGGTTTATGCGCTAACATGCTAAAATACTACGCTATTTGTGTTTTATTCCTTCATTCTAACATGGAAAAATATAAAAATAAACGATTTCTTTAATTCTTCACAAAAATATTAAAACATGATCGCCAATAGTTTAAGAGTTCGAGCGGTTTTACTAATTGAGATTGAAATAGTATAAATAAAATCGAGAGATTTATTTTGTAATTTTCACAGTTTTACTATTCGCACTAGCACTAATTCTCTTTACACATAAGCCCTCGTTGGTTGGAATAAAAGCAAACAGTTGTTTAGTTCCTGGAACGGTGATAGCGGAAGCAAAACGGACTCGTAGGAAATCTCGCTTTTGTTGAATACTTTCCTTCAAGCAGCAATAAATAGTAGTCTCAGTAAATGATGAGTTGGGCCATTCATATAATCTTATAACTGTAGTGATAGCGTTATTCGTACACTGTAAACTTTCACGGGTTGCCAAACGTTTAAGGTTTCCCCCAAGACCATCACATGGCTCTTTTCTATGAGCGGTGGCATGGAGGTGTAAATGCGCTTCTTTCTTAAAATCTTCATGCTTTAAATCGTCTGAAATCATTATGATGCTTCCATGTTTAATGTCATTTCCATCTTTATAATAATAAACAGATGTCAAAAGCGTGGCTTGATCATTATTCCAATGAAATAATTGGGCAGAATCTTGTACGACAAAACTATAATTTTCGGCAAAATCACATTGAACGAGAATTTCTCCTTTAGGGATGGTTAATTTGTGATCCTAATTTACTTCAAGCAAGATTTTAAGAAAGAAACGCAGTTACACTTCCATGCCACCGCTCATGGAAAAGGCCATGTGATGGTCTTGGTGGAAACCTTAAACATTTGGCAATTTTTTTGTGAAGAATTAAAGAAATCGTTTATTTTTATATTTATCCATGTTAGAACGAAGGAATAAAATACTAATAGCGTAGTATTTTAGCATGTTAGAGCATAAACCCGATTGCTTAGAAAGTTGTCATAGCTATGTGTATGTACTCTATATGCTCTAATTCTTAAACTATTGGATATCACGTTTTAATTTTCTTTGTGAAGAATAAGTACATTTAAAGCTTTAATTCAAGGTAAAAATATTTAAAAAAAAAAGTGTCGAAGTTACTCAAAAATCGATTTGAAATGTTCACTTCCGGTTTACTATATTAAAAAAAATTCAAATTTAGAATTCTATAAAAAAATTAAAAACTTCAACTTTTTGACTATAAGAAACAATACTTTTTAGTTTTTTTTACAAATTAATTGATAAAGATAATATATATCCAAAAATTCGTGATTTCTATTTTAGTGATTTTTTAAAAGCTCATAACTCAGCAATTAAGCATCATACGATAAAAAAAATTGTGTGTACTCATTCATGTCCCCTAGAAGTAGAACTGACCAGAGTATAAACAAAATTCACGACCTCATTTTTTTTTGGTTGTCCGCTTGACGTGAAATGCCCCCCCTCCTTCTTTCGCAGTCGGGTAATAAGCATCTCTGAAATTTTTAACTTAATTAGAACACAAATTAAGATAACTAATCAAGATGAAACTTGTTAATAAAACTCGAGTATTTATGTGATCCATTCGGCTAACGTTAATTTGGCAAGCGTTCAAAAATTTCGCAATAACATTAGTTTGCAAATAATTGAGAGTTCATTCAATGTAAACAAATTTCAATAGCAATTAACTCAAACTTCGAATAATATTATACAATTCTTCGTATCACGGAGTATGTATGAAATGGTTGAATTGCCTGGAGATGTATTATTAATAAATAAATACGCCAACCAGAAAACATAATCAATTGTTTGCTTAGCAAAATTGAATAATTTTGGCAGATAATTACTAAAGGCGCTAATAATGCATCAGCTGTTTGGATTAATGTTTAGTACCACAACAAAAATCAAACATAATCCTGGCCTAACAATCAGACACAAATCATGCAAAGGTATCAGAAACTTCGTGAGTCTTTTGATCTCACAATACCCATACCCGAAACAAATACCTGTGGTTCACATAAACATTTGTCTCGGAGACGGGACCGAAGCCGCCGCGTTCGTAACACACTGTCTTTTTTCACCAACTGTGACACGGAGGCTGTCAAATAAAAAAAAAAAGAGCTTTGAAACACATTTTAATGGTTGACGTGTGTATCGTGTATGATATGATGCCATCGATGAATTTAAAAGGGGTTCGTGTTCATGGTCAAGGCTGCGATCGAAGCGTCGAGACGCGAGGGTGGCCGGGGAACAAATACAACCCAAATACATACATACATAAACCTCTCGGCTCTATCCCATAGGGATAAGCAGTAACTATGGATGGAGATCCAACTCCACTTTGCTCAACCCTGACATACTACGTACGCTTCGTCTACTTTCATTGATATTTTCATGCATTCTAGTCGGTTCAGTGTACTTTTAACCTAAGCTTTACCTAGACTTTTAACCTAAGCTTTACCTAATCTGATAGAGGTAGGTTCAATGTGGTCGACCCTTCCATTCTCTACCGCACGGTTCCTATTATAAAGATTAACATATCGGAATTTAGCATATTTATTTTTAAAATACCAACAGACAGGCGATCATCACGAAATAATTTTGTATATGGACATAAGAAATGTATTCAAATGAATATAAATTCCTAGTGTTAGAAAATACAACACGATATCCGCAAGTTTATCAAAATAATTTAAAATTAATTACCAAATTATCAAAGTCTAGCTACCAATAACATTACCTAAAGTCGATAATGTCGGATATAATTTAATATTTTGTTTAGTGGACGAACAACTGATACGATACCTAGCAGAATGGCTGGGCTCTTATAGAATATTCGAGCCACCTGGCGACCGACAAAGTTAAACAAGTTCTGTAAAATATCCTAAATCATAACAATGAATAAAACAACAGGGCGAGTACAGGCGCCTAGTAGCGAGACGTGCTGTTTTAGCCGAAAATAAACAAATATAATAACGCGGAGCCATTCACTCACCAATGTAAAACTTACTTATGCTCGTACCATTCTATCAAATACATTTTATTTATTTCATCAAGGACGGCTACACATAACACGTGTTTAACTTATAACAAAAAAAAATGTTCTCAATAAAATTAAAGAAGAAAAAACGTTAGTATGCACAATCTTATAGAATAAAAAGTAGTTACAAAAATGTTTTAAAAAATAACAGAAAATATGTTAAAAGAATTTACATTCATAGTTACCTTGGGTATACTTAAGTAAATTGAATATTTTTTGATGTAAAGTAAAATCATCAAACCAATTAAATAAGGTCTGGATGAGGCCGAATAGTTTCTTATATCGACGTCAACAGACTTAATCGATCTTAATGTGGGGTCCGGGCTATGTGTGTGACAGTTGGGTGTATTTATTTATTTAATAAAATCGAAAAATAAAATAATAAATACTATGTACAATTGACTCAGTTTCTATCATCATTTATTTTCCTGAAATTTTTAAATCAACGTCGCTGAACGGCATTTCCGACAGCTAAAACTGAATCCACATGGAGTCCGTTTTGTTTTCTATCAAGTAACTTTTTAGCCTTTGATCTTGAGTAGTTTGAAGTCAGTTCACATCATTCAAATTATAGTTTGCATGTGCTCATTTGTGTGAATTTTCTGATTCTGATTTTAATTGTTCGCTTCCTTACTACCATTAGTTGTAGAATGCCGGAAATAGAAGTATTAAAAATTACCTAACAATAATCATTTGTCGCCTCTTTAGAATTGGGGAAGTGCTTATTGGCCGTATGGTTAGAATTATTTGTTTGTGTCTGTAACAAATGGGCGTAAGATTTCCAGGTCGCGGGGCACACTACTGCGATGGTGCGACCTCACCGTAAGTGATACCGAGAGAAGCTGCGGTCCACCCCTGGGTCCACCACGGAGGTTCAAATACGGCTATTATGGACGCTGGCACCCTAGTGTAAATTGAGGTGTCCGTCCAGTGTTCTGGCTAGTTTTTCAGCTTTGGTTTTGTGTCAAGATCCAGCTTGACATCACCATTTGCGTGGTGCGGTTGCAGTCCCCATGCGCTGAACTGGAAGGACATTTGTTTGTCTGCGGAATAAAGTTATCAGCCAAATCAATCACATAATATACAAAATGATCTTGCGCGCAAAAAATATAGAAACATATGATAATAAAATTCGAAAAAAGAATTGTAAATTAAGTACACATATTTACACTTGATTTTAATAGTCCATACATACATACATAATCGTCACGCCTGTATCCCATAGGGGTAGTCAGAGACTATGGATCGCCACTTTGCTCGATCCTGACATATTACTTTCGCTTCATCAACTTTCATCAATCTCTTCATGCATTCTCGTCGGTTCAGGGTACATTTGACCTGACCCTTGTTGAGGGTATCACCGATTTGGATGGTGTAGGTACGGTGAGGTCGACCCCTACCGACTCTCCCATCCACACTCGCCTTGTATATTTGCTTGGTTATTCTCCTTTCATCCATCCTCTACATGACCAAACCATCGTGACATTCCTTTGTCAATTCTTGTCACTACATCCTAGTCACTACATAAATTAATAGTCCATATTATTAGAATACAATCAATGAGCGATATGAAGCGTCCACTGGTCCCGTTTTGGGTGAACGCGGTCGCCGAGACGCTATCCGGAGATGATATTTTGCGGTCAGGGTAAAAATAGAGGAAGCACCGTGCGAACGTTCAACTCTCAGGATCGGCAGGCCGAGCAATCACACCTTTCTGCAATACTATTGCCAGCAGATACGAACTGTAATTTAAGTTTTAAACAATTTAAAAAAAAAAGGATACACATTCAACAAGAACAAAGAAAACATCGCGATGAAACCTGCACACCTACCACAGCGATTTGTGAGAATTTCTATTGTATGTAAAGTCCGTCAACCCGCACTATGCCAGCGTAATATATGGCCTAACCCCTCTCATTCGTACTCTCGATTGTAAGACATTCCAAATACGTATTGAATCGATACTCCGAACGACACAGTTCAAAACATTACGTAATAAAACGTATGACAAAAAAAATCGTCATCCATACCCATTTTATTATTTGCCCCTGATGCTTTCTCCTGGCTTCTATAGTGGTTTGTCTTTATATAGCTTAGTTGTATATTCAGTTTCTCGCTTTGCTGTTTGTCTCTGATTCCTCCGAGTTAGAATTCACCTGATTAATTTTAAAATGGTAGAGTCATATATTAGTTGTCTTTTAGAAGCGGCTGTGCTGTACGGGGCAGTGCCACTATATAAAAGATAAAATAATTTTTAATTAAAAAATAAAAACCGACTTCAAAGTGTAGTACACATTGATTAATTCTCTTATTGACTCGATTAACCAACAAATCTTAAATTCGAAATATTTTGAAGGCGGGTCGCCGAAGTCAAGTGCCGAAACCAAAACCTCCTCTATGAAAGTCGGTCAAAAACTGAGGAAATTAAGCGACAGCTTTGCTGTCTTGTTTTGTTCTGCAAGTGAGACTGTAGGGGGCTCAATACTTTTCTTTTCTTCTCGTTCTTTTTTCTTCACTTTCTCCTGTTATTTAAAGGCCGGCAAATCACTTACTGTCCAAATGTTGTAGATGCATTGCGAGCGGCAATCACGTGCCATTGTAACGAATCAAAAATAATTATATATTAATTCTATAGCTAAACAATGGCTTAGATATATCTTACATTGTCGTTATTAGTCTAACACGTAAATTATTCAAATTAAATAATTATCGTATTAAGCTCATGCATATTTATCTGATATATTCTTAGATTAAGAGTTTAATTACCCATTATTACTCCGTAGATAAAGCTGGGTATACAACATCGATTTTTATGAAAGAATCCGAGACCTACGGTAATCCTCTGAAAAACTATGGTTAGTAACTCATCGGTAGAGACAAGCGGCGTTATTCATAGACCGTTTGAAAACCTATTTACGTCATAGAATATTTTGTCTTCTTCGCTCAATCTAACTTAAAAAGTCATTCGAAAAAGACAAAACATTCGATAACTAAAATAGGTTTTTAACCTGTCTATCAATAAGGCCGTTAGAGAGCACAGGTATGTGTAGGTGTATATCCTATGTAAAATGATGTCTAAAGTATAAATATCTACCCTTAACAGTGATACAGTTTGACCCTACGCTTACATGAAGGTGTAGTGCCGTGGCTATCCCAAATTTCAACAGATTTTTCGTCCTTACGAATACCCATATACACTTTCACACCTGTAACCATTGACTTATATTCTACCGATAGACGAGACACGTCAAAGAAATAAAGTGCCCCCGTATTTTAAAAGCAATATTACATCACTTACCTGGTATTTTATTAAAATATTGTAACTTCAGACGATTTGCTTTCGGTTTGACGGCGATACATTCATTTATTACTTTTAAACGTATGCGATAAGGCGTGCTGCACTGTCACTGTTACGAAGCAAACTGATTCATGTGTGATGCTTGCACCGCAAGTACGAGTAGGTGGGACACATTTTTTGTATTGAATGTCTTATCTAGTGTAACATTGATATCGATGCCTGTAACAAACACTTGTGGATAGCACAGACATTTATCTTGATGTGGGGATTGAACCCGTGACCTCTCGTTTCATAGCCGGCGTCCAACCAACTGCGCCACTGTGGTTGTCAAATATATAAAATGATATTTTTCAAACACCTAGGTATTTATTCAGACAATCGATTTGTTATGTTGTATAGTAAAAACAAAACGATTTAAATAAACAAAGAATATGGAGCGCCATGTAGTTTTTTGCATGCCAAATGCAAATAATAAATATACGAAATGGTTTCTTAGATTTACGTGAATGTTACACATTGAAATAAAACTATTTTTAATTTTAATTGAAAATTTAGGGTAGTTAATTTGTAACAGTCACTGAGCGGATGACAAATACCTCAGTCCGCCCCGTGACCACAAAAGCTGTAAAGCAATCGAAACATCGGGAAGTAAAAAAAAATGTAAAAATTAAACCAAATCGCGACAAAATCTGTATAAAATACTTTTATTTCAAAATATACGAAAGTGCATGCCTGATGGTAACGGGCTGCACGCGGCTGCCGAGACGGTTGCATGCCATAGAGGACTCAACAAGATTTTCTACGGTGTATTAAGTTTGTCAACCCGCACTAGGTCAGCGTGGTGGACTACGCTGGCCAACTCTCTCAATCGATCTTTTGGTTGTAGCGGGGTTCCGTGCTGTGTCGGCGTTGAAGTGTCAGCTAGTAATTTTTTCTTCGTCGCCTATTTGGACAAGAAGCCGGTTGTCAAATAAAAGACTTCGAGTTGGATTCTCGCATGCGAGATGCTTTTCGTTCTCGTCCTTTTTCCTTCTCTTGCCCTTTCTTGATTTCGTAAAGATTGCCAGGCCCATTGCACGACCTGCGAAGCTCAGGCGACGGTTTAAATAATACATAAATACAATACAAGTTTTTATGTTGTGCTGTTAACAAAAAATGTTTATCCGACCTTAAAGGACAGACAGACAGGAGAAAAATTGCACATCATGTATCTAAATAAATAACCATCCGACTTTGCACCGACGTGATTAACACGCATCACACGTAAGGAGCTAATCCCCGCCCACAATACCCGTATAGGCATTATCCAGTTGCCTTTGCCTAGTTTCGTGTGAAACAATAAAACGATAAATTTCAAAAAAGTAAAAAAAAGGTGTCTGCGCCAACGGAATTAATAGGTTTGGTTACGTAACGCGCGAGGCGCCGTCTCACGGGCCGCTGGCGCCTGCTAGTCCGTCCGAATACCTACTCCACGGTAAAATATAAACGTTTGCGCGATAAACTAGACTTTACTACGTCGTAAGCTTGAGCTACGACCACGTGATCGGTTTAAAACAAATGCCTGATAGTACACACTGATGTCGGGTGCACAGGATGTTCAATTGTTGTGTTTATACTGATGTTAGAAGTCAGAGAGGATCTTCAAAGCAGGGCCATCACATTGGTTATGTTTATATTGGCCTATTGAAGTCTGATTAAAATTAATATTTCATGATATCAAAAGAGGTTTTCGTAGATTATGAGTTAGTGTATAGTTGAGGAATCCACTACATTGGCTTAATGATAGTTTGTTAAAGCTTCAGAATCACACTTACGTGGGTCACAATGAAGAATTTTCCCCATCTTTTGTCGTGAAACACAACAGCAAATCTTCAAGTCGGCTTTCTATGTAACCGTGGTCCTTGTAATCAAATGTGGTGACTTTTTATCCTGAATTCAAACCCTAATTACTCTAATACTTTTTATCGCAAAAACGCGGTGACTGTGAAACTCTTTAAGCATTGTTTGCTATACTTAGAATTTGGCTGAATATACGAGTAGCACCTTACTGTTGGATATAATGTAACTTGACATCTTATGTCTCAGGAAGGCGAACACAGTTGAATGCCAAGCATTGCTTTGATTTATGGTGTTGTTTGGTTTTACTACTAGTACTGTCATGAGCGGTACATGAGCGGTCGTATCACTTATTATAAGGCGTAGGTATGGCATGCTTGCAATAAAGAAAAACCTGATGAATAAAAACAAAAATGTAAAGATTACCTACGTACCGACAAATTCAGTTTTGGACGTGTACGATGGATGATCTTTTAATATTGCTGGATTCCAGCCACGTTCAACACGTTGTCCTTAAATCTTTGATATTCTGTTGTTTTCACATGGTATCCATATATGCTGTCTGAACGACCACCGTACAAGACCGTGGAAACCCGTCGTTATGACCTATGTATCCAGTTTCAGACAGGACTACATCATTTTGTCGATTTTCTTTTAGATTGCATTGCTCTTACCATCAAGTATATTGTGGTCACTTTATCGTATTAAAAAAATACAATTGGATACCCTGTATCTGCAGTGTTTACGTAAAATAAGTATAGTCCAATACATTGTTTTCCAAAAGTATTATTATAACAGATTGATCACGTAAAACCAAGCATTATCCAACAGCCGGATAATATAAATAAATATGTGTATATTGCATTAGAAATATTTTTATAATGAAAATGTTTCTCTTACAATAAAATCAATCAATCAATCCTGGTACTATTTTCTTTGGAGCGGTGTACCGTATTGTGCTTTGTGATAATAAACATGGAAATTTTACATATTATTAGAAAGGTGTGGCCTTTTCGCTAGAATGTTTATGTAATTTGTTTTTTGTTGTAGTTTGAAGACTGCGATCACAAATTCTGTAAGTGTATTTAAAAATTACAAACGTATTTTAGGTAGTTTCGACAATAGTTAGAACAGGGTATATCATATAAAAATTGTGTTTTTGACGTAGGTCGTAGTCGTTCATTTATAACCTTTGATTTATTCATACACACCTACATAAACTGACGCCTTTTTCTCAGAAGGGGTAGGCAGATGTGCAACCAGGGCACCCATGTTTCGCCTTGTGTTTTCCGTCCCACAATCGGATAAGGAGCAAGCCTATTGCCATATCGGGCACAAATTTCTGACTCCAGGCTGATAGTGAATAGAAAAATCACTACCCGATCCTGGATTTCAATCTGAGGCCTCAGCGTTGTAATCGTTCCTTAGCACAACTACGCCACTGAGGCAGTCGATGATTTTCCAGTAATGGAATAACTAATAGTTATTCTTAGGAGGTTCTTTCGCCGTTCGCCACAATTAAACGCCATTTACATGGGGAGAGTTTTTCGCAGCGAGATTATCGTATGACATAACCGCCATAGTTCTTCGTGTGTGTGTAACTTTTTTATATTCTTACGACAATCGTATCTGCGAGGCGAGAAACGCTCTCCGTGTAAATGGAGCTTTATGTCGGCATGTCGAAACCGGCCATACACTGGGTGATCCCGAAACGAGATACCTGCGAGGGCCACTATAGATGGACAAATCAACATTACACATATATGATATTAGAACACTATATGAGTAATGTAGCTTAATCTCAAGATAGGAAATTTTACCAAACTACACAAGACCCATGTCTTTACCTTAAAAAGCATACATGCGGCCCAAATATAACACCAAAACGCGAACGGACCGAAGTGAGGTAACCGTATCAGAATGGAGTTAACACCCATTACTGGAATTTAGTTCAATATTACTGCAACGGGCAATCCACAATATATTTCAATTGGTGCCTAGATTGGCAATTGAAAATATCACACTCGGTTTCTTATGGAACTACGTCAAATGTTTTTAACAAGAAATGTAAGGCCCAATTGCTGAAACTAACTTTGCCCACAACTTTTTCTTTGAAAACGTCAATCATACATTAGAAATCTATCTACATTCTACATTCTACTCTCAAATATATGGCTATGTCTTTGTCAAAATTAAAGTTATCGTCAAAGTTAGTTTATGCAATTGGGCCTTAATAGTTTAAAATAATAATATAAACGATGTTTGCATTAATTTGGGTAGATAATATCCTGCCCATATACTTATTAGCACAACACCTATTGGGAACTACAGTGGTACGAAAAGAATTGAGATCGAGCACTGAAGGTCGACGAATCATCTTAGGTAAATTACTGTTTGAATAATTATTTTGACTGCCTTGGTAGCGTAGTTGTATTACGGTACGGCTACAAAGCTGAGGTCTCGGGTTCGAGTACCGGGTCGGGCAAAGTGATATTGGATTTTTCTATTAATTATCAGCCCGGAGTCAGGAATTTGTGCCCGATATGGCAACAGGCTTGCCCCCTATCACATCGTGGGACGGAACATACAAGGCGAAATGTGGGTGTCCTGGTGGCGCCTCTGCCTACCCATTTGAGGATAAAGGCGTGAGTTTATGTACGTATGTATGTAATTATTTTGTTCAGATTTCTTTCTAAAATATGAATATACATATAAACGTTATGATTCGACTAACTCTTTGGCAGCATGAGTCTCCTTTACGATTGGGTAAGGTTATACTTTAGTCCGCACTGACCTAGTGTACCTGTACGGGTAGGTACTTCTTAACCACGTACGTTAGATGTGTGTTGATAGTGAATTCTTGATAATCTTGAATAATCATTTATTTTAAAATGTAAACATTTTACTGTAACTGTAAAACAGTTTAATTTGTCGAACGTGAACGAGAACTAACTGAAATAATAAAACGCACAAATTTATATTTTGGCTCAAGCGCTGAGTTTGCAAATGTGCGATTTGCTTGTACAGTACCTAGTACCTATAATGGTAGATATCAAACCCCACAAAATTATTTGGAGCACTCTGAAGTTCGGCAGAATTCTAACAATATATTTCCCTAAATAAACACAACATTTTAAAGCTCAAACTCGTGTCGCAACTATAGACAGAGGTGCGTTTATTGTTATCGGGTTTTCGTCGAGCTAATTTACGACAAGGTGTAAGGTGAGTCTATTGCCATAAACAATTAACAACGAAAAGCCTTGGAAGTGTGGCCGAACCCTTTGTATTCTGCAGGTTTTCCGCATCTAAATATGCGATAGTAAATAGGCGTGTGATTTACGAGTAGGTGCTCGTATATTCAATACAGTACTTATAGAACCGATGCCAAGCGCCTTTTATGTATTAATCAGCTAAAAACGTAGACTTTTTACCTGTAAATAAAGTGCCTTTTACGTATCACAAACTGTTACAATCTATTTGTCTTTCGATACAATTATATAGGCCTGTTCAATGTGCTTATACTCGTATGTCTATAGATCTACGGCTTGGCTCTCGTTTTAGAATGATTGATAAACTTCACGCCACCGTCAGAACACGGGCAGAAACAATTTATATTAATATCAAACTGCTATTAAAGGTCATGACGAAAACCTAACGACAGATTGATTGATAAAGCATTATTATCTATTAGACACGGCTTTGAAAATAACAATGTGCGCGGTAATTGAAAATTGTCATTTATTATACAATTAATATTTAATCCGGTTCTTATGACAGCTTTACTGAGAACACGTAAAGTTCACTTCGGTCTTTTTAGCGTGTTGACAACAATGACCTGTATAAAAGGATATTAGCGCTATAGCGAGTTTTTAAGAATAGCCGTGTGTTTATTGTTTATTTTTCAAACCGTTGGGTAGTTTAGTCCCCGTTTAGCATATTTTGGCTTTATAAATGAACATCTTATATTCAGATTTTTTCCTATTTAATCCTATTATCCTTTCAAGGCAATAAAACAACATCGTGTGCAAAATTTCATGCTTTTACATGCTCCAGTTCAAGATGTTGTATGAAAAGTACATGGTTTTAAGAAACTGTTTAATTAACATTTCTTTTAAATACAGTTTATTTCATTTCTTGGCCTTTGGTGCCAAAAACAGCACATATAAATTCATGAGAATTCTTGAAACGTGCAGTTTTATTCTTCAAAGGCCTTTGTCGCGATTTGGTACCCAGTGGTCGGACCATTTTATTGATTTTCGCAAGAACACGTATTTGTCGAATATCAAACAGGCGTCTTAAGTTCTTTATATTGATTAAGAATGTTCGGTGGGAAACATTAAGAGCCTCTTTACAGCTCGGAAGAGATTAGATTTACGTCTTTTTGCTGCCAATCCCAGGAAATCGCTGGATGCAGGCTTAGGGCTTCCTCCTCTGTGGAAAGCCTTGAAACTAATGTTCAGCAAGATAGATATAGACATACATATACATAGATATCTAGATTCATTTTTAGCTACAAAAAATAAACAAAAACTTCACTAAATTAATCTAACTAACGGTCCTGTGCATGAAAGCGCAAGAAAAGCATCAGTGTGAGAGGAGTGGCGACGGATTGTCAAGAGAAGACAATCTTGAAAAGACTACGACCACTCTGTCAACAGCGATAACAATGAGGAGAGAGAGGGGAATATACTTCTTATGGCTGAAGATGATTGATGATGATTCCCGATGATGTTGTTAATTGAGTCTGGTAGTAGTCATTAACGTTAAACGCCTTAGCCTCTTTACATCACATGATATACATGACTGGAATAATATAGTTTGTAATTTTTTTTTATTGCGATGATTGGCGAGAAGAGCATGCCTGCAACACCATGAATTACAAAGCAATGCTTGGCATTCCACTGCGCTTGCCATCCTGAGACGTAAGATAATTATGTCCAGTAGTTACTTTGGCTCCATATCCATGCCTAGAAGAAAGTATTATATAGTTTGTAGGTTTTATACACAAGAATCGATATGAGGGTCTATTATTATTCTAAAAGGATCCACGGCTGTCATAGCGGTATGTTTTAGAGATACAATGGCGAAATGTTATGGTATAAATGTTTTGATCGTGATAAATAATTTGTTTACATATCATACATAGTTTATGAGGTCATAAAACTTCAAACAAAAACTAGTTTAGGAGAAATAATTACAATATGGTTTCTAAAAAAACAGTCACACAGAACACACATGTTTTTAAGTACGTATATTGTAATATAGGGTTGTTAAAGCCATAAAATAATTAATTTATAATGGTAATAAACATGTAAAATACGACCATGTTTTACTTCTTACACTTATTACTTAGGTTTGCTATTAAGTGTGTCATTAAACGTACATAGTACCATAATTCTGTAATTCCGTATTCTGTTTGTAACTCAAACACTATTATTAAGATTATGGCTTGTGATGTAGAATTAAAACTATACTATACAGGGTATATCAAGACTGCGACCAAAAACGAAGCCAGGTGGTAGTATTAGCGACTTCAGATACAAAGCAAGTAAAAATTTTTTTGTCATTTTTTTACTTATCGTCGTATTTGGGTGATAAATACATAGTTTTACTTATATAATGATACAGACCTCTTTATTTTCAAACACACAATGGTACGTAAGGTTTAAATTATTATTTTCGCAAAAACTAGGTATGTACCAACCATACAAGATGATATTAAAAAAATTCAAAAAAAATATTTTTATTTTTATTTGCATCGTGTCTGTAACCACTAAAACTACCACCTGGCTTCGTTTTCGGTCGCAGTCTTCATATACCCGGTATATTTGTCAGCCTCCGTGGCGCAGTTGGATAGACGTCGGCTGTGAAACGAGAGGTTAAGGTTTAGATCCCCGCACCGAGATAAATACTTTTTTATGTTCCACAGGAATTTGGTTCTGGCTGTTTGTGAAACCGGAAAATCTCCTGTAGTTTCTAACGCTCACGATACAAAACTCGATCTTAGTGTCATGTCAGGACTGTGTATGTGATTGCTGATTGTATTAATTTATTTATACGAAAGTAATTAATACACGTTTTGTATAACCGCTGGTGGTAGAATATGTTTTTTATTGCCTATGTAATTAGAAGAGTTCGCCTAATGGTAAGCAGTCATCAAGGCTTATGGGCATTGGCTATGTTAGCTGTATAGCTGCCATACATGTACTGACACCTAACAACCACTGGAACCAAAAGGTATATTGCGACGACCCGTGCCAGAATAAAAAAAATCTAAACCATCCAACCTCTAAATCGAACCTAATAAACTCACGATTCCATGTACACGCTACCACGTCAATGAGGCGACAATAATTGGTAACGTGTATATATTAAATAGCCAAATCGAAAATACAAGCAGGAAATGCAATTCGAAAAGGCAGTGAGTTTCGAATCCTTAGTAGAGCTGTAGAAAGTTTTCCCGGCAGTGGATTTGGGCAAGACGGTGCAAAGAAGCCGCCGGATCGGCCGAGAGCGCGCGTTCTCCAGACGCCGCGGACTCGCGACTATAGTGTACACATTACCATTAGTAAATACGAGATGAAATAGCACCGGACTCGTGTTACGTGTTAAGGAGGTGAGTGATAATATTAGTTTAGTTTATGAATATAGGCTTAAGTGTTTAAAAAGTTACGCCGAACTTGGGTGTATTGCATTTTTTAAATAGGTTTGCGGTATTCTCGGGTCCTTCTCTACTTATAGTTAGGTTCATTTGGGATAAATTTTGGGAAATAAGCTTGTTTCTTTATGTTATCAAGTTAGGGTTCCAAAACTCGATGTTTCGGTACCCAAAGCAATTTCCTGTATACCGAGAGTGTTGGCAGGATAACTTATCATTCAATATTTAGGTATTTTACAAAATCAGTGATTTCCAGGTTGTAAGGATATCGTATTCAAGGGTCCTTATAGTATTACCACTTATATTAACCGCTAAGTAGCAATTTGCAAGCACTGTTTTGTTCCGGTTGAGGACATTTTAATGGATAATTATTAGTGGCATTATAAGACCTACCTAACTCCTAATGTCTCGGGACGATAAGTATGTAGCTTGGAAATATAATAAACACTGTGTATTTTGGCAAATTATGGTATTTGGTAAATTAACAATAACATGAGTCGCATAAAATCGCATAGCAGAAACTGAGGTGTTTTTAACGTGTCTTTATTCGTTTCAAATTAATGCGTAAGGGTTGCTTCTCAATAGTCCCTACAACGTATCAGGCAACAAACATCTTTATATGGATTACCGGTGACGGTATATTCTTTATATTATTGTGGGTACCACGTTGTAGCGAAGATCCGAAGGTCCCTCGTAGTTGGTGCCTATTTTCGATCAGCTGAACCTTAAAGCCCCATTTACAAGGAGATAATTTCTCGCGGCGAGAATCGTATGCGATTATCGCATGACATAACCGCCATAGATTATTGTGTTCTGACAAACGATTACACGATGCAACTTTTTTATATCCTTACGATAATCGTATCTTCGAGGCGAGAAACTCTCCCCGTGTAAATGGGGCTTAAGTTTGTTTGAAACTTCTACAAAATAAAATATGTCGAGCAGTATGCATATATTGTAGGTAAATAATAAGTATTGATTCTATTTCCAAGCACCGGCTTAGTAAACGGAGCTAGTAATTATAATTATTGTAGATACCTAATGTGTCCAATACGATATCGTATTCGGTAAGGTATTCGAGAAGTATAGTAATTGTATTTCAATTTTTATACTTATGATGTCTCGGGTTCGAATCCCAGGTCGGGAAAAGTGAAATTGGATTTTTCAATTCATTATCAGCCCGGAGTCAGGAATATGTAACCGATATGTCTATAGGCTCGCCATGACACATCGTGGGAAGGAACAGATAAGGCGAAATGTGGGTGTCTTGGTAGGACCTCTGCCTACCCCTTTTGGGAAAAAGGCGTCAGTTTATGTGTGTATGTATGTATTACGCCAATAAATATGTACCAAGGAATCATGACAAGCGAGAATGACGTATCGGCATTAAGCAGAAATATACTTGATTTGTGTAATTACTTCTGTAATAGTTCTACGAATCTTTATAACAAGGCGTTGGTTCTGAACTGTATGAAGTTGAATAAGGAATGTAAACGGAACTAGTAGAGCTAAATAAAGTAAGGGATAATTATTTATAATAAAATAAAAGTCAACATTAAGTTTTATAGAGTCAAAATTAATATAGAAACATAGGTTATATTCACGTCTATAGGTATAGTGGTAGCATGTGTGAGGATTAAATCGTGGCAATGCACTTAGTGAGTTTTCGGCTTATAAAACCTCTTATCAATGCCCAGTATTAGTATTTAGAATTTCCTGATTTGGTGGTAAACCTGTTTCCACGGGACGGAAAAGCTCGGCGAAACAATATGTTCGAGGATATACGCGTGAGCTCATGTTATTAAAACATATATATATGTATCTACCTAGCTCAAAAACAAGATAGAAGAAAATATGTTTTTGGATTTTTTGCAGAAAAATGTGTATCACGGGAGAAGCCCTGACCTCTACAGCGGTCACTGATTCTCCTATTCTAACCTGGATGAATGAGATGACTTGACTTTACCCACATATGAATCACGGGAATTGCGACATGCTCGTACCGTAGTTGCAACCGTACAAACGACTCCATTGGCGCCACATCCAATCAATTTAAAACTATCGTCTCATTTCAATAAGCATATTAATTATGCACACGGTATTTTGTTCTCATAAAATCAGTGTAAACGGTTTCGCCTTGGTAATTAAGAGAATAAATTTATTTATGGGTTCTTTATTGTTCGCATAATCGTTTGCATCGCAATCGGCGCGCTCTCAAATGGATTTATGTAATTGTTCTAACGTTAAGATGTGCTATATTTAGAATTGTTTGTAAACTTCGCAGCTTTGGTGTGTTGCTGTGTGTAGATATTGCTGTGCTAGTCATAGGTGGATGACCTAATTTCAGTTTTGTTTGTCTGCGCCTTGATGAGAGAATTCGTCGATGTCGGACAATTTAATAATGCGTAACTCAACACATCGCTGAGATTGTGTTTTGTTTATTCGAGTCGACTGGTATATTATGTTAATTAATATTTTATTTTAACTGGGTGGATAAGTGCAGTATTATTAAAAATGCTAGATGAGCTGGCCAGTGACGAGAGCTTTTGCAACATTTTTTTATTTCGTGTTTAGAGATAGATGTTATTTAAAAAATTGAGTAATGGAACAAAATTCATTAAAATGAAATAACAAGAGAAAGCATCAGAAAACGAAGACTGACGATAGTAATTACCATTTTTCATGTACCATCATCAATGGTATTTTCAGTGCTATCCCCTGTCTTTGTTTTCGGAAGCGTTTCCCTAACACCCTGTTTATGTGTTTTCCTATGTAACCACATATTTCTTAAAACTTACCAATATCTTTTTTTCGTTGTATAAATAAACAAAGTAATGGACACACCATACAGTTTACTTACTGATCCAATCTTTCAAAAGGATTTGTATTGTATATGTACATGAAAAACTAGAATGAAACATTATGATTTTCTCTCACAAGTCCCGTATGAAATATTTGTGGATCATATAAAGATTTATCTCGAAGTTGGAATTGAATTCGCGGCCTTCCGCTTTATTGAGGCTCACTCTGCGTCACGTTGTGTGCCAGAAATTAATATGAATGACAATACACTGATTATACAAATACCACAATATATAATAAATACAATAAAAGCTGAAATATTGTTCTAGTAATATTTGTTATCATTTTATTTCTGTCAATGGGACACCGTAAGTTGAAAATAGCTTTAATGTTAATATAACCGCAACAATATTAACTCACATGTTTTCCCGTACGTAATGTAAAATAGTGATGTCGCTTGGGTTTTTAAATGCATCAAAATCTTGGTTTGAAGGTTGAATTGCAGCCAGAGCAACCACTGAAAATAATAAAACTTAAGATCTTATGTTAATTAAATTAAATGTAAAATAATGAGACTTAAGATCTTATGGCGAGCGCAGTGGGATGCCAATCATCGCTTTTATTTATGGTGTTGTTTGGTTTTGCTACTGTCCATGCGGTTGTATCTCTTAACATCAGACGAACTGGCAGTAGTTACAATGTCTACAATGTCCTTCAAACCGGAACACAACAGTTTCATTTACACTGCTGTTTGGCGGAAGAAATAGACATTGCAGTGGCACCTACCCAGGCGGCTTCTCACATATGTGAGACCTACAACCAGTAAGAGGCAATAGTAATTTATGCAAATAACCTATTCTTTAGGTACTTTCTACTTCATAAATCCATAATACGGTTACGTTATAAAACGGCGTAAACGCTTTGGGATAGACTTCATGTGATATAAGTGTCATTTTTATTAAATGAATAGAATGTTGCTAGCATTATACCATCAACTTCCTCATTCACCAAATTTCGCCACAGTTATGCCGACCTATTCTAAGCCGGGTAGTACACCGACCGAATCGAGTACGTGATGCTTGCGTGGGTCACTATATAATGTTTTTTTGATAGCTATAGTGACAGCTCAGGGCGCCAGTAATAAAAGGGCGTTGCAGGCTTAGTTTTACTGTTTCGCGTCAAAGCCTAGGGTACGGTGAGAGCTTCAAGACCTACTAAACGGACATTCTGATGACTCAGATCATAAGTCGATGAATTTAATGATAATGATTGAATTTCTTTAAAAGACTACACTGATATAATCATCGGTATATGACGTCAGCCTACGTAACCAGGAAAGTGCCAGTTATTTCCCTTTGTAAATCATAATACGGAGAGGAAGGAAAACACGACTGAAACTTATTATTTAAACTTAGAACGATTGTTATTGTACTGTCACGATGTCCATATAGATTTCCTGTAATCCTCCAGGATTGTGGGCAATTTATGTGTGTTTTGCAGAAATTTTAACATGGCACAACCATCTACTGGAATCAGCTTTCGTGAGAAATATTCGTATTTATTTTACAACTTACGGATCTTCTATTAAATGTCTTCCTCCTTGTCCTCTTTGTGTTTGTATTTCGCGACAATTAATATTATTATTATTATTAATTTCCTATTTCACTTTTCGTCGCCTATTTTCAAAAGCCGACAAAGCAACGGATTTTTTGCAATGAATGGCGAGACGAGCATGCCGTTCTCCTGATTGTAAACGATACGACCGCTCATGGACAGTAGCAAAACCAAACACCATGAGTTACAAGCAATTGCATTCCACTGCGCTCCCCATCCTGGGACATAAGATTTTAAGTCTCATTATATCCAGTAGTTGCTCTAACTACAATGTTCTTAAAAACCGAAACACATACGTGCATTTACACTGCTGTTTGCCAGGAAGTAAGGGTGTAGTGGTTTAGGTCATGGTCTACAGGCCATTGAGACCATCGATTTATTTTATTTTTTATCCCTTGCATACAAAGAAACATAACAATATACAGAAATAATATAAACCAAAGCACAAATCATGGTTTTATCCTTCTAGGCAATCTCTAATAGGTAATGATGGGATGCATATAAGAGAAGGAGAAAGCGAGGGCAGTGTAAAAGATTTACCATCAGATACTTGGTCATTTATCTAAACCATAAAACCTTTATTGGGTTAATGGTGTTTTAGTGGCCTAATGGGAGCCTCTGAGCAGTGAGCTCTTGGAGTAGATTTCCAGGACAGAACCTCCACTTTGAGTTTTTCAGCGTAGGAAATATTAAAAGTTGCCTGAGACATCTTGAGACAGATATAATAAAAAATGTAGTTGCCTCCGGTAGCGCCTCTACCTAACCCCCCAATTACAAAGGCTAGAGCATATTTATTCGAATGTATGTATTAAACAAATTATGTAAGTATGTTGTATTGACAGCCTCCGTGGCGCAGTTGGTTAGACGCCGGCTTTGAAACGAGAGCCTGCGGGTTCGATCCCTGCACCGAGACAAATGTTTGTGAGGCCCACAAATATTTGTCTCGGGTCTGGGTGTTTGTGAGACCGAACATCTCTCGTAGTTTCTGATACCCATGACACAAGACTTAATTGATCTTCATGTGGGGTCAGGACAGTGTATGTAAATGTTAGGTATATTTATAATGATTGGTATTATTTTTAGTTGTATAAATAATAGTATTTTGTTTGAAGCCATTCATACATATGGAATTACAATATGGAAAGTCACCACAGTGATGTGGTTTTCCTTACATAATACTTTTGATATGTTATAGTAAATGGGAGTATGAATCAGTGCCAGAGAAGCTAATATTTAACATAAGGTCCTCAAATATGAATTGCTACATTTTGTTAAAAGGACAAGTTTTCATTCGTTCAAAAAATTTTACAAAGTTGAGCTCTGCCAATATTAACTTAGGACCTATGCTGTACGCACTTGTAAGCAAATATTGATGTTCTCTTTGTCTTTCTATCTTTCAAAAATAGATTTATTGAAGGTAATTGATATAATAGTAAAGCCAACTTTAGGCTAGCGTGGCGGACTTTGGCCCAAGCACTCTCAGTCGGCCTCTTGATTTTAGTCTTTATTTAGTCGCCAGTTGGGGGCGGTAATGTACAGTACAATACAGGTATAATAAAATAAATAAATACACTCAATAGTCACATACATAGTCCTGACTCCACACTAAGATCAAGTCTTGTGTCGTGGGTATCAGAAACTAGGAGAGACTTTTCGGTCTCACAAACACCCATCGATATCAATGTTACACTAGATAAGACATTCAGTACAAAAAATGTGTCCCACCTACTTGCGGTGCATGCACCACACATGAATCAGTTTGCTTCGTGACAGTGACAGTGCAGCACGCCTTATCGCATACGTTTAGGCCCTGCGCAGACGGCACAATTTTTGTGCGATCGAGTCTGCGGCGCACAAAAAGTCTGCATGGCGCGCAAAAAGTCGGTCGCGGATTTTTCACAGACTCAACGCACACGACGCACATCTTCGATCATTTTGTCGGCAGAGCTGTAGGGACGTAGACGCTATGGAAATCGTGCAGAGATCGCGAAGTATTATTTTGTACATGAAGTACAGAAAAAGAAGAAGAAATAGAGAATTTTGGGTACATCCTATACTTTCGGAAAGATTACTGAAGGGACAGCTCCATTCTAAACATTCAATTCTGAAACAACATCCGGCAATTTTTTTCAAATTTTATAAAATGTCTGTTCCTACATTTTACATAGTTACATAGTTACTACATAGTTACATCGACCTCTGGCGCCATGATAATAGATCGCGTGCGTTACGTCCACCCACCCCTAGCAAATGCAGATTGCCGACTAAAGAGTGCGCCGTCTGCGTTAGCGCACGTTGAAGCAAACGTTCAATTTTTTTCACACACTTTTTGTGCGGAGCGGCGCGCCGCGGCGCGGTTCGGTCTGCCCGAATAACACGGATTTTTTTTGCGCCGGACTTTTTGCGCGTCGTGTGCGTTACTGCATATAATTGCATAGGTTCTATTTTCACAGACTAAAAAGTGCGTCACGGATAGTCTGTCGTCTGCGCAGGGCCTTAAAGTAATAAATGAATGTATTGCCGTCAAACCGAACCCAAATCGTCTAAAGTTACAATATTTTATTAAAATACCAGATAAGTGATGTAATATTGCAGTGTGCTTTTAAAATACAGGGGCACTTTATTATCATAATTATTATAAGAAAGTTTACGAAAATAACTTATATTCCCCGGCCTTTCTAATGCCAGTTGCCCACCAGTTGTCCAACAAACAAAATGTTGAACACAATTTCGATAGCAACTTGAACCAATTTGGCTCCGTATAGCAAAAATCAAGACTAAACAAAGAAGAGAACCTCACCGGTGGGATGAAATACGGAGGCTCATGGTGAAACATTAGGTGACAAGCAGCCGCTTGTTTTTGTGCCAAAAATCCGAGAGGTCGAGACAATGGTAACAAGAACTTGCCGTGTGCCATGACGTAATAACGCGTTATCAGATACTTACGTTCTAATAGGGTTGTCTATCAAGAGCTGTTTTTAATTGACAAGTAAATCGGGAGAATAACTGACATGTTGATAGATTAGTGATAGAAATATGCCGAAATTGCGAAGTTACGCATCGATTATTAAATGTTTAACAATTAAATAAATTGTTTAACGATACTGTTAATTCATTGATTTTAAAGTTAATTATTTTGTATTTTTATTTTCAAAGTTTACTTTGGTGTAGACGTGACCTTAAAAAATTCGTATCTGAAATGTTAGAATATATTTACAGGGCATATAAATATTTATTCTGTTAGCAGTGCTATCTTTCCATTTATATCTGTTCATATCAGTGTGTGTAAGCAGTAAGTAGCAGTCGCCTTATAACTTCTATAACAAAGTAGGAGGTAGGCAACCACGTTAGCGATAGCTTCGTGGCTTTAATTAAAAGCTAAGTAAAAAAATATATTTAAAAAGGTTTGACAACCCTGGCTCGTAGCGATCAAAGGCTGCCGCTTACTGTCGCGTGACATAATTATTATGACTAACACGATCGAATAAAAAACTGCACACGATCATTAAATAATGTTCATAATGATTTATTCCATTTATAGACATTATATCATATCAACACACAGGCACGACGCCCATATGACCCCTCCCTCCATACACCCCCCCCTTGTGAAGAAATGACGACTACATGTGGTAATCAGTAATGGGTTATTTTTATTAATTGCTGCGTGTAATTACGTATATTTCCGTTGGGAACTGATCTCATAATATAATAATAGGCATTGTTTGCTGAAGTGTATTCAACAAATCCAATACATTTGAAATATTGAGTTAATGTAATTCGGTTGTTGGAGAAAAAAAAAAATTGTGCGCCAGTAATTTGGTAGCAATTTTTTTTACTAAAGTCCATTGAGTTTTACTCTGCTTGGCATATTAAGTATTTTTAATTAGCTAACAAAGACTAAGTTACACGTAAAGACAGGTAAGTGTTTAAACGACCTATTAATTTATACATACTAAATATATTTTTATACTGTTATTAGCCCGGAATCAGCAATTTGTGCCCGATATGGCGATAGGCTCGCCCCCTATCACATCGTGGGACAGAACATACAAGGCGAAAAGTGGGTGTCCTGGTAGCATTTCTGTCTACCCCTTCCGGGAAAAAGGCGTGTTTTTATGTATGTATGAACTAAAATATTCACTTTTTAAAACATTGATTGGTCCATGGTACAGGTGGGCGTATTAGACGACGGCCTAAGCCTTCATAATCGTACTCTCGATTGTAGAGTACTCCCGTTCTTAGTAGAGGGCAAATACGGGCTGATATAAATAGAGTGAATTGTAGCGGGATGTATAAAAGACTATCCTGACGACCAAAATATCATACAAGTTAAATACAATATGAAATCCCCGCGAAATCTGGCTCAATCACGCCACATCATAACGCTAAACATAGAGCGCGGGCAAACACAAACACGCGTGTTTGTTGTGAACAATGCGTGCATAGGAGCTACTTCCATATTTGAAATACACGCCGTGAATTCGCTGTACCAAATCCTAAGTAGTAAATTCATGTACCTATACATTTATTTATAGTTTAATAACGTATTTGTGTCGCCAACTTATGCTACACGATGATTCACAATAAATATAAATCATAATGATTTTTTAAGAGTGCCTCAGTGGCTTAGTTATGCTACGGTATGATTACAAAGCTGAGGTCTCGGGTTCGAATCCCGGATCGTGCAAAGTGATATTGGATTTTCTATTCATTATCAGCCCGGATTCAGGAATTTAAGTCCGATATGGCGATAGGCTCGTTATCAGGACACCCACATTTCGCCTTGTATGTTCTGTCCCACGATAGGATACGGGGCGAGCCTATCGCCGTATCGGACACAAACTCCTGACTCCGGGCTGATAATGAATAGAAAAATCCAATATCACTTTGCCCGACCCTGAATTCGAACCCGACACCTCAGCTTTGTAATCGTATCGGAGTACAACTACGCCACCGAGGCAATTATAATGATAATTAAAATTAGTCCAAATTACTTCGCAATAATAAACCAGGATGACATAAGACTAGGACCGTTCAACTCAACAAAAAGGTAGGTCAGACACGTTAAACGCCGATAAAGCGGCGATTACATTTTCAACTGGTTTTATAGATGGCGATCAAAACAAATATAGTAGAGGTTTATGTTGTTGAGAGATTTTATAGCAACGCTTTGAGTCATTGCATCGTGCGGTCACGAGGGTGTCTGAGTACTGAACGCGTAATTTTGTAAGCACTTAAGATTGAGATACTTTGCGGCAATCTTTATATAACCTACGTCAAGAGTATGGGATCAAAATTGACTGCCGTAACACAGCTGGTTGGGACGCCGGGTGAGAAACGGGGTTGCGGGTTATTTTCTTACACCGAGATTAATATTAGTGGGATCCATAAATATGCATATTCCGAGACTGGGTATTGTAAAACCGAAAAGTCTAGCTTCCTGATACGCATGTCACAATACTTGATTAATCTTAATTTGTCATGATTATGTATCTGATTGTTATATACTCCTACTGACAAATAAACTTAATAAAAAAATACGTATGGGTAGTTAAAATAATTATTGATGTGTTTCCTCGCCCGGTCACCCTGGTTACACCCTAAATTTCGCACTAATTGAGACTTCAAATGTTATTAGCTCTGATTGTACGTGGGGAAGTTTAAACCGTGCATAATTTTAACAGTGTATTGTAAGAACGAGTATGCGCCAATTTTAGAACTACAAACATAGATTTTACTAGTCATTAAGTTATATTATTGTTTAAAGTGTTGACATATGTAGTGTAAATCGGTTTCTGGCGGAATGCCCTGGCAGCTAACAAAAAGTCTAGCTAGTAGTTCCTGTTTATTTCACTCCGAAAAAAATAAATTGTATGACCTTCAGTAAAAACACTGCAAGTTTTTACATTGTAAAGTTGTATTCAAACTTTATGAAAGTAAATTCATTGTTCAAATTTAATGTCATTCAACAGATGTATTAAATCCGCCCTAAATCAATATTTCAGAATAGGTTAATACAGCATATAATAATATACATACATACATAAACTCACGACTTTTTCCCAAAAGGGGTGGGCAGAGGTCCTACTAGATATCTAATACACTATTTAGCTATTTTTTAAATATTAATTGTCACTTTATATCTTGTGCCAATAATTGACAATATTATTACCTCCTTTACTATTTAGAAAGTTGGCCTAATGGGTATTGATATTTTTAACTTGTGCTCAGCGACGTAATATTAAAAAGCCTAGGTCCTATAGTGGTATAGTCCTATTATCTACATACTTTATTGTTCACCACAATAAAAGATATATGTTCCTTGTTAATTCAGTCTGCTGCTTATGCAATAAGGGAGCGACAAAGACCTTTACCACTCTCGAGCGAAGCGGAAGTATGTACACAGAAGTTCAGCGGTTATCACTGAAGGCTACCACAACCTTTTTAAGATGACACATCTATACAAAGTGCAAACTTTTAATATACGTCAATGTGTACAGCGTGTAATACTGCACTGTACTGTATCAGCCTATATAGATACGTCCCACTGCAGGGCACGAGCCTCCTCTACAATCGAGAATACTATAGAGAGGGGTTAGGCCATATAGTCGACCACGGTGGCCTAGTGCGGGTTCACAGACTTTGCATACCATAGAAATACTTGCAAAGCGCTATGGTATGCAGGTTTCCTAATGATGTTTTCCTTCATCGTTATAGTGCTGTCAATACACACATGTAAAGCTTGCAGTAAAATCAATTAATGCACTTGGGCGCGGTATTTTCCAGTTCGATTGTTAAATGCCCATTAAAATAATGAACTACTGGGTGTTTTACTGCGTTTGCCGTCAGCGATCACGATGGCGATGTAATTGTGGACCAACGCATCGTCTCGCCTATAATATTTATTTGATAGTGTAACATATTAGGTTGTCTAAAGTTTTCTTTCCGCCTTCTCAAGTTCCTTTTACCGGACCGATAAATCTTCTTTTGTGTCAGTCATGCTAATAATGAAATGAAATGAAATAAACTTCGTTTATTGGTCACGTAGGCAATTAAACATAGTACTTATTTTCTATTTACAAGATATTTGTTGTAATATTTATAATATGAAATAGTTGTTATTAACCATTTGTATGTCACCATTAAAATTATGACTGCATGGTAAGAATGTTTACTACTAAAAGAGGTAAGTCTTCATAGTGGTTTCTTAGATTTACGCGAATATTACACATAGAAATAAAACTATTTTTTACGGATTTTATTGCGGGTTTGATTTAATATGTAATTTTTTTAAATTACCGACATTTTAAACGACCCGAAATTAAACCAAATCTGCGATAAAATCCGTAAAAAATAGTTTTATATCGATGAGGTATGTCTTCGTTCACATTCAGTGGCTAAAATGAAATGTTTACTTTTGTATGTTTATTATTTATAGTTAGGTGACAAATAACGTTTTCAGACATCATAATGTACTGGGGGTTTTGACTATTCTCCGACACGACGACGAATGTTCGAACGTCGTCCGTAAAACTGTACGAATATGCCTAAATACTCTACAAAATCCTCTATCGTACCTACTACCATAGTGAAGTTTGGAGTGAATGATAAGCTAAATAGAGAATAGTATTGATTTTTAGAAGTGGAAAACTATCTTATATGTGGACGTCGAGCGTTCGAACATTCGAACTTCGTGTCGGAGAACCCTAGTAGAGAGTAACCCCCCTGATCATACTGATTCACCTGCAAATGACATCATAAAAATCTTAAAAATGTATCTCTGATAACACATAATCTATTGTTAAGAAACAAATATGAATTTCGGTATTCTTGCCTAGTAACATAGTTTTCGTTCCCGATTGGTATCTTTTTGTCTAGTTTAATAAATGTTGGCAGTCTCTAATTAATTGAAATAAATTATTCTATTCAATGCTAACAATTTATATCAATATCCTTGCTTCCATGTGTGGTACCCGAGTCATAGAGTTTATTATAGTAGATGCATCTGAATTTTATAAATAAAATTAGTCTGCTACAATTATGACTCATTCATCGAAGTATCAAATACAGCCTTGTAATATGTGAACGATTACTCACATGAACTAAAAAACATAGTCCTGACATTACATTTTCACGTAATTATATGTATCAAAGACTTGTCTCAGAAAAACAAAGGAACTGTTTATATAACAGTTAACACAATTCCATTAGATATTCAAAGCACACAGAATTACCATAGATCAGCATAGAAAGGCCCAAATTACAAACGACGGATTCTTCGCTTCATTTTAGTATTCCGAACGCGTTTGTTGGATAACTAAATGGCGAATAATAGTCGCGTTGTCAAAGTCGGCGTGTGATAAAATACGGCCGGTGCCACATATCTTGATGTCTTGCAATTTGTTCGAAGGCGTTATTTTGACAGCACGGGGCGCGTGGCGCGTGCGTCGGCCGCGCTCGTGCCTGGCCGAGGTCGGCTGCATACAGATCAACTGGAAATATATTTATCGCAGAGACATTTTAATTTGAATTTAGAACTTCTGAATCTATTTTTGAAATTTGATTCGGTCGAAGGAGGTTGTCAATTGTTTTTATTTGTAGTGATTCAAGAGATGTGATGATTTTAATAACATCAACATTAATCAATTGAGTGTTCACTGAAACCATTTCTATTATCAATTTTAAAATCATATGACACGTGGTCCCTGACTTCCCTCCTTCCTATAATCCTGGGTCCTTACGCCGTAGAGTGAAGAGGCAGCTCAGCGGGCCGGCATGATTGTATTCGATACTCTTTCTGGACGGCATTAGCACTTACTACCAAGTGCAAAGCAGTCACTGTGCCGAGCCAGAATAATAAAAAAGATTTTTTCCTTAGCTCCGACTTATACATTACTGATGGAATCTTCGAGAATCTTTCTCTAAATATGAAACGGATGTAAGAAGTTGTTAATGCGTTATAACTAATCTTGAATTCTTGAATTAGGTGATCGCTATTCATATTTCTAAGAGGCCTTTGTTACAGTCCATTTACTTACAATAATTTAATATTTCTGTGGATTGAAGTCGGGCCCTAACCTTTGCTCTTTACGTCAAATATGTCATTCAAGTTGAGATATGCTTTCAACTGATTTTATAAATGCTAATTACTTACGGATTATTTATGTTCCATTGGTGTCAAATGCCAGTTAAAAATGTTATGATTTGTGTGTAACTTAATACAATGAAGATTTAGTAAGTATAGTAATCGACCAGTGTTTTTAAAGTTTGATGTTATTGAAGGTTATCTCTATAAAAAGGATTTTCTTAAAATGATACTATATTTCCAAATCAGCATGCTTTCATTATTAAATCTATTTAGTATCTACCAATAAAAAGAAAACAAATAATTAAATTATTACGCGACGGTAAAAACGATTGGTATCTTAATTAAGATCGGTGACAGCTTATCAATCTTCATTGGCAATAAAAAAACCTACCTGTGTAATTACATATATTTAATGCGCATATGTGTCATCATATCAATAATTATAAACGACATATATTTGCAAAAATGAAGACTATTACCTTCTCAGGCGGTAGTACATTGTTTGCATCCATTCAGATAGTGACTACAACATACTATACCTACAAGTTTGTCGCATTTAGGGATCAATATAAGTGCGTATGATACTATAGGTATCGTGAGTGCTGGTTTTTTTATTGCTGTGAATGGCGAGACGAGCATACCATTCGCCTGATGGTAAGCAAAACGACCGCTCATGGACTGTAGCAAAACCAAACAACACCATGAATTACAAGGCAATGCTTGGCAACCCACTGCACTCGCCATCCTGAGCCATAAGATGTTAATCCTCATTATGTCCAGAGTTACTCTGGCTACAATGTCCTTCAAACCGGAACACAACAGTGCATTTACACTGCTGTTTGGCGGGAGTATCGAGCATATCGAGGTCAAAAGTGTGATCATCTTTCGTCAGTAGACATACTATTTGCTTTGCTCTCATCACCATGTGAATTGTATTTAAAAAATGAAAACATAAAAAAATACCCACTGCGGGGCATGAGCCTCCTTTACAATCAAAAGTACGATTAAGAGGGCCTAGGGATAAGGCCGTATAGTCCACCACGCTGGTGTAGTGCGGGTTGGCGGACGTTAACACATAAATATAAATTCTTCCGAATCACTGTGGTATGCAGATTTGCTCACGATGTTTTCCTTCACCGTTATAGTGCGTGATGTAAACGACGACGTAATAAAAGTTGCAGGAATTCGTTGAATGAAAGTAGCTTTTCGCAGATCGCTGTAGGAATCCTCAGGAGAGGCTCGTCCCCTATCGGGGACGGAACATACAAGGCGAAATGTGGGTGTCGAAATGTGTTACCACCTCTGCCTACCCCTTTTAGGAAAAAAGACGTGAGTTTATGTATGTATGTATGTAATAGTTAATTTGTTGTATTTATAAAAATATCATAATTTAGCGTTTCAAAATTAAATATACCTGTAAGTTTGCACCGAGCATGACCAGCGTATCATAATTATATTATGACACAGTGGTACCCGAGTAATTGTTTCCCTCGCCGTCTCGGCTTGTTAACGTTACACCTTATTTATGATCGTGGATAATAGTGCCAAAGTAACAACCGGTAACGACATTGCTCGTGCAATTTGATTTAATAATGTATGATTGATCTGCAAAGGAGCTAGTTAATTTCTGACTAATGAATGACAACTGACGCATAAAAATTCAAGTAGCTATATTTTTATTTCAGTTCCGTGGCGCAGTTGAGTCGTTGGCTGATGAGAGGCCGCTGGTTCGGTTGCAATAAGTGTTCATAAATAAAAGCTTCTAAATTTTGGTGCTTCTTTTATGTGAGGAACATCAATAATTTTAATCTCGACGAGGGCTGATCTCCCCTCAGTGTGTGATTTAATTCAATGCTTAATGAGCATTGCCGGAAGGGTTTGTAAGGGGTTGCGAGGGATGGCTTGGACTGCGCGATAATATTACGCCACGCTGGACATAATTTGAATCTCCATTAATTGCTGTAAATGTGCCTCATATTTTTTTACCTTAGTATTATAATTATTATTGTTTCTATAGCTCGTCTTTTAGCCGCCATGTAGGTTCAAGTGCGTTTGCGCAAACGCGAGTTTGCACCAGTCTCGAAAAATATCTTAAAACATTTGAATGAAGTTTGCGCAGTTATTTGACCACACAGGTTCCAGCATTCTGGTGCAACCTCAAACTTGCACAGTTAAATCGTTGTGTGTGGCGGCCATTATGGTATAAACTCTTGCCTAGAAAACCAGAGCAACGCAACTTACAACTTATTACATGTAGAGACATGGCACTGAATTACGTTAAAAAACTACATAAAAAACTACTAGTGAATTTTCGGCCTCACAAACACCCAGACCCGAAACATTTGTCTGCGGATCACACAAACATTTGTTTCCGTGCAGGGATCGATTCCGCGACCTCTCGTTATACATTCGGCCTTTAACCAACTGCGCAACAGAGGCTGTCTCATTAGTGATGTGTCTTAGGGATTACTGGTTACAATGCCTTAACCAAACACTTTTGTGTTCTTCACTACTTAAACTACTTCTTGGTAGAATTAGACAAAGCCCGGTACCTCCCCAGACAGCAGGATGTTACATCATACTACACTTCTTATGTGCTAGGAAACTTTTGCTACTGTGGTTATATTTTCATATGACCTCATCAAATTGTGCGAAAATTGTACTATTATAATACAAATAGTTTAGAACCATTACGGTTATAATGATGGACTTATAGTTATTATGTTGATTTCATGTTTTTGTTCGCTCGTGTTAAATAATAAAGTGTTGTACAACGTATGGCGATACGCTCGCCCCCATCACATCGTAGGACGGAACACAAGGCAAAACGTGTGACTCCTGGTAGCGCCTCTGCCTACCTCTTCTGGGAAAAAGGCGTTAGTGTAGTATAGTTTATGTATGTAAAACTTTAAATTAAACATAGTTTATATATGAAGTGCGTGGAGACTGGAGGCCTGTTGGTAACGGACCAGAAGCGCCTGCCAACATGTTCACTGTGGTCGCGGGTTCAAATTCTAGGGCACACCTCTGACTTTTCGGAGTCATGTGAGTATTGATAGTTAATCACCACGCTCTTTAACGGTGAAGGAAAACATCGTGAGGAAACCTGCATACCGTAGCGATTTTAAAGAATTTCTACGTTATGTAAGTCCGCCAACCCGCACTAGGCCAGCGTGGTGAACTGTATGGCCTCACCACTCTTAATCGATTCTCTCGATTGTAGAGTAGGCCCGTGCCCAGCAGTGGGAAGTACATGGGCTGATATAGCAATATAGTATATATGTAGGATATTATTTATCAGCCAAAAGAATCAAACGTTACGATTTCACGAAATGATTTATTTCTTAAAATTATACATTTTGTAAGTTATCTTAATAATTTATCACATCTTTTCGTCGTCCGTCATTCAACCATCATCTGTCCATTTTTTCCTTTTTTAAATATCTTCAAATTAATTAGTTCCAAAATAACTGCAATAAAACTCTTTTTTAATTATTCCGACACGGCCATCCTGGTCAATCATCTGTCTCAGATGATTCATCTTCTGGTGAGATCCATGGTTTCATAAAATCAGCTGATGTCGTCGTATTAATCGGATCTTCGCTGTTAAATTGTGTCTTCTTGATGGCAACCAGGTCTCCAACATTATAAATTGTATCTTTCTTTCGTTTTCTATTGTAGTATTCTCTTTTGATTAATTCTTCTGTTTTTATAACTCCAGAATGTTCTCTTTCGTGGTTTCTTCTGATTATCTTATACTGCGTTCTCTTCGGCACATCAATCAATTTAGCTCCATCTTTCATTTTATACAAAATTTCGTTCTGAACCATGTAGTCTTTGTAATCTTCTGTTTCTAAAATCTTCTTTATCAATCTTATGTGTTCTTCTTCATTCTTTGCTTTTCTTATACGAGCGGTAGTGTCTGTGAACATCTTTGCCTCCTTTAACTTATCTATTTGATCTTCTATAATCGGAAGAGGAAATCTTTCCTTAATAATCTTTTTATTTAATTTTCTGTAGTCGACACATAATCTTAGTGTATTATCTTTCTTTTTAGCCAGAACTACAGGACTTGCAAAATCAGATTTACTGGGCTTGATAATTTCTTTGTCCAACCATTCTTTAATTTGTGTATTAACAGCAGTCATTTCCAAGGGTGACAATCGGCGTGGATTTTGATAAACAGGATTTTCATCGGTTAATATTATTTTCAATTCAACGTTACTCTCTTTCTTCTTTTCATTCGGTCTATACTCTTCACACATCTTATGAATCTGTTCCTTGTATTTAGAATCTCCTATATCATAATCTCCTCCACTGTGTTTTTCTTCCATTAGTAGAGTAAGATGCATAATCTTTTCCAAGAAGATACCTTCAGGAGTGAAGCGTACTTCAAAATCCTTTAGAATGGGATTTCCAATTATTGCGGTAACAGGTATTTGATTATCTTTAACGACATGAAACTTCATTTCTGTGTAGTAGTTGTCAATTTGTACGTTAGCTATAAACATTCCTTCAGTGTAGACTTCGTTTTTCGCTATTCCGGTAATACACGTAGATTCTGTTTTGTAGTCTTTAACATCTTCTCTAATTTTCTCGAACTCTGACTTTGTAATAAGGTTGACGTCACTTCCAGTGTTTATTATGGTTACAACGTCTTTACCATTAATTTTTATCTTCTTGTAAGGAACTTTTTCTTTTTCATCTTTGTTTTGAATATGCAACGTCTTCGTAGGCTTATTGGTACATTCAGTAGACTTGTGACCGAAGTCATTGCACTTAAAACATTTTATTCCTTTTGGGCAGTTCGGTGACATATGGTCTAAATCTCCGCAGTTGTAACATCTGTGCATACGAATCTTCTTTGTAGTTGAAGTCTGGCCAAATGACGCACCAGCATGAACAGGGTGAGCAGTTTTAAGAGACATCTTCTTCCTAAACTCACTGTAGATATCTAACTTCTTGCGAAATTCTTTCATATCCGAAGCACCGTATAGAATGGCTTTGTTGGTCTCCAAGTCGCGGATACCATCAATGACGTATTCCATCAGAGCAGCGTCTTCAACCTTGCCATGAAGCGCCAATTCTTTCATTGACAGGAAATATTGTTGATAAGTTTCGTCATTCTTCATTTTACGAGATGCAAGTTTCTTATGTATCACTGCGCTATTAATCTTTGGTCCAAATTCTTCTGTAAGTTCTTCTTTCAAAGTCGTATAATCTTTAACTCTTCCCAAAGACCGTAGAAACAGCTTCGCAGTTCCGTCTAAAAGCCTTTTTGCATAAATTAGTTTTTCAATCTTAGTCCATTTCATAATCTGAGCAGTATCTTCAAATTCTTCAATAAATGTTTCTATAGGGTAGGTGTCATCTCCGGTAAAAGTATTCATCGACTTCTCTAAATCCTGGAATGATATTTGTACGCCATGCTCTTGTTCTTCACCTTCACTTTCGTATTTATCATCTTTCTTTGGCGGCATCGTAGCTGTCGAACTAGTATTACTCTTCACAATAGAATGGCTTCTTAAGTTGCGTCTTATTCCACTCGTCGTAGAAAATAATGGTTCATTTGTGTTCATTTAGTCTTCCGTCTTCAAAAACAAATCAAATTTTCAACGGCGCGATTCATTAACGGCGTTGTCACATTGTCTTACATTTCTCGAATCTTCGATATGCGTCTGTTTCTTCTTTCGGCTGATTTTTCAGTATCCCGGACGAGCCCCCAAAAGTTGTAGGATATTATTTATCAGCCAAAAGAATCAAACGTTACGATTTCACGAAATGATTTATTTCTTAAAATTATACATTTTGTAAGTTATCTTAATAATTTATCACATCTTTTCGTCGTCCGTCATTCAACCATCATCTGTCCATTTTTTCCTTTTTTAAATATCTTCAAATTAATTAGTTCCAAAATAACTGCAATAAAACTCTTTTTTAATTATTCCGACATATATAGTGCATATTTGAGTAAATAGAATGCTTTTTTCTAACGATAACGCTTAAACAATGTTATAATTTATTTTTTTGCATAACGCCACGTAGAATAAAGGAAGAAGGATGGTTTTCTTTCAAATGCATTCTCGATACAGCACACATCCTTATGCTAGGCTAAAAGATTAATGATTTAATTTCTAAACGAATTCGAAAATTGAATCTTTGAAAGTTTGACAGAAAAATTATAGTGTTTATGACTTGAAGTGACGATGAATTATCACATTTTTAGTCTTTATGTCTACATGTTAATTCCAATTACGCCAGAATATCCATGACCTTCCGCACTATTGTTAAAGAAACATAAAAAATTATTCGTTTCATTATTGGGAATTTGTAAATGAATTCAATAATTTATATTTGAAGTTTGAAATTATGATTATGAATGTATGAACTAGAGATCCTGTGCGGTCGTTTTGACTATAACATAAGTGCCTTTGAGGGGGGGGGGGGGGGATTTATCAGATTCCATAGAAATCTAAAGTAAAAGATTGTTTGGCATTGTAAATGTGAATGAACAATTAATTCTACCTGGTCTTCATCGTTTCTACGTGATAAAATTTAAACTGTTTGATACATACTATAAGGTGTAACGGCCATATGCGAGTTATAAACAATATTCCCTTAGCGGATTAAACTGTGAACCTTTAACCATTATAGCAAATAATGCACTTCCATGAATGCAGACATCATTTCACGGTTTGGTGGGCTGATGATTGTGACGTCAGCACTCGACCGTATTGAGCGAGGAACAGAATGACTGAATGTGATTGGCTTTTAATGATTATCTGGCTTCGTCTGGCGAGTCACCTAGTCATTGTCGTGAATAGATAACCGACCGAGATAACAGCTATGAGATCATGCCCACATTTATCTAAGTATCGCGTACGAAAATATGTAACTTCATACATTTTTTATAAGTTTCTATGGAAGCGTCAATGTGTTGCCTGTTCTCATTTACATCACATGTTAATGTGACTATAATAAGCAGTTTATAAACAAGCAAATTGGTTTTATATTATTATAATAAATAAATACACCCAACAGTCAATATACATAGTCCTGACCCCACACTAAGATCGAGTCTTGTCTCGTGGGTATCAGGAACTACGAGAGACTTTTCGGTCTCACAAACACCCAGACCCTAAACAAATACTTTCCCAAAAACATTTGTTTCTGTGTGGAAATCGAACCCACGGCCTCACCTTTCACAGCCGGCGTTCAACTAACTAACTAACTAACTCGCCCTTGCGAGTCAAGCCTAAACCCACCGCGCTAGCATAGTGCGGGTTGCTCGACTTTGTATATATTTGTATACCTTTGTATATCTTGATCTAACCTGGCTGTCGCGATACGCTATAAAAAATCTGTTTATGTAAATATTTACAGAATTCATATTATGTCTTATACAGTGACGTCATGTGAGCGCGCTCGAACCATTTATTGTAATCCCAGACCTACCGTAATTCACTTCGCTGCACCTCAACGTATGGTAGCGTTTGTCCGTCTTTCAGATGCCGGCTGTGAAACGAGAGGCCGCAGGTTCAATCCCCGCACCGATATAAATGTATGAGTGAACCACAAGTATTTGTTTGGGGTCTGGGTGTAAGACCAAAAATTCCCTTGCAATTTCTGAAACTTACCACACAGACTTGTATCTTAGTGTGGAGTCAGGAGCATGTATGTGACGGTTGGGTGTATTTATAAGGGCTATTACTAAGGGCTGGCTCCGCCCGGGTGCAGATACTTTTTGAGTTCAGTCCACATCAGCAACATATTATTCCCCCTACCGTATTATTTATATAATGATTTCTTAGATTTACGCGAATGTTACACAGTGAAATAATACCATTTTTTAGGGATTTTATCGCGGATTTGGTTTAATTTTACATTTTTAACTTTCCGACGGTTCGATTGCTTTCTTGTCAGTCTGCCCCGTGACCACGAAAGCTGGTTTCCTGCCAGCCACTGTATATGTATCTGTATCAGCTCATACACGTACCTCTGCAAGGCACAGGTCTAGTCTACAAACGGGAGTACGATGCAACCTAGTGCGGGTTGGCGGACTTTATATACTGGGTATATCAAGCCAGGTGGTAGTTTTAGTGGTAACAGACAGAAAGCGATGAAAAATTTCGCAGGGACAAGGGACAGGTTTTTTTTTTGCAATTTTTTAAACATCATCGTGTTTGGGTGGTATATACCTAGTTTTTGCGAAAATAGTAATTTAAACCTTTGTGTACCATTGCGTCTTTAAAAATAAACAGGTTTACGTTATTATTTTAGTAAAATTATGTATTTATCACCCGAAAACGATGATCAGTAAAAAAATAATAATAAAAAATGACAATTTTTATGCGAATTTTTTTGTTGCATTGTGTTTGAAGTCACTAATAATATCACTTGGCTTCGTTTTCGGTCGTGGTCTTGAGATACCCTGTATAAATTATTACTTGTTTATACTACATAATTTTTTAATTAAATTAGATATACACGGTTGTAATTTATACATTGATAGAATCAATAAGAATATTTACTATTAGTATTTGCAAACATTCAGTAACAATTGCTTTGATTATTACAATTATGGTGGCTGTGTTGTATTATTAACGTAATTTTTAATTGCGTAATTGTAACTGTAAGCGGCTATTAAATATTTATTGAATATCATTTATGTCATATTATTTCCTTGTGGGTAAATCTGAATAATATATTTATTAAAGATATTTAAAGAATTAACTTCAGCTTTGAGTACCGGCACGGAAAATGAGTAGTCAATTGGTTGGTAGCTTGATGTTGACTGTCCAAATTAATTGTTATAAAAAATATATATACATACCTAGTTCTGACCCCAAATTAAGTCAAGTCATCAATTAAGTATTGTATCGTGGGTATCAGAAACTACGAAATACTTTTCGGTCTCGCAAACAACCAGACCCGAGACTAATAATCATGGGCTTCAAAACATTTGTGTCGGTGCGGGGATCGAACCCGCGGCATCTCGTTTCATAGCCGGCGTCTAACCGACTACGCCACGGAGGCTGTCAAAGCTTTCTAAGGTTTATTACTTACTTTTGATCGACGTTGATCTTTGAACCCAAGACATTTGTGAGGCCTATGGTGGGTTTTATTCCTTGTACAACGGTCATTAAAAACCAGAAAACAACGAAGGTACTTACTTCAGATCTGAAGGCCGTGCCATTGACAAATCGCTTGTTGTTTCCGATAACCACGACATAAGTTTTCTATCATAATGTAGAGTCAGGAATGTGTGTGAATGTCAAAAGGATTGTTGGATGTGACGTCTTTAAGGATAGAAAATATTGAGAAAATAGAAAATTCAATCGAAGCGACCATTTCGTGCTTAATTCGTGGTAGTTTGTAGCTCTATCACTTTGAACGTAAATGCACCTTCAAGGTCGCCAGAAGGCTGGTCACGGATCACTGTGAAATGTTTTCAGAAGGACTACAACCCGCACTAGGCCAGCGTGGTGGACTATATGGCCTAACCACCCCCAATCGTACCCTCGATTGTAGAGTAGGCCCGCGCCCTGCAGTGAGACGTATATAGGCTGATACAATATAATACAAATGATGACTACTGAAAAATACATGAGTCGGCATATTGATTTGCAATTAAAGCTTTAATAGTTTAAGTATTATATTTAAACATTACCCACGCTCCAGTTTTAAACTTCCGATCTATAAGAAGTATTTACGTCAGTAACCTTTGTCCAAATATCTATTTCACGCGACCAAGCCTACGTATCCAGTTCTTTTTTGTTCCAACGCGAATTATCGAGGAAAAAAACTCGCAAAAACTTAGCTCTCTTTTAAATTGAGTGCACGTGGCAATATGCCGTCATTTATGGTAAAAACTATATGATGTCACTTAGTAAAATAACTGTGGCCAAAGATTTGGAAACTTTGGACAAGGCCACTCCACATATTCTGCGTAGTAGAGTGACTTGTTGTTTGGTGTTATCATTTGGCGTATCCAGTTCTTCCTGATCCAATTTTGTTGCGTAATTATGTTGCAATTAATGTGGAAAACAGGTACTGGCATAAGTTAGAATCCTAAACACTCGTTTGTTGTTTACTAACAATATGATGTATAAGAAAATGGAGAAACGGGGACGGCTTCATAGCGGGTTCCAACTTGTCACTAAATTGTTAAGAAACATTTTGATTACAAAGAAACTTATCTTACATTAACAACTTTGAATTTCGCATTTTAACTTAATCTTTTTTGTAGAAATTAGACGGTGGGAGCGGGAGAGAAAGCGATTTGTTTTGTATTACTGGGAGTCAGGCATTTCGAATTTCTTTACGGGTCAAAATGATGACTACTTGAAGTCTAAGGATTCACCGTCGCATTGCATCATTTAAAACACAAGAAAAATAACGTAAATATCACAATAGCAGTTTTCACAGATTACTAACGCCTTAAGTAACCCGGCGCTGATTAATGAGCTCGTTAGAAATTAGAATGGTGCCGAGTAAAGGAGAATGAGCTTATAAATTTATACAAAACAGTTTGTTGTTCGAGTATTTATTGCGGCGGCATGAGTGCGGTTTTGACAAGCACTCACGCGTCCATTATCTCGGATCGAGAGCTAATTTAATCATTATTGACTGCTGGACACGGCCCACGGTATTTTAAGGTGTGCTGACATTGTCACGTCCAGAATCCGTCAGGCACACTGAACGCTTTCAGTGTTGCCATTGTTGTGACAACGCTGTGTGCCGTGTCGAAATTCACCGGTACGTTCTTGGTTCGACTATGATGAAAATTCGGTTGGAATTTTACCTACTGTAGAGTATTTTTACTGCAGGGCCTTGGTTTAGACCGAACTGATTTTGGATTTTGTTGGCTGAGCAAATGTGTGGCGTGGTACCATCCCACCGTTTGCGACTTCGAAGTGGATCTTAGTATGGGACGTTGTATCTGATGCGGGCGCCCATTAACTTCTTAAACAAAGCTGTAAACGGGAACATCCGTATCATGTAAATAGATAGTCAGAGATAGAAAAATATTAGGGCGCTAATATCGCATGTTGTAGCTCTTTCTGGGATAAATAATAATTCAGATGTTTCCACAATGACTTTTATTAACTGCTTCACATTATTTTGTACTTAGTAATATGATGTTTGCTGGACCAGGCTACACCACGAATGCGCATGTACGTATCGCCAAGTCTCTCATGAGAGAGCGAATGAATGTTGGAATGAAGAGCGAGTATGAATGAATCGCTAAATTGAACAGATGGGTCAAAATAACAACTGATATTATGCAAACACGCACATTAAGGGGCATATATTTATTTTATGTATTTTTTTTAGAATTAGGACAGATTATATAGACATAATACTAAAATCTAACACATGTACGCCACAGACAGAGAGTATAAGCCGGGTGATTACATGCTGAGCTTGTAGTTTGACGATCCCGGAAGAGCCGATTTTTCTTCCTCAGAGGTAGCGTGACGGAAAGCGTAATTGCTTCTTTCTCGTAAAAAGAGAGGGTATAGTAAACGTCAGATGCTCCATCTAGACGGCAGTACCCATATCCACGACAAAATAATTACAATTACAAATCAAGACGCCGAATAAAAAAGTGTATTATTAAAAATGATCTAACTCAGTCACAGTCTGACATATTTTAATTAATATCCCTAAACAATCCGGTAGCGCAATAATATGAACAGCTTTCAATTATTCGTACGCTACGTTATAATTATTAGCGCGATGTATACACCTTAACAAGGACGTTGTATTATGACTTCACTCGGCAAAAACGCGTGTCGGAACAAACGGGCCGCGCCGGCCGCCCGCCCCTTCGTCACGAGCGACAGATTTGTCGTAATCGATTTATTTGATCGATTGGATAATCGATAATCGATACATGCGCTAATGTTGGTATAGCCACTGGTTATGGCTCGGCGAAGATCAAATTTAGACGTTTTATTATAGCTTTTTTTACATCATTGTTCTCATGCCGTGATGTAAACCGCGAGTTCGAATCTAATATCTCTGAAAACTTGTCATGTTTTTGTACTTCCGCGTCGGAGAGAGTTATAAAATTGTGAAAAGTCGCAGGTATGTGCCTTGGGCTCGATCTCTTAACCTCACTTTCATAATATGTTTGTTTGTGTATGCTGTATGCGCCGTATTGTTTTGTTATCGCGTGTCTTTGAATTAAGTCAAGGTAATGGAAAAAGGATAATCTTGTAAAAACATCGTAGTGGCACCACCGACGTGACGTCAAAACATTAAAGATATGGCCTCTTGACCGATCACAACGCTGTATGCGATATGCGGTGACGCCATGGCTTTGTATGAAGACGTCAACAGTTCTCTTTAGTTCCCGCAGTATTTCGCTGTTGAGAGGCTTTTACAGATGGAGCCACTTACAACAGTCATTATATTTAGTGTAGTCAAATATTCGTGCTAATGTAAAACATTTCAAATTATAATAAAAATATACTTTCTTGGTATTAATTGTCACGAATAAAACAGTACATTATATCGAAGAAATAAAGTGTTATACAACAATCAACATTTTAAATATCATCTCATCACAAATACCCAGACCCGAAAGAAAATACCTGTGGATCAGACAAGTCTTTATCTCGGTGCCAGGATCATACCCGCGGCCTCTCGTTTCACAGCCAGCGTCTAACCAACTAGGCCGCGAAAACTGGCGTTTCACTTCCAAAAAAACTATTGAATCGAGTACCAAACAACGGCCATTGCAAATCGCTCGTAACGCTTTACTCCGATCAATTTGTACAAGTTCATTTAGTACCACACATATGGCATAACATTTCACAGAAGCGCTATCAATACATGTTTTGAACACGATGACTAAAGTTCAGGGGAATTCCTACGAGAAACATTGCAGGATAGTTTGATTTACTGCCGATTGTGTGATGTAACGATAGTTTATCAAGAGGAAAAAAAAAATTCAATGTCTATTCAACGGGTATTGGCTCCCAACCGCATTGTGTGTAGGTATAGTTTCGTATTCCACCTCGTTAGTCCAATTTGATTAAAATTTAAAAGAGTTCTATATAGTAAGAAAGAAAGAAAGAAAAAGAAATATCGTATGGTCTTTACATAGTATTGTTAAATTATTATGTAGAGGAGGGGAATTTGCAGCGCAGGATAGTAAATGCTGTCTCAGAATGCTGGCAAATACAGACCGTCCCGAAACGTAATGGAAACCTTTGAGTCATATCCAATGTTGACCAAGGGACATTCTCGTAGAATTCTCGGCACCTATACCTGAAGCACATTATGACCGTACCACATTATAACAATAAAAACTACGTAATTTTTTGGGCTCATTTTTCCTTAACAAAAAAAAAACCTGATCCTTCGTTTAGGTAAAGTTTGCGGAATAGAAATTACACTAAGGAAATCAAACTCCAACTATACATTACTTTTATAACGGTTCGAAAACACAAAAACCTTTACGTCATTTTTACCGTCAATATATAAAATTTGTCGCCTCTGCTATGAATTATTCATTGTAAAACCGCTAACGGGGTGTGTTCGCAAACTGATTCCGTCGGCTATAAATCGTGCAGCCGCGCTTTGATAACAGCGACTCTCCTGCCAAATTTCACTGCGCGCATTATGACGCTCGTACGCGCATCGTTCTCATGCTTGTGATGGTCACGATACGGCATCGACTAATGGACGGCCTTGGATCTTGACACGGATATAGTGCACTAATGCTGGTAAAGTCTAACGGCCTTATTCATAGATAGATTTAAAACCTAGTTTAGTTATCGAATGTTTTGTCTTCGTCGCTCAAACTGAATTCTAAAGTTGTTCGAAAGGGACAAAACATTCGATAACTAGAATAAGTTTTAAATCTGTCTTTGAATATAATTAATTTGTATTTGAATATAAATATGGCTTTGTATAGTTTTTCAGAGTATGTGATTTTTGGATGTAATATTATTGCTTATTTTTGGTTTTTCTACTTACCCTTTTTACTAATTATATTCAGCTTATATAGTTATAAGGCAAACTATTTAGTCTTTTACGGCGTATGGTGTATATTCTAAATAGGAAAGCGGTTTGAGTATAAAAAAACAACTAACGGCTCAAGTACGTTGAGACTAATTTCAGACTGATCTTACATTATTTCTCGGAAGTAGAAGACCATGGTTTGCTATTGAAACTATTTGGGTTCTGTATTATACCTACAAAACCACGAAACAAGTTTATATTGACAAGTAAAGTATTATCCAACCTGTGACTAAATAATATTATATCTACTTAGATGAAGTACATTTTGTTACTATTTCCAATAACCGTAGGTACCTTCAGTGCATTAGTCGACACAATACTGTCGGCCACCCGAAAAATTTGGAGATCTATACCGTAAGTAAAAAAAAGGAGCAAAAAAAAACGATTACTGAAAAAAAACCTCTATAGAGGGTCAAAGACGAAACGTTACGCTTCCAGGTCATCCTGCGATTTTTGACATGACGATTTTATTTTATGGATAGGCGTCCATTGTCCAACCACACACTTGCCCGTAATTTCCTTTTCGGTCAGTCCAATAACTAATTTTTGAGAGAGCTATTTACCGTTGGATAATGAAAACAGTGAATTTAATATTGGTAGCACATCGGCATCAATACGTCCATGTAGACGGGTGAGTCACAATGTTTATTCGATTATCAGCTATCGTATTTTAGTGCGATTTCATACATCTCCTTGATGGATAGTAAATTGTATAGCTCAATGGTTGGCGCGTGCGCAGTCTGCGGATTACAAATGAGTGGTATATGCGGAATTAGTGGGGATAAAAATATCATTTGCGAATATACGTAGAAAATAGGAAGGTGAGCGCCTAGTTCCGATTCCGTAAGGTTCACAACTTATATGATTTAGTAGTATTGTTTTGATTGTGGATCTAGATTTATCATTTTTTCGGAGGTCTTCCTCATATTCTTTGCTCATTCCCATTTTATGTGGGTCTCCTAGTATGTCTGCGCCAAGCTGTTCTGTCCTCGGTTGTAGGCATATTAATTTTATCTTAAGTTTTGATCATACTGGACCAGGTAGAGGGACGTCGACCTCGCCCTCTTTTGCGTTCTGGAAGGCTCATCGGTTTTCTGACTACATGATCCTCGTCTTTACACATAACGTGACCAAACCACCTCAGGCGTCTCTCTATGAGTTTCTCGGGCACAGGGGCTACGTTGAAGCTACCTCTTATATACTCATTTAGAGTCCTGTCCAGCTTTGTTACCCCTCCCGACCATCGTAACATCTTCGGAGGCCTGCCTTTACATCATTCCGGGTCTTGTTATACATTTGAACATTTGAATTGTTGCGAATATTTCAATTTGTCATTAAAGCGATGAATAATTTACTAAGGATACATACTAGTTTCATAATATTATCGATATTCCTTCTATTGTGAATCAAAAGGAATTTTCATCGTTCCGTTTAAAATGTATAAATAAATAAATAAATATACCCAAAAGTCACATACATAGTCCTGCACCTACACTTAGATCGAGTCTTGTGTAGTTGGTATCAGAAACTACGAGAGACTTTTCGGTCTCACAAACTCCCAAACCCGAAACAAATACATGTGGATTACACAAATATTTGTCTTAGTGCGGGGATCGAACCCGCAGCCTCACGTTTCACAGCCGACGTTTAACCAACTGCGCCACGGGGCTCGCCAAAAAGAAGAAGCTCAACCAATATCTATTCGAAAGGTGTTTTGTGCGGTAATATTTGGGCTATAAAATGATTCGCGTGTACTATAGGTAACTTTCTCTTAAATTTAGCTTTGCGGGTTACGGCAATTAAATAATTTGCACATTTATCTGTGGCTATAATAATTTGCAATTTTTTTCGGCACCAAAAACTAACAATAATTCTGCACATAAATACATGTATAGAAATGGTGATAACTAAAATTGGTTGTAAAATGGTCTATGAATAAGACCGTTAGTATTTGTGAGATCGATAAGTCTGTCGTAGTTTCTGATACCCACGACACAAGACTTTTGTCTTAATCCGGGTCACAACTATGTATGTGACTGTTGGGTGTATTTACTATTGCATAACATCAGATGAAAAAAAAGAATAAGACATACATACATATTATAAAGTATGGAGGCGAGATTTTGAATTAATTGTTTAGATAAAACAATTTACTTATCTGGAAAAGTACTAATTCAGATACCTATCTAAACTATCATGGTCCGTATACCTGTGTAATAAATCACAGTTTTTGCTGCGAACATAAATTGCACTTGTCAAAATGATGTAATCTCTCAAAGCGGTAACATTGCGCTATGAATAAAATTACAACTTTATTTAAATAAGATATTAAAATAAACGTGCTACAAATTATATTTATAGAAATTAGCGTTAATTCAGCATCGTTCTATTCGAAACCTTATTAAGGGTCGCGCGATTGTAATCACGAACTCTCCAAGCTTTACAATTGTAATAAATTAATACGGGATGGATGCTGGTCGCTTCCATGAGGTCGATGTGGAGATCTTTGCGGAGGCCTATGTTCAGCTGTAGACTTCCTGTGGCTGAATAGATAGATATAGATATAGAAATACACCTAATTGCTGTTAGCATTTGTTGCCAGGCAACTGTAGGATCTCGGCCGCAGTATCCGCAGCGTGCCGGGCTGGAAGGCTAGTGACACTAACCTTTTGGACCATTTCGGCCTCATGGTGCCGAAAGGGGAGCTTGACAGTTTTCCTCATGACACAAAAACCCAGTTTAATTCCTGAATTTTAGTTTTTTTTGGTAATAAGAAATTCGTATTAATACTACAAATAAGTAAATAAATAATTCATAAGTACCTACCTGCCATGTCATGATAAACAGATAAGCGTATATGTGGAATTATAATTTTAGCCAATGCTTCAATATATTATGAAATAAAAATGTAAGCTAATTTAATCTTCTTCACCTCATGGCACTGACATTGTATCGGCGCATGATTTCAACCCAACATATTAATGTGCTGCCTTCCACTTATCTATCTTCAACACCTATGTATGCACGTTATTATAATACAATAAATATTAACAGTATTTATTGCAATAAACAATGCGCAGTGAAGTGAGGACATCCATCAATTTGTTTAGGGGAAGTACGGACAAAATGACATGTATGGACAAAATGACATAGTCACTTTATTGAAAAATTGGGGGGGTTTAGTTACGTCTCCGCGACTGTATTACGTGCCGGCAGTCATATTTAAAATCCTGTGAGATTTTGAGCGCCATTGTCACAGTTGCGTCGCAGTAACTAGTTCGAACGTGTTTCGCGCCTTCAAAAGTTTATTTTATAGATGGTTTTCTCCTGTTTTCTGGTGAGTTATTTGTTGTTATTTGTAATTATTTCTATTAAAATCGATGAACCATGCCAGTACCCAGTGATTTCGATTAACTTTATTGCAATCATTAGTTGTTTGATGGAGTTATGATTTTTTATTCGTTTTTATTTACATATGGACAAAATGACATACATATACAACGGACAAAACGACATGGTATGTAATTTAGTACGTAGAGTTTCTGTTAATGAATATTTATTATTTTGTTTAGGTGATATGCCGCGAAACTACGAAAGAAAAACTTATATGGAATCTTGGAGCCAAGAATCCATGAGTAAGGATATTGAAGCATGGAAGCAAAAAAAAAGTGGGAAGGGAATTGGCCGCAAAACGTTTGGCGAAGAGATTGAGAGCATCCAGACAGCCTACAACTGCTCTGATATATGATAGCTCAGGAAGCGAAGATTTCATTTGCGAGACAGTAGACGACAATAGTGACTACGCTTGCATTTATTGCAATGACCTCTTTTTCCCGTTCTAAGCTCGGCGAAGATTGGTTACGATGTATGATTTGTTTCCTTTGGGCTCATGCGTCATTTGCTGATGTCCCAAAGAAGACCAAGAAATTTATTTGTGAACTGTGTTCTTAAAAATGTAGTATGTCATTTTGTCCGTACTATATGGACAAAATGGTTTTTGTGATTAGTTTCATTTTTTCTTCATATATATTTTATTATAATTCCTACTTAATTAAAAGACTGTGTTACTGATAGTCAATGAACCTAAGATGACTTAAAATGATTGAGACTCATTATAAGACTGTTAAATAAATAAATATGAGTAAAAAACAAAACACTATGTCATTTTGTCCGTACTTCCCCTACATCCATCCGGATGCATTCCATTCAATCGTGTCGTTTAGTGAAGAATGTCGTACGCCTGTAATTTGCTGTGCTAAACCAAACCGAGGCTATTAATGCTACGGAAAACTTACAGCACGACGTCAAATCACACACTGACTGACATAAACAAACGGCCCTCAAATTGACATTTGTAAAGCGGTTTGGAATTTGGATACTATTCTTCTTATAATTTCACTTAATTTTCAATTTCATTTCTTCTGATACCCACGACACAAGACTCGATCTTAGTGTAGGGTCAGGACTATGTAGGTGACTGTTGGGTGTATTTATTTATTTATTTTATTTTACTTTTTTTTTTTTTTTATTATTGCCTGTGAATTTTGTAGGGGAGTGATTCGTCTCTCTGCTGAGTGTCGTGATTGTACCTGTGGGGTGAACAAACCGGCAGAGGTCTAGGGTTTCGCTATTTGATACGATAACCCGCCCTCTGCTGGTTTTGTGTAGGTGCAGGAGGATCATCCGGAGGTGCAGGACTTCTGTATGGCAATCCGCCTCTCGTCGCTCCTCCTGGGTAGAGTAGTATAAGTGAAATAAATAAATAATATTTTTATTTTACTTACCGTACATAGGGATCATGAACTTTTAGATATAAAAAGAAGCCTACATCACTTTCCGTTTTTGTTGTGTTTTATGTTGAGATTAGATTGTGTCGCTGTTCGGTGTTGTGTGTGATCATGTAGGGTCACCAGCAAGGGGAGGGTCTCGCGATTTGATATCAGCGACAGCCCACCCTTCGTCGCTTTTATTAAGAGTGACGTGTGTGTAAGTGTAGTGAGTTCAATGTGTGGTCGAAAGAGTTATGTTATAAAATATCTCTATTCGCATGTAGGTGAAAAATTTATAAAACAACACAGTTTAGTGCGTATGACAGCACGTATAAGTGGACATTTTGTCTAGTTCCTATAGTTACATAAATGAGCAGGCTCGATCAGGGTGGTATGACTATCTTGTAGAAACAATGTAAATAGCTTTGCAGTCGATCTTTCGATTAGTGAGGATTGCATAAACATTAATAATGCTCACCAGTCTGACAATTCTTGCCAGTCTCGGCAATATCTCTCTTCCCTTAATGTTGAGAAAGCATCCACTCTCTTGGTTTTGTAAGTTAAAGGGCAGCGCTTATGATTTTGTGCCATAGTTGCGACAGTGTTGTCTCGCGTGGGATGCTCTAAGTGTGTTGTCACTTTAAAGTCGTGACATAATGACACCGTGTCCACGTAATTCTCTAGCTAGCTACACAAATTACAGGTGCAAACCAACAGAGGACTGTTTGTAATGAATTAATGATGTGGAAACGGCGGCAAGCACTAATTATGCAGATGTTATGAGGAGTCAGACTGCAATAAACCGCGTCTCTCTTACCATTACGTTAAGAGCCAGCACTAATGTATGCTACTCATTTGAAATTATTGTTTATAATGTGTTTTTATTGGATGATGTGGTGGTTTTAAGTGTCTATCATTGTTAATAGGTTTCACAAGGTAGTGCAAAAGAAAAACAGAAAAAATATCAGCAATTTATGTTGTTTACACCAGACGCTAAACGCTTTTGTAAAAGTGTAATAAATCTCACCGAATTGCTCGTACGTGAAGTTTGTAAATTATGATATTTTTAAAGTTGACTTAACTTTTACACTTTAGGAGTTGTTTATGAATTATATTTTGCTGAGGAAAATATATGGTCGTGACCTTATTTTGACTGGGAATCTACTCGTATATCATCCAACATTAGAAGAGCGGACATAATATGTATTGTGCTTGTGGTATGTCGGACGTAATATCACTTCAAGATATCATTAGGATGTTCAAGGAGGACGTTCTTATACTAAATCATCGTTCTAGATCTTTTGGTGCCCATAAACACGTGGTAATAAGTATGCTGCTGGCCTTGCAAAATTAATAAGAAAGGAAGGGAGACAGCACAATGAGGTCAAGACTGTAGAGCCTTCGGCATCTCTTTTTAACATTTGATACAAAATATGATGCTGTCATCGTCGATTTTTTCTATTATACCTTTACCTCGATAGGTGCCAAATTCCTACTTTAAACTTACTTTTCTCTATTTCTAGCCAATTTTGATATTTAAGTGACTACCAAAGTTTCATAACCTCCTTGACATCAAACCTTCGCTTTTTTGACCGGCGGTTGCTTTGGAGTATAAATATTTTTTTATTGCGATGAATGGCGAGATGAGCATGGTATTCGCCTGATGGTAAGCAATACGACAACTCATTGACAGCAAAACCAAACAATACCATGAATAACAAAGCAAGGTTTGGCATTCCACTGCGCTCGCTAACCTGAGACATCAGATGTTAAGTCGCATTATGGCCAGTAGTTACTCTGGCTACAATGTCCTTCAAACGAATATCTTTCAATGTATGTAAGTAATCGTGAAGAACTCATCGAAATGGTCCTCGAATATGCTCAACCAACCCTGTATTTAATCAGTAATATCCATAAATACGAATGCATATAGTAAAATACTGCTATTAATGTAGCTCCATTGATTTGCCAATGTTTATAGAAGCTTGTTGGCCTGATTTGAAATCGGCTGCACATGTCATTTGCAGTTTTATACCGTGGGAGGTTTATGTGGGCACAATCACGGATTATATGCGGCTTTTAAGAATATATCAGTGGATTAATCGAAATAGGCTACTTGGCTGTATTATTAATTAATTACGGTACATGTTACATTGTTCATATTACTTTGTATTGAGGAATAGTTGGTAATAATTTATTTTCTGACAAAATATTGTTAAGTGTTTATAAAAATTATGTCTATTGAAATAAAAATAATAAAACATTGTATAGAACAAATAAAAACGTTTGTACTTCATACCGCACGTAAGAAATAGTATAATAAAAAAATATGCAAACCGAATATAGCGACAAACAACTACAATTATTAAAGAAAAAATCATTAAACTTTAACTCGATTGGCGACATTAAAATAAAACTAAAATCCACAGAATGAGTTACAATTTTCTGATTGCCATCAACTCCTTAATGAGTAAGACGATGTTTTTAACTTGGTTATATTTTGTAATATACCTGATGGAGGGAAATGCTCACCCTCGCTGGTGGACACAGTACTGATCAGGTTCATATCAGATATACAAAGGTATATAGATACTTAAAGGCCACACGCTTACGAAGGACACTATGACTTTGTTAACAATCCTGTGCGGAGATTACCATTCCAGGGGATAGGAATATTCTAGTACAACCAAGGTATCTGACCCTTTTACTCGTACTTTCGATTATAGAGGAGGCTCGTGCCCTGCAGTGGGACGTATATGGCCTCATACAGTACAGTACAGTAAGGTCTCTTATACATTCATACATAAACTCACGCCTTTATCCCCGAAGGGGTAGGCAGAGGCGCCATCAGGACACCCACATTTCGCCTTGCATGTTCCGTCCCACGATGTGATAGGGGGCGAGCCTATCGTCATATCGGGCACAAATTCCTGACTCCGGGCTGATAATGAATAGAAAAATCCAATATCACTTTGCCCGACCCGTAATACAACTACGCCACCGCTACGTTTCATAATAAGAGTCATATCGACTTAAGCAACATTCGTTTTTGGTTCGTATTCCTAAAGGTTGATACCACCATTACTTAGCCATTAGATCGTTAATAGTGTCGCCAAACTGTCCTAGTTTTTACAGACGGCGCGATAGAACAGATCTTTAGTCACGCCTCATACTGGATGCAGTTATATTTGGCCGTTGGTTAATTGTCGGAGATCCTCTTTAAATTGGCGATGATGACGCAGCAGGACAACAATACACAATGATGAACACGTCACTCGTACATTTATGGGAGATGGCACGCTCCAATACGTCAGCGATGATTGGGTTGGAGTCATCCTTGCTCAATGTCAACTTCAATTGCTCTACTTGCAGTAATAACCCTTTAGAACACTTTGATCTCTGAAAAGTAGCTTAAGTCAAATTAATTATGGTTATAGTTTTATCTTGTGCAATTTAGACGGTCACCACTTTAGTTTCTCTCTTTGATCTTATCCCATTGTTACATGGAATTAGAGCCACTACGTTCTTATGTTCCTATCCATAGTACAGAATTATTTGGCTTATAATTTTTCGGTCAGCCGTCTGCCCAACATCAATATTTTTGCCACGCTGGCGTAATGCAGGTTCTGAGACCTGACCTTATTGTTCTTGTGCAGATCTTACATATGCACGTTTCTCCACTATTTTTCATCTTTAAAGCTAATAAAAAAACTGAATAGATATGTTACGTTATAAAGTTGTAGCGTGCCTGGGACTTGAACGCGTGTCGTCCAGTTTGGCAGCCCCTTTCTCTCCCTACTGGGCCATTGCTCGCTACGTGCACTGTCCTCTCTTTCTCCTTCTCTTTAAAGTTGATTAGTTTTATATTTTGACAATTCTTTTTAGTGATATCAAATGGTACTGATATATTGTAATTGTAGTACGGCAGAGAAGAGAAACGGAATCATTTCAATCTCGTTCCTAATCGACTAACAAGCTATTAAATTGTTCCTAAATTAATAGAGCAGTGGTATTCATTCATATGCGACTGTTACAGCTAGTCTATTGTATTGGCTGTTCACTTGCACTATGATTTTAGAAAATGTATTTTACTAGCATAAAAAACATACATAAGGAATTTACCTGATGAGAAGCAGTAACAGTCTTCAGGAGTGTTCACCTGATGGGATACAAATGATTACGTGAGCATTTTAAACAGCATGGGGTTTTCCGGCTTTAGTAGATGAAGTATGAGTCTTGACTGACAACAGCGTAGCTCTACCACTTCCAAATATCATAAATGAAAAAACGGTGGCAGAAGTTTAGTGGAAAACCTAACATATGTACATATTGTGTTAGGTTTTCCTCCAAAATTCTGCCACCGTTCAGCATGAATGGGCAGGCTCGTCCGTTGCGGTACCACACGACGTAGTTTGACTTAGCTGTCGCGTGTCGTTCGGTGAGCGACAATACCGGATGCCCGACACACCTTTCCTCTTCCCATCCTTTTTCCTTCCCGCTCCCTTCCAGATTTTAGGGGCCGTCAAAATATCTCTGATTCTAGGGTTATGGATGTTCAGGTGACATGTCTCAAAAAAAAAAGGGAACAATCTTGTTTATTCCTTTTCCATCCACTAAGGCCGGCAAAGCGCTTATGATCCTCCAGGGTTTGGTGATAAGCGGCAACGATTGGTTGTTTAACTATACGCAATCTGAAAATAATCAGATAGATAACCGTTATATAACGGTTGGTTCACACGTTAATAAATACCGGGTATGTCCAAACTGCGACTGAAAACGTAGCTTTTCGCGAATTTTTTATTTGCATTATGTCTGAAGCCAGGCTAAAATATACCCATTAATTTTAAATACACAATGGTACGCAAGGGCTTAATAAATAAAAATAATAAAATACACGATGATACTAAAAAAATTGAAAAAAAATCGTCGCTTTTTTTGCGATTTTTTTTAGTTGTAATGTGTGTGAAGTCTCTAAAACTACCAACTAGCTTCGTTTTTGGTCGCAGTCTGGATATACCCGTTATATGTTTTATGAACAACATAATATTATATTGTAGTTTTTACTGTTTCAATGACGCCTAGTCTAGACAAAAGTCTAGTACGGGATCACCATATCAAATTTCCAAAGAATCGTATGTGATTAACCCTCTTTCGCGTGTTGGTCTTTCGTACCCACGGTACCAGATGATTTTGAATTTATATACATAGACAGGATAATGGACGGTCGTAATATAATTTATGAATGAATTTATTTCTAAGAGCCATATTGATTAACCCCATGCGGGTTGAATAAATTCTTTGGCTGAGAATAGAAATATTTAATATGGAGTCAATTTGTGTAGTAGATATAAATGTCATTACGTGTATAAAAAATATTTATTAATCTCAATTTATTGGCAAAAGAAAATGAGTTCGAATGAAGTTTTCATACAATTACATATATTAGCAAAACAAGATTTTAACAAAATTTAGGTGATGTTTTCTTCGTGAATTGGGTATAAAATATCAACAAACGCGTTAGAGGGTCATTGTCTGTATAATATGTACGAGGCGTCTTTATTCTCCGTGGATAATCACGCCGAAAATTGAAAATGCGGTTAACAACAGAATAAATGTCCTAGATAAAAATAATTGTTATTGATATGAATGCTTGTATTTTTGTGCGTCATACATGCCCTTGTCTCAACCATTTGTTAGTATTGCTTGATGTGTGATGATAGACTGGAAAATACAGATGACATCCGTCTGACGTTGATTTTTATAATGATCGGCATGATGACTGTACTGCACCTGATGACTGTGTCTTCAAGATTGAGAATCGACAGGTCTAGAGTCTAGTAAATTCATATCTCTCACCGTTCCATAGTTATATGATACAACGCATAACGTAATCCATTCGTGGCTAGGATAGCCCGCTGATTTATATTAAACCTTCGAGTTTTGACAAAAAAATCTATAAAATATTGTCTATCAACTATGTTTACACGTGGTACACGGCATTTGGAATATAAGTGATGTGACTTAAGAAATATTAATAATAATAAATACCCCAACAGTCAAATACATAGTTCTGACCACACACTAAGTTCGAGTCTTATTTCGTGAGCATCAGGAACTACGCGAGAGTTTTCGGTCTCACAAACACCCAGACCCGAAACAAATACTTGTGGTTCACACAAACATTTTTCTCGGTGCGGGGTTCGAACCAGCGACGTCTTGATGCAAGCCGGCGTCCAACCAACTACGCCACTGAGGCTGCTTCAGTAATATGCAAATATGTTAAGTTACAAAGTATACAATTAATAAGTATATTGGTGCGATCAATTGGTTATTTATTCGAATCTAAATAATATGATATCTATTGACGATTTAACTATCATCGTTTCAAGTTCTAAAGCTGCATCTAAGTCAAATAGGAACTTTTGAGAACTGTTTTTAGTTTTTTTTATGACGTTCGCATGATATTCGGTGTTTTCGGTTTGTTTAGAAGCAGTGATCTAAATGCATAGGCGGGTCACTGAGGTTTTTGGCCACCCCCTCACACATTAGGTTAGAAAATCTAGAGGAAACATAACAAGAATGTAAGTATTGATAAATCTCCCGCAATCTCGCTGATCAAAAGAAATTCGACAGCACGTTTCTTACTGCACATCGAATTCATGTTCCATCATGATATCACCGACTGATTTCATCTATTTATACTATAATTTAAACAAACTAAAGCAATCATTACCATATCACTAAATTATAGCTTTACTTCAGTTCTTTCATGTGTCTAATACTAAAACAGGTGTTAAAATCTATTCTTAAATGTTACGATAAAAATAACACTTCATTTTCATTCAATTGATCGCATCCTGTTTGTATCTTCTTGAATAAGCAGTTACCTATTTATTCAAATTTTATTTACGAGGTGTTTATTTAAAAAAATAAAGTGATGAAATACAGTTTTTTTTCCAAATTAAATAAACATTGACGTCTTGCGTGAAACTCTAGATTTTTTTTATATTTGATTTAAAATAATAGAATGTTGCGGTAAAATAATACGCGTAGTATATCCAAATTATGACCTGTGATGCCCGACTAGAAGGAGCAGTAAGTTACGCAGAAGAAAATCAGAGTTATTCACGCCATGGAATATCCGGTCGACCATAATGCGCATGACCATCGAGGGATTCTAGCATAACTGAATGTGAATTAGAATTGGAATATTCTCCTTCCTTATCATTATCATCATGATAAATTATTCATGATTTGACAGGATCCTGCTCAACATACATCTCCCACAAAGATTTTACGAGCAAGTTCTCGAAAACGGCCTGCACCCAGCGATCTTTGTTGCGTCGCTTGTACATCAATAATAAAATAAAAATCGAAAGCAATTACTTTATATTTAACAAAGCAATCAAGAAATATTGTTCTCGTTTTTGACATATATGTAACTGGAATTTAATTAAAAATAAATCGGACCTAATCTGGAATGTCAAAAATAAGTTGAGCGTGAACATAAAACTGAATGTTTATTCCTTTTTTATAAGTTTATGACTAGACAAAAAATCTAATGGAATTTTAAAAGTCACAGAATATTAATGACCTATATATATACAATTCTAATTTGTTACACACGATTTTGTGGATGTTACAGTTTTGTGGTCAAACGGCGTCATAAAAAATTTGTTAGTCAGAAGCTGTCCTAACATTCTGGTGTTTTTTTGCGTCCTAATCAAGCGTTATTGTTACGCTCCACAAACCCTCCTCAACATTTATAATATAAATCATTTTCGCACATTAGTTAATCCAGTTTCCAAGAAACATTCCCGGCGACCTCTGTTATTCGGCGCATTTATATAAACCCAAAAAAGTTTAAGATATTTTTTGTCATTGCTATCACGTTTCTAATTGTTCCATACAAAAAGAGAATAAAAGTGTTTTAATCCCATAATGTTATTCGACGCTGGCGCGGCCCGGCTGACGGCTGTTCGTATAGATTTTTTATTGTGTGAATAATAAAGGATTTTATGTCATAAGTTGTTAGAGCCTTCGGTTTGATTTATGCGTCTGCTCGCATTAACGTAGGTACCTGGTTTGACGTTTTGTGATATGTGAATACAGACTATCGACTTTTGGTCCTCCGCCACTGCTTGTCTCGATTAAGAGCTGGACACGCAGGTATGCTGTCGTGCGAATTATGTTCAGAAAATTGAAATGAAACATCAATAACATGATATTTTATATTCTATAAAATCTAATTGACCATTGACCATGATAAATTGTTATACAATCCTGTTAATTATAAGTATCAAGAAGGATAATTAAATTTCCAGTATTATTGACATTTTGAAATGGATTCTAGTCAATTATAACTACAATTATATTTTTATGCTAATTGATAAAACTTAAACCTTCAGAACACTTTAAAATCGGACGAAACTTTTAGTCGAACACAACAAATAGTAGTGCAGCAAAAAGTCGTGGGTGCGCGGCGGGCTTGTGATTTTTTTTGGTGGCACAACGTGGTGCGCCGGCGCCGCGCCGTGCTGCGACCGATCAAAGCGATTGGACGCGATTAAAGTTAGTTGATGTAGAGACGGGCAACAATACGCCGAGGCGCCTCCCTGTCGCGGTACACATATGAAACGAATGCCCGGCGCTTGTTAAATTGTGCCTTGTTATGCAAACGTCGCTGCACTTACAGAATTTAATGCAACGTGGACGGTTCATGGAATCGTTCGATAACATTTTTCGTGCTTTAAATCCTGGTCATGATTTGTGTGGAATAATTTTCGTCTAGTGACAAAAAAGTCCGTTTGTCATAAATAATTTATTTTACGTATAAATAAGATGTAAAAGATATACGGTGTTTATTCAGATAATCTAAGATCGTGTGAGTGTGTTTGGGCCGGTAGAACACAATGAATTAAAATGACCATGTAAAGTATTCTGCAAACGAGGGTATGCAGATTTCGGTTCTATCTTTTGGGTATACATCTCTCATTATATTTTATATGCGGTAAACGAACAATTAACCCAGTTAATGGTAAATGATAGACAACTTATACTATATGGGAATCACGAACAAAATGCTTATGAAAACTTGCAGTTTTGTACAACAATTTCTATTTGGTTCTCTGTCACTCCTACGTAGTTACACTATCTTGCCTCTGTATCTGTTATGAACAGGTGTCAATCAAATACGAGATTCTCTGTTAGACTGATTTATTCATGCGTGCTTGCTTGGGGGTACCCCGATAACATTTTATATTTTAAGTTTACACATGTACCGACATCTCTCTTATCATAACAAAAATTAAAAAAAAAGTTAAATCATTAGACCTAGGTATTTAAATAGATTAAGTAACAAATTATATTACAACATACATTCATCATTCATATAATGGTACACGAATTAAGTAATTTTCCAAATATAAATTTAAACATTAAAAAATATATATCAATCATGCCAAAAACATATTAGCTAATCTTATACTTTTACATTACATGGAAAGATAAATACACATGCATCACATACCTATTTCTAGTTACATTTAAATTTCAAGCAATCTTACAGCCATCAATAAGAATAAATTATAATTAATCACAACAGGTATAAACTAAAATAAAATAAAATAAATCAGTTACATTCATTAACAATGAAATAAAAATTGAAATCAATAATTATATTTATTGACAAAAGACATAATATTACGATTTATTACATTCTTATCATAGGCAAAATAACTTAATATTGTATTAATAATTCAGAGCACATCTTCTCGCAATGTGTGACGCATAGCGGCTGACTAGTAACCCCATCTATCCGGAGGCTTCACTGTCCTGCCGGAACGAGTAATATATGAATTATTATTAGTTGGCGAAGGCTCCGAGGGCGATGTCAATGTCTTACCTTTACTCCCCAAGCTAGTAAAATCATCATAATCCAGAATATAATCATGGGACGTAACCGAAATATTAGACAAATCAACCCTTATGTGTCGCCTGTTTCTTACCACAATCCTGCCCGAGTCTAATTGGATTTCGTAACTTCTCTGTCTCAACTTTTTTTTAACAAAGCCACCCTTCCAGGTTTTAGTATTTACATCATAAATCTGTATCCTCTGACCTATCGCTAAGGCACTTAAATTATGAGAATGTTTGTCATAATATTTTTTATACGACTGTTGTCGAGATCTCAACATTGGCAAAACATTTCTATTTAAAAAAGGATTTAATAACGATTCTCGTGTAGGTAGCAAACTTCGTAACTTTCTATTTTGTAACAATTCAGCAGGAGAAGATAACTTTGCGTTAATCGGAGTGTTCAAATATTCTATCAAAGCTAAATGAAAATCTGTTTCTGCATGACTACATTTTTTTAACATATTTTTTACGGTTTGTACCGAACGCTCAACCTGCCCATTTGACTGGGGATAATGTGGTGAAGATGTCACGTGTTTAATACCCCAATCAGTTGTGAATCGTCGAAACTCAGTACACGAAAATTGAGGACCGCAATCAGAAATAATTGTTTCTGGAATACCAAATGAACTAAATATAGATTTTAATTTTGAAATTACATATGAAGATAGTGTATTATGCAGTTTTACAACTTCTACAAATTTGCTATAATAATCTATTGCTATGAGGTAATTTATTCCTTTGAAATAAAACAAGTCCACGCCGATTTTGGACCATGGCCTATCCGGAATTTCATGCAATACGAGTTCTTCCTTTGTATTAGCTCGCTTATACGTTATACATGACTGACAATTATCAATTAATGTACGCAACTGGTTATTTAACTCAGGCCAAAAAAATAATTCACGTGCCCTTGATTTACATTTCTCTAAACCTAAATGTGATAAATGTATTTTATTTAACATTTCCTTTTGTAGCCTCTTAGGTATTATTATCCTATCACCCTTCCACAACACACCACACGCTTCTGTAAGCTCATCTCTGTATTGCCAATACGATTTAACACTATCTGGTACCTTAGTCTTATTTTCTGGCCACCCACGTTTAATAAGAATTTTTAATTCCTGAAGATCTTTGTCCGTTTCTGTTTCTTTTTGTATAGACACGAAGTGGGCATCAGTGAGTTCGTTATGAGAGCACACACTGCGTACCGCCTCTTGAATATCCTCTCGGAGGTCATCATAAGTATCACAACCATTATTAATTTCAACCGCGCGTGACAATGTATCCGCAACATATAAGTATTTTCCCGGTTTATATACTAAATTAAATGTGTAGGGTTGTAGCCTAAGTAACATACGCTGTAATCGCGAAGGGGTATCGGCCATAGATTTTTTTATTATAGTGATGAGTGGCTTGTGGTCAGTTTCAACCGTAATGTCTGAGCGACCATAAATGTAGCTATAAAATCTTTCACAAGCAAAAACAATTGCGTACAATTCTTTTTCAATTTGGGCATACCGCTGTTCCGTCTTTGTTAAAGCTTTAGACGCATAACACACTGGCAAATTATCCTGCAGTAACACCGCTCCCAAACCGTATTTACTCGCGTCTACCGATATAACTATGGGCTTTTTCATGCTATAAAACTGCAACACCGGTTTTTGTGATAAACATTTTTTTAATTCACTAAATGATTTATCGTGGTGTTCAGTCCAATGCCACTCAACATTTTTATTTAATAACTCACGAAGGTACAAAGTTTTATCCGATATATGTGGAATGAAATTACTGATATACGTTATAAGCCCTAGAAATCTCTCTAGGTCTTTTACATTTTGCGGGCGAGGCATATTTAAAATAGCTGAAATACGGCCATCATCAGGAAATACTCCATTTTTAGTTATCTTGTGTCCTAAATATTTTATTTCCTCTAAACCAAATTTACACTTTGCTAAATTTAACTTTAAATTAATTTTACGGCACCTTTCTAAAACCAACTCCAATCTCGCATCATGTTCTTTTTTGTCGGCCCCGTAAACTAATATATCATCTACATACATGCAAACCCCTTGTATATCATCAAAATTCTGACAAATTTTCTTATGAAATACCTCACAAGCAGAGCTAATACCATACGGCATTCTCAAAAACCTATACCGCCCAAATGGCGTATTAAATGTACAAACATCTGTGTCCTTTAATTTTACTTGCCAAAAACCGTTAGTTGCATCTAAAGTACTAAAAATTTTCGCTCCTGATAGATTTGAGAGTATTTCATATAATGTAGGTAGTCTAAAATGTTCACGCCTAATTGCCATATTTAGCTCTTTAGGGTCTAGACAGATTCTAAGATCACCATTGGGTTTTTTAACCACGGTCATACTGTTCACCCAATCAGTAGGACCCTCCACTTTCGCTATAATGCCCTGTTTCTCCATTTCCTTCAACTTATCCCTAACTTTATCCCTTATGGGGAACGGTATTTTTCTAGGTGCATGCACCTTCGGACTGATGTTTTCTTTAAGTTTAATTTCATAATGACCCGGTAAACACCCCAAGCCTTCGAATACGTCTTTAAATTCCTTAACTATCGACGGATAACTAGTTGATGCACATTTAATAGTATTTACTCGTTTTATTAAATTCATTTCTTTACTAGCGTTTTTGCCAATTATTGGCGCAGAGCTAACATTCGCTATTTTAAATTCTAAGAAATAAAACTTGTCGTTATAACATACCTTTAAAAAACATTTGCCCAAAATATCAATTTGCGCCCCGGAATACCCGTGAAGCTTAGTATTTGAAGCTAATAATTGATTTTTGTTCAATCCTAGTCTATGTAAATAAATTGCAGGTAAAACATTAACATCTGCCCCCGTATCTATAATAAAATCAATACATATTTTATTTATTTGTAATTTAACGGACCATTCATTGCCCTCGGTAGCAAGACAGTATATTACCTGTTCATCAGACTCCCCTATGTGATACACGCCACACATGCGAGAAAAATGATTCATTCGGGAACAGCGCAGACAACGTTTTCCATATGCAGGGCAATTCCTGAATTCGTGAGTCATGCCGCACTGCCTACACTCGCGCTGTCGCCTACTCGCTCGCGCCGAGCCGCTCCCCGTCGCTGATGTAGCCGGCGCCGCTCTGCGCCTCGGCTCGACACCGCTCGTGTCATTGCGTCGTCGCACGTTCGTCTCTTGCCCGCCGTCACCGCCGCCGCCGCGAGCGCCATCCCGCAGCGATCTCGGTCTCCCGCGCATACTGGCACGGCGATCAAAACTTATGTTTTGTTTTCCATTTCCTAATACGCGGTCTACATTATGATTTTTTAACTGCCATACACTATTATCTGGGTCCGTTTTTTCGTTTTCTAAACTATTTATACTCTCACTCAGTGTATCCCGTTCCGTTATAATTTTTTGTGAATACATTTTTGAGACTATAACAGTTTGACAAATTTCCACTGCTTTGTCTAGGGTAAGGTCTGACTCGCGTAATAACCGTTCTCTTATTACGGAATTATTGATGCCGCATATTAGTCTATCTTTGACAAGAGAATCACACAATGTTCCAAACTCACAGGTGTTCGATAGTTTTTTAAGTTCATACACATATTGTTCTATACTTTCATTTTCTTCTTGACTACGTATAAAAAACTTGTGCCGCTCAACTGTTACATTTATTTTACGATCGAAATGTTTTTTAAAAATTTCTAAAACTTCGTCCACTGTTTCACATTTTCTATTAAAATGTTCATATAAGTCCCTGCACTGTTCTCCGATAATATGTAACAATATATTAACTTGAATTGAAGGCGTTTTTTTATGTAACTCACACGCATTGTAGTATATTTTAAATCCTTTGCTCCACTTGTTCCAACTTTCACTAATATGATCGTTTATTTTAACTGAGTTTTTATCGAAATAGAACGGGTTCGGAGGAGACAAGACACTTTCCATTGTACAGTTCAATTAATAACCTTTTCCGTAATAAGTAATACCGGCTGCGCCATGTTATGAACAGGTGTCAATCAAATACGAGATTCTCTGTTAGACTGATTTATTCATGCGTGCTTGCTTGGGGGTACCCCGATAACATTTTATATTTTAAGTTTACACATGTACCGACAGTATCCATGGTTTTTAGCGTGGTTTTCAGGCGTTTGAGAACCCTTGGAGCTTTTCAATATAATTCATCATCATTAATTCATTGCTTGACAGCCTCCGTGGCGCAGTTGGTTAGACGCCGCCTGAGAAACGAGAGGCGGCGGGTTCGATCCCCGCACCGAAACAAATATTTGTGTGATCCACAGGTATTTGTTTCGGGTCTGGGTGTTTGTGAGACCGAAAAGTCTCTCGTAGTTTCTGATACCCACGACACAAGACTCGATCGTATGTGACTGTTGGGTGTATTTAAGTTTGTGTATTCAAAATAGTTTGTAAGCGAAAAGACTTTAATTTACTAAACAAAATTACCTCGGCGTTCGACAGCAAACGTGGCATTAGGACGGCGTATTCCTAAGATTCTTCTAAGAAGCTCGGCGGCATTCTTTACTAAACACCTTTAGGGAGCGGACTCCATACATCACGGCGACAAGATTCTTATACAGGCTGCTCACAAAATGATTTTTAAATTATTATGATTTGCTCAGTCTACTAAGTACTAACCCGTGTCAGTTCAACCGGTGGATGAAAAATTAAATACCAAAATATTTGCAACATGGGTGAAAAGAACTGCCTATTCTGTTGAAGTGTCGAATAAAATCAAATAGATAAATAACTGTACTAAGATTGCGTGTAAAACTTTTTTGTTTTTCATATAAGTACGGTCAACAAAACAAGTACGTACATAAAAATACACAACTAATATACGTTATGAGGAAATATTGGAGACCAGTAAATGTTGTGCCGCAGTTGTGAACATGTGTAATTGTTAATTGTAGTGCGATTCACGTCTTGTTTGAATTTTTGTTTGAATTGTCACATGACTTATGGACGCAACAGACTAGATATAGGTACATGTGATTCCTAATTATTCACGGGAGCAATTTGCTTTGAATGTGGTATTAGGCCGCCTCGATCGAGCTATACGCGTTTCTCGTAGAAAACCGATATTAAGTACACGTTGTGAAATTTTTCGGTAGCTATAAGCCCAATGATCCCCACTCCTCTCTTTTATACACTTACGACACCTACTATAATGCTGAAAGTTTAATCTCTAATATTTCAGGTGGACATTCATTGCAGTTGTCATTACTTTCCTTTATTATCGTGATGCAACTTTTTTTCTTATGAGGATCCCTTCATGTATAATCTGTAAAATGATTTTTGTGAAAGTAAATGAATAATGAAAGAATTATAACTATAATTAAAGACCGATTTAAAGTCTTTGCTGAACTTTATGTTTTCACATAGGGACGAGTAGGTATATAATGTGTTTACATCATGTTATTAAGTCCTAAATGATGATGTAATTATTATTCCCAAACAGGATATTTGCATGTCATCCTTACTACTTGTTGATGTAATAGTACTATGTGCATTATTTGCGGTGTATTTTGTATGACAACATATGAATTGCCCTTGAAAAAAAATGTGTGGTCATGTCTTCTTTTAAATTCAATTATACCGGGTATATCAAGACTGCGACCGAAAACGAAGACAGGTGGCAGTTTTAGTGGTTACAGACACGATGCAAATAAAAATTTCACCAAAACAGCGACATATATTTTTTAGATTTTTTTAAAAATCATCTTGTTTGGGTGGTGAATACCCAGTTTTTACGAAAATAATAATTTAAACCCCTACGTACCATCGAGTGTTTAAAAATAAAGAGGTCTACATCATTATTTTAGGAAAACTATATATTTATCACCCAAATACGACGATAAGTAAGAAAATACAAAAAAAAGGTGTCGATTTTTTTACGAAATTTTTACTTGCTTTGTGTCTGAAGTCACTCAAACTACCACCTGGCTTCGTTTTCGGTCGCGGTCTTGATATATCCTGTATAAAGTTGATAGTATTACGACGCGCAATTGTAAGACCAAAACCTGATATTATATTTTTTGTTAAATGTTTATCTTTTTGGAAATGCATAAGTGGAAGATTTTTATGACTGGTCAAAAAGGTTTTTTTTTAATTAGGAATGAATAAGAGAAAAAAATATATAGAAACAATATGCATTAATTGTTTTTATAAAAAATCGTAAAATATATTTTCAAGGTTAAAATGCGGCTCGAAATTAATAGTGAAAGTGTTTAAATTAAATAGATTGAGACAAATAGACAAGGCAATTTGTTAAATACGCAAAAGTTATAACAATTTATCAAATCAGTTAATGCATAATTAAACAATTACACATTATAATAAAGTCGACAGCGTTGGAGCACGCTGTATAAGGCGTGGGCGAGCAGACGGCCTGTCGGCCACGGCCTCACTGGCTCCTTTTTATCGCTTATATTACGGTTTAATTTTTTTGACAACCCTACGTGAACAAAACGAATTTTGAATGAACGTTTACTGAATGAAATTCCTTTGCCAGCTAAGCGCCCCTATAGTAAAAAAAACAACATCGAAACGACTTCCTATTCTCGTAAATTTACGTCTTGCGCTAAAGAATTTGTTAACAAAACCATTGCACGGATTTAGCCAGGTAGTGTGGTTGCTAGCTCATGCCCGCAGGTTTGTTCGCTTTTGGATATCGGTGCGGAAATAATAAAATTGACAATTAACCACCAATTAAATTAGTAACAACTTGGGCTAATGCAAAATACCCTTTCATATCAATATTTGTTTCGGGTCTGGGTATTTGTGAGACCGAAAAGTCTCTCGTAGTGCTTGAGTTCCACGACACAATACTCGATCTTAGTGTGGGGTCAGGACTATGTATGTGACTGTTTTTATATTCCATTGGTAGCTCAATTGATTAGCGCATACAAACAAACTCTTCTACTTTAGTATATTACTGCAGTTATGCATCAATTAGTGATCCATCGTTCTTGGCAGTTAACGTAAAAAATACTTTAAAAAATCCAATACATATATTTTTAGAAATAATATTCAACATTTTAATTCTTACAGTAATACTGTTTTTCATGGACTACTTAGAGGATTTTTTATATTCGTATTATTTTTAATTTTCCGACTTTTTAAGGACTACAGTTTTTGTCATCACGGTACGGATTGAGGTGATAGTCATCCGCACAGTGATTGCTACAATTATTGCATTAAAATTATAAATATAAAATTAAAAATTTAATTGTATATAGGTAGTTAAATGTTCGTGATCCGATCGCAGTAAGACCTTACTCTTGAGGTTTGGGAGTTGGTATTTTAGGATTCAAATTAATTAACGAATTATTGGATCTGACGGTATTAATATAAAAAATATTCTCCAAATTTAAAATAAAGGTATTTAAAATTAGAAATAAAAATACATTTAGACCACAACGTTGCCTTTAGAACCGCTGTTCCGTCAGCGATGCGCGTTTCCTCGCCGGATAAATAAGAATAATATTTACGTAAACTTAATCGTACAATTAATCTATCATCTATTTGTGTGTGGCGAAATTTGGAACTACAAATAAAATTATACAATTATCTTTATAACGCCTTGTTTGAGATATATTTTTATGATATAAACAACAAGCATTTATACTTGTAATCTTATATATTAACATGCCCAATGTAATAAAATGTGAAGAGATAAAAACAATTCTTATTATTTTGACTACAGCGTTTTCGGCGACAAAAGATCTTTGACGGCCTATACGTGATGACTGCTACTCATTAGCATCTACTACGCTTGAGTCCTAGATACATTGCCAGTCGCTTAAAATGAGACGCGAAAGACAAGAACATAAATGGGAGTAGAAGAGAAATATTGAGCCTCGGACAATCTTACTCATCCAGCGTAACACTATAGCAAAGCCATCACTTTACGTTGGTTTTCTGTGAGACAGACTACCCCAATCGAATCGAACTGTTCCTGCTGTCGTCTTTATTATAGTAGTAAAATATAAGGTAAATACTAAAAATAATATTATGATTAAGGTTATTATGTAATGGGGAAATCATGGTTGATTAACTATAAACACGCGCGTAGCTCTAAAGGAAACTAACTGGTTTGGTCATACGTGACAATAACAGTTAATAATAGATTAAATTAAATTTCCTTATATTATGACGTGGATTATATAAACCCTTTATGAACTGGAAGGAAACAGAAAGGCGAAACTGCACCCATGGTATTTCCAATATATGGTAGCGGGACTATGGATACTTATATTGTATGAACCTATACATACCTACGCCTGCCTCGGTGGCGTGATTGTACTGCGGTACGACTACAAAGCTGAGGTCTCGGGTTCGAATCCCGGGTCGGGCAAAGTGATATTGGATTTTTCTGTTCATTATCAGCCCGGAGTCAGGAATTTGTGCCCGATATGGCGATAGGCTCGCCCCCTATCACATCATGGGACGGAACATGCAAGGCGAAATGTGGGTGTCCTAGTGGCACCTCTGCCTACCCCTTCGGGTATAAAGGCGTGAGTTTATGTATGTATGTATGTATACATACCTAAACCTACATAATAAGAAAAGATATTTATTTTCCATCAACATTTTAAAAATATATGTTTTTAAATCTAAATGTATAAATTGTCTATACGGGGATTAAACCCATGGCGTTTTGCTTTTTGTCGCGCTCTCGTTTACTGTAGCGACGGGGGCTAAGCATTTTAATATCATCATTTTCAACAGTTTTAGCCACAGGAAATCCATTGCTGAATAGAATCGCATCAGAATCACCCAACTCCACAGTAACTTGTGGCTTGTTGGAAGCAATTACGTATTACGGACATTACAGTGGTCTTTGTAAGAACTGAATATTATTATCGCATCTATCAATAATTTTTACTCGGACTCCCAAATATGTCCCATTTATGTATAGCTTAAGTTTTAAATAAATAAATAAATACACCCAACAGTCACATACATAGTCCTGACCCCACACTAAGATCGAGTCTTGTGTCGTGGGTATCAGAAGCTACGAGAGACTTTTCGGTCTCACAAATACCCAGACCCGAAACAAATACCTGTGGATCACACAACTATTTGTTTTAGTGCGGGGATCGAACCCGCGGCCTCTCGTTTCACAGGCGGCGTCTAACCAACTGCGCCACGGAGGCTGTCAAATTATTATAGTTAAATAATTTTTCATCAGCAAAATCTTAAAAGATCTCCACATTGACCTGTTAGAAGAAGCCTGCATCCAGCTACTTCCTGCAACCTTAACTAGGTCGTCTGACCATCTTGTTGGCGAGCGTCCGACACTGCGCATGCCTGTATGAGGAGGGAGGGGATAGGAATAATAATATGGGGAGGCCTATGTTCAGCAGTGGACTCCCTATGGCTGAAAAGAAAAGACTGGAAAGAGAGAAAATCTAAAAAGCTTGAGATAATACTCGTCTATATTTCTTAATTTAAGCAAGTGTAAATTTTCATTAAATCTTTGAAACAGTATGTTAAGTCTGCAATCTTTATCGCAAGGAAATGCCAATCGATTTGTCGAATTATATACATACATACATAAACTCACGCCTTTATCCCCGAAGGGGTAGGCAGAGGCGCCACCAGGACACCCACATTTCGCCTTGTATGTTCCGTCCCACGATGTGATAGGGGGCGAGCCTATCGCCTTATCGGGCACAAATTCCTGACTCCGGACTGATAATAAATAGAAAATCCAATATAAATTTGCCCGACTCGGGACTTGAACCCGAGACCTCAGCTTTGTAACCGTACCGTAATACAACTACGCCCTCGAAGCAGTTTGTCGAATTATTATGAGTTTTAAACTAGCGAAGTATAATGACTACGATACATTTGATAGTAATTGCAATAAAAATAGTTTTCCCCGGTGAGAGATCGTTTATTTTTCTCGAAACAATTTTGCCGTCAGCTCATAACCTAACCTAACATATACAATAAATAAATAAATAAATAAATACACCCAACAGTCACATACATATGAATCCGAAATCACGCTTAAGCGGTCAGTATTTATTTATTAGGTCCAACAACAGCGCCACATATCACACATTATGATAGTTAAAGTAACAATGTTTTAGTCCGATATGTGCGCCAATTACAGGTGTACACATCGTTCATAGGTTCAGCTCAATATAATACACAAATAAAATTAAAACTAATCAACAGATCAACTAAACATGTGCAGTCTTGTATTACAAAATAACAAATATATATAACAAACAGGATATTGATATTGATAGGATTATGATCGGTTTTCAATTAAATTTGGTATAGAGGTAGCTGACACCCTTGATTAACACTTAGGCTACTTTTATCCTTAAGTGAGAATGAGACGGGATGGGTCGGGACGGGACGGGATGAGATAATCCAAATAAAGTTAATTTCAAACAAAGTTAGTCACGCAGACGAAGTTTTCGGGCAGAAACTAGTACAAAATATTAATCCTTCTTTTAATATGAATATTGTTAGTACATAATACATAAAATTTGACCTGTTGAATATAGATCTGTTTTTAATTTTTTGCTAGCACATAATATTTTTTGAAACGTTTTTTTTTTTTCACATATTACAATAGCATTACTTTTATTACTACATATTAATTCAAAAGCATTAAACCTATCATAAAGTGGCATAAAACTGCAATGAAGGTTTTTTTGCAGACCATACCAAAATGCATGATTAATCTTTGTTTACATTATTGACACTTACGTCCCTTTGGAGTTACGTTTCCAGTAATTATAATGAATAAGAATAATTATTATCGTACACTTTAAGGGTCAAGGAACACATCACGCGGTAACCTTTATCATTGATAGTTATAACCAAGAACTTTAAAGGTTTGTCAATTTCTTCGAACCTCATTGCTAAGGAGAACTAAAGACTCTCGATAGTCGATTGTAAAGAAGCCACGCGGCGCACAGGCACGTATATCATACCGGGTATATCAAGACTGCGACCGAAAACGAAGCCAGGTGGTAGTTTTAGTGGTTACAGACACGATGCAAATAAAGATTTCACGAAAAAAGTGACAGATATTTTATTAGAAATTAAAAAATATCGTCTTGTTTGGGTGGTAAATACCTAGTTTTTGCAAAAATCTTAATTTAAACCCTTACATACCATTGAGTGTATAAAAATAAAGAGGTCTACATCATTATTTTAGGAAATCTATGTATTTATCACCGAAATACGAATAAGTAAAAAATTACCAAAAAAATGTTGTCGATTTTTACGATTTTTTCGAAATTGTTTATGTACGGGCGATGACGTTTATAGTAGAATTAATACCAGAGATGTGCTGTTTTCGATCATGATGGGTGTAGACAAGCATTTACGTCACATTGGTATAAAAAAACGTATTTGACAAAATATCCGACATGTGCCCTTTTCGAAATTGCATATTCAAATGATGTTTTAAATATTTTAATGGATTCTATAAATTATTTTCATTTTCATTTTTCATGGAGTCGCTACAGTTGGGGAAGGATATCGGAACTCTAAGAGTGTACTATAGTCTGCATGGTGATAGCTCCGAAGAATTATCCAACTTTATCCTTTTTTCCTTTCTATATCAGATCTACGCGAGTATAAGGGGTCCAAGCTTTGCGGTTCGTCAACCTTGGATCCTAACAAATGGTTCTCTAATTCATAGTTCTTACCAACATTAATCCCGATTTTCTTTCCTATATTAGATCTACGCGTGCCCGTATAAGGGGTTAGAGCTTTGTGGTTGTCAACCTTGTCAATGGTTCCTTCATTCATACTTCTTCCCAACATTAGGCTGTGGAACAGCTTTCTAAACCACGTGTTCATTTGATTCGATAATCCGGGGTCCTTCTACCGTGTACAATAATTAAACTGACGATGTCAATTTTCTATCGTCAGTCGATACTGTATCTGGACTGAGCTGCACATACCATCAGGTGCAGTTACTTTGCCAACAAAGATAAAAAGCACTGTGAACGGCGAGGACGTGGGTTTGAATCTCCAGGTCGGGCAATTCGCAAAGACCTAATTTGCTTCATTTTGGAACTTGAACGGATTAACGTGTATCTAGCGATCTATTTATGCCCAATGTTTATTATTTTTATAAAGTAACTCATATGTAGACATTTTTATACAAATGTATGTATGTATGTGATTCGCTGCCAAGGTGAGGAGAAATAAAAGATTGGTGAGAATTATTATTTATTTATTTATGCACAAATTTAAAACGTACAATAAACAGTATTACAATATTTTATAGCAATTAGTATTCTAAATCTTAACTATGGTAATACATACATACATAAACTCACGCCTTTATCCCAGAAGGCTAGGCAGAGGTGCAATCAGGACAAAATTCTGACTATGACTATGGTAATACAATGTGTAACATACTTCAGGAAGTATCTGGATGCAGGTCGCTTCAGAGGTTCTGTTGTTGCAGATGATGATGAATATGTGAATTTTAATATCTAAATAAATATTAAATCTAGTAAAGTTAATTTACAGACAATATCGTGATGAGCATAATATAATATGTGATTTAAACTTTCGACAGTAAAGTATGTGGTAGTGCGGCGACTCTTCTGTGACTTTATTCTATGTTTATTTTTGTGGGTGAGTGCGATTAGTATTCACAGATCCAGAAGTTAAAAGGTCCTAAATCTCACATCGTGTATTTATATTCTATATTTTCCTTTCAATGAGGAACTGTGAGAAGCCAGGTGTAATAAGGGAAGTTATGAGTTTGATTTCCGGATCCCCACCATAGGTTTTGTGGGACAAAACATTTCTAGCAGTCTCGGATAGAATTGAATAGAGAGTAGGATCTGGAATTTGTGGGACTGTTATGTTTAGGCTATATAATTGGAAAGATATGTTAGTGAATTGAAACATCATTTGTTACGACACGAAAATCGAACTCGTCTTGTATTGGCTAGTGTACTGTTCATTTAGATTTGCGACAGTTTATATGTTGTATAGATTTTGTCAGTAAAAGTAACGTATATAGATTAGGTGATAGATAGATTTAGGTGTACTCCGTCAGCATATTAAATTCTCGTATTAACATAGTTATCATTTAAATAAATAAATACACCCAACAGTCACATACATATGAATCCGAAATCACGCTTAAGCGGTCAGTATTTATTTATTAGGTCCAACAACAGCGCCACATATCACACATTATGATAGTTAAAGTAACAATGTTTTAGTCCGATATGTGCGCCAATTACAGGTGTACACATCGTTCATAGGTTCAGCTCAATATAATACACAAATAAAATTAAAACTAATCAACAGATCAACTAAACATGTGCAGTCTTGTATTACAAAATAACAAATATATATAACAAACAGGATATTGATATTGATAGGATTATGATCGGTTTTCAATGAAATTTGGTATAGAGGTAGCTGACACCCTTGATTAACACTTAGGCTACTTTTATCCTTAAGTGAGAATGAGACGGGATGGGTCGGGACGGGACGGGATGAGATAATCCAAATAAAGTTAATTTCAAACAAAGTTAGTCACGCAGACGAAGTTTTCGGGCAGAAACTAGTACAAAATATTAATATGCTATCATTAGTTATTGGCTCTCCGGGAAAATCACTCATCGAACGAAATACATGAGTTGTAACTTCGCGTCGAATATTAATAGCTACTATTGTTGCTCTTACTAAAAATAAATTGTTACACCCGTATGTTATGCTTTAGATTTATTACATCACAAATACGATGCTTCTTTACAAACTTTATTACAGTCAATTAAGATATGAACATGTGACCGGAGTTATTAAAACCTACAATACGGAATTTCTAATATTTATGAGCTTGAAAATAATTAAACTTAATAAAATAAAGTTACCTACACAATGCATAATACGGCCCATTTCACTGATAATAATGATGTATTAATGATTTTCTTAATTTTACATCTATTTCATACCTATATCATGTTCTCCGATCACTTAGTATTCAGGAAATCCTCAATTATTGTGTACAAGTTTAAGCGTCATAAACATGTGTAAAAAAATTGTAAACCCTTCCATACAATATACAAGTATACATATGTATATTCCATTATACGTGATCAGTATTGTAATATCTCACGAATATATTGTTAAAAATGTAATTGAATGTGCTCCCACACGTCGCCCACATTTCGCAGAAGGCTGCGGACGCGAACGTTTTCACGCTATTGTGGGAAGCACAAATGGGCGGAAACACGCTGTTTCGTGATGTTGCTGGCAGCACATGCGCCGGCGCCTCGGCCGCTCGGTTGGCGCCGCCACGCTATAGGTGAGAAAATCTCACCGCCTTCGCTATGCGGTACAGACTAAGTAGACTCACACGCGGTATTGTACCTATGCGCTGAATTTCTCTTAGAGAAACTATTTGGAAGTAAAGAAGAGGTGAAACTAGTCAAGTATGCGATATCGTGTTTGTGTTTAGAAATTTAAATTATGTTGAAATGAATACAATATAATTTGTTTTATAAATTTTGTATCTTACGTAATAAATAAGATTTTAATACGAAATTTCCTCTAAAATTGAGAGGGATCTTATACCACTGTACTATGTGTCGGTAGATGGATCTATATTTTATCCGTGTGTATATTTAGAAAATGTCCTCATTTAAACCAAATTAATTTTATAAGTGGGCTTGAAGGGAAATGAGTAGTGACCCATTTCCTCTACCTATCCTTTTTTCCTTCCCGTCCCCCTCCCGATTTGATGGGCCGGCAACATATCTATTATCGTATAGGAATAATAGGAAATACGTATTTTAATACCAAGTCTTTTTGAAATCACTTTAAGTCCGTAACAATCCAACATGTTGGATTGTGTATGATGTCTTATAAAATACATTTCCTAAATCAAAATGATGACGAATAGACTATTGTAACAAAAACTCGTTCTAGTTTAAAGTGACATAAAAAAATTACATACTTTTAAAACTGTAGTCTTTTTTGCATGATGATCTATCTCCATGGTTTTTTCATAGAGCAACAATTACACAATTATCAGTTAATTAGTACAAATTTCTCACGGTTCTGGGTACGCAGATGGTGCGACACGCGTTGTCTCGTGGTGTTGGCAGCACATGCCCGGCGCCTAGGCACCCGGTGACTTGGCGCCACCACTCTATAGGTAATACTCTCCTAGTTTTTGCTATAGATAATCGACCACATTTTGTGCTCACTATTATTAGGCCGATTACACTTTCTGGATTAAAATAACTTGCACGATTTTCTGGAACATAAGATTTGAGTGATTAGATGTAGTGTATTGAAACACGAAGTATTGTAATGAAATGTTGAAAGATGTCTTCCTTTATATTTAATTACAACGGTTTACTGGTTTAATAAAATAAAAATTATGTCCTATAATTAAAAAATAAATCTACAGTATACCTGTTATTGCAGCTATTGTTTTGCTTTTCTACAACAACTCAATAATTTGTAGGAGCTGCACCATTTCATTTAAATAATTGTAAGTTAAAAATGGTTGTGTTAAATCCAGTGTATCTAAAGAGGATTAATATCTCTGTAGCGTCTTTACCAATTCTATTCCACTATTCGTACATTTTTATAATCTTTGATACTAAACAGGGATAAAAACCAGGTTCGGTTACTAGTTATTGTTTTTAAGTCCTGATAGCATTATCGCATTTACGACACTGCTTGCAAACAAAAGGCTTCGGTTTGAAAAGGGATTTACGACAATATTGTGGTGGTAATACGAAACACATGTGCGAGAAGTTGTCGGCTCTGTTAATCACGTCTGAGTAGTAACGGTTCTATGAGGGAGGCGCGGTGCGTGAGTCATCTCTCGTTCATTGAGCGGTGGTCCATTGAGCGGCGCTCGCGCTCATTACCGCTCCGCCGGCCGCAGTCGCTCGCCGCGCCGCTCGCACTCCGCGCTGAAGCACCGACGCACCGCCACGCTGCCCGCCGCCGGCTCCAACACGCCACACGACGTGAGTCTAGCCTACGACATCCGCTCCGAAGCCTACGACTCCAATTACGTCGAGCCTTATTTGAACAGACACGACGGTTGTTTTGATTTGTTAATTATTTTATTGACATGAATTTATCTTTGTTGCAGATGGAGAACTTATCGAAATCTCATATTTGGTTCGCCGCTGCGGCGCTTCTTGCGACTTGCGGATTCTGCGCCAGCGCCGGTGTCGGCGGCAGGAAGCCGTTCACGCCGTCAGACTCAATCCTCGACATCATAGACACCAAGCAAGTGGAGAGATTTTTGGCAGAACGCAGACGCGCCGAGCAGGCCACCTCCTCTTCCACCACTTACGTGCAAAGGAATGAACTGGGAGACGGCAGCTCGGAGGCAGGTTTGGTAGTTTCGGTGCCTGATCAGGAAGATAATACCGAATTGCCTCCGGGAGTGGAATTTCGAAAAATATTGAAGTCATCTAAAAACGCACTGCTTGTCACGAAAAAAGAATATTTAAAAGAAGATTGGTGCAAAACTGAACCTCTAGTGCAAAAAATCCGGGAGCCGGGATGTTTACCGACGACCGTAATCAACAAATTCTGTTACGGACAGTGCAATTCGTTTTACATACCGAAAGGTCCCCGTCGTCGCGACAACACCGATAGGCCTCAGCCCGCGTTCAAGTCTTGTTCGTTTTGTAGGCCCAAGAACTTTACCTGGATAACTGTGACTCTGCGTTGCCCGGGACAAAACCCTCCTTTCAGACGGAAGCGTCTGCAGAAAATCAAACAGTGCAAGTGTATATCAGTGGGTGTGAATTGATATTGATTTGGTGATCGTTCCTCTATACTAGCAACGGTTCGACCGTAGAGGCTCGCCAGCGAGGTGAGGAAGCAAAGTGTAAACCCAACTGAAGCATCGTGGGACTTCGACAAGTAGACGATTCGTTACCGTATTGTTTTGTTTTCGGTCGCCTCTATTAGACTGCGCGAACTAATTTAACAGAATGAGATAGAGTGCTCTCATACGTCAGTGGAGATGACGTAATTTGATGCACAGGTTATATAGCTATGTAGTTACAATGTTACAGCACGGCTTCGACTGCAAGTCGTCGGGCGAGAGCTTTAATTGTTCATAGCGAAACTAATTAGCTAGTGTGTTAGATGTAACGTCGGCCTTCCATTCGATTAAGAATTTGTTTTGGTACAAATGTATATATTCATTTATGGAATTGTATATTTTTATTCTGTGCCTACGTGTTGATAGAGAGTGCGGAATAAAGTGTGATATTAGTTATAATTTCAGGTATTTTTTGTATCATTTTCATGTACATTAGTGTTGTGAATTTAGATGTATGTACTGGATTATATTTATTTAAAATCTCACGATTTACTTAAGATATAACAAAATACGCTTATAAGTTGATTTTATAATAATATTAGTTTGTATAGTTCATGTATTTAGAGCTTTAGCATTGTATGTAATTTAATTGTTGTCGATTTGGCGCGAAGGTGTACTTTAAACATATAAGATATTCTGATCTCTAATTGCTCTCATGACACGTGCATTTATTAACATATAATGCAATGTTGCCCTCACACTATAGTTATTCATAACATATAAACTATTTATACTTATAGACATAGCTGAAGCATTGTATTATGTGTCAAATAGTCTGGTGATCAACACATTAATTATATAAATATAACTAAATGTATAACTGCTTGAATCTGATTACCGGGTTACCTAGTGTAAAAGGAAGGATGAATATAAATATGTATTATTCAGTGAAAGTATTCCCATTGAGCTGCACGTAAATTTAATTGTAAAAAATTACGTGCGAACCATTTCTTATTGTTAGAAATATTTTTTAAACTAACACAATGGCAGTTGCGCTTTTTGAAAATCTTGCCAATAAATACATACATTTGCATACCGATTCAATGCATTTTACAAATGTTTGAAATAGCATTTGAGCGATTTTATGTTTGTTTTAATATGTTATGTAAGAAATGTCTCGTGCTGAAAGATTTATTAATCAAGGCTCCATTTGCTCACTTCTAAGTGTAAAAATTTGAAATTCTCTCAAACATCCTTCGATTTTGCTTAATGGGGCTTACTTGGTGAAATTGGCAGTGAGTATTTTTAATTTCCATAAATTTATTGAATTGAATCGAATCTTTAGAAAAATAGAGCATGACTTAAATTTAAATTTAAGTTCATTACTTATTTTTTTTTTTAAACTGTTACTTTTTAGACCGTAACATAGAATTCCTAATTTATGTCACAATCAAATAAATAAACATGATTCCGTTAAAATTCTTTCGTTTTATTCGGGTATTTAAAATTTATTTGTTCCGAATGATTTTTCCCTTACTTGCAGGTAAAACCTTTTGTCGATTTATTGGCTAATGTTTTCCTAAAGTCAAAATTGTGCATTAATATTTATTTTTATCTGTTCTATCGCATTGACTTAGAAGCTTATTTCTTTAAAGCTTCAAGTAAACACAATGCTTAGAAATTGATATTAATTTCATCTTCACCTCTACGTGTTCCCGTAACAGATGGTCAACGAAATTATGCTATAAGGTTTCCCGCTTCCTTTTGAGGTATGGTACTTTAAGAATAACACTGGTCTGCGAGGAAATCCTCCTTTTAATATGAATATTGTTGGTACATAATACATAATATTTGACCTGTTGAATATAGATCTGTTTTTAATTTTTTCTAGCACATAATATTTTTTGAAACGTTTTTTTTCACATATTACAATAGCATTACTTTTATTACTACATATTAATTCAAAAGCATTAAACCTATCATAAAGTGGCATAAAAATGCAATGAAGGTTTTTTTGCAGACTATACCAAAATGCATGATTAATCTTTGTTTACATTATTGACACTTACGTCCCTTTGGAGTTACGTTTCCAGTAATTATAATGAATAAGAATAATTATTATCGTACACTTTAAGGGTCAAGGAACACATCACGCGGTAACCTTTATCATTGATAGTTATAACCAAGAACTTTAAAGGTTTGTCAATTTCTTCGAACCTCATTGCTAAGGAGAACTAAAGACTCTCGATAGTTGATTGTAAAGAAGCCACGCGGCGCACAGGCACGTATATCATACCGGGTATATCAAGACTGCGACCGAAAACGAAGCCAGGTGGCAGTTTTAGTGGTTACAGACACGATGCAAATAAAGATTTCATGAAAACAGTGACAAATATTTTATTAGAATTTAAAAAAAATCGTCTTGTTTGGGTGGTAAATACCTAGTTTTTGCAAAAATCTTAATTTAAACCCTTACGTACCATTGAGTGTATAAAAATAAAGAGGTCTACATCATTATTTTAGGAAATCTATGTATTTATCACCCAAATACGAATACGTAAAAAATTACAAAAAAAGTTGTCGATTTTTTTTGCGAAATTTTTCTTGCATTGTGTTTGAAGTCACTAATACTACCACCTGGCTTCGTTTTCGGTCGCAGTCTTGATATACCCTGTATAATTATGGTTTGCATTTAAATACTGGCACAATATGGTGTCTTCAATGCATCTGATGGTCACTGCCGCACAGTCCAGATACAGAATCCCGATGGATGGCCGATACCCGAGATGACTATCTGACTATTCAACACAATTATGCCGGCCTGATTGTAACCGGAATTAGTCAACTTTTACTGGTGTTAGGTCTATCAATATAGTAGGTACCATCGCAATGCCTATTTCTCTCGCCAAACAGCAGTGCAATGCAATGTTGTGTTCCGGTTTGAAGGACATTGCAGCCAGAGTTATAGCCACAGACTTAACATCTTGTGTCTCAGGATGACGAGCACGGTGGATTGCCAATCATGGTGTTTTATAGTTTAGCTACTGTCCATGAGCGGTCGTATCGCTTACCATCAGGTGAATGGCATGCTCGTCTCGCCATTCATTGCAATAAAAACAAGTTTGTGTGACGGATAAGCCTCACTATGTTCAATATTATAATCAGGTGCGATCTTGATTCAAGAAGTCATATTGATGTCTACAATTTCACTCTAGATCGGAATCGGAAGGTGTTCTGGTTTTTACCGTTCAGTCAACTTTGTTACTCCTACCCTTGGTACGGACACGTCAAGGACTTTATATATTGAATGAAGTGCACCGGAGGACCCGCATCGTGAATGATGCAGAATTTACGAGTTTCTTGCCCGTTCTTCTTTAGTGAAAACTGCCTTTCGAACCGGGTACATCAAAAATAACTGAATCTAAATGATGTTGAATATTTTAAAGGATTCTATAAATTATTTTCATTTTCCTTTTTCATGGAGTCGCTCCAGTTGGGGAAGGATATCGGAACTCTAAGAGTGTACTACCGTCTGCATGCTGATAGCTCAGAAGAATTATCCAACTTTATCCTTTTTTCCTTTCTATATCAGATCTACGCGAGACAGTATAAGGGGTCCAAGCTTTGCGATTTGTCAACCTTGGATCCTAACAAATGGTTCTCTAATTCATAGTTCTTCGCAACATTAATCCCGTCTTTCCTTCCTATATTAGATCTACGTGAGACCGTATAAGGGGTCAGAGCTTTGTGGTTGTCAACCTTGTCAATGGTTCCTTCATTCATACTTCTTCCCAACATTAGGCTGCGGAACAGCTTTTTAAACCACGTGTTCATTTCATTCGATAATCCGAGGTCCTGCTACCGTGTACAATAATTAAACTGACGATGTCAATTTTCTATCGTCAGTCGATACTGTATCTGGACTGAGCTGCACATACCATCAGGTGCAGTTACTTTGCCATCAAAGATAAAAAGCACTGTGAACGGCGAGGACGTGGGTTTGAATCTCCAGGTCGGGCAATTCGCAAAGACCTAATTTGCTTCATTTTGGAACTTGAACGGATTAACGTGTATCTAGCGATCTATTTATGCCCAATGTTTATTATTTTTATAAAGTAACTCATATGTAGACATTTTTATACAAATTTATGTATATATGTGATTCGCTGCCAAGGTGAGGAGAAATAAAAGATTGGTGAGATTTATTGTTTATTTATTTCTGCACAAATTTAAAACGTACAATAAACAGTATTACAATGTTTTATAGCAATTAGTATTCTAAATCTTAACTATGGTAATACATACATACATAAACTCACGCCTTTATCCCAGAAGGCTAGCCAGAGGTGCAATCAGGACAAACTTCTGACTATGACTATGGTAATACAATGTGTAACATACTTCAGGAAGTATCTGGATGCAGGTCGCTTCAGAGGTTCTGTTGTTGCAGATGATGATGAATATGTGAATTTTAATATCTAAATAAATATTAAATCTAGTAAAGTTAATTTACAGACAATATCGTGATGAGCATAATATAATATGTGATTTAAACTTTCGACAGTAAAGTATGTGGCAGTGCGACGATTCTTCTGTGACTTTATTCTATGTTTATTTTTGTGGGTGAGTGCGATTAGTATTCACAGATCCAGAAGTTAAAAGGTCCTAAATCTCACATCGTGTATTTATATTATTCTATATTTTCCTTTCAATGAGGAACTGTGAGAAGCCAGGTGTAATAAGGGAAGTTATGAGTTTGATTTCCGGATCCCCACCATAGGTTTTGTGGGACAAAACATCTCTAGCAGTCTCGGATAGAATTGAATAGAGAGTAGGATCTGGAATTTGTGGGACTGTTATGTTTAGGCTATATAATTGGAAAGATATGTTAGTGAATTGAAACATTTGTTACGACACGAAAATCGAACTTGTCTTGTATGTATGATGTATTGGCTAGTGTACTGTTCATTTAGATTTGCGACAGTTTAATGTTGTATAGATTTTGTCAGTAAAAGTAACGTATATAGGGTGCAGAGATTTAGGTGTAATCCGTCAGCATATTAAATTCTCGTATTAACATAGTTTTATCATTTAAATAAATAAATACACCCAACAATCATATACATAGTCCTGACCCCACAGTAAGATCGAGTTTTGTGTCGTGGGTATTAGGAACTATGAGAGACTTTTCGGTCTCACAAACACCCAGACCGGAAACAAATAGTTCTGGTTCAGACAAACATTCGTCTCGATGCGGGGATCGAAACCGCGGCCTCTCGTTTTACAGCCGGCGTCTAACCAACTGCGCCACGTCCCACGGAGGCTGTCAAATGTGAAGGATCACAATTCTATATTGTGTTTTGAACAAGAATTTCGGCGTTGGATTAATTTTACAAATTAAATGGGCCAATGAGGTGTAATGAGACTTAACCTTCTTCAAAGGTGTAACAAGGTGGTGTACCATGATCCTACTATGAATGATTCAGGCACATTAAAATGAGGCTCGTTACTCTAAGCAAAGTAGTAGTACTAGTTTGAATAAGAATAAAAAAATGTGTGTCAAAAATAATGTGTTTTCTTTTCGGGATGAAGTTGGAAAAGGTGGAAAGCGGAAGAGTAATAAAATAAAACAAATAATTTTCTGTCATGTTTTTTAATTTTTTAAATTATATGCTGTGTTCCTTTTTTTACAAATACAACACATTAGATGTTCGATTATGAATGACAGATTTTATTTTTGTATAAGTTGATCGAAACATTTTTTAGAAATATAATTTCATTCAGTTCTAAATTCTTTTCCTAAATAGATTTTGAAATTCGTTAATGTGTATAAAATTACTAGAAGTAGGATTTTATATAAGTAAAAAAAAAAACGTCTCAAAAGAGAATATTCAGATGTTTTTGAATTTTTTTTAAGATTAGGCGCGTGTCGACTCAACCTGTTGACATTAGGCATGTACCATGTACTTTAATCGTGTGATATGTACACCGATTGATGAAAAATCTCATTCATTATCGTGCATCTTAATACATACATTTATCTGTTACAACCTTATACTATAACTTAAAACTATGCGCTTTGTTTTGCGACGTAAACATGGTAGCTTATTGACTAAAGGCTGATATTTTTTCCGTTTGTTATTTGTTTTGATGTAATACCCCCTTTTATGTATCTGTTTAAGATAATCGACCGCTTGTGTGGAATATTGTTGTCATTTCAAAGGCCTGGAACAGTACACATTCATTTGGTTTTTATGTTAACTTTAGTAGGTATTTTGTTTACGACAATTATTCTTGACAGGGGACCCGGTAAAGGAGTGAATTGTATGTAAGTATCAGCTGAATTACATCTTATGGTTATAATTATTATTCTAAGCAACACATTTTTTTCACTTTAACAGTTTGACTTACAATATCAGATGGTTTCCCTTGTACACTATTACAATTTCAAATCCCAATTTGTTTTACAGTCATTACAATTATTTTCTTCGACTTTTAGGGATTCCACAGTGGTTCCACATTACAAATACACAGTTTGACGTACTATATAAGAAGGTTTGCGTTACACATTATTAAAATTTTCCAATTCCAATTTGTTTTATAGTCATTACAATTATTTTCTTTGACGATGAGATAATCCACAGTGGTTCCACATTACAAATACACAGTTTGACTTACTATCAGATGGTTTGCGTTACACATTATTATAATTTAAAATTTCAATTTGTTTTATAGACATTACAATTATTATTTTCAACATTTAGAGATACTACAGTGGTTCCACATTACAAATACACGGTTTGATTTACTATATCAGATGTTTTGCGTTACACATTATAACAATTTCAAATTCCAATTTGTTTTATAGTCATTATAATTATTTCCTTCGACATTTAGAAATTCCACAGTGGTTCCACATTACAAATACACGGTTTGACGTACAATCTTAGATGGTTTCGATTTCAAGTTACTTAATAAAGATGCACTCGTTTGAACTCTCATGACCAATCCGATTTAGAATATTTTACGATTTCATATTATGTTATTGTTTTTACGTCTCTTAAATTTTAGTTACGAGAGATATTCAAGTTTCTGTATCAAATACATCGTGATTGTTGCATGAATATTGTAAGTATTAATTCCGGGGTCTACCCCACGGCACACAGCGTTGATGTTCCACCCACTGATTTTATTGGTGCCTATATCTATATTTACAATATTCATCGATAATATACTTAATATTTATTGTGTAATAATAATTATGTATGTTATATTAGATTTTTGAGAAGAATATTATTTAATAGGTTATACGAAGATAGAAGATAATTGAGAAGTTGCCCACGTGAAGTATCAAAAGGAAGAAAATTTATTAATTAATTTTATGGGAATGAGATGACTTTTATGTTTTCAATTGTGGCTTTGTACGAGCCGTTTACTTGATGGTAATGAACACTGCCGTCTATTAACATCTATAACACTTGGATCGTAAGTGCCTGCAACCACAATGTTGTTTTAAATAAGATGGATAAAATTAGCTTTATTTCAGATGTTGCTGCTGCTTGTTTGAATAACTTTCCTTGCCATTCCATTGGATATTATATTTTAGTTTTATATATACGGGACTTAACGATGATTGCTTAGTTTCTGATATGGTTGCTAAATTGCAGACATCGCAGTGTTCAGCAGAACCGTCGTTTGAAGGATGAAGATATAGATATATGTGTAGATGACACGAGAATGAAATGATGACGATTGAAGTTTGATTTTTTTTATTGCGATGAATGGCGAGACGAGCATGCCGTTCGCGTGATGGTAAACGATACGACCGTTCATGGACAGTAGCAAAACCAAACAACACCATGATTTACAAAGCTTTGCTTGGCATTGCCCTGCGCTCGCCATCCTGAGACATAAGATGTTAAGTCTCAATATGTCCAGTAGTTATACTGGCTACAATGTCCTTCAAACCGGAACACAACAGCGCAATTACACTGCTGTTTGGCGGGAGAAATAGACATTGCGGTGGTACCTACCCAGGCGGCCTTTTACATATGAGAGACCTACCACCAGTAAGTGATGTTAATTTTATGAAATAGATGATAGTACGATGGGAAGAGTCACGTGGGCAGAAGGCTGCGTACCATTCGGTTACACACGAAGACATAGTAAGTGAATCAAGACAAGAATCGAGGGATAGCAAAGTTTTTCTAATGTTCCTACTGGTATCACGTTACCTTCGATTTGTTATTCTATATTGTATAAGCCAAGTTCGATATTTATGCACCCACAATGGCCAGGTGGTTTTTTTTGGCTGTGCAATTGTCCTATTTCCTCCACCATGGGAACTTCGTTTGAGTAAATTAGACAATAATTCTTCTTTAATCTAGATCTTTGCAAGAGAATAAATATCGAAATTGAATAGCTATTACTTAAAACTAAATTTTTGCACACATGCTATAAAATATAATAAAGTTATACGGCTTTACCGAAGCGCAACATCATCTAAAACGAGGGATGAAAGATATTCTTTATCAAAAGTACAGCTCTTATTTATTTGTGTGGCATGAGATTCACCTATAGGCAGATGAGTCTTAAATTAATTCGACCGTAAGTAAACTCGAATATGATACATCTAAACGTACATTAAATTGCAATAGAACATAATAAACAAGGTTTATAACAAACTACAGTAACATAATTTATTAATGCCTTCGTTTACGTGCGAAACCTCTACAAAATTATCATTAGGGATTATTAAATAGGTACGTAACAAATTTGGCACACAAAGAAAATATACAGGACACGAACAAAACCCGTCCACATTTATTTGATGTTTGTTCATCCTAGCGCCCTCTGTCGCAGTGACAAAGCACTACCACAGGAAAAGCTGCAAAATGAACGTAGACGCGTCTCATATTTTACATCGTTAAGGTTTAGAAACACAAGGGAATTTTATATTAATACACTCAAATGTGATTTCACACTACATCATTCAAATTGGCAAGTGCCCTTCCTGTGGCTGTTATTTCATCCTTCTTGATAAATTAAAAAAATACACACATTATGAGAATTTGTATTTAATTTTCAACCATGGTTACGAAAAATAAGTTAATTAAATAATGTCGCATAAGAGATATACTTTCTTTCAATCAACCCTCGTGCCTACTGTTTCTTTGGTACTCTGCGTTTTGTTTCCTTACAAACTATTTAACCTATGTCTTTAAGACTTATACTTACACGATTTTATATACGACTCAAATACTTATTTTTACATAATCACGGCAAACGCGGGCTAACGGGTTTCCTGATGGAAGATCATATTCAGCTACCAAACTTTGGTAGGCATTTCGACGATTTTATCAATCTTTTTGGGATTGAAGAAGAAATAGGGATGGGGTAGGATATAGAATAGCTGGGTCCCCGGCGATCTCACTCACCGAACGAAACGCGACAGTAGAACTGCCACTTCACGTCGATTTTCTGTGAGACAGTGGTACTTCCCCGGTTGAGCCGACCCATTCATGCTGTAGTCGACAGACTACAGCGTGGCTCTACCACTTAAAAAAAGTTTATTTATGTTTACGATGTTCAAGAAAATTAAGTAAGTTTATTTGGCAATATATGTTGATGTTAATTACTCTGTATGGTGTTTATCGATTTCGATCATAATTTTTGAGTATATTTGGATGTTTCTTAAAATGTGTGTTAATTATTTACCGACCTTTTGTGTTTTCATTACTGGTCTCATTGAGTCATAAGGATCTTGTCATATGAAGAATAAAGTAAATTAAATATGATAGTTATAGTAAGATGTGTACTGGGCTATGAACCCGACTTATTTAGATGACATAATGTAAAGAATAGATAGAAGAAGACAGATATGAACAAGAGTATAGTAAGAGAAATTTTAAAAAAATAATGAAGGTAACAAGATCCTTGTTGGTAAGTCCAAGTTTTTTGTGATTGCGGATATTCTGATGTTTTTTGCCTATAGTTGTTTTTGAGGCTCGAATGATACAATGCAGTCATAAAATGACGATAGCCGAGGACTTGGTCATTCCTCGTATATCGTTATAATTTAGGCTAGAATATCAATGTCACGGTTTGGAGATTTGGCGTAGTCGGTGTATGCTCACGTACAAAAGTTACGAGTGGCCAAAGAGATGATGCAAATATTTGTAAGCGAACTCCGGGGACCTAACGAACAAAAAGTGGCAAGTAAGCAGACGGGACTGAAGTGGTCGCCGCCGCTTAGACGCGCTCTCAATACCGGTTACGCTAGACGCATTGCGAGCGCGTGCCTGGGGAAAATAAAAAGAACAGACTGGCTCTTCTGCACTCGTGCCGAAACACGCCGGCGGAGCCGACATTTAACGACAGACTCTAACAGAAGGGTGGTAGCTAGCCAGGCGGGCCGAGGATGCGGGCCTACCACCGTTATCGGGTTCATCGACTTCTACGATTCGCTTTCCCGACGGCGGAGGGGAATTGTATTCTTTCTCCGTCCCCCCACGGATAGAATACATTTCTGACATTGGGCGCGTGCTAAAATTAATCCTTATTTTATTTACACTAGGACTTAACTTTATATGCGATTGTGAGTGTTGTTTATCGCATGCGAGTTCGCAAAATTAAACATTCGCAACATCCTTGTAAACTTACTTAATTCAGATCATAATCTAAACTTTTTTTATGAGTCCGACAAGCGGGCTAGCAGATCATGCGATGGAAGGTGACCGCCGCTAATAAACCCACCGTGGGTGAAGATACGTGGGTGCGTTGTCGAGCTCGGAAAATATGAAGAAGGGGCGAGGAGGGGAAAAAGAAGGGGAAGGACAGCTGGGTCTCCGGCGATCTCACTCACCGAACGAAACGCGACAGTAGAACTGCCACTTCACGTCGATTTTCTGTGAGACAGTGGTACTTCCCCGGTTGAGCCGACCCATTCATGCTGTAGTCGACAGACTACAGCGTAGCTCTACCACAACAGTCTTAAAACTATATTTAATTATAAATATAAATATATTTTATCTTATAATATAACATGTTACTTCGTTATAGATCTTTTTTCCAGCGTTGGCTACTCTTAATGGCTATCATTGACATTGCATAGACAGTTGGCGAAATTTACCGTTATGAGATGTACAGGGGAAGGGAAAGTAGATTTATAAAAGATAAAGACGAAGAGAAACAAAGTCATAAAGACAAATAAGACGAGATAATCATATGCCAAGAAGTACAACATATTCAAGTTAATATGTAAATTATTTAATAAATACATATATGTAATGAAAAGTACAATATTAAACGGCAAGGATGAAGAAGGGTACGATCAAAAACGGTAAATTCCACAGATCTTAAATTCTAGGTTAGCTTTAGGCCTCTGATTATATGGTGTATTATCCTACAAGTTATATATAATCGCTTCATTTAATAATTACTATTCTTAGGGTTATAGAAGCTGATGATAGAAGCCAGAATTTACATATAGCATTTTTTAAGTCTCTAATGCCACACGTTGTCAGTTTTTCTTTCAGACTCTGATTAGTACCCCTTATTATACGATTTATTATGACATTTCAAGTGCATTAATACTATTAACCGCTTTAGCTTATTTATTTACCAGTATTTGCTTAAACCCAGAATTCATTATGTATATATACGATCATTATTTGTACTAATGTCGATATTTTAAAACGATTTTCAAGCACCAATGAAAATATTAATTATTATTGCTCATGATGTACGTTACTTATATTGACTGTTTCATATTTGTCTGTATTACCTTAAATACACATTACCAATGAAGTAGCGTGTTTGTGTATATGTTTTCGTGTGTTTGTGTTTGTGTGTGTGTATGTGTGTCTGTGTGTGTATGTGTGACTGTGTGTGTGTGTGTGTATATGTGTGTGTACTGAATGTAGATGACGTATCCAGCGTAACTTGTTGGTAATGCCTATCGATCATGACATACATTTGATCCATCTACAATCGCATGTTTCGCAAACTTTTGTAGACAAACCCAATATCCAGATGTTAATGACTACTATCCATTTTGATCGGAGATGTTACAGATTGGTAAAAAGACTGAAAAAACAGGCGCCGATTGCGACCCCCGTTGAGATGTTTACTCATGAGACCTACGAGTTGTCAGGTATTTTGATTTGAATGTAGTCGGATGTCATATTTTCTTATGCAAGAGGTATTGCGGTTCTACACTATACGTAAAACAATGTCAGCATAATTCTATTTTATTATTATATTGTTGAATAGGATATAATCGCACATTATCTTACTCTTAATCCCTCCTAGGATACATACTTATTAGAGTGCTTTAGTTTTATATTATCTATGGCTTACATTACACTAAAAATAATTGAACGTGTAAATTAATATACTTTGGGACAAATATGACGGTGAAAAGTAATGGGCACTAATTATAGATTGTATTTTTTCTAGTCCTTAAAAAGGACACTGTGAAGAAACATGTCTAGTAATACAATCCGACAGTGCCTTACGTGCGTGTCTGCTGCAGCCAGATCATCTCCACTCAAAGTAATTTCTCACTGCCTTGAAAAAACTTTGTTGGAGTCCATCCAGGGCTAGCAGCAGTCAGTTTCGTGTTCAAATACATCTTGTAGGCATTGTGTGGCCAACAACGAACCAGAGTGGGACGGCACTCTTTACGAATGTTGGATTCGACAAGCTTACATCGATGATTTGAACACAGGTTGTGTTCAATAACTAGTGCCCACAAATGAAACATAAAACGGAGGCGCGGCAAGCGGGCTACCGGATCACCTGTTCTGAAGTGATCACGGTCACCCAGCGCTTCTGCAACTTCTGTGGATATGAAGTTGCAGATGCGTTGCCGTCCTCCGCGCCTGAGCCCCCGGCAATCTCACTCACCGGACGAAACACAACAGCGACACTGTTATTTCACGCCGATCTTCTGTGAGACAGTGGTACCACCCCGGATGAGCCTGCTCATTCAATTGTAGCTGATTTGAACTACAATATAGCTCTCCCACTTTAAAAAAAAACTCAGGTTCCGTCAATATTTAGGGGAAACCAAAATTAACTTTTTTTGTGTGTTTTTTTTTTACATTTTTTTAAATCCAAATTAATTTAAAAAAATAGTAATTAAATTATATAAAATTGTCTTTTTGGGAGCCAAACAATATGTAATAAAATAATACGATACCACATTAGCCTTAACTTAGAACGCTATGCTACGTACTTTTTGGGCCCTGTACGGAGGATTTCATATTTTATACAAAAATATACTTTTTTAAAAATATATTTACACATACGACTCTTCCTGGAACTCTCTTTCGGTTTTGGTGTCGCTGGAAAGTATGGTAACCTCGAAAAGTTTCAGGGAAAGTAATATGCATCTCTGCATTTATGATTATTTTATATACACGCTACTCAGTTGACTAGAACGACTCGTTACCTCTATCATGCTACCTTAAATTATTAATAGGCTAGACGACAGTTTCCCGCCCAGGAGGTAATATTGTGACTCATGTATTAACTTACTGCGCACTTAAATTAAGACGACTAATCCAAGATTTAATGTAATACGAATTTTCTAAATCTAAATAATAGTTATACAGGAACGTTTAGACTCCGATCAAATTAGCACACATGTGTTATTATTCCAATATGCGTAGACTGTACGGTAGTGAAAAGAGGTGGGATCGTTTATGACACGTATTAATCTGTTGGAAGTATTTCATTCAACCATTGCTGTGTTCTCCTTTACTACCGAGTTTAGTTTACTTTGTTATATTTTTGCTACCCCATATTAAAATATCAAAGGACTTACTCGTCGTTTATGTGGTTTTTTTGGTCATGTCCGTGATTTTTGTATGTCTTCTGGCATTTGACTATGCGTTCGAAATGCTCTCGCAGCTCGCTTTGGTACAACGAGCTCAAACTCTTTTCAAGTGCTTACTAGTCTTCGTTGTGACGGCATGGCTCCATGGTAGAAATTAACTGCTGATGTTTCGTCAGTTCCACGATAGTTTTAAGTATTCGTCAGAGACTTAACGCCTCAGCGAAGACCAGGTTATGATTTCCTTATCGCCCCTCAATGACACGATCCCTCATAGGTATTTGAGGAATTTAAAATCCTATTGTTAGTGAGGATTCACTGGCGTTATTCCAAATGCCATGTTATGTGTCATTTAAGGCGTTTAAACGAAACTTGCCAGCTTTAGCAAATAAGAATACAAGAGCTCGTATTTTTGTTGATTGGAGAATGGTGTAGTTCGATGTCTTTATCACAGATGTTCTACGCCACTGAGGCTTTCGCAAGGAAGTGGCATATCTCAAAACTCCAATCAATGATTATCAGATTAGTTGTTTTTTACCTCATCCTCGAATGCACGGTACATTTAAGTTAGTATCTTCAATCTTTCTAAGCGTATCGGGGACTTAATAATAACCAACCACTTTCTGAAATCTTATCAAGTATTGGGTTGGTGAAATTACACTGTGTAAACTTAGGTGTTATTTTTAAGAGAGGCCGGAACAGATAATCCCAATGTAATACAAGTGTAGATCTTCCTAGGTCTTGATCCAATGGCAAACTGAGTCGATTGAACGAATTACAGAAATACTACACAATGCGAACTATAAACATTTTCAGCACCATGGTATTTAGCCTAAGAGGATTTTAGTAGACAGATGACTTGGTGTAAATGTCATCAGGCCACGATGTGTAATTGCTTATATGCTCACAATGTTCAGTTTTCTGGAAATTCAGATGTTAATGGTATTTTGAATCCGCAAATTAGCTCTTCCTACTCTGTTGCTTTTAGACAGATCTTAAGTAAACTCAATATCTCGTTAGTACTATCTGTGACTTAGGTGTCGAATTAAGTGTTATTTTTAAGTCTCAAAAACGATTACGGTGTGTTCGACTAATCAACAGTTAAACGAAGAATGATCCGTGCAAACGAATTCAGATGAGGTGTTGTCCATGATATGATGAATTAGAAACGGCCTTAGGATATTTTTCAGCACATTATTTTCTCCGTTCAGTATAAACGGAACGAGGTGTATGCTGTCATGGATGACAATTGCTTGTTGGTCTAAAGGCTGATGTAGGAGTTGTGTTTCTAGCCATTAGATTTGTAAGTCCTTATCCGGTATTTTTTTGGCAGTTTTTGGATTGGGTAGCTGGTTGCTTATTTACAAATGCGTCTTACGCATCAATGGTGTTATATGTGGTATTCATTAGTTTGAAGGCGAAAGTTCAGTCCGCCGAGGTGTTAAAAGTTTGTCCTTTTTCTTCTTGGGGTATTGTTTTATTTTCGTGCTATTTGAATTTGACTGAATCTCGACAAAGGATCAACTGAATTTGATTTTATAGTACCTACCGATTTAGACTGGACCAATAAATTCACTTCAAGCCAAAAGCGTATTTTGAGGTCCGCTTTCGCCTGGCTTAGTTACTGTTTGTTCTGGCACGGCACTGTAAATGCATTGCACCTGGTGGTAAGTGCTAATGCTGTCCGGATAGAGCATCTAATGGCATCAGACGGTAGTCTCATACCATTCGATACAATCATGCCGGCCCGCTGAGTTAGTTAAATAAACTGGAATAGTCTATTCGGGTATAATAGGATGTTAGGGAGAATCACTTTGTTCGTCATTCTATCAACTCTCTAGTGTTATAATTTTGTCCGGATACGCCTGTTTACGTCAATTTAGCTTCTATATATTTCCGATTAAATTTTGTAGTACGTCATTATATTATAAATACTAAGGAAGACCTTTATGCGAATGACAATCAGGGCTTGTTTACATAATACTTACGGAATAATATTATGCAAACAAACCTGGAGATTGCCAAGATACTTATTTAAAGGAAAGTTCGAGGGCAGATGGTGAGTCCGAATGATTTTAATTATACCTTTCACCATTAATACCTCTGTTTTATTATTTCCAGAATCATGGATGTTTGACTTTCTTTTTCCTACTCTTACAAATAGTAAATAAATTAAAATTGTTGTAATTGTAAAAACAAACACATTTTCAATTATGATATTTTCGATTAAATTAATATTAGCCAATTAGCAATTATGAATTACCAGCCCTATTCCCAGCCCCCAGACTTTCCTCTACAATTTTCGGCGACCAGACTCAACAAAAATAACCCTTTACAACTTAGTATTTCAAAGAGTATTATTACTATTTACTCGTATTAAGTGCTTCGGGTGGATTTGAATTTCTTTTAAGCTGTTGTTGATTATTGTATTTTTAGATTAAAGTTGTAAAGGGTGCCTTAAACCTACCTTAAAATATATGAAATGTTCCGAGGATGTAAAAGTAGTAAATTCCTAGCATCATAAACGTGTTCTACTTTTAATATACAGGTCTTAAGCTACTTATGACTATAGGTGCCGTCTTTGTCGCGTGTCTGCAGCGCAGTTACAGCGTTGCTGCCCGAACGAGATGGTATATTCAGCCTAGTCCAATAACGACAGTGACCGATGAGCGTTAAATTAGCTGCACCAGTCGCGGTTGCTATTCCACCTTCATAACTGGGTGTACACCGGCTGATCCCGGAACGCGAATCGCCGAAACGAATCACTATGGCGGGTTTTCCACCAAGTGTACGGTGGTAGCCACCCAGGCGGGTACAAATGACCCTCCCACCAGGCTTCTAATCTTGCAATCGCTTTTGACGTGTTACACGTGGCGATTGGTGCCCCCAGAAGGATGTAGTCGGACAGCCTTAGAAGAACGGATAAACTGTGACGAAAGTTTATTCGTGACTGAATTGGGCTGTCTCTCTACTTCCTAATGACAACTGCGTTGATGCTGCGCTACGACACGAGGCAAAGGAAGGCACCGTATTGCGTGATCGTCGCAGGTGGCGCGTTTGCCTGCGCTCTTAAGCTCTGTAGCGACCTACGACATGAAAGCGTTTGTATGCATCACTTTACTATCCACACAGTCTTGAATTATCGCTGCGCGTGTAAGCTCCAGAATTTAGCTTTTTTCTTTGACATTGCTGTGATAATTACATTAGATCAATACAGAATGACGATTTAATCGAACTCCTAGATGTTACAAGACAAGTAATTATTAGTCAAATATTAAGTGCTGGAATGGAATGCAATAAGTACTTATTTTAGGTGGTAGGTATTATGGGTGGATGAACACATGTATACTTGTACATGTACCTGCGTAGGTTTGAGGTGTTCTTAAACTTGCCGTATTAGGTGAAGGTGTACGAGATTTTTGGTAACAGATAATATCTGTAACTTTTTTATTGATTTGATGTTGTATACGTAATTATGTTTTGGAAATAATGTTTTAGGAATTATTTACTAACGGTACATACTCGCGCGGTCTATTTGTTGTGCTAGAAGAGACGCCATATCGATTCTCTTATGTCATGATATTCAGCACAAGCATCCATGGTCCCTTATGGGTTCGCTGTAATGAATAATCGTCGATTAGTCTGGAGCAACTCATTCCTTGGTGGAAGCAGAAAGTGAGAGCTGTCAGGGTTGACCAAGAATCTCATCCAGCACGTGGCGGCTCTATCTACAGGCCTAAAGGCCCCGCGGACTAGAGGCATTCCCGTAGCTGTCTGTATTTATCCTACCCTCGATAAATACAGATATCTCACGTAGACTCGAGTTCTAGGCGGCGCCCATGGCTAACAAGGTCTCACGGCGGCCCGGTGGTCAGAATCAGCCCTGATGAATACTGAGTGATAGCCTAGTCTGTAGCGGACTATCGCTCACATTGACTGTGACATGAGCACATAAATTTGTACTAGGTGAGCATATTAAACCAAGGCCTAACTAGGTGGTGAGATAGGCGGTCCGGGTTTGTTCAGTGTGTTGTTTGATTCTAAGCACGTCAGAATAGTATTATCAAGCGGCGAGAGATGTCTGTCTGTTGTCGGCGGATACTCTATCTGGACTCAATGTAGTATGATAATATGCTTAACCACCGGGTTGCCGCGTTTATCGATGCATCGAATTCAGGATTCGTCACTAAGAATTCGGTGCAACCAACAAACATCTGTTCTCCATTTTCAGACTGATTATGCCTCGATTCAATAGAATCGTCAACCATTTATAACCCTCGCCTGTCGCACTAAGGCAATGGCAACAATGGTTGTAATCCCGTCACCTCGTTCTGCTGGCATATTGTGCCGCGAAAGAGGTGCCAGGATGGGAGACAATGATGATCATTAGTAACTCCCACGGACAATCAGTCAGACATTGGAGAGACGATTGGAGACCTTTAAGCCGGCCTGAGGAAGACGGGTGCTCGGAGCCACTCGTCTTCTATCCACGCGACCAGCAAGAGGGACGTTACAGCAATCAAAACGTGACTGTGGTGGTCAAGTTCATAGGTAACGTTAGGGGGACGTCACGCCTGCTTGATATCCCATCCCGCTCACTGGGGAAAAGATGGGTTCACACACAAACACTTCTAAGTATTTGTTCCTGTTCCTTATTATCACTTTGTTACCGTGTCGTGTAAAGCTTCTTCTGCTACGGTGTATTCAGAATGCCCATGATATCGCAACAACTCCTTGATAATGGAACAGAATTCGTTTAATATTGTCGAGCTGGTCGTGTAGCGTGTGGGTGGAAAGTTTCAAGCAGTATGCCGACTCGGTGATCGTATTCGTTTCGCCGATGTATATCACGACCGCCTTGGGAAAAGGATGGTACACGTTCGGGACACACAATCTCGATACGCTGCTAACCAATATACATGACCAGTTCCACGAAATCAAGCCGTAATTCGTCCGAGTATCAAGAAGATGACGGAGAAGCGTGATCCTAAACATTCTAAAGCCACTTAGTATATGAGAAGAAGCTTCCGCGCATCTTAACACGACACGATTGGGTGATACTTCCGATGTATTATGACCAGAAAAAAGTGAACCTAGCTTTTCAATACATCGTATCGCAACCACGTGTGATGAGCGCGTATTAGACGACTACACCGAGACGCGTCATCGATACAGATGCGATGTTCGGGTCGGTACAACTGCGCATATAATTACAAAACTTAAACACCAGGTAAGACAACAACGGTCGTTTTAAGTTGAGAACGTCACTCTATTCTCTACGGAATGATCCTGTGAATATTTTAATGACGTACCTAACTCAGTACAACTCATTTTTGTGGTGCATGGTGTTAGAAGATATGTGAGGATATGCGCAGCCGCCGAGGGGTCCGAGACGTGGGCGCAGTGCTCTACGCAGCCAGGCTCCACGTACTGAAGAGAATCAGCCTAAGGGACTCATCCGTTGCCAGGGGGCGGAAATATGCCAGCACATGATCCATGCCCCCCGGTGAACTTAGTGGATCCATCGCGGGGATGCTCAAAGGTAATGGTCTTCCTATTGTACGTTAATCCGGTGTTTCTAAAATCCTGCCGTACTTCAGCACTTCCAGGTAATAGATTTTAGCGCGGTGGTAACAAAAACCCGATGTCGTTAAGGGTTCGAAGTTATATTATCGAATATTAACGAATCCCGTACAATAAATGAGGCAAACCGTCATATCGATTGCAACTCACAAGAGTTGGTTGAAGGATCAATATAGCGTCTCTCTTATTAATGGTGCGACTAGGTGTTAGTAGCACGTACCGTTTGCGCAAACCAAGACTGTATCGACGTGTAAAGTGTGCATACTTCCTAAATTTAATCAAATACAATTTCACTACTTGATTACTGCACTGATAGCCCACCGAAGTCAAGTTGCTCATTTGCTGATTTGTTAAAATACACTTAATCTTATATTATGTACAATGGCTACGCTTCCCTTATACCCTGATGCAATCTATGAAGTTTCGGTCACGACGCAATTTCATAAACAATGTACATTTCGATATATTATAGGTGAGTACATCGCTAATTCAGATCACATTACTCTTGGCACGACTCTGCTTTGAAACAAAGAGTGCAGTAACTACAAAAGTAGCTTTCACAATTATCGCATTTAAATCTTTTTGCAGTAAGTGTGATTGTCGTGGAAACGTCATTTTGCCCTTACTGCCATCTTTGTTGCAAGCGCGGGTTTACAACTAATTAGTACTCTATATTATTGATACCTTTGCTGCCTCACTTATAACAATTTTGAAATATTTATGTACTGTCATTTTGCACATCCATATCCACAGCTATGTCAGTAAACCTATTTATTATCTTAACACTATTATTTTTTTGGTTTTTTAGTTTTATATCAAAAAGCCTATCTAATCTTACACAATATTTAAGTCTAAAATGCGTTCCGATAGTAGTTAGAGGAATATGTTAAAATTAAATAACTAACCCTGCTTGGTCAAAGAAAGTTATATAGACGATAAACTTTGTTTAATATGCCCGTGTTATATGAAATGACACAAAAAATATTGTTCTGATATTTGTGGATGCTGTTATTGATGGTGATATTTTATCTGCCCTGAAAAATATTTTAAATTGAGGTACTAGCTTATTTGCTATGATGACTCATACCCTAGTCATTATGCAAATAAGGTGGTTTATTATATCACGATAAATAAAGGTAAAGATTAACTTTTTGGAGCTCAAATTGCTATCTCGATATTGAATGCTTTAAATGGTTGTGATTTTTTTTATTTACATTTATGGTCATTGAGAAAGTTTATGATTGCAATTTTGGATTTATTTATAGAGCTATTATTAAGGGCATATTAAAGCATTAATGAAGAAGTTAGTAAGAAAGAGAACAAACGGAAAATGGCAGGAAATTTATACGTAATAAGAAGAAGAATATTAGGAAGTACTTACGCCTATTTAATGAATTAAGTTGTAGTGTTCGATTATTACCCGTGTTAAAGAGAAAATGTTTACCAGATACATCGTGAATATTATTATTTTGTTACCAATTTGCCTTAACAATTGTAGTAATCCAGCTCACAGATTTCGCCTTAAATTTCTATTTAAACTTAACAATGACTTACGCGCTTGTTGTTATCAGCTCAAGTAACTTCAATACTTATTTAAGGTATTTGATTACGTTTTTCTAGGCACACAATTGCATTATTATGACGAGGTTGTTCTTATGTTGTTTTATGTGCGTGTCACGAAATATGATGATGATGAGATCCGTGTAGTTAAAAAATGACGAGTAGCCATGGAAACATTCTTGATCCCACGACTACTGGATGGCCGGCTAGTGCCGAAGGCTAGGTCGTGAACTAAGAAAGTTCATCGGGTGGTTCACCGGCGGATCGCAGTTTTTCACAGGACTAAGAAATAACCAGACACAGAGACACAGGCACGCACACACAAACACACATACACATGTACACACACAAACGTACACACGCGCACGCAGATACACACACACAGGCAAACACACATACCAGATACGCGCACAGGCACACACGCATACACTCACACGCACAAGCACTAGCATTTAACCATAACGGCCAAAAGGAATATACTGTGAAAGTAACATTGCATCAGATGGTAAACATTCTGAAATTCGTAACCAACAATATCCATAGTTTCGCCCACTGGTATAACCATCTGTTAAGGTACCCGATGTTGTTGTTTGTACTGTAGTTATGTAGCTGGATGACCTGTCATATAACTGGAAGTACACCGGCTTATCCCGGAACGCGACTCGTTGTAACAAGTCAATGTGACGGGGTTTCCACCAAGTGTACGGTGGTCGCTACCCAGGCGGGTTAAACCCTCCCACTGCGTTAAGATGGTCTTAAAGGTCATAACTTTTTTGATGCTCAGGCAAAGGACGATTATAAAGTACATGTCGTAACACTGTATTAAATAATTTCTCAAAGCTCTCAGTGTAACGATACAGCATGCGAAGCGACCCCTCCATCCCTTCGAATGCCCAGTTATATCAGATCGTTTGCGAGAGCCGGAATGCCAATATTTTTTGTGACACATTGTTGTGAAGAGCGAAATAGAACAAATTGTCTTTGGGGTTCCAAAACTAGAAATGCAGTCAGTACTCCACGCGAGGCCCGTAGCTTAGCTCACGGCGAGAAGTATTGCGTGCCTCGGTTTAGGAACCCCAAAAATATTGATGTTAATGTGGCGGATGTTTTTGTTCCAAATGACTCCTGAACAGAATGCCACGCTAAATATTTGCCTTTAGGCATTCTAGGCTCTCGGAGACCTGCAGAGAGGCTCTTTGAAATTATGGCGCTGCGAAAGTCTTTCATCGTCGAGATGGAAAAGTCCTGAGTTAACATTATCCCGAGCCACTTAAATATGGATATTGCCACCGCGTTAAATGGAAATGTTTGATTGAAATGGCTCAGGAGAAGGATCGGAATGTTCGGGCATGGGTGACCGGCGGAAATACAGAAGATATCACCCATGTCCACAAGACCGTCAGTTTCACCAAACAGTTATGAATAGCAGTGGCGCATTAGCTTAGCGCAAAAACCCTGGTGTATTAGATTGCCGGTGGGTTGAGACGACCAAGAACGCTTAGTGTACCACACGTTCTAAAATTACTCGCAGACGAAGGGACCCCAACACAGCGAATTATCCTTTGTGTGCGCGTAGATAGCCCTTAAGGTGCAGGGCCCGTAGCATATGGTACATCCGCTATATGATAGTTCCTCCACAGCTAGACGGATATCAGGTGTTACTAAACAGATGTTGCACTACATGTTGCTTAGACAGTTAAAATTATTACTCGTTCAGAAACTTTGGAGTATTGCCTTTAATTTTCAGAATGGATGTAGCCTCGGTGAGTGTTAAAATGTGTTTTATGAAGTTCAATGTCTCAGAGTGCATGCTGTTCATTAGGCGTGGTGGTATGACGGATAAGTAGAGGTGAAAAATCAAATCCGGGTGTCAGTTTGGCTAATGGTCTAGTTTAAGAGCGGACAATTACCATTTGTATTTTGGATGTTAGTGACACGCCAACGTAAGCATTTCTTGACATTGCATATACAGATGTTATTGACAATGCTATTTCGTTCTTATTATGCTATAGACTCCTGTGTTGACTTTTGTATTAGATGTAAGGTGATTGGATTGCCTTTTGCCGTTACGTTCAAATTACACACACGTCATTAAACATACACACACATACACACATTTCAAACAAAAAAACACCCTCCTCTGTATTGTAAGTTTGATGTTTGGTTGCTAAGTTTTACGACCGGATGCTCGCCTGATATAAACCATCTTTTCAAAAATGTATCAAGTACATTAACTTATCCTGGCGCGACATAACGACCACAACAACCTCAAGGGTTATTACAGTGTAGTCTAAAACAATTACGATCAACGAGGTGAAGCGTAGCCGCGTCGATCGTGATTATTATGTCGGCCTCCATAGTAACTGGAAGTACACCGGCTGATCCCGGAACGCGACCCGCCGAAACGGGCCACTATGACGGGGTTTCCACCAAGTGTACGGTGGTCGCTACCCAGGCGGGTTAATACCCTCCCACCGCGATGTCCATAAAAAAATCTCGGTCTAACACTCACCAATACAGAAGGGATGTTTTAATAAGGTAAAAAAATCCATGCGTACTTGAGATAAGCTAAGTCGTCATTCGAGAACCTGAGTGTATTTTGTCATGAAAGAGAATGAAGAGACGAGTGGAAAGTACGCCTGATGATAAGCGTCACGCTTGTCCATGCACAGATTCAACCCTATTCAGAGCTTAGTGGTTCCAAGCACTGCGTAGCACTGATCTGCGTCATTTCGAGACATTAGGTGTTAAGTCTCCGGTGTTAATACCCCGTAATCATTACACACTGCTGAGGCAGAAATATACAAGTCTCCGTTATTACCATTTCCACCGCTTTTTTATGTGAATGTAATTAGGTGTATTTTTGTTCTTGTTTATCTACCATATATGCACCTCGGTTTTTCAAATAATACAGCGCTCAATTTGGTTGTCAGAAACAATGTTGAACCATTGGTTGGTCATATTTTTAGGGTTCTAAACTGTGTTTGTTTATTTGAATATTAATATTGTATTTTAGATACCTTGGATTGTATTTTTGCATATTAAGTTCTCATTGATTTCAGCATACGAATATTGTTTTAATAAATTTGAATGGCACTTGAGCTAATACAATGAAATGTTCTTACACCTCTGTTAAACAGGGATTTCTTAACCTATTACCTGCAGTATATGTCGCGACTCAATCAGTATTATACAGATTTACTACAACTACATATAATTTAGTGACCAGCATCGTCAAGGTCATCAGCGTAAAGCAAAATATGTTGTAACAGCTTTACCTTATTTATCCTACTTTATATATTCTCGTGTACATGAATTATACATACCACAATGTTCTTACTTAATGTGTCATAGAAATCAAATAACATACTTAGAATAAGAAAAAACAAATATTGCGTTTAAATACATTACTAATAAATATATGTATACTGTCGAAATGTAAGGTACGGAAATAATTTTATACATGTAAAGGGAACGCTCTCGAAAACCAAGATCTGTGTTGGTACTGATGATTGTAGACATTACAGTTACAAGAAAATGGTATAAAACTTAGTACTTTTGCGTATTTAAAATTTATTATAATTAATTTTTAAATCAAATTTACTTTCTGAAAGAACGTAATGTGACGCTAATTACAACATCACCTCAACCTAGTGTGCACCGACATGCTCGCTTCAAAGATTTTTTGTGCGTTTTACATTACGGATTTACGAATAAATACCAATTTACTATAATGATACGTATAATATAAGTGAAATTAGTTTTATGTAGTGTTTGGTGAATGATGACGATGTTTAATGTTCGTTTCAGTTTTGGGAGCATCCCCTAAAACTGTATTAACGCCGCTGTCATATTTTTGTAGGTTTTTGGAAGACCTACTTTAGTCTACCGGTAGATTTTTATGAAATTTAATACGGCGTCTGTTGGATGACGCTAAGTACACTTTACGATTAGTATTATATACATAGAGTTATAATTATTAAAATTAAACCAAAATTACCTAACATTATTGCTAAAATGTCTTATTCACAAATAATAATTAATTGGATGTTACTTATAATATTTTTACCACAAAGTAAAATGTTACTTATAAAAGCGAATTAACGTAATAAAAATTATCGTGTTATTTACTTACTTATTATAGCGTATTGAGAATGCACATAGAATATATTCAATATTTACATGATTTATGCCATTTTCTTTCCTTTGGTTTTCCTATACTAATTCAAATGATTTGAGTTGGGTCATATTTGAGTGTCACGAGCCGAAATTATCCATACATTTGAAATGACGTATGAAAATGACAACTACCAAGGTTATGGTAATGACTGTCGCTATTGAATTAATGGATGATGACAGATCGATGTGGAAATCCTTGGGGAGGCCTATGTTCAGCAGTGGACTTCTTGAATGTATGAATAGATTGATTGAATACATAATTTTTATTTTATGGTGAAGTTGGAAGAAGTTTACGAGTACGGAGTAAATACGGAGTCCTCGAAACCGAAGAGCGTGTATGCAAAGATTAATGACAGTGATTAAGCGAATGAGGTATGTATGGACCGTAGCACTTGGCGCTCAATAGTCTCTGCCTACCCCAAAGGACAAAGGCGTGAGTTTATGTATGTATGTATGTTGGAAGAAATGGGTAAGAAATGATGTTGAATATTCGGTAATTATAAAGGCATTTTTTGTTATACTAGGTACCAGATATACTGTATATATTTGTACGTATTTAAGTCCAATATACACACTGCAATAGCTGGAGGAGTTTCTTGTGCAATATCAATATATTTTTGCATAGAGTTTTGATTTTATTGATATTAAAGGTTTGTTATGTTATGTGGAGCTCCTTGGAGGAGGCCTATATATAGCAGTGGACTTCCTGTGGTTAATACATAGATAGATAGAAAGTTCTGTTTTGATTTTGATTATTATATTTATTTTTTAAAACTGGAATTCGCCAATTCTATAGCATTAATTTAATTTGGGCGAGTAGAAAATGTAAGCCCATCATTTTGATATATATTTTCAACGTACATTGTTAGTTTAGGAACAACAACTGACCGAATATATTTGAGAAAGTCTAGATGAAGTAAGTACAAGATAAGATAGATCGAATATAAGAATGAGTTTTAAAAGGGTCTAAAGTAGTGATAGAGTGAGTATAGATATTACGGTTTCTGTTGTTCTTTAAACAACAATGTAAACGTAAGCCCAGATATAGATACTATTTTGGAACTTCTTTGTATGATGATTGAAAAGTTCCTCGTGGCCTGTCAACGTGGTTGTAAATAGACATAAATACATACATATAGTTTAAATATATACGTATATATTATAATAATAATCCTCCCAGCCGGTTTCGGCTATGGCGATCGCTTATTTTTTCTCCTTTGCTATTCTCTGTGATGTGCTCTAACATGACTTAAATAACCATCTTGTTGGTGAAGGTCCGCGCACATTGTGGACACGTTAAAGCACCGTTCCTATAGTTATAGTTAATAGCTACTGGTGGTCGGGCTTTTATTCGATCTCGCTTGGCATCCAGCTCAGCACGCCGATGCAATTCGAAATGATGTATTTTGTGTTTCACGTGTGACCTCCCATAAACAATAATATACATATAACAATACAACTATATATGTATGAAAATTCTAACAACTTGGTGACGCAGTCGGATAACAATAGGCCTCCTCATATCGATGAAGTGTAAACCCACATTATTGATTGTCATATGTTGAAATTACTCAATACAGTACGTTTGTGAGATGGCAAAATGAGAAAGAAATTACAATGGATATGTTAGATATCGTTTAAATGTAGGGATAATTTTCGGGACGCTCTCTTTATTAACCTAATCTATAATAACCTTAAAACTAATCTTTGGTATCAGACGCCAAGTTATTTGCATAACTGGCAGTTAAACTAGACATTAAATATAGTTTAGAATTACTATTCATGTAAAATATGCACGTCATATATATTTATAGCGATAGAAGTGTTTTAGAAGCATATGAAGATTATGAATGATAAAGAATTGTTTAGTTCTGTTAATATTGTTTGTAATTATTGGGAGTTTTAAAACTTCCTACGTATTGATGGTACCTATATGAATTGTGTTAATATTGTTTGTAATTGTTTTGGGTATAAAAACATAGAGATGGTGTATACCATTTGAGTATTTTCAGTTATATGAATTAATGATGAGAATATTCCGTTTCTTGCTATGTTGAGTTTGATTTGAAGAGTACACTGTTATTTTAATAACAGTTTTAGATTATTATTTCTGTTATTATTGTCTTTGGTTTAAGAAAATGATTTATTGTCTCTTCAGTATTCAGAATAGTTGATGTTATTAAGATATTTCATAGCTTTCTGTTATTATCTTCCAAAAATTCTTTCATTCACAAATATCTTATATATCTCTCGTATATTTAGCAACGAGTTAATCAATTCTGATGTTATTGAGAATAGATTTACGCTCGTATGGCTGTAATCTGTTATAACGGATAGTAGAGAGTGTTCAAACGAGTGCACTGTAATTAAATACTAATTTACATCTATATCTTATCATTACGTACATATTCGGAATATAAAGATCCGTGAGGGCTATAGCGAACACGATTGATTTAGCATGGTGACATTAAGACCTGCCTTATTGTTGTTTAATCAAAGAAATTTAAGGAGTTAACCCTCTTACTGGTGTTCCCGAGACTGTCAAAGATGTAAAGGGAAGGAAGAGAATATGTACAGGTGAAGGCAAAGCCCTGCCGCATCCCAATGTTGCTTGTGCATTGACTTTCAGAGACGTGAATGACTGAATGGTTTTTAATTATGGCTCGGAAACCAACAGTAAATCAATTTCATTCTTTAGTTGGTGATGTTTTCTTTCTATTTTTGCTTTTAATACATTATAGATATATATATTTTTTGTATTTTGCCGATTGTACTCGGTAACAACCAAAAGTGTCGGTTTGTCTTCTTTTAGTTACTAGGTACATGATTTTAAGCCTTTGGTTGACTGGAATCAGTCAAAAGTGCCGTTTAAAATCCCGATAGCAACTTTGATGGCATACAATATTTTGAAGCAAAGGTATACTGCGAGGTGGCAGGTTTTAAGCCGTAAATACTCAAAATTCATCTTTGTGGACTGTGATGGTTTTCATCAGCAATTTGGTACAGTTTTGTAACCGGCATAAAGCCACTATGACTCAAGGATCTGATGGTTAATTATCTAAATGAGATCGTAGGTACATTGCCTGCCTGTAACATTTAATAGGGGGAGGGTAAGAAGGAAGTAGGAGAGGGGGAAGAGTTTGGGCCGCCGGATATCTCACTCACGGAACGGAACGCGACAGTAGACCTGTCACTTCACGTCGGTCTTCTATGAGATAGTGGTACTTCCCCGGTTGAGCCGACCCATTCGTGCTGTAGTCACCAGACTACAGCGTGGCTCTACCACTTTAGGGAAATAATCCCTATGGCAAGGATATAAAGTCCCAGATACCAGTATGATGGGTTCTCCATGATATAAGTGATGAAATTTCTGCCCGTCGACGCTAGAAATATCGTGAGTGCTACAGCCCTGTACTATGAATGGTATTCATGCAATATAGATTTATAGAAAACCCTATATGTATATTTTGAATGTTTTGATATTAATTTCAATGGTACAGAAGTCCGAAGTCAACTTATAGATATTAAGTTATTATTCTTGTCAATCAGATGATCTTAAATTGGTTATTATGAATTGATTATAAAACCTGCGGTAGCGGGTGGCGGGGGAGGGATTTCTTACTAGGGGATTACCATGAACATGTATCATCATTGTTAGTTTAATATCTTATACATACATATATACGCCTGTATCCTCGAGGGGATAGACAGAGGAGCCATTAATAAAACCTATTCTTGGATATGGTATTTCTGTTCCAAGACTTATTACGCTTTTTGTACCAGTTTATCTACAAACTCTGAGACTGAATTTTTCAAACTGGCTTCCATACAAACTGGATTGTATATATCTCGGAATCAAAACTAGGACGGCGCGGTTTACGGCCCATACACTCTACTTCTTGAATAGTACTATGAATGAAGTTGAAGTTAGGTCGATCCAAAAAACTTGCATGCCAATTTGTTTTTTATTGCGATGAATGGCGAGACGAGCGTGCCATTCGCTTGATGGTAAGCGATATGACTGCTCATGGATAGTAGCAAAACTAAACAACACTGTGAACTTCAAAGCAACGCTTGGCATTCCACTGCGCTCGCCATCCTGATACATAAGATGTTAAGTCTCATTATGTCCAGTAGTTACTCTGGCTACAATGTCTATCATACCGGAACACAACATTTACACTGCTGTTTGGCGGGAGAAATAGACATTGCGGTGGTACCTACACAGGCGGCCTCTGACATATGAGAGACCTACCACCAGTAAAATGCGTATATCCCTATAAAAGACAGATTACTCGTTTCTAACGGACTTTCTTAAGGAGAGTAATGAAAGATGAACATGCTAAAGAGGTATGTCTAGACTGTGGCACATGGTCGTTTACAGTCTGCCTACCCCAACGGACACAGGCGTGAGTTTATGTATGTGTACACAATACATACATATATGTCTATATCCTTATGATATATATGACTAATTGTTGGAATTATTTATCATATCCCCATGCCAGAAATTCAAAAATGAATATAGTTTTTTAGATTAAAATACTTGTTTCTCCACGGCTTGCGAACGAAAAGTTCTTATTTTTTCACTGAATGACGAGACGAGCATGTCGTTCGCCTGATGGTAAGCGGTACGACTGCTCATAGACAGTAGCAAAACCAAACAACGCCTTGAATTACAAAGCAATGCTTGGCATTCCACTGCGCTCGTCATCCTGAGACATAAGATGTTAAGTCTCATTATGTCCAGTAGTTACTCTGGCTACAATGTCCTTGAACCGGAACAAGACAGTGCATTTACACTGCTGTTTGCCGGCAGAAATAGACATTGCGGTGGTACCTACCCAGTTGGCCTCCGACATATAAGATACCTACCACCAGTAAACATTATCCAACAAAGTCGTTTTTATGTTACACTTTGGCAGTAATGCATGTTTCATCAGATGTTATCAATTATATACAACTAGTTACCAATCATTTTATTTTTATACTGGCATGAGAAAATGAATGCAATGTGCGTACTTATTAGTTGTTAGTAAGTGCTGTGCAATTCAAATAGGTTATTTATCGCTGACCGAAACAATTATGCTGGCCTGTTCGAAGCCGGATTTACATAGGCTGAACCTGAATAGATATACTTGTGCGTGTCATTACAAAAGGTTTTCGACCAAGGCTGTACCGTTCTGTTAGTTTTGATGTTATTCATCGGATACATGTTCATGCTTAACACCTTATTCTATGCACCTACCTCACTGGCCCGTTGTTACCCGTCGTCGTTTCACGATCCCGAATACCTGTCAAATCCCTCTACCATCACACTACCCGCACACCGCACGCAATATAACACATCCTATCCATTTCACTATACTATAAGGTTGTAACCGATTTATAATAAATAGAATATACATTACACTTATCGAAGTGCGGGCTTAAATTCTTTAAGACAGCTCCGCCTTCTGAATATAGACATAAATACTAATGATTAGCAAGTTATATTAGAAAACGTTAACATCGAAACCTTTTTTAGCCGCGATCGGGAGACGCTCGCCCATCAAGAACGGATTGTCTACCTAGAAAGAAGGAAAAATTTACGTGAGGACAAGATCCTTTTTGAAAGAATTAGAATGTTAATGCTGGATTTATGCACTTAATTTCGTACTTTTCAACACCTTTAATAGGTTTTAAGTAAATAATTCACACTTCACATATTACAGCGATGGACCGGAGGGTTTCAAGCCCTAGAGTTTAGATTTCATCTTGTTTAACATAATATATTGTCCTAATACCTACAAATAGATAGCAAGTCTTGTGTAGTCATTATCAGAAATTAAGAGAGCGTTAGAGGTATCACAACAACTAAAGGCTAAAACAAATATTTATGGTTCGCGGAATCATTTTCGGCTATCGAACCCAAGTTCTCCCGTATCACAACTCGCCTTTTAACCAACTGTGTGACGGAAGCTATTAAACTTTATACTGTGAATGTTACACCGCCAATTACAGTGCTTTCGGTGATTTGCTAATTCCTTCCTACGCAACTATAAGTGCCTACATCATAAATTCAATATAACTGTTCCTTTCTTAATTATGACCCTCTATAGACCTAACAAATTAATGTACCTACTTCAACCGAGCAATTAGCTTCATGTCTGTATCTCTGTAGACTTCAACTGGAGGACTAGATTCTGAGAATAGTAATTCAATCCTAAATACCGTAGACCTAATCAATGTCACCGAAATTGATCAAAGTACTTACATCGGGCTTGTACTTCTTAGCGACCAAGTTCTTGTGGTGCTCGTTGAATGAAAGGCCCATGTCGGAGGCGGCGTCGGGAGGGCAGCTGAACATGTGCTCTCCGTCGCACATGCAGCGCTGCGACAGCTGGTACTCGCGGGAGAACGCCGCCGTGTTCTCGAACTCGATAATGCAGCCTTGCTCTTCTGAGAAATAAAGGTTATTGTTAGCATTCACTGATTTACCAAACTCAAATGTCTACTAAGTACTAAGTGTTTAGCTGAATGTTGATTTGAATTGTAAAATTATGTTTCATGACATGATCGATAGGCAATTCCGTTACGTTCCACCAATTAATTGAAATATCACACAAAATATATTGCTCTAGTAATCTATCATCTGCCACTATTAATAAAATGGAATTATATTTTCTGAGATTGCGGAACGCCCAATTCCCCGTAGACTTTATGTCTTTTTCCTTCCCCATTCCCGTCCAGTTTTTAGCATACAGCAATACCTATCCAAATGATGCAGTCATTAATGGGCGGTTCATAAAATGAGCCGTTTAAGTAATTAAAAACAAAAATTACATGATTAAACTTACCAGTGTAGCCAACGGGGCAGGGGTTGGGAGGGTTGCAGTAAGCTGGCAGCACAGCATCTGTCTTCACCATCTGACGGTTAGGCACCACTCCAGAGGGCTGCAGACGCTGTTCACCCTCGCCGGCGCCTCCAGTCACATACTGATGACCCCACAGAGAGCTGACGACAAACATCACGCTTGACACATGTTCTAACATCACATTTCAACTACAGTGTCATATCGTTAGCAACTATGAGTTTTATCATAATACTAAGTATGTTTCATTTGCTGGTACGGCAAAGTGACTACAATACATCTGATGGCAAATGCAGTCCCTTAAAGCGACTGGCGAGTGAAGATTATCTGTCAACTATCGACACACTAGTTTCAGAAAGCAACAAATCAAATTTATATACTGGCTTGTTGCAGAAACTAGCACGTTTCTGTATGTTTGTACAGCTCGTTTTACTTCGGGCTATCTAATCGAATAGACTTCACCAACAAATAGCTAACACAATTAACTAATATTTACCTATGCTGCAGATATTCTTGATCGCGGAGGCTGGGGTTGGGATTTCCGTCGAGCAGGGAGTCATAGTCGAGTTGTTCGTTTTCCAAGTCCTTGTTGGCGCGAGCCATGAGAGCAAGATGACGGTCGCTGGCTGGGAAGTCAAGGTAGGAGATAGCCGCATCGTTGAACTCTTTGCCCATACGCTCCACTACTTCACGGAGTAAAGCCTCCGTTAGTGTAGGCGGCTGCAAAAAAATATTTATAAGAATCTCTCTCTCTCTTTCTTCAGCTACAAGAAGTCCAAAGCTGAACACAGGCCTCTCAAAGATTTCCATATCGACCTGATCTTGTTGGAAGAACATGCATTCGAAATAAACTTGTGCTAGCTCCTTAAAAATATGGGTGAGATACAAAAAAAAATTATATCAATTATTTTTGTAAAACGGAACGGCAATAATATGACGCGTATTAGCGTTCTTACTTTCGACGGTAAACCCTATTTTATACACATGACTATTGCAAGCTTCGCCTTGAGTGAGTTATTTGTTGATTTATATATTTTACAATATATCAGTGGAAATTTCAATCAATTTATTTCAATCTCATGTTTGTTTACAATAGTCTTTGTTTTAACATCGCAGATGGAAACGTAATTTTTATCTCGTCATAAACTTTTGTTGAATGATATTTGTTGAAAAATACCTACTATAGGCCTCTGTGTAGTTGCGAATATTTTGACTCTGTTAGTCTGGTAGACCTACTTTCAATACCATTAGGATTAAATATTGCCATAAATCTCGAGATATCTCGCGCTCCGATGGATTGTCGATAATGCGATTACTTTATTGAAAACGAAAGTGCCAGTAAAAGTTAAGAGCACGGAATACAGGGCACTTGGTGATTTTTGTACGGTAAAAATAGCGAGTTATTCTCGGATTGTGTATTATATGAACATATATTATAAATACACACAACAGTCCCGAACATAATCGTTACTGGCCTTAAGATACAAATGTTACATCCGGGGTATAATTTTTCGAGCACACTTTTAAAAGCCTTTAATTGCTAACCAAAAAAGTTGGATATTTTCTTATTGTAATAAAATAACCAACAACTAAAGAGTTTCGTGAAAGTCGAATTGAGCAATGAGAGTGAAAATAGATGTCCAAAAATATCTACGGTTGGTTTGGAACATAAAATATATACAAAGTACGTACATTTTCCCCAATGGAACCATGGGGGATAAAGCCCATTCCGCCTACGAAGCTTATCGCCAAAATTATGACAGCGTACTGGGCCATTGCGGATCTGTAAAGAAGGAGAAACAGTTTAATAAAATGTTCAGTTAATAAATTAACTAATGACACGATCAATCATCATGATTATCAGCCCTTTGTCTCTTTAGAAGTTAAAGGGACAGTTGAGGTTAACGCGATCTTGAAGCTACTGCAAACATCCTTGAGTTTTCATTTCTTAGTGTATGAGTATAAAGTAAGTATATACATAGTTTTTAAGACTTGGTTTTTTTCGCGAGAACAAAGCGCCTTAAGCGGCCCATCCGATACCATTGACCATTGGGTGGCAGACTTGATAGCTGCCAAGTCTTTTGTGGAAGTATTAAAAAATACAGTCCTATATTTGATACAAATATTTGTCTTGCTGTGAGAATCGAACACGTGGCCTCTCGTTTGAAAACAGGCCTCATAGCCAACTGTGCCAATACATACAAAATCCCAGCAATCATGATGTGTTTTTTTCATATTTACAAAACATATAGGAATATAATTTTTGAAATGTCTTAAGCGCCTCCTGAGAAGTCTCAGATAGACATCGGATAAAAAAGGCCTCTATACATTATAATATATTGAGATTTTGACTGATACAACAAATCAATCAAATAGTGACGTAACATCATTGTTTGAGCTTTTTGTATGAAAATAATATTCTCAGCTCGTCCCATTGTGTGGGCTAGTGTGGGCGTGGACATACAATTGGTTTTGGCGGGCGGCATCCTTTTGATCAGCACTGATAGAACGATTACACTAATGGCTAATTAATTTATGTTTCATATTATGACGAATGAGACGTGACATGTTGTGCAAAAAAATTATTTGTATGAATTATTCAAATGGCAGTCTTATTAAAAAAAACTTAATAAAGTTATAATATGTTTACATCTTAATACACCGACACAGAAAGGCTTAGAACTTATGTCCTATATTCACTGGCTGTTATAAAAGCATTTTATTTTGCATGGAAGTGTTGTATATTATCTATTTTCTTTAAAGTCTGCCGTGACGAAGGTTTCGAGTTCAATAGACCTCATACTTCGATTTTTGAAAATTACATGAATATTATTTGTTTTTTGTTCATTATAAACATTAGTCCAATACCAAATCGCGATAAAAGCCCAATAGATTCATCCAGAGCGATACACTGAACAATAGAGTCTAGTAAGTAATGATCTAGCATCATAGTAATGTAGCAACAACATCGCTGTACATTGTACTCAACAAAATGCACGAAACTTGTATGCGTATAAACTACGATTTTAAGCCTCTAATAAAATGAGTTGAAACGCTTCCGTATACTTATATTCTATAGGTTAAGAGTAACAAAATGGTTTTGTACTGCCTAGTATGGCGGTTGAACGCGTATTGAGAGCTAGATAAAGTACCGGTTTCTGAAGCCCTGCTGCTCGATAAACATGATCCAGACATCGGCTAGGCATCCTGGGATATACACGCTGTCCATTCAATAACGTTCATTCAAGCTTTCTAGCGCCAAAGATTAAAATACAGATTGTACAACTGCTTTGAAGAATTTTTGATGAATTATTTACTTCGTCGTTGAAAATTCCTCATTGTCATGACACTAAGTGTGTAAGGGCTCAGTAACTTGAGGCTATATGTTCGTCTCCCAGGTCGGGTGATTAAATTGTGTGAGTTTCGGTGAGAAATTGCAACGGAATATTCCTTGAATCCGATATGACAACAGGCTCGACACCTATCACATCTATGGATGGAAATTAAGCTTGGCGAAATGTGGATGGCGCTAAGGGCAGTCTACCCTATCGGAATATTCCGTATGGAATTTTGGATGGATACTTTCCACCTGATGGAAAATCCTGTGTAGGCTATTTGGATAAAATAGACTATTCACTAGTAAGAGATATATAATATCAAACGTAACAATGAGTTAGCATACTCTCATTAGGCTGTAAAGTAAAGTTTAATAAACGAAGTGGTAATCTATGCGTGGCGGAGGAGGGGGGACTCAGGTGGCACCTGCGAGGGCGCCGGTGCCCGGCCGTGGGCGGACGGTCTGTCGGCGCGTCCGCGACCCACGCGCCGCGCTCGTGCGCCCGCACCGGCGCGCCACATCGACTTCGACGCGAAAATAATCAAATCTACACTTATTACAAAACGCACTTGTTCGCTTTGTTCTCTTTACAGGAATGAGGAAGCACGGCATGGTTTTGGATAATGGCTATACGAATATTTATTATGAAACGGAATAAGTTATAGTTTATTGGACGTGTTATTGTTAGAGTTGATTTCACTGGTGTGCAAATGTATCCCTCATTTCTCTATCTATTGATATTAAAATGCTAGTTTTGTGTTGTTAGTACTATCACTTAACAACGGCTTGGCATAATTTTGCATATTAAGAAACTATAACTTGTTAACGGCACACGAATTCATGGTGTAAAGATCGAACCCAAATCCTCTCAGTTCACATTTAGCTTCCCGTCCACAGAGTACATCGAGATATGTTTTTGCTCGTTATGCAAAACACGAAAGGCGCAAGTCCTACATTCAAAACCATTTAAACATTCAATATATTAAGGATGCGACAAGTATCGACTCTGATGCGATATCGATAGAATAAAATATCGATAAGTCGGTGTTAGCAGCGTCCAAAGCGTTTTGTACGTGGCTGTAAGTATACCGGCGGATAGTGCGGGGGCGCGACTGTACTATAAAGTATTTCTAATTTTATATCAGTTCATGGGACGGCTTTGAGTTATTTGAATGTGGGCACAATCAGTTCTGACAAATATTATTTTTCGTAATAAAATTTTACAACTTGTATAAACGACATTAAAAATAATGTTTTGTTTCAGAATTAATTCCATAATCACTCTAAGTTCACGACTTTTTACTTTGCTTATGCTGTAAGACTGCCGAATACGAAGTCTCTGGGAAGTACCGATTAATTTAGAAGCTTGATTTTCGCAATGCTTATCAGCCACAATGCTAAGTATGTCGTAGTAATTCAACTTGATACTTGCGTGTCCTGAAAGATACACAAATAACAAAGTGATCCTTAAATATTTCTTTTTTTAGATACGAAACTTTAAAAACCGGGTTTAAAAACTTTAAAATTGTTTAAACAGGGGTCATGAGCCCTCAAGAAATCGAGGACTCCGGCCCTGTGGAGGAAGTAAAACGTGGGGGGTGTTTGATGGGCCACCGGTTCCTATCTTATATAGCCCACTGACAACTCTGATTATCTCTTCAAAGCCTTTGAACAGTATATTGTATGAAGCGCTGTGAATGTTGTTTGTACCGTATGACAATCTGTTGAGACTGTTGCGAAAATACGATAATTATTTCGACAGCTTGCCTGTAGGCGAGAGGCTGCGAGTTAAATCCACGGACTGAGAAAAAATTAATAATCGCGGGTTTTGGTATCGCAGATATAATTTGTGATACCTAGGCCATGGTACTTATACCGGGTATATCAAGACTGCGACCGAAAACGAAGCCAGGTGGCAGTTTTAGTGGTAAGAGACACAATGCAATGAAAAATTTCGCAAAAAAAGCGACAGTTTTTTTTTTGGAAATTTTTGTTGCATTGTGTTTGAAGTCACTAATAATACCACCTGGCTTGGTTTTCGGTCGCTGTCTTGAGATACCCTGTATGACACATATTGTATTGTGGGATGGAAACAATGATTGATACTGATATTTAAGAATCCTATTTAGTTAAAAAAGCTGTTTTTTAAGTTTATTTTCGACTCTCAGTACTGTACCGTATTGTATCAGCCCATATACGTCCCACTGTAGGACACGGGCCTCCTCTACAATCGAAAGTACGATTGAGAAGGGTTAAGGCCATATAGTCCACCACGCTGGCTGAATGCGGATTAGCGGACTTTACATACCATAGAGATTTATTTACAAAAAAAGAATTCCCAAAATCATGTTACGAAATTTTATAACTAATATTTGTTTTCCAAAACACGAACACCCGCGAGCTTGGACGACATAGTGACGTCATTATCAGATAGATTTTGGAGCCACCATGGTTTACATAGATTGTGTTCGATAAGCCCTCATTTGTAATTCGGTCGCGTATTAAGGCACGGGCTGACAAGCTCCGGGATCCGGGATCGATTCTCCATTGCTCATTACTATTTTCGATGTACAATGTATGACAATCGTTATCATTGAGTAATTGATGTTGTTACGCATATCAATGTATTCACAATATTAAGTTTCGCGGATGTTAAGTGCGATATTGAAAAACAAGAAGAAACAAGGAATTATTTGATGATGGATATGGCTTTAATTTAATTTGGGAATATCATTGACGGCTCTACTAAATCTCTACTTGTAACTCTACTCCACTACGCAAAACGAATATCCATAAGCTGGATAAGAAACGTCGATTTTAAATTAATGTCATATTTAATTAATGAAGGTCTAAGTTGTCCGATATGGTGTAACCAAACCATTGTTAACAAAACAAAACATCCAAATATTCACATTTAAAGTCTGAAAACAGAGATAAGTTGGTGTCCGACATGATTTAGTACAAACAAATATATTACTATTAAATGCATTATAAAAATATTATCCCACAATGTTTAAATAATGTACAGAACAAACTATAAAGAAGGTAGATCGCGACAGGACCCGAGGCAGGGGGGGCGATGCTGGGGCGGGGGGAGGGCGGCAGGTAGGTGTATTTCAGTGGCTCAGTCTAGACTCTAGAGCTTTCATACAAATATTGTCGACGCCCAAATCAATAACAGGGCGTCGATGCTGCGCAGGTCTGTCCGGGATGCTCGATTGATTGAAGGTACTCAAATAGCCGGGAGATATAACAAATGTGAAGCAAGTAATGTAAGTCAAAATTGTAGCGATTATATCGATAATTATTATTATAAGGTGGTGGGTAACTTAGTTTTGCGCAATAAATCAGTCAGCCGCTAACTCCCGTGTTTCATTGACGTTACACTGGCGACGAGGTTATTTTTTTTCACTTCGATCCATTTGTGTGCAATCGTTATCAATTAGTGTTAAAATAATGCCTATTGGAAAGTTAGAACCGTTTAACTTGAACTCGAAGCAGTGGCCAGCTTATATACGTCGAGTAAATCAGTACATTTTACTCAATGACGTCAAGGACGATCGGAAAGTACCCATGTTAATCACCGTCGTAGGCGAGGCTACATATTCGCTTATGTGTGACTTGTGTTCACCTGACTTCCCGGAGGACAAGTCTTACGATGAACTTGTGAAACTCGTCTCGGACCATTTGGAACCACAACGCTCAGAAATTGCGGAACGCCACGTGTTCAGGTTACGACGTCAACATCCTGGCGAATCGCTTATGGAATATCTACAGGCGCTTAAACACTTGGCTACTACATGTAACTTCGGAAAATGTAAAACGTGTGCGTCTCTTGAAGAAAACCTCCGTGATCAGTTCGTGTCAGGCCTGGCGAGTGAAACAATGCGTTCGAGAATATTCGCTGAGAGAAATATCGAATATAAGCAGGCGGTGGAGTTAGCACTGGCTCTGGAGGCCGCAGAAAAACATGCGGAGGTAAGCAGCGCAACGGGGCTGAGAACGAGCCTAGGCGCAGAAGGCGATGCGGCCGAGGGGCTACACTACGCACGTGGCGAAGGCGGACGCGGGCCGAGGCGGCGCGGCGAGCAGCACGCGGCCGGGGCGGTGGCGGCGCATACCTGCTGGCGCTGTGGGAAGGCGCATCGTGCGGACAGGTGCCGATTCATTCATTATAATTGTGATAAGTGTCACAAAAGAGGGCATTTAAAAGTGATGTGCAAAACGGTGCGCGACAATGAAAAACAAACAGACAGTCGGCAAAATTATGTAAGCAGCAGTTTAAGTGAAAACGAGTCCGATGATATGTTCAACTTAAAAGTGGCGACCAAAGGTAACAAACCTTATTTCATAAAAGTGGTTATAGACAGCTATGACATGGAGTGCGAAGTCGATACGGGTAGTCGCATATCGGCAATTAGCGAGGAAACGTTTAAACAGATGTTTAGTTACAAAACTTTGTTAAAAGATAATTTAATGTTACGTAGTTATTCCGGTTCACGAATTGAATCATTGGGTTATATTGTTGTTAATGTTACATTGCGAAACGTAACAGCGAGCAATTTACGGTTATACGTAATAAAAAGTGGAGCCCGACCTATAATGGGTAGGGATTGGATGCGGGCTTTACAGATCACTCAAATTAATTTCCACACCGTGACCGATGATGGGTTCGTGAACCGTTTATGCCTGGATTTTCCAGAAGTATTTACCGAGAAGCTAGGTACATGTAAACAAACCATTCGATTACAGCTGACTGACAATGAACCCGTGTACGTGCGCGCGCGGCCCGTGCCGCTCGCACTGCGCAGCCGGGTCGAGCGGGAGCTGCGCCGCTTAGAGGCGGACGGCTCCATATACCGGGTCGATTACGCGGATTACGGTACACCAATTGTACCGGTAGTAAAAAAAAATGGCGACATTAGAATTTGCGGGGACTATAAGATCACAATAAATCCAAAATTAAGACGCGATTACTATCCGCTACCCCGAATTGAGGAATTATTTGCTAATCTCAGTGGGGGGAAACAATTTACGAAGATAGATCTTAGACACGCTTATGAACAATGCTTGTTAACGGAAGACTCGCAGCCGTACACTACCATTACAACCCACCTTGGGACATTTGCTTATCGACGTACGCCGTATGGTTTATCCTGCATACCAGAAAAGTTCCAGAAAATTATGGAACAAACATTACGCGGCATTCCCAATTGTGTAGTCTTCTTGGACGACATTTGCGTTACGGGGGTAGACAGAGACGCGCACGTAAAAAATTTAAAAGCTGTACTCGAACGGTTACGCGCCTCAGGTTTAACAGTCAAATTAAGTAAATGTAATTTTTTAAGAGACAGTGTCAAATATTTAGGTTTTATTATCGACAAACACGGGCTACGACCCGATCCCACGAAACTGGAAGCCATTTCCAATGCGCCAAGACCGGAGAATGTAACACAGCTCAAAAGTTTTTTAGGAATGGTAAACTATTATGGAAAATTTATTAACAACTTAAGTACACGATTATACCCTTTGCATAATTTACTGAAAAAACAGGTGGACTGGAAATGGAATTCGGATTGTGAAACAGCTTTTAAGGATGCAAAAGGGGCCCTCCTGAGTGAACAGGTGTTAGCGCATTATGAGGAGGGGCTTCCGCTGGTGGTGTCTGTGGACAGCAGCGCATATGGGCTCGGCGCCGTGCTGGCGCATCGTTATCCGGACGGCACCGAGCGCCCGCTCAGCTGTGCGTCGCGCACGCTCAGCGCGCCCGAGCGCAATTACAGTCAACTGGACAAAGAAGCGCTCGCGATACTGTTCGGTATTACAAAGCACCATCAATATTTGTTCGGCAGAAAATTTATATTACGCACCGATCACCAACCTCTGGCGCATATTTTTGGTGCTAAGGGCGGGATTCCACAGACCGCCGCTAGTCGGCTACAGCGTTGGGCCGCGCGGTTGGCGGCATACGACTTCACAGTCGAATTTGTACGATCAGCGGACAACGGTCCGGCGGATGCTTTGTCGCGATTACCGTTAACTCAGGAGGGTCGTTCAGAGTGTTTTGATTCACTCGATTGTAATTATTTAAATGTGATAGAGGAGTCAATTTCCATTAGTTTTAAAGACATAGCCAAAGAAACTGAAAAAGATGTTTTGTTAAATAAAATAAAAGGATATGTTAATTTTGGTTGGCCGTTGAAAGCAAGTTGTGACGCAGAAAAGCCATATTTTTCTAGAAAACAAGATTTAATGGAACAGTTAGGTTGTCTTATGTATAAATACAGAGTGATCATTCCCTCAACCTTACAAAAAATCGTTTTAAAAGAAATACACGAGGGACATGTAGGTATAAATAAAATGAAAAATTTGTCTAGAAGCTATGTGTATTGGCCGAGCTTAGATCGGGACATCGAGGGGTTGTGTCGCAACTGCGATGCGTGCCGGGCAGTGCGTGACGCGCCGCCGCACGCGCCCCTCCACCCCTGGGAGTTCCCGTTGCATCCGTGGCAACGGGTACATGCAGATTTTGCAGATTGTGGAGGTCAAAGGTATCTTATAATAGTTGATGCAAATTCAAAGTGGATAGAGGCGACTCGAATGCGAACTACTGATGCCCGTTCTACAATAGCTACATTTAGAGATATATTTGCTAGGTTCGGTCTGCCGTCACAATTGGTAACCGATAACGGCCCGCCATTTTTTGCACAAGAATTTAAAACGTTTTGCCATAAAAATAGGATCCAGCATGTAACTTCGGCCCCTTACCGACCACAAGGGAACGGCGCGGCGGAAAACGCAGTTAAATCTGTTAAAAAAGCGATAAAGAGAGCGTTACATGAGGGTGCAGATGTCGCCACGGCTCTTAGTAAATTCTTGTTCCAATACCGTAATTGTGAACACGCAACTACAGGCTTGTCCCCGGCCATGGCGTTACAGGGACGGAGGTTGCGCGGCCGACTCGACGCGCTTCGGCCTGATGTCGCGGCCAACGTGCTCGCCGCTCAGCAGCGCCAAGCCAGGGCAGTGCACGGGACGGAGCGAAGTATCGCTCCTGGCGCCACTGTGTTGGCGCGCGACTATACCAGAGGGGGTAAATGGTCTCCGGGGGCCGTCGTGGGTCAAACCGGACCGGTTTCATTCAAAGTCGATATGGGAAGGGGCGTTGAGTGGCGCAGACACGCCGACCAGCTTATAACGGTGGAACGCGATAAAAATCGTCACTCATTATCGCGTACGAGTAAAGCAGAATACGACAATAAAGATCATACAAAATCACTTGAGGTCGGTAAGGATATCGAAGAGGGTTTAGACGATCCCCCGGGAGGCTTGGACGCGGCGGCTGCGACGTCAGGATGTGAACTCGATGACTCGCCATTGCCAAGCACGCCGCAGTCGCCGGTCACGCCGCCCGGCACGTCAGCCCGAGCACTGCGTGCGCATCGTCGGGCGCAAAGGGCACTGGCTCGATTAGATTAAGTTAGTTTAAATCACATTTTTATTTTTTGTAGTAGTTTCTTGTATCTATAGTAAATAAGTTTAGTTAACTATGTTTACTTAGAGGGGAGATGATGTAGCGATTATATCGATAATTATTATTATAAGGTGGTGGGTAACTTAGTTTTGCGCAATAAATCAGTCAGCCGCTAACTCCCGTGTTTCATTGACGTTACAAAAATCTTTTGGCATATAATTTGTAGAGCCGTTACAATTACAAAACATTGTAAAAAAACGATCATCGTCATCACTAATAAGACTCATAAGGAACTTTCAAATATTCGAAATGGCTTATGGAAACTAAAAAGATGAGGAAACTTACTCTTAATTGAAGCACACAATATAAAACAAGACTCGAAATTTTATCACTGGCAAATAGTAGTTGCACTGAAATCTGGATGGAAAGTGATCGGGGTGCAGCGAGATGCATCCCTGGGCGGGGTAGGGGTGGCAGGCGGGGGCGGTTCCGCGCACATATTCCCTAGGGCTTTAGTACCAACAATTACATCGTTCGCGCAAATCAATATTCCGGACGTCCGAACTGCGCAGGTCCAGACCCAGCCAGCGAGCACGATTGATTGCCTTCCCTTGATATAAATGACGTAATATCAATCGGTTACTCACAATTACTTTAACAAGTGGTGAAATAAAAAGCGAAACAGAATCTTAAAGACATCGAAGTCTTGTAGGAAGAACTGATGGCATCGATCACAAGTCGAATTCTTGCTCATCATAAAATGTTGCATTAAGCTCGGAGGTATCAATAAGTATTATAAGAAAACGACATATGAAGAAAGAGATAGGATCTTACTCGCACGGTGAAGTGTTTACGTTAGTCTGCTATGTTCACTATCACTGAATTTAGAATAGTTGACTTTACACAAAAACAGCTCTCGCACTGACAGCTGCACTGGTAATGGCCGGTGCAAGTACTGGATGCAGCGTGCGGAAGTGGGGAGGGCGGGGGGAGCGAGCTCCAGGATACCGGAAGTGCGCAGGTCTAGACCCAGCCGGAGAGCTCTATTGATCGGTTACTATTTATAGGTCCGAGCTAACTGCCCGGGCAAACAAGAACGTAGAAAATGTTTACCACATAATAATCCCTAATTTATAGTATCAAAGTACTAACAAGAAAAAGTCAAAGTTGTATATTTGTTCCTAAGTATTTTATAAGCGATAAAGACGGAGACAACTAAAAGCGGAGACACAAGAGCTAAGAAAACGATACGGACAGGCTCGCGAGTCAACCTGTTGCGTGTCGTGAAGTTGTAAGCTATGGGAGTAAAAAATCATGACGTGTTTGTTAAGACTGAATGTATTGAAAATTAAAACAAATTATTTATGAAGACAATCAGAGAGAGGTGCTTTTGAATGCTGAGAGAATATATTAATTATTTTTAAAAGTATGCAAGTGTAACTGTTGAAGACTTACTCAAAGGGCGCAGATTCTTTTTACCACTGTCACTCCTAACAATTAGCTCAATAAATTTTAGACACACTTTCAATCGCTTAGTTGAATAGCTCTCGCACTGACAGCTGCACAGGTAATGGCTGTTGCAAGTGCTGGATGCAGCGGGCGTAAGTGGGGAGGGCGGGGAGAGCAGGCTTCAGGACATTGGAACTGCGCAGGTCTAGACCCGGCCGGAGAGCTCAATCGATCGGTTAATATTTATAGGCCAGAAGTCAGAACTGAGTGCCCAGGCAAACAAGGGACAAAGAAAATGTATATCACATAAAAATTCAGAATCTATGGTTGATGTTACTAACATAAAAGTCATTTATAGTTGGTTATTGTTCCTATATATTTCATAAACGATAAAGACAAAACCTATTAAAGGCGGATATACAAGAGCTAAGAAAAAGATACGAACAGGCTCGCGAGTCAACCTGTTCCATGTCGGAAAGTGCCGGGCTATCAAAGAGTAAGAACATTTCTTGAACTGTCAAGATTTAATGTTTTGCAATTATTATTAATGTTTGATGAAGACTTTCAGACTGTGGTGATTGTTTGAAGATTTGTAAAAAAAAAACAAACATCAAAATTCGATTAAAACTTACTCCCAATCTCAATGTAAAGTCTTGTTATCACTATCACTCCTTAATTATGAATTTTTGAATAACTTTCAAAAACTGAAACAAAATGCTCTCGCACTGACGGCTGCACAGGTAATGGCCGGTGCAAGTACTGGATGCAGCGTGCGGAAGTGGGGAGGGCGGGGAGAGCGAGCTCCAGGATACCGGAAGTGCGCAGGTCTAGACCTAGCCGGAGAGCTCTATTGATCGGGTACTATTTATAGGTCCGAGCCAACTGCCCGGGCAAACAAGGACGTAGAAAGTGTTTACCACATAATAATCCCCAATTTATAGTATAAAAGTACTAACGAGAAAAAGTCAATTCCAGTTGTTTATTTGTTTTTATGTATTTTATAAACGATAAAGACGAAGACTACTAAAGGCGAAGATGCAAGAGCTAAGAAAACGATACGTACAGGCTCGCGAGTCAACCTGTTGCGTGTTGTGAATTCGTATGCTGTCAGAGTATGAAACCATGACGTGTTTATTTATACTCAATGTATTGAAAAATTAACGCAATTCTTTATGAAGACAATCAGAGAGGGTAGCTTTTGAATGCTTAGGGAATATATTTAATTATTTTCAAAAGTGTAACTGTTGAAGACTTACTCAAACGGCGCAGTTTCTTTTTATCACTGTCACTCCTGACATTTAGCTCAATAGATTTTAAATAGAATTTCAATCACTTAGTTGAAATGCTCTCGCACTGACAGCTGCACAGGTAATGGCCAGTGCAAGTACTGGATGCAGCGTGCGGAAGTGGGGAGGGCGGGGGGAGCGAGCTCCAGGATACCGGAAGTGCGCAGGTCTAGACCCAGCCGGAGAGCTCTATTGATCGGTTAATATTTATAGGTCAGAGCTGAGTGCCCGGGCAAACATAGGATAAAGAAAATGTATATTACATAAAAAATCAGAATCTATGGTTGATGTTACTAACATAAAAGTCATTTATAGTTGGTTTTTGTTCCTATATATTTCATAAACGACAAAGGCAAAACTTAATAAAGGCGGATACATAATTATGAGCTAAGAAGAAGATACGAACAGGCTCGCGACTCAACCTGTTGCATGTCGTAAAGTGCCGGGCTATCACAGAGGCAGAACATTTCTTGAACTGTCAAGATTTAATGTTTTGCAATTATTATGAATGCTTTATGAAGACTATCAGATTGGGGTGAGTATTTGAAGACTTATAAAATAATCTAAACATCAAAATTGTATTGATTAAAACTTACTCTCAATCTCAATGTGAGAGAAAATGAGTGAAAATGAGCGGGCTCCATGACACCGAAACTGCGCAGGTCTAGACCCGGCTGGAGAGCTGTATTGATCGGTTAGTATTTATACCTACGTGACTACCCGGGCGAGTAAAGGTTAAAGATGTTATAGGAATGGAAGATGCTAGAGATAAACGTACAGACAAGCTTGTGAGCCAACCTGTCGCGTCTCGTTAAGTGGCGACCTACCAACAAAGTATTATTTTCTAAAGATTTAATTATTTAAAAAATTTATCACCTCTACAAAGGCCATTAAAATCAGATGACTTTAAAACATTGTGAGAAAAAAGAATGAAGGAATGAGGACTTTTTTGCAAGGCACAGTCTCTTGCTGTCACTATCACTCCTAGCATATGTACATTATGTATAATAACTCAAAGGCTTTATTTAAACTTCCAATAACTAAAATAAAAAGCTCTCACACTGACAGCTGCACAAGTAAGACCAGTGCAAGTGCTAGATGCAGCGTGCTGAAGTGGGGAGCGCGGGGGTATTAGGCCCCAGGACACAGGAACTGCGCCGGCCAAAGAGCTCTATCGATCGGTTACTATTTATAGGTCTGAGCTAACTGCCCGGGCAAACAAGGGACATAGAAAATGTCTATTACATAATAATTCCCAATTTATGGTATATTTGTAGGTCCGAGCTGAATTCCCGGGAAAGCGATTGTCAAAGGCAAGACACATAATATGTAACACGAAATGGAAGTTGTTAATCAAGAACTTAATAAATAAACGAAAAAACCGTTACACATTAATGGTCACCACGCAAGACTAAAGATAGGAAAATAGTGCTAATACGCTCGCGAGCCAACCTGTTGCGTGTCGTAAGGCAACGAGCTAGCAACAAAGTAATAATACTTTTTTTTATTCTAAATGAAAGTCTCACAAACATTAATAATGCCTTAAAAACGACCAAGCGAAAGTGATTTTTGACCACTTACTAAAAATTAAAGGGAAATTGATAAAGCCTTACTCGCAAGATGCAGTCTTCTTATTGTTGTCACAAATTATGTCCCACACCTTTATTATAGTTTTCAATTGTACTATACTATAACTAACGAAAAAGTAATCGATTCTTGTATAACTTCCAATAACTAAAACAAACAGCTCTCGCACTGACAGCTGCACTGGTAATGGCCGATGCAAGTGCTGGATGCAGCGTGCAGCAGTAGGGAGGCGGGGGGAGGGCTCCAGGACACCAGATCTGCGCAGGTCTAGACCCGGCTGAAGAGCTCTATAGATCGGTTACTATTTATAGGTCCGAGCTAACTGTCCGGGCAAACAAGGGACAAAGAAAATGTTTATCACCTAATAATTTCCAATTTATTGTATGAAAGTAATGACATGAAAAGACATTTACAGTTGGCTATTTGTTTCTATGGATTTTATAAGCGATAAAGTTATAGATATAGACTACTAAAGGCTACATAAGAGTGAAGAAAAAGATACGGACAGGCTCGCTAGTCAACCTGTTGTGTGTCGTGAAGTGGTAAGCTATCAGAGTAAGAAAACATGAACGTCTTTATTTAGACTTAATGTATTTAAACAACTTTAGCATGCGGACAATCAGAGAGGGCTGCTTTTGAATGCTTAGAGAATATTTTATTTTATTTTCAATAGTATAAAAGCGCATTGTTGAAGACTTACTCAAACGGCGCAGTTCCTTTTTATCACTGTCACTCCTAACATTTAGCTCAATGAATTTTAATCGCTTAGTAAAAAGCTCTCGCACTGACAGCTGCACAGGTAATGGCCGATGCAAGTGCTGAATGCAGCGTGCAGCAGTAGGGAGGCGGGGGGAGGGCTCCAGGACACCGGATCTGCGCAGGTCTAGTCCCGGCCGGAGAGCTCTATTGATCGGTAACTATTTATGGGGCCGATCTAACTGCCCGGGCAAACAAGGGACAAAAAATATATTTATCACAGTATAATAATTCCCAATTTATGGTAATAACGTGAAAAATTCATTTACAGTTGTTTATCGGTTCCTATGTATTTTATAAGAGATAAAGGTGGAGACAACTAAAGGCGGAGACACAAGACCTAAAAAACAATACGGACAGGCCCGCGAGTCAACCTGTTGCGTGTCGTGAAGTGGTAAGCTATCAGAGTAAAAAAACCACGACGTGTTTATTTAGACTGAATGTATTGGACATTTAAACCAATTCATTATGAAGATAATTGGAGAGGGGTGCTATTGAATGCTTGGGAAATATATCTAAATTATTTTTAAAAGTATAAAAGTGTTAATGTTGAAGACTTACTCAAACGGCTCAGTTTTTTTTTATCACTGTCACTCCTTATATTTAAAGTAATAAATTTTAGTCACAATTTCAATCGGTTAGTTGAAAACCTCTCACTCTGACAGCTGGACAGGTAATGGCCGGTGCAAGTGCTAGATGCAGCGGGTGCAAGTGGAGAGGGCGGGGGTGCAGGCTGCAGGTCACTAAGACTGCGGAGGTCTAGACCTGGCCGAAGAGCTCTATCGATCGGTTAGTATTTAGACGTGACAGCTCGGGCGGGTAAATGACAAGGGTTAAAGATTTTATAGGATTGGAAGATGCTAAAGAAAAACGTACACATAAGTTTGTGAGCCAACCTGTTGCATCTCGTAAAGTGGCGGCCTACTAACAAAGTGAGGTGAAGTATTGTTTTAGAAACATCGGAACTGCGCAGGTCTAGACCGGCCACAGAGTTCTATCGATCTGATAGTATTTATAGGACCGAGCTAAGTTGTCATGACAATGGCAATATCATATAATATTTTTTTGTTAATTTAGCACAAAATAAATTGTTAAGTTATCAAATTACAACAGTAATGGAGATGAAGCAAGATTAATGATAAAAAAAGGTGCGGATACACGCGCGGCCCAACCTGTTGCGTCTTGTAAAGTGGCGACCTACCAACAAAGTATTATTTCCTAAAGATTAAATGATTAAAAAGCTTAATCAGTTCTCAACAAAGACTTTTAAAATCAGATGACTTTTATACCCTGTGAGAAAAAAAATGCAAGGGATGAGGAACTTACTCGCACGACACAGTCTCGTGTTGTCACTATTACTACTAGTCTATTATGTACATGTAATGTGGCTTAAAGTCTTTTATGCAAACTTCCTGTAAATAAAACAAATAGCTCTCGCTCTGACAGCGGCACAGGTAATGGCCGGTGCAAGTGCTGGATGCAGCGTGCGAAGTGGGGAGGGCGGGGAGAGCGGGTCCTAGGACATCGGAACTGCGCAGGTCTAGACCCGGCCGGAGAGCTCTATCGATCGGTCAGTATTTATAGGTCCAAGCTGGATTCCCGGAAAAGCGAATGTCAAAAGCCAAACACATAATATGTTACACGAAATGGTCACCACCCAAAACTAAATATAGGAAAAAAGTGCTAACTCACTCGCGAGCCAACCTGTTGCGTGTCGTAAGGCAACGAGCTAGCAACAAAGTAATAATACCTACTGTTATTTTATTCTAAATGAAAGTCTCATGAACCTTAATAATGCTTTAGAAACTGCCAGGTGGAAGCGATTTTTGACCACTAACTATACATTAAAGGGAAATTTATACAGCCTTACTCGCAAGATGTAGGGTCTTTTTATCGTTGTCACAATTTATTTTACACACCATTATTATAGTTTTCAATTGTATTATACTATCACTCACAAAAAGGTAATGAATTCTTGTATAACTTCCAATAACTAAGACAAACAGCTCTCACACTGACAGCTGCACAGGTAATGGCCAATGCAAGTGCAATCAAGGACAAAGAAAATGTTTATAAGTTAAGAATTCCCAATTAATGGTATCAAAGTAATTACGTGAGAAAGTCATTTAAAATTGGTTAATTTTTCCTATGTATTTCACAAGCAGTAAAGACGGAGACGACTAAATGTGGAGAAGTAAGAGCTAAGAAAACGATACGGACAGGCTTGCGAATTAACCTGTTGCATGTCGTTAAAGTGCCGGGCTATCACAGACGCTTCTGGTTTCTTGATTAGTCAAGATTTAATTTTTTGCAATTATTATCTATGCTTTATAAATACTATCAGATTGGGGTGATTATTTGAACACTTATAGAAAAAAAAATCCAAACATCAAAATTTTATTGATTATAACTTACTTAATATCAATGTGAAGTCTTGTTATCACTATCACTCCTTAATGATGATTTTTTGAATAACTTTCAATAACTATAAAACAAATAGCTTTCTCAATGACAGCTGAACAGATAATGGCCGATGCAAGTTTTGGATACAGCGCACGGAGGTGGGGAGGGCGGGCTCCAGGATACTGAAACTGCGCAAGTCTAGACCCGGCCGAAGAGCTCTATCGATCCGTTAGTATATAAAGGTCCAAACTGATTGCCCGGGCAATAAAATGACTGAGGCTAAGTATTGTTTAAGAGATAAAGGTGCAACTGACACAACAAATACCTACGTATGATATATGTATAACCGTCTAAGAAGTAGGCTATTGTAGGCAAAGACACAAGAGCAATAGGAAAGATATAGAGAGGCTCGCGAGCCAACCTGTTGCGTGTCGTAGCGGCGAGATACACAAGAACCAATATTTGTTTTCATTTTTATGCTAAGATTTAGTGTTTTGAAAAGTTATGTTTTATGCCTTGTAAAGACAAGCGTGATGGTGTGATTTGTGAAAATAAACAATACACAGAGTAATTTAAAAAAAATGCTATTATTACAAACTTACTCACCCCGGTCTGCAGTATTCCACTATTATTATTACTCTTACCACAACTCAATGAAATGAAACCTAGACATATTTTCAATCGCTTAGTGAAATAACTTTCGCACTGATAGCTGCACAGGTAATGTCCCGTGCAAGTGCCGGATGCAACGGGTGGAAGTGGGGAGGGCGGGGGGAGAGGGCTCCAGGACACCGGAGCTGCGCAGGTCTAGACCCGGCGGGAGAGCTCTATTGATCTGTTAGTATTTATAGCCCCGATCTAACTGCTCGGGCGAGCAAATGACAAATGCAATATAAAAAAGACACAATTTGAATTTTAGCTCCTTAACAAAAAAAAAAAAACATTTGGATATAGTTTTTCTAAGCCTATATCATTGGTAAAAGACAAAATATAGCATCCTAATGGCAGCGACTACAGCTAAGGCAAAGAATAGAGATCATAATATACTCGCGATACGTGAGCAAACCTGTTGCGCGTTTAAAGTTGCAAGCTTCTATTCAATTGTTATCGCTTGGAAATTTAGTAAATTGATTGGTTATGACTGGAACCGGGTGATTTTCAAAACAAATGTACGCTGGATGCAGCCTACGGAAGTGGGGAGGGCGGGGGGAGCAGGACACCGAAACTGCGCAGGTCTAGACCCGACCGGAGAGCTCTATCGATCCGTTAGTATTTATAGGTCCAAGCTGATTGCCCGGGCAATCAAATGACTGAGGCTAAGTATTGTTTAAGAGATAAAGGTGCAATTGACACAAAAAATACTTAGATAAAAATTTTGGCGCCTTTGTATTATAAATAACCGCCTAGATGTAGACTATTGTAGGCAAAACAAAAAGGGTGAGTTGCTCGTGAGTCTACCTCTTACGTGTTGTATCATAGCAATATCCCTACTCGTAAACAAGCCTCGTAAGAGACCAATTGTCTTAAACTATTGTATCGAAATAATCTTTGACTTTAATGCTGTAATAATTATTGATTGCTATATCTCGTATTTATAATTAAAACTTACATGTAACAGCAGCTCCTTCTGTCACTTTGCTGTTACTAACACTGACATTACTGATATAATGAAACTCTCAAAGACTTTAAATGACATTGCATGACTCGATGTCTCTGGAACCCTCGACGGCCGAGCAGCTAATGGTTGGGGTGCAGCGGGATGCACTGAGGGGACGCTAGTCAAAAGGGGGGGGGAGGGTAGGTGAGGGGTGAGGGTGGATCCGCGCAGCTATTTCCTAGGGTTTTCACAAAGGCTATCTCGCAAATGGCGCATAAATCAATATTTCCATCACACAGCGCATTTTCCAGCTCCGCCCTAGGGACCTATTACGTTTGGTGGTCATGTTCCTTCATGTATGAATCTAGTGTGTATGAGAAGAACGTTCATAATTGCATGGCATTTGATTTTAAGGTTTGTACTGAATTTTGTTTCTCAATACAGTATTTTTTTAACTCGGAAGTTTATTTTAAGTGTGAAATAGCCCAGGGTAAAGTAATTTAACAACCTGTGAAATTTCGAGACGCCATTTTGTATATCTGTTATTAAGGATTCGCAAATGGCGGACAAATCAATATTCTGAACATAATATCGCGTAAGTGCTGATTTCATCTTTTAGGTGGTAACACGCCTTTGTGTGCCTTTTGATCTTGAAGTTTTAAATTGCCCTGGATTATACAATTACACGTTCGCCTCTGACAATGAGCCAGTGGTCAATCCTTCGCATTTATTTAATTATTATAATAACGTAAGATCACCAATTACCGCCAGTTTATGTTAAGTGCATATTGCTATATACATATATAAGAATTAAGCATGATACGTTCAACTGTTGACGTCCCTTTTTTGAAGTTTCGATATATGTGTAATCTTTTTAGGCGGATATACAACGTGTAACAGGAACCTCAGACACCCCATCTTAAAAATATTATTGGAATCATAGTAGAAATTTGAAATTGTACTCCAAAGATTACGAATATTATTTATTTATGAAATTAGTTATACCAAATGTAGGCGCGCAACGTGGTCATCTTACGAATAGAGTACACTACTGTATAAAACACGCGCGCGCGGACACGCACACATTTTCACAAGGCCTATTCACAGAGTACAGCTACGCGACTGGCCCGAACCCGAACGCCGCGCCACCCGGCGGAAACAGCCGACACTAAACGAAATACTAATTACGTACGTAACTGATTACCGGGTAGTTTTGTAAACCAATTATTAATTATTTACTGTGTAAGCATATTATAATTATTTGAGCTACAAAATGAAATATTTTAACTTATATTGTAATGGGCACGAAGCCAACACAAGACTTTTTTTTTGCAATTCATCGGTTATTAAATACTATTAATTTAACTTCCGTTTAACCTAGTCCATACAGGCAGGCAAGATACAGGCGTTATTTATTTTGCATTGCTGATAAATTACATGACGCAATATCATACAACGAAGACTAGATTGGGAATAATAACAAAAAAATATAAACAAAATTAACTTACATGTTAAATGGCACTCATAAGGCGACTTCTTGTTAAAATATGTTCGAAATGTCCACCACCTTGCTCAATGCATCATAATGCACGTTTGCGTCATTGGTCACGTAATTTATCAAAATCTTCAGTGTCACTCTTAACTTTTTGGAACGCTGCCACTATCCTACTCTTAAGTTCCTCCACACTAGTAGTTTCACTGAAGTATACCAGAGATTTATTAATACGTCCCCACAAAAAAAAGTCAAGAAGCGTCAATTCAGGTTACCTAGACCGATAAAGGTAAAATACTAGTAAAAAGGACCGATCCAATTCTCAGATAGCCACTGGCTAAACTCTAATCGTGGTGCGTAATCACGTGGAATTAGTTCCTGACAGCGTCTCAGGTGGAAACGACGCTCGCCGTCACCGTGTAGCGTTCTTTCTTTTTCGCGGAACTACCCTACAACAACCGCCCAAACCTAAAAGGTGCCGCCGCGCGCGCCATCGTTTATCGGATGATTCAAATTTCATTAAACAATAGCTGCGTCTTGCTCTGTCTAACCGTTGTTAAATATGCGTAAAAGAGAATATGATAATTATTTATTTTGGTAGCTTATTACGTTTATTCAGGCCTATCGTTGTGTGCGTTTGTTAAATGCTAGATTGCTTCCGTATTTAAAAGGACCTTTATGACTGTCGAAGTAAAGTTCATATTTGTTTATTATTTGATTTATTAATGTATTCATTTATTCGTTCATTTAGAAAAGACCTTATACTCTGGAGTTACGTTTCAATTTCGTTTGTTCGGTGGATTAAAGGAAAGGGTGTCTGTTATTTACTTAGATTTAAATAATAAAAAGTGTTGATATCGATTCAGTAGCTGATTCTGAACATACAACTTTCGGCTTTTACATTAAATACTGTAACTCGTAGTATATAACAACTATCAGAAATCACTAAAAAGATAAGAACATATCTCGGCTGATACAATATCTGACCTTCACTGCGCTTACAATAAAGCGCATTGACACTTTGTCGTGGCAGAATAAAGAGAAATCCATGTACAGGAGAGTATTTTTTAGCGACAAAACTAAGATTAACTTCAATCTGACTTGTCCTTTCTGTACAAATAAAAAAATCGTTCTATCATAAAATAAGATACTGACTTGCAGAAGTTGCAGTTGCAGTCTAATAGTGAACTATTGTGTCAATTGGGACCCTGGGTGTGCAACACAAATTCATTCCTGGCCAGGATTTTCTTATTCTTTTTGGAAATATTGATGAAATAGCTATGATTTATCATAACTGACATCCCATGAGAAAAGGATTACCAAGTTGAAGTGGCAATGGGCAGGGTACATAGTGTGGAGAACTGATGATGGGCTCAAAAGGTCTAGAGTGGAGGCCACGTAACGGCAAAAGTGTCCGACTTCAACTATTTACGTTCTGTCATTTACATTCTTGCTTGTATTGTCAACCCACTGGTAGCTGAGGTTACAATTATACAAATACATAATCTTCTTCTATACAGATAATAAATTTTTAACTGATCGATGTCTGTAAATGGAAAATATGTGATTAAATCTAATATGGGGGTCTGTATTAACGAAATAGAAGTGCTGCTGTGGACTGGGCTAAAAAATATCTTAATATGTACAAAAAATTACGGCGACAAATCTTCAATTTTTTTTTTTAAATGTGTGGTTTAGTGTTAGATGTAGGATTCTGTATTATGTGTTGAGTATTGCATTTAAATAACTTTATAATTTTCAATATAATTTAAGAATTTAGAATAAATTATTTTATTCATCTTAATCCTTAGATACGGCAACGATGTAAAAAAAGGGAATGCCGATTTTTGGGTTACTGTGGACAGGGTTATGAGAAAGAGGAAGTTTATCAAGTAATTTTTGGTCAAAATTAACGATCTATATAAATAATATGTATTACAATGTCAATATTCATTTTTACATTTTGTTTACAAAATAAAAAGTGTTTTTATCTAACGTCATTATGACGCACAACTTGGATTATTAACCCGCGAGCACCCGCGCCTTTAGAAATTACACGGGCTCTCGCGCGTAGAGCATTTTGCTCACGTTTATGAATGTTATTAAATGCAGGTTTTACCGGGTGATATTGTTTTTTTTTATTTTATTACATAAAATACACTTTATTTAATCTAAAAAACATATATTTAAAACTTTTTCAACATTATTATTTTTTATTTTAATTAACAATCACAGTAACTAATTTGCCAGTCTTCTAAGGCAGTCTTACGGAAAAAATAAACAAATAAAAATCTTTTCAAACAATAGCTTAAATGAACGCCGTATCTGTAATCCGTATGTAATCTTTAGTCTTTTACGTCGCGTATTGGCCAAAGACGGGTCATTCTATATTGGTGGGCGCCTCACGCTTGAACTTTTTAATGAATTTAATTTTATAAATTTTGAGCATGTATGTATTTTAATTAAATATGAGGAGTCACTGCTCCTCTATATTATAAACTTTAACAGTACAAAATGGCGCATCCGTTTTTTGTCGTGAGAATTTTCTTGATGTTTTCGCGAATCCTACTTTTATATTATTAACGATTAATGACTTCTATTTAATTATTAATTGATTAATTTGTATAAGATAGTATGCTATTAATGTATACATATGCATATGTAACTATTGATTATTATTAACAATAATTTAAAATGTATAGTGTTGTTGTGTGTACAAAAACTTACCTAGTGCTTACAATAACAGCAAGCCAGGTCAGGACACCACTAATATTGTATCAAAAAATCATAACTCGCAAACTATTACTCTCTTTGACTGATCGAACGCAAATACGCCCTATACCTTCGTCTAGATAGGAGAGGGAATACGGAGGGGTGGGGAAGGGGTGGTTCGCGCAGCTTTCTCTAAGGGCTTTGTGAGAGCTTTTGCGGATGCTGCGCAGATCGATATCCGGGACGCCACAAACGCGCATGTCTAGATTTAAAGCATGGATTTTATATTTAAGACTAAAAGGACTGGGACCAATTAGGAAAAACTTGTGTTATCAAATGAAATGATTTGTATATGATATATATTACGCGTACATTTATTATTATTTATTTGTATGTGTAAATCTATGTACAAGAATTCAATTTGTATATAATTCCTTTGATTGACCTTGGAAACGTGGAGGATATCAAAATGGCGGAGCACGTTCGCGCAGATTCTGATTTATTACGCATATCGTGGAAGTTACGCCAGGGGTGGAAAATTTTACAGCGCCATTGGAGAAATAGGTATATTATTTGCTGCTAATTTCACTAAGTACATTCTTAAATAAGTCTGTTATTTATAAGTTTTACATTAATGATTACCTCACTATTTATATCGTTTTTTCAGAAAATATTAAAATTTGAGATTTATTGATCATCCACTTGTGTGCGTTAATTGTAATCAGAATTACTTGAATATTGATTATTCACCTTTTATATTAATAAATTTTAAGTAATAATTTTGAAGTTGGTAATCAACAGCAAAATACATGTATTAAATATTAAAAATATTGGAGAAATAAGATGAACCCTAATTATTTTATGCGTCCTAATTCTACGTTTCGTGATTGCTACGACACGAGGCAACTGTCGACAAAATGGCGAATCAGAACAGATACCAATTGCATTTCGCGTCACAGCTTACATCCGAGGAGTATTGATGGATCATGGTGGACAAATTAACTAGGTAGCTAGAAAACCTACTGATTAACTAAATTGTTTGGCAATTTGTAATATATATGTATATATTAATATATCATATGTATTTATTAACTGCTATGTATGTATAGTATGTTTTTGTATTTATATGTTTAATTATTATTATTTGACTTTAATTCTTTATTTTGTACACTGCCCTCTCTCTTTCCTTGCGATAAGACCACCATTTGTACTTTTTAATTATTGTTTCTGTAAAGTGTTTTTGTGTATAATAAAGATTTAAATAAATGAACAATAACAGTTATTTTCCTATATTTCTTGGTAATGTTCGAGGGTGTCATAGAATTGTGTTGTGTGGTTGGATTTTAGCAAGGAGAAGATACTTCTCTGTTTACGATCGGTCTGCTCCTAGACGCAGGTGCAGCGTTAAGTTAAGATGTTATCCTATTATATTTCCTTAAAAATATATCTTAAAAAAATAAGTAGCGCCAAATAAATGCAACGCGGTATTTTACATGTAATAGGGATGTATTCATGTAGTTATGAAGGAAAATATTTGTTATTTGTAAGTTCCTGTAGCGCCACTGATTTTTTTTATATGTACTGGTTGTATAAGTCATTATATCTAAGTACTAGCGGTCCGGCCCGGCTCCGCCTGGGTGCAGATACTTTTTGGGCTCCAGTTCACATCAGAAACATACTTATTCGCGTACTGAATATTTTATATTTAAACTCAAAGCAACTCCATACTGCTTTTCCCATCCTATCCCGTTACATCGCATTCTGTCCCGTTTTATCTATTCCTCATAATATAGTAAACAACTTATTTATTTGGATAAGGACTAATACAATTACAGTATAAACCATTTATACAGGGAGTACCAGAACTAGACCGGTAACCGGTAACCAGCACAAGAACAAAAACAATTATAGTTCTATCCCCATTCCCCACTAGTTTTCAAGATACAGCCTTTCTAGTTACCATAAAAAAATCGACCTTGTTCAACACTTTAAGTAGTTTGCATTATTTATTATTTATATTCACGTTTTGCAATTATCAATAGCTAAGCTTTAGAACTATATATCAAACTATGTCAAAACAAGTCTACTTTTCAAGAAAATTGATAAAACCTAATGGAACATTGTAAAAAAATGCACTATACCCCCCGTGGCAACTTTTATCAAATATGGCGCATTTGATCAAGATTATAAAATGCTACTGCACTTGGTATTTTTTTGAGGATTTCCTTTTCATTGAGCTTTTAACTGAAAATAACCCAAGTTATCAACAACCCTTCATATTAAATTATATCATTATTTCACTCAGATGTTTAAATTAAATTCATATTTTTACAAATTATACACGATGGAAGGTGAAAGACAACAAGATAAAAAAAATCAAAGAAAACATTGTTTGCCTTCGGACCTGATACACACTCTACATATTCTTATGGACGATCTCTTTAATGATCTGCAATTTCATTTTTACTGATTTCATCTACTGCCTCGTTTATTCTACTCCTTAACCCTTCCGGTGTCCAAAGAGCTCATATGAGGCTTGCTATCAAAAATTTTATGACGTTCTCCATTGTTCTCCATTGTATCGCATCTGTCAAAAGTCTATTGTCTACACATAGACACCTGAAGGGTAGAGCGCTCGCTTAGCATGCGAGAGGTACCGGGATCGATACCCGGCGCCTCCAATTTTTAATCCAGTATTCATTCAAATTTCTTATAGGTTTTTGATATACTTTTGATTTTAGGCAACCCAACTTTCTAGATACCTAGTCTCCACTAGTGCAGTTTATTGTTACAAAACCCGAAGTGCGCGACGCCGATTCATGCTTGGCCGGTATTTTCAACTAGTCTGAGTAAGTGATACTATACTATTTGATATTCCGATAATATTATTGCGATCAACAACAATTATATAGAATTTTGTTATAGTTAAATGTAATAAACATGTCGAAGCTAAGTGGCAAGCTTTTCATTACGATTTATTTTCAATTGTTTTTTATTTTTTTAATACTTTCCGCTAATGGCTTCTGAATAGACTCACAGATACGAGTCTTAATAAATGCCGCAAGTATATTATTCTCGTGTCCGAAATAAGCTTGTTTTACTTATTCAATTATATTCTCAATCGTTTTTTTGTTCTGTTTTGTTCGATGTTGAATGAATTTATTAGATTGTTCAAAATATAATTAAACTTTAAAACAGTTTTGCACAACCAAAGAATTTACTAAGCCATTGTATCCTACCAATATGATAAAGGCGAAAGTTTGTGAGTTTGTTACTTCTTCACGCTCACACGGCTGGACCAGTTTTATTGAAATTTGGTATGGATATAGCTGAAATCCTGGATTAACACATAAGGTACTTTTTATCCTGATAAAATGTTGTGTTCTTGTAAGATGTTCAAGGAGTCTTCCCGCTCAAACGGTTGGAACAATTTTAATACAATTTTGTGTGGAGGTAGCTGATAACCTAGATAAACGCATAGGCTACGTTTATCTCAAAAATATAGTGTTCCCGTGGGATGAACAAGAAATACAAATATGTATATTTGCTACTCTTTAACGCTCAGAGGGATGGTTTAGTCTAGAATATAGGGCGGATGAAATTGGATATAAGAGGACAGGATTGCATGCCTTGAGTCATGGAAGAGATTGAGACGGGGCAGAACGAGATGTAACGGGACGGGACGAGAAAAGCAGTATAAAGGACGGCAGTCACGTTGAGTTTAAATATAAACCAGCTAGTTGTCTATATATTTAAAATTAACTAGAATTATTTATTAAAGTCGTCATGGCTGCACCCTTTTCTATAATTAATTTCTCGTACATTCTTTATTGATATATTCTGTAAATGGAACATTGAAAAGTATATCTATTTATGCTATAGATAAATAAAAGGCTTTAAACCCTTTCTTTATAATATTACGTATAAAGGTACAATAACTTATAACATTGTACTTCTGTCTAAGGAATTTTCAATAAGAAACTTCTTAAAATATATGCTATTTATTTATTCATTACGATATCTTAAACAAACAAATTAAAGAGTACTTACACAAGGATTCTTCTTTTGAAATACGAAACACTCAATACGTATACATATTATGTGTAGAATTTTATTGTTCTTATAAACATAGTTACATTAAATTAAAATCATAATAGGGAAGTGCTAGTTGGTTCGCTGTTACCCTAATGTACAGGGCAACTTTCACTTGACCGCGCACTGGAGCTTCCGGCGGGCAGCGCAGGCGCACCCGAACACGTGCGCGCACGTATGTCTGCGATTGCATCCGCTCGCCCACGCGTATCCACGACCAAACGCGCACGCGCGTCTTCACCGAAACGCGAACGCGAACACCGACACGAGTTCGCAGACGCAAGCGAACCCACGTGTGCACCTCGCATCGCGAGTGATACATCATCAAATATAATTACACACGACCACTAAATGTCACCATTATATTACACAGTTTTCACATATATTTTTTTCATTATATAAAACTTCTGCTATAACCGTATCGGCGGTTACGTAACGGGTAATTCACCCCCGCCCAATCTGTTCGATAGTGGGGATGCGGCAGAATATTCTAGATGCATCGGGCAGGTAATGCGCATGACTGCGTTTTCCGCGCACTCCATACTTAGGCTTTTCCTGTAAGCTCTTTGCTATCTGCGCACATCGATATCCGGGATGCGGGAACTGCGCAGGTCTAGATTCAGCCGGGGTCCTAGGCCACGCCCCGATTTATAGGGTTCGGGAGAACAAAGGAAGTCAGCCATATTGGAAAATTTCTAGATTTCGCCATATAGAAAAGTCTTTATGTCGCCATATTGAAAATTTTTGTGGTGTCTTTGTTGAGATTTCTCTATACTTTTTTCAATTTATTTCATTCACAACGCACGATATTTCGTGAATATAAAACTGTTTTAGAAAGTTCTCAACGTGAGAGCTGCAATGATGGAAAATCGTTTCGGACCAACAAACTGTACGAAAAGATTTTGCCGCACGTGGCAATTTACCGCATACGAGATCAAATTAATACTTTTTAATTCCTACGATTAATTTGAAATCTGTAATTACTCCGTATATTATCTAACAAAGTAATTAATGATTATATAAAAATCCGTTACAATTAAAAAATCGATTTAGTATTACATTTTATATTAAAAGATGAGAATGAGGAATCTACTAATAATAAAAAATGTGAAACGAACAATAAAAGAAATGAAGAATATTTCTTCAAAAAGCAAAATCGGGTTTCGAGAATAGATCTCTTTATAAAAAAAAATATTTTGTGAAATATATTTTGGTTCGGCTTTTTCAACCTTCTAGCGCAAAGTCAGCCATAGGGCTATACAGAAAGTAAAATAAAAAATAAGATTAATAACAAAGAATATAATATAAAAATGACTTACATTTAGGCGAATTAAACTCGCTATTATTATAATCAACGCCACCGCCAGGTACATGCATGCACTTTTATGCCAATCGGTTGCAAAAATTTAATAATCGTGATGAATTGTTGCTTTTTGAAAAATTTATAAAAATACTTGGATGAGTCTAAATTTTGTGTACTCACCGAAGAAGTTTCGACGAACGAATGGGCCCTGGAGGAAGCCAACCCGAGATCAATAATTTCGCGCATGCGTTTCATCTAACCACGCAGTTCTTAGCGATTTGGCCAAAATGGTTTCTATGTTAAGAATTTACTTTATACATTACATTTTACATCTTTAGAGGTATTTAAAATTATGTAATTATATTGACACTAAAATTTAGACTTGTAAATAAAAAAAATAAGAGTTAAAGTTATTTTTAAAAAGTCGCTGTTATATTTACCCAAAAGAAAATATGAATTTAATAAAACATGGCTTTCAGTAATTAAAATATTTCTATCTCTTAAAATATCATAAAAAAAATTTGACGTTGTCTTTAATATAATATTATACTTAATTTAATTTTAGTTAATAATATCATTTTTTATTGAATATATTATGTAGAGTAAAATACCGCAACGGGTTTGAATTTAATTTGTTTATATTTTTTAGAGATATAGTAATGTTCAATGTGTTATTTGTATTAATAAATCAATGGACTTTAACAATATTGCTAACTTTAAACTTTTTGAATAGCGCCCTCTTGTAGAACTTACATAAACTTTGTGTATATTACTACGTGTACCTAATTTTTGGACGCAATCACAGATGGCGTTAATAAAGCAGAAATATTGTAAAAGCGTATTCATGGTATTTTTTGAATTGTATATCATAAGAGTGTAATATTTTTATACAGAATGATATTGACAAATGGTATTTATTGAAACTGACCGCCCCGTGACCACGAAAGCTGTAAAGTAATCGAAACGTCGGGAAGTTAAAAACTGTAAAAATTAAACCAAATCGCGATAAAATCCGTATAAAATAGTTTTATTTAAATGTGTAACATATGCGTAAATCTAAGAAATGATATTTAATTTAACCCACATGTGTTCCACCACACCAGGTGATATTAAGCAAAAAAAAAACTAGATTATTTTGTGTCAATAATCGTATTTTTACCGCTTAGCAGAGCTTCCGTTCGGTTCAGGAACTTACCTAAGCCGTAAAAAGACTCGTACTTTTAACGGATTGATGAAAATCCTTGAAAACTAAAATCGCGATTTTTGACAAAACTACTACAGTTTTTTTTTTCAAACTTGTTACCTGGGGTGGTTAGGAACATGTGGTTTAAATACCATAATATGTCAATATCACCCTATACTTATACTATACTCTGAAATCGAATCCGAGATCAAAAATGTAAACAAACAATTGTCATTGTAAAAGTGACATTTCTGGGCTATGAAACATTTTCTAATAAAAAATATTAAATATAATTTTATAAATGAATAGATTCAAATGTTGCGAGTAGGTACTATGATTTCTAATTTCCTTTATATTAACATCAGGGGCGGATCTTGAATTTGTGGGGCCCTGGGCTAATACTGCTTAGGGGCCCTACCTAATTACTCAACTAATTGCCATTTTGACTAAAAACTGTTTTCTGTAGTGATATAGGTATATGTAATGTAATATATGTTAAGTACAGGAAGAAAATAGGAAAACTAAATATTTTATTTATTTATTAAAACATTATTTATTGCAAAATAAATTGACAGGTTATAAATGGTTATGTTATATAAATTATAAAGCAACCTTTCTACATTTTTGTTCTGCAAATTCTTTTATTTGGTCATCGCACTGTAGGTCCTTTGTTAAATCGCAATTTATCGAAAGAACTGATAAATGATTTAGTCGGTAGTTCGACATTGTTGTCCTCCTGGAAGAAGAACGCTCCGCTTCACAGCTAGTGATCCGCATCATTAAAAAAATCTTTAAGATGGTATAGCAGTTTGGGAAAACATCAACAAGTTTCTTTTCATAAATTATCCAAAAAAATTCACTGCAAGAGGTGTAAGACTCTGTCTTAGACTGCAGTGAGTAAGATTTCAACTGAATGCACTCATTCACTAAATGTTCGTCTACGTCATTTGGATAATAATCAATAATATTTCGTACACTTTCCAGATCTATGTGTTCTTGATTTTTGTCTTGCAAATCCATTAAAAATTTTATTTTTTTGCTATAGGTCTCATAGGCCTGGCTTCTATTATTTAAATCCATAATCATCTTATCCAACGCAACGTTAAGCGTGTCTCTTTTAAATTTTTCTGCGCCGTTTACTGAGACTTTATCTGTAGATTTATCTGAAAATGTTGAAGTAATGCGTCTCTTATTTATGTCACTGTAGTCTGTTCCCACACTAGTACTTAATTTTTTAGCTTTATATTCGTATTCCTTTAGCTTCTGATCTGTTTTTCACGAACTCTTTAATCATGAAACTTAATATTTTCAAAATTTGTTTCCGCCTCGGTATCGGTATTACCTTCCTTTTGCTGAACACCAATTTCGTTTTCAGAGGAACCAGAGGGTTGCTGTAAGTCAAGACATTGCACATTTTCATCGTTGGTATTTTTTTTTTGGTTTTCAAAATCTTGCATATTTTTATCACTTGTATTTTTTTCCTGGTTTTTCGATTTTTTGCTTCCTTCGGTTAGATTCTCTTAGTATAAAATACCTTCCTTTACGTTTTTAAATGGATTTATAGCTATTTCATTCGCGTTTATATGTTCTGATTTAAAAAAAGTTTCAATTTTTGCGCATTTATTTCTTTCTTTTTCTTGACCAAAGTGTAATTTTCTTGTTTCAGCTCCACTTTATACTTTTATATTTCTAGCAGACATATTATTATAAAATAAGATAATTTTCTGAAAATAACCAAAGAACTGGATAGAACTTTTAATTTTAATACCTACTTTGTAATGAGTGTAGCAATTCACAAATTATCATTAAGTATGTAACGAGTTCGATTCATTTAGTTTTAAAAACTGAAATAAAAATGAAAAAGTCATGTTTTATAATTCTTTTTACTTACCTACTGTATAGTAAAAGCAGGAAGTCTAGTTATGCTGAATACTTTCAATTTTAGTAAATTAAAAGAAAGGTCCGGTCCTTATAACTTTTAAGTTATCTATCACTTAGTAAACTAAACACACGCACTAAACACATTTCTAACAATAACAGTTACTTCGTTAGTGCAAAAAAATAACAAAATTGCGTCGGGCGATAAGCGGAGGGAAGTCCCCAGTAATAGACAATACACGGAATACACCGGCCGAATACAAGCGACAACGTTCCGTTTGATAGATGCGCACACGGGTTGATTGATCGCAGTGTTGCCAACCTTATGATCGGTCTTTTTTAAAATTCTAGATAAATTTATTATTATTGACAATATCGTTTATTGGTTTCAGTTCGGTTGGGGGCCCTCTGTATTCGCGGGGCCCTGGGCTGCAGCCCAAAAAGCCTTTAAGTAGATCCGCCCCTGATTAACATGGTAAAAATGAAAAGCACCAACAAAAACGAAATATATTTAGTTTGTTATCTAAAAAGTATTTTATCATCACTCACTTATCAGTTCACAAGCCTTCAATATCATTTGAATCAGACGAACTCATTGATGTCAGAATCACTAACATTTATTATAAATTGATCTGGCACTAATTATCAATCAGGTTGTCTAATTTTTACATTTTTCTTCTTTTATTACATGTTTAACACATCCATTCTACCACCGCGATGTCAATTCTTGTAAACCATGTTCATTAATCATGTTTTCTTCATAACAAATATTTTTTAGTAAATTGGAGAGGCTAAATATAATAAAGTTTTATTCCAGTGAGCCAAATGTTTACTCCTTAGTCTGTGGCCAAATGTTACGAATTTCTGCTTATTGCCAACAGCATAAAATAATTTCGTACCATCTTTACCACATAATTTAAAAAAATGTTGCAATTGTAGTTTATGTAAATATTATACCAAAGGATATTCTTTCGGATATGTTTTATACTTATTTAACAGGTGAGAATAATTCTAACCTATTATTTTAACGGTTGTCGAGAAACTACCATGGCAATTTATTTTATTGTAGTGGTAACCCTTCTATTTACATTTTTGATCTCTGATTCCATTTTAGAGTATAGACAGTTCCCAAGAAACATCTACAAAATTCTGCTTTTATACTATTACGCAGGTTTGTAAAAACAAGTTGTTTACGTTTCAAACCATTTTATTCTCAAGAAAACAAAATAAGTAACACAAGAATTGAATGACAAGTAATAATAACATTCATTTTATTTATTTATGCATTAAATACATAAAATTTATTTATTGCATAATTCATGTTCATTCTCTATTTGTATTCTTGAACTGTTTGTGTGCTGACTACTGTGTGTGTATTATTATTTTATGGATTTTATCTGAAATAAATGTTTTATTATTATTATTATAATTCTAGTCTATGTTTACATGAGTACATACTAAGGAGACAATACAAAAAACACTATTTAAATCAATGAATGTAACAATTATTTAATTTATTCTAAGAGCTATTTACTACTATTGTCCTTCAAACTAGGTATAATACCCGTATCTTGAAGAACAGCGTTATTTAATTGGTTTAAACAAGTAATATAATAGATCTTGGTTATATTATAAAATATGAAAGTTTCTTTATGTATGCCCCTAATACAGATATAAACGACTGTGAAGTATGGATCGTAGTTGCTTTGGTAGATATAATCTGCAATGTCTCTGAAAAATTGATAAATCCATCAAAAGTGTCTGACTAAGAAAACATCTTTTAATAGTTTCTCAAGAAACGTAATATTTAAAATTCAGCTTTTTTATTATAACGCTAGAATTACACATAACGATATCTTTAAACGTGAATATAATGTAAAGACCTCACATTATAATTCAATGAAAACAACAAAAATTACATTATAAGCTGGTTTCCCAAGACACAGGCTGTGCCTAGTTTGGGAACCCCTGGTAATAGATTTAAGCATTTATGTTTTATTTCAAATAAAGTTATATTATTATCAAATACGACTATACGATCTATCTATACGACTTCGCCGGAATACTCACATTCTTTCTCTTCTTTACAATATTTTGTTTAATCCTCTCACCCCTTCTTATCTTAAAGAACGATTTGTTTTTCTTCATGACTCACATACGAGGTCCTTGAGGTCGTCCGAGAACTTAAAGTTGAGAATGCCCACCCACACTACAACATTTATGGACAAATCTTTCGGTGTCGTGGCTGTTCGCTTGTGGAATGCACTACCCGTTGTGGTGAGGCAGGCTCAAACTCTGTCTTTATTTAAATATATTGGTAATATATTTATATATGTATGTTTATTTACATATAAACGTATTTATGTATGTTTATATACATTAATTATGTAGTTTTTGTATATTTATGTAAAAAAAGTATTATTTATTTGAGCTTTTATTGCCTTTATTATACACTGCCCTTTCTTTCTCCCTCTCATAAATCCATCCAATGGTTGTCTGGTAGAGATTGCCTTAGTGCGATAAGACCGCCATTTATACTTTGTTGTACTTTATATACCTGTTGTTATATTTTTGTGTACAATAAAAAATATAAATAAACAAATACATATTATTATTTATTTAACGGTTGAAAAATCCGCCCTAAGAGGGTCGATATATGTATACCGGGTATATCAAGACTGTTACCGAAAACTAAGCCAGGTGGTACTTTTAGTGGTTACAAACACAATGTAGCAAAAGAAAAAACAGATTTTTTTGCAATTTTTAAATAGAAAGAAAGAAAGAAAGAAAATACGATTTATTGACACAACATGGAATGTACAGAAAGTTAACAATAAAATTTGACACAATAAATAGAGAAAAAAAAAAGAAAATATATAATTAAAAAATAACAATAAAAAAAAAGTACATAACATTTATAAAAAAAAAAAAGACAAAATATTATAAATACACGCTCACATTGTGCCAACTAGGTAACCATCTCAGCAAAAAGCTGTGCAGTGAGGCTACTACACAGCGCTGGTTTTCAGTGGCCACCTATGGTAACGTCACGAAGCCAAACCAGCCTATCTAGTTACTATTTTATTAGTACATAACAACAACCAAAGAAAAAAAATACATTCAAATAAAATAAAGTAAAAAATATTAATAAAAAACATATAAATAAATGTCGTGTTTGTGTGCTAAATGCCTAGTTTTTGCGAAAAAAGAAATTTAAGCCCTTACGTACCATTGCGTCTTTAAACCTAAAAAGGTGTACATCATTATTTTAGGTAAGCGATAAGTAAAGATTACAAATTTGTTATGTATGCGAATTTTTTAGTTGAATTGTGACTAACTACCACCTGGCTTCTTTTCCGGTCGCAGTCTTGATATAACCTGTATGTATTTATATATTACTCAAGCGATTGACAGGGTAGAGCCCTGAACAAGAAATAATCGAAGGAAGGCAGGGAGGCCTTTGCCCAGCAGTGGGAGAGCAATGGCGGATGTATGTGGGTATTATTATGGGTTAGAGCCACGCTGTCGTCAGTCATGACTCAGCATTTACCGGCAGGCGCGTCCGGGGCAGTACCACTGTCTCACAGGAGATCGACGTGAAGCGGCAGCTTCTTTGTCACGCTTCGTGAGGTGAGAATGCCAGATGCCCAATACCACCATACCATACCAACTTAATGGGCCAGCAACACTTCTATAATCCCAGCGTTGTGAATGTTCATGGGCGGCAGTGATCACTTATCATCAGGTGACCTGTTTGCTCATTTTCCGGACATATGGTATAAAAAAGGTATGTATGTAGTATTCATAATTGCATTTTATACAAAAGCTTGTGGGAATTCCATAACTGTTAAAATAATCCAGACTATATACGTCCCTCTGCAGAGCAGGACTCTACAATTGAGAGTTCTGTTGACAGGAATTCGATGTTATTCTAAGTTTGAATATGAACTAATTTCACTTAATGTATTTTATTAGTAATTCAAAAACATATTTCTCAGAAAGTTAAATCGTCTTGCTTATAAACGAAACAAAGTACAAACACATCTCATCCAAAGGCGTGGGTGAACTGAATTATGGCTATAATGTAAGTGGTGCAGAAGCAGATGAAGTTCAGAGGCAGCGTCATGTCCAGAGTGAAGGCGCGGAATACTGTCACCTGCATTGTCCGCTCCTCCAAGTACGTCAGCGCATCTTGAATACGGTTAATACTGTTTCTATCTACAATTCAAATAATTGTTTGAATAATCAAATTACTTGTTCATCCCCTATAAATGCATTTCTTTTAATATTATATAACACACCTTGACAAAACAAAAGCTCCTTCATCATGAGTGTTTTCATTTCGTTAATTTCCTTCTTTATGCAGCCGGCAATGAAAACTGGCATTAAAGTTACAACACAAAAGGATAAAATCGCAAAACTTTTCACGAGTAAAACCTGTAAAGAAAGAAAAGGATATAATTGCAAGCCTTGTGCGTTGGGTTCGCTAGTTGTACTGATGAAATTGTTGGAGGTGAAAATGTTATTAAACTGAAGGTTTTGCTATTCTGGCAAAACTTTAGAGATGCAGAAAAGACAAATGTCGCGTTATTATGTTTGTCTGGTCAGATGCAAGTAGTACTCTCTGCACATAACATTATTTATTTATTTATGCTTTATTTTATTCTTTATTGTACACAATAAAAAGGAACAAGAGTTTATAAAATAATATGACGTTAATAGACCTAGGTCTATTAAGTTGCCCGTGGGCGCCAGACCTTTAGTAATTTTAGAAAAGGTGAAAATTTGTCCATACATCCCTCCAACATACGCATCACACGATCAGCAATAATGAAGTTCCGATCGTATTGACTTTGATAGATATCATGTACAATGTGTCTGACAGGTTGTAGGCATCACCAATAGTGTCCGGTGCCAGGAAATATTATTTGATAGCTGGTTAAAAAACATATATAAAAATCGGCCTTTTTATTTATATTTTACCAGCGTTATAATCCACTTTTGATGGTTCTTTATTGCACGTTTTATAACAGTACTTACTGAAGTGGTCATTCTACCATTGGATGTAATCTGTAGGTAAAAAAGTACCAATGTACTGCTCCATCGTGCAAACAAAGACACCAACATCTAAAATAGAAAAAGTCATTATTGCAAGTCATGGTTGGAGTAGCTGGGATATGTACACTTTTGTATATTTCTCTTTATTGTTATAATTCATAAAAATATTTTGACTACAGCTTGAGGAATTTTGCGTATTTCATCACACGAAGTTTAAGGTAGACACGAGACAGCGCGAGCAGCTTGTCTGCGCCCCTGGCATTATTTTATTAATTTAGGGACATCCAGTGCTAATTACATCATATATTATATCTAATACACAAAAAAAAAATGTAACATGCTGAATGTACTACCCGCAGGCGTCGCAACATGCACTGAATAACAAATAACTGCAAAGTAATATTAGAGCTAAATTTTATAAACATAAAGAAACATATTATAATCATAAAATTCTACAAAGTGAAACAATTACTAAATTAGAAATTATAGAAGCCATGAGCAGCGTTAGCGGCTTACCATCAGGTGGGCCGCTAGCTCATCTACCTATAACTGCAATAAAAAATCTTTACAATAGTGTATTCTCATGCAATCAATTCTAAACAGCTTTGTTTGGCTGCTTACCGTGAATTGAGTAGGTGTCTCAACGCGCTGCAGTATCATTGAAAGTCTTTGATATGTCCGCAAGTGCTGGATTATTATTTCATATTTTGACTGTCCTTCAATATCATGCGCTTTTAGTACTAAAGCCACCTTTAATGCCTTTCCAAAGGATTTTAACTGCCAGTACATTAACTCAAATATAATAATATTATCCATGAGAATGCAATTCCGACCTATGTAGAATATATGTCCAGTCACTTGTATTAACAGAGTAAATGTATTAATTTCATTACTGTTTAATAGAGTCCAACAAAAAAATATGAAGGTGTTAATTATTATAGCAACGATGACCAACGCTGCAATAGGGGTCTTGAAATTAGAATGACGTAGTTCAGCGTCGAAAGAACGGATTTCTCTGATATATCGCAACAAATATTTCTGTCCAGTGATAACGCACAGGAGGACACAACATAATAATTCTGTGTATTGGGTGAACAGGTTTCCGAGAGCAAAATAAAAAATACTATATGAGGTGTAGTAACTGAAAAGTAGCTTTAGTATGAATAAAGATAAGGCGTATAGCCTGCCCGCTACCACCACATACTTATTACTTGTGACGTTATAGCAGTATCCGACAGCGAACCGTATCCCCATGATGATGTTCACCACACAAATTGATTCGTATCGTTTCATTATCTTCTTGATTTTCCCAAACATTTTGTGTTAAATTCACAGCTAACTAGTTTTGAGGTGTTGAAGCTTCGCGATGGAATAAGATAATGCTTGTAATGTTTATTGATTGTTGTGACTGACATTGAGCAGTTTAATAAAGAATATTGTATTGTTTTAAAATTAAAACTAAAAGCGTTTGTTTCATTAGCGGTGTAACGATCAAACATTGTACAACTGAACAACGCGGCTTTGGCGTACTAATTGCATAAAATAAAATACTTAGTAAGCGGGAATTTAGGAAAACTGGACACCTACAAAGGAAATCTCAACTTTATTAACAACACAAATCTGTACCCACAATTACCCTGGTGGTAGGTCTCTCGTATGTGAGAAGCCGCCTGGGTATTTACAACCGCAATGTTTATTTTTTCCGGCAAAGTATTCACACAAGTACATGCATACATACATACATAAACTCACGTTTTTCCACGAAAAGGTAGAGGTTCTTCTGGTAGCAACCACGTGTCACCTTATGTGTTCCGTCTCACGATGTGATAGGGTACGAGCCTATCACAATATCGGACACAAATTCTTGACTCCGGGCTGAATACAAAAATCCATACTGGTGGTAGGTCTCTCGTATGTAAGATCCGCACCACCGCAATGTCTATTTCTCCCACCAAACAGCAGTGTAAATGCACTGTGGTGTTCCTAATTCCCACCTTGGTATTGTGTTAGGGGTCTATCCTGACATTAAGGTTGTTAGCCGAATGGAAACCGCGACCGAAAACGAAGCCAGGTGGTAGTATTAGTGACTTCAGACACAATGCAAGTAAAAATTTCGAAAAAAAATCGACAACTTTTTTTTGTATTTTTTTTCTTATCGTCTTATTTGGGTGATAAATACATAGTTTTCCTAAAATAATGATGCATATCTCTTTATTTTTCAACACTCAATGGTACGTAAGGGTTTAAATGATTATTTTCGCAAAAACTAGGTTTTTACCAGCAAAAAAAAGATGATTTTTAAAAAATTCTAAAAAAATATCTGTCGCTGTTTTTGTGAAATTTTTATTTGCATCGTGTCTGTAACCACTAAAACTACCACCTGGCTTAGTTTTCGGTCGCGGTCTTGAGATACCCTGTATATCATCAGCTTTCGGTCTTCGGCAATTTCACTCACTCAAACGAGAAGCTTTTCTTTCGGAGACATCAGTAAATTGAGGATAGGTTCAGCAAGGGTTTTCTTGTGGGTTCCGAAGAAGTGGTACAAATTGGATCAAACCGACTGATTGGTGCTTTAACGACCTCCAGTCCACGTCATAATCTTTTCATAGGCCCTTGAATTAAAAAATAAATTGAAGTGATCATATTATGTTTCGTTAATATTTAATTACAGAGCTCAAACAAAATACCATACAGGCCTTTATTCCAAAGCTCATTGTTAAGTAACATAATAAGCGATACTGGATACTATTGTCTATCATCCCAACACAATTAATGTCAACGATTTTATAAAAGCTAATTGTGATAGACATTTTGAAATCATTATTATTTGGCTTTGTGAAACCTAATCTGATAACAAGTTATATGAACTCCAAAGAACTGGTCAACGCTTTCGGATATCTTTAGTTGAAAAAACTTATTTTTGTTGACATTCCATAAATTTCTGACATAAATAATACAAAGCTTGGAGATTCTTTTTCAGTTGTAACTATAGCAAACGAATTTGTCCCTAGAAAGAAAATTTAAAAGGAGTGCATTATACTTACACCTATATTTTTTATTGCGAAGAATGACCTTGCTTTGCTTGCATTGCTTACCAATGGTAAGCCATTTGACCGCTCATGGACAACAAATTAAAAATAATGTCGTAAATTAGAGTGAATCTGATAAAACCAGTACAGAAAGCATAAAATAAATACCTACACAATAAAAAAATGATATTTCGGACAATGATTTTATCATATTAACCGCGTTGCCTTTGCCTTCCAATATTATTTAGGAGAAAAAAAGTTTTATAAGCTCCATCATAAGGAACGGAAAATGCCGCCGGCTTTGACGAGGTTCCAACAAATTCAGTTTCAAACTTAATTTACATTTGAAATGGAAATAAATAAAGCGAAAATATGGTATGAATATGATGCCGAGCCCTTTGGTAAGTGACTTAGTGCGGGCATACTGAGTTTCTCTATAACCTAACTTTAAGATGAAGTCAAATAAGGTACCATTATTATATTATTCTGTCGTAGCATTCTTATTCACCAAAAAAAATAAAAATGAATAAATATTTTTTATTGAAAAAGTGCGTGATGGCCCGTTGGTAACGGACCAAACGCGATTGCTAACATATTCACGGTGGTCCTGGGTTCAAATCCCAAGGTACATCTTTGACTTTTTGAAGTCATGTGTGTATTGATTATAGTCGATCACCACGTCCTATAACGGTGAAGGAAAACGTCGTGAGGAAACCTACATGCCGTAGCGATTTGTAAGATAGAAAGTCCGCCAACCCGCAGTAGGCCAGCGTGGTGGACTATAATATGGCCTAACCCCTCTCAATCGTACTTTTGATTGTATAGGACATACGTATATGTGCATACAGATACATAATAATAAGATTTTTTTTATTTTAGACCATGTTTTATACAGAAGTAATTACAGGTTATAATAAATTAATTCCAGGCAAATTAGTTTCGCGCATAACTTTCTTTCGAGTGGTCACTTTGTCTCTTGTTTGTTGATTGTTTTTCGCAATACGTCGTATATCAATAGGGACTTATTCGACGCTATAAGACATTAGTATTGGTGGTAGAAATGTGGAGCAACGTCTTGGTCAGACTTATTGAATCAAAAGTATGATACGAAAGGAGAGGTGAGGGAAAACGTCGCGCCGCACGTTGCTTGTTACGACCGCGGTTGCCAGCAGTGTCATGTGAGTTTCCCTATTTTTTATATTTATTTTATTAGGGGTATTTTTATAACATATGTGAAACGGATGTATTAAACAGAAAAAATTAATTATGCCTCTTAACATCATTGTCGTTCGGACATTCATTTTTTGTCACTTTCAAACGTTGTTTTTTATTAATTGTGAATGTATTGATCAAATAAATTGTAAATTCAAAAACACACCAATTCAAAACAAGGCAATGTGACTTAGTTCATTTGTAATTATTATGATAATTTCAAATGAATATTATGATAAAATCTTTAAGTACTGATATAACCAATTATTTACCATAAAAGCACCTTGAGTCTAAATATATCAGCCGATCAATATGAAGTACAATAGTGAAACTACATAATTTCAATGTACTCATTGTGCTGTGAAGCTTCAATAACTCAAAACTTATGTCATGCAAGCAATGCACAATGTTTGGAAAATTTGTGAAAATTTTTAAACCGTTGTTTTCGTTAAACATGGTCATGAAGACACGTTTCATCTTCGGTCAATATTATGATATCACAAGCAATAGATATTTAGCAGTTGTAGGGAAACTTTACGCCTTATCGTTTTTAATACTGAAGATAGTTTTTGAATACCATGTAGCAGTTTCAATCATGGTTTCAGAACTTTTGAGCATCAGCGCACAAATTTCGGAGTTCGCATGTTATGTCATCGTGTATATTATCAGTGGTCAGAAATATTTGTTGCGATATTGCGAAGAAATTCGTTCTATTGACTTAGAATTGCGGAATTCGAATTTCAACACGCCTATTTCAGCCCTAATATTACTCGTCATCATAATATTTATATCTTTATTTTTTTGTTGGATTTTTTATTTGATTGGTGAAAGAACTTTTGAATTCCTAACTCTACAATTATTGATTAGAGAAATATTGTTCATAAGCATTGTTTCTTTTAATTTTGATCGAATTATAATATTTGAGTTGATGTACTGGCAGTTAAAATCAGTTGTAGAGGGACTAACGAGGGATTTAAGTCGGGCAGCGTATACAATTGAAGAACAAGAACAATCTAAACGTGAAGTATTGACTAAATACTTGAGGATGTATAAAAGACTTTATCTCGTGTTTCAACGCGTTAAGACACCAGCTAAAACCTTGGTAAGTAAATCAATAATACAACTTTTTGCATTAGGAGTTTTTGCCTTATGCCTTATTCTTCTATATTCTTCTTCTGTGTCTTATTGACTACGTAAGATGTCTACTACGATATTTTGGCGTGAATATGTGATATTGTCAAAAAATAAGAATAGTTTAGCTTGTGCCTGATGTCGTGTTCGCTCGAATAGCAACTATCAAATGCAAAGGTATAAAACCCTCCACAATGAACCAAACTAATATGTGGCGCTTCAGGTTCAACTTGTGGGTTTTCAGTTCCACCAGGCCGAAATAATTATTTCCTTTAGCGGCAAACAAGCATCTTTCGCCAGTGGGGCACTTATTTGATTTACAACCGTACTTACCGTCAGATGGATTATTATAGAATTTTATCGTAGCACTATAAAAATATTTGTCTAAATCATTGACTTAAAAACTAAGGATACGCTCTTCAGTAGATTAGGAGAATCAATAAGATGGCCATAAAATTCGCGCCATCTATTTGATTTTTTCGTAACTACGTGGACGTAAAAATGCTGAAATAAAATATATTAAATTAACTTTAGCAATATTTTTTTAACGGTGACACACATACATGTCCTCACGCCTTTATTCCCGAAGGGGTAGGTGGAGGCGCCACCAGGACACCCACATTTCGCCTTTTATGTTCCGTCCCACGATGTGATAGGGGGCGAGCCAGCCTATCGCCATATCGGGCACAAATTCCTGACTCTGGCCCGATAGTGACTAGAAAAATCCAATTTCACTTTGCCCGATACGGGACTCGAACCCGAGACCTCACAGCTTTGTAACCGTGCCGTAATACAACTACGTAACAAGGCAGTCTTTTAATGGTGACTAAAATTGATATTTTTTTAATCAACTTTTTGTCTGTTACGAGCGACGAATAGTTTTGGTAACGCTCCACTAGAGATTCACTGCCAAGTCTATATATTTATGTCAATGGTCTGAATGCATTATAACTTAATAATATTAATATAAGGTAACTTTTTCATTTCAGATTTTGGTGGATATGACCTGTCGTTTTATTGTATCATTGGTATATCTTTACCAACAAATATCTTCCCCAGGTCATTATGTCACGGCAAGTATAAATCCTAATCATACAGAAAGTTTCTTTAAATTGCTCTCTAAATTTACCCATATAAATTACAACTTGTTACATAACAGTATATAATGATATAGAAATCCTTCTTTGGACTGAATCTTTTAAATTAGAAAGTATTATATCCTTTTCTATTGCGTTGGAATTTACTCTTGTAATTCAGTTATTCAATTGAATAAATAAGGTTTGGGCAAAATCGTTTCAGTAATGTATGTAATTCATTAATTTTACAGGTAACAGCATTGCGCAGTTCAGCGATTTTATTTTATTGTTTGTCTTTTTGCGTACCGCCTTGCTTTGGCGCTTGTATTTCTACAAAAGTGAGACAACTGAAACTACTTTTAATCAAGGAACTCTTATTATGTCAAGGTGTGTGCTAATATTTGATGAAAAAAAAAAATTTGAAATGGGTAAATACCGTGCAAATCTTAATACCAAACTGTATCTGAAATGCAAAACCTACGCCAGCATAGTGACTACAACCCCCCGTAGGCATAATTGGCGTAGTTTAGGATGACCACGGTGCGTTATTGAGAAAGCAGAGCGGAAGTTCGCCACCAACATATTTATTCAGGCTGCTGAATTTCATGGGCGTCTGCGACGGATACAGGCCACAATATCCCTGTTTCCGCTAGGGTCACTTTTTGTGACGGCGCACTCCCCTTCGACTTTAAGTCACCTTTTACGATCAGGTAGCAATACTATGTCAAAGTCCTGAGGTCCACTTGCAATATGATCAAAAAGGGGGGAGTGGGGGTATCCCCGTATGTGAAGTATGTTTTCATAAAATTAATTTGCTTTTAGGGGACGACGATTATAACATGATTCAAGACATGGTAATATATATTGAGTTGAAACCGATACAGATGACGATATATCGCGTTTTCACAGTGGACATGACGCTGTTTTTGAACTTTATAAATTTAAGCACCTTCTACCTTGTAGTAATTCTTCAATTCACACATGTGTTTGGATAAGATCTGTCCAACGGTGTTCTGTTAGTAATAAAGATTAGCTTGCATATTAAATGTTAATATGGGCATGTCTATCTAAGCTCGGATAGTAAAAATGTACTTTTATATCGTGGCAGAGAAAAATACATATTACAATCAAGTTTAAGCTTCAGTAAATTTGTCTAGAAGAGATCGCTCCAAGCGATAAGACCGCCACTTGTAATACCATTTTTGTATTTTCTTTTATTTTCTGTAATTTACTTCAATGTATTGGTTTACAATAAAGAATATTGTATTGTGTATTGTAAATTAAAGTGTTTATATGAATTATATTATTTATAGTTAATTAGGGACGACATTAAAGTGTGGCTTGTTAGCTACGAACCAAACGCAATCTCCTTCTGATTTGGAGTCACGTATGTATTAATATTAAGCACTTTGACGGTGAAGGAAATGTTAAGAGAGCCTACTATAGATATTTTTATAGAAATTTCAGTGGCACCTGATGTTACAGAAACTGTAATACGCAAGTGTGAAATAATTGCACTAATTTAGATTAAGCTTAAAAACTGGTCTACAAAACGCCAGAATCAAGGACCGCATATTGACACTTCATTTTAACGCTTATTTATTTGCGATATTATTATGCACTTAATAATTTATGAAACGCAAGTTAACCTTAACTTTAAATAAAGAGTTACAAAATATTGAATCAAAATGTTTTATTTTCGGTCAGCGTTGCGTTCTTTTTTAGGAACGCGATCTATGCAGATTCATTGTGATAAAAGGAGTCGATTTTTTCTATGACTTCTATGACTTTAATTTCTTTACTAGTATGATTTCTAGTGATCACCTGTTCTACTAACTATATTAATTAATTAATAAACTACACCTGACAGCCATATACGAGTACACACGCAGTCCTGCCCCGCATTAAAATACAAAGCTGGTGCCGTGGGTATCAGAAACTACGATAGTTATTTCGGTCTCACAAATACCCACACCGGAAACAAATGCTTGTGGATAGATATGGATTAATAATATACAAAACACGCATTTATACTCGTAATTTCATAGTATTAACTTGTCCAATGTATTGTGTGAAGAGAAAAAAAACTATTCTTATTACTTTGCACCTCAGCGGTTTCGGCAACGGACGATCGTAATAATTAAATAAAATAATAATTAAATAAAACTACACTAGTAACGCCATCTCGTACTCTATGAGGTAAATAACTTAAAAAAAATTGAAATAAAACAGACAATATTTTAATTTTTAAGACGACAAATTAAACACCTAAAATTTGTCGAAAATTGATTAAAATACTTTTTTAAGTCGATAATTGAGGTTTGCAATTGTACCAGTGCACGGCGATTAACTTGAAGAGAACACCTAAATAACAAGACTTGCGGGTCTTCTAGTTTACCTGTCGCCTTACTAGATGGCATTAGTAGGCCTGTTTGGAGGGTAAAGGTGAAGAACCATCTTAGGAAGGTGAACAAACATCTTATTTTATTTCCCTTTCCATTCTTCTCAACTAACCAAGGATCTAAGTATTGTAAATTTTCATCAAAGGTTTCATAAAATACACACATAATATACATAACCCTTTACCCTAGAAGGGGTAAACAGAGGCGCCACCAGGACACCCACATTTCGCCTTGTATGTTCTGTCCAACGATGTGATGGGGGGCGAGCCTGTCGCCATATCGGGCACAAATTCCTGAAAATCCAATATCACTTTGACCAACCCGGGATTCAAACCCGAGACCGCAGCTTTGTGATCGTACCGTAGTACAACTACGCCACCGAGGCAGTCAGGTTTAATAAAAAACACAATACAGTTTAATAAAGTTTTAAAACATTTACGTGGACTATTGAGCTGAACGCAAATACGATTAGTTTACCACCAGCAGAATTTATATTTTTGTATATTATTAAAAGCACGGTTTTCTCCGAACCCCTTTTAAGGACGAGCTTACAAATCTTGGAGTTCGTAATTTAAATTATTTCTATGAAACCTTTATTCAGTCTTATTTTTAAACGTTTCAATTGGTAATATTGTTAAAAAGTATTTTTGTACTCCAGTATTTTCTGTCGGATTTTTTTGCGGAGCAATCGTGGCTGGGCGGTCTCCAGAAGGTGATACCACGACGATTCGTTACCCGACATGGTACCATCTTGCTAATATCCCTGTCCTCTTTTGAACTCAAAAATGTATTATAAACAAGATTTCGTGAATCAGAACAATCACCAAAAGATATTAATAGAATTTTTAAACATGTTTGCAGCCTTAAACCTTTTAATGCGTGAACTAAAGTCGTTGTCATGTTATGGTTGTCTGTAAGACATTACCTAGAGTGATAAAACCGCCAATTGTACTTTGTTTTGTTGTTATTTCTGTATATTGTGTTTCATTGTTGTGGAAAATAACGACTAAAATAAATAAATAAAGTCCCACTATGAAAAGCGAGTCACGTCTAGCGAGCTCCATTTCTGCAAATTTCCGCTTGATTATCTTCGAAACAATTTCGACATGCGTGATCCGTTTATGAGGAATATATTTATACTTTGTGTTACCACTAATTAGTAGTGCATTATTCGATTGTTTGTAAATTAGTTATTAGTTTCAAAATCTATTATCAAGATTAGTAACTGCATACTTTGTTGATTGATTTATCATTCGTAATACCATTTGCTACACTAGTGATGTTAAAATATTAGGATTAGTTTTTCTTTCCTCACATTTTAATATATTGGACATGTTTGTACTATTATATTACGTTGTTTATCCCGAAAAAAAATGTGTTCCCGTGGGATGAGGAAAGAATTCTGATATATTTGTTACTTCTTAATGCTCAAAGGGATGGATTGGGACTGGATTACATACCTTGAGTGAGAATGAGAGATATAACGGGACGGTACGGGATGGGAAATCGCAAATAAAGTTAATTTTAAACCAAGTTAACCACGCAGACGAAGTTTGCGGGCAGAAGCTAGTTTATAATAAATGTAACAATTGTGAGCTTTAAATTTTAATAAATATGAAAATATATTTCTTAATCATATTAAGCTGTTACGAGGCTGTATCAGTTGTATATTTTTGAAGTGCTGTGTCAGAAATAACAAGCAATTATAATGTTATTTCGGGAATTTCCACTAAAAAAAAAGATGAATAGCATAATATGAGTAACTACATACATACATACATAATCGTCACGCCTGTATCCCATAGGGGCAGGCTACTATGGATCGCCACTTTGCTCGATCCTGACATATTACTTTCGCTTCATCCACTTTCATCAATCTCTTCAGTATGAGTAACTAATTTCATACTTATGCTAAATACCAATAATACTTAATGCCTTTTATTGCGATTACATTCTCAACTCATACAAAGATGAATATTATATCATACAATATATGAACATGTAGTAATTAAGTAAAACACATAATATAAGTATTATTATTTCTTATCAGTCCAGCTATTACACTATTGCCATATTGATTAGTACACTATTGACTAACCTCTCTTTTAACCTTCTATTATTTCCATCCCAAGGTAGTCGGCAAGAAATTGCTTCGAGCGATACGACCGCCTTTTGTACTGCTATCTAATTTAATGTTGTTGTTTTTTTTCTTTGTTAAGTTTATGTAGTGTACAATAAAGGATATAAATAAATAAATAATTAATAGTTTAAACTATTTCCCATCACTATTAATGATCAACTGAAGGCGTCAGGATCGCATACAATCAGCTTTATCGTATTTCCCAACATAATGTGTAATGAACGCTTTGACGTTAGAGTAATAAATAATCCCGCTTTTCTGAAATAATGTATGTTATAAGAAAATAACATATTTATATATAGACTCAATACATCTTAACAAATTATAAATTCATGTAGTCATAATGGCGCGGTAGAAAAAAAGGGTATAGTCAAACAGATCCTATAAAAAGAATTTCTGATTTTGTGTCGACTAAATACATCGGGGTCGTAGTTATCCGTTGTTTAATAATTCGTAAGAGTCCAGTTATTATAAATAAACTATTACTTATACGAATTATTCACCTAATAAAAGTAAACCTCGATGAACATTGAATGTAGGAAATTTCGCTTGGCTTGGTTAATATGATATATTTTTAGTCTCTTTGATATGGAAATATAAAGAGTGCTACTTTTTTCCTCGATTGACGTCACGCAGTGGTTGGAAATAAAAGTTTAATGCTATATAGGGAACAGTTTCATATTTTCAACTACTTTGTTAATTTATTTATATTCTTTATTGTACACAAAAATGTAACAACAGGTATATAGAGACAACAAAATAACAAAGTACAAATGGCGGTCTTATCGCACTAAGGCAATCTCTACCAGACAACCATTGGATGGATTTATGAGAGGGAGAAAGAAAGGGCAGTGTATAATAAAGGCAATAAAAGCTCTAATAAATAATACTATTTATACATAAATATACAAAAACTACATAATTAATGTATATAAACATACATAAATACATTTGTATGTAAATAAACATACGTATATAAATATATTACCAATATATTTAAATAAAGGAAATAATATTAATCAGTAAATCTGCTTAAGAAGAATTTAATGAATTTAATGAAGTATCGCATATTGAATTTGGTACGTAATAAGGTCTCACCAACATTTTACCGATAATATAGACAATAACTCACAAATAGAGCTTTTGTTATAATGGCACCAAGAGCCAGTTTACTCCTCACACTGTCGACCTTATCTTTTATTGAAATTACTTGGTAAATTCATATTAATAATCTAATTGTTTGCCCCAAGTAAATTACCACAGTCTGAAAATATAATAAATATTAATAAAACTTATAACCAATTATACATTAATATTACGATATAGTCGCGCTTACCATTTTTTACGGCGAAGGTACCAATTTGAGCATTAATAACGAGCTTCCTTACAAACTACAATATTGAACGTAAAAAAAAGTGATTCTATCTTTTCCATATAAGTGCTAGTCTAAGTTAGCTCTAAAAATTAAATTACATTAATTGGGATCTAAAAAGTTTGAAGATTAGGTAATAGCGTATCTTTGTGTAAGTGTGTGCGTACGTATGTTATGTGTGTGCGAGTGCATTGCGTGCTTATTGTAAGTGCTCTTATTGTCTTTCCTGAGAGCAGGATGAGTTACGTTTCAGGATTTGGTCTCGAAAATAGCGAGTTATATCTCCAATACTGTTTTCAGAATGTTTTGTTGTTGAGAAGTTTTCGGGAAATTAATCAGGAATTGGATTTTAAGTTATACTCAGACAGGGGTGGTGGAGTAATTTCACACTTTCGTTAAACTTTATTATATAATTAATATTTTAGATCATCACGATAAAAAAAGGTGCAAAAATCCTTTTAATTTTAAGCTGTATGAAATTTCACGGGAAAATGAATAGTGCTTTCAAATAAACTTCCGCTTGAACAAATAGGAGAAATAAATGCACATTCATATTGTTAATAAAGGAGAATGGGTAAAATGTATGGAATCTGGTACCGGCACCAATAGGAATGATACACCGTTGGAAAGGTATTTTTATGTAGATTAAGAATTACCATGGCTGGCTCGTCCTGATTCACTGTCCGATCGAAGTAATCTTACTTGAAAATAACTATTATTTTAATATATTATGCTGTTAAATAGGAACACATACTTGTATTGTAAGTTTCTTCATTTTGACATGGTATTATTATAAATACTAGTATTTTTTCATTACGAAGGTAATAAAACAAGTTCAAAGTAAGTTTTATCATTTTTTGTATGTAAGTAAAGAGTAAATGTGCAGATATAAGTAAAATATTTTTTTTATAACAAAGCTATTTAAAAAAATGCTGTTATAAAAATAGTCGTTTTTTGAACTCTTAAAAGGTACCAAAATACCCATTCTCCTTTATACCTTATCAATGTATAAAATTTCACGGAAAAACAGCGCAGAGCGCCACTAAAGGAATTTACATTTCTGGAAATCAATTTATATTCTGTTATGTTAGAAGTCAATTGTAAGTTTTCACGATAATTGATTAATAATGTCAATAAATAATCCACATTCACATAGTTCTGACCCTACATTAAAATAAGTTACTTGTCGTAGGTATCAGAAACTACGAGAGACTTTCTGGTCTCACAACACCCAGATCCAAAATTTTGTCTCATTACGGGGGTTGAACGAGTGAACGAGGCTTCTCGTATCACGTCTAGGAGTCTTACATAGTCTTGAGGAATATGGAAACATACCTTCATGAGACGTATTTTTCACTGTTGACAGTTTTTTTATTGCCATGAATGGCGAGATGACCTTGCTATTCGCCTGATGGTAAGCGGTACGACCACTCATTGACAGTAGAAAAACCAAAAAACATCATGAATTACAAATCAAAGCGCTCGCAATCCTGAGACATAAGATTTTAAGTGTCAATATGTCTAGTTGTTCCTATGGCTACAATGTCCTTCAAACCGGAACACAACAGTGCATTTACACTGCTGTTTGGCTGGAGAAATAGACATGATAACAACAAATGACAGTGTATTACATTTTTTCAGCTGCTTAGTTATAGATCCTGTATCAGCCCATAGTTAATTACTCATTATTGATCTGTTAGTTCTCAAGCCCTTTAACTGACGGTTCCAATGCTACAGTAACCCAAACATCTACTAGGATGTAAAAATCGTGGCCGCAATTTTGAAATTTTTTGATTCATTTTTCACGATATCTGTCACGCTCTATTAATTTATACGTATATCTGACATTCTTGTGCTCTGAAATTGAAATTCGTACCCCTATTCCTATTCCTATATTACATCATTGTTAAATTGATTATTTTATTATATCTGATAGCGTATTTCGGTTGTTAGTCAATAGGAGTAACGTGGCAAAAACTATAGCACACTTTTAAATACAAACAGCGGCGAAACAGGCATTGAAGGAAATGGAAATTATTTTTATATGATACAAAAAATGTTAAAATCGGAAACATGTTTGCATCAACAACGAATTTATAACTAGTCGTTTTCATCTGCGGAGTAAAATCGCCATAAAATGGACCGATTCCCGACAGTTTTATTGAAAGAGTGCCTTTCACTTTTCAAGCGCGTTTTTCATTTGCTAAAGAAGCGACGCGTTGTCCTTTAACGTACGTATTCATTTACCAAGAAGGATGTTTTGCAACTTGCGTATTGTAGGTAACAGCCCTTTGGTAGTATTATTAACGGCTACAAAACTGTTTGAAAAATTTATGCGAAAGAAACTATTTTGATAGAGGTAGAAAGTAATATTTTTCTGAGAAGGCTTATAGCTTACTGGGCATACAAAATTTAATGATACAACTGACCTGTCTAAAATATATTATCATGTGAGTTATCTGTATCAGCCTGTATATGTCCCACTCCAGGAAGTGCCTCCTCTACAATCGAGAAAACGATTGAAAGGTTGGTTAGGCCATACAGTTCACCATATTATGTGAGTTATAGCGTGTAATGAAGTTACACTCACCAAGGCTAGCGAAGTATACAACGTATACGACGTGATTTTAATTGCGAGACAATTTTAAAACTTTTACATTTCTCAATAGCTTTATTGTGTTCATATTGCTTAGTAATACAATGACCGAAATAATAGTATTTTTTTGGAAAACTGAAGACTTCGGTTGTCGAAAAACAACGAATTTAAAATAATGTCACAGTTTATTCACCTCGAATACCTTTTGTTTATCGATGTACAGTTGACTGGTAACGGAACGATAACAAGAAACCTATCCATGCATACATATTTGCAGAGCCTCTGTTGGTCTAATAAAATAATGATAAAAGGCTTAGAACAATTATGTATTGATACAAAAATATTTTTGGGAGCGCTATTGAAAATGATTATAAATAAATTCAAAATGTTTTTGTTTTATCTTACAACCGAATGTGGTTCTCTGATGAAATCAAAACTGTCGAGTTCAATTTTTATTTATTGATATTTTTTCAATCTGGCAATCAAACTCAGCTTCTCAGAGTTCACTGTCTATACGCGATATAGCTGGACCAATAAGGCAACGTAGTTACCATTAACTTTAAACTAAATGAAGTAAGAAAAACTCTGTGCTCGGAGCATTCGATCACATAATGTCAGAAACAAACGGTGCAAACGGTAATGTGAGACTAATTGTGAACTCATTCTTGAGGTGAGGCCAATTCGCGACGTTGGACGTCCACAAGATGCATTGATGACCTAGTAAAGGTTGCAGGAAGACACTAAATGCAGGTCCCTTCTAAAAGTTCGCGGTGGAGATCTTTCTACGATCGTAGGGTGACTTCTTAAGATAACTTGAAGTAGGAGGTAGTACTTACAGTTATAATCATAGAAAAGACGTCAAACCATTGGCTCCCACACACTATGTCGGCGTCAGTTCTGGCGGTTTTTGCCCAGCAGGTATGCCGGGGGTTTTTTGTCACGCAGGTATGCCAGCAGCATCCGCCGCAAAACCTGGCACAATGCTGAAGAGCATCATTTTAGTTGTGACCGCCGTGTAGAATGCTAGTAGTTATACACTTTGTATTTCAAATTATTTGATATTTAATTAAGAAAATAATCAAAAGAAAAAGGAGTTTCTAGGTGAGTCCGAGTTTCGAATAACCTGCCGCCGGCTCCCCGCGCAAGTCCCTGGCGTATCCCGGCGGCCGTGCCAGCGGCTTGCTCGTGCGGCATTACTAATTTCCAGTAAACCCGCCGGATGGGTCGCCAGCATAATGTGTAGGAACAATAAATATGTTTCACATACATAGGTTTCACGCACTACATAACATAACGTCAGTGGTTTATTCGGACGCCCAATTATTCGTACGTCTTTCTATTGCCTTTCCTTCCCACCTTTATTCAAGGAAATGTTTCAACATTTACTGAGGATTTTGTATGTAAATAAGCGGTTGAAATAACTTCCCATCACGTCGCTCGTCCGTTATTTTACTAAGCATATGTTAATTTAATATTCTATGACGGGATTTTCATACCCGCAAAAAGAAAAAATACTGTAACAGATTATTGTGTGTTGCTGTAGAGGAAGCGTTGATTTGCAGGCAGCGAAGCTACAGCTTTTTCAAGAAAACGGAACACTTTGTAGGGATAAAATACCACGTCTGCGACAAATCGCTAAGGACCATTATAATTATAGTAGATTTTGATCGCAAAATTCAATTAGAAGACATCATCTTTCAACATGAAGCATGTCAGAGATTACATAAATAATATGTGATGATTTTAACCGTTTACAGCGATCAATACGTGGCATATCCAAACAGCCATATTGTAGTTAAAGCTTATAACTATACAGGGTATATCAAGACTGCGACCGAAAACGAAGCCAGGTGGTAGTATTAGTGACTTCAGACACAATGCAAGTAAAAATTTCGCAAAAAAAATCGACAACTTTTTTTTGTAATTTTTTACTTATTGTCGTATTTGGGTGATAAATACGTAGGTTTCCTAAAATAATGATATAGACCTCTTTATTTTTAAACAATCAATGGTACGTAAGGCTATAAATTATTATTTTAATATAAACTAGGTATTTACCACCCTAACGAGACGATTTTAAAAACTTCTAAAAAAATATCTGTCACTGTTTTGGTGAAATTTTTATTTGCATCGTGTCTGTAACTACTAAAACTACCACCTGGCTTCGTTTTCGGTCACAGTCTTGATATACCCGGTATAATTAACATTGATTAAACAAATTGAACGGAGGGAGAGGTAACTTTTGATAGGCAAGGGCCAGTGATCCGTAACTGCGGAATATGGTTCGGAGGCGGTCAAGTGTGAGCCACCCTCGTGGCGGCGAGCTATCCTCTCACTAATAGAAGTTCCTACGAAAATTCACATGCATCATTAAAGTGAGCAATTCAAAATGAGTGTTAAACGAGTTGTACATACTGTGTTGTTTGTTTAAAAACTTTTACACTCAAAAATCTTTTTGTATAAATACTGAATTGTTCTAAGCCTTTTATTATTATTTTAATTGATCAACAGAGGTTCTGCCAATATGTATGCATGGATAGGTATCTTGTTATCGTTCGGTTACCAGTCAACTGTACATCGATAAACAAAGGTATTCGAGGTGAATATTCTAACATATTGAAACTACATTAAACTAAACTTGTTTGTAGTGATAGCTCCATTTAAATTTGCTCTGAACAGCTTTGTTGTCTTAGTTAAGTTTATCTTACCGTCTGTATGTTCTTGTTTTCGTGAAATTCCGTGCACTTGGTTTTATCAATTAATTAAGCACTTCGGAACAGATAAAAAGTACAGTGGGTAGGACGAAATTTTATAAATCCTTTGAAATGAAATGGCAATAATTAGAATTTTGAGCAATAATAATAGACCAAATAATTACCCCACCCAGATTTTTCCCATTCCTAAATGTGGATGATATAGGGGATTAAAATATATAAGTTTAAAATGTCTTCCAGCTGTAGAAAACAATTTTTGTAACCGCTATAAAAATACATTTATCATTAGTATAACGATGATTTCACTTAGCATTCAAAACTCAAGCGCCAGAGCTATTAGAATAAATAAAGGGACGAAATAGGGTTCACCTTAAATCTGAATCGATGGATGAAGGCTTTTTACGTCTCAAGTGACTCATGAGGCCTTTAAGGCTTAACGGTGGCTGCTATTTGAGAGCAATGGGGATCAACGGCTTAACACTGTCGGCAAAACAGACTTTAGTAACAAAACTTTGTATGGTCTCAGTTTGGATTACCGTGTGCTCATATAAAACCTCCCTAGCGCCGTGTTATTGATACTGGAAATGTCAAAGATACGTGTACATTTCCTGGACGTAAATTAAACATTTTTAATCATTTTGATATTTTAGTGACCAAATATAAATTAATATACTTAGTATAATTCTTTATTATAACCATATCAGATAGTGGCATATTAAGCGCATTACGCACTAAAGCCGCCGCTGCCGACACAACCCTGCGACCTATAAGAAAATAATCATGTTGACAACAAACGCCGGAACATGTTTCCCGCAGTCATGTTGGCGACGCAAGCATTCTGTTCAGTTTCCTGGTGACACTAAAGAACGTCATAAAAATGATCATCATGTCATGTGGAGCCTCTGACATGTCATCGATAAAGTTTTGTGACTTGCAATGAGTAAAACCGCTAATATAATATAGCCCGTCAACAAAAAAGTTACCGACATAGGCCAGCGAGTCAGCGGCTATGGTGTGCGGTGCTTTATTTTATGTGCGATATTTTATGTTATACAAAATCACCTTACTACGTTATAGAACGAATAAGAATAAATACAAAAATATGTGGGAATAGTTCAGTGTCGGATCAAATCAAACAAAGATAGTTCCGATGTTCTTGACATTAATAAATTACTCTTGTAATACGTCTTTACGTCGTTCGTCAATCACGTCTTCTATCGTCTTCCAAACTGTTCTTCCTTATTCTATAATGATTAATATCATTATCGAATCGAATGTTTTTGGATTCGGTAATTACAACTTTGACTACTATTTTGAGGATACTTCAATAATAAGACACATGCACCCAACAGTCACATACATACGGTCTGACCCGACACAAAGATGCAAGTCTTGTGTCGTAATATCAGAAGCTACAAGAGACTTTTGGTCTCACAAACACTGAGAACCGTAACAATTGTGGAACACACGAGCATATATTTCAGTGAGGGGATCGAACCCGCGGCCTCTTATTCGTGCCCCGGAGGCTGTAAAATTAATTTAATATTACTCCATTAACTCGGCGTCAATTATAAGGAAAGCAACCGTTGTGATTAGGTTAATTATACCCATGAAAACTATTCTATCAATCAAGAATTTTACGTCCTGTAATTTAATATGAAATATTATAAGGTATGACTTTATAAACATTAAGGAAAATGTTTGTAGAAAAACTATGTATTTAAGAGTATTTGATATCATAATTAGTGACGACGGCACTAGTATAAAAATATTATTTTAATTAATACACTTTCATAAATTATCTTGCCTATTACTTAGTCTTTCTTATAACACAGCAAACAGTACACAACATTACTTATCTCACTCAAGCATCTTTGATCTAAATTTGGGTCAAATTAATTTCCATTATGTTCTTAATTCAAACATCACCCGAGTAATTGCCAATTAAAGACTAGGCCTCCAAAGAGTTCTTTTGAAAAATCTTGGAAGGAAGGATAATTAGAAGATTGGGTAAAGACGATACCAGACTACACTTCTTAAATGGAAACTTAATTCCCTAATTAATCTGTGAATTTTTATTTGGCTTTTTTATTTATTCGTGCAATTGCGTCGTGGGCTGTTCGTCAGGGTTCCTACACATATTTGCATTGATAAGTGATATTAATTTAATATAGATAAAGCATAATTTAATGTATAAAATAATGCTTTAGGTACCGAAAGTGAACGTTGTGCAAATGCTCAATTCCGAAATGTCCCTTCAATAATTCATGTATCACATAATGTATAAGTTGATCATTTAGGGAATTAATGTTACTACCACCATTTAATGATATTGTCAGTGATACAATCCCCTATAGGTTTTTTATAGAAAATATTCACACAATATTACGGATTAAAACTCATTGTAAAAATACATTTGTTAATGAAAATGGACACAGGCGCCATTCACGGTCATTATATTAGATTAATTTTGTATGGGCCTTTCTGATATTACTTGATAGATATTGTATTGACAGATATTGTATCCTGACTTTAATTTTGTATAATAATATGTCAAGGTGTTGCTTTAAGATCGACTTCTCGGTGTCCTACCTAATACACAGAAAACAAGGTACAATTTGAACCATAAACATAAACAAATAATGTCTCAACTACCAAAACAAACAACAATACAATCATTAAAAACAAACTTTATGTAAAATTGTGGAAAGAGAATTAACATTTTTATTGCACATTGGAAAGTTTTTTCATATCGAGCTCTTTGCAGTGGAATACACAAGATGTTGTTTTGCATTCGCATTTGCTGTGGCAATATTTATACAAAATACTAAGAAATAAAACTACTACAAAACTGTTATTATCGAATAAACTGTCGGAGCTGCCGTTCGAAATATTTTACTTTCATACTTCGATTTTCTCGTAAAGGTTAAACGTATTATGGATAAAAATATTTTGGTGAAAAGTCTGCGCTTTTCTGTTAAATATACCTACAGTACGAATTTGTGATAGGGTGCTAGTCCATACCCGGGCGCAAATTCCAGTCCTTAGCAGCTCGTATTAGATTTCTCAAACTAAAAAAGCCTCCGTGGCGCAGTTGGTTAGACGCCGCCTGTGAAACGAGAGGCCGCGGGTTCGATCCCCGCACCGAAACCAATATTTGTGTCATCCACAGGTATTTGTTTCGGGTCTGGGTTTTTGTGAGACCGAAAAGTATTCCGTAGTTTCTGATACCCACGACACAAGACTCGATCTTAGTGTGGGGTTAGGACCATGTATGTGACTGTTGGGTGTATTTTATTTTTAAACTATTTAAAATTTTAACACATAATTGAGTGCCTATCGCGAGAATGGAACTTAAGGTTTCATAGTAAACAATCCGTATACTTAGCCGTTAGACTAATTATACGACTCCTTGTCGTATTATTCTTGCTAATGTAAAAAATATGTACATCGGCACTCTCAAAATGCGTATAAAACAAAATATTTTTACTCAAGCGCGTTTCACGAGTTACAAGAAGCGAGAGTTTGATTTAAGGTACACACGTCGCTCGGTTCAAACTGCGGGAACGTTAATAAATAATAAACAGAAATGGCGGCCATTTGTATGCGTCCGAAAAAGTCGGGAACATTCCCGATGAACGAATTTCTGTAATGAAATCGAAGTGGTTACTTTTACGGGACGTTTACGATATTATTCCGTAATCAGGGAGTTTTACGAAGTTGCAAGTTGCGTCCATTTACTTCAATTAGTACACACGTACTTAAACGGCGAAGGAAATCATCGCGAGGAAACATAATGTTGCACATTACAATAAAACTATTTTTTACGGATTTCGTGGTCCAGCATTCCGCCCCGTGACCACGAAAGTTGTAAAGCAATCGTAATATCTGGAAGTTAAAAAATATAAAAATTAAACCAAATCGCGATAAAATCCATAAAAATTAGTTTTATTTCAATCGCGAGAAAACCTCAATACCTAGCGATTTACAAAAATATCTACCGTTCGTGAAATCTGGCTAGGACTAGGCCAGCGTGGTGACCCAAGCCGAAACTTATAAGTACCTAAGTTTCTATAGCTTCTGTATTTACGTATCTCTAAGTTATATTGTTTACTTCATACGACAATAGATGTCTCTGGCTGACTCATAAGAATGTTTGCTTCTAAGGAAAGATCTGACAATTGTAAACGACGGGATAGAGTTTAATAAATACATTAACGCATTTATTTAATTACTCGCGGGGTAAGTAGGGTTCTAATAGTACAGACAAGTCGCTGAACGTATTTCTATGATGTGTTGCTAAAAAACAAAGGGAGCTGAAAAACATTCATACTACCTTACAACATTTCAGCGCGTAAGACTATATTAATTTTAAACTGGCTCGACATAGTGACACCGTACACAGTACATTGTACATGATGGTAGTAGCCGCCACAGTTAACGATATAACTGTGCAAGTCTAAGTTGCACCAGTATACTAGAATATATTCGGATAAGTAACTGCGCATACTTCGTTCCAATTTTCGATTCGAGACTGGTGCAAACTTGCGTTTGCGCAAATGCACTTGAACTTGTGGCGGCCATAAGTACAGTCCAGTTCAAACAGAGCCTCCACAACGAGAACAGATTATTTCTAGATATACACATTTTTTCAGGCTTCAAATAACAGTTTTATATATGAAACAAAGGTTAATGACCAAAAGCTTTATTGATACTTGTCTGACTCGCCCCGTTTAATCAATTTGCATCTCCATTACCGAAAGAACTGCTCAACTTACGTTAAAACCATGATGTAGATGACCAAGCTTGACCACAAATTGGCTATTCAATTTAATTTAATAACCAACGATGCTACATGGAATATTCTAAACATATTAAAATACAATCGCGTGGTCGACTCTGGATACTCGATATCATTTAGATCCGAAGGCCATCGCAATCAAGTAATATACAGTAATATTGGGCGTGATTACAGCATTCGATATTACCAACAATAGTTTACGAACGGTATGGAGACTGTCCCGCCCTCACACCCGCCACTGCAACTCCTGTAAGCCAGGATCAACAGTGGCACGCATTTTAATGACACTGAGCATTGAAGCTCAGCGAGTCTCCGGGAATGTCTAACTTGTCTTTAACCCGCAACGAAATCAATCAAAAAGTTAAATTAATAGGAGGAGTTGGAAATAAGTTATTGTCCACTTCCCTCCCTAATAAAGCGGGTGACAAAACAATGAACTAAAGAGGTAAATAACCTCGCATAAAGACATTTACAGCCAGATAAGCCAGCTGTAAAGCACCACGGATTAGTCATTATTACATTTAAATGGGACCTATTATGTAAGCTGTTATACTTGATTCCAATAATAGGTATGGCAAAATCGCCGGAAAGCACGGAAATTCTTCCTAGTCTCCACAAGGTCCGTGTAGTATACAACTCCAGATGTTATTTGCATACTATCTAGCATGGTTTTACGCTCATTCTGCCAAAGACTACACTCCCAAAGTATATGATGCGCGGACTGCTCATATTCGCAATAAGGTGTTGAACATGAGCACGCAGGCGAATCAACGAGCTTAAATGAGTACAGTTTAGACCTAAAGTTACCATGGCCCGTAAGAAACTGTGATACGTAATAATCGATATCTAGCCAAGTCTTAGTCAAACGATCACGCACGCATGGAAAATATTGGTATAGATGCCGACCCTTCAAAGATACATCCCATCTATTTTGCCATTCATCTATTAGTTCGTTATATACAACTGAGAGCGGCTTAAATAATCTGTCTACTTTTAAAAGTTCACGTGAATTTAAAAATCTTTTGTCCATATTCTCTCTAGTTGAGTAATACATCGCGGCGCGACGTTGTACCTCCAGGTCGACTGGAAGTACCCCCGCTAGGACAGGCAAAGCCTCGGTACTAACAGTTCTATACGCCTTACACAAGAATATCAACGCCAAACGTTGGCTCTGGAGCAATTTCCTTCGCACAGCACCGATAGTGGCCCTATCAGCCCATACGGGGGATCCGTAAGTAATACATCCTAAGTAAGTCGCTCCATAGATGGTTTTTAATGTATTGAAAGATAGCCCCCACGTTGATTTCGATATTCTTGTCAGAGCAAAAAAGTTCTTTTTCGATTTTTCCCCGACTTTCTTAATATGTTCAAGAAAGGAAAAATTCCTTTCCAAAATTAGACCAAGATAACAAACTGATTCTTTTTTCTTTACGGTGATATTATTAAATTTAATTCGCGGCGGTGATTTTAAAATTCCTTTTAGAAGTAATTGGAACGTTTTATGTGGTGCGAACTGTAAGCGATTTCGATCGCCCCAATCAGATATTAATTTTAAACACGTGTCTGCCATATGTTCGAGTCCCGACCTACTGTTTGACTCAATAAGCAAAAGGCCATCGTCCGCATATCCAATCAAAGAACACCCCGACGGTAAGGGAATTGTAAGAAAATCGTCGAAGCCCAAATTCCATAAATAAGGACCCAAGACCGAGCCCTGTGGACAGCCCATCGTCAGTGGCTTCGACACGGCATGGTGTCCAAGTTTAAGTTTTGTTGTTCCATGCGAGAAATACGAGTATATAAGTGAATATATATTTTTAAAGCAACCTCGCAGTTTCAACTTAAGAAGCAGCATTGGCCACCAAGCATTGTCGAAAGCACCGGAGATGTCCAGGAAAATACCGAGTACATATTTGCGTATCGATGTACTTACTCTTCTTCTAACCGAAATTGCCGCGTCAATAGTCGACTTACCCATAGTAAAACCGAACTGTTTTTCATGGAATTTTGGTCCACCTGGTAGTAATCGAGGGACGGTAAGACGTTCTAAAAGTTTACCTAGCGACGGTAAGAGTGTAATGGGTCTGTAAGACTTAGGATCTTGAGGAGATTTATCGCCACCCTTGGGTATTATCCGAATGAAACCGGTACGCCAGACTCGCGGAAAAACCCCTTCAGCAATACATCGATTAAAAACAGTTAGTACTGCATTGCCGGCCGATTTACACGCTTCTTTGATCATTTTGTTGGATATTTTATCGTCACCGGATGCCTTGTTTAGGGGCAAAGATCGAACTATTTCACTAAATTCATCAAATGATGGGAGATTTGAATCGCAAGAGTTTGGCAGTTCCGCGGCCCACATCCTAATCTGCTTGTGGTATTCTGTGTCATTTCCAACATTATCATCCGGTATTAACGATTGTAACAAAGCTTCCGTTGTCTCCTCAATGCCAGTTGTGTAGTTGTTATTAATTTTTATATTCTCAATATAAGCCAAATTGATTGACCTATTAGCTTTAAACTCATGGTATAAAGGAGACCACGGACCTTCACTATCTAACCGGGCTACAATTTTACGTAATAAATTGCCTTTCGATTTTTGGACAGCCGCTCTATAATGTGATCTGGCAACTCTCAGTTCATTAAAAGCAGATGTAATTGCTTCCCCTGTAATACGGCGTTTTTTAAGCCCGTTAAATCGCCTACGCGCTCTGCGAAAAGTTCGACGTAGTTGGACTAGTAAGTCATTCCACCAATCACACCTCCGAGTCTTTGTGATGGGACCTCGACCAATGGTAACGTCTGCGCAATAAGTAAACGTGTCCGACATAATCTCGGCACAAGTCTCAGCTGACAGATCATCGCGAGTGAAGTCCCTGGCATGCTGAGCAAATAAAGAGCTAAATAAATCCCAGTTGGCACCTATGGATTTATATCTAAAGTTACAATTATTATGTACCGGACCCTGTGTCACTCTAGGCAAGAACTCGTACACAATCAGGCGATGGTCACTACACGACGCGTCCGGCAGGACGCGCCACCTATCAATACGGACGTCTCCACTAGAAAGTGTGACGTCAATAGAGGATTCGCCCATAGGGCAGCTGTAAGTAGGTGGTGCATCGGGGGTGTTATGTACTTCGAGGTTCATCTCTGCAATGAAATCTTCTACAGCGCAACGTCGCTCGGTATCGGTGGAGCGATATTTGCCATACCAGAGGATTGATGACGCATTAACGTCAGCACCTATAATAATTTTATGTCCAGCGAGGGACCGCAAGACATAGCGGAGGTGATGCAAGTGGGGACCCACAGGGTCGGAGTATTGAAAATAACAGCTCACAAGAAAAACCTTACAGATCGGACTCGACACCTCCGCGACAGCACAGTGTGACGTCATAAGATTACGTACTGAGGTAACGGTAAGATTTGAACCCGACACGAAAATACCTGCTCGTGAGTTGTTATCGAGTTGTATCACCCTACTACGTAATCGCGCATGTTGGTATTGCTCTTGAACCAGCACGACATTCAGCTTATAATCGCGAATTAACGTGTCTAATTCTGACGTCGCTACCCTATCGTTATGAAGATTTAACTGACCGATTGTAAAGTTATCCATATTTATTTAATACTGGGTCGACAAAACTAATTGCTCGAGCTTATTCTTGTATGTTGGGCACTCCTGAGACCCACAACGATCACGATTACGAACGGTATGCTAATTTTCTAATGAAATTGAGTGTCAAGCGCTGGTCATATGTCGATCAAAAGACTAGAATTGGTATTTTAATAAATAAATACACCCAACAGTCACATACATGGTCCTAACCCCACACTAAGATCAAGTCTTGTGCCGTGGGCATCAGGTGCTACGAGATACTTTTCACAGATACCCGAAATAAATACATGTGGATCACACAAATATTTGCCTCGGTGCGGGGATCGAACCCGCAGTCTCACGTTTCCCAGCCGGCGTTCATACAACTGCGCCACGGAGGCTGTTATTTACAGAAAACAAAATGTAAAGGAATCCACTATATGTTGGAAAAGTCCCAAAATATCGTTTAGTCAGATCCCAAGAAAGCCTTGTTTCGAATTTTATGTAATGCTAAAATTCCTTCCCTCTCCAACCAAGTGGAAGACAAAATAATGAATTATATGAATAAAAAACCCTGATAAAATGACTTTTACAGTTGGATAGGCCAGCAATGAAGCACCACGGATTAATATTAAACGGGATTTAATATGCGAGCTGCTATATTTAATTTCAATAATAGGTACGGCTAAATCGCCGGAAAGCACTGATATTAATTCCATGAGAAGGTTAATAAGCATTATTAGTAAATGTTGGCGGCATTGAGGTGGCCCAGGGGCGAATTTTGGCATAGGATATACTTCCCAGAAACCAAGAAAATGATAGCGTACCCATGTTTTCCAATAACATGTATAAAGCAATGGTTGTTCACTTGTTTTCTGCACATTCATGCATTGGTTTTTAAATATAATAGAAGTAAAGTTGTTGGCAGTTGCGTGAAAGATTTTAATATACTCGTAATACTTATCAAGGAATAATAGCTGGCGGAGTCGCAGTAAGGTAACAAAGTTTGTATGGCATAAACGTGTTTTTTTGACTTGATATAAGTTCTTTCAAAACAAATAAGTTACTTCTCTCACACAATACACACTTTCTATACCAGTGCAACGGAGCATTGAAATAAGCTAGAGAAAATACGCGTTGAACACTTTTTAATTATATAGAAGAGAATACGATTCTCACGAAAAAAAGACATTAACCCGATTATGTCGAGTCGTGACTAGGAAAAATGACGGAACTAAACAGGAATAAAACATTATGGTTTATGCAATTTTGTAGTAATTTTATTTCTAGTGATAACGACATTCTTTTTATTTTTTACTACGATAAATAAACATCTCTCTCTCTCTCTCTCATCAGCCACAGGAAGTCCACTGTTGAACACAGGCCTCCCCCAGTGTGTGTGAAGTGTCGGACGCCCACCTACAATGTGGACGGACGACCTGGTGAAGGTCGCAGGAAGTCACTGGATGCAAGCCGCTTCCAACAGATCTATGTGGCGATCCACGGGGAGGCCTAGAAAAACATAATTTCTAATTATGTTGATTTTTATTACGTAACTTGGAGCTAATAGATTTATTGGAAAGTGTTATTATCTTGCGTAAGACACTTAATAATTCAATGTTTTGAAATCCGTTCAGACAAATATCTATATCTTAATATTTAGTGCGATTAATTTTTAGGACATCCAAGTGAATGATAGATAGTTCCCGCCTTCTTATTTGCGCTTAAACGACACTTACATAGGGACTACGAAACATCTCACTGTTAAAATAAATAAATTAAAGCTCTCATAATCGCTGACTTTCAGTACTTGTTTACCGTATTTATGCATAAATAAATAAGAAAAAAGCTCAGAGTCATCCAAACAGTATTCTTCTTCTTCTTCGAGTCAATGGCTCAAAATTATTAGACAGTTAAAACCTTCACAATTTTCCGGCCCAGTAAGTCGCTAAAGTTATGGCATCGATTATGTCCCTTCTTATTCAGGTGGTGGGATACAGTGGCCACTTCAATAAGGGTGACAGATTCTGGAGTGCCACAGTCATAATCGGAATTTGATTGATAACCTTACCAGATTTGTCTTGACGGTTAAGTGTCTTCCAAACAGGCCACTGAAGTTTAGAAGGCAAGTGTTCCAAAAGTGGGATGTTGTTGGACGATTTCAAGCCACAGAGATGTTTTTGGTATCCTTCGCATTTGTGATTGATTTTGTCACTTCAAACATTGATTGGTGACATGAGACAATTTCTAATCATTCAACGTATTCCATCCACACGACTACAAACACACACACACAATAATATATTTTAAAAATTTGTGAAATCCACCAATCATAGTATTTGCGCTAAACTCTCAGTGAAGGTTTGTCTGATATAATAATAAAATCAAACATATATTTGCTATTGAAGAGTTTAAAACAACGCAAATTCAAAAAAATAATACTATTTACCTAAACATAGTATTTGATTAGGTCATAATCAAATATTCCGTTAAAAACTCGAAGGCATAAACACTTCATCAATCTGTACTATTAGATTTTCATTCATTATTTATTTTGAAAGGGTACGAGGCGAAAAATGCCACTTCAGTCGGCTGCGAGTAACGAAATGTAAATTTTATTCTATTAAATTGTACCCGAGGCTCTTATTTACGATACAATTTACTCATAATAGGACACGCGGCAACACAACCGCGATGTGTTTTGCTCAATCACCGCTCAGCGTAATTGAGCACTTGTTGCCCTGATTTATATTTTATTTTTAATTGTTTTGTTACAAGACAGGTGTAAACTCTATTCATTTATTTTAATAAACATTGTTGATTGGTTATTGTAGCCGGTAATGTCGCTTTGATACAGAACCGCATTCTATATTCAAATTAGAGTGCAATGAGGAACCATTTTGAATAAAATACCTACTTTGTCATATATTAAAGTAGTGTTAAATTGAAAGCTATAAACATGGAAAACGTGATTAGATTTCTGTGATGCAGATTAAGTGAAGCTGCTGAAATAATCCTTTTCACCAACCACCTTTCAACCTGTCCTTCTTCAAACGATGCTGAAAGAAAGTACTCTCCTTAAGCTAGACAGCGACCTGGTTGTGCTGGACCCCTGGCATTGCGAAGCTCCGGGAGCTACGGCGACCGCTTATCATCAGGCGGGCAGCAAGCTCGTCGGCATGCTAACGGCCTTTAAAAAACATAAATATGAGATTGTAATAGAGGTATAAGAGTATGTGGCGAATTCAAATCATATTTATGTACAAAACGATATATCTACAAATTATGTTTTTTTTATTATGTATGTATGTTAATAAGCATATATTTTTTAACTAACGTGCCATGAGTAAAATTAATTGGCACTTCAGGGACCCCACAGATATTGTAATTAACACCGCTTGGAGCACTAAAAATAATTACAGGAATCGGGTTCATGTCGTGGAAATACCAATTATAATGTTATGTATCCTGCCACCCTGAGTTGAAAGAATGAGAAAGGATACATTGACCTGTAATGAATCTGATAAATGATACATACGTGCATAAAATCACGCCTTTTTCCCAGAAGGGGTAGGCAGAGGTGCTACAAGGACGCCCACGTTTCGCCTTGTGTGTACCGTCCCACGATGTGGTAGGGGGTGAGCCTATTGCCATATCAGGCACAAACTCTTGACTCCGTGCTGATAACGAATAGAAAAATCCAATATCACTTTGCCTGACCCGGTAATTCGAACTCCAGACCTCAGCGTTATAATCGAGCCGTAGTACAACTACGCCACTGAGGTAGTCCGATTAATAATATGTAAAGAAAAATTCTCGTCCCTATGAAAACTGTCAAAGAAATGATGAAAAAGAAAGTAGATTTTTGGAATTTCTAATGACATCTTTAATAAATACGGTGCTCCGTCGTCTCATTCTATTACGAAGAATTAGCTAAGCGTTTTTAATATTGGTATACAGAATAATAGGGCGATGAGTTTACAGTCAAATTTCTAAGGAATACGATACCTACACATCAAATCTCATTTTCTTTGAATTCGCTAAAACGCCCATAGGCTATTTTGGCTTAGTTAGGCAGTATACCAAAATACATACGAAATCTATATTTATATATAGATTACAGATCTATATTTATATATAGACTGTACAAGATCTGGCTGTAGTCTATAAATACTTGAAACCACGTCAAAGTAACAATCTTCATCAATCAGGAAACGATATGTGGAGGAGGAAGAAATGCATCACCTGGCAGAATGAACGTGTGTGGGCGACCGTGCAGCGATAAGGAATAATAACACTTATAATGGCTACGGCCTATTTATCGCACAGAAATTGAGAAAATTTGTCGAGCGTCTATATTTGTAAGGCCGGCCTCTATAAGGCCATGTCTGTACCTCTATAAGGCCGGCAACGCATCTCCATGCCCCATGGTGTTGCAGATGTTGTAAACCGAATGCTCGCTTGCTGTAGTAAAAAAAGAAAAGTATACTTATAAACGCAAATGAATTGCAATCTTATTTTAATTTGATTATTGTCATTTCGGCTGTTAGTAGCAGAGGCGGTCGCTGCCCATGGAACTATTGAGACAGATTTCAACTACGTTCAATAAATCTCTTCCTCTCTCTCGGCAGCTACAGGAAATCAACTGATTAACATAGGCCTCATCAAAAGACCTCCACATCGGTCTGTTGGAATCGGCGTGAATTCAGCGGCTTCATGTAAAGTTAAACAGGTCGTCCCTTCTCCTTGTAGACTGGTGTCCGGTACCATTGCCCGTACGTGGCCACCACTCCAGAATTTTAAGCGTTAAATTAACTTGCAGCATACGTTAAATTGAATGTGCGAGAAACTCGGGAAGACATACAAATAATAATTGAAATCAGTGTTCAATGTTCATATTACAAAACAAAGCCTGAAGAACGAGTCACTAAATCCCAGTCTATCATTTTTGTATACAGATATTTTTTAAATAAACACAAACATGATGCAAAACAAACATTTGTTTAATATATTACAGCTTTACACCGCATCTTTCAGCATATTTCGGGTGTTGGCGCCTTTCGTTTTCCTGGAAGATTCTTGAGGAGCCACAAGCATTTCGACGAATACGTTGACGTACTATCCTGCCTTTGGCGACGAGTGGATGCCGACCCTTATCTTTTTCCTATTCGACCTTTTCTATCACATTCTTACAACGTAATGCAACTACAAAGGTCACGTCTCCCATCCCATCGTCACAGCTAATAACCTTATAAGCTAAGCTTCCATAAAAATATATTATATTATAATAATTACGCATTCAATTCCACACAATCGAGATTATCCGCTCACACACCGTTCTGGTTGTTTTCCGAGTGCCTTTTAAGTAAATAGCTCTTACTCCTAATCACCCATAGTAATTTAATTTCGGATGATTAAATAGATTGTGGGTTCTCGGTTCGTTTTGTTACCCCTCGTTATTTGAATTATATTAAAGTAGACTTTTGGTTAAACATTATATTTTAACGCTCGGACTGCTTTCTGAATTTTGTTTAAAAGCGTTTTAAACAAACAATTGGGAAGGAAGGCATGATTGTGTAGACCTTTTCAATGCTGATTTGCCTTTGACTGAAATACATCCAAAGGTAAGTAGAGTACAAGACATACAGTTTTTATTTGGGCAAAGTGACGGCATTGCACCTAACAATAAGTGGAATGCTGTCTGCAATAATAAATAAATACGCCCAACAATCACACACGTAGTCCTGACCCCACATTTGCATCTAGTCTTGTTTCGTGCGTATTAAGACCTACGAGAGACTTTTCGGTCTCACAAACACACAGACCCCGAAAAAATACCTGTGGTTCACAAAAAGATTTGTCTCGGTGTGGGAAAACCCGCGGTCTCTTTTTTCACAGCCGGCGTCTAACAAACTGCGCTACGGAAGCTGTTAAGTAAAATTGTTGATTGGCAACAAAGGAATAAGTATGCCTTGTGCTACTATTATACTGGTTAATATTTTAATAACAAAAAAATTCGCTATGACGAAACGAGCCAGCGTGGAACGAAGAAGTTGATTGTGAGCCGTCACACGTGGGTAGGAGTTGGAAAGGAGAGAATTCAAAAGATATATGATTACCATACTGTTAATAAAACTCATCATCGTGTTCGATATTCCGTCGATTCCCTTTATGACCTGTCATTCAAAGCAGACTGTATCTAAAAACATCGATAAACGCTTGGTTAAGTTTCCTAGACGTAAGCATCACTAGAAGTTTTTCAAGTATATAAACTTTTAGTGGCATCTAAAACACGAGATCCACACTCGCCCTAAAAGGAAAATAGTTCAAGTGTAACTGTGCTCACACTTGTGTATTTACAAGAAGTAATTCCATTAACAAGGTCTCGTTATTTGTACTGCGTCGTTAATAAAAAATAAGTATAAACTGGGCATCGTTCGTGCTTTTAAAGGGATAATTTATAAACTGAGCGCGAAATTCTTTTACCGAGTTTCTTATTTGCTCGTATCGTGCACGACAGACCTCGAGCAACGACCCGTATAGTTGATTTATTTATTTAAAGGGATAATTGATTTATAAAATGAGAAATCAAATAGCGCGCAATTCATTTACTACGTTTCTTATTTGCTCGTATCGTACACGACAGACCTCGAGCAACGACCCGTATATATGATTTATTTATAAATTTAAAATTTGTTTTCTGAGCAAATAACCATTAAATTGCTGTTGTATCGATTACGTTTAAACAAAACAATTTTATTATTCGTGCACTGTAAGTACATTGGGCACAATATTTTTAATATTTTCAACTGTCAATTCTAAAAATGTGTTGTATCAACACACATTATCTGGTTATACTGTATTAAGTGTGATTGAATAAAATATTTCAGAATGAAGGATTTATTTGAAATGTGAATATTCTTTGCTTACATTTTAACTTTTCACACCGACTTGAATATGGCATAGATATGTTTCCTATGTACGACAATAGCTACCAAGTCCGTATTGAAAATATTTTTATACTGCTAGAAAATTGGCCAAATATATTAAATGTGTAATTTTCAAACCAAACATTATTGCATACATACATACATACATACATAAACTCACGACTTTTTCCAGAAGGGGTAGTCAGAGGTGCAATGACACTTGTATGTTCGTTCCCACACATCACGTCCAAACATGATTACAACGTGAATTAAGATATTTACTTTTATAAAAAAAACATTAACTAATAAATACTCCAAAAATATGTGACTTGAAACAAGTGTAACTGTTCCTAAACAATTGCTTAACATTTCATAACACTTCGTTCAATATATAGTTGGAGGATATAAAGATTCCACGTCGGAAATTACATCGTTAGGCGCGAGATTAGCAACAGGGCCGCGGGCTTCCGTGGGTGAGGTAAATCACCTGCGCTTGCTCCCACTGTTTATTGCTCAAGGACGAAACTCAATAAAGACAGAGGAAAACTTATTCAATTGTACAAGTCAATTTCGGGGAACGGCAGTGGGAGTAAATTGTTTTTATTGGAACACATCTTTGCATCATCCAGATATTGCACCACTTACATGTATGTATGCCCATATACGTCCCGTCGGCACTGGCCTCCTCTACAATCGAGAGTACGATTGACAGGGGTTAGCCCATATAATTCACCACATACATGCATTTAAATTAATAATGCGAGTTACTTTAGTACATGAAAACCAAGCGTGTCAGTTTTTTAATCTTCTGTGATAAAATCCCAGATTTGATACATGACCACTTCTAACACTATAGCTAAATATTTACTTTATAGTACTGTGTGGTAGGTTTCTCATATGTGAGAGGCCGCCTGGGTAGGTACCACCGCAATGTTTATTTCTCCCGCCAAACAGCAGTGTAAATGCACTGTTGTGTTCCGGTTTAAAGGACATTGTAGCCAGAGTAACTACTGGACATATCGAGTCTTAACATCTTATGTCTCAGGATGGCGAGCGCAGTGGAATGCCAAGCATTGCCTTGTAACTCATGGTGTTGTTTGGTTTTGCTACTGTCCATGAGCGGTCGTATCGCTTTCCATCAGGCGAATGGCAGGCTCGTCTCGTCATTCATAGCAATAAAAAAATATATATATATATAAAGTCTACTAACCCCCACAAGACTTTACCCTGCCCATTATCTACTCAATCATAACTCAATTCCGTCTCTAACTTCTATAAAATAATATTGCGTCAGTGCAACTAAGTAATGAGTAAAATAAATATGTTTGTCTAATACGTAAGTCAAACCGATCTAGTTCATGTTTTTAGTTCTCAAGTCAAATCGATCGATGGACCGCAGTCACTATTATCTTGATATGTAGCGCGGATAAAACTCTTTAGATTAAATTTGATGATAAGCTCTATTCTGCAACGTTTTCTTAAGCAACCACTTAAAAATTTACATGGCACGTTTACAGTTTCTTTGGTTTTATTTTTGCTTCTTTTAACATTAACTGATTTAGTGAGTTCTTTGTTTGGGTTTTTTAAGAATGTTTGATCGAAATCTACTGGGTTATTCCCACCCTCTCTTTTCTTAATGTAGTTGTCTCTGCTTGGGTACAATTGATGCTTATCAGCAGCATTGTAACCGCGAGGAGCTACGTCTAACCTGCCAATTGGGGCGAGTATTGGTTAGACCCCACCAAAATCATTGTAAGAAGAGCCTTATGTTCAGCTCGGGGCCTTCTATAGCTGAACATGTAGATAATTAATATTTTTTTATTTATTTTTTATTATTTCACCTGACAGTCACATACATGGTCCTGACCCCGCACTAAGATCGAGTCTTGTGTCGAGGGTATCAGGAACTACGAGAGACTTTTCGGTCTCACAAACACCCAGACCCAGAATTTTTAACTTTCTAGTAAATTTTTTGGCCTATGTTCAGTTGTGGACTTCCTGTGGAGAGAGCGAGAGAGCTTTCTTTTCGAATTCTAACATATTATTTTATTCCATATTTTCTTATTTAGCCACAGGTAATTCACTGCTAAACATAGGCTAACACCAATAATATACAGAGACCTGTTGTAAGCGGCTTGCATCGTGCGATTTCTTCCGACCTTTATGACGTCGTCTGTTCAATTTGTATATTATTTAAATTTTTATTATAAAATAAAAATATGAATTTAATTACAAAAGTGTAATCTTAATGAAAGTGATAAAATTAAAATACTATAGAATAAATAACGCAATGTAAGACTATAATATATCGAACGTTTAGTGTAATATACGAATAAACAGAAACGAGGTGCTAGCCGAGATATACAAGACATAATACTTTTCACTTAAAACTTCACCCGACTGAGAATTTCACTACTTTCGACGTTGTCGACGTTCAATTGATAGGTTTTCTTTCGTTGAAAAAGATTAAAACTGTTTAAATGTCAATAATATTACTGTTACAGAACTTGTCCCTTGTATTATCATTTTATTCTACCGGAATTCATTCCACATGTTTTGCAACTAGCTCGGACGACAAATATGAACATCCATTAGTAAGGCACCTGAATAGGTATATGTGTTTTGTCCATTCAGAACGTGCTTGTGTTTTTTAAATAATGACACGATGAAGTAACGACAGTACACCAGGTAATGTGCAACGAGTGAAAGATAGCCATGCTTAAAAACGGATCTACACAGACAAAATCTGAAACGCTACAAATTTCCGTGTGCTTTCCACTAACAGGCAAGGTAGCGGCTGTCTGGGCAGATGTTTTAACAACAGTTTTTGGATCTCCAGCAATATTACTCACTAAACGGAAAACTTTTACTTCTATTTTCTTTTTCTATCTCGGTCGAGCACCCAAACGGTATTGTAGCTTAATCGAGCTACTTCACTTCATCAAAATCCACGTAGGTAACACAACAGTTTTACGACAAGTAATTTGAGAATAACTTTTGTGAAAGCTGTAAATCTTCTATATGCGTCGGCTTAATGCGTGTTGATAAACCTCAAACGGCCACGATACTTTTGCAGAGGATTTAAAGGTACGCAGCCTTTTCTAAGAAACGCCTAACTTTGAAAGGTAAATATAAAAGATAAAATACTTCAAGAATAAACACGCTATATCAAACCTTGTTGACTATTCCTAGTTTGGTACTGAGTAATTTTCCTATAAACAGGGAAATTTATTACAAACAAAACAACATTTTAACAATTGCTCACAAGGCTAATGAGTTTGAGGAGCTGAAAGCACCCCCAGTGGCTATAATTACTGCAGATATGATATCCATTACCACTGATATATGCTTAGGGACGTATTGCGTGTGATTACACGACAATTTATTGCGGTGCGTTTAAACTTGGATGTCTAAATTACCATGCTAATGTACAGATGTGTTTTCTAAATACGAGAAAATAATGTCATTATTTTTCTTGTTATGTCCTTATTCAGATAAAATTAATATAAATATTTATAAGTAATTCAAAAAATAATTATGATGACGATGTTTACTAGCCATTTCCGTCGGTGGCTGTTACATTGGCCATACAAATTCTTTAATATAACGTTGAAGATGTCCAGCATTTGTTAATGGAGTGTGTCAAGATGAAGATTGTAAGGGAGACTCTGATAAATTCATTCAAAATAAATAACAAATACACCTAACAGTTACATACATAGTCCTGACCCCACACTAAGATTGAGTCTTGTGTCGTGAGTATCAGGAACTACTAGAGACTTTTTGGTTGCACAAATACCTGTGGACCACACAAGTATTTGTTTCAGTGCGGGGATCGAACCCACGGCCTCTCGTTTCACAGGCGGCGTCTAACCAACTGCGCCACCGAGGCTGTTAAATAAGAAAATTGATTGGCAACAAACGAATAAGTATGCCTTAGGACACTATTCAATGGACGATTGATTTACGAAACTGAATAGCTGTAATAATCGTAACTGTTTCGCAGAAGATGGAAAATATTATGAAATATTTTCCATAGATTACTCACTCGTACAAAGGAATACCAGATGGAAGTCAATTATTTGTAAGTCGTCAATTTCCGGGAATCTCAATAACCAAAAGAACGATTCAGCAAAACTGAGGTCTCGGGTTCGATTCTAGGGTGGGAAAAAGTGATATTAGATTATTTAATTCATCAGCCCGGAGTCAGGAATTTATGCCCGATATGGCGATAGCCTCGCCCCCTATCACATCAAGAGACAGAACTCACAAGGCGATACGTGGATGTCTGCTAGCACCCTGCCTACCCCTTCTAGGAAAAAGGTGTAAGTTTATGTATGAATGTAGGCTGTTACCTACATTTAGTACTTGTTATAACAACTGTCCTCTCGTATAAAAATTTTAAGCACCTAAATTTTCACGAGGTCGTTATCGGCGTATTCATGTGTTTTTCCAATTTAGGTCACTCTACTAGTATCTCTAGAAAATCCAGAATTCCTGACTACGGTGCAACACCATGTCTATTAAGATGATTGGGAAATCAGCCCGTTCACAGAACATCTCTGCCTTATAATATTAACTATAATTGATGTATGTTGGGTGCGTTGGGATAACGCCGTAATACAAGAATGGAAGGAGTAACAACGTAATCTCCTAAATTTTATAGGAATATTACCTATTTTAATTTATTTTTATTGTCATCACCAAAAGAGAAATTAACACAATTAATTAACCATAGATGTAGATAAACTACGAGAAGATCTGTACATCCACTATCATCATTTATCTTCCGAATTTGTTACATAATAAAAAAAAAATCTTTATTTACGCGAATGTTAAACGTTGAAGTAAATTTTTTTTTTTAAAGAGTTTATCGCGGACTTTGTTTTAATATTTCTGTTTTGAAATTTGCGTTGGAGGCGCATCCAAAGGCGCAAATACATAACCATTGAATAGACTGAAAAATCAAGATCAAGAAGACCTACATTCATAAGTTCCGAAATTTTCATTTCAAGTTATTGGCAGAAGGACGAACTTCGGATAATTCCAAGTAAATTCCTTGATATCGGATACATTCCGGGTGTTGACACGGAATGGGTACATGGGTGTTGAGCCATATATTATCAATGTATTCGGTCTTATAATTACACAAGACATTCAGTATCAGGATGTATTTATTATCAGTGTAATATAGTACAAAGGAATTCTAATTCCACTGAGTTGTGAATGGCCGCATATGGGTTTGAATTATATTGCATATGAACTGTTTTTGGTATGGTGATAAATTATTTTGTACATTTTGTATTGAAATGTAAAGTAAGCTTAGAAGGCTTTAATTTTAATGACGGGTTGTTATAATGTTATCAAAAATTATTGGAAATGAGCTGTTTTTGCTGCGTTGGAATATACCAACCAATTTCCATCAAATAATATTTGATTCCTTGATTCGATTTTGAGCGAAAAGGCTACTGATTATGTTATGATATGTAGAGTGCGATCTAGTATGAGGAAAAATGAATGCAGCTCTAAGAGAAACTGAATATATAGAGGCTAAACCAAAACTGCAACGTTTTTGAGTGGATCACTGTAACGGGTTTACTTCCGTCGTTTACGGTGGTCGCTTTTTAGAAGGATTTGGATACCTTATATTATTAGGACTCTAGCAATCTTACTCACCGAGCAAAGCGCCACTCCATAGCTGTTACAACCCGTTGGATAGCTTCAATAAGCTTGTTTTGTGTCATGTTTTGATCAATCAAGTCATTCATATGTTGCCTTGTCGGCCTCGGTGTAGCGTGTATGCGCTGTGAATGAGCATTGGTTGGGCAATGTCCTAGGTCCGCATACCAGATTTGATACTCCAATTTCATTCTCCCGTCTTCGTGTCGCATTTGGTTATACGCCGACTGTGAAATGAGAGGCCGCAAGATCGATCCCCGCACCGAGACAAATGTTTGTGTGAACCACAAGTATTTGTTTCGGGTTTAGGTGTTTGTGAGACCGATAAGTCTCTCGTAGTTCCTGATACCCACGACACAAGACTGAAAATTAGAGTCGGGTCAGGACTATGTATGTGACTGTTGGGTGTATTTATTTATTTATTTCTTAGAGTTTTTTAGTTTTGAAATTCCCATTATTATGAGTTGCGCGGAACTGTAATTTCTATACGGTTTGGTGATTGGCTATCTACATTTTATATCATACGTCGAAATTAAGTGAACTGCGGCTGGTATCAACCTCTTCGGGCATACTGGGGTAAGTTTATTTATGTATTTCTATGACTAATATAATTTTTATTTATTTCTACTATTTTATTATTTTGTAAATTGATTGTCTTCAACGAGTGCGTCTAACCCGTAATGACATACGGTGCCGAGACATGGACACTGACGGTGGGACTGATCCACTAATTCAAAGTCGCTCAACGAGCTATGCTCGGTGTTTCTCTGAAGCATAAAATCAGAAATGAGCTTATCCGACAGAGAACCATGGTCACCGACATAGCCCAACGGATTAGCAAGTTGAAGTGGCAGTGGGCCGGTTATATTTGTTGGAGAACCGACAACCGTCGGGGTAGACGTGTTCTCGAGTCGAGACCGCGCCTCGGCAAACGTAGTGTAGGACGCTCTCCAACCAGGTTGAGTGACGATATTCGTGGGGTGGCTGGTGGCGGTTGGAGACGCTGGGCTGAAGATCGAGCCCAGTGGCGTACTATGGGTAAGGCCTATGACCAGCAGTGGACGTAGAAGGACTGATGATGATGATGAAATTGATTGAACTTCTGTGTATAAAAAATAATATATTAATATTTTTTTAAGTCACATTGTCATGTCACATGTCACAATATGTCTATGATTTCGTCTTTGAAATGATAGGTGCATGATTCAAGTCACCTTAACAGTCAATTGACTACCACAATCGCCCCAGACCGCATGCTCATCGCATTTGATTTACGCTATTATCGGAAACTGCCTATCCATGGCTGTGATTCCGACACTCGGATGCGGGGACTTTACTTAAGCTGTATTTGTGTACTACTATGCTGTATGGATTAATATATACACTTTTTTCAACCTTAAGAAGTTCACTATCAAATAAGTATTTGAAAGGGAATGAGTGCAGCATTCGTCGTTGCCACGTCCGAAACACAATTATGTAATTAGCGACAATATAACTGTGTTAGAAAAGTCTAATAGATGGACTCGCGATACGAAAATAAAAGATAGTAAAAAAAGCGAAATAGTTAACATTAATCGAAACCGTATTGAATTTGACAACCTTTAATCTCTACAGTATTGAAGTTTTAAATGTCAACGTACAAAACAGAATCACAAAAATTCTTAGTACAATTCCATTTAAAATAATACATAGTTTTACAATATTTTTTGGCATGAATATGATAATGCCACTTATCTTCTATTCTCCTATCTGCCATTTCAAGTAAAAGAAACAATTACAATAAAAGGTTTTGCTTAGCACTTAACACAATAGCACGAATTGAATATTTAATATGTATTTTTAAACCTGAGTTAACTTTGGTGTCAATCTAATTTAAGATGGAACGAACAAGCGCCGACATTGAGTGTCTTTCAAATATTTTGAATCATTGATGAAAGCGAAGGCATGATATTGGTTAACAGAAGATTGATTTTACGATTTTTTCTACAAGCAAGGTGTATATGAAATACTTTTTTATTTGTAATAACAAAAGTATGCTTGTTGCTGATAAACAATACGCGCAAAAATACTGACAAATAAGAGAGCAGAGCCCTAAAATATTTTCGTGAATGTATTGCTTTTGCTACAGTACAGCGTGTGTTAAAATTTATTAATAAAATCCTACTTCCTACTAATATTATAAAGGCGAAAATTTTTGTGTTTGTTACTTCTTCACGCTCAACTGGCTGCACCCATTTTGACGAAATTTGGTATGGAGGTAGCTTTTACTCTACATTAACACATAGGCTACTTTTTATCTCGAAAATGTGTTCCTGTAGGATGAGCATGGTATTCAAATATGTATATTTGCTACTCTTTTAAACTCAAAGGGAGGGATTGAGATAGAATATAGGGCGGATGATAAGGGGCAAGGATTGCATGCATGTCATAGACTAGATTAAGACAGGACAAGACAGGATGCTATGGGACGGGACGGGAACAGCAGTATAAAGGACAGTCACGTTGAGTTTAAATATAAAATAAGTTTAAAAGCAGCACGTGAAATAATATGTGTCTAATGTGGACTGGACTCAAAAAGTGTCTGCACTCGGGCGAAGCCGGTTCGGGCCGCTAGAATTTTAATATTGCTACCAAATAAAATTATAAACATAACAATAAAGCATTTAAATTCGGAACGAAACACTTGCTATTGATTAAATTCATGCGTGTGCTATGTAAATTTTGTTTGTGCAAGTTGTTAGAGTCATGTCAATATTTATTCGACGTCGGCTTTCAGCATTCATTTATGCTTTTATGAACACAATAATTTTGTTCACTGCATTTTTATGATGCTTATATTTGTCAGTGTCACGTTTTGCGTCGTTTCTAGTCAATATTCCAAACCACTTTGCTCTATTGCATCACGATTCTTGATGATTCCATAGTCAATATACAGCGAGTAATCTGACTTACCTCAGGCTTTGCAATCTTTCTATCGATGGGCTATCGGATAGCAAAGGTACAGTAGTCGATTCCAAGAAGAGAATTGTTTGCGTGGAGTACCATGGCGGCTTTTACTTTATGTGGCAAAAGCGGTAGAGGCTCAACATATCCTTTCCATATCAATTTCCGAGTGCGTACATACTTGTACTATGAGTACGTACCTACCTTTTCTAAAGAGCTAGAGCGTCGATCTCTCAATAGGTTCAAAAGTTGGAGAAGCATAAATTAATCTGCAAATCAAAATTGGTAATATTGAGAAAACTCAGTCCTTTTACATACCTTGCATTGGGTCTATGCATGTATATGCAAACTTTGCGTACATAGAAACCACCCGGTTTTGTTTGTATTCATGGTTCGAACTACGTTTTACTTCGAATTTACTAATACACTTAATTAGAATGAAACTAATAACAACTAAAATTAAGCAGGAAATGCGTGTTTGAAACACACTTACGATATTACGTAGTTTGTTTTTATCTCTCTCTTAGTTTTTTTCAGCCACAAGAAGTCCACTGCTGAACAAAGGCCAGTCCCTAGGATCTCCACGACGATCTGTTGGAAGCGACAGGCGTCCAGTGCTTGTATACTTTTGTAAATAATTAACCTTGTACTCCTGGTTTATAGTGAAAGAGAGCATCGTATAAGCTTTCACCACGAGAGCTTCAACATACATTCATACATAAACTCACGCCTTTATCTCCGAAGGGGCAGGCAGAGGCGCCACCAGGACACCCACATTTCGCCTTGTATGTTCCGTCCCACGATGTGATAGGTGGCGAGCCTATTGCCATATCGGGCACAAATTCCTGACTCCGGACTTATAATGAATAGAAAAATCCAATATCACTTTGCCCGACACGAGGCTCGAACCCGAGACCTCAGCTTTGTAACCGTACCGTAATACAACTACGTCACCGAGGCAGTCACGAGAGCTTTAAGGGTGAATATAATCTACTGAAGCACATCCTTGCTATAATAAGTATCAGGCAAGTGATCAATCAAAAAGATATAAAATAACATTTTTAATATTATGCAATGATTCTGCAATAATAGAGAAAGATAAAATATAGTAGATGTTTCCTGTAAAATAGTGGGACCAGTATAACCTCATAATATAACTAATATAATTTGGAGAACTTCACTGCGTCTATAAACACAGTTTACGATTGGGCTCTGAAATAAATATCGCTGTGAATTAAGGTTTCTCTGGAAGTGATGTAATTACTTGCTTTATAGCACGTTTAGGGCGCTGGGTCTTCGATTTGATGAACTCGGAGTTTATTCCCTATTCATTACTCAGTGTAGGTGTCCTATAAAACGGGTACTTCTATTTTAACGCCTCGAGTATCGGGTATAATGCGTAGGATCCGATATATCGTGCCGTTTAGATGAATTATTATTTTATATATTATGTTTAAGGGCCATGTCATTGCTACCCACGAATAAAATCGTAACCGTCATATCTAATTTACTGAAGTAATTTAAACTTATTCATTCGTATTTTTTCAATCTGCCTACGCGAGGTGGTCCTATTCATGTTAAATGAAAGCTATTTTTGTGGCTTCATATTTTTATTGAAATAAAACTATTTTATACGGATTTTATCGCGATTTGGTTTAATTTTTACATTTTTTAACGGTCAGTCTGCCCCGTGACCACGAAAGCTGAAAAGCAATCGAAACGTCGGGAAGTTAAAAAATGTAAAAATTAAACCAAATCGCGATAAAATCCGTATAAAATAGTTTTATTTCAATGTGTAACATTCGCGTAAATCTAAGAAACCATTATTCATATTTTTAATTTAAGAGGTTTAAGTGATCTGTTACTAAAATTAAGATATTAAAATACTTTGTTCGAACCTTCGCATAATGGTACCTGTGTATGGGAAAATCGTGAAATTGTGTTATTTCATATGCTACTATTCGATGATCGATATGATCGAAACGAGAATTCACTGCTACTATCATTTTTAGAAAACTAAGTTAATTTCATAAGAAAAGAAGAATAAAATAGTACTTTCAAATTGAATTTAACTAAATACGAGTTGATTATAATGTTTATATAAATGTGAGAATATATATAGTGTTGCACTTTTCTAATTCGAACATATTTTAAATTATGATAAAAAGTTTTCACTGTGAAATGTTCATAATTACGTGTAAATATTTTTTTATGTTTATTTATTTGATAAATGTAATAGACTTTACGTTTTATAAATTATCTTAAAAAATATAGTTACCAAGATTTACGATATTATTCGATGGAACCGAAACATAATATTCATCTTTAGTAGGTTTATTCTATCAAAGCAGGCCGTCTAAATATAATAGATATCTAAACACGATCTATAATGTACTGTAAATTTTCCGGATTAGCGTAAATGTAGTAAAATATATAAAAAGTCTACTATTTCTATGTTTTTTTACAGAGAGCGATACATCAATTACATTCCTTTTTCCACCGACAGCTTTTGTAGTGGGATCGAACGAGCATTGAACAGGGGCTGTAAACTTACTTTTGTATTTTTTAGTAAACATCAAATATTTCAGTAAAAACATTTGCAGCTATTTTCATTGTTTGGAAGATTTGTTTTAATTTACATACTTACATACATAAATTCACGCCTTTTACCAGATGGGATAGGCAGGGTGCTACCAGGACACCCACATTTCGCCTTGAATGTTCCGTCCCATGGTGTGATAGGCAAGCCTATTGCCATATCGGGCACAAATTCCTGACACCGGGCTGATGATGAATAGAAAAATCCAACTTTTCAATTCAACTTTTGTCCGACCTGGGATTTGAGCCCGAGACCTCAGCTTTGTAATGGTACCGTAGTACAACCACGCCACTGAGGCAGTCGTCATTTGTTTTAATTTGCTTGTTAGTAATAGTTTAATTATATTTCATAATGACAAGACGATGACCACAAGTGCAAAGAGTATATACGAGTACAAGGAGGAAACAACATAGGAGCATTAAATCAGGCGACGGTTAATAACCTTGCTCTAGATTTGACAACAGAAAAAAAAAATCGCTTCTCAAATAAATTGTAAATGCGAAATACCAACACAATTTATATAGTTTGTATTATATGCATGTATGTAAGTATTCCCTATATGACGGCTTCCTTATAATTTGTGTGGGAGGCATGATCTAACACAGCGTTTCTACGCATGCATTTATGTGTGTTCCTATATCACTTGTATTATCAAGTGGAATTCACATACAATAGAAATTTTATTGTAAGCCAGGTTTCCCCGCGTTGATTTTCTCCCCCGTGCATGGTAAGGTCACCTTAGTTGTGGAAAATAATATCGGTTCTGATCTTATTATAACACAATTTTTACGTACAATTTTATACTAAAATAGTTGCAGTTCAGTAATTGATTTTGAATTTGAATCACCCAATCAATAGTTGGTGGCCCAATAAGCTTTGTTTCGCCTTCGTTTTTCGATCTATCGTGTATCATAACAGTCCGACATTGCGCTTATAACTCCCCACTGTCGCAGACGTTCATAAACAGCGGTGAGCACGTTCATAAAATAAACCGCAGGTTCGTTAACGGTTTCGGGAATATTAATAGTAGGTACAATAGTTAAAAACCTTCATGGCGCATCCTCGCACCAAGACAAATATTTGTGGGATCCGCAGGTCTGGGTATTTGTTAGACTGAACAATTTGACGCAGATTCTGATACCCATGGCACAAGGCTTGATCTTAGTGTGAGTTCAGGAATATAATAAATAAATAAATACACCCAACAGTCACATACATAGTCCTGACAGTGGATAACATTTAAGGTTCTTAGTGTGGAGTGAAGACTATGCGTGTGACTGTTTGGTGTAAAAAATAGAAGGTGACATGATTATACAGGCATGTACCAGACCTTCTGAAACATTTGACATACACACAAGGGAAACATTTCAGCAAAATAAATTAAGTTAACAAGTTACAAGCATACTTGACAACAAAAATAACGTGGAATAACAAAAATTATATTCGAATAGAAAGAAAAATCTCACGTTTTCAGAACGTGTTGAAAAGGTGAATAAAAAGTTACTCTTTGTCACTTTTTAAGATTCCGCAGGAGCAAACCACCTAGACGCTTCCCTCGCTTAGTGCTAAGTACTGTAGTCGGAGGTACTCAACATTTTTTTATTACAATTACTATTCCGGAACTATTATCCTATATTTACAACTCTGAATGCTTGGAATTCTTGCTTCAAACTGTTGACAATTTACCGACAACGCTTTGTTTAATTCCCTGGTGGTGGTATTAGTGGTGTTCTAAATTGCAATATTTATGTTGAGAACCTCTGACTAAGATTGTGAAATACGACAAGTCGGGAGGAAATGGGAACGGAGAGGGAGGCCACGTGTGCCCGAATGTGACCACTCGGAGTTCCGTATTGTGTGTGAACATGTTGTGGGAATGAATGTTTGCTTAGTTCTATAATTTGATTGTGTTTTGTAATATATTAGTTTGTAAATGTGCGATAGGAGGACGATATACATATGTCCCGTATGGGCGTGTATGTATTTTGAAATAAGTAAATATAGGTACATCCAACAATTAAAAATACAGTCTCGCCTCATTATAATACGAAGTTTTGTGGCGTAGCCTAGCTACAGACCACAGAAGAGTTAATATTTAAAAGACTGCCAGATATTTTGGTCTAACGCCCAGACTGAAACAAATATATGTGCATCGCGAGCATTTTTTCTCGGTACGGGGTAAGAAAAAAAAAACTGTCAAAGCGCAACGGTGAAAGCGCGGATGTCTACGTGTTTACAACCTATTTTTGTTGATAACAAATCTATAAAAAACACAGACTAATTTCCATTGTTTGGTTATTTTATCGCCATGGTTTGATTAAAAAATAAATATTTGTTATAATTATTATATTCTCTTTTTTATTTTTTATCTGTCTGGTTCATACCATTGCGGATTCAAGGTATGTATGTACGTTTGCGTTCCGAGTTTTTGAAAAACTCTACTCGGTAAGGGAAGCCATTTAAAATGTTATCCATTGTGTAAGTTTTCTACAGAATACAAAGTTTATTGCCCTTAGCGACGTCATCAAAAGGAGCTTACAACGTAAATACTTATCTAAAAAAATAATAATAACCATTTGTTTTTTTGATTTCGTTTCTGACTTAAAAAGACCTAATAAAAAGTATTATTATTTCTTATCAGTCAAGCTATTGGTACACTATTGACTGCCCTCTCTTTTATCCTTCTCTTATTTTCTTTCCAAGGTAGTCGGTAAGAGATTGCTTCGAGCGATACGTCCTTCGGGTGTCCAGGTGTTGACAGATGACTCTTGACAATGGAGAACAATTGGAGAACAATGTGCAATGTCATCAAATTTATGACAGCGAGCCCAAAATGAGCTTTTGGACACCCGACGGGACTGCTATCTAATTTAATGTTTTTTTGTTAAGCTTATGTTGTGTACAATAAAGGAAATAAATAAATTAAAATAATACGTATAGAGAATGCTCATGTAAAATAAATACCTAAGATTTTTATGAAACGGGGCTTATGATGTGCACGACTTACCTGATAGAAAGCGATTACCGCCGTCCATAAACATCTACATCGTATGTATCGGACTCTCAAAAAAGAGGAGAAAGGGGATGTAAAGGAAAGTAAAAGAAAGGGGGCACGTGGCCTCAGACGATCAAAACATTGAAACACCACGTTAATACGTGGTGATAATTTTTACTTAAATCTCTCTACTAAAATAAAGTAACCTAAGTAGGAAACAATCAGAAACAAAAGTAACCAATCACTTAGTAATTGAGAAAATTTGGTCGATAGGGGTCAGACGTAATTTATTCGATGGCCACCGTCCACTCAGCGAGAGTGCGCCGTGTACGATCACCCAATTAATTTTAATTAGATTACACTTGCTTTGTTATTTTTGTAATTATGGTTAACAAAAACGGCAATGGTAACCTCACAACCTATTTAGTAACGTATTGTGATTGTGATAGTCCTAACTTGTATGTATTAAAAATTATAACTTGTATTTATAAAAGATATTGATAAATGTTTATTGTTAAATTAGTGGATGCATACTACAAATCATAAATACATTATTTTTCTCTAAGAATAATAAATACTGCAAAACATTTGTAAGCGCTACAAAAACGTTTCAGACTGATTTATGTTGCTTTTTTGTAAAACAAACTTACTAGAAGCAAGATTCCTTAGTCAAAAATTGAGTTTAACTTTCTGATTAAAATAAACTCAAATTATAGTTTAATTAAAATGTTTCTGTGTCTGTATCAATCTCATATTACGTCCCACTGCTGGGCCCGAGCCTCCTCTAAACTCGGAAGTACGATTGAGAGGGGTTAGGCCACATAGTCACAAATAAAAGGTTTGGTAGGAATCTTCCTGTATTGAAGCTAAATATCACTTTGCCGGAGAATCAAACCACTATACTAGATGAGCCTGGTAAATATACAAAAGCTGATACTAGGATACATACAAACGTATCCCCCTGATAGCGACCACCGTAAACGATGGTGGAAAATCCATCATAACACCCACATTTGTTTTATTTCGAATTCAGTCTATGCATAACCGGTTACGACCAGGCCGGCATTATTGTGTCGACCGGCGATGGATAGCCCTCTCTCACAGATGGATATTTCAGTATGATTCCAAAGGTTGACTGGTAGAAAATGCCGTTGGCATTAAGTCCGCCTGTACAATTTCATTGTATGACATACATACATACATAAACTCACGCCTTTATCCCCGAAGGGGTAGGCAGAGGTGCCACTAGGACACCCACATTTCGCCTTGTATGTTCCGTCCCACGATGTGATAGGGGGCGAGCCCATCGCCATATCGGGCACAAATTCCTGACTCCGGACTGATAATGAATAGAAAAATCCAATATCACTTTGCCCGACCCGGGACTCGAACCCGAGACCTCAGCTTTGTAACCGTACCGTAATACAACTACACCACCGAGGCAGTCATTGTATAAGTCAGTCCTTAAATATGATCGACAACTTCAAATATACTGTGTGAAAGTTCAAATATGTCTGTCCTATAGTCGTACTTGTGACTTCGATATCGCCAATCCAATCCACTCCCAATTTTAAATAAATACATCCAACAGTCACGTACATTTTTGACCCCACGCTAAGATACAAGTCTGTTTTGTGGGTATCAGAAACTACAAGAGACTTTTTGGCCTCTCAACATTGAGACCCGAAACAAATACTCTTTAGTGTGGGGATCGAACCCACAGCCTATTGTTTTGTTCCAAATGATAATATAGTCAATTTCTTGGCAGCAACAAGTACGTCAATCCCAATTTACATAACAATTTGCTCCGTCCACGAACGCCCTCAAACATTAGCGTTCGCAAATAGACACATTATCGCACTATGTGTATGTAAGGCGGGCAACCTGTTGGTCCCAGTTTGGCCTCGTGCCGAATCATCCATGCCACCCTCGTAATGTAAACAACTTCATAACTCCACCATGTTACAAGTTAACATTTGTTACGCTAGGTTTGATTTGGAAAAAATACACGTGAGGTTTTGTGTATTTTTGAAACAAGGGCCTTTTTCGTTAATAGTTAAAACATTGAAGATATAACAAGATATTTAAAGACATTAAAATATTATATAAAACGAGAAAGGACGGATTAATAATGCGTATTTTTACTTCAAAAAACAGTCATTATGTTAGAAATGTATCTATACAATTATTTGTGATTCAACAATTAGGACGGCTTGTTTTATTTAAACGAATGTAAGACGCCATTAGATTGTAATTTCTTTGAAACGGGGAGCTTACAATAATTCTTAGAACTCCATTCATCCTTCTCTCAGTGTCCTTCGGCAACATAAAATTTCTATCATTCAACTTTTGTGATTGATTAAGCTGTATACCATTCATTGTGTAATAAAACATTTAGACAAATTATAATTACTTAAAGCTATGTCCAAATTTGCCCATAAACAATATTTCCAATATTCCTGTGATAAATTTAATTTGGCCTTACAGGTCTTACACGATCTTCCATCGCCGAAATCGCTACTGTCAAAATGTAATGAATAGTTTTTTCTCTTTTCGCATTTTATTATAATATTTTTGTACAGCATTTTAGTCTACCAGTCATTTTGCTTAATCTTTACGGAATAGGTACAACATTTTTTCTAATTACATAACCATCCAAAGGTTGCCTGTAAGAAACTGCTTCTAGTGTGTTTTGGCCGCCTCTTGTACTATTATTATATCATTTATTTACTGTAAATGTTTCTTTATGGTGCAATAAAGGATTTAATAGTAATAATAATAAAATCTCAGTCAGCTAATCACGGACAGAATGCTGAATATAAAAAAGCGGCTGCTATATTATTATCATTCTGCCGACGCGACGGTAATGAGATAATCCTAGGCATAAAAGCTTTAAAAGAAAATTTATCCCTAACAAGTCCTTCTTTTGATCTAGTTTTTTATGTAGTAAAATTTACGTTTATTATACAGAGTAAGCAATAATAATATTTGTTGCTTAGTTTTATTTATATTTTATATTAATGAAAGCCATTTTATTATTGTTAAATGTCATCTGGAGTATATTCTCAACAGCACGGTTAAACAGGATATCGGTTACGTGGGACTGTGGAATATTCCTAATTAATAAAAAACATATGTAGATAATTTAATACTTATTAACATTTTTAGTAATCAAAGGTGATTCAAATAGTAATATCAAATTCGTTTTTAATTAATTTTTGTTAAATTTCCTTCTTCAAATTTTTCCGTGTAACAATAATTGAACAAGAATATTTTGTCGGCGAGGGATCAGAAAGCCGGGGTATAAAATATGTTGTTCGCAAGATCAGCGAGGAAGAAAAAGGTGTAAGATGTGACGAGAAATAGTTACACGGTAGTTTTTATTCTGATGGAACTAATGAGATAATTTTTCCAACCATAAACCATGGCTAGTCGACCATGATTCCCGTGATGTTTTGGCTTTGCGTATATGCGTAAAACTGTTTTTAATACGCTTTTATTAGCTTCAGACGTATATATGTTAGTATGTAACGGAATCTTTGAACATGATTTTGACCCCCTTCAAAACGTCGGATTAACTCGAAATTTGGTATTCTTATTCAGGACCGATGACAATTCAATATTTTAAACAGTTTGACCCGTTATCCTTACTACGAAAATCAGGATTAGCGATTTTTGTTTTCCTGAGACCCGGAGTGTCTGCGTCAAGACACAAATAGGAATCTACTAGGCGCATTCGACAAAAAAATGAAAAATAAATAATAGTTTAAAAAAACTAAAAAAATACGCTTTTATAGAAAATCCAACTAAAAATAGAAAATAAATTGGAATTAAAAATATTGTAAGAAAAAGCGTGGGCTACTTTTCAGGATATTATCAAAATAACCCTTCTAGTCATATCTGTTCATAAAATATTTAGAACTATTGATACCCATGCACCCCACGCTTTTTTTACGATAAAATCATTTTTTCTTACACTATTTTTAAATCAAATTTATTAAATTTATTTTCTATTTTTTAGTTGGATTTTCTATAAAAGCGTAATTTTTTAGTTTTTTTAAATTTATGTAATGTTATTTATAGTTTTTGGCGCCAGACTTAATATGTTCGTTTGTCAGTTTAAGTTTCTTCTTCATCAACCACAAACGCCGCCCCCTTTGTACATCACTTCTTGGAATATATGAAGTTACTATTGGAATTACAGCCTTCACGGCGCAGTTGGTTAGACGCCCGCCGTGACAACACAGGCCGCGATGCACAAGCACTTGTTTTGAGTCTGGGTGTTAGACTAAAAATTCTGTAGAAGTTTCTGTTCTACAGAACTGAACTATTTAAATGAATATTGCGTATATTATTAAATCAAAACGTCATCGGATTCCCCCAACACTTCTTCTTTAGCAGCTTTGTTTAAAACTTGATTAAAGCTTTGGCAGTCGCCAAGTTAATTAAATAAAACATATTGTATTCATACATTAATTATTTCCTCTCTCAACAAGATTGTCGCTGAGTAGGTACTATTTTCGTCCTTCAAATCCTTTAATGAATGTTAGGATAAGTATATAATATGTTTACGTATATGTTTGTATTGTATGTTTGTATTGTAAGTATGTGTATATTCAAATATTTTTATATGTGTTTATGTTTATATATATATATATATATATATATATATATATATATATATAGAGTAATACATTGTAGATTATTATTATTTATTTTACGCTTTAGACTGCCCTTTCTTTCTCCTATTTATATTTCCATCCCATGGTTGCCTGTAAGAAATTACCTAGTGTGATAAGGCCGCCACTTGTACTATTATTTGTATTGTATAAGTTTGCATTTGTATATCTCCATTTAGTGCAAAAAAGTATTAAATAAATAAAGTAAAAAAATGCGAGAATTTGGAAACATTGAAATTAATTTCAAAAAATTAAATTAATGTCAGAACATTTAAAAAATAAAAGAACGTGTTTGACTATTTCCAGCCAGCTTTTAAAAGGCGTTTAGCAGCGCTGAATTTTAATTGAGTCTGTTCATTGAACGACTTCGCTACTCACATTTTAGTTAATGAATTTGCTCATAAAAATATTAACACTTCACAATTGTAAGCTTGAATAATTGTTATCAAGCTAGATACCGGATAATTTTCTTTACATACTTTCTTCGAGTTTATTGTAGCATTTATTCAGTTAATTTACGACCTTTTGGACAATGAGTCAATTATTAGGCACTATGAGATCTTGGATTCCACAGTCAAGTAAGTATGCTTTGTGTGTCTTTATAAATTGATGCAGTGAAATTTCTTTGGAATTGAATAAAATACTTTAAAAGGTGGAATTAGATAGCAGGCTGTCTCAAATAAGCCATTTTTATTAGGCATATAAAACATGTCTCATTGATACAGCGCACGTGTGTGAAAAGAACAAGAAGAAAAATGAAATGCTTTAAATTCAAATAACAAAAAACAAAGATAAGTATTAAAATCCATCTAGAATTACGTTCGTTTGCAAAGACGAATGTGTAAAGATACTTAAGATTATTATGATTAAGCTTTCCGTTATACACGTATTGGATAATATTTCACAAGGATTCAATATTAATTAACAAAAAAATGGGAAAAATCTAGATTATACATATATTCTGAAGTCGCAGTTCGCAATTTAGTAATTTGTTATTGTTTACAATCTCACTAAATCAGTTTTTACTACATGTTATTATTATGCTTATGTGTTTACAGAAAAATAACCCCAAGTTTGTAAATTGGATACGTGTGTTATGACTATCGCCAAAGAAAAGCAAAAACTCCCAGAAATCTTTGAAGATTAATTAATGTTTGTTATTTTTCTTAACCGTTTTGTTAATTTTAGGACACATTTATATTAAAAAACAGCAAACTACTTATTAAGGCTGTATAAAGTTCAGGTAAATAGAAAACCGAATAGACCGAGATCAGACTGAGAAGCCTTAGAATTCTAGTTTCCTTGGCAACTTTCGGATGCCGACCTCTAAAAGTTGAGTCTTTAGTGGACTACAGTTTCTCCGACTTCGAACGTCGATGTCTCAAGTCGGGTAATTAACTGCGTAGGTTTTTTGATTCATTCGAAAAAATATTATGAAATGGAAAATGACAAATCGTAGCTTGTGGCATTCGATAGTTACTGCCAAACTAGGAATGACGTGTCCATGATTGGAATGCGTGAATTTTAATTAAGAACACATATAAATATTTCAATTTTAATAACTGATTGTGACGCTTCATTCGTCTGTTAAGGCTCCTACACACTATGCTGGCGGCACTGTCGGCGGGTTTATACTGTGCGGGTATGCCAGCGGCATTTGCCGCAAAGCCTGGCACAATGCCACAGTGCATAATTTCAGTTGTGAAAGCCTTGTAGAAGGCTAGTAATGTACACTTTATATGTCTAATTATTTGGATAATGAAGCCGTCAACATCGCGATTGCGGCATTGCAGGAGGCTCAAACACCCTCCAGCAATGACGCCGAGCTACTTTTGCGGCTTACCCGCCGGCCGGGCCGCCGGCATAGTGTGTAGAAACCATTACAGTATTTCCCAATATTGCAATTAATGTTATGTAGCTATTAATACATTATTGGATGGTGCGGCTTTTTGTTGTTGTTTTGAACATGCCAAAGTTTTATGTATTTTTGGCATATTATTATGGTAAAAATCTGCATTTTTTACACGTTATGTTTTCTGTAACTTTTACTAGTAAAGCTAGCATGATTTTTTTGCACTAGGCTAGACTAATGCTACTAATTGAATGATAGAGTCATAAAAACGTGTACAAAAATAAAAACTCGTGTATGACGTCCTATAGTAAGTACATAGATATTTCAGTTGTCGAGTATAATATGATGCCATTAAGGATCATCCTTTGGTTCGTGATGTCACTGCGACAAGCTATTACTTGTAAGTAAAAGTGACCAATCATTCCTTTACAACTCGCACATCCGTATCATCTAATACGGCGCAGTGAGTAAAATCCATAACAGTGAGTCTGATAAGATTTTCTCAGAGGAACCGGCGTATGAAAACAAAGAGCGCAATTTGCCCTAGAATCACGCTTGACTGATCCGACGGGCAATCCTACAGAGAATCCCGGTACAAAATACGAGAGTATATATCAGTTAGAATCTGCCGGGACGATCTCCAATGAAGGTCGGCAAACTTAACGACACGGGGTAACAACTTTAGTACTTCAGTTGGATTGTTTTGGATTTATACTAAAGTCGCGTCGAGTGCCTTAATGGTCACATTTGGAAATCTACGAAACGCACTTTTAAATATTCCCTGAAAACAGTTCGTGAATTTAGTGTGGAATTTTTGAGGGTACAATGTAGTAAGTGGGATTATGAGCGTCTACACAACATAAAAGTGCTTGTGAACGACCTCTTATAACTTCGCAAATTTTAGCTTCCATGGCTGGTACATGCGGCGCCGCTTAGCTGTTACTTTATAAGTTTTGGGAGTGCTAGTTTTCCGTTGACTTAAGAGCGTGAGTATTGCTAATTAGTTTCAACGTTACGAGTTTTCTCACCACAAAATGACGGACGTTTGCACTTTATAATTGCCATTTTTAACCGACTTCAAAATTAGAGGTTATCAATTCGATTGATGTTTATGTAATATGTTTGTTAAGAGGCGAATTGGCCTTCAAAATATTGCCTAATTTGAAAAAGCTACATTGCTTGAGGGTAGGTAATTGTAGTCCTTCTAGCGCGGGGTCCTTCTTCAAATCACCAAATTTTAATCTTAAAAAAAAAACCGAAGTTTCTGGTTAAGATAATGTTTAAATATGTGCAGTGTGCACATACTTTTTTAAATTAATATTGTATTGTCATCGGTCCTTGACAACTATGCAAAATTTCAAGTCAATCCGACGTTTTGAAGTGCTCGAAAATCGACTTCAACATACATACATACATACAAACATACATACATACATACATACATACATACTTACATACATACATACATACATACATACAGGCGAAACTAATAAAAGCCTGTTAAATGGCATTATTATGTATAGCTTTGGGATTGGAAATTACAAGTTCGCCATAGACGTCAATAGGTACTGGTATTTTGTACCGTGCAGGTGAGACGCATCTATCACGTTGCGTTGTGAGTTCCGAATTCCGATCACAACATCAAAGCTTTAGTCAGCTGTGCGGGGACAAAAGGTATTATGCGACCTATTACTGCCCGAAATTCTCCGTTCCTATTTTCACATTTGCAGTATGAACCTGCAAATGAATCACCTTGTGCGAGTATGTCAGTCATCATGTGTGGCACAATTGTTTTCCTTTTTACATGGGCTGCTTGGAAATTACTATTTGAGGTGGTTTGAATACGTGATACACTTTAGCCCTTGTAATTAAAATATTTCTTGAAGTTTTGAGAGGAACTGGAGGACTACCTGGGTGGCGCAGTTGTACTACGGTATGATTCCAACACTGAGGTCTCAGGTTCGGATCCCGGGTCGGGCAAAGTGATATTGAATTTTTCTATGCATTATCAGCCCGGAGTCAGGAATTTGTGCACCACATGGCGATGGCTTCCTAGTATCACATCGTGGGACGGAACATACAAGGCGAAAACGTGGGTATCCTAGTAGCACCTCTGCATACCCCTTCTGAAAAATAGACGTGATGTTTGTGTGTGTATAAGTGGAATGTATCACTTATTCGAATAAATTATAATACTGGCTGTATGCTTAAGAAATTTGTTTTGATTAAAAAATATATTTCCATCCGATGTTTTTTTTTCTGGTTATGTGTTCTTTCTGTTATGGCTTGGTTCAGATTGATTATTGATTTTTAATAGAAATCTTGTCTTATATTAAAATCAAAGTTATTCTGCAAAGGCGTGCGTCTTATTCCTATATTTTCGGATCTTGTTGGATAGCGACCGGATTAGTGGCATCTTGCTACCCCACACCTCAGTGTTGCACACGGTATATTCTGGACAAAGAGCTTTCTAAAATACAACTCGAGTCAATTCAGGAATAACTGTAGAATAATTTAAAACGAGAACAGTAAATTAATTTTAAATATAGAATATTTGCTTACCAGTATCTAAGGCGTTGCTTCAAGAAAAACCTGATCATTTCTCACCGGTCAATACAATAATGACGGTCTGCTCAGGTACAGGCTGAACCTGGACCACGACCCGCTTGCGTCAGTCACTGGACGTTTCTATCATGTATGGGGATAACTGCGAATATACCACCCATAATACCCCTGTATTTATTCAACAAATATTCGAATAAAAAATAAATTAAAATCACCTCACATTTTCTATCTAAACTTAATACATTGGGCGAGATTAATCTCATTGGGTTCTCGTAAGACCTCTTTATCTGTTTCGAAGACGTTACATAATTCTAGAAAGGCTTTACCTTTTGTTCGAATTGTGTTTCTTTTTTATGACAGTGAATTTAATTTGGTACACATTGTAACTATTATATTTTTATTATTTTTCTACGAGGCTTTATCTAATATTTTTTGGAGATGCCAAATCTTTTGTGAGATTTTTTCTATTAGCAAAGAACACAAAGCGAGAAGCTAATAGCTATACGATGAGCCTGACTCTATTCTATAATATCATATTTTGTGAATATGTGTGTTTCCATAATAACACGTCTCTTTTCAAATAATACGAGGCTTGTGTTCTAATAGATCTCGTTGAACAAATGTAACTCATAAATGCGTCGGTATACGAGCTGTATAAAGTCGAAAATGAAACACCATATTATTTGTAAATCGAACGTGTAATACATTTATATTATAAAGAGATAAAATTCCACATCTTGTAAATATTAGACATTTTCATATAAATTCAGCACGACAATAGGTTGTTACAGTGACACATTTAATATATCAATTATCTACATTCAGCTTTGCACGTAACTGTAAAAAAAAAACAAAATATGCTTCAAAACCCTATACAACGATACAACGGAAATGAACCGACAAAGCTAATGATTAGTTGTGAACAGGTGTTGATGTAAAAACTTTATTTAATAATGCAATGTTATAGAGATTTAGCTTACAAATGCTATACGCGTAAAAACAACCCCAAAAATGATGTTCAGCGTCTCAATTTATTTTAATTTTGACTATCAATATAAAATCTAACTTACTGTAATCACTTAAGATTTATATAAAGAGTGTATAGCAATAAGGAAGACATCGATAGCCTGCATGAATTACATCATTAGTATAGAAAATAGGGTTAATGATATTTGACCATGCAGTTCTGTAATATGTGGGAAAGAACGTATATTTATATCGGAAATAAGGATTTTCTGAATGATAGGTCTATGGTAGGGACAGGCTGACAATATTAAAAATAAACGCATATATCTGACGACATTTGAAGCTTAGACCACGATTTCTGAGAGCTGTAGATTCGGCGCCACAATTTGAGAATAGGTCCGAAAAATTAGAAAAATGGGGGAGGTGTAAGAATCGTCATACCGACTTCAATCCACTTTGATTATGCTCTCAGTATAGTATCACAAATTTTAATTAATCAACTTAAACGCATTTTACAACTGGAAAACTTGAGAACAATGGACATTTTTTGGTCTCTGTAATAATTAGAAATGAAATCGTTTTAAATAATATGAACGAAGCACTAGCATACAATTTAAACAGTGCTATGATGAGATGCAGTGTATAACAACTCATACATTTGTGTAAAATGATACATGACTCCATTCAAATTAAAATAGAAACACAAAAACTGTCCATTGTTACAGGGACCCTCGTTAATAAAATGATTAAAATCTTCATAATCTACTCAATAAGCTGATTAATACGTCTGTCAAGGTATTTATACGAGAAAATGAAGGTCGAACGCTGTCCCTGTCTAAAATATCGCTCTACACAGTACATCAAACTATCTTAATAGATGTAAACCACACAAACGAGGGAGATATAGCCTCTAGGCGAATGCTGCTTCTAAAACATCGCGAATACGTCTTGTTTACGGCCCACATTACACAAGTATAGTAAATAGAGCTGGCGAAATTATCAAAGTTTGTTATTAATGCACAAATTCTTAGGACATTTTCTAAGTTACAAGCAAATCTAGTAGTAATCTAAATATTTTATCTTCAGGTTACATCTCTGTTAACAGGAAGTAAAGCGCAAAAAAAAATCGTAGCTCTAAAGGCGAATCTCCCTCATTTCATATTTATTTATTATAAACAATTTTCAATTGAAATTTTCTTTATTGACATTATATATTTTATTAATTTATAAATATAAATAATATAAGTATACTTTGTCTGTTGCTCTCTTTTATCTAATACATTCAATACATATTTTTTTCACATAAAGAATATGTTCAATTCGATTTATACACAAACGCATAATATCTACTTACATTATGCTTTAAGCACAGCTTCTAACTCTACACATAGAAAAAAAGATTTATCGAAGCACATTTATTTTCTACATTAATTTAGCTTTGAGTTTTCAAAGTAAATGGACTTTTTGCGTCGAAATGTTCAAAGTAAACAAAATAATAAGTAATCGCCTTTTACAAGTATACAAGTGTTGACACTATGTATCAGAGTTTTTTATTAGGTTCATTTTACACTTAGCTTAATATTGTGCAACTGGTCCTAAATAAACATTTTGGTTAGATTTTACCGTGAGTATTTTAACATAAAATAATTCATCCCCGATTCGATAACACTTATAAATTGATATTTTTACATATACTCACTCCTAATCATGATATGTTTTTGTTACACAATTGCTCCTAAACATTTTTGTTCGCAAACGAAACTTAGCCTTCACACAATACGCAGGCATTCATTCATAAAATTCACAGGTTAAGTGTTTTTTTTATTCATCGTAAAGTTTTAAAGACGTATCAACAGCCGTTTAGCTATTCAATTCTTTCATATTTTTTGGTATTTTACGAGTACAACAATAATTCATAAAAAGAAATAAAGCGGTGTTTACCGTATAAGCAAACTAGCTAGCCCGATGACTCGCTGGTTATGAACATTTACAACTTTAGAAATAATGTTAACTAGCTGGTTCCCACAACTTTGCTTGTTTAGCTATAAAGTTCATCTTTATCGATTAAAATACAACGAAAACTTTGGATTTAAGGAAACTAGAATATTTATTACATTTAAAATTATTTTAATGTATTTAAAATTATTTTTTTTTGTCGCTCTTTATTTTGTGTTGACTTGATTGCCAGTTGTAGCCGTATATAATTCATCTTTTAGATAAAATAACCAAGCAAATTAATTACGTCTGCGCGCCGTTCACGTGGAATTAAGTAAAGTATTTAATGTAGAAGCTGCGGATCTTTAAGGTGAGTTGCGTTGTGAGATCGGATTATTAAAATGTACATTGATTGATAATTAAGTACTTTATGGTAATTCAGTACCCGATACTTAGTTGACATCAACAAGCCGAAGTTCAATGATCAGATAATAAACACAATCATAAAATAAAAACACACATTCATTTTCCCAGATATTTCTCGTATACAATATTTTTTACGTGTGTTAGCGATAGGAATGGCGATAAACGAATACGTCACACTGTTAGACACAATTATGTCGGCTTTCGTGAAATCCCGCCAGTATTCTACGAGCCAGTCATATAATCTCGGGAAAGCCGATGCATTCTGACAACACTAAGGCAATGTAGCCCCACTATTTACAATTCTAGAGTCCGGAAAAATTCGATTAAATTTGGACCACTGTCTGTTTTCGACAAGGAAATAGATTTCAACTTTCTATAAAATTGAAATAACTGCACTTGTATTGTGAAAATGCTCGTCATTCTGGAATAATTTTGGAATGTGCACTGTCAAATACATGTGTACTGAGTATTACAAATATATATACATATTTTATTTTGTCTTCAATTTTGTCAGTGGCATGCGAAAAATGTTTTTGCGAGCAATATATGTGTTTTTTTTAATTTACGAGTATTTTACGTCAAATCATCGATTTTCACAGTAAGTATAATTTATAAATTAACGTCATGTGTACATCTAAACCGAGACTTTGACACTCATGACGTAATTCAAAGGTGTTAGAGCCACGCTGCAGTATTGAGCTTAGCATGAATGAGCCGGCTCGAATGAGGCGAAATCAATGTCTAACTGTAACTGGTTTTGAAGTAATAGCTTTGCTGTCGTGTTTCGTACGTCCAGCGAGAGAGTCGGAGCCGATTAACACCTACGCCTCTGCTCTCACACCCATAATCGGTTTTTCATTCAATTTTCAAATTTCCATCAAAGCCAGTAAAGTTCAAACTTCCCTGAAAATGGTGGGTGTTTATATGCGGTACTGCTCTTTTTAACACTTGAGTCTTTCGCTCATGGCCGTGCTTAATTCACAAAAATAGAATGCTACTTAATGCATTTTTTGAATAAATTAATGTTAGATGTTTTTGATCATGTACCATTTTTTATCATTAGTAGCTTTTTATACGGTACAACTAGGTATCTAAAACTCGCTTATTGGTAAGATCATTCCGTTCAAATGGAGAATCCGACGGCAAGCTACGATTATACTTTGTAATCTACGAATACTATAACAATGAAACGTAGCTGTATATATTGCGAAATAATTTCACAACTAGAATCCGAATCTACATCTTGTGCACACATGAACCGCAAGGGCGGCTGTCACACGTCCTACAGGCCGTGCTCGTGGCAATACGAAGCGAAATTCCGTTCCAATTACGAATTGCGTGATGTTTATCTTCGGCTTTCCCCTGTATTCTTTCATTTTTTAACTGGGGTCGTTCGAAATCGGAGATGACATGCACACAAATATGTGTTTTAATACGAATATTATGTGTTTTTGGCGAGAAATTAATAAGTGCATATAATTTCTTGATTTGTCCTTAAATACAAACGTTTTGCATATATTTTAATGATTTTATAACCAAACCTAATCGGATATTTGGATATCGTAAAAGTATATATTTTCATTTTAAACACGTCGAAACCAAACTAATGTTTTTATTTCAACGGTAAAATAAAAATCTTGGAGTGTTAAAACTTGGTATAAATAAATTAACCATCAAACCTATACAATAAATAAATATTATTTTATTATGTGCAACTATATTTACATAAATTTTACAGAAGAAATAATTTATTGGGAAATTATTTTGCTCAAATATAGGTTCCCCTGATGATTTCCACAATGTTTTTTTAAAAGCAGCTTGCATCTAGGTACTTCCTGAAATTATCCGTTAACTTTGTGGACGTCCGACGCTGCGTCTGCCAGCACGTGGCCAGAACTCGAGAACCTTCAGCCATATGGGAATGAATTGCGTATGTAATGTGTGAAGGCTAACAAATATCATAGCTTAATTTCTTATTCTATTCCCCACCTCAACATTCTTTTTACGTTATAATTTTCGTCGCCTCTGTTGCAGTATAATATACTCTTTTAAATATTTACTCCGTCCACTGTATCGAAACCAGAATAAGCCAAATGCTAAGAATTTTTAAAGAATGATTTGATTTTATTCGAATTATATTATTTGTAGTTATTGTGAAGATATTTATTTCATTTTGATTTATTATTCAGAATATTTGGTACTTGATTGAAAATGTTTCTTTTTTATTGTTTACTGAACGTTATGCTGCTTTTTAAAACTGTTTACCTTATTAATAGATGTTTTTAGCAAGGTGTAAAATACGAAAATGTAATTCATGGAATGTACATTCAGATTTTTTCCATTAAGTATTTATGGACATTAAAAAGCTTTTGATTCTTGTGAGCATCATTCTCAAAAGTACAATTGAATTTTCTATTTTTTTTTATTTTCACGTTGAATTGGGCTGGCCACATTTGCGCATACCTATTGCACTGTGGGTGAAAAAAATACACAGTGGAGACCATATTACAGACCTTAAGACGGCGCGGTAGGGCCAGGAAAAGATTGCGAGACGAGCTAGATTCGTAAGAAGGGACTGGCGGATAAGGACACTCAACAAGAAAGAATGGAAGTAGAGTAGAGCTTTTGCCCTGCAGTGGGACAAAAACGGCTGATATAACAAAGTGATATCGGTAACATGTTTTACAAAAAAGCCATGCATTCCTAACTTCTACACAAGTTACATTCTTTGTAATAATTATAATTTATAACACTTAATTTGCAATTTGTAAACGTAAGATGTTCGCATTTTACTCACATTTTTTTTAATGATGGACACGGATCGGTTTCACAAAATGCGAAAATCTTTGTTATTACGAATTGTTTTGTACATATCACCTATTTCTTATCTAGTATTTATATCCTAAAGTTTCAATAGGTTTCAAATTATGCAAGAAAATAATAGATCGCATTAAATATTCTGCATTTCAGTTACGCAGTTATTACATTAAAGTAGCCATCATGTAGATATTACATTAAAGTAGTAAAATGTCATGAGATCTCTCAATGGCATTATTTTGCATTTTCAAGGGATTACCACAAAGCGATTATAATAAACAGTGAAACGAAGAACTACATTTACCACAAAACAATATCTTTGCTTGTATTTTTAAACATTTCTAAAGCTTGAAAAAAGTTTAGATGGCCATGATCCATATTTGTCATACGTCATTACCTTATCGGATAACATCTGTTAATTGATACATTTAAAATGTAAATTTACAGCTTGTGACAAAAGTTTACATGAATTTAACGCACAATACATTAAATTGCCATTTCCTCAATCGTGTGTTGGAATGCTTGATTTAGTGAGGCTAGAAGCCTGGCAAGTTTTATAATTTAAACCATGTTATTTTCCGATGAATCATAATAACAGTAACCATTCATAGTCGCCAAAAACCGTCTTGACGGTATAAGTTTGTCTAAAAAAATTGCGTGCTGTATTTATCTAGCAAAAAATCAATATAATAGTTATAGACAGACCAATATACATTATAATATAAGAAAATATATAATCAATAAAACAGTTGTTCAACTATCGAGTGGCAAATTATTATCGATTTACTACCCATATTCTACCCTTGATAGTATCTCGTTTCTGAAATAATTTGAAAGCCTTAACAGTGTCGCTTATTTACTTGACGTGAGGCTAGTATCATACATTGCGAACCTTAGCTCCTCGACATTACTTACTTTAACCGTGTTTACACTACGGTAATGGACATTTCTTGGGACTCCTAGCATTTCGGGTTGGGGTCAATGGGTATTTATCCCTAACTTCCTATTCAGTCTCATAATTGCGCACACATAAGTGAAAGGTTTTTACAAAGAATATTTACAAGTAAAAAGCGGTTCGCAGCTCGTTTCTGTGATACAAATAAAATTATATTAAGTTTTATGCTATGACGATTTTAATGCAATTGTATGATGTAGCTCTTTTTAGTTGTTCCATCTCAGGAAGGCTGTTTTACTAGTAACAAGTACTGATATGCATATTTTGTGCGTGAATGCCAGCTATTGGAGTGACGCCGATCTTAAATGTGCTTTTATATTTTTGGCTTTAGTATTAAAGCAATAAATTAATTTAATTTGAACCATATATTGACATTAATAAAAATATCCATACAAGACATTAATCAGCGTTTTTAATTGAACATAGAAATTTATATAGTACTCGAAAGAACGTCGACTTTTAAATTGGTTATTTTTATCTCACTTTATTCGTTTTTCAATGGAGAAGAAAATTTTGATTATGTCCATTTTTTATTTGTAGTTTTAGTAGTAGGTAGTACTCGTAACTTAACATTTTATATTGTGTTATATTAAGTGCATTAAATAACATTGCCACAGTAATGATATTTCGTGAAAAAATGTTATATGAACACAAAACACTAATGAAAAAGAATGAGTCACGTTTGCAAAGAGCGCTTCCGACAGCACGCACACTGAAATTCAAACGAACTGCATGAGAAGGAACAACTATACTTAAATTTTATTTTCTATTATATTATACGTATTTGCTTACGAATCAAAAGTATAAGTTATGTATCAATGTACATTAATATTATAAATTCATCATTATTTAATCTATGATTATAATGAATCTTCTATCATTTTTTAAAACGAAGCAAAGAAAAAAGTGATTTTAATACTTGGATGACGATATAAATTTTCGCCTACATTATTAAAATATTAGCAAATCAACCAACACCTTAAATTCACGGTAAATAAGAAAAGCTGGGTTTATGTAATGGAATAATAAACTTTTATCGCATTACTTCCATCAGCGTTCCATTAAATAATATAATTTCCAAGTCTAAGTTTCAAGTTCATTTAATTTTGCTCTGTTTTCAAGCTTGTACTCCGCAGATATTTAGCCGAAACGAATATTATATTAGATTTTAATGATGTCTGATAATTACTGATTATTATTGTGTTCGTTTACATGGATCAATTACGAGTATTTTACCAAATACCGTTCGTTATTTTGTTACAAACATAATTGTGTACGAGGAAAAGTCTTAGAAATATCTTTATTGTGTTTATGAAATGTTAAATGTCTATTCTCAACATAATTCGTTTTTCCAGTTTGTTACATGTTTATTTTGTTGTTTGTGAACCGTGAAAATTAAACCAGCATTATTTGCATTATAATAAAGAAAGTGTCTTTATATAATAGCGAATAATAACAGCAAAATTAAAAGCACTGACTGGTGTTACTGACTAAATGTTATTTAATAACATAAGAAAATATTTATACTACATCAAACTGTATTCTTCTTTAGTAAATTACGCTGATTTACATCCCGTATTAATTTAGCAAATTTGACTTTTTTGTCAATATGGTTTTATACAAAAGATAAAGGCGCACACAGCATTAAAACCTACCAACAGATTTGATAGTGGTAACGATGGTATTAATAATAAAATCGACCACACAATTACGGCCCACTTAAGAGCTAAAATGGCACACACATATAATCAATACGATTAGTATACGTTGAGATTCATAACGATGCGAAGAGTTTAATTCGGGGCTGATGATTTTGACCGGTAGCTGAGTCGGTGGCGGCTCCAAACGTACCACGTTCACTGAAAAACAAAGTTCTGTTCAGATTTTGAATGAAAGTCACTTGGCTTCTAAATTTTATCGCGATTTGGTTTAACAAAAAAAAACAGATCACGGGCACCCAACTTTTTAATTAACTTTTTTTTATAATTGTGAAATGAAGGTATTTTGTTACATCAATCCGCCCGGTGACCACGGGAGCTAAAGCAATCGAAACTTTGGGAAGTTAAAAAAATTAAATTAAACCAAATCAGCGAATAAATTCTTGCACAAAGTGTTTTTAATGTGTAACATTCGACTAAAATATAAGAAACTTTTCTTGCTAGATTACTTGGAGCAATAGATTCAACATCATCATGTTTAGATTTGAAAAGTCTATTTCTATATTCACATAGGAGAAATTAACAACATCGACATCCTTGGGGAGGTGCCTAAGATTTGCTCATCGTCCTTTAAAAGCGACCTGCTTTCACACTTTCACTGTGATTACTGATCACTACCACGCAACCGTCATCAAAACCTTTGCTGCCCTTGTGATAGATAGGAATCCCATCCCAGTCGGTTATTAATTAGTTTCCTAAAATATCCTATGTACGCGTAAAGTGAACTAAGTATAAAAATTTCTGACAACAATCACGAGTTTTAGCTACTTGCTTAGACGTACAAACCGCGAGTATAGTAATTATCTTTATTGCTATATTCATCTTGAAAACTAATTTAATAACTTCTAAACCGAATTTATATCGATATTGATTAATTCACTGAACATGGTTAACTTGACCATTACTCTTAACAAAAATTTTGAATTTACCAAAAATCGGTATTATTTTCATATTTTATCAAGTGTATTTTTGCGAGAATATTTGAGGACTATGCTAAGCAGTATACACTTACCAGAAACGGTGTGGTTCTGTACATCCGCGAAGCCCTCGCCAAGGCTAGCGTAGCTGGGTATGGTGCTGAGGCATGTGATGTCGACGGTCTGGTTGGGGAACAACTGAAGGCTGGTCAGAGGGAAGTGGAGCGAGGAGTTGGTCATCGAGAGCTGGATGCCGTGGTGGTGACGGTGAGTGGTCACCGCACCGTGTGGTACTGTCAGCCTTTCGTCCACCTGTAGATAACAATTACAGTAGCGGCACGTTATGGTGGCTGTTTTAACAGGTTACAATAGTGGGGTTAAATACCGAGCTGTGTCATAAAATTATACATTCAATAAATTTTACTGCATTTCACTATCGACAACAGCAATTGGCATTTTTATTATAATAGTAACAATTAATTTTTTTTAGCTCCTTGAACATACTTAAGAATTAATAAGAAACTTGACAAACCTACAAACGTCAAACGGCCATCAATCATGAACGTCCAGCATTGCCGAATCAACAGGCATAGAATCCCCACAAGTCAATTTGGTTTGGATTAAATGACTTATCAGTTTACCGAGTAATTTCGTTTGAACTCACAAACCTGCAATTATTTGGCTATTGCTTAAAGTATTGTTAAACATGATTATTGGAGCAGCATTCCGTCTTCGTGGAAGTGCTTTGTTAGTCTAAAGTATTTAATTTCTTACAAGAGGCCTTAACAAATTAGAATAGTTCAATGTAGGCGTGAAAAGTTTTCAAACTTTCGTTTTCACTGAAAACGAAAGTGCATATCGGGCTTACATTATTAACTACATGACTCCATATTGTAATCAAACGCTGCGCGATTAAAAACCTGTTTAATGCAAAGCACGAACTACCTCGTTATTTACACTGTAGGACACCCCCCCCCCCCCCATTCATTATTTCAAAGGCCCAATCATTTCTCGTTCAAACAAATCCGAAGCAACGCAGATAATTCAACCAAAATAAAGTGACCCTCGGTATTGACAAGCATTAACTCCACATTGACAGTGTCATAAAGGATTTTCCCTCAAGACTTTCAGCTAATTGAATATTGTATTGAAATTCCCAAGGCAGAAGACTACATTTACAAATAGGATAAGGAAGAAACATTAACCTGCCGAGCGTATGGTTTAGATACGTAATATGGAGCGTAAGGTGCTTACTATTGAACCGAAATCAAACGAAAAAACTGATATTAAGGTTTTCTATATTTGATAAAATAATTATTAACATACGATTAACCATTAAAATATCGACGGATTTGTCATGGTCCGGGTGATTTTCACCCAACCTTACGCTCGCCGGGCTATTGAAATTTATATGATGAAAATAAAAATTTGTATAATATTTCAATTTCTATGTGACGAAAAAGTACATGATATCCAAAACTCAATCGCACCAGCAAAAACAAACCAGAAATTGGGTAACAAAAAGGGGACAAAAATCCATTTTGTGCTGCTGCATTGCCAGCAACGCGATGTTAAAACCAACCAATGGATTTTCTTTTATTTCATACTCAGCATGAAAATACACACAAAAAGTGAAGGAAAATCTCAAAATCCTCAAAACCTTTATGCTGTGCCATAGCAAAACGTCACGTGATATTTAGCGCGCTATAAATGGTGACTGGGTTTATCCAAAAAGAGACCTTTGCCGCTTGAAAGCGTCAAAACTGTGGTACGTTTCACTTTAGGGAATGAAAATAACGCAATATCAATAGTGTTATATGTTCGAGCCAGGTATTAATTATTCTTGTACGTACCTTCATATTGTTTATGAACCAGGTGAGATGCGGGGCGGGATGGGCCGGTGCACTTTGGCAGGTCGCTTCCAGGTCATCGTTCGATGATAGCTTCTTGTGTTTTATTTTAATCTTTGGACGGAATTTTTGACGAACTAAAACAATAAATAAAATTTGAAATTATCACTCAAATTATAGCCGCGAGGCTAGTAGCATGAACCCAATAAATAGCATACTTTCTGTGATTTAACAAGTTTCATATTTTTGTCTTAATATGGCATGCAAACATACTTAAATTTTTTGAAAGAATGAAAATTGTTGGTCTGCATTATTCAACAATAGTTTATCAATACGTTGTCTCAAACCCAATGAACTGAGTATACAAAAAAATATAATTATCCCATTTGAAACAGTTGTGGTGTCAAAGAATAATTTTCAATTTTCCAACTAGTTTTACAAATAGTTAAACTAATTAATTATTTACTCTGGTATCTGATTAAACCTACTACATAATGTTTAGTATTAAGAGAAATGTTTGCCAACAAGTATTTTTTTCGGGTCTGGGTGTTTGTAAGACCGAAAAGTCTCTCGTAGTTCTGGTACCTGGGACACAAGACTTAATTGATCTATGTATGTGACTATTGGGTGTATTTATTTATTTATTGATTTATTATTAATGAATTTGGTATTTTATGACTACAAAGTTAAACTATGATATGTTCTATAAAGTGTACAATTATTATTAGAGAGAAGTTAGACAAAAACGATGAAATAGAGATTTTACAAATTTCATTAGATTAAAAAAATAAATTCTACTAATAAGGGAGCAAAAACTTAGTCTTCCTCTTCACAGAATACATAGTCAAATGTTTTAAAGAAACTTTTATACATTATCACGTATCTATATAAAATTCCAATGCACACATACGTATTATAATATGGTTCGGGCAACTCCGGAGCACTCAATCTACCCATCTCCGCGATTTTAAATGTGTGGGAAGAAGTGGCCTCAAGTTTGCCTCGGAACAAATTAGATTAGCGAAGTAAAGCGAACGTACGACCGGTCGCGCTTCACCATAGAGTACGCGGAAGACTATGCAAAGTGGATTATTATTAAGACCCCAACGCGGCCCTCTGTAAAGTTGGGTGGAATATTAAAAGCTTTGAAAAATCTCTATTTTTTATGCACGAGTGATGTGTATGGAATACCGTCTTCTACAGTTAATTTAATTTTAATTGTTAGCTTTCACACGTTAACGAAAACTTATATATTATACTTAGAAATTCAGCGTTCGCTTCTTAATTAATATGTTATCCTTGAAAGTTGCTTTTAAGGAAGCAAAAATATGCTTATACAATTTATTTTACTGAGGTGAGAAAAACTAGATTAAACGAAATGAGGGTGGCAAAACATTCCGCATTGTACATCAAAAACATTTTTGTTTTAAAAAGTAATTTTAGTATTCTAGCATCTTAAATATTTGTATACATCCATGACACATCTACTTGTAATATAACCGAAGTACATTAGGACTGAGTCGTGAACTTTACTAAGCTCTAGAATTTCATGAATAATTATCATAAATTAAGCAGGTATGCGTTGATATTAATAAATATTCTTACCAATAACAGTGATTTCGTGTAATTTGGAGACTTTCGAGTAGAGAGGTGTTTCCAGAGCAATCTCGCAAGCGTAAGTCCCCGATGCGGAGAAATCCAGCCTCTCTAGCATCATAGACGTCGGCGCCAGTCGTATTAGCTGAAAGTTTACTGGTTTTATTAAAATACTCATTTTATTGTAAATCTTCAAGAAGAATGGTTTCTTAGACTTACGCGAATATTACACATTGAAATAAAACTATTTTTACGGATTTTATCGCGATTTGGTTTAATTTTTACATTTTTTACTTCCCGACGTTTCGATTGCTTTTCAGCTTTTCGTCAGCTAAAATCCGTAAAAATAGTTTTATTTCAATCTTCAAGAAGAAGTTCCATTTGTGTCGCCTCCAAGTTTGTAATTACAAAGCTGTAGAAGAGCTCCGAGTTTAGTTGGCAGAATGTAATTTAATATGGCGATACGGTAGTGGCTAGTTTGATGCAAATTCGAACACATAATGAACATTGGGAATAATGGGTGAATTTACAAGAATCTATTTGCGGGAGGATACACAATGGATTTCAGCTGTTACCGTTTATCCAAAAATACCGTTTAAAAACATCTTCTTTTTGTATTTTAAGCCTATCCTATACTTACTGCCGATCATCGAGTTAAAAATGTTGGTTCAAAAATTGTTTGATGAATAATTTTAGTACATTTCCGTCGTCTAAATCACGTTGCGGAGAAAAAAAAAACTACTAGCTAAGACAAATCTGTTCTAACCTCAAAGAAACTTGCATCTCAAATAAATAATAATGAAGTGTGTGAGACGATTGCGACGGGAATAACAATAAATACCAACATGCAGGCAATCCCACACTCGTCCTGTTAACCAAACACTTGTTTAATCTTGTGCAAGTCCGACACTGTATTGATTTTCGCGACTACACTCATCGGTTGTACAAACAACTGGATGAAACGTGTTTGACATGTCGCGTCGCAGAGATTACTATCAATTGTATCTGTTATAAGTTACTATCTTCTACCACGTTCTACACAAGTTCTAACATATTTGAATTTCGAGTAGATACCTTGTTAACGGTCACATTGATGAAATGTGACGGGTCTTTAGGCAATGTGAAGGGTAGGTTTTGAAATACCGACCGATTGGTGACACTGAGAATTTGATTTTTTGTGCTGGTGGTTTTTAGGTAACTTCAATGAATTTGTTGCCACCGAAGGGAGATAATGACGCGTCAGTTTACTCGATTTAAGTCGACCTGCTCGAAGCCAAATCAACACACTTGAAGCTAAAACGTAGGAACACGTCTCGCATAAGATATGAACGGTCATGAACGGTTTTCCATTACTATGTATGTTGGTTAGCGATCGGAACATTACATGACGTCTTCTCGTCCAAAATTCTACAGTGCCTAAAGACAAAAATGTTTATTTGTTATGAGTGAACTATATAATGGCACGTGCCATATCAACCGATACATTACAACTGCTCACGTCCCGTCAGCGCTGCGTCGCCATCCCGCCCGCTGTTTGACCAGGCCTATAATGTAGGGTTTTCGAAAACAATCTATACTAAAGAACTGTTTAATTGACATTTATCGTCTGTGAATGCGGTAGGCGGGCTTAAATAATTAATTCTTGTCCTCAGATTAATTTAAACTTAACCTATCAAATGCCAAATTACGGAGATAGTTGGTTTCACGGTTGAACAATAAAACCGACGCAACATTCTCTATAATGTAATAGCATTCGGCAAAATTTGCCTCTGACTAGGCAAAAATGTTAAATGTCGCCGATCTCCCAAATTAAGTTTGGGAGATATGGGAATAAAATACGATGAGGTTACGAAGCCAATCAACGTTGCCTGAGACTCTAGAGATCGGATATTCTGTGAATAATCGGATGAACTGCGAATAATTCACTTTATACACGTGCTCTGTGGGATAGTCTATAATTCTCGTGTATAAAATTTTTACGACGAATACAATTCAAGATCAACGTTTAGTTGTCTCTTTTTCTTTTTTGTTGTATTGTATTGTATCCTTTTTACTGTTTTGTTTATGGGCGACAGTAGAAACTCCCCACTAGGTGAGCAATTCCCTCGTTTAATTAGATAGGTGCAGATCTATTTAAAACATATTTAGTTCAATTGGATCGGAATTTGAATGTGGGTATTCTTTGCTAATGACAAACAACATTAACTTAATCATTAGTGACGATTCACACAGTACTGAATAAAGGCATGACTAAAGATTTTTAGATCACTGTGTATAAATTGGCTGCTTTTTTAACAGGTTGTCTGTCTATCGCATAATCAATTTATGTCAGTCGTTTTCAATATAACCTTAAAAATTCATGCCATTACTAAGTAAAGGTCAGAGACTTTAAGAAGTACACGTTAAATTAATCCATAATGTGCCGATTACGAATTTTAGCTTATAAAATATTAATATTCAAAGTTCATAAGTAAATTATTTAAACATCATTTGGGAAAGGCTGTTTCATAAATTCCAAGCGAAATTTTTAATTAAACCAAAGAGTGTCGGCTAAGAAACGAGAGTTCATGATATCAGTATAATTCGATGTCTTAATGGTGTGCCTTTAGTAAAATTTTGGAGGTCGATGATTTTTTATAATGTAGATTTTGTACTTAATTATTTTTTTAGGGCATACGGACAATGTTCATGCATCTTACCGGCTTAACGTTAAGTTAGTGATCACTGCCTTCCAAAATATACCACAACACATCAAGATCGTATGAGCGTTTCGAATTAATCCACTGAAAATTTATAGGGATTGGGAGGAATAAAGTATGCAAAAGGTCGTCTGGATAAGTACTATCGCTGCGTCTATAAGCCACCAAGCTACAGTGTGAAGTTCTGTTATGTCGCTTATCAAAGGACATTATAACGGTATCACTGCGCATTACTTATTTATTTACCCAACATTTAATATCTGAGCGTGACGAGCGCAGTGTAATGCCATGATACTGATTTGATAATTCCTAAGTGGTATAGATGTTTTTTATTATAAACAGGCGCAATGTTTACTATCAGGCTAGCGCCCAATACACATTCATACAAAAAAAATATATATCAAAGCATTTACACTAATACAAAAAAAAAAAAAAGGAAGACTTTGAGAATTTTATAAGTCCATATGAATTATCTTGGTTTTCATTGAGTCAGCGTCATCTCTTCGTTCGACCTAGTTGATTTATGCTCTCAAAGTTCCATTAACACTGACTACAGCGTGTTTCTGCTAATCCTTGCAACCATGCTTTCGTTGTCTCATAATTATTTAGTTATGATACAACGGTAGAACATTGCGATAGCATGTTAATGTTGCAGCACAAATGGAATGCCTCCACCAGGATGGGACAATATTTTTTTATTTTACTTTTCAACTGTCTCATATAAATCCGAGGTAACTGTTATTGTGAAGTAACGTAATAGTGAAGCTACTTTACGTTTTGTTTGGTGCGTGTGATTCTCGGAGATTATTATAACTCGTGGTAACATGTTCGCATCCGCTCGAATGGCGGACACCATTCACGATTGTGAAGAACTCAATATACTGGACCACGCATATTATGATGTTTTGTTCAAATTGAGTAAATTAATTTTATCTGTGATTTAAAATTATATTAATAATGAGCATCGTTTGCAGGTATTAGATGTCTGTATTCCAACAAGAAAATATTACTTAAACAAATTACACTCCGGCAAAGTTTCTCTTTTATCAGTGTTCGACCCTCCATTACTAGGGTCGCAACAAAAAAGTAATTAACTTGTCATAAAGTTAATTTCTTGCGGTCTTTAAATAATCTGATTTAGGCTGAAACTTTCCTCACGAAACTCACGGAAAGTCAGAACGAGGTCAGGAGGACCGGGTGAAAGTGTTTTTCCTGTTTTATATATTTTAAATATTTTTTTCGTTTTATTTGCAATCAAATTAATTTGGACATAGTCTTTTTATTTTCTATGGTATGTGAATTCCGCTAACTCAAACTAAGTTAGTATGGTTGACTGTGGCCTAACAGTTCTCAATCGAATTATCATTTCACTGCGTATCTTTCTTTCTTTTTTTCTTTCTTTCTTTCTTTCTTTCTTTCTTTCTTTCTTTCTTATCTGGTTGTTTATAATATCATACATTAATTCAGCCCGCTCAGCTTAAATACATCAATTATATAAAAAGCGTTAAAGTTTACGCCATATTCGTCTTTCCTTTCAAAGTATGATAGTTTGCAAACTTATTAAAGTATCGCTACCTTCGTACAAGCTTTGAAAATTCCAGTGAAATGCACAAGTTTTGTGCTCGAAGTGTTTCTTAGAAATCAAAGTTATAAACACCGTGTGTCAGGTTTTATTGCAAATATTCCAGGTGAGTGATTTTCGCTTCTCATTCTATAATATATATATTTTAAACTTTTCAATAATAATTATTATTTTATAAGTCAGAAGTCCGCTCTAGGCACGGAAGGAAATATATTTATTGGGCTTAAAACCAGAAGGCCGTGTTAGAAATAGAGTACTTCCCTCCAAACCTAAGAATGCTGACGTCAGTGAATAGCCGCTATTCTCAATGGAATCCTCCACTCAATGGAACCCATATTATTTCAGGCAAATTTAGAGCGAAAAGTGCCCTCAGTTGTTATTATGCTTTGAATAAGTAAAATAAATGCAATATTAATAAAATATAACCATTAAAATAATAAAACTGTAAATTTTATTGCATTAAAAAGTTGACATTTGACATTTAACGCATTAAAATAATTATAGCGGACCGAGACACCGCACTTTCATAGTAATGGAAAAAACAAATGACGTCCATAGTTAAAGGTTAATTGAAGGTATGCGACCGCAAATGTATTACACATTAATGTTATTGATATTTCCTAGCATATAGTAAAGGCTAATTTATATTTGAAAGTAAAGTAAATTAATTTGGAAATGAATTTTATATTTTATAAACTGATATCATTTCGACAGATTATGTTTTTAATTTCGGAATTGACATTCCGTTGTGATTAATATTTTGATTTCTGATTGATACTGCCAATGTACTGAAGGGTCTATCGTAAGTTTTTAAATCAAGGCGTTTATAAATATACAATATAAATAGCTACCATAATTTCACAGCCTCCGTGGCGCAGTTGGTTAGACACCGCCTGTGAAACTAGAGGACGCGGGTTCGATCCCCGCACCGAAACAAATGTTTGTGTGATCCACAGGTATTTGTTCCAGGTCTGGGTGTTTGTGAGACCGAAAATTCTCTCGTAGTTTCTGATACTCACGACACAAGACTCGATCATAGTGTGGTGTCAAGACTATGTATGTGACTGTTGGGTGTATTTATTTATTTATTTTCGCAATATGCAGTAGGTAGGTACTGGTTTGTGTTTGCACATTGTTCCTAGAATACCAACATCACAGTATTGCCCTTGACATCAGTGTCCATTGTATTGCCTACACAATCAACTATGGATTATATTAAATACCCCAAATAATTTCTTTATGCTCTCAGTATTGTTTTACATTGGCCTACCTTTTATTCCATTCGCTATTAACAAATTTAATACCTCCAATTTTGTAATTAAAATTTTGTAAAATTAGTGCTTGTTGGCCTGTTGGTAACGGATCAAACGCGGCTGTTTTTTTTACCCCGTGGGATGCCGAAAAGGGTATGTCAGTGTCTCTGGCCTTCCAGACCGACACGCTGCGGATTGTGGCCGGGCAGGGTCCCTAACAAAACCTATGACAGCATACTGACTAAAAACCCCTCGGTGACCGTCACACGCATTATGGGCGGCACTGGACATCTCAGAGCGAGAGACGACACGATTTACGTCCGTGTAACCGCCCGGATCAAACGCGGCTGCCGATATGGTGGTCACGGGATATAATCCCAGGTCACACCTCTGATTTTTGAAATCATGCGTGTATTGAAAGTTAGTTGCCAAGCACATTAACGGTAAAGGAAACAATTGGGATGAAACCATAGATATATCAAGAATTTATTAGGTGCATAATGTGACAATTTATGTCAAATGTCTTTGAGTGTGACATATTTTCGCCCTAGAAAAAATGAGGCGAATAACCACTGGCCTTAGAAATTCGCTATAGGCCACATGAATACCCTGAGTAATTTCCTTAAAGATGTCTCCTAGAATTCGATTTAAAACGCGACCACTGTTATGGCTATCCGCTGTACTCTTATTCAGAATATCACTCACTACAAGATTTTGTAAGAAAAGGTTTTTAGATCAATACAGTTACAATACTAGGTAATCGGCAATTCGTTATTTTACTTTCGTTTTTAATAAAAGTAAAAGAAATAGCGTTTTTAAATTTTCTTAGGCAAATGGACTAAATACACGTTTTAATCCTTCCATTTTATTACACGCCGTTGTTCAGTATCTCATGTGGGATTGCGGTTGTAAACGGCACAGCCGAATCCACAAAAACAAATTGCTTTATTAAATAAATGATTTCAAAGCTTTAATTCACATTTAATTATGTGCAGAAATGGTAAAAGTAGAGGCATTTTGATAATTAGGTGAAACATTATTTAGCCGATAAAAAAATGGGTCAGAGCTTTCACTAATATCCAGTTTCATTGAGTAACTTTGATCTTTAATTTTACTTTAACCATGTCAAAACATACATTTGTGATGTCAAATTTGGAGTTGGCAACAAAGTTTAAGTCATTGTCAATTACTTGATGCATTTAGGCCTAAGTCGTACGCACCTGTTGTTATCACTATTGCGCGAAATTCAAAATAAACACGTTGTTAACTACAATATTGACAAACGAGAATAAAATATACTCACGTTTATATCAGCTCCCGTTATGTTGTAGAACTCGTATGGCGGATCTCTACCACGGACAAATTTCATGAACCGCTGGCCATTTTTATAAAATACCACCTGAAACAAAAATGCAGTTTAAACACACACATACAGGGTATATCAAGACCGCGACCGAAAACGAAGCCAGGTGGTAGTATTAGTGATATCAAACACAATGCAAGTTAAAATTTCACAAAAAAAAAACGTAAATTTTTTTTGGGAAATTTTGCTTATCGTCGTATTTGACTGGTAAACACATAGATTTTCTAAAATTATGACGTACTCCTCTTTATTTTTAAACACGCAATGGTACGTAAGGTTTTAAATTGCTATTTTTGCAAAAACTAGGTATTTACCCCCCAAACACGGTGATTTTTAAAATACTGTAAAAAAAATACCCGTCGCTGATTTTGCAAAATTTTTAGTTGCATTGTGTCTGTAACCGCTAAAACTACCACCTCGCTTCGTTTTCGGTCGCGGTCTTGATATACCCTGTATATGTACAATTAAATTTATTATTTATTTATTGATTAGAACGGTTACAGACACCACTTACACTATTCAACATGAATTTGATTTAGTCATGTGACGTTACATAAATAATTATGTAATATCGTACCTATTTAAATTTACTGCTGGTAGTTATTGAGATTTGTTGCATTTGGCGCGGACCTGAAGCGAATTATAACCCAGACAGCTCACAAGAATAAAGTTGAGTATAGATATGGAAAATACACATTTCCACGCTTGTATACGGATCTTAAAAATATCTTCTGCACTTTTTACATTTTACCAGTTTCTGGTGAAATTTTACACCTAGATCATTATCGTTAATAATTCTCGATTATAAATAAAATAAAGAAGTATATAATTGGATATCAAATATATGTTTAGTTATTTAGGTATTTGCATATTATTTTGTGCTGAGATTTTACGTACACATGTGAACACTTCTTAAGCCACGTATATCTAGTCCAGAAAAAGCTATTTTGAAGTAAAAACTTCTTTAAAAGTATTCGGTAGTACTTATTCAGTGTGCAAGAGACTGGTATTCAGTATATCCAGGCCGAATAAGTATTTTTGATTTTTTTTGTAATCTCTAAATCTGTTTACATTTACTCTTAATAGACTACATAATTAGTTTTAAACTGTTTCATAATTATTTTGTTTGAAATGAAGTCTTTATAGACGTTGAGTAGAATTGGCTCTAACATATTTTTTTGAAAGTTAATGTAAAGAAGAATGATTCAAAATGCATCACATATTAACACAGCATTATCATTTCATAGTTCCGAGTTTACACTGTCAGCAAAGCGCATGTCCTATGTTTTTATTGTCACATGTAATCACTATAAACTCCTTTAATGTATACTAAGCGGGACGATTTCTCTACTACATTTTAAAAATTCTACTATGTTTTAAAAATGTTGGAGATTCAATCCTTCATTACCTTAGTAACGAGTCCGGCGACCTGACTAAGTGACGTGGGTGTTGGTAGCAGACGGCGACGCTTAGTCAATTGAGCAGTTTCGTTTACCAGTCCTACGCTTAAAAAATACCTATTATTTTGTAGAAAAGTGGGTTATATCGATATTTGCTTGATAGGATGTTCTTGTCTACATAATAAGCATATTTTATTCATTTATTGTTTATTTTGTGAACTATTTGTTAGTCCATTGACTGATCTGTTTTAGAACATTATAATCAGCTTAGCATAGAACTTCCGTTACTATTAATATTGAATATGATTAATATCTCCTGATTTATAAACATATTTACAATGCCTTGGAAGTTCTTGGTTCATAAAATGATAGTTTGTGTTTTCCGGTAGGAATAATAAGCACTTGTAAAGTAGTGAGGAATGACATTAAGATAATTGTAATCTTGAGCTGAAGTGCTGCCCAAAAATAAAACAACGCCGATCAACCTCAAATGAGTTTTTATTATTTCACGTAATAGTATATTACCCACTTTTTTTTGGATGTATACGAATAAATTATACGAGTAATTTATGTTTGTTAAATAAATCAACGATAAAGAAGTTATTCTGAGTCAAGACCAGAAAAAATGTTCACAAAAAATACGTTCAATTAAAACTAAATCTCTTGTTTTGATCTGCAAAATCTAATACAAAAATTGAAGTGATTGAAATGTGCATACATTTATGTTTATTTATTTTTTCTTTTATATTATAAGTGGTACAGTGAATGCTTTTAGTCGTTATCATTATTACTCAAAATACAAAGTTCAAATATCGAAGTACTAAAAATAAAACAAAATGAACTGTTCAAAACTTGTGGTCCATTTCACAAGTTCGAATTATTGAACAGACGCTTTGGAAAGTTCGAACATTGAATGTAACAATAAATGGTTAGTAATAACTCTGGGTAAGTTGCGAAAGATAAGATAGAGCGGCATTTTCGGAAGTTTGAAGGTGAAAGGAAGTTCGGTCAGGCGACCCAACACGCAGTTGAAGCGACAAAAGGTGAATTATCTCAACCGGTAGATAAGTACTTAGTAATTCAAGTTACAGCTTAACTAATTGCGGCGCGTGAGGGCAGTCTAGATATTTTATTTTCTTTACATTGGTAATCTTTGGCCTGTTGGTAACTGGACTGGCTGGCGGACGTGACTGCCAACATGTTTACGGTGGTCGTGGATTCAAATCCCAGGGCACACCTCTGACTTTTCCGAGTTATGTGTGTATTGATATTCCATCGGAAAACACCGTGAGAATCGCATACCAAAGCGATTCGGAAGAATTTCTATGGTATATAAAAGTCCGCCAACCCGCACTAGGTTAGCGTGGTGGACTATATGGCCTAACCCCTCCCAATCGTACTCTCGATTGTAGAGGAGGCCCGTGCCCTACAGTGAGACGTATATCGGCTGATGTGGATCTGTATACACTGGTATGAGAAATTGACTGATCGTAGTACAGGCTAGACAGAATATCCACCGGGGAGAGAACTCGTGATCTTCCGCCGGTCAACATAACTATAGCGGACTATACTGCTGAATATATACAATGTAATAACCTCTTCATACGGTCACAATCCGAGCAAATTCTAATATCCTTCTAGTCATCATATTACGATCCAATTTCGGGTTGATAGACGTCACATGGCATCTGTTTTGGGAGAAATCAAATATGCAATGATCCTTACACTGTTTTCATTACTACAGTACAGTTATTATGAAGCTCTCTATTATTTACAAAGGTCTTTCACCTTTATGAATTTAATATTTTCTGTACCAATAATGTAATTCTTCACTTTTAATAATATTTGACATTGATTTTTCCATCTTCCTTTATTAACTTTGTGTAATGTGTACATATACCGCTCTCTCTCTCTCTTCAGCCACAATGTGATATACCTATTTCTCTGCTATATTATGTTCCTTATTTATTGGACTACATGTGGTGATCCGCCACCGTGCCGCAGTTGGTTAGACGCCGGCTGTGAAACGAGAGGCCGCGGGCTCGATCCCCGCACCGAGGCAAATGTTTCTGTGAACCATAAGTATTTGTTTCGGGTCTGGGTGTTTGTGAGACCGAAAAGTATCTCGTAGTTCCTGATACCCACGACACAAGACTCGATCTTAGTGTGGAGTCAGTACTATGTATGTGACTGTTGGGTGTATTTATTATTTATTTATTTATCCCGTATAAGTTATGACCTCACTATTATCATTGACATCTAGGTCGCATTAACTATTGTAAATGCGGGCAGTATGGCATCCATAAACGGAGATCTCCCGCACCACGCATGTGAGCCCTATCGACCAATGGAAACGTGTCATTAACCAACACACACTAAGCTAGCCTGTAAAATTCTCAGAATATTATATTTTCCTTTCCTTGTGTGTTTTCCTCAGTCGTGGTCGACACGGTACCATATTAATTTATACGTATGTAAGCGAAATGGAAATTATCTGGGCCTGTATAAAGAGAAAATGTTTGTATGCATATTAATGAACATTCAGAAATGCACAGCATACTAGAATTATTTGGGTTAGTAGTATTTTGGATCTGAAAAGCCAATCGCGGCTTAGTTTGTATAATCAGGAATCGCCATCGCGCATTTCAATTATGTATTTACATAGCATTCATCACTGCGGCGCAAACAACTTCCATTTATTAACTCCCTCGACGATTTTGGCTTACCAACCATTAGTGCAACGTATGTTTACATTAAGTTGATATTGGGGCAATAACATACCTTGTACAAGGAGTCTATGTCGACGTTGTGCTCGCAGCGTAGCACCACGCTGTGCCGGTGTACAACGAACCGCGGAGCCCGTAACTCCACCCACACATCTGCCATACCCGCAACTGTCAAACATATTGGAGCCGTTGTAAATTATGTTCGCAATATGCCAGTGTTTGTGTAGACAACTTTAATTATACAGATGTTGTACTGACTGTATGTTGTGTTTGCACATGTTGGTAGACACGGATGAGATCTATATTGCACATTTTATGTCTCAATGTTTGATATGCAGTTTCACAATGGTTGATGTTTGACCTCAGTCAACCACGTCGACCTATAAAGGATGGTGCACGGCATAAATTTCTACAATAATTATGGAGTATTTTAGTTATGCAAGTATAACCACGAAATAGTATACGAAACTTAGAAAGTCCTTGGTCAAACCACCAATTAAATTCTACAAGACCTTTCACTACCAATAAGACTATCTATTTATTTATTTATTTTTATGAAACACAAAGTATTTTGTTTTTCTTGATAATAATGAGAATAATTATTATAACCCAGAACTTTGTGTTCCAACTATCGTTCACTTTATTTGTATACTAATAAGTTTTTTTTCTTTTACTAGAAGGAACAGAAACATATTCTATGATTTTACCATTTCTACAATTATAAACTTACATAAGAACTATTTTTACAGGGTTTTGTAAACTCTCATAGCTCAACCATTGAATCGATTCGTTTGATTTTCCGCAACGACTAAAAAGGACGATGAGGAATTTTATTCTACAATAAATATAATTTTAACCGAGATTAAGCGTTACAGTACCGAAAATACATTTTAGAAGCAAATGTATGTATTCATAAAAAAATAAAATGTTCCTGTTTTCAATATTGCAAAACTTTTTGATTCACCGTCAATATGTAGAAAATAATGTTTCATCATAAAATTGAATAAATGCTCGAATTACAAAAGAATAAAAAGGGTAAAAATATATTTTTATTTTATCATTACCTCTTTATTGTTAATGGATGTATACGTGATATTATTTGGTCATTAACAGTTGCGTTTTCTGTAAAATAATCTAGCGTGACTATTTTATACATAAGTTCGTAGTCATTATTGATTTGTATCTTTATCGTTAAACTACAATAGCCAACGGTTGAACATAGGGTAGTCTAAATACTCGATACTGAAAATGGTTCTATGTTTATTCCATTAATTCCAGTCAAGCATTTTACGCAGCTATATAGCCAGCTTCACTGACTCCGAATTTACTTTACGAAATAGTTCGCATGAAATTAATAGCACGAAATTAACATCAATTTTACTTATAACCTAAAGTTTTACAATAAATGCATTAATTTATAGATACTTATAAAGTTTTTAACAACCCGTTTCTTTTATAACATTTAATCTCAGAGTCCAAATGCCTAGTTATTACGATCATTTATTATACACTGACAATAACATAACATAAAGAGAAAAAAAAAACAAAAATACAAAAGGCGCTCTTATCGATCTATGCGATCTCTGCTTTGAATTTCGCAACATCGATTACAATTTAGCCTGAGGATGTCCGATCTTTGCATCGTATTCAGTGATGTTGTACGAAGACGAGATCGAATGCAAACGAACATGCCCCACTCACAGAAAACGAGGCAAATTGTTTGCAGCGAAGGGTCATAAGCCTACCCACAAGGTTGACAGATAACCTAACATTAAAGGAAGTTGCTGTATTAAAAGCGCTTCCAACAGATCGCTATGGAAGTTCTTTGAGAGTAGATTTCAGTAGATCTTATTTACCCGAAGAGAGAGAAAGAGAGATCGGGAAAGAATTACCAAATTAATTAACTAATATAATTATTGATGATTTCGTGACTTTACCCGCATAATTCAGTAAAGCTATAAACAATATTTTTTCTAATTTAAACATACTAAATTCGATATTTTATATTTCAATCAAGCCTAGTCCTTACTATGAGTATGTTATTTCATTAGGTTCCCTTTAGTACAACGTAATACTCTTGTCCATTGAGCACTTATGTTTCATGCCCTGTATATTTATCATGTACACAGCCGGAGAGAGCAAAGGAGGATATTAAAAGCACTTGCATTTAATTCCTTCTTGACCGTATGTAGCTCTCTTGTATTTATGGGTGATGGAGTAGGCACAATTTGCAATAGTACAATAATTTCTTCAATATTTAAAACTTTACAATCACTAAGCTTAAATGTATCTGGTTATTTATTGTTAATAATAATATATGAACATAGGCCTCCCTCAAAGATCTCCACATCGACCTGTTGGATGTGGCTTGCATCCAGGGACATTCTGCAACCTTAATCATCGTTGGGAGAGGCCTGTGTTCAACAGTATACTTCCTGTGGCTGAATAGGTAGGTAGATTGATAGAATAATATATGAAAAAATATTAATATCCTATAGAGGGGTGTTATTTTCTACCGACGATAAGCATACGAAAATTGTTCATCACAATGTTGATGCTCTGAATCCAGAATGCGTTCATGCATTGGCTCGAATGTATCATGTTATTGACGCTATTGTTGCTACTTACAATAAATTGAATGATTACACGATGACTGAATTATGTGTTTACTGCGGAATTCGTTCATTTACTAAAACTATTGAACTGTGAGAGAATTGGTAATGACGTGTGTTTTGACAGACACAAACACTATTGTCGTAAGCATTCACGATATTTGTTCACGAAATTCAGCCGCCTAGCTATCTAACACTACAAATATTTTTATGTGAAGTATTGTTGCGTGCGTGGTGGCCTGTTGGTAAAGGACCAGACGCGGCTGCCTACATGTTCACGGTGGTCGCAGACTATAAGGCCTAACCCCTCTCAACCGTACCATCGTTTGTAGAGGAGGCTCGTGCCTTACAGTAGGAATATTTGGGCTGATACAGAATTCTTTAATCCTATTCCCTCTTCTCTTTTCTTTTCGGGATCCACGCGTCCCGATCTACAAAACTATAGTAAAGTTTTTTTTTTTCGTTTTCCCGCCCGTATTACCGCCTCTGCGACTCTTGTCAGCCAGGATCAACAGTGCCACGCAAAGAATTGACACCGAACGCTGAAAAACAATCTGGCCAGATGGGACGACTTGTACAAGAGGACCGGTACCGAATGGATGCACAAAGCAGCAGACCGGGCTCTGTGGCGTACCTTGGGAGAGGTCTATGTCCAGCAGTGGACTGCAATGGGCTGATGATGAGAACATAAAGTTAACTTTGTAGTTGGAACTATGTATTAAGCTTTTGCTCGCGGCTTTGCTGGCATTAATGAAATTTTTATCAATCAATTCAGGTTGTCGGTCGACATACGAAGCTTTAATGTAAAAACGAAAAAATATCAATCTATTGCCCGTCACCGGTACTTTTATTTGGCTGAAAGCTATACTATGTCCTCTTATATAACCTTTATAAAATGCTTTTGTAAAATTGTATGAATAGTTAAGGGGTAGAAGTGTACCAAATAAATAAATAGTATCGCATTCGCATTTGTAATTATTCAAGGATTTGAAATGGTTCGATCCAATAACATTATCAGATCAGTAGCTACTACAATTTATGTTTTGATTTACTTGCGTCAACATTTAAGGACTAAATAGCTGTGTTTTATTGCAATGACTAACAAAATTGTATTTTTACAATTTAATGCAATTTTACGTATTTTACCTGCACTAGAGTTCTAAATATTTGATTTAAATTTCAATTTAGTCTATTAACGGAATTCTGAGACAAACGGATAAGATAGAAGCAGACATAACAACGAAAGACCCCTATGGAGGTTCATGTTGCGAAACTCTAAAAAGAAGACGCAGTTTTATAAAAATGTACGGAAGTCAAGTCTTCGTTCTAGAACAGGCTGTGAATTGTCTTTATAGTTGTATGACCGTGACATTTAATAGTGGAAGTACCGCAAACTGATGATTCATTACCCAACATTCGTGAGCTCCAAATTAACACGAACATGCAGATAAGCTTAGCTGATCGCGTGCTGTAGTGGGAAGTAGGAAACCCACCTGATATCGGGCTTAAAGTAATTTCGCTTGCCCTTTTCTTTGCCTTGATATGGCGTGCTATAAAGGCGTGCGTTTATGTATGTATGTATGTAGTTTTTTACTGGGCTGAGATTTTTATTGATTATCAAATCTTTACCAAAAAATCTGCTGATGCTCCGTAATATAGCACTGTCAGGCAAGCCGTCGAGAAGTAACAGTTGCTATGGCGTGTCTTTTTTTTTCTCTTTATTTTTATAATGGGGGTTTTGTCACAAAGTGATTATGTCACCCCCGTGGGAGGATCAGCACATAAATACATTTTTTTTAAATCTTGTAAGTTACAACTAGCAGATAATCATAGTGTTAATATCTAAACTGTTTCTATGGCGTGTCGTTCATTGAGTTAGTAAATATTACTTATTAGTTCGATCATTCGATTTTGCAATAACTTGTGGATTTTTGAATCGTTATCGATCACAGTACACGATTTTGAGAAACCCATCATAGCAACCGACGAATTTTGATTGCCGGATCCCTAATACACCTTTTCTCTTCGAAACGAGCTTGCCATTATCCTATAAGCAATACGACCGCTCATGGACAGTAGCAAAACCAAACAACACATGAATTACAAAGCAATGCTTGGCATTCCACTTCGCTCGCCATCCTGAGACATAAGATGTTAAGTCTCATAATATCCAGTACTTACTCTGTAGTTACTCTTAAATATACCCGTTAAGGCTTCTACTAGAAATATGCCTGTAACGTGTATCTACAGGGAATAAAATAAAGTATTAAATGTATATTTTGCAAATTTTAGTTTATTTATCGGCGTACAAACACGAGAACAGCTAATTTTGTTGCATGTATATATAGTTTCTCGTTGACTGCGCAATCAAAGCGCTTTTGTGTCTATAAATTCCATTTCGGACACGGAACGGATTTCAATGTCATTGCATGGATCGATGGGGCTATTGCTCGGGGAATTTGAGTACCTACTTGTGTACCCAATACATCTGGTAACAGAGCATCCTCAAAAAATACAAACACAAAGCCATTAGTGGTGGTATGTGATTCGCATCTGCCCGCATAGTGACCACGGCATATAGCTATTAGAGTCCATCAAAGTAACCATCACAACCGACGTTTGGCAGCCGCGTCAGGTGCGCTACTAACATGCCATGTATTCTTATGGTTGTATTACTCTTCAACCATATACTTTAAATATTGTATTAAAATGTATTTTAACTTTCAGACCAAGTAATTTTATTATCGTTTCCGCGAAATGCATTTTTATGAGATTTGAACTCACACAGAAGTTCAAAGCGAGGACACATCTCAAATTCACAAACCGTACACCTTTATACGTTGATAGTCTCAATAGTGTTTACTGCACAACTAACAATATATCTACATCACGTCGCGAATTTTGCTTAGAGTTCATTATAAATGAATGCGGCATACATAATTCATTTTGCTAATAGGCTTCAACGATTCCACTGTGTAGTTCAGTGCCCCTAGCCGTTACATTTTGAAGTATCGTATAGTAATTCTCGTATAGTAAAGTAAACGTTTCCCGCTGTGAAATTTTAGTTCCAAATACGCTCACAATGGCGCTGTTTAAATTCCCATACAAAATTTTACTATTACTATTCTATTACGATACTGCAAAATGTTCCGGCTAGGGGCACAGTCGACGACAGGAAGTTAATTAATGTACCTTTTATTAAAATAAATTTTATTAATTATACTCCGAAAATGTCAAACTGCAATTACGTATTTCACAACGTCGAAAAACCTACAAAGAAGCGTTATTTCAAATCAACTTTCTCAGCGTAATTCGCAATTCGCGTGTTTGTTGAGTGCGAAAAAAAATTGATACGACACCGAGCTTTACGATAAGGCAGAGTATACTTTCGTGTAGATTCTGAATTTTAAGATTTCTTTATATTGGATTTTAGCTGACTTAGACGAGCATGCTGCCCGCCTGATGGTAAGCTGACCGCCGCTCATGGACCTTCGCAATGCTAGGATCTAGCACAGCCAGTTCGCTGCCTACCGTAAGGAGAGTAGTCTCTTTAAGCCTCGTTTGAAGAATGACATGTCATAGCGCTCGGGAAACAAACGGTTTTATTTTGTTTACTGGCCAACAAAGTGACTATAAAGCGTAAGCGCAGTGCTGTCCAGACAAAGGATCAGCCCGCGTGGAATTATGGCAGCTTCATTCTATTCAAATGTACACATGACGAACCCGACACTCGACACACTTACCTGGTATAGTATGACGGGTCCTTAACCAGTACGAGCGGTGGTCGCCATGCGGACGGTCACGAATATTCTAAAACCTTCAAATTACTATTTATTATCATTTATAACTTTTAAAACCGTAAACGTTTATGAATGAATGCAGTAATTTTGTTATTTCTAATAAGAACAGCTTTGTACACCAATATTGTCCATATCTTCTCTTTGATTCAAATTAAGCCATTAGTAATAGCTTAGTCAGTCAAACATCGTAATGATAGGTAGCGGCATCAATCCGTAATGACACGCTGAGATAAGTGGCCTCATAACCCATTATTAGGACGGATAGCCTAATCGAGCACCAAACTATGTTTACTCTGTCGTGTACTCGTATCTCTGATAGTTCTTTTTAAATTAACTTTTACATACATACGTACACTCACGCCTTTATCCCAGAAGGGATAGGCAGAGGCGCTACCAGGACACCCACATTTCGCCTTGTATGTTCTGTCCCACGATGTGATAGGGGGCGAGCCTATCCGAGGGCTGATAATGAATAGAAAAATCCAATATCACTTTGCCCGCCCCGGCACTCGAACCCGAGACCTCAGCTTTGTAACCGTATCGTAATACAACCACGCCACCGAGGCAGTCATTGTAAATACTTAGTAATAATTCGTTTTGTGAGTTAGTTCTCAAGAAAATGGTTGAAAAAGTTGTCATTGAACTAATTAGCAATTAATACACGAAATTTACTAGAACTTACCTTTGGGAGATCCAGTGAAATTATGGTAAACTTTGGTCATTTCGTAATTCAGATAATTGCATTTCGAACTATGCTTACAAAAATAATCCTCAAGTTTTTTGAAACATTCATATAATTTCTCTATTAAACGTTTTCTCTACAATATTGCCGAACGGTTTGTAGGTCTTAGTAGTATTTTAATACTGTGAAATACTTCAAAATGTAGTGTTGCAAAACCGTAATATTAATCTCGATAACCAGCCGCATCATTATTCAGATCGTTGTTTTCGTGTTTGTTTTTAAATTGCAACTGTAATCGTCTTCACGGTACTGAAGGTCGTTCTCGACTATTTAAAATAATACGGCATTGAAACGAAAACTCTCGTTTTGTGGTTTCGAGGAAAGAGTTCGATGTTTTTGTACCTGTTTTAAATTTCTATTTAAATGTACAAGTCTGCGATGGCTTTACAGGTCACAAACGGGCTTTTGAATAACCCGTGTTTCTGTAGGTTTTACAGACGTCTTCATTCAAGGGTCAATTGACTTATAAATAAATAAATGTCTCTTGTAGTTTGTACCCACGACGTAAGGCTTGTATCTCAGTGAAGGATCATAACTATGTGTCTGTTGAGTGTTCTTGTTATTTTTATGTTTTAAAGTTCTAACGTAGGTAAGTCGTATGTAACCTTCGGTCTACGACGGCCCATTTCTTTGATAGACAAGTTCGTCGCTCTCTTTCTTTGCTATTAAAACGAAGGTGCCAGAGTCAACTCGATCCCGGAGTAGAAAGTACGTGACTGTAATATTTTTATACAAGTTATTTATTTGCAAACTACGGTGCTAAAATATTTATTCGAATTTTGTTTATGTTAAAGGTACGTACATATTATATGGACGCAAGTTACTAGTTAGTTGAGACTGGATTGAATTTATTTTAAATAATAATTCGAGTATAACTTAAAAACTGCCTCGCTGGCGTAGTTGTACTACGGAACGACTACAATGCTGAGGTCTCTGGTTCGAATCCCAGGTCGGGCAAAGGGATATTGGGTTTTTCTATTCATTACTAGTCTGGAGTTAGAAATTTGTGCCCGATATGGCGATAGACTCGATCCCTATCACATCATGGGACGGAACATACAAGGCGAAATGTGGGTGTTTTGGTAGCGCCTCTGCCTACCCCTTCTGGGATAAAGGCGTGAGTTTATGTATGTATGTACGTAACTTACAACTATTTTTTGTTACAGGCCTTTTTTTCATACTGCCGCTATAAAGTGACTAACCTGAAGGTAAGTGTAGTGAAATCTAAATAAAGCATTATTGCCACCACAGTTGTTCAAGTGTGCTTGCGCAAACGCGAGTTTGCACCAGTCTCGAATCGAAAATTGGAACGAAGTTTGCGCAGTTATTTGCCAACACATGTTCCAGTATACTGGTGCAAACTCAGACTTGCACAGTTATATCGTTACGTGTGTGGGAGCCATTAGTCCTCGACACGATTATTGAGGCCTGATACAAGCTGAGTGTACACAGTATGTTGACGGCTGATTCCGAACGCGCTTCATTTGTGCGAGTCATTATGATAGGTTTCACGCGATTGTGAACGGTGTTCACTATCCGAACGGAAAAAAACATCCTGTCATTGGTAATTACATCCGTTTTTGTATTTTCTATTGAAGCCTTTCTGCGCCTGTTTACAAATAACTTTTGTATCGACAATTAGTATGGCGCATGAGTAGAGAATTTCCCGCACTATACCCACCACATCTCCTGTTGGCCAGAATCGATGTCACGCAAATAATTGACCTTAGCAAGTTTCTTAGGGACCTTAGCTTGTCTTTAAACCGCATCGAAATTAATCAGAAAAGTACAAATACGAATTGGAAACAGTTAGCACGTTAACTATCCGTAATGTTTTATGAAAGGATCAGGATTTTACAACTTTAATTACAGGACAATCTTTGGCTCTTCATAATAATATCTTGCTGTCTTGCCAATCTAGTTCTACTAAAAAGTTAACTTTGGCTCTCAAGTTAAACAATCATAGAGTATTATTACATAATAATAATCAAACCTCTTTTCTATAATAATATATCTTAAGACGCGCATATACACAATATTAAATGCTTACATTTGAGTAAAGTTGCTATAATTAGATGCAAGTGATTCCATTACATGTATAGAGTCAATGAATTTCTCAATAACATCGTGTAGTATATTCAACGCTCAGGCTTCTCAGATTAGTTTAAATGCACACTGCATGAGGCGCCTGGGTTAATACGTGTTTGTAGTGCTAAAATAACACTACAATCGCGGAATATTTCGTAATAGGGTATTTGACTCATTTTTTTTATTGGATTAATCAAAAAGTATCCATATCCGAAATCTAGCAAACAAAGAATTTTCTAAATCCATTCAGAATTAAAAAAGTTAGAAACTTTTAAAATCTAGTAGTGGGGGTAATAGAAAAGGGATGCAAAACAAAGTAAGTGACGTCACTGTGCATTATAGTGCATAATAGCGTGCGGGTGTGAAAGAGGCGGTAAGATGTCCCCACTACGTCCCCACTCTTTCATTTAAAATACTAATATTTGCCTCATGTTACAAGCTACTTTATCACTGTTTTCACAAAACTGTTTTGTTTTAATGGCGCTTCTGTTTGTCTGCAAAATAATACAAAAATTCGATTATAGTCAAATACCCAATTACCATAACAGTAATGATGGGAGGATGTCGGAGTATGATAAACTTGTTTTTAATGCTAAGTAAAGTAAACAAGTTAATTTTAACTGTAAGTAACCTGACCAAAAATCAATGACTCATCTATTTTTATGTATTCAAGACCATTGGCCATATTTAATGGAAAATAAATATAACAAATCATACATTAAGCCTTAAAAAGCTGTTAATGCTGTTATAAATTCATTAATAATTGTCATTCTGTGTTATCCATACTATGGTTGGTTGTCTAGATCGCCTTGAGCGATAAGACCGCCATTGTACTTTTTAATATTTTGTCATCTTTTTTTTTATTGATGTACAATATTTTTTTAATAAATAAATAAATTACATATAACACACGAACGTTATAGCCCGACCAAAACTGCATTATATATGTATTTAATGCACGGACAGCCAACGTGATGAAATTATTGAACAGTGAATAAAATTATTAGAGCAAAAACGGTTTATTCAAGAGAGAATTTTTACATAACATTGACAAAGGACATAGACAATAACTAGTATATAATATTACATTTAAACTGAAATAAATTCATTAATAGACAACTTAAAAGAAGGTTAAATTTAATTAATACAACACTTGCACCAAATTTGAACTTTATATAACATTTAAACTTTAATGAACGACAGAAATAAATTATATTTTAATTTAATTTTTGGACACCAATTTTCTGTCTCAGATACTGAAATCTGTCTCGAGGAAGGGCTTTTGTGAAAATGTCAGCAGATTGCTCTTTGGTGCACACATAGTTTAAATCTATTTGTTTATCCATATAGTTATCCTTGATAAAATTATATTTAATGTCTATGTGCTTACATCTTTTGTGATAATCAATATTTTTTATTAAGCAAATAGCACTTTGATTATCGATATTTAGGCAAATAGATTCTTGTTTATATTGACCAATGTCCATTAATAACCTTTTCAACCAAATTGCTTCTTTTGTGGCGGCGCATGCAGCCATAAACTCTGCCTCAGTAGTAGATAGAGCAACACTCTGTTGACGTTGCGTTGCCCATGTTATAGCAGCTCCATTTTTTATAAAAACATACCCAGTCAGTGACCTACGTGTACATGTATCTTTAGCATAATCTGCATCACTGTATGCCTCAAGTATGTGCTTCGTTGAAAATGAATAACATAAACCATAATCTTTGGTTTCCTTTAAATACTTAATTATTTTCTTAACTACATTCCAATGAGTCTGATTGTAACAATTAAGATATCTGCTTACCAGACTGACTGCATACATTATATCAGGCCTGCTTACCACCGCTAGGTGCATCAATGACCCAACGGCTTCCCGATATTGAATATTCTTGTCCGGAGCCTCAGAACTTTTCTCCAGTGTAGTATGCGGATCAACTGGAATGTTATTACAGTTAGCGTCTTGCATATTAAATTTAAGCAGCAGTCTCTCAATGTACTTAGACTGGTGAATAAATATCTTTTCGTTAGATTTTTCAATTTGCATTCCAACATAATTCTTTAAATTACATTGTTTAATATCAAAATTTTCTTTCAGATCACACATTATTTTATCTAGTGCATTCTTAGAACTTGATATCAACAGCCCATCATCAACATAAAGCAATAAATATACTTTTGTATTGTTTATATTACCTGTATAAACACATCTATCTGCATGACTATTTACAAAGCCAAATTTCTTTAATAAGCAGTCAAATTTCTGATTCCAGCACCTGGGTGCTTGTTTTAATCCATAAAGTGAACGTTTAAGTTTACATACCAGATTTGACGGGACATCCAAACCTTCAGGAGGCTTTATAAATATTTCTTCTTTTACATCGGCATATAAAAATGCAGTTTTGACATCAAATTGCAATATTTGAAAATTGTGTTGAGCAGCCTCTGAAAGTAAAACTCTCACTGAATCATATCTCACTGTAGGAGAGTAAACTTCCGTATAGTCAATTCCTTGTCTTTGTGAGCATCCTTTGGCACACAATCTTGATTTAAAAATGAGACCAGATGGATCATCTTTTACTCTGAATACCCACTTACATCCGATTAATCGTGCACCTTCTGGTTTTTCAATTAATTCCCAAGTCTCATTTTCTTCATGTGCTTTCAACTCATCTTGGATTGACTGTTTCCATTTTTCTGCGTACAAATTGTCTGATATTGCTTCGGTGTATGTTTGTGGTACATTATACATTTCTAGAACTTCATTATCACACATGTAAGTGTTCGCTTCTGTCTTATTCATTCTTGTCATCGATCTTGTTGTCATATTTCGTGACAATTCTGTCAAATCTATTTATTTTTCTGGCTCATATATAGAACCTTCATCGGAATAATAATTATCATCACTTGTTCCATCATTAGTTGTATCCATCTGTTGTGAATTATTCGATGTCGTGTCATTGATGATGTTACTATCATCTTTTACCATTGATTCTGAAACGGATTCTGATAATGGTACCATGACAAAATTTCTTTTAACTGAGCTTTCAATAAACATTACATCTCTACTTATTAGGATTTTCCTTGTCTTCGGATCTAAAAGTCGGTATCCTTTTGTTTCCTCGCTGTAACCAACAAAGATCATTTTAGTTGACCTTGGATCCCACTTTTTGACCTTTTCCTTTGGAACATGAACCATTGCCTCACAGCCAAAAATTTTCATATGAGAGATATTCGGCTTTTTACCAGACCATTTCTCTTCAGGTGTTGAAAATGCTAGAGTTCTTGTAGGGCATCGATTGGTTATATAGCACGCTGTTACCACTGCTTCTGCCCAATACTGTTTTTGCAATTTAGCATTTAGTAACATACATCTTGATCGTTCCAAAAGAGTTCGGTTCATTCTCTCAGCTAAGCCATTCTGTTGAGGAGTGTACGGAGTAGATGTCTGATGTTTAATTCCTGACTTTTTAAGGAAGGCTTTAAACTCATTTGTCAAATATTCTGTACCATTGTCTGTACGGAGTGTTTTAATTGTTAAATTCAGTTCATTCTCTACAGAAGCTTTAAACTCCTTGAACTTTTCAAATACATCTGATTTGTTTTTCAATATAAAAACAAATACTTTCCTGGTAAAGTCGTCTATGAAGGTCACAAAATAGCGAGCTCCTCCAACAGATTGTACCTCCATAGGCCCGCAAACGTCAGAGTGAATAAGTTCGAGTTTACTTTGTGCTCGACTGCCTGCTGTAGGAAAAGGGATTCGTGTCTGTTTTCCTTCCTGACATGTAATGCAGACGACTTTTTCTTTATTTTCTAGTTTTACTCCTGTATTATCGGATAGTCTATTTAAGTCTTCAAAATTGAGGTGTGCCAGTCTTTGATGCCAGAGATAGAAATCGTTGTCTTTCAAAGTAGAAATGTATGCTTGTACACTGTGTGTTTTTAGCCTGTACATATTGTTTATCATATTGGCAACTGCAACTTTTTCATTGTTTTTATTAAATATATCACAACCTTTTCGGTGAAATTGCACTTGACATCCACTGTTCATTATCTGACATACAGATAGAAGATTTGTGGCCAATTCTGGAACATACAGAACATTCTGTACCATAATTGAATTTATCTTGCCACTTTCAGTGATTACATTCAGCTTCACTTTTCCACAACTTTTGACAGCAAGCTTCTTGTCATTAGCCACCTTTATTGTACTAATCGGAGGGGCGATTTCATCATAGAGCCAGTCACGGTGCATTGTCAGATGCATTGACGCTCCCGAGTCGATATACCAACCATTGTCATTGCTTGATGTTGCAGAGAACACGGCCACATATCCAGTGTCATTCTTTGACAGTTGTGTCTTCTTATTTCGACAGTATTTACTTACATGCCCATACTTATTACATGTAAAGCATCTCGGACCTTTGGACTTGTTTTCTTTATTAGGAGCTTGTTTGGCGGACTGCATCGGTTGTCTTTTACTTTTATTGACATATAATGCAGTAGACTCGGAGTTCCTCACGTCTTGAAGAAGCTTCGTCTTCACAAAATCAGCTGTGATTGCCATACCAGAGCTTTCAAGTGCCATTATCATAGGTTGATACACATCGGGTAAACCAGCTAGCAGTAAGGTGCCTAGCCACTCATCGTTTACACTAAAACCTATGTTTCTTAGTTTGTGCGCTGTCGAAATAATTTTATTGACATAATCTTCAATGTTAATACAAGATTCGAGTGTGGTGGTTATCAGATCTCTCAATAAACCCACGCGGCGCGTCAGTCCCTTATCATCAAAAGCTTTTTCTAAATTTTGCCACACTGCCTTGGCAGTCCTTGCTTCTTGTATGTGGACATAATTGATAGGATCTACCAGCAATATAATTTTAGACTTAGCTTTCGTGTCCTTTTTGACATCGGCGTTTTCGGAGGTTATACATTCCCACAATTCTTCGTGTTCAAGATATGTTTGCACTGCAAACTTCCAAGTAGGATAATTTTCTCTTCCTTTCAACTTTTCAATCAGTGCCATCGTATTAGATGACATTTTGTTGATGAAGAAAATTTTACAACCACTTGCCTCGTGAGATTTTAATTATTGAATACGGAACTATCTTTGCTTAATTACTTGCGTCAGTTTATTCACTTTTACTTTATATATGTGAACCAGGTAGTCTGGGCCCATAACCTGATGAAATTATTGAACAGTGAATAAAATTATTAGAGCAAAAACGGTTTATTCAAGAGAGAATTTTTACATAACATTGACAAAGGACATAGACAATAACTAGTATATAATATTACATTTAAACTGAAATAAATTCATTAATAGACAACTTAAAAGAAGGTTAAATTTAATTAATACAACACAACGTGATAATTTATTGAAAAATGATGAATCTGATACCAAAACAAAATACTGAAAACCTTTTCTCAATAAGTCTCTCGATATTAGAGGAGTCATGCGCTTGACAGCGAGTATTGGCTCATGCAGAGGAAAACTTATTGTGTTCAAATTTTAATAATCCATATTATTCTGGCTTTATTTGTGGGTTTGCAGTGCTGTTGGCGTTTGAAGTATAGCTAGGCTTATAATTTGCGAATTGAAGTATCAATGTTAATATGAGAAATGTCCTTTAAATTTTGTTGCATTATTATTTAAATGCATATGTGATTTGTCACCGCATGTGGTTGGTAGTAGCGTCTCAGGAGAGGTCATAAGTTCGATTAATTATATTAGGTATATTATTTAGACTACCTCCCTGGTAAGACGCTGACTGTGGATCGAGACCCGCGGATTCGATTCCCGCTCTCAGACTTATGATTATGTTTGTATGATTATGTGTATTCAATTTAATTCGATTTCAAAACAAAGTGTGTGAGACCGTAAAGTCTATTGTTGTTTGATTACCAGCTGCACTAGACTTATATTTGCGGACTTTGTATTAGTTTATTAAAAAGTCAGTAAATATTATTAATGTACGGCATTGTATCCGAAAGCCTTGATTTATTTAAATAATTACTTGAATTGACAACGAGTAGGCCGTAAAATCATGAACTGGATTCATTTGCAAGAAATTGATATTAGGTAATACTCACACGTAAGTTCAAAACAAATATACGGTGTGGTGGTCTGTTAGTAAGAAAATAGACGTGGACTACTGAGACGGCAGTTGCTGGTTTGAATCCCAGGGCATTCACTCTAATTATTCTTCTTCTTCTTCACAGCTACAACACGTTCCCAAGCGGTGGTAGCAGAAATTAACGATTCAAAAGATCTTGTAAAAGACTACTTAAATAAAGAGTATTTTGACTTTGACTTTTGACTTATATAAAAAAAAAAAACCTTTGACAAAAACGTACACTAAAATTGCAGTTATAACTGACATCATTCGTTTTAATTAACACAAAGATATATTTTCATTGGCCGAATAGCTTTAGTAAAATCTAGTCGAAAACCTCCCATAATATTTGATGAGTTAACTTATTAATAATGATGTCAGGCCAGGCTAGCTCCTTGTCAACATCTCACGAGGCTCTAGCTGAGTGCCGCCAAGTATTTACTTAGCGCTGCAAGTAGATATACATGTTTTAATAAGACACGTACCAGCTCGCGAGCATTAACGCTCGGTACGGCAACTTTACGATGATCACATTCCTCGTCGGCCTACCTGCGCGAAATTATACCATATTTCAACCGAATACAGGGAGTCGCGTGTCGTTACTGCCGTCTCTAAATTAATCCGCCTCTAAATTTTACGTTCCTTGCTAATCTTGACATTTTCTTTATACGTTTCACCGCGATTATTGTTTTATCAGTCAGTTCATTAGTTCAGATTGTAAATGAAGCACCAATACCAAACTATATGTTATACATATATATATGTGATAACTATACCTTTATTATGTATATAGTGCACAATCGCGGTGAGCAGTACAAAGTGGCCTAATCTTGAGAAATAAAATTAGAACAATCAATAATAAGTACACCCAACAGTCACAACAGTCCTGACCCCACATTAAGATCGAGTCTTATGTCGTGGGTATCAGAAACTACGAGAGACTTTTCGGTTTCACAAACACTCAGACTGAAACAAATACCTGTGGATCACACAAATATTTGTCACAGTACGGGAATCGAACCAGCGAACTCTCGTATCACAGCCGGTGTCTAACCAAGTGCGCTTGGGTTCAAACCTTGTCATAAAATAGATTAATTGAACGATTTGTTGATCGCGGTGGCTCATAATACAGCTAAATGAAATCAAGTATTACAATTAGGAAAGAAATTCTCATTACCGTATTAACTGGTATTGGTCAATCAATAGCGTATTTTTCTATTGATAAATATAATATACTCAAAAGTTCACCATAATTTCCCGGGTGAATGATAAAAGTTATTATGTTTTACAGAAATGTTCCCCTCCCAGGTAATTTTATACAATATAAGGACGATAAAAAGTTTTCCTACTTTGAAGGTTACAAATGGATCCACTAGGTATAGTTATACCTCGTAGTTTCATACATAAATGAGTAGCGATCATTAATTATTGTCCTCAGATGAATAATGTATTCCAAATTAACTTAAAATCTAACTGTATTTTATAAGAGACTTTTTGAAAGTATTTGGGCCATGCTGTAGCTCTTCAAGGCTAAATAGTTAATTGCCTTACAGTACAAATACTCATATTAACCGACGTGAAAAATCAGCCTCGCTGTTACGTTTCATTCAACATGTGAGAGCGCCGGATGCTCTGTGGTGGTAGGACACGATGGTGTAAAATCGTCTTACGCAAGTTTTTCGCCTACCGAGTTTAACTTCAGTATATTCGGTTTTAAGCTGGTTGGCATAATTGTGTCGAACGATAAAGGAAACTTCATCTCGCCGATGGACACGTATATTTTGGAATACACTGCATTTACCAAAAGGGGCATTGTAATTGTTTTATTGTACTTGTAATAAATATATAATAGGCATTATTTTATCTATAAATATAAAAAAAATGATCGGCTAGAATTAATATAATTTATGCTTCTTCATTACTATAGGCTTCTTATACTTTGTGTTTTTTCAATGAAATTTGTTGAAACTGTACGCTTATTGCCTTATAAATATTCATGGACAATCAATTGTGAAGCTAAATATTTGAATTTAGTGTAAACAATATTTCCACATAAAACAAATCAACCCAACAGTTGTTTATTTTCCTAGTGTTTCTTTATTTAGCGGTGTTATTGCAATATCTCCGTTACCAGGAATGAAATATGTAAATGTTTATTCACGAAAAAGGTTCGGCGTCAGTACATTGAAATGTGACCTTGTTATTCACACATTTTTATTGGCAATTCATAACATAAACCGAGTGAAATCGCAGCGGGTTTGTTAGGCTTAATAAATTCGTATTCGCGACACATTTCGCGAAATCAAATTGCGTATCGTAACATTTTGTTTCCTAGCTAAATCTGTCCCTCTGCAAAACAAAAGCCTCCCTTTTCTTCTTCCACCCCTCCCTATTCAAAGCTTTCTTCTGCCTTCTTTCTTCTTTTCTTCTGTTATTATTAAAATGATCTAGGTCATCTCTCCACCTCCTGCGCGGTCTACCACCTGGTCTTTTTACTTTTTGTGGAGTCCATTTGGTCGCAGTCTTGGCCCACAACTCGCTTGGCATACGACAGATATGACCATATCGTTACTAATTGTGCAAATTATGACATTTCAACGTAGACGGTGATTTAATAAACAAGTGTTATCCTTAATAGCTTTAGTCACAAAGTAATGGTGCTTACCTAGTTCTAAAGTGTTATTTGCTTGGTTAAAAATTAAGTCCGTAACAGACGAACGAACATGGTCCGGAGCGAACCGCGAACTTGTTGCGCTCCGGACCATATTTGATTGTGTGCAGGGCAGTCCACCGCACATTATTATTATTATTATCTATGCGGCTGGTTCGACCTGGACCATACGATAAGTAATTACTAATTGTCCACGCATCTGTTGCGCAGAGCGCACCGCACTGTACGGTGATGCGGCCGCACCAAGTTCGATGGTCTATTACGAGCTTTACCCAACAATATAACAGAAACACAACTATTTCCATATATTTACTAGACCACTTCGTTATTCTGTTTCCTTTGTTATTCTATTAAATCGATGGCCCCTCAGAAATTCGTGACTGTAAAGGACTATTATTTAGTAATTACATAACATTTTGTCCGTAGCCCGACCCGACAGTCGTAAAAGGGTCAAGCAGGCAACTTGAGTCCATAAACAGAAGCGGTCCCAGAAATCCGACGGGGCCCGGGGGACAAACGGCAATTCCACTTTAAACTAGTAATACTTTAATTTAAAATGGGATTTCAAGTATTTTGATTGTGCGCGGACGTTGTTCTGTCATTCGGAATTAATGTGTTGTCAAAGAAGGTTTTCGAATTAGTGGTTCAGTAATGATTTGCCTCAAGTTCGGACCCTAGGTTTCTGATTTAAATAATTAATAGTCTATTTGTAGTGCTCGGAATACCAAAGTATTGTTAAAGGAATAAACGAGTGAAATAATGAAAGGCACTTATTAGATATAAATTTTACAGCCATCGTGAATTCAAATGGAGTGAATGGTTATAGTTAAATTTTATATTATGTGTTATTACTTCACCACTATTTTTAAAAATTCCAGTAATTAATTTGACGAGGGTTTAACCACAAAACTGAATTGTTTGTAAATGTAAATTGTTTCGTAAGTTAAGAAGATTATTTTAATGGTTTATATACGAGTATAATTACCATTAATTTAATCATTATAATTATTTTATTTATAATCGAAATATTTTAAGATAATATACCTGCCTGTAAGAAATAAAATAAGATTAAAGACGGTATAATAAATAGTTGGTCGCACGGAGAGGTTTTTCACAAAAGAAATGTTATCTTAACTACAAATCAAGGATTCATTATAATTCATAAGTATAGATTTTTATGAAAGCAAAAACTTAAAAGAATATTTATTAGAAAGGCAATTATACGAACTCAGTAATATCTGAGATATAAATATAGACTAGAGCGAACAGATTTTCTAAATAAGAATATTTTCTTGTGGATAATCTTCAAGTGCAAATTGTATTGCAGGAAAATAAAAATCAATGATAAGTTTTAAGATAATGTTCTTCAGCTGTGAGTTCAGAATTTATGAAAGAATTTTCGATTCCACCGGTATTAATAATATTCAGTGAATTAATTGCATATTCAGTTTAATAAAAATAATATTGTGTACAATTTATTAACATTATAATACTTTGACTTACATCTGTTTCTGCAGTAACTTGTCATAAGCGCTATTTAATTACACTAACAATATATACTCGGGCTTCAAACGAGCGTTTGTTATACACAAGAACTCTTGTCTTGGTCAAGATATTGGTCAAGGTTTTGGTCAAGATCAAAACTACCTGATGGCACTGAGATTTTACCGTAGTTCTTATCGTATTTGAAAACCTCTAACCAGCAATATGCTAGCGTAGCCTATGGCCTAAACATTATTAATAATCTCGATTACATTGGAGTTACGGAGAACTGATGGCCGATGGGGCCAAAAAGTTCTCAAATGGGGGCCACGTAGCGGCAAGCGCAGCGTAGGACATCCACCCAAAAGGTGGTCAGACGACCTGGTAAAGGTCGCCGGACGTCGCTGAATGCAGGCTGCCTCCAATAGGTCACTGTGGAAATCTTTGGGAGAGGCCTATGTTCAGCAGTGGACTTCTTTTGACTAATGGTTGGATTGCTGGATCGATATAGGAGTTAGGAGACCCATGCTCAGCAGTGAAATACGCCCATTGATACATTACAATTAAAGTTCGTACGATCGAACTAAGTTCATACAGAATTCTGTCTGATGTTATATAATTTATGTCGGTTGTACTCGAAAAAGACTGTTCCGAAGTTTGGATGGTTGTTCCAAACTAATTCCCAACGCCGACTCCAAAGTTGGTTACTCAGTATTGAGCTCAAGTATTCTGTAAAAACAAGTTGTACAATTGTTGTATAGTAATAATGGGGGCAAATGCTTTTCATATTCGTAATGTTAAAGTAGTGCCAATATATTGAGTGGATTATGCCTACCTATAGAGACAAAGAGGCTCAAGATTCCTCTCTCACGCAATTCTCCTTCAATTCCAAGGGTGTGAAAAGTGGCGGTTTTCTATATTAAAAATAACTAATATATCATATCTAATAATAATTGAATGTACTAAATAAGTTCCTCCGTAATTATCGAAGTTGGTGGGCTTCATAAAGGCATATATTTTTCATCAAATATTATTATTGAAGTCACAACGGAACACTTTTATAGTGACTGAAATTTAAATAAACCGTAATATTTTGTCTCTTACGTTTTTCCGTTTTAAGTGTTCATTTTCTCTTGTAATTCATAATTACAACGCCGTAATAATAACTGGTCCTGGCTTTACGACAGACCTGGCTATCGTCAATTAATAATCATTTCCTAAAATAGGTACTTGGTTTTCGGTCAATAATTTTGGTAGTTAAACTTACGTTAAACAGATGGTGCATTTAGCGAATACAATTCTACGTGAATATTTATTAATCCAAGCATACCGATAATATGTTTTTTATGTATTAATTTTCTTCTATGTCTGTACGACAAAACGACCACAATGCATTTTATGGCAAGGTCATTGAAATGCAAATGTAGCAACCAGGTATAGATGGATGGTTGTCTCTCAGTGATCCGGTTATACCGGCCTTTTTAAAACCGGATATCCTCAGGCTGATCCCTATTCCTATTCCCTATGACCACCGAAAATCAGCGTTGCGCTGTGGCTCGCGCCGCAGTGCTACATTATGCTGAGTGGTAATCTAAGTGTCACAGCGATGCGACGCGCAAACTCCTTGGTTATGTATTTATTTTTTTCTAATTTTATATATGTTAATTTATGTTATGCGAGTGTATGCGTTGGATTGTGTGGGAAATAAATGTGTTTTTTTTCCTCCTTTTCTTTCTATTGCGACGCAATTATGTAATCCATCATGGAGGGTTTTCCACCATAAAGTATGTTGGTCGATACCCGGACGGATTTGAATATCCTTCAGGAAAATGCAGGTTATCACATGTTTACTCAAATCCTTTGGCAGTCTGAGTTGCCTTTGTAGAAATTTTGCTGTTAGCCCATTAACCAAAGGTGCAATTAAACTTAGACTGCATTTTGAAAGCTTGCAATGTCGTTCTGTTGAGATCGGGATATTATTAATGTAATTTGTCTTCAACTTTGTAGAATAATGTCAAGCAAATTGTGAAATTTGGCACGTAGAATATCTATTTTTTTTAATAAATAAATACACCCAACAGTCACATACATAGTCCTGACCCCACACTAAGATCGAGTCTTGTGTCGTGGGTACCAAGAACTACGAGAGACTTTTCGGTCTCACAAACACCCAGACCCGAAACAAATACTTGTGGTTCTCACAAACATTTGTCTCGGTGCGGGGATCGAACCCGCGGCCTCTCGTTTCACAGGCGGCGTCTAACCAACTGCGCCACGGAGGCTGTCAATTGGATTTCTTCTTTATTTACTTACAATGTGCGAGATTTTTTAATAGAATTAAGGTTATCTGCTCGATTCAACCTCAACAAATCAACATTAATCATTAAACAAGAAACGTCATCGTATTTCAACACTTTCCTTATAAATAAATAATAGGTTTCGTTTCACAAATTATCCAGAATATATTGATATAAAACTATTTTTTACGGATTTTATCGCGATTTGGTTTGATTTTTACACTTTCCGCCCCGTAACCACGAAAGCTGTAAAACAATCGAAACGTAGGGAAGTTAAAAAATCTATAAAGTAAACCAAATCGCGATAAAATCCGTAAAAAATAGTTTTATTTCAATGTGTAACACTCGCGTAAATTTAAGAAACCACTATCCAGAATAATTCGACAGAGTGATGTAGTTTAAAACGTAATGTCAAACTTTAAATTACACCTAAGTTAAGTGACATTGAGCTCACTTTTCATTCAAGTCGCCTCTATCAAGAGGGTTAGATGAAGCTATTAACACAGGTAATGTACCAACGCATTGCCCTTTGTGCTTGGCTCACTGTCTAATATTGTGACATAGTTTGCCCTCAACCCTAAATGGCATCTTAAAATATTAACGCTTTGTGTGACCTCCATCGGTATATACGACCCTTGGTTGTATGTTTTCGATCACACACTATTGATTTACGGAAGCAGTGCGGGGTTTGGGCAATTAAAATGGGATTTGGGTTTTATGGCGCTAATTGACAACTACGCCACCATTCGATTTATAGTAAAGTGTTTTATGGCAAAAAAAGTACAAATATTTATAATTTTACCAAGTTAATTACGAAGTAATAAATATTAATAATCCAGATTATGTAATGGCACTGCAGGGCACAGGCTTCCTCGACAATCAGGATTTTCTTTGATAGTGGTTGGGCAATAACCCACCACGCTGGCATTGCGCGTGTAGGTAAACTTCATAGATAGATAGATAGGGAACACCTTATAGTACACCACTTAATACAGAAACATGGCACGTATCCGCACGGTAGTTTTCTTCAGCGTTAACCCATGAAGAATATGAGCAATAACATTTCCATTTCTTCTTATGACAATGAAATAGCTATTATGAATACGCTCAAGGTATACTAGGCTTGCGTAATTGAAAAAGAAAATTAACTTTTAAAACTTATTTTCAACTGGATGACCTAATCTTACCCCACAATATGTAAATGTCTTCCTCAGGTAAACCTTAATGCCGATCACATGTAACCGGTTAAGCGTTTTATTATTTTGAATGCGACCAAGCTTTTTCTGGCATTTCAAGTCGTTTATATTGCTCATGCTGCTATTTCAAGCCGAGCCCATGGAATTTTAATAGGTGGATTGATTTCCCTGCTCGAGCACAAACAATACACATAGTATGCTTTGTGAGCGGATTCATTGATCGGATGAATGCAACGGCATGCAAGTACCGTCTGATCCTGTTCGCATTTCCTGTGCTTTGCCATACCAAATACTAGAATTAAACTAGTTATAATATGATCCGTGTTAGTGTTTATTGGTAATGATTTATTGTATTTATACTAAGATTTAAAGCTGCAGGGCTGTATCAACCATAATATCTTTTAATAATTATGCTTTTATGCCATTTTTTTGGCTATTTATAATTAATGTTGTAAAAAGATAGTCGTAATCAAGAAAGTGGTCACTTTTAATATATTTCTGCAACTCGAAACAGTTCATGCATCCATTTTTCATGTTCTATTTCGCCATCGTGGCTTAAGTCTAGTTATTTTATTGATGATCGCTATGATAACAGTGCGTATCATTCCTTCCTTAATCCTTCCTTCGTAGTTCCTTACTCACATGTGTATTCATAAGAAGAATCACCTCTATGACTAATTGAATAAATTTAAACTAACTGCTTAACGCCTTCTGGGACACTAAAGTCTTCTTCGGATCAAGTCCCTGCCTCAGATTTTTCATAATAATCTACAAGCTACAATACGATTTAAAAAAAACAGGCTTTACCTAATCATTGTTATCTTCCATCGTGGAACAAAGCTATAGCCACAGGAGAATTACGCAAGGCCGGGAAATACGAATATCGAATACTTTTACGGAATTTTAAATAAACCACTTTCCGATTTCCATCAGGCAGGGGCAAACTCAGAATCTAGCGTTCAGCGCAGAAAAACACTGAAACAGAAATGGCATACACCTAATAAAAATGTTGACTTAGCAAGAAGCTGTTTGCTCCCGGCGAAGTTTGTTCAAGTGGACGTCGCCTAGCCTCTTTAAGCGGGCCGAATGTACATAAATTTAGTTCCACTATGCTCTAAGTTGAATGACGTGACAAATGGGATTTCAAAAAACTTTAGGAGCTCATGTCTATTATCATTTGCACCTGGTATATTAAAATCATGACAAATGACTATAGTTACAATAAGTTATAGAGTTTGTCTGAATTAATATAAAAAATAAATCTTTAATGACAGACTTTTTCGTAGACGGTCTACAACGTATTATACTCTATGTATCATACGAATACCGTGGTACATGTCAGGGACGGTTAGAGAATACGGAGATACACCAATAGTATTATTTTAAATCATCATCGTATTTTATCGATATGCACCGTTTTTGCTGCGCAGTGCACGACTATGATTCTCGTCTTACAAAACATCTAAAGCGGACTCAATTTTCAAAGATCTTTTTTTTATATACTGGCACTGCTGAGTGTCTTATACCTGATGGGAAGTGCAACATAGTTTATAAAGTATCGAATAGCGAGACTCATATGTTTTAATGGTAGGCACAAGGCTCATATGTTTCATGTCGGCCTCGTGAAAATCTGATTTACACTCACTGATTCCTGGACACAGCACACTTGCGTGTTGGTTTGGGGGCATTGTTTTATAATAACTCATAAATAAAATCAGAACCGTTCGTGTAACAGTCATGACATAATACGCTACAGTAGAGACTGAGACTTACATCTTATGTCTCAGGATGGCGAGCGCAGTGGAATGCCAAGTATTGCTTTGTAATTCATGGTGTTTGGTTTTGCTACTGTCCATGAGCGGTCATATCGCTTCTCATTAGGCGAATGGCCTGCTCGTCTCGCCATTCATCACAATAAAAAAGAAAAAAGTATGCGGACGCTTGAATATCTACACGTCATGCCAACGCATTCTTAAGCATTGCGAAATGCATTTCTCAAACATCCGTTCAATTACATTCAATACCGGCATGCTATATTGAGTTTGATTTGTGCTCTCGAGATGAAGATTCCGTTTCGTCTTACGGAAACGGAAATTGCTTTCGCGGACAATTCTATTCTCAATGCTTTTATTTGTACTGATAGACGATACTCGAAATTCGGACTCGATAGCACCGAATGCGGGCAGAGTCCCCGTTTTATTACAGGTTTTACGATCCGCCTTCAGGAATATTTAAAGCAGCTTCGTTCGAGTCTGGTATAGATTTATTTTAACACGACATCTGGGTTGTAAGAGGGTCAATAGACACTGAACTTTCTGTATCTATATATACGATCACGTTTTCAAGGTTTAATTGTCTCTTTATTACTCTAATTTTTACGGCATTGAATACAATACATACATACATACATAATCGTCACGTCTGTATCCCATAGGGGTAGGCAGAGACTATGGAACGCCACTTTGCTCGATCCTGACATATTACTTTCGCTTCATCCACTTTCATCAATCTCTTCATGCATTCTCGTCACGCATTGAATACAAATTAGGTTTAAACTGAATACTGCATATTTATGTATATTTCAATTGGTGACAAATATGTTACGCTATTAAGAATTATTAATGTTATAAATTCAGAAATAGTGACACCAACTAATATTTTTTTTCCCGGCCTTATCCTACACTTATATGAAGTCAATGCAAAGATCCACAGGTATTTGTTTCGGGTCTGGGTGTTTGTGAGACCGAAAAGTCTCTCGTAGTTTCTGATACCCACGACACAAGACTCGATTTTAGCGTGGGGTCAGGACTATGTATCTGACTGTTGGGTGTATTTATTTATTTATTTATTTAGAGACATAAATATTTGGAAAAAAAAAAATACTACTGATACACGCGCAACTCCGAAATCGACAGTGTGTTCGTTATATTCGAACCTGTTGATCTCCAATTTGGCAGTGAGATTATCTTCCAACTTTTCTCATTTCCACTTAAAACTAGTACCTGCCACTCATAAAACAATGACATTAAAATATGACGAAGTTATGCACGGATTGTGACTCCGTTGTTCATTCATTATAATTTATAAAATAAATCAAAATTGCGTGTAGGTGTTGCGAGCCCACAATAATGTGTATTAGGTTGCCAAATAACAATGTATATAAATGAACGGTCAAGTGGGAGTGGTTGACAAATCGTTTGCCATTGAGAAAAGTTTGCGCGAGGAAGCCATTGCATTGCCACGTTTACTCTATCAATATTCGATGAATAGTGATGCTGTAGACCGGGTTAAGATATGTAATGGAGAAATATATTATTTTGCTAAAAATGAACTATTTCCTTTGTTTTCCCTATGTCATTACTTCACAAAATTTGATCCTTATTAGCAACATTTTTGAATGGTGTAATAATACAGTAGGTATGGTTTCTTTTTTATACCTTATGTTCAATTCCTGGCTAGGTATATTGATTTATCAAAAACCTAAGTGTGCAGTTTTAGTTTTCATCAAACCTGTCTTGTGACTTGTTTCAGCATTTTTCGCTATTCCTCATAATTTCCGATCTGGCCATCCACGCCCACTTAAAAAATTCACCTATTTATAGGAAGATTTTATAAAAGATATAGTAAATAGTTTCATCAACAGTTGAGTTGTAACATCAAAAGTAATTAAATGACCCATCACATCCGGCTCTTTGCATATATTTCAGAATTATTTGTTCATCCTTTTCATGGTTAAATTTGTATATAATAACAGTTTTTTGGGAAAATAGTCCATAATATAATCCATATCAAAATAATATGTAAGTAAACGAATAAATAAAAAGTGGTTAAAACACTTTCTTATGACTTTAAAGTTCCAGTTTTATAGAGAGAACCATGTATACCTGTTGGTGAATGTTCACCAAGGCAATAATACCCATCCGTAATATATTCTATCTATATAACTATTCAGTCATAGGAAGTCCACTGCTGAACATAGGCCTCCTCTAAGGAACTCCAAATCGACCTGTTGGAAGTGGTCTGCATCCAGTGACTTCCTGCGACCTTAACCAGATCGTGCGTCCAACACTTCACTTACTTGTCCGTGGCCTCCACTCATGACCGAATAAAGAGTAATACCGGGTATATCAAGACTGCGACCGAAAACGAAGCCAGCTGGTAGTTTTAGTGGTTACAAACACGATGCAAACAAAAATTTCGCCAAAACAGTGACAGATATTTTTTAGAATATTTTAAAAATCATCGTGTTTGGGTGGTAAATACCTAGTTTTTGCGAAAATACAAATTTAAACCCTTACGTACCATTTCGTGCTTAAAAATAAAGAGGTGCACATCTTTATTTTAGGAAAACTATGTATTACTCGGTCACAATATCTCTGCACCTCGCAGGAATGCGATGACCCTCCCCCCGCCCCTTTCTCCTTCCCGCGCTCGTCCGATCACGACAGTACGGTTAGCACTTTCGTTGCCGATACGACATGACGTCATCAACACCGGGTGCACAGATATTTTGACCGAGTTATATATATCACCCAAATACGACGATAATTAAAAAAAATACAAAAAAAAGTCGTCGATTATTTTTGCGAGATTTTTTCTTGCATTGTGTCTGAAGTCACTAATACTACCACCTGGCTTCGTTTTCGGTCGCGGTCTTGATATACCATGTATATTAAGTCGAACTCGTAATATCTTTTCTATACATATAATAAATTTGTAACCGATTGATGTCTGTGCATGGAAGATAAATGAGAAAAACTAATATGGGGGTATTAACGTAATAGAACCCAAAACAATGATTTTAAGAATTTTTGCCTGTTGGTCTGTGCGTTTGTGCGCGATGAACTCAGATACGGCTTAACGGATTTAGATGAAATTTGGTATGGAGGTAGCTGACACCCTGGATTAACACTTTTTTGACTTTTTATCCCGAAATGTTTAGTGTTCCCGTGGTATGAGAAAGAAATTTTATACTCAAAGTTACGTTTTTATACTCAAAGGGATGGAATGGGACTGGATTACATACGTTGAGTGAGAATGAGATGGGTCGGATGAGATATAACGGGATGGAGCGGGATGGGAATTCCAAATAAAGTTAATTTTAAATAAAGTTAATCATGCAGACGAAGTTTGCGGGCCGAAGCTATATTAAATAAAAATAAAGATAACAGAACACAATTCGGACCGCATAGGGAGTAGCATGCGCTGTTTCTTTTTCACAGCTATAAAAACACATCATATTAAAATGGTGAAAATTTTCCTTAACGATTCAATAGACCTTGAGGAACACTAATTAAATAATATTAATTTGCAAAACTAAATACGCCGCCGGATTATTATATGAATATTAAAATTAAAATAAGAAGCAAGACAAACGATAGCGTTTATTGGACCTTACACATTCACCATATGAATGAAGTCATTCTTCATATAAAATGGGACAACGCAAAGCAGTATTGTATTGTTTTACTGTGAGGTAAAACAACACAGTAATTACTGCTTTGCTTTGTCGCAGTGTATTGGCTCATTGATAGAGCAGTACCTACAAGCCACTTTATATATGTGTACTGGCTAATTCCAGTAACAACTAGAGACTGAAATAGAATAAAGACATAGTTACGCTCACTCTATTCCATTTCGGCAACAATAATTTATATCAGCCGTCGCGCACATCTAAATTTCCACTTAAAATTGTTTGATTGCGTGAAGCAAAATAGATGTGTCCTTGTTGGGGACCTTACTTTAAATATATTGTCTCTTTAGGTCTGTTGGAGAATGTTATTGCTATAATCGTTTCTAATACATTTAACACAAATCGAGAACACAAAAATTTCAGCAGGAATCATGTGAATAAAAGATCAAACTAATAACCAACGAAGGATCTAAATTTAACTATGAAAATAGATGTAAAATGTTTTGATTTCAACGATATGAAAAATTCATATAGTCTCCATAAAATACAGCCTATACAGCTTATCGCTAGGCTGGGGATAATAAAGTCAGTTCTATTCTACTACTACTGCCTCAATGACGTAGTTGTACTACGGTACGGTTACAAAGCTAAGGTCTCGGGTTCGAGTCCCGGGTCGGGTAAAGTGATATTGGATTTTTCTATTCATTATCAGCCCAGAGTTATGAATTTGTGCCCGATATGGCGATAGACTTGCCCCCTATTATATTGGGGGACGGAAAATACAAGGCGAAACGTGGGTGTCCTGTTTGCTACCAGGGGAACCTCTGCCTATTCCTTCCTGGAAAAAGGCGTGAGTTTATGTATGTATGCATGTAACACCAAATTAAAGTCAGTTTGTAGATCCTACCCAGAGCTAAATTTAATTAACAATGAGCTCTGTACATCCATTGAGTCTAATTATAAATTGGACGATTCGTACATATAATTAACTTGCTTTTGTTCCAGTCTGAACTTCATATTGTTACTTGTAATTTAATTGCGGTTAATATAGTACATTGAAACGTGTTTTCGTTACATTGGTACCGGGTGTTGTACTTCACACAGGCTTTCAATTTATTCCGTGTATTAATAGCTTTCATTTGAGTTAATTAGTAAAATAATTAATAGTTTAGGGGCAAAATTTTTTGCAGTCCACAAAACCACACGAATGTGTTAGAGTTATATATCACAAAATACAAATAAAATATAAATAAATACACCCAACAGTCACATACATAGTCCTGACCCCACACTAAGATCGAGTCTTGTGTCGTGGGTATCAGAAGCTACGAGAGACTTTTCGGTCTCACAAACACATAATAATATAATAATAATACATATCTTTCACAAACACAAATATATTCAAACACCTTTATACTTTAATTGATATACTTATAATAACATTATAATCATTAATTCACTATAATAACTATTAAAATTAGTAAAACAAATATAATCACTAAAGCAATATAAACCAACAATTATACTTATCTTGTTAATGGTACTCAGAGCCAGATTTACACTGACAGGGGGCAGAGTAATGTCCTGCTCCACGACTCGAACAACACTGTCTCACTTCAAGCAATTATGCTGGTCTATTTATACCAAATCGTGAACAACTCCACTCTGCCCCACTTCTGACTACCCACAAAAATTTGTATTTTATTGTATTTGTTTTTAAATTAAATGGATGTTTACACATTCCATAAAATGTACTCATCTAAGTAATTAATGTACATCTTTAAATCATCAACATCTCACAAATGCACACTATGCATAATTACACTTTCAGCAGTTGATCGCCTTTAGATGGATGGGTGAGTGTCATAGTCTGATTAAAATATTTACCTAATACATTACTATAATAAACTCCAACCGTTTGGAACGTAGGTTCTACAAGCAATTATATACCTAAGTTATTTTATATATGAGTATAACTGTAAACATTGCTTATCACAAAGAAATGCTTTCTTTTTTCTTTCTTTTCTTTCAATTGAGAAATATCAACCAATCGGCTTGGAGTATCCTCGCGGATCTCATATCCGCTTGCAGCTATTTAATTTGTGTTGCCCTGCCCTTCATCAATAAAAATTATAATGAATACACGTAAGAGTCACATACAAGGTCGTGATCCCACACTAAGGTCTAAGTATTTTGTCGTGGGTATAAGAAACTACAAAAGACATCGGTGTTACAATCACAAAGACCCGCAACAAATACCTGTGGATAACACAGACATAACATACACCACAACCTGCACACCATAGAGATACGGAAGAATTATTCTATGGTATGTAAAAGACCGCCGACCCGCACAAGACCAGCGAGGTGGACTATACGGCCTCAACATTCTTTCGATTGTAGACGGACCTCGTGCCCTACAGTGGGACGTATATGGGCTGATACTGTACACACAAACATTTATCTCTGCGGGGTTCGTTCGTGCGTTTTTCGTTTTTATCGCGCCAGTAACAGAAAGTAATAAAGCTCCATTAGATACTGTAGATAGATAAATCCTAATCTGCCCTAACTTCTAGTCAAACAGCAGTGTAAATGCAATATTGTGTTCCGATTTGAAGGAAATTGTAGCCAGAGTAACTATTGGACATAATGAGACTTAACATCGTATGTATCAGGATGTCAAGCGCAGTGGAATACCAAGCATTGCTTTGTAATTTATGGTGTTGTTTGGTTTTGCTACTGTTCATGAGCGGTCGTATCGCTTACCAACAGGCGAATGCCATTCATTGCAATAAAAAAAAAATAGTCAATCATAAAATATCCATACGCCCACTATTTACTGAGACTTAGCCCAAAACTCTCACATAATGGTTTCTTAGATTTACGCGAATGTTACACATTGAAATAAAACTATTTTATACGGATTTTATCGCGATTTGGTTTAATTTTTACATTTTTTAACTTCCCGACGTTTCGATTGCATTTCAGCTTTCGTTGTCACTTAACATATTATCAACTCTCACATATTTTGAAGAGGTGTATTTTAGATTAAAAGTGTAGCTTTCATCTCGGTGACATCTGGCGACTGAATTATAAATTAAAACGTGTCGTTTGTGTTCCGTCCCTCATACGGCTGAGGGAACACACGAACGTTTACTACAAAGTACAAACGAAATGAGTATTAAATAACACACGAACTATGTTCCGCACTGCTCATGCAAACAGAATCAAGGTAAACATTATTTAATCTATAAATTGGCAACTTGTTACACGAATTAAAAAAAAAACCCTAAATTCAATATATTTCAAATGTAAGCTACTTTAATCAAAACACTAATAACGGTAGTCATAAAAACATATATTCTATACATACCGGGTATATCAAGACTGCGACCGAAAACGAAGCCGGGTGGTAGTTTTAGTGGTTACAGACAAAATGCAAACAAAAATTTCGAAAATAGTAATTTAAACCCTAACGTACCATCGCGTCTTAAAAAATAAAAAGGTGTACATCATTATTTTAGGAAAACTATGTATTTATTACTTAAATACGACGATAAGTAAAAAATTACAAAAAAGTTGACGATTTTTTTTTGCGAAATTTTTAGTTGCTTTATGTCTGAAGTCGCTAATACTACCACTTGGCTTCGTTTTCGATCGCAGTCTTCATAAACACTGTATAATAAATTTGTAATCGATCGATGTCTGTGCATGGAAGATAAATGAGAAAACTGATATGAGGGGACTGTTTTAACGTAATAGAACCCAAAACAATCATTTTTAGAACTTTTGTCTGTGCGCTTGTGCGCGATTATCTCAGAAACGCCTTAACGGAGTTTAATTAAATTTGGTATGGAGGTAGTTGACACCCTGGATTAACACTTAGCTACTTTTTATCCCGAAAAATGTATCCATCCATCCATCAGCCAAAGGACGTCCACTGCTGAACATAGGCCTCTCCCTATGATTTCCACAGTGACCTGTGGAGGCAGCCTGCATCCAGCGACGTCCCGCGACCTTTACCTGGTCGTCTGACCATCTTGTGGGTGGACGTCCTACGCTGCGCTTTCCGCATATCGTTCCCATGGGATGACAAAATAATATATTTGTTACTTTTTTTAAATCAAAGTGATGGCACGGGACAGGACGGGATATAACGGGGCGGCACGGTTTGAATATAAATAAAACTGTACCGGAAATAATAATATGTTGCTGTTGTGGACTGGACTCAAAAAATGTCTACCCCCGGGTGAAGCCGGGCCGGCCCTAGTTATGTAATTAAAATATGCTCAAGCAAACTGAGTAGCCAAAAATAACAATTCTATAATAAATCCTGTGATACCATCGCAATATAATGAGATTTATTGTAACATGTAAATACCATTTGTTGCGTGTAAATAAATTAGCTGGCTTTGCAGACTAATAATATTTTTATTACATGTTTTATGAATAATTTGTTGTATAAATATATTTATGTAAATTTTTGTACTTAGTTTACCACTTCCCGATGTATTAAATGAAACTAATTTAATACATCGGGTAAAAGACTGGGTTTCAGTCGTTTTATTTATGAATCAAGCCAAATCGAGTTGGAAAAATACAATATATCTCTATATCGGGGAGGCCAATGTTCAGCTGGAGACGTCCTGTGACTGAGAGAGAGAGGGAGAGAAACGTACACTGAACTGAAATCTATTACTGATATGCTGTTGCTAATACTAAAAAGTTTAGTAGTCTTAATTGGTTCTTTCTTTCTACCTAACCTAATATTTTTCTTTCTCAGTATTCGCATTTCGCCCGGTATATTGCATTGCATCTTCGGTGGTCTTTGATAGTTGTAAAACCATTAACTGACATAATATTTTCTTTGACAACATTACCCAGCTATTTTGAATCGTAGACATACGCTGTCAACTCAAGCCTTTTTTCCAGAAGGGGTAAGCAGAGGTGCTACTAGGACACCCACATTTCGCCTTGTATGTTCCGTCCTATGATGTGATAGGGGGCCAGCCTATCGCCATATTGGGCACAAATTCCTGACTCCGGGCTGATAATGATTAGAAAATTCAATATCACTTTGCCCGACTCGGGGTTCGAACCCCAGACCTCAGCTTTGTAGTCGTACCGTAGTACAAGTACGCTACCGAGGCAGTCAAGCAATATTCCTGGAGATTATCCGTTCCATCGCAGACACTGCTGCTGCGGATACACTCATTAGGAATACGGTCCAAGCGCGAGACATTGCACTTCTTCGCGACATGAACCCCCTGAATTTGTTACTTAATAGCTACCTTAACACAAAGACTACTACGCACCATATTTGCTGATAGTATACCTTTGTATATCTAGTTGATCTCTATAAAAACCACCTAAATTGTAGCAATCCATTATGAAACAAAGAAATCACAGCAACTGTAAATAAACTCGTAAAACATTTGTGGAACAAAACAACCTTAATTATTTTTATTACTTCCCTGCTTATCGTTTTCATTCCATGTTATAAACATACCTGCCAACCTTGAAATGGACAGGGTTGGTCGATGGCAAGATATAGTTAAAAGTACATAGTTTAAAGTACACTAACAACCCGACCCCGCTTCGTCCGGGAGCACATACTTTTTGAGTCCAGTCCACATCAGACCGTTTATATTTAAACTCAACGTCACTGTCCTCCTTTATTCTATTTCATCCCATACCTTTGAGGTTAAAAGAGTAGCAAATATTCATATTTTTATTACCTTATGTGTGGTTGCATATGTCTTCACGTCCATATAACATAATTATGTTAGACGATGTAATTGACGATGGCCCTTTCACCTTCCAATTTCATAAAAAAACATATCTCTAAATTTTTTGTTCTTTAAAATTATGTAAATTAGTACATAAACATATTAAAATAATTATGAGTATCATGATAATTTAACTCTCTGCAAAAGGTATTTTATAATTTACGCTAATTAGTTTAAAAGGTATTTGAGATGAAAATTAAATAATTAAACTATTACAATGTATTTACTTTTGATTTGGGGGCTAATTAAAGTTTATGTTAACCATATTTCGTTATAAAATGTGATTAATTTACGCGCGATTCTACTTTATTTGTTCGAAAGAAGTATGCATACATATACAGGGTATATCAAGACCGCGACCGAAAACGAAGCCAGGTGGTAGTATTAGTGACTTCAAACACAATGCAACTAAAATTTCGCAAAAAAAATCGTCAACTTTTATTTGGTAATTTTTTACTTATCGTCGTATTTGGGTGATGAATACATATTTTTCCTAAAATAATGATGTACACCTTTTTATTTTTTAAGACGCAATGGTACTATAGGGTTTAAATTACTATTTTCGCAATAAATAGGTATTAACGACCCAAACAAAATGATTTTAAAAAAATTGCAAAAAATATATGTAGGTAATTTTGCGAAATTTTTATTTGCATTGTGTCCGTGACCACTACAACTACCACCCGCCTTCGTTTTCGGTCGCAGTCTTGATATACCCGGTATAAACCCACGCCTATGTTCCATTGGGGTAGGCAGATATTATTGAGGGCCTATTGCAAGATGTATGCGACGCATCAACACTACATACATAAATACAAGCATAATCATCACGCCTGTATCACATAGGGATAGGCAGACTATGGATCTCCAATTTGCTCGATCCCGATATATTACTTTCGCTTTATCCGCTTTCATCAATCTCTTCATGCATTCTCGTCGGTTCTGGGTACTTTTGATTTGACCTGACCCTTGTTGGGGGTATCACCGATTTGGATGGTGTAGCTTCGGTGAGATCGACCCCTACCGACTGTTCCATCCACACTTGCCTTGTATATTTGCTTACTTAGTCTCCTTTTATTCATCCTCTCTACATGACCAAATTATCGTAACATTCCTTTGTAAATTCTCGTCACTACATCCTCTTTCACTACACAACTTTTCATCACCACGCTATTTCGCACTCTGTCACGCAAACTCACACCACACATTCGCATCAATACTAGTTTTATGAAAATCAAACTACCAAATTGACATAGAGAAGGCCATATTAAACATCCTCTTGGTTAAACCAATCAATTAAGCTCGCTTTTGTGTGAGGCCAATGTTAGTGTTGCTCGATGAAATGACGGAGCTCTGATGTTTCCTCAAACAAACTTAACGCTCACGATCAGGCCAATTTGATAACATAATAAATCATGTATGTATGTTGTCATTGGATAGGAGGCTTTTGGTCGCTTTTTTACATACCTTGCTTATACATACATACGTACATAAACTCACGCCTTTTTCCCAGAAGGGGTAGGCAGAGGTTCACCTGGTAGAAACCAAGACACCCATGTTTCGCCTTGTGTGTTCCTTTTCACGATGTGATAGGGGGCGAGCCTATCGCCATACCAGGCACAAATTCCTGACTCCGGGCTATTAATGAATAGAAAAATCCAATATAACTTTGCTCCACCCGGGATTTGAACCCAGGTACCCAGCTTTGCAATCACACTGTAGTACAACTGGGACACCGAGGCATCGTAGTGAAAAACAGAGGTAAAGTGTGTAGAGAGAATCATAATTATATGCTGTATTCTGTTAAACTGGCAGAATATCAGCACTGAAACTCAATCACAAGATGTAATCAAATATAAATAAACTAATAATGGTTAACAATAACATTGAAACAATAATTGGACAACCTTGTAAAATTATTTAGAGTACAAATAACGACAATCCCTTTGTTACAATGGCAACCTGTTATAACTTTGTTAAATTGTAACTTGAGGAATTTATAACTGTCTTTAGATTTCAACTTTGTCAAATTGCTCGGAAATTATTACTCTTCTGGGAACAATGAATAGATATCAGCTAACTCGTATTGTGATTAAAAGAACAATGCAGTAGTTCGATGCTTAGGGACGTCATTATATTCTTATTTTTTTATAGTGGGTGATATTGGCACTTCGTTATATGATTGTACCGGGTATATCAAGACTGCGACCGAAAACGAAGCCAGGTGGTATTAGTGGTTACGGACATAATGCAATTAAAAATTTCGCAAAAAAAAGACAGTTTTTTTGTATTTTTTTTTAAATATTTATTTACACTTCATACATATATTGTATAGGTGGACTTAATGCCTGAGGCATTCTATAACAAAAGAACCTAAGGTGATGCAGAGATGAGAAGAGGTAGGTGCGTAAACAATTAATTAAAAATGAATGGACAGTGACGTAGAATTTCATAAATTAACATAAATACAACATAACATACACATCGTGTTCGGGTGGTGAATACCTAGTTTTTACGAAAATACCAATTGAATGAAACCTTTGCGTACCATTGCGTCAAAAAGTTGATGGATGCGGGTCAACTCAACACAACTCTTTAAATATTAATAATCCCGTAATTGACTCTGACAAAAAACCTCAAAACTAAATAATGATTTCCCTTCATCGTTAATCAGAATATAGTATTGTTTATACATTGACGTCAGAACACGTCTATTTACCAATATCGCATGTCATCCCACGATACTCGGAAAAGTTTTATGAGAGCAAAATGGCGCTTGGGATTATTTCGCAACATGCCGTCCGAATTACATATTCGGGTCGCCGATGTGTGCGGCCTCCGCGGAACTGTCGTCTTTGGTACTCGTTGTTTGGCCACGTTTGTCAGACTCAGCGTGATTTTAATAATTCTTGTACAAACCTTTGTTTAGCGGATGAGATTTTTTGGAGCCGCGGGAAATGCTTTTATGTTGTATTACACAGAAAATTATTTGTGCTATTTTTCTTCGTGTAATTCGTGTGGATGTGAATTCTCAGGATCTAATTCCGGACGTATTTTATAAATGTAACAATTATACGGATTAGAATAAAAAATATTCATCTGAAATAATAAATGAGGCTAAATATAATTTGTTGTATAAATCCACAACTATAATGTCCCATGATGTGATAGGGGGCGAGCCTATCGCCATATCGGGCACAAATTCCTGACTCCGGGCTGATAATGAATAGAAAAACCCGATATCATTTTGCCCGACCCGGGATTGGAACCCGAGACCTCAGCTTTGTAATCGTACCGTAGTACAACTACGCCACCGAGGCAGGAAATTTTTACATTTGAATAATATAGTGTGAAGTATAAAAAATCGTAAGTTAAAACATGTAGCACTTTTACGCTACGGAGAAAAATGTTAGTGTTAAATTTTATCCATTATTTTAAGAGAAGGACGCAAAAGAAAATGGCAGGGAGTTTTACATTTTGAATACACACTTGAATTTAAAACGTGAGGAAAAAGCAAACATTTATTACTCTGCTTTAGTTTTGTAATAATGCCTAACTTGAGCTTCAATATTGTTCATATTACTCGGATTTCCAATATTAATGTCTTGATATTGATTTTAAATCGCAAATGTAATATTTAATCGTCGTTTTTTGTAAAATAATTTCTTAATCACTTTAGTATGTGCCTTGTTCTTATAAAGTTAGGGCTTTAGATGCATACTTAATGTTCTTATTTTCATTCTCAATAATTTTAAAATTTGCTATTTAAAAATGCAGGATTATTATTAGCAGCGTGGGTTTATTTAAAGCTGAAACAAATTTAAATTAGGTTATTGTAAATGTAAAAACTTCGTATAAAGTCAAAGGTTACTAAGTTGGTTTGTTAATTCACTCTGGAGCAAAGGCAACAAAATTACAAAAATGTGTAGGTCGCAGAAACATCCTTTAAAAGGCTCGCTGTTGAAATTCCTTGAAATATTTCGACTAAAGTACCTATACCATGGGTTCCTCTTTGAAAATACAGTCGTTTTGTGACAGTGGAATGTAAACATTTCCCTTTTATGTTTTTCTTTAATTTAGTGAGAAATGAGTTTTACGAGTTATTTAACGTTTCGGGAGCAATTATGTTTTATTACTTTCCAAACTTTGTAACTTCCCTTTCTTTGCACCATTTGTAAGGCGCTTACTTAATGATTAAATTATTATTCTTTTGACTTCTACGTCACTCATAAAGGAAGCTAAAGTAATGCCATAATTTACTTAGAAGTACATTTTTGATGTACGGTAAACATTGACTTATATTCTACCGATAGACGAGACACGTCAATGAAATAAAGTGCCCCCGTATTTTAAAAGCACACTGCAATATTACATCACTTACCTGGTATTTTATTAAAATATAGTAACTACAGACGTTTTGCTTTGGGTATGACGGCGAAACATTCATTTATTACTATTAAACGTATGCGATAAGGCGTACTGCACTGTCACTGTCACGAAGCAAACTGATTCATGTGTGGTGCATGCACCGCAAGTAGGTGGGACACATTTTTTGTACTGAATGTCTTATCTAGTGTAACATTGATATCGATGACGGTAAATGGTACTATATACTTTATAGAATTATTGTTAATTTGAAGTTTTATAATTATAATCCGCAATGAACACCTGAAGCATTTAACGTAATCAGATAAAAAAAAATGTAATCATACCAAAAATGGTTCCATGCTATAAAGTAGTGTAAAAGCCATAGTATTATGACAAGTACATAGCTTTATGTGAAAAAATAATATGTCTACCTGATTCATTGCTATTTCATATTTGTGAGGCGTTAAGTAGGGTATGTCACAAGAATAGAAAAGGACATATTAAATATTCGAAGCATGGATGTTCACGATTCGATATAATGTCCATTGGAGGCAAATTTCTCGGCAAAGCACCACACAAGGAAAGCATTAGTAAGCCTAAAGTGAAATATGACGGACATACAAGAAACGCCAGAAAAGTCATCAGCCTGGACGTCATTCCACCGCTGATTAAGCGTAAAACTGGGCATAAATTCGGTGTGCAACGGCCAAGAAATATTTCTATTATAATATTGCGTGTAAGCCAACTATTAGCCTGTATTATTTACATAAACACAACACGCCAGCCTCGGCAGCGGAAAGTTATTTTAACTTTTAACTACGTGTAAAACTTCCTTAGGAACTTTAATGGGAATATAAGTTTATATTTAAGAAACAGTCGGGTTCAATACAAATTTTGCGTCGTGATTACCTACAGATAAAAAACCTACCGAAATTTTGATTATGAATTATCTATATTGGAAAATAATGTGTTGTGTTGTGTGTGTGGTACGCAAAACGTAACGCAAAATGACATTATAAAATAAATATATTTTTTAAATAAGGCACGTGATTTTTAAAATTATTTATTTACCAAAATTTAATATTTTATCCGCAACATACAATTTTATTAAACCTGTTCAAAAATAGGTTGTAATGAGACAGATATATATTACTAATTACAGTGTGGGCGTAGTGGAACATACACTTGTCGTCTCCCACGCCCGCATTGTAATGGCGGTGACGTCAGAACTCTGGTAACCCTTTGCCTTTTGTTTAACAATTACCACCAGTTAGTAATGTTTAGTTGACTTTTGTGAATTTCCATAAAACAGTAATAGATCTTTGCAAAGAATTCATTAATAAATAATATAATATCAGATTAAGTCTTTCTCATCTAACCTAATGGCTTTAAAAGACAGGGCATATAAATGCAGTTGCTTTTAAGCGATAAAGGCATTAGTAGCGTCTGGCTTCGCCATTTGTCTCTTATGGTTTTAACGTAGCAACCGCGATTGCCAGTGGCAGCATTGCTTGTGGTTCCGCAGTCTACCCACACCTTGAATCCCATTCGCAACCTCTCAGTTCGATGAATAATGAATAGAAATTCGAAAAGTGATTTGGGCTAACTGGGAATTAAATCCGGCTGGCGGAAACTTGGCAAGTTATACTCCACCGCTTGTACAGAACTTGCACGATACACAAGTTAGTGTTCAAATGTTTTGCAATGAAACGTCTTCATATTATTGTGAAAGTTAGCCGTAAGAGACTACATTACGGTTGAAACATTGTCTGAAGTGGATGCTTGTTTATAAGTACGTACCATTGTAGTACATTTTCTGAAAATAACTGCAATGTTCATTGTAATTTATAAAATGAGGAATAAATCGGCTGGTAGAAATGTTCTCGACTGCCTCGATGGCGTAGTTATACTACGGTACGATTACAAAGCTAAGGTCTCGGGTTCGCATCCCGGGTCGGGCAAAGTGATATTGGCTTTTTCTATTCGCCGCCTGTGAAACGAGAGGCCGCGGGTTCGATCCCCGCACCGAGACAAATGTTTGTGTGAACCACAAATATTTGTTTCGGGTCTGGGTGTTTGTGGGACCGAAAAGTCTCTCGTAGTTTCTGATACCCACGACACAAGACTCGATCTTAGTGTGGGGTCAGGACTATGTATGTGAATGTTGGGTGTATTTATTTATTTATTAATTAATTATCAGCCCGGAGTCAGGAATTTGTACCCGATATGGCGATAGGATCGCCCCCTATCACACAATGGGACGGAACATTCAAGTCGAAATGTGGGTGTCCTGGTGGCGCCTCTGTCAACCCTTCTGGGATAAAGGCGTGAGTTTATGTATGTATGTAAATGTTCTTGTGCGCCTGGATGGTGATACATTCTACTGTGTATGTTATGTTTTGGGTGTAGCTTGTGTATATCCAGTTTCTATCAGGCGGGCATAATTGTTTAGAGATATATATCACCGATAGTTGCTATAGTGACCGCATTGGTTTACTGTTGGGTAATGTTTAGTTACTTTATAGTCCCAGTATTTAATTTTTTCTTCAATCTTGTATGTCATTAAGCAGTTAGCAGCCTTTATTTTATTTCATACTACAATTTTGAAACACATCAATTGTATGATGTGCAGTTCTGTACAAGTATTTATGACGTAAAGGAACAATTTGAAAGGTATGTAAATTTCACAAAACCAATCCATTCGTATTCAATCGTAGCGGAATTCCATACCGCCGAAATATTTATTTGAACTAAAGTAGATAAAAATATTTATAGAAATATTTATTGAATATCATCATCCAAATAATAGGACGCATTGCAAAACGCCTGCATCTAGCAGTAGGTTTATAAATGTAGATGATACGAACAAAACATTTGATCGTAAATAAGCCGACACAGAAAAGTCCCAACTTCATTACACAGGGATTTCCGCACCAAATTTAATTTTAAAACGCACCAGCTCGCTGTCCGTTCCCAAAGGCGGGCTCTTTTGTGAGTCCCGACCTTACCTGCGGGGGATTCAAGAAAAACATCAAAGGCTCACATCACGGTAATTTAAGGAAATCTAATTACACTTAACACAGCCGCCTCTGCGAAGAGAAGTTTCGCGAAACACGCCCGCCGCCGACGATAACAGATACGATCTCTAACGTATTGATATTTACGAAGAAAACGCAGGCTCTTCATTGAATTGCTAGTGAAATATCATGTGTATCAACTAATAAACATATCGCGTAGAACATGACGGGATTCAGTTTGTACCTACATTGATATCCTTTTTTATAGGCATTCACTACGCACTATAACGGTGAAGGAATACATCGTGACACCTGCACACCAACCATAGCGCTTTGTAAGAATTTCTATGGTATGTAAAGTCCGCCAACCCGCACGAGGCCTGCGTAGTATATGGTCTAACCCCTCTTAATAGTACTCTCGATTGTAAAGGAGGCTCATGCCCTGCAAAAGGACGTATATGGACTTATAAAATACTTTTTTATCGGCACAAGAATTTGATTGCAGAGCACTTAATGGCAAATGCAATGTAAATAAAGTATAAGCCATTGAGAGATAATTATTCCTCGCCTCTACACAATTATGCCTGCTTCGCTGAAACCCGATACTCAAAAGTTGAACCTGAAACGCGACATACTTGCATAACAGGTGTTCCAGCGTCGTGAGTTTTCGGTATGGGGGCGGACACTAATATTCTACCACTAAGCACCAACTATTAATTGTTTTGGAGACATTTTGTATAAGGCGGAACGAAGTATTCGAATTATATTGTATACTAGCTACTGCCCGCAAACTTCGTCTGCGTGATTAACTTAATTTGGAATCCCGTCCCGTAATATCCCGCCCGTCCCGTCTCATTCACACTCAAGGCATGTAATCCAGTCCCATTCATTTGAGTGTAAAAAGTAACAAATATATCGGAATTCCTTCCTCATCCCACTGGAATACTCAATTTTTCGGGATAAGCCTCAGTGTTAATCCAGGGTGTCAGCTACCTCCATACCAAATTTCATCGAAATCCGTTAAGCCGTTTCTGAGTTCATCGCGCACAACCGCACAGACAAACAGACAAAAATTCTAAAAATCATTGTTTTGGGTTCTATTACGTTATTACAGACCACCATATTAGTTTTTCTCATTTATCTTCCATGTACAGACATCGATCGGTTACAAATTTATAATATGTATAGATTAATATTGATAATTTAAATGCTTTCTGTAAGAACTTATTCTAGTAACTAATGTATTCTATGATCGATTTGTAAATTATAGGGTGGAAATATCAATTCAGAATGAGGTTGTGTCATGACGACGGGCGGTGACGCAAGATGTAGTCATATAAATAGTTGGTGTAATTTGTTCCGTTGACGGAATTCTCATGCACACGTGCAAATTCATTTGCTCTATAAATTATCTGTGTTTAGTTAATTAATTAAGTATAGTTTCATTTTTTTCCTATTTTTATCATTCAAGCTTTATTGTAAAAGTACACTTAAGACTGCCCTATCTTATTTCTCTCTTATGTCTATCCCATGGTAGTCGGTAAGAGATTGCCTCGAGCGATACGACCGCCATTTGTACTTTAATACTAAATATTCGTTTAGTCATTAAGATTTATTTTGTGTACAAAAAAATAAAAAATAAATAAGTAATGTAAGTAAACACCGTTTATTGAAAGTTTGCAGTGTTCTTTTACAGCCATTTCTGTTGGTTAAATATTTATTTCGGAGAGCGGTCATTTATAGCTCCCATACATGTTTATTTATTTAGTAGTCAATTATTACTCAAAAGAAATCTCACGATTGCCTCGGTGGCGCAGTTGTACTACGGTATGATTGGGAGACGTAAGTCTATGGTTCAAATCCCGGATCGGGCACAGCGATATTGGATTATTTTATTCTTTATCAAAAGCACAAACAATTTATGATGTAATTAAGCACACACATATATATATATCATACCCATATACCATTTTAAAAAATATGCAATGCAAAAATACAACGAAATTGTGAACTTCTTCCCTTTTTAAATACACGGAAAAATATTTCAATGTTATTACATATTTATTGAAAAAATTCGGAATTAGGTATATGCTTTTTAAGATGGAAATTCCTAATCTTCGGGCTATAAATTCAAATGATGTTAAAATGGTCACGTATTTATTCAACTCTTCATTTTAGGTGCTATATATTACTAAAGTCCTTGGACTGTCACATTTAATTTCCTGCTACGAACGATTCAACCGCTTGGCTATCTGGAATTGTCAAGGCCGAGTTATTGTCAGCGTAAATGTCGGACGATTAAAGATACGAACAATAATCGCCGCTTAATATTCTTCTTTTACGTTTAAGTATTCGATTAATTCAAACCAAACGACCTGCTTAGCAATTGATGAAAGTCAAAGCGTTTAATTATAAAAATTCGTCGTCATGACTCAAAAGCGCTCAAAAGGCTGTAACATCACAATCTTCATTACGTTTATTGAAATGTTTGTTTATGTAGGTTGTATAAGTACGCTTATTTTTTATTATTTAACGACTATATTAAGCAATTAAAATGGATTAAAATTGTATAGAGAAAATTAGACTTTCGTAGAGGTGGCTCTTGAGATCTTTGCAGAGGATTGTAACTGCCCGTGATGATGGTATTAGATGATTTATCATACCGATATTAATTTAAGATAAATAAACAAAATTAAAAGTTTGAATTACATTACTATTTACACCATTTTAATTGAATGGTTCGAGTGGAAAAATATAAACCAGAACATTATAAGTTTGGGAAATGTCTATGATGGAACCCGAAACGGTTGTTAAATTCAAATAGATACATAGCCATACATGGTTATTACCTTTACAGTTAGACGTGGAAAAATTCAGTTACATACATGAAAACGGAAAACTGTCAGAAATATTGCACGATAAAAGCAAAACATGATAATGTATTTTGTAGTCCGCAAAACAACCAGATGTACCGTGTGAAGCGAACTTTTTGTATCTGTATGTGTATCAGCTTATATACTTCCCGCTGTAGAGGACGGGACTCTTCTTCAATCTAAAGTACGATTTAAAAAAAATTGTTTGTTAAACAAGTTATTTTTTCATTTATTCTGTATCAGCCCATATACGTCCCACTGCAGGGCACGGGCCTACTCTACAATCGAGGGAATCGATTGAGAGTAGTTAGGCCATATAGTCCACCACGCTGGCCTAGTGCGGGTTGGCGGACTTACATACCGTAGAAATTCTTTAAAATCGCTAGGGTATGCAGGTTTCCTCACGATGTTTTCCTTCACCGTTAAAGTGCGTGGTGATTGACTATCAATACACACATAACTCCGAAAAGTCAGAGGTGTGCCCTAGGATTTGAACCCGCGACCACCGTGAACATGTAGGCAGCCGGGTCTGGTCCGTTACCAACAGGCCACCACGCACTTTTTGCATTTATTATTTATTATCTATTTATTATGAGACATTTTTGGGCATTTTCCGAAGTTAAGTGAATTTCTATTATGTCTTATGAGAGTACTGTTGCATAAAATATTGTAATTTGAGTCAAACTGAATCCTTAAATATTTTTTATTACACAGTTTATAAGCAAAAATTGTCAATTGAAAACATGTCATTTTCACGTCATAGAAGATTACGAGAGTTCGGTGAAATAAAAAAAAAGTTTAAAATAAATAATATAATTACTGTATTTTAATAATTCTTAGAAGAGAGTGGAGACTTTTAGCAGTGAGCATTTTATATCTGAAGATAATCATAATAAAAAATTAAATATAAGTATTTGATGTAATAAATAAATAAATAAATATCTGTGATGATAAAGAACGTTTTGGCCTTGATCTACCATGCTGATTGCTGACCTAAAACTTTTTGGCAGATTTTACATGTTTTTGGGTTATTTGTCAGGCCTCTCATTCAAGCAGGGTTTTTTCCTTCACCTATTAAGTGAATGATAATTAACTACAAAAAAGACCTGACTTCTAAAACAGGGAGGACCAAGCTTTGGACTTGAAACTGAGAATTCAAGTTTGTCACTTCCATCTGTTCCTATAAAGTCAAACGTGCATTTTTACAATTATTGATAGGGAACATTAAATGGTTAATGTTGGATTGAAAAGCTCTGTATTTATTTTACTACCCCCAAATACTACCAAATACTCACCGTGTGTATAAAGTACGATGTTACATAAAACGTACGAAATAAAAATAAACTTAAGAAATTTATTAGGCACCTCACCAAATGAAATCCTAAAAGTGTGCGTTTCGTAAAGTAAATGTTCAATAATCACATATCATTTTTATGGGGCAAGATAATGTTCTTACTCTTTTTGATTGAAACCACGGAGCCCGCGATACTGTGCCATATACTGATTAAATTTACACTACATTGCTATACGATTTATAGCTATTGCACAAAATTAAATTATAAAAGAAATAAGGTGTTTGAGAGACCAAAAAGGCCTTCGTCGTTTTTGACACCTACGATACAAGACTAGATCTTAGTGTGTTAGGACTATGTATGTGAGTGTTGAGTGTATTTATTATTTACTTTTATAACAATATTTATTGGTTTTTTATTTCAATGAATGGCGAGAGAGCTTGCCATTCGCCCGATGGTAAGCGATACGACCGCTCATTGACAGTAGCAAAACCAAACAACACCATGAATTACAAAGCAATGCTTGGTATTCCTGAGAATAATAATACATAGTGTACCAGTCGCAACATAGTTATACTTCGGTTTATCTTTTCCTGCTTATTTAACGTCACCTACTTATGCACCTAGGTACATTCGTCACAAAAGTCCGATGACTGTATATTGTTCAAAAATATATTTTTTATAAAGTAAAAATAGATTATGCAAGCTTTTCAATAAAACTATCACAACATTTTGTCCCATCTGACACATAAAACATTCTTCTTAAGGTACCGATTTACACGAAAATAATAACACAATAACAGCATCTATAAACATGTAATTAAATGACGCAATCACGATGAAAACAAAACGAAGAAAAATTGTGCACATTCATGACTAATCAAGGAAACACTTCATTTCCAATAAAACAATCTAACCGAGAGAATAATTGAATGGCACTTTATCAGTGGAATGAAAGATTCAAAATAAGTAGGTTTATAGTTCATCATTTCGATATTGTAGTGATAATAGCTGGACTGTATCAACCCGTCGTCGAACACGGGACTTCTGTTCAAACAAGAGTTCGAATGAGAGAGCTTAGGCCATCATCCACCACACTGGACATTAACAATATGTTCTACCTTAACAATGTAGAATCGAGGTTCCCAACAACGAAATGGGTGTCGAAAACGACTCTTACAAAGCCAGTAGTCACAGACTAAGAAGTCACACGGAGAACCTGTTTAGATTTATGTCAGTTAGTGAATTCCACAAGTAAGAATTCCATTGACGCAGGTCGCGTCAACTGGTCTATGTGGCGATCCATGGAGAGGCCTATGTTCAGCAGTGGCCTTCCTGTGGCTGATGAGAGAGTGAGAGAGAGAGAAAGAGAGAAAGAGAGAATTCTATTTCTTCAATTTCATCATCAATTACAGGAAATCATTTGCTGGAAACAGGCATCCCCAAGAATTTCCACAACAATTTGTTGGAAGCGGCCTGCATTCAGTGACATCCTGCATCTTTGATAAGGTTTCACCGCCTTGTGGAGGACGTCCGACGCTTCGCTCTTATATGTTATTATTTATTCCTTAGTCTTTTAATCCGTTTAAAAAATATCACGACTTCTCAAGTCAGTATTCAGTTAATAAAAATAGTATAAACGACTGGAATGAATTTTATAACAATTATACTACAGCATATATTTATGTTACTATAGTAAACTACACTGACAAAGCCGCAGGTATCAACTAGTTAATTATAAAACCGAACATCTTGCCACCACATGACATACAACGATAAATAAATGAGCTGTATTTTAGATGATAATGGAATATGCGGTAAAGCCGAGGTTTCTGAGATACTTTTATAAGAGGATAAAATTATATCATGGAAGCTTTAGCGATGCTTATACTAGATTCTAGAAGCTAATGCCTGAGTATAAATAGATTTAAGCGTTTTTAAAGGCAAATTTATGCTAGGTACTGACTCTAAGGCTTAAGGTTAAGATGCTACGTATGACGTAAGAAGTTAAAAAGGTTATTGATTTGACAGATTACACTATTATACGTATTTTCTGGGCTAGTGCAGCATATTATCTTACTGCAGCTATCCTGTCACAAATGAAGACTTTGAGTTCAAAATTCACTATGGTGCCCTCGTGCGGATTAGTAAAAAAGTGAATTTAAGTAGAGCCAATCACCTAAAACCCAAAGTAATTGTGACCAAACTAGATCCATACGCATTCTGAATTCAGACCCAAACCAGACCAAAGCAAAGGTATTACGAATAGCGTTTTACCAACTTAGCTACGCGCTTTTTAGGCAGCATACATTAATTCTCAAAGTACTCGTTCCCACGTTACGTAATATCGTAATAATTCCGACGAAAAATTTTATCACTAAAATTATACGAGTTGGTACCGAGCTTACACGTAACAACATAAAAATGTTAAGAGCCTGAAGTAACGTCTCAACGCTACGAATGAGTTGAAGAGCATGTTTTCTCGACGCCCTTGGGGAAAAAAACGAGTTGTGATAAACTCGTTGAGGAAATGTTTAATACATTTATAAAAAAAAAATGGTATTATGTGCATTTTTTTCAAAACATTACAAGAATTAGAGGCTCATATAATTGATTTGGAAACGTGACTTAAGACAACGTTGTAGCACAATGGGATTGAAATTGATATGGAAACCGATAACGTTTTTTGACAACAGTCTCGAAGCCCGTATGCTGGAATAAAACTTTATATCATACTAGTTTCTGCCCGCAAACTTCGTCTGCGTGGTTAACTTTATTTGAAATCTCCCATCCCGTCCCGTCCCGTTATATACCGCCCGCCCCGTCTCATTCCCACTAATGGAATGTAATCCAGTCCCATCCCATCCTTTGAGTATAAAAAAGTAGCAAATATATCGGAATTCCTTCTTCATCCCACGGGAACACTAAACTTTTCGGGATAAAAAGTAGCCTATGTTACTTCTTATACCTCCAAGGATATGTGTACAAAGTTTCATGATGATCGGTTGAGTAGTTTTCGCGTGAAAGCGTAACAAACAAACTTACATTCACATTTATAATATTAGTAGGGATCACATTTCATGATCAAGATACATAACACATTATTCAGCCGACGAAATCATAGTAAACATCTAACATACCCTTTGCAAAATTTTAAAACACATTTCACAAATGTGAATATTTCCTGAAATAAAATCGCAGACTGATCCATTTACTTTATTAGTGTACTTGGGATCGCGGGCTGGGAAGATTCCGGCCAGGGAGCACTGCGGCCGGGTGTTGCAAATGACCCGGTCCGGGCGAATAAATTGGGCGTTATTTTATCACCCTTCTGTTCCTTCGCAGAAGTTGTAGTGTGGGAACGAGGGGCGGGCTGCGGCCGATCGACGATATATACCGGCCATTTGTCTGCTGCCCTCCTGACTTTGTACAGTCAAGAAACTGTGGGTGAAATGTATTGTATCGTATTGAGATAAAATTCGGCACGTTTGAATGCAATACTTTTAAATAAACTTAAAATCATTTTTAACGTTAAAGGCGTTTGCCCACTACAATGCATCATACTGTGACCCCGCGTTAGCTAAAAATAGAATAGTAGTTCTAAACAGCGAGGTGTATTATTAGGGGGGTTCAAATAATACTTTTTTTCCTACTTGATACTCTAAAATAAATTTAGACTCTGTCACAAGCATCTTAATAACAATCTTAATATAACAATGGAACAGAACAAAAACTCGACATACTATTGTCAGATTCACAGCGTATCATGTCCATGAACACAAAAAACATTTAATAATTTTCAAAGATACGGACTCAAAATATTTTTTACTACAAATATTAATTAAAGTACTATCGGGCTACGTTAGTTTTGTTTGAGTATTTTGTTCCTATTTTTTTTATATCTTTTTGACGCCTAATTAAATTGTTTGTGTTTAGTTTGATTGTAAGCGATCGTGGTGTAGTTCAATGGCGTTATGAACATATTTACAAAATCTAGTATTTAGATAATAATGACGTCGATTAATTAATTTTAGTTATATAAATAGTTTAATCGGTGTCGTTTAGATTTGACAATAAGGTCAAAATAATAACATGTAAGTATCGCAAACGTTGAGAATATTTAGAAGATAATTATTGAATATCTAAATATACGTATTGTATCAGCCCGTATACGTCCCAGTGCAAGGCATGAGCCTCCTCTACAATCGAGAGTACGTTAGGCCATATAGTCATCCACCCTGGCCTAGTGCAAGTTGGCGGACTTTCGGAAATCGACGTATACTGTTGAGATTCATAGTAAATGAGACTATCAGCATTATATATATAAAATTATTCTATAATTTTCTTCTGCTTCAGACGCTTTGTGAATAAAGATAAAATAATGTTAATTAGTTTCTCAGTAGTATTTAACAAACTTTAATAAATGAAGGTTTAATTAAGACACCAATGCGCTGCAGGCAAAGGCAGAAAACAAAATAAAACTTTAATTCATTTTCGCGCAATGTACTCGTAATTCTAAAATGTTCGTAGCTAGTTTTGAATACAATTATCTGCCATACATTTTCTTCTGGAAAGTTTAACATAAGGCCGGCGGTTGATCGTAAAATTATAATATGCAAAATGTTAATGCGGGATATAGACGGGGGGAACAAGAAAGATCAGTCTTTTTAACAATCTAAAAAATATCGGATTTTGGAATTTTCTATTCATTATCAGCCCGGAGTAACAAATTTGTGTTCGATATGGCGATAGGCTCGCCGCCCTCTATCACATCGTAGGATGGAATACACGAGGCGAAACGTGGGTGTCCTGATAGCACCTCTGCCTACCCCTTCTGGGGAAAGGTGTGAGTTTATGTGTACATTTATGTATTGACATATAACCAAAAATCATGAAAATATTAGTATGGCATCTTCAGTTTAACTTTTTGTTATCGAAAGCAAACAATATTCGTGCAACAGGACCTGTTGCTGTTATTTATTGTCCCCATATATTATTGTTGGACGTTTTCAGCAGTTATATTAAAGTGTATTTTTGGAATGAAAATATAGTAAAATTCACACTATTTTGTTGGCTCTTTGGACTAATATATATATACTAATCCTTTATATATCCTATATCCTTTTGTGCCATAAACATCATAAATAAGAACACTATCTTAAGAACTGTAGACGCGTTGAAGAAGTTTTTGATATTTATGAGTGGAACGAAGAGGAGATAGGTGGGGAATATCACTACATTCCTCACACCTCCAGCCTCCGTGGCGCTGTTGGTTAGACGCCGCCTGTGAAACGAGAACGTTTCGCAGAGACAAATGTTTGGGAGAACCACAAGTATTTATTATTAATTTATTTATTATAAGGAATACTAGAAGAAAGTGCGTGGTGGCCTGTTGGTAACTAAACAGACGCGGCTGCCTACATGTTTACAGTGGTCGCGGGTTCAAACCCCAGCGCACACCTCTGACTTTTCGAAGCCATGTGTGTAATGATAGTCAATCACCACGCACTTTAACGGTGAAGGAAAACATCGTGAGGAAACCGGCATACCGTAGCGATTTACAAAAAAAAAAGTCCGCCTACCCGCACTAGGCCGGCGTGGTGGACTATATGGCCTAACCACTCTCAATCCATTCTCTCGATTGTAGAGTAGGCCCGTGCCCAGCAGTGGGACGTATATGGGCTGATACAAAAGGAATACTTATAATTTTTGCATATATTCTTACACTCTTGATTTAGAAGTAGGTCATCCAATACTTTCGTAATTATTGAGCACGGGTCTCTTGGACGAGGCCTAAAAGTTGACTATGATACACAAAGCGGCTTAGATTGGCTGAATTTTATTGATTAGGTGACATTTATGAAAAGAGAAGAGCCTTCACGACCAACAGCCACCCAGTTTGAAAGCCTCCGTGGCGCAGTTGGTTAGAAGCCGGCTGTGAAACGAGAGGCCGCGGGTTCGATCCCCGCACTGAAACAAATATTTGAGTGATCCCACAGGTACTTGTTTCGTGTCTGGGTGTTTGTGAGACCGAAAAGTTTCTCGTAGCTTCTGATACTTACGACACAAGACTCGATCTTAGTGTGGGGTCAGGACTATGTATGGTTATTTAACATCGGTTAATAGTATTATAAAAATCGCTAGGTCTGTAAGACGCAATTTTTTTAAATGTCCATCCATCCTGATTTCGAAACTTCATCACACCAGCAGAGCATCGTGAAAGTGTGTTACGAGCGCATCGTCCTAATTTCTAAGTTGTGGTATGCAGGATAAATAGCGATTTGTAAAAAAATTTATGGTATTTAAAGTCCGCAAACCCGCACTATGCTAGCGAGGTGGCCTATATGGCCTAACCCCTCTCAATCGTATTCTCGATTGTAGAGATGGCCCGTGCAGTGCATTACGTATATGGGCTGATACAGATAGGTATGAATATTTTTAAGCAGTTTGATATAAGGTTGTTACAGCGGCAGTAAGTAAATGCTGTACGCTTGCACGGCGAGTAATTAGTTTCAAACTAATCTTATAATGGATAGGTTCAGCGCACATCGGGCACAATTTACGTAACCCAGTTTGGAGTTTGACTTTTTAAGTTTCTCAGTGGGAGGCTGCTTTCAATCAGATTAATTTGTTACAGCTGAATCTAAAAAAAACAGATTGTTGTCGAAGTTATTAATATTGGTACTTTTAGGTATCTAAATGATATCCTGCCATAGTCGGGTTTAGATATTTTTTCCTTAAATCGTAGGCGTAATATTTGGAAGAAATAAGGAAAACCTTATCCTGATAAATCTACGAACTTAGAAATATTAATTTTGTAAATGAAGTTTTATTTTTTCAAGATAACGTATACTACAAAATATACAGTGTTAAAATCACTCAATGTTAATTACAAACTACGTTGATAAATAATTAATTAACTCTCACCTCAGGTATTCGTAAAAATTGATTTGACCTCTTCAGGAACAGATGTTTCTTTTCCTCCTAATCCTGTGAGTGTTCTCTTAATTTTATTCTGGCTTAAAACACGATTACTATCATAGTGACCAAGAACTTTTCTCTTAGGCGTAGTGTGCTTAAACTTATTTAGTGAGTTTTGTCTTTTGAACTTTTTTTACCTTGGGATAATGAATTCACTTCCAACCGTTCAGATAGAGATTTGACTGTTGACAGATGATTATCTCTGTCCACTCGACATAGTTATGCCGGCGTGTAGAATTGTTTCATTACTCAAAGGCCCAGGGGATACGAGTATATGAAAGGAACAATGTGGCCGTTAAATTGATCCAAAACTTGATAGTGCGGCAGACATAGAAATAAATAAACCTTTTTATTCGCGCCTGAGTGGTAGCTGGGACGCCATACGCTAGCATGCATGATGCATGGTTCTGTAAAAGTAAGTAAAAGATTCGTTCTCTAAAGCCACAGGAACTATACGAGTGAGAAATCATCACAACTGTCATGTAAAACATTTATTATAGAACTAACATAATATTAATTTCGAAAAGGAGTAGATGGGATAAAATTAATTAGCAGGGCATTCATCGTGATACAGGCAGTAGAATACTATCAATGAAATGATGTCCCTCCGCAACAGTGGCGACTTCTGGTTGCCTGTAATGTTTAAAGCATTCACAATATCCTTCACGTCTACCGCAGTTTTCAAATCAAAGCATTGGAACTTGGCGGACCCATCCCAGAATTTTGAGCGTATGCTGCGCTCAGGTGTTACTGCACTTTCTAATCTCATATTTAATAAATTCATTATTTGGATAAATTAATCATTTTTTTATTTGTCATGTGAATCACCCCTAGTATGAAACAGTGTTGATGGGAATTCTGTGCATAATAGCCTATTTTATTTTTTATCGTGCCTCATATAGTACAGTACGAGACATTCTAGTAATCATAACTTTATATAAACAATCAATTAATTAAAAGCATCAGATTAATCTGGATGCATCTTAGTCGAAAATGAATATTAAGCCTACTATATTTATAACTAATTTACACATTTATCAAAATTCTTAAACGACATTATAATTTGTGATAATTAAAAATTCCGAGAGCCTCACATAAACATCAAAGTTTTAGGTTAGATTCAAATAGAGCTTAAATTGTGATTACGATGAATAATTCATTACCAGTTATTATTAAATTATTGATATAGTCGCTAATGGACGTAGACTAGACAGCTAGCGCGGTTAGTTTTGCGCGTCTGTTACCGCTAGTTTCATGACCTGTGGATGTGTTTTAATAACATAGTAAAATATAACGAGCGAGCCGTATATCTTATGGAAAGTGCAGTTTTCTGTTCATGTAACATACTCATTTTGGGAATCAATATTTTGCTGTTGATGTTTGTCGATAAAGGTGGCTTTTTCTCGAAAGTGTGCAAGTATGTTTATAGTATTTAACATGGCTTCAATAGGCTCTGATCCTATAGCAAGACTCACCACCTATATGAAAATCCCACCTTCCACGCGTAAACCTTGTCACATTGCTATGTATTGCATGCGCCGTTTGCTGACTGCGAGAAGCACAGGAGTGTGTCCGCACGTAAAGGTCATTAATGGCCGCAGTGATTAGGTGAGCTAAAGTAATTAGGTGAGCATAGATAGACTACGACGTTTTTAAGTGAGTGCAAAATTTAATATTATAAATTGAATACCACAGTCACGTACAGTTCTTCGGGTATTGTGAGTCTACCCGAGCATAGTGATGACTCATCAAATTAGCTGGCCGTTATATTGCCGATCTCTCACTAAAATCGTAAAGACACAGGAACATCTCGGTACAATTAAATTAAACTCTAAGAAGGTTTTACCTACACTAGAATAATATTTTGTTGCATTGTACTAGAACAAAGCTTTTCAACCAAAATTACTCGGGTCATTTTGTTTAATTCCCTGGGTAGACTGAAACTAAAATTTTCACTGATTTCAATGGTTATTTGAATGTCCGAATAATTGAATTTTCGTTGTTATGTCAGGCTTGTATCTATGATATGGGAAACATATGGCATAGGCACTAATACGTGGCTCATTGTATTTCTGGTTTCCCGTCCATCATAATAGACGGAGGTCTGGACATAATCATCTCACTCCAACTCATCTAGGCTGGCTAGGCGTCTAAAATATCACCATAGCTGCAGCTTCTTAAAAGCGGATTGCATGTAGCTTCTGTCTATGCTCTTCGTCAAGTCGTTCGGTTAGTAATGAAAATAAATATGTTTCTTAAATGAGTCAAAAACTCTGTGAACCTTAGTACTGTGATGACAGACTGTGATAACATTTTACAACACCGACATCAGAAATGTTTAAGTAGAGTCTGGAATAAAATATAAAACCAAATACACTCACCGAGTACAATGCCGGATATGTTGATAATGAGCATAAGCAACTTGATGTCGCGCAGTAGCTGCATATTGGCTGTTTCAAATCAACGTCGCCGATAATCTTCAATGTTGTCGGTAATCGAATATTATCACTATAATGCTGAAGTAACACATGGCTGCGTCGCACGTCAACCTGGAAACGAGAAAATAACGTTATAAACGGTTTACACGGAGTATATAAGAAAGGGTAATACAACACACGACTTCAGGGGCTACAAGAGCTCTTCGACGCTTCGTAGCACTGCATGCAATTTTGCTCTTTACCCGAGGGATTATGATTTCAACAGCACATGGTTTTGGAAATTGTTCTATTTTCAAATACAAGACACCATTTTTGGTCTTAACTCAACCGCTCCCAATCGAACTCTAGATTCTAGGAGGCCCGTTCCCGATCTTGGATCATTCATGATGGCATTCATTCTTCTGTATGGCAATTAGAGACTATTGCGTCCATTTAGCCACCATTGTAATTCCTGTCGCTAGGATCAACCGTGGAACACAAATTGACACCGTCAATGTGAATTACGGTATACCGAAACCGTATACCGTAGCTCTGCGAGTCTATTAGGTAAATTAACCTGTCTCTAACATTTAACCAAAATAATCAGGAAGACACCAAATATGACAATAATTAATCCGGGGATAATAATTGTATCAGCAAGGATAGTGAAAATCCAATCAGATTAACCCTATAGTTCAGCCTACGTATATCCAGTTAATCATATGTCCGCCCCGGCGGTCATTATTTGGTTATCTCTCGTCGGTCAACACAATTATGACTGCCTCAGAATACTGAGTGTATGTCTACAAGCATCAAACCACGACAAAATAAGTTATCGCTCAAAATTAAGCTTATTTATTCTAACTTCTCTTTTGTTTAAGTGTACTAGAACTTAGCGAACCCACACATTTCATTAATATAAATAAAACTTTACTGACTACGGTCTATTCAAGAATGCTCTGTGCGAATAAATCCCTAACTTCTTCATTAACCCTATTGTGCCCCAATTCTCGTCGGCTATCGCCCACTCACCCCAAACTATCCGCATTTTGACAGCATTTCAGGTATGGACGGAAACGCTTGTCATGACGTTCACAACATAATCTGAATTCATTTGTTATTTAGCCGTCTAAATGATATTCGTTTCACTCGGTATACAACTTTTAAACAATAAAGAAGTAATTTCTTCGTTTTTATTGACTCCGGAAATGTTAAGGCTTTTAAATTGCTTCACAATTTTCTACCTAGTGGACAATATCAGTGTAAACTTTTGTTGTATTTCCGTTTGTTTTGCTATTTCCAATTACTTTTATTCGCCTCGTTAACTGTGACACTGTGGGAGTGAATTGTGCTGAATTGAGAGCCGATCATTGCACTAAAGGACATTTTGGCGTGATCAATACATTTTTTTTAAATTCTGACACGGCGAAGTGTCTGCATTGCACATGATGGTTAGCGCAATGCCGTCTATATAGAGCATCGAATGGCATCAGACGATGGTCTTTTGCCATTTGGCACAATTATGGCGGCTCACTGAGCTGCTTCTTCACGTTACGAAGGACCCATAATTATGGGAAGAAGACGGTGCAAAAAAAAATTGTTCGGTCCAAGATAGTTATTAAAAAGAAAACATAATTATTTAAAATTGTTGTTGTAAACTTAACAAATACTTTCCAGTATCCACGACACAAAGATGTTTTAATAAATAAATAAATATTTTGATTTAATTAATAATAAAAATATTAATGAAATCAAAATACAGAATGCTAGATCTTGACATAAAAACACGGATTTAGATAAAATTATAAAGAGCGATATTAACAAGTTAACTCTAAATTATTCATCGACGAAAATAATCGCTATCTCCATCAAGAATCTCCCACTAAAAATTGCAACCTGTTGCCCAGCTATGAGTGGCATACAAGGTATAAAAGAAATAAAAACTTTTATCGCCCGTTAAACAGATTCCTATCTCATAACAAAGCGAACCAGGCCGCAACGAGATTGCATTTTTCATTCCAGATGTTAGCCGCAGACATTAATTCCTGTAATAATTAAATTGTTGTACCTCTAAAGATTATGAAATTAAACTGCGTATATGAAGTGTTGCCAAGGGTTTTAAATGTTAAATTTATTCGACTAGAATTGAGTAATGAAAAATATACATACATAATATGTACTTACATAAACTCACGCCTTTTTTCAGAAGGGGTAGGCAGAGGAGCAATTAGGATACCCACGCTTTGCCTTGTGTGTTACATCCCCTAATGTGATAGGGGGCGAGCCTATCACTATATCAGGCACAAATTTCTGACTCCGGGCAAATAATGAATAGAAAAATCCAATATCACTTTGCCCGACCCGGGATTCGAACCACCTGCCACTGAGGCAGTAAATATATTTTTAGTAACATAGATATTCTTAATGGGCTGTTAAATTTAAAGATGGCCAAAGCTTGAAGGAAGATACTAAGAATAATACAATTAATTACAATCTTATTGATCGACCAGGACGGGACACCAAAGCTGTTATGTGACATTATCTATGAGGTAGTGGTATCGACCGGACTAAGCCGGCGTATTCAAGATGTTATTAAGATTAGCTTCAAACGGCTTAACATTCAAGGTAAGCTTGTATAAAATAAAAATGAAAGGCTTATCCGATAGTACGTTACCCAATTCCATAAAAATCAATAAAACTTTGCAATTACATACATACATAAACTCACGCCCTTTTTTCGCAGAAGTGGTAGGCAGAAGTGCTAAAAGGACACCCACAATTCGCCTTGTATGTTCCGTCCCACGATGTGATAGGGGGCGAGCCTATCGCCTTTTCGGTCACCAATTCCTGACGTCGGACTGATAATTAATAGAAAAATCCAATATCGCTATGCCCGACCTGGGATTCGAATCCGAGACCTCAGCTTTGTAATCGTACCGTAGTACAACTACACCACCGAGGCAGTTTTGCAATTTCAGATTATTTTTTATTACCGAGACCACGAAGTGGATACTGGAGTGCAACACAAATAGATAATCTAAAAGTATCCATCGAAAGATTCCCTTCTCTCGCCGGCCGATACAATTACGCTGGCATTACACACACCAAACCTCACTTAGAATATTTGATAGAGTTATGGGGTACTGCGCCCAAAAGTCATTTAAGAGCTATACAAGTAAAACAAAATAAATTAATTAAACTACTTTTTCATTACCCTAATAGGTCGCCAACGCAAAAGATACATAATGAACAAAACTAATGACACTTCATCAAACATACAAATACAAAACCTGTCTTTTGGTGAGAAAATTTTTAAACAAAGACATACATACAAATATATCTTTTACAAAGGTCGGAAATTTACAAAAACGAATAACGAGACAAACTGACAACATACGTTTACGACACCCGCGAACTAACTATGGAAAGAATAGTCTGGTCTGTGAGGGAGCACGGTTTTACAATTCTTTACCAAAGGATCTAAAAGAAATACAAACATTTGCTTTGTTCAAAAAATCCTTAAAACACCACATACTTAAAGAGTTTTTGAGGCATTAATCAAAACGATTTAAATACTATTTGTTACCAATGTAAATTAACCAATTACTATTCTAAGAATTAATTTTGTATTATTGATTTATTAATATCACTCATACCTGTAACAATGGCAAATGCAATCGCAATGTCCATTTCCGTGCGATACGTAATGAAACCCCGCTTGTATCACATACCCTCACAATATATTTTTTATATCTAGTAAGAAATTGTTATAATCCAATACGTTAAAATTATGTTTAATCGTATTTATAGATTCAGTGAGTGTTAAAAAATAATAGATAATTATCTGCCAATGTGTAGATTAACATTTAAACAAAATCTTGGTAGTTGTGTGCCTATTGTTTTCACGGATCATATTATATTTATTGGTAGTGTCGACTAACGACATCTCGTGCGCGCATTATGTTATTCCTAACAGTAAGTAGATATATTGTATTTCTCTAGTTAAGTGAATGTAATTCTTATGGAGAAATAAATGTCTTAAACCTTAACCTTAAACCCGAAAGGCGACCATATAGATTACTACGGAGAGTAATCACCATGTGGAATGGTTGTCATCCGAGCGAACACCACCAGCTGTAGTGTCTCCGGCCGTCCTGCTACTGTCACTTTAACGAGCTACAGCATAAGACCACTTAAAGGGAAAAGCCAGGAATAAAGGAGGAAAGAGGTAAGTGCTGTCGGGGATCTAGAGATCTTACGTAATAAACGAAACGCAACAGTTCCTCCACCTCGACTTTTACTTTGTCGATCATACTCGAATCAAGTGACATTATTATTTCTTTATGATGTTTTATCGTTTGACAATATATTATTAAACTGTAGTTTTGAAATAATGCTCTAAAAGAATACCTGTGAAAAGCTAGAGAAACATTAAAGTTTAAATATTCCACGAAATCAAAAAATTAATTGATTTAAATTAAAGATTGTAACCTAAATATCAGGCTAGAAGTAATCTGAACTGACGCGAATACGTCAAAAGGTTGATGAAAGTTGACGAGGCTTCTAAACTTCCCTCGGTTACCTCGGGAGAGGCTGGAATATGTGTGCCGGGGTCACTAGCTTTCTTACCCAGCATGCTTGCAAAAAATGCGACCGAGCCGATTCCCTTTCAAGTTCTACGCCAACATACCGACTAGTTCCCCTCGGTAGCCGTCGTGCACAATACGGACGGCACTGGACATCGTAAGGCGAGAAGCACCCAGATTCCATTCCTGACACCAGCCGGCGCAAAACCATTACTTGTGCCTCCAATAGAGGGTCAAAGTTGTTCACCACTTACAACTGTTTTGCATGTCCATTTAAGTTGCCATTGACACCCACGACAGATACGATGTCAGGCGCTCCGTCTTCGAACTCGAGATCGCAGCTAGTGTAGGCGCACCGCCCCCATAGTGTTCCAAGAGACACCTATGAGCCAGAGGGGTGACAGTACCATTTTTGATAGCGATAGATGTTTAAATAACAAAGAAACTAGAACCTTATATTTTTTTGTTCTAGTACTTTCCTGTTTTGTTTGAAGCTTTGTGTTTGAAATACAAAAGAACTTTTCCAAGGACTCTTACAGTAAATATAGTGTATTAGTTTTGCCAGAGCGTCGGGACCTGAGTGGAAGTTCCAATCGCGTGATGGTTTTAGTAATTACTTTGCATCAAAAGTATAGAAAAGTTAGCGAAGTAAAAATATTAAACATAATATACCCACGACTTTGATATAATTGATAAATAAATACAAGTCTTCTGTCGTAGAAATCAGAAACTGCGAGAGACTGTTCAGTCCCATAATAAGAAATAAGAAATATTTGTGTGCCACCAAAATATTTACAGGGTGCGGGTATCAAACCCGTATTCCCTTTTAACACAGCCGGCTATCCAGCAACGGCGCTACAAACGTTGTAAAATGTACTCATTGCCGCCCTAACGATTTATTGTAAAGATGCGATGACTCTCATGAATAGATATGACCGTACAGACTAGACGGTCCGATGACACAACGATTCTCCGACCTAAAAAACCCACTTCTGGGTTCTGCACCAATTGGTCGTCACAGAACTAATTAATGAGTTATTTAATAAGATAACGTACGAGAGTTGTCCAAGTGTTTAGGCCAACAAACAAATTGGTTGATAATATTAATGATTTCGACTTTTGTAAATATCTCGAAAAATTCTAAAGTTGTGGTAATTTATTTATTTGTTTCTCCTTGCTTTCATAGATATATTAACCATAAGAGTTATTGAATATAGGTCAAAGTGGGTATTGTATTGAATGCCAGCTTTATTTAACATAATGACGGTTCATGTGATAACAATATAAAATAAAAAAACGCACTAAAAGTGTACTAACTTTATCAAATTAATAAGTAATTTTATTATTGAATAATTCACCAAATAAAACTAACATCGGGTAACGCAATTAACATTGTTTTCGATGAAACTGACTGACACACGCACGATTCAACAGCCCATGCCTGCGAAAAGGTGGGCTTTACGTCACAAGCGGTCCTGATTGCGTATACCGCAACTCTTTACTCCATTGCCTCATGCTTGTGCATTTTGTGCTGTTGTTAGGTTGTTTTATACAGATCCGGCAAACGAGTAAAGTGCGTATGAAATCAACTAACTGACATTTTTCGGAATTGAAACCGTTCATGTCTGTTACACTCGTATTTTATAAAAATTCCAGAATTGGCGGAATTCGTTGCAAAATCTCAAACATGAATGCCAATAAAATATAAAAACAACTGGTTTCGTGCCTTTTGATCTACGCTTTGATACTGATAATTTAAAAAATGGATATTCTGTTGCTGTGTGTATCAAAATATATATTGTAATTTTGCCATGTACAAACCTAGACTTGAAAGAATATCTGATTATGCTATTGTTCATACGCAATGTTTAGTCTACAAATTAGTTAATCACTATGTAATTATATTTGTTTCTTAGATTTACGCGAATGTTACACATTTAAAATAAAATTACGGATTTTATCGCGGATTTGGCTTAATTTTTACATTTTTTAACTTCCCTACATTTCGATCACTTTATAGCTTTCGTGGTCACGGGGCGGACTAAGCTATTTCACTATGTAATTAATCACGACAAGGACCTAACTCTATTTCATGATTCAAGACTATAAATCAATAGTATCAACCTTACGTGACTTCTACATTTTAGTGGCCCTCAGTTACACATAATAAATTCTCATGTAACTACGAGTATTAATAACCGTTTTACCGTTAGCTCTAAGCAATTATCATAAATGGATTGTCTATCGATTTGCTTAATGGTAAATGAAATATCGTGACATGACGCCACATTTTTATTAAATAATGCATTTCAATGTACGTGGTTGTCTGTTGGGAACGGAACGGATAATTCCCAGGACAGTCGCTGGGTCGAATCCTTAGGTAAACAGCCGTGAATTTTCGAAATCATAATCTATCTCTATCTATATCTATATCAGCCCATATACGTCCCACTGCAGGGCACGGGCCTACTCTACAATCGAGAGAATCGATTGAGAGTGGTTAGGCCATCTAGTCCACCACGCTGGCCTAGTGCGGGTTGGCGGACTTACATACCATAGAAATTCTTTAAAATCGCTACGGTATGCAAGTTTCCTCACGATGTTTTCCTTCACCGTTAAAGGGCGTGGTGATTGACTAACAATACACACATAACTCCGAAAAGTCAGAGGTGTGCCCTGGGGGTTCAGCGACCGCCGTGAACATGTAGGCAGCCGCGTCTGGTCCGTTACCAACAGGCCACCACGCACTTCATAATATTGGTAGTCAATTGGCGCGCACTTTACTATGAAAGATTAATTGTGGTAGGTCTCTCATACATATATGAAAGGCCGCCTGGGTAAGTACCACCGCAATGTCTATTTCTTCCAGCAAAAAGGAGTGTAAATACACTTTTGTGTTCCGGTTTGAATTATATTGTAGCCAGAGTAACTACTGGACATAATAAGACCTAACATTTTATGTCTCAGGATGGCGATGCTTTGTAATTCATGGTGTTGTTTGGTTTTGCCACTGTCCATGAGCGGTCATATCGCATAGCATCAGGCGAATGGCCCGCTCAACTCGCCATTCATAGTAATAAAAAAAAATTGCACATTACAAAATAATTACATTAGCAAGAACAGGTTCTACGCAGATTAATATTTTAACCTACCGTTTAAAATTATAGCACCTTAATGAATTTCATTACATACTTCGCGATATTTCTATTAATTTTTTTAGGGTACGTCATGTTCCAAATTTTATATCAGATTATTTTAACGTGGGCGTCGCACTATCTATACACTGCAAATTCGATTAAAATACTCATTATAGAAACTGCTGAAACATTAATGAATATTAATTCCTTGGTCGTCCCACGGGAACACTACATTTTTCGGGATAAAAAGTAGCCTATGTGAATAACCTCCAAGCCTATAAGCGAAATTGGTTCAGGCGTTTCTGCGATAACCTGCATAAAGGCACAGATATACAGATAAACAGACAAAAATTCTAACAATCATTCTTTTGGGTTGGTTCTGTTGCATTAATACGGTCCCTCCATATTAGATTTTCTCATTTATCTTCCATGAACAGACATCGACCGGTTTCAAACTCATTATAAGTGTCGTGGAAAATTTGAACTAACCCTACAAGTATATATTTACAGCATTCCTTGTATTTCGTGTCATACATACATAAACTCACGCCTTTATCCCGGAAGGGGTAGGCAGAGGCGCAACCAAGACACCCACATTTCACCTTGTATGTTCCGTCCCATGATGTGATAGGGGGCGAGCGTATCGCCATATCGGGCACAAATTCCTGACTCCGGGCTGATAATGAATAGGAAAACCCAATATCACTTTGCCCGTTACGTGTCGGAAGCGTAAAATTAATACAGTTATATAGCACTAAATAAAGTCAGAATAAACGATTACTAATATTTAAAATGCATAATTTCCGATCTTCAGTAACACGAATTCATTTACTAAACGAAAGCCTCTCCCCAGAATATCTAGAATTTATAACATTAGTATCATAAAATGTAATAAGGAAACGCAATAATGGCAAGATGTTTGCTCCTTTACACTACACGTCATATAAAAAGTATAATGTACAAATGCGTGGTGGCCTGTTAGCAAAGGACCAGACGTGGCTGCCCACATGTTCATGGTCGTCGCGGGTTCAAATCCCAGGGCACACCTCCGACTTTTCGGAGTCATGTGTGTCAAACACAACGCACTATAACAGTCAAGGTAAACACCGTGTGAAAACTACAAACTATAGCGATTTGTATCAATTTCTATTGTATGTAAAGCCCGCCAACGCCTGGGCTCGCCGGCGTAGACCAGCGTGGTGGAGTATATAGCATAACCCTTCTTAATCGTACTCTCGATTATAAAGGAGGACAATTTCTGCAGTGAGATGTATATGGGCTATGTACATACATACAATATGGTACGATGTTTGCTAATAACTTTACACGACAGTATAGTGTACAACACTGAAAGAAAACTTCACTCGATGAAATTAAGCTTATAGCAGTTAATTAATTGCTGTAATAGTTTGAGGTGTGAATGGAATAAAACTAAGAAAAAATCAAAAAGTTTTGTAGCGTGTTCGCCCCACTTTGGCGTTACGTTCTTGTTCTTTACAAATTCGATTTACAATCAGGTTGATTTTTGAGAAAATCTTTAGGTTTTCTGCTTTTTATGTTTCGATTGACATTCGTTAGTTAATAAGATTGTAGTTATCAAGAGATGTGAGATTTTTATATAAAACTAGCTTCTGCCCGCAAACTTCGTCAGCGTGATGAACTTTATTTGGTTCCGTCCCGTTATATCCCACCCGTCCCGTCTCATTCTCACTCAAGCCATGCAATCCTGTCCCATCCCATCCCTTTGAGTATAAAAAGTAACAAATATATCTGAATTCCTTCCTCATCCCCAGGGAAAAACTTAATTTTTCGGGATAACATTAGCCTAAGTGTTAATCCAGGGTGTCAGCTACTTCCATACCAAATTTTATCGAAATCCATTAAGCGGCATTTGAGTTCATTGTGCACAACCGCACAGACAAACAGACAAAAAAATTTAAAATCATATTTTTTATTACGTTAGTAAAGACCCCCATATTAGTTTTTCTTTTTTATCTTCCACAATACAAAGAAACATCCTGTATGTAAATAAGACATTTTCCAGTTTTTAAGTTGGACTTGTACCTATTTAAGTAACTGTGAAAACGGCATCTCATTTCGTCTTGTGGTTTTTGCGTGATGCGCAAGTAAATAAAAAGAAACACCCTGTATGTAAACGAAATATATACCAGTTTTCAAATTGGACCTGCAGCAATACAACTGTGAAAACTGCATCTCATTTCGTGCGGTAGTTTTTGAGTAATGTGCAAGCAAACAAAAAGAAACATCCTGTACGTGAATGCAACATGTACCAAATATTAAGTCGAGCCTGCAACAATATAACTGTGAAAACCGCATCTCATTTCGTGCGGTAGTTTTTGAGTAATGTGCAGGCAAATAAAAAGAAACACCCTGTATGTAAATGCAACATATACCAGTTTTTAAGTTGAACCTACGGCAATACAACTGCGAAAACCGCATCTCATTTGGTGCAGTAGTTTTTGCGTGATGCGCAAGCAAACATACAGACAGACAGACAGACAGACAGACAGACAGACAGACAGACAAAAATTCTAAAAAAATTGTTTTGGCTTCTGTTGATGTTATAAAGACCCCTCGCGTTAAAATTTCACAAATATCTTCCATGTACAGACATCGACCATTTACATTTTTATTATATGTATAGAATATAGATTCTGGAAGATTTTGTTTTGTTTTGGGCTAAGATTTAGAATGTTCATGTCCGTGTATTTGTGAGCATTAAACCTCTCATTTAAAACGGTTTTTCTAACTAGTTGATAAAATAGAGCTTTAGTATTTGCATATATTACATATATCATTTTCAACTTTGTGGCATTAAGATTGCCTGGCAAAAATTATTGTAATTGATAAGGCCGCCCATTGTAGATCATTGTTGCTTCATTGTTTTCATGAATGTACGTAGTATACATCTGTTATAATTATATAAAATGTAACTTATTAAATTACGTTTTTACTGAACTGGATTGAAAACGCTGCATAATGTATATAAATTATTGTCCCAAATGCTATAATAATGTAACATGAAGACATAGAACAATACTATTTATTTTTACATAACAAATTATTAAATACAAAAGAGATTACCTGAAAAGGATTAATAATGCTGCGAAAACAGTTCTTTTTAATTCAACTTGATATTAAATATCATATTTTATATATACCGGGTATATCAAGACTGCGACCGAAAACGAAGCCAGGTGGTAGTCTTAGTGGTTCCAAACACGATGCAAATAAAAATTTCGCCAAAACAGTGACAGATATTTTTTTAGAAAATTTTAAAAATCATCTTGTTTGGGTGGTAAATACCTAGTTTTTGCGAAAATACTAATTTAAACCATTGCGTACCATTGCGTATTTAAAAATAAAGAGGTGTACATCATTATTTTAGGAAACTATGAATATATCACCCAAATACGACGATAAGTATAAAATTACAAAAAAAAAGTTGTCAATTTTTTTTTGCAAAGTTTTTACTTGAATTGTGTCTGAAGTCACTAATACTACCACCTGGCTTCGTTTTCGGTCGCGGTCTTGATATACCCTGTATATCTAGGTCACACAGTTTAGAGGCAGTGCGTACGGGCTAGAATTGTGAATTATTGGATTCAAACCTCAGGTCATGCAATCGAACTTGTGGCGGTAATAATTTTGAAAAATTCTGAAAAAAAAACGGAGAACTACAGATGGCACTAGTAGTATCCCTGTCTGTTCCATGAAAAATACAGGCGTGAATTTACTATGAATTTACCGATTTAAATAAATTTAAACACGTTTGTGAATTTAACAGAAAAGCAAAAATCAACAATGATTAATCAAACCAATCCACGCAAGGACCCAGTTAAACACACCGTATCACTGTTAAGCCTACATACTTACGTGGGCTCGCGAAAACCCACGATACAACGCATAAAGTACAACAGCCTAATACACTGGGATATCTCGGAATCCGCCCGAGATTGGATCGAAACGGGATAGCCGAATGTGCAGGCCTAGTTACTTAGGGCAAATAGCCCGTTTTTGATCTCAGTAGGCGGGATCTAGATATCCAAGGACTTCTGCGGTGAGAGAGCGTGTAATTTACCTATCTGGTACAAAGAGCCCTAGAGATTTTTCTATCAAAGATAAATAGGGAACGGACGTTGTTAAGAGTTGGCCGTAGATTGGATTCTTTGTAATATTGCCTTAGATAAGTACTCATATAGTAAGGGTTTTTAAATAGCTTACTCTTTACTTGTTTTTACTCTCGCTTTTGCTTTTGAATAACGCTATCCTGTAGTAAATGTGCGTGTTTTAAGCATAATTAATATTCTTTTAATTTAAGTTGCTAAAATAATACTAATATATTATAAAAAGATTTAATTTTATGGGTCTCTGTGTATTAGAGGACAAGTATTGAAACTGATGACACTGAAAATAAATCTTTAACCTTTTGAAATGTACGTTACTTGAGTTGGAAATAACATTATATGCAAATTATCTAAGTGATGACCGTAAGCACCTCTGCCTACCTCTGTTGGAAAAAAGGCGTGATGTTTGTGTGTGTGTGTATCTAAGTTATGATGATATAAGTACGTCAATTAAGTCGGGAAAAGTTGTGCCTCTTGAGAGCTTCCACTGCGTGTTCTGCGTCAATAGTTAAAGTTGTGCGAAAAAGATTTATACCTTGAAGCCACTTGTTAACCTTGAAGCGTTCCAAACAAAACCTAGACAACATAAATCTTTCTTCTAGAAATAAATAACGGTAACTAAATAGTAATAAAGATAAATATCTTGCAATTTTTATATAAAGGTAGGTAGGTACTTAACTTTTGCGACGCCTTTTGAATTTACATTCAAATGACTATGTGTTTTTTTTTGCATTATAGCTAGTAGTAGGCAGTGGCTGGATGCATAAAGCAGCAGACCGGCTTCTGTGGCGTACTTTGGAAGAGGTATATGTCCAGCAGTGGGCAGTATATAGCTGCAACGGGCTGACGATGGTGATGATGACGGTGGTAGTAGGCATATTCTTAATGGCCTAGAAATAGCAACCGCCGTACAGGATGGTTGAATGGTTGATGTTTCATGTTAAGCCTGTGTTTATCCGGTTACATACAGGCGGACGCGGTGATCGCTCCGCACTTATTACCAGACATTAAACACTTTGTAGTGTTAGTGTAAAGATACATAAAGCTAATTTAACTTATTATTTTAGCTTATTATTTAGCCTATACAAAAATCCGGGACGAAGAAAATAATAATAGTGGCGGTCGGCCACTGTAGTAAGATGTGGAAGAGTCAAGGATTTTGGGGGTTCAGGTTTAAGTAGTGTAGTGTGTTAAAGTGAACTGGTGTTTATAGTGGAATTGAGAGCAGAGTTGGCCACAGAAGACGAGGTGGTAAACAAAATTGTATACGGCCATTATTTACCATTTTTAGTCGTGTTGAAATCATTAACTTCAAAAAAACAAGCAACGATTTGAAACACCACCATGTTTCGACACAACAATGATTTTAAAGCCAGACCGACATGTGAATGTAAATATGTTACCGCTTGTATATAAACAATCAAAAGTTAGGTACAAACTGACAAACACCTAAATGAAATTACCAAATTTCAGCTTAAACTTCGCACGAACAATAAGTTGAGTACGTTCGTAGCGCACATTGTAAAACCTTCAAACTTTTGTATATATAACCAACTTAAAGGGTATTTTGTGAGATTACGGACGTAAGAAGGATATGGTTTAATAATTAATGAAAAAGCCTGCCCGAGTAATATTTTTGTTCCAAACCTTGAATTAGGATGTGAATATTCAATGCTACGTATGTATAATTAAGAGTATACAGATTAAATTCAGAAAGGACGTAGCTTATTGCGAGAATTTGTTATCAAAAATTTTTTTGTCTCTTTCAAATGTTATGCATTATTTAGATTCAGTCAATTCTTGTCTCTATCACCCGGTTCACAAGGCTGGTTTTCGGTAGAGAAGAACGGGCAAGAAACTCTAGCGTTGGTCTTTTCAAAACAAGTTGCATTACAGCGATTATACAGAAGTCGCAGCTTGGCTTAATTCAGAGCAGTTCGTAAATGATTTATAATAATCAATTGAATAATAATAATATTGGTTGTCATTATGTAAGAGAAGTATGAGTTAAGTAAAGTCGCTCAGAACGCAGAATCGGTATACATTGTTCTGCAAAAGCAATGAATAGCAAAAAAGTTTCAAAATAGTTAAAAGTTATCATTATAAGCAAATCGGGCAGTCCACACAAGCAGCACCACGAGTATGACGCATGTGCTAGCCATTGGCCTCCTCAACCATGTTAAAGGGAAGTAACCTACCAATTATATCCAGTTAAGTCTCATTGTATCCTGTACTTACTCCGGCTGAAATGTTATTCAAACCGGAACACAACAGTGCATTTATACTACTGTTGGGCGGGAGAAATAGACATTGTGGTGGTAGCAACCCAATACCTACCAGTGATTTGGATTGCATTGCAATTCCTATCAGGTGCACTGCAGTCACTTTTACATGCCAGCATAAAAAAGAACTGCCTGCCTTTTCAACACGAACCCGTTTCGAAAAATTCTTTACTCGGGCAAACTATATTATAAAGTCCAAAAACATCAGTGGATTTTAGTAATTCATTTACAGCGCCCTTGTACAAAAGGATCATAGAACTGAAAATTAAATAGTCCTATAAAATGAAATAATCCTTATGATCCTTTATGACTTATTTTATTTTCTCCTCTCTAATATTAAGATTTTCCAAGCAAGCTTAATTTAATTTTGTCGCATACAATGAGTGTATTAAGGCGAAATAATCCGCCAGATATTCCTTTACGTGGATAAGATAAGCCTATTATGACGACAAAATACGGCGTTACTTAAACGCGATGTCATATTGATGTGGAATGCTTGAAAACTTACTGCATAAACGATTACCTAGCATTAATAAGGCATAGATTGAGATTAACATGACTGCCTCGGTGGCGTAGTTGTATAACGGTACGGTTACAATGCTGAGGTCTCGGGTTCGAGTCCCGGGTCGGGCAAAAGTGATATTGGATTTTTCTATTCATTATCAGCCCGGAGTCAGGAATTTGTGCCCGATATGGCGATAGGCTCGCCCCCTATCACATCGTGGGACGGAACATACTTGGCGAAATGTGGGTGTCCTGGTGGCGCCTCTGCCTACCCCTTCGGGGATAAAGGCGTGAGTTTATGTATGTATGTATGTATGTAGTTTAATTAATTTGATCAGATAAATAAAAACACCCAACAGTAACATACAGAGTCCTGACCGCACAAAGATCGAGTTTTGTGTCGTGAGTATCAAAATCCATTACGGACAGCGCAGTTACTTTGTTAGGATAGAATAATAAAAAATTGAAGTTAGTCCTAAAAATTCTGCTAAATGTCATCACAATACCACCTTTATAAGATTTGGCGTAGAGCTGTCGGAGCCAGTTTTAATACTTGTTTTTTAAATAGAGTAGCATTGTATGGGTATGTTTCGTGCAGTCAATGACATTGCAGGTTGACTAATAATCCTCTCTTATTCTATTTTCTTCCTCCCTTTTTCTATACAAAGGCTGAGAACCCAATAGTAGTTATAGATATTGGTGTTTTCTGAAGCCAATTTAACTACTGGTAATATTGAGACTTAACATAACTTATGTCTCAGGATGGCGAGCGCAGTGGAATGCCAAGTATTGCTTTGTAACTCATGGTGTTGTTTAGTTTTGTATTGTCCATGAGTGGTCGCATCGCTTACCATCAGGCTAACGGCATGCTAGTCTCGCCATTCATCGCAATAAACAAAATTTATATAGGCCACGGTGGTAAATTACAAACCGATAAGCCACCTGCTCGCTGCCCCGCGTATGCTATAAACAATAATTATATTGTTGATTAAATATGTTGTTACCTTATCAGCGCATACACCTGCATTCTGAGTACAGGACTCTTCTATAAGCAAGTGTCCGATCCAGTAGGCTTTGGACCGTAGTCCGTCACGCTGGCCTAGTGCGGGCTGGCGGACTTAACATCTGTACCTGTATCAGCCTATATACGTCCCACTAATGGCACGGACCTCCTCTACAATCGAGAGTGCGATTGAGAAGGGTTAGGCCATATAGTGCACCACGCTGGCCTGGTACGGGTTGGCGGACTTTACATACCATAGAAATTCTTGCAAACCGCTATGCCATGTATTTCTTCACCTTATAGTGCGTGGAGATTGACTATCAATACCCACATGACTAATAAAAGTCAGAGTTCGTCCCTGAGAATCAAACCTGCGACCACCGTCTCAACGGTCTACCAACGCGTCCACGCAATTATAAATAAACAGTAAACCGTTTTATAATTATCAGCGAAGCTATATTTCTGTTGATTTTATCCGTCGAGTACACACAAGCCAACCCAATGAACTTAGCACTTGCTACAACTTTACTAATTAACTTGTAACTAGCTTGTTAAGACTTTGTCGTTCCGTCAAAACATGTGTGCCAAGGGACGTGAGGCAGGAATCCTGAAGAGAACATTATTCTATACAATCAATATATCGTTACGTTTTCTAAGCAATTTTATTTAAAAATAAGATGTGAAAAGTAAAAAAAAAAAACAGTACCAAGTGGGCGTTGTTGGCAATAAAATCGATTTGCTTAAATTAATTAGATTTGGTGTAAAGTGAAATACTGAAGCTTAGCCAATTAAATTAGGGCAATATACGAAACAAATAACTCGAAGCACATTGATAAAGGTATTCACAATGTAATGTAAGGTATAGGTACACAAATAACAAAAATATTCCGATATTCTGAAAATCATTTGATTACTCAAAGGCAACAGACACACTATTGCCACCAAATTCGTTTAAACAATGAAATTCATACAATAAATTGTATTTGGAATTTGCTTGTTTCTCCAAACGTAATAAGCATGCGAAACATCTCTTGAGGTTATGCGTAAGGGAATTTCATCATATTGAATACGATAGGCATATTGTGAGACCGAAAAAGTCTCTCGTAGTGTCTGATACGCACGACAAAAGACTCGACCTTAGTGTAGGGTCAGGACTAGGTATGTGACAGTAAAAATGACCAGCGACCGTGTTTGTAGTAGATATTGAGTATAATTTGAACATTGATTAGGGTATTCTGGAATGGAAATGAATGACTTATTACGTGTATATTTAAAATTAACTGGTGGTAGGTCTTTCATATGTGAGAGGCCGCCTGGGTAGGTACCACTGCAATGTCAATTTCTCCCGCCAAACAGCAGTGTAAATGAACTGTTGTGTTCCGGTTTGAAGGACATTGTAGCCAGAGTAACTACTAGACATATTAAGACTTAACATCTTATGTCTCAGGATAGCGAGCGCAGGGCAATTATGCCAAGCATTGCTTTGTAAATAATGGTGTTGTTTGGTTTTGGTACTGTCCATGAGCGGCCGTATCGTTTACCACCAGGCGGACGGCATGCTCGTCTCGATCAATAAACAAAAACGTGCGGTATTTTAAATATAACCCTGTATTTTTTATATTCTTCATATTGTACATGTATCTAATAAAACCGTTGGATAAAAAATTGAGTTTTAAACAGCTATTTCGAATAGTATATTAAATTCACGCTTGTAGTCCCAAAGGAGAAGCAAAGGTGTTATGAAAACCCCATTTGGCAAGAATGTCCCGCCGTCTAATAGGAATTGACCGTATGTGTTTAGCTAGCAAAAATATAATCTCCGATAAATTATATTTATGTATAAAAACGAACAAAAATTTCAATACCATCTAGGAAAAATCGATTTCAAATAATTCAAAGCTGTCCTACCACTACAAAATATAAAACGTCGATAAATGTTCAAAGTCAGTTTTATGAAAATCAAACTAACTCGCTTTTATGTGCGGTCGTTTTAAAACAGATTCTATTAATTCCCATTTAAAGTAGGTAATAGAACTGACACATCTTAGTAACCGGTGTCTAGAATGGTCGCTGGAAAGCTCGTAGACTGGTATATTGTCCGTTACAGTGGCATTTTACATTGAGAGGGTGTTCTAATGTTAAATAGGTCGTTACTGCCCGTACTTGTTGCTCCGCACGGTCGACGAACGAGGCAAATAACTGTGGATATGTGCCAGTGTTTGTTTCACTCTTTACGATTTCAGTTTCGGTTTGTATTTGTATGAAACATTTGAATGACTATAATATTAATCTTGTCTCGGCTGAGTGTTTACTTTTTCTTTTCCGAGCATCAGGGGCACCGCATTTACTCAAGTGCGATGTCATCCAGAGGGATTATCGTTTGACGACCGACAATATTTAAAGGATTTTAAAATTGAAATAAAACTAATATTTACGGATTTTATCGCGATTTGGTTTAATTTTTAATTTTTTTTCACTTCCCGATGTTTAACGCGATAAAATTCGTAAAAAACAGTTATATATCAATGTGTAACATTCGCGTAAATCTAAGAAACCATTATGGATTTTTAAATACTAATAATTATCAGAATAAAAGATAAGTCCTCACTCAGATTTGTTTAGATTACCTGTAAAACAATGGCATCAGCCATTGTTTCACATATACCCTATGTCAAGTAATTGCTACTTCTTGTGTCGATCTATAGCTATATAGCTATCGACATTGTGATGCGTTGGATGACTGAGATTGAGGCTTAATAATTCATTTCTTTCGTCTCTCGTTTTCCTCATTTACTTCCCCGTCCGATATCAAAGGCTGGCAACGCATCTACTCGAATGATACTTAAGTACCTTCTATGGTTGCGTATGTTAATATCGGATCAGTTGCTTTTTCGTTTTCCAATCTTAATAAAATATATTGCAGTGATTTTAATTCTAAGTGGTGTAGTAGCTATGCGGTAAATAAAACGATTTCATTTTAAACCTTATTCCAAATACAATCGCGTGACATTTGAAAATTAAATTTTTGTTCGTACTGGTAACTTTAAATTTGTATGTTTGATAAGCTTTAACAATATTACCTTCCTGTGTATGAGCCGAAAATAGTGTAAAAACATCGCTGTTTACTCAAAAACAGGTTTTCCTGCGTTGGACATAGTATAAAATTGCACGTAAGTTAAAAATTGAAAAACGCCACCTCGCTATTCTACTCGCGATTCTCAAGAAGCTAGTGTAGCAAAGATTAAGACATTTAATATTGCACCCGTTGAGAATGAAACTGTGAGAAAAATAACAGTAGCAAAACTTTGCAATGTCATCGTAAAACTTTGAAATGTCCTTTGCACGGTTATGCCGCCTATAATAATCTACTTTTCAGGGTAAGTTTTTTACACAAGGTGTCCCAAGATGCTAATATCAGCCTGAATACATGTAGGATTTGAATGTTATGATGAAGTAGAATGAAACTTTAGACGAATGACTGATATGGAACGTAGTTTATGTGAAAGAGATAATGAATGGAAGTACTAAAGAGTAAAAGAGTTAGAGGATGAATGATTAAGATGTCAAGTATGAAAGGACGGAATAGGACAGAACAGTTTGGAAGACGATGGAAGACGGTGAGGACGACGGATGACCACTCAATTAAAGACAACTTCATGTTGAAGAATATCAGACCAATCTTTATTTGATTTGACCCAACACGGAACTATTCCCACATATATTCAGTACCTTGAAACAGGGTTTCCTCTTGCCAAGTTAATCTTTTATGCGGACTTTTTTTAACAGTGAAATCACTTACTATTTCATCAGATTACTCTGGTAAAATCAATTTGTGTGTGAAACGTACGATATACACGTCATGCAGTAAGTGTACTTAGCCATGTGCGATAGACACCAATCGAGTTGGGGGACCAGCCTCCAATTACCGTCCAATTTGTGCAAAAATTCTTACGCACAGTGCGTTAATTGCACGTGAATAATTAAATTTATCAGCAAAACAATAATCGTTGTGTATATTTACTTACTTACCGACCACTCACATATTTATATACACATAATATTGTAAATAATATAGTCTTGCTGTAGGTCGTTATTGCTAAAACATTGGGTGACTTACAGAAAATAGACGTGAAATACGAGTTGTCTTGTAGTATTTCTATTTTCGGTGAGTGATATTGCCTGTAACCCTTAAACTGTTGTCGGTATATCAATTCCGTCTGCCAGAATAGCAAGTAACTATAACAATACATTATGGAAGAAAATCTGTGATACCTCTCAATTGTGTCGCATTTCAGGTTGTGTAAATTAAGAGTCTGCCGAGCCAGCATACTTGTGTCGACAGGCGAGAGTATTAGCCGGTGGATACTTTAATTAAATTGCACAGCATAACCATTATCGTGCGTTATAGTCACTTTGTCGTGCCAGTATGAGAAAACGCATTAAAGTCTAACAAAGAATATTAAATTAATAATATAAATTGTCTCTTTTTAATTAATTGGATAGAAGTAGGAGACGTGCAAGAGCTTCTTATGACAGGAAATGACTACCGCCGCGAATGAACTCAGTAAACTCATAAAAAAACGCGTTTTATTGTTACATTTTCGATAATAAATCCTTTATTACATACATCCTTTACTATAAAACATTAGAAATGATTGACTTAATTAGTATCGATAGATACATCGCCATCTTTAAGCATTGTGGGAACAGAAGACGTATAGGGAGAAATTATGGCGTTCCCGGAGATTTCAATGATTAAACCAAACGTGACAAAGCTGTTAGTCGATGTCGATTACTCAAGGGCAGTATCGCTCTGCGAATAGAGACTGTCACGCCCTCAAACCTGTAGCAACTCCTGTAAACAAGGATCGATAGCAACATGCTATTTAAAGATACCGAGCACTGTAGCTCACTGTAATGTGGGGTTTTTGTGTTATCTTCAACCCCCCAAAAAAGGCAAGTTGGAACTAAATGATTGTCCACTTCGGAAAGTGAAGGGATAAAGGGCATTCACAGTTCTGTGAATGTGGGAAAATAAATCCTTCAGACAAATGAATGCTCTAAAACCCCCCAATTCAACAGTAATTATTTACAGCAACCCGAACCGTGTTTCGGGCTCACATGACACAGCAGAGACTCAGATCAATTAAGCCACCGCAGCTTGCGCTAAGTAATTTTAAATTAGCCCGCCCGATAACAAATTCCGAAGTTTTCGCATTTCCCTCCACGTTATGGATGTTGGCGAAACTTATTATAATAATATTATTATCTTCTTTGCGCAGCAGCCGGATTTAAATTACAAACACAGAATGTGGTAGAACAAATTATGCGCGTTCCCGCAATGCAAATAGTAGGTGTCTTGGTGCACATTTCATTCGATTGCGGTGCCTGTGTAAATCGCCTGTCATTGTCTTCCCTCTTAAGAGTCGTAAACGTAAGTTTCTCGTGGATTTGTTACTTTCATTACTGCGATGGAATTGCGTAGGTTTCGAACGAGTAGGGAGAGTGTCGTTGGTCTTAATGTCTTAATTTGTATCAATAGGTTATTGACGGAATTAACGATAGACTTGTCGAATATACGAGTATATCGGTGGCCGATCTAGAAAATATTGTTGTTAATCTTTGTATTGTATTATTATGAGAAAATGTATGAAAATGCCAGCTACAAAACTGCATATATATATACATCTCGCGCCGCACCTGTATTAGTCATTATAGCGGGCTTTACATCGTGTGTACAGTTTTTGCTATCCAAGCGACCATGAATATTCTACCACTAACCACTAGCTATGGGGTCCCCGGCAATCTTACTTACTTAACTGCGTCAGTTTCTTGTGAGATAGAGAGACCATCTTGGCCGACGTTTTTATTCATACCGTAGTCCAAGTTGCAGCCTGGCTCTACCAGTTGACAGTTATTAAAGTATACCCTATTATAACCACGATTAAACAATGCTGATGGAGTAAAACATATTGTACTGGAGAAATGGAAATAGCTCGCTTTGTTTTCTGTAAAATTTTCTTTCAAACTATAGCCCGCATAATTTGTTCTTGTATTGCTATTAAATTCAGTATCGACTTTTTGACCGACTTCAAAAGAGGAGGTAATCAATTCGACTGTTTTTTTTTTTTTTTGTATGTTTGTTACTCGATTACGCTGGTATTTGGGAACCGATTTTAAAAATTTCTTTTTTGTCAGAAAGCATGATATACTAGGTTGGTACCATAAAAAATTGGTGAAGACCTGATGAATATCTTCGGTCCTGAAGACCAGAACTCCTCAAAATTGAACGGTACAGTAATAATTCTTTTTGCACCTGGTTTAGTATAAATGTATTACGACAAAAGGGGGGAGGGGTGTTAAAAGGGGTGTGGAGGGGGGAGAGAAAATAGATACTAATGTAAATAGTCAATATTTCGGGCAGTACTTAAACAATTAGAAATAAACTATTTTGTCGACAAGTATGATATGTTAGATTTGTGTCATTAAAAAATGGTGAAGACCTGATGAATATCTTCGGACCTGAAGAGCAGAACTCCTCAAAATTGAACGGTACAGCAATAATTCTTTTTGCACCTGGTTCAGTATAAGTGTATTACTACAAAGGGGGGGGGGGGGGTTAAAAGGGGAAAGGCGTGTAGGGGGGGGGGGTTAGATAATAGATACAATTAATTTCCGTTTTCAATATAAAAGTTTTACTATAAACAGTATCTAACTATAGCGGATATCATGATTATAATGACTTACAATCTTCTCATTATTTCACAGCAATAATATCATGTTTGGTCTGAAGAATTTGTAAATTTTAAAAACATCGTTTTGATTATATCATGATCACCTTTCTCATCATTACGATGCCTATCAAAACTAAAAAGGGACAAATAAAATAATTTTTAATAAAAAAATAAAAACCGACTTCAAAGTGCCACTACAAAGTAACAAATAAAATATATTTCATCGTACTAGTACCCAATGATTAATGTTCTTATTGACTTGACTAGCTAACAAATCTTAAATGAAGGCGGGTCGCTAAATATCAAACACGTATAAATTTAAGCAAATGTTACACCATTTGATATTACATGTAGATCCTGCAATGTTGGCTCAGAAAGGCATGTATAAGTAAATTAAACACAAATGAATATAATGTGCTAATCCTACGTGTAAATTTATTGAAGTTTTGATAGAATTTCTATGTGTCTTACATGTGTGTGGTAGCCTGTTGATAATTATCTAGATATGATCCACGAGACGGTTGACCACCGGAGTCACTTGTGTGTTGATGATATTCAATTACCATACTCTTTAACAGTGATATATTTCAATCATAGTCAGGAAACCTGCATGACATAAAGGCATTTAAGTACAAGAAAGGGTATGTTGTGTCCCATGCTCAACAGTGGACAATTACGGCCTGATATATTAAGACAAATTCATATTCCGTGTAAATCTTGCGTGTTTTTCGCTATAATTACTTACACAAATTAATGTTACGCGAAGGCGTACATGTTCGGCACTTAGCGACCCGCCTTCAAAATATTACGTATTTAAGATTTGTTAGCTAGTCAAGTCAATAAGAACATTAATCATTGGGTACTAGTACGATGAAATATATTTTATTTGTTACTTTGTAGTGGCACTTTGAAGTCGGTTTTTATTTTTTTATTAAAAATTATTTTATTGCTTCAATGTTATTGCTATTTTATTGCAAATTACACCTAAAAGTATTTTTATTTTTTATAAATTAAGTAGGTCAAACTAAGATGATTCTTCGATGTAAAAAAGTGATACGGCAAGACATAGAAACAATAATATCTTTCCATACTAGTACAATAATATAAATGTATATCCATTGTAATCTCTTTAGTCTGAAGCTCTCACAAAAGGCATGAGACAGAAATGATACGAACCACAGCGCCAAAATTAATTTACACAACTACGAAAAAAGTACATTTCTTTTCAGTAAAATATACGGATATCTGTACTACATAAACAAAATACAACGCAGATGAAAAGAATATCTTTACGAGGGTGTATAACAAAAGGTTGCCTTTTTTCGCTTCTTATCAAATCATGTTTTTTCCTTGTATATTAACGTGTAACGATATACTACTTTTAATGATTTTGAACACTGCATTATACGTATATTAGCTTAAGTAACGTAAATATAAAAACAGAATTATCAATATCAAACGATATTAATTATCAGTTGAATTTATCATCTGAATAAAGCGACGATCTGTGCAGAACGCCTTTTTTGGGAAGAGGAGAATGCTGTTAAGATGCATCCACATTACAGTTACTTTTGTAAAGCAATATTTTCAAGTGTTACTCGGCAACATCTTAGTACATGTTGCCGTTTTAGTATATTATGTTTCGTAATGTTGCCTAACATGTGGCAACAATCGATAACATTGTTATATTTTTTATTATTTATTGTTATGTTTTGTTAATTTCTGCTATGGACGCGATGAGTAACATTAAATAAATAGTAAACAAGTAGCAACAAAAGTTACAGATTGTTGCCTAATGTGACCGGGTTGCACAATGTTGCTCCACAAAAGGTAACTGCGGTGTGGATGCACCTTTAAGCTCCCTTTCTGGTTCTCAGGGGGAGGTCAAAATGCTGGTGTCACTTGGCTTTCAGCCTAGTTTATTTGAAGATAATCCATTGCAATGGGTCCTTGTTAAGTCCTACGTCAGCATACAGGCTAAGACGGCCCTCATGCGTATTATAAATAACCCGAGAATAAATAGAAAAGTAGGACGAGAGGAGAGAAATCAAGTATTCTACTTAGTGTTATTATTATTTATAGGCCTGTGTCTCCGAGGTCTACTAAATGTTGATATTATGAATTAACATTTTGCATTTTTTTATTGGACTGTGATAGTCAGGTTGAAATGTTGTTTACTTATTTCGGCAACAAAATATAAATTGGTGTCAAATATATATAACATCTAGTTCGAATACTAATCGCAGATAAATTGATAAATTATGTTATTCAGATCGAAAAATATTATTGAGGATTTTTTTATTGCGATGAATCGCGAGACGAGCATGCTATTCGCCTAATGGTTAGCGATACGACCACTCATGGACCGTACGCACGCAAACCGGACCGACCGGACGCAAAACCAAACGACACCATGAATCACAAAGCAATGCTTAGCATTCCACTGCGCTCGCCATCCTGAGACATTAGATGTTAAGTCTCATTATGTCCAGTAGTTACTCTGGCTACAGTGTCCCTCATCGGAAAACAACAGTGCATTTACACTGCTGTTTGGCGAGAGGAATAGACGTTGCGATGGTACCTACCCAGAACGGTAGAAAAGGTGGATTGAAACTAACCCTACTGTTTTCAGTCGTGTGCTGCCACAGCGACAAGGAGAATCCTAATAATTTAATAGCTATTCTGATAATATTTCGGTTTAGTTTATATTATATAGGGATATAAGTAATTTAATTTCCCTAAGGGTAATCGATAAAGTTTATCACGCAAGCCGGGCCGCACCCAACATGAACCTAGTAAATATTTTATTGTTATAGTAAGTCCTTTCTGATAGAGTATTCTTACTGAAGTTTTGTATGTATTACTTCTTTTGTATAAATTATTTAAAAGAGAGTGTCTCTTAAACATGGAGATAGGCTCGCCCCCAATCACATCGGGATGGAAAATACAAGGCGAAACTTGGGTGTCCTGGTTGCACCTCTGCGTATCCCTTCTGGGAAAATGGTGTGAGTTTATGTATGTATTTCACATGTGGCCGTATCGTAAAAATATTCTTGGAATCCTTAAAATACGAAGTACTTCTTTCTACATCTAAAATAAAAGAACTAATGATCTTCGATCAGACTCCAAAAACAAATAACAAAAAGGCAATTAATCAATTTCGCCTTAACACATTTACTAATTAACCAATACGAGGAATTTGCATAGATGCATTTAGAACTGAAATTCTTCTGTATTTTGCCTCTACCCACAGTTTCCACTTACCCGTTTTCTATTCAAACAACTCCCGCAAACGACTAATTTAAAAGGCAATACTATCTATGTACATGCTTCTTACGACGAGATTCCTTTTTAATCTGTGTGCATAGCAAGTTTCCAATTCCTCTCAGAACGGGAAAGCATGAATATATTTAGCATATGTTATCTTTGTTTACGTTGAGTATTCAACAAGTCTTTTTCTGGCACCGCTAAGAGTTTTTCGTACGAGCTTAACATTTCCCGAGGTTTTAACGGCAGGTTATGAAATGTGCCTGATCGGGAAAGTTTGTATTCGCATTTGTATTTATAATAAAAGAAATGGGATCTTAAGATTCGTGTTTTGTTTTGCGTAGAATAAAGATATATAACCTGGAATGGCTGGAAACAATTGAACAAAAGCCTTTTTAGAGATTAATGAATTGTTAAAACAGGCTTCGGTGTCGATTTCAGTAGACCGTTATTTTTGATTATGTATTTGTAACTAATATGTTGCTTTAACAATGAAAAAGTATGGGTAAAGGAAACAATACAAAATATAAAACAACTACAAGCGGTACTTGCAAACGCCGTCGCGCTCTCAAAGCAACTGGATATACTTACTTGCTGATTTCGAAACGCGCCTCAAAAGGGTCACTCGCAGGCAGGTTTTCATCGCGAGCGTGCCTTCCTTGCTACTTTTACAAATGTTCCTAAAGGGTTGAAGTCTGAAAAAGTTGCAAGGGTGTAAAATTACAATCTTGATATTATAGGAAATATTCTTACTCCTGTGGTCTCCACTTTACTAATGATACACGTAGATTGTTTATTAGCAATATTTAAATGTAAATAAAACTGTGTAATTTTTGTTTAGTATCAAAATAAATACATGGATGCAGGCTTCCTCCAACAGGTCTGTGTGGAAATCATTGGGAGAGGCCTATGTTCAGCAGTGGACGTCCTTTGGCTGATGGATGGATGGATGGATCAAAATAAATAATGAGATATTTTTTGGTTACATCCAAATTTTGCCCTGATTCGTTGATTAATAAACGTATTAATTACGTGACAAATATCCATACCTGTTTAATACAAGCCAGTCTACGTCATAGTAATTTGAACAAAGTTCGATTTTTTAAAACTAGCACGACCAAGTCACTAAACTTTATCTGATAGTGAAAATGAAATTAAATGAAAAATGAAAATAATTTATTGAATCCATTAAAATGTTCAACATTGTTTAGATTCAGTCATTCAGATTCAGTCAGTGCAAAGCCCTCTCGACGATACATTGACTGGTCCGTTTAGTTACATAAACTTTTAGTCCCAGTATTTCATAGTTGTGACCAGCCACCGCTATGCAATTACAGAGAAAACGGCTGTAAAACAAGAGGCAACGTGCGCGGTCACCGCAACATAACAAATATTTGTGTGGCAAAAAAAAGTTGTTGGATAGTAAATTCGTTATAGTTTTTTATGGTCGTGGCACTGACCTGGTATATTACTGTAGCTTTATTTATTACATCAACTCTGTTATGTTAAATATAAATATGCATTCAAGAATATTTAAGAAATAAATACTGTTTCTGACATATTATGATCATTATTTCGTCGAAGTGTCAGATTCTATGAGATACTTCAAAGTTATAGTTCTAAATACTCAGATTTGAAAATATACATGTGGATGATACAAAATCGTTTCGGTTTGAGGCTCGAACCTGCAGCCTCTCGTTACACAACCGGTGATTGAACTAACTGCAGCAGCGAGGGTATCAATCTTGTAATTCAAGTATCCATCATACATAATAAATAAATAAATATTATAATTTATTTCTCAATGACACCGTGTCCGGAACACGTACCCATACAATACATTTTAAAAGTAATTATTTAAAATACACATGCTGGGGCCGTACAGTCACCATATTTTATTTATTATTCTGGGTTCTGTGGGTGGGTCTGGGTGTTTGTGAGACCGAAAAGTCTCTCGTAGTTTCTGATACCCACGACACAAGACTCGATCTTAGTGTGGGGTCAGGACTATGTATGTGACTGTTGGGTGTATTTATTTATTTATTTATTTATTCGCCGAATTTAATTCCTAGAAAACATACCTTTGAAGCAGAATTCCAGTCGCTACAATGGAAAGCTTCATAATAATATATCCGAGTATATTTTTGGCGTTCATTTTTTATAAGTCAATTTGTATACTATGCATAATTAATATGTACTGATATTTTAGTAATGATAATGCAAGTAAGTAATTAAAAATAATCCGGTTCGGTACGTTAGATGTCTATCGACTAATTGCTTTCCTTCATGCCGGCTTGAGAGCGTTGGACACCCCACCTGCCTAGTGCCTCCGACCACTTGCAAGTTTAAATCTAGTCGTTTTAACACGCTTTTATTAGCTTCGCCTGTATGTATGTATGTAACGGGATCTTTGAAGTCGATTTTCAAGGATTTCAAAACGTCGGATTGACTAGTTTTGCGTACTTGTCAAGGATCGTATGATTAATGTAAAAAGAAAATAGAAGTGTTTAATTTGCGCGCAGCTGCCTTCATTTGAGACCGTAGCCGTAGATAGACGTTTTTAATTAAAAAAATAGTTTAAGAAACTAAAATACACGCTAATAAAATAGTTTAAAATTAGATACAGTGTTTCTGGCGATTTCTAATCTTAAACTCATCATCAATTATTTTGAATTGTTTAGTTGGGTCTCTAAAATGTGTGTTTTAGTTTTTAAACTGTTATTTATTATATTACCTAGATCTGTTAATGTAGAATAAGCGCGGCGCCTCATTTGTCTAGTAGCAGTATTTATGAAAGCAGACGTCTGCCTACAAGGATGAGAGACGACCTAGCTAAGGTTGATGGAAGTGGCTGGATGCAGACAATTTCCAATAAAACTTTTTTCAGTCAAACGCCCAGGGAACCGTAGCAGACTAGCCAGACTTGACTTACATACATACACTAAACTCACGCCTTTTTTCCCAGAAGGGGTAGGCAGAAGCGCCACCAGGACACCCACATTTTGCCCTGTATGTTCCGTCCCATGATGTGATAGGGGGCGCGCCTATCACCATATCGAGCACAAATTCCTGACTCCGGGCTGATATATAATGAATAGAAAAATCCAATATCACTTTGCCCGTCCCGGGATTCGAACCCGAGACCTCAGCTTTGTAGTCGTACCGTAGTACAACTACGCCACCGAGGCAGTCTTAACTTGACTTTGGCGCGTTTTATAGTCCAATAACATTGAAACAGCTTCTTGGAAAAACACTAGATGGCTCTTGGGTTAAGAACCTGTTGATATGACAGGCTCCGTGGCGCAGTTGGTTAAACACCGCCTGTGAAACGAGAGGCCGCGAGTTCGATCCCCGCACCGAAACAAATATTTGTGTAAACCACAGGTATTTGTTCCGGGTCTGGGTGTTTGTGAGACCGAAAAGTCTCTCGTAGTGTCTGATACCCACGACACAAGACTCGATCTTAGTGTGGGGTCAGGACTGTGTATGTGACTGTTGGGTGAATTTATTTATTATTATTTATTATATCAATTTAAATAACCACCAGTGGCAACTAAAACGATTTTTAAAAATCTCAAAAGTTATGTCAGCTATTTTAGGATATTTTTTATGGTACAAGTTTCTATGTATGAGTGTTTGTTTGTGTAAGGCTTAAGATCGTTTATCAACGAAATCGTCAAGGTAAAATTCAACAAATGTTTATAAATATACTCGTACTACGCTTAAGTAGCAATTACGATAAGCCGAAATATAAACAAATTGTAATCTTGGAGCGCCGGTTTTCACCTTTTATTAATTTCGATTCATTAAAATATTGTCCAATAATTACTTTAAAAGAGTAAGCACGTTATTAATTTTGATTGAATACTCCTCCGTGATTCCAATGTACCGAACCGAAAAATGTAAATTATTTTTTATTTTATACAATTTATTGTGTCAAAATGATTGCCTATTTTATAGCTGCTTTCGGCTGATGTTAATCGCGATTTGTGATAATATTGAAACACAGGTCATGTGTTTGCTTACTTGCAATTTATACCTACGGTATTTTCAATAATGAAATATGGTTATCGAAATAAGACTTATATAATTTACTTTCGATATTTAAAATAGGTTGATAAGTAATGCAAAATTGTTAATAAAACACTGGTATAAAATATGACTAAAATTCAAACTATATTAATAGGAGACTCAATTTTTTCTCTGTATTACTTGGGTTGGTATTTGTAGTATAATTTCCCCTTAGGCACATATCATATAGCACATATCATCTATCAAAATCAAGCATATAAATGATAAATTAATAAATTATGGAAAACAAGGCATTATTACTGTCATCACGTAAGGGATATACTAATAACTAGGACATATTACCAAAGAAGCAACAAGTAGATACTGTTATATCATAATGCATCTTAATAGAAAATATTTGCCAAGAACAATTATTATACTTCCATTGTATATACATATTTAGTAAAGAACTGAATTAACAAGTAACGTAAAAAAAGATAATTGTAACGTTGCCAACGATCGATAGGTATAGAAAGAAAACTAATTATTTATCGATGCGTCCTCATCGGTACACAACAAACATTGATACAGCCAATGTCATACCACTCACTATTACAGATGGAAAACCATTAAAGATAATATCAAAAAGCAAGTAATAACGATCGACATACATTATTTACAAACCATGAAATATATAAGCAATTAACGTATACAAAAAGAAAACCACGGCTGTACATCGGTGATATAATAAGTCTAAATATCAATATAGCGGTAGAAGTAGATAATAATAAACGCGAATTATTTTTGTGCTATTCACTCCCAGGGTTTCTTTTATAATTTGTCTTTGTGTTATTTGTGTGTTTAATTTAGGTATGTTTTTATTTAAATGTGTAACCTACACAAATATATTTTCTTGTTTTAGTTTCATCAATATTATAATTTTTGAAACCCCAACAATATTACATAATGTTTTTTTTCCGTTTCTAATTTTTACATTTAAACGCTTTACATAATCGGTGTTTTCTACTAATACACATCGGTGGAATTTTCGCATCTGCGATAAAGCCATAAATAAATAAAAAATGTAATCAACATAGCGGGACGAGTTCTGTCTCAGATATAAAACGCTGGCATTATATACAAGGAAAATATCATGATAATCAATGGTCTTACAACTGACAGTTCTTTAGATCAGAAGTGAAGCAAATTAATTAGACAAGCGGATCCTAACGCCGCGGTCGGGAAAATAATAATACATGACAAATTGCTTGAAATATGTTCCACTTTATCTATAGAAAAGAGTCACTAAGGTTCTATGGTCTACACGTAAGCGTCATAATTACTCCATTCAGCAGATTAAATAAAAAAGTATACCAGTTTATCTTAATGTGTTATGTGATTACTTTGTAAAAATGATAAATATAAAAAAATACAATATAAAATTCTGTAATTAAAATAATTTTAAACATATTAATTTATTTGCATAATGTGCAAATTGTGAAACAAGCCGTAATTGTTTTAAACTGATATTTAAGACAAATCCTATAACATTCATAAAATAAAATACTATGTACTAATTCACAAGCATTTGAATATTCAAAAGACGTTACTAGTAAATACTAATTTTATTAGCTAAAACTATAAAAATAAATACATTTTAGTAGTAGCACTCCTTTATTCATTAATTGGAGTCTATTAACAACACTCCTTTAATATCCGATTACTCTGTAAAGTTTATCTACGCCGTAGCACAAACGCGTAGGCGAGGAAAAATATCGTAGCATAAAATATCGAAGTTTGTTTGAATAGAAGTTCCACAGTATCGTGTAGTTTTTATTTGGTCTAAGATTAATACGTCCCGAAGGTAAACACAACGAAGGATTTTTTAGAGATATTTGGCAAAAAAGCGAAAACTGAAACTGTACGACGGCGTCAAGCCCCCGATATTAATCGATACTCACTGAATAAAATACAGATTGATGGGAAAAATAAATGTAAAAAATGACTCCGCCGAGTGTACGTGACGCATTGGTTGCAAAGTTCCTTTTTAAAAATAGGCCACTATCAGAAATGGGTCAAATAGGTCGTGAAGTGTGCAGCCGATGCTCGGACGAACGATGGGCAAGACATGGTCTGAATCCGCAAACGGACTCGTGTAAAACGCCTCGAAATAGTCGAGGAAATTCCGAAGAAAAAATGAAAGAAATAAACGATATTAACGTGACAAATAACACTAGAGGGTGAAAAAACATTCGTATTATAGATATTTATGGGCAATTGTGGCCGCATATCATCAGGTGGGACTGCCCGCCCGGGATTACAGGCGGTTGTAACGCTCTTTTATTCCCTTCGTAACTCCCCCACGGGCTTATATTTCATGTAGCAAATACAATGTCGCCATAAACCGGCATCTCACAAATGGAATAATAAAACTAATCACCGTATAAATAATTAAATTAAATAATACTCTAGTGTTCCCAAAATTTTTACACTGGATTAAAAAATCTAAACACTTACTTATTTCTGCAAACTTACGACGTTATTGAAAACAAATGCATCATATAAACTTTCCGGAAAACTTTTATTCAAATTGCTTCACAGAATTTCGCAAACAAATGATCATAATTGGAAAGAATATTACCGGTCCAACCCGAAATAACACGTAACACTCAAAGTCCGATGGTGGAAAGTACAGCTGTATCAATTATTTCACGGTATCACCATTTAATGTAAGTTACAATAACGACCTGTTGAAATGGACGTGCGTTGCGTCCTTGTCTCACACTCGTCCGCGTTCGTCCCTCTCTTTTGTGACGAGGTTGCGCGAGAAGCGTCCGTGCGAGCCGGCACTTCGCTACTCACTGATCGCTCGCCCCCCCGATCTATAAGCGTGTAGCGACGCCCCCATGGCGTGCGGCATTTGAATAAGCAGGGCGGTAAATAGCCGCGGACACCTGTCCTGTGCTGTGACGCACGCGAATCTTATCAGTGTCATGAACCGACCTTCACGGAAGAAACGTTGATATCGTAAGACATCTCCTTTGATGCGTCTTTATGAATCCTATAGACAAAATGACATGTGTTATTATTGAATTCAAATGTATCGGTTAGGTAGACAAGAAGATACATTGATACAAATATGCTATTGTCAAATAAATACGTGTTTAGTTTTCGTAACGTATATATCCAATGCTATATTTTAATAAATCAATCCTATTTTTTTTTTGTTCGATGTAAATTTATCAGCTACGAATAAGCTGCTGTTCGTACATACCAAGATTTATAAAATAAAAGACAGGCTCTGTCCACGTTCTAAAAAGTTTTCAGTCATTTGTCACCGAAGTTTTAAGAAGCAAAAAAAATACTCGACGCCTCGCAAAAAACTGTAAAGACAATCATTTCAAAATAATATATTTGTCCGAACTTATACAAAATATTCTACAGAAAACTGTGCGGTGGTCTAATAATGAACTATGCTACGTTTTCTTTGTGTACAGGAAATAGAAGAACCACCCGTTTCAATTCAGATAATTTTACATTTCATATGTTTTTTCATTAGCAGCTACTGCTGAAGAATATTTTCCGACAAAATAATATACTTATAGTGTCCGAGGCTTAACCGACTTGTATCTATGGAATACGAGCCTAAAATGATTTCATAAAAATATGAAAAATATGAAAAAAATCTCACCTTAGCGTTATTTTCACTGTGGTAAAGACGCTGTATCCAATCGTGCCTAAGCTTGGAAAGGCTAATAGTCCGGAGCAGTATAATAATCTAACAGTACAAAACCAAAACGGTCTTATTCATAGACATATTTAAAACCTAATTTAGCTATAGAATGTTTTGTCTTCTTCGCTCAAACTGAATTCTAAAGTCTTTCAAAAGGGACAAAACATTCGATAGCTAAAATAGGATTTAAATCTGTCAATGATAAAGGCCGTAACTGTTCAATGCAACAAAAACAAGAAAATAAAATCAATTATTAAACCAATAACAATAGTTATACAATGGGTAAACAGAACCGAATTGAAGTAACAGGTAAGCTGTCACGTTGTGTTGGATTATAATTAGTGAGTCGGATAATTCACCCATAATCCATCCGTTCTGTTCCACGTAGCTGGAAGCTGATTATGCTTATTTTAATGGGTGTTGTGCTCACAATAACAGTACCCGTAAAAACTCTTCTAAAGGCGCGATCATCCCTTTCCATCAATTGTCCAAGATCCTTTATCAATTCTATGGCATAAAATCATTTTAAATACAACCACTATGCTTCAAGCAACTATAACTTAAATAGAAGATAATACAAGCCCACAATTTTTAGATTTTGTTTAAAGCAGTCGTTTAAGATATAAAGCAGCATAGAAACATTATGAATAGTTGGATTATTTCGATCACAACCAAACGTATGCCACGTTTGGTTCATTAATATTGCATAAAATTATTTCAAGCCAATTTCCGCTTCGGATCACAAGTCAAGTGAAAGCATATAAAATCAATGGTAAATTTGAATACCAAAATATTTTACAGTAGTATGGGATAGATAACGGAAGTATTTTTTGACTTTTTTTAAGCAAGTCAAGGACTTAGCAATTTTGGAATTTGTTCGGTCTTGCAGTTTCTTCGGAACTCTTGCACTAAACTATTATCGTATTCACTACCCTCTTACCTTTACATACACTTTCAAACGCGCAACAGTGCATAAAATATTCTATCATGCCTTTATTAGTAAGAAAATAAAAAGGCTTTCCTTTGTCACATATAGATAAATACTCCGAACAATCTTTGTCAGTCCATATATTTTTATATTTGTTTCTCCTTCACTGGTATTGTTATTTTGTATATAAATATTAAATACCATCATCAATTATACTGCCATGCGTTTTTATTTAATACATAATAATACTAAATGCAAATTCGTTTCATGATATACAGACAATCACATTCCTTACCGTATATATTTTTATTGTTACTATCAGCTGAGCAGCTGTGTTGTATCGTCCATGAAGTTGTGTTATATGTATTTTCACTTATTAGTTGCTTTATATGCCACAACAACATTATTATTATTTATCAAAATAAATTTTCAAGCCACATTATTATTGACACTAAAGCGTCGCCAGCTGCATTATTATACCGAAATTAAATAATTCAACATTTTTAATTTAAAATGCTTTTTTGTTAGAGTAAATTGCTTGGCGCCTTTGTAGGGCGTTTTATTTACTGGCCCGCCGTCCATTCGGGCCGACGTTTAACCTCTGAAATTCTTCATTAATGGGCGCCTATTCCGAGGGGGAAAGTCGCACAATTTGAAGCAACAATGTCGCGCGGTTTACAAAAGTGAGTTGTTTCACTGCGCCTTCCAACTTTATAGGTGTAGTTGGAATTCTGAATTGAAACTTGTACCTATTATTTAGCCCGCCTCGTTGTTTTGAATGCTCACTACTGGCTCCTTTCAATGTGCCAATTAAATTTCAAATATGCAACTATTCAATTAGGAATATTAAAATTATATTCCTTGTGGAATTAACACAAGTTTTGGTTAAATATAAGCATTTGGGTTTGGTATTAAGAGGCACGTTTTAAGAACCAGATGCTATAATATGTTTAACATCGGTAAACTAATAAGGAATACTATTAACTAGCATCAATATCAGTAAAATATAAATGGTTGGTTAAAAGAAGAGAAAATTTAAAACATTAATTGAACACCTCGCTATTTGCAACGACTATACAGAGAATTAAAATAAGACTAAATTAAGCTAGTTATTAGATCAACGAGAAAAACAATACAGCGATGAGACTTTTGTAAAGAAAGTGATAAAAAACGTGAAAAAAAAAACTGAACAATTAGGATAATCTTATTTTTTAATTTATAGCGCCGGAAAACGAGCTTACGGCTCAGACAGTGGTAAGTGATTATAACCACCGAATAACATCTTCAACACTAGAAATTTATGATGTGTTGCTAGCCTCTTATAACAGGAAAGAGAAGTAAAAAGACACGGGGAGAAAACTGTTTTAGGCCTCCGGTAATCTCACTCGCGGAAGGAAACAAGTTTGCAAAGCCGCCGCTTCACTTCGTTGCATATTACAATGTTGGTTTTATTTATATTAGATTGTAACAGGCATTCAAAAAGAAGACTTAAAGGTAAATTAAATTGCCGTGATTTTACACTAGCTCTGTAACTAGGCAACACTGCGACTGTTCTTGTTGCACCAGATGAAGTATCGAAGGCTAGCGGCGATTATTTCTGCTCAATAGCTTTTCTATTCCTATGCGAAAACATGATAAATACAGTTCGCAACATTATCTTTATCACGTATGTGTCCCGAGCCCGGTGTAGCGACGTGTTCGCCGTCACGCTGTCACGTCAAAAAGTTATTTAAATAAAGTGATGTGTCAGACTGAGGAAAGGGGAAACGGTGGGTTTACTACATCGAGATTCGGGATGAAAACTCTTCGTCGGGCTTACATTACCGAAGTATTTGAGATTTCACTTTATTTAGTATTTTTAAAAAGACTGTGAAAGTGTAAAAGTGCGTGGTGGCCTGTTGGTAACGGACCAGACGCGGCTGCCTACATGTTGTGCCTACAGGTGGTCGCGGGTTCTAATCCCAGGGCACACCTCTGACTTTTCGGAGTTATGTGTGTATTGATAGTCAATCACCACGCACTTTAACGGTGAAGGAAAACATCGTGAGGAAACCTGCATACCGTAGCGAATTTAAAGAATTTCTACGGTATGTAAGTCCGCCAACCCGCACTAGGCCAGCGTGGTGGACTATATGGCCTAACCACTCTCAATCGATTCTCTCGATTGTAGAGTAGGCCCGTGCCCTGCAGTGGGACGTATATGGGCTGATATAGATATAGAAAAAGACTGTGTGCACTACCATGTGCAGAAACGAAATACGAAGTGTGAATCCGCAAGATCAGATTATAAAACTATTATTTTTGATCAGGTTAAATTTTGTACATTTTGAGCTGGTTATATATTCATGGGTTCAAATAAATAATAGAATCATATCAATAATATTCGTTCTTACATTGGACATTACTTAGGGCCTCGTTCACCATCTATAAGTAAACCGTTGATTACTTACTTTTTTAAAGACGTTATTTGACAAGCAAATGTGCAGAGTATCTTTCGTCGATTTCACAAGTGAAAAAAAGTTCAAGCTTAAGCCTAAACTTGAAGATGGTGAACGAGGCCCTAAGTCTGTTAGTTAATCAGCGAGGTCTGTCCATAACCTACGTTTAATCCAACTGCTAAGACAAAATACGAGACATAATACGAGTACACAATAAAATAATTGTATAATTAAATATTTATACAATAATACATTTATATTTATATAACGACCATCACGTGTAGTGTAGTCACTATGCCGTGCCAGAATTAAATAAAAAAAACCTACCTGTCTGGCTGTTTATTATTTATTTATTTACAACAAATATAATATCTTTCTAACACTAGCCGAGGTCAATACGACGCTAAGTCAAAATAAACAAAAATAAAGACAAAACAAATCTAATATTGTTTTTAAAATATATCGTCGATTAAATTGTTTCATATCGAATAACTTACCATAAATAGAAAGAAACGTTTATAATATTTCGTTGAAAACTCCATTTTATCTCATTAATAACTTTTCCGATAGGTCGTCTAACGCCAGAAGCGGCGCTCGACAAGAAATACCCAGCAATGTTTTTGACAACAGAAAATATTCGCTTTTAAAGTAGAAAATGTTGAAATCTAAGATTTTCGTTCTTTCCTAGACTTTTACTTTTCTATTTTTAAATTGTGTGTATTTTGACATTTTTTTCTATTCATTTGGCAGGGCCTTATTATAGTTAACAACCTCCATGGCTCAATTAATTGAGTGCTGGATGTGAAACGAGATACCGCTCATTATAATATCCCTACGCCAAGACAAATATTTTTGTGACTCGCAAATATTTATGTGATCCACAAAGATTTTTAGTCTTGGCGTTAGGAGACACAAAAGTCTTTCATACATTCTGATACCCACGATACAAGACTTGGGGTCAGAACTGTGAGTGCCGTTGGAATACTTAAAAATATAGACTACACTATAGTGAACCACCCCAGCCTAGTGTCATTGTTATACAAATAAAGGTCATAAGAAGTAGTCTTCTGGTCATGTTTCGATGCTTTCCGTGCCTCAGTAGGCTCATGTTTAGCATTGGAATTCCTGTGGCTGATGAAGTTCGTTTTGACGAGTAACTACATGTAACGAAGGATTAACGAATATGCCCTCGCCCATTTTTACTCCAACAATTTTCTTTAGCGGCTTGGATCCGCTGATCAGGCAATCTTTAGTACATTTTTCGGAAATAGCAGTCCATTCAATAAATAAGTCAACATAATCTTCTGGATTAAAAATTCTGAATTCTACACTTATTTATTTTTCGCTTTCATTTTTTTATGATCTTGTAGATTGCTATATCCTTAATACGGAAGCTTGCAAAATCTAACACACTGAAGCATAATATTATTGTATCACACCAAACAATTGATCCACTAACAACAATAATACCGATTGTATTCAGACACTTGTAGATTTTTTTGATAGATTTGGACAACACTGCGTACATTCCTGGGCGCAGTTCTGTCGTTGATGCAATACGATTATACATATTGCATAAAATAAATAAATGGATGAGTTGGCATGCAGGAAATCAATATAGAAATCTGAATGTGGTGTTTTGACAGCCTCCGTGGCCCAGTTGGTACGACACCGGCTGTAAAACGAGAGGCTGCGGGTTCTATCCCCGCACCGAGAAAAATATATGTGTGATCCAAAGGTATTTGTTTCGGGTCTGGGTGTTTATGAGACCGAAAAGACTCTCGTACTTCCTGATACTCACGAGACGAGACTAGATCTTAGTGTGGGGTCAGAACTATGTATGTGACTTTTGGATGTATTTATATTTTTTAATATCTATTTTGTTAGAATTAAGCAAAGGGGAGATTCATAGTATCTGCCTAACCCTGTGAGATAGGGCCGTAATTTTAGGTATGTAGGTAATTGAATGGGAAATGTGGCAAAACTATACTGTATAAATAAATACACCGCACTGTCACATCCGTAGTCATAAGTTCATAAGTTGCGTGGTTGTTATCAGAAATGACGAGACATTTTCGTTGGAAGCCTAATTAATCACTTCTGGATAACAAAATGATTTGTCATGGTTCGAGATGCCAACCATCTGCGCTATGGAAATATCCAAGATGGAAAAATTATTATGTAAACAAATATCCGAATAAAAGATGTATCGAAATGAAACTTATCTTTGTTCACATTTATTTTTTCCTTAACTTGTTTTTTTTTTGTTTTCGTGTTGTCTCATTATTACTTAATTGTATGAGTAAAGCAGCCAAAAAAAAAAGTAAAAGCCAATGCTTTGAATAAAGAAATGATCAATATTTTCTATAGATAATCTTAAAATACAAAAATATTTCACAATGAAAAAGGGAATAATATTGTATGACCAGAGATAAAAACAAAGTAGGTAGAATAAGAAATTATGAAGAGAGACGTTTATAGACATGTTATAAAATATTTAACAAATAGGATATTTTAACCTCCAACGATGAAGAGGGATCTTATTTATTAGTAACGAATGTCTGTGGCGTCGAATACTACTTAATATAACTTAATCTACCTTAATACGATTTAATGAGCGTAACGTAAGTGAATAATACCGACAAAATTACACTGGTCTGTAAAAACAAAAACTATTTCGTGTTATTGTGCCCATATAAGAGAGGTTTCATGCTTTCGAATTTATATGTGGTAATAAAATATGGGGAGATAAAATCAGTTCTTAATATCTTTACAACAGCATGACAACAAAGCATTCGGACGCCAAATGACCGTAGACGATATACACTAACAGTACTTATAGGAGGATTTCCTTGCAGACCAGTGTTGTTTTTTGTAAATACGTAGGTATGCTTGCCATTTTTTTTAAGGTTACGTGATGAGGATTCAAACCCTGAACTGTACGAGTCGCCAACCACACAAGCGTCCATTAGATCAATGAGGTGGCTTTTAAAATTATGATTAAATAGTCAGGTAACATCACTTCACAAAAAAACTATTAATATTCAAACTTGGGTATCAGGTACACCTAGTTAAATTAATTCGTTGCAGAAGATTCTAAATTCTATTCGATTTCAGTCAAGTACTTTTTTACTGGAAAAGGGTTTCGTTTTCAAGTCGGTTTTACTTTTCCATGCGTCGATCTAATAATACATAGTTATTAAAATGAACATTACAGCGTGGGTGAACGGAATATTCATATTAGACATTACAAGTATTTTCTTGATACATAGAAATATCCTTAGTTATGCGGAGCTAGGGCACGTACGTCGGCAGACGCACGGGGCCCTACGTGAACGGAATAACCTATATTCCTCTTTGAATTCGTGTATTATCATTATGTAGTACAGTTACAAAGACCATTTCAGATGAATATAAATCCATCTTTATTTGACAGACAACTGTGAAATGGCTTGTGGGAATGAACAGTAATTATTGTTGTAATTATGAAATGTTACAACGTTCCTTTAATTATACGGGAGGATTGCCTTTTTGTTAACTTTAGATAATAATGGCTTGCAGAAGTTTCAAGATTTTAGCAACTGCCCCCCCTCTCCCCGTACACCCGTCTCTTCTACCTTTATAAGCCGGGATCGACAGTGGCACGCATTTTAATGACACCGAGCATAGAATCTCAGGGAGTCTCTGGAATGTCTAACCTTCTAATTAAGGATTCGCAACGAAATTAATCAAATAGTAAAATGAAAAGGACGAGTCGGAAATATTTTTTCTCCGATATTCTTCTTATTTTTAGCTCACATACAAGGTTCCAGTCTAAATTCCTTGTGACATTTGACATTTCCGGCTGTAAAAGTATTTTTATCTAAAGATAATATGTCTTGTCCATAGTTTTATCTTCCTTTTCGCTACGGCGTGGGTTTCAGTATTAGCTAGAAGTGGATAAATAAATAAATAATAAATAAATACACCCAACAGTCACATACATAGTCCTGACCCCACACTAAGATCGAGTCTTGTGTCGTGGGTATTAGAAACTACGAGAGACTTTTTCAGTCTCACAAACACCCAGACCCGAAACAAATATTTGTGGTTCACACAAACATTTGTCTCGGTGCGGGGATCGAACCCGCGGCCTCTCGTTTCACAGGTGGCGTCCAACCAACTGCGCCACGGAGGCTGTCAAAGCCTCCTAAAAATATCTAGAATGAGGTCGAACGGATAAAGACATCGTGCTGCTGTAGTATGACATTATTTATCCTACTAAATATGTGCACGTTGTTAGCCGTGGACTTGACCAGTTGCTTACCACGGATCATAGGAAGACAATTTTCTAAAAAGAAAGACGTGTGTAACGATCGCAGTTATCAGATTATAAATCTTATCTTTTTTCTCATTTAAATTAAAATAATATTTCAAATTATTAAAATTGAAGTTGGTTATACATAAGTTGATGCATTTAAACATTATTTTATTAAGTTAATTAAGTATTTTCCTATTATTCTCACATAAATATGGTAACAATAACAAAATATAATATCAAAACTTAACATCAATGGCTTAGTCCAAACTACGAACAATTTACACATGCTACGGATGGATGATGGCTACGTACTCCTGTAGCGTAGAGCCAGCATATCGTTGCTTGTCTCGATGATGGTGAAGTCATTTTGTCGTCACCGTTATGGCCGCCGGGCGCATTAGCAACTTGTGGGGCTTATACCTACTTACCTACATACATGTAATATTATCGTATCTATATCTATAGATAATATAATAAATTTGTAACCGATCGATGTTTGTACATGTAAGATAAATGAGAAAAACTAATATGTGGCATTTGAATTAACATAATAGAATCCAAGGAAGGAATTCCGATATATTTTACTGGTTTACAAGCCTTGAGTTAGAATGAGACGTGACGGGCGGAATATAGCGGGACGGGATGGGATGGGAAATACTAAATAAAGTTAATCACGCAGACAATCTCATCTCATCTCTCATCTCCATCAGGTGGCCCGTCTGCTCGTTTGCCTCCTTTTTTCTATAAAAAAAAAAAAAACGAAGTTTGCAGGCACAAGCTAGTCTATACTAAAGTAGCAACTTGGGAACAATAACTCTATAAATCTCGTATTCGTTAAGATATTGGAGAAATTTGACCAGCGTTTTCTAATGATTTATGAACACAGATTACCTCCCTAAAAGAATACACAATTTAAATTTTGATTCTTGCTTCTCGAATTGCGATCTCTTTCGCGATGCATTAAAGGGGATGATTTCGGTTTCGTATTTACTATTTAGTGTCTCTTTCATACACATGCGAATTAGCAGCAATCTATCTCACACTTACGCTCAAATTATAAAATACATGAATCTATTGAGCATTGAACGAAGTTTGTGTTTGACATTTATTTCAATAACAACAATTTGTCAGAATTGTAATAAAATGTTTGAAAATAATGAAAACATTAAATTTATTAAAATACGAGCTTGTCGAATTTGTCTCGATATGGAATGTGAGAGTAATGCATTACTAAGTGGTGAAGATGGTTGGTTTGATCTTTTAGAATACTGTATTGGAATAAATGTAAGTCCAGTGTTATTAAAATCTATATTTACTTTACAAGGTTTCACATATTTTATTATCTAGATTGAATTTAATTTTGTCCTGTAAACAAAAATAAAATCTCACAAAGCGTAATTCTTGCTTAGGCCTTGCAGAAAAGTATTGTAATGATTTCAGATAAATTTGATACTAGAATTTAAATAAATTAATGAATCATGAAGTTTATTTTCTAAGTTACCTTTAATTTTAAACAATTTAGTCATTATAATCAAGTTATTGTAAAACTCAAGGATTAAACTCTAGACCACAAATTAAAAATGTGATCTGTTTTTATCTATTAAACATTTAAACTTTTAATGACTGTGTTCTTTCAAATAATTATCTAATATTAAATTTGTTACTCTTACTGACTGCTTGACTGATTCATCAACACATAGCATAAACTGCTACGGCTGAGCCTAAACTGCTGACTTAAAACTTGGGATTTGACAATTGAGATCTTTTAAATTGTTATAAGTTCATATTACTATTAACCAGATCAAAGATCAAGATGAGCCACAAACCATTTGCACTAAATGTGCAGACAGCGTTTGGAACTACGTTGAGTTTAAGAAGAAATGTCTGGCGTCCAATCTGTTATGGAAATCTGTTGCTAATGATAATATTATGGTAAGTTTTTTAATTACTTTTATTTTATGTGGATAGTGATTGCGAATAGATTATGAAAAGCAGATGTACAATTTTACATTCAGTTGCATTGTAATTGATTAACTAACTTTTGTATTATATAAAAGAACATGCTTAAGTTGTATCAAACATTCTATGTGGATTTGCCTAGCAGTTTGTATTTTTTACACACTTTTATTAGCTTTTCCTGTATATATGTAAGCTAGGGTGCTTGAGGATAAGTAATTGTTGCACCCTACACTTTGTAACAATAAAATAAATGTATATAATGCAAATTGTAGTATGTTGGTAGTCTTTAATTATTAACCAACTTCAAAAATGGAAGAGGTTCTTAATTTGCAGGAATCTTTTTTATCCTAGAGAAACATTATTATAAACCAGATTCATTTGTATTTGCAGATTGGAAATATCTGACTTAAGCTCTCAAAATAAATAGTAATACAACCCATTAATGTGGAATTCAGTTTAATCTGATTTGCATAAGCGGTGGCTAATTGATTTATTTAAAATATGCAATAAATGTATAAATGAATATTCAATGTATTTAAACGTAGGTAACAAGGTGTAATAAAGTAACATTATTTGGTAGCTATTTATAATATTCACTTGATTTAGATAATATATTTTTAGAAATGTCAAATTCAAGACTATACACCTGATATAGAAAGGAGCATGAAAAAGCAGCTTTTACATAATTATAATGTAATTGACACACCACAAGTAAAATATGAAAAACATATTTTGAATGTTGAAATAGAAAACAAAGATAATAATATTGATGATATTGATAATGGATGTGAAGATTTTCTAAGTGACAGTAATATCAATGTGTATAATGATCTATTAGATAATGATCATAGTTATGATAAATATCTAGATACTGATGAAAACTTAGTAACTAAAGATGTTATTAACGAGGCAAATGCTAGTATACCAGTGAATGGTATATTGAAGTGTCACAAATGCAACAAAACATATGGTGGGTGTTTGTTTTTTATTTACAAAATAGTTTTATGTTGAATGTGGAATGAATTATAATCTATTTATAGGAAGGAAAGGCTGGTTGAAAATGCATCTAAAACTTTGTGGTAAAACCAAAGACGAGAAAAAGAAAATACGTAGGATTAACAAAGAGCAGTTTTTGAATCAAGATTTTATTTGTGGTAAGTTGGTAGTGTAGCTGTTTTGTTATTCACAGAGTAGTTAGCAGCCTCGGGTTAGTGCACTCCAAGGCATGTACATCTAAGTCTTCAAAGTTACGTGTGTGTTCATAATTATTTATAAACGCTAGCTTTAATTATGAAATACAAGAATATTACAGACCTTAAAAAAATTAAATGTCACTATAAAAGCAATGAAAATATGACGAAATAGGTATATATCTTTAACTAGCTTAAAGCTGTCGCGTCGAACCCGTGGTTCTAGAAAGTGGACCCAAGACAATGTATTCCACCAAAAACAGGCACATCGATCTGTTGCATCAAGAAAAAAAAACATGAGGATATAAAGTTACAAGCGTAGTTTTGCATAATAATAGTAGAAATATATTATCGAAGTTCTGAAAATCTGTATCTTAAGAAACAAATTGTCGGAGTCAATATTATGATTGTAAAAGTTTTTGTGAATTACAATAATGGGTTTGTTTTAGGCCTGTGTAGATTTACATCCACTTCAGAGGAGTTAGTAAGTAAACACTTCGAAGAACATTATTCAAGAAATGATTTAGAATGTAACCTCTGTGAATTTGTTGGTAAAGACTTTGCCGACATGGTCGGACACAGGTACGTCAATAATAAATTCATAATAAATTCACCCAACAGTCACATACATAGTCCTGACCCCACACTAAGATCGAGTCATGTGTCGTGGGTATCAGAAACTACGAGAGACTTTTCGGTCTCACAAACACCCAGACCCGGAACAAATACCTGTGGATCACACAAACATTTGTTTCGGTGCGGGGATCGAACCCGCGGCTTCTTGTTTCAGAGGCGGCGTCTAACCAACTGCGCCACAGAGGCTGTCAAATTTAGTTTATTTATTTATTTAAATGAATATTGCACACTATGTATAACTGATAAATAATCTTGAAAATGGTTTTGAAAGCAACGGGATAGACTTCGATACAATAACTAATTTAATCACACTGAGATATAGTATCTAGAATTATATTAATATGAAACTGGATACCAGAATGACTATGATTATGGAATGTAAGAGTCACGGTTTTATGATAGTCAAAGTGGGCAGAGTATTAGGGTGGGTTGCAGAAAATAACTTTAACATTAACTAAGGGCTAATCAGCCGTCAAATCGACGGTTATGCAATTTTCAAGTTGCATAAAATTAACAATTGTTAAAATGACGTCACGTATAACATTAACATTAACCGTTCATTTTCGGGCGGTTATTGTTAAAGTCACGGTTATCTTTCGTTATTTTTGTGTGTTCTCTGTATTGATAATTGTCATTTGTGTATCGATTTGAATTGTAACCTGTACTTTAAAACAATTTACAAAAATACGCTGATAAATTCCAACGTAAAATCGCATCGCATCATTTCACTGGTCACTCTTTTAACTTTAACTATAACAATTATGACAATGGTGCAACAAAAGAATTTTCTATCCCGTGGTCATTGTTATTGTCACTGCTAAAGATAACTTTACCGTTAACAATAACGTCAGATTTTCTGGAACCCACCCTTAGTATCTATGTCTTATTGAATTTATTACAAAATAATAAGATAATCTTTATTAGAACTTTCTTCATTACAAATATAGGTACAACTGTTAAGCCTACCCTAGGCTATGCTTGTCACGTTGCCATCGAGATTAATTAGATATTACGATGCTGGAAGTATGTATGTACAAGAGTCAGTCATTCTGAGTTTACGACTCCTCTTTTAAAGGGTTGTTATTTATTTATGTATACCGTGTTACTCTCTGTATCAGCCCATATACGTCCCAATGCAGGGTACGGTCCTCCTTTACAATTTAAAAGTACGATTGAGAGTGGTTAGGCCATTTTGTCCACCATGCTGGGCTAGTGCGGGTTGGCGGACTTACATACCGTAGATATACTTCAAAATCGCTATGGTATGCAGGTTTCCTCATGATATGTTCCTTCACCGTTATAGTGCGTGGTGATTGACTATCAATACACACATCATTCCGAAAAGTCTGAGGTGTATCCTGGGATTTGAACCTGCGACCACCGTTAACATGTTGCAAGTCAGGTCTGGTCAACTGGCCACCACGGCGTGTTACTGAGATAATGAATATAAAAAATCGACTTGCACAAATACACGCAGTACTTAATGATAAATAAGATAATTATTTTTCAAACTATTTATTCGTGAAAGAAAGTATTCATTTGCAATGTTTATTATTCCTTTTCTTTTTAGATTTTCACATAGCACAAAGGCGCATAAAGTGAAAAAATCCTGTCCCACTTGCAAGAAAACTTTTATATCAAGTCTGTCTATGCAATTCCACTACAGATCTGCGCATTTAAACAAAGAGGGTGGTTATTGTTCCAAATGTGATCTCGAATTTTCCGTGTACAAAACTTTCGAATCGCACATACGCTCGCACGGTGGGAAGAAATACGTGTGTGACATGTGTGGATTGAAGTAAGTTTCATACTTTTTTAATCTGGTCTTGGTTAAACCGTATCTTCTTAAGTTAGGAATTTCAGATTATTTTTATTATGATTGGAGTTTATACCAAATTTTATTGTAATAGGTAGTATTAGATCTATATGCGAGCAAGGGACTTCTTATAGGTAAGTACTAAGCTATTGGCGTATATTAATACCAACCTGCAACGCCCTTATATTTAAGCCAAGGCAAAAGGGCTTTGCTAACAAAACACTACGCCGGCATACCGACTAAAATCTCCCAGTGGCCTTCACGAGTATTACGGACGGCAGGCGATGTGGACAGGCAAGAAACGCCAGGTAAGATGGCTTTCACAATTGGGAGGGTGTAAATGCCCACTCACCTTACTTCGAAAGCGTATAGTAAGATGAGCATCCATGATACACATATATCAGACCACGTGTTTTGCCGACCATCTCGAAGTTGTAACACAAGTACAAGAACCCGTAGCAGTGTTAAAGATCTAGTTTATCTCTCATACTTGCCTCTTGCGTCCTCTTGGATACTGGGCATTGTGGCAGTGTGTACTAAGAGCACATCGTACGAATTGGTACATTTATGGAACTCTAATTACATTACATAAATATGTTGTACTGTGTTGATTGCTATTGGGGCACAGACGATACACATCACTTGAACAAATCTTGGAAGGATAATATAGATTAGCTGATATCGATCAGTTGGGTGCAGGAAGCGTAAAGGCAATTGGGCATGAAATTAAGCGGTAGGTACTACATTGATTTCGTCAATACATTAATGTATTAATTTCATCGACTGCCTCGGTGGCGTAGTTGTATTACGGTACGGTTAAAAAGCTGAGGTCTCGGGTTCGAATCCCGGGTCGGGCAGTGATATTGGATTTTTCTATTCATTATCAGCCCGGAGTCAGGAACTTGTGCCCGATATGGCGATAGGCTCGCCCCCTATCACATCGTGGGACGGAACATGCAAGGCGAAATGTAGGTGTCCTGGTGGCGCCTCTGCTTACCCCTTCGGGGATAAAGGCGTGAGTTTATGTATGTATGTATGTATTAATTTAATCAGGCATAAAACTAGTCTCACAATGTGAATTCGCCTTTAGTGACATGATAGGCAAAATTGAAGATAAAAGGTAACAACCAAAATGAAGATATGCCTCTGTGGCATATAAGCTTCTTATTATGTATGTATTGCTTTGTAAATAGTTACCTTCGGCCAGCTAAGTGACCACAACTAGAAAACGTGAAATGGTGTCGCATGTGAAATTGTTCCTTCGGGCGTGAACCGTCTCTTACAATAGACTGTCTATTTTCTACTACTTTATGCTCTAAGGAACTTAATGCTCAAGTTGCCGTCTATTTATGTTAAACAATTTCTAAAAGCCTTATAATCGAGAAGGAAACGTTTTGATTTCAAAGAAGGAATACGGCGTAAGCTCAAACAAAATATTTATTTAAATAGTAGTTTCTTAGATTTACGCGAATGTTACACATTGAAATAAAACTAATTTTTACGGATTTTATCGCGATTTAACTACCCTTAATTTTCAATAATTAAATTAAAAAGTTAATTGGGTTTTGCGGTCCGATCTACGCAGATCTATCTAGATTTGATATTGGTTTTTTTATTTTTGTAAAATTATATTTTTATGTGTTTTTTATGTTTAGTAGATTAATTTATCCATGCTCACATAAACTCATCATTGTTATAAAGCTGAAAGTAATTTGTTGACGTCGATCTCAGCACGAATGAGTGTTGCATGACCAAAAAATTTTCGTTTAAAGTCAGGATTATGTGGAATAAAAGTCTTACCTAATTTTGAAAACATACAAGACTTTCTTCATATACAGGATGAAATTGAAAACAGTCGACAAATTGATAGGGGTGATTCAGTATCAGTAATACTTTTATTATAGATCGAAATTAATCAAATCTAAATTGTAACAAAAATATCCTATTTTATCGCTTTTTACCTTACAAACAAAGTCATAGTTTTCAAATAAACTGAAAATGCCAGTGCTTCATTAATATTTCTAAACTACTAAAACCTTAACAAATAAATTAAATATTCAAAGTATCATTTCACATCGATCGCGCATAACATGCGACAATAACAACCTAGATCGTAAAAGGTTTGGCAACGCATCGAATGGTCATTCACTAAAATTAGTACTAACTACAAACGCACCGACCGGACCCGATGCGACGTTGCCAGACCGTTTGATCCTGGCCGCCCGCGCCGCGCCGCCCAAGTACCTACACACAGGACTCGCCATGCGCGCGCGCCTTAGAAACAAACAAAAAATTACCAGTCGTGCGAAAACTATCTCGGAAATAGGTCACGGTCGCGCATGCGTCATCGATTTACGCCCGATAACAGTTGTTTGTTGGATTGTGTTATGAGTACGTGTGTGTTTGTTGGATTGTGTCGTGTGTACGTGTGTGTTTGTTGTGTATCTAGTATGCCTAGAACGAGGGGAAATAGCCTTGTCCGATTTACCAATCAACAATACCTAGACATGGAAGATTGTTGTTAGATGTGCCAGTGTCATACTTAGCCGGCATGTACTACCAACAGGATGGGGCCCCGGCTCATTACTACAGTGAAGTGCGTGCATACTTAGATCGGGAGTTTGAAAATCGATGGATCGGTCGCGGAGGACCTGTCCCATGGCCGGCACGGTCGCCTGATCTTACCCCACTAGACTTTTATTTGTGGGGAGAAATAAAACGACTTGTTTACGAACGAGAATCCGACACAGTGGAACAATTGAAAGACAAAATTTTAAGTGCATTTGAAGTGGTTAAATCGCAAACGACTGTACTGCGTAAAATAAAAGACAATTTGCGGCGTCGTGCTTTGTTGTGTTTGGAGAACGGCGCGGCGGTGGACATTTCGAGCACTTGTTAAAATACACGTAGGTTAGTCACCTACTTGCGAAAATTAGTGCAAATGTGAGTTTAATTATTTTCTAAAATTTAATTGCCAATTATTGTAGATACCGTAATTATTTTTTAATTTAAATGTGTATTATTGTAAATATCGTGATTCCAACTTTTTAAATACGCCAAAGATGCGATAGGTCCCTACCTCTTAATACTCGAGTAACTAAATGTTTAATTCTGTATTATTTATCGCATTTTTGTCCGTCCTAAGGCGGTAAAAGTATGAAGGGAAAGTTGGTTTTACAATTTTACCGATTTAGTTTTCCACGTACACGATGTGCGCGCGACGCGGCTAGCACTCACAGCGCGGCCCGCGCCGTCCTTGTCTTTCATTCATTCATAAACAAAATGAAGACGCGTGGAATAATTGTGTTGATACTTTTAATTGCTATTGAGTTTTCTTAGTTGTCTCAAAACATTACTCAATTGATTTAATAATGTGCCCTAAATATTCTTGGTTATATGTTAGGTTATTCATAAAAGTTTGTCGACTTAATTCGATTTCATCCTGTATATTGCAGTGGACCCGAGACTGTGTATGTTTTTCCAATTTTAATTAAAATCGGCCATATTTTTAACAAGCTATATAACCAGATTTTTTGGGGGAGATGTAGCAGTAGTCAATTGTATAATTTTAATGACTTATCTTCTTCCATGGGCCGTTATTAATAAACTACTGTATTTCAGATTTGTCGTTAAAAGCAACATTATACAGCACATTAAGAACCACAAGGCAGTGGAGCATTACATTTGTCATGAATGCGGGAAGGGATTTAAGCGGCATAATAATTTATTGGTGAGTTTGGCTATTGACTCCTTAGACTTGACCTTCATGTTGTTTTCAATGAATCGATGTATTGAGTGTGTATCCGAGGGGATTGGTGTATTCATAAAGATTTTCTTTTTGTAGGGATAAGTGTCGGCAAATTCAATGCTTTTTTGTTGATTGGAGGAATAGTATGTTTGCTTTTTGAATTATCTTAACAGGATAATAAGTTGTTAGTAATATTTTATATGTAATATTTTAAGTCGAGAAAATATTATTGGAATGAAGATTTAGGGTTAATAATTGATTTCCTCCAAAAAAACGGAATGTACATATTGTATGTAGGTATATTAGTAAAACTATTGTAAAATTTATATAGTCAAATAAATAATAAATACGGATAACGTTTAAATCAAACCTGTGCGTCTGGTAGGATAATATTTTACATAGGACTTTTTGGATTTGCCATCCACTACGGGGATTCAATAGGGAGTGAAAGTTTATCATTTTAAAAGTTTAAAATATGGAAACTGGTTTTGATACTTTTGGGATTATACGCGAAATATCTCTAGAGCTGCAGTCAATAATAATAACACATATATTGTAATTATTTAATTTAAAATTCTTATTACAGTATCACATAAGAACAGTGCACGTGAAAGATGAACCGCTAAAGTGCACCCACTGCAATAAAATGTTCAAAAACTACTACACGTTGAAAACGCACAGAAAAAGACAGTTGGGAACGAAAAACTCACTGAAATGTGAATTTTGTGGCAAGTGTTTTGCAACGCCTTACTTGCTCCGAAACCACAGGTTTTGGCATACAGAAGAAAGACCGCATTGCTGCGAAATATGCGGATCTAGATATAAAGCAAAAGGGCAACTGAAGATCCATATGCAAAATCACACGGGGTCCAAACCTTTTGAATGCAGTCTTTGTACAAAGTGCTTCCCTACTGCAAGACAGCTCAGGAGACATAATAGTGTTCATACTGGGATACGGGCTCACAAATGTCTGCACTGTGAAAGAACGTTTCACTCCAAAAAGTTGATGTTGAATCACTGTCTGTTACGTCATAAAGCGATTGAGTCGGGAAAAGACGAAAGTACAAATTAATGCTTTAATATTTATAGAACGTTTGATTTTATTATAACCAACTGCCTAAATAGCAGGCCTTTAAAATTTGTAAGTAATCTTCATACACTATAAACCGTTAAACATTATATCTAAAAATATATTTTTAATTTATTTTTGTTATTTTATTTCACCCTGTTTTTGATCTTCGTCCTTCATCCTATAACGAGAGGTCGATATAGGAGGAATAAGGCGCTTCAAAGCATCTCCTAGATCGAAATACGACACCAAAGCCGTCGCTTCCCGTTGGTGCTTTATGAGACTATAGTAGCACCCTGATCAAACCTACCGTTTCATGCAGTAGTCAAGGATAAATGCATCTATAAATATAGTACAAATTACCAAAGGAAACGTGATCACTCATCCATTGACATTAACATGTGGGCTCATATTTGCAATGCCAATAATGGGAGCAATTGATAATCTGTTCGAGTCGGCCGCAGAAAGGCTCTGACTATAAGTCAGCGCATCATGATTTTATGTCCATTGTAGAAAGATTTGGCTCGTGATTTTACAACCGGGTGCCTGCATGATGTCATCTACATAAAAAAAATAGTTTAAATAACTAAAAAAAAAAAAATAACGCTATTGTAAAAGACCCAACTAAAAACGTAAAAATAATTGTTAATGAGTTTATTGTTTAAGATTAGAAAATGGAGTGAAATACATTCATTTTATGGTCAAATAGCTAATGTGCTTGAAGATAAGTAATTGTTGTAAGGGTAAGCACCCCACGCTTTCGGCATAAATATGTCGATTGGCGACAAATGACCATCTCTTGCCGGCGGGTGCATTGGTTTGGATTGCACTGCACTCATCGTCAGATGCATTGTTATCACTATTTATACATATCTAAATTGACTCTATTGACTAATATGGCCCACCACAGAATGAGAATCATTGATCCCGTTTTTCTTTTTACATGTACATGTATAATAATATGTAATTTTATGTTATGTATTTATCCTCCTTTTCGCATCGTCTTCCTTATTGCTGAGGGTCATAATCCCCTGAACATGGAGTTATCTTTGTTTGATCATGCTGCGCCACCTGTTCCTATCGTATGTAAATGTAAAAATGAAAAATGTAATAAATTCAATGAAGATAAATTATGTTTCTGAATAAAAGCAGGAATTTGTCTAAATATTTTAGGAAAAAGACGTGGCTACTATAATATTACAGATATCACTCCGATTAACCGTTATATGCAAGCGAAGTTACATGGAAATGCAATTTTCTCTACGCAGGGAGCCGTGTACGGCCCCATCTCCCCCGCTGGGGACCGGAAAATATCAATAACCTAATATTTTACGTCGATGGAGCTCCCAACTTTTGCATACACTGTTATTGGTCCATTTTTTACGCATTTCGTCGGGTCCTTGCGTTTATACGAAGGGGAAAAAGTTAATCCATCACCGTCGGCAGCAGCGTGTCTCGTTAGCATAATGAATTAGTGCCCGTCGGCATTTCGACGCAGCCGCCGTGCCTTCGATCGCGTCGCACTCGATTTCACCTCATTATTGCGTGGTGTCCATAAATAAACAACATAAAGCCTTTGTGAAAAAGTATATCCTTAAAGCAGCTGCGATTTTAAGTAAATTTTTTTATGTGTGAATTTTTCTTTGTGATGTTTTTAGGATGCTGCTCGGTGTTATATTTTCTTCTTTATCTGACATTTTAATGGTCACCAGATCTTACACAGCTTAAAAAATATGATTATTATTAACCATTGAAGTTGTATTCAACCTCTTCTCCCTCTTTAGCCACTGGGAGTCCTCTGCTGAACATAGGCCTCCCCCGTGGAGTGCCATATAGACCTGTTGAAAGCGGCCTGCATCGGCCACCTACTTCCTGCGACCTTAACCGGGTCATCCGTCCACCTTGTGGATTCACCGTATTAGATACAAATGAAAATGGATGTATTCAATGCTAAAATTAGATGGTAATATAATTCAGGTAAATGTGAGAACAATTTTCAGGCACAGCCCACGGGTCGTCCATCTTCGTAACGACCATACAATGATTCTAAAAATATCTAGATATGAAGGTACCTGTTTACTTATTTAAGTGTTTCGAAACATAACGGTGATCCCTATTACATCATGGGACGGAATATACAAGGCGAAATGTGGGTGTCCTGGTAGCACCAAAATGGCGTGAGTTTATGTATGTATGTAAAAAAATTGAAGTTAAATAAAAATATTTCTTGCGCGTTCCAGAGCATGTATTACGTTAATATATTTTAAAGTTACAGGAAAATGATTTTTAAGCGAATTATTCCTCTTGAAAACTCCAAAACTAAATCATGTCTATTTCCTCAGGTTTACTTACAATCATCTTTGAAATCTTTGAAACATAAAATAAAAAGAATAGGTTATTTGAAAATCTATGACAATTCTTTGGGAAGTCATTTTCTTCGATATCTTTTTGATACTCGCTCCTTAAAAATAATTTTTTCGAATGGAGTCCACAAGCAGGCTGGTGAAGCGTAAAACATCCAACACGGTTGATAGAAGACCTAGCTAAGGTTACAGGAACTCACTAGATACAATTCTCAATCCGTGATGGAAATCCTTATACTTAGATCGAAGTGCAACTCCCAATTGTTAGACTAAGATTTTTATCCATCCATCCAACCATTAGCCAAAAGAAGTCCACTGTCGAACATAGGCGACCCCCAATGGTTTCCACAGTGACCTGTTGGAGGCAGCCTGCATTTATACTTCTTTTACAGGAGATTATTATACTTACGCCTAATTTTAGATTAGCGATATCTTCACGATAATGGCCTTCGTTTGAGTTACCTATAATATAATGGACGTTTTAAACTACATTAAATACACAAGGTTACCAACTTTTTTTGCCTTTCTATGCAGCCACATAAAATCACTGCCGAATATTATAGGCCACAGTTAAGAACAAATTATTAATAGCAAACAAACCTAAAGGGCTTTGAAATCTGAAGTGTTTTTAATATTCTATAGTCTATAGTCTATACATATACCGGGTATATCAAGACTGCGACCGAAAACGAAGCCAGGTGGTAGTTGTAGTGGTTATAAACACAATGCAAATAAAAATTTCGCCAAAACAGTGACAGATATTTTTTTAGATTTTGTAAAATCGTCGTGTTTGGGTGGTAAATAACTAGTTTTTGCGAAATACTAATTTAACCTTTACGTACCATCACGTGTTTAAAAATAAAGAGGTGTACATCATTATTTTAGGAAAACTGTATATATCACCCCAATAAGACGATAAGTACCCATAAATTCCAAAAAAAATGTTGTCGATTTTTTTTGCGAAATTTTTACTCTCGTTGTGTCTGAAGTCACTAATACTTCCACCTGGCTTCGTTTTCGGTTCCAGTCTTGATATACCCTGTATAATAAGTATTTTATAATTCGCTGGTAGTGAAATGCAAATAATATAATATGTTTCCTACTCGACAGTCATCTACGGCCTAAGTGCCGATTAATAACTAAAATAGTAGGTATACTTAGCGGTGTGGGTGAAGTAATTATTCATATCAGAACGTAGGCGCTTAGCCAATCCTGTTCTAATCTCGCCGGCTCACACTTAAGTGGGAAGTGAGTGGGATATTATAATGTTAGATTAAAGTTATTAACGTCAGCACCGCTACCTACGCTAAACTTAGCACAACCCAAGCTAAAAAGGTTCTTAAGTAAAATACAAGGTAAGAAGACATATAACGAACATCGTGTGAAACATCCGGTATATTTTAATGATGTTAAAAATAATTTGGACTTTAAAATACACAAATATATTTAAATTATTATAACTTTGTGATGCAGGGAGTTTGAGGTTGAATATTATGCTGTTCTGAAAATATTTCATAAAAAATTTCATCAGCTTTCCCCTATGGCTGACGCGTTCTGAATTCGATTCCACTTAGCGATACATTAAATAAAAGAATACGTATAGGTACCCGAAATTAAAAAGCTACAGAAATTCGTCAATACGCATTCGCGATTATTGATTGAAAATATAATATTCTATTAAAAGAAAATTGACAACCCTATAAATAACAAACTTGAGTAGTAACCGCCGAAAATAAACGTTTTGAACTTTTTATACGTAAACAATTACATACTTCACTGGTGATAACCAAAGCTTATCAGCACAAAGGAATTCCTTTCTCAAGTACGTTCTCAGAAAACCTTCAAAATATTTAACGACACACAACTAATATGTTTAGGGATAGCCGGTGGCCTTTACGATACGACAAAAACTTTTATGAGACCCTATCATTACCATATAACGAGACAGATAGAGAGGCACCCGCATAACAATACAATGGAATATTCGCGATCATGGCCTTGCGAAAGCCCGGCTTTCCGCCCATTCAAAGGTCAACTTTAGAAAGAGCTGTTGCGAGTTTGGTATTGTGATGCTTTTAAAGATAAACCATGCCTTCATGATGTCAACACAGATCCGGCCAAGAACAGAAACGGTGTCTTAAAATGTGTTCAATGTTTATATTACTTAAAACTTTTTCTATTACATTCTGTATCGGCCTATATACGTCGCACTGCAGGGCACGGGTCTCCTCTACAATCGAGAGCACGATTGAGAGGGGGGGTTATTTATTAAATTATTGTACATGAATGTATGTACATGAGAATATATTACATAGACACCAGCTTCTCTCAAATACATTATATAAAATAGTTTTAAGACAACATTACGAGTATGATACCATGTTTTGTGACGAGAAATAAAGTTTATTATTAGGTATTTATATATTCTCAACTACGATAATATTCAAGTATTTCTATCCGCCTTATCGTTTTAACATTCTTTTAAATGTTATTCTTGCTGTATCATTGGGTTATGTGGTCTGGATGTGCGATTTATAGTCTGGGTTATTATATTATGGTATGGAACCGTAAGTGCGCGAGACCAACTCGCAATAAGCTGGCTTTTTATCATGACTTTACAAATACCTACTATCAATGTATCTTTATAAAACCCTGTGTAAATAAAAAAGACCTCTCAGAACATCTATGTTATATCAGTCAGTTGGTAACCGAAAATTTTTCCGTATAAAAATAAACAAGAAACTTGAATTTTTCAGTCATCACCCGCCCCGCGTTCATGCGATCGATTGCTCGATTATTCTACGCGCATCGCCGCAAAATTTAATGTCGTTACCGATACGACGTACGCTGGGAACTTGTGAAAATGTAGTACACCCTAATTACATTTTCGCGTAGTTGTTTGACATAACGTGTATTATTGCTTGCGGCTTGGAATAATGGAAATGCATTTGGTGTGTCTCGTCTATCTGAATGCTCGAGTTTATGAACTCTCTTTAATTTTGTTTGGTGATGTGTCGATTCTCGATCAAATTAAGTGAAGTTTTTCCGCCAAATGTAATGAAATGGTGGTTTTTTGTGAATGGTCCGGTAATAGTCTTTAACCAAGTTTTCCAATATTTCTATGTTATTCGTTAAATAGCGCCCGTTTTAGATATCTCATCGGTTTTGTCTGTGAACTTTGAGGCCACAGGGTCTTAAAGTACACTCAACGTCAAAGTCTAATGAACCCAGGTTCAGTACCCCGATTGAGTCACTTTGAGTATGTTTTTCTGATTGAAAAATAACTTCCCTTAGACTGGAATTTGCGTCTAGTGTGGCGATAGATAAATAAATATGGCGTAATGTGTTTTGTGTTGTTGGCATCTCTGCGTACCCCTTCGGGGATATAGATATTCGTGAGTTTATTTATGTTTTTATACCGAAATAGGCAGGACATAATTTGCTGTCTGTCATTTACTGATTTTAGGAGACATTTATTTATGTTTATTATTTATTTTAGGTCTCTCACATATGAAAGACCTACCACCAGTATTTTTTTTTAAATAATAAGTATTGAAATCTAAAGCTGTCGTTAAAACGGAGGTAAATTACTTATATGCCTTACCACGCAGCCACTAAATATATAAATAAAGTATGGTGTTTTATAAGTTCGGTTATTTATTTTCTTTTCTATTACGTTAAAACGATACTTAAAATATGTGTCGTGAATACATACACTATCTAAATGTGAAAATGTATTTTTGAGAGCTTAGATCGTCCAGTTACCCAGATTCAATACGAGTTTTATCGTCTTCCACACCTAATGGCCCATTTACATAGGTGAACACTCCCACCTCGGGTTATCAGAGTTCGCAAATGCTTATTCAGGTATTTTTATGCCATTTACGACTTATAAAATATTTTACATAAAATCTTTCTGCTTTACAAGAAATGAATCGTTTTATATTTTAAGCATGAAAGTCTTTACAGATACACAACACTTTATTGAACACCACGAAGTAAGGAAACCATAAAGCATAGAAACCTTACAAACAAGTAAACAATCGGCGGTCTTATCGCTATGAGCGATCTCTTCCAGACAACCAAAAAATATAATATGGATCGTAACGGAAGGAAATAAAAGTGGGCATTTCTGTAAAAAAGTTTGTTTTAGTATTATTAGTATTCGCAAACGATTTTAACTATAAAATAGAGTGTAAGAATTAGCTAGATTTTGAAATTATAAAAATGACGAAATTGTAAAAACGTGAATCGAAAAAGGAATGTTAAGATGGTTTGTTTATTTAAAGAGGGTGGATGATATGAGACTTACCAAACAAATATAGGTACAAGGCAAGTTCGGATAAAAGAGGTTCGGTAGAGCTGGACCTCATCGAACCTAATAGTTTAGGTTGTCACCGATATCGTCCTGAACAAGGGTCCGGTAAGGAACTGCCCTAGACCGACGAAAATACATAAAGACGTTGATGAAAGTGGATGAAGCGAAAGTAATATGCCATGATCGAATAAAGTGGTGATCCCTAGTCTCTTCCTACCTCTATGGGATACAGGTGTATAGTTTATAATTATAATATAATATAAATCATATTTGGAAAATCGCATACCAAAACTAAAATATGATGTAATTGTTTACCTACTTCAATCACGTTTATATAAGTAATTTTATAATGTTTCGCAATGACATGCCATGCCAGTTAGTATATTAATTAGTTTATATAGCGATTATGAAATTATTTGCTTACACTCGTAGATAAGCTTATAGGTAAATACTTAATTATTCGAATAATAATTTAGAAATATATCAAACTCGTATATTTTTATTTAAAACCATTACGGCCATTCATGACCGCGCTAAGTAAACCTCACTATGTCCTGGTCCTACGTTATTTGAATTTTCGTCAATAAACGTTAGATTATTTTATTCAATCTTCTAAATTTCAACAATAACATTACTGATAGCTAATTCTGTCTAGGTAAATACCTATCATATAACTTCAGTTGGTATACAACTTGAGTAACCCTCTTGACATTCAAATAAGCGTAGGTAGTCGCTAAGCTTAATCGCGTGAGTGGTTTGTATCAAATGTGAAAGGAATATGAGGACGGCTATAGAAACAAAAAACAGTGCCCGTTTGTGACGGGGATTATAGAGACCTTGACTCCCTGAATTGTATAGGTAGGTCCCTAGGTCAAAGCATACAATTTTATAATTGATTATTAACTTCTTGCTTAAAAGTAAAAAAAAGCAATAAATATGAGTAATTTCCACCTCACTACACCTTAAATACACTGTTCCCTATACGTTTTGAAATATATCTTCCATATCTCCGCTATTATCAATATCCACTCAATTAAAAAGCTGTAAACTATTTACAATTTTCGAATTTTATACGATAAGAAATTGTATATGGGTCCGCTTATGGTCCCGCTGCTAGACTTAACTTCTCGGTGTGTAACTTAGATTTATGAATTTTGATGCTATTAAACCATTGTTCGTAATTTAATGTCTTTTTCAAACTCCAGTAGATTTGGTTATATTGATTACCTTTCAGTGGAGTTCCGCTCCATTTTACAACAAATTGGATTTAGCGACATTTGTTCTCTATGATGAGTGATGCTTCCGACGGCTCTTTGTTTGTCAGTTCAGTTACTTTAATTGACTGATTGTGGCAAGAACCTTTGCTTCCTTCTACAACACGCTTTGATTGTAGAAAGATAGCATTGCACGCCATGACTTCCGATTGCCAACCATTGAAGAGGTGACGGCTTGAGTCAGAGGTCTTCTCATTTAATCCACTTCCCAGGCTAGATGTTCTTACATGTGCTGGGTCATTTTTTCGATGTTATCGCAAAGGTGATAAATGACCGACTTCTCCTTCACGCCACCTTCACAGGTAATGTCCCCTGCGTCAGGTGAAAACCACTTGTTAAGGCAGCACGCACTGTGTCGACAACTATTGCAACAGCACTGGGGTTCTCTAGCCTGCCTTGCTATTCTTCCATGCTGGCCTTGCAGAGTGAAGATCTTTTTATTTTAAAATCTCTTTGAGGAAAGGTCGTACTCCCCGACGCAACTCCTCCATTTTCCAGAAGAACGTTTGTAGGAGGGATTTGTCGGCGATGTTCTAGAGCAGAGAAAATCAGCAAAAACGCAGACCATCTTGCGCGAGATCATGTCTTAGCCAAGCAACGTTCCCATTTAGTCAGTTTCAATGGTACCTCAAAATTTACATAATGGCAATTTGAGTTATTTACTAATAAATAAATAAATAAATACACCCAACAGTCACATACATAGTCCTGACCCCACATTAAGATCGAGTCTTGTGTCGTGGGTATCAGAAACTACGAGAGACTTTTCGGTCTCACAAACACCCAGACCCGAAACAAATATTTGTGGTACACACAAACATTTGTCTCGGTGCGGGGATCGAACTATTCCTAAAACTGCAATCTATCCGTTTTCATTAGTCGCGCTCGCTGCTTACGAGAAAGGCCGGTATTGCGATGAAATTATCTGTTGGATTAACTGGATATAAATGAAAATTCCAGTCGTCGACCTTTGTTACCTTGTGGGTTTAAGACTATTGTAAACATAATTTAATTTCAATGAAATTTGCCAATCTATTGACGCAGCGGTTAAGTTCGCTTTTTGCACCGAAAGTCTAATTGATAAAATTTTGTTTGATCTACAAATATCATTCCATTTGGGTGTTCTTGCAAGAGAAATAAATGCACTAATCGCACGATACAGTTATAACGCTAGTGGCTTATTTATTTGTGATGTGGTAGTTCACAATATGTCGAGAGATAGTTGTTGTTCAAAGTTTCAAAGGACGACAACGTCACCTACATTTCCCCTGGGGTTATTGTTTTTACGGAAAGCGAGATTACAATGTTTATTACAAAGTGAAACCTATGAAACGAAAATGGCCAAACCATTTTCAAACTGTGCCTTCTAAATGAAAATGTTTCCACAAGGTGAATTTTTGAGATTGAACCTGAAACTTTGTCGGTCACTGCCCATAACCACTGCTACAATACTAATATTACGTGAATAATAATATCAACAGATATACATTCAGGTGAACATGGGTCTCCATTACAATCGAAGCCTCCTTTTGCAAGGCTGAGACCAAAGTCAATTGTGTTTACATATCATAGAAGTTCTTGTGAAGATCTTTATTGTTTGCAGATTTCCTCACCATTTTTCTACTATTGTGAAAGTGGCAAGTGACTAATAATACTCTCATACTTAACCCCGATCGATTCCGTGGCCATCGCCTTAGCAGTTCTCGTCTCTGGCGGTACCAAAAGGCCAACCGGCGTTCATGGTAATTAACTATACTAGTTAATATTACAAAGCTGAAGAGTTTGTATGAGGTAATCCCAGGAACTACTGGATTGAATTAAAAAATATTTGAGTGTTTTATAGCCCATTTACCGAGGCAGGCTGTGGTATAGTGCTTTATTTTCATGTTAAAAGTAAATCATATTTGTTATTCTTACATCACTTGTTTTGGGGTATAGTGTAAACATGCCTTAGTAAGGAATGCCAGTGTTTTGAGATGTCTAAATTCAGTTTAACAACGAGTTTGATGCAGTTATCTTCAGTATGCATTCCATAAATTACCCAAATAGTTAGATTGAAAGTTTTAATATAAAACGTATAATGTTGCGAATAAATATGGCTGCATTTACAAAGTTTTTTCTGGTAATTATAGCATGTAAAATACAATGATTTGGAAAAATATATGATACGTTCCCAATTATTATATAGCTTAATGATTGCCTTAATTATAATTTTCTTCATAAATTTACCATTGGGCACCATTTTCTGTAACTGTAACTGCTGTATCAGTCCATATACGTCCCACTGCAGGGCACGACCATCCTCTTCGATCGAGACTACGATTGAGAGGGGTTAGGCGATTAATTCCACCACGACGCTGACCTAGGGCGGGTTGGCGGACCATTTTCTAAATTTAATGTAAAACGTGACATTTTAAGCTTTATTGCTACTGCTCTAAGATTCCATTCTGTAAAGGATAATCCGTCCCTGCTTCCTGTCTTTTAACGACGTCATTTGTTGCCAAGTAATAAAAAAGTTTAATAAGACGGACACTGCGGTCGGAAGTGAGCGTTCAGGAACCATCATTAAAATTCACTTTATAAAGGTGAGTTTTTAAAAAAAGCCATTGGATCAGAATGTTACTTTGAAAATGACATTTCTGTGCGCTGCGTTATAATAATTGTAGTCGCCGAAAAAGTAATTAAGATTTTTTAAATATAATTGGCTTTTTAAGTGTACGTGGATTTTTTCATACGCTCTTTCTTATATACCTACTCCTAAAACTCGTTAAAAGAAGCATGAAAAATCAATTAATTTGCAGGTTCGTTGAAAACAAATTGAAGACGACAACCGTCAATCGTCTATATTTTATTTGAGTAGCGCACTGCTCTTTTAATGGAGTATACTTTGGAGAACTACTTTAAAATATATCCCAATTTGTATTATTTTGATTTAGATAGTAGTATTTAACTTTAACTTTGTATAAGTATTTGCAGATCAGACACTATATGGGGATAATTTGTTTTCTAACCTCAGTTGATGCGTCCGAAGTCGTTCCTTGTTCATTACGACAGAAAAGCTAATTATGATTTTCTTCCAGTAAGTCTTGGAAAAAATCTTCCCATGTATTCGACTGTAATACTTCATAACCACCCTACGCAGTTTTTAGACTAAAATTGATGATTTCGACAGTCTCAGTATCAGGGAATCCAGGTGCACCCCCAATGATTCACAAAGGCCGCGCGTGCCGCCGCTCTTGTCGAGATCACTGTCAGTGACCTAAGGCCCAGTAGAAGTCTTATGCCATGTTAGCAAATCCTGCGCCGGTATACCAAACGAACGCTTTGTAATGGTTAGAAAATACCGTTGCAGAATGAGTACGCACATTAAGCACAGGGTGGAAGACAGCAAACACATCATAGCAGTTTACAGACTTTGACAAGTGCCACTAGACCAAAGTAACAAGATCGTGATAAAGCAACACAAGTAATTGCGGTTCTCATCATGACGGCAACTGAAGCTGACGAGCGATACAAATATGCTCTCGGCCCTACACTCATTTTCAAATCATCGTTCTTTGTACAGATTTTTCGTTTTGAATAGAAATGAAATGAGCGTTCGTACCGGTATGCATGCATGGGGAGATATGAATAAAATGTCGTTGTTAATGCCTTTGCGGGAACGTGCCATCCGCACGCGTCCCACACGTCATCTATGAAAGGGAAAAATCTCCGCCCGGTGCGTGATTTATATAAGACCCACTCCGCTACGCATGCTTCGTGGCTAATATCTGTTTTTTAGATTTCACGTAGATACATGAACAACGAATTGTCGTTGTAACCTCTGACGCCATTTGAATTTCCTTAGAAAAGCTAACAAAAAAATAAAGAATGACAAAAGAATTACTATAGCTGTCCTGTATATGTTTTATGGAGTATTCAATATTGATAATATGTTTGCTGTCATCTAGCCTTCGTCTTTTTTTGCCCAAACACGTCCATAGCACGGCTATGGTATAATTGATTAGGTCGGCATATGTTGATACTCAGGTGGACGATTCATTTTGTGTTACTTATTCGGATTGAAAATCTTATATGTTTTGCCGGATACTAATTTTTTTTTAGGTATGGCGAAAGGCTTGCACTTTGGAACTAAAATAAGCTTGCCAAACTATGGGTGTTTCTAGTGACAAAGTCCATAGGGGATGATGCCGTCAACTTATAATTATATACACATGAAAATAAAGTTTTGAAATGTTTACGATAAATGTTTATAAGACGCATAGAAACTTTTCTTATGTATTTTTTATTCCGTATGGATTCTACGAATACGTAAACGACGAACGTAAACGACGCGAGAATAATATATAAAGTTGACTTTCATACTAAAGGCGAGATTGCTAAGTTCTGTTTTGAAGAAAAGTGTTAGAGAATATGGTTTCTAAGAATATCATTACGTTTGAAATTACTTAGTTAAACGGATTTCATGTTGGATGAGAGAAATCCATTATGTAAATGAAATGGAAGAACATTTATCTGTTTCTTTGTTAGTGTTATTAAAGTACTGTTATCAAAAGAGAAGAATTTCCCAGTAGTGGAAAAAATTAACTATAAGCCTAAAATTGGAACGATGAGAGAAGTCAAGTATGGTATGTAACGTGTAATGAGCTTCAGTAGGCTGCTGATGACGGTTACAATAAAGTTTACCTAGAACATTATAAAATGTATAAGACGTTATTGAAGACGTTTTTCTATTACTATAAATTAAAGAAAATTAATTATTATAAATTATTTCTCAGGCTGCAATTTCGGGGTATGATTAGTTATAAATTTTAATGCAATATTTACGCACGTTTGGGATGTAAGAGATTTTGAACATTCGAGGATTGAGTTTTTGATCTGCTCGCGGTGCATCCTGCTGGTTAGGGTTCTGGTGACATAACCTTCACAGAGACGGTGTAGTCAAATGACAGATTGATGATTGACAGCACCGTCAACAGCGTAAAAGGCTATGGAAGGATATGGCTATGGATTTGGCTACGACAAGTAAACACAAAGCAACACACACACACAAAGCCAAACAGTTACAGGAAACCTACGTTTAGCAGCCGTGTCCCTGTGCCTGAAGATGAGAAACCAAGTCGTCATGAGAAATCCCTACGACTTTTTCCGTGAAGAGCGTGAAGTGATAGTCGCCGATTCTCTCATTCCACATGACTGGTGAAGCAATAAAATACAATATATTCCACCTAAACGTCTCTATATAGCAAACACGATATTCCGTAAACACGCACGCGTTATATCTTTATAACTTGAAACACAAATAAGAACATTTACAGGCATATGGCATACTCAAGGCGTTTATACGCGGCGACAACCGTGTCTAGAATTATAACTGTTTCACTGAAAGTTCTAGTTTACCTACGCTATAAGATATATATAATATTGAGATTGATTAATTATAAGAGACCCACATCGACTCTGTGTTCACAAATGTAAAACGGCTTTAGTACGTAAAAGTATTTTCTGTATGGCTCCAGTAATATACAACAAGCTACCCATATTTTTTAATGGATTGCCTCTAAATAAATTTAAAAAAGAATTGATAAAAATGTTAGTTAATAAATGTTATTATGATGTATTAGATTTTCTAAGTGACGAATTTTAATAATTTGACATTAATTTTTATACTTCATACATATATATTTTTTTTCTATTATATTAATTATATCAATAATCATAATGACTTTATAATTTTCATTTTCAACTGAATTAATCTATGTTAATTTAATGCATTACCAATGATTTTGACTTATATTCGATACATTATTAATATTTTTTGACGGAAGTCACACTTGTATGCCGAAATGTAGGCAGATCATAGAGCACCTACCTATGTATAACAACCTTGTTACCTATGTATCACAAGTGAAATAAATGATTTGATTTGATTTGATTTGATTACAATAAGACTTAATTACAGGTGTAGTCTATCAAATTAGAAAGTTGAAGTGGCAATGAACATGCTTGAATTTTTTTAATTCATATGTTGGCAAACGAGCAAACAGCTCATCTGATGGTAAGTGACTTAAACACCTGGACCATAAGTTTATTGCGAGCCTTTGGAAATAAGAAGGGAACGGGAAGAAAAAAGGACGGGAAGAGGAAAGTGGTTTGAGCATTCAATCTCACTCATAGAACCTAACATGACAGCGAAACCGGCGCTTTACGTCGGTATATTTTGGGATAGATGTAACACCTCCATCAAGGCCGATCTCGAATACCGAAAGAACTCGTATGAAGCAAGGCGCATCCAAGGCTATTTTTTCTATTATATATGCTATACCTTTCATATACAGTAGACAGTAGACAGGCGACTTCTAATAAAAGGACGCTTCCAATTTATTTAGGCAAGTTTATGTTTATGTTGTTATTGTATTACAAAAGAGTACAAACAAGTAGCTTAAGCCAAAAACTCGACAACATTTTCCTTTATAGTTCTCGCCGTAACAGTAGCTTTGAATTCATCATAATGAAATACTAACATTTTGAGTTGTAATGCTACGCTTTTGTGAGTTCTGTCTAGCACGAATGGATAGCTAGATCAGAATTATGCCCTATTCTTAGAACTAAGTTCAAAGCAGTTGCCGTGTATTATTTTGGCCTACAGGGTCAACCCGGCCAACAATCTTACTCAAGCCAGTCCCTACTCCCTCTAATCAATGTGCAGGTATTTTCAATGGTCAACAATGCATCTATTGACTCTTAAGTTATCAGTTATGGTAGTATCGCTTAAATTTACCGATGATTGACTGCATTGGTGGCGCAGTTTTACTACGGTATGTCTGCAAAGCTGAGGTCTCGGGTTCGAATCCTGGGTCGGGCAAAGTGATACTGGATTTTTCTATTCATTATAATTAGTCCGAAGTTAGGAATTTGTGCCCGATATGGCGATAGGCTTAACCCCTATCACATCGTGGGACGGAAAATACAACGTGAAACGTGGGTGTCCTGGTTGTATCTCTGCCTACCCTTTCTGGGAAAAAGACGTGAGTTTATGTATGTATTATTTACAAAAAATAATAAGGTATTTGATACAATTAAAAAAAATCAATAACAGGTTAAGATAAATCTTAATTCAAAATTTTATAACACCTGACATTTGTCGAATAATTTCGAAAGACGTATCACTTGCGAGTAAAATTCCTATCTTGGCCGGTCTATTTGATATATTATATTCACGAGTAAGTAAATGCAGAGATTACAAAGGTATTTAGAGGAGAGATAGCTTAAAGTCTGTAAAAGGATTTATAGTGCTTTTTGTCTCAATAAATTGCTCAGATTCCAAAGGATTAAAAACTTTTTAATGTGAACGTCGCGGCCGATGGACCGACTATCACCGTCGTGGTTTATTCGATTGCCTAATTTGATATAGATGGGGATTTATAGCAACTCGATTTGAACTCTGAATGAATTGCTGTGAATAAAGTGAGCAGTGGCTTAAGGCGTTTCGCAGTTTCCATTTCCTTAACACTGTTTATGGACGTTGACGGTTAAAGTTTGTATTGCTGTTGGAAATAGTTCTTGTGGCAAACATTGCCATCGGCATTGGAATAAAGTGGCATGATGTGTAATAATAAAGATTTTATCCTTTGACATACCGGAAAGCTTTATCGGTAGTTTTGCTATTCCACTAGGAAAAGGTGGATAGATAAATTAATATTGGTTAGATGGTGGTATGAAGGCGCTGGATGCAGGCCGCTTACAGCAGCTCCCTGAGGAAATTATTGAGCGAGGTTTTGATCTGCAGTGGATTCTTTGTGGCCAACGATGATGATGATGATTGCATTCTATATCAGCCCATATACGTCCCACTGCAGAGCACGGGCCTACTCTACAATCGAGAGAATCGATTGAGAGTGGTTAGGCCATATAGTCCACCACGCTGGCCTAGTGCGGGTTGGCGGACTTACATATCGTAGAAATTCTTTAAAATCGCTACGGTATGCAGGTTTCGTCACGATGTTTTCCTTCACCGTTAAATGATTGCATTGCACTCTCTATAAGGTGTATTATAGTAACAGTGTCGTGTTTCAGTATGAAGAAATCCGTAGCAGTATGTCATATTGTACAATGATACCTATACCTAAGCAAAAAATAATACAATCCTCAAAAAATCAAGGAAACATTGATTCCCTAAGAAATTGTTAAAATATACACTCAAAAATGCTCCTACTATCTGAATCGCTTAATCTACTACGTTTGTGAAGCGCAAATCCAATTTTAATACGAATATAAATTAAAACGGCTCCCCCTCGTTTCCACTTATCAGCGGTTCACTCTTAACGCGTTTAACACGGAGTCTTTACCCCAAAGCATAAATTACCCTGTCAGTAGATTGCCTCACGCAACTGCTGATGTGTGTAGTTTGATATGAAAGTATCGACCCACGTATCTCGTGCCTGCACCCGTTTCGCGAATAGAATTGTATACAGCAAAATTCGAATAGAAAACACACTATTAGACAAGTTTATTGCCTGCAAACATGTCTAGTCTCAAGAATATTGTGTCTACATTAGTTATGCCGGCTTTATTTACTTTATTTACTTTGTTGAAAACATAACGTCTTAGAGATATTTCACGTAAGATTCTAGACTTAATTCAGAAATTATTGTTATCTCCATTAACATTGAAATATTATCTTCATGTAATTTGTTAGTTAACAAAGATAATAGGTACACATGCCTTAATGAACTTACTTCTCAAGTAAACTTACATTTAAATATGATGATATTGTTCACTATGTTTTAAAAACATGATATAGATTTTAAAAGTTAACATAATTACAATACGTTAAAAAAGCTAATTGTAATCTGCTGTTGTCGTAAGTGTTCTCTGTAATCAAGTGATTTAGTTTCACAGGGCTATAAAGAAGAAGCATGTTACGATTGAGATTAAGCCCGTAATAAACTGTGATGAATACACTTAAAATCTTAGTAGATGTTGAGATAGAGGATGGTGTGTCTATTAATCTTAGGAAAAGGCTTCCGTAAACGCCGCCCCTACTAATTTTACTCGCGCCAACGCCTTGTATCTAAACATGTTACCAGTAATTAATGCTTAAAATCCTATATAAAGTGTGAATTAACCTTTATGCAATGTATGTGTTGTAATGTGTTCTGTTTCAATAAAATTTAACTGTACATAAAACTTTATATGATGGATTAAGATTTAATGTCTTTAAAAATCCGTCGATTAAAGGGAGACAAAATATATAACAACTATATTAGGCTTCAATCAACGTTAATGGAAGATATTGAGTTGAAGGTAACTTTATTCAAGGTATAATGAAATCATATTATATTACAACCTTATGTTAGAAAAGTAAAAATAGCCTTAACGGCAAATCAATCTCATGAATTTGACTAAAAGTAGATTTGAAGATTATTATGTTGAGACCAAGTAAATTATGTAATCAAGATCTAATTTGCTTTCAAAGGGGTTAAAGTGATCCAATATAAAAATGGCAACATTTATTCTGGAACATAATTTCATTGCATGAATATGGTAATGAATGTATTTAATATTAGATACGTGGTGTTGCGGGTTCAAAAATAGATTATTAGAAAATATAACATTTTAAGAGAATTTAATATGCAGACTGACTAATCTATGACCAATAAATCTGCTAATTTTATTACTTCAAATTGAATTCATATGAAATAATATTATCAAATTTTTCATGTGATGGTATGCCATATCATGAAAAATTAATATTAATTTAATTACAAAATTATATAAAATTTGCTTTTGCTTGACAGAAAATTTTCTATTTCTATTTCCATAATTTTAAATTAATATGCTTTATTGTTTAGTTGTTTAAACATAGTTTACCGATTTGATTTCTGTGATGCTATCAATTGTTTTATTGCCACTTTAAAAAAGCATGAGAAATATTATAGTGTCCATAGGAGAGAAAAGATTATCTGTCATCGTTCGACACAATCATAGCAGCCCTTGCGAAAGAATGTAATATCATCATCATCATCAGCCCGTTGCAGTCCACTGCTGGACATAGGCCTCTCCCAAGGTACACCACAGGGCCCGGTCTGCTGCTTTACGCATCCAGTCGCTGCCAGCCCTCTACTGCAAGTCGTCCCACCATCTGACCAGACCGTCCCAGAAGTGATTCTTCAGCGAACCAAGGTCACCGACATAAGTAGCTCAGAAAGTTAGTAGGTTGAAGTGGCAATGTGCTGGCAATGAACATAATATACTATAAAATATTATATAGATCCAACCTGTAACAAAACACACTGGGTTTTCACTATTTATTATTAAACTTATATAGAATATGCTACGTTATACCTTATTAAGAAAAAATAAACGATACTATAAAACCTAAAAAACTTAAATTCAACAAAATTTTAGTGTTGTTTTTTAAACAAAATTTTGTACGCGGATGCACAAAAGTGCTTGAAACGGTACGTTTTTCGAACAATAGCGAGTGCCAGTACAACAATTTTACTTAAATAATGTTTAAAACTACAATGCAGTCGCGAACAACAAAAGATTTGCATTCTAGTCGCTTCCTGCGCGTTTTTTGTAGGTGTTTCTTTTAATAACCACCTTTATAGAGAAATAAAGCTTCCTTATAGAAGTTAATTTATTCTTTTCACCCATTTTTACATATAATTTAAAGGCTGACGGTAGTTGGTATAACGTTAAACAAAAGAATTTCATATTTTTTCCCTCTCAAGACCTTTGATATTCATCAAGTTAATAATTATGTGTCCATGGTTCAAAACTACAAAATCTTCATTATTTCTATAAAAACTAAATTAACTAGAAAATAAAGAAAGATAATTATTGTTTCTGTATAAAATAGAAATCTAAAAGTCACAATTTTAATTAATGTTTTTTTTAAATTCTTGACTTAATGATCACCCGCTTCCAAATTATGACATTATAGCTATCAAGCTTTTCGTATATTCCACATCATTTATAGCTCACAGAAAAATAGCTACAGTGCATATTTAACAATAATGACTGAGCATAAATAAATGTAAATTTTAAACATTTTACAGAAAGTATCATGTTATAACACAAGCCTGGTACATGAAACAACTCTTGGACTCGTTATGATACAAGTACTTATGTATAATCCGCTATTACTAACAGTTAATGAGCAAGCACCTTAATGACAATACTTCAGGCCCTGCATATTGGTCCACAAATGCAGTTATAGAATTGAAATAATATATACTTTTGTAATTTTGTGAATCATTTTATAGGCTTATTTAACTATGTTTTTTGTTCTTTAATTTGTCTTTGCTGTAAAACGGGAAGCCGCGGGTACGATACCCGCAACGAGATAAATGTTAGTGTGGCCCACAAGTATTGGTTAGACCAAAGAGTCTCTCGTAGTTTCTGATACCCACGATACAAGACTAGTATCTGAATGTAGAATCAGGACTATGTATGTGACTGTTGGGTGTATTTATTTATTTACATCATATTATTACGTATACATGTTGAAAAAAGTGTTAAATCTGGAACAATGGTACCTTTTCCTCATAGAAAACCAACAAAAAACAGTTTTACTGTGGTTCAAGTGGGTAGGATTGGTATTGGTGGTCCCAATATCCTTTTCCTCCTTCTGACCTTTCTCCTTCATTTTTTCCTCTTATTTTAAGAGGTCAGCAACGTAACGATACTATCTATGTATTGTTGATATTCATAGACGATGGCTATTTGTTAAAACTTAAAATTATTTTTAAAGAACAAATAAACCGAACAAATAAATCAATAATAGTCCCACGAAACCGGGATCCGGTTTGATTATTAAGTGAGCGGTCTGCCCTTTGGAATTTTGTTAGAACAAAAAAAAAGATTATTCCGTGAGTTTTGAACTGGCCGTGTGTTATGAGATACTTAAATCCGTGGGCGACAATGGACGCGAACACTAAGCTTTGTGTTTTATTTAGGTACTATGCTATCAACTGTAGGCACAAAATGGACACAAAGGCGGGTATTCGTCAAGTAATATTTACTTTATGAGAACAACAAAGCAAATTGAATGGCCGTGAATGTTCGCAATACGCACCCCACAACTGTTGCTCTGAACCGAAAAATATATATTTGCTCTTTACTTTTCTGTGGCTTTCTATTATTCAGTTACTTATAAATTGTGTTTGTTAATAATCTTTAACGCATATTTATTTAGTAAAGGGTAAACCGATTCCACTGATCTAAAAAGTAAATAATACTCGGAGATTTCATGAATAGTAGAATAGGATAACAATGGTTACGCATGTATTATTTATATAGTAAGAACGTTAGATACACTTTCTATTTTTCTTTCATACCAGGCCTAAGTGGGGGTAATGGAATATGTTATTATGCTAAGAGGGCCGGCAGCGACTGGATGCATTAAGCAGTAGACCGGGCTCTGTGACCGGTAGAGGCATATGTCCAGCTGTGGACTGCAATGTCCTGATGTTTATAATGAAGATGTTATTATGCTTATGCGGCATAGTGTACTATGTCAGCTCATAACCGCCCACTTCTGAGCTTTACATACCATAGAAAATCTTGAAGATCTCCATAGTATACAGATCTCCTCGTGATGTTTTTATTCACCCTTACAGAACGAAATTGTTGAAATTTGATTCGTATAACAATTTTATTTAAGTTGAGTGTTCATTGCTAAATGTCCTTCCACTCCCACTACCTATAACCAAATCTTAAATAAATAAAAATAAGCAAATGTGTCCAAATCTTTATGAGACCAATCTGTTGACTTTCAGTTGTTTTGAAGTATTACAAAAAACAATCTGGCCTCAAACTCGCGACCTTCTTCCCGCAGTAATTGAAGTTCCAACCAATGTCTAGACTGTCGCTTAGTCACAAAATCTCTGAATGAAATTAATGAAACTTCAGATCCATTAGTCATCCATATTAAATAAGGTAAGGGTTATTTGTCGACGGTGAACTTGTAAAAGTATTTCTTTACCTGAACTTGATAGTGATTGATTGCAACCTCGTTTTATTGAAAGGCACCCACGGCGAACGTTTGACGGGAAATAATGTCCCCTAAAGACCTTTGTTGGAAACGCTTTAGGAATATAGACATTTGATGTTGGTATTGGAATTGTAAATGTATTTAGTTTATTCAATACAAACAACAAATGTACATTAGGAACGTTGGATTTTTTCAGAAATGTGTTGCAGCTGGCGTGAATCACTGTATCAAATTTTACCGTAATGGTACCTTTTAGTACTGAATGCCGTCTTGCAGAAACTTCTTCACTATCGTGTTATGTTTGATAAGTGAGATTACAAGCAGCCAATTTTACCCAATATTCTCTCCCGCATCTTCCTTGTCTTTCGACCTTACTCGAGAAACCGTAACGTAAATTCAATTTCCCCGTCTTATGTGTTTATGCGCGGCAGGAATCGCTTACGATCAAATGAGGTATTCTATTGGCATTAAAAATGTCACACTCCAGAGATTTCTCAGTTATATCAGTTTCGCTACATTAAGTGCATTGTAGCAGACTATTTTATTTTAAAATTTAATGCAACTAAAATATATCTAGTAAAGTAGAAAAATACAAAAGAAACATTGTATACCATTCCTGCATATGGATAGTTTTCATTTGTTTTTTTTATCGCGTAATTTCGGCAAATCACTGCCAAAATTATGCGATAAAATGGACTGCCTCGGTGGCATAGTTCTACTATAGTACGATTAAAAAGCTGGGGTGACGGGTGCGAATCCCGGGTCGGGCAAAGTGAAATTGAATTTTTTTATTCATTATCAGCCTGGAGACAGGAATTTGTGCCTGATATGGTGATAGGTTCGCCCCTATCACATCATGGGACGGAACGTAGAAGGCAAAATGTGGGTGTACTGATAGCACCCCTGCCTAACCCTTCTGGGACAAAATCATGAGTTTATGTAATTTCGGAAAATCACTAATGGTTGGTCTGATCGCAAGTGATTACTGTTGCCCTTGAATATATTATGTTGACAAGCAAAGAAACAACGCTCGCTTTCCCTTTATCATATTTTGGGACGGAAATTTGTATTTATATACAACATTATCTCAGCGGGATACCAATTTTTTAACGATCTTTTTTACCTCGTACGTACAAGCTTAGTCATCTCCTTTAACGTGTCACGAGTGCTATGATCTAGACTTTTACAAGTGAAGTGTAAAAGGAATGTCTTTCACATAAGATGCAGTGAGACATTGTGAAAGTCTTTGAGGATCGGTAATAGTTAGGCGAACTGGCTTATCGACCACGACAGCAATAAAACACAATTAAATATGGTGTATTATTAGGTTAAATAAATTTTATTTTATTACATATTTATCACTTGAAATCATACCAATATCACGTAATATAATATGTTCTTTTTTCAACCCCGGATAGCATTTTCAAAGAGTTCAAGGTATAACTGATGTCAAAATTCAATTTCGCTTAATGTCCTTTTAAAGAGAAGGTAATTTTCAATTCATATCCGATGTATCTGCTGCGGTTTAGAAATACCAATACGGTCTATACGATTTTCAATGGAAACATTAAATTTAATGGCAATGGATACCACTCAGTACATGTAATAATATGAAACGGTTAGTGTCCTTTGTTCGTAGTTTCTCTCATTTGAAGGTTACTTTATAAAGAAACCTATATGGCTTTTGGTGTTATTAATTTTTCTTTCTTTTTTACACTTCTATGCAATTTGCTACGGAATAATAATTTAAAGGAAATCTATCTTATTTATTAACTAGGAAACTCATATGGATTAAAATAAGCCTTAATAATGGGACATTTGAAATGATTCGGAGAATTTTAGTGCTCCCTAAAATCGCTCATGATTGTGTATGAATAAGAAACACAATAAATTAATTAGTTAATAAATTAATTTACAAGACAATTTAGTTTAGTGCAACCATTAAAAATGTGATATTTATTTAAAAAGCATTCTATGCAATATGCAGAGAATATCCAGACTGCGACTGAAAACCGTTTTATTTTTAGGGACGCAAAATTTTCGTAAAAGCTAGGTATTCACCAACCAAACACAATGATATTTAAAAAAATACAAAAAAAAATGTTTTTAACCCTTAACTTGGCACCGTACATCCCACTGTACATACATTTTCAAAAATTATTACTCTTTGTTTATTGAATATTTTTTCTTCTCCTTTTTTGTGAATATATTGTTATATACAGTGGAATCACTAGAAAAACATTTTGTTGAGACTGCACTGTAATATAAATGTCTAAATAAAAAAAACTAAAAGCCACGAGCTCATCCTCGCGACACCGTGATATTATTTTAGCTTTATTCAACTTTTTTCATCTAAACTTGACAATATGTTTTGTTTTTTATGATGTATAAAGCTTAAATTATTCAATAAATGCCTTTTAACGAAGCTAACTTTGAGCAAACTCTTGTATTTGAATGAAATAAGTGTATGTACATCACAATGTACATTTCCAAGAACGCGATAAAGTACCAATGGTAAACAATGGTAACCACGCTGTACATTGCCAGGTTTATAGAACATTGGGTTTTGGTAAATTTGCGGGTATTCGTTTGTTAATTTGTGTGTGTTTCGTTTATTTGTGTTTGTTTTTACATTTATTTGTTATATTTTGCCTATAGAACAAAAAACTAACTAACTCGCATAACATATTGGCATTAACTGTTGTGAAAATATTAACTCTGAGGATAACTCTACATCCGGTAGAGCACCTCTTATTTCCATACAATCTTCTCCATAACCTTTGGTTTACTTTCATAGGCATATAAACTTTAACGAATTAATTTAAATTAAATAGTTTGACAGGCTTTAATAAAGAATACAGTAGTGTCTCTATAAGTCTCTCACTAATCTCCCAACGCCGAACACGAGCAGATATTATATGATATTTATTTGGAACCCTTACAATTTTTACAAACCACAACTGCTGAACTTTACCCAGCAATGCCAGTCAACAATAGGAACAACTTACCACTTCTAAGCCACAACATAACAGCTTATAAAATAGTAGCCAAAAAAGTTAACGCTATGAAATTTGTTCTAGATTATGAGATTCTTACAAAGCCGTACTTCGTCACACAGCTTGTTTTTAAGAAATGTAATATGCCTTTCATCAAACTGACATAAATACAACACCAGATTGTTTATATTACCGATTTCAATAGACTTTATCTCAGACACTGACCATAGCACAAATCTATAGATAGTGCATAAGCTAGGATGACCTACATCGTTGACAGGAGATGAAACAAAGAACTTCTTAGCCACTCTGATCATGGTGGGTAGAGCGTAGATGCCTGTCTATCCTCATAATTGGGTAGAAGGATCAAGATACCTGCTAATTACAGACTTTATGCCTCATAAAGAATATCGAGAAATGTGTCGACATATACATGTAGCTGGTACTAGCTTAGAAGACACATACCACTGCTTCAAATTTTGTCTTAGATTAGAGTAAATACATTATTTGTTTTAATTGAACAAGTGGAAACCCATTTCCCGGAAGTAGGAGCCTAAACATAGCGTTGCAAGTGTTGCAAGAGTGGTAGGACAACTGTCGTGTGTAAAAATGACAAATATTTTTGCATTTTGATGACCGGGATGCAAAAATATAATTATTTCCTAAAATTTCATACAAAGTAATTGAGGCTATCATTGTGTTTTGTATTTTTTATTAAAATATATAGAATAAAATATTACAAATGTATTTCATTACGAAGCTGGCAATGTGCATCACAATGTACAAACAAAACTACATGAAGATTTCCGCGTACTTGGCAATGTACACTGTGATGTACATAGGTTTTCTCGTAACCTAGGATATCTAGATTTTTTATTTTATTTTTCCCATGCTGTCTAACCTTAACTAAACTAATATTTGTCAAAATAATATTTGTTTTCTTATTTTTCCGTTCTTGCCAAGTTAAGGGTTAATTGCGTTGTGTCTGTAAAACTATCACCTGGCTTCGTTTTCGGTCGCAGTCTTGATATACCCGGTATACACAACTCATAAGGCATAACCTAATCAAATATCAACACGACGCTTTAACCCAAATAACATTTAAAACAAACGGGTAGGAAACTAAAACTGCGTCCCAAAAGAAACGAAAGTGGAAATACGCCCGAAACTACATTATCTATGAGACCTTAATCGTCAAACTATTCGGAATCAATTGCCGGCCTCGGACCCTTCTAAATCCTTTGGAAACTGTCTCCCTATTTTATGTTATGGGACTTTGAAAAAGTTCAGGCGACCTCCGTGTGTTAGATGGGATCTGTACTGTTAATAAGTGCTTTTATATGTTAGAGGCTGATGTTTCAAACTATACCTGTTTCACGGTTGGGCGATAATCAAATGCGAGATAGGTATTGTATTATTCGGACTAAGTTTTATTAGAGTTAAAGAGAGGAGTATATAGATTATGTAATTTAATATGGTTTATGTAATGGCTATTTTGACAGCCTCCGTGGCGCAGTTGGTTAGCCGGTTGTGAAACGAGAGGCCGCGGGTTCGATCCCCGCACCGAGACAAATGTTTGTGTGATCCACAGGCATTTGTTTCAGGTTTGGGTGTTTGTGAGACCTAACCGTCTCGCGTAGTTTCTGACACCAACACACAAAACTAGATCTTAGTGTGGGGTCAGGCTGTATATGTGACTGTTGGTTGTATTTATTTATTTATTCGGGTAAAACTAGTGCGTTAATGTTATCTATTAGGGATTTTGGCATACTGTAATTTAATTTTTTAAGGCTATTAAGGGGGATTAGCGCTGGTGGGAAAGTATTTTATGAGCTCGAATAGCAACCGTAGACTGTCTCGATACACGCAAGCGTTTCACATTCGGGTTCAGCATGTTCTACCTTCACCAAGCCGGCACACACTATGTTAACCAGCGAATGATAGCTATACCTACTCAGTACTCACCTTTTCACACTCTATGTGAATTCCATTGCACTTGCCATGGGGGTCATTGCAATCACTCAAATTACAAACACTGCCTAATGCACGTCAGTACGAAAAAAATATATACTGCTAGATACATATTCTGGTTAGTATGTGCTCTATCACTATATAAAAAATACCTCCAACCCGCACTAGGCCAGTGCAGTGTACTATATGGCCTAACCCGTCTCAATCGTACTCACGATTGTAGAGGAGGGGTTGCGGTGGGACGTATATGGGCTGATACAGTATACACTATACAGTAAATAATATAAATTATTTAATCTTACCGACTAACTATATTTATTAAGGAAAGCAATAAGTGCTTCTGTAGCTCTAAGCGAAAAGATCACCCCCATCGTATCCACGGGTTTTTCCTTGTATAAACAGTTTTTATTGAATCATTTGATCTGCAAACATTCAGCCGATTCGTACGACTCAGTCGATCGCTGGCGTTGATTGAATTTTTAAACCGCGTTCGTAGGGCTTGGACACAGACTCAACGAAAAAACCAACAATGCTACGGTTATCAATAACATTCAGAATGGCGCACAAGGGAATATGTTAACCCGGACATTTGGATATAGCTTTCAAAGACAAGTGAATAAGAACTACCAAGAGGAATTAGGTAGGGCTAATAACCAAAATTATAAGCAAAACCAGGGAATAAAATATACTAATACAAAACAACAAAACTCTGTCCGATCGATAAAGGTGTTATAGGGCGTCATTAATATGTATTTAAAATATGTCTATTTAAATGATCCGTTTTACATAATACGATAAAAAATATTTTTAATAAAATGAATTAAAAAATAGGCAAACTTGCATTACACTCCTAACAACCGCGTTCGTAACAAAAACCGTGCGGCGCGACGTTTCATAATTGTCAGAATGTGTGTTTTTGTTGCCAGAATTAAAAACTTTGCTAGATTTTAGGGTAAAATTGATACTAAAATGTGTATTATAACTTACGATAGTTATGTTATCCTTTATTATATACGTTTTCGTTTTTTTTAAATCATCATCATCATCAGCCCTTCTGCGTCCACTGCTGGACATAGGCCTCTCCCATAGCACGCCACTAGGCTCGATCTTCAGCCCATCGTCGCCAACCGCTACCAGCCACCCCACGAATATCGTCGCTCCACCTGGCTGGAGGGCGTCCTACACTACGTTTGCCGAGGCGCGGTCTCCACTCGAGAACACGTCTACCCCAACACGTCTATTTTTTTAAATAATATTATTGAAATACCCAAATGCGGGTCGTGGATCGGAAAGGAGTTTTTTGTCATACTGTATAGTCGAAAATCAATAAAGCGTATAAGAAACAACACATTTGATGGTTCAATGTCGAGTTTGTATCCATTAACGCTAGACGCTTGATATATGAGGTCCATATGTCAAGACAGAAGGCGGTGGTGGAGCCTCGTAACATTAGAAAAACTATTTCTTAGCCATTTTTAGGATTTTGTTGACCGCACATGGCTTTTATAGCTTCGTTAAGGATTTCACCGAAATATTATATTTTTTTTATACGAGCGCGAAAATTAGTACAAGACACTTGATGATTAGTGAATTGCAATCCAAAAAGAGTGTCGAAATGAGGTATACATATATAATATGTATATGTACATAGGCTGAGTTCGAAACGCACACTTACGTTATTACGTAACATTCATAAAACTCACGCCTTTTTCCCGGATAGTCAGAGGTGCTACTAGGGCACCCACGTTTCGCATTGTGTGTTCCGTCCCATGATGTGATAAGGGGCGAGACTATCACCATGTCAGGCACGAATTCTTGCCCCGGACTGATAATGAATAAAAAAATCCAATATCACTGCCTGACCCGGGATTCGAACCCGAGATCTCAGCGTTGTAATCTACCGTTGTACGCCACCGAAATTATTACATCCGGTTTTCCATCATCGTGTGGGATGGTAACCGTACAGACGAATACGACTTTTCTACTTCCAAGTACATGATTCAATGGCTGTAAGTATTTTTTCCATTTGAATTGTGGAACTACAGCGGTAAACCAGTTATTTTTTAACATTAAATCCCTTGGCCTTTTTGGTTACCAACTAAAACAAAAGATCATTTCTAGCCAGTACTTTGTCTGGATAGTTTGGCATACCAATTATAATTATAGCTTGGGCACGATATTAAACATATTCACAACAAAGACAAGAATTAAGTTGAAAGTTTCAGTTGATTGTTAAAGTCTGATAATGTTCGTAAACATAATTACCGAAGTTGTGCTTATAGATACTGTGATTAAAGCTTTAGTAACGCAGAGTATTCCTTTCAAAAGAGAAACTTTTAATAAACGCTTAAAGATTTTTGATAGCGTTTCAAGAGTTCATCTCAAAGAGTTAGTTTCGCAATTTATCACAAGCGAAGCGTGAGGAGTCACTGGAAATGATGCGGCATCCATATTGGAACGTATTTCAGTTTGATCATCCATTTTGTACCTTCACAAACTTTTAATACCTACTTTGAAGTCGATAATACAAACTTGGAATACTTCGTCTAAAAAACAAATGAACGTAATTATTTTTACTCTGTCGCCTGGAACATATGATATTCGTTGATATATGCCTCAATGCTAGGAACTCGCAATCTCTCATTTCGCACCTCTTGCGTCGCCCACGGGCTGTCAAGAGGAAAAATGTTCCTGTCATATTCATTATTAGGTGTGAAAAGGAGCGTATCTCGGGCACAGTATAAAACAAGGCGTGGAGGCATTTCAATGCCTCACGACTCGAGAATGTCCATTCGGGCCTTGGTCGCCATCAAAGAGGCAATTACGCACGCTTCATGTTTTTGTTCGAAAATCTGTGACATAAATAGATAGCTATGCGGAATATATCTTTAATAAATAATACATTTTTACCCGATGTTCCCACAGTTCCGTCCACTTAGATTCGTTCCGCAGATTTATGCTTCAGGAATTGTGCATTTTCCAAGGTATATTTTTTTATCCGACTCCGATGGGGGAGTCTAGTGGCTACTTCATCTGTACTTATTTCTTATATTTTTTCGGTACATAAGTTTTTTATTTCAGTTCCTGTCGTAGCCAGATAAATTATTTCATGAAATTATCGAAGATGTCATGAAAGTTATGATTTTTCATAGTTGACCATTAAAAGCACGATTTTTTTCTTGAAATAAAGAAAAAACAATAGATTACGTTATAAAATAGTTATATTATCCACTAGTAGAGGATCAAGAAAATTTGTGAAGAATTATCAACTCGCTTTGGACTACAAAGACATACAGCAGAAGTTCTTAATATGCATATTGCATTATTGAAAATTGTGACAATCATATACTTATTGGTCAAACGCGTTCATAACATTAGTATTTTCTTGTAAATAAAATCTGAAATAAATTCTGTTTAAAAAACTATGGTAATAATAAACAACTACTAGCAGAACAAAAAAGGAAGGGAAAATAAATAAAATACCTATATCATATTAGGTATTTAATCGTAAAGTTTAAGCAAATATTGCTATTAAAATCTGACACGAGTTCTCATAAAGCGCCAAGTATCTCCAACAAGGAAGCGAAGTGTTGTGAAACTTCACTTCCTAGTTGCCACAACTATTTGGGAGTTATGTTATGTTTTCCGTATGAAATTAACAAACTCTTGCGTGGCTCAGAAATTAACTGATGTATTATGTTGATATTATGGGTAAAGAACTGTAACACATGTCTGTTTTATAGCCTTTTAAATTAAACCACAATTATTAATCTTGTTTTTGAAGGATAATAAAATCAGTACCGTGTATGATCACAAGAAGAGGACATGCGTTACACTTAATCTTCGATCATTATTTTATTGCTTTATTGTGGTATTGTTGATCGAAGCACATTAGTATCAAATCAATAGACAATATGAATATACACATATACATATTCTCACGCTTTTTTTCCAGAAGGGGTAGGCAGAGGTGCTACGAGAACACTCACATTTCGCCTTGTATGTTCCGTCGCATAATGTGATAGGGGGCGAGGCTATCGCCATATCGGGCAAAAATTACTGACTCCGGGCTGATAATGAAAGAAAAATCCAATGTCACATTGCCCGACCTGGGATTAGCACCCGAGACCTCAGCTTTGTAATCGTAAATTAGTACCACTACGTCACCGAGGATGCGGCACCAAGTATGAATATACACTTTTTACTTACACCTAGGCTGGATCATCAACAGTTCAGTAACCAATAACAATTATCAATTTCAAAGCAACAAAACATAATTTACAATGAAATCCTAAACAAAAAAAGTAAAAAGGGGCATAAGATGCAGTGGAGTTAGAATACTAGTACCAGAAGCTCTTGGCAGAGAGAATCAATAGGTTAATCTCGGGCATTTATCGGTCCATCGGGTGCAGTGAAAGTCAATTTAACTTTTTGTGTGGACCCTGTTTATTCTTCGCAACTCCCCGGTACATTTATAAGGACCTCTATATCTATCTGCAGATAGAGGTTTATAGAAAACATTGTTTTTACGCTGAAGTTTCTTGACTTCATAGTTATGCTCGCATAATGCAAATCTTCACGCTCATGTCCTTTAAAGCTAGTTAAATATTTCAGATATCCTTTTTTCGATCCCGAATTATTGCAATACATATTAGAGTGAGTCTTAATTTACGACGACGACGAAGAACAAAGAATTTGAAGTAAACATACCTTTCCAAGGCATATGCTCGTATTTTTAATTAAAAAGAGGAAGATCCTTAAGGGTATCATAACGAATGATGAAGGGTTATGCCGGCCTTTAAATGGCGAAATACCCCATGGTGGAAATAATGTGAATCACACTAAGATAAATTGTTATTTGACGTTTAGACACTTTTTAAAAAAAGCGAATTGTAATAAATATGATAAAAAATTATGGCCTACTTAAACAAAAACATTTTAAAATTAAATATTGCACTAATATTGCATTGTTATTTGAAGTGAATGACTATTACTTCGAATAGTATCTTAACGTAAATCATGTTTATAATGGAGGGTTTTTTTGTATATAAGCTTTTCTTGCCTACCGGCCTTGCGGAAGACCAGCGTTGGTTTACACCAGCACATGCTGAGCTTGAGCCGTTTTGTTGACAAGCACTGTTATACGAGTATATCGATGGGTCCTATGTATAAAGGCCAAAATGCAAAATGACAATTTTACAGGAGAGACTTCCAAAGTTTAAACTTGCTATAACTTTAGATTGATAAAACCGAAATTTACGAAACTTGGCTTGTTTGTTAAGACAATTGTCCTCTTTATTTATACTATACTATTTTATATTTTTATTTATCAGTTATTTTTTTAACGCACATTGGCCCTTTTACGTTCGTATTTATTTAAATGTTTTATATTTAAAAACACTATAAAAGGACCAATATGTCAAATTGGCCAATATACGTGTATAATGCTAAGTTGAATAAAATAAATAATTTTAATTTTTTTTGTTAAAAAAAACAAGTAAAAACTCAAGCAGTTGATAATACATTAATTATAATAAAAGCTATTTGGATATTTAAATTATAAAATCACATTGACACTTATACGTTTTATAATCTGCTAACCTAATAACTGGGTTTTCAGTTAGGTAATATAAAAAATAGACAAAACTCACAATAATTTTAATCATTTATTAAAACAAAAATTGAAGTTGAAAAATTGAAGTTAAAATCAAGAAGGTTGTGACCAACCTTCTTGATTTTTTAATTTAATTATATTATAAACACAGCTCGCAATTTCGTTCGATTCCTTCATTGCAATTTGTTCATTCCATAAGTAACAGGTACCAAATAAATTCCCAATATCAAAAACTGATAAGTTATATACTTTCAATCTCTTGCTGTAATAAAATAGACTAATCTCACCACTTGGGGACAGCAACACTTTTTGCAAGTCAAAAGTAGCGCAGAAAATTTTCGGGTTGCTTTGTGAATTACGTTTGTCATTTTCTTTTAAAGATCTAGCCAGATTTTTTTTAATTATATGATTATCAAAATTTATTTTATTTTCTGGAGTCACAGGACCGTTTTTGAAAGAATGGCAAATATGGCATTGGTCTTTCTTAGGCTGGTGAAATGATAAATTAATATTTTTGTTTACTATATCCCTGTATTGCCTCAACGACTCACATTTATTATAATATTTAGTTGGATCATACCATTCTTTATATAATTTAAACATGCGGATAAAGCTTAAAGAGCCATCTAAATAAAGTTTATTACTGTCTTTACGACAATAATGTGAATCGACCGGTTCAAATGACTTGACGTGGTCCAGCACACTTTTGATCATATCTGCATCAACAGAAGTTTTATGGTGGTCATGTCGACCCCTATTATCAACCAGAGATAGCCTATGTGTATCAGCAAATTTTTTCATTGCTGTTCTTATCATTTTTGGTCCACAACTAATAGTATTTAAAAACATCGTCTTGCATACAACTAGTTTCGTCTTTTGATTATTTTGAGTAATGGGCAAATGATACACATACGTGTATGATCTTCGTGATTCACCCTAAGTAACAGTTCTTTTTTTATTTATTCTTACTACATAGTTAGCAATAAAGTTATATTGTTTGGAATGATCTCCAATCATCCAAAATTGATTAAATATAGCAGTCCTTGTGCCTTCATCAAGTTTTTCGAAGCACTTCAGTTTACATGTGCTCTGACATGGCTCACCTAGTTGTTTCCCATCCTTTAACTTTCCATTTCTACTGTTATACGCTTGCCCAGAATTTTTAAGTATCTTTCGTTTCGAATCTATCCAATCATCACGAAATTTTTCTCGCAATCTTCCACAGTCTCTTTTTTTAGTAAATTTTCTTTTTCTTTGCCGCGTAGGAGTTGAAACATCACTTGATGAGTAATACTGTGAGACAGGGGATGATGCAGTTGCATTTGATAACAACGACGGTACTGAAGGAATAGGTTCTTCCTCACCAAAAGAACTATAATTAGACGATGGCATTGGAGTAACATTATCATTATCGCGCATATTGGTATAATCCAATAGATCTGTATTCTGAATCGATTCTTCACTCTGATGTTCAACTGTAGGTTCAAAAACACTTTTGCCTAATAGATTATTATTATTCTTTGTTATTATGATTGTTGAACTGCTAACTATCGCCTCATTACTGTAATCATTAGTTTCTTGTACTGAAATACATTTTGAGCATAAATCTGTATTGTTTTTGTTTTCATGATTGTCACTCTGGGTACATTTTTCATGGGGTTGAGTTAGTTTACTGTTAGAAATAAACATGTTAGCTGATTCGACCAAAGTAGAATTTTCTAATTCTGCATCATTTTGTTTATCTTGTGGCGATGGATCATTTTCAAAACATAATATATCTTTGAGTAAACTGAAACTGCAATTTTATAAATATCTCACTGGCTCCTAATGGCAAAGGAGATGCTGAAAAAACAATGCAATGTAAGATTAGACCGTAATATTGTATGTAAAGTATTTAAATATAGTAATAATTGCAAATAATTATTATAGTTTGGCATATTCTGAGCAAATATATCCGATATTCTTCAACCCTTTTAGCCCAATAAGAAGCCAAAAGTAAGAAAAAATATTGTAGGGCGTAAGTGTATTTTTTTAAGAATATACCACGTATAAGGGCTAATGTACCACATTGGCCGTTTATTCTAAAAAGTCGTGATATTTAAGCTAACTTATTAATCAAACAATAACTAATCAAGATTTAAACATTTACTAGTCTATAGAAATATATTATTATTACTTACAAAGGTCACCATCGCTGTTTTCTATAAAATCGTCGTTTTCATAACCTAAGTCGTTTCCCTGTGCACTACTATTTCCATTTCCCAATGCTAAATTCACTAAATTCTGACTTCTACTAAACTTAGCACGATAATTGGATGCCATATTTTAGTTATTAATCAAAATTGTAACACTTAAACGCAGTAATGAGATTTTGTAGTCATCACAATGCGGCCGTTGCTCCGTTCTACGTATAAGTGTCAAACTAGCCGATTGGCCCAAGCTGTAAACAAATGCGCGGGAATTCCCCGCGTATAAGTCTCAAATTACTCTTTGGATCTTGTACGTTCAAATGCATGCTAGATATGCCGTTATACTTTAATAATAAGTCGTGTTTTCATGCATATTTTGATTTGTTTTAACAGCTCACATGATTAATCATATGGATAGGATGCGATTACCTTAAAAAAGTGAAAATTTACAATTTGTTAGTTTGGCCCATATACATAGGACCCATCGATATGTATGTTTTAATTGCTTAAATCTGCAAACCATTGCTTGTAACAATTAATAAATGTTTTTCTGTTTTTCTTTTCTTTCTGAGAACAACGCTTATTATTAATTACTTATTGCAATAATTTTAAAAAGTGCTATTCTAGGAGCTGCAAAAATCTAAATAATAAGACAGTTCCGTGGACTGTTAGCAATAATTTATTATAATCGCTGTCAAATGTTGCCATTTTTCTTTAATAGTAAAGAAAAAAAAAATTATGGAAACTTGCATGCCATATAGATGTACAACAATTTGTTGCCAGCGCGGTAGGCTTGAGCCTAACACTTCTCAATCGAACTCTCGATTGTGCGGGTGGCCCGTACCATATTTCGAGACGTATAAAGGATAAAATATTACTATTGCATTAAACTGGACCGTCAACCTCGCGGTAAATCAAAAAGCGCCGGATTAATTAAAGAAGATGAATCCTGCAATTAAGGACATCCGGGAAAGTAAAGACTGCGCAAGTACGGGGACTTTAGCGGAGTACGCAAGACAGGGCGAACAAACAACTATTCGAATGTAGAATACTTACTACATCACAATTTTATACCCACCATATCCTCATTATGAAACAAATTCTCAACAGAAATGTTACTTTCCAAAACGTTCATAAATCCACCATCTCCGGTTGTAATGAAGTAATTATCATCCAATGCGTCTGTGTGTACCCCTTAACTTTAGCTATAAATCAATTTTAAGTGCGGCTGGTCCAATATTTTACGTTACCTATTAATGTGAAAGTTCCAAATGTTTGGAGGCAAAACTAGGGAATTTCAACTTGGGCGTCTTTTTCCAAGTTGGAGTTTTGTTTGAAGAGCGTTTTAAGTTCCACTGTGTTTTGAGAGTTTGGGAGTAATAAAAATGGTGCTATGATCGACTGGTCACATTTTACAAATGATTTTGTGGAAGTAAATTATAAATTGAGTGTTATTGATTTTAATATTTTATTGATTTGGTATGCAATGAACTATTACCGCATTTCCTTTGATTCTGTAAGATCGGTTGTGTTTCTTAAATGTTTACATATCTCCACATTTCTGCCTTCTTTCTCCACGCAGATTTTAATGTTCTACAATGAATTTATGATCTCCAAGTATCATCATGGATATTTTTACATTCGAAAAGCCGGTTTTTAGTTAACGAGGGGAAAACTGTTAAGCTCCCCTTCCGGTAGGAGACTGTCCCGCCCTCACACCCTCCACTGCAACTCCTGTAAGCCAGGATCAACAGTGGCACGCATTTTAATGACACTGAGCATTGAAGCTCAACGCGTCTCCGGAAATGTCTAACTTGTCTTTAACTCGCAACCAAATCAATCACAAAGTTAAATTAATAGGGGGAGTTGGAAATAAATTATTATCAACTTCCCTCCGTAATAAAACGGGTGACAAACCAATGAACTAAAGAGGTAAATAACCTTGCATATCACCTTCCGGTACATGGAAGAGGCTTGAAAGTTGAAAGTAGGAGTGCTAATGTTACCGGCCTTGCAGGTTAGCAGGCTTTCGGACATTGCAGCCGGTCTAGGTACCCAACAATTCTATGCCCGGCAAGTCACTTGTTCGAATCGCCGATCTATGCCCTGAAATTAAAATTGGATGTGTCAAAATACCTCAACGGACCTCCCAAAATTGTCATACCGTCGGACCAAGCATTGCTGTTTACAGAGAGTTCGCGAAACATACTAAATTGGGTGATAATCTGCGTTAAGCGCATTAAAATCAATGTTGCCAACCTGAGCGTAAAATCGCAGTGTAACAAGTTGCTTTGCATTAGATAAAACAGCTTGTAGCTGGATTGCATTATGCTCGAAATCGTTAATAAGCTTTCATAGCGCTCGCTAAGACCATTATTGCTTGCTGTAGAAATTCTGTAAGAAATTGACGTTAAAATTATTTTTGCATAAAATTAAGGTACAATATAATTTGAAAAATTATATTTATGTTGCACTTTAATTTTACTAAACCAGGAAATGCATTAGTTAACGAGCGATTTAAAAAAGAATGGGTAAAGAAGATAGGTAAATCAAAGATGCATTGTAATATATTTATTAATAACGTTCAATTTATGACTATAACTTATATTATAGATTTCACTGTTTGAAAACCATTTTTTTCTATTTACACTTAATCCACACGAAAAACATTAAAAAAGGAAAATGCAAATATCAAAATGATAATTATGATTAATTTTGAATGCATGTGTAATGGCAAAAATACGCGTTCCTTTTCAGCCGTGTACTTAACATCCAAAATGTTTTTTCGGGTGATCGGAACACATAACGCCATGTATAGATACCTCTTATTGGCGGAAAAAATGATGTTTCAAATTTTATATACAAAGCCGTATTCGACAATACCACAGCGATGAGCATATCCATGAAGAGACCAGAGCTTTATAGAGTACTATCGCTTCGTGGGTTAATACTGTTCCATTGTATGTTTCTATATACCCTTCTACAACTGAGAGTTCGATTGAGAGAGTTTAGGCCATAGTGCACCAGTCTAATGCAGGTAGGCCGAGTTCACATGCCAAAATATTCTTGTGAAGATGGTATGCATGTTCCTCACAATGTTTTCCTTCACCGTTAAAACTGCGTGGTAACGGGCTATCAATACAAACATGACCTTAAAAATTTGAGGTATGTCCAAGGATTGGAACCTGCAACCACGGCCGCGGCGTTCGGTCCGTAACTAACAGACTACTACGTATTTAGTATATTTACTGGAAAATTAAATCCAAGTACTACTTGGACCAAAAAAAAGTTTAATAATACTAAAGACTTATCAGAGTAGATTCTAGACATTTTTATTTATTGAATATAAAAACCTGTTCTTTCTAAGCGATAAAGCGATTGCTCGGCATTGCCTTACGATTCTCAGTAGATATTCCCACAGGAAATTAATATTCTTAGAATATTGCCTCACGCCATAAAATAAATTATAAATCACCTGTACTAAGTTATTTTAAATGATTGAATCAGCATCGATTCCATGTAGATGTTTTAAAACTATATATTCTCATGCGTTAATGTCATGATTGGTTTTAATTGTTCAGAGTGTTATTTCTAGGATTATGTTACATTTTTACTAATCGTTTTATTGCTTGCTATATACATTCATAAACTCACGCCTTTTCCCAAAAGGGGTAGGCAGAGGTGGTGCCAAGACACCCACATTTCACCTTATGTGTTCTGTCCCACGATTTGATAGGGGGCGAACCTATCGCCATATCGGCACTAATTCCTGACTCCTGATAATGTATAGAAAAATCTAATATCACTTTGCCCGACCCGGGATTCAAACCCGAAAACTCGGCTTTGTAATCGTACCATAGTACAACTACGCCACCAAGGCAGTTAATTGCTTTCTTGTTGTATATTGCAGCCTGCATCAACATATCAATTTAATATGTTTAAACACTAAAAAACATCAAGAACTATTCCCTCAACATAAAATATTAAATGTAATGTTATGCCTCCGAGCCACATGTGCGGCCAAAATAATATTTATGCATGAAAACTGAAAACTGTCGCTGTAAATCTCTTTAAGAATTCGATATAATACCGGCGATCCTCTCGACGGAGTGAAATATTCGCATACTATGTATATTGTATGTATTTCAATTTAGAACATAATATTTCTCTATTAAATTTTTTTATAGCCGTTTTAGGCAGACGAGGTAGCCCGCCTGATGGTAAGCGACTACCGCTGCTCATGGATCTTCGCAATGCCAGGGGTCCAGCACAACAAAGTCGCTGCCTACCTTAAGGAGAGTACTCTCTTTAAGCCTCGTTTGAAGAAAGACAGGTAATAGCGCGAAATAGATGAATTGTCTATAACCATGTTGTTCTGGGTTTGATTCTTATTTTGAATAGGTATATTTGTGGTTGCACGTCCCGTTAAAATTGAAATGCCGGAAAACTAACACATACTAGAGCATCTTGTATCGAATCTAGTATTTCATGATTATATCGGAATTTGAGTCAAAGGTATTTTGTTGTTGGATAATTGCTTATAAAATATCATCTTAATGTTTTCGTCCGCTTTAAGTTTTCACAATTAAACGACTTACAAAATAACTAAATACAGTGCAGACACGTAGCCACTTAATGTCCGCAATTTCTTGTTGAAGTAATACCTTTAAATTCTCGATAGAAACTTTTCTAATCTTGTTTCGAATTAAGGTATAAAAGCGAACGATAGCCTAGTTTCGATACGCTCAAATAACTTCTTACTTCAAAAGATGAAGGAGATAATAATGAAATCTGCTATTTTTTACTTTTTATGCTGGAATAAAAAAGGCATATAATTATAAGTAATCTTCAATAGGTTAGCATCTTCGATCAAATATATTTGATCGAAGGTCAGCATGGTGGACTAAAAGCCTTTTTTACATCGCCGTAGATTGTGGACTCTGCAATGTCAGGGTAGAGATAATCAACTTCCTGCCTACCGAGTCTAGGACCTTCTATATCTCTCATTCACATAAACGAATTTCATTTCATTTCATTTCATTCACTCTTCAGCCACAGAAGGTCCAATCCTTAACATAGGCATCCCGAAAGGATCTATACATCGACTGGGAATTTATTCTTCGTTAATTCTTAAACAGGCTTACCCATGTAATGGGACATCCCATTACTGGGTATAAGGACTGAGTAAATAAATAAATACACCCAATAGTCACATAAGTAGTCCTGACCCCACACTAAGATCGAGTCTTGTCTCATGGGTATCACGAACTACGAGAGACGTTTCGGTCTCACAAACACCCAGACCCGAAACAAATACTTGTGGTTCTCACAAATATTTGTCTCGGTGTGGGGATCGAACCCGCGGCCTCTCGTTTCACAGGCGGCGACTAACCAACTGCACCAAGGAGGCGGTCAAAGTAGATAGAAAATTATTATTTAACGTTATGGAGGCAATGCAAAGCGAAACGTGGGTGTCCTGGTTGCTAACAGGGGTACTTCTGCCTATCCTTGCCGTGAAAGAGGCGTGAGTTTAGGTATGTATGGAGGCAATAGTATGAAAAAGGTTCCCTGACAACTATGTATAAGCAACATTTCCATATGTTCATTAGGATTCTACAGTTTCTAAAGCGCGATCAATGCTAACATTGCGGTTTATTTAATTTAACCAAAACTAAACTAATCCAATTTAGTTTAACACATTGGATAAATACGTGTTTATGCTAATGAGTCTAGGGAAATTAGGATACAAATATTAATAGAAAACGTATAACTAGTCGATATTTAAAACTAATAATTTATTTACATATTTTTGCAGACCAAGGATATTGTAACAATTAAAAAGTGTATTATATGTATACGAGTATAAGGGCACATATACGAGTATCATCGGATTAGCTTACGCAATCATATTAAGATATACATATATTAATTAAACATATATTAATATACATATATTAAGATATACATATATATTAAGAGGAGACGTCAAGGACGATCTAATCCGTGCAGTTAAATAAGATGTGCACGTTACTATTATTACGGCTAATACTATTTCATATTTATCATCTTTTATTGCAATTTTTTAAATCTTTTTTTTTACTCTGGAACATAGGTTACAATAACATGTTCCTAGACGTATATTTTTTCAACTATGACCCTCCATATTGACATACAATAGGAAAGTGGATTATTAAGGTATCAATTAAATAATAAATATCAAAAAGTAGTTAAATTACAGAAATAAGTGAGAAATAATAAACATCTAAAACATAAAAACAAATTAAAGAAATAACAAATAAAAACTTAACTAAGTACATATTTCTTGAAAAACCATATTTTGTAGTAATTGTATAATAACATACTGTTCTTATATTTCATTATAATAACTAGAACGCTTGTAAGTCCTTGTGTTTATAAACAAAAAACACTGCTGTAAGACGTTAAATAAATGTGTACAAACGTTAATGATGCGCAATGAAAGAAATAAATAGCCTCAAGAAACAAAAATAAGGAGCTACATGTTATTTATTCGTGTAACCATTCACATCAGTATATTCCACTAGAGGCGAAAATAATTCTATACGGATCGTTGGTGAATGTAGTACTGTGACAATTTGTCGAATTTATTTTAGTCTCACTGACATAGTTTGTGTATTCTATATTTAAAATAATATATTTTTTAAAGGAATACTATTTTAATTGCCCCATTAACAATATGGTATACATGCGTGACTTATGCATATACTAAGCTATAGATTTGTGGATTAGTTTCAACGATTTCCGATAAACCTGATTTTTTAAAAGTACCAATTGACAAAAAAGATAGGCGAAAACACTACGATAATGCTCAGAAATTCTCGGAAATAAGACCCTCTTACATTCTAGCCACTAAATAGTTACTAAAACCAAAGTAAATAGGGAGTAAACAAGGTATAAGAAATATTTTAAGTTGCAAACTGCGAATTATGAATTAAAAAATATTCAGAACTCACGAGCATATTCGATTTTAGAGCGCAGAATCAGGTTTTATCGAGCATAAGTTCCAACATTTCGAACACATTGAAACAGAACGCTATCCTAAGGGAATCTAACATAATTGAGTTATCCAAATTAATCTGGGATGTGAAATAATTCCATCAAAATGTCAAAAGTTAATTCATAAACAGTGTTATCTTATTAATAAGCGCTTATCGAACAATTTCATCGGAGTATCGATTTTCTATAATACCTTTGAATTCTGTATTAAATTATAAGCCAGAGATCGTCTGGATAGATACCATCGCTTTACCTATTTCTAAGGCGAAGCATCAATGTGAAAATATGGTTGCTTTCTATTATGCAATTAAATACGAGACCAGAATGCTATTCGCCTGATAGTAGCGACACGACCGCTCATGGACAGTAGCAAAACCAAACAACATAATGAATTACAAAGCAATGCTTGACATTCGCCATCCTGAGACATAAGATATTAAGTCTCATTATGTCCAGTAGTTACTCTAGCTGCAATGTCATTTAAACCGGAACACAACAGTGCATTTACACTGCTGTTTGGCGGGAGAAATATACATTGCAATGGTACCTATCCAGGCGGACTGTCACATATGAGAGACCTACCACCAGTAAACAGCTGTATTACAGATTGAATGGAATTGTAGCCAGACATTACTAGTCATCAAGAAACTTACTCGTAACACCTGATATCTCGGGCAGACGAGAGTCGTGCAATGCCAAAGGTAGTTAATAAGTTTTAGGTGGCATTGCAGGAGCAAAACAGGAGTTTATGGACAATTGTGACTTACCATCACACGAAAATATACTAGTATTTTAACTAATAAAAAAGTCTGATAAAAAAGTCAAGAGATATGTATAATACATTCTTTGTTTTTCAAACCGGTACGTGATCTCCACTCGACAAAGTTTCGGCCCCAACTTTTTATGCATTTTGTTGGAGATCCTTGAAGGAGGCCTATTTTCAGCATTGGCCTTCCTATAGCTGAAAAGAGCGAAATTCTATTTTAATGTTAAGGGTATTTTGTAACTTATAATTGAAGTTATATAGAGATTTTGTGAGGTGCAATTACAAGGTCAGGTGATTTTACAATAGTTTACGTTATTCAATGGTCATTCACCGTTTAATTCAACGGTTTCGGTTGAATTGAAACCGCATCAGGGCGGTTGCTTTGAGATTTGATAGCGGACGGTCTGTGTTTAGCGGCAGACATGCTTTTATTCCGATCTATCCTGCAATAGGCACAAGAATCATGTTCCATTGACACACTAATTACGCAGAGAAGTAGAAAAAACTATAATAATATTATCAAGACCCTTGTCTTTAAATTTATTGTCGAAGATATATCTTTCCTATAGGCAATTTAATTTTATTACCTGTGTGGTAAAGCCACGCTGTTGTCACCTCCTGGGTGTGGTCTTGGGTTCGATTCTCAGATCGCGCAATCTGTGAGCTTTTCAACTTGAAAAATCTTACGAATATTGACCTGCAATAGAATTAGTGTTGTTAAGGGGATACGCTTACTCCCTGTCACTTCTTAGGATGGAAATAAAGTCAGCATACTGTGACAAAGCTGGTCGGAGATCTGCCTATCCCTTCGGAGATACGGCGTGAGCATGTGCGTGTGTGCATCCGGAATCCCATTCATGGCTTTAAATTTTAAATATACAACTGAGTCTATTAATTAGTTTGTCTTCATTTGTCCTACTCGTGAAAAAGATGAGTGATAACTCTGGGACAGTGCTTTGGTATCTGAATTTCTTCCATGGTACCACAAATCATTATTTCTATCATGCAGTATGGAATTGGTTTTGTGCCGGACTGACATATTTTGTTCGGACCAACTTTTAATAGTTATTTAAATAATTATTACGACTTACTTTTTGGATGAAATTAATGATCTTATATCCTTAGCAATGTGAAAAATAGCATAACGATTGGTTAAGCATGAAGGAAGCAAACTGACTATCATATTTTTAATATTAGTACGGACCAACCCATGTACGTCCAACAGATGTGCATGGATCTCTTCTGCGATTGAGGGGAGTTCAGAACTTATTCCACCACGCTAGCTTTGTAAAGCGTGGCCAGCGTGGATTGTTAGATTTCACCTATGTATATTTGGAATTCATGTGAATATCTCATAGGTATGCAAATACCGACAACTAACAATATTTACACGTACATATGGATCCCACCCGGTACCTTTACTTCGACTCGACTCTTTAATCACTTCACCTTCAAACAAAATGATGCTCAAATTCATAACCCCTCACAGTCATACAACTCCAAGAATATTTAAAATGAAAGTTATTTCCAACAGAACGGAGGCTTGAATACTGAATTACGACGTCATTCATAAATCTCGCTTATCAAGAGCGAAGACAACGGCATAAGCGTTCTTATTAAATATTACAACCCGATTAGTTCGCGACGCTCGTCTGTCGATCAATCAGCGTAGCTTGAAGCACCTGCGCCTTAAACTGCTTTGTTCAAATTGGTATTATCATCCCTGAAGGCCTGACCTAATACGTACTTTTTCAGAATTCATTTGGGAATACTTCGGCGTGTATTCTTACTAGGGTGACTAGGGTATGGTAATTTAGTAGTTTCTCGTAGAAACTTGAATATTGGTGATAAAAACATTTTTGAAATAAAGGTGGAAATTGACTGAAAATTCAATGTATGTTTATTCGCACTTGAATGTTGCAATAAGATTTGTATTACATTTACTTTGGAAATATGTATAAATAAAAATCTGAGGACATGGGTTTCACAAATCTTGATTCTAAAAATCTGTTTATATAAATACTCTTGCTTGGAAGTTAGTATAGGGTAGTTTTAACAGCTCACACGTCCCACAAAACACTCAGAATAGTTACCGGTTTTAACCTAGTTGTAATTGGGTATTTGACTATAATCGAATTTTTGTATTATTTTGCAGACAAACAGAAGCGCCATTAAAACAAAACAGTTTTGTGAAAACAGTGATAAAGTAGCTTGTAACATGAGGCAAATATTAGTATTTTAAATGAAAGAGTGGGGACATCTTACCGTCTCTTTCACACCCGCACGCTATTATGCACTATAATGCACAGTGACGTCACTTACTTTGTTTTGCATCCCTTTTCTATTACCCCCACTACTAGATTTAAAAAGTTTCTAACTTGTTTAATTCTGAATGGATTTAGAAAATTCTTTGTTTGCTAGATTTCGGATATGGATACTTTTTGATTAATCCAATAAAAAAAAATGAGTCAAATACCCTATTCTATACGCAGTTTAGAAATTCATTGTTTTAATTCACCACCTCGTTTCAAGGACAAAAGCCCAAGGACGTATCGATAAGACGCACAAATGGGCTTTATTGACACGTCCATCCCCCACCCTCTATCCCGAGTCCCAACTGAATAGTACTGAAAATACTATGTAAATAACCATATAAATTATAATTTGAAAGCAAAATTATTTTTATCCATATTTGGTTAAAACCATCGCAGGTTGTGTGTGAAATAAAAATGTGTCAAGTCAAATAATAAACAGCATTTTTAACCGAACTCCTTAACCGGTGTCCCATCTCTAGGAAAATAGGTACTTCCAAAGCTCGTGACCAACGAATTTGAAGATATCCCTATTAAAAAAATACATCGAAATTCGCAAATACAGCAGTCATTCATTAAACTCTAACAATACTCCTCGAAACTAATTTAAATAATAACCAGCAGAATGTAATACGCGGTGCTGCTCCACAAGGCTGTTATCTGTCCTCCCGCACGCTGGCTCAGTTACATCATTTCCCTGCAACGTGACTTGGCTGCACTGTGTATTTTTATTGCTTCAGAATATGTTATTTATAATAAGATTTGGAAGACGTATGGGTGGATTGGAGAATATATCCCTTATTTTTGTTAGGGAGATTTATTTTAGGAAGCTCTTTTATACTGACTACTAAGATCACATTGCGTTGACTTCATAAAGATAATAGAGGTGGAATAATGGGAAAGAGTGGATGGAATTAAATCTGTGGCTCTTGTGATGAGTGATACAAGTCGAAAATCATCATTTTACAGGAGAGCAAAAACAAGATTTAAAAAATTCTCGCTCGTAAACTAAATGTGCTAGATTAAACTTCAATACCTTATTTTGTGGGTAAAGATGTTGTCTTTCATTATGCGTTTTAGTTTTTTTGATAAATATTATGTTTTAAAAGAAATTCACGAGAAACCAGTGAGATATACCTCGGCTAATGAGTAGCATGTGCAAAAATGTTGTGATAAATGATATAAGTATAATTATATTACTGCGCACCTAAATACTTTGTTTAAAGTGCTTTCGTGTAAACTAATATACAAAAGTTTACAAAATGTAATAAATAATTTGTATGAGTTCCTACCATAATGTTGCTCAAACAAAAGATAAAGGTATAATCCGTAAGCTTATGTTTTTTTAATCAGCAACCCCCTATTTTTATAAATTCCTTTAATAGTATCTGTTTGCTAATATTCAAGTCTATTGAAAATATGTGTTAAATGATACAAGTCAAGTTATATCTCTCGTTAAAATGCTTATGTATTGTGTAAATAGATACAAGTTTAATATTATTCAATAATCAACTCTGCTTTTGCGATGTTTATAATAATAAATAAAAGGTACGATGAGTCTGCCATGTATTACTGGATAGTATAAAAATCCCTTAACTGTTAATGAATAAAATAATAACAATAAAACAACTTTGATCAAAAATAACTGAATGATTTAGCAACTCAATCAATATGGAGTTTGGTGTAGATAATGGTGCGGTTATCCATGTCAAGCGAGGCGAGGTTGCGGTCTCTGATGACATACATGTCTCAGAGACTGTAAGACTCAGATACCTTTCGCAGACGAAAACCTACAAATATATGGGTATGCCTGAGGGTCTAGATATTATGGGTGCAGACGTAAAACACTCAATGCAAGAGCGTTTCTTTAGCCGCCTGACAAAAGTTCTTAACTGTTTTTATTCAGGTGGAAACAAGATTCGCGCGTTTAACGGTAGGGTTATGCCTGTACTTATGTACTCTTTTGGCAAACTCAGATGGACTCAGACGGCGAAATTGGACGCCCTGGATCATAAGGTCCGGACTCTACCAACTGCACATCGTATGCATCATCCAAGTTCGTCAGTGATGAGGTTGTGCATCCCGCAGAGATGTGAGGGCCGAGGCATTCTTAATGCTAAGGACCTGCATAATCGCGAGGTGTGAAATCTAAGGGAGTATTTCCATCACAGTGACGTGGATATGCATAGGGTTGTAGTTATAGTGTGTAAAGGATTTACCCAGCTCTCATTGGCGAATGAGAACTGGCGGAAACCTTTGGTGATGAGCGTTTAAGATCGCGAGGAAGTATGGAAGAGCAAAGAGCTGCATGGTCCGTTCTATCGGGCCCTCCACGGGCCTGAAGTGGACCGGCCTGAATCTGTATCTTGACTACGTTTTGGTAACCTCTTTGGGGAAACTGAGTGTTTTGCCTTTGCAATTATGGACGAAGTTATTAAGACGAACAACTATAGGAAATACATCCTGAAGGACGGTACAGTCGACATATTTTGTCAGGCATGCCACAGTCCTGGCGAGTCAATCAGGCATGTAACTTCCGGTTATTCATATCTTGCTAACGGCGAGTACTTGCATAGACATAACCTAGTAGCCAAGATCATACATCATCAAATTGCTCTTCGATATGGACTATTGTGACTTTTGAAGTGCTATATTAACGGTATGTTTCCCAACCAGTTCTTGAAAATGGTCATTCAACGCTGAATTGAGATCGGTCTGTTATCACAGATAGGACTATTGCTGCCAATAAGCCTGATGTTGCGATAATAGATCGATTGACGCGCCGAGCAATACTTTTTGATGTTACCATACCACATGACGATAACCTCTTTAAAGCTGAAAAACACAAATTGTCTAAATATTTAGATTTGGCCCACGAGTTTACTGACATTTGGGATGTAGACTCAACAATTATTGTCCCAATTGTTGTTTCTGCACATGGACTGATACCAAAGAGCCTAGACCAACATCTCCAAAAGCCGTTGTTGGTCGTTGGGTCAAGAATCAGATCCAAAAGGCAGTATTGCTGGACATGGCACGCATAGTGAGGATGTTCCTCACTTTGGATCCCTAACCACCGGTGGCTTGGGTGTTGAGTCTCGCCACCGAAGGGTTAACTATTTGTTTTATACTTTTGTATGTAATTTTTTTATATGTAATATTAATGTACAAAAGTGTAAAAATCTTACAAAATAAACACAATTTTACAATAAATCAATATTAATCAATATTAATGAAAGTCCCGGATCGGGCAAAGTGATATTATTATATCGTTTCATATACTCAAAAGTTCGAAAATGAAGCAAATATTTTTAAACTAAGAATTAACACAGATGAGTCTTATACAAATACTACAATTAAGAAAACATGTAAAAATCATTCCAGAACAGTTGGAAAAGAATAAGAAGTTTCTTTACATATGTAAATCAAAGATAACTTGAGTAAAGTAGCAATAATGTTGATAAATAAGATTTTTATTTGTAATTTTTTATGCATGTGGTGTTTAATAAAGAATTTTTAAATAAATATATATATTATGTACCAATACCGTTTTGACAACTGCCATTTTCAATAAAATATAGAATAATAATATAATGTTTCTGATAGCTAGGTAAAAATTTTAGTTTTCGTATATTTACATTGGATATTGTATCTGATGATAGAATATAATATTATAATAAATCATATTTATAGTACAAAAGTATGATATATTTGGACATTTGAGTTTTTGGTTTTGTTGTGTTTAAATCAATATAATTACCTAATGTATTACCGCGCACAATTGTCTCACTTAGCACATCTTATTTGATATAAAATATTTTTGTAATTTGTTTGAAATTTAGATACAACTTGATTTGTATTCGTTTACACATAAAATAAAAAGAATCTGTAGAATGATATATGTCGAGATGTATCACTTAGCACATCAAAAGCAAAAATTCACATTTGAATTGGTAGGTACATGTCGAGTTGTACCCTAGTCAATATTGGAAAAAAATTGTTCAAAGTGATATAACCCTAGATATATCAATATTCACGTTAAATACGCTAAAAAAATATATGTGAAAATAGTTATAATTGTACTTATACCAGTAGCCACAACAACTGCGTATTAATCGATTACAAAAACGAGTTACAACTCGATATATATCAATATTCACGTAATTTTCGCCAAAATAGCAGCACTTGTATCACTTTACACAAAATTATCTCCGTAACTATAGCAGATAGAAAATCGTGAGTTAGACCAAAAAAAAGCTAATTTTTTTCTGATCATTTCTATATAAAAAACTCAAAAAGGGTACAACTCGACTTATATCACTTGTAACAAGAGCCACAGAAATAAATGATTGATTTTTAGAAATAAATAAAATATTTTTCTAACCCTTTTAGCGTACAATATTATACGCTACTATACACTTAGAAAAATATATGCATGCAATAACGCGCAAAGCCGCCGCAAATAGCTTGTTATATGAGTAACAATGCTAAGGTTTCATCAACTTTTGAATATTATCCCTCACGGTATCCCGAACATTAACGAGATTAGTTTAAGTAGTTTTAAAAACTTATATCGGTTCTACATATTGTAACTCCATATTTGCCATTCGCTACGTAATCTGCTACGTAAGCTACGCCGCTACGAGTAAATTGAAACTTATCAAAATGTTATACTCTTCAATTTTTTTGCTGATATTTTGGCGCGGATTTATTTATTAATTTTATGTACGTATTATATACAAGTATTTTTATACTTATGAAAAGTTCCACGCAAGTGCAAGAAGATATTTATATTAAATTATGTTATGTGATTTTAGCTATAATAGCTCTTGACACTTTTTTTTTGTATTTTTGGACACAATATTATAGTTTTTAGTAAGTACTTCTGAAGTACTAAAATCATATAGACTTAGGTTGTAGGAAGTCGCTGGATGTGGATAACAGGTCGATGTGGAGATCCAAGGAGGAGGCCTATGTTCAGCAGAGGACTTTCTATGGCTGAAGAGGTAGCGAGAGATAATCATACTGCAATTATCTGAAACTTCAGTCAATCCAGATCATCTCTGGTCTGGATTGACAGGCATTGCGCCGCTATGTCACAAAAAACTGATGTGATGCAACAACTTTGTTTCCTTTCATTAGGCGGGTGGGATTATCAGAAGTGCAATATTCTTTTCCAACTTCTGAATATTTTTCTTCTTTCCTCTTCCCAGTTTCAAGATTGCAGAGCTTCTATCCAAGTGTTGTAGATGTTCGTGGGCAACAATAATCAATTGCCATTTGCTCATTTGCCGGTGTTCAACACTGAAAAATATCGGATAGCTTCATATTTTTATTTTATACAATCAATAGTGATGGCTTTATGTCGTTAGCCAAATTTTAAAACTAAGTGACATAAATTTGCCATTATTAAAAGCTTAAGTTTAAATTGGGTTCTGTCTCAGAATAGTTCATGCGGAGAGGTTTCAAGCCAGATAAAGCTTAGATATGTGAAAGATCAAAATATGGATGTCTAGAAAGAAGGGAGAATTATCTTGAAGAATTCTTTGCCTATATATGAAATTTTTTAGTCGAGATATAAGCCTCAATTCTTCCCACAGCTGGTTTGTCCCTTACAGCATAAAAAATGCTACCACAACCTAAAAGTTGATTAAAATCAATGGCCAAACAGTCGCAATGTAGAAACAATTTCACCGAAATGACGCAGCCTATAATTAAAAATTTGTCAATATCGTTACGAACAAGCTTAACATACTATGTTCCACTTCCAACATGGTACTAGCGACGTAGTTTCGACAAGGTGCATTAACCGAGTTCCCAGCGCCTCAAAACAAAATCAATAAACAAATTCTGCACGTACGAAATAAATTTTCCGATACTAAATGGTTTAATTTCCTCACAAATGTTTTACTAATCGGCAACAGGTCTACGGGCGTTCGTGTGGAAATTAATTTTACATTATATACTGAACCCGCCACGTTAGCTCCGATATTAATATTACTTCAATATTCCCCAGGAACAAATATTTTTAATTAAAGTATATTATGACTTTTAATAAATAATTATATTTTAGCTTATTTACATAATTTACACGGATTTGAAGCAATTGGTCTCTAATATCATTACTATAATTAGATAAGCATAAAAATTCACAGGATATTTTAAAAATTACAGATATATTTTTCAGGACATCAAATAAATTAAATTAAAAGTCTCAAAAATAAGTATAAATAAAAACGCCTAATCAATTCAATCATTCAAATCAGACTCGAGAAGCAGAACTCGCTCTGGAGAAGTTGTCCGTGGGAGGCATTCTCAAAAAGGCTCAATTGCATTAATTGTCTCGCGAGTAACAAGGCCTGAGCCGCGGGGTCGGCGCGGTCGATGAGGGGCGCGGGTTGCGCCGCTCAGTGTGCCCCAAGCAGCCGTGTAGCCCGCGCGCTCTCTCCCACGAATCCTCGCGAAAGCCGCGAAAACGCGCGCGTGCCAAAAAACAGCCACAGGTGCCTGGCATGATAAATGGCAGTGTTTTTCGGCCACAGTTAAGTGGTAGACTATACGTGTAAACAAACTTTTTTTGCTACTTACGTATGTTGTGTTTTGTTATTCGTAAAAACTTATTGTTGTTTAAAACGCTTGTTATTGTAGTCGTAATGTTATTTTTGTGTTGTTTCTACGTGATTTCCATTAAAAGTTTGCTTAAGATTCAAAATTGCGCGTGAACGTACTGCGCATGAGCTGCGCAAGAGAAACTGAATGCCTCCTATATACCCATAAGGTGTAACACCAAATTTCCTGTGACCTAGATTTATCTACCTGAGGATAATGCAGACATTTTTCTTACATCAAAGTTAAATGTAAAACTTTCGTATATAAAGAGTAATTTAGTTAATAATTATCTATTAGTAAGGTACATTTGGAGAAAAGAATTTTCCGTAGTAACAAGTTTGCGGAAACTTTTGTAATTATTGGCGAAGTACCCTTGAAAGTTTTTCCTTTTCGTGTTTACCGTAGAGCTAGAGACGCGTTATAAAAGGAAATTTCGATTTTTATCACTCTCCTTGCTAGTATGGACCTTCCATTTGAGGCCGTTACGTAAAAGACTTTAGTCATAGACAGTAATGGGATCGCTTTTTATTCCGTCTTAATTTATTTTAAACTGTTTTCAGGCAACAATAACAGTTCATCATCATAACCATTATTATGAGTAACTTTAAATCTCGTTTTCTTCTTAATATTTTCATCTATGGACATAGTATATTAATAATGATTATAACGGCTTCAAATATTTCAGCTAATCTCGATTTATATCAATAATTTCCGTGCTACCTTTTAGGATTAGTAGGAGCATACGTACATACATATAATATGTAGTCGTGTACCAAGGTGTCTTGTTTTCGTTTACCTATACGTTATTCAATTTGCAAAACCATTTTTTTCTGAGAATAGATAATTTCCCAACAGAGTTTGCGCCAGGGATTCAAGATAAAGCCATTTTTTTGTGACATACATGAATTACATACACCACTCCCATTTCGGTGTCAGGTTGAAAACACATAGTCTTAACCTTACATTGAAATACGTTGAGGTATAGGATTTCTAAACACCAACTTAAACAAATATTTGGTAATCACATACATTATATATGTTTTCCTATGTGCGACAAACAAAGCCGCGGCTTCTCTTTACACTGAAAATACATTTAGATACATACTTACATATAGCAGCATGATAATCTAAATGCAAGTTCTACACATCCCCTTTCCATATAAAGGATTTGAATGTAAAGAAATCGAAGCCAAGTTGGAATAAGGCGGATACTGCCATTTCATCGGAGTTAGAGCACGTTTCACCTCACCTCCAGTAATTCGACTCACGTTTGCACGTTGTAAATGTGTACTTTGGGGTAATAAACGTTTACAGCCTTAGCTTTGTCAATCGGGAATACCTGGAAGTATTTTTAGATGTTTTTCTATTGACAAGTCTCGGATGTTCTGCACAGCTCATTAGTTACCCAGTTGAGACGCAATATCCGCAAGCATGCCTGGTTGTAAAACTAGTGACACTAGTCTATTCCTTTGGCCTCTTCCAGGGTATTGCAAGAGGAGTTCCAGAACCTTCTTCTTGTTTAAAAACAGTAAAACTCCAACTGCGCCTAAATTTAGGTACGCTTCGGACGTCCTTGACCGACGATGCCACTCAATTTCGCACCATAAAATATAGAGTAATTCTTCTGTTATTCTTTTCTTGTGTAGTTAAATACACCAAACAGATTTATAAAGGAATCGAGTTGTTTTTAATAACTTAATCTCACGGTCTTTGCGTTTAGTACCTACTGCAAAAAATATAAATATTTTAATTTAGAAAATAAACCAGAGTAAAATTATCTGTTCTTTTGTTATTTATTTATTTTACGAATTAAATACTAGTTGCCAAGTTCGACATTTCTTATTTTTTCTTCCACTTTCATCTAACGTCCATCAACTGTAAAACTTTCACTCTCATTTGTTATTTTTGACGATTCCTGAACAAAATGAAGGCAGTCCATTTCTGGCCTAGTTTCGCCTCGACTAGGTATTAAGATTTAGATATAGGTTGCGGTACTTATGGGTTATTTTCTTAAGATTTCATTAATCTAACTCAAGTGACATTCTTGAAGCTTATCTGTTATTTTTTACTTTTTTTCTTGATCTTTATCATTCCTGCTGGGCAAAGTTCTCCGTCCTCTCCTTCCATAAGTCAAATATGATAAAAAAATATATTTTAAAAGGCTATTCTAATAAATCATATTTTCATTTCAAATCTATAGCTAGCCATAATTATACTGACGTAACAAAATCATTAAAATAAACGACAAAATGAAATACATCTGTCGTTATTTCAATTAAACACATTGCTGCTTCAACCGAATTTTTTTGTGGTTTCCGCTCGACGCTATACCGGCGATAATAGCCGCATCGATACCGCATTCCATATCCCACAAAAAATATCCATAATTACGCGAATAAAATTGAAAATGTATACCATATATTTCTCTCTATCCCTTTCTCTTACCGACTCTTAATCCTACATGATGGTAGGATAGGGTAGCCTTCTTCATATTCCTGTTCCACTTCACCCTATTAATGACGTCATCGTCAGAAACATTGCATGCTATCATGTCTCGTCGCAACATAGTTGTCCCTGTGGTTTGTATTTCCTGATAAGTATTTTGTATCGATCTCATCCTGGCTGCGAAGCCAATAACTGTCAATCTTCCCCCTCCCCTTTAACTTCGATCCTCAAATGTCAACAATGAGACTACGATTATCCGGTTCATGAGCGGCGGGGATTACTTTCCGTTAGGTGAACTGCTTTCTCATTTGCCGTAACCACACTGAAAAAGTGCCGGCCAATTTTTACACGTGTTTTATCATATATGGCCATGAAAATTTAACGTGTTAGTATTTAATAAGCATTCCATAGATCATTAGCCATGGATACCGCCAATCCGCCCTAGGCCAGCGTGGTGGACTATATGGCCTTAACTATCTCAATTGCACTCTCGATTGTAGAGGGGGCCCGTGCCCCTGCAGTGGGACGTATATGGGCTGATACAGAATAGCATTTATGTACTGAAATACACTGACAGCTATAGTATTCAGAGATAAGAATATTTTATGGCAATTAAATATTTCCAGAGTATATATTTTTTTTATTTTGACATTCGCCTATATAAATAGACGCCTCTGTACACCTACGTTTTAATTTTTCACCCACCAGTCCATCTGAGAATCATGAATATTTAATTATTTCATAGGAATAAAAAGTACAAGCTTATGTTATTAGATTAGAGCATTGTTTATGTAGGACTGTTGATGAATAACAAAATGTTTTACTCTTATTTGTTCAGGACCGGCGAAAGTTGTTCTGACTATGCCAAAACAACTAGTTTACTCGGTTAAAGTTGTTTTGTTATATTTGCAACCTGTTTATTAATTCAGCGTGATTGATTTACGGGAAGGTGGTACGTGTGTGGAGATTTGTTGCAAATGATTTAACGCTCCCCCAGTGTCATATTTGTTTTGTGTTTTTATTAATGGAGTTCGCGTTTTGTTTCAAACTGCCTCGGTGGCGTAGTTGTATTACGGTACGGTTACAAAGCTGAGGTCTCGGGTTCGAGTCCCGGGTCGGGCAAAGTGATATTGGATTTTTCTATTCATTATCAGCCCGGAGTCAGGAATTTGTGCCCGATATGGCGATAGGCTCGCCCCCTATCACATCGTGGGACGGAACATGCGAAGCGAAATGTGGGTGTCCAGGTGGCGCCTCTGCCTACCCCATCCGGGATAAAGGCGTGAGTTTATGTATGTATGTATGTATGCGTTTTGTTTCAGGGAATTTTGCCGTTTTGACTACATTTTCCTGTCATAATATATCATATTTTCAGTGGGTTATTTGAGTTTATATTCACATAGTTACTAAAGCTTCATCAATAAGTGTCAAGGACTTATTGAGCATGATAAATATTTATAAGCAGCATTATAGGTCGCACATGAGTCACAATGAATAATTGATATCTGAAGTCAAACCTGTCACGAGAGATTATCTTGCTTAGAAACCCAATAGGGCAACTCCAATGAGCGAATAACATAGATTGGAATTAGATTTGGGTTTTCATTTTTAAATATTATTTTTGTCATTAACATTAAAACTTAAGAATATTTCTTGACCAAAAAAGTCATAATGAATAAATAAATAAGTCACATGACCACATATTACGCCTATGCGTACTCATGGCTCAGTTATGGCATCATACTATGGGGAAATAGCACAAATACACCAACCCTGTTTACACTACAAAAGAAACTAATTAGAATATTAGTAAACATAAAACAGACTGACTCTTGCAAACCACATTTCCAAGAACTTAAAATACTTACCTTACCCAGTATATATATATTAGAAATATGTAAATTTGTCCGCAAATATCCAGATTTTTATACTAAAAGAGCCGATATACAAACTAAATACCCAGTTAGACATAGAAACAGATTAAACCTACCAACTTCAAGACTCACTATGCATTCTTCTAGCCCACTTGTTATGTCTATTAAAATATATAATAAACTGCCAGACTACATAAAAAACTCAAGTAATGAAACATCCTTTAATAAACAACTAAAGCAATTATTACTCACAAAAACTTACTACACAATAACAGAGTACCTAAATGAAAAATAAATAAGACAGCTTAATATAAGCAAAGGTAAACTTAAATATAGTAAACTTAAATAAATAAAGACTGATTTAATTACATACATAACTGATTATAAAGACAATGGCTTCCTCCTCTCTTCTAATATTTTATTTTTTGCCGTGCCCTACAGGGTCCACATTGTACTAAATAAATTGTAACATCTTTATAACATGTGGAGTGCAATAAAGTATTGAGTATTGAATAAGTCGGTAAAGCGTCACTACCCTCTACTCCACTACCAATTCTCCTTTTTGTATTCAGCTTTCAAAAAAGGAACACTAATATATTTCACGGTGACTTGAATACTCAAAAATGTTTACCAACTCTCTTACTCATGTGTTCGATACAATTTTTGTTATTCCATGTCCTTATATTTCAATGAAGGATACGGTCGGCATCTAAAGATTGCATAAAAGAGAAATGTGAGAGGACAGTCCGATAGTCTTATTAAATCGAACTAAACATGACAGCAAGTAATTACGTCATCTTGTCTGCGTGTCAGTTGACATGACCCTGGTCGAACAACAAATTCGTGGCACTACCAGTAATTGCCTAATAGCCGATATTAATAAAATATCTTGAACGCAATATCAAGATTGATTCCAAAAATAGACCAATCTGTACAAAGATTTATCGAGACGCCCATATTTTCCTTATTTTGACTGGATTATCTTCGGGATCAATCCTTACAGAAGGTTTAGGATTGTTTATTAATTTCGATTGTACATGAGCGCGTTTTTTAATTGTATTAAACACGATCCGTCGTTGTGTACGGAAATTTAATTGCCTGTGATTACGGGTGCTGTTTTAGTAATACGATCGTGATTGCTTTGAGCAATAAAACCAATTATAGCTCGTAGGCTAATTTTACATTCAACTAGTTCATATAGTTTGTCGCAATGGCTACTTCCTTCGAAACTTTTACATGAACGGAAGGTTCCTGCAACTTTTATATCGGAAAATCAATTTGTCATATAATTTTAATATATTTACTACACGAGAAATAGTTCGACTCCTAGTAAATTAAATTCCTTATAGCTAGGAAATGCACCTTGATTCTGTTTAACTGGAGGGTGTTTTAGCTTATGGTGACCAATTAACATCAATTTATTTGTTTGCTTCTTCTTCGATAAAGAAACTCTTGGGAGTCACGTAAATTGAGTCCCCTAGTTTATTAATTATACGAAGAACCTCAAAGCTCACAGATGTAAATTCTTCTATACAAATAGTACGAGGCACTTTTTATTTTATATCATCCTCCCTTAATTAAAAATCATGCGTTCATTTTATTATGGCTACAACTATTTTTATGACCGTCAATTGTTTATTTTCCGCGACTTGTCCTCGGCCTCTGCCATAAAATATAAAATGGCCGACCTTATAAGTTTTTTATGGACGCTGGCAAGTTATTGTTGTGCCAACCGTATTTACGCGAGGGTTCACAGGTGCCTTTGCTTTCATACTTGTGGACACCTTAATTAAAAAGATAATACCGTCTGCCATGACTAATACGTTTTGTTTGACTTGTAAAGTTGAGCGTGGCAAGGTTTTTATTACGTACAGGACTTATACTTTAATTGAATTATTTTCTTAATCAGTTGCAACGTTGTTTAGGTATTGCAAGCTACGAATTCTTAGTATTAAAATAACATTGCCGGCTAAAGCATAGCCTTTGGTAATGGTTTCTTCACGTAAAGTTGTTTTTTGTAAATTAGAAATTTAAGACAAAAATAACATAAGTATCAATCTTTCACCCCATTATTATTTCGAAGAAGAGCAAATCAACAACAGTTTGCAACGCTATTTCTGAGTAGTACAGTATACATAAGTGGCGAAGATCACTGACCATCAGATAAACCGCTTGTATGTTTACTCCATCTCCAAAAGCAAAAAAATATTACAAAAAAATAATGAAAATAATAATTAATTAAATATGTGTGTTTATTATCTCGTCACTGTCATTAAACTATTTAAACGTAGGATAACAATACACACTCGTTTTTGGGGTCACGTATTGTGGCCGAAGCAAACAATGCTCTCATTATGTACGATATTCAGTGAGCTTAACATTAAAATTGAAACACTCGAATAGCCCGCAAAGTATGAATATGAATTTTACAAAAGCGGAAGGTAAAAACCTCCCGCGTACAGCCGACCAATTACATAAAATTACCCAGCTTAAGCTTGCTGTATCCTCAAAAATCTTTTATAAATATGAATACGTACGTCGTGATACAATAAATCTGTTTCAATTTTGAAATATATACATATTGTTTCGACTGTGCCTCACAACGCAAAGCAGAAATGGATACCAACTTGTCTGCGGACCGATATCTCACTTTATACCTCCTCGTGATTTCTTTTCAGTTTATTTTTTCATGTGTATTGTAGTCATCTTGTCTCTAGTACAAAAAATTGAAAAATCCATTTGGCATAAATACCCAGACCCGAAACAAATACTTGTGGCTAACATAAACATTTATACGGGGATCAAACCTGAGGACGTTTGATTCACAGCCGGCGCGCGTAACCAACTGCGCCACGGAGGCTGTCGTGATAATTAATTTATTACAGATTTCATATATACTCCTTGTTTTAATAGTAACGTATTACCCTGATATACTTGTAACTCTATGAAGTTCCACGGATCGCAGCCGTGAACAAAAATACATTTTGTGGAGCGGCGGAGGCGTAGGTAGGATCTAGCGTCATCAGTCGCGGAGGCCTTTGTGCGAATACATCGCACGCGCTCTCCTCGACAGGCATACAGGCGTGAGTTAAGCGCTTTTCACAGTTTGTTCATTCCTCCTTGTGTTTGGTTTGCTAGGCTTTTTGCGAGTCGAGTTTTTCGCACTTCAATTTTTAGCGCATTTGGTATAATTTTTTCGCTGCTATTGCCGTTCTTGAAGATTTTTCTTTGTGTAAAGTACTTTGTTTGAACGATTGCTTATACGTGAAGAAATGAACACAAAGTAATGTTTGAATATTAGTTTTTATTATTTGTTGAGGGACTAGCTAAGGTCGCCGCGGCCAACAGAACGCTGTTGCGCAGGCCTATTTCTATTTGCATAAAATCCGAATCAAATCTATCAAATTATTTTCATTTTGTAACACCACCTTCCATTTCTCTTCTTAAAGTTCAATTTAATAATAAAATTAGCCTAAGTGCATCTCCAGATCCGAAGCTAACCCGGTGCTAAACTTCATTGTGTCCGTTTTATTGAATTAGGAAAGAGAAGGTAAAGCGCCTCCTTTCGCTTTTAGAAGTTTCGCGAGAACAGTATTTTTTTAAATGTACTCAGTGTACTTTTATATACCGCTGACAAAGTGTATACAGAATTGCACATTGAATGGTTAGGTAGTTAAGGCTTGAACTCCTAACTGTTAAAGATTTAATTTAAAAATTGTATGATCCTATCGTGTATTAGTGTTGGATCAAAGTTTTCTTTATTGCTTAAACATTCGTTTATGGTAACTTTATAATTGTTGTCTATGTGTGATTTCCTTTTTCCTTTTGACTGTCATAAATCTGCTCTGTAATGTGTGGTCTATTCAAACTAAAGTATTTGAAATTTATTTTAATTTAATCACTATCAAACAAACCTCATATTCTCGTTTATAATTTTAAATTAAAACTAATTAAAGTTCCCTTAAACAAACTCGTGCGAGTATAGAAAGGCAGCTGTCTGCCAAGCTTTAAATACTGCATTATACTTAAAAACTTAACACCCGTCGCTTTGTGCTCCGCGTATTTTCGTCTTTGACGACCGTCGTGGGAATACGCTTTCACGGAAATGTTGTTTGATCATACAGGTCTGCGTCTTAAAATACTTATATTTGAGAAAATTAGAACTGAGAGTGGGTGGTGTCAAGGAAATTAGGTATAAAGGTGTATAAATGGCATATATATATGGGAGGAGTAAGGCGGGAGTGGCAATGTTTTATATTTCCCGTAAATCTGTCTTTATTGTCGCCCTAAATATTTTTTTAGTGAATTTTCCATTGTATCTCAGGGAAAACCTTCTTGATATTAGGGTTATTACATTTCTGTCGATATGTGTCGATGCCAGATCCGCGATATCTTTACAGCTTGTTTGGCCTTCCTTACTTTCCCTATCGGTTTTCGAACACCAGTAATGCACATATTATACCCATGAAAAATCTTTCTACCAATTAATTTAGACATAATTATCGTTAATTATAATGATTCTTAGTGAATCTTCCATTGTACTCAGGGAAAACCTTCTTAATATTAGGGTTATTACATTTGTTTCGATATGTGCTGACGCCAGATCCGCAATATCTGTACAGCATGTTTGGGTTTCCTTACTTTCCCTATCGGTTTTCGAACACCAGTAATGCACATATTATACCCACGAAAAATCTTACTAACGATTAATTTAAACAGAAGGTACTAAAAATAAGTACGGTGTAGCTATAGCTACTGTTTACAGTGTGACAATAAAGCCCTGTACGATCCAATACGCTCATTTGGGTATCCCAATTGTAGTATTTTAAAAAATACGAAAAATAAAAGGATAACGTATTTATCGTTAGTTATAATGCACAGTTTAGTATCAATATGACCCTAAAATCTAGCAAAGTCTTGAATTCTAACAACACTGTCTTCGGTGTCAGGGTGTTTAAATGCGTATCAGTGCTTGTGTCGGCTCCTTTTGCTAGCAGTGTCAATTGAATTCCCTATTTTTTAATTTATTTATAAGGGATTTTTTTGACATATTCGGAAAGGACCTGTCAGATTTTTTTTTGTAAAATATATCATTATATTTGCGTGCACTATTGAGCACCCTATACAAAGTATAGTTCGACCGGGAGGGCTTGATATAATAGAGGTAACCCAATTAACAATATACATATATGTCCAATAATTCTGCAACATCTAGAAACACACACAGTGTTTAACTCTTGTAGCCCGGCTCCATGAAAGTGTCGAATAAACGCAAGCAGAAGATATTGTATTAACGTCAAAGTGCTGAAACGTTTTCAAGTTGCGCAAACAATTCAGTTGCTCAACATTCTCCATTTAAACTTTGAAGAACCGGTTTATGAGTATTCATGTAATGCTCCTACTACACGTGCCAAAGTTCATTAACTTGGGATTAGCTAATGGTATACGTATGAGAGCTTGAAATAATTTCCATTATAAGTAAATTTTGCTTATCTCGCGTCATCGGGCTAGCTACAACATTGTGAAGATTTTTGTGGGGCAGGAAAACTGTGAAGCTCTTCTTTTATGCCTTGAAGGGTGCAAAGATGACAAGGATATGTCGGTACCACTGGTCTTCGAACCTGGCAGTATACTTAACAAATTAAATACAAATAAATATTGACTCTTACGTGGAGCCAGATTGCTTGATGGGGTGTGCAGTGTTGCAACACATGTTTGTTTTGTATTAATTTGAAAATGAGCGCGTTCGCAGCATTTTAGTTTCACTCCCGCGTTGTTGCAGTTGTTTTATTTTCATTTCATTTCATCAATATCAATTATATACATTAAAAAAAATCATTTGGCAAGCCACTTGTAGTTTGCCAGTTTCAAAATAACATTATAATTCCAATGTAACCAAGATTTACATAACCAAACCATATTTCTAGTGAAATTACCGTTTAAACAAGATACATTTTAAAACTATATTTAACTTTAAAACCAAAACATTTAAAATGAATGTTCTAATGTTAGAAGCTATTTTTGAAATAAACTCCAGTGCAGACAATACTTAGAACAATAGCAGCCAGACGGATAACTTTAAATATTTAATTCTAGTTCTTTTCACCTCAGATACAAAAGAGCGGTGTTATAAGTTTGACATGTGTACCTGTGTATTTATGGCATCGTATCTCCTAAACGGATGAATCGATTTTGATTCAGTCTTTTTTATTTTAAAGGTGACTTTATCGAGTGTTCTTATGTCCTTAAAACATAAGACACTACGATCGGTCATTCATGTGACGTTAATCTATAAAAAATAAGCATTTAATTGTTTTCGTTCAAATTCCTGTATTGTATTCAGAACGTATTGGAGCTGTGTTCTCTTTTGATTCCCAGAGCAAGCAATCCAGTTAGTGCGTTTTTTTTATTTGAAAGCTGATATGCGTTTCCCGGGACTGGAATTTTTGTCCGGCATAGTATCTCTTGACACCATAGCACGTTTTATTTTTTTGAGCTGTATCGATGATATCTAAAATGTATTGGAAAAGATTTTCCAGGCAGCCGAGTCGATTATTAAGCAAATCAATGATTATTCCACTATTATAGGTATCGTATTTTCTTTGTCATAATATTAGTATAAGTTTGCAGCTGCCTTTGAGATTAGTGAGTTTTTCCGACGCTGTTCATTGAGAGTCTTTTTTCTTATACTAAGTAATCATTAGTTTTTAGTAAAAAAAAATTTTTTTTTTTTTTATATCCTTAAAATATAATCTAATCAACATGTCTTCATAATTTAAATGCCCTATAACCCTTTCCTCTTCCCATCCTTTTTCCTTCCCACTCCCTCCCGGTTTTATAGGCTGGCAACACATCTATGTTTCAAGCGATGTTTATAGGCGCCAGAGATCACTTACCATCAGGTGATTTGTTTGCTCTTTTGGCGGACCTATTGAATAAAATCTGATTCAACGTGTCTTAATTATTTAGATAATAATTTGCTTGCTACATTTAAAAAAAATATATACGATTAAATGACAAGCTCAAACTCTATTCCGCATAATAAAATTACAATTCAAAAACATAAAATATTATTCTATCCATTTATAGCTGGAAAAAATATTCTGGCAAAAGCCGCAGATGGAGCCGCGAGATGTTTTATTACAGTCAAACAGCGCGGCGTGCCAGTCAGAATCGCCAATCAACGTGCAACGGTTCGGTGCTGGCAAACACACATTTATAAAACTTTGATCCGCACCAACAGAATATCGTACGATGTTTACTTTTCAGTCAGCGTTGGATTGGTTTTGTTACGTCCGTTTAGGTGGTGCTCAAAAATGGTTTTGAAATTCAATATACGAAGAGGTGTTGGTTGTTCGATTTGGATTTTTAACACGTTCGCGCGCGGTACGTCGGTGGGCGAAGAAGATAAAAAACTAACGCGACACTACGTCGACAGTCGTTCAAGTTTGAAATCTAGTAATCCACCGTACGTCGACGGGCGGTATTGTTTCCTATTAAATATTAGCGGGAATTTTTTTTTGTCCTGAACGCCTGAAGACGTTCTGTCATTTGGTATGGTATTGGTAAGCGGACCTACGCAAGTACGCCTATGGACTTAGTATGGAAAAAACGTGTGTCAAAATGCCAAAATTTGTCATGCATTACAGCGCGCGAACGTGTTAATAGACAAATCGGCGAAATAATGGACAACAGTTTTAGTGTCTTTGTCCACTACACCGTATTATCACCATTATAGACGAGTAGAATGGTCATAGTATGCAATTTAGTGTTAAATTTCATTCCATTGAAGATCTTACAACGTATGTAATGTATATAACTACTTTTCTCGGTATAAAAGCCGACAACACTCCTATGATTTTTCGAGTGTTGTGGATGTTTCGTGTGGCAGTGATTATCATATATTTTTATGATCGAGATATGAGTTTTAAGCTCCCCTTTTAAGCACCCATGAGAAGACCTAAATGTCATTAGCCTTCCAGACTTGCGCACTAAGTGAACCGCATCATTATTAGGTACGTCTGTAGTATACATTATAATAATATAGATAACTAAGTACATTTTAAGTTTCTTGTTCAACAACTTCAACACCAGTAAATATTTTACCCGAAAGCCGCGCAACATGTAAATTATGTTTCTCCAGACAGTTGTGACATTAATGAACAATCATTTAAGTTATTGCGTCACCGCGAAAAATAACATTCAATTAATATGTAGCTGTTTTAATGTAGGGCATTACGCTGCAGCTTAATTAACTTTAGATAATATCCATAGTTTAGCTTAATGACAACGTTTTCGGTGAATGGCAGTTTTCGGGTGCGGTGTTTTCAAATGACTAGGTATAAATTATAAATAAGAATATTTATGATTGTCATTCAGTAACATGAGTTTTTTAATTTACCATAGCCATAATAAACAAAATATTGATAACTACGATATTTGAAATTAATCTCTTGGTTTTTTAATAATACTTAACGAGGGACTTTGAGACGGAATTTTGATAGGCAAGATGAGATATCTGTTATTCTATAAAATTTTACTTAATTACATCATTAATTCTCAGAAATTACATGAAGCGAATTAAACATATCTTATACTTACATACAAAATCATTAAATCAAAAGCAGGGAAAATAATTGTATTCTTTTTGATCCAAAAAACTGTCAAAAGCCATATATCTGATTTGTATTAATAGTATTTAAAATTTAGTCTCTTGAATCATCATGAAATAGTTAATTTAAAGATATGTTTATAAAAATATATTTTAAGGTATTCACAGTCTTTGTATGTCTTACTTGAAAATAATTATAATTTCTTTGGCTTTCAGACGACCCATTTGTGTTCTAACCAAAAAATATTGTCCTTTCGCTCTTTATAAATAAACCTAGTTTATGAAATATGTGGCAATAAATTCTTGTATTCCAATATATTATATAAGGTTACTAGCAGCCCGACCCTGCTTCGCTTAGATACAATTCATTTTATTTTAATACACCAAATATCGCTACATATTATTACCATCATAATCAGCTTTTATTTGTCCATCTATTATTATTATTTTACACCTATTATTACAACAAAATGCAGCCCATATTAATCTGTAATAACGTACCAAACAAATGCCGAGAGAATTCTTCACATAGGTTCAGTAGTTTCAGAGATTACCACCTACATACAAATATAAAAACATATATTTTTTTTAAATTATCATTTAGTCTCTCACTGCTGGGCAAAGGTCTCCTTCAAATCCTTCCGACTGTCTCTATTTTCTGCTGTTGTCGTCCATACGTTACTGAAATGATCAAGGTCGCCGCGCCATCGTCTTCTTTATACTAGTTATAAAAACTCGTTCATAGTAGTGACGTAGGACCATAAGAATGTTTATATTATTTAATCTAGAGAATGGGACGCGCCCTGCCCCTGTTATTACGTCGTTTGACGGCACCCCGCAAGATAGATTGCAAGTGCGATCCAAGTTTACTTGAAATTTTTTCATTTGCTCCGATACGAAAAAGTGACTGCATTCCACATGGTGATACGAGCAATGCAATGCAAATATATTTATACATCACAGAATGATAGTCATATTATAGACAACGTCCGTGGCGCAGTTGGTTAGACGCTGGCTGTGAAACGAGAGGCCGCGGGTTCGAATCCCGCACCGAGACAAATGTTTGTGTGAACCATAGGTATTTGTTTCGGGTCTGGATGTTTGTGAGACCGAAATGTTTCGTAATTTTTGATACTCACGACATAAGGCTTGATCTTAGTGTGGGGTCAGGACTATGTATGTGACTGTTGGGTGTACTTATTTATTTTGTTTGTGGAAACAAAGCGAGGCCTATTACGCAAACAGATTTACCTATGTAGGCGGAATCTTAAACGCGACACACATGCGTTTTTATGACGGCTTTGGTATCATTATACACAGTGGTCGCTATCCGGATGGTTTCAAATATTCATATAATAAATATAAAAACCTCAATAGCTAAAATTTCAGCATTTCATGTATTCGTCAAACAAAGAAAGAAATCTAAACACTACCACTTCTATGTGGATATATTATTTTATAGTAATGTACATTACTTTATATTAATATAAACAAAGACTATTCTATTTTTTGTAATCATGTCAACACATCCTCGAAAATACTTTACAAATAAAATTTTATTATATTACCGAAAACAAATAGCGTCCACAATGCACACTGAGTAAATTAAATTATTTGACAGTGAATTTTGAGCCGGTAATGAGTGTTTTTCTAATGTCAAATTTCACATCAGCAGTTTTATTAAATTCTGCATTCTGGCCTGCGAGGGATCGGCAGACGGCCGGGCTAATAGTGGTTCCGTTTTATTCATTTCGCGTTGCGGAACTCTAATTATATTCTAATGAGGCAGGGTTTGTGAATTTAAATTCGTAGTATTTTTCTTTGTTTAACTCTTTCGAATCGAGGTCACTGGGAAAGAGAAAAAGGAAAATTAGAGTAATTAGAGAAGCGGCTAGTAAAAATAAGGATTCTTTCTACGCATACATTAAGTTTAACAAGGTATGTGAGTAAAATTAAATGCGGCTTGAGTTCATACGCTCGTATTTTTAATATCAAAGCAAATACTTAATGAAAGCATCACAACGTTTAAAAAAACAAACATTGTATTATATTTCTGCTAGTTCATAGTTTGTTTATAATAGTTTCGACCGTGGAAAATGAGTAGTATACAGTTTAGCTAAATTAAGATAAACTTTTGCTGTTAGTGCTCCATCATAACCAAAGTTATCATTTTCATGAGACCAAATAAATGTACGTCGCTCATCACACAAGGTTATTTGAAGGAATACATACTTCTTAGATGTCAAGATTTTGATGCAATGTATACGTAATAAGAAAACATTTATTTAGGGACTAAATATAACTAAATAATAATATACAATCACATTTTATATCAATTTAAGTACAGATCGAAATAATAAGTCCGATACTTCGAGCGCAAAGGTCCGTTTACTTAAAGAATTTAATTTTAAGAGAGGGTTCGCATGATCAAACGACTTATTCTAATGCCTCAAAATTAAATAATGGAAATGAAATATCTTGGAAAAACCTAACTAACCACTAAGCAACCTTAATAACTGACCATGTGTGTTGGCTACTTAGCATTAGTAAATATATTTAAATAAAAATTATCTGCCTCTTATAATAGAAGAACTACTAATGTTATAAAAACCCGTATCTTAGTTGGTTTAATACATTATTATTATTCCTATGTATTCAAATTATTATGGTAATTCACGCAGGAATGGGACCGAAATATTTGAAAAAAATAAAACGTTGACTTTTCTACGCATTTGTTTCGATATTCTATTACGCCATCAGTTCCGTCAGAGGCTTTAATTTTATTATTTTTAGTTTAGTTGCTTACAAGTATTTAGTCTTTGTATTATCAGTTTCATGGTACCTACTGTAGAACGCATTCCTACCCCAAAAGTTTCCGAAGCAAATATGTCGATATACAATACAAAATACTTGCATTTTATTTTATATAAATATTGACTCTGTCCAAATAATAAGAACAATGTATAAAAACATTACAGAGTTTAGTTAAATCATACGAACAATGTTGAAATTTCAACAGGTCGCAACTTGCATTCATATCTGTAGAATTTGCCCCGCTTCAAAATTCTTGTTGTGAAAGTTAAATAAATTTACATAATCCAAGCGATACACTGTAGCTCTAACGCTATAATCTGTACCGACACTAAAATTCACATTAGGGCAAAGCAACATCCTGTCTGTGTTTACAAAATTGTGGGCGCCTGTGGATGTATTTGACATTTTACATGGCATTATATACGGAACTATTGCACTTACTCACACCATTACGGAAAACCGAGTTTTTTTTAATAAAATAACTTTAGAAGAGCTCTTTTGCATTCGTTGTCGAGATTTTTGTTGCTATCTTGTATCTTCTATCTACACAATTATTTTGTCCTTTTTTACGTACTGTAAGTTACACTGTAAGGGTGTTATTGAATGAATTGGTTTTGAAATTACTGTGGTTTCTATTTTCGGGCCAACTGAACATCATTCGTATTATTGTTATCTACATTTTTTATAACAGTTTATATTAAAAACATAACAAATTAGCACAGAGTCAATATCCGTTATCACGTGAGAAAATATTTTGATCTCTTGCGCATGTTAGAGTTGTATAACACAAAATACAAATAAATAATACATATTTATTCTTTATTCCAATATAATTTTTTATACATCTTTCATAAACACAAATATATTCAAACACTGCTATACTTTAATTGATATTCTTATAATAACATTATAATCATTAATTCACTATATTAACTATTAAAATTAGTAAAACAAATATAATTACTAAAGCAATATAAACCAACAATTATACTTATCTTGTTAATGGTACTCAGAGCCAGATTAACACTGACAGGGGGCAGAGTAATGTCCTGCTCCACGACTCGAACAACACTGTGTCACTTCAAGCAATGCTGGTCTATTTATACCAAATCGTGAACAACCCCACTCTGCCCCACTTCTGACTACCCACATCAATTTGTATTTTATTGTATTTGTTTTTAAATTAAATTGATGTTCACATATTCCATAAAATGTACTCAGATAAGTAATTAATGTATATTTTTAAATCATCAACATCTCACACGCACAACCCGTCGCTTTCCGTGGTGTTGCATATATTTGTCGCCGACTGCGGTATGCACAGAAGTGTGCCCGTACTTCAAGTTCATTGACACATGCAGTGGCGTATTAAAAACAAGTAGCTTATATGAAATAAACAAAACGTAGAAAGATTTTTTATGATTTTTAAAATATTTATTTGTTATTTATCAGTAATTTCATGCGTATGTTTTATTAGATACATAATATATGCAAGTTTGAAATACTGAGTGTATGAATTCGGCCCTCGTTCGAGTTACACCTATATTACTTACTAATCAGGTATTTTGGCAATCATTTTTAATTAGATAGTAAACTTAGTCGTAGTCACTAATGTCATATGCTATTATCGACTTGGGCACACTATTAGCCTTGTCTATCAACATTAATCTGTAAACATGCAGAATTTACTACAATGTACTAAAATATTACCACCTTGATGAATAATGAACTATTTAAATACCTAAAGCAAATTTACATACATACATACATAAACTCACGCCTTTATCCCCGAAGAGGTAGGCAGAGGCGCCACCAGGACACCCACATTTCGCCTTGTATGTTCCGTCCCACGATGTAATAGGTGCGAGCCTATCGCCTTATCGGGCACAAATTCCTGACTCCGGGCTGATAATGAATAGAAAAATCCTATATCTCTTTGCCCGACCCGGGACTCGAACCCGAGACCTCAGCTTTGTAACCGTACCGTAATACAACTACGCCATCGAGGCAGTCAAGTAAAGCGAATTTATATCAGACCAATTCCGCCGGTCATGAGTACTATAAACAAACAAAGCCCCACGGGAGAGTTTTACTTAACTACTCGTATTCGCGGCAACTTCGAGCACCATCCCGTCCACGTTATGAAGCCATAAAATAATACAGAAATTCCACTCTGTCGCAGATTCCAAATTATTGCGGCAATGTTAGCTCCTCTTTACAAATCTATATTATTATTATGAAGTTAAAGAGTTTGTTTGTTTGCACGTGCTAATCTCTAGAACTACTGGTTTGAATTGAATAATTCTTTTAGTGCTAAATTATCATTTATTGAGGAGCGTTACGAGCTATATAACATCAGGCTATGACTAATAGGAGGCAAGTATGAATGAAAAATGTTACGAAAACGGGGAATATTTATTCTCGGGGAACTTTTGTGTGGAGTGGAGTCAAAGAATATCTGCACCCGGGCAAAGTTGGGCCGAGCCATTATTATTTAATATAACGTACATTTTAAATTACCCGGCCAGACAGGCAATAAAAGAGCCGAGACGCTTTCGGCAACGCCCAGGATATTTTAAAACCATTTGCAACTAGCTTGCATGTAATCTTTCATACGTTATGAAAGTAATTTTAAATTTTAATCATTTTGTTGAAGGAATTTTGTGTTCGTTAATAGCCTTGGCTGCGATATTGTTATAGAACCGGAGGCGTTTTGTGATCTTCCGACGCTGGTACATCGTGGACCAATATTTATTATATTGAGGCATTAGAAAGCCGAAGAATTATGTTTTAACTGGTGGTAGGTCTCTCATATGTGAGAGGCCGCCTGGGTAGGTACCACCGCAATGTCTATTTCTCCCGCCAAACAGCAGTGTAAATGCGCTGTTGTGTTCCGGTTTGAAGGACATTGTAGCCAGAGTAACTACTGGACATATTGAGACTTAACGTCTTATGTCTCAGGATGGCGAGCGCAGTGGAATTCCAAGCATTGCCTTGTAATTCATGGTGTTGTTTGGTTTTGCTACTGTCCATGAGCGGTCGTATCGCTTACCATCAGGCGAATGTCATGTTCGTCTCGCCATTCATTGCAATAAAAAAAAAATGTTATTTTTCAATGATCGCTTGGAAAAAATTCACGCTGTATACGGTATGACTAACAATACGGAATTTTTCATCAGCGAAGCTTTTTATTTGAACTATATTATCATCCCGTTCCGTAACATTTTTCTAAACGATTTTTTAGCTTTTGGTACTTATTTCGATTGTAGTACTGCCGCGTATTATTAAATACGATTTTCCTCTGAAAATAGTGTGCATAGTTTTTAAAGTATACAAAATTAAAATTGCCTTAAAAATATTGCTACATGACCCGTTTTTTTTAGTTTGGACTACTGTAGGAGTGTGGTTGCTCTATCGAGGTGTTACCTCACAGAAAAATGAAGTGAAACGACGGCTTTGATTCCGTGTTTCGCTATTGAATGAGATGGCCGGAGGCCCAATACCCGTCTCCTGCTGCTTTTTGCTTCCTTTTCCTCTTATTTTGAGAACCTGGCAACGCCACCACGATGCAAAAATAGTAGATGTTTATTACGGACGGTAATTATTTGTAATCAGATGAAACGTTTGCACGTTTTGGTTCCTTCATAATAATATATATAAATCTTATCCATTCTTACTTATTAAATAGAAACGGTAGTCATAGGAGTCATATTTTGCTACACTCTTGCTTACAATCATATTTTAAAATAAGGAGCCTTATTTTTTCCGGCGAGATCTTTTCATCATTCGAATCGTAAAATCTGGTGTCTCACACAATTATTTTCTTCAGCCAGTCTTAACAAAGCCAACCGAATTCAGAACAGTTTGTGAGAAGAAATAGGGATGATGCAAAATACTCCCGAAGTTTATTTTATTTTTCGCTGTACGTAATCACAGATTAAATGAGGAATGATTTCTCAAAGGAAATATATGCAAGGAAGCGTTCTACAGTGTCCGCTTTTATACACAGACGTTTCGAGAGGACAATTAATTTCACATGAATTGAAAATGACCCGCAGCAACTGATAGATTTATACTAAGAGTTTTTATTGGCTTAATTTAATTTTAAACTATTGTATTCAGTATGTTTGTTTAAATTACCCGTATATTTTTTTAAACTATCACTAATTATTAAAATAGTTTTTGCGGATTTGGTTTAATTATTTACATTTTTGATTTTCTTCATGATCTAGCTTTCATAATCATGGGGCGAACGGCGTGAAAACCAAACCAAATGTTACCAAATCCGCGATAAAATCCGTAAAAGTTAGCTTTATTTCAATGTGTAACATTCGCGTAAATATAAGAAGCCATTATCATTGCTTATGATCGATTTCATCATTGTAGTATTTCATAACCACTCGTCCCAATTAATATAAAAGAAGTCCCTAAACAAGAAAATTGGTAACTCACAAACACAATAAGAAGCCGTAAAAATGAAAAATCATAAAAAGCCGAAAAGGCACATTTTACATCTTACTGTTTTCCATTCTTTTGATATTATTGTTATTTTGCAGTGTGTGACCGTTGTTTGTAGGTTTCACTTTCTAATATTTTACTTTCAAAGAACAAATATCTTCGCTTTGTTCGCGATTGTCTCTTAATGACTTCGTAACGTGGATTACAAAAAGAAAGAAAGAGAATTCGTAATGATGAGCTACTGTTCCGAATTTTATATTAGTATTTTAAAGATCTTTGTTGTAATAAGTCAATTCATAAAGCTTTGTTAACTTTAGAGCTTTGAGAGTGAGTGATATCTTTCGTATATAAAAATAAGCCAATGTATTCATAAAAGGAACTATTATAAGTTTTTAATACAAATATGAATACAATTTACCAAATTTTAAATACAGGGCATGTTACTAATTAATCACAATATTATAATATATAGGAATTGTCAGTATGTAGAATACTCATGGGGAACGCACTTACTAATGCCAACCAAGAGAGTTCCATCAAGTTCCTAAAGTTGATTTCCGTCCTAAGACGCGATCATCTCACTCCATCATACAACTAAATGAAACATAGACAAGTACAAGTAGACCAACCATTCCCGTCTTGAGCAACCCGTATCGTTCTGCTATCCGCTACTGTTTTGAATTCTCCTGCGTTTACCTAAGTGCCGTCTCTACTCGAACACATCGCCTCATACTTATTTATTTATTTTTATTGTTTATATCATTCAGAGAAATAATAACAATGAAGAAATAACAATAATAAAAGTAGCGATGGCGGCCTTATGACAGCAGACAATATCTTCCAGGCAACCATGGGAAGGATATATAAATAGGAGAAAGAGAACCACCATACCAATATTTTATGCAAATTAATCATGATAATCCTAAACGCATACGATTCCAAATGTAAATAAACTACGAAGAAACTGCCATTGTTATGAGAAAGTTGAAACGAAACGACCAAAGTTTAGCGCACCTGTTTGTTAATTGCTTGTGCTTTCCGAAGTGGTTTAATGAATATTTATTTTTAAAGTATTGATTTATCGCGTTTGGTGTTCAGTACACGAATGTTCTCAGTGATTATATCGTTTGAAATTCAAATGGAAATATCATGACCTTCTTATTATCACTAAGAAAATATTGAAGAATTAAAGCGGGTGCGTTTCTTATCAACTGGAAATAACTGAAGGTTAAATTACTTTTGAATGTGACCATGTGACCAACTATGAGCATCGTAATAAAAACAACAATCTTATTTGTTGGATATATACATATACTATGGGCAACGGTCATCAATAGATAAGACTATCTATAATAATATAAGTATATAATTTATTGTAATGACCTAATAGATAGAATAATATTTTGCTGCATAAGTCCATAGAAGTTAGGGTAAGGGTTTTATGGAGCAGAGGCTCTCACGTAAAATAAATAATTAAATATAAATACACTGTATAGTCTCTTAACTAGTAATACCCCCACACTAAGACACAAGTCTTTTGTCGTGGGTATCCGAAACTACCGGAGATAATTTAGTCTCACGAAGACCCAGACTCGAAAATACCTGTGGTTCACACAAGTATATTTCTCGTTTCGGGGATTCTATCCGCGGCCTCTCGTTTCACATCCGGAGTCTAACTAACTGTGGTACGGTGGCTGTAAATCTAACACCTTCCTAGGCACAAATTATAGTCCGCGGTACCTCATATAACTTTTTTTAAAACAGAAAAATTCACATAAATAGGAAGAGGGCGTCTTGGCATCAAACATAAGGACATTAAATAAAATACAATCACAAATACAGGTCCTCTACGAACTTCTGCTGCCAAAAGTGCTGTTTTCAAAATACTAAGAATAGTTTCTCTCCCTCTTTACATTTCATTACAGACATGTTAGTATCATTAGATAACGAAAATAAATGCTTGTTAATTATATTAAGTAAACATGTCTCAAACAACGCGTTAATTTTTTTTTTATATATTAAATATTTTATAATTAATTGACCGATTAATAAATTGACATACGAAAATTTTTTTGGCTAATTCGAATTATGGTGCATATATAGTGTGTAACCTTTTTGTATGAAAATAATAACGGTAAAAAAGGTATAGTTTGCTAGTCACATAATATTATTTTTAAGTGCTGCCTCTGAGTCCATGGCTGGCTACGCTCATGGATGATCTATGCAGATATTTAGTCATTTCAACATCAATTTCTAAAGTAAACATTGCTACAGTTCCCGTCGTAAATCGAAAAGGCTTTGTTGTTCAATTAACAATACCTCATTGCACCACGTATAAAGAGAATGGGATCTTATCTAGAAAATAATTACTCTCAGTCTCAAGTATTTAGCTTAGCAGAAGTTAATTAGTTTCAAGTAACAGCTGGGACGGCGCGCTTAAGGTATCTACCGTCCTATAAATTTTCTGTGTCTATAACGCCAAGAACAACCAACTTACAGAGCGACAACTATAGTTCAATATTGCATGATATTTTGTAATTTATCTAGAGTAGATGACTAAAATTAAAATAATTTGGAGTCGCCAATATTTTGTAAATATTGTTACATGTAAATCGTATTATGTAAAGCAATGCTCTATTAAATAATTCCACACAAATTTAGATTCTATTATACCATTTATGCATAAACTATAGACTATTATTAGACATTAACAGTAAGAAAGTTAAAAATAAATCTATAGTTTCATTTTATTTTAATTATTTGTAAGCATATTATAATATAATTCAACATAAAGCACATTTACTTCATATAAACTTCATTAATATTAAATCTAACACATCTCTGTGCTCGCAATAGTCTTAAAAAGGGATTCGAAGTTTTCACTTCACATAAGAGTTAAAAGCTCAGCACTGACGGTTCTGCGAAAATATTTATTCTACACGGTGTAAGTACTGCATACATTACGCGGAATGTTATACACGGTGATGCCTTCAACAGAAGACGTATTTGCATAGAATAAAATATAGGTATAGGTGTTGAAAAATGAGCCGTCTTACACCGCTCACTGGCGTAATTCATTTTGTGTTGGAAATGCGGAGAATTTTGATACAGGTTTTATAAACCTATTATTTACACGACAGATGTGATTTTTTGTGTAGTGGTACGGAATAGAACTACTTATTGGTAAGTAAAAGCATTGGCTATTTGGTTACAATAATTGATTTAAACTTTGACGTATTTGATTACAGTTTTTCTTTTAGTCTTTTGTACACATTTTGACAGAAAATAAAAATTAGTAAATCTATGATTATAGAGCAATGGAATGAGCCAGTTACGCCGTGAGGATATTTTTTATACTGACGCGGCAAACAGGTTTCAATGCAATGTGTGAGTGCAATTCAATGCAGAGTATTCACTGATCGACGCAATTATCCTGACCTTCTTAAAACTGAATAAGCTGAATCCAAAACGTGACACCTCTGTGAATGTAACATCTACATGAAATCGTGACAAGTTTTCTACGCACATGAAATGTGGTAGCTATTCCAGGAAATATTACTGCCCGTTAAATCTAAACTAAACTTAATAGTTATAATACAAAGATTTATTAAGATATATAGACTTACTTAGATCTTCCTTTCAGGTCTTTGTAACAATCGAGTAGGAAGCTAATGAAACCGTTCCTAATCGTTGTCCTGAGCTAGGACACAACTGAGTCCATAAAAAAGGCGATTAATTTAGACGCTTTCCCTATTTCATTTCTATAATATTAAAAAGAGTACAATATACTAACAATCTGTTACGTTTATACGCCGGATTTTGTTCCATTTAATCTATATGAAGTTCGCACAACCGTGTATGAAATTTTAACCGCAATAGTGTAGTCTGCAAGAGTGTAGTTGCTGAAATTTACTGCTCCTCCGTATGTGCACAATGGTTTGTTTCACCGGGGATCGGCTCAACTTATACCGCATATATCATTGTTTGTCGGCGCCAGCACTAGTTCGCATGATGGATGAATCTACAACGAGTAAACTTTGCTTTTCCATTAAAGAATAATTCATGTAGACGTTACAGTGTATATTAGATTAGTTGTTGCTCCAACGCGGACGGATGCGTGTGAACTTAATTGTTTCTCTCCTTAATTAGTTTGTCGAAAATCTTATGAGTTTCAATGGTTCTAGAATTTAGGAAGTTGGTTGTATACTATAATGTTGTCGAGTTGCATAAAAAAATATATATATGGGTGTAAAAATTCTCGCGTATTATTTCAGAGTACCCACAATCCTCTCGTTTTTAAAAAACTTGGTCAATGACCATCGAGACTACTTCCTGATACGAAAAATTCACGCAAGCTCAATTTTTTTATACTCGGAAAAATATGTAATACCGACTAGTATTTTAAAGCGGGGTAATAAAAACCTATTATTCTCGCAGTGACGGCAGCGTCCGTGAATAAAAGCGAAAACTTTCACCAAAATGCCGCCTGTTTTGTAATTTAGTTTTGATAGGAACATAAACAAATATATTACAAAGTTTGTGAATAAAATTATTAGTTCCTTCAAAGTGTAATGTACAATGGTAGTGAAAAATCAGCTTTAAATGTAACATTAGGCAATATGCAGAAGTTATGAAAACACGGTCGTTTATATGACAATGACATTGATGTTGTAAATTGCAAGTTCAACATATTTTATAAGTAGATACAAATAATATTTTAGACGTGTAGAATAAACATAATTTTTTATTCTAATAATTCCTGGTTTAAAATTTTATTTTCACCGGCGTCATTTCTTTACCTCCAAAATCGGACACGAAAAAGAAACCAATATAAAACTCTCTCAGGAATTTTATTTCCTAATCCAATATTCATAAAAAATCCCATTAATTTATTTGGCCTCATTTAATTTGACAAAAATAAAATAAAAAGCTTTTTACAATAATATTAAATACAAACAGCGCAATTTCCCAACTTTACTAGTAATTTATTTAGCACCGAGGAAAGGGTTCAGGAAGTAACATTTTCTTAAAGATATATCGAAGGTTCATTGAATAAAACGTCGACAGTCAAGGAACGGATCCGGCCCTTTATTATCATGTCGGGACTGATGTAGGACGATAGGATCCGGCCGCATTAGACAAATACTTGGGGCACTTGATACAAACACGTTGTCCCATCGACTCAGCATTTTTGCATTTTCAGCTGACAATTTCACTCACCTGTGTTCTTTAGAAGTTTGGTCAGCAGAAAAATAATCTTTCGCTCTATTTATTTGGAAGGAATGAGAGTAGGGTTTCGTATTGGGAAAAGTAATTTACGAGTATCCGTGGTTCATTGGAATGGTAGTGATATTTGTAAGATTTTTCTGTTGTGTTCTTCTTAGCTATGTTGTGTCAATAGAATTTTTGCTTTCTGTAAATGGTAAATAGGTTCGATTGGTTGAAAATGCCTCTGGGATTAAGTCCAGTTATATACAATATGGCGTACCTTGGGAGAGGCCTATGCCCAGCAGTGGACTGCAACGGGCTGATGAAGAAAAAAAATGAATACACAATTTGTATAAAAAGTAAAAATAATTTTCCAATCGTTTAATAAAAGTGATTCATCTAATAAATTAAAACCTGACTAAAAACATAAGTGACACCATATTAATAATGTTGCTATGTATTACTAAGGTTGACCAGGGTATATTATTTATGAGTATAATTAGTAAAAAAATATTAATATAATAGTTTAAACAATAAGAAAACGTTATTAAACGAGTCATCATCCAGTGATTGCAAAATAAATTGTTAATGAGACATATTTTCTCATTTCCTCAACGGTAGAGCGTAGGCAAATAATAAATTGCAAAGGAAATTTTTAATAAAGGCGGCATAAGGTTTCTCTTTTAATTATGAGGGTTTGTTTTTCATTAACCCTTAAAGTATTTAGAGTGATGACAATATAATTAATTTTACTAAGTTGGTGCAAATGAAATGTGTTATACGTGATTTGATAATGATGTGTTTATTATAAAAGACAGTTGTTTAAGTGATGGTGTAAGAATACAGGGCGATGCTGTGTCATCGGGGTTTTTGGCCATGGTGTGTGTGGACTCTTATCCAGCTCTGCGCTTTAGGACAAGGTGAGAAATTTTTGTATTACTACTAAATATTTTGTGCCTATCTTTATCTGCTACAATTTCTGGAAATAGCCGTGTCTTTATTAAATCATTTCATAAATTGTATACAGTTTAAAAGATTTTGCATCTCCTAGTAAGTTGTAAAGACAGTTAGCAAGCTTTTCTGCAAAGTTGTTAATTTGTTTTAAAGTTCTTTACAATTAGTTTTCAATTCTTTGTTAAAAGTTAATTAGCACAATCTTTTGTGCAAAACATTTAACATAATATTTGTTTGTTCTTTACAATGCCTTCGAACATTTTTTATAATCTAAAGGCCTTGTGCCAACTATAAGATTAATTAATATCATACTATATTTTAGACCTGGTTATCGTTTACAATTATTCATTATCTGTTTATCAAAATCAAAATATTCTTTGTTCAAGTAGTCTTTTACAAGATCTTTTGAATCGTTAATTACTGCTACCACCACTTCGAAACATGTTGTAGCTATGAAGAAGAAACGGCGCAAGAAACTCCATCAGCAATACGAACTGTCCACTTTTTTTAATTTTAATTTCTTACTTTTTCTTTTTTTTTTAAAGTTCATTTATAATAACAATGGTTAAATCACATAAATGTCATATAATTTAGTACAAATTGAGCAATTAATTCCCAAGCAGTTGTCTTCCATATAGTCAGAGATACTACAGAACTTTTTTTTTGTCAACTACAGTATCTCCACTGCACATAGGCCTCCCCTAAGGATTTCTTACGTTGTATTGAGAGGTTTCACCAGTATTCGCTATGCTTAACGAGTTGGCGATCGTAAAGCATAGTTCCACGCGAAGAAACTGCTGCCTGTCAACAGATTTATATTTAACTACGCCATCTCCGTGATGGTTTTCTCGCCATCTGTCTGTGGCCAAAGTCTGGTCTGTTCGCCAGCGGGGTTTACCAAGAGCGGGTGAAGTTGGCTTGGGCTCGGAAAGGCTTTGGTTGGAAAATCTCTTACAAATAACAAGACTATTCCAAAACTCCCAAACTATTTTTTTTTGTTCCTTTCTAAAGGCCTACAAAGGACTAACAATTATCAAATACTTCTTTTACTGTCTTTAATGACTCATAATTTGTCGCTCTGAACGATACGAAATAAACACAGTTTTTATTCTTTAACATTTTAATACCAATAACAAATAACGAGAATGTTAGGTAAACAATTTTGAACGAAGTCCCTAACAATAGAGTGTATTCAAAGCGCTTCATGCTTCGCTGTCACCATCAAAGTATTACAAATATTGAGAATGTAAAGTAACAAAAGCGCTACGTCAGTAGAGAAAATAAAATTCCTTACATTTCTAAAGCTTCACCATAATATTATGCTTGTATGAATAGAATTTTCTAGTATACGAATATGTCATAATAAATAATAATAATAAATAAATACACCTAACAGTCACATACATAGTCCTGACCCCACACTAAGATCCAATCTTGTGTCGTGGGTATCAGGAACTACGAGAGACTTTTCGGTCTCACAAACACCCAAAACCAATACCTGTGGATCACACAAATATTTGTTTCGGTGCGGGGATCGAACCCGCGGCCTCTCGTTTTACAGTTCTCGTTAATGCCCACATATTACGTTATAATAACGTTAATAGTATAAAAATAATTATGATTTATTTATGTTCTAAAATAAACGTAATTTGACGCGAATTAAAAATCAAATGACGCGGTGTTTTATTTGTAGCTTACAAAATAATATGACATTTTATCCAATAAGTTTTCTTTGTAATATTGTTAATAAAACATTAATCCCTAATATAACATTTTATTTATTCATTTTTCTTTTTAATATTGTTGTTTGCGGATTAATGAGTATACACAGTAATTGATTGGCTCAACTAACTTGTTAATATGAATAAACTAAACGCTATTCAGTTAATCAGAATATATTAAATGGCTCAAGAGGGAAACTGGGAAAAGGCTGTTCTATATTCTCTTATGAATACAAATTGAAATAATGAAAACGCGTGCTCACGCAGAACTCTTTTGTAGATACAGGAAAATAGGAAGGCTAGTTACATATGCCGTTCGCGTAATGATACAAATATGATAAAAGCCTTAAAAACTTTTTTATTGCTTAGTACTTTTACAATATACAAGTGTGTACATTATTTGTTTTAGAAGACAGTTCTTTAACTGTATATTGTATTAATAATAGATTTTAAATAGGTTGAATTAAGTTTTTTTCCGTATGTGTTTCCGTTACAGTTGACGTTAAATTAATTATAACAAGATTAAACTATACCAATAAATAAATAAAATAAAATAAATAATAGCACGGTTAACGAAGGACATTCGAAACGTCAAAATCACTGCGCATGAAACTTTACATGTAATATTTATTTCGTAATCAATGCGGAATTCATCTCTTACATAAATGCCTTAATTGATCCGCACTTTGCGGTGTACAGAGTCGATGTTAAATCAAGCACTTCATTTACCTTATTCATTGAGGTGGCGAACATTAAGAGGAGCTGCTGTAATTGGCCCGGCGTTGCAATGTAACGCGAACCCGTTGCATTCTCACATTCGCAGACTATTTGCTACACTCGTGCTCTGAACTCTAATTCAACTAAAATGATTCTAGCATCCAATAATCCTCGACTCTGCGACTCTCTACTTAATGGTGAAGAATTTTAAAATGCAAGTCGATGTTATAATGTGATTAAAGTGTAGGAAAATACTTTAAACAATTTAAAATTTTTAATCTTTCTTTAAAAAATGTATGATATACTTTATTTGTATTTTTAGACATCTAACAATCTAAGAAATAAACAAACATAAAACGGCGTTTATAATAAAACTGTTTTAATTGTTTTAATTTGTATGCAAAAAATAGATTCACCTCACGAAAATGTATTAAATAAAATCAGATTTAAATTAACACAATTTAGACTTACCCGGTAATTAAATTTTCAAGAAATGTTTGCTAGAGCAAACATGAGGAGAACGAATAAAGAGAAAGCTCGCAACAAGGAGCATTCGTGCAAATACGACAATCTCCCTTTAATTAACTGTAATTGGCGCCTTAAACCTTAGCTGAAAGTGGATTAGTAACAGTAGGTCAACTTTCAACTCGTTGTGTTAATAGGGGGCGCAAAACGCAATGGACGGAATCAAGTTACGGTACATATTATTCGTATAATTTGGTAATTAAATGCAGGCTAGACTTTTGAAAAGGACGTGGAATACCAAATCTGAAACTATGAGGATTAGCGAAAAATACTCCAGAGTCACGAGTCCGGTTTTAATTGAAAAATAAATATTTCTAGTGACGGATCTAACGGGATGTTTTTGAAAAAGAAACACATAGGTACCTACTGTATTATTACACCATTCGAAAATGTTGCTAACAAGGATCAAGCTCTGTGATATAAGTAGCAAAATTATATTTTAAGCTCACACTGTGTAAATGGGGTATTAAAAAATTCCGAAAACGAATACGAAAGTTGATATGAAGTTTAATAAAATAAATTCTGTAACAAATTATTTTTCTATAAAGCCGAATTTCACACAAATTCTGTGACGACTGTTTTTTTTCCCTGCGTAAGATATTACTTATTGAAGCTGGCCTAGGTTCTTAGTCGTCTCATTTTCGCTTATATTAGGCGGTGCAATTTATTGCGGATGTCTAGCAAGCACTGGGCAAAATCGTTTCAGAGGTAGAATAATAATCCATGGGTAAACTTAGGTCATAAATAAAACACACAGCTGATCCAATGCTAAAACGCAATAAAAGCTATAATTAAATGTACTTTACAAAGACTCTAAAATGTTTCTCATGTAAATAAAACCCATTAACTTTATTCAAATAAAAACGAAAACCCTCTCTTTTTCCTTCTCTTAATATGTCATACAGGTTCTCGGTTAGAGATTGCCTCGAGCAATACGACCGCCATTTTTGCTTTTATGTAATATATTGTTAGAATATTATTTGATGTCCATACAATAAATAAACACTTTAATAACTACGGATAATACTGAAAATATTAAATGAAATTGTGTTAAAATTCTAGTTCATATAATAATTTACAGAACGGATTATGTTAAAATTCGAGTATATAATCAACAATCCTATTGTTTTTTTCTATAATATTAAATATAAAAATTCTATGAATGTGGAATTGGTTAAAATTCAATTCTATATAAAAAGACCATCAGCACGGAAATAGTCAAAAATAGATAAGTAAACCATTTTTATAATCCGCTATTGCCGTTTTTATTCAACAAATCCTGTCTTACGCATTGAGAAATACATTATTATTTAAATGTTAACCAAAAATTAGCTACAAATGGAGCGGAATCGAATTGAACTACCATCCAATGTCCAGTCTGTGGTTGCGGGGCCGGCAAAACATAGACAATATAATAGTTTCGTGTCAGTTGCAGTGTATCCACCGGACCGCGAAGCATATCGGTCGACCCCAATCGTGCGCTTTAGTCGGAAAAAAATATATTACTCTTCCGTTTACTCCTACGATAGGGTCAGCCGCACGCGAATATTCCTTTTTTACTTTTTAATGCTCTTCCTATCAGTTAGTTTTACGCTTATCAGCTGTCCGGCGTGTCCTTTACCATTTACTACAATGTTTATTCAGTGTCCTACTAAATTCTAGAACACTTTTTTATTTAGTACGGCTAAGTTAGCGCAATCTGGGTTTGTGGTATGTTAGTTTTTACATCGTATATTTGCATGTTTATTTAGATATCTTTATTACGTAACGCATTGAGCGTTTGCGGTTCTAAAGGAAGTCATTTTTAATTACGTTCATGTTACAGCTTTAGTTTAACACTCTTTGTGTATCAAGAAGATATCAGGGGGATGGTAAAAAGCCAGTCTGGGATATTTTGTATCTATAACAGCTTAGTTTTAAATATTAGGCCATACATTATGTCGATTGCAAACATCATAATATTATGTTTTTATATAATAATTAAAATTTAGGCCCACCATACTGCGCTCCATGGCTTGTTGATGCACTCTGTGGGCGGACGTCTGTCTTTTTCTCAAATGCCAAATCTGCGCGCCGTATGTTAAGATCGGTAGGATACACATGTCCATAATATAAGTGAAATCCTTGAAAAGGAGTGGTTCTATTAGATAATTCTAACCTACACTCAAGTTAATCCGTCAAACCGCATGATACCTATGCGACTAGCTTCCAATCTGTTTGACAATATGGCCAATTAAATGAGCTTCTATAGAGGAGTCTAAATGGTTAGATAAGGCATGTGGCTGCTCTCCGCTCGTATCTATCTAACAACGATGGTTCACCGAGCATCTATTATGCAGGATGGCTATAACGAACAGGTATTGTACGATATAACTTCTTAACATGATATCGATATTTTCATTGCGAACTTGGGATCATTAAAGAGGGAGCTGAGCCGTACGTTCTCATGAAATTCCATTGTATGAAGATTAACTCTTGCATTCATTCTCTGTTTTTGTGAAACGCTTTAGGATAAGTTTTTAAACTTTTATGTATAAACTCTAACTCTTGTCCTCGGTACATATTTTTTATTTATGTCTCTTGTATTATATTTATTTATAATAAAAAAAATAAAAAATAAACATGGCATTTGTTGACTACAGATAGTATGAAACTTCTTTTGTAATATTTTTTATTTTCATTTAACAGTTTGAGATGTTGCTGGCTTTTGAGGGTAGGAAGAAGGGAGAAGGAATAAGGATTGGACTCTGGAGTGTCAGATAGAAGCAACAATTTTCATTTTGCGTAAGATTTCTGTGAAACAGCGATTGTCCTAAAATCGATAAGGCTAAATTACATATTATGTTCTTTAACAGCTGATCGTATATCAGAAGAGATCGCTAATAGAAACAAGATTGCAATTTGTTATACTCTTGCAATAGAAGTGTTGCAGTAGCTGTATTCATATTTTATATTAACTAATTAATGGTGTAAATTAAAGCGTACTAGAAATAATAGAAACATGTATCGTGATTCGTAAGAATTCGCTAACACCCATTCCAGTCGGACCATAAAACTACAAATGTAGAAATTCTTGTTTTACCTTTCTGTTTTGAAATGTAGCAATTATTTTTATATCCTTTACGGGAAAAACCTAAAACATTAACAACATATTACAAAACATAAAGAAAATTAAAGGTTAACATTGTTAAAATAAATGTGAATGTGAAGAGACGACTGAAACTAAATTAAATACATTAGTATTCTAGCTTTCAACCGCTACTTTGTCTGCGTAATGTTAGGCTTCAGATCTATCCCGCAGGAACCGTGTATTTTCCCGGGACAATTAGTAGCCTATGCCACACTACGGTCCACATACTGTACAAGAAACCACATCGATTCATTGCTGAGCAACAGAAGTACAAACGACGGAACACACTATAGTATATGATTTTTATTCACAAACCGCTTAATTTATAATAAAATACAGTATGAAATAGATTTTCCCCCGCTTTAAAAAAAACAAAATGTTACAAAGGCTACTGTTTTTATATATTTTAGTTATATATTTCTTATCTAATAAATATAATGGAGACAACAGACATTCGTTTAATTTGAGTAAAGTAAATACAACTTGAACCGAGTTCATGTGCACTGAATGTGGTTGTAAGCAATTATTCACAAAAGAGAATGTATTCGACGTGCATCTGACAGTCGTGTAAAGACGTATATCAATGGCGGCAACAGTACGTGTGTATAAATCATTCAACACGACAGCTCTGTCAGTACTCGAGTAGTCGAGTCACTACTAAAAACAATTCAAAATTTCTTTTCCGGGCCTTCTTTTGCAAGCTTTTGTGACGCTCATAGGTTTTGGTTAACAACTACGTGGATACAATGACTATTATAAGACAATGTAATTATCTCAAGGTTTTTGTATATTCACAATCCGTATTTTCATTTAATTTGATTTTGAAAATCAACACTTACAAATATAGCATATATTTTTTAAAATTAACAGACAGTCAATTATAGATTTTCACTGTTACGAATCAGATTATGCAAATTATTTCACGCACGATTTTTATACATAAACGAGTAGTACAAAAAACTCAAACCCTCACAAATTCATTCATACAACCATGGACTTATATTCTACCGATAGGCGAGACACGTCATAGAAATAAAGTGCCCCCGTATTTTAAAAGCACACTGCAATATTACATCACTTACCTGGTATTTTAATAAAATATTGTAACTTCAGACGATTTGCTTTCGGTTTGACGACGAAACATTCATTTATTACTTTTAAACGTATGCGATAAGGCGTACTGCACTGTCACTGTCACAAAGCAAACTTATTCATGTGCGGTGCATGCACCGCAAGTAGGTGGGACACATTTTTTGTACTGAATGTCTTATCTAGTGTAATATTGATATCGATTCATACAACCCTCTATTATAATTTAAAAAAACACCTAGTCCACCTTTCTGGCCTATATTTTATACACAAAAACAAAGGACAAACGTTTTTTTTGTCGATTGTTATTCAATCACTATATTTTCTGCTGATCAGTCACGTATAACTAAAACACGATAACCTTATTAAAATTTTCGAGCGCCCCGTAAAATAATGAATTATTCAAAGGTAACTACTACCGACTACACGGCTTTGCTTTCACACAAATTGCTGAACAATAAATCGGGGACTGGAATTAAGAGTAGCTAAAATTGCTTCAGTAATGTTATTATTTTTATAACATTCGTTTATTCTCGGCATATTTCTATTTCAATCCTGATATCCATTCTTATATTCGGTACTTCAAGTCTTTGATAGTTTGAATGCCTACATATAACCTCTTCTTTATAATATTCCTACCATCATAACTTCAAAAAATAGCTGCGTAGGGATAATACGAGTAGTATCTAATGACAGGAACAAACTGTTGCCTACAAATTGTCCATTCTGATGGCATGGCCCTTACCATAGGTGCAGTGCACTCACTTTGCCCAGTATAAATAAATAATGAATACACCCAACACTCACATACATAGTCCTCACCCCACACTAAGATCGAGTCTTGTGTCGTGGGTATCAGAAACTACGAGAGACTTTTTTGGCCTCACAAACATCTCGACCAAAAAAAAATACTTGGGATCATAGAAATATTTGTTACGGTGCAGGAATCAAACCCTCGTTTCACAGCTGGCGTCTAACCAACTGCACCACGGAGGCTGTCGAAATATATAATGTATAAAAATACCTTTTCTCGAAATGGCTTGAGGATATTTTAATTATAGAAACACCATTACTGAACGCAAAACGTTGACTACCAACTAGGTCCGAGTCTTCTGCTTGTCTTGTTAATGCCAACTAACTTGAGCATTCCTCCAGACGAGGTCTTAAGTAAATTCTCTCTTAACTAAGTTTACTTACGCTTGTAAAATGTTTACTCGGATAAATCTTATCGTATGGCCGTTCTTGACATTTCTACGTAAAACTTGGATCCATTACTTAGCGATCTATTAATCATACTATAAAATACTTGGTAGGTACCGTAAAATCGTGCTTTATTGTCCCCACGCACACTATTGTTATTTATAGAGTAACTTCTTTGTCGCTTGCCAAAATGTGTATTTAATATGGACTGTTTTAGAGCATGTTACATCTTAATATATTTCGTATTAAATGGCTTCTCCTGTCAGTACTGACGCCCTCGCTATGATGATTTTTATAGGTATTATTAGATTTCTCTGGTACTTTGTTTTTAGTGTTTTTTTGAGATATTGTTAGTATAAAAATATCCAATGAAGGTGCTTTCTTCCACTTAAAATATTCAAAAGAAAAAAATAATAATTCCTTTTTTTATCAGTTGTACTACCCCATAATTCTTTATAATAATTATTTAATCCATCCAAAGGTTGCCTGGAAGGATCGCAGGTAGCGATAAGGCCAATTGTAACCATGACTTAAGCTTTGAGTGATTTAACTGTTACTGTGTTATTCCCTTTTATTGTGGTGTACAATAAAGTATGTAAAATATAAAATATAATTTTACAAATAACCCATTGATGTCTTGAGTGTATACAAAATAAAGATACACAATATAACAGCTTTAAAATGATCTCACAATATTTCTTCATTTCCTCTACGCATACAAAATAAAGAATAATATAAATATTATATAAATGGTTCTTTTTCCTGACCGCCGTAACAACAGTCTATTTGGCTTTTAAGGTAACTGGATTGTAAAAATAATGAGCTTTTCTGAATGTTTTTAGATTAGTGCCCAGTGTAGCGGTGACCTCTTAAGGCATCTTCAGCCATTCTGAGAACGAATAAATTGTTCTTCGAAAAGTGTATTTCTTAGAAAACTACCGACTCCAAATATTCAGAATAAAATTAGATTTCGGTTTTGAAATATGCTAGCATAATTGGAGTGATCGGTGAGAATAGGACACCTGCCCAGTCGAAATTCATCTGCCGCCTAATTAAAAAAATACTAATTGAATTCTTGAGGGAAGTGTTGATTATTATGTAATCAGCTGCCAGGAAATAATGGTTTTAACGTATTTTATAAGGTATAAATTAATCCGTACTTGTTATATTATTTAGTTAAACTAATTAATTAAGTTGCTTTTTTTTAAATCTCGAGTATGAAAATGTATCAAATGTATAACATGCTAATAAGGTATAATAGCGATAGGTCTAAAAGCATGACCTTTGATGCATTAAATCCTTTTATTGTTTGGTTTTGCTACTTTCCATGAGCGGTCGTGTCGCTTACCATTAGGCGAATGGCATGCTCGTCTCGCCATTCATCGCAATAAAAAAACCTAGCAGTGTTTATGTACGCGCTGATATAGTATGATAATAGGTTATAAATGATATGAAACTTATTATCTCTAAGAACTGAAAATAGATTTTCAATTTTCTTCTATGCGGGTTTAATAAAGGACAAACGGTTTTGACTTTCTTAAGTAAGATTTACATTAATCCTTAGTTCTGAGATGGAAAACCTGGCACTAAATACAGAAATCTGACGTCGGTGTCCTGAATCTGAGGCACAATGTTTACTTGGGCATAAATTCTCAGCTAACACGTTTAATTAAGTGCACTGGGACCTTGTTACACGAATTAAAGTGTGCATGCTTGAGATATCTTATTATTAATCAGGCTTTGGGCAACACGTCTCTAGACACTGGAGCCAGATTATCGGAGTTACGCAACGCATCCCGTCGGGACCGGCCGCTTGTGTTGGGAATAATAATCTTGTTATTGATGGTTGGCTAAATCACCTGTAATGATACTTTACGCGCAATATATATTTGTACACGGTTGAATTATTGGCCGTATTTATTTTTGACCGGATATTAGGGTCTTATAGAAAGGTTTCCAGGAACTGGTTTGTCGCGTTTGGTTTGGTGAATGAGATTGCCAAACAATTGTTAAGTTTATTCCTCCTTTCTGTAAGTGAACGTCGCGTTGGTGTTTAAACACGGCGGTGCTCAATTGCGCTCATTAGCTGAGCGGTTTGCTCTTTGTCAGGACTGCGTCGGAAACAAATAATTCTAGATTTATAAGAGAGACCAGTTGGCCTTACATGCGCGCATCGAGGCATCTCGACGTCGACCACTCTCGACGGTTGAGACAAATAGACGATGTCTTTAGTTCAATCAATTCTTGTTTACATTTGACAGAGAGAAATTACAATTATTTACAATTAAATTACCATTTTTTTTATCCTTGTCGCAGTAAATTAAATAACTATACATGGGTATAGGAAAGCGGAATATGAATATTGAAATATCAAGTAACTGGGTGTGCATGTTAGCTTCAGTAGACGATCGACAAATACACGATAATATGTTTCTCGACGTGCGTATGTGAGGCCAAAAGGGGTCCACGTCAATAAAAAATTCTAGTAGCGTAGTATACATATTATTTTATGGCGTCATAGAGCGAGAATGAACGTTAGAAATAATGCGTGCGGGATTTTTAGATCAGACATAACGTACACACAAAATTACGTACGTATATACAAAATGACAATGTGATTTTAATATTTATGTCTAAACAAATTGACTCACCTTGATTTGTTTTGACAATATCACACAGATCCAATGTGGGTGTATTAACATACACATAACAATTTGAAATATTTGGCAACTTAAAATCTTATGTAAGTCGTGAGCTTGCCAGAAATTTTAGAAATTTTGGCGTGCCTATGGTTCTGAAAATCGATTTTATGAGTCATTCGAAACAATAATAAATTGCACCAATACTAACGCATACTAGACGTCGATTAAGTATACTTTGATATCGATGTCTTTCGAATCGAAGAACGAATCATCGTGTTCACCCACAAATAAATCAACAATGGTCAAAATAAAACTATTTTTTACGGATTTTATCACAAATTTGGTTCGATTTTTTTTTAATTTCCCGACATTTCGATTACTTTACAGCTTTCTTGCGAACAATAACTTACATTTAATTATATTTATTTTGTAAAATAAGTGCAGATATGTAACAGTCACTGAGCGGATCTCAGTCCGCCCCGTGACCACGAAAAACTGTAAAGTAATCGAAACTTCAGAAAGTAAAAAAAAAAGACTAAAACCAAATCCGCAATAAAATCCGTAAATATTTTTATTTCAATGTGTGACATTTGCGCAAATCTAAAAAAAACATTCAACAATCGTTTTCTCAATGGGACAGTATAAAGCTTTCACAGCCATTTGAAGGCTTCATTGTCGTGTACATCTGTTTACAATCCGATTCCCTTTTCCTCAGGATGTCCGGGGGAATCTATTGAGCGTGTTGCAGCGCTTCGGACAGTATCCGAGATTAGGCATTCAATGGCTTAAAGAACCTCTTGGAAACTCGGAATGTATCGGGCTTCTATATTGACAGTATTTGTGTGTGCATTTTCATGCACACGTTTGTAAAAGATTTTCGTGTTGAGTCAAAACAAAAAATCTAATTAAAAATAACGCGTTTATGTAAAATGCGGTATGATATCTTAGTAGGGGTAAAAATCGAATTAAAGCAGGAAATTCTTAAAGATTAAATACTAATTAGCTACTAGCGGCTCGGCCCGGCTTCGCCCGCGTGCATATACATAGTTTTTGAGTCCAGTCCACATCGACATCATTTTATAGTTTTCGCAGCGCACGCAATGTACAGATACACAACACTTTATTGAACACCACAAAGTACAGAGACAATAAAAAATAGAAAACTTAAAAAAAAATTGTGTACAATTGGCGGTCTTATCGCTATAAGCGACCAAAATGAATGTAAATAATATTATAGGCATTTTTTTACACCTTGGGTATCATTAATGTAGTTTTAGTAGGGATCTTTATTTTTTTCTTGCAATTAAAAAAGCCTATATTAATCAGTGATAATGTAGCATCCACATGGTGAAAGAATTTTGAAAATCGGTCCAGTACTTTTTGAGCCAATTCGTTACAAACATACTTACATACAAATCTTTCCTCTTTATTATATTAGTATAGATAATATATTTGGAAATGTTTAGTAATATTACACAAGAAAATCGCTTTAAGCTATTAAAAACTTAAATATTAATTGTTAAAACATTTTCGATGTTATATTCACGAAAATAAGTCCCGGTATAAACACTTTTTCATTTTATCCACATAAAATTCTTTCCAAGTTTATTCAACTTAATTTTTGTGCATAAATAGTACATTTTATCTCCAACACGTTCTCTAGCTTCTTATTTAATTTTACATAGCAAGTCACCCGACTGTCCTTCCGGTAAGAAGACACGCTCATTGTCTGCCTCCGGGGATGCGAACGCCGGATGTATGTACCAGGATGTACCCCGCCCCGCTTATCCTCACCTCACACCCTCACACCTCCTCACATCCCCGAAGACGCTTACCTCTATGTAGCGACCATCTTACTGAAAATTAATGTAGCAGAGTTCAAAATGTGACACCAGGCTGGCAGTGGATTTTCAACTGTAATTAATGGTAATAGGTTTTAAATTTGCTTGGATGATGAGGGCAAAACTTTAGCGACACTTACCAAGCACACCATTTGTGTTTGTCTCCAAAATATAGAACAATGCTTATAATTTGTTCTCATTAGGAACGCAGCCGCTTGAGTACGCTCATACGAAAAGGTATGTTTTTGCATGTCTCAGTATTTAAGCCAGCCCTATTAGCGCACTTTTGAAGATTTTCACCACTCTTAAATACGTTGTTTATACTTGGGTTTTACGTTGCACGAATTACGAAAATCATTTAATAATAATACTCGAGAGTTTCTCTTCTTTGCGGAAACAAGAATAATAAATAAAAGAATTAAATTTTAAAAAGCTGTGGTAAACGAATCACATATTATAAATAATTTCTTGAGAATACTATCGAAACCGGAACTTCACATAAAGGTTCTCGCCCATTTGTGTAATGTCATTCACTTAAAATGTAATGATAAAAATGAGGAAAGTTTTACTAAGTCTACCGAATATAGTTACAAAAATGTGGCACAGAACTTCGAACTCGTTAGTGCTAATGAATATAATAAAACTTCACCACATAATTGATAGCCGTAAAACGTAAAATGACGAAAACGGAATTCTTTTGTTAATGCTGCCCGTAGAGCGTAGAGCAAAAATCGATTCAATGCTTTGAGAGTTATCTGGAGCGAACAAACAGTCCACGACACGTTTGAGCCATCAGCTAGCAGCATTTGGTGTGGGTACTGTATACTGAGCGTTTCACACTAGCGCCACCTAAATCTACAAAGAATAAGGAAAATCCCCAAGGTCTGGAATCAGGCAAACACCAATCCACTTACCTAAGGATTATTGGACATTTGATTTCCTTTGTCTTAACGTTCACGTCAGCCGTAAAATTCGCCAACTTTGTTTAAGGAATATTATTCAAATGCGACAGAGCATTTTTTTTTCTTTAATACTTTTATTGTTTCGCGGAATTCGAGGCGTGTTGTGCGGTGGAATCTTTCATCTTTTAAACCGGCATGCGATGTTTTTTCTCTTTCTGTTTATCACTTGTCGTATATTTTTTTATTTCTTTGAAATGTGTGCATGAATTGAAATAGGCGATTTTTTTAAATTTAAATATGAAAAGGTGCAGAACCCACGTGGAAAATATATATTTTTTTTCGTCATCAAAAATGTTTTTAAATATACACAACAGTAATTCATACAGTATACCTCATACCGCCAGAAAAAATCACTACCATATCTCTCGCCATTCCATAAAAAATTGCCAGTATTATAAAAATGTGTTTATTATTAACAAATACAAAATACCTAAAGTCACTTATATCTTGTCTTATTTCTCATAACAGATAAGATGTACGGTATGTACGAAAAATTATTTGTGAATATTTTCGCTACCACCTAATCAGCTCGTTTGGAGGCCTCTTGTGCCAAACTTTTTGGACGCGGGCCAATCTCGGATGTTGGCTGACCACATTAACATTATCTGCTGAGGGAAATAAACAAGTATATTCGCAGGAGAATATAAGTAATATTGCAATATACTGTTATCTTTTTAAACACTTTTATTAGCTTCGCGTGTGTGCATGTGTATACATACGTAACAGAATGTTTGAATCCGATTTTCGAGCACTTCTAATTTAATCGAAGGCTTGAAAACGTCGAATAAATTTCAAATGTACACTATAAACTATATAAAAGACCGATGAAAATACAGAAAATAAAATTATTTATTATTTATTAAAACAAAACAATATATTTTTCATTTAACAAAACATCCGTCACAATCAAATCGCAACAACTACATACATACGTAAATTCACGCCTTTATCCGCGAAGCGGTAGGCAGAGGCGCCACCAGGTCACCCACATTTCGCCTTGTATGTTCCGTCCCACGATGTGATAGGGGGCGAACCTATCGCCATATCGGACACAAAAACTAAAATCACGATTTTTACTAAAAAATCACCTCCATTTAAATTTTGTACAATGATACCTTAGGTGATGAGAAATACGTGGGTTAAATGCATCGATATTAATGTTACACTAGATAAGACATTCAGTACAAAAAATGTGTCCCACCTACTTGCGGTGCATGCACCACACATGAATCAGTTTGCTTCGTGACAGTGACAGTGCAGTACGCCTTATCGCATACGTTTAAAAGTAATAAATGAATGTTTCGCCGTCAAACCGAAAGCAAGTTGTCTGAAGTTACAATATTTTAATAAAATACCAGGTAAGTGATGTAATATTGCAGTGTGCTTTTAAAATACGGGGGCACTTTATTTCTTTGACGTGTCTCGTCTATCGGTAGAATATAAGTCAATGGTTAAATGTAATACCATGTGTCAATAACACCCTGTATAAAGCAATTATGAGGCTTTATTAAAGAGAAGAGTCTATTGGTTAAATCTACCTAAAGTGAATTCCTGTTTTGCGAAAAGATTTCCTTATTATGCCCATATCTCTATTTATAATAATATTTCAAAAATTTGCGACATTAAGAGCTGCTCAAACAATGTATTGAAAAGGAAAATTACAAATTGGCTGGTAACCCTAAATTATGAAGAAACCGAATTATTGTTGACAAGAACTAGCTGAACTATTCCCAACTACTTATGCGCTCGTATTGTAATTGTCATTGAGTAGGGAATATGCATTTCCATTTATTATTATTTATATAAATTATTAGTTTTTGTGTTACTATAGCTACGCAACTATTACTTCTGGTAACTTTAATTGTAATTGGTGTCCCAAGATACAGGCATTGCCTAGTTTGGGAACCCCTGGGAAATCTGTTGTTAATTGTAAGGTGTTTTTATTTGTCATTTGTCTATTATTTAAAGGATCACTCGTATTGACCGATAGGACTACTACGCGTGCGAAGACATTAATTATTAATACAAACGCTTCGCCTGTCCTCACCGATATACTTCCAGTCGATTTCGAACTGCATCCCCGCGATGTGTTTCTCAATGAAAGAAAATATCGATTAAACGTTTCCTACTTCATGTGCGCTTTTAAGAATGGATAGATTATTTAAGCAACATTATGTTTTATACAGCTAACTCCTTGAAATGGCAAAATAGATGCGAAGTATACGGACGGCATTTGTTAGCGCAGAAAAGTATATTAATGGTGTACTGAATGTATGCACGTACATTGCATTTTTCGGACATTTATTATCACAATAAAATTTCTTTATTATTTATTTATTACTTTCCTTATATAGTATGCGATCGCCTATCAATCTTGGCTATCAATTTACTTGGAGATCGATCTTTCTGTATTTTAGTTTCTTACTGGTCATAGTAACTTCAAGTGGTTTTGTTTAGGCTCGTTGATTCGCCTGCGTGCCCATGTTAAGTGGAGGACATAGGCACAAGGTTATGAACAGTCCTCACATCGCAGTCTTTGGGACTACTGTTGTTGACATAATAGATGTTAAATTATGTGAAGTGGAATGCAACTATGATCTGGAGTAGAATGCAAGTATCATGTTCTACTTGATAATAATAATAGTTAATACATAAATAAATAATTCCTCGATATGCTAAGAAGAAAAATTAATAAGTATATTTCCAAATCCTCCTATGCATTTTACTATTTAGTTAATTTCTTTGAGGGTTAAAGATAAGTTACTCATTCCCGGAGACACGTTCAGCTTCAATGCTCGGCGAGATTAAAATGCGTACCACTGTTGATCCTGGCTTATAGGAGTAGCAATGGCGTAAGGGAGAAACAAGGCTATTTTTAGATAGTCACGTTGACATTAAATACGGATCCGGCACATACGATGATAGAACAAAATATCGCACGTGAAGAACAAACAAATATTAACTATGGCTAGGATTAAAAACGTATGGCAAATAATTCTTGTTATTTATGAATATTACGAGTATTACGTCATACAACTATGTGGCACATGAAATGCTCTTTTGCTACCATGTTTATATATGACAGGAAGCGCTCAGGCGACAGACGTGGACGTAAGGCTGACTGCTCCAAGCTGGGTGGCGCGTGGAGGATCAGCCACCCTTCGCTGCCTTCATCAAGTACCGCCCCAGCTGTTATATAAGGTGGAATTCCTGACATCCGAGGCCAAAGTACTGCAGTATGTGAGGGAAAGAGTGCCACCGTTTACTAACTACAGCTTCCCTGGAGGAAGGATCAATGTAAGTAAGAAAACATTCAGTTTTACTCCGAGTAATATCAATATAAATAACAATATTTGTAATTCATAATTGATTAGTAAAATAAATTGTCACCGTCACCAATCTAAACCAGTCGGCCATAATTTTATTTTATGAAATGCCATCTTTTTGTCCGATTGGTCTTAAATTCGATTCGATTCTGAGTGACCCTTGGCCCCGATAATCAAATTGATGGTCATAATTGAAAATTGTTGCCGCCATTTTGAACTTTTTAGTTATTAGTCCGATTGTTCATCCATTGAAAAAATATGAAAAAAAGAAAGAAAGAAAGCGGAGACGAATCTTCGTCTCCGCTTTCACACATTATATAAGTATACAGTGTTTCCGATAATCTTATCGCAAACACTGTATACTTATATGTCATTCTCTTGTTGGCCAAATCCTATTTATAAATATGTTTGTTTCTTTTTGGTGCCGCTTTTTCAAAATCTATATTTATCTTATAGGCTACTTTTCTGATGTTTCAATTCTGCCGTGTGTATTACACACGAACACACATTTTTTTAAACAGTCAATTTTATGCATTATCTTTTAATTTGTCCTAATAGAAAACATTCCCACTTATAAAGAAATTTGTATGTTTTTCTTATTATTTCTTATTCCACCTGTAAAAACGCTCGAATTTATTACTCTTTACCAAAATATCCCTTTCACTTAATCTCATAAGTGTCCACACTACGCCAGAAGTGTTACCATCTACTTACACTTCGTTACGTCGGGTATCATTATGCTACCATCTTCTGTGTTTTTACCTATTCAAACGTTAAATCAAAACATGTATTCCCTTATTAAAATACCTCACACGGAAACTTCTGCACGGGAACAAGGGAACAGTTTTCGTGAGTTGCTATAATCATTAATGTAATTCATACGGAGCGCGAGCAAATATTATCTTTCTAAATAACAACAAACCTGCGTAACTTTTCCGTACATATTACCGAAATAAGTAATAACTCCAGCAAGTACGAGTAAGAAGTATTGGTACTTTAGGGAACCATATTCTGTTACATTTTAGGGAAATATAGCAACATATAAACACAAGTATTATTTTATGTTTGTTTCCAATCAATAAAATAATGTTATACTCCTTACTTCAGATCGAGCATTTCACTATGTTGCCATCCATTTTTCGTTTATCGAGTACTGGTATTCATAATATGCTTCAATTATAAATATTCGGACGAGATGAGACTCGGGCAAAGGGAAACTTCAAGATTTATGTAGATCTGGAAGCGAGACAAAGTTATATATAAGCAAAGTTATTTCCCCTTCGCAAATTTCAATAACAATAGATAGTTGAGGACACTGCAGAAACTGTAGGGTCTGACTTGTGTTGATGAGGCCCTTTACTGAAATTTCCTCCCGAAGTGTTCTTACGTTCTTGTTTCTTTATAAGAAGTTAGTGTGGCCTTTATGGGAGAAACGGAATGTCTAATATGACTGCGTTTGCGTTGCGACTCTAACTAGAACTAACTAACTCTAGAACAATAAAAGCACCTGGATGCAACATTCACGTTACCTACAATTAGGGAATGGGGTATAATTAGGTCCAAAAAGATACATGTGTTAAAAGAAATTAAAGTGAATTTAGCGTGCATCAAGGTCAGTTTTAGCGTATTATTGACGAATCATTTGTGAATCATTAGACTGCTATAGACTAGTGATGATAGAAAAAAACCGCATTAAGCATCTGATAATTCTGAAACACAATTTTTATAAACTCATATTTCAAAAATACAGCTACGGACTCGATAAAAGACAGATGTTAGTTCTTGATCTAAAAAGTATTTAAACATCTAAAAATTCAATTTATCCCACCAGATGTCTCTAGCGACAGAGAACTCGATAACCATAGAAAACCTGGAACCATCAGCGTCTGGCCTCTACTGGTGCGAAGTGTCGCTGGAAACGCCAATCTTCACCGCAGCGTCCCTCCCGCACAGACTGACTGTCGTATGTGAGTAAAATTTACAAAAATATATTATAAAGCTCTAGGGTTCGTTTGTTTATTTTCTTATAATTTGACAGCCTCCGTGGCGCAGTTTGTTAGACGCCGGTTGTGAAACGAGAGGCCGCGGGTTAGTTCCCCGCACCAAGATAAATGTTTGTGCGGCCCACAAATATTTCTTTCTGGTCTGGGTGTTTGTAAGACCGAAAAGTCTCCCGTAGTTCTGATACCTGCGACACAAGACTTAATTGATTTTAATGTGGGGTCAGGACTATGTATGTGACTGTTGGGTGTATTTATTGGGTGTAATTATTATTTGTACGCCCTAATCTCAGGAACTACTGGTCTGAATTGAAACATCAATTGAGTGGTGGAGAGCCAATTTACTAAGGAGGGCTATATAGCAATCTTCATCCCAGGAAATATAAAGTTAAAGCTATCCCGGTTTTTTTCACAACAGTGACGCCACGAGCAATACTCTAAACCGAATAAAAAATGATAAAATACAACGAAGACATTTTCAATGCTTGGAGAAGTCGCAGTAAGACGAAATACTTTTAGATTTTGAATGTCAAAAATCGGAATATGGATACGTTTGCAAAAATCCTGTAATTACAACCATAAAGTCTTTGCTTTGTATTTAGATATTGCGCCTAACGTAGTGTGGGAACTTTACTTAGCTAGAAAACGTATATTGTATGATGTGAGACATAAGATATTCGGAGTAGCTTTCTTGTTCAGAGTTCTGGGGTCGTAAACTCGGTTATTTGCTAATATTATACTTGGTATATGGCCCGTATTTATTTCCAACTATGCACCGAGCTTGCTCTATGCGAAAACTTGGGGATTAGTTAGCCGTTAAACGGTTAGAGCTTGTATGGAACTTAAACTTACTTTGGACAGGTATTTAATTTCACGTGTTACGTTTGAGGTATTTTACACCTAAAAATTATCAACTGTTATCTTATGTTTCAGTGAAAGTATAGATGTGGGAAAATTTAAAACTATACATATAATATCGATGTCTGTACATGGAAAATAAATGAGAAAAACTATTATGAGGGATTCTATTAACAGAATAGAATTATAAAAAAAAGGTTTTTAAAATTTTTGTCTGTTTGTTTGTCGTTTGTGCGCGATGATCTCAAAAATGGCGTAACGGATTTCTATGTAATTTCACCCTGTATAATTATGCCTGTGTATTTAAACTAGTCGACAGACCGATTATATGTGTCCATCGTAATAAACTGTACTATAAATATAGCATTTTAAACAAGGCCAGTAACAATGTACTGACACAGTAATTAAAATAGATCTATGCTGAAACTTCTCTAAGTTAGAGTGGACTTCGATAGGCATCGACCCCATGGAAACTATTCCATCTAGTAACATCCTAAGAACTGGTCAAAAGTACTCCGAATTGAAAGTAAATCATGAAAAGATAGACGAGAGTGACTGAAATATTGTCTATACATCTATCGCAAGTTTCCCAAAGTGTACCCCGCGGCCGTAGAAAGTGAAGGGGGCGCCATGAAGTAATTCTCCCTCTCATTATTAGTTTTATTCCTATTTCCCTAACTACTATGATTTAACCTAATTATTTCTATCAGCTAGATGGGTTACGGTGCCGAGGCAAAATAGTTGACATGTATTACTTTTGGAATATCATGTCGCTAATATTGTTATAAGTACAGCAATCCCGAGCTTCATTGTTTGTTTTTATACTGACATGGCTAAATGACTGCACTGACCCCTGAAGCTAAGAGTAGAGCGATCCAAATAAGGTATTAAATTGTGCCTCCTTATTAATAACAATATTATTTATACGGAACCAAATGGCTGATGTGGAATAACGAGTAGAGCTAATTCGATTGTCAGTACGTTGTTGTCATACACACGCAATGTTATTCAGACAAACGTGGTTATAGTAATAAAATTCGGCCGGAACCTCAAAACATTATGTAATTGCGTTTTGTGATTTTCTACTGTTTATTTTATATGAAATGTCTATAAACTTAGAAGTCTAGACGTATGCCATATCAATATATACTTTTAAGATATTTTTTTCGGAAATTTAATTATTACGAAAGATGAAAAAATAAGTTGCATTTTATGAAGCATTTATTTAATAATTCTTTAATATAAAATATTTAATTCTCGATGAGCAAATACGCAAAAAAATATTTGAGCCTACAAAGATGAAGTTATTAATAACCGCGACAGCGTATTATTCTTTTCAGAAAAATGTCAGTAAAATTGTAATACCCAAAATTTCTTGTGTTATTATTACAGGACAGATTCCATTAGAATTATTCAATAGGGCCCTTACTCAATATAATAGCTCGATTAACACAAAAAAACTTAATGGAATCTTGACGGCACCGCCCGCAGTAGTCATGAATATAAATCGTTCAATTTTCCAACGTTTCTGAAATGATAGCCATTCGGTAACAAGCACTGAGAAAGATAAGACTTGGCATTTTGTGGTATCAAAATGGCTCTGTTACGAATGTTGGAGTTATTTCATGAGGTTTTAGAGCAAATGCTCGTTGTTTTGGAAATGGAAATGTTTTTAGAGATTTTGCAAGTGTTTATCATCTTATATTGCGAAGTGAAAGAACGTCCATTTTACATACATACGTAAACTCACGATTTTATCCCAGAAAGGGTAGGCAGAGGCGCTACTATCACACCCATATTTCCTTGTATGTTCCGTCACGCCTTGTATATTTCGTCCCATGCAATGGTGTGATAGGGGGCGAGCCTATCGCCATATCGGGCACAATTTCCTGACTTCAGGCTGATAATGAATAGAAAAATCCAATATCACTGAGGCCGACCCGGGATTCGAACCCGAGACCTCAGCTTTGTAATCGTACCGTAATACAAGTATGCCACCGAGGCAGTGATGAATCATGTGAATTGATAATTATATAGCCGTTTCATTCCCACAGATTCCCAAAAACACCCACCAATTATAACATTTGGTAAGCCCGACGTGGTCGTGGGAGGTTTACTACGAGCTAACTGCACCAGCGCGCCGGCTGCACCTGCTCCCCGCCTTACCTGGTACATCGACAATGAAAAGGTACTTCATGTGTAGTCATGTACTTACCTACCATTACCGCATAGTACCTCCTATTAATTTAACTCTGTGATTGATTTCGTTGCGGGTTAAAGACAAGTTAGACATTCCCGGAGACTCACTGAACTTCAATGCTCAGTGTTATTAAAATGCGTGCCACTGTTGATCCCGGCTTACAGAAGTTGCAGTGGCGGGTTTGAGCGCGGTACAGTCTCCATACCGCATTGTACATGAAGGCCTTTTTTTACCATAATTCCATGCAGTTTTAATCAACGCATAGTAGAAACAATGAATCTTCACTATCATAATTATCGTTAGTTTTTACCGCAAAGACTTAACAACAACCTCCTCACAATAAAAAACATCAGAAGTTCAGGACAACATTGAAATACGTCAATTAAACTTTATCTAAGTGACACTACGCCTCGATAGAAACTTAACTTACGCTTAGCAAGTCAAAGTTTAATCAAATCTTTCAATAAATCGACGAATTCAGGGCATTCTTTAGACCTGTCCAATATCTTTCTTCGCCCTGAATCCGAAAATTTATTCTTGCGAAGCTTTGTTGAACAAAAAATATGAATTATGACCTGAACACTAGAATTCCTGCTTTCCATTTTTTTCGAAAGCTAATCTCCGAAATTCATTTAATAGCATAATTAATGTCTTCTTTAGGTCCCAGAAGATTCCGTCAAGTATTTCTCCTATCGAGTCTCTAGTTCTACCAGGACCAAAGGTGGAGGTGGCTATCGTCACAGGAAGCATCAACATCGCTATATTGCTCCAGAGTTCAACTATACTGCAAAATATTGGGCCTTGATCAGCGAGACCACATCGTCACCACCAGTCAACCTTACCAAACATCATAAGTGTACTTTGAAAGAGGCTCAAACGGAAGAAATGGCTAAGGTTTGTTCTCTTCTTTTTTATAAACATCCTGGATTTAGTTTTACTTTTAGTTTCATAGGTAAGATTTTAGCGGTGAATTTCTTTGTTGCTTAAGTATAGAAGATGTCTGGTTTCGAAGTATTTTCTGGTGATAAATTTAGGGAATTTAACAGGTTATACGTTAATTTTCAGTCTATTTCTGTAGTCCAACTCGACTTGAGAAAAATAAAATTGTATTCAGAGATTGCGGTAAGGAAGGGGACGCAAAACTTGATTTAACCATGTCCTACTTTTAAAGAAGTCAAATAAGAGAATTCACTTTATTCCACAAAGTTCCAATGTAATTTACGTTATCTTTTCGTTGCCACACAAATTTTGGTAAAGTTATTATTTTTTTGCCACTTCCGACGAAGCAAAAGGGAGGGTTATGCTTTTGACCGGCATTTGTATGTACGTATGTATGTTCATCTGTTCCCTCATAACTTCTAAACTACTTATCATAATTTCACATATGAGATGTCGTTGGCAGTCTCTTGTTTGTCCGTTGGTTATAGACTACGTGACGTCACATTAATAATTGAATATAACGCCCACTAGGGGGCACAAAGTCAGAAACAATATAAAAAAATAAGTATGTAGGCATTTCGTAATTCATGATTTTGTCCATAATTCAACGCAAGGATTGATTCACAGATAATATTCTATTTCCTCAAACACAGTAATTTCCGGCGTATGAATTCTACAAATTAATTTATTGAATTTTGGATTTCTGTGACTAGTTACTAAATGAGTTCAATATCATCTCTAATGAATAAATAAAAACTAATAATATTACAAGCTTTTTCAACAAATTGGATTACGATTTAGAGATTTGAATTGCAAATAACCATATTGATAATATATCCAAGCGGATAAAAAGGTTCCGGGAAGCGAGAAACAAAATACACCATCTCGTTAACGAAAAAAGACGATTTTACACTGAAGTAAATTTGCTTCGACAGAGAATTAATTCCGCCGATGTTCCGCTGGATTTTTTCCTATTTTTGTATAAGATCGGCAATAGACCTCAACAAATGTAAGTGATTTAGCTGTTTAGAATCCTTTAGATAAATATTTGATTGCTTTTTTTGGATCGAAAAATTTGAACAAACGAAATTTTATCGTTGTTTGCGTTACTTTTTCCTGAAAGTATAAAAACAATAAAATAGTAATAACAAAAGCGTTGATGAGCAATACCAAATACTCTGAAAAGTATTTGTGTTTCTACGAGTATCAAATTGTGGACTGAAAGTTTTTAATTGATAACATTGACGTGATTTAAAACAGTAATAAGTTTGTCTTATGCCTTGATTTTACTTCACCTTCATGACAATAGTAGCTAAGATACCAGAATATCTAATTATTTGTTCTGATATCATGCAGATATCCACCAATTCATGCTCTTCCCATCAGATGCAAGAGAAACCCCGCCCCCCTCCAGTGACCCCCATATCCCTGTGGGTCTCGATAGCCGAGCTGCGGGCTCCAGCGCACGGCAGGTTGCAGTTGACTTGCACGGCTACCATACCTGATGAAGTGGGCCCCGGCGAGAAATACGCCGACATCAAGAAGCAAACTGTGGCTGGTAAGCATTCAATCAAATTATACAACACTATTACAAAAGGCATTAATACTATACTATTCACCTCTACAATGGTCTTCTAACCACGTCAGCAAAAATAACGTATTGTAAAGACCTCATGTGTTCCTCGGAAAGATTCTATAAGAAATAGTATGGTATTTTGCTGTATCTGAATATCTCTCAGAAGGTTCAGGGTAGTAAATTTTTATGGTACTAGCCACGAATTTTAGTTTACGAGGTTTTTCGGTAGCCATCTTTTGAAAAAGAATCTAGATAAGTATGTAAATAAACGAACCCAATTTGAATACGATGTTGGAGTAACTTCTAAATGTACACGAAAACTCAACAGCTATGCCAAACTAGCTTCGTTTATTCAATTCATATAGTTTTCCAAACAAGAACTTTATAAATAACATATATTTGAATTAATGTGTCTAGGGTCTCGGTACGCGAACTTCCGAACTTTAAAAGTGAAAATAACCAAGTTCGTAATACTTTACCCGCAGTGGCAATGAACGAGTTAAGTCTGAAAAGGCCACATTCAGAAACGAGCCAAGCTAACGCAACAGCTGCCTACCACCAAAATTACCACCCACTTTGGCTTCTCGGCTACGGAATCTTGCTACATGAGTTCTCGCTTCAATTACTTTAAACGCAGCTGAAACAAGCAACATCTCACTTGCCAACGGACGCCACTCATCAGATACACATAAATAATTAATATATAGCTTAGAATACCATTTATTTACACTATATACAATCATTGTTTACCCATTGTTCTTGCGCTTTCGTCTCACTTTCAAGGTAAAATGGTTGTCCCTAATTGAATTTGTTTTGCTAGAAATTTTATGAATATCCATTTAGATGTACTTATAGTTATATTCCTGTTAATGTAAAACCTTCGGCTTATAGAAATGTAAAAAATAATGTTAACAATATTTTTACTGTGTTCATACAATAATAATTGTGGAATAAAATTTAAATTGTTACAGAATTTTATAATTTATAAGATGTTACAAATGTCGGACTCGCATTAACCACTTATCTTCCTGAGCTTCTGAATCTAAGTCAATTATATCTTGTCTAATCTGGTCGCACCTACAGGGTATTGTTTATTTTATTTGCCGTTATTTCAGTTTCCATTACATGCGACATCTATTCCAATTCCCACTGCATCGCCATCCGACATGCAACTATGAAATATTATTGTGCATTCCTCGTTTCTAATTCCCTGCCTGCATCTAGTTCCATTAAGTTTAAATTTACGTCTACTAAAGCATTCATTTGTACAGGCATTGTTAATACTCTAAGGTATTATTGATGGTGTTGTACTGCAAATGTTTCGCTTAATGAGAAAATACCTTTTGCTTTAAGACCGGCTTAATCATCCAATAATAACACTGTTCTGACACATGTACCGAATATTTAATTATAATATAAACTCTATATCCTTTTGGTTTATTCATAGACGGATTTAAAACATATTTTGGTTATCGAATGTTTTGTCCCTCTCAAACGACTTTAGAATACGGTTTGCGCAAAGAAGACAAAACATTCGATAACTAAAATAGGTTTTAAATCTGTCTATCAATAAAGCTGTTTATTGCTACCGCTTTTAATGTTGTCGAAATATATATTAAAATCATCATGAAATATTCGAAGTTTGTAGTTATCTTATTACGAAAACAATAATCCTACGGTAACAAAAAAATCTTATTCATACTATAGGTGGTCGAGTATTATTCTTTTACGCTTACAGAATATTTCATGTTGGTAGGTGATTTCAAAGTGAGATTGTATTTTGTGAGTTATTGTCTATAATATTTCAGCGGAATATTTTCTATAATAAATTAGTGTTAACGCTGTGAAAGCAGATTATGGTATTTAATCGTAATTACCAAGAAGAATTCGGTTTACTTGCACAACGGCGGATTTACATTCGGTCACCTTTTTGGATTCTTTCTCGTTCACTTCAGCGAGTTTCCAAATTGTCTTTTTCTATCTCATAAATCAGTTATCGGCCCAGACATTTCGGAATCTAATTCGCCGGCCGGCCGGATTGTGGGTGCGCCGTTAAAGTAAGTCGAATCCTTTCATTTGGTGTGGAAGTCTTCCTGCAGCTCTTTACACTGACTATAGTAGTTGTTTGTTTGTTAGGCTAACGATGTGATAAGTTAAGAAAATATGTATATTGACGCAAAATATATTTAAAAAATAGATTAATATTTATGTGCTATTGTATAGAAGAAAATGATTATGAATAATGTATAGTAGACGATTTAGGATTATTAGATGAATATACGAGATGTAAGTGACAATCGCTTTCTTCTTTATCTCGAAGGCAGGTAATGGCGGTTCTGGTGGTAAAGTGTTACTTAGTATCACAATTGCCTATATATTTCAGCCATTCCAGGAGATGACATAGCTAGATGTCATAGATTTCTTTCTTATTTTTTCAATACGTTGGGTCTGATATGCAATGTTGGAAGTTGTGAAAATTTAAAATAGTGATACATTATTTAGACAAATAAAACAGTCTTCACTGTGCGACAATAAAAGTATCCCTCAATGAAAAAATATTCAAATTAGATTTTCTATATTAATTTAATTGTGTAACGTTCAATTCCTTTTTCATCCTTTGTAATTAATTTGATTACTCCGATTCGTATATCCATGCTACAATCATCTATCATTCTTGTCAATTGTGTCCAAAAATATGTTAATTATTGTAATTACCCCGAGCTAGCATTTCCCGCAATCCTTTCATGAAAAAATTCAAATGACTTAATACAAATACTCAAACACGAAACAGCATCGTAATTTCCCTCGCTTTATTTTTACTGCTCTACTTTATCCATTCAGACATTGTTATAAAGAACAGCTGATGTCACGCTAATGCAAGCAGTAAGTTTAACTTTATCAATAAAAGTGCAATCAAAGAAAATAAACAATAAGGGAAAATAAACAGCGAAGAAATAAATCGAACTACTGTTTATAATATTTTTATATCCATCCCACGGTTGTCTTTAAGACATTGCCTTTGAGCAATAAGACCGCCAATTGCAGTTTTACTTGTTTTCTGGTTGTATTTTGTTTTTGTGTGCAATTAAATGTATACCGGGTATATCAAGACTGCGACCGAAATCCAGGTGGTAGGTTTAGTGGTTACAAACACGATGCAAATAAAATTTTCGCCAAAACAGTGACAGATATTTTTATTAGATTTTTTTTAAAAATCTTCGTGTTTGGGTGGTAAATACCTAGATTTTGCGAAAATACTAATTTAAACCCATACGTACCTTTGCGTGTTTAAAAAGAAAGAGATGTACATCATTATTTTAGGGAAACTATGTATATATTACCCAAATACGACGAAAAGTAAAAAAATACAAAATAAAAGTTGTCGATTTTTTTTGCTAAATTTTTACTTGCATTGTGTCTGAAGACAGTAATATTACCACCTGGCTTCGTTTTCGGTCGCGGTCTTGATATACCCTGTATATATGTATATTTAAATAAATAAACCTTCAAAAGGTAAGCTATTATTTTGTTTTGGAACCGCGACTTCGTGGCTGAAAATATAAGTGTACGTATAATTGTTTTCTAGAAATGCCTTGGTAATTACAAACAGCTTTAAGAACCACCGCCGTATTATGATTAATTTCTTTTCATATTTCACACTGATCATTTTCTTATAATAATGTGGCGATTTGCAGTGTATTATCATTTACCCACTAGATATTCAAGTATTATAATGGGTCGTAAGTTCATTAAAATGTACATATTTGTAAAATGATATTAAAAAAATACATTTTTTTATTCCCAATCTTTGAGCAATGAAAATAGAAGGGCTAGACAACAGACAATAATGACAACTACATGAATGAAATGCAGATATTCTCAAAAAGGTTTAAAATCCTAATTATGAACTAATAAATAGAAAAGACCTTGACGCAGGATAGTAAAAAATATACTTAAGTTTGATAATGCAAAATTCATTTTTAAAGACATATATTTTTCATTTCCGATCCTTCGTAACTTATGAAAAAAGGCAATAATTAGCATGACAGTCCACCTGACACTTGTAGGTTCCCTAGTGAAAGATATACATACTGTTATTGATTTTACATTGAGTTAGCGTTGTATTAAGGACATGTATGCATGCAAATTTAAAAATACTGACGATATATGGCCGAATATAATAAGCCGTTTTTAATAGATACTCTTTGCATAATCAAAAATATAAGTTGAGTATATGGTAGATGTATTATTTTAAAAAGGAAGCGATTGTCAGCCCGCTGCCTATAATATTTTTTGTTAGTCCTCTGGCCATTCTAAATTTTAAATCAATTATGTACATGGTCCTACAAAAGTGAATGAAAAATAAAATGCTGAATATAAGCCAATAACTTGTTTTATTTACTTAATGTCTATATATAACAATGCATATATGCATATAAAACAATGTCGGAATACTGGACATGTGTATCCTATGTTAGAAACTGTGAATTACTGCCTATTTGTGCATTTTACATCGCACTAGACACTATGCTAATTTAAACTAGAAATGTATATTTCCTATACCTAGTTTTTTCTATTGCATTTCGCTTCTATAACTTTTAAATAGAACCAAAATTCAGTTTATCTTATTTAAATATCACACTTCTAAATATCATTGTGACAAATTACATACACAAGTTCACGCCTTTTTTTCCAAAAGGAGTAGGCAGAGGCGCCACCAGGGCTCCCACATGTTACCTTGTATGTTCTGTCCCATGATGTGATAGGGGACGAGCCTATCGCAATATCGGTTTGTGAAAAATTATAAATTCACAAAACTATATACTTCAAACTTTGCGTTAGTAAATCGCCACAGTACCTGCCTCGAATAAATCTCATATAGTAATAATGTCTACGCGAGAGTTTTGGTTCCCGAATTATAATTAATGTAACAAATATGACCAAATGTCACACACTGCGTTCAGAATTCAGGAGCTGGGAGTTCTAATTTCAGCTATTGTTTCACGTGTTTTGGTGAACTTCGTGACCAAATTTGATGTACATGTTTGGTTTTACGCAACGATTTAGCAGTCTCTTTATTTTTTTGCGCAATTTTATCTCCTTTTAGAAAAGAACTGGCTATTAATAGAAATTCATTATGAATGAATGTAAAAATGTAATGTAGGCAGTAAGAATTTCAAACCAATTATCTGTGAAACCTACTTAATACAAACGAACATTTTGGCTTTCCCACGCAAGTTAGGGAAATAAAGAAGTAAGTACGAATATTTTTATCTCAAATGTCAAAGTTCAAACACAATCAAATGCCACTGTATCGGTTGGATTATTCCTCCCGAGATATATTTCAGAAACTCTCGTTCTGATCGATACATGAATAATTCAAAAGCTTCGCACTCACTTGTTATCATTCATAATTCGATGTGGGATCTCGCTGTATCTCGCGGCTCCCTCATTCGCGCCAAATTTTATTACTCCAAAATAAAAATTCTTCCTCCCGATTGCCTTCTGCAGGGAATTTAATTTGCGTTCATTAAACATGTAGAATGGTATACCTGAATTACTTGTACCATGAACATATTTACGCTGCGGATGCCCAATGGTGTTAGCTGAGATAATACCAGTTAAAAAAACGTAAATTTTCAGCCGAATAATTGATAGATTGATATCAAACTAAAGTTATTCGTGATTAAATTTATTTCGATTTAGAACTCAATAGTAATCAAGTTTAAGAAAATTTCCTAATCGAAAACCAAATTATATAGTGACTTGAAACTTGCAGAAATAAAGAATCTTATAAAAATATTAAGAGTATCTTTAAAATAAATATTAAGAGTTAACAAATAATTCTGTTTTTGCTTCATACTGGCTGTGTTATTTTTGTAACCTAGTTTTATAATATTTATAACCATCATCCACACGATTTAAAATTCAACAATAAAACCTATACAGTTTTATTATGCAGTTTGGTAAAAGCTCTTTCAACAATGTTACCGAAAGCTTTACATAATATATTTTTTATTTTAAAGTTTACTATACAAAGATTTTATAGGTTTTATAAACTTGAAACATTTGTTCTCTTTGTGTTTTCACAGTTTTACGACAGCTTCAGATGGATTTACTGAGACAAAATTCTTGAATGTTTTAAAACAAATGTTAGGTAGAATATATCCATTCTATTTTATTACCTTGATCTTGTTCCAAAATGTACTCGTAGTATTTTCGTTTCTAAAGTACAATTCAATAACTTACGTTTTATTATAATAGTACCCAAAGTAATTATTTTGACTATTTGCAATATGTGAGCATTGGACGAAAATGAACAACATAGGCTTCCATCAAAGATCTTCAGATCGACCTGATGGAAGCGGCCTGCATGCAATGACTTCCTGCAAACATAACCAAATTGAAATTAGATTGGTGCTGAATTGCAATCAATAAGTTATACCGGGTATATCAAAACTGCTACCGAAAACGAAGCAGGGTGGTAGTTTTAGTGGTTACAGACACAATGCAAATAAAAATTTCACAAAACAAGCGACAGATTTTTTTTTTTGCAATTTTTTAAAAATCCTTGTGTTTGTGTAGTAAATACCTAGTAATTACGCAAATAGTAATTAAACCCTATCGTCCCATTGCGTCTTAAAAAATAAAAAGGTGTACATCATTATTTTAGGAAAACTATGTATTTATCACCCAAAAACAACGATAAGTAAAAAAATACCAAACAAAAGTTGCCGATTTCTTTTGCGAAATTTTTACTTGCTTTGTGTCTGAAGTCACTAATACTACCACCTGGCTTCGTTTTCGGTCGCGATCTTGATATACTCTGTATATTAATTTATAAAATAAATACAAACAACTGTCCGCGTATCCTAAATATACATTCGATTACAATCGTCATTATGTGGAATAATTTAAACAGCTATCAGAGAGCGTGGAGAAAATCGACTGTTTGCAGATAGTTATGAATACGAGAGCAAATCATTTCGCGTGAACATGAGAGGGGTAAATACGCGCGGCGCAGTTACCCCTAGGGTATACACAGAATCTATAATATACTCGTAAATTAATGGTTCTATGTTTTGTAACTAAACCAAATATGTAACTATGAAATGTTGTCTCCTTACTTAGCTAATAGCAGTGGACTATAAAATGCGACGCCCTTGCTTTGGTAATCAAGGCGAAAAATAAATGCGTTTTTTAAATTGTGATTGAAACAATGTTGACAAAAAACATGTTTTATACTATTTACATTTGTTTACAATTATTTTTTACAGGGAAATTTACGGTGGACCCGCGTAAGTGTGGAAATGTGGTACAAAAAACAGAGAGTACGTAATTATGAAAATCAACATTAATATTTGTTTCCTAATTATTTTATATTGTTAATTAGTTGTCATTCCGTATGAAGAGTATAAGTTACAGTTTCAAAGACCCTACATTATATGTATGTATATCTCAAATCACACTGCCACATTGGACTTTTAGAATTATGCAAAAACACCCGTTTGTATTAAATTATAACTTGACGAATCTCTGAATGGGAACACTTAAAACAATCTAGAATCACGGAGCTTGCAATCAGTGATTCTATGGAAATTGTATTGCGCATTCCATGGGATTCGTTTCAATTTAAGGCGTATTGTACTCAGTTATTCCACACCACGTAAGTTTCTGCCGCAATAATAAAAATAAAATTTACATGACTAACATCTCTACTTCTATACTAATATTATAAATGTGAATGTCCGTTTGTTTGTTACGCTTTTACGCGAAAAATACTGAACCGATTCTCGTGAAACTTTGTACACATATTCTTAGAGGTATTAGAAGTAACATAGGCTACTTTTTATACTTTTTAGGCTTTATTAGGGAGGGAAGTGGACAATAATTTATTTCCAACTCCTCCTATTAATTTAACTTTTTGATTGATTTCGTTGCGGGTTAAAGACAAGTTAGACATTCCCGGAGACTCGCTGAGCTTCAACGCTCGGTGTCATTAAAATGCGTGCCACTGTTGATCCTGGCTTACAGGAGTTGCAGTGGCGGGTGTGAGGGCGGGATAGTCTCCATAGGCTACTTTTTATCCCGAAAAGTTTGGTGTTCGCGTGGAATGAAGAAGGAATTCCGATATATTTGCAACTTTTTTATACTCAAAAGGATGGGATGGGACTGGATTACATTCCATTAGTGAGAATAAGACGGAGCGGGCGGGATATAACAGGACGGGACGGGACGGGATGGGAGATTTCAAATAAAGTTTCAAGACGAATTTTGCGGGCAGAAGCTAGTACTTCATAAAATGACGTACTATTTTGTCTATTTGGAAATGGATGCACTTGACTTCGAGTCCAGTGAATTAGTAGTGAAATTTCTTAGCTTAAGATACATTTTAACTACGACAACGCTATTTGAGCTTTAGGTGTGTAAGAATTTTCCACATAAATATCAAAAAAATATGAATCCTTTCAGTCTGAATGAATAGGGTTTGCGTGGTGGACCTGACTCAATTGGCACAAGAGCAGAAAGAAGCCAGTGTGATGAACTAGACAGGTTAAGTAAAACATGTTAATTTTATTTATTTCTTTCATTTGGTACATCAACAGCGCTACATATTACTTCATTTATAGAGTACAATATTGGTGTTGAAAGTTCCAAAAAAATCAAATTGATGCTACTAAAATTAAAATAAAATTAACATCTTCCTCAAATATGACATACAATATTAATCACAACACACAACATACCGTACTAGAACAAAAAATAAGCAACAATGTCAGATGGTTATAATTTTTTGAGACAATACAGTATTTTAAATTTGAATTCATTGTCGGAATCATAAAACATTCGTTTTTTTATACCATCACTTTTTTATTAATTTCATTGTACTAGATAAACATTCGAACAAAAGTTGTAGTCGACTTGGATTTGTTTTGCAAGTCAGAAATTTGCAAAAATTGGTAATAAGGAAGGATATTTTTATATGCGCAAGGAGGAAACATGATAATTGATTGTATATAAGTCTGTGAAGAAACATGACATTATGGCCCTACGACGAACATACAAAGTTGTCATAATATCCGTGATCCGTTGGTCATAGGAATATGACATTTAAGTAAAATTATTTAAATTAAACCGAGATACACTATGTAATTATTATAACTTTATTAAGGTATCAATTAACTGTAAAAGAAAACATGAAACTAAATTTACACAGAATATATAAAATATGACGATAAACTTTATTAAAACTTAAAATATAAAATTAACATAAACATTTGTTTGATATGGATTGCTGAGTTGTCTGAAAGCTTTTATTAGTAAAATACAAAAACGCATTACATTTCTTTGAATATTCAAGTAACTAACCACAAATAAAATTTACCAAAACTTTAAAACCTTCACGTGAACTCTCAACAGAAAAGTTAAAATATACAGGGTGTACAAGAGAATGGCGCACCTGCTAATATACATTTTAGTAAATCGTGATTACGTCTAGATTATGATGCATTTTCGTAGCCGACTCTGATAATAACAAAGATGCCGAGAAATCAAGAATTAACATCACACGTGCTTCCCCTTAACATATTACGCCAAAGTGATTGAACCTTACAACTGAACGGGTCGCTCCACAACAGATAAGTAGGAATAGGTGATTAAAACTACATAATTGCCACGCCACTTAGTGTACATGGTTAGGCAATAGGAATTTAACATTGAACGAACCGTAGAATATGGTATGTAGAGAACATGGGCAGAAGACCTACACTAATTCAAGGGTACTGCTTAAATGCCACTAATGATCACAAAATAAAAAATAACTGACCCTATAATTTAAGCCGTAAATAGGTACCTTAGGTAAGGAGGTAAGTGCTGGAACTGCCAAAATCCCGCACGAAAGCACTGCCACAATTTGATAACATTCAACAGTTTTACGTTCATAATTCACTTCATTAGACACGTAAAATGTACTATGTGTACATAGAGCCGTCGCTCGGTCTTCCGATGCAACATGTTTGATTCAACTTCGCGTAATTTTGCACAACTCACTAAAGTATTTTACCGTTTTTAGCCACAAACCCATCATTGCAATGGCCTAAATACACTTACATAGATATTAAACTAACACTTCATTAAAAATACCATGGGATATTCCAAGCGTCAAAATTCATAAAATTCAATCAAAACAACTGAAAACGAGTTGATACTAATAATGTATACGACAAATACATGTAAACGCGAACGTAGTCCGAATTCAACTAATAAAAGATAAATGATTTTTTCGAAAACAGAAAGATAAAGGCTTGTTCACATTAGACACATTTACACGTATTTCATTTCATAATAATGTTTTTTTTATTTTACACGTGTTTACTGTTTTCACTAATTTAATATCATAATATGCTATTTCTTAAGTAAATACCATTTACTCGGCTACAATGATTTTTTAAATTTCGTTTCTCTTATAAGATTTCTGTACATTTTTTACCATTTTAAAGCAACATCATTATTACTATTCATTAAATAATAAGCAAAGGCAGTCTTGTAACTGTCTGGATCAAATTATGTAACTACTTCAACACATTTAAACAAGATTAATATCTCTGGGGAGAATAACGATCACTTTATCAATCCATTATGATCTTACGTTTTTACGTAACTCTTATTATCAAGTACCTAACCAAATTAAGTTGTACTAAGTGTGAAGTGTGAACACATCCTAACATGGCGGTCATCCTTTGAAAAATGCACACAAAACACCGCCAATGGTATTAGTGTCACTCAAGCTCGGAAGCGGCGAGCTCAAAGGAAGAATAATCGAGCCGCGCTAGTTCCGACAAAGTTCCGACGAGTACACAGTGACCTTCGGCTTCCTTTAAGAAATGGGCCGAATTCTGCAATCATTTTAATATCATATTTTTTTATTTATCAGTGTAATTGCGTAAAAAGAAATGTTTATGAATATGAATTACTTAGATAATTTAAATGTTATGTATTACTAAAACATTTGTAATTAATAAATTTGCAACCTAACACGGTTTAACCGAGGACCAGCGTGATTTCTTGGTATCTTACAGTTTGGATTTGTGACACCTTAAGGAAAAAAAATGACAAAACAGTCGATCCATGCACAATGCAACTATACCAAAAGTTATTATGTTGTTAATTTGTTGACACTATAAATCTAAGTACGCTCCTGCTTAGCTGTTTTATTTATGTAAAATGAAACAAAAAATACCTTTTTGTAAAATTAGAGAAGGACAAAGTGTACAGCTGAGAGTTCATGACCTGGCTTATGTGTAAAAAATGTTAAGACGAAGTCAATGAAAATTTTGTTGCTGTTAAAAATGGTTTTCGTGGTTTATTTCATTAACCATTTAATTAACGACGAAAAGACAAAATACGTATATGTCAAAATCTTGTTCTTTACCCATTCCAGTTGGATTTTTGCGAAAATGTGATGGTAATACTTGAAACTTTAAACGGTCATAACTCAAAAACGGATAAATATTTTCCAAATATTATATTTTTATAATCATATTAATATTATGCCCTTGCATCCAACTTAGCAGGTGTTCCATTGTCTTGTACACCCTGTATATATAAAGCTTGTATATTACTGAAAGAGAAAATAGAGTATTTAATTTTAACGACCTATCTCATTATTACCAAGATTATGAAAAATATTTTTCTGAAAAATTCTTATTTGTCTATATCGAGTTATACATATATTTCGTAATTTAATTTAAAAAATGCAGAAACGTATTGAGTAACGCTATGAATGATACAACGAAATTTTTATAAATACTTATTAGGCTCATTGGGCTTGCCGAAGCCTACGCGAAATGGAGCAGACTCAGCCGGAAGGTGGACCCTGGCACCGGCCGGGATAGTGCCAGGTAGAAAGAAGAAAAGTACTTATTGGGCTAATACAATGAAAAATCATTCATAACCGAACCTCACTCAATACATAAATTTTTTCACAAAATTTTATTTGATATACCATTTTGTGTATAGCATATCAAAATATACATTTAGCATATCAAAATATTCCCTGAAATAAAATAATTATTAAAATTTTCCATGCTAATTAAACAAAACTCGTACGAAAAACAATGTTATTTTTATGGAAACCCTCACAATATTAAATTATCTTTCGCATTTATTCTGACAGCTTAAACAAACACGTTGGAATTGCACGAGCGGCGCTGGTAATCACTCCACTTCATCCACGTGACGCGAACATGCAACCGTGCACTGAGTAAATTAATAAACGTGTCAACCCTATCTGTGCGGAATAATGAAAGACAGGGGATGAACTGTACTATTTCGACCAATTTTTGTAAGACTAGGGTTGTTGCCATTGACTTTTTATGGTTAGTATTTGGTGTTACTGTAATTTTAAGTAATGAATATAAATTTTCATCCTAGTAGTAAAATGAAAATTCAATGTTTAATTACAAAGGAATAATGTGATCGTTGTTCCCGATAGTCTTATCAAACATCTTAAATTTCCAAATCAGAATGATCTTCAGGTAGTTCTATACTTGTCTAGCCCTAAACATTAAAACTATCTTCGCCGTCAAAATTGACGCGTCATTTTTTGATAAAGTATCAGCAACCCCAATTCGTGGGGCGGCGCTGTGCCGTCGGGGAGATAGCAGCCTAAACGAGGCTGTTAAACGCAAAAGCTTCGATATCTGACTACATAAAAGTATAAGAACATACAAACTCGTTTCTGCACTCACTTTAGATAAAGACGATACGAATGTGTTTTCTAACTGATGTGATGTTTTATTATTTTGTTCGAAATGTTTGGTTCGACATTATTTGACACAGCTGCGTTACAGCTGGAGAGACCATAGTCTCCAGACCAGACCATGGTCTCAGCTATAATGCTAAGAGGTGATTCCTTCTTTTATTTCCATGCAAAGGTAGTGGGTAAGAGATTGCCTCGAGCGATACGACCGCCTTTTTTACTATTATCGAATGTAATGTTTTTTTTTGTTAAGCTTAAATATAGTGTACAATAAAGGATATAAATAAATAAATAAGAGGTGTTTTCCACGAGCGTCATCAGGACGATAATATTTTGTAGTTTAGATAGTTTAGTTTTGATAAAAATACAGTTCATATAAAGTTTTCCCATTCGGTGGTGGGGAAGCGACGTCATACATTCAAGAATGCAAAAAACAATGAAATTTAAATATTCGAACCTGTCAGATATTTTTTTATTGCATAGTTCCGGCAAACGAGCAAACAGGTCCCCTGATGATAAGTGATCACTGCCACCCATGAACATCCACAACGCGGGATCATGGATGTGCTGCCGGCCCGTCAAATTGGGAGGAGAGTGGAGAAGAAAAAGGATGGGAAGAGGAGAGGGGTATTGGGCATCCCGTAATCTTACTCACCGAACGAAACGCGACAGTAAAAGCTGTCGCATCACGTCGATCTTTTGTGAGACAATGGTACCGCCCCGGACTAGCCTGTCCATTTATGCTGAGTCATGACTGACAACAGCGTAGCTCTACCACTTCCAGATATTAATATTTTCTATGGTCCAACATGTCTCTCATACTGAAAGTATGTTTTACGATGATCTTCACAATACAAATTTAGTATTATATAACAAAGATATATCAATGTCTACAAAACTTACATGTGTATTGTAGCCCGCAAAGCAGTTTCTGATACCTACTACACAAGATACTATTGTGCACCGACTACGTCAGGTATATTCATTTCATGAAATCCTTGAAAGACGAGCTGCCTGTCCACGTCAACAGATTTGCATAAATATTATTTATGTTTCTTTATTCTTTATCAACCCATATACGTCTCACTGCAGAGCACGACCCTCCTTTACAATCGAGAGTACGATTGAGAGGGGCTAGGCCATATAGTCCACCAAGCAGGCCCAATGCGGGTTGGCGAACTTTACACACCATAGAAATTATTACAAATCGCTATGGTATGCAGGTTTTCTCACGATGTTTTCTTTCACCGTTATATTGCGTGGTGATTCACTAAATTTGGCATTTCAAATTAATATATCACCTAAAGGAATATCGATAGTAGAATAATAATTTAAATTAGCACGATATAAAAGAAGTATGGTAATTATGTAAGGTTTTTGTTAACTAAGCCACCTTCAAATTACATTTTAAATAGTTTTTTTCAAGTCACCTACTCGCCATTCACTTTATCATTAACATTATTTAACATGTCATGTCACAACATGCGACGAGAGATAATAGAGTCTTAAGCTGAAACTTAAGAACTTAGAAACTTGTAATAGCAACCACATGTGATAAATGTACATCAACTAAGTAAAGCATATTTCGCTGTCGTAAGAACATTAAGCTCTAGATGTTGATGACACAAGCAACATGGAAGAAGTCGTATAAAACACCTTTTCATAACACCTTCTCCCTTCCTTCGTAATATAATCTACGATAATAAATCATACTTTTAAAGAGCAATAACAATAACAAATAAATACACCCAACAGTCACACACATAGTCCTGTTTTCACTTTCATACTGAGGCTTGACAGCTTCCGTATCGCAGTTTGTAAGACGGCGGTGGTAAAACGATAGAGCGCGGGTTCGATCCCGCGCTGAGACAAATATTTGTACGATCCACAGGTATTTGTTTCAAGTCTGGGTGTGTGAGACCAGGAAGTCTCCCGTGGTTTGTAACACCCAGGAAACAAAACTTAATTGAACTCAATTTAAGGCAGGGTTATGTGTGTAACTATTTTTACAATTAATTAACTACAATTGAAAAGCTAAACACGTTACAAATTCACGTTAATGAACAACCTTTTTCAGAAGTACATTTTAAAATCAATAATAATCATAAAAAATATATCAGTATTACGTATGGTAACATTAATATATCACAAAAAACTATTACCAATTCAAATAGCACTTCTTCAGTGATTCAGATGAATTGTACTTTACCAGGCGCGCAAGTAAAAACTTTTATACGGGACGTGTATTTTTCATGGAGAATTTTCCGTCCGCGTCTGGCCAGTAATCCCTGGGGGCGAGTGCGGCTCAGTCAAAGCACTTTGTGCTGTTACGAAAACACCCTCTGTTTCAAATCTTTTACATTGGAGTCAACGACTTTCCAGCCCTCTTTTTTTGAGTAATTTGGTTCCCCTTCAGGAAAATTAATATTATTATGTCAGATGAAAGAGACAAATTAAGGGGAAGTTTAATGAAACTTGTTAGAGACGGTCGTTGAGTAGCGAACAAAAAAAGGACGGTATTTATAATATTTGAGTCAAAGGCTTGACTGTGTTTTTGTATCTAAATTTTTTCACATTACTTTTCTATTGTTGGTGCATTTCTCTCTCTCTCTCTTCAGGCATAGGAAGTCCACTGCTGAACATAGGCCTCCCCAGGATCTCCACATTGACTTGTTGGAAGCGGCTTGCATCCAGCGACTTCCTGCGACCTTAACCAGGTCGTCCGTCAACCTCACAGACGGGCGTCTGACACTTTGCTTGCCTGTGGCCAGAATCTTTTGGAACATTTACAAAGACAAATTGTACTCTCTAACCCAGGCAAGGGACAAATATACATATCATTATTTCTGAATGAGCATTCACATTTTTCTCGATGCCCAGCAGTGGCACATTAACCATAATATACTATCTTACACAAGAGGGTACAATTTAAACTCTTTATAAATCGTGTTTATTGGAAAGTATATGGGCGTGGTCATTATTTATAAATGAAGTCACTAGAGTATTTTAACTTCAATAATATTCAGTATATCGGAGTGGTATCTAATAACCACAGTTACGCAATCGTGATAAGTTTATGGTAGAGTAATTGTTATTGACGTCCATTGTACGGGCTTGCGCTCAAATAAACTTCGCATTGTTAGATGTCGCTCGCGCTATTGTTTCACACACTATGAATAATACTTGGAAGTATTTTGATTACACTGACTACATTCGTAGCGCAGTTGTACTACGGTACAATAACGATTTTCTGTAAGACAGTGATACCGCCCCGGACGAGACTGCACAGTCATGTTGAGTTATGACTGACAACAACGTAGCTCGAACACTTCCAAAAATCTGTTATTTCACGTCAGTTTTTTGTGAGCCAATGGTATCACCACCAATTTTAAGGCCACCGCTAACTAAGGTTACAGATCATCTAAAATCTAATTGGCGTGTGACGAAATTTGTAACTACAAATAAAATTAAAGAAATATCTATATAACGGTTTGTTTGATACAGACAGAATATCGAAGACGACCTATAGTAAAAAGTCTTATATCATAAGTCTGACGTTCGTGAGCTCTTGCTCTATTAACCCTTTTGGGAAATTATCCAATTTCGTGTCGAAAGATTCACGCGAAATGGCTTGGGAACCAAATCTAGGACATCAGGCTTTATACTCCGCGCTTGATATCTCTACGCCAATAAGCGGATTCCTGTTTGTTTAGTAACGAAAATAAAAATAGATCAAGAATAAAACTAACTTTTGCATTTATGTTTGAAAGTGTATATTATCTCTTCCCTCCTTTTATATCCCATAGTAATCTGAAGATATTAATTTATATGATAAGACTGGTTGTTACTTTTATACCGTAGATTACCGGATTATAAAAAAAATATTAAACAAATAAAATAAGTCAGTACATTTTTTCTCTGTCTATATATCTCTCTTTTCAGCAATAGAAAGCCCACCGCTGGACCTCCACCTATAATTTCCTTAGCCACTTTTTAGAAACGGTCCACATGCAACGTTAGGTTGTTTCATAATAATTATTATTGAATTAAGACCTAAGTCCTGTCAATAAATGCTCGATTGTAGGGACCGTGTGTTTATTTGATGGGACGTATAATGTGGAGTGAGTTATCATCATAAATTCTTTACAAATATTTTTGTTACCTACTTCATATATTTTCTCATAAAATTTATGTGACATATTCCAACAACTCATCAATATTACATATTAAATTAAATGTCAAAGCGGTGCATGGCATGCCGCCAAGAATGCTGCCTTTGCTTCGCTGATATAAACTGATATTGTGCTTATGTGGCTGCTGGTCAAGCGACTTTAGTATTCTACACATTTGCTTACAAATTGTTTATATTACTTTTATTACAAGGAATATGTTGTGTTTTATGAGAATTAACTAGTTCAAGTTAATATATCACTGACGATTATCGGTACATATTAAGGTGATTGTTGGTGCTCATCTTAATGAGGATTTAGATCACTAGTCAGTTTTCCTTGTTTGGTGTATTTAATTTTTTGTATCTTGTTTTACTTTTTTAGTCTCACACCTGCTTTATATAACACAGTGGCAATTCTTTGGCTAATTATTTGACAACCAGTTGTCGGCCTAATAATTTATCCCGTATGGAATATTTACCTCATAAGATCAATTATTATTAATTCCCAAGTAAAGCGTGATTATCGGATTGAAATGAACAAAATTATTGTCACCTTGATATAAAACTGCCAAATGAAGTAGGCACTAATGTGAGAAAATATCTTAAAGCTTTATAAACGAATAATACATATAATTATTCCCGTGAAATACATTAGCTCGTCATTAATATTAGTTTCCGTTGGTTTTTAGGTGCTGTGTGGCAATACGATGGAAACTGTTTAAACAAAGAAAAATCACCCCAGCGGTGTCCGGGGTGGCTTCAAAAAGCCGGGGATTGTTAAGTTAAAATCTGTTCTTGTGTAAAATAATTCTTTTCTGAGAAATGAGGCGGCCGCTCAGTCGGATATTCTCTTTAATGCGAATACTCCGTTTCAAAGTCACGATTTCTATATTAGTTTTAACATAATTTCTGTGGTCACACGTAGGGCAGATATTACAATTTTCTGTCTTTTGGTTTAGAAGGTTTGGTTTTTGTTGGTTTAGAAGTTAGCTCTAAGATTTAATGAAAACCTTAATATTAACTTCAAAAACAACATACATACATACATGCATAAACTTACGCCTTTTTCCCTGAAGGGTAGGCAGAGGCGCCACCAGGACACCCACATTTCGCCTTGTATGCCATCTCACGATGTCATAAGGGGCGAGCCCATCGCCATATCGGGCACAAATTTCTGACTCCGGGCTGATAATTAATAGAAAAATCCAATATCACTTTGCCCGACCCGGGATTCGAACCCGAGACTTCAGCTTTGCATACGTACCGTAGTACAACTACGCCACCGAGGCAGCTTTTTAAAATTAATAAATAAAATTATTAATGTGGAGGCCCAAAAGCGGGTATTTTCTTTGACATACAGGATAAATATGACTCGTTATCTAATCTTATTAAACACTAGCTTCTGCCCGCTAACTTCGTCTGCGTGATTAACTTTATTTAAAAAAAATATACATGTATAGATTATTTGGAATTTCCCATCCCGTCCCGTCCCGTCCCGTTATATCCCACCCGTCCCATACCGCCATGTTAGTTTTTGTCATTTATCTTCCATAATACAAAAAACATCCTGTATGTAAATGAAATATATACCAATTTTCAAGTTACACCAAGTTTTCAAGTGCACCAATATAACTGTGAAAACTGCATCTCATTTCGTGCGGTAGTTTTTGAGTAATGTGCAAGCAAACAATAAGAAACACCCTGTATGTTAATGCAACATATCCCAGTTTTTAAGTTGAACCTGCAGCAATACAACTGTGAAAACCGTATCTCATTTGGTGCAGTAGTTTTTGCGTGATGCGCAAGCAAACATACAGACAGACAGACAGACAGACAAAAATTCTAAAAAAAATTGTTTTGGCTTCTGTTGCTGTTATAAAGACCCCTCGCGGTAAAATTTCTCAAATATCTTCCATGTACAGACATCGAGCATTTACATTTTTATTATATGTATAGATTATGAACCTAACAAAAAATGTTGGATTGAATATTATTTATTACACACAACAAAAAATACAAATAAAATGAAAATCACATACATAGTAAGTAAAATTGCTCAAAGGCAATGTCTTACATACAACTATGGGATGGATTTTAGGAAAGGATAAACAGAGGGCAGTTTAAAGTGTAAGAGATAGAAGCTAACACCGAATAGTAAATCAAATACAAATAAATCAATTCATAACTACAAATTAACCTATTGAAATAAATACAAAAAAAACGCTATTCAGCGTTTAATTATTCCAGCAGTATTATGAATATTTTAAAACATATTGTAATGTTCAATATAACCGGATCATACATCCCTCATAGTATGTTTAGTCTAAAGGCAATTCTCAATAGTCGACAGCAACAGCCGGGCTCACGTTTATTGAAATCTGTTTACAAGTTTTGAATATATGTTATATCGGACTTTGAAGCGATGTTCGATTTCATATTGCATTCCCTGAGGCTTTCTGAATTTGAAAGTCTGGGTTTTCGAAACTAATTTCATATGAAATATGTTTCAAATAAATACTGGTGGTAAGTCTTTCATATGTGAGAGGCTGCCTGGATAGGTATCACCGCAATGTCTATTTCTCCCGCCAAACATTAGTGTAATTACACTGTTATGTTCTGGTTTGAAGGATATTGTAGCCAGAGTAACTATTGGACATATTAAGACTTAACATCTTGTGTCTCAGGATGGCGAGTGCAGTGGAACGCCAAGCATTGCTTTGTAATTCATGGTGTTGTTTAGTTTTCTACTGTCCATGAGCGTTGGTATCGCTTATTATCAGGCGAATGGCATGCTCGTCTCACCATTCATCGCAATAATAAAAAAATACACCCAACACATAGTCCTGATCCCACACTGAGATACAAGTGTTTTGTTGTGGGTATCAAAAACTACGATAGGCTTTTCGGTCTCGCAAACACCCAGGCTCGAAACGAATACTGGTGGGCCACTCAAATATAAATTACAAGTAAAATAATTCTCTTAGATAGCTGAAATGTTATTGTGCCAACCCTTTATAAGCGTGCAAGCAATACAAATATGTAAAATATTTAACAAAAACCAGGTTTTAATCTGTGCAAATCATGGAATCAATTCAAAAACATATTTTTTAACAAGGCAAGCAAATCATACAGCCTAACTTAAAAACGCAGCCTTTATTGTAGAATAATAAAATAAAATCGCGGCGAATCAATTCTGCCACAAAAGCCACACCTGTAGTAATCCGGAGCGCACACAGCGGGGTTTGTTATGCAAAAGCACGTTGGCTGTGCCACATGACGTCACCCTGACCCCGCGTTACACTTACGTACTGGAGTGTACTGCATGTCACGACATTTTCCACTGACCGTATACCATATAGAAATAGGGCATTGTCTGCTTTAACATTACGTGCGCGCCGAATTTCGCACTTTTCACATTTAAATGTATATGTATCTATCTATATATTAAAAATTGTAAGGTACTTTATGAAACACAGGTTTTATTCAATTTCTCGATTCTGAAGTGCTATAACTGTTTCGTTTAGATGAATAATTTTTATAGTAATAATTAAATTCATTTCAATTCAATTCAATTAATTAATTTTGGTTTAAAATAGCTATATTTTTTATTGAGAGCGTGCTGGGTTAAAAGGTGAGTGACACCGGTATACCCCTTCCAACCCCCTCCGAGGCACCAGAAGAAGAGCTTAAAGTTTCTTCTATCTACCCAAAAAAAGGTGTGTTTCCGGTCTCTGAAATTGGGAAGATGAAAAAGGAAAAAGAAAGGGAGGAGTAAAAGTTTAATGGGACTCCGGCAAACTCACAAAACGGAACACGACAGCAAACCTTTGCCTTTACATCGATTTTCTGTGACATAATGGTATTTCAATTGAGGCGGTTATTCGTTCTTTTATGTAACTGTTTGGTTCTACCACATTTTGTAAAAAAATGTTTCTCTATATACGTGTCTATACCTACCGAATAAAATAACTTCTTTAAGCCTTCAATAACATCATAAAAAAAATCCTGTCTTAATTAAACTTCCTCGGCTTTGTAGGATTAATTCGATGTTGTTTACAAAAACCTGATATTGCAAGCAAACCTTGGATTACACCTAAGGTTTGATATCGAGTGAATAAAAAGTTCTATTTACAAGATTAAAAAGTCGGTGGTGTACGTTTTTTGTTTGATACTGATCAGATATTTACAGTGAACATACTGATTGCATTATATTAGGGTTATGTAGGATAGAGAACAGCGCGTGGTGATCTTTTCGTAAGTCGCTGGTTCTCAGCCCAAGGTACACCTCTAACTTTTCGGACTAATGTGTACATTAATTGTCAATTATTACACATTGAAATAAATTGGTTTTAACGGATTTTATCGTGGAGTTAGTTTAATTTCTACATGTTCGTTTGGACCGTCCGCCCCGTGACCACGGAAGTCGTAATGCAATCGAAACGTTTGGGAAGTTAAATATGTAATAATTAAACCAAATCCGCGATAAAATCCGAAAAAAATATTTTTATTTCAATATAAAACATTGGCTTAAATCTAAGAAACCATTACTACACACATAAAATGTGAAGGAAAACAGGGTGAAGAAAGCTGCATACGAGATTTAGATAAGAGATTTATTGCATAAGAGATTTAGAGGAATTTATATGGTATATGAAGTCTACCAAGGCGGTGGTGGTCTATCGCCAGACCCATTACGTCGAACACGCGGATGTAGAGGAGTTTCCTGCAAGCAGTGGCCTAATATGAGCTGATACAGTACAGGATATACCCACTAGTTGCAGATGCGTAAAGTAACAACCGCTCTACCCGCGTTATGCTTACATTATACAGCTCAAACGGTGCTGAATTCCACGGAATAGCGCTGAACACTGCTATTAGCATGCTCAAGAATAGCAGCGATAAAACATTCTTGTAATTTTATGCTTATTTTCCGCGAAACTCTACAAACGCGGAAAACTGAATAAATGCTCACGCGACCTCATACAAAATTGGCGTTTCCTATAGACAAAAGCGTGTTTGAGCTGAATAAATGTGGTTAGTCTTTTACGGAGTGCAACTGTTGGCTGTCGAATAGCGCTGGTACAAAAAAGCTAATGATTATGCATGAACAAATGATTCACCCATTTGTGTTTGCTTATTCATACAGAGATATACGTGTATTGGTATAGTACGTAGTTAAGATTACTCAATCACAGACATCAACAATTTTGTCTTCATAATTTCTTAGTTTTGTAAATTAGATCTTTAACTAAACTTCGCAAATGGGCTCAATGACAAATTGGTTCAAAAGAACTCGGTATCAACTCTAGTTATTTTTGGCAATTGTGTTAATGATAGTCCTGTAATTATACTTTTTGATATTTAAAATTCCGCTCATGGTAAAAGTTATATAAGAATCGGTATTATCCATCGCTCGTCCTTTGTTTTTTCTAAATGGAACCTTTATGTAAGCCTCTGATGGCGTTTACGGCTTCGACGGACGAGTAAGCGCTTTTAGCGTACCGACTAGAATAAAATTTAAAAGTAACTAGTTCACGGTCCGATGTCAAAGTGTTCGTAGTATAGTTAATCTGACGGATGGGTGAATAGACTAATATATTATTCGTAGTTTTTCTTTTATAATAACTGCAAGGCAGAAGTTAGCTTTGTAGTGGGTGTAAAGTGAGACAACAGAAGAGAATTGTAGGAATTTTTGGGGCTCTGAGAATATAACTGCTCGAACAAAAGGTGTAAAAAAATTTTTTACTTTAATGAGGGTTTTTTAAGTGTAATGCGGATACTTCATTTAAGTCGCAAATAAAAAAAAAATACTTTTTGTGGTAAAATAAAACGAAGCACAGAAATAACCATTAAATGGACACAAAACATTAAACAATACAAAAAGAACACAAAAAGATACCAAAGAAATATAAATATTTCATACTTTTACTTTCGCAATGAAACCGCGAGATGGCGTCGTCGTTTCGACATCTGACTAGTTTCCGACTCCTTATAACATCGAAGTCAATAAAGAGGAAGCCACATCATGTATGGGAAGCGTAAAGTAGAAATTGCTAGGGAATGTTAAGTGGATTGTCTGGTATCACCTAATATCGATATTGGAGTACCATAGTAAAGGTGAATCATGCTTTGAGATTAAATTATATTTATTAGATTAAAACATGTTAATAATGAATAATTTTTAGTATAATAGTGAATAAGTTATAGTTATTTATAATGTTTAATATAATATTTATTTATCTATTATAATATTCATTAATTCATATTATGTCTATATTATTTTTCTTATCTGCTTCGTGACCACGAAAATCAGTAAGTCTTCGAAACGTCGGGGTAAAAATGTAAAATTAAACCAAATCCACGATAAAACCCATAATAAAGTTGTTTTAATCCAAAGTGCGGTAATTTATTTAAATGCTAAATTACTTCTTGTAATTTGATTAAAACCAAAGAAAAATCAAAGGAAGGTATCGCTGTTACCTCCTTAGTTTTTAAATCAATGTTTAAAGAACACTAATATTACATACATACATACATAAACTCACGCCTTTATCCCCGAAGGGGTAGGCAGAGGCGCCACTAGGACACCCACATTTCGCCTTGTATGGTCCCTCCCACGATGTGATAGGGAGCGAGCCTATCGCCATATCGGGCACAAATTACTGACTCCAGGCTGATAATGAATGGAAAATCCAATATCACTTTGCCCGACCCGGGAATCGAACCTGAGACCTCAGCTTTGTAACCGTACCGTAATACAACTACGCCACCGAGGCAGTTGAAAGTATGTTGTGATTATCTCAGCGGGCCGGCATGATTGTGTCGAATGGTATGAGACTACCGTCTGATACCATTCGATACTCTGTCTGGACGGCATTAGCACTTACCACCAGGTACAATGAAGTCACTGTGCCGTGCCAAAAAAAAAAGGATAAATTGATTTTTACATACCTTAGTATTTTACGTTTTAAATATTACTTCATCACTCGCAGTCCTATGTAGGCAAATAAAGAGCGGGCAAATATAATTTGAAAGTTTTACGTCAATTTAATGTAGAATTTATGGCGTCACTTGAAATTTATCACAGCGTTCGTGTTGTGGAATATGCAATAATAAGATATGACGTAGCTCCTACACGTCGGGTAAATATGCTCCATATATCAGGCGGAAGATATGCTCGCGAGGATGTTGTGCCGACGTCCTAAACGCGAATGTAAATGCGGGCTCTATTTAGTCAAGCCTCCAGAGGGGAATTGTACCCTCGGAACAGTCGCCTGTTTGATCACTGACGCTTATAATTTTTAATTTAAATGTGAAATAAATATGTAAATTAATTCGGGATGAAGTGTTCCTTTCTGGTTTTATTCCGGAATCGCGTAGGTTTCAATAAGCAATTTTAATGCGATGCTATTAGGAATGATGTTTTTGTTTACCTATTTAAAAAGCTTATACAACAAACGCTTAGAATAAAGTAAAAACAACATATAAAGAAGACTTTAATAGACCTATAACAATATTACAACTTACACAGGTCCCTCGGAGGGCATCAAAGTGAAATTAGGGAAGCTTACTTCACTGTCTATACATTTTTCGTAATAAAATCTCCTGGTTTGTTTTTTCTCGTACGACAAGAATTACAAAGTTAAACTGGAATCTTGCCAGTCACCATAGCGTGATATAATACAATATATTTGCAAGAACTAACAATATGTACGTTTTCGGTTACCAGAAATACAATTATACATGTTTTGTTGTCGGTCTGGATGGGGCTAAAAAATTCTTGGGAATGCGCTCCCTCTCGAAATCAGGGCGTCTACTAACCGTTTCGTGTTTAAAATAAAGGTTCGGGATTTTTTGCTTAAAAAAGTGGCTGCCTCATCTCACTAGTGTGTCATTGTGTACTATATTTATTTATTTATGTGTCCATATATATTCATAGTTAATTTTTTCGAATTAAATAAACATATTATTTTCAAATAACTTCTTCAGTTCATCTCTGCATCACCTCATGGTTGACTGGCAGAGAATTCCCCTGGCATTAAGTCCGCCCATATACCATTTGTATATGAAGGTTGATAGACAAACGAATAAACCTATAAAATACAAGCCTAAATAATGAATACAGTTAATTATTATAAGTGGCCTCTAGTGTTAAGGAATTTTGTTATTTTCTTTTGCTAAATAAAAAATTATATATACGTACACATACAATATAAAAATAATAAATGGATAGTCATTTAATAATAAATTGCATTACAAAGACAAATCCCTCTGATACCTGAAGACAAAAGACTTTATTAGAAATGGAAACTTTAACATAACGAGCTGCAGACAACCGGCGCTGGCGAGAATAATACAAAAGTTGAAAGCGTATTCCCGTTACAATCTTATGATTCCAATTGCAAGACTCCCGTCTGAAATCAAATAAACTTGTCCTGGTTTATACAGTTCCTATACAGCTCATGTACATAAGCCAATCGACGAAATTGGAGATTGTCAGCGGCATACATTTGTTTGTCTTCGTTTTGGATCGTTTGAAAAAATGCGAATCCAATCGAAGTCTAATTCATTTAAATGAATGCTCTCCGATTCTGGTTTAATCGAAGTTGTTTTTCTCTTTAAGCCGAGCACCACTTTCATACGCTTGTTTTGTTTTTATCCTCGGGTTTGAATAAATAGTACCCAATGCTCTAACTTTACGGTTTTTGGCTCTTGTTTATAGTAATTTTGTTTTCACTTTGTTTACTATTATCACTACAATATTCTTACTCCTTTGAAGTATTATGCGGAAATTTAAAAATATATTAGGTGGAAAGGTATTCGGTTTTGATATTATAATATTATTTGATGAATTTTAGAAGAAATTGGATATTATAATATTCAAAATGTCACACTAGAAATTTAAATTCTCTTAAAAACTACTATAAATGTATTAAAAAGTTTTAAACGTATTTTATTATGGAAAAGGGTAATTAAATAGCTTTCAAGTTTTGTTGCTAATTTAATGTTGTCATAAAAGTCGAGGGATATTTATGATACCTATTACAAAATGAGTATTCGGTGGGTCTGCAAAGTTCTTGAGTGAGGATTTGTGTTAAAAATAAAATTGAGCATCATTTAGAATGAGGTGAGGGTAATTTACGAATTTAACACATACATACAAGAACACGTCAGTTCATTTAGAATCAAATTTTTCCTTTTTGTCGTATAAAGTCGTATATCATGACTTTCCAAGAATTCGGTGTCATTAATCGCGGCACCATCGGATAGTGTCATTTTTTACTTTTTATTGAACATGTTGATTTCCTGATAGATAATATAGATTTTTCAGAAATCTAATATTGCAGTTACTGTTTTCAATCAGAGTAGAACGTGGGATTTCTTTGACTACGTTTTGTAATCCCTATAGAATTGGATAATGACCAATTCTAATTGAAAAAATTACGCCTTTTTTTGTTGCCATATATGGCGAGACGAGCATGCCGTTCGCCTGCTGCTAAGGACTTCTGATGGACAGTAGCAAAACCAAACAACACCATGAATTACAATCCCATCCCACTGCTCTTGCCATCCTGAGACGTAAGATGTTAAGTCTCATTAGGTCTAGTAATTACTCTGGCTACAATATCCTTTAAACCGAAACACAACAGTGCATTTACACTGCTGTTTGGCGGGAGAAATAGACATTGCGATGGTACGTACCCAGGCGGCCTCTCACATATGAGAGACCTACCACCAGGAACTAAAGAAGGGCCGTATAATAAAAGGAATAACTATAAACAATACAAATAACATAAATCAACATCCTTGTTGCCTCAAAGACATATCATCAAACATTGTCCACCAACATTATTTTATGACTATAAAATCATAGTATTCGTATCAATAGTCTATAACTCTACCAACATATTAGACGACAATCGGATGTGTCATGTGATTCAGTGATTTTGCAGTCAATTTAAAGAAATATCGGGAACGTGTGTCCAATATGCTGAGTACTCAGCGGGCGTGGATGAGCGTTGACATAGGAAATGCGAGTGATTTACATTGTTCAAAGACACGCTACAGCATCAAGCGACGCATATTTTCCGATGCATTGTACCCGGCATGCATGGCGCCGTGACCCAGATGGCTGTGACGGCAAAAATACATTTAGTACATCACAGAAATGTTTTGTGTTTACATAAGCGCGTTATTGATTTGGTTTGGAGGTCGCAGGAATTGTAAGCTGTATGTGCCACACAAAGAATACACTGGGCTTGAATAATTTGTGAATGAAATTAAATTGTCTTGTTTTTATGCAGTACCTATGTAAATCGATAAAGGTGGATTAGTTGCATCATGAAAATTAAACTTTAAAATTCAATTTGTATGGTATACAGCTGTAGAGTTAGAAAACACAATAATTGTAGTTTTTTTTATTTGTTACAAATGGGTATGATTACGTAAACGTTGTACGCAATGTGTCATAATAATGCGTAGAAATAAACCCTTCATTGCGGTACGTTGGAAACAATTACTGTGCAACATACGGCCTAACCACAACATATTATATCCCACATATCTACTAAAGCGTTAAATTTATACTTTTATGACATCAAATTAATGATAGCTGAAGCTTATATTTAAAATGTTCTATCATTTGGTAATTAGGTTTCTCCCTTTTATTACCTTTGCCAATGAACAATTGCCTATGACGTATGAGCAGACGGGTAAACTAATTATAAGGCATTATCAAAGGGCGGTAAGAGAAAAGGAGCGTTGGGCCTCCGACGATTTCACTCACTGAACGAAAGACGACAGCTGATCCCGGATCGGAGCGGATCCGCGTCACGCCGGTGTTTAGTGGGACAGTGGTACTACCCCGGTCCAGCCAGCCTATTTCTATGGTAGTCCAAGGCAAATACCGCCAACCTCGAAAGACGCTGCGGGTTCGATATCGAAAACAAATTGTTTGTGTAGCCCATAACTATTTGTTTCAGAATTAGGTACTTGTGAGTCCGAAAAGTCTCTCGTAGTTTCTGTTACCCGCGACAGAACCTTAGTGTGGGGTCAGCACTAAGTACGAAATTGGGTGTATTTATTTTGTCTATGGATACTTGATCCCATATAATGGTAGAGCAATTAACTACAATATCCTCCAAATAGACTATTGACTCGCGACGGACGATTGTCCTATGCCAATCGATACAATATGCCAACCATCTCAATTGTTTCTACACAATTCGCTTCAGAAATGAAGCGAACTTAATATTAATTACATTCCTTACCTTTCAGTTCGTTCTTGCGATCGATTTCCACTTTGTGCGCGTTTTTCAGTCCATTAAATTGTGCACTCAAATGAAATACTTAGTTTTTATTTAATTAGTAATTTAATCTTTTACAAGATAGTTATACTGTACATACTGTATCAGCCCATATACTTCCCACTGCAGGGCACGAGCCTACTCTACAATCGTGAGTACGATTGAGAGGGGTTAGGCCATATAGTCCAACGCTGGCCTCGTGCGGTTAGGCGGACTTTACATACCATAGAAATTATTACAAATCGCTATGGTAAGCAGGTTTCCTTACGATGCTTTCCTTTACCGTTATAGTGCGTGGTGATTGACTATCAATACACACGTGACACCGAAAAGTCAGAGACGTGCCCTGTAATTTGAACATGTTAGTCAGACCACCATTAACATGTTAGCAGTCGCGTCTGGTCCGTTTACCAATAGGCAGGCACTTAAGTTATTGCGTCTTTATATATTACAACCTACCACTGCCTTATAACGTGTAATAGCTGGGAAAAAGAAATGGCACAAGAGAATAATCTTTTTTAAACAATCCTTTACATGAAAGAAGGAAATCATCGCTTCATGCCAATTAAATAAATAAAATAAATAAATACACCCAACAGTCACATACATAGTCCTGACCCCACACTAAGATCGAGTCTTGTGTCGTGGGTATCAGGAACTACGAGAGACTTTTCGGTTTCACATTTGACAGCCTCCGTGGCGCAGTTGGTCAGACGCCGCCTGTGAAACGAGAGGCCGCGGGTTCGATCCACGCACCGAGACAAATGTTTGTGAGAACCACAAATATTTGTTTCGGGTCTGGGTGTTTGTGAGACCGTAAAGTCTCTCGTAGTTCCTGATACCCACGACACAAGACTCGATCTTAGTGTGGGGTCAGGACTATGTATGTGACTGTTGGGTGTATTTATTTATTTATTTATTTATTTATTTATTTCTCTAAATTGTCTCTCAATTGCATCAACACATTTAGTAAAAAAAATTTTTTTACTGTTTTTCCATGGAATTGCCAAGTAATTATGTAACCTGAAACACTATAGTTCTAGTAGGTGGATGCAATGTTCTTTTTGTTTTGATAAAGAGTTTTATGTTGTATTGTTTAGAGTTTTTTTTTTACGTTTTTTGTTTATTTTCATTTTTATTAAGGACCGGAACATGTAAGGTTGAATATTTTTTCGTTCGTAATATGTCTTAATATCTTGAAATCAAGTAACACGAACTCATATTTAATGAACAATAGCCAGTATACCTAGCGAGTTTGAATTTTCAATAAAAGTTTTATTCTAAGAGAAATAATTCTCTGAACTTCACCGTGAGAGTCTTGAAGCCGTTGCACGAACAATATTCTATGTGTTACAACTTTGTCTACGTATTATAGAATTTCGAGTCGTCCATCAAGATTGCGGTTAGCTGCAGTTGAGGTCATAAGGTGTTTTCTTACTAGAATATAATATACACAACAGCTATTCAATTACACTAATGAAGTAGCAAAGCTGTAAATTTTAATAAAATTTGCATTTTGTTTTGTGGTTCTTCGCTTGTTCAACTCGCATTACATAAATTTTCTATTACAACCTTTATCAAGGCTTTAATTAAAAGGTTTTAATATAAAATGTATGTAATATATAACTGTGATTTTATTTTTCGATGAATATAACCCAGTCTATTCAAATGAAACAAAATATACACAGGATATAAGGCGAGATTTGTTAAACTTTTTTGGAGATAGCTTCACCAGAAGTATCTGGTATACATAGACTGTTTGCGCTAGCACGGCAAATCGACCACACCCACAGCTGATGTTAGTGTAGTCCTGCTGGTGTCCAAGTAAAGTATTGACGAGGGAGAAGCTACTACTTTCACCGGTCGACATAATAATGCCGGCTCATCCGAAACTGTTTGTACTGTACCCATTAGATTCCTAAGCTACAACTTATTGTTTAACCGAAAAGAAATCTTAGTTTCTGATACCCATGACTCAAAAATTACATCTTAATATACTGTCATGTACTACGGTACTATCGGGTGTTTATTGTGTTGTGTTTAAACTTATTCAAGGGTACGGAATAATTAACGCAACGGCTATCCCTCACTTTGTGAACGCATGCTTTGAAAGTAACCCCTAGGCGACGGCTATTCTCTCTTTGTATATCCATTCAAAAAGAAACCGCGATAAAAGTCCCACCAGGCCGTGTATCAGCCACAAACCTGAACATAAAGAAGAATGGTGTAAGATTTATCAATTTTAACCTAAAAATTATAAAGTATCCACAAAGTATACTATAATTATTATGAGGATATTGGTGGTTTCACTGGCTCAGAGAATATGTTTTTTTTTTATCAGTAGCTCCGATAAACAGGTCATGTGATGGTACGTGACAGAACGTTTGGATCAAAGATGTTTTGCTGGCCTATCAAATTGAGAGGGAAGCGAGAAGGAAAAACCATGGCTAGAGGAACGGGGTATTGGGCATCCGGCAATCTCACTCACCGAAGGAAACGCGACGGCAATGCCGTCACTTCACGTCCTCCTGGGAGACAGTGGTACCGCTCTGAACGAACCTGCCCATTCATGCTGAGTCATGACTGACAACAGCGTTCTACTACTTCTAAAAATTATTAACGTGAAAGAAAGACTGAGGGTTCCGGTCAGGAAGAAAGAAAGAAAAGAAAAGCAAAAAAAAGAGAGTTCATGTTGCTGAGGGAGTTTCTTGCGCCGTTTTCTTCTTCACAATTACAACACGTTCCGAAGCGGTGGTAGCAGAAATTAACGATTCAAAAGATCTTGTAAAAGACTACTTGAATAAAGAATATTGTGATTTGATTTGAAAGTCAGATTGCCGGAGGTCTGTGACCCTTGACGTTCTTCTCTCGTCCATTTCGACCTATCCCATCCCATTTCAGCAGGCCGCCAAAGCATCTACGACGACTACGACCTAACGTAATATACGTTAAAAGGGTGCGCTCAGTGCTATAAGGTGACCTGTTTGGTCGTTTGAGCGATCTATGCAAATAAAAATAAATTGATCGAAGTCAAAATTTAATGTTCACACAGTACTTGAAGTAACCATTTTACTAGCCTCACACGTAAGTCTTGGATATTGTAAGTTCCATTTTCTTTGAGTGTCCTCTTTGTAAAATGTGAGGGCTGTCCAATCTTGCATAATCATAATCACTATAGCATTTAATCTAACACATTATTATTATCAAAAGCCTTTTACCATAGTTTAAAATTATAATTGGTGTAAATACATAGATACCTTATAATATGAGACGTTTTCAAGCTTGCGCGACTAAATTGATGGGGTAAATTCAATTATTGCTAAATCTTCTGTTTAAAGTTTATATTAAGCGTTGATAACTGGATGACTCTTACTTTTATTACAAAAAGCGTTATAGGAGTATCTGGCGCGGAAATGTCCGCCAGGCTCGCTCACTAATAGCTCGCACGGGTTGTCTTTATAAGCCATATTTTTGCTGTTTACCGGTTTAATGCTTCACCGACTTAGACAAAATCAGCCACCATTTAGTAATTATACTAAAATATTAACGTACAATTTTGAAATGAACATATTTATTTATCTCAGCACCAGTGACATAGGAGTATATGTACATACATAATATTATATTCAACAGAAAAACAATGTATAAAAGCGCACGGTCATCAAAACAATCATTCATAACAGATAACGGGTTAATGAATTCCCGATACCTTTAAACTGAAAGGATTTCGGTTTTCAAAGTTAGAACTGAGGGTTGATTTATGGTGGTAATCCGGGCATTAGGCCTGGAGGCACGGCCCAGCCGTCTGTTTCTCTCTAATTCAATTTGTAGCCTTCGATAAGCAGCATAATCGTATCTGGAAGGTATTTGTGTAAACAAGTGGCCTTATATACAGAGATAACAATGCGAAACGTAAATTGCGTTAGGATAATTGAATTGTTAGTTAGGCTATTTTGTTACTGGAGCTCGGTGCACCTGTGTTGATTGTACAATGTACAAACCATGTTATTGTGTGCACGACACATCTACCGTTTTGTTGATTAATGTTGCTTGATGTTCAAAAATACGTCATAGAATGTACTGGTATTGTGAGGTCGAAATGCTCTCGCAGTTTCTGATAAAAACAAAAGAAGACATTTCAATTTGCGGTCAAGATTATGTGTAGGAATTTCAATACGCCCAGCGAGTCCTTTCCGGTGTCTAAAACGCTCATATGAGGCGCGCTGTCAAAAATGTTATGACGTTCTCCATTGTTCTCCATTGTGTAGCATCTGTCAAAAGTCTATTGTCTACACATGGACACCTGAAGGGTTAATTGAGTATATTTAAAAGCTCTTCAATACATACAAATATTCTTAGACATTAGTTCCAATAATTAAGTGTATTAGGCGCACCACTCAAATTTCTGTTGAATCTTACGTAGATTCTCGACCAATTTGCCGAGCTCTTTTCAAAACACCTAGTATTTTTTATAGTTTCGTGTCACGCTATCCTATTTAAGTAGCCTTTTTCAGCGTATAATAAATTCAATTCGGAGCATCATTTTGAAACGAAGTTACTAGGTACAGCTGATAATTGGATTTTCGTACCTTTTAAATTATTACCCAATTCAATATTAAAATTAATTATTAGTAACCCCAATAAGCCTCAATACTGAAAAGAGGCCTTCTCGATGATTAAAAGGGATTCAAACCTTCTCCCTGGCTTAGTGCGTTTACAGAATTCATATATCTGATAAAATCTTTAGAGAACTCTCATTTCCTCCTGGTGCTTTCCTCCGCCGCGCCGCTATAGCGAGAGAATAATTAATTTCAAACATTGAAACGTACCTTGAGCTGGTACCTCGGTTTTATATAAAATTAATTATACGTATATATTAAATATTAAAACACATCATATTATGTATATCGCTATGTTGAAAAACTATTTCTTTTTATAACAATAGTTTATAAAAATAATAATATCGGACGACGAGGGGTTTCAAGCAAAAATGAAGGCAAGCAGAAGCAAAAACGAAAACTTTAAATGAGGCGGGGATTTCCACTAAATTCGTGGAGAGCAGACAAGAACAAGGTAGGGGTGAAAAAATAAATCTTGTTTTTCTCTGGGTCTTTTGAACTAGTTTGAAGCAAACGAAACGAGCATTTATTCCAGCGGCAAGTTAGACTACTGCTTCTTCAATCCTCCCGTTTATGTAATGTATTACATAATATTTTTCAAAACACTGTCTCACTAGAATTACCTCTGTGTCGTGGGTGCGTTTATACATACTTACTAAACATGCACAAACGCAGAAACAACATGCAGAAAATTATCTGTCAGTCAGAAAGTTATACAAATGTTTATATGCGGCCATCGATCCCGCATGAGGTCATGAGGTTTTTAGCCTAAGCATCAACCGCTCCTCGCAACATAATTACATACATACGATTGCAGCAAAACAATTTGAGTATTTATAAACGTATACAGAGATTAGAAATACCCTTTCAGTAATGCCTCAATATCCTTAACGTATCCGCAATAAACCACAAACAAGGACACATGGACCGAATAAATATCCTATACCGGGTATATCAAGACCGCGACCGAAAACGAAGCCGGGTGGTAGTTTTAGTGCCTATAGACATAATACAACTAAAAATTTCGCAAAATAAGGGATAGATTATTTTTTAATTTTTTTTTAAAATCATTGTTTTTGGGTGGTAAATCCTTAGTTTTTGCGAAAATAGTAATTTAAACCCTTACATATCATTGCGTCTTTAAAGATAAAAAGGTGTACATCATTATTTTGGAAAAATATGTATTTTTCACCCAAATACGACGATAAGTAAAAAATTACCAAAAAAAGTTTACGACTTTTTTTGCGAAATTTTTAGTTGCATTGTGTCTGAAGTCACTAATACTACCACCTGGCTTCGTTTTCGGTCGCAGTCTTGATATACCCTGTATAAACAGAATCGTTTGACCCCGGCTTGCAAAATACATTAGCTGAACAATGAACTGGTATAGTTCGGTCTGAAGTTTGTCCAACCGCAAAAGCGGGCACTAACGAAGAAACGAGTAAACTTTATGTACTGAAACGATTCATTTAACTAGTATGTAACTAATTATAGTTTAGAATGCCAGGCGAACTTGAACTTTATTGATCCTGGGCTGTCAAGTCATATTGACTCAATTTCATTGGTTATGGCAATATTTGCTGTGTCAATTTGAACCTGTGAATATTTGGTTCAGTAATCATTCATGTTTGATTTTCAATTACGTGTAATTTTCGATCCCATTTATGGGGTATGTAAAGATCCTTCCTCACTATGGCCCATTGATGGCAAATATGGGCGATGATGACTGCGTGAAGGGTTCATCTCACTGTTAATCAACGATGTTGGATTGCAGCGTTCCGTATCCCATTTTTTTAATTTACCATTTGGTTACAAAGAAGTCCCTGTAAATGTCCAGAATTGAAATTTTCTTTTTGTTCTAGCTGTAGGTACACAGTGTTCCAATCCACCTGAAGGTAACTGCATCCAGGCGCAATAACCGAAGGAGGGCACGTAGTAGAGGCGAGTCAGAGATTCGAGGGGCTTGTTACTTGAATTCAAGTAATAAAATACTACCAAATGTTGCGTTTTCCAACGCGTGTGTGATTCCACAAAATACGCGGGATATACGGAATTTTTGTAATAACTTTCTTGTTTAATAATATTGGATAATGATGTCTTTTATGTTTTCACAAACGAGCAAACAGGTCACATGATGGCAAATGATCACTGCCGCCCATGACCATCAACAACGTTTGGATCATAGATGTGTTGACAGTTCGAGGGCTGTCAACACATCTATCAGGAGGAGAGCGGGAATTAAAGCATGGGTAAAGCAAAAAGTGCTTGGTGGCCTGTTGGTAACGGACCAGACGCGGCTGCCTACATGTTCACGGTGGTCGCGGGTTCAAATCCCAGGGCACACCTCTGACTTTTCGGAGTTGTGTGTGTATTGATAGTCAATCACCACACTTTAACGGTGAAGGAAAACATCGTGAGGAAACCTGCATACCGTAGCGATTTTAAAGAATTTCTACGGTATGTAAGTCCGCCAACCCGCACTAGGCCAGCGTGGTGACTATATGGCATAACCACTCTCAATCGATTCTCTCGATTGTAGAGTAGGCCTGTGCCCTGCAGTGGGACGTATATGGGCTGATATAGATATATATAATATAGATATATAGAGGAAAGGGGTATTGGGCATCCAGCAATCTCTCTCTCCGAACGAAACGCAGCAAAGCTGTTGTTTCACGTCGATTTCTTGTGAGACAGTGGTACCGCCCCGGACGAGCCTGCCCATTCCTGCTGAGTCATGACTGAAAACAGCGTGCCTCTACCACATATAAAAATGTTCTTACTTGAGATGATCCTGATTAAATAAAAAAATCGGCGAATAGTGAGACGAACTCCGCACTATGCAGATCAACAAAGTAAAGATCCTATATAAGGGTTCCACTTTCCTTACTTAAGTACGCACGCTAAAAGACGTAAAACACATAATGCAGTATTGATTTGAAACAGTCGTAAAGACGGAATAGTAAATCGTATGTATATAAATTTATCGTATTATCCGTTGATTTATTGGAAGGCAAAGAGAAGGATGATAAGGCGCGACCGTACCACATAAACATATACGGGACGACGGAAATAATATTAAGGCGGACACATGTCACAACATATTTCGGTGTGGAAGCAATCCCACGATGATGTTTTGCACATGATTTAATTCTGATTATCCCTGTCTTATGCTTGCACAGAAAGGTATGAGTTTCAATGTATTTTTAAGTGTATCTTCATAAATCGTAATTTACTTACGTGCTACGTTTCTAACGTGTGTGAAAATATATTCCCCACTTTTACCGTATATTTGCTTGGTACAATTATCTAATAAAAAGAAACCAGCAAAAATACCTAACCTTTAAATGAGCTTAATTGATTAAACAGCAAAAAAAACGACCGAAGCCGATGGTGCGGCAAATTCTTCGTAAATCCCAACACGAACGGCGCCTAACTTGGCCTAATTTAATTACGCCGTGTGATGAACTCATCATTGCCCTTTACCCGCCTCGCCTTCGCTTTATTTAAAAACTGAAAGGTTACCCTGCTCGCTCGTCACGCTAAATTATTGAAGAAGAGACGTGAAAGTTGACATGTGTCATTTTGTCACTTTATTTTTAGGTATCCGGTTCGGGTTTTTGGAACCAAATGAAAAATAGATCGGTTCTGTATTTCAGGATTTGTTATATAACGAATGAGTGAAATAGGCTTCCGTAAAAAACGCTTAAATCTGTTGTGAGTTAATTACGGATTATTTAGGCACAAGCCGGTTCTACCAGTGTTAAGTGAAATTTAATCGTGTTACTCACAAGCAACGATTAAATTAAAATTATTTTATTATTTTAATTTTCACTAGACAGACATAATTTAAATAAATTCTAAATTGTATTGATTTTCATTGTAAACTTTCAGACGCAAATTTTTCAACAAAAAACCATTAAGTTCAAAAAAATTCACCCACAAATATATTACAACACGGCTACAAATGTCATCGTGAAACTAGCCGCGCAATAAGTTGACACGCGGAAATTGAATGTCCCGTTAGTTGCGGCGACAATGAATGGACGGCGGATGGCGTCGGCGACACGTCGCAGCAAAACTTCGTGACAATTCATCCGGTTTTAGCTGAGACAATTTTCAATCCAATATTACTTAATGCGCCAATTTCCCTATCATTGCTAATTGCTATTTGCTATATAAGTTCCTTTCGTGTTTGTTATATTCGGTTTTGAGTCACTTGCTATATTATTTAGCATTTATTTATTTAAATCTTTATTGTACACAATTCTAAAAAAAAACACAATGCAGAAACAATAACAAACAAAAGTACAAGTGGCGGTCTTGTCGCTCTACACTCTACAGCAATGTCTTAAAGACAACCATGGGATGAATTTTAAGAAGGAGAGAGAGAGGGCAGTGTAAGAAAGTTATCGCTATGCAAGTGAAATGCAAGGATATCTGCATAGAGATTTCTAAGATTTTTTATGGTATGGCAAGTCTGCTAACCCTAACTAGGCAGTAGCCCGATGGACGGGTGGACTCTTAACTAGAAGGTACGTTTATGGGCTTTATATAATATTATTGTTCACAGTAACTTCCGGGTAACCTTAATACTAACGGAATAACTCTAACTAAATTAAACTTCTCACGACGTTCGGTTGGCCTTCGTCAAACAAAGGGTAATGTGTCACAGGAAATTTTCAGAAAACAAAAAGATGGGAAGACAAACTCGAGATTCTGACACACTCTCAGAACAAAGTAAATATATTCAAAAAGCTGAGTAATAGGTGTAATTATTAGCCTCCGTGGCGCAGTTGGTTAGACGCCGCCTGTGAAACGAGAGGCCGCGGGTTCGATCCCCGCACCTAAACAAATATTTGTGTGATCCACAGGTATTTGTTTCGGGTCTGGGTGTTAGTGAGACCGAAAAGTCTCTTCTAGCTTCTGATACCCACGACACAAGACTCGATCTTAGTGTGGGGTCAGGACTGTGTACTATGTGACTGTTGGGTGTATTTATTTATTTATTTATTATTGATGTAAACTATGGTTCCATCGTTGGTCAATGATTTTGCCAATACGAAGGCAGTACGAAGGTCTGAGAATGGTCTTATGTATAATGAGAACTTTACAGATAGACATTTTGGACGGTTTTTAATGACAAGTAGTATTTTAAATGAGTTCTCAATTGTCTAATAAAAGTTAGTCATTAAATAAAACTGAATATAAAAGGGACACATTGGGAAAATTTACCAACCAGATACATATACGTGGGCTGAAATCGAAATGTGTCATTTTTATGTAGATTTCCACTATTGTGTAAGGTGGTTCTATCCGAGTGGAAACGAATATCATAGCAGCTTTTTGGTCACCGAATAATGAATCAAACAGTCGACTGTTTTACCAAATTGACCTCACGTAGGAGCGATAACATCGCATAGAAACAGATTTAATTGGCGTTATTGACGCGATGACACCATCACGTGCTGTAATTACGATGAGCTACCTACGAACCGATGACATTCGATGGAGTCCGGAAGCACAGCGATATCGATTCGAAACTTGCATGCGGTACACGTACCGTTCGACCGTCGCGATTTACACAGTTGAGGATTTTGTAGTACTCCACTTGATGTCCGAATTAGTATTCGGGAGCTCGTGGTTAACATTGTAGACGTTAACACAGCATTCGAAAAACCACTTTGTAAAAAGATAGCTTCTCAATTTTGTGCTAAATTGGCAGTTCCTCTTTTTTGTGGTGGTCTTAAATAAAATAAAAAAAGCCACGGAGTCTATGATATTTCTTATTCCAAATCAAAATTATTATAAAATAAACAAACCATACCTACAATACATTGATTCCTTATCTATACATAATACCACGATCTGTACAACAAAGAAAAAATATTTTCCCTTATTGGTTGAAAAGCCTTACTTTATCATTCGAATAATCTTTAACTTCATTATGCTGTCACTTGTTGGGCAGGTATTTTATTATATAAATCCATTCTTCATTTATCATATTTTGATTTAGTCGATAATATAATCTATCTTGTTGACAAAAGTACAGAAATACAGCTTTATCATTGCAGTGAAAGAGAGTTGGGAGACAATCAAACAACAGTAATTACAGATCAGTTTGAAATTGTGATCGGGCGTTCGGACAATGCTGTATTGATTCGCTACTGGCTTCCGTGTTGAAAGGCAGTATAATTCTAGCATTGTTGTACAGAGACTACTTGTATGTACTTTCCACATCAAACACATCAATAACGCGTTATGTTAAGATAGTATTATTAGATCGATTGGTTACAGATAATTGTCTAGCATCAGTCGATGTAATCTCGATTGTACAATATTTACCATCAAGTGCAGAGGTTGCGGTGTCGAGCTAAATAATTAACAGTTTTAATATCCATCAATTTTGTTTTTTAAACACTAGAGGTTTTTAGCTACGCTAGGTTCCTTGCATTACAATTTACAGAGTCCCAGTTTACGATCACGTACGTAGCTACTATTTCCACAGATCTCTGAATGTGATCTATACCATATTTCTATTTTCTTCTGCCAGACCTTATTTAGTAAATGCACGGGGTGGACGGAACATGGTTTTTCATATATGTAGCATAATTATTCCACTTTTAATTTCATAACCGGCTGTCTGCCTCACGTCAATCCTTAAGGAAGCTTGCATTTTTAGGCCAGCGTGCTGGTTATCGTTAGGAGATAAAAAAGGTGCATCTTGTAATAATTCGTCAGAACACGATAATCTATGGCTGTTATGTCATGTGATAATTACATACGATTCTCGCCGCAAGAAACTCTCTCCGTGTAAATGGCGATTTAAGCGTTTGTCCTCAAAATTTATTAATTTATTGTTGCAGCAAGTAATCATTAGCTTAAAATACACACGTTATTTTAATAGCCATTGGTATCCTGGATTTGAACGCGTAACCTTTTGTTTCGGAGTCCAATTCTCAGACATCGGAGCTATTGCTTACCTTAAACTATGCCACACCGTTTTACCATATGAAATACCGCAATAAATTAATTAAGTGAAAAATATTTGTCTTCATACCAGCTCGTGACACAATAACACATGATTTGTACGAACAATCTGCTTAATTGCGTTGACATTTATTTACTCTATGAAATAAACAACCAGGTCGGCGGCTTAAATAATTTGCTTTATTACAGTAACTTCAGATGAAATTAGGTGCAAGATATTTCACGTGTTGCTTCAAACCCATGCAATAAGATAAAAAAATCCAGATTTTTCAGCGTAGTCGTCGTTGCTAATTAAAACTTAAAGTTAATATAGGTTGTTAAAGTTAGTATTAGTTCACATGTATATTACGTTTTATATACTCATCTAAGGAACGGATTTTGAACCTACTAAATCAAAAATAAATAAATAAATTATAAATACACCCAACAGTCACATACATAGTCCTGACCCCACACTAAGATCGAGTCTTGTGTCGTGGGTATCAGGAACTACGAGAGACTTTTCGGTCTCACAAACACCCAGACCCGAAACATGGTTCTCACAAACATTTGTCTCGGTGCGGGGATCGAACCCGCGGCCTCTCGTTTCACAGGCGGCGTCTAACCAACTGCGCAACGGAGGCCGTCAAATTACAAACCAATATTAAGAAAAAATATAGTAATATAAGGAAACATGTAGGCAGCCGCGTCTGGTCCGTTACCAACAGGCAACCACGCACTTTCTAACGTGTGAATTATTATTATGAGAAAATATATTGATTACTCTTCTATCTTATGGATGTCTTTGCTCTGTGACCGCTGCGGTTGATATTCTTCGTTATATTTCACTACAATCCATACATATTGATTTGTAGGAGAACAAGATACGTCGACCGGGGTATTGGAAGAATCATAAAAAATAAAATGCACGAACTCGAACAATCCAAGGGAATAAAATTATAATATTTATATTTCCGCTTATATTTTCCTCAGGGCCTTCCGTAAACTGTCTCAAGTATTTTATAAAACTGTAAAAAAATCCTCATATCGGAAAGTATTTCGAAAAGCGCTCCTAGCGTATTTCGATTTAGAAGAATTAGGTAACCTTTACTTGTTAACCGTTCCTTTTCTCTGTGCATGTTCTAGGTACGTTAATACATTAAGGATTTTTAAATATATGGATATATCATGAAAGCCGTGATCAATAATTTATTATAGGTGTCATATTATACCATGAAAATATTTTATATAAAAAATAGAATGTGTAAATGTTAATTTTATACCCAAATCACTGGTTTTTTTTTTTACACCCAACCATAATATAAAACTAACATGGTTTGTGGATAAATTCAACGGGTTACAAAGAATGTCGTCTTCTTTTTAATATAATATTAAATTCGTTTTTACTTTCACACGCTCATTCTGCGAACATGCCTTATCTGCCCTTTCAAATGAGGTAAAAAACTAAATCCGAGGCTTAGCATAATCCCCTGCTTACCGAGTAGATACATGTGCTTGAGTCTTATTAATAAGGGTAAGTGAAAAAGAAGCAACGCTTTTTATATTTCCTGCAACATTGTAATCTCGATTGAAAGCCTCTCGTATAAACTGAAGGAAAACGAAATTAGAAGGGGTTCATTTGCCTATTATTCAATATAAAAAATAATAAAAAAACATATTATTACTGGCTTGTTTTTTCTTGCACGTTTTGTTATATTTTAATTGGTCAGCATAACGAGTGTTGTAACAATATTTGATAGAAAACAGACAAGAAATGTATCTGCATTAATGATTTAAATTGTAAGGTACCATACAAATATTTGATGTTTTAAATAGTTTATATATTTTATCGCAATAAAGTACTGTTCGTTTACCTCTCATTCCATAAAAATATGTTCTTAAAATAACTCCAAGTTCATGCGAAGACATGCAAAATTTACAGGCAGATCTGTTATGGAATGTTGACTGTAAACCAGATTTAAAGTTTAGTAAACTTGTCGCGTTGACACTAGAGGATAATAGTCTATAATTTACGTGGCATGACCTGTTGAGCGGCAGCGGTCCGATCCTGGCGACCGGCCAACAGTTCCCAACTGCTCTTTTACATAATTCACCAAATTCATTATTGGACACGTTTTAAAGCTATTACGCGATTGATGGCACTTTTCACCTCGTTGTCGTGTGTCAAGTCTTATCGCTGTTTGAGCAGACGCTTTAGATCGCTCGATTCTTATCTGTAATCCGTGCGTCTGGGAATTATTTAATTATTAATATCAAAAGTCTGAAAGTTTGGTGATGGATTTTTTTATTAGTATGAATGTTTTAACTCGTATTTTGTATCTATTTCAGTATTGAGCAGTCGAACGTCGTATTGCTGAAGATAAGTTATTTTTTATTGCAATGAATGGCGAGACGAGCTTTCCATTTGCCTGATACGACCATTTATGGACAGTAGCAAAACCAAGCAACAACATAAATTACAAAGCAACGCTCGGTAGTCCACTAGGCTCGCCACCCTGAGACATAGATGTTAAGTCTCATTATGTCCAGTAGTAACTCTGGATACAATGTCATTCAAACCGAAACATAACAGTGCTGTTTGCCGGGAGAAATATACATTGCGGTGGTATCTACCCAGGCGGCCTATGATATATGAGAGACCTACCACCAGTGTAGTGGAGAATTATTGACATGAATTATAAGAAAAAGCTAGACAGAGGATCTGATGAAGATCAAAGATACAATTGCTAAATGCTACAGCAGAAATCTTAAGTGATATTCAGAAGTTGCCATGCTAGTTGTCATGAGTTTCTTTATTCTTACATATTTCAACAGACTCGATATTATTGGAGTGTTCAAAGTTACAAACGACTTCAGTCTTGTGTGAATAATTTCGTAAGCAGAAGTGAGGGGTTAGACGAGGCCACATTTATGCAATATCTCACTACGTGCAACGGGTGACGAGAGGGCGGTTTACGACCGGCCCAGTACAAAACACGTCCGCGTTGGCCTCACTGAACTGATTCCGACGGCAGAATAATGAAAATTCACTCCATCCTCTCAATACTGACGTATGCAAATGAGTTTGCGGAACCTAAGAACGTATTTACATACCGCATTTTAGATTCTTCGAAAAGCGCTCCTAGCGTTAGGAAATTTCATTTTGGTTCGCGAATATGGCTTTTTATGAGGGCATAAAATTTGTATGTAATGCAGGGAATAAGTATAAAACTAACATTATTTTCTTGTGTTATCTAATTTCATTGGATGGTCACAATATTTTCAGATTTTATCTATAAACCTGCTGTCATGCCAAGTTTTGTAAGAATAAATTCGCATTGTTAAACCAAAGATGGCGACCATTCAATCTAATATCGTATTTTATGATATTTCATGAGTATCCTAAGGTCTGCACCGGGAAGGAAATCTTAATACACAGCTTTATTATTTATAACTAATATATTTGATACAGCAATATTATCTAGTACAACCGTACTTTTTTCCATTCCATTTCAATCTAAATACTACATCATTCCAACATTCTCTCACACATAAATCTTTCCATACAAACCTCGTGAACTTACCTCCATTCCCCCTCACCTTTTAAACGACCACTTGCCGAGGTTACCTTGGTTCATTTGTTCGGAAATCGAATGTTATATGTTTTATTTAACTTAGAAATTATTGTATGTATTACGGTTTACGATATAATGTATTACTGAAAGTAAATAAAAACATAAATATTTTTATAAAAGACGATTGTAATATATAATGAAATAACGACCACCAATTTCGTAGTAAAACCCCAAGATAGATACCTATGTTAATAATTAATAAAACCACTCAGTAAAGGCGATTTTCAAAAATAAAATATCCTAACAGACTTGATTTTCAATTTTTACATACAACTTCTGTAAGTGTTTCACAACCAACACTCTGTAACTAAAGGAACATAGAAATATACAAGAAGTCGATGGACATAGAAATATACAAGAAGTCGATGGAGCACCTCGGCCGTTAATAATACATCAAGCGGTGGGCACGTTGATTAATGGATCCTGAAAATATTGCGCTCTGACGCCGGAACGAGGAGATAATAACGATAACACCTAATTAGAATTGGCTAATGATCCTTGGCAGTTTCTTAAGTAAATATTTTTTTGATGTATTTTTTGTGATTAATTCATTTGGAACACACATTATGTTGTAAATACACACGTATGTTAAATAAATAAATAAACACATCCAACAGTCACATACACAGTCTAACTCCACACTAAGATCGAGTCTTGTGTCGTGGGTATCAGATGCTACAAGAGACTTTTCGGTCTCACAAGCACCCAGACCCGAAACAAATACCTGTGAATTACAGAAATATTTATTTTGGTGCGGGGATTGAACCCGCGGCCTCTCGTTTCAATGCCCCCGTCTAACCAACTGCGACACGGAGGCTGTTAGAACGTTAGACTGTTATTTAAGAGTATTATTAGCAATTAGTACCGTGTCAGACATTAACATTGAAGAAATTTAAGAATGTTATGATTTAAATTAATAACATATGAATAATATAATTAGCTCGCACATTCATCGTTGCTCTGATGTCAAGGTCTATTGTAAAACAATTCATATTACATAAGAAACAGCTCTGATACCAGAAATTTCAAGATATCTGTGTTGGTGCATGTCCGATTAGTCATTCTCAAGTGGCCAAATCAAAGATCTGTTGCTCGAGATTTTTACTTCTGATCATAATGGCACTTCACTGTTGAGACTTTTGTTTATCTAGTGCAGTATGGATAATATAATGATAAACCCATCATTAAACCTACCTACTGTAGTTAAATTAAATCCACGATCAATTTAATAGAATATATAAAAAAGATTTCATACGTTTATATTACAAGCAAAAATACTATCGACATATTTTATCTAAAACCAAAAGCAAGTGTTTTAAAAATAACGTTTAGAAAGCCTATCCATTTAAGCGACGAACGACAAAAAATACATCCATAAAGACTCAAGGAGCTCGATTTATTTCAATAAGTCCGTAATATGACTCAATCTCCGCAAATATATTATGGTTCTTATGAAAAAGTATTTCGATAAAATATGGGCGATGGAACTTTTATATCAAGTGTAAGCATGTTTCTCATTGTTGGACAATGAGAGAGCGTCGGAAAGTGTGCTGGATTGTACATTTTTATTCCCCCGGGTGAAGCTGAGAACACAATGGTTTATTATTGCCGGGCTGTTATGTGATCAAGCAATTTACTGTATCGACGGCAATAAGACTTTGTGTCAATTTTTAGAAAGAATTCAATCTTTGAAAAAAATATTTTCTGCTCCAATAAGAATTTTTACTGTTCAAACGCACACATGAGGATTTTTGTATACTTCCTGAAGGTGATATTATGATCGTAAAGCCTGGTGGCTTCTTAGGTTTAGTTGCGAGTTTAAGAACCGTGTATTCAGAGTTCGAATCTTTAGCAATTTTATTTTTTCATAAAAATGATTTAAATTACGTAAATCATCATCTCTTGTATATCTTCTACTTTTTGTCACTGGCTGAAAAAAGTTTTTTAAATATGCTATTGCTAAGGGTATTGAAGGTGTTTTATATGCGGCAAGCAAACTCCATAACTGCTGAACCGATTTTGGTGAAATTTTGTATAGATGTAGATGGCATCATTAGCATTTTGCATAGGATTGAAACCAATGTAGGAAAAGAAAGATCAAGCCCTGAAGTATGTGCAACGGCACAACTAAGCTACGAATTAAAATAAATAGCGCAAACATCGAAAGACTCGTGTCAAGGTGAGACATCCCTAGCTCTGCGTGGTATCACAGCGTATCTAACATGACGTCATGATCGATGAAGCGACCCGTTAATTCCGTGTTACAGTTCAGAATTCAGAAATGCGAGCAATTGACTTGAAATTATAGATCAATGACGTCATAGTTAGATCAATGACGTTATAGTCAGATAAATGACGTTTCTTCAGAATATTATTTGCAGCATTAAAGGAAATTGCCATCAATGTCTTGGCAGTCCATTAATAACCGATCTTTAGTACTGCAGACAGTATATAAACCCAAAATTCGACGTAGACCACCGCAGTCGTATAATAGAACCGAGAGCCTGTTTAGAAATATACATAGTATGGCAATCTTCCCCACGTTCGGAGTTTAGTGAACAAAATAAACCTTGTAAGTTTAATTGAACGTTGTACCACAACTCACAGCGTACAGTCGGCAACACAGGCATTATGTAAAATACACGATATAGTACGTGTTTGTCAATCCAGGGTGAGAGTGTGCGAGTGGGTATACGCTTGGTTGATGGCTAAATGTAATTTGTATGAAGCTCCGTTCGCAGCCGAGATAAAACGAGTTATGAGTCACAATTTTCGTGAGGAGTGTTTAATCAAACAACTTGATGCGGACCTGTACATTGTAACGCATTTATTGTGTTTGCCGTTCACGGCTTCGTTAGGAAACTTATACTAGCCTTTATTTTCTAAGCTCTTTGTTGGAGGGTGAATAAGACTTTGAAAATCTTATTAATAATTATAATTTTTGACATGGTTTCTTTTGTCACCCTCTGATTTATAAAAATCCTTGGTTTTGTACTTTATTTTCAATGTACATTACATGGTTTTTTGTACCTTAAATTCAAGAACAATTCAATCAAGTTATTTGTTTCGTAAGTATAACTATCATAATAAATATATTTCCCCTAACTTCTAATGTTTTGCATCGTCAATGTCTCATTTATTCCCGTTTTTTCATTCCAATCGTTTTATCATTTTTTTCCTCTTTTTGATTCATTTCCATGCTGGCTTCCTAGTCCAGTTTTTTCCCCAAAAACCTTATTAAGTTTCGATTTGATTTCTTTTTAAACATTAGCCATTCATCAGGCACTAACATTATCGTGCAAATAAATCATATTTCGGGGGATTGAAAACTAGCATTTGGCATTAGCAGGTATTTCATGGTTCAAATACTTTGCGATTGATGTCATGCCACGTACAGCGTAATACAAAATACGAAGTACTAATGGGAGATTAATTATGTCGGAATATTAAAGCTTTCAATACATTAAATTTACTAATACTAAATTAATTCAAAGTTCTAATTTATTCAGTATTACTTATTTAGAAAACATTTTAGTTAATATGGCATATAAGGCATTATTGCGTATAATTAAATGTTGCGTTAGTGTTAAATTTTTGGGCTGTAGTGTATAATATTATACATACATACAAAAACCAACGCCTTTATCCCAAAAGGGGTGGGCAGAGGCGCCCACATTTTGCCGTGTATGTTCCGTCCCATGATGTGATAGGGGGCGAGCCCATCGCCATATCGGGCACAAATTCCTGACTCCGGGCTGATAATGAATAGAAAAACCCAATATCACTTTGCCCGACCCGGGACTCGAACCCGAGACCTCAGCTTTATAGTCGTACCGTAGTACAACTACGCCACCGAGGCACTGTATAATATTATATGATGTAATATCCTATAATTGTACGAAGTACAGGATTGATTAAGAAATCAGATACGTAGGTTTCTCACAATGGATTAATTAATTAAAAACATAACTAGTTCTATTGTATTAATCGCCATTCCAAAATCAAAGTGAATTAGTGCTACTTTGAAGATTTAAGGTTTCTGTAATATTGTTAAGTATTAGATGTAAAGGGTTTCATCAAGACAAGGCCGTAAATAGCAGAAGACATTATGACAGAATCGATCATCCTGCCTTCGTCGTTTTTACGTTACACGTGGTGATCCAACGTTATTATCTGATCTGGCTGCGAGCGGATTTTATGAGCTCGCCTATATACACTTTGTTTTCCTCACTATCTTGTATTTATCTTACTATCTTAAGGAATGTTATTAGAAATAGTTGCGTCCCTTTCTATTTTCATGTACGTAAACAAGACGGCTAAAGCCTGCTGGTCAGTTAGTACCCAATTTCCATTTAATCTCGGGTGTATTACGTCATACATTTTTCATAATACCATTTTTTTTATTAAAAGTAAAGATAGTAGAGTTGAAATTGTTCCTTTTTGTATTCATCTTACAAAGCTTCTATTTCAAATTTCTTCTAAATCAGAATCCAGACTCTAAAGAAATTTAGAAACTGAAGGTAAAATAATACGCGTATTAGCGATAGAAGTTATTAGGTAGCTGTCTCATAAAAACGCAATTTGAACATCCGTCCTATTGTATCCACCTCAACATATACATTACAATTACAGATAAGTTTTGGGTGTGATGCAAGCGTGTTTAATGTTGGCTTTCATAATATATTTAGAAACTAATTTAAATTTGCAAACCGGAACACAATTAATTTAGTGTATTTACACTGCTGTTTGGCAAAAGAAATAGACATTGAGGCGGTACCTACCCAGGCGGCCTCTCACATATTATGAAAAACCAGTAAATGTATGTTAGATATAAACAATGACAACGAAGCAAAAATTCTATGTTATTGCCGGTACATCCGCTAGGTAAGAATTGATAATATGGTTTTAAACATTACTTGGATATCAGTACATTCATTTTTTTTCTAGCCTATACTGGCCTACTGCAGGGCAAACACCCGATCCAAAGGTTTCTTCTGCCAGTTTTTATTGAAATGATCTATGTCATCTCTCCACCTTCTATTATCCTAGTACATTCAATATTTAAAATAATAAAGAAACAAATTAAAATACAGTTCTTCCTCAGCCCATAACTAAGCACTGATCTCCTCCACAATTGAGAGGGGAAAAGAGACTGAATTGAACCACAAATTTGCTGTTGTTTCTGAATTCATTCGTTCCTAAAAAGGTCTGTACAAAAATAATATTAATGTTTAATATTATTTTGATGAATTCGTTTCTGTTAGCATAAACTGGGTTATTTTAAATAATGGTGAGATATTTTAACTAACTAAATATTTTCGCCTGGAATGGAAACAATATTTATAATCGAAAATAATATTTCAAATTAAAAATATTGTTCATATATTTCAGCCTGTCGCCGCCCACTGCTGGACGAAGGCCTCCCCAAGTGAGCGCCAACCATCCCGGTCTTGAGCAGCTGTCATCCATCTGCTACCCGCCGCTTTTTTTTTTCTTAGTTCATGTATTTGATCAATATTAATTGTTATGTTCCTTGGGAACATTATTTGTGAATAATGAAAAATACTATCCAATTTTACACAGTCGGCCAAACTCTGAGACGCATGTTTTTTTACTGTCACAAATAAAATAGATTAATGAAATGAAATGAAAATGAAATGAAAATAATTTATTGAATCCATTAAAATGTTCAACATTGTTTAGATTCAGTCATTTTTTGAACTACCACCCGGTTCGGAAAGCGGTTTTCACTAGAGAAGAACGGGCAAGAAACTCTAGTGTTGCTCTTTTCAAAACCAGTTTACAATGTAGTGATTATTACAAAAATTACAAAAATTACAAGTTGGTTTAAATCAGAGCAGTTCATTAATAACTTGTTATGATTTGCAAGTAGGATATATTTTAATACGAATAAGTTTACTTTATATTTAATATGGTTGAGAGAAACGAAACGAAGTAACCCGTAACGAAGAATCAGTATACTCTGTTTAGCCAACGCAATAAATAATTATAAAAGCGTTAAGTAATCCACTTATCAATTACAAAGTAAGCAAATCGGACAGACCAGTCCACACAAGCAGCACTCGTTCACGAGTATGACGCATGTGCCAGCCATCGGCCTCCTCAACCATGCTACAGGGAAGTGACCGACCCGGCACACGACGCCACCGCAAGCACAGACTTTTAAGCGAGCATGACTTATCCAAATCGCTCACAAAGCAAAGCAAAATAGTTTAAGTTACTTAATATAAATTAAATTATACAGAGCACACTAATACCTCCGCTCCAAGATACTATATATTTAATTAATTTTATACTATACTATTCCCAAGCCTTATTATCATCAAGATATTCTGAAATGTTATAATAAGCTTTATTGCATAATTTTTGCTTGATAGTAACTTTGAATTTTTCAATACTTAAGGCTTTAATATGAGTGGGAACTTTGTTATAAAAGTGTATACAGTAACCCTTAAAAGACTTGCTGATCCTGTGGAGTCTGGTCTTATGAGTAGCTAGATTGTTCTTATTTCTAGTATTTTTATTGTGAATATCGCTAATCTTTCGGAAGTTTTCTTTATTTTTATGGACATACATTAAATTTTCAAAAATATATTGTGATGCCACTGTCATTATATTTATTTCTTTAAATTTTTCTCTAAGAGAATATCGGGACCCTAGCGAATAAATTGATCTTATAGCTCGCTTTTGGAGAACAAAGATGGTATTAATGTCAGCAGCACCACCCCACAGTAAAATTCCATAACTCATCAGACTATGAAAGTAGGCAAAATATACCAATCGAGCTGTATCAATATCAGTCAATTGACGTATCTTACCCACCGCGTAGACTGCGGCGCTCAGCTTTTTAGCTAAAGCGACTATATGAGGACCCCATTGAAGTTTGGGATCTAATGTGATTCCCAAGAACTTAGTTGTATCCACAAGGCTCAACTCATCCCCATTCAAAAGAATATTAGCGTTAACTTTTTTGACATTAGGAGTCACAAACCGTACACATTTAGTTTTCTGACTATTTAGTAACAAGTTGTTAACGCTAAACCAATGTACGATTTTTGTGAGGGTGTGGTTTACATCGTCAATAATGGGTTGATGTCGATTCAGTTTAAATAATAAAGAAGTATCATCTGCAAACAACACGACCTCACAGTTGTCCCTTATAAAAAAAGGTAAGTCATTAATGTAGATTAAGAAGAGGAAGGGTCCAAGAATCGAGCCCTGCGGAACTCCCATAGTAACAACAGACCCAGGAGATCTTTTTCCGTTGACATCTACGCTTTGGACCCTATTACTTAAATACGACTTGCATAAATCAAGCGCAACGCCATTTACTCCGTAGTGGCTTAATTTCCTGATAAGAATTTCATGGTGAACACAATCAAATGCTTTGGATAAATCACAGAACACACCTAAAGCGTCCTGTGAATTCTCCCAAGCATCGAATATGTTATGTATAAGCTCCACACCAGCATCAGTAGTGGAGCGACCCCGAGTGAAACCAAATTGTTTACCATGAAGTATTTTATTTTTTGAAAAATAAATTTGAAATTGTTGAAGCATCAGTTTTTCAAAAATTTTGCTTATTGAAGGTAGTACTGAGATAGGTCTATAGTTGGAGGGGTCATCTGTACTACCAGATTTAAAAAGAGGTATAATTTTACTTAACTTCATTTTATCAGGAAATATACCACTGTTTATACAAGCATTAAAAATTACAGCTAACTGGGGAGCTAACACTGGTATTGCAGCATTTAATATTTTTGTTGAGATTCCCCAAAGGTCACATGTATTTTTAATATTAATTAACTTAAATGTTTTTATAATATCCACACTGTCAACGCAATGGAACGCAAATGAATCTCTACCACCAGGTACACTTTCTTCCAGTAATTTTTCTGCTATGCAAGGGGATGAATTTAAACTTTTTGTTATAGAAACTGTTACATCTGAGAAAAAATTCTCGAAAGCTCTAGCTACTTCAAAATCAGATTTAAAGATATGGTTATTTATATTAAGGCTAAACTCTGTGTCACGAGGTTTAGCTTTACCAGTTTCTTTCCTAATCACACTCCAAGTCATTTTAATTTTATTTTTGGAGTTTTTTATTTTAGTGCTCAAATACAGTGACTTTGCTTTCAAACAAACTTGTTTAAATATTTTCGAGTAATTTTTTACATAGAATTTAAATTTCTCACTATGATTATATGTTCTTTCATGGTATAGATCATATAATTTATCTCTACTTCTATGTATGCCTATAGTAGCCCAACTGTTGAAGCATGTTTTCTTGCCAGCTGAAATGGACCTGGTTGCAAAAATTGATTTGTATTCCTCACAAAATATGTTAAATACACAATTATATAATTCATTAGGGTCATTACCCTTTACAATTGTGGTAAATTTTTCAGATATTTTTGTTTTAAACTTTTCTAACCGGGTCTTTGTTACCGGTACAACAATAAGTTTCTCCAGTGATTGCTTCTGGAACTCACTGCTAAATGTGACAAGTTGTCCACAGTGATCAGAGTCTAGATTATTAATAATGTTACTATTAATTGGCACTATATCAGTGAAAACATTATCTATGCAGGTAGCACTGATATTAGTTATTCTAGTCGGCTCTGAAAAAAGATTAACTAAATCAAATGATAAAAAGAGATTTTTTAACTTTACAGTCATTAAAGTGTTTTCTAGTAAATTAATATTAAAGTCACCACACACCAGCAATCTTTTATTGGATTTACTCAATTTCCTCAATGCCTCTTCCATTATTGTCTCGAAACTATCGTATGATGAAGAGGGCGGTCTGTATACACTTACAATGATGAACTGCTCCGACTCTATACATGATATTTCTATGGTTTGCTCCACAGAGAGGCTCACTATATCCTTTCGTTCTTTGTATTTAATATTCTTATTGATTAGTATTAGTGAGCCACCATGTATTGCACTTTTCCTACAAAAGTTGCTACCAACTATATGATTTTTAAAATTGAACATGAGTTGTTCAGTTCTCAGCCAATGTTCTGTAATGCAAAGTATATCAATTTCCTGACAACTCATGAACAATTCCATTTGCAATTCCTTGCCTAGCATGCCCTGACTATTTTGATGGACTAGTTTTAAAATATTGTTGTCACCCATATTGCAAACACTATTCCGACTAATGGGTGGAGAGTAATTAATATCTATGTCATTCAAAATTGAATTTTTATTTAGTTTATTTAGAAAAATGTTATTATTATTATTCATAGCTTCTAATCTCAGATTGCAAGAGGTGGACTCTATTGTCGCAATTATTATATATTAGGCCTTGGATTAGGCACCAAAATAAGCAAATTGAAATAGAAAAAAAACACACTCGCTTGAAATACTAGGTGGTTCCGCTTAATTAAAAATATCATTTAAAACACACATATTTTCGCGTGTAAACAAATTTTCCTGGCATAATTACTAGAGGAATTTCTTAGTCCAGTAAAACTGCACGGCGGGTATTATTTTACTAAGTCCGTGATGCGCTGGTAATAGCACTCATTATTTCTTGTTCCCTGGATGGTTGTACTCTGATCTTTGCAAAAAGTAGCTAACTATTTGCCACAACAAATTGTTAGAGTAAGGACGGGATATCATAGAAAATTACAATGCATTTTAACTTTATCCGAAGAGATCTAGTTTGTGTAATAAAAATTAAAGTGATTTTTCAAATTGTTTCCATGATCATTTTGTTATTGAAAACGTAAATTTATTTTTAATCAGTGGAGCCATAATTCTAGAATACCTAATCTGAACAAATCTGCTTTAATCGAAATATAATTTTATTCATCGAGATCAATTTAATGTATACTACTACTACGGATGTTCCATTATTCATGCAGATTAATGTCACGGAATTACTTTCATGTCCCTAAAAACAAAAACGATCTGCCACAAAATTGAAAAATGAAATGCACAAATCGAAACCAGAAAGAGCTGTAAAGCCTGCATTGTACGGCTCTGCACGTCAATAACAGCAGGCGCAACCTCGGTCGCGCTCAGGTGCTCTGCAGAATTAGGGGAGTGGGCGAAATACTTCCGCACTAAATTATGACGTGGGCTTGATTTACGTTGCATTGCTTTGCCGCAAAAACTGGCGAAGTTTGTCGGACAACCTAAATGAATATACCGGGTGTATTCAGATACCCTTGCGTATCATTACGTCTTTAAAAATAAAAAGGTGTATTTACATTGTGATTTTATGAAAAACTATGTATTTACCACCCAAACACGACGGTAGGTAAAAATTACAAAAATGTCGTCGTTTTTAATTGCGAAATTTTTAGTTGGATTGGGTCTGAAGTTACTACAACTACCACCTGGCTTCGTTTTCGGTCGCAGTATGGAAATACCATATAGCTTTTAAGGACATTGTATTTCCGTAATATTACTCGTAGACTATTCGGTACAGCTGGAAACAATAACATTAATATTCCAACTCCCGCAAGGTACTAGACATTGTTTTATGAAAGTTAATGATGAATATTTAGAAATTAATAATTATTTTTTCTTTATTGGTGTAATACCCCTTACTTCAAAATATATTATATATGCTGTAAAATGCAATCTCAAAATCTTCAAAACCGTCAGAAAACAACCATATGGGTAAAGACAATGTGAAAATATCATTAAGTGAGCAATATCTTCACGTCGCCTAACGGTAAGCTTCAATAAGCTATAAATAATGTTATTCCACGTCACTGCACATTACCAAAAGGCCAGAGTATTGACGTGCACGCGACCTTTTCCTGAATTCAAGATTCCTTGAACTATCTTAAATGAAAAGGTTTATCGTGTCGGCGAATTACGTATAAATTCGACAGTTAGTAAGTAGCCGTGAATATAAATTAATATCTATTACTGCTTATTTCATACAATACTTCTATAGAGAAAATTATGAAATGGATTTAATCGAACAGATAAATACTTTATTCGTAATAATAAGAAGAATCTAGTTTTATTATAACTTCCATAACCGTGGGAAAAAGACGTCGTCATAGGATATTTTGGTTCTCGATTTTATGGTCAGCTGTCGGCCTTTTATGAAATTGCTTAAAAGGACTAAGAGACTGATAATTCCTGTGTAGCTGTCATCTTCAAGCATAGCATCTAATCTTCCTACCTCTAGTGGATATCCAAGAGCGACGATATTTATAAATTCTGTTTGTTGCTTTTCAATGTTTTATCATATAATCTTTAGTCACAGGAAGTACATAGTTGATCATATTCCTCACTCAAAAACTTCTTTAAAAAATCGTGCTAACCCATAATTCATTGCGTAAAAGTAAATATGTTAATACCTTTGAAGACTATGTAAATGCTATTCCAAAGGTGTTAATACAATTTACCCTTTTCTTCGTGAAATTTAATGTGTTATAAATCATATTTTATTACTAAAGTCGACTATTGCCAACGCAAAAATGCTGCTAAATGGCCTCAAGGGTTTTTATTTCTGTCATAAATCATGTTAATTGTTTTCGTACAGCGGACGAGGCGAAAGGGTTTCGGTTTGACCCCACTATACCAGCGGTTTAATGTCATACCTATATTTTGTTTGCAAACACTCGATTAGTACATTTTAATTACCTACTTATTGAGTGTTATGCGAGACTGGGGAAATCGTTGAGCTACAGTAGGTATAGTTCGCAAAGCGGACTCTGGAGATGTCAGTAGTTTGAGTTCAAGGGTAAAAAGCCTGCTTCGTTAATTTAAGTATGTATTTTTGTTTTTATACGAATGCATTGTTGTTCTAATGGCAAACACAATCTATCTCGCTATGCAGGCCACCAGTTTTAAAGTCATTAATCCAAATTATTATTCAAATTGCAAAATAGTTGTAGTGCCATTAAAATCTAAATATGCTACCTAAACAGCCTTTCACAAGATCTGTAGATTGGTTAAGTTATTCCACTACTGCTTTGGCACGTGTTGTAGTTGCAAAGAAGAAACGGGGCAAGAAATTGCACAAAATATGTATAACTGTTTTTAAGCCACTTTATTGAGCAACTAAATGAACAATGTATTTTACAAACGTTTCTACATTCTGACTGCCTCGGTGGCGTAGTTGTATTACGGTACGGTTACAAAGCTGAGGTCTCGGGTTCGAGTCCCGGGTCGGGCAAAAATATATTGGATTTTTCTATTCATTATCAGTCCGGAGTCAGGAATTTGTGCCCGATATGGCGATAGGCTCGCCCCCTATCACATCGTGGGACGGAACATACAAGGCGAAATGTGGGTGTCCTAGTTGCACCTCTGCCTACCCCTTCGGGGATAAAGGCGTGAGTTTATGTATGTATGTATGTATGTTTCTACATTCTCTATTTCTTTGATTGGTTGCTTGAAGTTCCCTGTTGGAGACTGGTCTCCCCTAAAGATTTCCATAGCGTCCAGTTAGAAATGGTCTAATTTTAGCTACTCCTTACCATCTTTGAAAGGTCAGTTGTTAACCTTTAAGGCAGACATGTGATGCTTCGCTACCAACGAAATGTAGCTTAATGTTTTAATAGCAACACCATAATTATTATTACTAGCATAAATTTAATTTTCATTAATAAGCCAAGTCTCATTTAATCATCCTACTACCAGAGCGTAGTCGAGTCTTTTTAAATACATTTACATTATGATTTCTACTAAAACGTTCTTTACGTGGAAGTATATTTATTTAAAGTAAACACTTTTCAGTTACTTGAACGTAAAACGCGGAGGCATTGCGTGGATCGCTGAAGGCCCTGTTCTCATCCAGTCAGCGCTGCGTCAAAACCCGACAGATTTTATGCGAGGGCTCTGGGGAGTAACAAATAAAATTGAAACCCTTTGTAATGCAAGAAAATATCCTTTGAATATTGATATTCTCTCGGATGATATATCTCTCGCTCATGATTTATGTTGCGATGTAATTACTTGTAGCGTTTGTATTTCGTATTTTCGGAGGTAGTTTACGTACCTACTTATTATTGTTGAAGATTGCGATTATATCAAACTATAGATATTCTGTGTTAGTAAGTGGCCTAATGCTAAAAGTAGGGAAATAAAGCAATAACTTAATAAAAGGAAATATGTGTCACTCTTGACAACACAATAAAATTGACCTTACCTACTTTAGTACAAAATGTATGACACTAATAAATATTCTAGTCATCTAAGGTATATTTTTGTGTATTAGATGACTGCTCAGACTGCTTACATTACAATAACTATATCTATACATTTATGTACATTACTAAATATTCCATATTGGCAATTTCATTAGCGGTTTTGTGAAACAAGTAGTCCGTAAATATATTATTAGTTATTTAATTACATCCTTATTCATTCAGATTAAAAATCCTATTTTGAATATCGAATGTTTCGTCCCTTTCGAACGACTATAGAATCCAGTTGTGCGAAAAAGACAAAATATTCGATAACTAAAATAAGTTTTAAATCTGTCTATGAATAAGACCGCAATACTATAATCACAATGAAAAATCTCTTTTACTGATGATTGCTTTCTCGTCGGAACGTTTACCGTCGGAATTGAGTGAAACAATGTCGGTACGTTCATGTTAATGAAGCATAAACGGAACTTTTAATGAAATGTTTGAAAATTTCCAACAAAGCAACGTATTAAAAACACATCCAAGTGATTTTGAATGCTACAAGCGTGTTAGCTACCATAAGTTGTTCGCGAACAGTTACTCGTACAGTGCCGGCGCCAAGTTTGCCCCATTACCATTTAGCTTAGAGCGCGTGCCAGACCTAACTTGTTGCAACTTCCACAAACTTTCCACCTATCGAATACTGTGCAACTTGCTACATCCAATAAAAATGGGTCTCTTTGTTTGAAGATACTGTACCGTTACTTGTTGTTTCTCAACTTGGCACAGGGTGAATCAATGTTTCGCAGTTAGTTAAGAAAGCCTGTTTTATTTTTTGGATCATTTTTGTCTTAGTTTATTTCGTTCCTTTTGAATTTGATTGCTTTATTTCTTGAATTATTTACTTGGTTTATTTTTTTAGTTTACCCACTATGATTTGAATTAATAGTATTACATTTCTTTCGATGTGTCTACTTCAAATCGAGTATCTAGTGGTAAATTCTAACATAATAAAATTATATATATAGACAATATTGTGACATTGTATTTTAAACTGGCTTTAAAAAAAAAAGAAAGAAAAGAAAAATAAGACAGTTCGTGTTGCTGAGGGAGTTTCTTGCGCCGTTTCTTCTTCACAGCTACAACACGTTCCGAAGCGGTGCTAGCAGAAATTAACGATTCAAAAGATCTTGTAAAAGACGACTTGAATAAAGATTATTTTGAAAAAAAAAAGAAGATAATTCGGTAAAATAATTTCACCGTAATATATTATCAGAGATGGCGTAAATAAATAAGTGTTAAACAAGAAACAGTAAGACGTGCCTTTAGCTACGCGTCAGACAGAATGCGTGGGTAGTACCCAGCCACTCTTTATGTATCTGTAGCTCGCTTTAAAGTAGACTGATAAATTGATAGCACTATTGGTGAACGTAATGTTTCGGTCGCAGCAACTAAGAAAAATAACTTATTTGTATTTTTTATTTACGTATAGTTTCCGATAGTCCAACTGCTGGGGTATGTCATACTTATACTTGGTGCACGGAAAGTAAAATTTTCATTAATTTTTTTTTTTTAATATTAAATAAATATTGAAGTAATAATTTATTCAAATTCTAAAAAAATAACACATAACAGGTAACAATCTTGAACCGGTTAAAATAGTTACAAATACGGTTTTTATCTTAACTATAACAAACACAAAACATTATTTAAAAAAAAATAGATCTTGACAACATAAAACAAACAGTACATATTACATAAAAATATAAACACAAATTTAAAAAATAAATTAATAAATTAAAGAAAATATTTATATTCATTTAAAAGTCTTTAAAATTCAATTTAATATACCTATCGGAAAACTTCAAGTTGATTGCTCAATTACATTGCTCTCTAGCAAATCTTGTTTTTTGTACGTCACCATGTCTTCGTGCTATCGTGGTACATTTGAATACTCTCATATAAATCTGCATGTCTGTTATTAATTTTAAAACCTTTGTTGTTGAAAGGTTGTAATTCAAGCAATTATTTTCTGTAGAGGGCGCTACAATCCCTCAATTTCAATTATGTAACATTGACGCTGTACCCCAATTGTGCCAATTAATTTATACGTATTGTCACTCTTTCTTTTATTCCTTTTACATGTTTTTTTCGGTATTGTAGTTATTAATCGTCTTCAAAAAGAGGAGACTGTCAATTCGATCTGTATATATGTAAAACTACATCTAAACACATTTACGAAAATATTGATTACTGAAATTTGTGCCCGAAATTTCTAGAAGATAAATAAAATGAAATGTTTATTGTAAGTAGTTAATTTTACTTGATGTACTGAAAAAACTGTAAACTGAATCTCAAAACTTATAACAAGCCCTTGTGTGCAATAAATTAGACGGACGCAAAAAAACTAGATGCCATTATCCCAAGAAATTACTTTTAGTGTCCTCAATAGCTCTAAGATTTTATTCAAGAAGCTTCTAAGCTCAAGGATTATCTGATTAAAGACCTATACCCGATGAAATGGATTAGAAAAAAGCTCACAGGCATTACGTCAATGAAACCTATTTACAAGATAAAGTTCGAACATTCAAGGCCAGTGCTGTTTAGATTAGAGATTAAGTTAATTGAATCGGTGATTTAATATTTAATCTGTGCACGGTTTTCTGAATGAAACTGGTTAATATTGCGTATCAATAAAAACTCAGATCTATGATCTTGCACATATATTGAAAACGAGTTGATAATAATGATCCATATCTATCTATTGTTATAAAGTCGTTTCTCCATTAGATACAGCGAAAGTAATTAAATCTAGAATTTAAAATTTGGAACATGAGTTTATTCTTTTGTGTATCCACTATGAAAGGATATTGAAAATGTTAAATTTAAAGGAAGGAAAGTTCTTTAAAATTGTAAACAAGACTATTTGAGAAGGGTCTGGGTTTGCTAGTTAGAAAGTATCTATATATTATATTTAATATTATATGTATATATGTACGTATTTAATTTGTATGAGTTTATATTTGTGTTTTATTTTATTCTTCTATGTCCATCCTAAGGTTGCCTGGAAAAGATTGCCTTGTGCAATAAGGCCGCTGATTGTACTTATTGTTAAATTTTATTATAATCTCTGTTTGTTTAAAGAATATATAAATAAATAAAATAAATAAGTAGGGGGTCAGGTTTTTTTGTCATCAGTAATATCTTTAAACTATCGAAACGAGACAACAAAGATATTAATTAACTTCTATTTACGTTAAGCAATAGTCCAATTTAGATAAAGCCCGCTATTTCCTTCTCTTCTACGTCCTATCCCATGGTTGTCTGGTAGTAATAGTCTAGCGGCCTTATTCATAGTCATTTTTAAAATGTTTGTTAGTTATCGAATGTTTTGTCTTCTTCCCTCAAACTGAATTCAAAAGTCATTCGAAAGGGACAAAACATTCGGTAACTAAAATAGGTTTTAAAATTATCTATGAATAAGGCCGTAGAACGATAAGACTGCCACTTGCGCTATTGATTGTTTATTATTTTTGTATACTGTTGTTTCTTTGTCTGTGTACAATAAAGTAAAAAGAGAAATAATAAAAAATAGGCTTCTTGCTAGTTGTCATAAGTTATCATTCTTAAATCAACAAAAATAATACATCATAATTCTAGTTTTATAAATTTAAAACTAATTGTAAAATAAAGGCATACCTACAGAGTATCCAGACGGTAGTTGCTCACGAACTTCGTCAGAGCAATCATTTGATTGCAGTAAAGTTGTGCGAAGGAATTTCTTAAACAGACGCCGAGGAATTTCGCATTGGATAATTGAACATAGTTAAATGCGAGTTAATTAATTCATGGTTGAACCTAGCCAAAACTTTGACAAAGTGTGAAGTGGTCCGAATAACTAACAAATATTGATAGGAGATTCATAGTTATGTATATAAGTCGATTTTTATGGCACTTAACGTCACATGTTTATTACTTTGAGTCTGTACTTAAGGGATTTTGGTGGCAATTTATTTTTCATTCACTTGTTAGCATAATAAATAATGAGAATGGCACCAACCATCAAGTCATGTGACACGTATATTGACTAAAGCAGAACGAGTGAAATTAAAAGAAAAAATATTGAAATAAAACTATTTTTTACGGATTTTACCGCAATTTGGTTTAATTATTACATTTTTTAACTTCCCGACGTTTCGATTACTTTACAGCTTTTCGCGATGAAATCCGTAAAAAAAGTTTTATTTCAATGTATAACATTCGCGTAAATCTAAGAAACCATTATAGAAAAAATATTTTGATGATTTTCTCAGTTTGAAGTAACTAAGTACATATTTTTGTGCAAGTTAAACCAAAAACTCTACTTATGATTTTATTAATATGAATATATACATAATTTACATTTATTTTTCCAAATACGAAACTGAAAGCAAGAGGCTTACATTAAACCGCACAGTTCGCATGGTGAAATACGTAAATAACTCAGCAGATGAAATAAAGCAACTTCTATTCGTGAAACTCGTATAATTAATCTACTGAAATGATAATAAATTTTAATGTAGACACGCGGTTTTTAAAATCCTACTTAAAACTGTCTGGCGTTAATTACAGCTTTAAGTAGGGATTAAAAGTGATTATTATTTTACAGCCCCCTAATAACTGGAGTCGGTTTTAATGTAAATACAATGGGGATTACTGAATGTTAACACAAGGCCGATGATAAAATCCACTGAGTTCTTGACAATATTTCATGATTTTTTTTTCGGCCATCGGAATTTTACAGTTTTTTTATATATTGTTGTAGGATGTATGACTCTCTTTTTCTCTCTCTCTCTCTTATAAGTATATATGTACGAACTAAATTATATTTGAATCATTCAATATAATCTTCAATATAAAATAAAACAATTATTCCAAACTCAGTAAATTAGAATTTGTGAACAATGGTTTCTTTCATCGGAATGTTTTATACAGAACTAATCTGAACCTAAAGTATTTGTTATGCAAATAGTTGATAAAATGCATTAAAACTAAATGATTCAATTTTAATTCATTGAAAATATAATTTGCATTATAATCATCTGTTTGATTTAAGTAAATGTGCTTGCTTTTGTTATTACTTCAGGTGTCCAAGAGCTCATTTCGGGTCCGCTGTCAAAAATTTGATGTCGTTGCCCATTGTTTTCCAATTGTTCTCTACTGTAAAAAGTTGTACTGGCAACACCGGGACACCTGAAGGGTCCCTTGGACAATGAGCTCTTGGACACCTGAAGTAATAATGCACCCGAGAGTGTAGACGTTTTGTAGTCAGTGGAATATAAGTCAGTAGATAAATATATTTATACTCGTTTAATATATATTTAGTTTGAGAACACAGTTCATTCATGTTGGTACATAAAAATGTGTTTCAGATATCAAATCTAACAACTGAAAAAAATGCTGGTTTGTGTATAGTATTTATAAATATGTTATTGCTTAAAACAAATATTGTGTCGTGTGAATACTTATTCGGGAATTATACTTTATTCTTAAATAGCAGAAATGTCTATTTAAAGTTCCCAAAGCAAAAAGTATCGCCTTTGCATTTATATCGGTAAAATACTAAATTTATTAATCATAATTTGGGCACATTAAGCGGTCTATAAATAAATAATTATTTACCTATCATTCCGTTAAAACATACGTCTGCACATCGTAGACTAGAGATTTTATTTCGTAAATAAACAATACATTTATTTTATTATCCTAACAACGAATCCACTTTAAAATATTTCATAATTTTTTTTTATTTCAATTTACAATATTAAAACTAAACTTATCAAAGAGTGCAGGATTGGCAGCACAAGAAAATTAGTTACCATATTTTGTCTCATAGGACAAAGCCAAGATTCTGCTATGTTGAGTTTTAAAATAAGATCTCAAACTTTTTGCAAGTAGGTCGCGATCCGCCGAATGAAAACTTACAATTTGAACCGTTAATCCCTATATTTTAACGATTCTGCCAGCCTTAAAAGGAATCTGTGGTCTGGACGGCGTACTTCCGAACCGATGGAAAGTCTTGGATAAATTGGTTCATGGTCGGATAGATCGGGCCAACGGCATTCAAAGTATCGGAAGCTGAATAAAACTTTCAAAAGTATAATTGGTGGTCATTTGGTGATAGATTTTTCTTTGGTGTGTTTTTCTACTATATATTTTATATATTTACAGGGACTTTTTTTTTAGAGTTTTGTCAACATAAATGTTTGATCCTTTAATATTAAAATAAAATGTTGCATCATCTTACTGATCCACTGGCCCAGACATTCCCCAAACGATCTGGTGCAATCGACTGACATACAGTGACTGCGTATGACCTTGAAACAGATGCATATAAAGGTTGTCAAAATATCATAAATGTCTACCTAAACAGATGAGTATTATCTATGTAGGTTAAACACATTTCTTAATTTTAGTACTTGACAAGGTTACGGCCATTAGATAAACCAATGACAGGTATGTTTTCATGCTTATTGCACAGAAGTAAAAATATTTTTTTATTGTGTTTATACATTGTGTACGAATTATAACAAAAATATATTGTGTTTACATAGAATGACTTCGATCGCGCCATCTGTACCAGAAACTAAACAAATTTTGATTTAACAACTTCAATATAGATGGCGTTGGAATCAGCAGTTCCTAGTACACCAATCTAGTATCACGCCTAGTGCCCGTAATGATCACAGAGATAATTTTATCCAGTGTGTCGTCGTAGGATTTTAATTAACGATCCAATTCAACCGTATTATTTGCGTACCGGGTTAACAAGTCTCTCTCTCTCTCTTTGTTGTTATTTTATTTATTGGCAGATTTGACTCGATAGCCTGACTTTATATTAAGGTGTCGGATGTTAACGTAAAATTGATCCCACGACTTCAATTTTATTATTAATGAATAGAGAACTATCACCAAATAATTTATTATAACCAAAACACAAAACAAATAAAATCTGCCTTATAAACAATTGCTCACTTGTCGACATCTCAAAGAAATCTCATATGTAAAAGCCCTGAAATTAATACTTACACCCCATTAACATCACCATGAAAAAAGCATAAAATCGAAAACGTTATAACAAAGTAATTCTCACACAGATATAGACGACGTTAAAGGAGTTTAATTGCAACAAGAACGTCCGTCGCTTGGGCTATAAAATTGAGAGTTCCGCCGAGATGGTGCAATAAAATAAATGTGTTACTGGAACATCGTTTTCACATCAAGAAGGTCGTGACGGTAGCAGGCCCGGTGCGCCGCTCACCCCTCGCTCCGTGTTATCAGACAGACATGCTCTCAGATTCACTAGGGTTGTTTGTTATTCAGTTTAAGGTTTTTATCTATTAGTGATAGGTTCTTTTTTTAAACTGGCACGTTATAATTACTACAATGCGCCTGATGTGAGTGCAGTGCATCCAGATAAAGCATCAATCGGCGTTGGATGTAGTTTAACGGCGTTAAACAGGTTTTTACCTACTATAAACGGACGGGCCACCCATCGAATTGGGCTCTTGGCACTGCAGTCTTAACTGCAGCGTAGCTCTACCACTTCAAAAGTCCCTCATATGCAAAATGCCGTTTAGGTACTAGGCTTTGTCTGTTCATCCATCAGGCAGTAGTGTAGAAACCATTGTTATGTTACAGCTTTAAAGATATGAGGGTGAGTGATTCATGGGTATTGCGGGGCTTAATATTAATGTCTCGAAGTGTTAGGATATTTCTATATGTCCTATGTATTATAGGGCATATTAATACCCCCCTCCCCCCCTTCCAGCAATATCACTCACTCAAGAGCAAGGATATTATTTCACGTCTATTTTTGTAGAATGAGTTTACTTCTCATAATATCCAGTTTCATTTATAATACATACATACGAATCTATTTTTAAAATAGTTTTATCTTAACAATAGATATTTTTTATAATCTTAGCATCAAATGTTTGGTAGCATTTAGATATAATAAAAATATATTTATGAGAGTATTCAGCAATTATTATTATAAAAAATTTGAATATTATGAATACCATATTAAAATAAGCTATTCAACATTTTTAAAATTTTAGTTCGGTCTTAGTCAAGAGAGAGAAGTAAGACTACGAACCACATAATATTCTTTATTTGGAAGAAGTAGAGCCTTGTTGTAAGCTGCTTACACAGTTAATGGATCCGGGTTCGATGTCGAGGTTGGGCGCTCTGGGTTGCATGAGATTTCAGTAATTAAATACCTATAATAATTACCCTTGACTGAAATTTATACACTGTATAGGCATTGGTTTGCCTCCTATCAAATTTTGATAGGAAAAAAAAAAGATTGGACGTTTAGTATCGACTCCTAGAATCGCCTTTTGGTGAAATTCAAACGTGCGTGTATATATTCAAGTAAAACTAAGTTTTTACCGACTTTATCGCGGATATCTATTTTTAAATTTTTTAACTTCTCGAAGTTTCGATTACCGATTGTCCGCCCCGTGACCACGAAAGCTGTAGAGTTTTATTTCAATTTGTAACATTTGTGTAAAGTTAAGAAACCATTATGTCTGCATAGGCCTATATCATCTAGGAAAAAAAGTAGTTTTTCAATAAATTCTTAGACAACCCTATCTCGTAAACCCCTCCTAAGTCGAACCATCTATGTACTCGATAAGAACATTTAACTCCACCGTCAAATAAAAGAAAAGTCTTTAAGTACATTTAGTGATTATAGTCGGCGGATTTCTGAATACAAATATTGTCCTTGTTTTCCTGTCGTATGGATTTATAACGTACATTTTAATGGGCAGAAGATTAATTTAAAATGTATCTCAATAACTTAATTTTTTTGTTTCGAAACTAATGGTACAATGGTGCTAGCTTTTCTGTCTTTTATTTATAATTTTCTTAATGTTGCATTATAATTTATAATAAAATTAAAGTACATGGCTATGTATATGTATAATCTTTTACACGTGGATCCAACAATACTGGATTTACTGGTGGTAGGTCTCTCATATGTGAGAGGCCGCCTGGGTAGGTACCACCGCAATGTCTATTTCTCCCGCCAAACAGCAGTGTAAATACACTGTTGTGTTCCGGTTTGAAGGACATTGTAGCCAGAGTAACTACTGGACATATTGAGACTTAACATCTTATGTCTCAGGATGGCGAGCGCAGTGGAATTCCAAGCATTGCCTTGTAATTCATGGTGTTGTTTGGTTTCGCTACTGTCGATGAGCGGTCGTATCGCTTACCATCAGGCGAATGGCACGCTCGTATCGCCATTCTTTGCAATAAAAAAAAAAAAAAAAAAAAAAAAAACCGGTTTTATTATACTTTAGTTGAACATTTACAAAATGAAATACATATTATAGGACCTTGAATGTGTTTGCCAGTTTAATTATATTAAAATCATTTCTAATAAACGGGTGCGGCACGGTTCAAATTAGTTTCATTAAAGTTTGCCTCAATTTACTTGGTCCGAGTCTAGTAATCTGATTTCATACCAGCTATGTATCATTAGATAATCGCAACGAAATAAATATTGTACTGTTCTTTACTATATCAGCCCATATACGTCCAACTGCAGGGCATGAGCCTCCTCTACAATCGAGAGTACGATTGACAGGGGTTGGGCCCCGTTAATAAATATTGAGGATAATTTATTTAAAGTCAGGAATTTCATTTGTCCACTTTTTTAAACAAGAAAAAATATATTTATCTAATATTGGATTTAAATAACTTTTAATACTTTATTTCAATTTCCTTCTTTATTAGTAAGTGATATTTAATTACGAGTACACACTGTAAACTGTAGTATATCAGCGCACATACGTCTGTACACATGCGCCTACTTCATTTTCTCTGCACCATCCTAAGGTCGACTGGTAGAGAATGCCTCAGGCATTAAGTCCGCCTTTATACAATATTGTATATAAAGCATAATTAAATAAATAAAAATAAAATACGTCCCACTGCAGGACACAGAACCCCTCTGCAATCGAGAATACGATGGAGAGGGGTGAGGCCATAATATTATAACCCACCACGCGAGCCTAGTGCGGGTTGGCGGACTTTACATACCATAGATTTTTTTACAAATCTCTATGGTATTCAGGTTTCCTCACGATGTTTTCCTTCACCGTAAAAGTACGTGGTTATTGACTATAATCAATACACACATGACTCCGCAATGTCGGAGTTGGGCACTGGAATTTCAACCCACGACCACCGTGAATAAGTTAGCGGCCGCGTCTGGTCCGTTACCAACAGGCCACCACGCACTACATACGATTACATACGCAAATTCGAAAGGCAAGAGTTTGGGTTTGAACCTCCTACATCCAGTCCGCCCTCAACCAGAGTATCACTCATACATCATAACAAGTACTAACATATTGTATCGTGTATACATTGATCTATTAGGCCCAAATTCGAGGAACTTAAGATTAAACGCAGGTATTAAACCGTCATAGGAGAATTCTCTTGAACCCACGATGAAACCTTTGTACCACCGGCCTAATCCCTCGAGACAAACGGTAGCACTGGCAAAACACCTGCTCTCATTTCATTAGGTACCTCAACATTTACTAAGCCATCATGCCCCAATTAGCGGGAGCCCCTTAATTGGGGTTTCTTTTATGACCTTTCAAAATCTTCAGTACAAAATTAAGTAAGGTTTTCATAAGAACATTAAAATTCATAAAGTTTTCATTTCTAAATTGAATTCAAAACCTTTGTCATTGTAATATCAAAGAACGAGTTCATCGCTTATTTGAGATGATTTTGAATCTAGACACTGTATTGTTAACGATAACAAAGAAATAAAACTCTCTAAGGGCAAAAGGAATTTTGTCTATTTAATTTAGAGGGCAATAGTGGGCGTTTAATATCAATACACCCACATCGTACATTGGCTTGAGTTCCCAAGAAGTGGCTGAAATAGATGTATTTTAATATTCTTGTCATGTTTTTGCCACATGCCACTGAAACTTAAAATATCTCTTTTGTAGGCAAAACTGAGCTGGCTACCTTAAATGTAATATCTTATAAAATTGTTGTTTGTTTACTATAAAGCTGAAACACCCGAACGAGATCTTCGTATAAAAAGATCAGACAAAATATAATAATATGAATAATGAAATCTCACGCGGTGACAGACTACAATAAATAATCCCGTTTATTAATAATCAATTGGTATGCACTTGTGCGCGGCGGCGGGATGGCGGTAGGGTATACTTGTACCGGCCGACTGTTGTTGTATCAATGAGCGACCGGCTCGCGCCGGTTTTTATGAATGAACAAGGTAACCAGCTTGACAATTTTGGGAAAAGAATATAACGTATGTTAAAAATTAGTGCAATGGAATGAACTATTGATTCTCAATAAACTATATTCGGGTTTGTAGTATACTAAAAATAACGTTGTGTTATATAAAATATATAATTATCATTTTCCGAACCTATGCAATAAATATGTACATATATAACCGTATTCACGTGGAAAGAAAGAAGCGCCCAATGTACTTACACCGCTCCTACAACATTGTTGCATGAATTGTTTCAATTGGAAAAACACATTCACTTACAATCATAAAGCCAAGGCCAGAGTTGTCAACATGTGAACAGCAAAAGAGTGCTGGTAATACTTTAATACAGTGTGAAAATGAACGATTTACATATGAACAGATATAGTTACTCACATTGTTGCCTCTGCATTTCGGAACGTGACTTATGGTTCGGCCCATTTGTCAAAGTGCGTCACGGCAGGGATCAAAATCCGACGTTATTGAGCGGGGCCGTCAAAAAGGCTTCGCATAGCAATTTTTCTTTTAATAAAATTACGCTTTTTCGCAAAGCTATGCTGAACAAAGATTTTGGAACTAATGTTTGTGAAAGAATATCCATTAAAAACGAATCAATGTCAGTAACATTGACTCAATTTTGGAAAATCTTTATTTTATCGATTCTGAATGGTTGCTGGCTACCAATAGTTTCCATCACTGAAGAGTTTTTTACTGCACTACTCACCTGATGAAAAACCACCGGTGCTCGTAACCCCAACAATACTTTGATCTGAGATGCATTAACGGACTCTCCAAAAGGTTGAGGCCAACAAAAAAAAAGCGAGGATAAAGAAGGCCTCAGGTAATATTAGGTGCAATGGGAATGTCATTCGATATATCGGTCATTTTAAGTATTCATTTTACGCTTTTAAAACATATTTAATTATAATGGTTTCTTAGATTTACGCGAATGTTACACATTGAAATAAAACTATTTTTACGGATTTTATCGCGATTTGGTTTAATTTTTACATTTTTTAACTTCTCGACGTTTCGATTGCTTTTCAGCTTTCGTGGTCACAGTCCGCCCCGTGAAATATTAAATAATATTATAATTAAATTTTAATTATAATAATATTTGACAGCCTCCGTGGCGCAGTTGGTTGGACGCCGCCTGTAAAACGAGAGGCCGTGGGTTCGATCCCCGCACCGAGACAAATGCTTGTGAGAACCACAAGTATTTGTTTCAGGTCTGGGTGTTTGTGAGACCGAAAAGTCTCTCGTAGTTTCTGATACCCACGACACAAGATTCGATCTTAGTGTGGGGTCAGGACTATGTATGTGACTGTTGGGTGTATTTATATTTATATTAATTGTATGTATTAACTTGATATTAATTAATATATCCTGTTCTCAAAAACAAATAAAAAAAAGAATTTATATTTCCTTAAATACGCGTCCTTTACATTTTAATAACATCTTCCTAAGCCATTATAAGACTGTGACATTGAACTATGTAGTTAGTGTATTGAAGGCCAACTCAATAACGATACATTGCAAAAAATATTAGGTGTATTGCAAAGAGTTTGCTTACGGATATTTCTGCGACATACACACGTTTGACATAAAAAAATATACTGTCGCTATATTGCCAAGTTTCGGCTTCGGCTTTCGGCAACATGGCATGACATATTATTAAGTATAATGTAGCGGGAAAACCATATTATGTCGAATACGATACCTATAAAAATGTATCGAAAAAAATATTTGTGTCGGTTCAATGTTTAGGGACCGAATAGCCTGGTGGTGGCTGATAAAATACAAAACACGCATTTTGCTTCGGTATCTGAATTTTGAACTATGTGTGTGAAAGTTTGGTGTGACTATTAACCATCCGTTATCTAAAAAAAAATTAAAAATACCGCAGAGTGGAATTCTAGTTTTTCGCTCACAAAGCCGAAAATTCTGTCACATGTGGCGCAGCTCTATGCGACCTGAACATTACTACGCGCAGCATTTAATTCAGTTGAAGCGTTTGAAAACGACGCGACGTTACGAAGTTTTACTCTTTGAATTATTCAAACCATAAGAAATATCGTAGTTGTGCCGAGTCCAATATAATGTATTTTTGTGATAGAAGTTTTTACCTAAGAATTTTTTGTTGAATATTTGGTGAGGTAAGTGATAATTTTAATACAATGAAATAAATCAGCTCAAACAGGCTCTATTGCACGGAACGCACCTTTATTTACGATTGAAAATACCTAGACCACAAACTTGGGCCAGTATGGACCAATTCCTCATACTTAAGAAGTGTGTTAGGAATTTGAACATACATACATACATAAACTCACGCCTTTATCCCCGAAGGAGTAGGCAGAGGCGCCACTAGGACACCCACTTTTGGCCTTGTATGTTCAGTCCCACGATGTGATAGGGGGCGAGCCTATCGCCATATCGGGCACAAATTCCTGACTCCGGGCGGATAATGAATAGAAAAATCCAATATCACTTTGCCCGACCCGGGACTCGAACCCGAGACCTCAGCTTTGTAACCGTACCGTAATACAACTACGCCACCGAGGCAGTCAAATTTGAAAGTATGCAGAATTCCTCAAGATGTTTTCCTTCACCGTTTAAATAAGAAAAAATATGAAATAATTAGAAAATCAGGTCTTGTATTCAGGGTTTTGGTCTATAGTAGCAATAAATGCACGTAAAATATACCAAGGCGAGATTTTTACTGGCACGGGAAAATCACCGCACTGACAACTGATGCTAAACATTAATGGGGTCCAATTAGATTATCGGCCGACGGGAAACATTATGACCACTGCTCACTAGTCAAAACAACTATTGCCGACCTAAAGAGGATATACACAAGTCGTTCCTTGGGAGCAATACACGTGGGTGCGTGTTGTGTTGCGTGGGTCCCTATGGCAAGATTAACAGATTCCGGGCGAATACGGAAATTCTACCAGCAGCAAATCGATCTTTGTCGTCTAATAATTTACATACAGCCTTTGGCAGCGTGGGCTGTATACCGCGAAGTACCGATTTCGAATTCCAGATTGGGTAATCCAATTTGTGTTAGTTTAACTGGTATTTGTTCCGGGTATCGCGATAGGCTCGCCCCTATCAAAATTTGGGACACTAATAAGTTCGACATTTGACTACCTCTGCCTAATCCCTCGTGAACATTTGCGTGAACGTATGTACGTAAAATAACATTTACCCAGTCGCTTGTTCGTATATTATGCGTTCGAGCGCCGTTCATCAGATTGATTTGTAACTTTGTAAAGTCACACTACTATGGGCGTCCTCGTAAATGTTTAACATGTGGGAACATCAATATAAATTGGCACCTTCGTTATTTGAATCACAATTTGCGGATAGTTTTTGTGGTTTCTTTTTATTGTAATGGTTAGCGTGACGAGCATGCCATTCACCTGACGGTAAGCGATACGACCGCTCATGGACAGCAGCAAAACTAAACAACACCATGAATTACAAACCAATCCTTCGCTTTCCACTGCTCGCCATCCTGAGAAATATCGCTCATCATATCGCTAATCATCAGGCGAATAGCATGCTCATCTCCCCATTCATTGCAATTAAAAAGAGATAAATCGTACATAACGAACCAAATAATAATTCACAAGATATTTAGATCAGGTAATTATACCTAGATCTTATAAGTTAGACTGCCTCGGTGGCGTAGTTATACTACAGTACGACTACAAAGCTGAGGTCTCGGGTTCGAATCCCGGGTCAGGCAACGTGATATTGGATTTTTCTATTCATTATAAGCCCGGAGTCAGGAATTTGTGGCCGATATGGCGATAGGCTCGCCCCCTATCACATCATCAAAAATACCAGAAAAACGATCAATGCTGCTGAAAATTAAACCAGTTCTGAGAACGTGTGGAAAAAAACTTAACAAAAAATGTCAACAAAGGAAGTCAGCACAATCAATTATATTAATTGTTAAAAGAGATATATTTTGAAAATCCATTTGATGTACATTGTACACTTAGCTTAGCCTTCGCTTCAATGTATCCGAGTAATTACGGCATTGAAAATAGTATTTATTTATTATTTATATATGGAGGTCTATAATTAGCAACTATATTTATTTGTAGGCTTTTCTTAGAATGTCACATATTGGCCGAATATATCCTAAATGGTGAAATTTCGGGTTATAATTATTACGAATGACTTATTGTTTTCGAAATGCAAATATGCGATATTTTTTTTGTTGAATAATCTTTATGTGATCTTGAATGTTTGCTCGATCTTGACATAATACTTTCGCTTTATCTTCTTTCATCAATCTCTTCATGCATTTTTGTCGGTTCAGGGTACTTTTAACCTGGCCCTTTTAAGAAATTAATTTTGGTTAAATAAGCGAAATAATGTATAAAGGCCGAATAATTTCAAATTAATAATCTCTTGATACAGTGATAAATAGCATACGGCCTTGGGTCACATAAAAATAGCCTCACAAGTATTTATTAAACAATTATTTTAAAACGTGACGAGCTAATTTAAAAGTAAGAATTTTAATGATTTCCGGCAGGTACTACTTACGCAAGTATAATTGTTTTAGAATATTTTGTGTTTACAGTGAGTGCATCTCGAAGGCTGTCGTAAAAACATGGAGAATGATTTGGATAAAGCTATGGATTTGGCAGGTAAGTTGGCTTGGCTCATAATCCTGATATAAATTTATAACAATATGTATGAAAATCAAAAATCAATATACCTAACATATTATACGTTTACGAATAATATTATAGGCTACAGTGAATAGGCACCTTCTAGGTAGGCGTGTAAAAAACGTAGTCTATATCGACACTTTCCATCAGGTGAGATTATGATCAAATGCCTAACCTCCTATTTTTTTTCCCGTTCATCAGCAGTGAAATTGCCTTCCGGTAGGGCTGTAAAGAGATAAAAACTACCTATATCTGAATGGCGTTTAACATATTAATTATTTTTTCATTAACATTCCATTATTGAATTACAGACTTCGACTATATACGTATCAGTTTTACTCTCGTTTGGTTTGATCTAAGCAAGGTTGAGAGCCTTACTGTACGTCGTTAAAACCGTGTTGGTACCACTGTCTGATGTTGATTAGGCCGGCAAAAATGTGTCGATTGTTAAGTGATAGCTGATACTTAACTCGCGTCGATTTAAACTATATTTGGATTTCACGACACTTAACATTAAGTACGTAGCAGTCACTTTGTTGCAGAAGAATAAAAAAATATCAAATATATATTGCATAGGTCCATATTATCTAACTTCACCCCGGTTCCTTTTATCCTTTGTTTTTAAAGGGTGGCAATCCCCATAACATTCTACACGTTTTGTAAATATAATGCATGGCGGCGAAAAATGCCATTAGGGGCGCACCTGCTCTCCTTTATTCCAAGATGGCCGAGCCTATACGTCTCGGAATCGCTCAAGGTGATTCTGGAGAAGTACCTACCGGTGCTAGCAGGCACCACCGGCATAATGCAAATATAGCCAGACCAATTATATGCCAAATCATTTTGAATATAGCTGAAAATTTTATGAATAATTTTCATTTAATGTTTATAAATAATAAAATGCACATTCGCTAAATTGGACGTAAACGAATCAAATCACGCGCGTGTATTTCCAACACTAAATATAGAACTATATCATAAGGTGCCATGTCAATCACTATCATACAAATGCATTGGAGGTAATTGATTTGCATTGTGACCGTCTGGTAGCGTAAAATGTTTTTTTTTTCCTTGAATATTAAATTTTTCTTTTCTAAATTCTCCTTTATCTAAAAAAAAACATACAGTCGAATTGAGAACCTCCTCCTTTTTGAAGTCGGTTAAAAAGAGGGATATTACTTTACAAAAGAAATAAAATTATATGGAATTAAACCTGATGTATGGGATCCATAAATTTAATGCTATTTTAATATATTGTTATGATAATTTTACTTCATCCTTTGATAGACTCCGTGGCGCATTTGGTTATACTAGCTGTGAAACGAGAAGCCGCGAGTTCGATCCCCGTACCGACGCAAATGTTTGTAGACAGTGTTTGTTTCGGGTCTGGGTGTTTGTGAATGTCTCTGAGTACGGCAGTTAGCGTCTTGTATCCACAACACACGAGTTAATAGATCTCAATGTGGGGTCATTACTATATGTGTGAAAATAGGGTGTATTTTTATTATTATTTCAGGTCATGGACGTCACAACATAGTGATCTTATTCGTCAGCAGTTTAATCCATCTAGCTGCGGTGCTAGACCTCCTTGGCTATTGTGTGACGGTCCCCGCAGCGAGTTGCGACTTGCAACTGGGTCTTACTGAGATTAGTTTGCTAACTTCAGTGCCTTTTGCAGGTAATAAATGCTTATTCGTTTATTATACTTCGCCTTTTAAATGTCAATATCGATAAATGCAGGGCTAAGATAGTGTGTTACTAATAGTGATAGCAACAATATTTTAGTTGGTACTACAATTTTATGCCTTGGCTAGCTATACTTGGCAATTAAAGCTGTACTAGATAGTATTTTCTTTTTTTTTTAATGCCGTGAATGGCGAGAGCAGGCCATTTGCCTGATGGAAAGCGATACGACCGCTCATGAACAGTAACAAAACTAAACAACAACTTGAATTACAAAGCAATACTTGGCATTCCACTGCTCACGCCATCCTGAGACATAAGATGTTAAGGGCCTCGTTCACCATCTTCAAGTAAATCGTTGATTAGGCTAATCATCAGAAAAGTCATCCGTAACATCATGTTTCGATTTCACCATGCTCCAGTAATACTAATCCTATGATTACATTAATAAGTAACTTACTGGCTGCATCGTCTGCCGATTAGCGTATTTACTTAATGGTTATAATAAGGTTAAAATCTCAACCTCCTTTTTTATTTTTTAAGAAAAAAACACGTTGACACTTTAGCGGGAGGCAGGGCGAGGAACATTTGACGCAATATTGAACGAATGATTCGTTCAATTTCTTATGTCATTTACATAATCAGCACTTTACTTTATTTTCACTTGTGAAATCGACGAAAGATACTCTGCACATTTGCTTGTCAAATAACGTCAATCAAAAAGTAAGTAATCAACGGTTTACATAAAGATGGTGAACGAGGCCCTAAGTCTCATTATGTCCAGTAGTTACTCTGGCTACAATGTACTTCAAACCAGTTCATTTACACCGCTGTTTAATTTAAAAATTGTTCACCGTATTTTGACTATAACACGATTTTTAAACGATATAGGATCCCATCGGAAAACATCGTGAGGAAACCTGCATAGCGTAGCGATTTTAAAGAATTTCTACGGTATGTAAGTCCGCCAACCCACACTAGGCCAGCGCGGCGTGGTGGACTATATAGCCTAACCACTCTCAATCGATTCCCTCGATTGTAGAGTAGGCCCGTGACCTGCAGTGGGACGTAGATATATGGGCTGATATAGATATAGAGAGGATCCCATGTAGTGGTTGGTTGTATGTTTTAAAAAAAACAAGGTTGCATATATACCATACCGTAGTAATTTTACAAATTCTCGTTTAATTGTGAGCAACTCATTACAATTGGACACGGTTTTTCACAAACGTTTAAAAGTTTGAATACAAAGTTGCAAGTAGCGACATCTGCGTTAACTAATTTCGGTGCAATTTGCAAAGTTAAATACGGAGACATTCTCTGCCACATTTTTTAATCAAATGATGAAATGACTCCACTAAATCTAATTGATGATAAGTCAGTGTGAAAAGGATTCATACATTTTATTGAAAGGGCCAACATCGTGCAGGCGACCCATTACGAATTGATAGTTTTACCTGAAATGAAATGAAATGAAATTCGTTTATTGGTCACGTAGGCAATTAAATAGCTCTTATGACAAGTCAATACACATAGAACTTATTTTATATTTACAAGATATTCGTTGTAATATTTATATTCATTTTATTATATTAAGATAATTATATTATTTATTAGTATTTTATGGTGTTTTTTTTTTCTAGGGAACTACATTATTTACCTTAATTAAATAGTTGCCATATGGACTAAAAAAACACACAGAGTGCATTTACTTTTTCCCAAAAATTACGCAGAATAACAGAGATATTATTTTTAATAAACATTTAGTACTAAAATTTATTTCATCTGTTATGACAGAAATAATAGGACCATGAAAATATATAAGTAACACATATTTAAAAAATACAAATTCCTTTTTTGTTTAAGGTTACCTGTCAGCTTTACCATGGGGGTATTACGCCGACACTCATGGAAGGAGAAAAGCGATCCTCGTGTCTGCCACCATAGGGTCTATTGTAGCTGTCATCACGAGTTTCTCACCATCTTTTCAAGTCATGCTGGTCCTCAAACTAATAGGATGCAGTTTGTAAGTTAATTATACATACATAAACTCACGCCGTTTTCCCATAAGGGGTAGGCAGATGTACAACCAGGACACCCACGTTTCGCCTTGTATTTTCCTACCCACGATGTGATAGGGGACGAGCCTAATGCCATATAGGCATAAATTCTTGACTCCAGCCTGATTATAATGAATAGAAAAATTCAATATCACTTTGCCCGACCCGGGACTCGAACCCGAGACCTCAGCTTTGCAATCATACCGTAGTACAAATGCGCAACCGAGGCGTTAATTATTATTTTTATATTGCTAACACATATTATATTATATCCCATTGCAATGCATAAACCTCTTCGACGATTAGAACGGCTTAGGCCGCATTATAGTTCACCAGCCTATTGCAGACACCATAGAAATTGTAAAGATTTCAGTAGTATGTAGATAACAGGTCCATTCACATTATTTAATTGCGGAAGCTTCACTGGATTGTGCATTATTAATTGTACTGTGTTTATATGCTTTATTGTTCTGTATGTTTCCCAAATATTAATAAAATAAAATAAAATAAAAATAAAAACAATTTCTATTATGAATCTTGGTAACAGTATAAAAATACACCTGGAATATATTATTGATCATTTTTAAGTGTTATTCCTTTAAATACCATGTTAGTATAATATGAAAGTGTAATGGATATATTGTATCCCCAGAAATTAAAAAAAAATCTTAAATATGGAGGTAAATAATATTTTAAGAGGCGCTTGCATTTTATTGTTCTCAATTAGGCGGTTACTGAGACTGCTCAGAATATCTCCACACAAGGAATAGATTTTAGTTTGCAATTTTGTAATATTTTCTTACCTCTCATTTCAGTTCAACAGCGTCTATAACAATTACAATTACGTACCTCGGAGAGTGCACGGGGAGCAGGCATCGTAATAAATACATCTTCATAATGAACAGTTTCAACTTGGCCTCTGACTTCGTATGCTACGGTAATCCACTACTACGTTTAATGTATTAAATGCATTCATGAGATCCATGGGGGAAGCTTATGTTCGGCAGTGGACTTTCTAAGGCTGAAGAAAGAGAAAGGGCGAAAGAATCCCTTCAGGGAACAATCTTGTTAATTGTAATGAAATTTAAAGTATATGTCTATTTTCATTTTTGTCGTTCCGGAGGTTTATTTCACAGAAATAACCATCGTTCAGGCGATCCTGCGGTAAAACGAAAATAAATATTACTTCCAATAAACTTTCTGAGAATAACGATGCTATAAATAAAGTAGATAATTGGACAACATTTGCTAGTAATATGTTTATTTAGCAACGACATAAACGTTTACTTAATTTAAATAACACTCGGGGCCGTCTTGTAAACTACCCACACTGTAACTTACTGAGGATCCTATAGCTCCAATACAGTTCTGAGTCACATAGAACTTTAATATAAGGCATTCTATGATCGTAGGTAAAATAAGAAGAAAATAAATTATTGAGGTTCTATTTTTACATAATTTGTTTGTACTTAGATTTTATGCAAATTATTTCTGAAGAAGTTAATTCTGATTCTGACTTAAAGGTACCGTTAGTTTGTATTTTTAGGCTGAAATTATTTGAAGTCATATTCTTTGTTAATAAATCTAATATTATTTATTTCAGCGCTGGCGTATATAATTCTACGACAAGATTTCAAGGTAGATATACCTTTACTAGCAATAACGTATCGACCTTGGCGGTTGTTTGCGTTAGTCATGGCTTTGATGCTAGGTTTCGGAGCCATCATGATGTTCTTCCTCCACGAAAGTCCTAAGTTCCTAGCCAACAGAGGTAGAATTGATGAAGCGTTCCAAGTAATGAAGACTGCTTATGGTATAAGTGGGACAGATGAAGATCTTGTGGTAAGTATTTTAGAGCATAAGAGGGGGGAGTAACTAGGTACAGTCGATGAAAAAAAGTTTAGACATTCCCGGAGACTCGCTTAGCGTCAATGCTTGGTGCCTTTAAAATGCATGCTAGTGTTGATCATGGCTTACAGGAGATGCAAGTGAGGACCGGACAGTCTCCATGCATGTGATTTAAAGGGTTATTCCTGCGCTGTGAACACATTTGGCATTTAGTCTAACAATATCGTTTCTACTTCAGATCAGGCTAGTAGTGCATAAATACTTGCGCAGTATAAATTATAATCGTTCGCTTAAGGAAGAAAATTAGAAGTGTGAAGGAATTAAACAGTAATAATAATTAAACTGACTGAAAATGATATGACCAAAAAATGCTTGTCGCAATTCTCCTGTGTTTACTACCACTTTATGATAGATACATATTCTGTGTTTTAGTTGAAATCCCTGATAGCAGCTGACAAGAAACAGACACGAACAAAAATGACGTTTTGGAATTCGGTCGTTGAACAAACTGTACCGATATTTCGCCCTCCTCTCGTGCTACGGACGTTACAATTGTTTTTCTTGATGTCAGTATGTTCAAGCACGTAAGTATATTTAATAACAATACATTTAACCTTCACTCAATTATTTAGTTTATTTTGTATGTTCACTTGAAATTACTGGATTTATTAATTACAGGTAAATTGTTAAATATGTAATTGAACAGAATTATATAAAAAATAACTTTTTTCTTTGGAAATGAAAGTAAATTTAAATTACATGAACGCATAGGACACGGCCTTTAATATAATTAAGGTATTTTTAATTCTGACATCAAATATACTTTTTCGAAACAATAACTGAACAAAGCGTTATTTATTATATAGTTATGTGAATGATACTAATTATTTCAGAAACAACGTCTTCTTTATGTGGTTCCCTACAATGGTCAATTCTTTTTACGCCTCATTATCCGAGACAGGTACAAGTTTCTGTGAAAAAATCGTGTCTAATCTGACAAACACTGATCTTACTACAAGTGTAAGTAACTATTAATATATTTATTTTTAAATAACCAATGCCATATCGTTTTAGTATTCATGTACTTCTGAAATTCTCCGATATATTTTTGCTCTACATTTGAAGATTCAAAGACTGTAGCTGTTCCATCTTTGATTGTTTATTAAGCCTTCGTGGGGTATTCAAGCCGCTTTTTAGTCTAACTCATTCAACTGAATATTACCAGACCTCTGCCAAGCAATGGACATAAATGCTCATTAGTACATCAGAATTTATGTACGTTCTCACACGAACAAAATAAATAATTAATTATTCACAACAATAAGGAAGGCAATAAAACGAAACAAACTGAAAGTTATTCCGAAACTAACAAGGGTCCGACATAACCATTATAGGCCCGAATCAAAAGGACACGAGAATGTATCCTCTAGCAAAGTTGTCGTAATTATAGTTTACGAACTTTGTAGCAAGAGCTTCACTGTGATATATGAAGTTAAAGAACCTTTAAATAATTGAATCATAATTAATCTCGCTGTATCAGTTTTGTTTAATAGAAATCTACTTCAAGAAGGCAATACTCGTATTACTCCCTGGCTGAATTCGAAATTCGTACAGTCAAAATTGAGCCGGTATTTATTACTAAAACATCAATATCTGTGAATGTTAACAGTATCACATCTGTTCAAAAACATTGATGAAAATAGTAGCGCATCCAATAATAACGTTTGTGTTGGAATTTTCAATAAAGCAGAAGCCAGGACCAAACTCATCAATAACATTGTTCTTTTGAAGCTAACTTTTTAGACGAAACATGCAATACTAAAATACTAAACAATTCATGCACCGGTTTAACAACTTTATAAATAGTTTTATCCAACCCCTCACGTTGTTAGTTTCCAACGCTCCGTTCATTGACGTAGGAAATCTCATTTCCTTTCAGAAGGTATGCGACGATACAATATCAAACAACACAATCTATTCGGGAATGGCGTTTAGTACATTCTTCACTTTAGTCAACTATGCCTCGTCCAGGCTTGCGTCGTGGAGGAAAATAGTTTTGATGAGCACTTTAGTTATATCTGGAATGAGTGCGGTGCTTGTGGATCTAATATATCAACCTATAGTGAGCATGATCTTCTTCATAATGATACAATTATCTGGCATCTTGGTGGGCAATGTTGCGTCATATTTCGTTGATTTGTATCCGACGAGTTACAGGTAAGCAACCTTAATATTGTTTCTGAAGACAAGTATAACTGCGAAGGACATTCTGTATTCAAATAAAATAATGAGGCTCTTTGTGATACAATTACTATCTCGTTTTATTATTATTATGATTTATTTATTATTGTACACAAAAAATATAACAATATATAGAGAAAACAAAACAACAAAGTACAAATGGCGGTCTTATCGCACCAAGGCAATCTCTACCAGACAACCATTGGATGGACATATGAGAAGGAGAAAGAAAGGGCAGTGTATAATAAAGACAATAAAAGCTCAAATAAATAATACTATTCATACATAAATACACAAAAATTATATACATAAGTTATGTATATAAACATACATAATATATAAATATATTACCAAAATATTTAAATAAAGGAAATAATATTAACCAGTATATCTGTTTAAGAAGAAAGGTAGTGCTCTTTTATCAGCTTCTTAAGAGATGACAGAGTTTGAGCCTGCCTCACCACAACGGGAAGTGCATTCCCCAAACGAACAGCTACGACACAAAAAGAACCTCATTTTATTGCAATTAATAAAATTGATACTGTTCTTCCAAGCGTTTTAAGTGATAAGTTTAGTTAAAACAGAAGATTTTTTATAAACCGATTTTTTGAGTAATCTACAAAAATAAGATCGTTAATCAATCCAGTAAGTGCGTGCAAGGCTCATGTGTTTTTGTGGTCATCGATTTACTCCAATAATTATCTTCACTGACGGGGCTATTCGCCTCGTGGATTGTAGCGGCTTTTACTTGAATCGTAATCGTTAATTTATTTGTTACGTTATTTTTAGTTCGTATAGACATTGATACATAATTTTTAAAAGATGAACAGAAATGTCGTTGTTATACAAAAATTTATCCTGATATTTTTAAAGGTTAATGTTTAAACTATTAATTTAAATGATATACCACAGCGTCAATTGGTCTAACTCCTTCCTAAATTTTCCCTCAGATAATTATCAGTCAGGTCAGCTGCTTGCTGTATTCATGCATTATTCCTGACTGGATAAAGAGTCAATCTAAATCCTTAATATTTCCACAATCTAATTATTTCCAATTTATATTTATTATAACTGCCTCTAGTCGCTTTGCAAATCTTGGAGGAAGGTTCATGTTTATTGATCAATATCTTGTGTGATATGATGACTAGATACATAATATTAAAATACTTCCTTTTCCAGAGGTCTTGGAACTAGTCTGGGATTAATGTGCGCTAGAATAACATGTCTCACTGGAGTGAACATTGTTGGGGCGACTATCGTCGACCATTGCAGTATGACGTTCGTTGGATGGGCCATATTTGTATTTTGTAAGTATTTGTTTTACCAAATATTTTTTTAAAAATAGTATAACAAGAGGCGTTTGTCAAGAAATCGTGGATGGGTTATTTATTATTAATGGTGTTGGTAGTTGAGCAAAGACAGCTAAAAACTGTTACTTCGTCGTATAAATCAGTGGCTGGTAATTTCCACGGTTCTTGTGTTATAAAATATTATGGATATTATCCAACTATATCAACGAACCTATGGCAAATAACTATATTTAATATATTTTTCACACTCCAAAACAATTTTTCCTTCTCTTTTGATAATTATCTGCACTCTGAATCCTAATGAATGAATTAATCATAATATTTCCGGTATTATCTACAGGTGGCGTGGCAGTAGCGTGGTTCTTGCCATCGGACAAGAAAAAACAATTACCGACTTGAGCCAATACGTGGAAATGTAGAAAATATAATATTTATGCTATAATTTACAATGAGTAGAGACGGATCAAATAATTTCAGAAGATTAATTAAGAAAACAATTTTAACATTGTTTTTTTTTTTAATTAAATCTGATGGATATTTCTATGCAGGTTAAAGTAAATCAATATATTTGACTATTTGAATGACTAGTAATAAAATACAAATATGAATAATTCACGTTCAAGAAAACATAGTAGTAAAAAACACTTGTGTCGTATTAAGTTGAAATAGAGGACACACGACAAGTCTACGTCGACAAAAAGTGAGATGTAACACAATTTATAAATTATTAAATATTACTGAAATACGAACATAAAAACCAACAACCTACCATCATCTGGCGTATAATGTTAAAACTAAGTTTACCTTATCTCTCGACATGAATAAGATAATAATTTGTGTTCAACATGCCGTAGTTCTTAGATTGTACAAAAGATGGTGCTTTTAACAAAGTACGCAAATATTATAACAAAAAAATACACTTGAACAGATACAAGCTATCACCATATATGAATAAGGTTTAACAAGATTTTTTTTCCATCTGTGTTGCACTCAATTTTTGCTCATATTGGGAGGTATCACCAGACAAAAATGAGATATTTTTTCTCCCTTTTTGGAAAGAAAATCTGCCAGTATTTTTATAATACTTATTTGGTTTACAATGGCACGTTTAATTTTATAAAATATTATTGTAAACGAAATTATTCTTAAAATAGATATTTAATTACTTACATATAATAATATGTGAACTTTGAATTTGATTGTACTAATTTATAGTTTAAGTTTTATTTTGTGTTTATTTTCCTGATTGGATTTCCAATCTGTTTTAATCGTCGTCAAGCCTAAAATGGTACGGTATACAAAAGGCTAGATTCAAAAAATATTAACAGCAGCATCTACCGCAATACTATTTAAACAGACTTCACTGAATTATCTTCTCAAATGGGTCTGAGGTAGAACACGACATAATTCCTAGTTTAAAAAAGAGATGGCGCTATCAGCGAAGTGCTAATACCTTTCGGAACAACACAAATATTGGTTTCAGTACTTGGAAACAGATGGCGCGTATCACGGCCCATACGAAAACGTTTCTCTTAATGTTAGCTTGTGTTCCTTTAAAAGGACTTAACAAACTTTACTTTTTTCATATTAGTTTTGTTTAAATAGCGGACGGTTTTCCTGATTTGAATCAAAATATTATGTTGCTATAAAGAAAACGGCAAATAAGTGTCTTGTTATGTAAATAAGAAGTAGAATGTTTACGTGTTTATATTTAGCTCTTTTTCCTGTACGGAAAGTGCATAAATACTAGGGTTGTCCACGCATGCGTTTGTCAGCAACATATTGTACAATCATATTTCACATAATATTATCATTACAAAAATAATATTTTGTATAAATTCAGTTTAGGTGTGAAGGTAGAAATTTGATTGGAAACACGTTTAAAATTTAGTTCGTCCCGGTTGGTGGCGGAGCTCTCGTAGCCCTAACGGGCGGTCACACTCAGCATGATACATCTTCTGCGATAAACGATATTATGCAATCGTAGGTTTTACTAAGTGAAGATAACAAACAGTAGATGAGATGTTAGGCATCTGGTATATTATTTATATAATGTATTTAAAGTTTTTCACGGTTTGCCTTCTACTGCTACTCTATTTAATTATAATCGTCTGTATAATATATTTTACGTCTGTCTTACACAATACATTGTCATAGGCTCACCAGTAGCTGCATCTGTAGGAAAGCAACCATCACTTAAGAGACCAGCCATAACATCATTCGTTTAATTTTTAATGAGAATCTACTCTCGAATGTTCGTCGTCCATAAGTCCTTAAGTCAAAAAAGCAGCCAGTACTGAAACTATAAGCCTGAACAATCTGCAGGACGACTTAAACTCATGTTGCAGCGAACCTATGAATAATAGTCCTGTTTTGTCGACTCTATGGAAGTATGGGATAAAGGGAGGTACAAAAACAAGAATTCCCAAGGAAGGGAAATCGAAAGTTAATAAAGTTATTTACTGCTGCTTATTTTTATATGCTACGCATAAAAAATACAGGCAATATGGCAGAGTTAACCTAGCGTGAAAGGCCGCAATAGCAGTAAACAGCTCCTAACCTATAACTCATAAATTCTATTACTACGAGTACAGTGTAAGTGCTTTATATGTATAACCACTTTTTTACATGATTTTAGGTAAACCAGTTCATATGAGAGTCCATTTTACGCGTCAATCACCTCGATTTGGAACGATTTATAGTTTTCAATAATATCAATGTTGGCCCCTAAACCATTTCTAGACGACATCAAAGCTGATTATTGTTTGCTGATCTATTTGTGTATCCCAGAGATAGATAGTCAATGTAATTTTATTGTTTCATTAGATAAATTCAAATCGTTTTAGCAAAATTCTTCAACCTTATCTACTATATTCCAAACAAATTTAATGAACCCTACTGTATAATCACATATAATGTATTGGAAACCTTATTTGGTCTTGACTTCAAGCTTGAAACGTTAGAACAATATTAAACTAACAACTTGCACAACTCACAAGACAAAGGAACAATGAAAGCATTCTAAGCCATTTTGTAAGATCTGCAGCGTAAATTTATTATAAACAAGCATTTATTACCAACACAACGAATTTTGCAGGTGCAAGAAACAGTCTTGCTTTTAATGCAAGTTCAATAATACCACCAGCAATTTCGAATTCAGTAACACCAGATACAATTTAAGCTGTACCTGAAATTTTGACAAACATTTTTATAGCATTAATTACACAAAAAAACAAAAATCTCACTTGGTACGTGATCATCGCCGATGGGAGGATTAAAAATTGATAGAAAATGAAGGGGGAGGAAGGAAGTGGATTAGGAATGGGAAAATTAAAAAAAAGTTAGAATTCGGACAGTCTCATTGAACGAAAAGAACAAGTTCGTCAACTGAAACATTGTAATTGATTACATAAACAATGTAAAACAATGTGGCAATTAAGGACGATTGCAATTTAGTATAAAATGAAAGAAAAAGGCAATAAAATTGGCATTTCAATTCACCTTCGCCGTCAAACTGAATTGGTCGGTCAAGTTAGTTTGCAGATTGAAAAACTTTCCGTTTTCGATATCGCGCCGAGCCACGCAGTTGGTTAAAAAGTTTACGTTGGGCGAGGTATTGTACCAATAACAATTATAGGTAGTTCCTTGAGTGCAAGGAAGCTTAAAACTTCATTAAAACTGATTGCTACAATTGCTTTAGAAATTATTTTAGTTTGAATACCATATTTTTGTAAACGATGATTAAGAATGCAGTGCCTATCTTGTTTCGGGTGACATCTGCTATTTGGAAAGGTCGATGTCCAGCCAGTTATTTTAGACTACTGAATACTGTAGACTGATCACCATCATCATCTTCAGACTTATCATGTCCATGTAGGCCACCCTGAGGATTACCAAAGTGAACTGTTAGAACTGGACAGTAGACACTTCGATGGTTTGTCCATCTTATGGTTGATGATGATAAAATAATTCTTAGGTCATTTATTCATAATACATCTACGCTACACGCTTTTGATTTGTTACTTGGTAATAAAATATAAGAAATGAACAGTAATTTTATGCAAGTTTATTTTAAGTAGATAGAGAAGTAAATTACATGTGCCGTCAAAATAAAGAAAATAAATATATCTTAGTAATAGCATATCTAGTGACATTACCCTAGAATATAGTTTAATAATTGATGTACGAACAGCTGACCTCAGACACCTTCAGACTTCAACTAAGTAATGTTGTCATATCTGTATTACTATAATATATGTCACTGCTGGGTATATTTATTTACAAAAATAAAATTGAGCCAGTGGCTGATCGTAAGAGAGCAGCGCAATGATAAAACTTATTTCATTTGGAGATTGCTTATGGGTTGTCTTTAAAAATGGATGTGGTTGGTGCAAGAAAGTGTAACTATATTGTATGAATGTATCTATTTACCTTCCATATATTGTACACAGCCTTAAACGATTTTATATAAACTTAATTCTGTATTATGTAAGCTTACATCAAGTTACATAACAATATTTTGAATGTAACCTGACCTCAAAGTGGCATAATCACAAAATCTTAAAGCGCGGAAAGGCAAAATTACCAAGTTTCACTGCCCGTCTGCAAGTTGATAATCTTTTAAGGAAATTAAACAAACTCGTTGCGGTGCCCGACCACTTTCCTCCGTGCGAACTGCTTGTATAACGCGACCGATTTAAGTAGACACCAAATTATTCCACTTTGGTTAGTAATAGGATGTTGTTCGCGCGGTCGCATAAAAGCAGACACCAGTAAGTACTACGGGTATGCTGAGAAGTGGCATTTTCAAATTTAATCAGCGTTGGCAAGCATGCCGAGGTATCTTATTGTTTTGTGGTTATTTTGTGATGTGGAGGTGCGGGGTACTAACATGGGTTACAAGTAAGATTATTTTTATTTTCACTGGCGAATTTTTATAAATTGGCATTAATTGTTATTAACTTAGAATACAATTAGGTTCGCAGTTCTATAGGTGCGTACAATTTTTTAAAACACATTTAGAACTTTTCTTTTTCCTAAACACACTATTTAGTATCAAATTAAATATTGTTTCATAATAATAATTATTATATTAATGAATGGTACAAAATAATTTATCTAAATTTAAAATAATGGTAGGAAATATATTATTATTACAAACTCTAATGAAGAAAATGACAATATATATAAATTTGCCAATTTATATTTGAAATGGCTCCGTTGAAAAAATATTAAATCATTTTCATAAGGCGTTATAAAAAATCTTAAGAATAATTTAATATTTATGTAACTCAATTATTGTGTGATAGTTGTCGGACAGCTGTTGTTTATTTTACATCAAGTAAATAATTAATAAAAGTAATATACAAATATTCACAACGTTTCATGACAGCCTCCGTGGCGCATTTGGTTACACGCCGGCTGTGAAACGAGAGGCCACGGGTTCGATCCCCGCACCGAAACGATATTTTTGTGAACCACAGGTATTTGTTTCGTGTCTGGGTGTTTGTGAGACTGAAAAGTCTCTCGTAGATCCTGATACCCACGACACAAGACTCGATCTTAGTGTGGGGTCAGGACTATGTATGTGACTGTTGGGTGTATTTATTATTATTTATTTATTATTATTAATCCATGAATTGACTCATTGAAATAAGCCTTCGTCTTTCGCACTCAGACTAATCGGCACTTGGACGCATCGATCAGTGTATAATTGATCGATGCTTGGACGTTAACAATATCATTTGTTTCCAAACTTTCTGTTCAGTCTTTATCGACGTCGATTTACATTAATTCTCTTATACTTCTTTTGACGTGGATAAAGAAATACTGCAAACGTTGAAGATGTTATTGAATAATTTATTAAGTAGTTGTTTCAGCTACTCTTGATAAATCGTTTACAGAGGTTTTCCAAATTATTCTTTCTAAAGTTTTAAAATGTATGTATACTGTAATGAAATTAGTCTACAAGCTCATAATCACGCAATGCTGAGCTTAAGACTCGATCGAAATGTCTCAACACCAGTCAGCCCTTAAAACCTTAAAGTTTATTTCATTTTTATTCTTATATCTATTTTTGTCTTTAACTTTTATACCGGCACGCACCCTGCGCTTCAAAGTAATTGCAGTTGTATACGTATAAAGCATCTACTTTTGATATTATTTTTTTATTTATAATAAATAAATACATAAATACACCCAACAGTCACGTACATAATCCTGAACCCACACTAAGATCAAGTCTAGTGTCGTGGGTATCAGAAGCTACGAGAGACTTTTCAGACTCTGAAACACCCAGACCCGAAACAAATACCTGTGAATCATTAAAATGGACTAGTTACATTTACTTAGCGAATGAGATGGCATGACATTTAGAGATTTTGAGACACAATTTGTTATTCGAACAGTAACTGTATAAGGCCTTTTTGGAGTAATGAGCAGTCGTTATGGTCTTTGAAAGCTTTGTATATTTTTATGTCATTGTAATACTTTTTTTTTGTAGAAAACAGCGTTTAGTATCGTTGATATAAATGACAAAAAGTAACGGATCTAAAATAGATGTGGAACTCCAGACGTTGCGGTTGTATAGTCGATTTCAAAGCCATTAGCTCCCACTTTTTGACTGCGATAATACATGTACGAGCTGAACCATCGAACCAAGTTGCCACGGATCCTGTTTTGATTTTTTTATTGCGATGAATGGTGAGACGAGCATGCCATTCGTCTGATGGTAAGCGATACGACTGCTCATAGACAGAAGCAGAGCCAAACAACACCATGAATTACAAAGCAATACTTGGCATATAGTGTTCACTAGATATGGTCGGTCTTTTGTCAATTCACATAACTATGCCTGCTTTAAGCCGAATACACATTCATTGGACCCGAAAAGTGACACTCTAGCGTGGATCACTATGACGGGTTCTACCGACGCGTTTGGTAAACACTTTCCAGACGGACATCCACAAGAAAATAAATAGAAAGCTAAATATACAGTAATCTAATAGTACTGAGGCTTATAAATAATTCAGACTTACCAATATTCAAATCCGTAATTAAAGCGTCGACCCAGAAGTAACTCGCAAAGCAACTTAACAAACATATTTATTTAATACTTTTTCAATCAGAACACCACAAACTTGTTAACAAATTGACAGACGAAAGTTCATAGACAGTTCAATTTATTTGACAAAATTCAGGACTCGCCGCTGAATAGCGGGTTGATGGTGGAAAATTTCTAATTAGCGCACATTCGACGGCTCGAAATGTAAGTTGAGATTCAATTCCATCTAAATTCGGATGTTGATTGAGTGAAATAATTAATGATACTCAAAATTTACTTGGGACGGGTTCGGGCCTTACGACCTCGCAAGATTGCGGGCCATGACTAATTGGCGTAATTATTAGATCTTAACATTCTTAATCGTTTTTGTTATTAAAACTCATATAAGACGGTTACGCCTTTTTGGCCCTTCGATTCGATCGATTTTTTTCTGTGTTTCCATTTGATTAATATTTAGGCGGATTGGGAAACCCTTGAAATGATTATTAATGAAAGGCAATTGATCGGTCGATAAACCATAAGCTACAAATACTCTGCATCATGCACACACATTAAATTTCTCTAAACGAGAAACACATAGAAGTGGCGTACCCGAATTGGTAATCAAACCTAGGACTACCGAAAAAGAGTAAGATTAAAATAAATATTATAACAAATATCTTGTAAATAGAAAATAAGTACCTACTATTTGTATTGACTTGTCATAAGAGCTATTTAATTGCCTACGTGACAAATAAACGAATTTCATTTCATTTCATAATATATACTGCTAGTTGTGTCATTTTAAAATATTTTTTTAGGGAAAGGAATTTCGATTTTAGTATTTAGATTCTAACGCTGTTTCTTGACCAAATAAATACACCCAACAGTCACAACATAGTCCAGACCCCACCTAAGAAAGAGTCTTGCGTCGTGGGTATCAGAAACTAGGACAGTCTTTTCGGTCTCACACACACCCAGACCCGAAACTAATACCTGCGGATCGCACAAATATTTGCATCGGTGCGGGAATCGAACCCGAGGCCTCATGTTTCGCAGCCGGTGACTTTTTAACTGCGCCAGGAGGGCTGTGGGCAATATACACAGAACCATTTTAAACATTTTGTTCATAATTAAAAAGATTCCACGGGCTTTCATAGACATGCTTATTTTCACCCCGTCCTATATAATTCTGACGTTAAATAAAGTGAAAATTATTTGCCTACTCTCTATCCGTAAAATATGAGTGTAGCTCAAAAGGCATGGCTTCCCAGAAATGAATTCACGCAACCGTAGGCAGCGCCGGCATAAGGCAGAACATCAACGCCGACCCTCGAACATCAGTATAAGAAAAATAAACCATGACGTTCGTTTATTAATTTTTACCTCATAGGACGTCTAGTTGGTTTCGAAGCCAATCTAAACTGCCAAATGTTTGTTTGTAGCGGAGTTTCCCCGATTAAGGCATCGTAGTAGAATTTTACAAAACTTGTTATAATAATTTCTTCTTATGGTAATGTACTTTCTATTTACTCGTCATTTAAATTGTCATAAATTTTTAAGCATTCCTTTTGAACAATTAGGAGTCGTCTGTAGGACCATGAAAATAACATTTAGCGAAAATTCGATGTACATTTCAGAGAGCACTGGGTAATTATTGGCTATGCGGGCCGCAATTTTTCGTCTTGGGTTAGTGTATTGAGAAACCGAAAATCTCTCTTGCATTTTGTGATTACCCCCACGTAAAACATTTATCCATGATGCGTGTGACTGTAGCGATCATTTTCTCTCCTAGTTAAAAGTCTTCGACATTGCAAAAAGGCATGTCAGGCAATGTGATCGAGCAATCCTGTGAAACCGCTGAAGTGTTCAGTTCACGAAATATCGTACCATCACATGTACGCTTTTAACCATGGCCGGTGGAGTGACGTTCCGCCCTTAAAAATACCGCTTTGGTAGACGCTGCGCAACTTTTGCTATACAAATGCGAAATTGACAATAAATTTCAGCGCTCTCAGACGTTTTAAACGTATCAAACTGAACGTTAGTGTTTCGATAGTGTTTAAACCATCTGAAAAAAGGAATTCTTGTATTTAATCCAAATTTATGTCTGAGATTTTTTTTTAAATCTATTAGGCTTTTGTATTTCTTAACTTATTTAAATATAGAACCATTATTAATTTTAAATAATTTCAATCATGTTGTTATTACTAGTATTTCTGTATATTATGTTATATTATTCAGGAAACATGTAAGCCGTCACTGCGAATATTATGTACATAATATTTCTTTTCAATAGCTAATTAGTGTTGTAATACAAAGTGAATCCCATTACGAGACCAAATGCTACGAAAACAAAAGTTAGGTTACGAAGGCGGTGTGAATTCCTAACGAAGTGCTCTAAATTGTTCGAGTGGGCCTGAAAGTGGCTGCTTGATTCTGCTCCTCCAAATAAATTTGCTATATTCCTGTAAGTTTGAAAATCGTATTTATTTGACAACAATATAATAACTTATGGGTTGTATCATAGACACAATTCGGAAATATGATCTACCCATATTTCACGGAAATTGTAGCGTTTTCTAGTGAAACACATTTTATTATACATCCGGTATTTGACAATCAATCCGCCATATGCATTTGTTTTAAACACGGTATGAATACAGCACCCTCTTTCTTGAAGTCGGTTAACAATATATCTTAAACTCTCAAAACGTGTATATTATTTGTTATCCATGCTGTAAAAAGATTTGTCTCCAGCCACTGTCTAATATATTTAAATAAGTAAACCTATATTATAAGTTTTTGGAAATGGTAGAGCCACGATGTTGTCAGTCACGACTCAGCATGAATGGTCAGGCTCGTCCGGGGCGGCACCACTGTCTCGCAGGAAATCGACGTAAAGCGACAGCTTGGCTGTCCCGTTTCGTTCGGTGAGTGAGATTTCCAGATGCCTAATAAAAATTCCCATCCTTTGTCCTTTCCTCTTTTCTTTTTTTTCCTCTCCCTTTTTGATGGGCGGCAGGAATCATTTACCATCAGGTGACTTGTTTGCTCGTTTGCCGGATCTATGCAATAAAGAAAGTCACTCGAAATGTTCTGAATGGCGAATCAAAACCAGGACCGGCTATTTTGCAGTCTACTAGCGCCGCTCCCACACCAATATCATATTAAAATGGGTCAAATACATTAGCACACTTATCGAGTCCCTTTGACAAAACGTTGACAACATTACAGTCGGAATTAGGCCGGGTACCCCGAGGACTATACCACTGTGGATACGAGAGTGAAAATTAAATGAATTTAATGTGTGAATAATAGTTTCTTAGATTCACGCGAATGTCACACCTTGTAATAAACTGGTCAGTACTATGGTATATCTAGAAGCTACAGTCTACATTTAAACTAAAATACTCGCCACCCTCGCAATCTACACAGCGAATGAAAAGCACATGGCACATTGAATGCCCTTAGAATCTTCACGTAAATGAGAACACGTAGGGCCTATCAATAGCACGAGGATGTCTTCGACTTAGCTTACATTAAAAGAACACGCTACCTACATAGCTTAGTATTCAGCCCTGTTTCATCAAATAAATCATAAATGTACCCAACACAGTCGTGACCCAATATTAAGTCTAGTCTTATGGTAAGGAGGGTATCAGAAATTACGAGAGATTTTTCGGTCTCACTAACAATCTTTGTGGATCATGCAAACATTTGTCTCGGTGCGGGTTTTGAACACACTGCCACTCCCGCCATTCGGTTTCTCAACCAACTACGCGGTGGCTATTGCTGTCGACATTATTTGGTTTTTGTCATCATTTTGAACTTTAATATGGCAGCAAACTAAATTCTATCTATCTATCTATATCAACCCATATACGTCCTACTGCAGGGCACGGGCCTACTCTACAATCGAGGGAATCGATTGAGAGTGGTTATTAAAACTAAATTATTCAGTCCTATACGATGATTCAATATCTGTCAAACCACAGCCCATTCATCCCTATTCTGTTTGTCACTCGAGGCAATTTGCCTTTGCCGCTACATTCCCACCTGACCCCAATAACTTGCCATGCTTGTTTACAACCGTAGCAACTGCCGAAGCGCGTGTCTGATATTACGGCGTTTTTAGGAAGCTATATTATTTATAGATTGTATTAAAAAATGGTTGTGGCGTTTCGGTGATACAACTGCAACGCAGTGATGTGACCCAAAAGTTAAGACGCAACTGTATAGAAAGAAAAAGGAACGTTTCAACCATATTTTGCATGTGAGGCAGGATACGATTGTCAAAATCAAACTCAAAATGTTCTTTATTCAAATAGTCCTTCAGAAGATCTTTTGAATCGTTAATCACAGCTACCGCCGCTTCGGAACGTGTTTTAGCTGTGAATGCAAGAAACTCCCACAGCAACACGAACTGTCTTCTCTTATTTGTTACTTTTTTCTTTTTAAAGCCATATATAATTACAATGGTCCATGTTCTACCACTATATTTAATATATTATTTGTGCCTACGCAACCTGAGTGAAAAGGCTTTTCATTGTTAATTAAAATGCTTTATAAATCAACAAAAGGCTTTCTTGGGGTGACACTGAAATTGTCCGAACAAATTTGGAGCCTGTTTCGTAACGCCTTCGTAAATAAAAAAGTTCTTGGCATGCCCTCCATTCTCTTTTCATTTTGATTATAAGTGTCTAATAATTTTAAAATTTCATTTTTATTGCTTTCAACTTATTCGCTTTTAATATAGAACGGATTTAATTAGTTAAGATTGATTACACTGAACGCATTTATTAATCGACTTTATTTACTCTAAGATTTATAAACTACAAAGAAATTCTATTTTAATATTAGAATAATAATTGAATCATTAAAAATATTAGAGGTTACCATACAATTAACAGTTGAAATAAAATTATTACTGTATTAATAAAGTTGTCCAGTGATATCTTTTTTCTTTAATATTACAATAGGATATAATTTATTATACCATACTGTAGAACAACACTAAGGTCTTGGGTTCGAATCTTGGGTCGGGCAAAGTGATATTACATTTTTTTCTATTCATTATCAGTCCAGATTCAGGAATTTGAGCCCGATACGGCGCCAGGCTCGCCCCCTATCACATCATGGACGGACCAAGCAAGGCGAAACGTAGGTGTCCTGTTAGCACCTCTGCCTACCAACCTACTGTTGATGTGCATACATACATACATCAATTCACGCCTTTTTCCCAGAAGAGGTAGGCAGAGGTTTTTCCCACGATGGGATAGGAGGCGAGCCTATCGCCATATCGGACACATATTCCTTACTCCGAGCTGATAATGAACAGAAAAACCCAATATCTCTTTGCCCGACCAGAGACTCGAACCCGAGACCTCAGCTTTGCCATCATACCTTAGTACAACATCGCCACCGAGACAGTCTGTATGTCTGTATGTAGGCCTGTTTATGTATGTATTTATGTAGAAATGGGCTGAATCGGCGAGATTGGTCCAGTCTCGAAAAAACTGAATACAATCGGTCGATTTGTTGTCGAGTTTGGTTCGGTAAGCGACATTGCCAAAAACCCTCTTTTTGTTTTCCTTTCCCATTTCGAGAGAATGACAACGCATCTATGATCCATGTGTTGTAGATTGTCATGGGTGGCGGTAATCATTTAATATCCAATTAGCTTAATGGTTTCTTAGATTTACGAGAATGTTACACATAGAAATAAAACTATTTAATTGAAATAAAACTATATAATTGTAACAGTCACTGAGCGGATGACTAATACCTCAGTCCGCCCCGTGACCACGAAAACTGGAAAGCAATCGAAACGTCGGGAAGTTAAAAAATGTAAAAATAAAACCAAATCGCGATAAAATCTGTAAAAAATAGTTTTATTTCAATCCAATAAGCTGTTTTACCACTTGCCAGTGCTGCAATAAAAATAAAATATAAATTTTGAACCGATAGCGGTCTTATACAGCCCCGTTTGTATTAATGGATTTCCATTACCTTGACAAGATTCTCGTCTAGGTTCAAGATCAACTTACAAACACTTAACCTATCGGAGCTGTTGACCCCTAAGTCTACATTTAACTAAATTTCACGGAATTCGGCCGTTTCCAAAATGAACTGCGTAGGTACCTATTTATGAGCTAATACCCTTGCCTGAACATGACTTTTAAAGTTCGTTGGAATTTTCTATCCCTATCAGATTTCCAAATGCCCAGAATTACTGTATTTCATATTACTCTTAGTCGGTCAACGTATTCGTGAAGGAATAAAAACAGATTGTTGTATTGTTGCTTATGTTGGTTGCAAGAGGATTTACGATCGGCTGGCATTCTGACATTAACAATCCAGCATTTTTCCAATTAAATTTAAAATTGTAGACAAATAAAAGTGAATTTGCAGACCTGAAAACCTCACTACAGGCATTTCCTATAAATTGAAATACATTTACCCACAACTAAATTTAATCAATTTGTCAGACAAAATATTAAAGTAATTATCGCAGTATTTACATTATATAAATATTATATTTAAAGGAATTTAATTTGTGTGCATGTATTATAATGGAATTGGTGTTGTAATAAGTCGCTTCAGCCCTTTAACATTTATTGCCCATTTGTTTTGGATTTTACAACTTTTGTGGTAATGTTGTGGTTACACCTAAGAGAAAAGCACACATTGCATCATAGGTACAAGTGCACTTCCTTATTAACCTGCTTGTAAATGTGGTTACTAACATTTTAAGTATGTACATCAATTTTACTTATAGATGGCGTAAATAAAACTTACATCGATTATGAAATGATTTCTTGAGAAACTATTGAATCTATTTAATAAACATGCGTGTTGTTTCGTGGTGCGTGCCTGTTGCTAACGGATCGGACGCGACGCAAGTCTGAGTTTGCACGAGTTTACTGGAACGTGTGTGGGCAAATAACTGTGCAAACTTAGTACCAATGTTCGATTCAAGACTGGTGCAAACTCGCGTTTGCGCAAACGCACTTCAACGTGTGTGGCGGCCATTAGTTAGTTGTTTGTTAAACATCTTGAGAGGTCCAAACAGGTCAAAGTTGCTGGAGACCTTGTTTCTTGTTTTGCGGCCTCATAAGCAGTTGTTTTGCATGCTCATCTTTTAGTACAATGATTTCGATCTGCCTCGAGAGCGAATATACACTATGGCGGGTTTTCATCGGGAAATCCGGCGATCGATCGATACCGGATCTTATCTTATTATTAGTTCCGAGCTATGCTTGTTTGAGATAACACATGCTTTTCGCGTATTAGTAGTTGGCCTATCTTCAGCCCAGCCTACCGTCTCAGCCTTGAGTAAACCGCATCCATTCGTTTCTCGTCTTTTTCAAATCGTCTACCAAAAGTTACAAGTTCCGTTAAATTAAAACTTGTAAGAAATGATTCAATCTATAAACTTAAGGCATGGAATAACTATTACACCAAATCGCAGATAAACCCGTAGTAAACACTTTTTTTTACTATTTTCAGATTAATCATCCTACTAGGACTGCTCCTGGGAGTCTTGTACTCAATTCACATACTAGTCCAAGATTACCAGGCCCTTACGGCGGCGGCAAAGTTTCTTCGCTTCCTCTACAAACGAGATGTCACTTCGCAAACCTATGTGGTAATGTTCTTTTTATTTAAATTTACTTATATTTTATTTCCTTTTTTTGTTATTTCAATATCGCAAAAGTTTTGATTTATCGAGTCAATCTTGACAGACAATATTTCGTAATACGCTCTAGGATTAAGCTGATGCCGTTTACTTTAGTGTGTTTTTATTACTTTAATCAAGTATATAATACATAAAAATAATATGAAAATATTACATAAAAAGATATTATAATTCTGAAAATAATATTTTATCTTACTAATTGTGCCAACACCGGAAACCCTTATTCAGCTTTTTACTGCAGTACAGCCTATGCAGTACCAAAGCGCTGATTTTGAGAGACCTGGGTGACATCCGAGTATTAGGTCTATGTGCCAATTAGAGTAATAACGTGTACGTGTATTATATATTATAGTATGAATGTATGACAACCTCGTTGGCATAGTTGTACTATGGTACGATTACAAAGCTGAGGTCTCGGGTTCGAATCCCGGGTCGGGCAAAGTGATATTGGATTTTTCTATTCATTATCAGCCCGGGAATTTGTGCCCGATATGGCGATAGACTCGCCCCCTATCACATTGTGGGACGGAACATAGGTACTAGGCGACATGTGGGTGTCCTGGCAGCGCCTCTGCATACCTCTTCTGGCATAGAAAAATAGTATTTACTATGCAACGCTGCCCACTAGATAGTTTTCCTACCATCTAGCACCGTAGTGTGCACGCGTCTCTATACGTTTTCACACCGTACACTAAAATACGGGATGAATTTTTCAAGTGGGCTTGGAAAGCCGAATCCGAAAATAGCCATCTCGTGTCGGTGGATATATCTGGACTGCACTGCACTCACACAGGCGCATGTAGCACTTTGTCGTACGATATAAAAATAATACAAAATAATTTGCAAGAGATTGGCGTCATAGATTATTCGCGCCTAACCTCGCGAATAATGAATGTTGCATACACCTATAAGGATAGAACACACTGTCCATAACTTTAGTGTTATAAGTTTTTGTATGTTTTGTGTCTCTGTATTTGGTGTGTCTTTTAGTATAAATAAAATGAAATAAATAAAACGCGTCAATGGACGCAATGATGATTAAAGCACGGTTCTCCACTAGTTCGTAAAATTCTTTGTTTAAAATCGCTTTTACTAGGAAGCCAGACATTAATGCAGTCGAAAACAGCGTTTCGCGATCAGCGGATAAGATAACACATATCCGCGCGTATATTTAAATATTTTGTTGGCTTCCACACGCGTTGGAAAATTCAAAAGATTAATTCCGAGGGATTTTATTACTTCATTAAAAGTTTGGGCTACAATCTGGTGTAATACGCCGCAAATTACGAACATACGAGGATATGTAATGAAAGAATTATTTAGTTCAACCTGATGGATACCTTTAACCTTAGATAACTTTCTCGTGTAAGTTCATGTAAAGCTACTTTTACCACTAATTCGGATTAAGATAACGAAGTTAATTCTTGATTGTTTTGTAAAATACTAAATTGAATTATTCACCACCTGATTGTAATTAAGAATACTTTTGACGCTTACAGCAGAAATAAATTTACTGCATAAGAGCACGCTCAAGTTTAGGCACACTAAATTCTTTGGCTTGCGGTTTAAAACTTTTAGCAACCGGATCGTCGCCAAATAAAGATGATCACGGGTACTCTTACTCTCGGTTATCAATATTAGTCGAAAATCTACTAATACGAATGTCCTACTACTGTTGTAAGTCTTTGAGGAGACCCACAAATTAGATGAACTTTAAACAAAAAATATCGGTCAACGCAATTGAATTGCTTATTATTACCGAATTATTGTTGCTTTTTGATTGGCAAGTGAGATATCCGGAGAGTCGAAAGCAGATAATGAGATAATCAGATCCAACCAGATAGCGACCACTATACCGAATAGGAACCCCATTGTAAAAAATAATACCCGATACCCACGGTACAAGACTCGATCTTAGTATGAGGTCAAGACTATGTATGTATATGACAATTAGGTGTACTTATGTTTAATACTCGTTGATCACATCAGTATTTGTCTCGATGTAGAGAATGAACCCGCGGAGTCTCGTTTCACAGCTGGAGTCTAAACAACTGCGCTATGAATGCTGTCAAAAAATAAAAGAGTCATACGATCTATTTCGATGGTTGCAGAAAACGAACATGAATCATGCTTGTTCACTGACAAAAATGATTTCGCTCGCACAATGTTGCACTGAAATCGTCGGTCTATTGAAAATACGCATAAATCTTCCTTTGAACGTTTCACGATTCTCTTACATATTTGAATTTCGGCGTAAATAATTTTATTTTCATATCGACGTTGCGCGCGCAGAGGCTTTTACACGGACATTTTGAATACTATACAGGGTATATCAAGACTGCGACCGAAAACGAAGCCAGGTGGTAGTATTAGTGACTTCAGACACAAAGCAAGTAAAAATTTCGCAAAAAATATCGATCGTTTTTTTTTGTAATTTTTTACTTGTCACCGTATTTGGGTGATAAATACATAGTTTTCCTAAAATAATGATGTAGACCTCTTTATTTTAAACACTCAATGATACGTAGGGGTTTAAATTATTATTTTCGCAAAAACTAGGTATTTACCACCCAAACAAGATGATTTTTAAAAAATTGTAAAAAAATATCTGTCACTGTTTTGGCGAAATTTTCATTTGCATCGTGTTTGTAACCACTCAAACTGCCACCTGGCTTCGTTTTCGGTCGCGGTCTTGATATACCCTGTATATAGGTCCGATAAACGAGTAAGGTCATCTCATGGTAAGTGATAACTGTCGCCCGTGAACATTCACAACACTATGGTCATAGATGTGTTGCCGGCCCATTAAATCGTGAGGGGAGCGGAAAGGAAAAAGGAGGGAAAGAGGGAAGGGGTATTGGGTATCCGGGAATCTCACTCACTAAATATAACGCGACAGCAAAGCTGTCACTTTACGTCGATCAGCCTCCGTGGCGCAGTTGGTTAGGCGCCGGCTGTGAAACGAGAGGCCGCGGGTTTGATCCCCGCACCGAAACAATATTTGTGTAAACGAAACAGGTATTTGTTTCGGGTCTCGGTGTTTGTGAGACCGAAAAGTCTCTCGTAGTTCCTGATACCCACGACACAAGACTCGATCTTAGTGTGGGGTCAGGACTATGTATGTGACTGTTGGGTGTATTTATTATTTATTTATCTCCTGTGAGACAATAGTACCACCCTGAACGAGCCAGCACATTTACGCTAAGTCATGACTAACAACAGCGGCGCTGTGCTACAATATAATAATTCTAATTCACATTATATTTCAAATTCACCAATTTAACATCATATTCACGTTTCTATCGTAATGATCTATTGTTAAGTTCGTATTTAGTTCTAAACTGTGGTTCCAAACATCAGGCACGTGACAATTTGTCATTTGCTGTTACTGTTAGAAATATTATAAAATTTCCTCTCATTTAAATTGTTGAGATATGGTTTTTTAAATGAATTAAAATAAATCTGTCTTTCCTTCCTTCCTTCTGATTGCATTGATCGATTGCAAATGTATTTACAATAGTTTTTAGTAACATTATAGTTTGAACATCTAATTGTATGCCGTGATAATCGCAGCTGAAATCGTAGCTTTAATCTAAATAAATAACTAGGAAATCTGGGGTCTCTAAGTATTAGTCTTTTGAGACAAAACAGATTGTGCATGTAAATGTGTTTCAATTGAAGCAGTCAGCTCTTTGGTATAGAACATAGCCAGTAACAGTCACTTAGCTGACAACTTTAATGTCGGAAACGATATAACAATAGAAATTGCGTATAATATAATCAGCTGACACAAGTTCTTCTTTGAATATAAACTTAGAAAACAAGATTATCACAAAGGGAAGTTAAACCAGTTTCTTCCCAGAACTGGCTTTGATCTAATTAGAACTTTTTTTGTAAATATTTTAGGCGCCATATTTAAATTGGATGAAGTAATAATTATTTAAGTCCTATATGTAGTTGCGAAAGAAGTTTAATTAAAGTCCGCTAAAATTGCGCTTACTTTTAGATTCAACATTTTTGTAAGCGAAGAATTTATAAAAAAATAAACTTTAAAACATAAAAAAAATAAAGAAAGAGAAGGAAGATACGATGAATATAATAAAATATTACATAAATACTTTTATACCGTATACACATACGTTCTAATGCAGGGCACGGGTCTCCTTTACAATTAAGACAGTTTAGGTCACAGACAATAGTCAACCACGCTGGCCTAGTGCGGGTTGGCGAACTTCACATGCCATAGAAATTATTCAAAAATCTCTATGGAATGCAGGTTTCCTAAGGATGTTTTTCCTTCACCGTTATAGTGCGTGGTGATTGTCTATCAATACACACATAACTCCGAAAGGTCAGAGATGTGCCCTGCTATGTGAACCCGCGACCACCGGGAACATGTTGGCAGTCGCGTCTGGTCCGTTACCAACAGGCCACCACGCCATCATCCATTTATTTATTATTATAAAGTCTATTTTCTGTGAGACAGTAGTACCATGCTGGTCGAGTAAGCCCATTTGTACAAGGTAACTTCAATGTGGCTCTACGGCTTTCAAGTGCTTATATTTATATTAGTGTACAGCTTGGTCCACGAAGTCACAGAAACTATATTCTCTCGCTTTCTGAGTAGAAATATTATCACTAACAAGCTTGTTTTAAACTTATATTATAAAGTATGCACCATATTGCACCAACATGGCGACGCGAGTATGTTTTAAGTTCTTTAATAAGTTTTGTCCTTAGTGTATAAGATTTACAAAATTTTCTTTCCCCTATCTCCACATTTATTTATTTTCATAACATAGATCCGGCAAACTAGCAAACAGGTCATCCGATGGTAAGTGTTCACCGATTGTAAGCCGTCCGTGAACATCCACAGCACGGGATCATGGATGTGTTGTGGGCCCATCAAAATGGGAGGAGAGAGGGAAGGAAAAAGCATGGGAAGAAGAAAGGCATCCGGCAATTTCACTCACCGAATGAAACGCGACAGAAAAGCTGTTGCTTCCCGTCAATCTCCTGTGAGACGGTGGTACCGCCCCGGATAAGCCTGCATATTCATGCTGAGTCCTGACATTTTTTTATTGCTATGAATGGCGAGACGAACATGCCATTCGCCTGATGGTAAGCGATACGACCGCTCATGAACAGTAACAAAACCAAACAACACCATAAATAACAAAACATTGCTTGGCATTCCACTGCGCTCACCATCTTGAGACATAATATGTCCAGTAGTTGCTCTGGCTACAATGTCCTACTAACAACATCGTGGCTCTGTCACTTCCAAAACTTAAATTATGGATACCAGTGTTGTTCTAGCATCAGTAGGTAGTATTTTTTTTGTTTAATGATTCGTGTTTATACGGTAATATATGCCTGTTTGTGTTCTTTTGTATTCTGACAAAGGAATTAAATTACACATCATAGTTTATATGAAACCTTAGTGGTAATAGCAGTCGCTAATTACTATAGACCTGCGAAAGACGATTACTGTCGTTGGAAGACACACTCGTACTGGTTTAGTCGAAACCACATATGAACAGGTTTAGCCTAAAACAATTGCCTGGGATCTGAGTGTGATGATCGCCACCAGCAAAGCATCTATTCTGTCTATCTAATATTAGAACCATGAGTAAATACTCACATGGTAATATTAAAGTACACAGCTTTGAGTAATTAGTTTCGATGGTTTCAATTTATTTCACATCACATTGTCGTGTCACCAGTAAAGGTTTTTAATAACTTTTAAAACATTTTTACAGAAACCAAGTGTAAGATGGAAGAGAATATTGTTCCACGACCCGATACAATGCGCTCGCTACTTCTATTGTGAGCTGGGGGCGCGGCCGCCAAACAATGAAGTGGTACGGGGTTTCATCTACATGCTTTCGTAAGTCATAATAAAAATATAACCACTCTGCAGTATGTAAAAACATTTCCAACTTAGTGTGAAGAAAATGCTATGCTATAGCCTGCGGCTTGGCCATTTTTCAGCCATTCGGCTGGACCCAAATATATTTTAGACAGAAATGTAGCTATAGAACATTATTCTTTTCTTCTTTCATCTAGTCCCCTAATTGCTTTAGTAGCAGCATTTATAATTTATCAACCAATAGGTCCAAGGTTTGAATCCCAGGTCAAGCACGTTGTATAAGTTTTCTGGTTTGAAAAATCGTACGGAATTTTGTCAATTTATCGGGATAGTAGCAAGCCTGAAGCCAGGCTTTTTAGGCTGTTAAAGACCCTCAATGTTTCAAAAATGTTTTAAAGTCATCTCAATATCACATTACTTATGAACTCTATTAACGCCATTTCCATAAGGTCTAGAGGTAATTAATTCAAAAGATATTCGAAAGTTCATTGGTAAAATTTAAATATCAATTTATACAAATTCTTTATAATGGATAAAGTTATCGCGTCTAAACTATATACATTCTTATTTTACTATTGTTTTGCCTTCTATTTGAAATACTTACTTATAAACTTACGCCTTTTTCCCAGAAGGGGTAGGTAGAGGGGATAGCAGGACACCCTCGTTTCACCTTGTATCTTCTGTCCCACGATGTGATGTGAGGCGAGTCTATCGCCATTTCAGGCTCAAGTTTCTGACACCGGGCTGAAATGTTACTGTATTAAAACCAAATTCGTGTTACAAAAACTGCTGAATAATTTGCATGACCTTTTCATAGTGGCATAACTGGCGAAATTTCCATAAAATGAATACAATTATACTCTGAAATTCAGGGTCTGAAGGGTTGCGATTGTATTTGCCCTATTGTAACACATGCCTTGTAATTTATTAATGTGTTCTGAATATTCATTAAAAAAGGGTTTTATTAAGAAATTTTATAAACACAAAAGAGCCTCGCCGCTTGGTTAGTATGGCATATTCTTTTTAAAAATGGCCATGTAATTAAATTAAGCCCCCATAGTTGCTGCTACGAGCAAGTTCTACTCAGATTAAAATCCTTAAATGACAATTGTAACAATATACTAATCTCCGTCATCATTAACAGGCTTTTTCGAAAGATTTACTACTGGACATAATGAGACTTAGGCCCAGTTGCAAAAACTAACTTTGACTGTACCTTTAAACTTTAAAAATGTCAATTCCATACATTTGCAATTTCAAATGTATGGTAATGAGTTACAAAATAAAGTTATCGTCAATGTTAGTTTATGCAACTAGGCCTTAATATCTTATGTCTCAGAATGGCGAGCGCAGTGGAATACCAAGCATTGCTTTGTAATTCATGGTGTTTTTGGTTTTGCGGTCGTATCGCTTACCATCAGGCGACTGACATGCGCATCTCGCCATTCATCGCAATAACAAAAATCGATTCCAACTGAGAAAACAGTGCAAATTCAACGACGTTTCGTGACCTTTATTATAATATATAATAAAGGATATCCTTTACTTAACAAGTTCTCTTACTGTAATCATACGGCGATCGAAAGCACGTAACTCTGTTGTAGAAAGTATCAGTACCACCTCAGAATCCATGAGTGAGACGTATAATACACAATATGATAGATGATAATGCTTGTGGAAACTTCACATAGACTTGACGACTTCTGAATGAGTTGGAAATGTAGGAACTCGGGTTATGAATTTAATTTATTATAATTTTCGAAGTAAACTATAAATCAAGGGCTTTACAACAGTATGAATACGAATTCTATTTTAAATTTAAAGGTTTCCTATTTACTTACATATTAACTTTAATCTACGCAAAAATAAGGAGGATTGTAATTATAAATATGGTTTGGTGTTATATATTCCGCAATTTCTGTGAGACATTTATTATGTATGATCTTTATCTTCGACAGCCTTGGTGGCGCAGTTGGTTAGACGCCGGCTGTGAAACGAGAAGCCGCGGGTTCGATTCCCGCACCGAAACAATTATTGGTGTGATCCACAGGCATTTGTTCCGGGTCTGGGTTTTTGTGAGACCGAAAAGTCTCTCGTAGTTCCTGATACCCTCGACACAAGACTCGATCTTAGTGTGGGGTCAGGACTATGTATGTGACTGTAGGGTGTATTTATTTATCTATTCAGCCCCAGGAAGTCCACTGCTGAACATAGGACTCACCCAAGGAACTCCACATCGACTTGCTGGAAGTGGCCTGCATTCTCTATATACAGGGTATATCAAGACTGCAAACTAAAACAAAGCCAGGCGGTAGTATTAGAGACTTCGACACAATGCAAGTAAAAAACTTTATTTTTTATTTTTTTACTTTTCGTCGTATTTGGGTGATATATACATAGTTTTCCTAAAATAATGATGTAGACCTCTTTATTTTTAAACACGCAGTGGTACCTAAGGATTTAAATTAGTATTTTCGCTAAAACTAAGTTATTTACCACCCAAACACGATGATTTTTAAAAAAATTCTTAAAAAGTATCTATCACTGTTTTGGCGAAATTTTTATTTGCATCGTTTTTGGAGCCACTAAAATTACAACCTGGCTTCGTTTTTGGTCGCAGTCTTGATATACCCGGTATATATATTATATATTTAAATAACGGTGTACAATTGCGGGACCTATTTTGTGACTGTTCTGTAGAACCATTTAAGTTGTTGTACATATTATATAGAGGATATTTTTATTATGATAGAAATGTATGAATTTATTCTCCTACTTTATAGCGTAAATCAGATAAACGATCCTCCACCTATGAACCCCTTCTAAATTTAACGCTCCTATTACTAAGAAGAATATTCACCACACAAAGTAATTCCTACAATATCAATTAAATTAACAACTGACCACGTTTACAGATTAGAACCAAGAACGGAAGACATAGCAGCGCACGATGTCTTCAAGCAAGCCTACATCCAAGGGTCAATGTATGCCGAAACAAGCCATTGCAAAGATAACTACCATTTGTGCCCTTTCAGTATGCCATTACTCTTGCAACTCGTGGAGTATTTGTTAAACAAAGAATAGAAATTCACAAGTACATTCTATGTTTCAAAGCAACGTACTGGGCGAAGCTTGGGGCATACAAGTGCTTATATTAAACGTAGGGTCCCGATTTTTTAGACGTGGGAACGGTGTACAATTACGAGAGCTGTTTGTGATTGTTCAGTTTAACCGTCTGAAGTAATTGTACATAATATATAGAGAAACCAGTTAGAAGAGTGACGCAAAATATTGATTGTTATGGTCGTTCCGTCCTTGAACATACAATTGTTATGATTTATATAACTGCAGCATTTTATTGAACTAAGTGAATCTAAAAGTTTTGCCAAATGCTTTTGTTACGGTAAAATGGTCATACATTGCTCCAAATTTAAGAGATTATGAAATTTTCTAAACTATTGATTATAAAATATACTCAGAAATATTTATATAAAGAACAACATATTATCTGCCACATTTTTATTGGAAAATAAACATTACGAAGTATTTTATTATATAAATAAGACACTGAATAAGGAGCAAAGTTTTCATTAGTATAGTATTTAAGAGAAAGTATTTAACAGAATTGGAGCATATTGAACCATAGAGGAGACAAGTAGGACCATTTTACGGTACTTTTCTATTATAACTGTTGAAATATTTAATGCATTGTTTAAACTATTACATGTTTTTATTTCTTTGTGTAAAATGTATGATTAAATGGATTACTTGTAAGATAAACAGATTAGGCAATAAAATACCAAATAATAATAACAATTTAAAATGTCGATTTATTTTACCGATTAGTTTTGATATTCCTGACTCTAAAACAGCGAGGCCTCGGGCTTAAAACTCCAGCAAAAATACAATAGCCCTGAAGTCAACGAATATAATATGGGAGCGAAAATCCCTTGCAACAGGAAAATACACTATCGACTTCAGGTAGAATTGTGAAACGAGAGTGTAGCCAGATGTAAGATGTGCCACGGGCTCGGGTTTGATCCCCGCATCGAAACAAATGTTTGTGTGATCCACAGATACTTGTTTCGCGTCTGAGTGTTTGTGAGACCGAAAATTCTCTCATACTTTCTGATATCCACGACACAAGATTCGATCTTAGTGTGCGGTCAGAACCATGTATGCACTTATGCACGAATTTGATTGTATCAGCATTTTCATTACGTAAATATAATTAAGCTGCGCACTGGTATGCATATTCCTTGCACTTACTAGATGACGTCACATCACGTCGTCTGTCCAATAGATGTCGGAGATTAATTGCAAAGCAACTGCCTCGTCCATACAAAGTTATACATAGTGGTAGATACGTTGGACTTATTTGTTTTAACCATCGAGTTACACTGGAGTGGAGGTCAGGATGAAATTGTGTGAGCGTATTATGGCCACGACGGGAGAATCTATAAACATCATAGTCCAAACAGTTCTTGGAAATATTTATCAAGATTTCTTTGACTGTGTTGTACTGTAACAGCCCATACACATCCGACTGCAGTTTACGGGCCTCCTCAATAACCGAGAGTACGATTGAGAGGGGTTAGGCCGTTATCCACCACGCTGGCCTAGTACGGGTTGGCAGACTACATATACCATAGAATTACTTACAAATCGCTATTTGAGTTTCAAATACGTAACTTTAGGTAAAATTATTTTAATAAAACAAGACACGAAATTTTCCAATTATTCTGGATTAGTTTACACCTATCGTCAATGCACAAATCGGCATTTTTAACTTAATGTAATTATGATAAATGACATCCACTTTCAGAACCAATTGCCGTGAAAATGAACTGCGGACCGCTGTCGCAGTTTGATTTTTAAAACTTTTGTTTGCGGCGCCTATCTCAGTATAAACCTCAGTGGTATCAGCACTCCTCACTAATATATCACTTTTTTAAATGTATCATGCATATGAATACCCAATATGGTATAAAACAAAAAAAATATCCAAAAGTTACACGATTAATCCTCACCTTCTTATAACATAACTTTTGCCATTTGCAATCATCTTTTTTGGGAATCAAAAATAGACTTTACATCAATACTCGGACTATTATCTGTGCGGAGATAAAACCGTCCTTTTGCGTTTCGCTTCTTTCCTTCTATACCACAGAGTGATAGAAATGTAACACACTTTGATACATATTTGGGATTGCAATCGAATGTCCAGCAATTTAGGGCCAGCGCAAACCGAGATGGCATCGAAAGGGATTTCTCGACGCCGCGGCATCAATTAAAAACATTGGAATGTATGTCCTATTCCAACCAGGAAAGGTTGAATATCCTTTCGTAAAAAAATAAATACCTTGCCATGCCGTCCCGGTCTGCGATGGCCATTAGTCGACATTTCAATTAACTACTTGCATGTGAATAAATAATAAATTATAAATAAGATTATAGTATACAATTACATACAATGTATTATGTTACTTTAACACGAATATTTCTGCTACAAATAATCTTTAAACCGCTATCAGTACTTAGGGTTCTCACATAAATCAGTTTACCATGACATACATTTCCACTCACTTACTACACGTCTTAAGATTTCATTCCACTAGGAAATTCTAAGAAATTAATTATTTACCAACGTTTCAGTTCCCAATTACTTTCATACATACATAAACTCATGCCTTTTTCCCAGAAGGGGTAGGCAGAGGTGCAACCAGAACGTCTACATTTCGCCTTGTATTTTTCGTTCCACGATGTGATAGGGGGCGAAACCTATTCCTAGCGGGCGCAAATTCCTGACTCAGGGCAGATGACTAGAAAAATCAAATATCACTTTACCCTACCCGGGATTCGAACCTTAGTCTTGCAATCATACCGTATTACAACTGTGCGACCGAGGCAGTCAGCACCAATTACTTTCATGATCACATAAAAGTCTATGTTACAAAGAGTGATTGTTTGATAGGTGAAATCCGCAAACCCATAGACCAGTGGACTAGCCTTTCAATCTATGCTCATTGCAAAACTATATGCGTGCCACTGGACCTAAATAGGCATTACTATTCCCAGATAAATTCAATAGCTAGAATCCCCTTTGCCAAGGGATTTGCGTCGTATAAACATGCAACAGACACGAACGATTCGCTTGCGGGCTCTCAATGTAACTACTACCTAAATTGGGTTTACGAGTGAATTACGGATTTGCAATGTTATTGGATCGAGGGATTGGCTAAAGGTGTATCACCTATGTTAGTCAATGTATTACGTTATGAATTTGCCCTGAGTTCGCATATATTAACAGTTAAATTATAGCTCAAATTTGTGGTCTAATTCTCCGTTGTGCGTGACTATTACACTCAGCCGTATAAAATTGCGCTATTGTATTTAATTTACTAAATATCACATTTGTATCCGAAACATACATGTTAGTTTGTGAATGAGTTGCTCTAAATTAATCCAATTCGTGATTTTTCACGTAATTATTGTATTATTTAACAGGTTTTGTATAGAGCAACACGACAGTTTCTATATATTTACTCCGGGTGGTTGTATAAATATGAACTGAGTCAATGATATGTAAGTAACGTTTAATGAATTCGATTAATAATTAATTAATTATAAATGTTTACACAACTTTGTCATTAAATTGGCAGTGGTTTGATGAAGTGTGGTAAACACCTACGTATCTATTAATTTATATTATATTGTAATAAAACCCATTATTTAAATATATAATTCAAATTTATGTTGTGCGTGAAAATGTTACCTTAATGAAGAAGATAATTAATTATTTATTTATACAAATATGATATTTTCAGTTATTAATTGCATCATTGGTCTAGTAGGAACGTGTACCTATCTAATCGCGAGATCCTGAGTTCGATTATTGCTATGAGTGGCGAGACGAGCAAGCCATTCGCTTTATGGTAAGCGATACGACCGCCCATGGATTGTAGCAACACCTAACAACACCATGAATTATAAAGCAATGTTTGGCATTCAACAGCGCTCGCCATTCTGTGACAAAATATTTTAAGTCTCATTACGTCCAGTAGTTACTCTGGCTACAATGTCTTCCAAATCGGAACAAAATAGTGCATTTACACTGCTGTTTGGCGGGTGAAATAGACATTGTGGTGGTTCCAACCCAGGCGGCCTCTCGCATAATAATGAGAGACCTATCACCTGCGAAATTATTAATTACAATGTTGCGAAAATTAAATTTCGCAGTAATTTCGTAAGACTTCTTTAGGAATACGCCGATCTCGAAAATATTGTTCTTACATTTTATCAGGCTTCAAGATAGAAAGGGGAGGTTTTCCATTTGAAAATATTTTTGATATACCTATGCATATTGTATATTGATTGAACCGTTCAAATCCATCTCTACGTAATTCTTCTCTTCCCGTTACTACCTGTCTCCGTAAGTATTTAAAAATCAAATATGATAGAAATTAATTGCCTTGGTGGCGTAGTTGTTCTACGGTACGATTATAAACAAAGCTGGGGTCTCGGGTTTGAATCCCGGGTCGGACAAATCGATATTGGATTTTTTTATTCATTATCAGACCAGAGTCAGATATATGTGCCATACAAGGCAAAATGTGGGTCTCCTGGTGGCGCATCTGCCTACCCCTTCTGGGATAAAGACGTGAGTTTATGTATGTATGTATAGGTATGAAATTTACCATATTGTTCTCTTTCTTCATCAATTTCGTGCACACCAATTCTAATATTTATCATCTCTCACTTTAGGTATGAATTTTTGATTAAAAATAAAAGATCGTCGTCCATGTTTTCAATCTCTGACAACATGTCACACTCGCACAAACGCGTGGTGGTCAACGTAAACACGCCTCGCCACGTCAATCGCGCCCGCGACCGCGTGTTACCGTGAACAAGCACTGAGGCAAAGTGAACTACTAGGTGGCTGGATTTTAATCAATAATATGCGAAATTGAACTAAAAGAAATATCTCCGCGTGCAAAGATGAAAGTTACGTTCCTCGCACCATTTTCTATTCAGGTACATCAAACCAGTATAGACGGTACCCGCTCGTGTAACTTCCCTAGCAATCGACGCTATGAAGTTTGATATGTCTTGACACTATTCTAATTTATCGGCGAAGTTGTTCCCAATTTGCATTTACAACGATCTAAGTACTCCTAAGTTGCGTCAAGCAAATGGAAATGTAGTGACTTTCGATATTTGGAAATGTTTGAAGGCATTGTTTAATGTATAGTATGAGTCTATCCGTCCTAAGTTCTCCCGGGTATAGCTAATGGCCTGTCGAACCCAATAGGAATATTTAGGTATATTAATAACTATCTTCTGCCTGCAAACTTCGTCTGCGTTATTAACTTTATTTGGATTTTCTCATCCCGTCCCGTTATATCTCGCCCGTCTCATCTCATTCTCACTCAAGGCATGTAATCCAGTCCCATCCCAACCCTTCAATTAAAAAAGTAACTAATATATCGGAATGCCTTCCTCATCCCATAGGAACACTAAATTTTTCGGGATAAAAAGTAGCTTAAGTGTTAATCCAGGGTATCAGCTACCTACATACCAAATTTCATCGAAATCTGTTAAGCCGTTTCTGAATTCATCGCACACAACTGCACAGACAAACAGACAAACAGACAAAAATTTTAAAAATCTTTGTTTTATTTTCTATTACGTTAGTACAGATTATTAGTTATATATTAGTTTTTCTCATTTACCTTCCATATACAGACATCGGTCGGTTTCAAATTTATTATAATGTTTAGATTTGAAGATAAATATGCAAAAGAAACATGTTCTCTTTGTACGAATTACCCATCCCTTGATATCCTTGCCCGTGCCTTCTCATTGCAACCCGAAGATGGCGGAGAAAATCCGATAAAAATGAACTGGCAGAGGTGACGCCTATTAAATTCTTCCTGCATATGTATAATATGTATATTATATATCTCGTTTCAACCACGCCGACATCGATGCGATCGGAATACATCGATCTCCCGCTGGTAGATTCTCTAATCGTATGCATGGCACTTAACTATCTATTGTATCGTATCTTCTTTGTCATGCCAGTATAAAATATACCGGGTATATCAAGACCGCGGCCTAAAACGGAGCCAGGTGTTAGTTTTAGCGGTTACAGACACAATGTAACTAAAAATTTTGCAAAAACAGCGACGGTTTTCTTTAAAAAAAATTTAAAAATCGTCGTGTTTGGGGGTAAATACCTAGTTTTTGCAAAAATAGTAATTTAAACCCTTACGTACCATTGCGTGTTTAAAAATAAATCGGGTTATGTCATAATTTTAGAAAAACTATGTATTTATCACTCAAATACGACAAGAAAAAAAAAATTAACGATATTCTTTTGTGAAATTTTTACTTGCATCTTGTTGGATATCACTAATACTACCACCTGGCTTCGTTTTCGGTCGCGGTCTTAATGTACCCTGTATTATAAAAAGGGTATAATAAAAACTCAGTTTCACGTAACCCTTTATTATGCAGTTCTTTGAAACATTAATACTACAGCCTGGCGCCTTTAATTACTTTCCTTAGTGTTAACAAACAAAATCAAAATATTTTGCTATCACTAAAATAGACAAGAATGATTTTAACACTATTGCATAACTACAGATAATTCTGAAACTGATTTTGAAAAAAAAAACTGACGTTACCAATTTATTTGTCGAGAATTTTAGTTTGAAGTTATTGAAGAATTTTGCTAGGAAAAGTTTGCCATTGACGCACTGCGAACGCTTAATTTTTAAATAATATCTTTATCACTAATTTCTATATTAGAACATAGTTATTGAAATGTAGTGCAGTCAAAAACTAGCAGCACTCTCTCGAAAGTGTGACTGGGCCCCTGGTAAGCAATTATAATAAATCTAAATTATTCTGAATTTACTCAGGTAAATTCAATTAATGCCACACATACTCCACTGCATTTATTATAATTATTATAATAAATTAATATTAATGGTAGCAGTCTTTCTCCATGCCCATCCAAGGCGGATGGCCGACAAACGAAGCCCATCTGCAATCCCTTAGGTGTGATATGTATTCATTGCGAAATCTCTCAATCTTCTCTCTAAAATAGTGGCAATTTAGGCATAAGTTGAATTTAGTCAAGGGCGGATCCAGGTTATGGGGGTCATGTCCACCCCAGGGCTGACTCCAGATAGACAGTTTTTTTTAAATATATCGTTGATTTTCACTTAAAAAATCTTAAACATATTCACTAATCACATATGTAAATTATGTAACCAACTTTTAAATAATTACTTTAAAATGTATAATAGTAATCGAATTCGAGTACGTCCAATGTTCTGACTAGAACTATATGACCCCCCCCTGACTTGAAAGCTGGAACCGCCCTTGAATTTAGTTGAACTAAGTTCGCAACTAGGCCATCGCTGGCTGCACAATGCGTGTTGAAATGAGCCCATTAGTAACAGTGCTTTGTTCGAGTTACATAAACTAGTGCTATCTAGAAAGTGAGTAGGACGCAGGAAACCGGTCGAACGGCGACACACTCGTGTATATCGGTTTAATACGCACAGACAAGTTTATTCCGAGCTTAATAAATAACTAACATAACAATATGTAGATGGACTATTACTATAAATTACGGTTCGGCGGTTTACACGCAGAGAAAATATATATACTAATTAATGAAAAATATTGTAGAAACTGAATTGATTCGTTTCTTTTATTATGGGATAATAAATTTAATAGCTATAGATAATAATTTATTTATTTTTATACAGTATGGCTACAAGTTGAAAGTGTTCTGAAACGAAACTTACATAGGTTGATACAGCTTAGAAACTAGGAGAAAAAGATAGCAGGCATTACAAAAATTATACAAAAAAAAAACATCGGTAACAATAATTCTAAATCACGCTTTGATCGGACGCTCGTCAGTTCTTTTCCTTAAACAAACAACTTGAGGATCGCTTAGTTCCGCAGAACTTTTTTGGGGCGCGTTTTAAATCCACATCGACGCTTTAGGCAAACGATAGCTTATCCATTAGATCTAAGTTCTTTGCTCTTTGTCTTGGATATTTCCTTATTTTGTTCAAATACTTTTTAATATATGTATGTAGGATTTTAATGTTATGATGAAAGATGAGTAGAATGAAACTTTAGACGAATGACTGATATGGAACGTAGTTTATGTGAAAGAGATACCGAATGGAAGTACTAAAGAGTAAAAGAGTTAGAGGATGAATGATTAAGATGTAGAAATATTAAATGACGGAATAAGAGAGAACAATTTGGAAGACGATGTAAGAAGTGAACGACGTACGACGGAAATAAGTGTAAATAATTATACTGAAGAATATTTAAGCAATCTTTGTTTGATCTGACCCGACACAGAACTATTCCCACATGTATATCGTGTCTTTTGTAATAGGTAGATATGTGACTAAGATTTGCTCGTGTTTTCGCTGCCGTACTTAAGATAAATCAGGAATAGAGATTTTGTATTTAAAAGATTTATTTCCTAGCTACTGTTGATTCCTGAGTCTGTCATTGAGGGATTAAGATGCCATATATGTCGGTAGGTCGAGTTTTTATGCCGAACTTATTTTTATTGCGGACGATCGTTTTAAGTTATATTTATATCATTTAGGAGTAGTATTTGTTTTCTGGAAACGTATCCGAACTCCTTTTTGTAACCTTGACAGAGGGTATGAAATATATCGTGATAGTCGATTGAGTAATTCGGGTGTTAAACATATCAACAAAAATGATGTATTCACAAACACTATTAGTAAGGATGTGAGCAATAAACAAATATTTTATATTCGCTACATGTTATCATAAAGCACCGAACACATCAATTACACGTTTTAAGCGTATTTCAAAGCTAGTACGGCGCGGCGTATATTTTATGTAGTCATTTAATTACTTTAAAGATCCACTAACGGAGATTCCCCATAAACTCCCATATACTCGTATAAACTAAAACTATCGTAATCATTCATTTATTTTTTTATATTAAAATATGAATAACATGCTAAATTCGAATATTTAACTAGTTTATTATTTAACGTGATTATGATAAATGGTTGTACTCGTTAATCTTATCTTACCTACTGGTGGTAGGTCTCTCATATGTGAGAGGCCGCCTGGGTAGGTACCACCGCAATGTCTATTTCTCCCGCCAAACAGCAGTGTAAATGCGCTGTTGTGTTCCGGTTTGAAGGACATTGTAGCCAGAGTAACTACTGGACATATTGAGACTTAACATCTTATGTCTCAGGATGGCGAGCGCAGTGGAATTCCAAGCATTGCCTTGTAATTCATGGTGTTGATTGGTTTTGCTACTGTCCATGAGCGGTCGTATCGCTTACCATCAGGCGAATGGCATGCTCATCTCGCCATTCATTGCAATAAAAAAAATAAAAAAAAAATCTTAATTTACCGATAATTCTATAGCTAATATCATCAATAATCATATGATTTGACAGCTTTTGACAGGTTACATATTTGATTTCAACCTTTCCCTGCGAAACTGAATATTTGTCGCTAATGTTAATATAGAAATGCATGTTAATGTAATATTACGTTGTGTTAACAATAATTTACCCATACAAGCATTAATATCGTTACACATATTTTTAAAACGATCAAGTTTTGCAAGTAATGCAATGGCTACCCTGAAATTATTTCCATCGTAAAACTAGTTTCATAAAATTTTGTGTTTAGATTGTAACAGGTTTTCAGTGATATGATGTAAGAGTTGGCTGATAATTCAATTTGGCCCACCTCAGGTGTTTTTGTGAGGACAACAGGCTCCCGTTTTGGAGACTAATTCGCTGGGAATATAATTGTAATAACCTCTATATGAGACCTGCATAGTGTACGAGTATACCATAGTGATTTGTAAAAAAAACTATTGTATTTAAAGTCTGCCAACCCGCAATAAGCCAGCGTGGTTTGCTATACAGCCTAACCTAACTCAATCGCACTCTCGATTATAGAGGAGATCGGTGCCCTGCATTGGGACGTCCCTCCAGTATAATAACTGGCTTATTAAATAAAAACATGGTTTAAATATGTTAAGTACAAAACATAAAGAGCATCAAAGAACGGCGCAACGTCCCGCACTCACCCACTTTATTGAAAGTTATAACACAAGCTTCGTAAATTTTAACACCCATCGCGGATGTAAGTATTAATAAAACGTTACACAAAACTGCCTTTCGGCAGGAGATCCCTTGTAATAACGTATTTTACCTAACCATGGCTTTGCAGCTTGCATAGCGAAATAATACAGTTATGTTGTAAAGTGTAAAAAGAAATGTCTCATTATGATTGTAAATCATACAAATTCTTAATTTGTCATCATTTCTTTATTCATTTTTGTTATCAAACTGCATTAGAAACTGATTTTTAGTACTATTTATTGTAATACTAAGGTAACATAAATGGTAATGAGTAGTAAGTCAAGGCAACAGTAAAGATATGTCCATTCTTTATATTGTTATTTGACATATTTTTTTAATAAAAAAAGAGATCAAGTCGTCCTCTAGCCAGATGGCGGGACGACTTGCACAAGAGGGCCAGCAGCAACTGGATACGTAAAGCAGCGGACCGGGCTCTGTGGCGTACCTTGGGAGAGGCATATTTCGAGCAGTGGACTGCAACGGGCTAATGATGATGATGATATTTTTTTTTACCTAAATATAACTGTTAACTATAATAAATTTGGTGTGATGCTGCCAGGGACTCTGTTTGAAAATATAAATTGTATTTTAGTTATTAAGGTAAATTAAGTTAGTAGATAAGGAGGATATTTGCTTAAATGGGGCCGGCATAGTCACATAGTGACTAAGGCCCATAAAAATAAAGATTAAAAAAATAGTAATATTAAATGTAATGAAAATCTTACATATTCTAGTATTTTACTGAGTAATTATCTACTACTCGATGCGCTCTATAAATTGTATCTATTTTTACACCAGGCAGCAAAATTCTCACAATTCTCTATTAAGTGCAAATCTGTCCAAATGGATTATAGGCCGTTGAAATACACCTGCTCTATCATTGGTGGGATATTTCAAGAACACATATATTATTCTAGCGCACTGGTTCTCAAACATTTTTCGGTCACCGCCTCCTAAGGAAAATCTACGCCTCCGTATCTTACTTTTGTGTGTAATAAATAAATATCTAGGATTGTAAAAAAGCGAAGGAAAGCTTTTAGAACCTTTTTCCAATACCTCAGGCTAGCCGAGAAGAGTATACCAGTCAGTGGCTAGTCTAGACTAGATCACCAACATATCCGACCCCAGTATAGCAGCTAATCTCGGTATCTACGTGCATTTTGAAAGGCATCATGTACCCACGAGCGAGAAGCGGTATGATTGCCACGTAACTACCAAGCACAGTTTTAATATGGTTTCTCTACTCAGTAGGCACAGATTTACCATCTTCCTGCTTTTTTTGGGCCCCTGTTAGAGCCTTGAAGCGCACCGCTCTTGAAGTGAGGTCAGCAACCAATTATGTAGAAATCCATTAGATCGCCCCTAACGACAGACAGGGGATACCGCGGAGGGTGGAGCAATACTAATACTTATATGATTATTATCTATAAAAATGTCCCGTTGCCCCCATAGATTTCATTACCGTCTTCTTATTTTTTCATAGTTTTTGTTCACTGGATGCTTCCAGCGCCTACAAGAGAGCGTAGTAGCACAATTTGAAAACATTTGTTCTAAATAAATCCGGAACTGGGTGAGGTGATACGAGTATAGTAATATATTCCGGACGGTACGAGAAGTTTCACTAAACTTCTTTATATTTTAGTGCATCACACGGCCGATAGGAATAGCACATATTATAGTCGCGAAGTACGAATAGAAAAGAGTTGAAGTTTATGCTTTTTATATGTGTCTTAATTTAAAATCAATTTAGTTAGCATTGTAAATGCACTGTTGTGTTCCGATTTGAAGGACATTTTAGCCAGAGTAACTACTGGACGTAATGAGACTTAACATCTTATGTCTCCGGATGGCGAGTACAGTGGAATCCCAAGCATTGCTTTGTAATTTATGGTGTGTTGTTTGGTTTTGCTACTGTTCATGTGCGGTCGTATAGCCTACCATCAGGCGAAGGGCATGCTCGTCACGCCATTCATTGCAATACTACACTGATTGGCCGGAGAAATAGAAATTGCAGTGGTACATACCTAACCAGGCGGCCTCATACAAATAAGAGACCTACAACCAGTAAACCTTCAGGAAAAAGGGCGTGAGATTATGTATGTATCTATAGTAGAACTGGGTTGACAGCCAGGTATTGTATTGTAAAGTTAAATCCCAACCAAAAAGCGATTATATCAATAAAACCTAAATTTATTTTCAATACTATGAACACTAATTACGATTGTTAGCCCGTAGTATTAAACTCAAACTGTCAATCATATTAAAACTGATGCGGGTTGCGGCAGACATTCATTAATATTATCAATAAATGCGTTATTAACGTTCACTACACATGCCTAAACAGGTAGAAAGGTTCAATCGATGCCTAGATAAATAGTAATTTCATCAATAAAAGACCGAATTGAATTGCAATTCATCAAATTGTGAATAATTTCCATTTCCAGAAAATGCCAATGTCAATAAATTTCCTAGAAATAATAAGAGCAATTATATTATTAACCAGAATACGTGGACTTCTTGATGTTATTGTCCAAGCTATTCAACTTACTTCTTGTCTCGATGTTTCCTGGCCGGTATAGCCTGTTATTCCACAAATGTGTGTAAAAACAGTAAAAAAATATATTATACAGTTTTAAACATTTTATTTTCCATAAAGAACAACGAAAACAAATGACAAGCGGGAATCGCGCGAAGCTCACGCCACCCAACGAGAAATTCTTCTATATGACCAGTATCTGTAAGGTTACGGTAAACATCAGACTGGACGGTGACGCGATGCTGACGGATCGTGATCAGTTGTAATCTATTGGTAGTATGGAATATGACACATAGCACCGTCGCGCTCGGCGAGAGGCTCCGTGTGACGTGTTTTATATTAACCCATACATTACGACCCATCAGTCGCGTCGCCGTCCTGTGCCACCCGCTGTTGGCGAGACCTTTACCGAGGCTAAGCTTACCGAACGCCACCGAACACCGCCGAACATTGCCGAACATCAATGACGACCACCACAGAGACTTGGCATTATGTCGGTATTATTCTATTACAATTTACACATAAAGGTATGATAGCACAAAAATTAAAAAGCATCGACAGAATGTCGGCGTGATTGTATCCGAATATACCGGGATATACACAGGATAAATCCGAAAACACACTTAAGTGTGTTGCTATGACAGGTTCGTCACAGTCCAGTCGGATACAAAAACCCTAATTTCTAACATAATTCCATGAAGTAAACCAAGAATACTATCACAGTTTTAAAATAACCCTTTAAATATCCCTCGGCCGTGACATCACATTGGCACATTGTGCCTATCTCCGGAGTCGATCCACGCTCGCCCACCGGAAAACTTTCCCACACTCAATAACCATCTGAATATAAAGTGGGTCGTCTGAATTGATTGAAAAAATCTTGCCGCACAAGCAGTCTGGGGAATATTTAGAGATTGGACGTCTACTAGCTTTTCACTTAGAATGTGTGTAATTTACATACGTATTGTGTTTTGGGTTTCAATTTGATGTTTAAGGAAATTATTTAATTTGACAGCCGCCGTGGCGCAGTTGGTAAAACACTGGCTGTGAAACGAGAGACCGCGGGTTCGATCCCCACACCGAGACAAATGTTCGTGAGGCCCACAGATATTTGTCTAGGGTCTGGGTGTTTGTGAGACCGAGAAGTCTCTCCTGGTTTCGGATACCCACGACACGAGACTTAATTGATCTTAAAGTGGGGTCAGGACTATGAATGTGACTGTTGGGTGTATTTATTTTATTTATTTAGGTATTTATTATGAAGTGAATATATAAGTATAATTGTATCCACAAGGGGTAGGCCGAGGTGCTAATAATGAACCCACATTTCGCCGAGCTTCTTGACCTCCCAAGTTTTCGTTCACAGCTTCATATCGGTAAGACTCTAGTTCCTCGAATTATAATTATATAAAGGTGATAAAAAAGTTTCAAAAAAAAATAAATATAAAATATGCATAATTAATAATTAAAATCAAACTACAAGTCCAACAAAAAAGCAAAGCGCCTTTTTAAATCAGTTTTATGTTATATATGTTAACGGAAATGTGTGTAATCCGTCATTGTATACAATTCCTAGGAAATGTATGTAATTCCTAAAATCGCCCGGAAATGTGTAAAATAAATTACATTAGACACATTTCCTAGGAAATCTATAAATTTCCTAAATAGTAATCGGAAATGTTAGTATTTAAGATATTTATTAACATAAACTAACCTAACCTAACCTACCTACCTACCATTGGAGAACAATGGAGAATGTCACATGAATCTTGACAGGGAGCCCGAAATGAGCTTCTTGGACACCGGAAGGGTTATTTTTAATCAGTAACATAGGTAATATGAAGATACGAGTATTATAGAATTTACCGCTATGATTGTTACCTGTGATAAAAAATATTACTCTCATTTGAACAACGTGTTTTATTACAGAAACCATTATTCTTATACATTTCCTAATACAATATTGGAATTGTATACAATGCCTAGGAAATGTATACATTTCCTAGGATATGTATGTATAAAATAATTATTGAAAGAATATTTTATACATTTCCTAAATAGCTTCGGAATTGTATACATTTCCTAGGAAATATATACAATTCCTAAATTTCATACATTTCCGGTAATATACATATACATAGATAACGTTTTTAACAAAATGCCATGCCTAGATTTTATTATACCTACAGCTCCAAATTTCCTTTCAGCGATTGAATGATTATTACCTGTAAAAAAATCTTCCTGACTCAGGTATTTTAAAGTGTTCTACACGGAATAAATTACGTACGAAACCACCTCATTACCATACGCTTTAACAGCGATTTTAAAGCCTACAATATTAGCAACGCGCTGAACGCTACAATATAATTTCCTACCTTATCTCTGGGGGCCAGTATTGGAAAAGATATAAACAATGGGATCATCTTACTAGGCGTGAAATTCAAACGAGTTAAAACCGGAATTCATTATAATAATGTTTGTGTCTTGAAAAAGAAAGTTAACACTGAAATATACTTAGATGTTATTTTAATAATATTTATTGCGACGATTACGATTACGATTGTTAGATGGGCAGATGATATCATACAAGTCGCTGGAAAACAGTGGATGGAGATAGCAAAGAACAGAGAAACATGGAAATCTCTTCACCTTCGATAAAGAGGGGTTCTTACACACTTAAGAAAGTAATTAAATATATGAAAGATTTCAATTTTAAATGTTAAACTAAGAGTAAAAAAAAATACATGTAGGTATTGTAAGTTTTTGTAAGAAATATAAGGCTTTTTTATTTTTATTTTATTTATTTTTTTATTACGACTGACTGCCTCGGTGGCGTAATTGTACTACAGTACGATTATAAAGCTGAGGTGTCGGGTTTGAATCCCAGGTCGAGCAAAGTGTAATTCGATTTTTCTATTCATTATCAGCCCGATGTCATAAATTCTGTGGAATGTCTGGAAGACACTTAACCGTCTTCGCACAGCTGTGTGCCGCTGCAAGACAAACCTGGTTAGGTAGGGTTATGAATCAATGTCCGATTGTGACTGTGGCGCCCCAGAACAGAATCTGTCACACTTACTGATGTGCCCACTGTGTCCTACCACCTGCACAAGAAAAGACATAATGGAGGCTACTGACGCTGCGATAACTGTAGCGACCTACTAGGCCGGGAAACTGTAAAGGTTTAACGACCTAGTCATTTTGAGCCATTTACTCGAACGAAGAAGAAGAAGTCAGGAATTAGTGCTTGATGTGGTGATAGGCTCGCCGCCTATTACATCGTGGGACGGTATACAATGTGGATGTCCTCGTAGCATCTCTGCCCACCACTTCTAGTAAAAAGGCGTGAGTTTATGTATGCGTGTATTCATTTCGAAGTTATTATTACGCTTTGCTGTTACACATTAACTTTGCTTCTTTGACTACTTAAAATGTACATATCTAATAAACTAGCACGACAAAGCAGCTTAATGTATGATGGGTAAGGGCAGTTCAATTCAAATATCATATCTACAACACAATTTTGGCGTTGGCCTGAAATGCACCAAACTTGCGTGCTTCATTCCCGCACCAAGACAAATAGGTATGTGTTTGTGTGATCTATAGGTATTTGTTTTGGGTCTGCGTGTTTGTGGACCGAAAAGTCTCTCGTAGTTTCTGATATTCACGATACGAGACTCGATCTTAGTGTTGGGTCAGGACTATGTACGATATTATGTATGTGACTTTTGGGTATGTTTATTTCATTTATTGCGTATGGTTGTCGCTATTTGGGCAAATACGGATATGCTATCACCAGCCTTCGGGTTTCCCGCAATCTCACTGAAAACCCAACAGCAAAGGTGTTATTTCACTTCGGTTTTCATTAAGAGAAAATGATTTAATCATTTGTCATTGACCAATATGCTCAATTGAACGACAAAATTTCTGATGAATGTTAAACGAAGTGCGTAATACTTGGTTTTAAATGTCAAAGCGGGCTTTACGTAGGAAATTTACATTTGCGGGAATAGCAACCATTTCCAGCTACTACGTATTATTGATAACTGCAGTCAGTAATAGACTATACGTGGATAGGACATAATCCAATAATATATACATAGAAATCACTGTCACTTATAGGTGTCCTTGTCACCGTAAAACAAATACGATATAAATTTTAAAATCTTTTTAAATTGGCATTGTGTGATAATTTTAGTGTGGCATCTTAACAATATAATCTCTTAGGTCCTTGAGTATATTACCTGAACTTGTACCTATAATGTTTGGATTGCATAAAGATGTACGTACATAAATGTGCGATTTGAATGTAATGATGGAAGATGAATAGAATGACACGTTAGACGAATGACTGATAAATTAGAAGGATTTGGTTTATTTTAGAAAGAAATAAACCTTCCATAAATACGATAATAACATCGAATTTGTGCATTCGGTGATGAAAGCCAAAATATAGAACGTAGTTTATGTGAAAGAGATAACGAATGGAAGTACTAAAGAGTAAAAGAGTTAGAGGATGAATGATTAAGATGTTGAAATATGAAAGGACGGAATACGAGAGAACAGTTTGGAAGACGATGGAAGACGTGAACGACGAAAGACGAATTAGAAGAATAAATTATTATACTGAAGAACATCTGTACCATCTTTGTTTGATTTTGACCCCTAACAGAACTATTCCCACATAAATGACTTTTTTCGTAGAATTATACAACAGCACAGAATAAAAATCACCAGTTTTACTAAGAAGCCGGGAACTCTTCATAATAACAAAAAGTAGGTATACAAACAACTATGACATCATGATATAAAGTGTTTGAACATAAGATCTACTTTGAACTAAACAGTTTTATGCCTCCATAGAACGACTCTCTTTATAGAATTCGCGCAGTGTTGAAGTTTCTGTACATATTTTTCTTTCCTACTTAATACTTTCAATATTTTCTTATGTTTTCAAAACTAAGAAGTTATGAACTCGACTCAGTAAGTCTCAGGATTGCTTCCATCTTGTCACACGGTAAAACTTCTCGCTCGGAAGAAGATTATTTTCAACCAACATTTCGAATAGCAACTTTCGCTGTAAAAGCATTTAGGGTTTGCTGAAAATATACAAACTATAATAAACAAATACAAATGACAGTTGTGCACTGAATCCTATTATAGCACTGTGATACACGCTTTATGCCGTGGGTAATAAAATATCTAAAGTAATATTATAGACACGTAATTGATACGTAAGAACTTACTACTTAATTAAGAAAAAAATATGTCAATAAGCTTTTATACTTGTTTTTATTGCCGTAATTTCTTATTTTATGTGGTACTAATATGTACAATATATCAAAGCCAAATATTTTCTAGCTTTTTCCTCAGTCGGTTTTTTTACTTAGTATGTTTTGGTTTCTTGGGCAATTAATAAAATTGTAATTTATTAAACAAATATATCGTTAAAATATGTCAGGCAGAATAAATGTTTACACTTTATTAGGGAATACTTTGTATTATTTTTTCCTCATAATAGTATATGGAAATGAATATTTACCACTAAAAACATTTTCATGTAAAATGTTGCCAAGACGAGATCATAATATGACTAGCACTGTCAAAAAGATATTAGACCTCATGTAGAGCCAAGCTTCTTACTCTTCACGCCCTAACTCTACAAGGCCTAACTTCACAAACTTTATATCTAAAATATGTGCCAGATAGATAATTTGATTATTACTAGCTACTTAATTTGATTGCATTAATGTCTTCTGAACTCATGTTCAGTTTACAAGTCTTAAATTTCGAATAACTTAAATCAAAACTTCAAATACCTACTCTTGAACCCTCTTAATTTTGATTTAAATGAAGATTTAAAAAAAATCTTGTACACAAATATCCCACGAACAGTCAATATATTATTTGTTTCATATCGCTGGAGTGGAATACGAATGGGGAATGCCTGCAATAACTTCCAATATAGCGCGTTGAGTACTCTCTGTTTCAATTGTGACATTTCGACTACTCCCCGACCTCCCCATGCACTGTGCGTGAACATGCATCGACACAACGCGACAGAATGTTATACTACAAGTTTAGATTAGAATTTGTAAAAAGACATTTATATTACGGATTTGTGACATTTATATTAAGGTGTTAAGGACCCGCCATATTATAGTGATCTATGATCGATACAGAGACTGAGTGTATCGATATAGTGATGTCATCGATATACTGACCCACGTAAGTGTGTCGTATTTCGGGCTTATCCTGTGTATCTTTATATACTGGGTATTCTCATACTATGACCTAAAACCAAGCCAGGTACGAGTTTTAGTGATGACAGACACCATACAATTAAACATTTCGAAAAAAAGCTACAGTTTTTTTAACAATCTTATATCATCGTGTTTGGGGGGTAAGTACGTAGTTTTTGCTAAAATAATAATTAAAACCCCTCCATACTATTGCATTTTTTAAAGAAAAAGATGTGCATTATTATTTTGGGAAAACTATGTATTTACCACCCAAATACGATAAGTAATGGATGGCGTCGGAAGTCACTAATACTACCACCTGGCTTCGTTTTCGGTCGCAGTCTAGTATACCCACCCTGTAGATGCAGACTGACTGGTATAATTGTGTTGACGGACGAGAGACGCCCATCTCACATGGATATACTCTGTCTAGACTATATTGCCATTACCGTCAATTGTCATTGGAGTCACTTAGTCGCGCCAGTACAAAAAATCTTTAGCAATATGTATTTACGTCCCACTGGAGGGCACGGGACTTCTATATAATTGCGAGTACGATTAAGAGTGGTTAATGGCATAATATGTATGACATAAGTCAGTACAAAATCATAAAATATAATTCAAATTTTCTAGTAGAAGAAAACAATTACGGCCTTATTCATATACAATTTTAAAACATAGTAGTATTTAACTGTCTCCATGCAAACAGCTTGCAACAGATAGTTAGTTATTCGTAAAGCTGGGCTATTTAGCTTTGGAGTATCCGTGGCTAAAGATGTTTTTTTTCTTTTCTATTTAAGCAAATATAAAGTATTTTTTTGAAGAAAGTAAATTTAAAAAAAAAATGGGCTTACCGAAAAATTGTGTAGTTAATATTTTACTGCTAGCGCCGGAACCCAACGGTCCGACCGTGGTAAACATGACTCCACCCTAGAAGATTAGGCGAAACAAACGCAGCGGGCTTACTTTACCTGTTTTTTTTTGTACCGTGGCCCAGTTCTGCGTAGATCCAGCGAGTTAAACTCCATGAATGTATTTTTAGTCCACCTATGGACATCGATTATTGGTCTATTATGCAAAAAGCATCCCATCTTTTCAATTGAATCACTTTAAACGAGCTCTCATCGTATTATTTATTATGAAATTATTTTTATTAAATGAATAATTATTTATTTAATTCATTAATTATAAAATGTTGTAAGATTTATATGAGGTTTATTGTTTTTATATTGTTTAGGCCTTCTGTTGATTTTCTACTTTAAATTTATCAAAAAAAAAAAACTTAAAGCTCTTGTTGTCTTCTTGATAATTAGTGTAATATGGTGAATTTATTTAACCAAATTTATTTCAATTTGTTATCAAACTTCTGACAGAAGTCACACTTGTGAGCCAATATGTAGGCAGATCATAGAGTAGGTGCTCTATGTATTTACCAACCCTGTAACCTATGTATCACAAGTGAAATAAATGATCTGATTTGTTCTGATGATGTTTTCAGACTCCGTTTGAAGGTTTGAAAATATTCTACGAATTTCTCAGCAATATATAAATTATTTATTTCTTAGAACATATAATCATTGTTGAGATCCGTATGTTTTAAGGCTATGTACATTTCAAAAGCCTTGTGTTTACTTTTTTATATAGATTCATAATGTAGATTTCAAAGTGGGCTACAATAAATACATTACTATCATAAAATACTTTAATTACAAAGATTGAGGTAAATTGTGCTATAAAATAAAGACATTGACTGAGCCAGGCCTCCCTCCCCCTCCCCTCCCCTCTCCAAATTTTGTAAGACAGATCTTTGGCAATCCAAAATATTATTTAATGAAAAACTATTTAAAACAATATTTTATTTAAAAAGTCCCCATCAACCGCAAATGCACGCACGCATAAAATAATTCCAAATGGATTTGCTTAACTAAACCTGTTAATACCAAAAAACAAGAGGGAAAATATTTCGTTATCCCTGTGAGCCAAATCCTGTATTCACGAGACAGGTTGACAGCTAATAACAAAGCGGCATTAGTCCCATATTCGGAATAAAGTGTATTGTTAGACAGTGTTAGCGCCAGAAATATTGGAGCACCAAATCCTCGGAGACCGAATTTGATATACAAGCTTAGACGGCGGGAAAGTGGCCGTAAAAGTCAACGTAAATGGAGTCACGAATATAGTTCAAATTATAAAAGGTCGCCGAGGTCTTCATATCGTAAATAACTATTCTATGGGGGGATCGCTGTAAATAAATTAAGTTTACAGTCATTTGAGTGTAAAACTGTTTACAGTCACAAAAGTGTTAAAAATAAATTATATAATTTTCGGAATTTGTTTTATTTGCGATGAGTGGCGGGACGAGCATGCCAGTCGTCTGATGGTAAGCGATACAACCGCTCATAGACAGTAGCAAACCAAACACCCTGAATTTGAAAGCATTGCTTGGCACTCCACTGCTCTCGCCATCCTGAATCATAAGATGTTAAGTCTCAATATGTCCAGTAGTAATGTTTAAATTAGTTTTCATAATCAATTGCCGGTTCATCAGTGCTCTAAACATTGCGCTTATTTCATCGATTGTGGCTAAACTGAGTATACTAATAGTTCCGTTTTGGGCGACTTTATTTCCCTCAGTCATATAAAAGCACGTAATTTATGAAAATCAGATATTACAATAATTTAGTGCATCATAAATTATATCTTGCAAATGCTTTAATATGTGCTATTCTGAATAAAACGAAGTTACAATTTTTATTTTATTCTCTGCATTATAAACTGGTATAGAAATGAGCAAATCTAGTTTTCCTCGCCCGACTTAATCTTAAATCTTAAAATTAGTAATTTTTTTTAATGGATTCGACTATTATTTTAACATATCCAGATTCAATCAAGCAATATAAATGTGTTGACCGGTGAGAAATAACCTTACAATGTTATTTTTGTTCGATAATGTACACTGCACTTCGTTTAACGCAATCATCGTGATGGAACCTTCATATTATAATATTTATTTTCCCATGCCATAAAATATTTTATATATATTTTTAATTATGGTAGGTATACGATTTTAAAGAATTTCTACGGTATGTAAGTCCGCCAACCCGCACTAGGCCAGCGTGGTGGACTATATGGCCTAACCACTCTCAATCGATTCTCTCGATTGTAGAGTAGGCCCGTGCCCTGCAGTGGGACGTATATGGGCTGATATAGATAGATAGATAGGTATACCTAAGAGATGACCTTAGTAAAGGGAAAGTCTATTTCTACAACCAAGCAGCATTAGCCATTGGTAACTGGGAATAAAGAAACTCCGCTTAACGTAACCTAGACATTAATTAAATTCTAAAAAAAAACAGTTAATTTAATAAATCATCTAAGAAAAGAAAATACAATTATAGTTGTTGAAAAACAATTAATTAAATTTCCACCAAGTAATGAAAACTTTCATATTAGTGTTTTATAGAGATTGTTTTTCACTTTTATTGAGTATTTAATAATACAAATAAATAGCTTACCTTGTAATAATAAATACCTTATTTCATACATACATACATACATACATAAACTCACGCCTTTATCCCCGAAGGGGTAGGCAGAGGCGCCACCAGGACACCCACATTTCGCCTTGTATGCTCCGTCCCATGATGTGATAGGGGGCGAGCCTATCGCCATATCGGGCACAAATTCCTGACTCCGGGCTGATAATGAATAGAAAAATCCAATATCACTTTGCCCGACCCGGGACTCGAACCCGAGACCTCAGCTTTGTAACCGTACCGTAATACAACTACGCCACCGAGGCAGTCATTACCTTATTTCATTTACTATTTTTCTTAAACATTTAGTTACGTATTATTTTATAATTCCGAGACAATGAGAAAAAGGTTCCCTTGAAAAAGGGTTCTTGTGAATATAATCAGCTAACTTAGAGACTTTGATCTTTATGTCCAAGCCAGAAATATTTTCTAACAAAATATATTTAGAATGGTTCACAATCCACAAATTTATAATTATATATATTTGCCCTCATTTTTATAATGGCTATACATACACGTGTGAGTTGTAAACTAATCAGGCCCTGGGTTCGATATCCAGGTCGGGAAATTCAACCTCTACTTCTTTGGTGCTACAGGCATGAACATAAGCATGACCTATGTTTGTGTCAGGTTACGTGTCATAATTGAACTTTTGTAGAGATCATACTACAAACATACTAAGAATGTTTACAACAAAAACTTGACACGAGAAAGTTAATTAATTATTAAACCAAATCTCAAACTTATTGTTTCAACTTGAGGTAGTTTATTAAAAACTCTCTCGAGAGACATACATCGTGGCATAATATGCATTTTCATAATTGGGCACAAAATTTTAACTTTAATATTATGAGGCATCGGTATCAATTCGGAGAATATCTATCTACAGTATAAAATTTATTTGTTTATTTATTCATTCACCTTAAATATAATGTCATGACAGCTTTTAAAACTAAGGCGGCATTATATTATACTACTCTATACAAAACTACTTAAAATACACATAGGATAAACTAACACAATAAAACGAAAAATGACAGGTATATCTAATGGTTTCTTAGATTTACGCGAATGTTACACATTGAAATAAAACTATTTTTACGGATTTTATCGCGATTTGGTTTAATTTTTACATTTTTTTACTTTCCGATGTTTCGATTGCTTTTCAGCTTTCGTGGTCACGGGGCGGACTGAAACGGACGGAAACTGGACGGAAATCGCGATAAAATCCGTAAAAATAGTTTTATTTCAAGGTATATCTAACAAAAATTTTACGACGGAAATTAAACAATGTTTAAAATCCTCCTTCAAAAATATGTAATATAATTAAATTTCACCACCTTGGGACGTGGATAAAAGGTTTATAAGGGCGCCATATCCAAACCAAGACATAGGCGGAATATTATAAAAGTGTAAGCTTATGTAAATTATAGTCGATATGTTTTTATGATGCATAGGCTAGTGTACTGCCAAGTTTCATCTAAATCGGTACAGTAGGTTTTGCGTAAAATAGTTGCAAACACCCTCTCAAAGCTTTAAATTTGTTATATAAATAGGATGAAAACCTTTTATATAAAATAGTAAAATTCGTACTTCTTAGATTAATAATAATTATTATTATACGTATATTAATTATTATCAAATTACTATCACTCTACAACACATCGATTGTGAATACGTTACCGCCTGTCAACATAGAAGTGTTATATAAATGATAAAAATGGGAGTAGGTAAGGAGTACTAGAGTATCAGGCCTCCGGTAATCTCACTCATCAAACAAAATATGACAAAAAAGTTGTTCTCGTTTCACAGCCGGCGTCATACCAACTGCGCCACGGAAGCTGTCAAAATGGTCCAATACATTGTAGCCAGACTGGGAAACGCCATTTGAATATGTTTACTTAGTATAATTATTCATCTCAATACTCTAAAAGACTGGGCTCAAAGAAATTATAAATAATTGAGATACCTACATAAGAGATGCTTTGAAGGCTCTATTGGTTGTCAGTTACCTGATAGAATTACACGTCACATGCCGGAGGAACGTTTTATAATATATAATATTTTTCTCTTCAGTGCGGCGGTGAAAATATAAATGCATTTTTGCAAACGACGACAAAATGGTTTTTGGATGGCGTGTTTGAAAACGGGCTTGGTCTATTTTTAAGAATACGTTTCCGATAAGATTCGAAATAAGGGTTTTTAAAACTTTCTTCTGATTTTTAAAGATATTTACTATTTAAAGACAGTTAATGAATAAGTACTTTTTATGTGATCGTGAAAATAAACGTTTTTAATTTAAGAACTCATGTCATTGTATTTTAAAAGTATATTGTACAAAAAATGACTTGTGAGAAGTATCAATAAAATCTGAAATCATCTCTTAAAATTGTTTATATGTATAGTAAAATTATTTAAATTATTTATTGTCAGATGAAATCGTGAGAGTCGCAGGAAAACAGTGGATTCGCTTAGCACAGGATAGAAAAAATTGGCGTGCAAATGAGAAGGCCTATACCCAGCAGTGGTATGACGTGGGCTGACACAGACAAAAATACAAATATAAAAAAAAATGTGTATTAAAATCATGGCTTAACAACTAATGAAGCCTCTTACATAATATCTGAATGATTCGCTTAAAAACTTAGAGATTTGAAACAAAAAAATATTATAAATAATATGCCCTTAGCAAAGGAAAATAAACGGTGCGTGGTAGGTAACTGATGGATCAGATGCGGCTGCCAATATGTTCACGGTGGTCGTAGGTACAAATGCACACAGGTACAGGTACAAATAATAATAAAACTGGCAAAGCTGTTTCGTTAATTTTTAAATCATCCCGGATTTCCATTTACGTTGCAATATGAATAAATATTTAAAGTATTCATCTGTAGTGTTTTATTTATAAACAGGAATATTAAGTAGTTTTCCATGTTTGCAAATGTATATTGCAAACGGTTCCGTCTAAAAACACAGTGGTGCTTACATGCGACGTATATTCTGATTGTCAAATTGAATTGGTGGTGTTTTTGTATTGTATTAGTCCATATACGTCCTCCTCTACAATCGAGAGTGCGAATGAGGGATTAGGCTATATAGTCCACCACGCTAGTCTAGTGCGGTTTGCGGACTTTAAATACCATAGAAATTCTTACAAATCGCTCAGGCCACTACATTTTTCTGGATAAAACGTGGTCTATGTGTTAATCTAGATACATCGATCGGGTACAAATAAATGACAATATGTATATAGAAGATGATAGATACATATTGATTTAGAATCAAATGGTGTGAACTAACGCATTGCACTGTTATTTTTTGTAACCACCATTATTTTTTGTACTATTATTTTGTGTACCAATTCAAGGAATATTTTTATTGATTTTTAAATTCCCTGACTGATAAGCTTAATTAATTTCGTAAAAGTTTTTAGGGTTACGCGGCTATTAGAGCTTATAACAAAAGTTCTGTAAGCTTAGTTTCGCGTTAGTTGGGCACAAACTAATGTTACTAGAATTAGGTCGCTGGGGATTAGAACGAAATTATAAAATGTTGCAAAAATTGTATTTTTTAAAGAGTTTAAGTGGTTAAAGTAACGGACCAGGTGCGACTGTCGAGACGGTGGTCGCGGGTTCAAATGACAGGGGAGACCTCGGACTTTTCGTAGTCATTCTTGTTTTGATAATCAATCACGCGCTTTAACGATGAAGGAAAATAATAAAGACAAAACCCACGTACCGTAAATATTTTCAAGAATTTTTATGACATGAGAAATCTAACAACCCGCACTTGGCCAATGTGGCCAGCTAAGATCTAACTATCCAATTGATCCAATTGAATTGTCAATTGTAGAGGGAGCCCGTGCCTTTCAGTGACACTCATATAGGCTGGATTATTATTATATGTGATAAAGCTACAAGCTACCTTGGACTGTAGCAGAAATGGGGCATATCGACCGGGGCATACCACGGAACTAAACCCGGGTAAAGAGATTGCTTTGTCTTATTTAGTTCGGTATGTAAGATTGCCGGAGGCGCAATACCTTTCCTTGTTACGTCTTTTTCTTTCCCTTGATTATTAAATACAACATTTATCCACTCTGGAATGATAGTGACTAGAATGTTTTTGTTGGTAAGTGCAGGAAAATCCAAATAGCGTATTAGTCAAGGAAGGATACTTGCTTCTTGACTATTAGCACAATAATTATGGTGAAAAGCGACTTACTCGCGTTGGTCACCACAGCTTTTCACCATCGTTTACGGTGTTCGTTTTCGGCCAGATACGAATTTCCTACTACCAACTTTAGTGTGTCCAGCATTGTTTGTGGTTGACCAATAAAAACAATGAGTATACCCGGTTTAAATTAAATTAATTCTGCAGTTCATGAATATACTCGTACATACCGTATTCAAAAGAGGAACGTGGAAACCAACAATATGCTTACGTACGCCAGTGCCTTTTTCTCACAGGTAACAGTGTCAATGTATTAGAATTTTATGTTTGCGTAATAATATAGTATCTCCATAACACAGTTTTATTATTCTATAAAATATAGAATGTAGCCCTTTGTTCGTCGCACCGAGTCAAAAGATTACCCATTTTATTTACGTCGTAAAACAAATGTATCTGAATGTATATGAGACGCTTATTTTTCTTTGCTTATATAATACGAGTAACAGAATTTAATGAAGCCGAAAGTTGTACGTTCAGAATCAGCTACTGAATCGATGTCAACACTTTTTTCTATAGGTTTATTTTTTAAATAATTAATTAAAACTAAGTAAATAACAGACACCCTGTCCTTAAATCCACCGAACAAACGAAATTGAAACGTAACTCAAGAATATAAGGTCTTTTCTGAATTAACTTATAAACGAATACATTAATTAATCACATAATAAACAAATATGAACTTTATTTTGACATTCATAAAGATCCTTTCAAATACGCAACCAATCTAGCATTTATCAAACACACACATCGATAGGACTGAATAAACGTAATAAGCTACCAATATAAATAATTACCATATTCTCTTTTCCGCATATTTAACAACGGTTAGACAGAGCAAGACGCAGCTATTGTTTAATGAAATTTGAATCATCCGATAAACGACGGCGCGCGCGGCGGCATCTTAAAAGGTTTGGGCGGTCGGTGTAGGAATAGTTCCGCGAAAAAGTGTGGCGAACGCTTCACGGTGACGGCGACCGTCGTTTCCACCTGAGACGCTGTCAGGACCTAATTCCACGTGATTACGCACCACGATTAGAGTTTAGCCAGTGGCTATCTGAGAATTGGATCGGTCGCGGCGGGCCCGTGCAATGGCCTCCTAGGTGACTTGACGCCTCTTGACTTTTTTTTGTAGGGACGTATTAAATCTCTGGTATACTTCAGTGAAACTACTAGTGTGGAGGAACTTAAAAGTAGAATAGTGGCAGCTTTCCAAAAAGTGACACTGAAGTTTTAGATAAACTACGTGACCAATTACTCAAACGTGCATTGAGATGTATTGAGCAAGGTGGTGGACATATGGAACATATTTTAACAAGAAGTCGCCGTATGAGTGCCATTTAACATGTGAGTTAATTTTGTTTTTATTTGTTTGTTATTATTCCCAATCTATTCTTCGTTGTATGATATTGCGTCATGTAATTTATCAGCAATGCAAAATAAATAACGCCTGTATCTTGCCTGCCTGTATGGACTAGGTTAAACGGAAAATTAATAAAAAAGTCTTGTGTTGGCTTCGTGCCCATTACAATGTAAGTTAAAATATATCGTTTTGTAGCTTAAATACTAATGATATGCTTACATAGTAAATAAATAATAATTGGTTTACAAAACTACCCGGTAATCAGTTACGTACGTAATTTGTATTTCGTTTATTGTCGGCTGTTTCCGCCGGCGCGGCGCGGCGTTCGGGCCAGTCGCGTAGGTATTCGTGTGAATAGGCCTTGTAAACATGTGTGCGTGTCCGCGCGCGTGTGTATAATACAGTAGTGCCACAGAATACTAAGTAATGCACTCTATTCGTAAGATGACCATGTTGCGCGCCTACATTTGGCATAACTAATTTCATAAATAAATAATATTTGTAATCGTCGGAGTACAATTTCAAATTTCTACTATGATTCCAATAATATTTTTAAGTTGGGGTGCCTGAGGTTTTGAATTATTCCTGTTACACGTTGTATACACTTGTATCTTAGAGTATAATTATAATGTCTTAATAAAGCGCTCTAATTTAAAAAAACAGGACAAAATGGGGCTAGGGCCTCCTTTTTCTTCCCGCCCACTGGCTCACATTTGATAGCTTAGAATACGAACTGTATTTGTATCAGCCCATATACGTCCCACTGCAGGGCACGAGCCTCCTCGAGTCACCATGAGACTTGCTTTTTAAACATTATATTGTACAGCATACGAGTATAGACATAGGTTATCATAGGAAGACAGGTCAGGATTTCGTATCTAGCCATTCGACCCAGAATAATTAATGCCGTGAGGAGATTTACTTTGAAACTATAGGACTGCGTGAGATTCCAGCTATCCGATTATGACTGTGTCACTCGGTGATTGGAATAGTAATTGCGTGGACTTATATGTGCCGATCTATATATATTGAAAACGAATCTAGGTTATAAACATAATATTATGTATACAACAAAGGTATACCAATGGTACTATAATTATGATGCTGATGATCGGACTTTGTATGAAGAAAATATAGGTATCAAAAGCAAGCGAATTGAAATGTAGCGAGAGTAGATGGTTTGGGTATAATCCCCCAAGGCTTTGCTCTCATTAATGACCTTTATACAAATCTTATAATGCATGTCTTTGACCTTTAAAACCCTTATAATGGTAATAAAAATCCTGTCTTTTTTATCGCAACCTTCAGGATAAGCCTCGTCGCAAAAAGAACGATAAAATATTAACAACAAAGAAAACGAGTTAAGAACAGTCGAATTCAAGAAAGCCACGATGTATTTTGCAAATAACGTTTTTTAAAATTAATATTTTTGCGATGTAGGCGTATTTGTTTTTAAGTTTATTTAAATATAAATAAATAAACCCAACAGTCACATACATAGTCCTGACACCAGACGAAGATCAAGTCTTGTGTCGTGTGTATCAGAAACTACAAGAGATTTTTCGGTCCCACAAACACCCAGACCGACACAAATACCTGTAGATAACACAAATGCCTCGGTGCGGGGATCGAACCCGCGGCCTCTTGTTTCACAGGCGGCGTCCAACCCACTGCGCAACGGAGGTTGTAAAATAATGTATGGCTTGTTACTTTACGTCTGTTCAGTGCAACAATGCGGTCAATAAAGCATTTCAAAATATTTTTACATATTATAAAAATATTGAAACATTAAAAAGGATCTACGGTACCTTTAACTATCCCAAATATGCCTCACATGTCCTAATGGTGAGCACGGACCTCATCTATGAATTGAAGGTTGCTTGGTTGAAGTATAACACACTGGTCTGGAGTATATAATTGCTTCATATAACTATTCTCTAAATCCTTAAGAAGCTATAACTCAGATACGCAGATTTGCTCACGATGTTTTCCCTCGTTAAAGAAGACAATAAAGGTACTTATCCTAATGGTACAGTTTGATGAAAGCCGGTTGTGAAAGGAGATGCTGTCTTTGTCTAAGATTCGATACCGGCATTGAGACAAATGTTTGTGTAGCCTACAGTTATTTGGTTTGGTTCTGAATATGTGAGGTGAGACTAATAATAATTGTCCCGTAGGTTCTGATATCTACGACAAAAGGCTTGCTTAATCATTTTGTGAGGTCATAATGTACGTAAATGTTGAATGTATTTATTATTTATTGTAGAATAATTATTGTCATCGACTTGGACAGTACTACAAATAAACCATACGTTACATTAACCATAATGCGTCCAGAATGGATAAAACATACTTCGTTTTCTCATCAATCCTTTTATTACACATCCGTTATACTTTTATATATCCCCGCGTTTCTAATGTTTCCTTGTCGTAAAAGATTATCATTTTCTTTTCCATACTGTTCTTTCGCATTATACGTTCTTTTTGCAGATATCCGCAATAATAACTTTACTTTATTCTGTATTACAGAAGAGGGTACAAACATATTATATTTAAAGCACATATTGCATGTGAGACTAGTGTCTGATATAGGCAGGGCCTGTGTTACAGACCACCAGAATCTTCACGCCATTTGATTATCTTGCTTATTTTAAACTAATATAATTACAACAATGTAGGAACCTAAAGAAAGTAGCATGTTAAAGAAAAAAAATGAATGTAAAAATAAAAAGTAATAATCTTAGGAATCTTAAACAATGTTAACAAAGCAGAATTTAAAAGAGATAAAATGAATATAACAACAAAAATATCAAAACAGTGGTAACTGGTAAGTATACTATTTTAAATTATTACTGGCATAAATAATAGTCTAAAAATTAATTTGAAATTTGTTGGGTTTATTTAATATTTTAGTCCATTTGCTGAGTAAAAGCCTTCTCTTAGCTTAAGAGATTTGTAGCCCTAAATAGGTTATGCTTTTGCAGGATTTTTAGACTTAGAAGTTTTGTCAAGGGATTTTCCATTCTGTGACTGTCTCGGTGGCGCAGTTGTACTACGGTGCGATTACATTTCTGAGATCTCTGGTTCGAATCCCGGGTCGGAGAAATTAATATTAGATTTTTCTATTAATTATTTCAGGAGTCATCAGTCCGGTGTCAGGAATTTGTACCCGATATGGCGATAGGCTTGCCCATATCACAACGTGGACAGAACACACAAGGAAAAACGTGGGTGTTCTGGTAGTACCTCTACCTACACTTTCTGGGAAAAAAGGCGTTAGTTGAGATATGTATTCCTTGTATCTAATTCTAAGTAGATTTAAGTCTCTGTACCTAATCCTATTTTTTGCAATAAACTTATTTCAAACTTTTAGTTACAGTAAGCAATAATTAATTATCTGTACAACCATAATTTCAAAGTCAGTGGTGTATTAGGGAACCTACGGTCTTCGACTTCCAACTCGGGTCTGCTTCCAACTAGATTTGAGGTTACTTAAGTGAGAAATATTCTAGTCTCATTAAATGTAATTATAAAAGCTAAGTAAAAATTACAACTCTTAGTAATTTGACCAAACATTTGCGATGGAATTTCTTAATCTGAACAGATAAATAGATATGATATGAAATAAATGAAAGACAAATAAAGATAGCATGTCGTTATACCTAACATCCGCATTGTTCCGAGCTGGAAGGCCAGTGACACTGACATACCTCTTTCGACTTCCCCCGGGGTACCGAAAGACGAGCTTAATAGCTTTTCCTCTCGAAAAAAAAATCGTTACAACTGAACATTAAATAAAGAAACATCTACTCTTAACAGTCTCATACATCATCTTAAGCCCGCAGATACAAATCTTGCGTTGTGGGTATTAGAAAATACAAGAAACTTACGACTTTATTCATAGACTGTTTTAAGACCTATTTTAGTTATTGAATATCTTATCTTTTTTGCTCAAAACGAATTCAGAAGTCATTGGAAAGGGACAAAACAATCGATAACTAAAATAGGTTTCAAAACTGTCTATTATTAAGGCCATTACTCTTACAATACCTAGATCCGAATGTTTATAAATCACAAAAACGTTTCGATGCTGGGATCGAAACCGCGGCCTTTCGTCTCATAGCTTTCTCAACCAACTACACTACAAATATTCAGTTATCTGAATCCAATCATCTCTATAAATTCCCACTACACAGATTTGATCTCGCTCAAAGGTTAACTTGCAAAAATGGCTGTTTCGCCTGAAAACAATTTTTATTTTGCACGTGATTAAAAGAGACATGGCGCTGTCTAGCCTAGATCGCATTCATTCCATTGATGCAAGCGAGCAGGTCAAGAGACTCAGCTCAGCAACTATCCAATTCAAGTACTTCATACGCCGTTGTGAACATATAATAAAGAACATTTTTTAAGTCGTTTTGTTTTCACAGTGCGTTTTTAAGAATTATGTTTTTGTTCATGTTCATATTTTGCATGAGTTACGTGTTGCGATTCGAAATAATGGACTATGGAGTAAAGTATGGCGTTGTTTCATTACACCATCCAGCGCCCGACTTGGAACCGATAAACAAACATATTGCATTTGTAAAAATTCATTTTTAGAAGAGCTTTAATACTCATAGATACGTCAAAATTATTTCGTAATTGTTATACATCACTTTTTGTGATTATAAAGTTACTCTCGTGGGTTTTATAATAGAAACAAGCTCAAATAACGACTGTGTATTGCTTTAGATTCACTGCAATTGTTACTCCTGAACGTATTCAGGCAGCATCTCGGTAATTGATATATTCCTTCTATGCTATTCATTAATTAGGCATTAAGATTTTCTTATTCCTCAGACTAGATTTCGATAATTCTGAAAGGAACAAAGCCAGACAAGTGTTCGGGTGTAAATAGTTACTATTTTATAATCATTATCTGAAAAACATGAAAATGTATACATTTTCATGTTTTATATTTTATAAATGTATAAATTTGCTATAGCAACGCCCACGACCTCTAAGCGAAGGGAGGACAATGATAAATAAGTTATAAAATATTTAAGAGCTAAGATATTTATTTTTTTGGTATCTCTTATGTACTAATAATCTTGTCTATTTTTAGACTTACGTACAAATATATTCAAAGTTTATCAAATAACAAACGATCTAAGTTATAAATATGGGTAGCGAAAGCGTTCTCAGAAATTAATAATAGAAAATGTAAATTTACATAATTTCATAATCTTCGGTTTACCAACAGCTGTTATGTTTATTTGAATACAAAATATATTACGAGTATAAAACGCAATGAGACATTTAAATAGAAACCACAGTTGAAAAAAAATGATAAACGGAATAAGTAACGCCTGTTAAATATTGAAATGTCAGATGTATTTTATTATCGGTAAATTTCGATTATTTGGACAAAACGATCGCTTGATGTAAGTCATTACTTTCTTGTATTTTTTTTTTGTGTATATTAATTAAGTATGTTGTTTTGTTAACTATTTTGTTAGTTTGCTCCGAAAATTTTGTGTATTTATCCTTTCCCTTGATATCTCAGAAACTTTCTATGTTTCTCTTATTATTATTTTTTGTTTCGTTAAGAACAAAAAAAAACTTAAATACATTTTAAATACTGTTGATATTTTGTACCTATTTCTATTTCCATTACCCATTTTTTGCTAGTTGTCTTCACTTCTACACCTTAATTTATAGCAAATTTGTGCTTGCTATTTTAGTTTTTTTCTGTTTTAGGTATATTACGCAAATTGAGTTTTCCATGACTGTTTTCAGTATACTACTATTGGGTGAAGTAAAAGATGGTAGCACGACGCTCTATCTCGCCACAATGGTTTGCAAAACCTATCGGTTTGCAATTATATAATATGTGTATCGACAAGATAAACAGAACATCTGAAACAAAATTAAGTTATAAATAAAACAAAATTTTGATAATTATTTAGAACAAACCTTTTTACACTTTTTCATAGTTTTTCCAGTATTTACTGTTAACGTAAAAATGAATACTACAATTATATTACATAATAATAAAGGCGTGAAATTCCACGCTACTTCTACGTGTATTCTCGGCTTCCCTGAAAATTTGTGCAAGTGACATGTGGAGCATTTCACGTGAAGCGGGCAGCGGAAAAAAGTCAGCTTCTGAAATTTCGTTCCCTTATTATCGTTGAGTTTTGGGACAGCTTGTATATGTCGAAGAGGGTCTACAGTAGCTTCACTGATTATCACGCGACAGCCAAGCGATATAAGCGTGCGTCCGGTACCGCGCTCCGACATCTATGTATTTTAATTCATACATTTCCAATAAGAATTCCGTTGTTATACCTTTTTTGTTAGAAAAATGCATTATAAGCTTTTAATAAAAATCCTACGGGCCATGTCATTACAATTCAGATTTGAAACTACTTCACATGTAGTGTAACAAAGAAAAATCTTACTTAAAATTACATAAGAGCTGTATATTTTATTATTTAAAATAAAGTAGTTTACGGTGGCACCCCATGATGCACCCTATCTGAAATAATACTACATACGAAAAATATTATGCATTAATTTTCATACTAACAAGGAGTACAATTAAGCAGAATATGAACGATTTTCAGAGTGTCACTTTTTAGTTTGTTAGTTTCACGTGAAATGCCTTATGTATTCTATTTGCATTCTATTCTATCTATTGCGGGCGGCTATGAAACTATTGAGCCATTAGAACGTCACAACAACTTCGCCATGCCTTTGAGAACTTATGTAAAGTTCATTAGTGGATCTATTCAGAGCAGTTTATCCGGAATGCAGCGTTTAACAAAATGTCACACTGGCTCTTGTGGCACTTAAATGAATGGCACAAGATTGGATCGCGGACCGATCTAATTTAAAGCATTTTATACAACCCTTCCATCCTGATGCTCCGGACTGATAAAGTATTTGACTTTATTAACTTTACATAATAATATTTTAACAGTGCTAAGACTCTTATTCATACGTTCAAAATCGTTTACATTCTTGCTATATGGGTAAATCAACTATTTAGTGCACAGGTTATGATTTTGCCATATTTTTTCAAGTATTGATTTTTTAAATATTTAATAGTTTCAGAAGTTAGAATATATATTCTACTTTACGAATCTGCATACAGCAGAGCACTTTTCTTTCAGAATTGGCTATTTTTAGCTTGTAAGCGCACTGAAGTCTTATAAAATCAGTCACCTGGACAACTAGTTCAATATGTTTTTTAGTGTGAATATTTTTTTATCTGTAATTTAACACTGTAAATATAAATCAAGTCGGGTGTATATCTAAATTTCAAAGTAGTCAATTTGAGATATTACGCATAGTACTCCTAATATTTTAAGAAATAGTGTCTCTTGGACAACCATCAATTTTGTATGACGTTAAAAGTTTAATTTACATAGTATTAAACCAGAAAATATTAAATATATATATATATATTTATGTTGCTTTTATACTTAGCTACCCGTCAATATATGAAATTTACATAATAAAATGTTTAAAATAAAACTATTTGAGATTTGATTCCATTTTTATTTGGGGACATCATAGTTGTCCGATGGACTTTTGGTTGTCCATAGGAAAATTGGGTTTGATATAACCTCTTTTGCAAAAAAAAACGGGCACCTAAGCAATGAACCATTTCAAATGTTACTATTGGTTTGTTTGATAATTATAGGTAGTTTTACTTTCACAATTTTGTAATAAGCAAATAATCGTTTTCGTCAGTATTATCACAAAATTTTGATAAAATGTATGGGTTTTAATGCTAAGTTCACTAGTAGTGTATGCTCGCTAGTAGTGCATATGCTCGTGAAGTAAAAGTTAAAAAAAAAGATTTTTGTTTGTTTTTTCTTTAATAAAGTAAAAGCAGATAAATGTTTAGTATCGAGTGTGACCCCCTCTAGATGAAATCACAGTTTGAATTTGTCTGGGTATGCTAGCGAGGATATCCCGGATACTTGCTTGCGGAATACGTTCCCACTCCGCGGTAATCACATTCTTCAGCTCTCTGATGGTCTACGGAGCCGGTTGTACTGATCTCACGCGCCGTTTCAGAACGTCCCAGACATGCTCTATAGGATTGAGGTCAGGACTTCGAGCTGGCCAATCCAAACGACGAATGCCGACCGCTTGCACATACGCTTCCACATCGCCAGACCGGTGGGCGCGAGCGTTGTCGTCCATAAAAATTGAGTCTTCGCCTAAAGCGGCCAATGCGGGTTGTGCATGAGGAATTAGAACTTCCGTTATGTATCGATGTCCAGTCAGTGAGCCGTTTTCAATGAAGACTAACTCTGTACGATCCATTGAATTTATTCCTGCCCAAAACATAACAGAGCCCCCACCATAAGGTGTGATTTCTTCAAAACAAGCCTCTGCAAAGCGTTCTCCTCGTCTTCGTAGCACTCGCCGACGTCAATCTTCACCGAACAGAGATATCCTGGCTTCATCGGAGAACAATACCCTATTCCAGCTTCTTGAGTCCATGACTCACAATTTCGAGCAAACCTAAGCCTGGCAACTCTGTGCTCACGGAGTAACGTAGGGCCGCGGGCCGGGCGATGACTGCGTATATTGGCCGCGACAAGCCTCCTCCTGACCGTCCATAGACTAATATGCACATTTCTTACTTCTTCGAGGTTGTTCTTAAGGTACACATACGAAGACTTGCGATTTCTCAATGCGCGACTCACAAGAAACCGATCATCCCGTGTTGGGTACATGGTTTTGTATTTGTCCTAAGGACAACTTTTAAAGTCCCACGGACAACTGATTTAGTTGTCCAAAAGACTGGTTGTCCGAGTGACATTTTTTAAATTATGTGTTTTTTCATAAAGAGTATTTGTTTACTGTGCTTGATTACATTGTTAACATAAAGTGCAGAACTAAAGTGAACTGATCAATAGCAATTGATTAATGTAACTAATCTACTTACTCAATTTTCGCGCCGGTCCAGGGGACAAACAATAAACACACCCACTCCGCGTCACGATGTTCGGCCGCCTGCCGCCTTCGCTGACGTTAATTCAACATTGCGGCTTGAACTATTGTTTACTAGACAGACTTACTTGTTATCTCAGATACTACAGGGCCATCTCTGTTTTGGATTTGTAATCAAAGACTAGTTGTCCGAATGACTCAGTACAATGCACTAACTTTGTGGGACAAGAACAATTCACAAAAAAATAGAGAAAATAAAAACATTTCTTTTTTTATAAAATGTTTTCCTAAAAATAAAAACCATAAATATCTGTTCTATGATTTTATATTCACTGCGTCTGAGGATTTATTTCGGTGTAGATGAGTTTCTAGTTTAGAAGTGGTGAAGGGGACACAGAATTTGACATAAAAATTACCCAAATGTCCCCCGGACCACTCTCAAATGAAGGTGACACAATAATAAAAAATATATTTTTGCCTTAAATACATTGATTTAAGTGTGTATTCATTGATTATGTATTATAAAGAAAATACGTTTTGGTATTCTTTATATTAATACAAATCTGGGACCTGGTACGGTTGTCCAAAGCAAGAAAAAGTTGATTTACCCATATAATAAAACATATAATTGCAATTAGAACTAGTAGCATGATATTTATTACCAATTATCAAAAAAGCAGACCGGGCTCTATGGCGTACATTGGAAAAGGCCTATGTCCAGCAGTAGACTGCAACGGGCTGATGATGATGATGATAATCAAAAATACAATGGCCACGTTGTTTTTTGATTATACTAATTTTGGGGCGTTTGGAAAGAAATATGAGAGTATTTTTTTACGATGTGCGCTCACATTGATAGTCAAAAAGCAATATGATGAAGTTAGCTGATAATTAACTGTCAAACCGTGGCAACTTATAACTATATTCAAAGAAGTGTCTGAAATATTCATAGATCTACAAAACGTGTTTTATATCAGTGGAGATAAAAACAATGTTCATTCATAAATATACACGTGTGACTGTGATTTTAAATTATATATGGGTTAATGATAGGCTTTTGTAAAAATCGTGATAATAGTTATTTTTATCTTGAAAAGAAGTAATTGTAACTTCTTTACTACTATAACTTCCCACGTGCGTACATAAGTACACGTATATCGTACGTAGACTGCCTCGGTGGCGTAGTTGTATTACAGTTCGGTTACAAAGCTGAGGTCTCGGGTTCGAGTCCCGGGTCGGGCAGTGATATTGGATTTTTCTATTCATTATCAGCCCGGAGTCAGGAATTTGTGTCCGATATGGCGATACGTTCGCCCCCTATCACATCGTGGGACGGAACATACAAGGCGAAATGTGGGTGTCCTTCGGGCGCCTCTGCCTACCCCTTCGGGGATAAAGGCGTGAGTTTATGTATATCGTATGAAGCTTTTTTTCCCGGTGTCCACGACATTAAAGGGCTTGTTATACGGTAGAAAGTAAAGTAATTGGTGAAGAGAGGTCAATTGCAAATGTAGTGAAAGCGCAGGATGGCGGGATTGTAGGTTATCTCATCCAAATTGCTGGAGCTTGAAAGGTCGGGTAACTGTAATAAACGTGCACGTTCATTAAAAACATATTGTAATTGTTATTTTTCTCTGAAAAATACACAAGATTTTTTTAAAGTGAATTTTATATTTCAATTCCATTACCTACAATTATTTCGTATAAAAATTACGCAATCTTTTACATCGATTTCGAAACACAGTTTCGCCGTAAAGTATTTACGCTCGGGCAAAAACACTGAATTTCGCGAATGCAAACAACAAAAGGCAGAGTAGGTTTCACATTTCTACGCAGCCATTTCGCTCAAAGGTAAAAATGCAATTGTCCCAGAATGTTGCCTTGAATAATTCTAGAAAAAAAGCTCGTGCTTTGTGGGTTTATTTGCAAACGAAAAAATACGCCGTTTGATGGTAGACTAAGTAGCGATGTTTATTTCGCTAAGTAAGGTAGCTTTGGCGGCCATTTTGATTCTCAAAGCGCACGAGCATTACCATATCATTATCGAAACGGCATTGGGTTTCTCTAAACAGTCAACCTAATTTATAGATTACACATTTATTCGTAAGACTGCTTACAAAATAAATAATACCAATTTGTTAATACTTTAAATAATCGACTTATAAAAAAACATAACCCATTTTCTTTCGCAGTCGGGTTAAAATAATAAATGTACCTTTTTTCTATCTTGCAAAATTTTATTGGCTTTCACTTATAAACTCATATCAATTCAGATACAATCAATCAACAAAAAAATGTTTCGAATTTCTTTCCAAAGAATCTGAAAGGGAGGTTTATTCGATTCGTCTATATATTGTATTTTTACGTGTGGTTTGGTATATTATTAAGGCAGTCCTATTCTAATGTTATTTATATTGGCCTTACGACGCCAAATAAAAGATCTTTTGTTATTTTAGGTATATTTTTATTATATTTTATATGAATAGATGCATAAAGCAGCAGACCTGGCTCTGTGGAGTACCTCGGGAGAGGCCTATGTCCAGCAGTGGACTGCAACGGGCTGATGACGATATGACTTACATAATTATATACTAGTTAATTTAATAGTGTTCACGATTTTTACTAGGTTCTATTACGTATTAGATACTAACTTAATTAAAGTCTTAGATAACATAAAAGTTAATTAAATCGCTATATTTTTATCGCGGTTCGGTTCATTTTTTATCTTCGAACCGTTTCTAGGACTTTCAAGTATTCGTAGTCCCGGGGCGGACTGGGGTATTAGTCGTCAACTTATTGGAATAATGAATAACTTGATTATAAAATTAAAAGTAATTAGTTGATGATCCAGTCTACGCAGAAACAGCTTATAATATTTTGAGATCTGGTTGTTACTCTTTTAGGTACCGATTTTATTAGATGTATAACCTCAACCTAGGCTTGTGCATATTAATAAATAAATAAATAATAAATACACCCAACAGTCACATACATAAGTAGTCCTGACCCCACACTAAGATCGAATCTTGTGTCGTGGGTATCAGAAGCTACGAGAGACTTTTCGGTCTCACAAACACCCAGACCCGAAACAAATACCTGTGGATCACACAAATATTTGTTTCGGTGCGGGGATCAAACCCGCGGCCTCTCGTTTCACAGCCGGCGTCTAACCAACTGCGCCACGGAGGCTGTCAATATTATTTATTATCTTCTGTAGAATATTTTATTTATAGACTAGCAAATTGAAACAGAAATATACTAACAACTGTCTACTTCAGGAGTATACCACATCTTAACTTGCAAAGACGTGCTCACATACGGATGAGGAAACTCAGCTTAGCGACCATATTACAATAGCATTATTCACATAAAATGGGAAATTTCCGGCAATTCATTTCGTTGTATTAGGGCAACGTCGGTAAAGTACATAAATCATGAGGACGGCAACGTAATCCGATTGTGAACGTGTTCCCGAAAAAAGTATTTTTTAATTAAAATTAATTTATTTGTAGAATTTGCAAATACTCTTTAATCAAACCGTTGGTCCTTGTATTCATTTAGGATGATCTTTATAACCAGCTTACGAAAGCCAAGATACCCATAATATTATTTCACCTTGTACGTAAGATTATTATATATTTTATTATACATATATTTTATTAGTTCCCGCGTGAATTCTAAACTATTTTTTATATCGAGTGGAAAGCGCCCACTCTCCTTCCGGTACCTCGCGGGAGGTCAGAAGGAGTATGTCGGCCCTCCAGCAAAATATCCGGAGGCTTCTGTACACACCATGCAGGTGTTACTGCTGGGCTTAGTCCAAACCCACTATCCTTAGCCGACCTATACTCAAAAACTCTCGGTGGCACCCAGGCATATTATGGGAGGCAGGACATTATGGGCAAGAAGCGTCCTAAGCCAGCCTTACACTTATAAACTAGTTATCATAATTTAACAAATTAAGTAAAACTCAGGTGCGACGCAGTTACAAACTTATTCCAAATAGAACTACATTGGAGTATGTCTCCTGAAAAGTTCTAGCCTTCTTTACTCCATCAAAATTAACTCGAGATAAACGTTATTCATGTACTGATTGTACTATTCTAATTTTTATTGGTATCACATTCCTATGTAACTTGATATGTACAATAAACAGTATAAATAAATAAATATAATAATCTATCAACAATTAAAAACGAAAACACAAAAATGTAGATAGTAGTGACAATTAATTTGACCATCTCAGGATGGAGTAACAACAAGGGACTGCATCCAGCTGTTACAATAACAGCTAGATGCACGCGCTACGTCTGAAAACAAAACCAGAGTCCCGCACCTGTCTCGTTTCCCACCGACATAATGTTGCATCTATTTGTACTAATGGCACAGAATAATAGAATTATACACTTCATATTGACCAATGCAACATTCATTGCGAGCGTGTGATATTTGCTAGACAAAGATTCGCACTCACTTCGAGGTTAATGATAGACCATGCTGACCAAGAAATATTATCAATATCTGTGTCTGTTTATACCTATATACGTCCCACTGCAGAATGAGGGCCTCATCTTTAATCGAGAGTACCATTACGAGGGTTTAGGGTAATACAGCCCACCACGTGGCATAGTGCAGACTGGCGGACTTTACGTGCATACAGAAATTCTTACAAATCGCTATAAAATGCAGGTTTTCTCACGATGTTTTCCTTTACCGTTATAATGTGTGGTGATTGCCTCTTAATACATACATGACGCTGTCCGTTACCGACAGGCGACCACGCACTTAAAAGATTATATATTACGGGTATATTTATGTTTCACGGCATACCACTCAAAGTGTTTCGCCGAAAAACAGACAACAAACGGCAAGGGCTGCTTCTGCGTATGTCTGTGCGAAGGCACACATCTTATTGTTTTACGTTTCGCCGAAAATGACCGGTCAGTTTATACGGTTATTTTCTCGGTACACTAAAATGGAAGGTCAATATTTGTCTACAACATTTAAATTTCGAGTCCCACGCGTGTATTCGCAGTTAATTATCGCTGTCTTTCATAGAGAAAAGGCATTGTTGAGGGAAACTGCAATCAGATAGATCGCTCCAAGATTTTTGAAGTTGTGTGTATCGACCCGCGTTGAACCAGCTTGGTGTATAAGACCTCACTCAATCGTAAAGAAAATCTGCGTGCGATCAGCAATGAGAATTATTGCAAGCTTATATTGTTTGTTTCTATATTATTTCTTATATTTGCGAACTAATTTATACAAAGTTATAATTAGATTGTGAAATATTACTTAAATTTTGTAGTTGATTTTATTTACTTCTCAAAATATATTGGCCAATTATACCGAGTTTAGCCTAATGGATTTTTTGTTGCTTTTGGTGATTGTCGTTAATTTACTTATAAAATAAAATGCATTATTTTATTTTAATCGCACTGGAAATGTTTTATCATATATATATATATATATATAATTATGACGAATAACATTATCACGGTTCTCACAAAACTGCCACAGCCGATTAACGTCGGTGTTAGCTCTACTTTAATACCTAAATGGTTCATGTCTTAAATTGAGTCATTAGCAACCCACACTAATATCTTTACTTAACTAAGTATTACCAAGACTGCCGAACTTCTTCGGGCTCGGTTCTTGTGTAAGCCGCGTATCGATTACCTGACACCCGCCCGCACTTAATTTCTTTTTCACACTCGTAACATTCAAATGCCCCTAACAGCCTGAACTTATTGAGATCAATAAATTTCTAAATTGCTTCTCCAATGTTCGATACAAGATGGCAGATAAAGCCGGGGCCCGACATTTGAAGTCCCATTTGCCTCGACGTTACTAGTAGACAGGGTAGGAAGACATCGTGCGACAAATTACACCTCTATCTAGTACCTTTGTTTCAAAGGCTGGAATCGCTCGGCCACTCTTGGCTGCGGTACTCGTCGCACCCTGTACCTTTTCTCACTGAAATGGATTACTTATTCTCAAGGCTACACCGAATACTTTAAAAGCTTTTTAAAACATTCGAATGAGTAGTGGAAAGGCTAGAAAATTATTTTATTTTTAAATCTGCTTTCCTGTAAAACAATAAAGGTTAGGCGCATAGCCGCTAGAACGGGACAATTTTTCATAGTTTATTTCCTTTATAAAAGTAGCCTGTTATTAAACCATAGCGAAGGTTTTTCATCCTTTTTTATATTTATTTTATATTTGGCTATTCGCATCCAATCTATGCTCCAGCGTTTTCACAATATTTGAGTATCGTCCTTTATTTAATAAAACTCTATGTCGCATTGCGTCTTTTGACGCGTGGTCAGTTTTCGATTACATTTACGCCCCAAGTAGCTATTGTGTATAATATTTTTAAATAACTTTTATACCATAACATATTATATTTTTAAGGCACCTATATAAAACATTATCCCGCCTACATCCTATTTATTAGTATGAGGTGTCTCCAGACTATGAAGTGCCTTATTCAGAGCAGTTTATCAAAACATATATAAAATATTGCTCTTTTTGTTTGATTAAGTTATCTGAGTACTACTAAGCGCAAATGAAAATCACAGAAAATATTCAGTTATGCAAAGGTGTTCAGGTATAACACTTTAACATCCACAAGCGTTCGACTAGAACTAGACTAGACCAAACTTATTCACAATTCCGCGGGTATAATTCGGCCAATTCACGGCAGTTAAGGTCCCTCAAAATCAATGTGAAAATATGAAATTCAATTTGGGTAATACTTTAGGTATTACAATGTAATCAATATTAAATCATTCGGACTTATGTGTCCATTGACAGTCAATCACCATAATTCAGTGAAGGAAAACCACGTGAGGAAACTTGCGATAGCGATTTGCAAGAATTTCTATAGTATATAATGTCCGCCAAACCGCACTATGCCTCCGTGTCGGACTATATGCCCTAACCCCTCTCAATAGTACTTTCGATTGTAGAGGAGGCCCGCGCTTAGCAGTAAAATATAAAAGGAGTCCGAGAACGAAACTATATTAATATATTTATTATAATCTATTAGGCCTAAGAAGAGTCATTCAAAAACCACAAAAGCCTTTGCGCAAAGAATTAAGTTTCAGTCATCATCAAACAACTTCTATGCGATTTATTTGTGGTGTAAGTTAGTAAAATTACTGCAGTAAAAAGTTCAAGAATCTTAAAAAGAATTTGGAGTCGTACAAATTAGACTTCAACAATTTTATTGCCCCAACTTTTATACTTCAATTACTGTGGAAAAGTTATGGTAAACTTAAATTTGACTAACAATAAAAAGTAGGTTAGATTTGAAATTCATAACGTTAATGCATATCTACTAAGTTTTATTGAAATAACAAAAATATATATAATAACAATATTGTACAAAATGAGGTAATTAATACGCAGATTATAATTTGCGATAATATAGCTCTTTATATATTTCTTTTATCTTTTACAAAACAAGAACTTTGTGTATGTATGTTTGATATGACACGGGGACCAAGATGTGGTGAAGTAGGTAGATAAGATAAGCTCTCATAAAAGCGACCCTTGACATTTCGATGGTCACATTTTTGCTTTATTCATAGACCCCATTTCCCTTATGATGTCATACCTCGACCATCGCGCTACCTTTAACCCATGTTGAATTGATTACAAAATTGTTTGAAGTGCGGTTAGTGGAAGAAACGATTTATAATAATATTACTCTTGGATTCATAGCAATGTTTCAAGATATTTGTGATGTGAAATACTTATATAACTTAAGTGATGATAATATTATATGACAATTAAACATTTAATTGTTCTGTCAAGATGAATAATTGTCACTACTTCAAGAGGCAATTTATACTATATAAAAATAAAATACAATTTTAATTTCAAAACTTTAGCTGTAAATAGCTCAAGAATTCCTGAGAATAATAGTTTTGAACGCTATGAAGATAAATAAACCACTTAAATATGGAAAAAACGAAATTAGAATTAAATAAATTGGATAATTTAAGTTTCAATCGTTCGTAATCACTCTAAAACACTTAGGAAGAAATACGACTTGAAGTAGACGATTTTGCAGACACTTTGTATGAGATTAGGGTGAAAGGAATTACACAAATTTTCTCAGACGTGGATCGACTTCTAAATCGAGCGCACAATAGCTGGCCCAGCAATTAGGACAATTACTGTTCATCCCTCGATAGCGAGCCGAGAAGTGCTTCATTTAACTTAAATCGTCTTGGTTAAGTAATAACACGATGCGAATTTTAGAAAAAAAAACATAAAAATATTTTTTTTTTATTAAAATCGCTTCATTAGTTTAGGAGTTTATCGGACTCAAACAACTCAACACGTAATTTTTATATATTAAGTTAACCCTTTTCAAGTGCCGTAAGTCACGAGTATTTTTTGTCTTTGTGCACAACCCTACGTGCGCTGGCCCAGCTCGCACTTGACTAATATTTTAAATGTGCTACAGCTAATATTCTATTTATTTTATCATAAACTTGTGGATTACAAAATTTCTCCTTATTTTATTTCACATCCTTCTCGATAATATACAAAACAATATATTTTACCAAAGTAACCTATAGATTGACTGCAATAATAAAAATTCTTTGGGTAGTTCAAGCGTTACATCGGAGTGTGGTAATTGCATGGATACCTACAAAGACAGCTAAAATTATAAGTACGCCATTTTGCCTCAGTCTAATAATTAATTAGAAAATATTTTCTCTCTAAGAAGATACTATCGTTATGGAAAATGTATGTATACAGAATAAATATTATTTAACTCAATTAAAAACGTATAACCATATTTTTATGCTGATGGCGAGGAATATAAATAAGCTAATAAAAGATTTAGTATAAGGACACGATGTAGATTTGATAAAATAATAACAAATATTCAACATTCACACACATATTTATGACCCAACAATCATACACGAATCTTTTGTCGTCAGTACCTATCAAATATTATACTTTTCGGACTCACAAACACCCAGACCCGAAACAAATGTTTATGGTTCAAGCAAATATTTGTCTCGGTGCGGAATCAAACATTTGGCCACTTTCACAGCCTACGTCTAACCAATTTTGACACGGATGCTGTCGATCTATGCATGGCACGAGCTGGATTTCTGATAGGAAATCATTGAGTTATGAACATTGCCTCCTTCCTCTATGTTAAAATACAAAATTAAAATAGCATATTAATTGTAAGGTCTGCGTTAATCCCTAAATCCTCCGCGTAAAGAGAAGGGTATTAAATTTCTACTGATATCGGTTGGTCTGAGTATTTTGTTGAAAGTGCTTAAGGCGCAGTGTTATACATATATTGAGGATAGCCATAAAAAGTTACTGCTAATACGCACCACGCACCATCGAACTATCTTAAATATAGAGAAAATGTACAGTAACAAATAGTAATTTTCACAAAAGAAATAGTTTTAGTTAATACGAGTAGAACATGACGTGTCGTATACACAGAAATGCAAACATCCGCGTCAGATAAAAAAAATAAAATAATAATATTTATTTTTTACCTTTATTTACTTATTAAATTTTACAAAATTCGTATCTTATCAAAATATCAAATTAAACTAAATAGGTATTAGATTATTAAAATTGTTTTCTACGTAGCCTCTTACCATTAAAGACATAAATTATACTGGACTACTTAACTGCTTCTTCACTCTACAGCGGAAGGACCCGTCATTACACGCGGGCCGGCAAAATGTTTCACAGCTTAATGGTGCGGCAAAAATAAATTCTAGTTGGTGACAAGGCTGTGCTCTTATAAGCACGTGTGGTTCTAAATAGGAAAGTTGAGAAGGGAATAAGGTTGCACAATTCCTCAAGACGTCTCTCACTCGTATTCTCGATTGTAGATGAGGCCTGTGTCCTGCAGTGGGACGTATATGTGCGGATACGGATACAGAAATCCTTAAAGCATCGTTATGATGCGTACGTCAGAACACGCCATTTCGACCGTGCATAAAATGAATAAACAAAATTAATTGTAATAAAAGTCGTAGTAATATGAAAATACACACTCCCACTACATAGCTTTATAACAAAAACAACATTAATTACTACGAGTAATATAAGCATTTTGATTCGGTATTCAGGTCCCCATGAACATTACTTATGAATAAATGTAACTCATTACGCGTGAAATGCTTTCATGTAATGAATTTCTATATAATTTGCGAATTAATTCCAGTAAGCAATTCACTATACAAATTAATGGTTTCTTAGATATACAGGAACGTTACACATTGAAATAAAACGGATTTTATTGCCACCCCGTGACCACGGAAGCTGTAAACGCATCGTCGCGAAAACGTAAAAACTAGTTTTATTGCAGTATACATCTTGCCATAACTTATATAACCAATGTATAAATCAATGGAGAAGAAATTGAATACATTGATTAGTTTATATAACTGTAAATTATGTTCCCACTGTAAAATTATGTTCCTGGGTACATATAATAATTGTGAAACTTTAGTGCATACCGCATACATCCGAAATAGAAGGTGTTATGTCCATGTGTTAAAGTATTGATAGTATAATTAATAAAACAAATTGGTTGATTTCCAGTATCATCTAGCAAATTAATGACCAATTACGTATGCTCCACTTCAGATTCCTTTACGGACTCACATAAAACAATTGGCTGAGGCAAAAAGGAACTTTCCTTTTTCACAGCTGAGAACGGCTGCTATTTTTTCCTCTCTCGCTAATCAATGTTGGGTTCGAAATGGGATTAGTGAGTTCTGAGTGTAGCTGTGCCCACTACTTTTGATTACGTTACTTTTGTTGGAGGCGCTGTTGGCCGGCGTTTTCGTCTAAAATTGCCTTTGAATCTAATAATATGGACTGTGTTTTCGGACCGCAATTGTGCATTCACTCAAGCATATTATGATCAAGAAGGATAGATGTGATAAAAATTGTAGAAAATCGCCGAATTCAGGCCGCTTTGAACAGGTTTCTGTTCAACAGTAAACTTTTTGTGGCTGAAGAGAAAGACGAAGAATTGGTTAATATTAATATATTACTGACATTGAGAAGTGGTAGCAACCGGCACCGGTGAGAATATCAGAAAACAACGCAGTGGACACTATATAGCTCTCTATAAATACAAAATCGTTTTCGTTTTTCGAGAAAATAAAGATTTACTGCACCTGACACCGCGCATTACCATCCTAACAGATTATAAATCGGCCAACGAGGATTTTCTAGTAATTTGTCGAATCAAGATTTAACGCTCGTTTCTTTCAGTTTCGTTTAAAGTACTCTAGGTTATAGGAATAAGAGAATATGTGGACTGGAAAATTGTACTACTCAATTGTGCAGCAGCGACGAATTAGTAAACGTACCTTTTTTAGTAGGTTCATCTGAATAGAATACAACCCGTCGTGCTTGGTGTTTCATGGAAAACCAATTACACATAAAAAAGAACAAATAAAGAAAACAAAAGAATAAAAACATTGGCATAACCGCAGTCAAGCCAGTAATTAAATGCTCTGAAACAATGAAACCAAATTAAATACACTCAAAAATTAAGCAGCCAGCGGCAACAGAACTTAAATATATGTATATTTCATTTTACATTCCAGAACGGTTATTACAATATAATGCCATTATTACGCGTGAACGAAAATTTACATTATAATATGTGATCTCTTATTAGTTTTTATTCACGTTTGCAAATTGATAATCGTAAGTCATTTGGTTCTGTGTGGCAGGAATAACTTCATTTGTTGATTTCGTTTCATGCCCCGGAGGTCAAAATAAACTGGACGCAGGTACTTCGTTATTTCGTGACATATAGCTCCTACAATTGAATTTGCAATATTCTGACAGCCTCCGCAGTGCAATAGGCGTGATATTAGAGGTTGTGGCTTAGCTCCCACACTGTGTCAAATGTATATTTGACCCACGAACACGCACAAATATTTGCCCTACTATGAAAGTTGAAATACCAAAAAGTTTCTCGTAGTGGAGGGTCAGGACTATTTGTGGGACTGTTGGTTTTGTGTATTTATTATTATTACAATGTAGGTACTAGGGACTGCTTCGATGGCATAGTAGTACTACGATACGATTACAAGGCTGAGGTCTCCGGTTCGAATACCGGCCGGAGTCAGGAATTTGTGTCCGATATGGCGATAGACTCGCCCCTGTCACATCGTCGGCGGAACATACAAGGGGGAATGTGGGTGTCCTGGTAGTACCTCTGCCTACCCCTTCTGGAAAAAGGCATGCTTTTATGTATGTGATGTATACTCGTATATATACATATTATGTACATGTACTACTACTGGTGCCCTATTTTTCGTTTCCCGCGGACACTGGCGCTATATAATCAAGTCTGGAAAGTAATTATTGTATCATCGTTTTTCGTCCCACACTGACGTACGGCACGTAACAATACGCTCTGAATTTCGTACGTTGTTCTTATTATGAGTGTCTGAAATATTTGTATTGTTTCTTTATTTTCTTATACAATATTAATGAAATATTGTTGGTAAGTTAAATTGCATATTATTACATGTAATTTTAAGTCAGTAAAATTTGACCTACCGTTGGCGTGGCTCGAGGCTCAATAATCCAGTAATAAGGATCGCAAAGTATTAGTCAGCCAGTAACGCTGGCTTCTGCAACTCAAACCAGCACATATTTTACGGACCCTGGGTATATCGCTCAACGCTCTTTGGTATCAAACCATTGTCTCACGCCTCTGTAACCTCATAAGCCAAAACATACAATTTACTAAGACTGCAAAGGGTCAACGCCGTCTAGTGGAATTCCAACACAAACGGGGCACCAGAAAGGCAAGCTTACTTCATTAGAGATAATTGCGAATCAAATCGGCAGTTGCAGCCTCTACACTGGTGGACAGTGCATATTTATCCATAATTAATTCGACTACTACAATATACATAATGTTATAGCAAAAAGAAAATGTATCAGTATAAATAACTTCATAATAGATGGCAAAGGTGAGAAAAACTAATGAAGTATTGGAAAGACGCTGACAAATATGCTACCAATGCAAACATATAAGGCAAAACATGAAATCTTATTCAGAGACAAGACATACGAATAATATAGAAATAAATGCTGACAAACAATACGTTCTGATGGAAAGATCGATAAAAAAGTTGTCATTATCAATTATGTTCTTATTATGAATAATATTTAAAGAAAATACAATGAGTCTACAAAATATCACAAGCCTAAGTAGGTACTTCGCATATTACAAGTATATAATTTCATCCGTCCCAGTTCCCAGTATCCATTAAAACGTTTCATAAAAGTTTATAAAGGAAATAATTTATAAAGGGTAATTCAAACCCCATATCAATTAGACAAAGTGCTCTTGTCAAAATTGTCACATCTGTTAGTATAAGGCCCGTGAACCGAAACAGTATTGGCAAATGGGTCAAGGAAGTTTAGCAAGGAGGTCCGAGTCAGTTGCTTACAAATTGCGCGGTATGACCGAAATTCTGTATGGTTTGCATTTAGGATGTTGTCTACCTTTTTGCGTATTTACGTAGGCAGCAAATTCGGGTTGCCTTTTAGGATAAACGATCTTATAGAAGATAGTTGGTAGATCATATTTATGGTGAAATTTTTTGATTGCATGACTTTTCACGATAAATTCGCATTTTTGCTGGAATCTCTCAGCAATACATTATTTTATATTTCTTAGGTCTTTGTTAAGTTATATTAATACGAGTAATAGGTTTTTCTACTTTTTATTTTATAATACTTTCCTCCTTAGTATGACTGGGTCGTACGTGTAATATGCTGATATATTGCTTGTAGCAGCGCATCATAATTATTGCTCCTCAAGTAATTTGAATGCCAAACAATTAAGTATGAAAATAGGCTACCCCTATAATAAAGGACTTAAACCGGGACACATTCACTGAAAGTATACCTCATGCAGGTGATTTTGGCAGACTTCCAAATAGTTCAGATCGCCACGTGAACGAAGCTTAAATATCGTCAATATATTCAAACGTTATCCTCCGGTATAGATTGACGTGGACTTTGTGAAAGGTCACATAATTCCCTCAAAGATATACTCTTAAAATGTTGCCTAAACGACTATTTTTTAAGTCTCTGATAATTTTTGAATACATTTTTAGGGTAGAAATAAACTCAAGATTAAAGTCGCCAAATTCGAAATCTTGTCACTTTAACATTTAGGTTTTATATCCGTATCTTAGATAGTGTTATTTTTCAATCTAAATTATTATTTAAAAATGAATTGGTACTTTAAAATATCGCCTCACATTTAATGTGAAATAATTCACAGCACAGTAATATAAATAACACATAAAGACCGACCAAAAGCAACTTGAACTAATAATGTGTTCAAAAACTATTATATGGTTTCTAATTAGTATTTGCGGTTCCGAATTCCATTCGTTGAACATATAACGTTCTCTGAAATGTTAAACATTGCGCACGGTGCATTCAGCTGTGGTTAAAACCTATTCAATGTCCATTACTGTAATTAAACCAGCAATTGATGTTGATCTAATCGATTCGATGTCAATCTAAATCCTACACACTACCCAGCGCTGACGACACTGACAATTTAATAAAGAATCAATATTTAGTTACAATTTATTTTGACTGGCACTAAAACTACATGGTAAAATAAAATATTTGTAAATTCTTTGTTCTTTTTCAACTCACGAAGTAACTAATCGATTTTTAGAACTATGTTTATTGATTATGTAAATATCTTCTTATATTTTGCATATTATATCAGATATAATATGATTGTGTACACCACCAACCACCACGCGGCCTAAGCACGCTACATCTCGACTACAATGATACGGAAATATAAGCAATAATTACTACATCATCTACAATATCTTTGAAATTAACGGATATTTTTTGTGTAAAACTGTATCTTTTTTCCAAATAAATAAATATACCCCTATTACTATTACAGATGGCCACAAGTGACCGATTTAAACGCGGCGTCATTTCCGCGTTTCTTTTCGAGAAACTTATGACCGGCATTAATTTCGTCTAAAGAAGTTACTCGTGCGCGCTCGACTTTTAGCTCGGCCGTTTGAGGATTTCACGTAAATTTTTGCCTAACAACTTATGATCGTAAATTATTATTTTTATATGAAGGACCAGACTTTAATGTTACCCCGTAATGAATTTCACACGATATTTTGTAGGATTAATGCTTTCTTAGGCAGTAGAACTATAACAAGAATAATTTCCTAGAGATCTATACTTATTTAAATATATTCCGCTCCTGAGGTTTAAGTAGGAGCCTCCTTCGACCCCGAGTTCAAACACATGATTTTACCATTCCATATAGCAATCAAATTTCTTCCTTACCCGGTCACTTGTTGAAGCATGGATACTCGTAGATCGGCTTGTCCGTGGTAGTAAGCTTTGCTGTTTCATGAAAGAAATGATTCTTTTAGTGAGATATTCAGTGACCCTATAGCTAGCGGTCGGTCTTTCATATCCGGCCAGATACGAGCCACCATATACGAGTATGGTAAAAATTCCGAGTCGTGTCGTGAAATTATTTATTCCATAAATTTTACTGCACGTCACTATTGCTCGGCGTAGTATTTAGGAGATTGTCCCGTCTTCACACCCGCCACTGCAACTCCTGTAAGCCAGGATCAACAGTGGCACGCATTTTAATGACACTGAGCATTGAAGCTCAGCGAATCTCCGGGAATGTCTAGCTTGACTTTAACCCGCAACCAAATCAATCACAAATATATAGCGTAAGCTTATTTCCCTATGTACCGGGATGGTACATAGGGAAATAAGCTTACGATGCGTGATGGAGACAAATGGTAAAATGTACTCACATTTGCCGCGCTGAGGATCCGCCTGATGAGGAGTTGCCAGTTCCAGGACACGAGAAAACACTAGGTAGTTGCTCTGTCTATGCCTTTTGCCTGTTATTTACGTATTTCGAATGCCACAGTAATATTTCTATGGCGACCGCGTGCGCGCCGGTTGATTCGGTTTTTCGTTGTTGCGGAGTTGTTGATGCGCTCGCGGCCCGCGGAGAAGTTGTAGCGTCAACCGCGTGAGGGCGCTAGGTCCGCGTCACGTGATTAGCGCGTCGAGTGCGCAATACCACGACGGCATTGGCGGATTGGCTCGTTGGCAGCAATGTGCGCGAATTTGAAACTCTTCGCCATTTCACACACATGCCAACATCACGCATAAAATAAGAATTTCATATTTAAATGAAAACGGTTACGAAACATTCCGCCCACCAAAATACATTAATGTATTTTCGTAATTTTAAACAAATTAACTTAATTGAACTAAGAAGGCATATGATTTACAATCAATCTTACAACTAAAAAATATTATAAAATGATAAATTAAAGTTAATCTGCTTGGTTAGGTAACGGACAAAGTTTGACTAAAGGTCTCGTAAAGCGAGAGCCTTCAGCCGTACGTATCGTTGCGATTCGAACTACGCCGTCTGGGCTCGGGTGTAACTCCTCAACACGAGCCAGAGGCCAATATAACGGAATTGAATTATCAGTCTTAACAATTACGACGGATCCTACACTCAACGGTTGTGAATGTTTAGTCCACTTTGCTCGCTGAGTTAACGAATGAAGATATTCATGTTTCCAACGATTCCAGAAATCCTGTTGGAATCGCTGAATCAATTGCCATCGACCTAATCGATTTATATTTAATGAAGTGACATCTTCATCAGGGACAGTCGTAAGCGGCTCCAGTGTTAGAAAATGACCTGGAGTTAAAACTGACAGGTCGTTAGGATCAGAACTCAGCGGACACAGAGGCCTCGAATTTAGCATGGATTCAATTTGTACGAAAAGTGTTGTTAATTCCTCAAATGTTAGACATTGGTCGCCAACGATACGATACAAATGCGATTTCACAGATTTTATTTGTATTTCCCACACTCCACCGAAGTGGGGACTTGAGGGCGGATTGAAACGAAATTCGATTTGATTTGCATGAGCAGCATTTCGCATATAGTTAACTAATTGTGCATTAGCACCGACGTAATTTGTGCCACAATCCGAATGAATTACGCTAACCCTTCCGCGACGCCCGGAGAAGCGACGCAACGCAGCAAGGAAAGCGTCCGAAGAAAGATCTGAAACCGCTTCAAGATGCACCGCGCGAGTCGCGAGGCAAACAAATAAACATAAATAGGCTTTAGTAATTTTTGCACCGCGATGTTTACCGCTTTTAACTCGGAAAGGGCCACCGTAATCGGTCCCTACGATAGAAAATGGTTTAACTTGATTTACCCGAACTGCAGGAAGATCACTCATAAAGGGTTCAAGTGGAGATGGGTGCGTCTTGTAACACGGTACGCATTTGGATAAGCAGTTTCGAATGGCACGTTTAGGAGATAATATCCAAAACTGTTGCGAAAGAAGATACTGCGTTGTATTCACGCCGGCGTGACAATTTTCACGATGAACAGCTTCGATAATAAGAAAAGTCAATCGGGATTTGCGAGGAAGGAGGGCAGGATGCTTATGTTCAAACTCAAGACCGGATCGGGAAAGACGACCGCCCACCCTGAGAATTCCCTGAGAATCGAGAAACGGATTTAACTTACGCATTTGTTTCGATAATAATTGACCTTCTCGGAGCTGACGAATTTCGTTTTCGAAAGAAGCTAGTTGATTGTGCTTAACGACAATCAACAAAGCAGCATGAAGCTCTGCGTTATTTAAAAAAGAATTAGAGCAACGATTACGTTTATGACGTATAAAATTGATGAATCTCAGCCACCAACATATGATACGTTGAATTTTCCGAATGGAAGAATAACGGTCGAGAAGAAGATCTATCAAAGAATTCTTTGAATCATCGGAGCTGAGAAAGCTTTTCAGGCCCTTAGCCTCTGACTCAAGAAGATCCTCATTAGGATCTATATTAGATTGTGGCCAATGTGCAGGAGGTAAGCGAAGCCAAACGGGACCCGCCCACCATAATCGATTGTTGACAAGATCGAATGGTAGCTGACCACGAGAAGCGACATCTGCAGGATTGTCTTCAGAAGCAACATGGCGCCACTGGACATCAGGAATTATATCATGAATGTGACTAACGCGGTTAGCGACAAAAGTTTTCCAACGAGAAGAATGAGAACGCAACCACGCTAGAACAACGGTAGAATCAGACCAAGCTATAATGCGAGTCAATGGAAACCATTGCGCAAAAACATCCATGACAAATTTCAACAAGTCAGCGAGAAGGACTGCAGCGCAAAGCTCCAAGCGAGGTAAGGAAACGGATTTTGTTGGCGCCACTCGCGCCTTTGAACAAACAAAAAACGTCTGAATTTGGCTTTCGGCGTCCACAGTACGTAGGTATACAACGCCACCGTAGCCAGTTTCCGAACTATCTGAAAAACCATGTAGTTCCCGAGATAGACAGTTTTGACTAGGAACAAAACGAGGAATCTGCAATGAGCCTAGCAATGGTAATTGCTCAAGGTAACGAGACCAAAATTTAACTATATCTTCGGGTGGGTCTGCATCCCAATCGATTTCAAGAATCCACAGTCGCTGCACTAACATCTTGGCTAATAAAATTAACGGAGAAAGGAAACCAAGCGGATCATAGATTCGTGCAAGCTCACTAAGAACGTTACGTTTTGAACACCTTTTATTCTGTGGAGACACGGAGAAAAGAAAGCAGTCATTGGAAGGATCCCATTTGAGACCCAAGACCTTAAGAGTAGGGTTGTCATCGACATCCATGGAAACAGGATCGGTGAGGCAATGTTCACGGGGTAAGTCCGCAAGCAGCGTAGGGCAATTACTAGCCCACTTTCGGAGCTCGAAATGTCCTCTTTTCAAAAGTTCAATTATTTCGGATTTTGCAATTTGAGCCTGATTGATATCACGGAACCCGGTTATAATATCATCGACATAAATGTCAGATTCCAGAACCTTACTCGCACGTGGAAAGTCGCTGCCTTCGTCACGGATCAGCTGTTTGACGGTACGGCATGCCAGAAAAGGAGCTGAAGATACACCGTATGTTACAGTATTAAGACGATATTCCTGCACAGGCTGGTCAGCACCAAATCGCCAGAAAATACGCTGATAGTCACGATCAGACTCTTGAATGAGAATTTGACGATACATTTGCTTCATGTCCGCAGTAAAGACAACGGCATGAACACGGAATTTTAAAAGAATTTCAACGATGTTGGTTTGAAGTTTAGGACCTACGAGCAAAACGTCATTTAAAGAAAGTCCTCTAGCATCTTTTGCAGAGGCGTTGAATACGACACGAAGAGGTGTGGTGGTGCTTTCAGCGCGAAGAACAAAATGATGAGGAATAAAGTATTTTCCGGTTGTCAACGCTTCGGACGGTACAAGACTCATGTGGCCATGATCGAGATATTCCTTCATGAATTCGCAATATTTAGCATACAACTGCTCATTTTTAAGAAGACGTTTTTCAATAGAATGAAAACACCGCAAGGCGATATCACGAGATCCAGGAAATACAGTCTCCTGTTCATCGTGCTTGAACGGCAAAGAAACAACGTATCTACCGGTAGTATCTCTTGTATGAGAATTTTCAAAAATCTCTTCGCATCTCTTATCTTCCAAAGTAAGAGGCTTTGATCGGGCAACGCTTAAATCTTCAAGCTGCCACAATCGCTTAAGATCATCGTGAACTTGTGGTTCGTTGAAAGCAAAAAATGAATGAAGCTTCGGCTCTGTGTATCCGACGTTTCCAACAAGCAGCCAACCAAACAGCGAGTTCAATGCAGACGGTTGGTTGGAATCACCTTTGATGGTTCCCGGCAAAAGAAGCGAAGCGAAGGACTCCGCACCGATAAGAAGATCTACAGGACCAGGTATGTGACAATTTGGATCCGCTAACTGCAACGATTGAATATGTTGCCACGAAGATTTATTAAGCCGAATGGACGGCATCATTCCACAAATGCTCGGCAAGGTCAAAGCTTTGATGGCGAAAAGAAACTGGTCGTTATGCCCGACATCAAGATGGACTATACCTGACACGGGAGTCGAAGAATGACCCATTCCACTAACCTTATGGGATGTGGAAATACTGGAGAAACCCAGTCGCTTCACAGCGCTCTCTGTAATAAAATGACTCTGACTACCGGAATCAATCAAAGCTCTAAACGATTGGAAAGTACCTGACGAATCACGAATTTCAACAATAGCGGTTGATAATAACACGAAAGAATGTTCACGCATAGTGGTCAACACTCGAACCTGATCAGCAGGCTTATCGATACTCGGAGAAACAGCTAAGGACGCAGTAATCGGTACTTCTTCATGCAGAAGAGTATGATGTCGTTGATGACATTTATTACATCTGAACAAAGATCTACAATCTTTGACGCTATGAGACGCCCTTAAGCAATTGAAACACCAACGATGAGTTCGAACATACTCATTGCGTTCGGCGACCGAAAGTTTAGTGAATTTATCACATTTATTTATTGAATGACTCAATTGACAAAATGAACACTTAACAATTATCGTTGCAGGCGTATGTGAAGAAGGAGAAATAGACTTCTTCTCAGAAGTTGACCTCTCCGCAGTACTTGAAAGAAATACAGAAGTCTTCTTTTGAAACTTCGAATTGTTCGACGACATGACCTTTTGTGATTTAATTCTGTCCGAAGATTTTACTACGATAGGATGACCTTGATCATTTAATGAAAAATGATTATCACGAATTAATGCGTCAGCTTTATTGTAAAGAAAAGATTTTAAATCTTGAAATTGCGGCAACTCCGTTGACTCTTGCCTTTGTTCAAAAGAACGCCGGGTTTGAGTGTCCAACTTTGACAAAACTAAATAACACAAAACGAAATCCCACTCGTGAGTAGGCAGGTCGAGACTGGATAATACGTTTAAATTTTCATTTATTAAATCTAAATTGCGGCGGAACTCGATAGGTGAAAGAGAAGTTAAATTCACATTTAATATTTCTTTCCAACATGTAAATGCTAAATCTCGTTTATCACGGTATCTAGCCACTAACGCTTCATACGCGCCGCGATAATATTTACCTTGAATCGGGTAAGATCGAATCACGCCCAGGGCGTCGCCACTGAGGCAGGTCTCAAGGTATTGCATACGTTGTGTATCCGAAAGTGATTCATTATAATGAATCAAAGAATTAAACAAATCGAAAAACTTAGGCCACTCCTTGATTTCACCAGAAAACGATGGTAAGTTAATTTTAGGTAACTTTATATCAGACCCTGATGAATGAATTGCACCTTTATCACGAGGATGAACGTTAGAAACAGGAAATAAATTTCGATTGATTGCCAAAATTTTAAAATGAATGACGTCAAACTCGGTACGAATATCATCTTCTTGTTCGAAATCGTCGTCATCGATAACGCCCAAAATCTCCGAATGAACGCTCTCAAAGCTTTCAATTAATTTTGGCAATGAGGAGAATTGAACACTAAATAAATTCAAACACGATTTATCTTCCTCTGCCAATTCAGCAACTTCTAGAAGTTTCTTTAAACGGTTGAGGGCCAAGGTACGCTTGCGACGTAGTACAGGCAACGCTTGAACACTCGGACGATCTACACTCGCCAACTTTGTTGAACGCATCTTTGGTTTAGCAACACGAACTGAACGATACGACATCATAAATGATTGCCGAAACGAATAAAACTCAAAATAAAATTATATAAAAAATATTGTATAGTCAGTGCTTACCCTTACACGGATAGAAGTACTGTACACGAGAGTGAATGACGAAAAGTACAGCACACGAATTAGATAATAGGGACAGCAAATGACTAACGAAATAATGAAATCTAATAGTACCTAAGTACTTATTATTCACAACGAAATGAAACGAAATTTCGTACAAAAACTTATATAGGAACGCAAAGTGCATCACTACTTTATGTAAACGAATAACGGTTATATGTATATTATTATGGCACTTACACGAATGCACAATAATAATAAGACTGGCCGAACGGCGTATATAACCTACGACTACGAGAACTGTGTGCATATGCCGCGTATTTGAATGTACTTACTCGATGTTTTAATTTATAGACATCGCTAGAATAAAAACGGATGAACGACACCTACTTATATTAAAACTTACACGGATTGGAATCTACGTATATGCTAACCTATGTGTATTTAATACGAAATGAATATGTTTGAGAATCGAAACCCAACGATACATCAACGAATTGAAAACAGAATAGATGTAACGTAAGTAACGAGGCGAAAAATTAACAATATTCAAATGTATATAATACACTAGCTATCAATACGAGAACGATTTATACGTTTATATGGTTAAGTACATAAGTGGCTAATGCACATCGACGCTAAGGATAAATAAAAGACAAAATGGCTGACATTTGAACAACTCGATTTAAATAATTATAAATTGTTTGCATTAACAACAATTGAACCACAATTAAATGTAATACTGAAATAACTATGCACGTAAATAATTACCTATTACTATTTACGTAAATAAATGAATCGGTAACAGTTTAAAAATCTATGAAGTACGAAACAAATTATAAATGACAAAGTAATCACGCCACCATAACGATGTATTAATTTAATTTGGTCGGGTTATAACTTTTACGTATTTTGACGATTTTTAACAGATTTTTATAAGAAAATAGATTGAAAATATAACAAACTGTAGTGTTTTATGCAAACAATCATATGCCTTCCTGGAACGACCGATTAAAATGTTAATTTTTAAGTTTTAACAAAATTGCAATGGCGGGTATCGTAATGCTTCGAACCAAGTTTGTTGCAAAATAACTCGGAATCTATGTTCGAAATAGCGAATGTACTCGCTATTCCCGGGTTTCGGCACCAAAATATGTACCGGGATGGTACATAGGGAAATAAGCTTACGATGCGTGATGGAGACAAATGGTAAAATGTACTCACATTTGCCGCGCTGAGGATCCGCCTGATGAGGAGTTGCCAGTTCCAGGACACGAGAAAACACTAGGTAGTTGCTCTGTCTATGCCTTTTGCCTGTTATTTACGTATTTCGAATGCCACAGTAATATTTCTATGGCGACCGCGTGCGCGCCGGTTGATTCGGTTTTTCGTTGTTGCGGAGTTGTTGATGCGCTCGCGGCCCGCGGAGAAGTTGTAGCGTCAACCGCGTGAGGGCGCTAGGTCCGCGTCACGTGATTAGCGCGTCGAGTGCGCAATACCACGACGGCATTGGCGGATTGGCTCGTTGGCAGCAATGTGCGCGAATTTGAAACTCTTCGCCATTTCACACACATGCCAACATCACGCATAAAATAAGAATTTCATATTTAAATGAAAACGGTTACGAAACAGTTAAATTAATGGGAGGAGTTGGAAATAAAATCGGCATAGTGTTTACGAGCCGCTAGGATAGACTACAATCAGGGGTCTTAAGCTTTCTTAACATCTTCAAAGCATTGGCATCCTTCCAATACAGGAGACTCGTGCTTGTGATGACCAAGTTGACGTTACTATTGACAACAAAGTACAGCTATTTGCTACTTCAACGTAGTTATGAATTAATAGAAAACTTGATAAGCCGACAAACGTCAAAACGGTTGGCATAACCTGCAAATATAGTTTACACGTGTACCTTCAAGTGCTTTATACCTCTTCTGTGCAAGTACAAAAACAAAATTAATAGTGGCCTTAAAAGGTCTGAAATAGAAGTTATTTTCCATTCAAAGAGGACAGCTTAAGAAGATTTTCCCGCCTCATTTATAAAACATCGGATTTTAAAATGTAACAAAACAGGAGCTATAAAAGACTGCACTAGTTGTGCAAACAAAGCAAAATGTACGAAGTCCTCGCGGAGTTGCTTTAGATCATTAACGGCGTCCACGTAACGACACCAACAATATCCTTGCTATGGACATAGGGTTTTTATTCACATACTTTATTTCGCTCGAGCTGCAAACTGCATTGTTTAACGGCTTAGAACGAAGATTCTTTTCTTAATATTAAAACGCTTTCCTTACGACAAATCTGTGTTTTGCGGTAAAATGTAGTAGTAAAACTGGAGTTTATATCTTTAAATAAAGGAACCGTAGAGTGATAAAAAGTAAAAGAGAGAAAGATTGCGAGATTCGGGATAAGGCGATAATGTTCCACAGTAAAATATAAAATAGTTTCATTCATGATTTTTTTTATTTATAACCACGGGTTAAATGTTTTTCATCTAATAATTGATGATCAGAGCTCCATGGTGTTTTTATAACCCCTTGAAACAGCCAGGCACTAATATATCATTATTATTTATTTCAAAAAGTCATTAACTGCATAAAATGCACCGTAAATGACACTGGCTCGAAATAAGCATATGTTTTCTCGGACACATATCAGAACTGTTGTGATAGGAACACAGACAATATACATTCACAAACATTCAATATTCGTATTAGGAAAGTAACATCACGCGTTTTCGCCTCAAGTTTCGCCAAGTTTCTTGTTACTTCGAAGCTAGCAACTACTAACACACTACCAAATGAGTAAGCGGCGCGTAAATGTCTGGCAAAACAGGCGAGACGCTAAAGAACCGGTAATCAGTTCACTCGAGCCCGTTTCTTAGTGTAGTGCGCTTGGGAAAAATGAGTTCCATCTCGACACAGGATATTGCGCTGATGGATCAATCGACTACAACCGGAGAACAGTTCGCTCCACTTCGGAGGCCGGAAATCTTCTAATTCCTGCCTCGAAAGATGCCTCACGGATTCATGAGCTAGGCGTTTTAAAAATAAATTAATGTCGGACTATTATATATTCTGTGGATTTCTGTTAAAAGAAGTATACATTAAAATAGGTAAAATAAATATAGTTGGCAAAGGGAAGCGAAAAAAATTTTAAATTCTAATTTCAGAACGCTTTTGCGTATATTTTTGTTAGTCACATGCAAACATAAGCGCGTCCAAGTCGTATCGAAATTCCAATCCGGTTGGAATTAGTCTCTTCATTTATCATTACACAATACATACAGTAGAATTAAGACAGCACAAGTACAAATTTTATTGCGTGTTGAAGATCCACTTACAATTAAAATAAGACAAATACCATAAATTAATTAATATACAACGCAGCCAAGCAGATGTTTGCATTATGTAGTGGAAATCAAACGACGGAGATTTGGCAATCCGCTGTATCCCTTGATAACATAACTTATATACCAAGCAAAATATTATTCTGTGAGTATTTTAAAAGTGAAGTGTTAATTTCCATTTTTTTATATTGTAAAGTAACACGAGTGAAAAAAAACATCATCGAATTATTTATAAAACCTTGTTAAGATAAAATCACGTATTATAATTATAACAGAAGCGCATTTTACATTTTATTGCGCATTGAGCATGGACGCCATTCAAAATATTTATTACTCCCGCTAAAAGTATATTCCTTAGCCTACAAGACACAATTTGAGGTCCTAAGTTTTCCTTTTATACTTTTTTATACTAACCATCAAACTAGCCAAAAATATTGTGGAAGCACAATAGAAAAATAGGTCACCTCACTTTATTAATATGGAGAACACGAAGCAGGTACGGCGCTAGTCTTGAAAATCGTAAACTTTCTCAGGTTAGGTCATGTGTCATTTTTATTGACTCATCTATAAACTACCTCAAAAGTAAGGGTAAAACTCGGGGGCTTAAAGCATTCTTCTTTTAAATTGAAATAAGTTTTATAAGGACTAAAGATTTGTCTATTTTACAAACAGATTACCTACACATTCGTCCAAATAAACATAACTTATAAATAAATAATTTCATTGTTAAACGATTTTGACTTTGCGTAGAATTATAAAGATGCGAGTACTGGACAAGAGGTACGTCCAATAGATTATGATTATACAGGTGGCTTCTCGCTGAACATCAGTCCATCTGGTATTGACCAGTTTGCATTGGCAAACTGAGTATCGCGATACGGAATAATAAAACTCATAAAAACGATTGCTTCTTCCAAGACTCGAAACCAAGACCTTACCAAACTTATACGATCTTAGCCAACCTCACCGACCCCAGACCAAAAATAATAACCCCTAAATCAATGCATAAAGTTACATCATTAAATACTTTACGATTTATTAGAATTTCCAGGAAGAGTGGTGCACTCAGAAAGCACTTATTCCATTCAATAAAAGTTGGCTAATTGCCCGCAAAGGCCGCCATTTGAGCTACAGCGCTAATCCGACCGCAGTTGGACACGCGATTGCATGATTAGACCCTTTTGGACAATCGTAGCTCCCTAAGCAGACTTAAGTAAATGAAGTTTACGTGATTTTAAGTAGTCCTACTTACAGTAATTATTTAGCGTATTTTCTTTTTGTTTTTACCAGATTAGGGCAAAGCCAAAAGGAACAAGAATAACAAAAAATAAAACCAAATGAAGAGGGAAAACTTCTGAGTTAACGAATAGAAGAAAATTTTATGATAAAATATAATCAAATAATTGTCAATTACTCGAATAAATCTAACTTATTTAATCCCTACTAATATTATAAATGCGAAAGTGATTAAACCGTCTCAACTAATTTTGATTTTGAAATTTTACATACAGATATATTGTACCATGGATACGAATATAAGCTACTTATTATCCCGAAAGAATACAGTGTTTCCGTGGGATAAGCAAGGAATTCGTTTCAAATATATATATTTGCTAATCTTTCAAATTAGAATGAATGGCACAGGACAGGAAGCGAAAGAATTGCATGATTTTCGTCATGGTATAGAATGAAAAGGGATTGAACTGGATATGACGGGACGGGACGGAACGGTAAAGGCAATGTAGTCGACGGTGGTCACATTGAGTGTAAATATAAAACAGTAAGTACTCGAAATAATATTATGTTGTTGATGTGGACTTGATTTAAAACTAACTGCACCCGGATTCAAAACAATCAGAATATTATTGTAGCTTATTTTGTTACTTCTTAGTTTATTTTATTTATACTTAATTGAGGAAAAGGTTTTAGAACTTTCTTCCTTTAATGGTATTTATTTTTCCTTAGTATTTTTTTTTTATTTCATGTTTGTAATCAGCAACAAGCAGTGGAAAAGTTTTCCAGGTCAAATCTCATTTCTATAACCTTTGATCTTTTTAACGAGATGTAGAATGCAGTTGAGGAGAGATATTCCTCCGTCTTTGGTCGGTACTCCTGGATACCACTGGGACTTACAAATTTACGGGCCATTGTATAAAAAATATGTATCATACTATTATCCTAATAATCTTTTAATAAGAACCGTTTCAGTTTATTTTAGTATGATAGTAATGTAAATATTTCGAGATTATTTAGAAGCCTCCTACTACTTATACATGCTTGTTTCTCTTCCAAGTGCTTGCTTCAATTTTACTGACAGCCATCTGTTATTGAGCTATTCTTATACCTCATGAAACATCGTCCAATTTGTTAAAATATTTGTATAATAGCTCCCTAAATATGAAGATTGTGATACATAAAGTGAATGTGTAATATACATGTGTACATGTGGATGTGTGGTGTGTGGGCAGGACGTATATTTAAAACAAGTACTGAAGGACTGCCCCGATGGCGTAGTTGTACTACGTACGATTACAAAGCTGAGATCTCGGGTTCGAATCCGGGGTCGGACAAAGTGATATTGGATTTTTCTATTCATTATCAGCCCGGAGTTAGAAATTTGTGCCCGATATGGTGACAGTCTCGTCGTCTATTACATCGGGGGACGGAATACCTAAAAGGAAAAATGTGGGTGTCCTGGTAGCACCTCTGCCGACCCCTTCCGGCAAAAGTCGTGGGTTTATTTACTGAAATAATAAAGGTTTTGATATTGGTTTACTATCGAAGGTGGATATGCTAACGCTCTACCTGATAACAAGCTATTACCGTATCTCTATGTGTGTTGGTACTTTGATAACTCATAATCACCCACTCTTGACCACTGAACTTCTCTAGAATCTAGAGTCCCAATGAGAAGGATTAGAACATATTCTTACCACGCTGTTCTTTTGCGGGCTGACGGACTTTTTAGTAAATAGGATTTTTTGTAAGGATCTCTATATCGAAAGGTATTCGTTATGTAATAGAAAAAAGAAACACTTTTTTAAGAATGACATATTTGAGATTTAGAAATCGCGCTGTTTATTCCAGACACTATACGTTTATAGAAGAATGAACTCAATTTTGTCTTTCAAAGACAATAAATTCAGTTGTATTTGGTAATCCGTATTCTGAATATTTTCTTATTGATAGCAGGATACACATAACAGATCCTATGTACGATTAAATTAAAATATATTATTATTGAGATACCCCTCTTTGCTCGCAGACCGTCGACATTGGTGCTGCTTTTAATACAAAAAGTTAATGGAGAGACGTAATAGATTCGGAACAGAAAGTAGAACGATAGAGATCTTGGATTGTGCAAACAAGTTTAAATTGTATCTGTAAAAAAGATATTTATTGAACTTTGTTGGGGCAGATTATTACTTGTAAAGAAATAGGACACCCATATTTCGCCTTGTATGTTCCGTCCCACGATGTGATAGGAGGCGAGCCTATCGCCATATTAGGCACACATTACTGACTCCGGGCTGATAAGGAATAGAAAAATCCAAAATCACTTTGCACGACCCGGGATAGAAACCCGAGACCTCAGTATAGACCGTAGTACAACTACGCCACCGAGGCAGTCATCATATATTCGATATAATATTATATAAAACAACGAATAGTTCACGATTAGTATATAAGTATTCAAATAAGCAGATATTCATCTACTGGTCAAGAAACGAATTTCGTACAAAAATCAGTGCCAATATTTCAAAAATCTGCATTGGTCTAGCCAAAGAAAACAAGTCGCAACAGTCACCACTCAAAATGAGCAAAACTAAATGAATATTCCCTTCACAAACAAAAGTACAGGTATAATTTCAAAATTTTATCCAACGTTCAATATTTAACGTGTTATAACAAAATGGTGAGTAAATTGTGCCATTTGATTTTCCAAGCACTCAAAATAAGACTTTAAAATAATAAGACAAGCGACGAAAATTAATGAAATGTCTTGTTACTTGAATGCTGCTTCGTAATGAGTACACGTACAAACAGACCCGAATTTAGAACTTTATTCACCGGAATTTATGGAAATATATACACATAATGACGAGTATGAGCAACACATGATTTTGTTATACTATTTAGTTAATAAATTGCAACATTTAATGCAGCGATTTAATTTTTATTCATGCCTTCAGCCACAAAAATGAATCCGATACAATATGCTGATGAATAGTAATACAATATCTAATAATATATCATGCTAACAGCTAAATGAATAATGTGTTACTTAATAATTGTTTACTTTCACTGCATTAACACATAATTTAATGTATATTATCTTCAAACAACATTCTCCAAAAAAATTAATACCCACAAAAAGAGCCAAGTATTTGTTTAATAGAATGCTATTGCTATCATCCTACACTTTTAGATCTAGATTATATTCCTGTGAAAAATGAGCGACCTGAATTGTAAGCATTCGTGACAGGTGAGCTTTCCAACATAAATTAATTGTTAGTGAACGATTGAAAGAACTAACAAATACACATGATTGATGAATCAACGCATTAGTCTTTATAAGAACAATATAATCTGCCACGATGCCTGGCCTATTTTTCTCCCGAGTTTACTCAGAGAGTACTTTTTCCCTCCTCTAGCTTTCACTATTATAGTAACTAAATTAATTTTGCTTTCAATAAAACCATTGTGTTTATACAAGACTAGCTGCTCAATTAGATCGTTGAATTAACGAAGAATTCCAGGGAATTGTAACTAATTAGCCACCTTCATCTTTCAAAACGTCGTCTGTTTTAAGCGTTCATTTCCAGTACCTATTATAAAGTTTTATAAGTAAAAACCCTTCATTCACCATTCCAATCATTGAATTTCAAAGGCTCAGTGGGATAATCAATACTTGTGTAAAACCAAGGTTGCCTATCAAAGCTTATTCAGCGCGGTAATTATATTCTCTCTGACTCACTGAAGTTACTGAATCGGAGCCTGTGTGGCTTGATTCAATCATCGCAATTAGGCAGTGAAAATATTGCCGAGAGAGCTGCGAAATATTCCATCGTTGTTATACCATCTCAATTTGATATTCATCAACAATACAAACTGAAGGGGGAGAAATTGTGCTCGCAAATAACTCTTTCTATTTATTTTTCATTCTTTAAATTAGTTATTGGTGTTAATAAGTAACCAATTCTTTTACTAACTTAATCTGTGAAATAATAATATAATCGATGGGTATGCAATTAATTTACGCGAATATTAGACATTAAAATAAATAATCGTTAAAAAAACATATATATTTTTTTTTTACAAACAACTAATAGATAACAAATAATTAATTTTTAAAGAGTTTACAATTTGAAAATGGAGTCAGTCAAATTCATTTTATTATTTAAACAATAGCGTACTGAGCTGGATGATAATCGTTGTATGCACTCCACGCTTTTCAACTCTCAAATTAATGTGATTAACTCCATTTTCTAATCTTAAACTTATTAACAATTAATTATTTATTAATTTGGTATTTTACTAAAGCATAAGACTATTATTTATTAAAAACGGCTATAATATCAAAGAAAGTTCAGTAATTAAACTAATATAAAAGCATGTGAATAAAACTAATTTTAGGAACTTTATGGCTACTTTTTATTTTTTAACTTCCCGATGTTTCGAAGATTTTACAGCTTTCGCGGTGAAAATATACCTCTGAAAATAATGTGGCTTGTTGTTTGATAGTTTTTATATTAACGCGTAGGTCGCATTAGCTTTCAGTAAAAATAACCAAAAAGACTAAATATTTGTGAAGGATTTGAAAACGTATTTTAAGATGAATTGTATTAAGGGATTTTATGGCATCTGGTAGCTATTTGGTAGTTTGATAAAACGAAATAACATTATATTTCTTTTTATATTTGATTACAAATGGGCCTACAATTATTTTTTAACTAATTGCTTTAAAAAAGATACTGAATTGCAAGTAGTTTTGGTTGATGAAGGTCGGTCTATTTTCGATGCCACGGTTCATTTATTAAAATATATTTGCGGATCATGGGAGCCAAATACTTTTGCGATTTCCCTGTGCCTAGTGGCGTTAAAATTCCACCAAGGATTCTATTTTATACCTAGAGGTCAAAACTTTAAGCTTCCTATTTGGTACCGTGGAGGAAGTCGGAAAGATTATGTCGGGGCTTTGGTTTTCCAGTTCGGGTGCGAAAACGACTGTCCGCACCGTACAGATGTTACGTAAAGACGACAAAGAATGACCTTATAGATCACTGGCCACGATTTGGCGGCAGTGTGCCTTTACTAAAGCATGAGTTGGAATAACTGGCACCCAAAAATAGTCTTCTTGCCATGCGACTCCCCGGATATGCTATTGAAAAAAAAAGCTTGATATAGTTGCAAAAGAAGTTGAGACATTAAAGAATGCTGAGTCCCTTCATATTCTCGTACGATAACTATGCAAAGCTACAAATGTTCATAGTCCTTAAAAAAAATGTTGTAACATTACTTGAAATTGAATTTATTTGGCATGTTTTAAACAGATATAACTTACTGACGAGTGATACTACAAAAAATTAAAGAAGTTCCAGTGACCTAAAGTGGTACTATAATAAACAGTATATATACATACAATATATTTATTACGCAATAGCATCATTAATAGCAGTAATCAGTATTTAAAACAATACTACGAATATAACACCGTTTATCAGTAAAAACCATCTAAAATGCCGTCAAAAGTAATAATATAGCACCAAAATAATGTGGCCATAAATAATTCAGTCAAAACATTAAAAGGCCTTTAGCGTCAAATTTGGACTTATTAAATATAATAGAAACAATATTTCGTGGGTCGCATTCAATTATTAAAAACTATATAATTTTATAGGCGATAACATCGGCTACGACAGGTCACGAACAATTCTATCAGTGTTGGAACAAAACATTAGCGTTGGAATTGATTTAAATTAGTATATTGTTGGCTATATCAGTTCCGGTGTATTGATTGAGGTGCACATTCAGTGGTTTTTTTTTATTGCAGTGAATGGCGAGACGAGCATGCCATTCGCCTGATGGTAAGTGATACGACCGCTCATGGGCAGAAGTAAAGCCAAACTACACCATAACTTTTCGTACTGACATAGCAAAAGAACTACTCCCCATGGTGGTCACTTACCATCATAACTTACTATGTGTTTTATCGCGAATGAAGTTCCAAATTCCAGTTGGCTGCTTTTTTCATTATTAGCGATCTATTATAAATAAACTAAATACATAAATAAACCTTTCTGTGGAATCACTGTATGCATTAACAGCGGGAAACGACGTTGTATTATACATACATACATATATAAACTCACGCCTTTTTCCCAGAAGGGGTAGGCAGAGGTGCACCCACATTTCACCTTGTATGTTCCGTCCCACGATGTGATAGGGGGCGAGCGTATCGAGTACAAATTTCTGACTCCTGGCTGATAAAGAATAGTAAAATCCAATATCACTTTGCCCGACCCGGAATTCGAACCCGAGACCTCAGGTTTGTAATCATACCGTAGTACAACTACGCCACCGAGGTACAGTATTATAGTTGTATTTGACTATGTATATACATAATAGTTAGGAGTTTTACCTTACTTAGTTGAGTATTACTAGAAGAGCGCGTAGAATCCATCCTCATATTGCGTAAGGTTAAGAAATTTAATATCTTTCACTATGCGTAAGGTTAAGAAATTTAATATCTTTCAAGACTTTGTGATACGAGACGAGTATAGTCTAGACTCTAGAGCTCTTAAAAGCGGAGTAAATACTAAGACACCTACGTTATAGCGATATAGACTAAAAATTTTCCACCCTTTCTATCGAATGTAATGATAGTCAAACCTTTACTGATAAATAAATACATTGTTCACACATTGGTAAGTTATAGTATTATATTAAGTTTGACTGTCACCATAATTAACTTCATGTTCAGCCACAGGAATTTCACTATTGATCTCAGCACTTCCAACCTCTTGGAAATGGTCTTTATTCAGCGCCCTTTATTAGTTCCTATAATTTCGGATTATATGGCGGGTATCGGTCACGCGGGTATAATTATGTCAACAAGCGAAAGATAAACATACCTAATCGGCGAATACTCTTTTTAGACCGCACATTGCTATCACGTGCATTGTAGTCTTATTCTGGCTCTATAAGAGAAATCTTAAAATAAATAGTGGTAGGTCTCTCATATGTGAGAGGCCGCTTGGGTAGGTACCACCGCAATGTCTGTTTCATCTGCGAAACAGCAGTGTAAGTGCACTGTTGTATTCTGGTTTGAAGGACATTGTACCCAGAGTAACTAATGGATACATTGAGACTTAACGTCTTATGTCTCAGGATGGCGAGCGCATTGGAATGCCAAGCATTGCTTTGTACTTCATGGTGTTGTTTGGTTCTGCCATTGTCTATGAGCAGTCGTATCGCTTATCATCTGGCGAATGGAATCCACGTCATGCCATTCTTTTAAATTAAAAAAAAAATACGAAAACTGTATACAATTTGCTTCCATATAAATAGATACAAAGTATTGTTTACAAAGTGAATAAATGTAAATATTCATTACAAAAATATATTATTTAAGTGAATTAAACAATTTATTAGCTTTCAGTGAAATTATGAATACAATGTAAGATGTAATTAAGATAATGACTACGGGTAAAAGCGCTCCACATTTAATAAATACCACATTACACAGTACACGTATGGCCGCGTCTCGTATACATCATGAAAAAAATATTAGATTTCTTGTGTTCGGTGAAGTTTATTATGATATATAAATTTTGCTTTGGTCTTTACTCGGACCTCGGAGATTCGAAAATAGCGCAGAATTTGGGAATGTTATATTGTATATTTCTACTGATATTCAATGTATCGAATTTCTTGAATGAATTATCCAAAGGCCTATTGGTGAATTCAGTTGCCGTGCATTTTTTTATTTCGTTAATCCAAGTAATATATGTTTACACCGCGTCGTTATTAACAAGAGAAAAATATTTTACCACGTATTTAACAGCGCTCAAAGCCTACGGCGGTGATTTACGAGAAAAAAATCCACATAGCATAATTCCATTATTAATAGTTTTCGTTGGCATTTCCTACAAGTTGTTTAACATTATCATGAGTGTTTTTGTTCTGAATTCAAGTATCTCAATGTTTTTCATATTACATTTATTAGAGTTTTGCGCTGTGCATGCATATTATTACCCAATAATATACATATTTCATTTGTTGTACAATGAAATAAAATTATTGCACCATAATCTCAAAATTGGTTTACACGAGAACGTTACAGAAGATGGTAAAATCAAGGAGGTGGATCGTTTTATTTCGGCTTATCATTTTCTCGTCCGAACCGTGAACGAAGTTGCCAAAACCATCAGAGTTTCGGTATGTACCAATTTATAAACATCAGTGGTCCTTGTTCCCTGTTTTTTTTATTTAGAATTTTGTAATTTTAGATGATGTTTGCCGTGGCATGTATCTCTGTGAAAATACTGTCCACTTTGTATTATTTGATCTCTGGAAACTTCAGTTTTGTAAGTAGCAAATTTAATAAATATTAAGTACAGGGGAGACCGGGGATGATGGAACAATATTCAATTTTCTTATAATATCTCACAGACCTTATTAGATTACACAATACTAGTTATTACACGTGGTATATTGATATTTCGGCTATCCATTAACTTGATTGAAACTGTTATTAAAGATTAAAAAAAAATACCAAATATAAGCAGTGGAATTTGTTAAAATCGTCCCTACCCCTAGGGTTGGTAGTAACAGTGTAGTGATAGTTGTAATATTGTAAATAAAAACAAAATTTGCTTTCATTTATAAAGACTCGCTGAGCTTCAATGCTCAGTGTCATTAAAATGCGTGCCACTGTTGATCCTGGCTTACAGGAGTTGCAGTGACGGGTGTGAGGGCGGGACAGTCTCCTATTTCATTTATAAATATAATACTAATTTAGTTAGATACGTTAGATCTTTGCTTAGTTATCATTCTTTACGCCGTAATGGAAAGAGGAGTAGTTGTGCTATTTTACTGACACATGGCATGCAAGATAAACATATCAAAATAAAAATTAAAGCTCTGAAAAAAAAAACGGCTGAAAGTTACTGCAGGGGTATTTTTAAACGAAACCTGATGGCACAGCACTGAGAGCGCAACTTCGGTGAAGGGGGTTCGAAATGAGTAACATGTGTCCGCCCTACAGCATATTAGTGTAGATATAATTTATTGTTATTAAATCCATTTGTTACGTTCGTACCGTGTTACTTTCGTCCCTGCTCTCCCCTATTTAAAAATAATATTGCGAAACATACTATCTATAATTACTCGAATCTTTATATAGGTGATATTATATTACTTTTTAAGGCTCTGTACCCCATCCTAAGCACGCTGTTTGGGGTACTTTATGAAAATGGAGTAGTTTTCATACCGGCAATATTGACAGAAATAAGTATGAGTAAAATTAATGAGATAAGATTAATTTTAGCTGATCAACTACTTGAATATAAAGGTAATTATGGCTGTTTTATTAGTGTCTCGATGAATGTTTTTTTTATTAATTGGTCCGGCGAACAAGTCACCTGATGGTAAAGGGATCACACATGTGTTGCCGGCCCATTAAATCGGAAGAGGAGCGGAAAGGAAAACGGATGGATAGAAGAAAAGGGTATTGGGCTCCACGTCGATCTCCTGTGGGACAGTACCACCGCGGACGAGCCTGCCTTTTCATGCTGAGTCGTGATTGACAACAGCGTGGCTCTACCACTCTTCAAAAACCACATGACGGCTATACTCCTCAACAATGTACAGTTCGATTGACAAGGGTGAGGCTATAGTCCGCCACATTGGCCTACTGCAAGTTCCTTTCGCTGTTTTCCTTCAACCTTAAATTGCCTGGTGATGGACTATCAATATACACATGACTATGAAAAGTAAAAAGTGTGCCGTAGGATTTGAAATAAAATGAAATGAAATGAATTTCGTTTATGAAATGAAATTCGTTTATTGGTCACGTAGGCAATTAAATAACTCTTATGACAAGTCAATACACATAGTACTTATTTTCTATTTACAAGATATTTGTTGTAATATTTATATTAATTTTATTATATTATTTATTAGTATTTGATGGTAAAAAAAATCTAAGGAAATACATTATTTACGTTAATCAGTGTCTAAGTGGACCATAAGTATTATTAAAACGGTGCGTAGTGGTTTAATGTTACCACCGGATCTAACGCGGATCTAAATTTGAACCCGCGACCACCCATAGATAGCCGCGTTGGGTCCATTCCCAACAGTCCATGATGCACTTATTAAGCTTAGAGAACTCAGGACGAAAAATCTTTCACAGTTACAACTTACATTAAAACTGTGATATGAATACGGGAAGATGTAATTGTATTGATAACACACCAAAATATAACCAATACCAATTGCTACATAGCCAAATTATATACTTCTCATCAGAAAAATCGAAACACTTCCGTTTTTATGGTTTCTGTCCTAATTTAATACAAAAGAGTTTTCATACCATGAAAAAAATTACATGATTGTATAGCTGGCAGTTTGGCCGTTACAGTGGTAAGCGAAAATTACAATTTAATTTGTTTCGATTTTTCTGATAGGAAGTGTATATCAATTGATTCTTCAATAAATTTATTTCTTGCAAAACTAATTGTAATTATTTATTTCAGACGCAAGGTTACGTACAAGTGTGTACGACGCGTTGGACTCCATTGATTATTGCCCCATAAAGATCTCGCTGTGGCCTCATTTTCCCCTGGATCTGAGCCTGTTTCTAGGCTACATGAATCAAACAGTTACCTACACCATCGGACTTTTGCAGTTTCGGTTTTAAAACTAAGCAGCTATTCTTTCTTATAAATAAACATATTATGTAAGAAGTTTTTTGTGGATGTTGTAATATTAAAAATCTGTCTTAAAAACTTCTAGCGTTTTTTTATATTTAATTGTAAGGGAAATGATTAATTACTATTATATTTATGGTCTGTATATTTCGCTGAGGTCTTGGATTCGAATCCCAGGTCGGGCAAAGTGATAGTGGATTTTTCTATTCATTATCAGCCCGGAGTCAGAAAGTGCCCGATATGGCGATAGGCTCTCCACCTTTCACATCGTGAGACGCAACAAACAAGGCAAAACATTTGTATCCTGGTAGCACCTCTGCCTGCCCCTTCTAGGAAAAAGACGTGAGTTTATGTATGTATATCTCTGACATACACGTGACTTATTTAAAAATGAATCCCTGACTATTTTTATGAACAATTAAGTACTTTTATTACTATACCTCGTGCCCTTCATTTACCGTACAGATATTAATTATACTCGTATTATATTTAGCATTTTACGTTGATGTTTATTTTTATTCTCCATGCTGTTTTATTACAAATAGAGATATATTGATTAAGGATCCGTTGCAAAGATTATTGAAACTCTAAATTAGTTTTGGCAAAAGGAGTATGAATAATTCTCATAATTTTGTACCTAGAGTAAGACTTAGGTAAAATAGAGATGCTTTCTCTAAATGATGACTGTTTCGTGTTTGACTATTTATTATTTTATAAACATGACGTATAAAGCTGAAGAAATGAAAAAGATTTATTAAAAGCTATCTCTCACAATTGCTTAGATTGTAGTATTTGTTTGACCTATAGGTAGTCAAATAACTTAGAGCGTATTTTAAAATAAAATAATTTATTTTACGAAAGTTAAAAATTAATTAAGACTTTATTTAAGTTGGTTAAAGGTCATAGAGGTACAAAACGCAGTTATGAATGAAATAAATATAAAAACAGGTGGAAGTACATTTGCAATATGGTTGTCATCTCTTTGACGACGTGACGATGCATTAAGGGTTATGGTCTATGAGGTCTTGGATGCGATAATTAAATCCAACAATGGAAATACTTTTTCTGATTCATAAAATGTGATTTTCTCGCCAAACCAATATTTAAGTTGCTGTTACGGAAGTTCGCACCGAGCGTATAAGTCTAGTTACGCCAATTGTCGCCAAAGCGCCTTGTCGTAAAAAAATCTGCGTCAAACATGCATTATGTATCGCTGAAACTCATTTCAATGTTAGAGAAGCAAAAAAGGTAAAAGAAAAGTTTACTGTTTGTGTAACAAGGAATTAAATTTATTTGTGTTTTCAAACGGAGCGAGCCATGTTTATATAACCATCAATAAATACAAACATTGAATACGAATATAATTTATTATAATAATTGAAGTGCTACACGTATTAATTTGAATGCATGATACTAAAGTAACTTGTCCTCGAGTATCAAAGTTTTCATAATGAATTTTATAATCTATACATATACATTTGTAACAGATCGATGTCTGTACATAAAGATAAATGAGAAAAATTAATATGGGACGACTGTATTAACATAATAGCACCCAAAACAATGGTTTTTAGAATTTTTGTCTGTGCCTTTGTGCACGCTAATCTTAGAAAATGCTGAACCAATTTCCTCTGAAATATATCAAGTCCCCAATTCTGTTCTAATCACTGAATTGTAAACTAGTGTTAAAAGAGCAATATTAAAGTTACCCTATTCTTTCCCCCGATATGATGCAGTGATTTCATAGGAGAATATGAATTTCAAATGTATTGTACTGTCTACCCACATTATCTCACTGCTCAGCACGCGATACATAGATCATACATTACATCGAGAGTTCGATTGACAGGGCTTAAGGCCATCACGCTGGCCTAGTGCGGGTTGGCGGACGTCACGTGTCATAGAAAATTACAAACTTGCGTATTTGATTTAAAAAAAATAGTATCTATCCAGTATAACCTCAGTATGTGCCTCGGTGGCGTAGTTGTATTACGGTACGGTTACAAAGCTGAGGTCTCGGGTTCGAGTCCCGGGTCGGGCAAAGTGATATTGGATTTTTGTATTCATTATCAGCCCGGAGTCAGGAATTTGTGCCCGATATGGCGATAGGCTCGCCCCTGTCACATCATGGGACGGAATATACAAGGCGAAATGTGGGTGTGCTGGTGGCGCCTCTGCCTACCCCTTCGGGGATAAAGGCGTGAGTTTATGTATGTATGTATAACACTTATTATGAACGTAGCAAAGGTGCCATGAAAGAGCAAACTAATAGTTTATTTGGGCAAATAGGAAACTTTTAAAACCCGCCGTCATCATAATACTTTTGACTCTACAGGTTATATTCAGACTGAGACCGAAAACGAAGTCAGGTGTTAGTTTTAGTGACTTCAGACACAATCTAACTAAACATTTTACACACCTTTAAAGACACAATGGTACTCAAGTCTTTAAATTATTATTTTATCAAAAACTATGTATTTACTACCGAAACACGATGATACTTAAAATATTACAAAAAAATATGGTCCCTTCTTTTTGCACCTGGCTTCGTTTTCGGTCGCAGTCTAGATATACCCTGTATAATTTAATGAAAGTTCAAATATCTTCACCTTTGTTTGATATTATTAAGCCATACAAGATGCGATATAGCAATACATTCAAGATGCACCATTATATTTTATCGTAGCAATAAAATGGTTTAAGCAAATAACAGGATTTTTAGTACATTTTTGTTAAAAAACTCATTTCGGCCCTTGCCTTTATTCAGGCTTCTACGTTATAGACGCAATATAGCGATGTTGAAGGGCACATTAAACTTGTCCCTAATTCAGTACATAAAGTGTCCCCCAGTCTTTACGCGTTATTTACTACCACTGTAAAGTATAATTTGCATATATACCATTCATTGTTGTCAGGAGACCAACAGTTCAGAGTCAGATTTTATTTTGTCGTTATTTTATACGTTTTTTATTGGTGGAGTTGACCGTCCTGAGTTAAACGGCCGGAAAGTAGAGACATAATGTTAAGCGGACAGGAAAAACTGCAAGTTCAAAAGGGATCGGATTGTCCAGTTTGAAACATTACTTCAACTGACAACTACGCTTCCTGTCGTGGAGTTGTTTCACCGGAGGCCATTTTAGGTAACTTTAATAAATTACGCTTTTCATTCTTTCGATAAAATTGCCTTAAAAGATCATGACATACATTTTTGTTGCTTATATTCTGTTTTAAAATGGTTTGAGATTATTTTACTAGCTTATTTATTGTGTATGTTTATTTCATTTTCGTCGTGCGATTGTTTCACTAGTAGGTGTAGAAAGATAATAAGATGCAACCTTTGTTTAATTGAATGCTTTATTTACTATATTATTAAATTACATTATAACTACGCCGTTTTTAGTTATTAAGTGCTGCGTGCAAGTCATTTAATAAGATGTGTTTTTTTAAGCTCTAATGTAATAAGAAACAATTTGAGCCATCATCTATAGCTACCATAACTCAAAATTCCAATAACTTATATTTTGAAAATAAATAAATTCTACCTTTACCTCTCCATATAGTTGTAAATTATTCCATTATGTACATATCAGTATATATTTAAAGCTCAATTTTAACATATATTTCAAAACAATGTTTAATCCTCTGTTAATAGCAAAGTAGTATTCACGAGAACGACTAATACTATGTGATTACCACCCACATACACAAATTCAATATATTATATGGGTAAAAATTAAAAAATATGATAATCAAAATATTAATCCATTCCTTGATTTTCTTAACATAAATATCAACTATAATATTTTCATTGGGCGCTCTTTAAATTTGCTTCACAACCTTGATTCAATATTCGTCTATTTTAATCTGCGTAACGTTTCTTATTCCGAGAATTACATTGCAAATTAAATGATTTAATGAAATACTTATTTTACGCAGCGTTGGAAATCTTTTCAATTCCCACACTAGGATATTACTTTTATGAGTCAGAGCGGTGGAGTGATAAATATTTAATTTAATGAATAACCGTTCTATACGTTTCCTCTCTGTATACCGAAGATAGAGATCATTTCTTGGAAACTCTAAGTAATAATATTTATTATCAGGATCAAATACTGTCATGGTGCTTGAAATATTTATTTATTGTTATGAACAAATTCCTTGATTTTTTAAAATATCTGTAAGCTACAGAATTTTGTGATTTCCATTTATATTGCTGTGAACGCGTGTTGTCTTTTTGCGGTAAAAAAAATACTAGCCTGGAATAATTAGACCATGCTCTATTCGATAATTTCATTCATTTTTTATTTATTTGGTAACCAATTAAATAAGGCGATGTTTACTATTGCTCAATCATAATTCGCAAAAAGCTGGTTTTTCTTCAATGGTTTACCGAATCATGGATGTAAATAAATAAATGAAACAGCATCATTATGTTCACCATTGGAAATCCACTGGTGAACTTCCACAGGCCAAAGAAACTACGACAGGTCTTTCAGTATGGGTGTTCCGCTGGCTTTTAGAGACTGTAATTCAGGTCATACCCAGGTGCCTTGTGGGTTTTGAACTGTGCAAGGGCTATCTTAATATCACCTACAACTCGACTTCGACCATATAAGGTGATAAATATAATAATTACGTACCTTATGCTTAAATGAACGGTCGCACGAATTTAAAGTTTTTTGATCTAGGACGATATACTTTTATTTCAGATATGGGGCTGGTCTTCAAGTCATATTGGCTAATATGGGCTTTGGTGCTGTGGCCTCTTCTTAAAATTCATTCACTTGGACTCATGCCCTGCTCTCGTCGCGTCTACTTGGCGAAGGCCGAGCAAGCTGATGACAAGGGACGCCGATGCTGGGATACTGTGAAAGTGCCCTCTTGCGGAGGAAGATGCGATTCCAGAGAGGTATGTTTGAATTAAGACTGCGTTCCTCTCAGATAAGATCATAAGCATACTGATTTCCTTTTAATTAAATAAATAAATACACCCAATAGTCACATACATAGTCCTGACCCCACACTAAGATCAAGTCTTGTGTCGTGGCTATCAGAAACTACAAGAGACTTTTCGGTCTCACAAACACCCAGAAACAAATACCTGTGGATCACACAAATATTTGTTTCGATCGGGGATCGAAGCCGCTGCCTCTCGTTTCACAGCCGGCGCCCAAGCAACTGCGCCACGGAGGCTGTCAAATTCAAAAATATGAAACTCAGTACATTAACTTAGTTCTAAAGTGGATATAAAATAGATCTTCCTTCAACTATTTCCATTCAATTCAGAGTTACTATAAAAGCATATCTTTGAAATAATATATTTATTTGATTGCGATGAATGGCGAGACGAGCATGCCATTCGCCTGATGGTAAGCGATACGACCACTCATGGACTGTAGCGAAACCAAACAAAACCATGAATTACAAGGCAATGCTTGGCATTCCACTGCGCTCGCTATCCTGAAACATAAAATGTTAAGTCCCATTATGTCCAGTTACTCTGGCTACAATGTCCTTCAATGTCTTCAATATTTTAAATAACAATATATCAGCCCATATTATGGACTCTTTGCTAAGCACGGGATTCAATTCAATCTGATTATAATCTTTGGGTTTGCTAAAATTGCCAATTTTTTTTAGTTTCTAAGGCCACATAGTATGTAGGCCAGTAGTCAATTAGTAGGCCAGTAGTCAATTAGTATTTTAAAATCTTCATAAGTGTCGTATTTTTAATTAATTCACTCACAGTAATAACGTGATATGGCTACAGTCATGTTATTGCGCTATATTAATACCGTACGATAATAACACGAGGCCGATTCTTATCACTTTTTATAATGATTTGTGAGTATTGCACGTTTGTATTAACATTGTTTAAGCGTGTACTCTGGACTTTTTGAAACATTTGTCGGGCCGTTAATAATCATGCGGATGAACAGGCCATATTATGACAGCGTGATGGCCTAACGCCTTCTAAAGCCTGCTCAACAATTTCAAGTACACTTGCGCAAACGCGAGCTTGCACAAGTCTCGAATCGAATATTGGAACGAAGATTGCGCAGTTATTTACCCTCACGCATTCCAGTATACTGGTGCAAACTCAGACATCGTTACATCCACAGTTACATCGTTACGTGTGTGGAGCCTCATAAGACGTACACATGCCGAAAACAACGAATAAATCTATCTAAACATTTACCGGCTGTATAAATAACCCAGATGACAGACACCTCAATAAATGTTACTCCTATTAAATGAAATAAATTCTCATTAGATCAAATGAATATTATTAATAAATTAGAATATTAAAATACATTTCTTTGTAGCTTGCCTGTTTTGTCACTAACAACTACTTTACTTACATTCTAAATATTAATTATGTTAATTGTTGAGCTAATTAGGTTGAATAACTAATAGTTTTTCTTACCGTAAATCACAATATTATTAGAAACGTGGTAATACTGCGGGCGTTACCATTTAATTAATTGCAATAAAGGGTTTCAGTACATTGCTTCAATCACATGCTTTGAAACATATCCATTACAATATATTGCCTATTCTATTGGATTAGTGGGCAGCATTGGCCTATTATTGCTTACCCGACCACTTTGTATAGATCAATCCCCATCTCTACCGTCAAAGTGAACCTATTCACAAGATCTGACTATTATGCCAATGAGTGAACAAATAGAACACTATCACTCAATAGTATTTAACGAACCTTTCAAAGCTAGGTCTGAAAAGTTTAACGTTTCACGTATATTGTACATATACGTGAAACGTTAAACTATGCGACGTTTGGTATTAATACTCGTAGGTGCATACGGGAATCTTGCTTTTCGTAAAATGTATCTACTTCATTTTATACTGGGTGATAACGTTAATAATAATTCAGCACTTGATTTTTAGTACAATACTAGCGACTAAGCACCGATTGGAGAGGAACAAGGATCTTTACTCGGTTATGTCTGTCTGATTAAATTATACTCTGATCTCAGAATGTGACAAACTCATGTTCTCTCTCTCTCTTCAGTCACAGGAAGTATAAATTTAACTGAACATAGGCCTCCACATCAATGATGATGACCACGCCAATTATCTCCACATCGACCTGTCGGAAGTGTGAAGTCGACCTTCCTACTTACTTCCTTTCATGTTCAATTACAGCGAATTAAGCCTTTAGCGCAGCCATAGTCAACCTTTTTTTTACTAGGGCCAAAAAACGTTTCGGTCATGGGATCCCGGGCCGCAAGCGAGAAATTATTAGGTCATAAATAAAAGATAAATCAAAGGTAACGATGTATTTACTTTATTGCTGAGAAGAAAATTGAAAAAACTATATTTTAATGCGATATTTGATACTGTGAACACTTTTTCACAATTTTATCAAGATCTGGCTTCTTGCTACATGCTACTCTTATTACATCATCCAGATGAGAATCTGTGAGTTTATTTCTGTATACATTCTTTGTATATTTCATTTTAGAAAAAGAAGTTTCGCACACATACGTAGACCCAAAGAATGTTAGTAAGATTTGAGCACATCTTTGTACATTTTTATATTTTTGGGGAACAATGCTCCAAAACTCGACATATTCTCTGTTCTCCCTTTTTTCTTTAAACACGATTTCTAGGTTGGTGTCGTTTTTAAAATCAATAAATTCATCAAACAACTCCGCGTAATTACAACTTAAAACTGAAGCCAACTCTGTGATAGTAGTTGTTTCTAAATGCCATGGATTTTCTATAAGCAACAAACATTTTTTTATTTTTCTTAGATCTTGGAACCTTTTTTGAAATTCGTTTATTAGAGCAGTTATAAAATTTGAAATTATAGTGCAGTTTTCTTCCGAAATGTTGATACCATCTTCTGTAGTTTTAATAACAGTTGGAAAATTGTGCAGCTGTTGGTTCTGGATTTCTGTGTGATAAATACTTAGCTTTTCCTCAAATGCAAACACTTTATTTGCCATATTAGAAATTATATTATCTTCACCTTGTAAGTTCCGATTGAGATTGTTCAGTTTTTCCGTAATATCGCATAGAAAAGCTAAAAGACACCACCATCCATCATTTTGTAATTCAGGGTACACTTTATTATTTTGGTCTAAAAACAGTATTATTTCATTGCGTAATGAGAAAAACCTTTCCAAAACTTTACCTCTACTAAGCCATCGCACCGAGGTATGTAAAATTACGTCATTATGCTCACTTCCCAGTTCTTGCAGAAGGCTTTTAAATCTTCTGTGGTTCAATTCTCTTGCTCGTATAAAATTAACAATATTTACAACGGTCTTCATTACAGCTTCCAACTCTGGATTTGCAGCACGCGCCGCCAAGTTTTCTTGATGTATAATGCAGTGAAATGTAATTAAATTGGACAAATTGTATTTTTTCTTAAATAACGAAATAAATCCATTTTCGGATCCAGTCATCGAAGGACAACCATCTGTACATACACACACGGTTTTTTGTATGTCAATTTCATTTTGTTCTAAAAAATTACAAATAGTATCAAGGTAATCTGTGCCGCGCGTTTGACCTTTCATTGGCAGGAGTTTCAAAAAATTTTCATGAATTAAATTGTTTTCTGAACAATATCTAACAAACACCGAGCATTGCGATGTTGATGAAATGTCGGTGCTGGAATCGAATGCCAAACTAAAAAACTTGCACTTTCTTAAGTTGTCTAATATCTCATCACCAATAAATTTAGAAATGTCTTCGATTCGCCTCACACAGGTTGAATCCGAAAGCTGTAGTTTTTTTATATCAGAAAGTATTTGTTTCTTGTTACTGTATTTATCAAAAAGTATATCAGCAGTACTAACAAAGCATTCCTTTATGATTTCTGCGTCGGTAAATGGTTTCATATGCTTACCAAGAATGTAACAAATTCATATGACGCCTTGGTTACCGCTGAGTCCTGTGATATTGCCACGGCCATTGACTTTTGTTCTTGATACAATGACTTCTTTAAAAAAATCAATTTCTCATTTCTTAAAGCCGACCCAGGTGAAAACGTTTCGTCGAAAGATTTATGTTTTGTGGTAAAATGACGCGAAATATTGTATTTCTTCAATATAATACTTTCACGACATATCAAACAAGTAGCTGCATTGTTTTTGTTCGGCACAACAAAATAATCTGTTTCCCACTCATCTTGAAACAATCTATTTTCACTTGTTATTTTTCTTTTATACTTTGATGACACTCCTGACATTATGTAGAAAATGCAATAACAGTTGGACTAAATAACAACAATTACTTGCAATTATTAAGAGAGATTAGATATTTAAAAAAACTCAAAACAAGTTACGACCGACTGGCAAACAAAGCACTTAGGTTCGTAGGTGGAAAAGGGATTCCCGGCCTGCGTTCTGTCTCGCTCGCGCAACCATAGACTACAATAATAGGCTAGGTTCAATTTTTGTTCCGAATCACTCGTTCTCTGATAGGCGCGAAATTTAAAATAGAATGGAGCATAGAAACTTCAAGTGGGCCAATCAAAAAGGCCCGGCGGGCCGCATGCGGCCCGTGGGCCGCAGGTTGAGTATAGCTGCTTTAGCGTGTTGGTCTCCATCCGTGATTACAATGATCCTCGTATAAGCTGTTACTTCACCTACTTTCATATTCAGCATTCACATTAATTAAAAAGATTATCGATATTATTTAACCACCGGCCGAAATGATAATTCAATACATACCTATTAAATTTGAATGGTTAGTGTACATAATTAGTCAAATAATATATTGAAAATATTCAATGCATGTTATAGATTATTCTCTGGGATTATGCCTAGGTTTGTTTTCTGCCTTTGAAATTAAGTGGGAAGTATCGTCGCTGACAACACAAATTGCTTCGCAAAGCTACACTTTACACCAGTTCAACTATTTCGTTATTAATATCTAGCTTCAGCTAGTCTCTAGGAAAACAGTTCATAATCTTCTTGCACGGAATATTGCAACTGAAGCGATCTCTCACTCGATATTATTTTTCTAATATTAAAAAGTTGATGCCGACACTCAACGATAGATACCTAAATCTACTTATCTACTTACGATCCCACTAAATTGTTTCGTATAAAATATATTTGAAACAACTGATATAAGACTAGAAAAACTTTTCGGATAACATAACATAAAATTAAAAAAAACTTTGTTTCCAGGTGGCAGATTGGGAGTTCCCTTTCAAAATATCTCATCACCCTGTATGTGTGTACGGCAGCCGAAGGTCCTTATTGGTCCGCCTGCGCCATTGTGATCCTGAAGTGACTCCGGGAACTGATGTCTTCCATTTCGTAGCTGCTGTCAACTGCCGCTGCAAGGTAAAATAGAGCTTAAAATCCACTGGTTCATTTTTTATGGCTTTTCGCAGGCAAACGAGTATGCGGCCCACCTCATGGTAACGGTAACTGCCGCTCATGGACCTTCGCAATGCCAGGGGTCTAGCACAACTAGGTCGCTGCCCAAATCTGATTTTTATACTGGGACTACAAGGTACCTAAAATACCCCTTTACTGGTGGCAGGTCTCTCATATGTGAGAGGCCGCCTGGGTAGGTACCACCGCAATGTCTATTTCTCCAGCCAAACAGCAGTGTAAATCATATCGAGACTTAACATCTTAATATGTCTCAGGATGGCGAGCGCAGTGGAATGTCAAGCATTGCCTTGTAACTCATGGTGTTGTTTGGTATTGCTACTGTCCATGAGCGGTCGTATCGCTTACCATCAGGTGAATGGCAGGCTCGTCTCGTCATTCATTGCAATAAAAAAATAAAAAAAACTACTAATGGGAAGACCTGGATAGCGTAAAACTATTCACTGACGTTGGTTAAATACCCTCGTTGGTCGGCGCAATAATACCGGCCTGAGTGAATCTGGACGTACATAGCCGAACTTTAATCGCGACATCTTTAAAAGATCAGTATTGGTTCATAAATGTTTATCATAGAATTTTGATCTTTAGAAATAACTTTAATATTCTCGAAATTTGCTCACCTGCCCCAAAACCAATTATCTCTTGAATAGTGCTGGTATCCGGTACAGGAGAAAGGAAAAGTGCGGAAATATTGTTCACGTAGCGTAATGCCTTGGGCAATAACGTAGTAATGAATTCCTGGCTTGAGGGAGCCGCGCGTTGAATCGCGTGGATTGTATACGATACCTGCGAATACAAATATAGGCCACCATCAGTTGCTTCAAACCGCTCATTAAGAATCTAGTATAGCCAACATATATCTATGAGCAAAATTATATTAATTACAGTTTTAATTGCACAAGTTTACAAAAATTGGAAGTCCTAAAGGTGGTCGATCTATCTAAATTAACACAGTTATATTTTATTTGAGTAGATATTATTATGTTTCGAATTTTTTGTCCTGCATTATTCTAAATTCGTAAAGCATAACTATAACCTATCGCACTTGCCATAACATGGTTTTTTTTTTTCGAAATATATAATACACATATTTATATTAACTTCGTAAACTACCTACGCGTAAAAAAAATGTATGGAAATGAAACTCAATTGACTGTCGTCTGCGCGGCTGGAATGGTTGCAATGTCTCGAAAAACCGATGTGAATCAACAGCTTCATGATTTGCGCTATGTTCTGTGTGTAAGACAGCCAGGGACCTAAAAGGTGGTGGTAAGATATTCATATTTTACCAGAAAGCGACCATCGTACAAGATGGTCGATAGCTCTTGATAATGTTCCACTAACCATACCTGTTGGTAATGGACCAGACACGGCTGCCTACATGATCACGGTGGTCGCGGGTTCAAATCCCAGGGCACACCTCTGACTTTTCGCAGTTATGTGTGTATTGATAGTCAATCACCACGCACTTTAACGGTGAAGGAAAGCATCGTTAGGAAATTTGCATACCGTAGCGATTTTAAAGAATTTCTACGGTATGTAATTCTGCCCACCCGCACTAGGCCAGCGTGGTGCACTATGTGGCCTAATCACTCTCAATCGATTCTGTCGATTATAGAGTAGGACCGTGCCCTGCAGTGGGACGTATATGGGCTGATACAATGTTCCACTAAGGCATATCGCGTTTCGGGTCTAGACTGGGTGTAGCCGCTCAAAAGCCGGCATAATTTTGTCGAATACCGAAAGACAACCATTTCTTTACAATGGATAAATTGCAATGCTCACCAACCTTACTAATATTAAAATTGCAGCCACCATGTCGCGCAGTATGAAATATATATCTTAGTAAGATAATATTATTTAATAAAAGGCATTCTTGAGAGCAGCCGCAGTGCCGGGCTGGCAGGCGTCGAGCGACCGAGCCAATTCAATTCGTTTCCTTAAACAAATAGTCGAGCTTTTTAGTAGGACACTGAAAGCTGCATACGTAACCTAACACTTCGCTTATTTTTCCCAGTCGGGGCCGGCAAAATTGTTCACCCTGCACCTGTTTATGTATTTTACAATACGGTTATGCAAAAGGCCGTAATTCATTTATGTTATCGTCACGTTCTAAACCGAGTTTGTACGTCCGTAACGAGCCTTTATAAATACAATTATAAAAAATATTCAAAAATGAATCGTATGTGACTGCCTCGGTGGCTTAGTTGTACTACGGTACGACTACAAAACTGAGGTCTCGGGTTCGAATCCCGGGTCGGGCAAAGTGATATTGGGTTTTTCTATTCATTATCAGCCCGGAGTCAGGAATTTGTACCCGATATGGCGATAGGCTCGCCCCCTATCACATCATGGGACGGAACATATAAGGCGAAATGTGGGTGTCCTGGTGGCGCCTATGCCTACCCCTTCTGGGATAAAGGTGTGAGTTTATGTATGTATGAATGAATCGTGTTTCTATGGAAAAAAAATGTTGGGAGTAAATTGATAACTTAAAACACTCAGCGTGGATTGCTTGACCTGATATTAGAACGCAGAACCACACAATTCACAGTTCTTCCATACTGCCTCTAGACTTCATTTCTCCCGAACAGCAGTGTGAATGTACTGTTGTGTTTCGGTTTGAAGGATCTAAAGAGTCTTAACATCTTATGTCTCAGGATCGCAGTTATTCATGGTGATGTTTGGTTTTGCTACTGTCCATGAGCGGTCGTGTCGCTTAATATCAGGCGAATGGCATGCTCGCCTCGCCGCTCACAGCAATAAAAAAAGACTAATAAGGCAACAACGTGAACATAGACACATAAGATAGAAAACAATAGAATGTATTACAATTAAGCTACATGAGGTATAAGAATTCATCCCTACGGGGTAGTAACAGTGGGGAAACTAGCCCCGGGTTATGAGGCAGCAGAATGCTCTGTATTAATGTATGCGATGAGGTGAATTGCCCGGCAAAGAACAACATGATACTCATTAACCACCTGGCGGGAATCATTGTTACTTATACATTATTATAGTGGATTTTTAGAAAAAAGATCGGTTTGTTTTGAATGAGTACAGTATTTAACCTATTTTATATTGTGTTTTAAGTATATATATTTCGAAATTGGTGGTAAAGATCAACAACCTATGATCGCTTGCAACTCATTTTGATTTCCCCATAAAATGTTTTTCTCTCCACTTTTATAAAAACCTTTTCACTTGTCCAAACTATAAAGACAGCAATACGCCTACAACCACTATGATTTTCTGGGTAATTTCTGACGAAAAAGATCACATCCCTTCGTTAGCAGTTTCTATACAAAAAATATAAAAAAAATAACTATAAAGCCCGCTACAAAATGAATAAAATAAACTTTGTATTAAATAAAACCGCTTTTATACTGTCCGTTTTACTTACAGTGTCATTGTTAAAATCCACATAATATTATAAGTGAGTTGTCCTGGAGTATAGAACGCTGAACAAATAAATACGTGTGTAGAAATAACTTTTCTTCCATTGTAATTACTGTGCTATTCACATTTGAGTTCTACGCCTCAAATAAATATGTACATATTTTATATTATAAAATCAGATGTAAAAATAATCAAATAAATCTCAACTTTGTAGAATAAAGGGAAAGTTGGTTCTCATGATACTTTCAAGATTTGGCCTAAACAAATAAACATCGCAAGGTTAAACAAATGACTTCAGCGTCCCAAAACCCACACCACAGTAAATTTTCGAATATACATTATTACCTGGTGAACCTCGTGTGACTTGCCATGGTGTTTTGGCATAAGTAACTGATAAACATAATATTTGACAGATGTCACTCAAAAATATACCTACATAGTTAATCCCCCTATCAACCGTACCTACTCTCGATTGTAGAGGAGAGCCATGCCCTACCTGGGACATATATGGGCTTACACAGATACACACATAAATAAAAAAATATGGTCTATTGTTGTCTGTTATTATAGAGAGAGTTAGATTAGGTATTACAAAACTCCAAGTCAAACCATCCCATTACAATAACTGACTGGATGTTTCGTGAAAGCCTCAAATAACGAGGCCCGACTGTTATAACGACTGTTTTAAAGACGATGTAAGACAATATAATTTCACATTATAAAGCAAACCAAACAAACCGCTGTTTGTTAAGAAACGGTATTTTATTACACAATTGTATGAAAATAATGGCCTTTTAAAACAAAATAAAAGATTATCTTATTTATCGCGCCATATCTCGAAATTAAACTTTTGCTATAATCTTCCAAATTTACGCCAATTTTATGACTTAATATACAGTCTCGCGCCCGTAAAACTTCCATATTTAATCTATGATAAAATCTTTTTAAAGTTCCATTACAAAAACCATTGGCGGTGTGTAAATTAAACTTTAATCCCGGGATTTAAGGAACGTGCTTTCAGTTCCCTGTTACGACCTTCTTTTCATAAAATGAATATGAACAAGAACAATAAGTATTCTTAAGACCTTTTAATTTAATAAAGAGATGAAACTTGTTAAACATATTGTTCACCTGTTAAATACACAGTATTCTTTAAATACACGTTGAAATAAAAATGTGTAGAGCGAAATTCGTTTTATCTTTTGATAGTTAACAAAATATGGGACAGAGAAAGATACACATATTTGTTCGGGATAGTTTCGAGTATTAGGTGGAGTATTTGTTGTATTATACGAGTGGTATACGCCTCTTCAAACACTGACTCTAAACAACAATACTACTTTCATAGAAAATTATATATTCATACGAAAAGCTTTATTGTAATCAATTATTTTAGGTAACATTTTAACTGCATTTCTAATAACTAAAGTCCTTATCAAAAGTTTCTGGAACACATCTTAAAACATTACTGGTAAAAACAGCGATTTGTTATATTGATTATAATCAGTACATCGAAATATCTTATATATAGCGACTCTCTTTCCAAAGAGGTCGCGATGCTGTCAGAAGGCGTCGTTTGAAATACATCCTTTGCATAGCAATTCTGATTCTTGTGAAAATTGCTGCAGGCCTTCCTTAATACATCTGCTGAGGGGCCACTCTATTTCCTAATGCTATTCCAATTGTTGACTATGAGTAGCGGCAAATACAAAATTCGAACTGAATTTTTTTTTCGTCTAAAAAATTTCGTATTATCCGTATAATTTAAATAGACCTTAAGCCAATGTGCATTTAAGAGAATAAATGTATTTGACTTGCCATCTCTCTTCCTTTGTCTGTTCAGTCACAGGAAGACCTGTAGGTCCAGAATATAGAACTCCCCAAGAATTCTCACAAGATCTTATTTGACTAACGTTACAATTTTCAAACAATATTTTTTTCTAGTTATTTTATATCTGTTATCATCGCAAAAAACAAGTTTTGCGTGCTGTTATCACAAATAAAAACGTGGCCTTTTAAATGATTCGAAGGTTATTTCTAGTATTTGACCTTATTGTTGTAAATTCGAAATGTTTTTAAAATCAATTTTTCTGTCATTAATCATTATAGATTTATGGGTAGCGATCATAATCTATCAAGGAGCTAACGACTTAATAATAACTAGGTAGTACAATTGAACCATACTTTACGTAGTTATCATGATTGCGCCTCCGAGGTATGCATGCCACGCGTATAACTATATGCAAATTAAAATTGGATTATATTTGAACCATGAGTATCCAAATAATGCTATCTAGAGATGCGATAGATGTTTCGGCTTGCATAACTAAGACAGATGGCAATCATAATAGAATAATGGATGAAACTGACTGGAATTATTAATAGAAAATCGGGATAGGATTCTGTGAAATGGTGTATTGGTCCATTGGGCGTAAAATTAAATAAAACGAATTAATAATTATTATAAAAGCTTACATAAATATGTATATTTGTATATCAGTTGATGCATGAAGAAACCAAACACAGAAATCTGCACATTCAAGGCACACAGTCAAATTTATCTTGCTGTACCTCCTGAGTGTGTGTTTAGTTCTTCGTCCTTTAGGTATATAATATGTAATTAAACTTCCCAAACTTGTGTAGTAAAATTATTTAGAAACAAAACAGATTTCTAAGCATTGGTTGTGTTTAAGACAGGGGTTTTCAATAGTATAGTATTACCCTTTTCCTTTCCTTTCATCTCCCTTCCCGTATTCAAAGGTCGACAAAGCAACGTCCACTTAAATATTACAAAAATATTCTGTAAATAATGACTTACAAATGAAAAAAAAAAACACTTGCACGCACTACTAAAGGCAACCGCAAGAAAATAAATAGAACCTCGACATAAAACTATTATTTCTCATAAAGTAAAAAAGAAAATACAAAAATGCATCTCAATTTAACGCCAAAGAAAGTGTATGCTTTTAAAACTTCACATTAGATTTCATACAGCTCTTGTCGCGTGTTCTTTCTTGACGAAAGAGCGCGCCTTACCGCAACAACCTTATAACATTTGTTTTGCTGTATAATTGTTTTTATTCTATAACTAGCTTCTGCCCGCAAACTTTGTCTGCGTGATTAACTTTATTCGAAATTTCCCATCCCGTCCCGTCATATCCCGCCCGTCCCATCTCATTCTCACTCAAGGCAAGTAATCCAATTTCATCCCATCCCATTGAGTATAAAAAAAATCTAATATCTCATCCCACGGGAACACTAAACTTTTCTGGATAAATAGCCTAAGTGTTAATCCACGGTGTCAGCTACCTCCAAACCGAATTTCGTCGAAATCCGTTGTGCCGTATTTGACTTCATCGCGCACAACCGCACAGACAAACAGACAAAGTTTTGGGTTCTATTACGTATACGTATACAGACCCCCCATGTACAGATATCGATCGGTTACAAATTTATTATATGTTTAGATTAACTAACAGCCCGGCCTGGTCTCGCTTGAAAGCAGATTTCTTTTGAACCCACTCCACCATCTTTCATTAACCACCAAGCACCTATAGGATCCTAAAACAATTTCTCGGTACCTAGAAATCGAAATATATTTTTTTACCATACGTATAAACCCTCCCACCGTTTCTATTGACAAACACTGCCCAAAATCCGTCGCAAGCGATTGAAATATTTAGATTTGTCTAGACCTCTGTATTCGTACTCATTGACATCCAAATCCCGATTTTAGGATAAATAACTGGTTTATCCTATCAGTAACTTGGGAATCGGAAATCGGGTTCGGTCGGTAACATATATAATTACAATTCCGTTCTCATTCTTCTCCTGTATAAAAAAAAAATAGTTTAATAAATTACTATGATGGCTAAAATATAAATGTCTAGGCTTGTCAAATACACTTCTTGGTCAACCGTGCATAACACGACGAAAGCTATCCCGGAATTTCCTCAATCAAGCCAGTGACCCGTATCTCATGCATGGTATCTTCATTATTTTTAGTAATGAGATTTTTAATAAACGACACGCTTTTTTCGGATATAGTTTCAATTTTAGATTTATACAGTATTTTCGTAGCATTAAGTACCTTCCAAACTTACTATTTTAACGTAGCGGCTTAGCCGCAAACTTAAAATCACCCACTACAAATATTCTACATTTAAAAATTTGTATAATATCTGCTTGTAGTGTCTCTTCAAATAATAAGGGTTGGCAGTAATCTCATAACCGTAGTGTATTTTTGATACAACATAGTTCAGTGACCCTGTTCTGTCCTATCTCGGATGTTCTGTGGACGTGACTTTATGACTAGTGAATAATTAACGTCATTCATTAAAAAATATAAAAAAACTTATTTTTGTATGTATACTAGGGCAAATTATATTTCTTGGGTTCATGTTATAATAATCGAATATGTTCATATATCACATACATAAATTCACGCCTTTTTCCCAAAAGGGGTAGGCAGAGGTGCTACCAGGACATCCACGTTTCGCCTTATATGTTCCGACCCGCGATGTGATAGGGGGCGAGCCTATCGCGATATCGGACACAAATTCATGACTCCGGGCGGATAATAAATAGAAAAACCCTATATCCCTTTGCCCGACCCGGGATTCGAACCCGAGACCTCAGCTTTATAACCGTAGCACAACTACGCCACCGAGGCAGTCTATATCAGTATTTTCATTATGTCCTAGGATAATTTCGGAAACTACTTTAAACTGAAATAATTCTTCAATTTGTTGTTAATAAAGATGAATTAAATACTGAGAATTTCCAAAAAAGTTTTCTATCTATCAGGCATGCAGTAAGATACAATTCAACAAACGATTGCTACAGGGGGCTGTGAGCGTTCAAGAATTTCGTCCAAAGGCCAGCCTTTCCAGCAGATTGATCCCGATCAAATGCCAAACAGCCTTTATATCCCGACCATCCTTGGGGTTACTCTATGATCCGAAACGATGTTCGAATGTTCTACATCCGAAGTAATTCATAAGTTTTCCATTTATAAAAATCAATATAATTATCTAGAACACTTCTCATTCACTCTTAACTTAGTCTATGGTTACGACATGCGATAGAGCATTCGAACATTTTATAAAGTACATAAGCACATTCGTACAGTAGTACAAACGGCTGTCGAACATTCGAACTGGGTTTCGGATCATAGAGCAACCCCCCTTATCGCAGCTGAACTCTGACCTATAAAGCTTGAAGCTTACATCGCTTTGTATATCAAGCCATTATACGCGGTGCACGCGCTGAACGTAATCCAATATAAAGAACACAAGTCTATTGCCAACTACAAACATTTGTTAGCTGCTCGGTTTTATTAAGATGTATAGCAGGTAAAAGCTTGCGGTTTGTTTAAAACATTAATTAATATACAGGCTTATATTCATTATCTAATAGTGAATTATATCCGTATCATCCCAAATACGTCCCACTGCAGGGCACGAGCCTCCTCTACAATCAAAAGTACGATTGAGAGGGGTTAGGCCATATAGTCCACCACGCTGGCCTACTGTTTTTACTGAATTATATGAATAACACATTTTTGCTGTGTATGAATCCATCCATCAGCCAAAGGAAGTCCACTGCTGAACATAGGCCTCTCCCAATAATTTCCACAGTGACCTGTTGGAGGCAGCCTGCATCCAGCGACGTCCCGCGACCTTTACCAGGTCGTCTGACCACCTTGTGGGTGGACGTCCTACGCTGCGTTTTCCGCTACATGGCCTCCATTGGCAGCGATTTGGTAAGGTCATTAACCCAAACGGGTAATAAACATGACTCTTGATGGACCTAGGCAAACCGCTACAGTAGATGGTTAAATGTGTTCTACCGTTACCTCAGCCATGAATATTCGTTTCTTCAAACTCTTATCTGCTGTTATAAGCTGACTTAATAAAGGGTAACTGGAATTCGAACCCCCTACTACCTATTCCGCAGTTGTTATGTCCGCTTCGAACAGGCCACCACGCACGTGTATCAATTATTCATTATTAAAAAGGCATTTCTTACAAATAAAAACACATTTCTTATATGGAAGAAGTATCGCAACTCCAAAGAAGTTTTTGTTATAAAGGAAGTTTGCTTTGATATGGTAAGGTAAAGAATTTCGCAAATTCATTGTTCTTGGCCTTTTTAGAAGCCAAAAAATGCCTTAAATGTCATATAGCGTTCAAGAATAAAGCCATGTTTGAAACACGAATTTTGGGAAACATTATTCGTTAAGCCTTTCAAATGCCACCAAAGAGCATTTGTAAACACAACTGCGTATTAAATTGTATTGAACCAGTTACAGTCAGTATGTTTTGGATGAAAACATCGTCCTTGAAAAGTGTTAGTTCAATTATACAGGGTATATCAAGACTGCGTCCGAAAACAAAGCCAGGTGGTAGTATTAGTGACTTTAGCCACAACGCAACTAAACATTTCGCAAAAAAATCGTCAACTATTTTTTGGTAATTTTTTACTTATCGTCGTATTTGGGTGATAATTACATGGCTTTCATTAAATAACGATGTACACTTTTTTATTTTTTAAGACGCAATGGTACGTAAGGGTTTAAATTATTATTTTCACAATAACTAGGTATTTACTACCCAAACACAACGATTTTTAAAAAATTGCAAAAAAAAATCTGTCGCTTATTTTGCGAAATTTTTATTTGCATTGTGTCTGTAACCACTAAAACTACCATCTGGCTTCGTTTTCGGTCGCAGTCTTGATATACCCGGTATAACTAATATGGTTAAATAATGAAATGATTCAAGATACAATCGCTTATTACTGAGATATCGGTTGAGTGAGCTGAAGCCATAGTCGACCACGCTGGCCTATATGGAGTTAGCGGACTTTACACCATAGATATTCCTGAAAGGATGTTTAATGTGCTGGGTTTCTCTCGATGGATACCTTCACAGTTAGAATGCCTGGTAATTGATTCTGACTCAAGAACTCCGAAAAGACAAAGGTGTGGGATGTGAACCCGTGACCACCGTCCAGAGAAATTGCGTCCGGCTCTGTCCACGATAGCCTAGGAAAACTTCCGATATATCTGTGTATTTGAATTTCTGACAGGAGATGGCAACTATAGGAGCAAACTATGTTAATTTTAGTTTGTTGACATGCTGATGTTCCTGAATGCAATGAACAGAATGCACATCATAGTTTGATAGGGCCATCGTTGGTCCATCCGTTTACGTTCGTCTTCTCCAGTTGTATGTTGTATATCGGATTACTCTTAGCTCAATATTTTGCATTCTGCTTTACTGTGAAGGAATCTCAAATTACTTGTTTCCTTCTATATTTTCTTCACTACTAATTTCAGAGGTAAGCTTGGTAAAACGGTGGGCGAGCTGATATTAACGTAATATTTTGTCGAAGCATGGAAAATTGATTTAAATTACCTCAGTAGCTTGGGGTTAATATTGCAACTAATTTAAGAAATTAATTTATTATTATTTTTTGCAGATCTGCGACTCCGCGCACACAAGTTGCGAGTGGTTGCCCCCCAACTCAACATTTCTTTCTGGAATTTCTGATGACCAAGACTATGAAGACGATATTGATTATTGAAAAATGTTAAAAAATATAGCTAAAATATTATTTATGAAATTGGAGATATCGAAATAAAAAATGAGATTATATTTTATACTGTACCCATAAATTTTATTTTATTTTCAATTTTATTTTACGATTATCAATAAATCTAAATGCTCTAATTTGTCAAATATAATGTCGTGTCGATTGTTTTAACGATAAAATGAAAAAGTTAAGGGGCACCTTTTCTAAGTTTCGGGAAATAATAGGTAGATTAATGTACTAAAGTTAATTTTGCTTTAAATACGAATCATTTTTATAAGTATTTTTGTATTTATTATAATGTATACACCTTTTTACTGTGAAGCTACGTACATTTTAGATAAATAATTTAAAATCTTTGTCCGTTAATTTGTATCCATCAAAATAGCGTCGAAGCATGAATTAATAAGTGATGACATACGGCACCGAGACGTGGCCTCTCACTATAGGCCTTATTAGGCGGCTCAAAGTCACTCAACGAGCTATGGAGAGGGCTATGCTCGGCGTTTCCCTACGAGATCGAATCAGAAATGAGGAGATCCGTAGGAGAACTAAAGTAACCGACATAGCCCAGCGGATTAGTAAGTTGAAGTGGCAATGGGCGGGGCACATAGCGCGGAGAACTGATGGCCGATGGGGCCAAAAAGTTCTCGAATGGAGGCCACGTAGCGGAAAGCGCAGCGTAGGACGTCCACCCACAAGATGGTCAGACGACCTGGTAAAGGTGGCGGGACGTCGCTGGATGCAGGCTGCCTCCAACAGGTCACTGTGGAAATCATTAGGAGAGGCCTATGTTCAGCAGTGGACGTCCTTTGGCTGATGGATGGATGAATTAATCTACGAAAAAATAACACTGAAAATTTGTAACACAGTAATACACAGGCTCTATACCACTGCCGCTTAACATGAAGCTACGAGTAATTATCGATGCTGCATTTGAATTTAAAAATACATTTAAAACTAGTAAAATTTAAAGTATTTTTACTAAAGCGCATAAACACGAAAACTAAGAGTTAAAACTAACGAATAAAAAGGAAATACAAATTTTGCGATGAAATCCCACCCGCTCAGATCGGGGGCCTCTGTAGTTGAAAATGCCTTTGAAGTAGTTTTTCTCATTTTTTGGCTTTATAGCCTTAAGCGCTCGTCCAATGTACCTATATAAAAAAATACTCGTATAATCGAAAATCAAGATAAACGCTGATCGCTAACTCGTAGATATTAAATAGGGCACGAATTAATCAGAAGTGTTAATTGCGCTTCTCTACATCAAGTGGAATCTGAATCACTGATGCCTGTAAATTGGATGATACTTGTCGATTCATTTAGTTTTAATTTGTTTGTAAATGCTCTTCTTCCAGCCCATATCCCAGAAGGGCATTGGCGCAGTATGATTAAAGCACGTTGTACAATGATTTAAAGTGTGAATTTACGATCATCGCATGCTTAAGCCCCATTTAAACGGGGAGAGTTTCTCGCCTCGAAGATACGATTATCGTAAGGATATAAAAGTTGCATCGTGTAAATGTTTGTAAGAACACAATAATCTAAGGCGGTTATGTTATGCGATAATCGCATACGAATCTCGCCGCGAGAAACTCCCTCCGTCTAAATTGGTCTTTAATGTTATTGCATATTACATACATACATACATAAACTCACCCCTTTATCCCAGAAGGGGTAGGCAGAGGCGCCACCAGGACACCCACATTTCGCCTTGTATGTTTCGTCCCATGATGTGATAGGGGGCGAGCCTATCGCCATATCGGGCACAAATTCCTGACTCCGGGCTGATAATGAATAGAAAAATCCAATATCACTTTGCCCGACCCGGGACTCGAACCCGAGACCTCAGATTTGTAACCGTACCGTAATACAACTACACCACCGAGGCAGAGCAGTAATTGCATATTAATTTTTAAAAATGGGTTTTATGACGTACGTACTTCACATCTCTTTGAAATTCTTTCGGAGAACTCTTAGGTATGAAGTGTTATACCGATGTTTTCTTTCATCATTGACCTGAGCGAAACCGAGATGGTACACTCGAAACTTTGGAAAGGCCAAGGGTCGTTGTATTCTCAACAAGCCCACTTCACATAATAGTGTGTGCTCATGTAGATAAAAATCTCTATTTTATACATACAGACATACATACATAAACTCACGCCTTTTTACCAGAAGGGGTAGGCAGAGGTGCTACCACGACACCCGCGTTTCGCGTTGTGTGTTCCGTCTCACGATGTGATAGGGGATGAGGTTTCGCCATATCTGGCCCAAATTCATGGGTCCGGGCTGATAAATATTAATAGAAAAATCCAATATCACTTTGTTCAACCCGGGATTCGGACCCGACACCTCAGCATTGTAATCGTACCGTAGTTAGGGATTGCAATCCCGCAGCTCTTTCAATCCCGCGGGATCGATATGCTGGACCGATCGATCCCGCGCGGATCCCGCGGGATCCCGCATTATTGGTATTATATTTTAAAACCGAATTAAATGAAACTAGGTTTTCTTTAAAAAAAAAATTCAAAACGTCTTACATTATGCAACATGAAATAATTTATTTCCTAATAAAATAAAAATAATTAAGTTCAAGAAATCAGTCTTCAATCAACCATTAAAAACTTAAATTTGCCCTTATTTCTATTCTAATAACAGTTTTATAATATTTTTAATTCAGTCTCATTTATACCGGGTATATCAAGACTGCGACCGAAAACGAAGCCAGGTGGTAGCTTTAGTGGTTACAAACACGATGCAAATAAAAATTTCACCAAAACTACGACAGATATTTTTTTAGAATATTTTTAAAAATCGTCTTGTTTGGGTGGTAAACACCTATTTTTTGCGAAAATAATAATTTAAACCCTTACGTACCATCGAGTGTTTAAAAATAAAGAGGTCTACATCATTATTTTAGGAAAACTATGTATTTATCACCCAAATAGGTACGACGAAAAGTAAAAAATTATAATTTTAAATAAATTTGCGAAATTTTTACTTGCATTGTGTCTGAAGTCACTAATACTACCACCTGGCTTCGTTTTCGGTCGCGGTCTTGATATACTCTGTATAATGACTAATAATACAATCACAATCTAGATGCTATTACTACTATGAGTATGGTGATAACTTATGAAAATACGCTCGTAAAAAACAAATGGCATAGTCTCATCTCCGAGCCTTCTGAGTGAACTGCAAATATATCCTGATGCTCAAAATGCTGAAAACTAGCTACACATGTGTGCTTGAGGCGCCCTCTAGTCGTCGCTCCTTTGCGAGGAGCGGCAAAGTAACGCGCGCGCCACTCGCGATTTTACGCGAAACTTCACGAAAGTTTTAGCGCCAATTTTCAAATATTTGCGGGATCCGCGTTTTGAAGGTGCGGGATCCGGCAGACCAATAAATGCAGCGGGATCCCGCGGGATTGCGGGATCCCGTTTTGCGGGATTGCAATCCCTAACCGTAGTACAACTGGGCCACCGTCAGTCACCTCTATTTTATATTCTCCTAATTTTCTAACTTCAATAAACAAAGAGATTTACTAAGACATGCAAAATTATTGCCCAATTATAGGGAAAATATTGAAGACTGCGCAATAATTAATCGTTTGGAATGGAAGCGCCTTTCAATCTTATATATTGTACAATGATATTGTGGGTCTAGGGGCCGCCTAAGACACGATTCAATATTATTGACGGATTTGGAAAGTGACACAATATGCAGCTCTTGGCGGTGATAAATGCCGTTATAAAATTCAAAAATATTTACATATTTGTTTTATATTTTTATGCAAAGTCGTTAATGATCATTATATAAATTGTCTTGATATAATGTATTTCGTCCATTTATATGCTTACAAAAACTTACCGGAAAATGCTTTGCTCTAGCTCTGTAATCCGAATCTCCGTCAACATGCTCTCCTTTACCGTGTGAGCTCTCCCTTTATCGACATTTCCAATAAATACGTTCAAATAAATTCCTAAGTTCACTTATCTCCGCTAAGACCTATTTTTAACAATATTATTAAAATTTTGTCAATTACTTTTTTTATTATCTAGTAGTTTGTAAATGTTGCGTTTAGATTGAGATGGTTGAGAACTTAAGAATATAATTTAATTTAAAAATAAATTCAAATAATTTAATCACTGTATTTAAAGAGTTCAATAGTTTGTTTCCAGTTATGTCAAGATTCGAGTGCGTTCAATTGATGAAGATTAAAACAAATAGTGTTCACGGGTGGTAGTGTAGTGGTCTCTCATATGTGAGAGGCCGCCTAGGTAGGTACCACTGCAATGTCTATTTCTCCCGCCAGACAGCAGTGTTAATGCACTGTTGTTTTCCAGTTCGAAGGACATTGTGGCCAGAGTAACTACTGGACGTAAAGAGACCTAGCATCTCATTTCTCAGGATGGCGAGCGCAGTGGAATGCCGTGCAATGCTTTGTAATTCATGGTGTTGTTTGGTGTTCTACTGACCATGAGCGGTCGTATCGCTTACCATCAGGTGAATAGCAAGCTTGTTTCGCCATTCATCGCTATTAAAGAAAAAAACGGCATTGACCGACGAAAAAGTCCTAATATACAATAAGACTGCAAAACGACCAATATTCCAGCAGAATACCTATAAACCTTACGCTATAAACATTACGAACCAAAAGACGCAATAAATTAGCGATTCAAATATCTTCCATTCCTTTTTTAATAAAGTTTATTTAAATCATTCAAGACGTGTGTAGACCGTGTAATACACTTATGTACTGCGTAATATCCTTTTTATTGTCTTGAAAACACATTTTACGAGATAAAAGGTTTTCGATGTAACATCATTATGCTCTCGAGGTTATATTGGAATATATTATTTGTATTTTAAGGTGAATTTCTATGGTGTTTATAGTCTGCCAACCCGCACTAGGGCATTTTGGAGAACTATATGGCCTTACACCTCTCAATCATACTCTCGATTGTAGAGGCCTGTGCCCTGCAGTGGGACGTATATAGGCTGATATAATCTTGAGGTACAGTGCATTGTCATTCTTCCTAATATTATAAATTTTAAAGTGACTTTCTTTGTTGTTGCTCTGACGCCTTATCTACTAAACCAACCTTCATGAAATTTTTCATATACGTTTTCACGGGTACAAGAAAGAACTTAGTTTACACTTTATTCATAAAACCAATACTTTTCCCGAGGGACAAAAATAACTATTAGAAGTTCGTCGGGCAAAAAACGGTAAGCCGTCGTAAAAATACGGCCTACCGTTATGAATAAATTGTAACTTGATGCCTGAATGACAGAAAGAGGGATATGGTGGTATCTTGGAAGAAAATTTTATGTGTAGAGGAACACTGTTCCTGAGTTATATTATTCACGCGGGCAAAGCCACAATTAAAATGTTTTTTTTTATTGCGATGAATGGCGAGACGAGCAAGCCATTCGCCTGATGGTAAGCGATACGGCCGCTAAGTTACAGTAGCAAAACAAACAACACCATGAATTACAAAGCAATGCTTGGCATTTAAGATGTCAAGTCTTATTATGTCAGTAGTTACTATGGCTACAATGTCCTTCAAACCGGAACACAACAGTGCATATACACTGCTATTTGGCGGGAGAAATAGACCTTGTGGTGGTACCTACTCAAGCGGCCTCTCATTTATGAGAGACTACCCCAAGTAAAATCTAATTTTAATGGACTCACAAGTTTAAAATACACTGAAATTACACTGAAAGCACCGGTCTGACTCTTTCTCTGTTAATGCTTAATTCTGTTAATAGTGGTGACCACTCATTATCAGGCAGAGGCTAGTCCATCTGAGTAAACAATAAAACAAAAGCTCGATACGTATATTCGAGCTTTTAAAGAAGACAGGTGTAAGTGACAGTTTTGGCATACAGACCAACCACTTTATGGCAGTTTTAGTCGTAGCTAGCAAAACCTATAGAACTTATAGCGGATATGCCTTAGTATTATTTGACGAGATCCAAAAATGTTTGAGGGATTGATATGGGACCATAAAATTCCAACGCTCACGTTGAAAAAGTATAATATATCAGTACGAGCTCAATATAAGTGATGGGTGTAGGTACATCAATTATCACTATCAAACTAATATTTACAGACTTACTTTATATTTAGATGACTTCGAATACATAATAACAGAAGCCACGTCTGCCAAGCCAAATATTTTACGACCATAAACGGTTAAAAGATCACGTAGATACTGTCGTTTTATATTCCTACTAATATAAATTGAACATCATAAAGTAGTAGTGATGATAAACATATTATTACTAATGGAATATGGTATGAAGTCATTACATAGGGCAAAACAGTGAAAGCGAAAATATTTGGCAAATGACATGCACTGATAAAATACCTTATTCAAAAACCTATATTAATTCAGAGCGGATCTCATTATAGCCGTACCAAATGAAATTGGTAGCGTGTGATCATTCGTGCGACTCTTCGTGTTAGGGCTGGTACCGCTCTGCGCTGGCACGGCTGGATGAAAGATTTTGATTTTTATGATAGTTCTTAAGTAGTAACTAGTAGCTAGTTCGTAACTTTTCCGAGTGATACAATTCTGATAGCGTGTTAGATATCTTTATTGCGTTAGTTGGCCTATTTAAATGTCTCGCAATTGCTACAGAAAACGACAAATAACTCCAAGTTTGCTTTTGATGTGTCAACATTACTGAAATGGGTGTAAAATATCATCTAACTTTTCGTACTGCTGCAGCAACATATATATTATAGTTTAATTTCAAATATTCGAAACACTTTTCAAATATCTGTCTAGACAGTTATTATTTTTAATAGGCTTTCTTGATTACCGGAAACAAAAAAAAAATATTTTTTCGCCCTTATAGTGTGAACCTTTATTATGTTTACCTTTATAAATTATATTATCGCCATAAATCAAGTTTTTGAGTAGTTTTATATCACCTCCATGCTATCCTACCCTTTTAAGTAGTTTTATCAACCAAAACCCCATGTGGTCCTTTTCAGCGCATTTGGAACGACCCCGGAAACCCGAAGCGCCCCAGCTTCTACCGGAACCGTTTCTGCACGCTGCCGCATAATTGGCGGCCCATAACATATGTTGGGGGCTAAGAAGCTCCCTTATTTTTAGTGACGCCCTAAGCGCTTAAGGCGAAAGGCAGTTGCTGAAATGAAATGAAAATATTTATTGAACCCATGAAATGTCATACATTATTTAGATTCAGTCACTTTTTTCCACTACCACCTGGTTCACAAGGCTGTTTTCTGCCACCTCTATTGCCGAACATCTCGAGGTCGCACTGTATTCAAACACAAAGGATGCTGGGACAGCTCCCCGCTGCGCTCCCGCGACCTCCAGTTGCCCCATTAGTCACCTTTTACGACAGGCAGGGGATACTGTGGCGGGATTCCTGATACGCCTCCATATCACAGGGCGAATAGTTCAGTGACCTTGATATCGGGTTTATCCTGACTGCTACTAAAAACAAATCCAGTTGGTAGCTTTAGTGATTCCAGACACAACGGAATTTAAATTTTCGAAAAAAAGAAGCGCCGACTTTTTTTTTGTAATTTCTTACCGATCGTCGTTCTTGGGTGGTAGATACCCAGTTTATCCTAAAATAATTGTGGACACCCAAATAGGTATTTTTAAAGACACAATGATAAGCAAGGGTTTAAATTATTATTTTAGCAAAAACTATGTATTTAAACCCGATTATACTTAAAATATTACATAATTGTCGCGTTTTCTTTTGCGAAATTTATTGTTGCCTTTTGGCTGTAGTCACTAAAACTACCACCGGACTTCGTTTTCTTTCGCAGTCTAGATATACCCTGCATATAAGCGTGCAATGTTTTATGTTGGTTGATTGGAACTGTACCATTTCTATTATATAATTACATAGCGAAGCTTTATGCAAAATAAATATTAGCCTTTCGGACAATAACCCCTCGTCGAACGAGCTGACAACCCTAACATATGTAGATTTTACAGCGGTAATGAGATGGCGTGGGGGTCGAACAGTTATTTTAAGTCTCTGGGTTGCTTAAACACTGAAGATTTCGTCATATCAAAACATATTTTGAAATGTTCACAGAATGTTTATTAAAATATTAAAGATAATCTGAAAGAACTATGAGCAAAACTAAGTTTGATACTTGGTATTTTACTTTACTCTTTATTACCATTATACTTCAAACTTTGGCTTCTATTTGTAGTAATAATAATTAGAAAATTACTTTATTACAATCTCATACAAATATTACACATTAAAACAAACAGTACATATTACATAAAAATATAAACACAAATCAAAAAAGAAATTAATAAATTAAAGAAAATATTTATATTCAAATTAATCAAAAAGACCGCCCCGAACCATACCCGGTGAGAATGTTCCCATTATGCTTGCAACATTGCCACGTTGAATGGCAAGAGATATGTGCTGCACCAAGAATGATTCGGCGCGGTGATCCTGCCCATTGCGCCTCGCCCCAGTTCACGGACAAAATCCTTAGCCTCTGCGCACCACACCCCACTGACCTCAACCGCGAACGGGACGAAAAAATAAGCACGTTCAAGTGTGGCATACTTATGATGCTTCTGAATTGCCGCCCATTCAGCAGCTGATCCGGCTCTTCGCGAGGAGCGAGTCAAGTGAGAGGCCGCATAAGTGCTGACACACGTCGCATCCCACAACAGACAGCGACCCTTCTCCCACGGCACAAGTGTGAGCCCGTCAGGACGCTTACCATCAGAGCGACTCAAACCGGGCGGTTCTAAGGTGGAGGGCAAACCGGCGGACACCAAAGCACGACGAATGACCTCGTTCAGCATGTGGTGGCGTGGAAAACGTCCCGCCGATCTGCCGCAACTTAGACCGTGACCCGTGGCGTCAACCTGTACTCCGCACATGCAAACGTGTGACTCACAGATTTTGCTGCCGACTCTGAGCGCCACGGCTACTCTCAGTGAGCCGTCGTCGAGGAGGGTACCCAAGTGAGGAGATGGAATCGCGTGAAGCCAAGCCCCTGACTCTAGGGTGGATACAGATTTAAGCCGAGCCAAATCGACTCCTCGTGCCGAATGGAGAAGCTCGGCAAAACTTGCTGCACACACCCGCTCGTCCCACTGACGTTGCACACTTGGGTTCTCAGGCTGATCAGCGGCCGGACACAACAACGACCAAGCCCTTAAAGCCTCCGCTGCGTAAGGAATTGCAGAACTGTCCCCTTGTAATTGGAGTATATTAGTGACCAGTTCTGCAACCCCATGCGCAGACGCCAAAAAGGCCGATACGCTGACATCCCTCACACGCCTAACTCCCAATCCACCGTGCCGAATGGGTAGAGACGCTTGTACCCACTTGTTATCGTCGAGGTGTATATTTAGGATAGTCTCCAACGCGTCCTTAATGTCGCTATCCAATGCATCAACTTCATCTGGGACAAGCCATGTTGGACATGTTCTCAGAACGTACATTAATTTGGGGACAGAGAGGCAGCTACGGTAGAGTGTAAGAGCTACGTGGCCAGATAAATGCGGGAGATGTTGTCGGGCAGAAGCAAGTGCACGTCTCCGAGTACGGAGGCAATTAGCCAAGCCGTTTTCAAAGACTGGAGCGCCCAAAAGCTCAAACGTCTGTTGATCCACGATCTTAATGTCGGGTAGTATGTTTCGTATCCTCTCGATGTTTTGTTCAATAACGGTTCCACAGCGGTACAGCTCACATTTAGCGCTATTTATAGTGAGCCCTATATCCCTCAGCCTGAGAATCAACAACTCCAAATCTTTAGTAACAATGTCAGGGTCTCCCCCAATTGTACCGTCATCAAGGTACCATACATTAAGGGGAGCCCCAAGAGTGGCTATTATTTGGTTAATTGTCAGACTGAAGAGTAGAGGGCCAAGTGGATCACCTTGTTGCGCACCCATTTGTGATGTAATTTTGTGACCATTAAAATATAAGTTGCTGGGACAAACGTAACACTGGTCGAGGAACGGGCTTAAGAGAGGAATTTTGTTACGGGCCTCAACCAGCATTGCGCCTCTCTCTAAGCTATTAAAAGCGTTTTTGAGGTCAATCTTTACAATGATGTTGCCGCCCCGCTGTGGATCCATCGCGAAAATACGAGTAGCGTGTATGGCTGCCTCGCAACCCCGCGGTGTACCAAACCCCAACTGATACGGCTGCAGTAACTCTGCCGCTTTGTCGCGTACGGCACGACAACCCAATTTTGCCACAAGGCGGCGTATCACACTACCTACTGCAATGGGCCGTATTCCACCATCTTTTTTTCTAAGTGCACAAAGTGACGCACCATATAAAAAAGGGCACACATCACCACACAATTTACCCTCAAGTAAAAAATTGCACAGGTCCGTTAAAGATTTTAGAAGTCTTGGTCCATTGTCTCCAGCAGAAATTGAAACCAACTCTTTCAAATGCTGCGGTCGCAAACCGTCTAAACCTGCTGCTGAACTGCAATGAAAGGACGCAATTGCTTCCATCACATCTTTGGAGGTCACCTTTAATACTTGGAGACAATCCACTGAGGCTGGCGAGTAAGACATGGGGCGAACAGGAGACGGATGCTTTTCCCGTAAACTACCAAGCGTTGCGGGGTCCGAGGCAGCCAAGGTACAGTCCGAAGTGAGAAGCCTAACTGCTCCCCTAAAGTCTCCGTCGAAAACTTTCGTTTCTATTAATTTGTATATAGACGGAGTTCTTCGTGGCTTCTGGCTGGGTAAGAAATCGAAGGTGTCCCCAATATTTTTCCTAACTTTACTGGTCAGTGACTTCGAGCTGTCTCCATCCTCTGGGACCCTGAGAGCAGAATATGCAAAAGAGAGCAATGCATACCAATCATTGGGAGCGTTAGTCTGCAGGCACTTTACAATAATAGAATTTAATCTACCTGCAGCCAGATTCCTCGCACCTTTCGGAATGTGCTTTAAAATATGCACATTGGCCCTAATATTTCCCAATCCCTCTAAAAGTGAAAAATCTGGTGACACAATTACAGGGTCAATTTCGTCAGCTCTCGGGTTTTGCGTGGGACTTGTTAACCCAACCGTAGCCGTCGGTCTATGTTTACGGGTGATATTGTGTATTGACAACCCGCGTTTTGTAAAACGACGCAAGCTGTCCGAGGGGCAATGTGGACATAAAAGGTTAATGTGTGGATTAACATCCATTATATTAATTGATGAATAGGTAAAAAAAACGTCAAGTTAAAAACAATTTCGAAGAAAAGGGGAAGGTAAAGATAACATCCCAATTTAAATACTAATTAACACAAAATTAAAATAATCGCAAAATAAATAACAAATCAATTCAATAATCGACACAAAAAAACATAAATATAGAAATTATGTACATAACAAGTGAATATAAAACAAACAATCCGCTCAATAAATATAGTCAAATTAGTCCCTTCAATCAAACAATTTTTTGCATGTCAAAAATAATAATAAATAAGGAATTAGAATTAAAATTAAAAAATATATCAAAAAAAGAGAAAAAAAAAAACATTCATAGAAAAATGGTGTCGGCAGTTAAAAATATTAAATAAATTAAACGTTTTTGCATCGTAATAGTTTTAAATATATAAAGACGAAGTTTGTCCATTTTGCATCTTTGAACGGAGTGTTACATCTCATCGTCCCTGCGTGCACCACACCGTGTGTTGTGTCTCCTGTTCATCATTGTAGTGATAAAAAAGAAATCATTCGAACATCCATTCCATCCAGTTTGTTTACGTCGTCGCGCGTACAATTGTGACGATAATCCAATTTACAATTAACAAAAAGCCGACTTCACTCTGGTAGGTTTCGACCACACAGTTCATAACCACCGTATGTAGAGGTACCAAAGCTTACACCACACCACTAGACCAAGCACGCCCACGCTATGCTTGGCGAAATTAGTGATCCCTTCTTATCAATGTCTCAATATATGCAGTACATTGAATGACCCTTCATTTTAATTTTATTAATGCTTGATGACCGTCACTGTACTTGTCCGTATCACAAATTATTAGTCTTTTTTTTGGTCACTGTTTTCGATTAATTAATTCACCCATATTATGTATGCACACTGTTACTGTATACTGTAGTGATATTACGTTTATTATTATAATACGATTATTTTTAAAACTTGTCTTCACTGAATGTTTGGTCACTGTCTATTGACTCATATAAAGTTTTAGTTTTTGGGCACTTTTCGCAACACTATTTCGGAGATAACACTCGCGCTTACGTATTGTACTGTATCGAAACACTTTCGCTATTTTAATCCGACTTTACTGACAGTTTATTAATTTAAAATATTTAATTATACAGAGCCAGTGCTTACTGTGGCACTGGCGCCATCTATCATCCTTAGAAATCATCATTAGAAAATGCTTTGTAGATAAAGATTGAAAATAAAATAGATGTTGAGTGACACGAGTGTATAATTGCAGTACAGTAACTAAGGCTAGTAAACAAAAATATTCTATCAAAATTAGAACTCAAACATTTTTCTACTATCCAGTGTTATTTAAAAAATAACCACAACGGCGGTTACATTTCTCCAACACTATTCATCTATGAGAACTACTAACTAAAAGACAACAACAACTAAAACAACGTGACGAAATACGTTTTTTTTACTGTTAAATAACGTCTGCAGCCTGTTTTAGATTAACGAGTTATCAAGATTTTCTCTGGCACTGCTGTACATTAGCCAAGTCAAATTGTTTACATTTGGGCTGCTATATACTGTGACACTCGTAAGCGTATTTATTTGTTGCCAACCTACCACCCCCGGTCTTCAAAATTCGTCTAGCCCTTTTTCCAGTCAGTAACATACATACATATTGAATTCAATGCTCAAAGAATCATAGCGATTCTATTTAATATTAAGAATTATTTTCTTCCGGTTTAATTTTTTATAAACCAACCTTAAATATCATTGTATCTGATAGAAACATCATTAAATCGAGCCAGAAATGAGAACTTCTTGCTCATTTTTAAAGCCGGTTAAAAATTAAGAGACTTGCGAGTTGCGGAGCGACCCACAAGAAATTTGCTAAAAACTTTTGTTGAGCAGTAAATTTTATTGGCCATGGCCAAAAACTTTGTCAAAGCACTCGGGAAGTAGATAATTCAATTGGAACTTCTCCATATTTCTGATATAACTATTTCTGAACTTAATATTTAAGACGAAACGGTTACTAACTGAATTTACTCTGGTTTTATACCGAACAAGAGTACTGCGGTGCAAGTAGATATTTTTGTCTTCCTTTTCAGATCACTAAGTGGAGGATAAACAAGTTAGTTTTCTCAGCAAATCCTTTATAAAATTGCTTTTATAAGCTAAAGGCTTCCAGATAACAATTGCGATAAATTAAATAACATTAAGAGAAGTCGGTTAGTTTTGCGCTTAGGTATAATTATATATTTGAAAAACGAATTTTATAGGAATCATTAATTACTTACTTAATTGGAAGTAGGTATGTACGAACTATTTTCCCCTAAAGCCTATCTTAACTTTTTTTCCTTATGTATATCTTCTCCATGTAAACGCGAACTATTCCAAATTGCTCACTCTATGTTAATATTAATATAGGTATAGATTATTATTTATGTAACCTACACCAGGCCTCAAAGGAAAGCAATCTACATTATTATGACCTTTTACTAGATAGTGTGTCGTTCTATTCGATACCGAACCAAAAACAAATGTGCTCTTTCACGCTCCATTTATAAGACCCAAATATATTAAAGGGACGCGTTCTTCGGAGTTAAAATGGGGTAAATGGCATTCGATACACCGCGGTAATTGTCATGAAAATTGTTATGCGTAGTTTAATAAAGTACAATCTAAAGGGATATACAGGCAATTAACTGCCATCGACGTGGTATTTGGCTTCATCGAATTTGGTCTGGTTTAAATGTTCAGATATTTGGAGTTAACCTGACTATCCAACGTGGCTTTGTTTGGATAAGATCTCCAACTTGATGGGATTAATTGGGTTGCTCAATTTTGGGTAATGGTCGACTGATTTTTATTAGCAGCATTAAAATACTATTGTGGCTCCTATGCCTGTCTGAATCTAGCGTGCTCCCATCGTCATCGAGGCTCTTCAGACGAGGTCTCTGGCTGTGATCAAGGTCCATCATCTCCTTTTCAAACTGCTTCCTGCTATTTTGTCACATGGTTTTATTTTGATTTCCAATTCTATGGCAACTCAGTGACTATGCAGTTCCGTTACGATATATTTTTTCTTCACTCTAAATGCCAGCAATAGTTATTAATACTACACAACTAATTTCGAAAAGTAATAGCGTATAATAAAACTTCAACTCGAATCTACGATATCCGTTTTGCTTATTCAGCGACCGGTAATTTGGTTAACGTTCAGTAATAGAACTTACAAATTATATATTTCCATTAATGTTCTCACAATCGAATCAAAAGTCTCTCAGGTGAAATCACATTGATAATCAACATTTGCGCTACGACTTCTTCGCCGTAATACAATCTCAGCATTTTTATAAACGGAAAACATTATACAAAATATAAAGTGTGAAAATATCCTGTACAAAATGTTGGATGTAATTTTTTAGCTTTGTTACGAACACATAATTAATGGCAGTCCGGCGTTTAAATTCTACTTTGTCAGATTTCGGCGAGCGTTTGATTAATGTAGGCCTTAAATCCATGTCCCCATAACAAGTGAACTTTATAAACGAGAAAGGACAGCTGTTTGTCCTTTAAATTAAATTTTCAAAATATAATAGTCACAAGAAAGTCTTATCGGATTTTAATCATTTGAATTAATTTTACCTTTCCATAGACCGCGGCAAAATAGAAAGAGGCTGTGGTAGATCACTGCAGTACATGACAACTTACACCTCCTGGGAGACCGTAGGTGCATTGTTATTTTTTGAGATTAGAGAAAATAAGGAATCAAGAAGACTTCAAGCAGGAATAACTAGACCTATAATTTCAGATCTTTGTAGTGAGACTACTCCTGAACTAACTTGTGGGTTGGAATCCACCACGATCGGCGGTTACATTAATTGATGACTTGACTCATAAACCTGACATCAAATGTAATCAAATCATAGGAACAAGCTTGCATCTCCCAAAGAGAAGGTAAAGGTGCCCCTAGTGCCACCCACATATCGTCGACTTTATTTTTGTCATAAGATTTAATAGCGGGCATACCCACCACAAATTCCAGTCCCGGGCTATTTCAATGATATGTTTCATATTAAATTTCGTTTTCGATATTCGTGGATCATCATTTCTACAATAGACTAGCCAGATGTCTAATAAGTACTTTACTAATCCACAAAATTCCTTTTTGCCACATTTTAAACATAGACAAACATAAGAGTTCCATAAGATATTAAGAGAGAAGGTAATTAAAAGTTTCAATATTCCAAATATGACAGCTTTATGAATTGTATCTGATAAAAGGAATAAACGTACGCCTTAGTAGGAATAAAATATGTATGTGGACATATTAGTGTAATCGCTTAAGCGCCTAAACCATTTATAGTACTTTCATACATCAAGAATCATCATTAATGCACAGTGATCCTGAATGCTGGAAATTGTAAAAAGGCTACTTATCGGTCAGGTTCGCCGTTTCTTACAACGCTGGCGCGGCCGGGACGGAATACTCTGCCTTAAAATTAATTATTTAAGAGCGGTTACGTGTTGCGCGGTACGTCAACTATAGGTAATTCTTCGCAAACACTTACACATAAGCGTAGAGCTGGCGGGCGGGCTATCATTATAATCAGATTAACCAACTTTGATCCACGCATGACAAATATTGAATTGGAGTGTAACTTATAATTTAAATATAAATTATGTTAAATTAAGAAATTGTATTATATTGACATGAAACTGGATATACGTATCGTCTAGTTTTCGCTGTCGGTGTGAAAAAAAATCTTCTATTTTTTCCTAAGGATCTTTTAAGTAATTTTTGGTTTGATTTGCTGTTTAATGATTAAAAATATTTTGAGCTTCTAAATCGATGCTCAAAGCCAAAATAAGAAAACATCTATTGAGTAATCTTTGTAAAATTCACAAACACTATAAATCTAAACTCCAACTCTACTAACTTTTTAAATGGCAATATGTACTGACATTCTTATATAGAATTTAATTATGTTTTTTAAATGATGTTAATATGGATTTTAACTGGTTCAAAAAGTAAACGCAAACTACGTGTTATTTCAAATCGTGTCTCAAATTCTTGTCGTCACTAAATTCCATTTCGTACTAGTATTCTGTAAGCATTCTGTGAGTATAATAATTTTGACATACATACATACATACATAAACTCACGCCTTTATCTCCGAAGGGGTAGGCAGAGGCGCCACCAGGACACCCACATTTCGCCTTGTATGTTCCGTCCCACGATGAGATAGGGGGCGAGCCTATCGCCATATCGGGCACAAATTCCGAACTCCGGGCTGATAATGAATAGAAAAATCCAATATCACTTTGCCTGACCCGGGACTCGAACCCGAGACCTCAGTTTTGTAACCGTACCGTAATACAACTACGCCACCGAGGCAGTCTAATAATTTTGAGCTACATTAATATGTGGAGAAAATGTTTCTTGCTTCATCGAACCTGTAATGTACTTGGGAAATAATCAAAGTCACATCAATTTCTTTGTTGTGTAAACAAGCAAGCCGCTCTTTTATTGGTAAAAGATCACAGCCACGCATAAGTAACGAGATATGAAACCACACTTGAGCTAAATTAAATTTCGTGTGCCATTAAAGATAGGGTATACAAGGGTAGGCCAAAGTAAGTTTTTCTGAGCGCCTAGTAATCTTGGTGACGTAACAAAACGAACACCATTTCTTAACTGGTGCCAATTTTTATTACACACCTTTAATCCAAATTTCATTTGCGGATTGCCTCATAAATAAAGGGTTTCACGCTCAACCGTGCAAGGTCTTGGGAATTGTTGAAACTTGCCTCGTTAGTTGCCGAATGCATGGATAATGTAGGACGGAGCCACATTTTGGGCCAGTTTATCCACTTACCCTGATTATTCTCCTATCGGCGGATACCCTCAGGACTTTCAAATACGCTATTTTTTGCTATTTCTGTTACCAAATGTAGGAAAGTTTTAAATTTGTACCTTTGACTCCACAAACAAATAAAATTGGTAAATATGAGCGATCATTGCGGGTAGCTTGACAGTTATGTTTTATTGGTATTTCTCATTTTGTGGTTTTTGGTTAATGGTGTTCTGCGATTTACAATTGTTTGTTGGGTAAATGCGCTCGTCATTTATTTAAAATAGTTTAATAAAGAGTAGGCAAGATGTCGAATCTGCTGGTTTTCCTTTCAAACCTAATCAAAATAGAGGAAACGTTCAAGTACATATTCTTGAGTATTGAAACATGCTTAGTAGTTTATTGGCAGCACACTCCCTCGGGGAGCTGTTTGTTCGATTGTCAGGCCGCTGCTACAAACAAAATACTTTCCAATTCATTCGTGCACGTTGAGAAAAAAGGAAATTTGGTCTTTCAATTTCAAAAGCTTAATTGCTTTGACATACTTGAAGCTGAACGCCTAACGAATAAGCCGTCCCATTTCCTATGCAACTAGTTTTTGAAACTTCAAAATTGGTTTTACCCGTCGTCTCTCATCAATTCCAAATTAAAACGGGGAACGGAGTAAATAATTAAGGATCGTTTAACATCGATTATTTATTTAAATCAAATTACTTCGGAACTTTCATGTTCGTGTTCCTAAAACGTTACAAAACAATTGCGAACTGCAGAAACATTAATTAAACGAGAATGATATTGCTTTATTCATCTATTTCAATTCATCTTATCCATGACAGCCTCCGTGGTGCAGTTTGTTAGACGCCGGCTGTGAAACGAGAGGCCGCGGGTTCGATATCCACACCAAGACAAATATTTGTGTGAACCACAGGTATTTGCTTTGAGTCTAGATGTTTGTCAACCGAAAAAGATCTCGAAGTTTCTGATAACCACGACACAAGATTCAAATTTTGTACGAATCAAAGCTATGTGCGTGATTGTTGGATGTAATTGTTAATTTATTTCGTTTTATAAAATAATATGACAGAGCAGACATCTTAAAGGGTCTCAAAATGCCAGACTTATAATTTGATGGTGAGCGCGAATACTGAATAGGAATTAAGATACACAGTTGTTAATACTCTTGTGCTAATTATTAAAACATGTTATATTATGTAAAAAAACAGAAATATAAACTATAAAAAGTTATTCGTGTTAATTCATGTATTAGTCAATCTGCAATAAAAAAATGTGTATTATTTTCTTACGAAAATGTAAACGACGCCATTACAAATTTTCTGTTCCTTAAATAACAATAATATGTTATTATGACTTACGCACATTTTTTATATTTCTAATGTAATATAGCGGCTAACAATCCTAGCTTCAAATGGGAAATTTTCGTAACCTAAATCGATGGAATTACCTAAAATTATAGTCGTTTGCTCGCAGCATTAGAATATAAAAGTGAAAGAAGGTTAACTAGGGTAATCTTAAATACAGTTTGATAGCGGCATTCACAATCACGCCTCAATCCCCGAGGGGGTAGTCATATGAGCCACTAGGGGCTCCATTTCGCCGACATTTTTCTACCAGGGAACCAGGTTCTGCCAGGGCCTAATGCTACAGATTGTTGCCCGGGATAACACATACGATATCTGTCGACCCGAAAAAATCAAACAAAGTGGAGAACTTGATCTGGGGTATCGACATGAAGTGAGTGAGATTGCCGAATGCCGAATACCCCAATTTCTCTGCCCATCCTTTTCCTTCCCACTGTTCTCTCAATTTGATGAGCTGGCAACACATCCATGATCCAGCGTAGTAGATGGTCATGGGTGGCAGTGACCACTTACCATTAGGTGACCTATTTGCTCGTTTGCCGGACCTACGCAATAAAAAAAACTTGATCTGGGAATAGAACCTAGGGCTCCACGCCTTACTAGCATATACGCACCGCTTCAAGATCCACGCGGCAATATAACTGTCCTAGGTATGACCTAGTCCCGGTAGAAGTTGGGGCGCATCTCGCTTCGGGTTCTCGAGACCGTTCCAAATGCACCGAAGAGAACCACGCGGGGTTTTGGTTGGTATGCCGTAGACCGGTGAATCCCTGCGTCATAAAAAAAGGCATTACCTAGTTCCTGTTATAAACCTATACAGGGTATATCAAGACCGCGACCGAAATCGAAGCCAGGTGGTAATATTAGTGACTAAAGATATAATGCAAAAAAAATTCGCAAAAAAAAAATCGACATCTATTTTTTTGTAATTTTTTAATTATCGTCGTATTTGGGTGAAAAATACATAGTTTTCCTAAAATAATGATGTAGACCTCTTTATTTTTTAACACTTAATGGTTCGTAAAGGTTTAAATTATTATTTTCCCAAAAACTAGGTATTAACCACCCAAACAAGCTGATTTTTTAAAAAATTCTAAAAAAATATCTGTAACTGTTTTGGTGAAATTTTTATTTGCATGGTGTCTGTAACCACTAAAACTACCACCTGGCTTCGTTTTCGGTTGCAGTCTTGATATACCCGGTATAATATAGGTATACCATAACACTCAGAAACAAATCAATTAAGCTCTGTGATATGCTGACATATTTTACATTTTACAATATTGTTGCTACACACGAACGAGCTAAAATGTTCTGATTCAAATTCGCGTGGTGCAAAAATGATAACAAACAAAGGAATATTTACTCTCTACAGATTCGATAGATAGTGCATGTCCATTCAAAATAGTTTACTAAAATTTTTCATATGTAGGTATTCTATTCATCTCCTGAAGTCCGTTTTTATGGTGCTAGAGTTGACGACAAATATCATTATCAAAGGATGTAGTACTGGTGAACAATAGTAAGTATAATTTTTTAATAAATTCAAGGCACAGCTCTGACTTTAGCTTTATATTATTTTGAGTTAACCAGCGATAGAACATGCTGTCTCGACGTTAGAATGAATACCAGTGAAGAATACAAATCGTATTTATTGCATAAAAAATCTAAATCATATAAAAATTCTAACCATGTTGTGGATCGTTTCTAAGATCGTTTCTGCACATTACGTCCAATTTATTGTAAGAAATTACCACAGCCCATAACGCCCAACTTAAGATGCTTAAAAGAGAAAATGGATTGTAGGTAACGTAAGATTGTTAGGAAAATAGATTTACGGTATAAAGCATAGTAACATAGCTAATAATAATCATGCCAGCGTCGTTATTAAAACGGTTAAGATTTACGTACCTACCACCAGTATGTTTTATTATATAATATTTCGCTCGTAATAATCTTAAATTTGACAAATCGTTTAACTCGGATTTGGCAGAATTCAAATTTTTATACCCCTACGTTCTATTCTATCTTACTCCCACTCTCATTCACTCCACTTAACAGTGAACTTCAGCCTAAACCATTTTTCCTTAAAATATATTGTTAGATATCAATTAAGCCAACATCTGTGGTGTGAATTGTGATTGGACTAGTAAAATAATAATTAATAAACAATACGCCCAACAGTCACATAAATAATCCTGACCCCACACTAAGATCTAGCCTTGTGTCGTAGGGATCAGGAACTACGAGAGACTTTTCGGTCTCACAAGCACCCAGACCCGTAACAAATACCTGTGGATCACACAAATATTTGTTCGGTGCGGGGATCGAACCCGCGGCCTCACGTTTCACTGTTCACAGCCGGCGTCTAACCAACTGCGCCACAGAGGCTGTCAGAAAGACTTTCTAAAGTGCTTAGAGTGTCATTATTTGATTGTTAATTTTATTGGACGAAGTATGTACTTCAATATTAATCTAATCTGATTTCCATAACTATTTTCTATGTAAAGTCCTAAAAGTATACGGCCCATGCTTAGATCAATAACTCCTCTAAAATTTTAAATACGCCGACGCAGCTAACCGTTGCCACAATTATTTTATCGCAGGAGTTTATAGTCGCCAATAGCTTCTCATTAATTAATATAAATTAAGTCACGTAATATGTATTTAATGTATGAACAAAGGTAACAAATTGTATGTTATCATACAGATAAATATCATATCGGTTAAACCAGCTTTGGGGATAAAGCATCTTTTATCAAAAGAACCTAAGTCATCCAAATAATATACTTTAGAACGCCAACCCATTAGGCTAGTGGTTTCGCTCAGATTACCTTCTTCATCGAAATTCTCGAAATTATCTCTTTGTAATAGTATAGATGGTATCCTCGCATTCCTCGAAAGTAATAACTCAAAATCCTTTTAAGATACATCAAGGATTACATTTCTCCGAACGACTCAGTTATTAAATATCATAAAGATTTGTATCAATTTATGATTCTGCTTGTATTACTCGCGTAAGAGTGATAACGTTGTGCAAACCGTCCTAAGCAAACATCGGACCAATCCCATAGCGAGGGTTACATCCGCAATCTGAAGATTTTATGACTTTCATAATCTATTGTTGTTCCATGTATATTGACGTAACCTACATAGGCCGATTTGCCGTCGTGCTAAACGTGATTAGGTTAGAAATTTTGCTGTTTACGCTTTGTAAGGGATATGTTTTTGGTACTATAGGGCCAATTGCACAAACTAACTTTGCCCATAACTTTGGCTTTGAAAATATCAATCTCATTATTTTCAATCTCAAATACGTCTCGAATGCGTGGTGATTAGTTAGTTTGTGCACTTGGGCTTTAATCTTGTGACGTATCTTGTTGTCTTCCAAGTTGATCTCTCAATTAGAATACAATTAATATAATTATAGCAGCTATTTTTTTTATATACTTGCAACGCAGTTTCTACAAAGCACTTGATGATAAATGACGTGTGATGATAAGTGCCCTGTGCAATTCAATCGAAGATGGGAGAGATTATTAATTATCTTCGCTCGACACAATAAATTAGGCCTGATCGAAACCAAACATAAACAGGCTGCATTTTAATTGCATCACACTCTCTTGCGAATTAATACAACACGTTTTTTTTTTTACAATTGTGTATGGTAATCGCTTTTTGGTCGGATTCGAATATTCTGCTACAAACTTTCAGGCCTCCGGCAATCTTACTCAAGAAACGAAACGTAATAACAAAGTTGTAACTTCACGTCGGTACTTTGCGAGACAGTGGTACGAATCCGGTCGATCCGACCTATTTGTACAGTATATTGACCTACAAGGCTGTACAACTTATATAATAAATATACAGGGTACATCAAGACTACGACCGAAAACGAAGCCAGGTGGTAGTATTTAGTGACTTCAGACACAATGCAATTAAAAATTTATATATACAAAGTTTTCCTTGTATTTGGGTTATAAATACAAAGTTTTCCTAAAATAATAATGTACACCTTTTTATTTTTTAAAACGCAAATGGTACGCAAAGGTTTGAACTACTATTTTCGCAAAAACTATGTATTTACCACTCAAACACGATGATATTAAAAAATGGCAAAAAAAATCAAAATTTTTAGTTGCGTTGTGCTTGTTACCACTAAAACTACGACCTGGCTTCGTTTTCGGTTGCAGTCTTGATATACCCGGTATAGTAACGGCCTTATACATAGACAGTTTTGAAACGTATTTAAATTATAATCGATTGTTTTGTCTTCTTCGCGTAAACTAAATTCAAAAGTCATTCGAAATGGACAGAACATTCGATAACTAAATAAAATAGGTTTTAAAATTGTCGATGAATAAGGCCGTTAATGATAAACATGAAAACTCAAAGACTTTTTATACTAATATCCATGGTAGAAAAGCATAGTATTTTATGTCAGCCATTAGACTTGCTCGGAAATTTCCAAGTGGTTAACATACTTAAGTTCTTATATGGCATTATTATCCTCTACGACACCAACACAAGCACTACGCAAAGAGACATTAATTTCAAGGGTGTTGAAGCTTCCTTTAGAACTGCGACAATATTTGGCAACGTCGTTAACGCTAAAGAGGCTAAAAGCATCGAAGAAATTATGTCTGTCCCGCCAGATGTCGGTAAGTACAGATAATATCTTTGAAAAAAACCTTTTATGCAGAGTCGAATTAATTGTGTAGTGTACATAATTGAAAAGGTTAAATTAATTCACTCAATTTCATACTAATTAAATTAGTTTCATTCTTTATGAGAATGCTTAAGGTAGTGAAATGTGAAATATTTTCAGCTCGTTTCGTTGTTATTTCGTACCGACGGAATCGCTCCAGGGTTTGCTGCATGAATTGTGTATCCAAGCGTATTACAAGTACAATTGTGTCGCCATTGCTCAAATTTTATTTTGTGCTTATTGTAAAATTCCATCTCAGCTTGCAGGAATAATGATGTATGGAAAAAGACTTAAATTTTGAAATCGGCAGGATCCATTCATAAAGTTAAAAACACAAATACATCAATAAATAAAAATCCAAATCATGGAAAATATTCAAGCAGTGCAGGACTTGAAGGAGACCGGGTTTATTAGGACTATTTGCCCAATTTAACTGGCTACCACGCTGTCTACGCCTGAGTGCTTTCGATTATTATTTCTCAAGGAATTTCTTGAAGAGAGGGTGTAAAAAGATAAACTGAGGACATAACCTCAATTAGCAGAATGGCAAGGCGGAAATTACATCAATATCTGAGACTTTGTGTCAACGCCTACTGAGAAAAATTACCGGGACTGTGAAGGACGCCATTTAAATAACGTAATAAGGAGTTCTTTATATTACTGCCAATTAATGATTAGTAGGTAAGTAGCTACAGTGAGACCTATATAGAGTATGGACGAGCGAGAAACAAATATCATTATCTTTCATCAGTCGACCGGTGTATTACAATTACGTAAAAAATAACTGCAATAATATGTTAAAAAATAGATTAGTTTTTATAATTTTCATTGACATTTGCAATCAATCTTCCTATACCTACATAGTACATAATATTTATTGTGATTTAATGAATAGCAAATACATGTATTAATAGTATGAACTTAATTGCATGTTATTTGATTTTAGTAATAGCGAATAATACATGATAAAACAAGTTGACTTATCTAAGGACTAAAGTACGAATGGAAAACGTCACGTTTAGCTATTTAAAAGTAGGTACCTTTTTCATTACGCTTAGGAGTGTAGGTATCTACTTGAACTACATTTTCTCTAATGAAGCCTGAACGATCAATCTTATTAATGGTCAAGTAGTCTTCTTCTTTTTAATGAATTGGGATTATAAATGTGATCTCAGAGAAATTAAAAATTTACCGAGAAAATAATTTGATAGAATAAATTATTATAGGCCTTATTTGCTGTTGGCATATGTCCAGCAGTGGACTGCAACGGGCTGATGATGATGATCAATTGCTGTTGGTTGGTCGGCCCAGATAGCGACCACTGTACATAGTGGTCATAGTATCCATAAAATCACAAATCTTTTATTAATGTGGCAGTCATAGCTTCTACACTAGTCACCTTACTCAACTCTTGAACAAAAATAAATAATATAAAAAGAATTCTCTACATCACACGTCAAAACTTAACCGCCTTTATAGCGTTATGAAACACATGAAACAGCAAAAAGACCACTCAGTAAACAAGTAAAAATAACTTAAATGTTGGTTTTTATGCTGTTATATGTCTACCGGTTTTATTACGCGACCATCTGAACTGTGCCGTCATTAAACGAACGCTAATGATTGCCCTCGGCGCAAACACTGGAACATTGTGTTATCGTGTCGGAATCGCATGCTCTCTGGCAGCGACTCGATATACGACGACTGGGCACGTAGTTTAGTTGCAACAATTATTCGTATGGGATGATGTATTGTTTTCTGAAGGTAGATATTGCCGTGTTGATTTATGGGCTTGTAAAGAGGTTATTTATGTATATATTTCGGTACAACTTTGCTTGACTTATACGGTTTAAGTTTCAATTCATCTTGCTGTGAAAATGCAGATATAGTGAACTATAGTGACAGTGACACAGAGATGTCGCAGTTGCTCCCAGAGAAGCCGCGTGTTCGATCCCAGCACTGAGGCAAATGTCTGTGTGAACCACAAGTATTTGTTTCGGGTCAGGATGTTTGTGGGACCAAAAAGTCTCTCGTTCTTCCTGATACACACGAAACAAGACTCGATCTTAGTATGGGGTCAGGACTATGTGTTGACTGTTGGGTATATTTATTTATTTATTTATAGTTTCGCAATACGGTGTTTTTAGGAGTTGCTTTGTTAGGAAGCTGGTATTTTCTTATTTACTCCTAAAAATGCAATAAATTAATACACACCAAAATTAGGTCTAAAATAACTCAATGTCCATCCTAAGGTTGCCTGGAAGAGATTGCTTTGGGCAATAAGGCCGCCAATTGTACTTATTTTTTAATTTGGTTATAATCTCTATTTTTTTCCCTGGTGTACAATAAATAATATATAAATAAAAATAAATGTAATATATTTTAAAATCACTGCAATCTTTATGTTTGGGCTTATCTGAGCAAAACCTGAATGTTCCTCGCCGCTCTCTGTTATGAAACTGGAATCGTAAGCATTTCCGCAGGCGAGGTTGGATATATGACAATTGTGCGGTGGGCACCTCGCTGCAGTTCGGGTGGATCCAATTATCGCCTTACGATTGTATGTGCTTTGATATATTACTTTGCTACAACCCGTAGCAATGGCCTTGATTCAAGGTATTGGGTTTTGCCACTTCAACATTATAACGTCTCTTAATGCCCAGGTAATTTATATTACTTTTATTTTTAACAAACTTACGTAAATCTATACAAGAAGACGATTAAGAGGGCTTAGGTGATAATTGGCCACATGGGCCTAATGCGGTTGATATTTCCTCACGATAAGAAATCACTTTTATCATAGTTGTAAAACTTAATAAGTTCTGTGATTCTCAAATAATTCTCCAATCTGTAATTCTGTAAATATTGTCGACTTATTATTTTTCCGTTTGATGTAACGTGCGTCCAGTGGACTACAAAAAATCAAATAGTACTTGAGGTATTGTTAAATTTATGCAGATTTAAACTTGGTAGGTATGTAACATGGCCATGAAGGTGCTGGGCTGGACTGAACTTGGGACGCAAACCCACGCTATGGAATTGCTTAACGTTAAACAGTGCGAATGTATAGATTGACTTCAACATGATTATGTTCCAAAGTAATATGTTTCCTTTGTAGGAGCATATATTTCTCAAAACCACCTCTTAAGTATTGGATGTAATTGTGTGGATGTTAAGCATAGTTTTGTTTATTTAATTTTTTAACGTGACCTGATAAATTAAACCCACAAACATTTCCTTGTATACCAACTTAGCTACAAAGGCCACAAAAAGATTTACACGAACATTTATGGGAAAATTGTAGTTCTCAGCTCATATGAGACCAACAAGAAAAGCTATATTACTCGTGCTGAATGGTAAGATTCAGCACGAGTAATATAGTTTCTAAGCGGAGCTTCTGTGACCAACCTGCTTTATTTCACTCTATAAACATTTCACGCAATACAGGAGCTCAGTTTACAACATTCTATGTTGGTCAATAGAGACATCTTCCGGGCAGAAATGTCTTATTTAGACTTAACGTTAATGATCTTTAGGTTGCATATTCACTGAAGTGAGGAAGAGCAGAAATGAACTATGTTGTAGTGTATAAATTAGTAATTGGGTCATTCCATTGAAGCGGAGACGAGTGGAAAGACGGCAGCTAATATGTACAGACATAATTATCGAACAAACTTGCTGTAGAACTAATGTGTGACCTGCTTCCTGCCCCGTTCAGCCCCGCTTTGCTAAATTCTCCGATTCTTCTCAACTCCCTTAAAACGGTGTCCATTGAAGCAGAGCTGAAGAAGATAAAATTTGAATTTCAACTGATGTGATTGGTGGATTCCTAGACATCTCAATTCTGCTTGTCTTCGCTTCAGTGGAAACGTAGCCTTAGTTAATTGCATTATTTATTCGATTTTATTGTCAATTTTATTCGAGTTAAATTTAAATTGACATCTGCCATTTAGGAAGTGTACATTTTTGGGATAAAAAGAAGGATATTTTATAATCCATCCCATAAAAAAACATGTAAAAATCACGTCGATCCTGCACTCCAATGCTGTGATAAAAAGACAAATCCCGTAATCCTCCTTTGAATTGACAAATAAATATTAGTAAGGATTTTGCATTCTAACTACAAAATCTTGTCGCGAGATTTTCCTGTGTAAATTTATTTTGGAAAAAATATACTTTCTACGTAGAGTTGCTTGTGTGAAGATTCATTCCCGCAGCAAACTTATTTATCATTTAAAACTTTATATTGCAGCAAATTGCTTATTTTGCAGCAAGTTCGATATTCTTTTTTTAAAAGCGTGTAAATAAAATCTTGTTTCCAAAAATGTGTTTTTACTATTAGTATCTGCTTTTGTGTCGGTTTTCGTTTGATTCCATAAACATATCAATTTTCCCGGGATTTGTGCCCGCCATTCGAATAGGTTCATCCCTTGTCACACTGTGAGACGTTAATACTGGTGAATTATAGACTCGCTAGGTGTACCTGTGACAGCCTTGATGACGCAGTCAACGAGATATCTGCCGGAGTCGCAGGTGTCGACACTGGACAAACAGAATTTGGTAAAATATTTCGGAGTAAGTATGAATTTACATCATCATCATTCACTGCCTGTAGAATCTCACAGCATAGTATGCCATATGCCACTATCATGGTATGCCACTATGCTCTGTCTTTTGTCAGTCGCATCCAGGGTCAGCTTGCGACTTTTACATAGGGTACATTCTGATTCTCTGTGTAACTATTTGTCACTCCAGTTTAAAAACAATAATTTACAAATATATTCTTTCTTTTTTTTGTAATTGATTATCATTTTATAACATATTACAAACTGGGGTTGGCCCAGTTTCGCCCAGGTGCAAATTTATTTCAGTCCAGTCCACATCAGCAACATAATCATTATTTTGCGTAGGTTTTAACTGTTTTATTTATATTTAAACTCGATGTGATTGCCTTCCTGTATATTGCTTTTCCCATCCCATCCTGTTATATCCGTTATGTCCCGTCACATTCTATTTCATGACTCAAGGCATGTAAACCTGTCCTTTCCTGTCCCATCCCACCTTTTTGAGTGTTAAAGAGTAACCAATATATCCAATCCTTGATCGTCCCAAAGGAACACTACATTTTTCGAGATAAACAGCCTATGTGTTAATCCAGGGTGTCAGCTACTTCCATACCAATTTAAGTGAAATTAGTTCAGCCCTTTCTGAATTTAGCGCGCACAAAGTCAAAGACAAACAGACAAAAATCCTAACAAGCATTGTTTTTGGATTTACGTTAATGCAGTCCCGCCATAATAGTTTTTTTTTTATATTTTCCATGTACAGACATCGATCAGTTACAAATGTATTATTATATGTATAGAAGAAAAAGATATAGGTGATAGTGTCATAGCTTCAATGTCAGAAGAGGAACACGAGTCTGTGAATCTTCCACCGTATCGCGATGACGCATTAATTAGTCAGGTCAACGCAATGGGATACTTGACTTTTTATCTGAAGTTCTTTTTTCTGAATTCAAAATATAACATAGACGCATTGTTATTATTACAAGCAAGTTTTAAATATTTAGGTTTTCGTAATTAAAGTGACTTTTTAAGTAACTCAAAATATAAATTATTCACTACTTAAGGCTATAACAGTCTTAATTTCCTCAATAAGAAATCAAGTTGAAACTTTGTTTACCATATAAAATTAAGCAAGGAAGTCGAGTCGTCTAGCACTTTAAACTCTGTCAACCAAACTAATTTTATTCCAAACTTTTATTATCATTTCCTGCATTAAATAACAAGCTAAATTGTCAACTGCCACATAAATTACTTAACAATTTTCCTAAGTGGCTTAATTATTCGAGCACTTTCAGGTCTGTGTTATGTTATCAAGTTCGCTGACCTGTCGTTGAGGTAAACTCTAAGTTTAAATGCTTTACTCTAAAACTCACTTACGGTTAACTTACCGAAATATGGCTAAGTACTAAACAGTCAGTTTGCCGGTTTGTCACTGCATCTACGAGGAACTTCATTTTAGCCTCTTGGTAACCAGACGCTGCCAACATATTCACGATGGTCGCGGGTTCAAGGCCCAGGGCACGTTTCTGACTTTTCGGAGTCACGTGGCCATGTATATTCCATATGGCCTACCCCCTCTCAATCGTACTCTCGATTGTAGAGGAGGCATGTGCCTTGCTGTGGGACTTATACGGGCTGATACATATACAGACAATATATTGGGGAATTGCTAATCAAGCTAGCCATGTTATATCTGCTATTTATTCGAGGACACATGTGCGGACTGATTTAAATATTTTTATTTTTAATAGGTATAGTATTTGTAGTTAATTTCAAGCCTTGCCTTCTACATAAGCATCACGCAGAAATTAACTGCGAGAATCAATTTGTTACACCCCATCCTCAACGGTACTTTACGTAATTTTATAATAAATTTCTGGAACACATCATTCCGTAAAAATATCAAGGAATAGATGAAAAATCAATTCCAAAGCACATTTTCCGGGATCCCGGATCTGTTGATTTTAGAAGGTCTGTACTCTGTATACATGTCCAGATGTATGCGGAACGCTTAGGGCACTTCGGTCTGAAAAAGAGCCGTGTGTGCACATGTTGAAAGACATCGAGATGGGACCGATGCACATGACTCCAATGTGTTCTCTTTAATTATTTAGACTCAAAATGAGCAAAAATATAGTAAAAAAGTCGTGGCGCCAAAGTTTCCCTCTTCTAACAAATTCATTAAGTTACATTATAGTTTAAAGTTTGAGTAGTTATTTATTGCATTTGACTATGATTAATAAAACACAATGTTAAAAAAAGACTTTTCAATAGTGCATTTTGGTCATTCATTAACCTAGTTTTATTACTTTACAGCTTAACTACAGATTACGATGCACGTATCAGCTAATATTACAGCCAGGAACTATAAACCACAATGCTACATAATATATAAGTAATTTGTAATTTGGGGACTTCTTTATATTACGTACAAATCATTACATCAAAACTAAATTGAAATTCAACGCTATCCGGCGATCACATTAAGAAACATCTGTTGTTTATACTGACCCACCCAGTGTCAAAAGGTCACGATTAAGTTTATCTAGTTTGGTTGGGAAAACCAACAACTTTCATATTAGAGCTGTGACCTCAATTTCAACATAAGCTGGTATAATCTCGGTAAAATCACATTGATGTATCATTCTCCAAATATATTGATGGATAAACTCAAATCCATTGTAAAAGAAAATCAGTTTTCGTTTTTAGTACATCGTAGACCTAAACACACCTATTACCCTCCCTATCTCTTTACCAATATTTGATTATCTATATTTAGAGCCGCGAACTTTTGGCTTGAAAACAAGCATTAACCTACAATTACGGGCTGAATCTTATATTGTAATACAATATTCATAAGAACGATACTTGTTGATTAAGTTTAACAATATTTGCTATTTTACTGCCAGACTTCACGACCTCAAGGCAACATAAATTATACTTACAATTAAATTATTGGAATTGAATAGAAAGGAATAGAACTATGAATATTCAATACATTTTCATAATTTATTTCGCTTTATTGACAAAAGGGAAACATGCAGCAAATTTATAATAGGTGCAATAGACGATTAATTCTTACATCTATAAATATTGAAGGCGAATGAAACTGAATCCTGGTCGTGGAAATTGATTTCATCTTAACTCTTTATGAGGAAAAAACTGTAGAACAGGTTTTTGCGTTTAATTTCGTCAACTCACACCTTTATTTAATGGAGGATAATCTTAAGCTGTATATTTTTACATTTCATTTGTATTACAATCATGGATAGCTTTTCTTTCACTACTGGAGATACTATTATGATTATTTTGAATCACAGCTATCTTAAATATATCCCTTTAATAACAACTGTTACGGCAGATCAGGTACGAAAGTAACGCGGGTTGAAAGTAACAAATTAATTTATGAAAAAAATATGTTATCTGCAATGATATGCTGTATGACGGACATAAGTCAATTTTACCCCACTCCATACCCCCCCCCCTTTACCTAAGTAGTGCTCACAGAGCTGTGACGTCAGGTTTTGGCTGCAGCGAGTCAATGCTGCAAAAAACCCCAAATTAACTTTTTGCCGATTATTTCAAATGCGTTTAATATTCTTATGGTAGGTTTAATCTTGCGCGTCATGTGTCAGTAAAATAAAATAACTATTCCTCTTGCCATAACGGTGTAAATAAATATAGCTACCTTAAGATATTTTAAGGGCGTGACCATGTGTTGTCAAAATCTGGTAAATAAAAATTTCAGCACGAAAGTAACAACTTGTTACTTTCATCCTTCATACATTTATATTCGTGAAATCGCATGGATTTTTTTGGTTTAAATTTGTAAGTAAGAATAGCCAGAATCAAGGAAGACTGGAATAGTAATATATGGCAAAAAAAAACTCACTCTTCACTGTTCCGGCACAGTTAGTCAAATTATTAGAAAAGGTATTAATAAATCTGATAAAACGTCACGTGTCCACCTAGTTCCGTAGTATAAATTAATGAGAAACTGTCAAGAGACCACTTCAGCTATAGTTTGCCCCGTGTGAATTGTAAACATTATAATGGGAAATAAAGTTTATCATAGCTAAGTTCATGCGTGATGATATTTGCCCCCAGGGAGCTATTAATTTACCAGGATAAATGTATCCTACGTGTTACTTCGTCTCATAAATTATACATAAGATTTTGATTCAGGTCGATTGTATTAGTTTGCTCAAGAAAGAATGTTATACAAATATTTATTATAATTTATATATTTCACTCACATTACAAAGCATTACGTCAGGTGATTTGTATTTGATGGCTAATTAGTCTAAACAACCGAACCAAAAAAGTCGAACCCGAGACGTCAGCTCTGTAATCATACACATCAGACTCACGTCTTTTCCCAAAAAGGGTAAGCAGAGGTACCAGGACATGTTTTGCCTTGTGTATTCCGTCCCACGATGTGATAGGAGGCAAGCCTATCGCCATATCGGTCACAAATTCCTGACTCCCGGCTGATAATGAATAGAAAAATCCAATATTACGGCTATTTTGCTCGACCCAGGATTACTTTATCTGACAACGTTTTAATCTGTATAGTAATAAAAGCTACAATTTGAAGCACTTCTGTGAAATGAAAATTAGTGTAAATAGAAAAAAAAAATAACTGTAAAAATGTAATGTAAAATAGATATAGAAATTAATAATTTTAATCTATTATATTTTGAAAGGTGGACTGCAACGGGCTGATGATGATGATATTTTGAAACCCGCATTAGGCCAGCGTGGTGGACTATATGGCCTAACCTCTCTAAATCGTACTCCCGATTGTAGAGGAGGCCCGTGGCTTCAGTAAGATGTACATATATGGGCTGATATAGGTAATAAAGATCTCACAAAGAATATTGATAGACGTGAAACTTAATTGAATCCGCTTAATTACAAACTACGGCCGAGATATTGAAAGCGTTATAAGCTTTGATACCTTCGAATTCCGCTTTCATTAAAATGGTTAAGGAAACTCTCTCTTACTTAATTTAATTAGTCCTTATTACGCTATAATTTAGTATGTGGTATTACGCCCCATCGATTAACAATTACGTTATGTTTTCTCCATCGTGATGGCGATCAATAACTTACCTTGTTTGTATGGGGTATCATATTTATCTTTGAATAACCACTAATATAATATTATTAAAACTTTTAGATTGCCTAGTATGAGGCAATGAGGGTACTGTCAAGAAACTCTTGTTTCATATTGTTAAATTACGAGTAATATAAATATATTGTAGGTATCTGTTATTTTTTATACGCTCTCCGTACTCTGTGGCTTTTATGTAATATTTTAATTTATTTTATTGTAATAAAAACAATGATTACAAAAATCAGTTTTGCCGTAAAATATATTTTTTACTTATTCATAATTTAGACGTTATATTCTTAAATATTGCGGTGTATAGACTAGTAAAGACGTAGGTAAGATGGAATAATTAATCACCAAGTGTGATCAATAAACATTAGTATTACGAGCCACTCATAGGGTTATTACACTTTTTTTTTGTTTACGTGGGGAAAAACGCTTTATCGCTACCGCTGCCCGGGGGGGAGGCGGAGCGGTGATGTTGGTTTCACGACAGACGTCAGATCGAGTGGACGGGTCTCAGGTACTATAAATCAACCACTGGGATTTATTTAAACTATCAATACCTAAGCACCTGAACATAACAGCTGTTTTTGGACCTATAAATATAAATAACCATTTAGTCACTACAATGAACAAAATAAATGATTTGTTACAATTTTAAATATATCTGAAACAAGTATTTGTGTAGAATTATAGATAATTGATTTACACTCGGTGACTGCCTCGGTGGCGCAGTTTTACTAAAGTATGATTGCAACGCTGAAGTCTCGGGTTCGAATCCCGGGTCGGGAAAAATAATATAAAAATTTCTGTTCTTTATCAGCCCGGAGTTAATAATTTGTGCCCGATATGGCCATAGGCTTCGCCTCTTATCACATCGTGGGACGGAGCATACAAGGCGTAATGTGGGTGTCCTGGTAGCACTTCTGCCTACCCCTTCAGGAAAAAGGCATGAGTTTATGCATGTAAATAATGTGTTGACAAGCGCAACAAAGACATAACTTACTACCGGTATAAATAATTGTTTTCGTATAAAACCGTTTATAAAGTAAATCATTGTCTTCGTTTATAAAGTGAGCTCGCCAGAGATTACATCAAACGATCTTGTTTCTCTTCTTTATCCTCGTGGATAAACGTATACCACTATTTATTGCACCTCACCCGAGCATTCTGCTTGCAAAGATTTTACAGTGGAATTACTGTTTACATCGGCGGAGTAAACTTTATAAAGTCTTGCCAAGATTGACGACTGCGGCGTGCTGCAGAATGATTTGGATACAACAGTTTTGCATACATATGTATACATACATAAACTCACGCCTTTATCCCAGAAGGGGTAGGCAGAGGCGCCACCAGGACACCCACATTGCGCCTTGTATGTTCCGTCGATAATGAATAGAAAAACCCAATATCACTTTGCCCGACCCGGGACTCGAACCCGAGATCTCAGCTTTGTAACCGTACCGTAATACAACTACGCCACCGAGGCAGTCAGTAATAATTAATTAAGTATACATATACCTCAATATACTGAATTATTTCAGCCAATATTTACACACTATTGAGCAATCCTCTACTACCGAGACTTCAACTGAGAGGATACTTAGATGGCGAAAGTTTAATTGGTAGTAATATTAACTTTCGATGTAATCATGTAATAAATGAATAGATAAATGAATACATCTCACAGTCACGCATGCATCACACCACGCACTAAGATCGAGTCTTGTGTCGTGAGTATCAGAAACTACGAGAGACTTTTCGGTCTCACAAACACCCAGACCAGAAATAAATATCTGTGGTTCACACAAACATTTGGCTCGGTGCGGGAATCGAACCCACGGCGTATCGTTTCACAGCCAGCGTCTAACCAACTGTGCCTCGGAGGCTGTCAAGAGCTGCTAATATTTTATGATAACAACTCATAAGTGCGTTGTAGTCTCCTGTTAACAGGCCGAAATAAAGGGGGGTCGTAGGCTCGAATCCCAGGTCATGCCCATGTAAATCTGGGTGACGTCTGTATTTGTCATTTACATCGAACTTTAATGGTAAAGGAATTTAACGAAGGCATAGCATGGAGATCTTTATAAGAATACCCATGATATGTATCCGAAGTCTATGAACCCGCAATAAACAAGCGTGGTGTACTGTGGCCTAAGCCTCGTCAACCGTAGAGGATGCCCATGCCCTGCAATGGAATGTTTGGGCTTAAAATGCACCAAATGGTACGAAAAAATTGGGTCCAGAAGTTAATGTTACCCGTGAAAGATGATTTTATCCACAGAATTACGTAGGCTCTAATCAGGTTCATATATGATTTGAACTCCTCAATGAAAATTAGTAATGCATTTTACAATTAACAGAGGAAATCTGTTACGGATACAATATCACTTTTCCCGACCCGGGATTCGAACCCGAGACCTCAGCTTTGTAGTCGTACCGTAGTACAACTACGCCACCGAGGTAGTCGCCACAACAGTTTTGCTTCTCCCGAAATAGTTAAACACAGTTATTTACCTCTTTAATTCATTGTTTTGTCACCCGCTTTGTTACAGAGGGAAGTTGACAAAATATTTCCAACTTCTCCTATTAATTTAACTTTATGATTGATTTCGTTGCGGGTTAAAGACAAGTTAGACATTCCCGGAGACTTGCTGAGCTTCAATGCACGGTGTCATTAAAATGCGTTCCACTGTTGATCCTGGCTTACAGGAGTTGCAGCTGCGGGTGTGAGGGCGGGACAGTTACTGACACGCATTTTGTATTAAAGCTAAATAACAAAACGTGCTTCGAGTTCATATCTAATGGCAAAAACTATTTACAACATAGACTTATATTCTACCGATAGAAGAGACACGTCAAAGAAATAAAGTGCCCCCGTATTTTAAAAGCACACTGCAATATTACATCACTTACCTATTTTATTAAAATATTGCAACTTCAGACGATTTACTTTCGGTTTGACGGCGAAACATTCATTTATTACTTTTAAACGTATGCGATAAGGGATACTGCACTGTCACTGTCACGAAGCAAACTGATTTATGTGCGGTGCATGCACCGCAAGTAGGTGGGACACATTTTTTGTACTGAATGTCTTATCTAGTGTAACATTGATATCGATGATTTACAACGTCTATTAGATTGTAGTTGTCAATTTATTTTAAAATTAATTAGCATGATATGAGTTATCCGCCCTATAATGGTTAGAGGGCGTAAGAACTCCGCTACGACATCCCCTAATAAAACCCATGGCCGCCAAACTTTCGTAATTTTATAAAAGCTAAAAGTTTGTCTGCGCATGCCTCTGACATAGGCATCACACGATCAGCTATGCCCTGTGCTCATATATGAGCTGATACAGGTACAAAAAATTATACATATGGGGCATTTCACGTGAAGCGGGCAGCAAAAAAAAAGTGAGGTTTCAGAATTCGTTCATGTTCTGTTTATCTATACTCCTGGAGGGTATGAACGTGAACACGAAATATTTTTTTCGTATGTGGCATAGTTTTTGAGTTATTGGTGTTGAAATAATTGGAAAAGTTGGTGAAAGGGTTTTTTGGAGGCGAATTTTTTAATTGAAAAAATTAACAACAAAATACTATATATATCAGGTTATGTAGTTAAAATACAGTTCTTTATTATTTCTAATCGAGATTAGAAATTACTTTTATTTTTCTTATATTAAACCGGAAGTAAATGTTTCAAATCAGAATTTGAATAACAAATTTGAATAATAAAATTGAAAATTTTAATTATTTTTATTGTAAAATAAAGCTAATAATATATTAATTTGACACTAAAAGTTGTAGAATGTTATCTTTATAAGTTTAAGAGATACAAGAGTAAAAGTACATAGATGCCGCACTGAGCGTGGTACCAGACGCTCACTTGGGTCGCCCAGTCAGCGTGTATCCGCCTTATTCATAGACTGATTTTATTTAGTTATCAAGCGAATGTTTTGTCCCCTTCGAAAGACTTTAGAGTTCAGTTTGAGCGACGAACACAAAACATTCGATAATTAGAATAGGTTTTTAATCTGTCTATGAATAACGCCGCATAAGTTATATATTAATTTATAAAATCGCTTTTATATCGTCTATATAGGCAATCATATTGTCATGTATGAATCCCACAGAGGTAAGCAGAAACAGATTTGGCTAGCATGGGTTTAAATATATTTGAACTGGCTAGGCGTAATATGAAATTTTAAAAAATGTGGATACATTAATAATTATGTATTTTATTATATTATTATAGTAAATAAAACAAACAAGATAATACATTATTAAAGATTAGTACTACTTAATTGAATGAAAAATCAGTGCTATGAGAAACAGCAGTTTATTACTGCTCAAATGAGGAAATTCAACGCCTACAGATTTTTCTCCAACCTAGGTTCAATTCTTTGAGACGTAAACGAGGAACTCAAAACTCTTTCGTACGGCGAACCCTCAACTGCGGGACTAATAATTGGAAAACGAACGAACGTATCAGTTCCGAGGTTGATTCTAATTCTAAAACAGTAAAAATAATTCAATAGTACTAATCTTTAGTCCTCGAAACCGACGAGCGTGTATGCAAAGATTAATGACATAAGATGAAGTGAAAGATGTATGTATGGACCGTAGTACTTGGCGCTCAATAGTCTCTGCCTACCCTAATCGGACATAGGCGTGAGTTTATGTATATATGTAATCTTTAATAATGTGTATCTTATTTGTTTTATTCGTTATAAAATACATAATTATAAATATATCCACTTTTTTTTTATTTAATACTAGTTTCTCATAGCACTGATTTTTCATTCAATTAAGTAGTCCTAATCTTTAATAATGTATTATCTCTTTTGTTTTACTTACAATAATAATATTAATAAAATACATAATTATTAATATATCCAAATTTTTTAATATTTAATATTACGCCTAGCCAGTTCAAATATATTTAAACCCATGCTAGCCAAATCTGTTTCTGCTTACCTCTGTGGAATTCATACATGACAATATGATTGCCTATATAGACGATATAAAAGCGATTTTATGAATTAATATATAACTTATGCGGCGTTATTCATAGACAGATTAAAAACCTATTTTAGTTATCGAATGTTTTCTGTTCGTCGCTCAAACTGAATTCTAAAGTCTTTCGAAAGGGACAAAACATTCGTTTGATAACTAAATAAAATCAGTCTATGAATAAGGCGGATAGACGCCGACTGGGTGACCTAAGTGAGCGTCTGGTACCACGCTCAGTGCGGCATCTATGTACTTTTACTCTTGTATCTCCTAAACTTATAAAGATAACATTCTACAACTTTTAATGTAAAATTAATATATTATTATCTTTATTTTAAACTAAAAATAATTAATTTTTTTACGGCCCAAGTTATTCAAATTCTGATTTGAAACATTTACTTCCGGTTTAATATAAGAAAAATAAAAGTAATTTCTAATCTCGATTAGAAATAATAAAGAACTGTATTTTAACTACATAATCTGATATATATAGTATTTTGTTGTTAATTTTTTCAATTAAAAAATTCGCCTCCAAAAAACCCTTTCACCAACTTTTCCAATTCTTTCAACACCAATAACTCAAAAACTTTGCCACATACGAAAAAAATATTTCGTGTTCACGTTCATACCCTCCAGGAGTACAGATAAACAGAACATGAACGAATTCTGAAACCTCACTTTTTTTTTGCTGCCCGCTTCACGTGAAATGCCCCATATGTAGGGTAGGCAGAGGTGCTACCAGGGCATCCACATTTCGCTTTGTATGTTCCGTGCCACTATGTTATAGGGGGCGAGCCTATCGCCATATCGGGCACAAATTCAAGTTTCCGGACTGATAATAAATAGAAAACAAAATATCACTTTGCCCAACCCGGGATTCGAACTCGAGACCTCACTTTTGTAATCATACCGTATTACAACTACGCTACAGAAAATTATAAGGTACATAACTAGCTCGGCCGTAATATCCGTCATCTGTGTGCTGGGTTTGAAGGATACTGTCACCAGCACACCCCTCTTCGTCTCTTAGGGAGTATCGGAAGGGCGAAGGAGGGCTAAACTACCCTTCTTTGATCTCGTTAGTAACTCTGCACAGGTTTTAATTTTCTTATATCAATACACTTATAATTAATTAAAATATGACTACAATGGAATGCGAAACGGAAAACTTTTAAGCAATATTAATTTCCGACTGCTATTTAGGAAATGTTATTAACAAATTATTACCGATCCATTGCTATTCACGATGCCACGTCACTCAGAGAATGATATACATAGGTACCAACGCTATCTTAATCTAATTAACGCCCAGCGTGTCGATACAATAATGGCCATATCGCATATAATACGGGCTGTCAAACGCTCGGCTTTGACCGTCTATGCGGATACTTATTACTTTTCAATTTATTGTAAAAAGCTTCCTTTTTCTGGACAGGCTTAAACAAAATTATCGATATATTATGGTTTAGTATAAAACATGCATTATAGAATCTAATTATACAGCTCTTTAATTATGTGAGGTTCTAACATGAATACTGTTTAATGCGATTTCATAAAAAAAACAAAAATCAGCAACGAGGTACCACTAAATAAAAAATAAGAGAAGTTATTTGTACTCTTCACTTATAACGTACTGTACCACGTTAATACAAGTCTAAAATACATCAGATCTAAAACAGACTACATTCATATGATATAATCTCACGCCTGCGGCCCCGAAGGAGTAACTAGAGGTATCACTAGTGCCTCTTAAAGTTCTTCGAATTTCTGTCCGTATTCTGCGCACATTTTGCTATAAGGCAAAAATTTCCCAACGTTTTTGCTCGATTTCTTCTTAGAGTTACCAAAGCAAAAACTACACAAAGCGGATTTACCAACCTGGAAATTAAGGCTGCACCACATGGTTCAAAGCCTATAAATGCTGCCAATAAACCAAAGAAACAACATATAATAAATAATAAGTAAATAATCCATCAGAAAAATATTTAAGCGCAACAGAGACAAAAACAGCAAGAATACTTGAAATGTCTTTTAGATTAAATAATCCCACAGGAATCACTGTTACGACTGACTTCCATACTTAGTCCTCTGAGATTAATACAGTCTCTAAAGTAAAAGCGGGCATATTGAAGATGAAAAATAGCAAGTCTACAGGACCCGATGAAATCCCAGTAGAGCTTTGGATTAAAATAGATATAGTTGGAATACCTTGTCTGGAAAACTCATTCAAACCACTTTAAGAAATGGGATGTTGCTAGGTATACCTTATTATATTAAGCTAGCTTCTCATGATTTAATGAGTTTTTATATTTGTAGAGTAAGAGTAGCGAATTGGCTACAGTCAAAGATGGTTCTTAGTACAATCTTATTTATCGAAATGACGAAGTAGATGCTTCAGAGTGGTTTTGGTAACCGATTTATCGATATGAAGACAACAGAGCGGGTTAATAAATTATCTAACTTAACTGAAAAAAAAAATATTTTTGCTAAAAATTACCTCGTTCCTTTAGTTTGGCGTGTGACATTACTTCCCAGAATTTGATCCTTTTTAGCAACGCTATAGAATGGTATAATGATACAGCATGTTTTTTTGTTTTTCAAAATCATTGGGATCTTCTCCTTGCTAGGAATATTTATTTTAAAAAATTCCAAGTATGCAGTTTTGGTTTTCATCAAAATCGGACTCGTGACTCCTTTCAGAATTTTTCGCTATACCTCATGGTTTCAGATTTGGCTATCCACGCCCATTTGAAAAAATCACTGTATAATTCCACTGCTAAAAACAAGCCTCCATAAAGAATTTGCACGAATATTCAGTACATGATTCCGTAATCTCTTACAGTCTTTTATAAATCTCATGCTCGTAACAATTACACCCTTGCCACGTTCTTTATACATTTCAAGACTCATCTAAGTAGGATAATATTTCTGAAAAGCCAATATATTTCCAGAATTAGTATTGTGTGTTACGTGTTAACCCTGGTCTTAGTGTGTGTACCAATGTAGTCGGTTCTACAGTAACATATTAGTGACGTAAATCGACTCATCAGCAATGTAAAACAGATAGTAGTGCTTGTGACATTTGTCGCGTCGGCGCTAGAACATATGAATACGTCATATTATGTGTATTGAAATGCTACAACTGCGTTAAATTGGTTTAAAAAGGAATATTATAGTTTTTATAGGCCTTAAAAAATTGTGGACCCACAAAAAGTTGGTAGAAAATAATATATTCCTATGTTATACATTTATGGGTCATAAAATTAAAGGAGTACAGCGTGGTGGACTATATGGGCCCCTCAACCGTACATCCGATGGTAGAGGAGGCCCGTGCCCTGCAGTGGGACGTATATGGGGTGATACAGATACAGACAGAATTAAGGGCGTAAAGTATACGATAAGTCGCAAGTGTTTTTGTTTTTTTTTATTGCTATGTATGGCGAGACGAGCCTGCCATTCGCCTGATGGTAAGCGATACGACCGCTCATGGACAGTAGCAAAACCAAACAACACCATGAGTTACAAGGCATTGCTTGGCATTCCACTGCGCTCGCCATCCTGAGACATAAGATGTTAAGTCTCGATATGTCCAGTAGTTACTCTGGCTACAATGTCCTTCAAACCGGAACACAACAGTGCATTTACACTGCTGTTTGGCGGGAGAAATAGACATTGCGGTGGTACCTACCCAGGCGGCCTCTCACATATGAGAGACCTACCACCAGTAAGTGTGATTGAATTGCGGTGCTCAAAGTTGTGTTCAAGCTAACTTTAAACGACTACGTGAAATATATGTATCCCCTAAAGGAAACAGATATGCCACTACAATCAGTTACAATTCTCCAAAATTTCCATCCCACGATGTGTTAGGAGCCTGTCATGACGGGCAATTCCAGGCACAAACTCGTAATTGTATTTTTAAACAAAATCAAAACCATTGTTTAATTTATTTTATTTGCCATAATTAAATGACATGATTTGAAATATAAACATAAAGAGTCCCATTAGGACAGTTCGATGTAATTTGAATGCAAATAAAAAAAAGCACCAGCATCAGAACATTTAATGCCTTAAATCTGCAATTTCATTTCGTCTACACTGCTGTAAAGATGAGGGTAGTAAAGTATAAAGATGCTGAGAAGATTTTCGCAGGGTCATTATAAGAACAACCCATTATTTTCCCCGGGGGTGAAATTAAATAGGCACTTATTTATACTCGAACGCCTAGTGCCTATTCAGTATCATTTGCACACCACATAAAATGCCGATTAATTTTCTTGTTTGTTATTTCGTCTGGGCCTTTGGGGTTGCTTATAGCAAAATAAATTATATTAAACAGCATTTATATAATTTTGCAGCTAAAATAACGAATATAAAATATAATTATAGCACATGCAAACACTTTAGCGATACTGTTTATAAAAATAACTATGTATCCGTAACAGCTGATGTCCTCTGTTAATTATATAATGCATTACTAATTTTCTTCGAGGAGTTCAAATCATATACAAATCTGATTAGAGCCGAGTTTATTGCGGGTTAATAGACTTCGGATACATATCATGGGTATTCTTATAAAGATCTCCATATTATGTATGCAACTTTCACTTCGATGTTTTCCTTTAACATTAAAGTTCGGTGTAAATGACAAATACACACGTCACCCAGATTTACATGGGCATGACCTGGTATTCGAGCCTACGACCCCCTTTATTTCGGCCTGTTAACAGGAGACTACTACGCACTTATGAGTTGTTATCATAAAATATTAGCAGCTCTTGACAGCCTCCGAGGCACAGTTGGTTACTACGCCGTGGGTTCGATTCCCGCACCGAGCCAAATGTTTGTGTTAACCACAGATATTTGTTTCGGGTCTGGGTGTTTTGTTAGTCATCCGCTCAGTAAATGAAATCACATTCGCGACAAAATCCGTAAAAAAATAGTTTTATTTTAATTTGCAACATTCGCATAAATCTAAGAAACCATTATACAAAGGGGCTTATTTTATATATGCTGAGATCATACGCAAGCGACTACATGTTCGCAATAACCTTATATGAAGAAATAATGTCATTATCCAGTAAAAGTCAGACCAAAACCTTTCACGTATCATTGGACATACGTGACATAATAGCGTTAGTTCCGCGGGCCTAGTATGCCAATATACCGGGTATATCGATACTGCGGCCGAAAACGACGCCAGTAATTTCAGTAATTTCAGACACAATGAAATTAAAAATTTCGCAAAATAGAACTCAAGCGAAATTGGATAGTAAATACGTAGTTTTTCCTAAAATAATAATGAACACACTTTTATTTTTAAAGACGCAATGGTACGCAAGGGTTAAAATTACAATTTTAGCAACAACCATGTATTTACAACCCAAAAACTATTGTAATTAAAAATTGTAGAGAAAGGATTTTTTTTATCGCATTGCGTCTGGTCATTGGTCATTAAAACTGCCATCTCGCTTCGTTTTCAGTCCCAGTCTGGATATACCTTGTATATTGAAATATTTCGCCCAAAATACACTTCATTTTCCTAACTTAGATACATAAGCTTTATGTAAGTCTATTATGTTATCAAGGTGGTCCATATTACTATTTTTCTTTCTTTGATTCACCCATCCCCTCATCGCCATTGACGCCCTTATATATTTTTAACAACACTATATACGTTTGTTTCCTCTTATGTTCTGTTTTTCTAGATAATAATATGTAAGTGCATCAACAAGCAGATACTCGTAGCCATATATTGCAATAATATTGAAAGATTGAATTATTAATTCGAATTAAAGTTTTAAAATATAATTCCTGGCTGAGTATAAAAATGCTGCAAGCATTTTATTATCGGACAATTTTAATAATACAATTTTAGTTTTAAAAAAATCGTATTTTGTTTTACCATACGAATATTTTATATTTACCTATTGAAAAACAAACTCAAATCAAATTCCAATGTTTCAATAATATCCCATACGACTTTGGATTCAGCACAGTTACTGACACAAAGACTTATATCTGTTTAAACTTACATCTGGTTGGGATTGCTTTTAAAAAAAATCCGGGGACCAGAGGTCCAACAACCATTCCTCCTTTCCTATTCACCCAAATTTTCCCCACTCATTTTCAGAGGCAGTCAACGCATCTACAGTACTAGTTTAGTGTCTATTTATCTATAGCTATGATCCCACGAGTCAATTTGTCGTTAGTAAGGCCATACATAATTCAGCCAAGAGCGATAATTAAAAACAGGTATCACACATGTAGCATGAATTTTTCAGCAGGGCGACAATTGCACAGAAATCATTCGATTACCGCGTATGAGGTTCGAGTATAAAAATTTACGGTACAGTGCCCGCGTGATGAATTTAAAAAGCCTCATCAACATGTTTATACTCCTAAATGTAGTTATTAGTAGCATATGCGAATAATCTGAAAATTAATTGGTTTTGCGTTGAAGGTTCTCCTTGCGTAAAAGATGATGAGCACGATAACATAAGAACGAATGGTTATATAATAGTCGACTACTGCAGGTTCACAGTAACAGCAAATTATAAATTAGGTCGCATTTACAAATTAATATACTTATATAATTTATACTATATATTTTAACCTCCTTAATTATCGTGCTTGTACGTAGAAAAATAAGCGAAAAAATGGTCAGATTAATGTAATTCAGGTCCTTTACTCCAACATATTTATGGATTCCTGTCAAAGTTGTCCTCTGAAAAAATGTTTTACCACGATCCCTCGGTGTCAGTTCGTGATATATTAAATTAAAGCAATTTATACGGCGGCTTACCCCCTCCGTGGTTCGGTGGGGTGCTTTTAGTAAGGGGACAAAGTTGGTACATTACATCAAGATGTTAGTGTGGATGTCAGAAGTAAACTGCTTAGTCAGCCTCTCAAGCGCTTTACACTGGAACTAGTATAAAACAGAAGACACTTAACATTTTAATAGTGTTTTCATCTAGTTTCTAGACGTTATGTTAGAGAATTGATGTGATTTGGACATTGATTGGACTTTTATTTTGATTGGGTTAAGAAAATAAAGTGAACGAATAGCTTAGTTGAGACCAGAACGGACTGACGAATGAAATTTCACAAGCCATAGATGCGAGCCGTACACACACCTCTAAATATTTGAAATTATATTTTATTTGTAGTTAGTCATGGCTCACTATTAGAGTTTAACACGACAGCGTAAGACATGAGACATATCTGAAAGATAGATATAAGAATTTTATGGTATGTGAACTCAGAAAACCCATATTAGGCTAACGTGGCACAGCAATAGGCAGATTCCTCACCAAAGGAATCCAAAAGGCAGGGGCCGTATTATGGGTTAGTGTTGATTTGTTTGTATCGGTTCTACTTGTATGATTTGAGAGATGAATCCTACTTATACCAAACATTTTCACTTATCTAAAGCAACACTTACCTACAAGTTACAAATGTTCTTTATTTAATGTAATTAGGTCTGAAGGACGATCAGTTTTTTGGTCCCAAAGGTTATTTCTGTAAAAAGTTTTGTTAAGCCAGTTTGCGGCCGGGGTCTACTGAATTTTTAATGCGCGTCCCCGAAAACATGACATCAAATGAGTTTTATACTGCAAACAAGTATTATCTTCATAATGAAGCATATAAAGGGAATTAAAACGGAAATTCAACTAAGTTCAGTTTATGATAAATATACCTTTTGATTTTTTATGCATTTCATGCTTGCAATTTTTCCCGAAATCTAATTAAAGTGTACATCAGGGTGGTGTTCCTAAGTTACTATTACATGTTGTGATCTCCTATAATTAAAGAAGCACGACGCTTATAATGCAACAATAAAATAATAAAACTTGTAAAGTGTATTTTTTGTCAGAGATTCAATTAAATAAATATAGACTAGCAGCCAATTTCGTATTAGTTTTGAGATCATCTGGATTAGTCTTCAAAAAGCTCCTAACGAAACCACAGATGTTTACGATAGCTTAAGATTAATTAATGTCGAAAAAAATACCTTAAGAAAAATTAATACCTACTTTTGGCCAGCTTCTCTTGAGAGAATATTTCTTGTCCTAAATATAGTAGGTATTAACGCTGGAGTAAGCGTGTAGACCGCGTCTTAGAAAACGTAGCGTGGGACGTCCTCTGGCCAGATGGCGGGACGACTTGCATAAAAGGGCCGGCAGCGACTGGATGCGTAAAGCAGCAGACCGGGCTCTGTGGCGTACCTTGGGAGAGGCCTATGTCCAGCAGTGGACTGCAACGGGCTGATGATGATGATGATAATGATGATTAAATGGCAATAAAATTTAGATAGGCGAAATAGTACACTTACTTCAAAAGCTCTTACATCAAAATCCGACATAGATTGTAAAACCTCACGAATTTACTCTCCTCACCGGTATTAATGCAAAACAAAGAATATGAATTATGTGCATACTTTTGCATTACCACAATTCGGCTGAAATACAAAACAAAGATGTGAGGAGGCATATACTAAAACTCGTTTAGAAGCAGTTATATGTTTTGAAATGCAATGAATACACTCGTATTTTAAGTTTTTGTGTTTTAGCGGACAATTTTGGGGATGAGTTCAAAAATAAAAGTAAATAAAAATATTAGGTGAATAAAAAAATATAGTCAAAAGGTTTATTGCTCGTTTTCAGCAATTGTATTTGGTATAAGCGCCGCAAATTAGCGCAGTGATTTCTCTTTGTTATAAACATCTCTTGTCGGTGGATATTCTAATTTCACTGCTCTGCCCTTACTACAGGTGGATTTGTAGTCAATCTGTCGTATCGGTATAAGTAGGTTCTAAAGCCCATCTGTATCTGTATCAGCCCGTATACGTCCCACTGCTGGGCACGGGCCTACTCTACAATGGAGAGAATCGATTGAGAGTGGTTAGGCTATATAGTCCACCACGCTGGCCAAGTGCGGGTTGGCGGACTTACATACCGTAGAAATTCTTTTTTAAAATCGCTACGGTATGCAGGTTTCCTCACGATGTTTTCCTTCACCGTTAAAGTGCGTGGTGATGGACTATCAATACACACATAACTCCGAAAAGTCAGAGGTGTGCCGTGGGATTTGAACCCGCGACCACCGTGAACATCTAAATACTTAAAATTATGATAGCATTGACTTGTCTTTAGAAACTATTTTTATGCCTATATTCTGACGGGGATAATAACTTATGTTCATTTCAAGAATAATTTATTTTCATTTAGAAACAAAAACAGATGCTGCTCCTTGTATTTAAAACTTGCCCTATTATGCTTATAAGAAAATGTACTTTTGTCGAAAAAGTAATTTATTTCATAACTATAAATCTGTCTAAGAATATAAACAAGTTTTATTGGTGATTCAATAAAAAAAGTTCAAATTAATTTAAGTGACCTATTGCCTGTGATCTATTGGACGTATCTATTAGATATTTCATTATAAAAAAAGTAAAATGTTTGAATTTGTTAACCCAGACACTATTAACTATGAATGATTAATTATGTTGAAGTAATTACGCCTTTTACACCGTCATTTTACCTAAGCCCTCTTATTTGTACACTCGATTGTAGTGAATTCTGGCGCGCGGCGGGCGATTATAGGCGATACAATACAGTACAATACCATCAAAAGAGATTGATCATTTTTGTCATACCAAAATATTTAATCATCGTAGTAATTAACTAAGTGAGTGGTGGCTTTTGAGTCGGTGGATACCGATACCAGGGCATACATCTGAGGTTTCGGATACATGCATGTATTGATCAAATCAACGGTGAAGGAAACATCGTGAGGAAACCTGCATACTAAAGAAATTTGTCAAGAATTTTTATTATATTATGTATAGTCTACCAGCCCGTACAAGGCCAGCATGGTGGACTTTGGCCTCTCAACCGAATTCTCGATTGTAGAAGATTTCCGTGCTCAAAGGTGAGCGAGTCCGGGTTGATACAGTAGTATGTAGTACTTTAGGTATCAATGAAACACAACTTTATTCTTCACGAGGTTTAGGTATATCCGCACTTCAACTATTGAGCTGTTCACTCGGCCACAGTCGGCAGTCGAATGCCAACCTCATGCATGCATACACTACATAGTGAACAACTAATATTTTTTAAAACTTTTCCAGTCAGAGTTCCGATTATTGTCCGTGGAATTACAATAAAATAGTGTCATTTTTGCCACTCGTATCACAATCCAATCGACCAACAGTTGAAACATTCATGTTCATTGTTCTCTGGCGAGCATTCATTAAAATTACACTGTAATTATGAGGCTCATTTTTCATTTAATACCATTGAAATATTGGGGTTGTGGCTGTTGTATTTCATTAATTTATCTTAATTTAATTATGTTATATTTTTTGTAGTCGCTATAAGTTATGTACATAAAATTATTTTCAGAATATGTGCTGGACTGTGTTTTGTCACTGTTGTTAAACAACAATTTTATGTTCAAAAACTAGAATTAAATTAATAGAAAAAATATTACACTTGAATTTCAGCGTTATTATTGTACAAAACACGAGTGCCCGAGTTATTATGGATGATTAGCGGAGTTATTATAAAATTGATGATGAATTACAGTGAGTCAGCGCTAAAGCTATAAAGCAGCTGTTTTGTGAGCGGCGAGTCACCGGCGCCGTCTAGTCGACTGCCTCCGATGCAAGAATGTGCTGCCAAAATCCAATATACCGAGACCCCCACTAACATCGGCCACTGTTGAAAAATAATGGACAAATAGTGCAACTCGCATTCGACAGAGATCAGGCTTCGATGGTCAAATTACATTTATATTTATCTTCCGCTAAGGCCGAGGGGTAAGAAACGGGAAAATATTTTAGAATGTTAGGATTTATTATTATATTCGATTTCTGATCTTTGTGCGAATATTTTTTTATGTAATGCAATGCGATTGTGATTTTTTTGTAACAGATTTCAAATTTTCTGAAAAAGTGTCCACGGCTGCCTTATTATTATTTTTGTTTTATTTAATATTCGGAGTCAGGAATGTGTCCCATATATGGCGATAGCATTCCCTCCTCCCCCCGACAGAACAAACAAGGCGAAATGTGGTCGCCAGGTGGTGACACCTCTGCCTACCCCTACTGGGAAAAGGGGGTGAGTTTATGTAGGTATGTATGAAAAAATATCCATAGCGCTATACTTATTAAATGCATTCTTGGCACATTGTCGTGATCTAGTCGATAATATTATTTGGTTGTTTAAACAAAAAGAGAATTGTTCCGCCCACACACTAAGGGGGTCTCAAATCATTCATGTCCTGAAATGATCTGCTTCAGCTAAAGTAATAGGATCCTATGCCATTTACTATCAAACCTTTGTCAATAGACGCCAAATGGCTTTTATGGTGCCTGTGATAGAAACGACGTCATATCGAATTCATTGTTCTCGCAACGCATTGTTTAACACCTTTAGTAATATAAAACTGCATGTCATGTATCGATTTCAGTACTTGCACGATAGTGCAACAATTCCTTTTGGAAAAATTTAATGTTGTCTGTTTCTAATATGTCTTAATTTATTGATGGAAAGAGTTATTGTACGAGTATATGATAGGATTTGATGACTAATATGGGTGTTTTGTTGCCAATCTTGTGGCAGTATTTGTGACTTAATGCCTTTTTTTTATAGCGATGCGTTCATCGCAATAAAAAAATGATGGTAAGCGATACGACCGCTCATGGATGGTAGAAAACCAAACAACACCATTAAATACAAAGCATTACTTGGCATTCCACTACGCTCGCCATCCATAAGATGTCTCATATGTCCAGTAGTTACTCTGGCTACAATGTCCTTCAAACCGGAACACACCAGTGCATTTACGCTGCTGTTTGGCAGGAGAAATAGACATTGCGGTGGTACCCAGGCGGACTCTCACATATGAGAGAAAGTAAAGTTCCGTAAAGTTTTTTTCTTTTCCTTTCCAGTTAAAAGGCTGGAAATATCATCTACGGGCTAATGTCGTAGATGAGCATGAGCGGCGGTAGTCACTTATGATCATGTGAGAGTATTGTCGTTTGCCAAAATATACAACAAAACAATTATGAAAACTAAAGGAAACTGTGGAATTCTACGAAAAATTCACATACAAATAACGAGTGTATTAATTTGGAACAATAGTTTTGCTGTAATCGTAACAAAGTTTCACGTGTATTCAAATACACCTGTATTTGCAGTGTGTTTGCTACAAAGCGCTTATTTTTTGAAAATAGCTAGTTTCCTTTTGCACTGAAATAAAATAGAGCCCCAGAGGAATTCAATTGTTGTAAGTTTAATATTTAGATACGTTTATAAAGCCAACGCCTATATGTCTGAGGGGGTTGGTAGAGTTGACACTACCGTTAACTGAGTTTTTTTTGTTCTAAATGTGATAGGCAACGAATAGCCTGAAATTTTAGTACTGGAGAACTAATGATTTTGCAACCAATTATCCAGATCCCAAAAGCCTTATTACGACAACCCATAGCATGGTCTGTGTCTGCCGCTAAGTAGCAGTTTCTAAATATTTTTGTCTTTCTGTTTAAAAAAAATTAATTTTAGTAACAATTTAGTTTCCGTGATATAGGTATATTTAAAAAAATGGTGCGAGGTGGCCTGTCGGTAACAGATCAGACGCGGCTGCCAACATGTTCACGATGGTTGCGGGTTCAAATCTCAATATGTGTGGTCAGTCCCTTATTCTACAGTATCACAAACAGACTTTTACCGGTAAATCAACCAGAAGTTATCTAATAAAATATAAGTATACGCTATATAGTACGTTCCATATTCCTACTATGCAATATTGAACATTTCATGGTACGACAGTATATCGCCGTAATGAAATAAAACTCCTTCACCAATAATTTTGTGACACAGGATCGCAATATCGAAACTACAACAATTTCAGTAGCAAAGCGGTTCTGTAGACTGACACCACGACAAATTGAGACAAATGTTTATCTGTTCCGACAATATTTGAACCTTGTTGCGGGTTTGCTCTGTTCTTGCTGACACCCACAAAGGAAGGATAGCTCGTAATTTCTACGTACATTTGTTTTAACATTAATAATGGTTACACGCTGTATTATTAGCGCCCTTGTTTAACAATAGTAATTATTTAATAACTTTACTTAACTGCAATGGCGATAGGCACGCCCCCTATCACATCGTGGGACGAAACACATAAGGCGAAACGTAGGTATCCTGGTAGCATCTTTGCCTACCCCTTCTGGGAAAAAGGTGTGAGTTTATTTATGTACTTAACTGCAAATTATTGCTAAACTGGTCATTTATTGAGCCTTTATATTTAATTTATCTAAATTGTTGCTCCAAAAGTACTATTAAATTCATCGTAAGACTATTTATATCATAGTGGAATAAGAGAAAAATTACGAAATCCAACTTACTAGGTGAACATTCAATAAGCTTTCTAATTAGCGTTCTTGCTATTTATTATAACATTGTTCTCTAAGACCCATAAATTTCAGAATCAAAACCTTTTCACCATTTTAACGCAAATGAGGATAATAAATAAATACAGAAAACAATTCATTCTCGGCACTTCGTGTTTCCTTTGCTTAATTAATTAATGCGGTTTTGGTTTTATTTTCTTCCCAGAATTTTCAATATCTCCTGTTATAATGAAAGCTGTAAGGTTTACGAAATTGCAGGAAGTTAAAAATTCAGTTTATTTCTATTTGCACAATTGCGTAAAAAAAGACACTATCACACCGCTGAACTCTTAAAACTTAAAAGTGATTCATATTCTTACAATTTAATTTTTAAAGAATTCAATTCTGCAATAACTTTAAGTAAAACTTTTACTCTTTACCAAGAAATCAAGGGCGTGTAACGGGAAGTTTCTAAGCTTGAAAACGTGCGAGCAACATTTCTGGCGGTTATACTTGTTTTAGTTTATTGAGTGAGGATGCGAACGGCAACACTGGTTTCAGCTAATTTAATGGCCAATACCTTTCTAATCTCAATATAAACATCTTTCGCTCGTTGTCACAATTATGCCGGCCTGCTTGGTAACTGAATATACACAGGTGGAACACCGAACGCGCCACTACCCATAGGTTTTCACTGGCAATTAAGATTTCGTCTACCACGTTGGTCTAGAATAGGTTAGTTGATTCTAGATACGTTCCAAATTCTTTGGGGACCTTATCCGGTATTCAGGTTTCCTCACGACCTACTCCTTAAAGCGACTGATAATTAAAAAGAAATATGTACATCCATAACCTTAAAAAGTGCGTGCCTTGAGCTCGAAAACGTGGCCGTTGTGGATATGCCATTACTCTAAATTTATTTAATGGTTAAATATTATAATGGGATACTTGGCTGTTAAATCGACTTATTGGTATAATATTTCTTATAATCTCAAAGAGTCAACAGGTCGGAGAAAAAGCGAACAAGCGGCTCATTAATGGCAAACCGTTCTGTTGCTCATAAATATCATATCTCTAAAAGGCATCTTGCAGGCTTTTAAAAATGGCCCTTGAAAAGGGATCTGTGGGGAATATAAAGCCCGAGGTAGCAATTATTGTGTAACCAGCAATGTCACTTGCCAAACGAACTACAACATATAAATTAATAATAAATACACCCAACAGCCACATACATAGTTCTGACCCCACTAAGGTCGAGCCTTGTGTAGTGGGTATCAGGAACTATATTAGTATGACCAGTGAATTGTGCAATACCAGGGGAATAGAATTAGCATGGTATCTATCCACCTTGAGGTAAACACTTTTTTAAACTCCGCTTCAAGTAGGTCGTATCATGGCGCCCGGGAAACACCGAGACGAAGAGTCCATCCGCCCAATGGTCAAGGGGCGTCAGGAGCTCGCGGCGGTATCCTCTGTCTGTCGTTTGAGGGCTGTTCGTTAGCGTTTGGATCGACTCTAAGATGGGTTATACAACACGTGGCCTCGTCGTCGACCGAAATAGGATAAGTATGGGGCATCTGCACCTTCCTTTTTGAAGATACATAGGTATTTAGTAGCAAAAATAGATTTGGATGTCTATCAAATATTGCGACGTCAGGACTTCCTTATTAACATATCTCTAGCGTCGTGACCTTTTTAAACCAAAAAAATATCCGACATTAATTATTCTATAGAAACATTATTCTTGTGAGAATAAAAAGGAATTCGTCCCAGATGGATAACTTAATTAACTTAATTTTGTGTCGCCGGAGCGCGTCCGAGAGGGCCGGTCCCCACGAGGTGGATCATTAAAGTACGAATATAGTTCTATTATCTTATAGACATTGTGGCCTTGGTCTCCTTAATCTTTTATATTACAAATTATATTAACTATTTTTTAATAAAAGATAATTACGGGACGAACAAGCTGCTCGCCTTATGGTAAACATCAAGCCTGCTCATAATCAGGAACAACATCTCCCAAAAGTTTTTGTGATTTAATTTTCACTTTATTTATTGATATGCGACTTCGTTTCTGTCAGAGAGATCAAATGGATACACGTAAAAGTATAAAATATAACGTCATAAGAAGTCACTGAATGCCGTTCCTACAAACAGTTCTGTATAAAAGACCTTGGGGGAGACTTATGTTCAGCAGTGGACTTCTTGTTCCTGAAGAGAAAGAAAATGAGAGAGAAGTAGGAGTTGACACCTGTCTACCGTCAAAGCCATTTTAAATGGAAATGACCACATAATGCGATATGGCTTGAGTCTACGTGGTAGTCGACCGAACTGACAAATCAGAGGCTGAAGTTCGAATCCAAACTACACACGTCTGTTAATTAACCATGACTCATTTATACGAGTAAAGGCCTAAGAAAAGATCGTGAAGAAACTTGCAAACCTAAGAGATCTCCACAGGAATTCCAAAGGTATGATATATCACTGCGCAAGCCACGCCGCAGTTTAGTTTAGTCACGGGCTTGCGCAGAGGTTTTATAGTGGCTTTAAAATATTTATAAAAAATAATGGAACGAATTTTGTTGAAAAAAAAAATTGGCAGCTTTTAAAAAATCGGTTGCGTAGTTTTACTACGTTACGACTATAATGCTGAAGTTTCGTGTTCGAATCCCATATCGGGTAAAGTGATATTAGATTTTCTACATTACTTAAAATATAATAACCTTTTTCACGTCGTTACAGAAATTGGTGGTTTCGGGTCAGATATTCTTTTACTAATACTAATTTATACTTTCACTTTGGCAACAAAATATCAAATGGCCACATCTGAATATTTATTATAGTTTACTTGTATCCGTTATCCACCAAGTAGTAGTTTTAGAATATGTAATCTTCGAAGCGTATAAGCGTACTTTAATCTTTGTGTAACAATAAAGTATGGTAGAAGAATTCTTTTTATCAGTGTGCACCCAACCATAGAACGCGCTTTATCCCTCGATCGTTCCTTTAAAAAGTTCAATAATTGGCTCGGCGATAATTTGAGGATTTCACGGTTCAAAGAATCGTCAAAATGTTAAATAACTTTTCCGAGAATATTGACACAAGCAATGATTTGGAATGGGTTTTCGGTTCCTTTTTGCTAGCAGAAATTTAGTTGAAATTTTAACTCAAGAAAAACATAATGTAAAGGTCGGTCTTCAATAGTTTTGGCAAGCCCGACTGGGACTACAACACTAACATGTTCACAACAAGTCAGTTCAATTAATCTTAATTAGACCTTATTAATATCCTATTATTAAACATAGGCAGGCTTACACAATATGAAAGAGTTAAGCAGCCAGTACTATACAGTATGCACATATTAATCTTCGGACTTTAGTCTGTGTCTTTACAAATAAATCCAAACCAAGCTGAAATTATTGTAAGGGATCGGTCATACAGATAGCGGTCACTCAGGCTGTGTTGTGTACTACTAAATACACATCCACACAACAGGCGTTCTGACCGCGTCTACAAAAGGTCAAACCACAGTACATAGCACCAAACGGATTAATGCGCGACTTCTTCAGTGTGGCCAATCCCTAAGACTGTCCCCAAACAAACCCGAAACACTCACTCATTTTATCGTTGTGGTTGAAGAATTCTGAAAGTATTTTTTTACTTTTTGCGAACACAGTCGATATTAGGTTTCTTGTAAGATTTATATTAAAATGTAATATAAAGGGTGTGAAGCTCGAATGCGAATATACGAAAGACTAACTTATGAAAGGGATCCTAAAGTTTATTAACTTTCATATTAGTACTTTAAGTGAATTCGCTTGTACGAGTATAATTGTTTCTTAACGGTTCTTTCAGCGAAAAAAACTTACATGATAGAAAGTTCACCTCATTGGCTATGAACACCTACAATACGTAGAGAATTTTAAGTGCATTGTCGACCCTAAAGCGCCATTTACACGGGGAGAGTTTCTTGCGGCGAGAAACGTATGCTATTATCGCATGACATAACCGCCATAAGATTATCGTGTTCTGGCAACGTTTACACGATGCAACTATTTTATTTCCTTACGATAATCGTATTGCCTCGGTGGCGTAGTTGTATAACGGTACGGTTACAAAGCTGAGGTCTCGGGTTCGAGTCCCGAGTCGGGCAAAGTGATATTGGATTTTTCTATTCATTATCAGCCCGGAGTCAGGAATTTGTGCCCGATATGGCGATAGGCTCGTCCCCTATCACATCATGGGACGGAACATACAAGGCGAAATGTGGGTGTCCTGGTGGCGCCTCTGCCTATCCCTTCGGGGATAAAGGCGTGAGTTTATGTATGTATGTAATCGTATCTCGAGGCGAAAAACTCTCCCCAGGGTAAATGGGGCTTAAAGAATGGCGGAGAGGTGTAAGAGTTATAGAGCTATTATTTGACATCGATTTTCCGTGAGGTAGTGCTAGCGATAATGTAAAAGCACACACAAAGTCTAGCTAAAGCGGGTCTAAGCAACCCTGATTCAATTTTTATTCGTTATGTCATACGAGCAATACTAAGTTACGTTAATTAGTGTAACAGAAAGCGTTATAGTCTTATTATTACGATTCCTATGATCTGTGTATTGCTAGCTATGTAGTCTATCACATAGAATACGAGAAAAAAACATCCCAGAAATTAAACATAAGTTTAGAGTCATATTATTTATTCAGCAGATTGCACAAACTATGCATGTTAAATAAAATAGTTGAAAAAGTCTAAAGCGCAATACACGCCAAAGCCGCCCACGCGGCGCTACTCGGCAGCCTATAAAAAAAGAATCATGTCGGCAACATGCGCCCGCTCGTGTTGCACGCTGTCGTGTTGGTGGCATGTCGGCGACGCAAGCGATCAGCTCAGTTACCCGCCGACACTTAACGTCATTAATAAAATTCATCATCTCGAGCTACTGACATGCCACCGCCAAAATTCCACTTGCAATGAGTGAAGCCGCCAGCTACTCCGCCGACAAGAAGTTGTCGGTATAGGTCGGCGGGTCGGCGCCCTTGGTGTGTATTGCGCTTAATATTTGATTATTGAATTTTATATTAACATCGTAGAGGTATTGACATCTCACATCAAACGCGAAAAGCAAAAATTGCACGCAATTTTATACAACAAATATTGTATTGTATGATAATGTAATCCTACAAATAAAATATTCTAACTGAATTGCAATGGCAGATGCAGAGTCTAGTTTGAAATATATAACAATATAACAATAAGTATTTTAAAAATACAATATTTGATTCTGTAGCTTGTCCATTTTTCAAAATGCAGCAAAGTTACAAATTTTCATATTACTATCTTTTCTTTAGAAACTATTTTTTTACCGAAGAGTGGCATAGACTATATTTTACAGACAATATTACAGACATGTACCACAAAAATGGGCATTTATTCTTGAATAAATACGACTTAAAGTAGTAACTTGTTAAATGTTTATGCTTTAGAGAAGATATTCAGTTATATAATATATTGTTTAATGTAATTACACATCGTCGACAATCATTAAGTTTAGTCGAAAGTTCTGTAACTTGAAAATTGTGATACAAGATTAGCCTCAAGTCTACTAAATCCATCTATGCAGATATTATATCTGTATGTAGATTGATGCCTACGAGGCCGGTTTGATGTAAGACAATAGCAACCTTCTATCCGAACCGGCCCATTCAAATTCACGTGAAATGCTGGCTACTTTATCATTCTATCGTCTTATGAAGCTTATAAACATATAGAAAAACCAGAGAACCGGAATATTTCAAATGAAATAGCATGAAAATGAATGTGGTTAAACGTCATAATATATTGTACATACATAAACTCACGTCTTTTTCCCAGTAGGGGTAGGCAGAAGTGCTACCAGGACACCCACATTTCGCCTCGTATGCTCCGTCCCACGATGTGATAGGGGACGAGCCTATCGCCATATCGGGCACTAATTCCTGTCTTCGGGCTGATAATTAATAAAACCCAATATCACTTTGGCCGACCAGGGATTCGAACCCGAGACCTCAGTTTTGTATATTGCTCGTACCGTAGTATATTGAGTCACCCAGTCATCATTGACGTGCAAATATTTATTTGCAATATGTTTAAATTGTTAAAATTATATTTAATAAGTGTCGTAAAAACGAACTACACCGATAAAATTGCAAATTTATATTATTATAGATTGGCCCAAATACAAGAAAAACATATTAATTATGTATTTTCGTATTCATAAATATAAATAAACGAATTATTAGTAATCTAGTTGTGTTAAAGGTGTTCCTACTGAAGTGTAATAACCAATTTACTTGTTTGAAAGGCTTACGTCAAAATTTTGAAAGGTTCCGTCGCTCAAAGGGCACGTAAACCTCTTTTAACAATGCTTCGTGTACTTTACTTATTCAACTAAAGAAATGTGTGTTGGTGTCCAGAGGCATCAGTAATTTTACATCTAAGAACTATATGTACCGTTGCTACATAACATGCATATGTGTGTGAAGGATTTTAAGCATTGACATATATAACAGGTCGGGGAAAAAGTCTTTTCGTATAAAATAATGTATAAACTTGTAATATTTATTTAATAAATAATAAATACACCCAACAGTCACATACATAGTCCTGACCCCACATTAAGATCAATTAAGTCTTGTGTCGCAGGTATCAGAACTACGAGAGACTTTTCGGTCTCACAAACACCCAGACCCGACAGAAATATGTGTGGGCCGCACAAACATTTCTCTTGGTGCGGGGATCGAACCCGCGGCCTCTCGTTTCATAGCTGGCTTCTAACCAACTGCGCCACGGAGGCTGTCGAATTGGCTAATTGAATTATTTGGCTGGGCTATTTATATCTATCTGTCTGGTTTTGATGATATTAAAAAGGTTTGCCGTAAATTGTTTTTAGCAATCTCCAATATTAAATATTGGTTTTGGGATGTATAACAAAGTTTGTTTAATTACTAATTCTAGTAATAATAGTTATTGAACTAAGGCGTTCAAAACGTAGTCAATTCAATGTACTCTATTCATGGAAAATTAATTGTTAACCCCGCTCATTACAGTTTCTGTAATGCTTACATTAATTCCATAATATAATGAGAAAAGTGAAAAATGAATTACTTCAAAAAATTAACCAAGCCGACGCGAAGTAGAAATAATACCTCGTTTAAAACAGATAACTTAATATAAATTTAAAATAACAATGAGCAGGAAATGAGAAAATGGTATAAATGTAAGTAATACTTTTGCGGATTGAAATATGGGGTCGCCGGTAAAGATTGAGAACAATAAATCAACGTTTTATTATAAAGGATCGCCATTAGCAGCCCACAGGTACTTTTACGTTACGATCAATCTGCAACCTTAACTCTTAGTTTCATAAACCGCTTAGCAGTTAATAAAATTAAATTACTGAAGCGTCTCACAAATTGTCAGGTATTAGATGTCTTTGTATAAAAGCAATAAAATAAACACAAAATACAAATGAAGCGGAGTGATTTAAGAGCCGCGTTTGTTAATGGTAAGATGTCACTCGCAGGGCAAGAAAATTCGTAGCAGCTTTTTCTTTATTTTTCTCGGCGCCGACCGACGAGTTTTCATGTATTAGCGGAATTATTTTATGTTTGTACATTTGTAATCTTTTGCTTCTGTGCTCTCTGGCTTTGTCGTGCTAATTCCGTTTGCTTTTGATTTCGTCGTCGCGGAGAGCGAAATAAAAAAAACGTACCAGTATTTTCAAGCAATGTTTCTTTTATGCTACAGTTCTGACAAATGGCTAATGACTCATTTAGAAATCAATATAAGCTATTACTACTGAACATTTCAATTTAATCCGTTGGGATGTTACGGCATTAATACACACTCGCACACGTTTCGGATATTAAACTGATATTCATTATAACAATACATAAGTGAAATTGCATGGGATATGTATAATTTTATCATGTAATCATTTAACTCTATTTTATAATATGGTAAATCACGCCATGAAAGGTTTAGTATATGCATCAAATCCGACCGGAACCAACCGAAATGAAATTAATACCAGATTGTAATCCCTGATTAGTCCCCTTTATGAAACATGGGTATAGAATTTGATATAATATGAAATAATATGTAGATTATTCTAATATGTTGTGGGGACATAAAATGTGTAGGTAAACTTAAAGTTCGAATTAAAATACTTCTTACTGGGTTTCTGTTTCTATGAACAGTGTTTACACCTGTGATTGGCGCACGTATCGGACTTAAACATTGTTACTGTAACTTTCATACTATGTGAAATATTGCGCTATTGGTGGACCTACGTATTAAATAAATAAAGTTAGAAGCAAATCAAAAGGAGCAAATGTAAGATATAAATTTGAATTAGCCCAAGACTTCTCTACAATCGAGAGTACGAACCATGTAAGTGTGTATTGTTTCGGGTTCATCAAGTGTCCGGATACGATCAGGCTGCCATACCTATGGTCATATCTGTGCCACACGTATGGACAGGTTGTGTCAGGTTGACACCAAATAAATATGGTCTCAACCAGGTGGAGCGACGATATTCGTGGGGTGGCTGGTAGCGGATGACGACGATGGGCTGAAGATCGAGCCCAGTGGCGTACTGTGGGAGAGGCTTATGTCCGGCAGTGGACGCAGAAGGGCTGATGATGAAATGTGGACTGAGCTGCGATTACCATTAGGCGCATTGTAGTCACTTTGTCGAGCGAGTATAAAAAAATTTATTGAAATGTCTTAAGGCCATAATCCACCACGCTAGTCAAGCGCGGGTCAGAGCCCAGAGATAAAAATAAGCAAGTTATTGTAAAAATGTTATTGTAGTTTTAGTACACAAAGTTTAAAACTTTTGCAGCTAAGTGTAGCGAGCTGTCTAACTTTTTTATAAGTAAATATCGCGGCATCTACTTTGCACTTCATTAATTTACTTAGAGTGCTTGCGATTACAAGACGCTTTGCTATGTTTTGAGTTTGCTTAAGCAATATTATTGCCATAATAAACTAATAAACGCGTATATATTTTTAATTATGTGACTATTTTATTAAGATACCCAGTATTACATCCTTGGACGAAACATACTAGGCAAAATGTGGTTGTCCTGGTAGCATCTCTGCCTACCTCTTCTGGGAAAAAGGCGTGAGTTTATGTATGTATGTATATTACAATGGTAATTCAAGATTGTTGAGGCATTTGACAAACATAAACTATACCACCATATATATACCGCTATAAATCATACCACGTCTATGAACTGCCACATCTTAACTTAAATCAAGAGACCATACTTTTCTGCGCGAGGATCCAATGGCACGCAAGGTATTCTTTTTTTTATTTCACCCAGTACTGGCGACATTCAGGGGAAGCGAGAGAGGGGACCTCGAACACATCTTCGGGCGAAAATAGTCTCGGATAACTGTAGAAGATATGAGTGCCACCTCTGCACACCCCTTCGAAGACACACGCATAAGCTTACGTAGTTTGTATATAATTATGTAATATTCCCTGGATCAAAACTACTGTCATTTAATTTTTATACAAATAACCCGTATAACAGTTTGAACTGTTTGAACTTTACAATCAACAGACTCGGAGAATTCTACCGACAACTAAAGCTGGGCAAGTCTTTGGGGACTAACTTGTCTTAAACCCGGCACGCAATTAATCAAGAAGGAAATAAATGGAAGGAGTTGGAAACAGATATGTGATCACTTCATAACTCCGGCGTTATATTATATTACACATGTGAATTTACCTTTTGTACTAACAACAGCGCCCTGGGCGTTGTCGGTGTTGCAAAAGTTGAAATTAATTTTAAATAAATTGAAATTCGATTAATTGTCTGCTTTACATTTTCTAGTGACCGTTTTGTTTCATTATAATTTCATTTTAACTTCATATAACTTCTAATTGATTATAACTTGATTTTAACTCATTATAGGTTGGAAGGAAGTTGGCAGAAAGTAGCTGGATACATCCAGCTACTTTCTGCCAACTCCACCTCCAACAGGTCAATTTTGAGATCTTTGTAAAAGGTCTATGTTTAGCAATGGACTTTCTGTAGCTGAAGAGAGAGAGAAATAAACTTCTGTCCACCGCTAAAAATAAACCTCCCTCGTAGTACATTAAGCGGGTAAAGACAGGGAATGGGACAGGCAATGTCCGGGGCACGCGGATGTGACTTGAGAAGACTTGTGAAGCGTTCTTTTCCCGTCGCGTTTTTCGTAAACGCTCTATGAAAAGCCAATAAATTTTGGATTATCGGGCAGGGTAAATCAGCATTAAACAAAAACTGAATACATAATACGTCTGAACTGCATTATAAAATTCGATATACAAGGTTATTTTTAGTATACTACAAAGCCGAAAGTAGTATGTTGTGAATCAGTGACACAATATTATTCACTAATTTTAAATATACGGTATATTTTATACTAATAAAATCTTAAAATTTGGTCAAGTTGGCTACCTTAATTATTAATAAAAATTCGGCATGTGTAGATCGCTCACCGAGACTTACAACTCCATCCGGCCGGTACATATACATTCTTCCCGCCCACTGCCTCTAAAACATCCCGATACGACCGTATTTCAAGAAACGGTATAATTTAACGTAACCTGTCACCGCGTCAGTTTTCGTTACTATTATTAATTCATAATTTTCTCTGATTTGGAAACTAAAATCTAATTGGAGTGTTTTGGAATTATAGTGTACAAACCTTACGCTGTATAATACAGACACAGAATTCACCAATTACACCATTAGAGCATAATGGTCCACCGAATGCTCGGATCATTCGATTCATACACAAGGTATGCTTCAGAGGAGGTGAACGCTCAATTAAACATTGGGCACGTTCCACTAAGCGATCGCAACGCTTAAAATATTAATTAACCCTTTCACATAATCATGATTGTTGTGTTCATGGGTAAAACGTCACTAATGACGTCATGACATGCCCTCACGCGACGCTTTCTGAATTATTTCAGTATAGCCGTCTGAGTTCTACCTATAAATAGCTCAAAAATGGTACTACATATTTGCAGCAAAAAAAAACGTAAAAGAAAATCCGTAGTCCGCCCCGTGACCACGAAAGCTGGAAAGCAATCGAAACGTCGGGAAGTTAAAAAAATGTAAAATTTAACCAAATCGCGATAAAATCCGTCAAAATTAGTTATATTTCAAGTTATTCTGCAGATACATATAAATGGTAAAATTATAGAAAAGACAAATCGTAAAAAATATCTTGGATTGATCCTTGCACATATTAAGTATATAAAGCCAAAATTACAATTATTATTATTATTGTTAACGGGAGCTATGTGGAACGTTTATGACTGTCTCTCCAAGCGAATTCGGTTTAATATGCACAACTCAGTAGTTAAACCACATATGGAATATTTAGTGGAAATATGGGGTACCTCCAACATCGTCACTCAAAGATATCCAAGTTGTGCAAAACAACATTATTAGAATTTTATTTCATTATGATCATCGTACACCATTATACAGAGACGAAACTACTGAATTTAGAAAAATATACGTATATTAAACATGCCTAATACCGCTTTCCCCTTCCCGTCCTTTTTCCTTCTCGCTCTCCTCCCATTTTGATGGGCCGGCAACACATCCATGATTGTGGATCCAGCGTTGTGGATGGGTGGCAATAATCACTTACCTATAGGTGACCTGTTTGCTCGTTTGCTGGATCTGTCTGTCTGTATGAAAAAAGAAATTATAAGTATTTTATTTTCATTTCGAAATATCCCAATGAATGTTCAAATTATGCTCAATATCTACTACAAGCACTAAATCGACGGTCGTTTTTATTCAGAGGCGCGCGCGCGTGTTTGTGTGTGTGTAGTTTATGAATGGGAAATTATGGTCCTGCACATTGTCTAAGTATTTTGTTTTGTGAGGATAAAATGATAGAATATTAAAATATATACTAATGAACTATATTTATGATTTTGAACCTACTGTAAAAACTTGAATACACTATGGTTTCTTAGTTTTACGCGAATGTTACACATTGAAATAAAACTATTTTTCTTTTATTTTTTACGGATTTTATCGTGATTTGGTTTAATTTGGATTTGGTTTGATTTGGCAGACTGTCCGCCCCGTGACCACGAAAGCTGTATAGTAATCGAAACGTTGCGTCGGGAAGTTAAAAAATGTAAAAATTTAACCAAATCGCGATAAAATCCGTAAAAACATAGTTTAAATTTCAATTGAATACACTAATCCAAATAACCCTGTATAGGTGAGATATGTGAGGAGTAGCTGGAAAATGAGCAGGCTCATAATGCAAACAATCTTGGCGCCCTTAATGCAGAAGACTAGATGTCGTAAAATACAAATATTAAAAAAAATAAACAAAATTTTAATGGTCGTAGGAATTTACGCCTAAATAATTTAATAGCACTCGCAGCACAATGACAGCGCAGCACAATGACTGCCTCGGTGGCGTAGTTGTATTACGGTACGGTTACAAAGCTGAGGTCTCGGGTTCGAGTCCCGGGTCGGGCAAAGTGATATTGGATTTTTCTATTCATTATCAGTCCGGAGTCAGGAATTTGTGCCCGGTATGGCGATAGGCTCGCCCCCTATCACATCGTGGGACGGAACATACAAGGCGAAATGTGGGTGCCCTAGTGGCACCTCTGCCTACCCCTTCGGGGATAAAGGCGTGAGTTTATGTATGTATGTATGTAATTTAATAGCACAACAGGGCATTGTTTCGAAAAATACTAAGGAGACTTGAATAATAAAGTTATCTAATTTCGACATCTTTATTACTTCAGGCGACATTTGTGTCGATAAAAACATTTACGATTTAATAAAAGGAAACAGAAAGCTCAAAGTAGTAAAAAACATTTGAATTTTCACTTACGACTCCCGTTGCAAACAAATTGTGTTTGATGACTTTCATTGGTTTTTGTTTATTTTATGTTAGGATGTAAAATAAATGATCCGAGGGACCGTTGGATACTTTCTGTCGCTTTGGCAATGTCAAATGTGCGCTGGGAGTAAGAAAAGCACCGTAGTTGCTGCTTATATTTTATACATGAATTTTAAACTGTAAAGGCTTTCTTACCCAAGACTGAAGTGATGAGAAACGATTTAGTACAGACTACAGAATTGTATATGACTGCGTCGGTGGCGTATTTGTACTACTTTTTTTATTTGTGTTATTTTGATATTGGATTTTTCTGTTCATTGTCGGCCCGGAGTCAGAAAGTGCCCGATATGGTGATAGGCTCACCCCCTCGTAGGACAAAACATGCAAGGCGATATGGGGGTGTCCCGGTGGTGCCTCTGCCTACCCCTTCAGGGATAAAGACGTGAGTTTATATATGTATGTTCTAAATGATATCTTTAACTTTCTTTAACTTTTCTTCGTTTCTTTATCTTTAAGATACCTCCATAAAGTAAGTTCATAGCAAATTAAAGAATAATATTTTTAAAGTAATTTAATAACCTCGTTAAATGCTTAAATTAACTATATTTTTTTTACAATTTTATAAGTAGCGTTTACCGTTATAACATCATATTTATGAAAATAAAACTACATTTATATTTTTCCGCTCCTTCAGGAAGATAAAGCACGCTGAGATAAGATTTAAAATGCATAGAATAAGGCAGCACTGCGTTAAACGGAATTTGTATCTTTTGTTTAGTGGCAAACAACTTTTCATGGTTAATATTATAAAACTTCCTACTTTCCCTTAGAATCATTTGCCTTCCTTACAAAATGAATAATAATGTTAACATGTTATTGACAACGAGCCAATTTTCCTCAGTTCGCAGAAACTTGGATGTTTTTTACCTCTTAAATATGATCGAAAATCTATCTTTTTTAGATTCAAATCCATCCACATTCTGGATACCTTACATTACGTATTATCAAGTGTTATAATATTTTTATAAACACCATTGTTGTTTACTTTTTATAATTGCTTATTATAATTTAAAAATAACAGATATTTTATTCGCAAACAAAGATGAAAAGACTGCACCTATTACTTTGTATTCAGCAACCCAAACATAAACCAGAGAATCTTGCTACATACATAGAATAAAAAAATGTTATGCATTTCGATTTCTTATGTATACGGAATTTCCATTAGTATTTTACAACAAGAATAATACAGATTCGTTTAGAATTCCTTTTGTACATCCTGCCGTCTGAATATTTAAAGAAGTTTTCAACTTATCCAATTCAATCTCTTGCATAATGTAAGTGATTCTAGTCAGTTTGATGTAATTTTATCGATAAAATTTACTTTTCCTGTTCAAGTCCCCCCATAGCCTTGCGGCGGTGGGACAACATTACATTTTTAAATAATGTTCCCTCAACATGGATTAAAAAAACTAAAGCATAAGTGTAATGCAGTCCAAATAAAACAATTATTAGAGAAACAAATTTATCAGTTATTGCTTCACTCGTATGAAAGAAATGAAAATGAATTCGAAATGAACGACCTTGATGATTCCGAAACATGTTGTATTATAAAACTATGAGATTTTGAGTTACACTCTTTGTAGCAGAAGGGGTCGACATGTATGGTGGATTTTTACATAGTATTCAAAGGTCGGAATCCGTACAGATACGAAAATCTCATCAACCGCAAAAAGAGAACTTCAACAAATGATGACAAGCATTCGATTTTTGATTTAATTTCTATAGAATTAGACGTAGAATCGTGGTTGAATGTTGGTGAATTTATTTACATATACCTATACTAAGTATCCGGTTCCTTCTATCGCAATTTGTATTTGAATGGTAGTAAGTATTCTAGTTTACAAAATATGGTAAATCCAGGAATCGATTATTTATACAACACTATATCGATCGGCTAATAAAATGAATTCCAAATCGAAAACAATATAATGGTACAACTCTGTGGTTGAAAGTATAGTGACAACATGATGGAGTCATGAACGATAACTGACGGTTAGTATCTAAAGCAGTTGCATTAATATTTAGTGCACATAACCTCGGTATGTGCTAGGAGAACTGGATGTTCGCCAAGATAGCTAACCCAAACCCATCCGTAGAGACATAACCGTACCCGAAAATAATCCGGTTGCAGCTCATTTTTATGGGCTTGTTCCACTGCTGTTTTAGTACTAAAGTTTATTATGTCTTGATAATCAAATCTGCAATGTACTCGTATGTTGGCAGCATGCATCTAATTGCATTTCATTATGTGAATGAATTGTATCTCAATGAGGGATTTAACTGGGAAAGCAGTCTCTTTCTGCTTTAGAGAGCTCGTTAATCCATCAGCCCACGTTGTAATTAGCTAATTTATCAATCTGTTAATGTTTCGAATTTAAATTATTACTATGAAATGTCACGGATAAAGGAACAGACTAGTGTTCAGTTTCATAGTCATGATACAAAGAATATTTTAGTTCCTATTTTAAGGTGTAGTAAGCAGAACCCCTCCGTAGAAACGGAATCTCTCCATCCGTCAACTGCCATAGGAAAGGCCGATGGTTGAGGTTACAGTGTTATAGAAAAACGAATATAAATAAATAAATAAATAAATACACCCAACAGTCACATACATAGTCCTGACCCCACACTAAGATCGAGCCTTGTGTCGTAGGTATCAGAAGCTACAAGAGACTTTTCGGTCTCACAAACACCCAGACCCGAAACAAATACCTGTGGATCACACAAATATTTGTTTTGGTGCGGGGATCGAACCCGCGGCCCCTTGTTTAACAGGCGGCGTCTAACCAACTGCACCACGGAGGCTGTCGAAATATATTTTTGCAGGTATGATAGCTATGTTGCAGAATCATAATCCACAGAACATAGGAAGCAACACTAATTTACTTAAAGGGGACGCAAAGTCAATTGACGTTATCACTGTTTAGAAAAATGACTATTATAATAGACAGTCAGATTCTAACGCTAATACATATTAATATAAAAAAATATAAATGCACAGCGTAAACTTGATAAATTTAGAAAAATAAATTGTTTAAATAACAATAACAATTAATAATTATATGATTCAATAACTTGTACTCGTAACGCCTCTCTCAGTCGTATATCTTGATTGTAGAGGCGGCGCTTGCCCTTCAGTGGGACGTATATGGGCTGGACTTTATAATATGGTTTCAATCTATAATCTCAATTCAACTTTTGATTGATTCTGCGAAGAGAAAATGAGCATATTTCAAATGCTCGGTCGCGTTTAGTTTCGAATACAATTTACTCGACTGTATGGTACATTAATAATATTATATGGTTCGGAAAATTCACCTTCAACTTATCATTGTATTTATTAAAATTATGCAGAATGAATAAGGAGATTTGTTTTTCTTTCAGTAATTTCTGTAGGGAGGACTTACAGGAATTTTTAATGTTAAATTGTAAAGCGTAAAACTTGTTTTATAGGCATGCATTCCCTAAGGGTTGTCAGAGGTTGCGTTATACGTCAGACCTGGAAATGCTGAACAAAAATTACAATAAAATTATTTTAAAAGAAAATTAAAATATTACACGAATTTTTTAACAATAGGTATAGTTAAGATGAGCGTAATCTAAGAACGATCTTATAGCTCAAATTGAACTCAATTACACCAAAATTTTTAAGTATTAAGTACCTTTCAATTTCAAAAGGCGTCATCTAGCAAGACAGCCTCTGTGGCGCAGTTGGTTAGACGCCGGCTGTGAAACGAAGGGCCGCGCGTTCGATCTCCGCACCAAGAAAAATGTTTGTGCGGCCCACTAATATTTCTTTCGGGTCTGGTTGTTTGTGAGACCGATAAGTCTCTAGTAGTTCTGATACCTGCGACACTAGACTTAATTGATCTTAATGGCGGGTCAGGACTATGTATGTGACTGTTGGGTGTATTTATTTATTTATCATAACTGTGACTGCAAATGGCACTGTTCAGAAAGTAATTGCCGTTTTCATCTATTTAAGGACGCTAAAACATTGTTGATAAATAATTTACATATACTTGACATTTGGTTCTTCAGTCTAAACTCTAAATTAACAATTTTTTATGAAGCTTCCAAGAAAACGCGCTGAAGTGTAAGAGAATAAATTTACGGTAAAGTCAAAGCCTCAGCGTGGTGGACTGTATGTCCTAACCACTCTCGATCGTACTCTCGATTTTAGATGGTCTGCAGTTGGACGTATATGGGCTGATACAAAAGCCTCACTGTATTAGCGATACAAGGATAATTCTCACCAATCGCAAAAACACATAAATTCAAAATTATTTTCTATACTACCTCATTATTTTTCAGCATGTATGCGCTGAAACCGTTATTTTCCGGGCTTGATTACCAAGTTGAGCACTGCATTGCGTGAGTTTATGGGTTTGTAAAATCTTACATGATTCGTCCTAAAAATACACTTGGTGCAATGTAGATACCACTAGTATCGACTCTGCGTACCGCCTCCAGGGATACAGAAGTGATCGGGTATATATTTTTCCTAGGGGCATAATAGTAGTTAACACACACACACATAAAATGTCAAATATAATGATCCGCACGATAAATATGTTTCTTTTTTTCCCAGACGGTTAATTTTGTGATGTTATGTTTGTTTTGTTACTTGTGTTTCGATTCAATGTACATATTTTTCATGTCAAATATGACTCTAGTTCTCCTTGACTATATTATGAATTTCTAGTAGCATTTAACATTTCCTTATTTTGTAAACATTATCAATGATTTGTTAAATACTGTCCACTTTAACAATTATGTCGGGTCATAATTAATAATACGGCGTCCGCAATTTAAGTAATGGATTGATGAAAGTGGATTAGCAACACTGACGGATAGACTAATTTAGTGTAAACACACAAAGGCACTTAAAATTTTCTGGTTTCTAATTGACTCTTATTTAGGTATTGAAATAAATGCCTTATTTTAATTTTCTTGCCCAAATATTCATTGAACCCAAGTGTAAATTACTTAAACATAAAAAAGTATTCACAACAAATATAGGTTTCTACGTTTTGGAATTATTGCTCAAAAGAAAAGGCCTTGCAATATCAAAGACCATAATTTTACTTTCACTGTTTCCTTATTGTTTGTCGCCAATAGAGCGTCATGAAATCCGAAAACAAAATATAAAAGAAAATTAGGGTTCAGACAATAAAATAAAGATTCGGCTACAACGTTTCACCAGTAGATTTGGGTTAGTTATGAGACGGTATATTATTATGATACTGGTTTTTTATCGTGTAGCCGATGGAAACTCCGAAGAAGTCGTTACGGTCCCGGAGTTCCACTCGGACGAACTAAAGCCGGCAGTAACCCACACCTGGTGTCAGGAGTTACTTTACTGTTGGTTAAGAACTTTGGGGTTCTCTATACATTTACGTGCACCTGAAGTAAGCGATTTATAATATTGCAAAAATGTATAAAGGTTTGAAATTGTTAGTATGAGTAAAAAATCGATGAAGATGGATTGATTTTTCTGTGTGTTGCTTATATCGTTGGTGAGCTATTACCAGACTAGCGGCCGGATTCTATAATCTATGTATAACAAGAGATTTCATTAGATATTTCGATGCATTTTATGTTTCAGCTAACAAAGCTAGAGAGATATAGATTTATTTATTTATTTAAATAAATAAAAGATATGATGCATATATTGATATATAGCTATGTAAGAGAAATGTATAGGTCAATGTTTATTTATTGAAGCGTAGAATTGTATCGACATAGTAATGGTAGCTATTTTAAGCTCTTGTTAAAGATAGATAGGATATAGAGACCGGCCGTTAGATAATAACGTTCATAAATAGCTAATCTCGTATCTTGCTCGTAGTCATAGCCTTGTAAAGTTTGCAAGAAGCCGTAAAAGGAAAAGCGGATGGTCCAATCGCCGAACCAAGGTAAATATTTATTTATAATAATTTGCTTTAAGTTCGGATACACATCATACATTGTATCTTACTGCGGAGTGAGGCCTACGTATGTACCTGTTGGTTTTTTTATTTTTTTACATCTTAAATTGATTTTGCAGTGATAAAAGTTGCAAGAGAATGTTGTATTATGAGGTATCGTTTAACGCGAGAGTTGTACCTATAAAGGGAGGTATTGCGCTTTTGTTGAAGAGTATGTACTTTTACAAAATACCTAATGATTCTGACTTAATTATATCCATTGGTGAGAGATAACTGCACTTACTAATAGATGCATGAATATACAAAAAGGTAATTCGGTGAATGTAGCAATGCGGTATTTTCTTCATGATTTGAGATTTGGAAAATAAAGGAAAGTCTCTTGAATCTATCAATATGGTGTCAGTAGTATTGGTAGACACAAAATGAGTAAAAAAGAAAAATCGCAAGAAAAAAACTTTTGTTTCTTAAATGTCTTAAACGACTCCAGGAAATAAGAGTCGTGTGAAAAAAAATTGCATTATTCACGCAACATTACAACGTCTATAAAAAAGGTTTTTTCATAAAATAAAACAACACATTTCTGACGAAAGAGCGTTAAAATTGCTTGTATAATGAGGCGGCTATTAGTGTTTAAAATAAAAGTGGGAGTGTAGTAGTGACATCGCACCATCTCTGTCACACGCCTGCAATGTAATTGACGGTGACGTCACTTTTCATTTTGTGCATCCTTTTTATGTTTCTTTAAAATTATTCCCTCATATCAGGTTTCAAATGTTTCTGCTTTCTTATTTCGATGTTATGTTTAAAATTATATTTATTTTAGATTCCGGATACATTATCCGTTTTTTAAAACAATAAAAATAATTACGGCACCTTCACCAAGAAGAGAATTACAAATTGCGTTGTGCTCAATTTCAAAGGATTTGCGCGATGTTTTATTTTTATAAGTAAGCGATACTAACCTTGAAAAAAGTCCTAAAATCCTTTTTATAGACGAATAACAACTGTTTAGCATGCAACTTTTAGTCACAGCACTATGCGCGATTATGATTTAACAAGCGCAAAACCATTACTGCTAGAAGTTACTGCGCATCTCGGTAACGTTTTTGTACTAAACCAACGTAACTATATCGCCTACTATAAAAGCACCCATTTAAAAATATAGGGCCAAGGTATGAAGCCAGGTTCATACAAAATTAATTAATAATCATTTATTAGGGAAATCTAACAAGTCACTACGGTGATTTCGAATAGCCTCCTAGTTCACAAAACTTAATCCTAAGAGAATTTTCTAGTGGGAATACTTCAAATCTCGCGTATAAAGTGATTCAGAGTCAAAGATAAGGGACAGAGGAAAATATTCGACGCGAAATCGCTAATATCGGTCCAGATCGGGAGCGAGTTTTCGACAACTTTAAGCTAAGATTATAAAATTTCTTTGAGCTATTTGCCTGTTATTTGAATTGAGTTATGGCTGAAACTTTAAATCTGCCTCATTCTACCGCAACAAAATTTTTTTTTTTTTTTTATTGCTATGAATGACGAGACGAGCCTGCCATTCGCCTGATGGTAAGCGATACGACCGCTCATGGACAGTAGCAAAACCAAACAACACCATGAGTTACAAGGCATTGCTTGGCATTCCACTGCGCTCGCCATCCTGAGACATAAGATGTTAAGTCTCGATATGTCCAGTAGTTACTCTGGCTACAATGTCCTTCAAACCGGAACACAACAGTGCATTTACACTGCTGTTTGGCGGGAGAAATAGACATTGCGGTGGTACCTACCCAGGCGGCCTCTCACATATGAGAGACCTACCACCAGTATATAAATATGTAGAAATATTTGTTTGCATAATGCATACATGGTATTTGGGTTCTTATTATTAGTTAAATATGTATAAATTTGTTGTTGTTATTAGTAAATAGATAAACTAACAACTACAACAACATTTGACATAATATGTCTTCGCTCAAAGCAACGTCAGAATGTTAATATTTGTTAAGAACGCCAGTTTCGGGGAATTAATATACACTACAGATGTAGCTGATGCATTCGTCGACGGCGCCATACCGACACTGTAATTAGTGCTTATGTTAATTAGAAACTAAGTATTGTTGACACTTGCGTTGATGCAAATGTTAAGGACAAGTTTTTGAAGTGTGGTCGCCGTTGCACAGCCACTATAGAAGTTGAACTGCCAGTATGAATGGGTGTCTGAGTGTATGAGCACAATACGTTCGCTCGAACAAAGACGTCAAAAGTCTAGACAGCGGTTTGAGTATTTTAATTTTTTTACAAAAGATGAGAAATGTTTCTAATGTTGGTCTTTTCATATGATTTTAGGCGTTATAAAGGCGACATTGATAGAATCCCAATCGGGCAAAGTGATATTGGATGTTTCTGTTCATTATCCGCCCGAAGTCAGGAATTTGTGCCCGATATGGCGATAGGCTCGCCCCTATCTCCCACATCGTGGGATGGAATTTTTAAGGCAAAACGTGGGTATACTGGTTGCACCTCTACCTACCCCATATAGGAAAAAGGCGTGAAGTTTATGTGTGTAATTAATATCACCCGGTATACTTTCTACATAAGAGTTTAAATGTTGATAATGAATGTGACTGTAATAAGAAGTACTGACATCGCAACATTCAAAAGATTGAATGCAGCCATTGAAACAGTTTAAGCGGATACCTACTGCCTTTGTAGAGAGACTTTATGTTCTTCATTCGTTTTAACTGATAAACTTAGATCGTTTAGATTATAGCGATGCGTGTTTTTTGTATAAATTTATCCCATCTAGTTGTACTGACTAAATTTCAATGTACAAACTTTTAAATGCCAAGTGATTTGGTTGACTTTATAACATAAAATTATTACAATATTAGCATTAGAAAGTCACAAAAAAAACAGTAAGCCTTTAGAAATAGAGCTGTAATTATATCGCACATTATGATTGGCTTAGAACCCGTACACAAAACTGCGATGCGACGTCGCAACGTAAAAATCTACGAGCTCCCACGAAGTATCGCAAGAACTTACGAATTTATTCGCATCGTGAATTGTTGACGCGATTTTTCAGTTGCAGGTCAAAAATTAATATTTTAGACGACAGATTCCATTTGTGTTCATAATAATAATAAATTGAGGAACCCAAAATCTTCTTTGTTTCTTTTTCCTGTATCTCCTTAGCAATAACAGAATTGCGCACTTTTTTTACGATTCATGTCACGACCTTGTTTACAAAATGCGTTCAGTATGGTTTACATGGTTACCCGAATCGCGAAAGCGAGCCGCCTTGCCGCACGAAACCGCATCGAATTGCGTTGCGAATTCGCATCGTTTGAGATCATAGTAACATAATGTGATCCGTCTACATTTCATAAAATATTTTTTACATACATACATAAACTCACGCCTTTATCCCCGAAGGGGTAGGCAGAGGCGCCACTAGGACACCCACATTTCGCCTTGCATGTTCCGTCCCATGATGTGATAGGGGGCGAGCCTATCGCCATATCGGGCACAAATTCCTAACTCCGGGCTGATAATTAATGAACAGAAAAATCCAATATCACTTTGCCCGACCCGGGATTCGAACCCGAGACCTCAGCTTTGTAGTCGTACAGCAGTACAACCACGCCACCACACGGCAGTCAATATTTTAGGTAGGCAGGCAGACCGAGGCAGAAATATTTTTTTACTTTAGTTTTTTCTTTACCGCAAAGTAGCTATCACTTATAAAATGCTAATTCAACATCCGCCGGTTCTAGCCCGTTACCAACATGCTACCACGCACTTTTCATCCTTCGCCTTTCACAAATGATCACCAAACTCCTTCGAGTCATACAACACCATAACAAGTGCCTAACATACCGGTACCACTGGTGGTAGGTCTCTCATATGTGAGAGGCCGCCTGGGTAGGTACCACCACAATGTCTATTTCTCCCGCCAAACAGCAGTGTAAATGCACTGTTGTGTTCCGGTTTGAATGACATTGCAGCCAGAGTAACTACTGGACATATCGAGACTTAACATCTTATGTCTCAGGATGGCGAGCGCAGTGGAATGCCAAGCATTGCCTTGTAACTCATAGTGTTGTTTGGTTTTGCTACTGTCCATGAGCGGTCGTATCGCTTACCATCAGGCGAATGGCAGGCTCGTCTCGTCGTACATTGCAATAAAAAAATAAAATAAAAAAACCCATACATAATATACAGCGTGATATTGACACCCCCGACATTAAATTAAACCATGTGCATCGCGTAGTAAGGGATATTATTTGCACGCATAGGAATTGTCGTAGAAGGAAAAACAAAAAAGTTTATTTTTCAAACAAATTATAAGTCAAAATAATGACATTAAAGTTAAACATCCCATATTTAGACTTACCTGATATACAGCGCCCGCACGGAGCGGAGCGGCAACATCGCAATATTCCCGCGTTTATGAAAACAGCCTGACCCGCTAGCACGGGCGGCGCTGCGATCGCGGGAATTATCTTCCCATGTTAGATATTTTTCATAGTAATCACACAACACTTAAATACATAAAATTAACTTATTCAAATTGTTATGTTTTATGCACCAAATCTCTCACGATATGTTCTGAGGGCCATGACGGCGTTTTGATTACACTCACCATACAACAACACCATATCTGTGTATTCCACAGTACTATAAGTATTCGTCATTGTATTAAGAATAGAAAATACAATAATACTGAACAACTTAAATCTACAAAAACTTAAAGTACTTATAAACACTAATACGAACACTTAAATAATAAAAAGAACACGTAAACTAACAACTAATAAAAAGTACTTAATTGCAATATGTGTCTCTATCTCTTAAACACTTATTCACTCACTTGAACACAAAATACAAATAACAACATAATTTATAATACTATCAAAATGGCGATTTCTGCGTGCGCGCGTGTTTTTGTTTACATTACTAATTGAACGCAGTAAACCGAACACTGAGCGTGCCGCCGCGCCGGCCGCGCCGCCATACATTAGGATTTGCTAAAAGTTGAAGATCCCTAAGGATTGATTGGATGGATTGGTTGATGCAGTAATTACGTAACTGGATTGGACAATAGTATTTAAAATGAGATACTCTGATTGGCGTAGAAAAATACTTTATGTGATTGGTAGTTTAAAATAAGAGCCGTGACTACAATATCTTGAAATCGATATCGATTATTTGTAGTTTATTCAAATGTGTCAACTTTACTTTTCGAAGCAATTTTACCCGTAAGTAGTTCATTAATAAAATAAAACAATCTACAGCAGCGAATGCATACGTGTATTTTGTATAAAATTACGATTTCTTAAAGTGGTTTACTTTGAAAACATTAAATATTGTCAAGTTATTGTCATTTTCAGGAAATGTAGTCAGATAACTTTGTAAAGTTTTTTTTTTTGTTAAGAGGTAAAGCTTTTTGCTCCCCTTTCGATACCCCGGGGAAGCCGAGAAAGGTAAATCAGTGTCTCTGGCCTTCTAGCCCTGTACAAACGCGTATATTGTGGTCGAGCTGGGTCCCTAGCAACACCTATAACGCCAGCATATCATTATGCTAAAAACCCTCGATGACCGGTTGGGTTTTAATTATTGAAGATGTTCTAAATTATTAAAACCAACCGTAAGAAATAAAAACGAAATACCATGATATTTCTGACATAGTATTAAGTTTCCAGTCAACTCAAATTAAATAATATTAGAGATAAAAAATATCGATTAAGTGTCCTCGGATAATTTCACAACACTACTTCAAAAATGTTTCGTATGCTGTCACTTTCTTATAATTATACTTCCTCCAAGGGCGAAAAAGGGACAGCATATTATGATATAAAAAGATGTACAATCTGGCAACAAGTGATTATAGTAAATGCAAAGTACAGAAGGGACATGGCGCGTTATGATACGTTTACGTAAAATTGTTTTGAAAATGTTAAATTGAAATATTGCGTGTTGGATTTAAACATTACTTGAAATTGAATGCATATTGTTTAAAAATAAAGCTGAAATAAATTTTATTCTTGTTGCATAGTTTTATTCACGTATTTTTATTTGGACCGATTGTCACGTGCCGAAGAATAGTTTTTTTTGTTGGTCGATAATTACGATTACAATTAAAGTTTTTGTATTGTGCAATTAAAATGCCTTGTATGTTTGACCGATATTCAAGAAACCTGTTAATCATTAATGTGTATATTGGAATTTGAGAGTGCCTAGTAATTAGTGAATGTATTTGATTAAATGCTTACTAAAAGGTGAACTATTAAACCCCAGTTAATCATTAGTACTTACTTATAAAATAACGATCAGTCATTATGTTCTAGACTACATTAATAATAATTATTGTAGTGTAGAACATATTGAGTGATCTGTATTTCGCCAAGTTTTATGTTTGCGAGGTCAAAGTCCTTTGTCAGCTGAGCGGCAAAACTACTCGTGCATGTACAGAGTGATCGAAAATTGCGAAATACAAAATCGTGATTTTTGTCAAAACTACCAGGTGGATTTTGATGTAACTTGGTACAATGTTTCCTGGGGTGGTCACGAACATGTGGACAAAATTAAGTAACAGATGTCAATATCACGCGGTATATCTATAGATATGAAATTATAATAGAGACTTGTCATACGCTACATGTAATACGTGACCAATTAACGTATTTAATTTAATTTCATTACAACCGCAGCCAAATGTTGTTACACAGGAATTTATATGCAAATAATACTATTTAGATCAAAGGGTTCAAACGATGGTCAGAAGTTCATAGTAGTGGTTTGCTGGTAGGATGTTCCGCTTGGCTAGCGACCACAGTACATAGTGGTTAAGGACCCGTCATAGCGACCTACGTATACGTGTCGCGTTTCGAGCTCATCCTTTATATATCCGTATACAGGGTATATCAAGACTGCGACCGAAAACGAAGCCAGGTGGAAGTATTAGTGACTTCAGTAGTGCAAGTAAAAATTTCGCAAAAAAAATTGACAACTTTATTTTGTAATTTTTTACTCTTCGTCGTATTTGGGTGATATATACATAGATTTCCTAAAATATTGATCTACACCTCTTTATTTTTAAACACACAATGGTACGTAAGGGTTTAAATTAGTATTTTCGCAAAAACTAGGTATTTACAACCCAAACACGATGATTTTTAAATAATTCTAAAAAAATATTATCTGTCACTCTTCTGGCGAAATTTTTATTTGCATCGTGTTTGTAACTACTAAAACTACCACCCGGCTTCGTTTTCGGTCGCAGTCTTGATATACCCGGTATATATAGTCTTTTTTTATTGCGAGCAATGGCGAGACGAACATGCCATTTGCTCTATGGTAAGCCATAAGATCGCTCATGTACAGTACAACACCAAACAACACCATAAATTACAAAGCATTGCTTGACATTCCTCAGCGCTGGCGCTCCTGAGACATGAGATGTTAAGTCTGAATATGTTCAATAGTTACTCTGGTTACAATGTCATTCAAACTGGAACACAACAGTGCATTTATACTGCTGTTTGGCGGGAGAAATGGACATTGCGGTGGTACCTACCCAGGTGGCCTCTCACATATGAAAGACCATATCCAGTAAGGATCTGTCCGGCATAACCAATATAAAAAGTGGTTTCTTCAAAGCCTCAATGTTTGTGCCACTGCCTAAAGCACTATGTATCATATTCAGTAACGTAACAGAAACCAACACGAGAGTATTAATTGGTTTTCAACAGACCTAAATGATCAGTCTAAATTCCCGCAGCGGATTTGAACATTCCGACATAATCCAATACAATTTCATTGCGGCGTGAATTGATCCCGAATTTAAACAGATTAGCAATACAAGTTGATTTGCGATTTGGCCCCTAACACATTATCAAAGTACCCTTTAATCAAAACCGTAAATCGAATGTGGACGTACAAACATGCATTAGACTGATTGGCTACAATTTAGATCGGCTTTTTTAACGGCAAAGGGTTAATTCCTAATATAAACAAATACCTATAACATAATTAATATTCGATGATGACAACTCTGATACACATAGGTTAATTTTTTGGTTCCATGTCAGCAATCGGGATGTTGTTAATGAAATAGTTAGTATGTAATAATTTCAGAATTAATATAAACTGGCGCATCGGCTCAGCATCGCCGGTGCGCAATTATTTTTTCAATTCCAGTGTCATTTAAATGTAATGAAGCGTGTTGTGATTACATTCTATCCGGACGTCATTACAGGCACGAGTTTCACTGGAAACACCAGCATGTCAGCATAAAAATAACATCGTTTTTTTATAACTGGCGTTGTTTTATATAACTATCTCGCGTGACTTCATATAATCATATCTCATCTTCTCTTTTGTCTCCTGAACCATAAACAATAGTCATCAAATAAGTGCCGAATGTGTAACGAAAAGAACAAAACAATCTTCAATCAATCTTGTAGTTGAAATAAAAATTAATTTATAAGGATTTAAGCACGGAAAATCTGTATAAATTAGTTTTATTTTAATGTGTAACATTCGCGTAAATCTAAGAAACCATTATGCAATCCTGGAGTTTTACGTAAAGCGCACACAACGACAGACTTTTACTGTAATGCGAGCTGAATTATTTTTGTCTTGGTTTTGATATAATAAAAAAGAATACAAGCAGAATTTACATTCAAACAAAATAAACAATGGCAAAGAACAAGTGTATATATTTTTCTATTGCAGAGTAATTGATAAAAATGTTACCACCAATGTCGATTGGCTATCAGTATTGATGTTTGCGCAGCACTCGTTTCGCGTTAATATGGTACTGTAGATAAGTTTATTTGGGAGCAAACGTGAATGTATCATCGTTCATATTGATGGATTACTGTACATGTTTATGATGATTCATAAAAGACGCAAATTATAACGAATTTTAGCATTTGTGCGGACAGAGCTATGTCATTATAACCCGTTTTTCAATTTTATTTTAATTATGTGGATAATAATTGAAATAAAATTTAAAACACGGGCAAGTGCTTGGTGGCCTGTTGGTAACGGACCAGACGCGACGGCCAACAGTTTCACGATGGTTTTCATTGACTTTTCGGAGTCACACAATTATTCGCCAGCCGACCCCCTATTTGGTCAGTACAGCCTGTACAGCTAACTACAAATTACAGTCTAGTTTGGATGGATAAGTGATTATATCTACGCTGTTTGTTTTTCGTTAATACTGCTTCTATGTTACTCGCTTCGCTTAGTGACCACAGATTAATTAATGCACTTAAATAACTTGCGTCGCGTGGTGCCACTAAATCATAGAGACTCTCGGAGTTAATTGATATTGATCCTTTTTAGTCTCATTTATAGCATATTGGACCTTGTCTAATAACTTTTTGAAATAGGAAGTATAGAGGTTTTTTTATTTGCCATGTACAATAAAAATAATTGTCATAAATATAGTTTCTTTTTCTATGATAAGACTTGAAATAAAATTAGTTTCTTATCGCGATTTTTATCGCGTCCGCCCCGTGACCACGAAAGCTGTAAAGCAACCGAAACGTCGCGTTAAAAAATGTAAAAATTAAACCAAACCGCGATAAAATCCATAAATACTATTAAGTTTTATTTCAATGTGTAATATTCACGTAAATCTAAGAAACCATTATGATAAGACTGTCCACATGTGACAGAACAATGTGGTGAACGAAGGCCTAAATCTCGCTTTCTCTTTCGCACGCACGCATCTCATCGAAGAAGACGTCAAGGCTCATTAATTACATCCTTTTCTGTTGCCTCTACCACCAAATTGAAACTTTTATTTCTCAACGGATTGAAAAATTCTTGATTAAGATTTTCCACAGTGTAACCGCTTGATATAAATTACATACATAAACTCACGCCTTTTTCCTAGAAGGTGTAGGCAGAGGTACAGTTATAATAAAAAATGACTTGACCACACTATTTTTGATGATTGGGGATCCAGAGTCTCACGAATGTCATATTAGTCGAAGTATCATCACCTCAGAGCATGTTAAGGTACCTAGTTTTTCCTCCTCGCCCGTTGTAATTAAGGTCACACATACAATGAGGTCAAACACTTTCGCCGAGTAATCGGATTTCGCAACACAATTATATTATGCTCTCGCTATTAAGTGTGCAAACTATTTACCTTTAAATTTCTAGAGTTTGCGTAGAATGTAAACAAAGTAAGGAAGTAATGAGTTTATTTAGCAAACTTCAAAATCTATATTATTCTAGATCTCAAAATAACATAATTGCTATCCTAAGTTTTTATATCAATCTTCTTTACTAAAATAATCTTTAGCGTCTGCCAAAACGGCAATTACATTTAATATGTATGATAATATAAAAATATAAAATAACAAGTACCATTTTATGAAAACCTTTTGACTTTATCTACCTGCGAACAACAAACTTTGACACAAGGCAAGAGGCAATAAGCGCCATCTGGCACCCGTGTATATCACAGCGAGCCAACTTCGCGTAGTAATGATAAAAACAAAAAAGTATCGTTGGCGAAATGGCATAACGTCGCGTCGCGGGAGAGCCGTTGTGATATCTCACTTCAAGCGTAACTGTAACAAACTTTCGCGTGATATATGATCCCTTGGTACGGGACCCCTCATATATTCCTGTCAGTAATTTTCAAGATCGTTTGTAAAGCCCCTCTTTTTTATAGTCAAGGTTCAAAAATGTTAATAATTACAAACCGATAATACGATATATCAGGATACTTAGCAACAGCTCCAAAGTTTATTTAGAATATATGTGGTTTAACGATTATAATATGCGAATAAGTACCTGTCTGGTTGTAGTTCATCGAATATACGAGTTTTATAACCAATCTAGCTTTAAAAATAATCATTTAATGAATACTAGAGAAAAATATAAAAACCACAAATCGGACCAATTAATCAATCAAAACCACAAAATAGACCAATAAAAAATTATTGTACTATTTTAACTGTACTTGCATCGCGACCGCGCTGTGCCATGAACCGTGAATTTTTTTATGGATTAAGGAAACTTGTTTTGGCCAATATCGTCGCGCAATAACCACGCATTATAGGACCGATAGACACATAAAGAATTCTATAAGAATAATTGATATAGGTCTACATGTGTATTCTTTACTGACCGGCCGGTACAACTTAAAACAAGGGCCAGCAACTTCATGTTTCAAACTCACTTCCCAAATTAAATATTTACAAATTGATCAACTTTAAATAGGTTTATGGCATAAGTTAAACAAAAACAATAATTACATGCTGGTAAGAAAATAGATTTACTAAGCTTTGAATTTAGTTGTCGACCTTTGGGTAGTCAATAAAGACCACTTTGGATATTAATAATTTAGATTCTCGAAGCTTTGGAAAACATAAAACCATGCTAGCGTTCAGATTCAGCCTTGCCCAGATGCAGAAGGCAACTAAAAAAGATAGACATATTAAGCTATCGTGGACTTTTAAGAACTTTTTAAGAGAAAACATTCCATCATACATAATCGTTCCGTAACTGTTCGTTTACACAGCGCACGCAACGGAAACTTGCAAAAGGAATAAATTTTCCCCGTTTTTGCAATATTGTTCATTGCTGCTGCGCTCCTATTGATCATAGCGCAATGTTATATAGCCTATACCCTTCCTTGCTAAATGAACTATCAAACACCAAAATAATTTTTCACATCGTACCAGTAGTTCCTGAGATTAGCGTGGTCAAAGAAACAAACTAACGAACTTCAGCTTGATTCAATAGTTTAAAAATGTAAGAAGAAATCAATGAGTGCGATGGTTCACTTTTGCATAGTAATCGATTTACTCGATGCGAGTTAGGGAATGTTGTGATCATACAGCCAACCACTCACTAAAGAGATACTCTTTAGAGAAATACAGGCTTCGTACAAATTACATAATCACGGCTCATGCTTTACGATGTACGGTTTAGTAGGGTACTAATAAAGTTTTTAGGCCCTTATAAAGAGTTTAACGTAATTGTGTTATTTTTTCATTTGCGTTTTTATGACCAATGTTTTTTATGCTGGGACCAGACGCAAGGTAGATCTACAATATTTAAATACATATTATATACTTACATTAATTCTAACATGTTTCGCAAATAATTTTACATAAAAGAAAAAAATATTTGTTTATACTCTTCATTGTACATCTATATACATTATTAATGTATACTTACTTTCTTCGTTTTATGAAAAAATACGACTAAGATTAACACAAAATCATTGTTGCAACCGCAAATTTAGCTTTAAAGTAATATTGATAATATATTCATATAAGTACGGTTTCACATAATTATTATTGCTCATACATATGGGATTGACGCCTTCAAAGTCAAAGTTATGCGCAAAACTAGTTTGTGCAATTGGCACTTATTATTCATTTGATTTTATCGTAAATATAATCCAGTGGAGGGTAGTTTGTCGTTAGCCTTTCCCTGGGTGCGTCATTTTGTATGAGTATCGTGTGCGCTTCGCAACGCATGGCGCGTGCTCCGCTGCCGAGCTGGATATTTGTCTAATTCGTTCGTATATCGTTGGATTAGCTGGTGCAAAACGGTGTGTAGTGGATCGTGGTTTGGCGGTGGAGAAAAGGACTCCGGTGAGTTGGGCTGACGTATTTTAACTTTTGGATGAATTATTGCTTGTTGTACAGACCAATAATTGAATAATGTTATAATTCCGTACTAATTATCGTCTTTGCTAGACTAATCAAATGCCTAAACAATATATCTCCGCCAACTTCATGCATTCCTGGTATTTTAAACTTTATCATATCGCTTTTTTCGAAGTCAGTGTGCGCGCGCATCGTCAAAATTTTAATCTCTTAATTTTTCAAACGTTCCAAATGAAATACCTTCAAAAATTGAATCATAGCAATTTTTTATAAAATTCCTTATAACATATATTTTTGTGCTAAATATGTATGTGCTCCTGTCTATAAAAGAACATTTGAATAAAATATAATGTACCTAAGCATCCGCTTAAAAAATATTATTTTATTTAAAAAATCTACTTTCCGGGCTTAGTGGGCGGAAACAGTTATAATAATAATACACCCTACAGCCACATACATAGTCCTGACCCCACACTAAGATCTAGTCTTGTGTCGTGGCTATCAGGAACTACGAGAGACTTTTCGGTCTCAAAAACACCCAGACCCGTAACAAATACCTGTGGATCACACAAATATTTGTTCGGTGCGGGGATCGAACCCGCGGCCTCACGTTTCACAGCCGGCGTCTAACCAACTGCGCCACGGAGGCTGTCAAGTTTCCATGAAACTTTTTCTCTTTTGAGTGAGAACCATGAAACTTTTGATTACAGGAACTGGGCGTAAAACATTAATAATGACGTGTTATAGGTTTTATTTTTGGATAACCACATTTTATTATGTGTCTTAATAAAGAATAGAGATATCAGAAGTTAGTCTTTACATTGGACATTACCAGGTAACAAAACTGGCTGATACCGCTTGAATGATGAAACACAATCAAAATTTAAAGCTTTTGGAAAATTCATGCAGATTCGAGATTCTCGCGGACGAACTCGTTGGCAAAATTTGTATTATGAATTAGAATGTCAAGTAACAAAGCGTTCCAAAGCTCAATCATATAAAATTCCTACTGAAATGTTTCATTGTGACATGTATTTTAATATAAGTTTGGGAAAGTAATTACTCAACCGTTTAGGATCACAATGTATTTTATTGTTGAAAGTCTAGAAATATGTATGTCCAGATCGAGTAGGCATGTTTTACATATTTGGGGTAAAAATATGGTTAAGGTCGTTGTTTTGTAACCTAAAAATGCTATCCACGGTGGAATAATGGTGGCTATTTTATAAAACAAGGGTGGATTAATAACGAAACTTATAAGCATGGAATAAATTCCTTGTATTACGTCAAGTATTTTTAATAATGACTAGTTGAAATTTAGTATCCACTTGAATTTTTAATGAACAAATATTATTATTAATTTCCCGTATAATATACAACTTTCATTGTTAGCAACATATGTATTTTCTTCAGAATATTGTCTCGATTTTTATTAGAGCATGAAATTTAAAGACAGGAATTTGTGACCGATATGGCGGTAGGCTCGCTCCCAAAGACATCATGGGACGGAACATACAACATCCAAGGGTGTCCTGGTGGCGCCTCTGCCTACCCCTTCTGGGACAAAGGCCCGAGTTTATGTACCTATGTATGTATGTATGTATGCATAAAATTAAATTTTTATGTAAGTAAAATCAGCAGGAAGAATATTGATTATACCTATATTTCAATAATATTGTGTTTTGGCGCAGCTAGATGACCTGATTCGATAATGACAGTAAAACGCCATTTACACGGGGAGAGTTTCTCGCGGCGAGAATCGTATGCGATTATCGTATTACATAACCGCCATAGACTATCGTGTTCGGACAAATGTTTACACGATGCAGCTTTTTTATATCCTTACGATAATCGTATCTTCGAGGCGAGAAACTCTCCCCGTGTAAATGGGCTTTAGTGTACACTCGGATGCGATATGCGTTGTATCATGTGCTGTTTTACAAACGACAGTACGTGAACGGTTAGCAAATTAGCTTAATAGGTATTAAACATTTGTATCTGAAACAGCCCATAATTGATCATTGCTGATTCCGAGACAACTTTTGACCGATAATCCGATTGCGGGGGCTTAGGCCTAAAGCCATATTCCACCAAGCTGGCGAATAACGGGTTCGACTTTGCAAAGTATAAAAATTCTTGGGAAAATTTAAACAGTATATATCATTCGTAGCTCGGTTGGTACAAGCATATAATAAATATGATAATAATAAGATTACTATGTAACTGGTCTTATAAAATCTATCATGGCTTACCTAATTGCGCCACTGTTGTGGTAGAAGAGGAGCGAATATAGGTATACTGTTGATATGTAATGTATTAAGTTACGTAACTATTTTGAATATGCTGAATCTTCACAATCGGTGTTATAGAGAAATGCCAGGACAAGTAGTATTGCAACATATTATGTATATTACAAAAATCGAGTGACAATATTCAATTATTCGATGTTTTCTTTCGTCTGCGTTGCATTTAGTTACTAGTGTTATTTACTTTACAGTGCCAGAATGAATAGTGTTACATTATTATGGCCTTATTCATAGACAATCTTAAAACCCATTTTAATTACCGAATGTTTTGTCTTCTTCGTTCAAACAGAATTCAAATGTCGTTCGAAAGGAACAAAACATTCGATAACTAAAATAGGTTTTAAAACTGTCTATGAATAAGGCAACGATAGGTAGATATTAAAATAATCTAAATATTATTTGATGTACTTACGCGACCTATCTGCTCTTTTTTTGCGTCGTATTCGTCAGTAATGAGACTCGTGACCTCCCTTCTGTATCACTTTCTCTCGGACAAGCTTTCATCACTACCAGCTTCGACACCACCTATAAGCCTTTATAAAATCATAAAAAAATATTATTTATATCTGTACTTATTTATATCCGTACTTGTTACTTATAATATATAGCTTGGTATCAAATGAAACAATATAGAAACACTGCGGTATATATCGCGGTAATGATGTTATTTGGTAAAAGAATAAGCCAACAAGATGTTTAGGAAGAATGCTTGTAGAAAGCTTATAAATACAACACGAGCACTACGAGCTACAGGCGCTATAGCAAAGGAAATATTGTTAGTACCTACCATATTTTACAGGCTTTTTGAATAAGCAAAATAATATGTAGCCAACTAGCGCTTGGGTAGGTAAAATATTGCGAGGAAGCCGGTGTAGGTACTTAAATTTCTACAACAATTTCGTAGATGTGTGAAGTCGCATTAGGTCAACATGTTAGAGTAAACCTTGACTCTTTTCTATAAATATATGAAACAGGCGGTAGACGTTACTACCACAATGTCTGTCTCCCGCCAAACAACTGTGTAAATGTACTGTTGTGTTCCGGCTTGAATGACATTGTAGCCAGTGACTTCTAGACATATTGCGACTTAGCATCTGATGTCTCAGTATGGCGAGTGCAGTAGAGTGCCAAGCATTGTTTTATTCATGGTTTTGTTTGGTTTTGCTACTGTCCATGAGCTGTCATGGCATGGCATGCTCGTCTCGCCATTCGTTGCAATAATGAAGGAACTTTCAAATACTAACCAGCATTGAGGCTTAAACTCCTAGGTGACCGCACGCGCCTTGTGAATGGTATGCAATAACTCAGTGTGAGAAGTGCCTTGGTTTCCCACCATATGACCATTTAGCGCAGTAGCATTACTCCTGTTTGTAGTTGGAGAGGGGAGGGTGCAGAACATTTTCCCAATTATAACTTTCTTCGGAGATTCAGGTTTGGTTAACAGAATTCACGAATATATGAGACTACGTGACCTTTCACTCGTTTCGAAGAGATCAATGGTCTCGAAATCAATGACCACGATAACCTCTTTGGGACGGGCAGAAAATGAAACAAATAATTAACGTCCATTGCTAGATATAGTCCTTTCCAAGTAAGCGCTAACCATCCTGATCATAAGCAGCCATCCGCTATGTTCCTTTCTCAAAACATCGGTATATCGTACAGCATCACGTAGGTACAGATCAAAATGCCTTCGTATGGGTACCCTATAGTACAAAGTATTGCAAAAAACTTTAAAGCAAAGAAGTTAAAATTTTCTAGCTTTCCATAATTTAGTCTTATTACATGGAACTAATTTTTAAATCTATAAATGTGGTGGATTTATTTGGATAAAAGTAAACCGAATTGTGCAGTCACTACGTATAAGTCCACAACAATACCCAGAATAGGAAATTATACGTCCGCGTCATTTAGGTTCACAATGGTTGAACTAAACAATTCTAACGGTATCTATACTGGTCAGCCGTCGGATTGCCTTAAGCTGCTGGAGTGAATCGCTTATGTAATTTATCGTAGTTTATACTGAAGTTTCGAAGCGCATGAGATTTTGTAGAATATGTAGAATTATACATTTCATATAGATGAACAAGGAAACGGCTTACTTGATGAAAATAATATCCGTAATCATGCAATTTATTTAAGAATCATCTTGGGTTTTTAAATAAATTAAGCGACGATAGCAGGATTTTTCGCTCTCCAGCAATGTCACTAAGCGATCTGAACAGCAAAACCCTTGCGTCACCTAGGTTTGTTATGATAGTTAGGCCAACGAGCCAGCGCTACAAAGTCTAAGCTTACTACAACGTAGCTGCTACTTCTGAATACATATGTTTCTCGCTATTTATTATGCTTAGACACAATCTTAACTAATCGTCGCCAAGTTACTGCAGTTCAGGTTATATTGACTAAGGAAACACCTTCATTAAATCAATTTGCAGGGCTGACAAGGGCATTGTTCAGCTCGTCACAGCACGGCTGCGTCGCTCAACTTTGCAAAGCAAAGTGTTCATTAGCGTCATTCACGGAATCATGTGGTGAAAGCAATTTGTTCCGCGCGCCTTGATTTTATATTATGTGCTGACATACACGTTTATGAATATTTCAACGAAATTTTTTTGGAGATTATTACGTCTTTATATTTCATACCTAATGTGTCCTAGCATAAACTTACCATCTTTTTTGAGGTAGAGAAAATATTCACGCATTAGATTCAACATTTAATGTTTGATGTCAATAAATTAGCGATACGTGTTTATTGATTGCGTTAAAGTCAATTTTAAAGTAGGAATAAAGATCTATTCAGGATTTTAAGGTATTCCACGGGATCGAGTTTCAGTGATTAAATCCTCGGCAACTTCAAATCAAACAAAAAACTAGGGTTGTGCTGAAATCCATTAGCCCTAAATGAGCTGTGTATAATAGTGACTTTATATCACGAAGTCTGTTTAAATAACATTGTTGTAAGGCATGCATTTGAAGACAATGTTCTCTAGTGTTATGTCATATCTTCTTGCAAAAAAGTATGAAAGTATAAAATCAGCAATGACTCCTAAAAGTGATTCGATTGACTCAGGAAAATTCACCAGACGTTACAATTGAGAGAGCTTGTAGTTAAATAGGACGTTACAATTGAGAGAGCTTGTAGTTAAATAGGCCTACGTCCAGCAGTGGACTGCAACGGGCTGATGATGATGATGATGTAGTTAAATTGTCCAACTAATATGAAAAAGAGCAGGAATTGCAATCGACTTCATCTATCATTTCTAAATTGACTAATATTATAACAAAACAATTTAGTACACATTATGAAGCGTGGACGTCTCGTTGATCTTTAGAATCCCATGGATGAAAAGAGATAGTATGAAAATATTAAGGAAGATTTCATTAAATAACTGTATAATCTTTATTGTACACAAAAGAACATAACAACACAAAGAAATAAAATAATACAAAAGTACAAAAGGCGGTCTTATCGCTCTGAGCGATCTCTGCCAGACAACCTTTGGATGGATATAGGGGAAGGAGAGAGAGAGAGGGCAGTGTAAAATAAAGAATAAATGCTCAAAAACAAAAACAAAAAAAAAGTAACTGATTCAAATACACATATATGTATAATACATATATATGCAACATGATAAACATACGATATATAAACACATATAAATTTGGAAGAAGTACGTTTTAGAAACTTTCGAGAACGAAACAAAATCAAAAGATTGGAAGTTCAGGCTAGAAACGTCCTGTGTGCACAACTAAGTTTTGCTATAGTTGCAATCGCAGTTCTACTAATAAACTAACTTTTACCGTGTTATATTTGCACACAAGTTTGTTTCACGCCTCGCCTCCAAATATCCTAGTTGAAGTCAATGACATGCAAACTTATCTGTCGACAATTTAGGGCATTGATTGGGTATTTTCAGAGCTCTTTAAAGTACCTACATATGTTTTGTTAATGATTATCTTTAAAAAATAAACACAGCCATAATAATAATTTGTGGTATGTTAGATTGCTTTCATAAAAAGTACATACATACATATATAAAATCGCGCTTTTTTTTTTCCAGAAAAAAGGTAGGCAGAGGTGCGACTAGGACACTCGCATCTCGCCTTGTCTATTCTGTCCAATGATGTGATAGGGGCGAGCCTATCGCTATATCGGGCAAAAATTCCTGACTCCTTTCCTCAACTTTGCAATCATACCGTACTACAAATGCGCCACCGAGGCAGTCATAAAAATTAATGGTGCAAAAGATATTTGCAACATTTATGGGGTTATACTACCTGCGACTGTTAGGAGCATTCGTGATTTGTAAAGATCATAAGAGATTTAGAACTAGCAATTTCATTTTAAAAGTTGGCGACACCGGCGTGCTGATGGCCCACCTCAGTTATCTCCTAGTGATGCAGTTGCGAACACGCATCTCACGAGACCTCATAAAATCATTTCAGGATTCTATGAAAGTGTTCACTAACGGCGTGGCTCATATTTCTTCATAATATCTTGACGGTCGAATGTCCCATCCAATAACTTTTAAATACCAATTAAATAGCGATGATGTCACCAGATGTACATCTATGAAAGATCTGGGTGTGACATTCGACCGAAAGCTAACATTTCATGACCACATTATTACAGTAGCTAAGGAGTCCTTCTCGAGGCTGGGTTTCGTACTAAGAAACTCCAGGGAATTTAAAAGCGACTGCGTTGTCAGACTCTTGTTTAATGCGCTTGTCCGCAGTAAACTGGAAACAAGTTCTTGTGTATGGCACCCATATGAAAGCACGTATGCCCTTCTATTGGAAAAGGTGCAAAAGGCTTTTTTGCGGTACAATTATAAATTAAAATATAGTACATATCCTTTTATGTACCCAACCAAATTTCTTTTAGGTTGTTTGGGTTACAATAGCCTTGAAGTAAGAAGAACCAGAGATCAAATTATAACCATGTGCAAGATTCTCCTTGGTAGAATTGATGCACCGGATCTGAGCTCTGAGTTGTCACGACTTTATGTCCCTAATAATTATCTGCGTGGCAGAAGTCACAAATTATTTTCCGTACCAGCATGTCGAACAATTGCTCGTGCCAGGTCTCCTATTCCGCGTGTTCTTGCAGCGCTAAATGCCCTCCTCGATACAAATTCCAAAGTTGATTTGTTTACTGATGAATGGACAGTTATCTTGTCAGCGTGTGTGGAATACTGTGAGAAGATTTGTAAATAGCCTTTCACGGTAGTTAATAAATTATAAATCAGAGGTTTGTTTAATATTTATTAGGATTTTAGTTTTTTTTTTTTCTGTTTTTTGTTTTTCGTGAACTTAGTTACTATAGTTTATATATTTTTTTATTACCACACTGTTTTTGTTTTTGTTCATAAATATTGTTTATATTTTGTTGATTTGTCTAGATTTATTATATTAGATTTACTTAGGTTTAAGAATTTAATTGATGTAATTGGTGTATGCCGTTTTGATTAAATTAAAATAAATAAATAAATAAGACGGTAACAAGTATAAAAAATTGCGAGCAGTGTAGAAATCAAAATAATGATTTCTCATCCATAGCCGGCTTCTTCATTGTACCATGTCTTCTGATTTCGTTCTTATTGGTTGTTTCACCCCATTTCGAATAATTGCTGTGTGCGTTATTGTCTATCGATATTTATAGGATGTTACCGGTCGTACGATATTAAAATTGGTTAGCGATCAACCTGCTCAATTGTGAAAAACTCGTCATAGTGCTTCGGACTCCGCCCGTTATAATTATGACAAATGGCAAGAAATACCTATTCCGAATGATGGGCACTCTTGGTGGACTGTACGGCACTTATCAATATAGTCACTTTGTCGAACCAGTATAAAAAAACAATCTTGATCGTTTTCACAGTAGGTAGTACAATTTTATTCCCACTATCAATCAATTCGTTGCATGAAATCGTGATGTAGTTACATTATCTACGCTACACAACGTGGCTAAAGCGTTTTCGTAATCAAAGTACCACGAAATAACTAATATCTGCGCGTATCACAAATATTGATACTCAATAATGTGGCGAAGAGAGTAGCAATAAATGAAGATATTATTTACACACGTAAACCTTATAATATTTCCTCAGTTCCGTTCAATATGAAACGTGTTTACTAAGAGTTAATTAAGTGTAAATAAGCGATCTTAGTCTAGAATCTTTGAAATCATATCCGTATCTCGACGGATTTAAAAGTTTTCAATGTAATAATATAAGTATGTAATGATGGTTTCTAAGATCTACGCGAATGTTACAGATTGAATTTAAACTATTTTTAACGGATTTTAATGTGGATTTAGCTTCGATCAAATATATACTAGATGACGAATGAGCACTTCAAAAACGGCCCGAAAAATTGAGCCACAAAGTCAGTGTGGCTTTATTTCAATTTAGTAGGTTTCAATCATCACCAACGGCAACGAGTAAACATGCCGAAGTGCGCCTTTCAAAATTCTCAAAATAATAACCGTAATACAAAGATTTCTGCAGGAATATCTTTTTTTTCGATAAATATGGTTTTTTTCTTCAATGACATAACGTCTTGAATGCAAGTATATTCTAAGATATAATAAATCTTATTTCAAACAATTAAAGTTTATTGTTACTTGAAGTTGTTTATAATAAAAGACCATTTTTCTACATCTCGTAGTTCGAAATACAAATGTATATGTATTGACAACCTCGGCCACTTTTAACATGTGATTTTGTTCCCGACACTGTATCTAGTATATATTTGATCGAAGGGATTTAGTTTAATTTTTACTTTTTTTTAACTTGCTGACGTTTCGATTGCTTCACAGCTTTCGTGGTCACGGACGGACCTGTGTCCGCGATAAAATCCGTAAAAAATAATTTTATTTCAATATATGTAACGGCTCCAACGCTTTTGCACGTGACAAATTAATAAAAGTTATTGACGGAGTTTGTTTCATACGAACCCACCCAGTTAGACAGCACTTTACGCGGTGGTGAAAAGCCATAGTGACCTGACACATTACAATTGCTTGAACGCATGTCAATTATTAGCCAAGTAATTAATTGATAACCTGACAATTACTACATTTCAACAGGCGAAACAACCAAACTTACTATAAACTCAATATATTTTATACCAAATTAACAAAAAAAAAGAAATTGAATAAATCAAAAGTAATGGTGTTCATTTATCAAACTTCAATCGAACACTGACCTGTCAAGTACGTACTAACAGGCGGCCAAAAACAACCAAAAATCTAATAACATTTCCTTGGAAAGCGAAAAATTTCAAACTTATGGATATAATATAATTATTGGGGAGGCATATTTTGAGTACTTCAGTAGCCAAGGCCACGTTTCATGAGACCGTCTGAAAAGTTTCGCTTGTATTGTTTGCGTGTTAATTAACTTGTCGATAAACAAACTAAACTCACTTATAAAATGTATTTACAAAACACAACATTTTCGGTTAGCCTAAGTAACATCCTGTAAGTGATAAACGAGCTGGTCTGATCAAAATGCGATTACTGTTGTAACCACTATACAAAACTGGTTTTGAGAAGGACAACTCTGGTGTTTCTTATCGGTTTGCCTTTAAATTGCCTAAAGTCTTCGAAACGTCTAGAAGTTAAATAAGTAAAATACCGCGACATAATCAGCAAAATTAATATTATTTCAAAGTGCATTCATTAATATTTTCTTGTGTAATCCGTGACTTGAATATTATTCACCCTCGTATTGTATAAAAATATATTCAATTCCGTTGATTTAATTTTCTATTTTATTCGCGCTTTCATTTCCTACCTTCAGTTGCGTATAACTAAGGGCTCTATATAAATAAATGGCAGGTGATAAATGTTAATTAGGTAAGTTAAATGAAAAATAAATTACGATATAAGTGCTGTTGAACAAATTAACCCCAAGCGCCTCGGACCGGTCGCAATTACCAACAAGAATGAGACCGCCTTGTAGTTGGTTCCCAAGAGTTAGTAAAAGGAAAACTTGGAATTTCCAACCTTGTAACTACGAAAGCATTTACTCTAGATAGCAGAAACGGTTGGATTTTTCTTATTTGGAAATTCTTGACAAACTGATTTGTAAAGGTTGCTTTCAAAATATTTAGCTCGTTTACTTTGTTAGAAGTTCAGGCTCAATCAATTTTAACCATCAGATCTTTGTAATTAACCGACTTCAAAAAAAGGAGGAGGTTCTCAATTCGACTGTATGTTGCTTTTTTATTTTTTTTTTATGTTTGTTACCTCATTTCTCTGTACTGGGTGAACCGATTTCGATAATTCTTTCTTTAATTGAAAGCTGGTGCTTGTCGTTTGGTCCCATAAAAATATGGTAATGATCTGATGAATATCTTCGGACCTGGAGAGGGGAACTCCTTAAAATTAAGTAGGATTCCAATGGTTCTTCTTGCATTGAATTAAGTATAAAAGCAAAATTACAGTGGTGGAGGAAAGTAGGGGTAGGGGCGAGGGGGGGGGGGGGTTAGAAAATTAAGAAACATGTAAATAGTCAATATCTTCGGCAGCTTTTAAGCGATTTTAGTGATGTCTTTTGCATCAGAAAGAACGTATTAACACTTTGATCTCACCAAGAAATCAGGAAAATCCGATGAATATCTTCGGTCTTGGAGAGTAGAACTCCTCAAAATTGAGTACGATTCCAATGGTTCTTTTTGCATTGGATTCAGTATAAAAGCAAAGTTACAGTGGTGGATGAAAGTAGGGGTAGGGGCGAGGGGGCGGTTAATAAAATGAACAAACATGTAAATAGTCAATATCTTCGGCGGCTATACCAATAAATCATGAAGATCTTATGTAATAGTGACAAAGAATCATATTATTACAGTTTAATAGTATGCCATATACCATTCCGTAATGAAACCGATATCGGCAATTGGGGGCATTGCCGATTGTTATGTGTTGGTGAACAAATTGTACATGACGATGATAACTTTTGTGAAAACATGGAAGAACGAGCCGTCATATCGGATGAATTGTTCCTAAGAAGCATTCGAGGATTAAATATCCAATAAAAAAATGTGTGAATGAGTGGAGACCGCGCCTCGGCAAACGTAGTGTAGGACGCCCTCCAGCCAGGTGGAGCGACGATATTCGTGGGGTGGCTGGTAGCGGTTGGCGACGATGGGCTGAAGATCGAGCCCAGTGGCGTGCTATGGGAGAGGCCTATGTCCAGCAGTGGACGCAGAAGGGCTGATGATGAGAAAATAATGTGTTTCAAAAAGTCTCAACGGCAATCAAAATCAATTTGCAAGGACGATTCAAAACTTTTTCATGTAAGCCCGCATTTTTGAAAGCCTATTATTGCGTTCTTTACAAGTATCTTTTGAAATTACTCTGGAGATAGATTCCCTTATTTGAGACAGGCGTTGCTCCCTTTCTCCGTTTGTCTCATTTAAACGGCGCTCTCTCATACGAGCGGCGCGTTTACTAGGTCTACCCATATTCAGGCTATCGAACTTTTAAGTCACTAAAAATAAAAAAAAATAACCAAAATTTTAACAAAAAAAATAACCGACTTCAAAAAACTGACAAAATCATTCTAAAAATAAAAAACTAAAAAAGACAAAAAAATGTGACATAAAAAACAAACTAAAAATGCACTAAAAAGTAAAAAATTAATTGCGTATTCTAACGTCAATAATTTACAATCTATTCAATGTACATATAGGTACGATCTATGTGTTTTCCTCGCAAGATTGTATTTGTATATTATGTATCCAGTTAAACTTTCCATCTAACTCAACACATACCTATGAGTAACAAATAAATATAAAAACATTTATTTACAGTTCACCTAAGCTAAAATTTGAAATATATGTATGCACTACTTAAAAGACAATCAAATTATTAGAATAATGTACAATTATTGTTATTTTTGGAGTCGGTGTCAGCCAAATAAACTCGACATTATACCTGACAATATTAAATGACAACTTTAAGAAATCTATTTTATACGAATATCCTCTTATACTATTATGTGGTTTATTAAACTTAATTCAATAAAATATAATATCTGACGTTTATGTAGTTACTAACTCATAAAACTTGGATGACACCGACTCCAAAAATAACAATAATTGTACATTATTCTAATAATTTGATTGTCTTTTAAGTAGTGCATACATATATTTCAAATTTTAGCTTAGGTGAACTGTAAATAAATGTTTTTATAATTATTAGACTGACAACATGACGACATTGAGTATGTATTTTAAACTAGTTTATATTGCGCATATGCTCTGATTTCAAAACATACAAATCGTACGACTTTCTCTCTCTTACTCTCATATGCGAGAGACCGTCTGGGTAGGTACCACCGCAATGTCTATTTACCCGCCAAATAGCAGTGTAAATGCACTGTTGTGTTCCGGTTTGAAGGACATTGTAGCCAGAGTAACTACTGGACATATTAAGACTTAACATCTTATGTCTCAGGATGGCGAGCGCAGTGGAATGCCAAGCATTGCCTTGTGTGTTGTTTAGTTTTGCTACTGTCCATGAGCGGTCGTATCGCTTACCATCAGGCGAATGGCTTACTCGTCTCGCCATTTATTGCAATAAAATAATAATAAACAAACAAATGTAATTGTACCATGAACTTTATCAAAATATTTGTAATTATTACAATCACAAGTACCTATAAGTGTGTATTTGAAGGTTGATCGATGAAGATTCTACACGCCATATGATGATCAATGAACAGTCGGAAAGGGCGGGTTGATTACAATTTATTCTTTAACTAAAATGAGAACAAAGACAACAAATTCATAATTAATATACGCGAAATTGTTTATATCACGGCCTCTGATTTGTCAGTCTGGTTCGCCAACAACAAGCCATTCCTCACTTATTATTAATTACACAATTTATTTAAAAAATAATTGACAATTCCCAATAACAATTTCCACGTATTGAGTAGTTTTTTAGGGAGTCTCCCCTCTCCAACATGTATCATAAACAAGGTCATGAAAAATAATTACTAACCAGCTGATTTTTTTTTTATTGGTTAGCTAACATTTGCATAGTTTACCACCCACAGTGTCCTACAAATTGCGTGGTATGTCATCTTGGTCCTACGCTCAAAAGTTGTCAAAACCGCAGGACTTTTTTTTTTATTAGTAACTGTAGGACAAAGGTATCACGTGATAAGTTAATATATATTTCGTCCAAATAAAACAATGTCCTACAAAAAAAGGTATGTTTTATTAGTCCTACAAGACTTGTAATTTTTGAGTATATCAAATGAAAGGAAATATATATATATAGGTAAATAATATAATCATACAAGTAAATAATGTCTACATAAATATCAGCAAGCGTCATCGCGATTGAAAATTGAACTTACGTTAAATAAATTCATAGTAAAATATAGTTATATAAGAATATAAATTGAAATCATACAGAAATTAAATTATTTTTCTATGCAATATAAAATATATTGAATGGCAATTGATAATTTAATTTACTGGCATTTTCGAGAAAAACCGAGCTTTTCCGAGTATAACCGAACTCTCCGACTGTAAATGGGGTAAATTGAAAACACGTGGAAACAAATTTTACTATTTTCAAAAATATATCTATAAATTTATATAAAATATATAAATTTTTATCAATTTTCAAATATAGTTATTTTATAAATTAAATTTTTGAAGAAAATATGAAAAATATACTTTCTATAATTGGCGTGGCGCAATTGGTTGACGCCGCCTGTGAAACGAGAGGCCGCGGGTTCGATCCCCGCAACGAAACGGGTCTGGGTGTTTGTGAGACCGAAAAGTCTCTCGTAGTTTCTGATACCCACGACACAAGATTCGATCTTAGTGTGGGGTCAGGACTATGTATGCTGGGTGTATTTATTACATACATAAACTCACGCCTTTATCCCCGAAGGGGTAGGCAGAGGTGCCACTAGGACACCCACATTTCGCCTTGTGTGTTTCGTCCCACGATGTGATAGGGGGCGAGCCTATCGCCTGGGTGTATTTATTATTATTTATTATTATAATTATTATTCAAAGAATACAGCAAAGCTTACAGATTTTTTTTCTGGATGATTACGTAAAAATATGAACTTACAAAACTAAAATTTATTTATTAAAAAAAAAACAATGGACTTACTATTCATAAGACAAATATTTAGATTTTTCTCTAAATTCCTTGTAACAAGAGGAATGATAACCTATTATTTCATCACTCCAACTTTCAGGCAATATAGCATCACAATATTTGTGTTTATAATGCTTTCGAGCAGATAAAAAAGTCTTACAAATTATTAAATCTCTATAATTTTTTTTATATCTTCTCTTTTTTCGCGAAAATTAGAGTTTTCTGGTAATAAATTACACCAAAAAACACTCCATTATTATTTTACAGCACAGATTACTATTCAAATTATTTTTCGAATGACGAATAAAATACGAGGTTGACTAAAAAGAACTTTAAATGGTTATGATCAACACCGGCATGGGGAAGCATGGAATACCTAGTCCACAGCAAAGAATGCGTTGCGCATGCGTTTGTGAGTAAGGATAATAGTGTGCCTCAGCTCCAATAGCAAAATGTACAAAATAATATAATTTTTAATATCATGAATTTCAACTATGTAACTGGAGGACTGGAATAACGTACCACGCAATTTGTAGGACAATGTGGGTGGTAAACTATGCAAATGTTAGCTAACCAATAAAAAAAAAGATCAGCTGGTTAGTAATTATTTTTCATGACCTTATTTATGATACATAGGTATTGGAGACGGGGGACTCTCTGATAAAACCTTATATTTTGTAGGACAAATGTTTTTCCACATTACTTTGATAATTATCTCGATAATAAACAAAAAGAAATTCGGTTAGCAATACATTTTTTAAATTCGTCAAATCAACATATTTCATTCCTATTATCTTAGTTATAAACCACAATCGAGAATTTCCGTACAAGATTTGTTGGGCGTCTCATTGCAACGAAGTTATTCTCGAACATTCAGCTTGATAGTAATTATTTTTACATTAAGTATAAGTACTACAACTTTTAAGCGTAGGACCAAGATGACATACCACACAATTTGTAGGACAATGTGGGTGGTAAACTATGCAAAAATTCAGTTAGTAATCAATTTTTAAAATTCGTCAAATCAACATATTTTATCCTTGCTACCCCATTAAGCTACCATTTACCAACATTACTGTAAGGAAAAAGTTGGGCGTCTAGTCAAAAGGAAGCTACTCACGAAAAATCAGCTTGTTAGTAATAAATTATGAAGATTGTACCAGGGAACCTGTACTATAGTAACAATAGTACATTCTAGTGAATTACACCGGCGATACAGGTGAAATATCAACAACTATATTTCAATAAGCCAGTTCAAATATTACCGGGTATCTGTAATACTCTGTCCATTATTATTTAATGCGGATTAGCGTTTGTGAATTCTATTAGTACTGCGAGGGTTTTTTGGGCAAATGAATTCTATTACATTAATTATTATTGACTGTCCTACTATTAACATTTTCCAAGCTATTACGTTTTTATTTGCTTAGTATTTATATATTTGTACCCTAAATAAACCATGGACATAGCGCGGAGAACTGATGGCCGATGGGGCCAAAAAGGATGCCACGTAGCGGAAAGCGCAGCGTGGGACGTCCACCCACAAGATGGTCAGACGACCTGGTAAAGGTGGCGGGACGTCGCTGGATGCAGGCTGCCTCCAACAGGTCACTGTGGAAATCATTGGGAGAGGCCCATGTTCAGCAGTGGACGTCCTTTGGCTGATGGATGGATGGAAATAAACCATGACAATTAGAACATACATACGTATAAAAATACACATAGCTGCCTTATTGCTTTACGATAATTTCTTAGAGATTACCGTGGGGTATATAAATAGGTGAAGAACGAAGAAGGCATTTAAATTAAATTCATAAATAATGTGTATTGATTTGTGTGTTCTTCAATGAACGTAAACGTGCAATAATCTTCACGGCAAATATTCCACGATAGTTGAAAACATAGAAAATAAAATAATAAATAAATACACCCAACAGTCACATACATAGTCCTGACCCCACACTAAGATCGAGTCTTATGTCGTGGGTATCAGAAACCACGAGAGACTTTACGGTCTCACAAACACCCATACCCGAAACAAATACCTGTGGATCACACAAATATTTGTTTCGGTGCGGGGATCGAATCCGCGGCCTCTCGTTTCACAGCCGGCGTCTAACCAACTGCACCACCGAGGCTGTCAATAGCGCAAATATTCTATCAAACCGAATAAACAAAGCCATGCGCTATATTGTAAATGTGTCAAGGCTACCCTCATATTATGTGATATTATGACAACAGGGCAAAAATTTTAGTGCAGAAATAGTAACGATGTGGGTTAAGTGCGGGCACAAGAGTTCCGCAAGGTCGCTAATTAGGGATTTGCTTAAAGAAGATGCCGGAAGAAACGCCTTAAACCGACTTTGTTGTTAAAATGGCATTTGTTATTGTCGGAAACACTAGATGCTTTATTAACCCTTCAGGTGTCCAAGAAGCTCGTATCGGGCTCCCTACGGCCCTCGGCTTGTCAAGATTTATGTGACGTTCTCCATTGTTCTCCCATTGTTCTCCATTGTGGAGATCTGTCAAAAGTCTTTTGTCTATACATGGACACCTGAAGTGTTAATACTAGTAATGCATAAATGTCCATTCTACCTGACAAGTGTCAAGATAGAATAAATAATTCATGATATACTTCTCAAGGTTTTGTGAAACTTTAAGACGATAACTCTTAAAAACCTCATATCCTTGCTAAAGAAGACTATGACTTACTTCAACGACATAAAATCTTTATTGTTTAATACCATGTCTCATTCGTGTCCACCGTGTTTCCACTAATAGGCCCAATTTTCATAGGCAAACAAACGATCTCCTTTGTGAACGATTTCTAATTGCTTTAAATAATATATTACGCTTTTGTAACAAAGTAAATTCACAAAAGAGCTGACGTAGTACCGTTCTAAGAAAAATCTCAGCTATTTTCCTTTAAATTACTTATCAGAATAAGTTAACTTTGTTTTACGTTAGCTGTTACAGAATTTCGCATGAATCAGAATAAACTTGGGCATTGACCCAAAACACACTTTCATTCCTCGTCTTTTGCTATTCTTGATAAGAAAATATATTTAATAAGCAGCAGATAAGCAGATATTTCATTTTTAAGCTTATGTTTGTTATGTTAGATTCTTTTATTACATAATTAATAAGTTGATTTAATTTTAATATGAATGTTGTTTCACACCTGTTATTGGTGAGTGGACTGGTCCTTGAATTGTATACGTTTAAATATTATGCATGTTTGTTCCATAAACTGTTGGTGTGTCATTTAGTAAATAAATAAATAAATAAAGAAAATCCGGTTGTTATGACGCATCCAAAACTTCTTTTAAAAAAAAACTTCCACATACAATAACCTGTTCATATTATCATTTAATTATTCTCCCTAATTAATTTAATTACATACCTGCTTTTGAGCTGCTAAAGTACATTGGTGCCAGGAGAAAAAACGGTGTCGGAGTACATTTGGTAAGTCGGTTTTAATTAATATAGGAATGCTTCATAGAATGTATTCAGTTTTGTCATTCCTTATTCTCTTATTTTATTTAGTTGTAACTTTGTTTAGAAAGTCACATTTTAACTTAACACATACTGTGTTAAACTCAATTGTTTTTTTATTTGTAATCTTACAAATTAATGCAAGTTTTCCTCTAATCACTTAGAAGAATGTATACCTGTGTTAAATTTTTGCAAACGAAAAATGTCATTGTGACTTGTGCAAGTCGAGTTTAGTAAAAGAAAAAGTTTGAAATTATTTCATTTTTTTTTGTATAGAGAATGGCGGAATCGAGACTTTTTTTTGGCCGATACGTTCATAATTCATGTCTTGGTATACTGCGTTGTAGTGGACAGTGACCCTTATGGCGATATGTGTGATTTCAGATAGTTATACGTTAAACACAGAAGGTGACAAGCTCGGATCACTTTGACGAACAAACACAATTTGGCTTTTGACTTTAGGAGAAATTATTATTTTTCGAATTTAATGCTATGTAGCGAATACATTGAGGCTGTACTGAAAAAACAATACTTAATTGCAACATTTATTCTTTTTTTAATTTTTATTCCCACTTCTTCGTAAATAATACACATCTTAACAATCTAATAATATCTCGATTGTAATGTTGGTCTTTTGTAGTCACACGGCGTCGCTACGAGAATTATTCCTATTTATTAAATAATTACCTACAACACTTACCTGGGGGCTTTAATAAATGTCGTTTTATTATAAGCAAACAATAGCTGGCAGCTAATTTATGCGGTATTATTGTTTCACCAGCCATTCCACTCTCTGTTTTTGTATGAAAGTATAGCTGTTAAGCTCCTCTTCCAAATCCCCGGGGGAGGGAGATAGAGGTCTGTGTCACCGGCGTCCCATCCTGGCACGCTTCCGAATATAACAGTCGCGTTACGCTTCTAAAACATCCTACGCTGGCTAAAACCTCTCGGTGGTTGTATCAGTGGCCATTTAACTAATAACCAATATTTTTTCCTTAATCTAATATCTTCAGCCACACGAAGTCCACTGCAATTCAAAGGCCTCCCCCATTGAATTCAATAGGGACCTGTTAGAAGCGGTCTGCATCCAGTATAAAAGTTTGTAAATCTACTTGTCTCTTATGATGCAATCTGCTGCAAAACAATGTGGTTTATAGATCAGTGTGCAATTCCTATTGAACGCTGCTAAATTCCGAAATTGCCAATGAAAAGGAGTTATTTTGAACTTTGGTATTTGTAGCCAAAATACGTGCTGAAGTGGTAGTTCTAATTTTCAATATGCGTAATTCAAATTGAGAGGGGTTAGGCCATATAGTCCACTACGCTGGCCTAGTGCGGGTTTTCCCCTCTCAATCGCACTCTCGATTGTGGAGGAGGTTCGTGCCTTGCAGTGGGGCGTATATGAGCTGATACAGTAGAGTACAGTAAATCAAATTGTAATTAAAAAAATATTTGCTCCAGATTTCTTTTATTACCACAGATATTATTACAATTATGTTCATTCAATACTTTTAATTTTTCGTTGCTACCTAAGTCGATTGTTCCAATAATCGAAGCTTAAGTTGCTTATAATAACAATAAATGGCTACCTGTCTTGAGCTGCTTCTTACAAATTGCCTATGTACAGAAATTATACATTGAGTTATAAAAAATTGAATTCTTGGATAAAAATAAATATAATAACTACATGGAATAAATATATTATTGTATACGTAGATGGCCAATCGATGAATCCATTACATTACGTCATTAGACATTTTATGAAGTAGGGGAATATTATTGTCAGGTCACGATACTATACCGAAATAAAAATTAAATAGATCAAAGAGTTTTAAACGTTTTTCGATATCCCCAGCTAATGCTTGGTCACATCATAATTCATGATAAAGCTGAAACAATCATAATCGTCGTGCCGCAAATTACTCACAATTTACAAATTATTATTTAATAAAAAAAGCACAGATCCCAATCAACTTGAACAGATGTAATATATCGGGTGATTGAAACATTAATTTAAAACACGTACACGTAAACCAATAAAATATTAAATTATATTTAACGGTATTTTACCTCTATACATTTTAATAGATAGTTCATTATAGAATAGATTTTCTCAGTTTCACTAGTGTAGAATAGCTTTTAAAATTTTCACTTGGCACCTTAATTTTGTTTATTTTTTATTTTTATTTCGTTAAATGGCAAGATGAGCATGCCATTCTCCTGATGGTAAGCGATATGACCACTAATAGACAGTAAGAAACCACACAACACCATGAATTACAATGCATTGCTTGGCATTCCACTGCACTCGCCATCCTGAGACATAAAATGTTAAGTCTCAAATCTCAATATGTCCAGTAGTTACTCTGCCTACAATGTCTTTCAAACCGGAACACAACAATGCATTAATCCTGCTTTTTGGCGGGAGAAATAGACTTTGTGGTGGTACCTGCCCAGGCGGCCTCTTACATATGAGAGATCTACCACTAGTAAATGAATAAAAATTAGTAAAAAAGTATGATTGACTGAGAACGTTCGTGCAATAGTTATGTGCTGTGGTGTCCAGCACTCTCTAAAACGTCTCTAGGTTAAATGGAGAGACTATGCTCGCAAATTGAATGCTTGAGCGTGAAATCAAGATGCCTAGGATTATACGCACTCGGATCATTACGGGGCCTTTGTCTAGAAATTAATGCTACCAATAATGATCATGATAGAACTACAAACTAATTTATAACTGTTCATTTAATAAAAAATATAATTTTGCAATTATTAAATTGGTTTAAAGTTCATAATGTTAATGCATGTAGGCTTTATGATTTTACTTCCTCTGTAAACATAAAAAAATAAATGTAAAGTTGAATGGAGATGACGGAATGTGGCGAGAAATGGTGATGGGAACGTACAACATGTACATAAGGTAACATTGTGTAAAAGTAGAATTAAAATAAATATTATTGCGATAAAGGTGGTAGTAGGTGGTGGTAGGTCTCTCATATGTGAGAGGCCGCCTGGGTAGGTACCACCGCAATGTCTCTTTCTCCCGCCAAACAGCAGTGTAAATACAGTGCATTTACACTGCTGTTTTTCGGTTTGAAGGACATTGTAGCCAGAGTAACTACTGGACATATCGAGACTTAACATCTTATGTCTCAGGATGGCGAGCGCAGTGGAATGCCAAGCATTGCCTTGTAACTCATTGTGTTGTTTGGTTTTGCTACTGTCCATGAGCAGTCGTATCGCTTACCATCAGGCGAATGGCAGGCTCGTCTCGACATTCATTGCAATAAAAAAAGGTGTTTGTTATTCTGATTCCTACATGTATATTTCGAACACTGGAAATAATATTGCCATTTAATTAAAAATAAATGTACGAGTATCGAGGGGCTCTAATAAATATCAATGATGTAGAATTTGAGCTAGTGATTTGATATGCGTGTCTGGGGAATATGAATAGATAGTACCAACGTTTCTACCGTTTCAGGACTCGGACTTGTATTAATAAAATAATATTTGGAGCTTTATTAATGACATTCGACGATACAGAATTAATTAAAAAATGTTGCGAGATCATTGATTTAACTTGACTGTTCTTATGTCAATGTGCGTCATAATTACAGTAATGCATAAAGACGGAAATTACGGTTATTTTATATATAGGCAGATACTATGAATCTCCACTTTGCTCGATCTTGACATACTACTTTCGCTTCGTCCACTTTCATCAATCTCTTCATGCATTCTCGTCAGTTCAGGATACTATATACACCCACCCCAACAGTCACATACATAGTCCTGACCCCACACTAAGATCGAGTCTTGTGTCGTGGGTATCAGGAACTACGACAGACTTTTCGGTCTCACAAACACCCAGACCCGAAACAAATACTTGTGGTCCTCACAAACATTTGTCTCGGTGCGGGGATCGAACCCGCGGCCTCTCGTTTCACAGGCGGCGTCTAACCAACTGCGCCACGGAGGCTGGCTGTCCATTGATCTGGTATATCGATTTTATATCAAGAAGTCCAGGTAACTTAAAGAGCATGGTTTCATAGTATTGTATTACAGTATGATTCTACTCAATCAGATTCTTGATTGATATTTTAAATTAAAAAAAACAATGCCATTTGTAATTTTTAAGTTTAAAGTAACATAAAATAACAATTATTTCATAGGAAGTAAATATACAAAAACATAGGATTCCGTATTAGAATAACCGAATAAAAATAATGTCGGGTCTTGTTTAGCTTTATCATGAAATACCACTATTCAATAAAATGCCAGAAAATATATAACAGATTCAACAATCCGCCAACACTAAGAAATCCAAAACATTAGTCGTCCGAAAATTCCCTTAAGATAACATTATATTACACATCTTATTACTAACACATAAATAAACATTATACAATTCGAAACAATCATTGGTACTTCGATATACAACATCAGCATAATATTAGGGTTATAAATTTCGCAGTAATTCACCAACCTAGCAGCAAATCACATGAATTGCAAAGTGTTATGTAGCAAAGCAACCTTCAAAGAACCCACATAATTGATATAACATGTAATAATGACTTGTATATACATAATACTTACAATACTACACGGAATTTGATATCTCAACACTTACAGAATAAAAACTGAATCGGTTAAGCTCACGTAGGTTGAAGTGCAGCGAGTGCAACAATTTTAGCATGTTTTCATGCCGTTATGGGATGAAAATCTATCATTCGGACAAATTTCGTGCAACATTTATCCGAACTGAAAACGTAACAAACTGCACGAATTGGGAATCGAACTCCAGACATACCTTGAGGCCAAGAGATATAACAGTGTTAATGATTATGCTTTTGTCACATTATAAAACAATAGAGCGTTAAAAAGATTTACTGCAATTGTTTCCACCACGAAATTGAATTAGACTCGTAAATAATTGCATCCCATTTAATGGAACACATAAATTCGGGTTGGCACAACTACAAAGTATTAACAGTGTAAATATAGAGAAGATTTTTTCAGTCGTAGAAACAGAGCTTTGGTTCTGCGAGTTCTTCAGAACACAGCGATTATAATTAAATTTTGTAACTACCTAGGAGAGTACGATTAATTTATCTCATTACTATCGGTATGGAGAGTGTAGACAGTATTATGATACCCAGTTTCGTTGGGGCGGCAGTTGACGCAGCACTCGTATCTGTAACAGGAAAAATATTGTGAATTATGGAACAATTACACGCAGGAACATCTTGATATTGTTGCTAGGAAAATACACAGAGAACAAGGACATATAATATGATGAAAAAAAAAGGGAGGGCATCGTCGTATATTATGTAAGGAGAGTACCAATTTAATACATCATACGATTCAAAGAAATATACAGCTAAAACAAAAAAAAAATTAACGACGTGGACTTAAAATACTGAAAAAGTATAGAAAACTCATAATGTATTTAACTTAAATCAGCGGAGGTAATAATATAAAAAAATATCCATGGTAAACTTGATAACAGGCTAGTTAAGATGACTTCATGGTTGAGGCAACTGACGGAAGTACAACCATAAATAAATACATACATCATACATACATACATAAACTCACGCCTTTATCCCAGAAGGGGTAGGCAGAGGCGCCACTAGGTTACCAACATTTCGCCTTGTATGTTCCGTCCCATGATGTGATAGGGGGCGAGCCTATCGCCATACCGGGCACAAATTCCTGACTCCGGGCTGATAATGAATAGAAAAACCCAATACCACTTTGCCCGACCCGGGGTTCGAACCCGAGACCTCAGCTTTGTAGTCGTACCGTAATACAACTACGCCACCGAGGCAGTCATAAATAAAAACCTATAAATAACTATTTTTTTATTTTAAGTATATAATATTTTGTCTGACTACTAATTTTACGATTACAGCACAATTATTTTTATTAGATAAATACATTTTCTAATAACAAAGCAACCAAACTGACACATATCTAAATACATCGTCGCGTCGTAAAGAATACATTGTCGAGGAAAGTACACGCTCCGCTTTCAGAGCGATCTGCAACCCATTAGATTGATTTCCTCAAATTTTCAATAAGCGAGATCGCGTGTGGTAAACATCCATTACAAACTAGTAAACAACCTTCTCGGGAAATAAATAATGGGGCTTAATACGATCCTTAAATTGGATGTATTGTAAGATTACGTTTACGGGCTACTACGTAATATAGATGAAGTGTTACGTCATATTTCAACAACGGATTAAGAAGGAGATTATTACAACGCAAGTTTTTCGATATCGTCAATATTTGTAGGGTCTATAGACATTTGTTCTTGTCTGGATAATTTTGTTTTAATCCCTGCATTGTTTAATAAAAAATATGAAACATTTTAAAAAGTCATGGCAAACGTAAACTTTGTTATCGAAAAAGTGTTAAAATGTTTTGTTCTTGGAATATCCTGACTAAAAATAATGATAAACCAAAAAAAAACGGGTGGAGACTTTCATTCCCATCTCTGTTATCAATTTCAATTATGCTGTACCAATATAGAAAACCTGTTATAAAATGCCCCGTAGAGATGCAACAATTCATATCAATTAGAGACTACATATTATATTACGTTCAGAATTTCATCAAATTACAGCATTAAAGTTCATTTTGAAGGAGGATTAGGCGAGTTTTCTTAACTTTGTAACTAATTCTATTAATTGTATGGTATTCCGAAAGTTTTATATAGTTTTTATTTGATTACCACGTTTCAAATGCATACCATTTTTTATAGTTCCATTAATTTGCTCTTTACATGCTACATGCCACATATTTTTCTATTGGATTTTTCTATTCATTATCAGCCCGGAGTCAGGAATTTATGCCCGATATGGCGATAGGCTCAGCCCCTATCACATCGTGGGATGGAACATAGAAGGCGAAATGTAGGTGTCCTGGTAGCACCTCCTACTACTTCCATGAAATAGGCGTGAGTTTATGTATATCTTTCCATGCTATCATTATACCCCATCAGCATTTCGTATACAGAAACATGAGAAAAATGATTCTTACATCGGCCTCTCGCGGGTTAACACTATTACACTTATCTAAGAACCATGTCCGATAAACCAGAAACCTTTTACGCAAAACCCGCATTTAAATCGGTCAAACCGTTTTGGAGATAAATGGGAACATTCGTTTTTTGCACACACAAACAACCTCTCACCCTTCGTTCGATCGTTGGTAAAAATGGTAACAAACGACGCCCATCTATAGAAATAGCTATTTTGATCGAATTTAAGAATCAGAATAAGTTACTCTCGTTTCAGGGGCGAATATAGTAACTCTAAATTTACATTGCATAAACACTGTCATTACACCAATTACTAAAATAAAAACTAAATTGTTTTTTTACCAGTTAAACGCCCATTGCGAATTTATCAAATACTAAACGTTTTATAATATGGAACGTGAGTTTTTCTCTCTGCAGTTCGACACAAAGGATTCTATATCTCAAACTTGTTCTGTGGGACCTTTCATATTTCCCGTATAAAAACTATTCCATTGCTATCACGGTCCACCGAGCACTATTGAGAAATTAAAAACTTAACGAACATTCATTAGTATTGGCTCGACAAAATACACCTCGAGGAAAATGGATAATGAAATGAATAAGCCAAATATTATTATCTTATTCTGTTTAAGTTATTGTAAAAAATAAAGAAAACAAAAGTACAAAGACATTTTTATACTCATTATGTAATACAAATGAAACAATTTATTATGTAAAAATAGACATATGTCATAGACAAACATTTAAATATTCATAGCGTATACAAACTACAAGGTTGATGACTGGTAAGGCATACAATAAAAGAATAAATATAAACATTCAACAATATCAAACATTTAAATGTCGTCTACGATTTTCTGTCGCCGAAAGCGCTGTTGTGAAAATAATAAGTATAGTTTTTCTCTCTTCATATTTTATTACATTGGACATGTTAATACTATTAGATTATCACTATAAATGCCTGTTGTTTATATTATGTAAACATATCTCAAATCAAATGTTAAATAGATATTTTAAAATTTTATTTGTAGTTCCAAATTTCGCCACACGCCAATAGATTTTAGATGATCTGTAAAGTTGCGTCGAAAGAGAAAACAAAAACGATAAAAAATAAAGGCATTCGATGGTTTGAATTTTTTACAAGATTATTTTTATTTATCTCTTTTTAATTATTGTTTTAAAGTCGGTTTACTTTTCACTACGAAAGACTTTTCGGTCTCACAACCACCCAGACCCGAAACAAATACTTGTGGATCACATAAATATTTGTCTCGATGCGGGGATCGAACCCTCCTCAGCCTTTCGTTTCACAGCCGTCGTGTACCCAACTGCGCTACTGTCAAATGGCTGTTAATAATAAGAAACATTTCTTCAAAAACCTTCAATCCATCATGTCACATATATTTCCCTGAAAAAGCTCTCTAAATCCGCACTTTAAGAAGCTAAATGTGAAGAACGAAACGTGAATTCATCATTTCCGAGATATTTCGTTATCACTCGCCGAGCCGCCGACATTTGCGAAACAAATTGAAGGTGCGCTGTCATTAGTTGGAACACGAGCGCCGCTCTCGCCTTGATATGTAATGTCATTAGAGTAAATACATACTGTATGAATGAGCGACGAGCAGCGGCGCAAGATTTACCTCTTTTTATGCGAAGTGCATTAGTAAAGTTTATTTTTTGGAATTTTTTGTTTAGTTTGACAGACTGTGGATAAATAATTGTATTTGTAAGAGGCTAAAAAGGGTGGGGTGATTTGTACTGTTTTTTATTATTTTAAATTACGCTTAAACTAATACTTGACGTCAAGCACGCTAAATCGTTACAGCTCCTTTTACCAACTATAGTATAATATTATACAAATTCTTTATACTTATATTTTTTTTTTAATTTGGTTTTTGACAAAGTTTGTTTTCATTGCTATATCTTTGGTGCGTAGAATATGAAACCTAGTTAGAGATGTGGCAGTGTACACAAGTTGTGTCTCCTAACGTTAAGGAACCTATTTCCAAGTCATGCAATTAATAATCCAATTTATCGTAACCAACATACAGGGATATTTTAAGAAGACTACTTACTGGTGGTAGGTCTCTCATATGTGAGAGGCCGCCTGGGTAGGTACCACCGCAATGTCTATTTCTCCCGCCAAACAGCAGTGTAAATGCGCTGTTGCGTTCCGGTTTGAAGGACATTGTAGCCAGAGTAACTACTGGACATATTGAGACTTAACATCTTATGTCTCAGGATGGCGAGCGCAGTGGAATTCCAAGCATTGCCTTGTAATTCATGGTGTTGTTTGGTTTTGCTACTGTCCATGAGCGGTCGTATCGCTTACCATCAGGCGAATGGCATGCTCGTCTCGCCATTCATTGCAATAAAAAAAAAAACTTATTTTTTTTTATTCGACTCAATAGCATAATTCTGATTATAAAAAACTGAAAAAATATTTAAATTTATACTTAATAGGTCATTTATTTCCATTTCAAAATATTCTTATCGATATTACAATTTACTAAATATCTACTATAAGCACGGTCGGCGGTCATTTTTATGTAGACGTGCGCGCGCGCGTGTTTGTGTGTAGTTTATTAATGAGTTATTATGGTCATGCGTATTGTCTAAGTATTTGGTTTTGTGGAGATAAAAATTATGTTAAATATTGTTTTATTTATTATACTAATGGACTTTATTCATAATTGTAAACCTCCCGTTAAAAGAATACTTTAATCAACATGATGCTCTAATATGTACATGATATACCTATTAATGTATAATAATTGCAACAGCAAATTACAAGTTCAAACAAGATATAAAACCAGTTCATCCTGGCTGCCGAGAAAGTCTAAACCCATACTCTATCTGGACAACGAAGCATTAAGCATTCCGTGGATTCAGTCACTGCGCCGTACCAGTGTGAAAAATACTTCAAACTTCTAAATAAATCCACGAGCAGAAGTACTCTGCCATTGTGTTTGTATAGGAATAATAAATTTGAATATAACGTCTACTTCTCATGTAAATTAGACACCGCCGAAACTAATACACAGACAGCAGACTACAGTAATACGGTTTGTAGCGAACCAGCGAAATAAGGGCGCGCCTTAAATTATTTACGGTATATTGTGAAACAAAGGAATGTAATTTAAATTGCAAATTTCTTGCGTATGTGTGAGAAACTTTGTAATCACGGCTGTTTACTTAGTATAGGGCGTAATAAGTAGAATATTTGAATGAAAATAGCGGCCATTTATAGTTCTTTACAGCCCAAGGGCGGCTAAGTGTATAGACGCCCACCTGACAGAGAAAGATATCCGATCGTGAACACCCACACCGCCTGAGGAATCGAATGAGTGCTCCCTGAGTGAATAACATCCATTCTCGAGAATTGGTGGCTCTGAAAGGGGAAGTGCTTAGAGAGAGAAGGCAAGAGATTGTTTGCCCTTCATCTTATCCAATTAGTAGGTAATAATAATTGTTACAAGTTACACAAAGGCGTGTTATTAGGATATCAAAAACATAATTCAAATTCAAGGTTTTGAACAGCTAACGAAACAAATAGGTACATATAAAATGATTAGTTAATAGTAAAGGTGGAATGTGCGTGGTGGCCTGTTGGTAACGGACCAGACGCGGCTGCCTACATGTTCACGGTGGTCGCGGGTTCAAATCCCAGCGCACACCTCTGACTTTTCGGAGTTATATGTGTATTGATAGTCAATCACCACGCACTTTAACGGTGAAGGAAAACATCGTGAGGAAACTTGCATACCGTAGCGATTTTAAAGAATTTCTACGGTATGTAAGTCAGCCAACCCGCACTAGGCCAGGCGTGGTGGAGTATATGGCCTATATATGGGACGTATATGGGCTGATCTAGTAGTAGTAGTAGTAGTAGTAAAGGTGGAAGTATTTTTCAGCACTAACGTAAAACCTATTGGCATAAGGAGGTCGCATTATTGTGTGCCCGTGTCCTGCAATGGTACATACACAGGGTAAATTATTAATTGAAATTATTTATGACCGTATATTTATTATAATCAATTCTGGTCATTTTTTTACTACGCTATTCCAATACATAGCCTAATACAAAGCCTTCTCTACCATAACATAGTGAAGGAAAAACTACGCCACCAGTAAATAAAACGCAGCAGTGCTGTAAGTTAACAATTACAGTTATCGTGAAAGTTCTATACCATTCAACAAAAACACAGGAAAAAATAATACAAAATATACCAACTCAATTCTCTATTGTATGCCGTGTATTTCCCAGTACTTCATCATAAATGGGAAACTGTTATCACCGAGTTGAAAGCTGTATTTAATTTCATAGTTTGAACATTAACAGACAAATTCATCATACTCAAACATATGCACAAAACTATTTACATTGTCAAATGCATGTTTTAATAAAATTGTACGTGTTCAGATAATAATGTTCTTGCCAATATAACAGTTCAATTATCTCCTCAAAAATAGAACGTTTCTGCTTTAGTTCGGTGACAAAGTTGTAGTCTATAGTAATACATAAAGCTGGAAAGTTTGTTTGTTTGGACGCGCTAATCTCAGGAGTTACTGGTTTGAATTGAAATATTCTTTTAGTGTTCGATGGTCCATTTATCTCGGAAGGCTATTCTGTACTTTTATGCCGGAAAAATAAAGCGCCACTTTTATATCGATAAAACTTTTTTACGCGGGCGAAGCCGCGAGTACTAGTGTCTAATAAAATTACAGCACCCCTGTCAATTATAAAAAATAGGATTAAATTACTAAAGGGGTAAAGTACCTGTAGCTGTGGTGACAGTACAATTGAACCGGCTCGACCAAAGTAGAATAATTCATAGAAATCCGCTGCTATTCCTTACAAAGTTGCTATTCCTTCATAACAAGGGTTGTTGTAGGCTCAATAATCTTTACCTCCCTTACTTTTTTTGCCCTTCCTTCATCAATTTTCAAAGGCTATAGACGCACTTAGGATACCCAATTTTTCTTGTGTTTATGGGCAGCGGCTTTTACTGCCTATCTGGCAACCTTCCTCGTCTGTCAGACCACGCTATAACATACAGGGTATATCCAGACTGCAACCGAAAACGATACCAGGTGGTAGTTTTGGTGGTTACAGACACAATGCAACAAAAATTTAGCAAAAATGCGATATATATTTTTTTGAGTTTTTTAAATATCATCGTGTTTGGGTGGTAAATACATAGATTTTGCTAAAATAGTAATTTAAGCTTTTGCGTACCATTGGGTCATTACAAATTGAAAGGTCTACATTATAATTTTAGGAAAAGTATGTATTTTTCCCGAATACGACGATAAGTAAAAATTACAAACGATTTTTTTTGCGAAATTTTTAGTTGCTTTGTTTCTGTAACCACTAAAACTACCACCTAGCTTCGTTTTTGGTCGCATGCTTGATATACCCGGTATATAATATACTTATATGTAGGCTCAGAAACGATTATTTGGGCCCAATAAAACAAAAACATTGAGGAGATAGAGTATCATTATACTAATTATATTATATGAAATATCATTATTATCATATACCACATTAATTCCACTGTTTAACAAAGGCCTCACTAAAGGATTTCCACAGTGATCTGTTGCTAGGGGCTTGAAGCCAACTACTTTATACAACTTTTATTAAGTCGTCTGTCCACCTTGTCGGTGGACTAGAATGATCATTTTTTATTTTGCTTCATAAAAGCATGTTACAAAAACAACCTTTAAAGTTTAAAATAATAAACAAAGTAAATACAAAATAATCTATGCAGTCTCCATTAATTATATGCCCTAATCGAAATACAATATGATCACATTTTGTAAGTTGTATACCATAAGAACAAACCATTCTAAGAAAAAAAGCTAGCAAAGAAAAGCAATTTGCTTGGTTTCCAATTAGAGTATATGCTTCAGAGCTTGAGCCCGTCACAGTCGAGATGTTATCGTTTTATTTGGTGTGGCAACTAAACACATTTCAGACTTCGTGTGGCTAGGTATAACTTTTTTCCTCCAACTTTTTTATCTTGCACCCATTGCTTACTGAATAACGGAAAAACTGCGAAAATGTAGAAATTACGAGCTTTGAGTATAAGCAGGGAATTTACTTCGTGATTATTTTGAAATTTGTAGCTCTATTCTTCTAAAGTCTTTTATTCCATTTCAATTTTATAGTTGACTGCCTTGGTGGCGTAGTTGTATTACGGTACGGTTAAAAAGCTGAGGTCTCAGGTTCGAGTACCGGGTCGGGCAAAGTGATATTGAATTTTCTATTCATTATCAGCCCGAAGTCAGGAATTTGTGCCCGATATGGCGATAGGCTCGCCCCCTATCACATCGTGGGACGGAACATACAAGACGAAATGTGGGTGTCCTGGTGGCGCCTCTGCCTACGCCTTCGGGGATAAGGACGTGAGTTTATGTATGTATGCATGTATAATTCTATAGTTGCGAAAACGTTGTTATTTGAGTAACGTGCTTTTTAGAAATCGATATGATTAATTCGAGCGACCTCTTGCGGTACATGACTAACGTGATTTTGCTTCGGGATGCCGTCGACCAGACTACATATTAATGTTTGAAATAAATTACGCATACTAAGGGAGGTGGCTCAAATACTATGTTTGTACGACCTAAATGGGCAATTAGTAGTCTAACTCATAAATTAACTGTAAACCCAGCTACTAATTTCATTTGCAATGTTCAAATTCTTATATTTTGAAATAAAACTATTTTGTACGGATATAATCGTGGATTTAGTTTCATATTAACATTTTTAAACTTCCCGACGTTTTGATTACTTTTCAGCTTTCGTGGTCAGTGGTCATGGGGCGGACTTATCATTATGTTTAGCTTCATTTAAACGAATCAATTAAAAAAGCGTGCACTACTAAATTTATTTTATTAATCCAACAATATTTTAGGGTATTACTTCTCTTTGGAAGCACAATATTTATTTTGTTTGTACAAGTAATTGCAGAGCTTTGTAGCACTTTTAAAATGCCTGAATATTTTACCATTAAAAGATACAATTTAAGCCAATCACTACGCCATTAATTATGTCGCCAACTTCTTTTCGCAATTGGTTATTTTGTACCCATCAATATTTCTATGGCGACACGACAATTTCGTAAGTTTAATATGTTTAGCAATAAATCCAATTTTTATTTACACTTATTTTAATCTGGTTTGATTACTCGTTTCTGCAAATACAAATATTGGTAGAGCAACTTTTTTATTGATACACCTAAACTTACATACATAATACGCATATATCTATATGTCGTGTTTTTCATTTTTTCTGTACGTGTGGTAACTTGCACTATAAAAACATTGCAAAAATGAAGCTAAATTTTGTACGATGCATTAAACATTATCAGCACGAAGTGTAGAAATACATCTAAAAGAGCACCAATAAGTAAGAAAAATACTGAGTCGATATTCCCGGACATATATATATATATATATGTCCGGGATAAGACATAATAATAATAATAAATATATATATAATATATATATATATATATATATATATATATATATATCTGTGTTATTTATTAGTGGAAACTTTACTGGATTATGTAACACATTCTTCTGTTATTTATATGTGATTTTCTCTGTTTGTTTCCCAAAAAAAAAAAAAAAAATATTGCAAGAGAAACCCGGACTTAACAACCATGCTCTTTTTACCCTCAACGTTAGCTAAATAACACAGAAAAATATTTTTAATCCAGCGACTCCAATAATCTAATAATTGAATAAGCTTAGTCTTAGTATGATATAATAACGATACGGTATTATAAACAAAGATTACACGTTATTCTAGTTTCATGCAGTTGCTGAACCACATTGTGTGAACGTGAATAAGGTAATTTTATATGAGTTTTGGAGAGTGAGAATATCATATTACAACCGTCATATTGAGTCGCTCCATCTCCAAAGACCCATATGTTGTGAAGAATTCAAATAACATAACTTCTTAATTAATTAAAGTTCGAAAAAAAACTGAATTGTCTATTAGTCAAAAAATTATTTAAGAGAAGAAGAGAAGGAAAGAAGAACCCCTTTTTTTGTCGCATCACAACGCACACATTCGCATAACACAGAGTTATATGCAAAAATAGGAACAATATTATGCTATAATTAAAACTATGGTTGTATATCTTTTGAAGTTGCGGACCAATTTAATATGTGAGAAAAATCTCAACTCTCCATTCGTTCGCCCTAGGTACTGCAACGCTCGAATACTCAAACGCCACTTAAATAAATAATATATTATTGCACTTAACTGGTTAAGTGGGACGTGGGTAGTTAAATGCAACTTAATATTTAAATAGCGTTTGAGTATTCGGGCGTAAGACTTTAAAAAACACCACTACACAACAACTCTGGATTCGATTTATAATTCAAATAATTTTCCTATGTTGATTCTAATGCTCTGCATGTTTTAGAATATCTTGAATGGTTTGGTGTACATACTCCCATAACCAAAAATACAACTAGACCTTTCCATCCAACATATTCACAAAGTAGGCAGTTTAAAAAATCGTGACATGTGAAAACGTGTGATTCAACATTGGATTCGAGCTAACGTGATTCCACGTCAGTTATCAAACTGGTTGGTTCGGAATTTATTAAATTCGACTTTGCGGATTTGACGCAGCTCATATTATTAAAAGTTTGTACGAAAACAAGAGTTGAGAGCCATACGCGTTAGCCCCTCAACATTTGTGAATAGGTTTTAACAAAGTTTTGACTTATTAAAAACACAAAAATGAAAGGTGCATGAACGCTCCCCATAGAGATATCGGCCCCAGCTGCCTTTTATTTATCGGCCTTTCCTATGATTGCCAAGAAAAGGCTTGAAGAAGTTGAAATAAGGGATGAAAATTTGTATCGAAAATCTAAATTGTAAGTCATAGATTTTTTAAAAGATTATTTTAGAAATATATATTCAGATTTCAGATTCATTTATTATATTTAGCGGCAATCTGTTTGAGCTGTAAACGGTTTGGTTTGTAACGGTTGGTTACTGTTCATTAAAATATAATGTCATTTTGCCACTTGGGTACCTCTAATTACTCTTAAGCCGGTTGAATCTGTACTGTATTCCTGATGATATAGAAAATATCCCTCGATTTTTCCCACGATGCTTAAGGCCTGTTGTCCGGGTCTGGGTTTTTGTGAGTCCGAAAAGTCTCTCGTAGTTTCTGATACCCTTAAGACAAGACATAATTGATCTTAATGTGGTGTCAGAAATAATTGACTATTGTGTGAATTTTTATATTTTTTTCTTAATGTAACTATTAATATACGAATTGATATTATATCGCAATACAAATATAATTATTCTGCTATTTATGTGTTTGCTAATATAGGTATATGATTCAGCACATACAGTGTCAATTGTATACAAGGTGCAAAACACTATAGTAACCCACTCAAGTGAGTCGCTTTCAGAATTGTCTTTTGTGTATCCAGATTTCAGCTGAATTGCTGAATCACCCTCCTAGGAATCTAGGAGCGTGATAGTGAGCGGGAAGTGCGATATTTTTACTGGACTGTGAAGTCGAGTAGCGGTACTTTTGAGACACATAAGATACGTATTTAATAAGTATGTAACGCTTGATATAGGAAGCCAAAACGTTTCATGACAGACTTGGCTATTTTCAACCTCTAACTACATTTTTATTCCGAACATTTCTTTCCAATAAAAACAGCACTTTATCAAGAAGTTTTTACGCCTTTAAAAAGGTAGTCCGCGGTGGGAGCAATAAATATCGTATCCAGGGCGGGAACAAACTGGAGTTAAATAAAACTGGTTCTGTTCGTAAAGGTAAATTAGTTGTTGACTTGTAACGAAGCCGTGTCTTGTTGCTTTGTAAGCGGCGTAACTATTGGACGCTTTTTGCATTTGTAATAAAGGCTTGTACAATTATACGGACACATTTTGGCGTCTCAGAGCAAAGGATCCGAGGAAGCCGAGTTAAACAAGATGCTTTAAGCTAAACAGCAATTAAAATTTACGTAATGCACAGACGGTACGTATGGCAAGGTGAACGTTACAATTCCTTGGATATTCGTGATGTGAATGTTTCTTGCTAAGAGAAATACATGAACCAACACGGATAATAACTATGTACATATTTTAATCCAAACTGATTATAATTATAGTTCAATGCCCTAGTAAAACCAAAATTATAAAACTCGAAGAAAGAATCTAAATTATATCTCTGGGCACAAGTAACATAACCGCTCAACATACTATTCACAAAAAGTAAATAAACGAAAATCTGTATTATAATGGTGTAATTTATGTAACAGCACATCGTGGCTCTGATAAACTGGTGTCTTCTTAGCGTCATGCTGTTTTTAGGAACATTCTTCCTACGAAGACGTTTCAAAATATTTTAATTAGCGAAACGGCATAAAATATTTAAGTATCCACACATAACACAAGAGCCTGTCACACTAGAAACTATACAGTTCTAAACTCCGCGGGCAGTTCGGTCAAGTTTTGAGTTTGTTTGGAGTCAGCAGGTTGTTAGACATGTGAATTTGAGTTGAGCTGAACGAAATGGTGCAATATAGTAAGCGTAATGTTTTTTTGTTTTAGACTACAAAAGTTATATCATAAAGGTTCAAGGTTATTACGCGTAAGATAATGATAAATGTATATTTAAACAAATAAATTAAACTGGACACTCCATACTCACAAGTAGACTACAACATTTCCCGGCTTAAGGGAACAGCCGTGAGTGTGTTCCTACCTTTATACTCACAAGTAAAAAGTATTAAAGGCATAAGGTTGAAAGTCGAATAGTTGTGTGTGTTCGTACCTTTATACTCACTTGTAGGAAGCGGTCGATGTCTAGAGTAGACTATAGCCTGATGCTTCTCTGGTTCGGTGGTGGGGGTAGTTGGTATCCTCTCTTCCTGCGAACTCTTCTCGTAGCTTTGCAAATATATTGAATATATAATCGCCGTGCAACGGATCTGGAACAAGCAGACACGTTTTGACTTTGACTTTAATAAGCCGATATGTTACAGGCATTCATTTCAGATGGCAATTAAATATAATATATTCTCATGATAACACTTTTAGCAAAGCCGCTTGTTTAAATTCGGTCAAAATGGCTTATTCTGTTTGGATATATTGAACAGTATGATATGAAAATAACAGGTATTTTGAATTCAAATACAGTATCTTAATGGAAAGTACACGCGCCGAGAGAATCACGCACATGTTAGAAAGAAAATCTCCAAATAATGTTTAAAATAACTAACAATTGCCGTAGAGGCTTTGGCTGTATGTTCAGGAGGTAGCGGGTTTGATCCTTGCACGGTTAATATTATGGTAATCAGACATTTGTGCTGTCTGTGCATGCGTAATTTGTGATTGTAAACGCACCTGCTAGTTATCCGTGTCTGGGAAAACGTTAAATCATTTAATAATAAACAAATCAACACGATAATTTGATCCTGATCTCTAAGCACATTCATATTTCAAAAACCTTTACTCTGAAAAATAAATAAAATAGAATTGGAATACTGAGCTTGTTATTACGGACATAAAAATATACAGCAAATATACTAATTGAGCGCTAAACAAAGCTATTTGAGAGTGGCCTACTGCCATTAATATTAGATGACTTTATATCCCGAATACAGTTATTCTGTATGCTGTTTGCAAACATTGCTATGTCTCATACTAAATTTTCTCTATTGCACAATACAATTAAATTTGGGATGAAGCCAAAATCAGGTTAAGAAATTTATGACAATTATAATGTGTGGTTGGAATGCCTTTTTTGAGCTACTGTTTTGTCTGTACATAAATATTTTGGTCTCATTGTGACAGTAATAGGAAGGATGAAAAACTTCTAAGCAGCGTTTGGAGAGGTATTTCAATGTTCCTTATTACTTTATTACACTAGCACGGTAAAGTGAGTGCACTGACACCAGAACATTAGAAAATAAAGTATCTGTCCGTTTTCGTTAGAACCGCAACGGTTTACCAAGATATATTTAGACATTAATTTCGAGTTTGTGGTAGCTAGTTTAACGTTTAAGATCTCAGAAGGATTAGATTAATTGAAGCGGCATGCTGCTTTACTTAGTATGCCAGGTGAGTGAATGCGACTGATGGTAAAGCCCCATTTACAAGGGGAGAGTTTCTCGCCTCGAAGATACGAGTATCGTAAGGATATAAAAAAGTTGCATCGTGTAAACATTTGTCAGAACACGATAGTCTATGGCGGTTATGTCATACGATAATCGCATACGATTCTCGTCGCGAGAAACTCTCCCCGCGTAAAAATACTGCCGTTTATTTTCAATAAAATTTAGAAGCATTGGATTCTGTAGGCTGTGAATTTGGAGACTGTCCCGCCCTCACACCCGCCACTGCAACTCCTGTAAGCCAGGATCAACAGTGGCACGTATTTTAATGACACTGAGCATTGAAGCTCAGCGAGTCTCCGGGAATGTCTAACTTGTAGGCTGTGAAGTCGCTATTTCACACAGCAGAGTAAATGTTGATTGGACAACTAGATGTAAGTGGCGGGTCACATTCCGAGGGTATGTGGAAAGTGCCAGATTTCTAAGCCCACTTTCATGGGTTTTGCCTTTGGAAACCAAAATTATCTATTTTTCACAAGTGTCGACCTCTCCCAGGCGGCTGGTCGTAAAATGACGGATCCAATTACTTGGCTGTATGCAAAATCGTGCCGTACGCCTGGTAATCGTGATATGAGAAGGAAAGTCCATTGATGGACATAGGCCTCTCCCAAGGATTCCCATAGATACTTAGTCACCTATTTAGTAACCATATTATCTATAAGAATTCAATTTATTTTCTGCCCGGTCAGCGCCTTGCTTTCAGAGTATTAAATATGGTATAAAGGTTGAAACGGGTAGGCAATCGGTAGCACGTCACGTTGCTCAGCTAGTATATTGCCAAGTCATCTCATACTAACCAGTAACCAGCACTTAGGGAAAACTTATGAATAAGTAATGCATTTGACGTGGTTGAAATTTACGCTCTATATTTTTCTTGAAAGGGCTTCAACCGTATGATAAAGGGATACCTACTATAACGATTACTTGCAAGTTTCACGCGTTATCCGTCGTACGGTATACTAGATTTGTTTTCTGAAACGTGGTGTTTTACAAAATATGTTATTATTTTCTATTTTCCTCTAAATGCCCGCAACGTCTGACTAAGAAGGTCGTAATATTGCTATTTGGCAATTGTATTGGAAGTTCCAATTATAACAATTGGAATTAACGTATATTAGGATGTTTTGCGCGTGTCAACTTCAAAGCGGACTACTTGTTTTCCGATTACTCTACGATATATTGCGCAACTATTGGTTCGTTAAAACGTCCACTGCAAAGAAACGTGCAGTACAAATGGTGTGTGAAGCAGCCCAAGTTTTTGGTAATAAATAGACACTTACCCTAAGTTTACCGTCTACAAAATGATGTTGTTGCACTGTAAACTGTATCGTGCTAAAAGCGGACATCACTCCGCCGGGCTTCGCGCCGTCTACTCGATGCGTCACGTGCTGGCTCAGCGCCTGTTGACAAATAAATAAATACACTCAACAATCACGTACATAGCCCTGACCCCACATTAAGATCGAAACTTGTGACGTGGGTATCAGAAACTACGAGAGACTTTTCGGGCTCGCAAACACCCAGACCCGAAACAAATACCCGTGGATCACACAAATATTTGTTTCGGTGTGGAGATCGAACCCGCGGCCTCTCGTTTCACAGGCGGCATCTAACCAACTGCACCACGGAGGCTGTCAAAACAATAACACAATATGAAAAACTGTTAAAAGTGACATAATCTAACAAAATTGTATCTGACTTGCATTGCACTTACTATTAGATTCATTGTAGTCACTTTGACGTATCTACATAAAACAAATACGTTCTCAAGTTTCAGTAGTAATTATAAGTTGGAATCCTCTGGGATTCCGGAACGAAAGCTTAAGAGCTTTCCTATCGTCAAAAAAGGCCAAAACTGGTAGTAGTACGATCATTATTTTGTGGCTAAGGCTACAAATACTGTTTTAGGATATTATATAGAAGACGCAGGCTGTAAAATATCTGCACATAAGTCTATGGTGAGTTTGATACCTCTGTTCGCACTCAAAAATATTTAAATTCATAACCTTCGTTAGATACCCGTTAAGAAAAGTCACAGACCTGCCAGTAATAAACATTATAAATAATACAAATAATATAATAAATACAAAGACGAATAATAAAGAATACCTACACATCTACTACATAAATTTTATTATTTTATTGGTTTACTATTTTATTAAAGTAAATTTCAAAGCAATTATAATATTTCTAATATTTGAATAATAATTTATTTTTGATAATTATCAATTAAATTTTCATAATTTCACAGACACGCCGTAGGTAGTTTAAAAAACAAACAAAAAATTATAATCTTCGATTAGCTTGATACGCGGTATCACACCGAAGTATTTTTTATCCTGGCTCGCAAAAGCAACGGCAGTGCGCATTATGGTAATTGCTTCGTCGTCCAGAAGGAATATAAATCGGCAACAAATTAAAGCGATCGCACACCAATCGGCACAGCTATGCCGATTCTTCATCCCAATTTTTTCCTCTGTTCCTTATTTGATGAACAAGATATCTGAGATCAAAAGAACCAATCACAAAGAAATGTTGCTTATTGACCGGTAACCATAAGAAAATCACCTATATTAAATAAATATCTTTGAAATATACTTGTATTATCGGTACAATGGCCCAGTAAATATAACCGAGAGCGCAGTCGCCTAAACAACAATAGCTATCTTTTCAATTTATTCATGAGACATTGTACGAAGCGCAAAACGCTTAGTGGAATTACTGTAAAGTGCACGGTAATACAGCGCGCCGCGTATTTTCAACTTCAATTTTAAAGCGTTAACAATATTTTCTTCAATTTCACTACATTTAAATTTTATAAGTTATGTACGAATATCGAATGGCGTTCTGTTAAAAAAAAACAAGTGCTCTGACCCGACTTCGCCCAAGTATAAGTTGTTACTCATGACCTTTATTTTTATGTTGAAGATAATTTATAAATGACAATGATTTCTTTGATTTCAAATACTTGACTAACTATGAGAGAATTTTCGTCATCGTGTCGCGTGGATACGAATATCTTACCCCTAGCTTTTGCCCAGTAATCTCACTCACGGAATAAAACGCCACAGCAATTTATTTCAAGCTATTACTTAACGCAAGTTTCTTTTTTATTGCGTTGAATCGCGACTGTAAGCGATGCGACACTCATGGACAGTAGAAAACCAAAAAAATCATGTATTACAAAGCATTGCTTGGCATTTCCATCATCCCGAGACATAAGATATTAGGTCTTAATATGTCCAGTTACTCTGGCTTCAATGCGAGACAGACCCACTCTGGTCTAACCGACTCATTTGTTACTCTACCTATTGGTTTATTTTGATTAATTTCATCGCGGTATAGAGACAAGCGATCAACTTAGAAGCTCATTGAGCATCAGTGGAGTTCTCAGGACACGCCATGGTCCATCATGAGTTACATAAATTATAACCAACGACGACTTAAAATAATTTAAACCTGCAGAAAATCAACTTGACATTTATTCAACCACCTTTGTTTCTCAGTTGGTTAAGAGCCAGCTGTGGAAATAAAGGCCGTGGGCTACATCTTCGCTCGCAGAAAAATATTTGCGTGGCATAACATTATTTGTTTTAGGTCTGGGTGTTTATTTATTTAGAAAATTGACTATGCAAACTTACAATAAATGACAAAAAGTTTGCATACGTTAAATTAAAATATGTCTCGTAGTTTCTGGTATTCACGACAAAAGACTTGTATTCTTCAGTAGAGTCGAGACTATGTGTGTAACTGATTGGTGTGGTGTGTGGATACAAGGACAAATATTAAACATAGAAATATTAAAAATGCTGAGAAAAAACAATGGACATTGCTTGGTGTCCATACATCATTGGCCCCAGAACCAACAGCAATGGAAAAATGCTTTTAATTTATAGAACCGTTATTAAAATATAATAACATATTATTTATAAAACGGACAAGCTGCCATGTCGCAATAATCCAAAAAAAGGATCAGATTTTGAGGTTATAATTGATAATAAACACTGGAAGCTTTTCAATGTTTAAGGTAGATTCAAGGGCCTATCATATATTCAAATATGTACATTGTACATTCATACATAAACTCACTTTTTTATTCCAGAAGAGGTTATTCCATTACCAGGACACCCATGTTTCGCCATATATTATTCGTCTTATGATGTGATAAGGGGCGAGCCAATGCTACCAGTTTACGTATGGTGTGCAAAGATTAATATTACCTCTAAAAGATCCTTCAATGGAAACAGCTATCTATAAATAATTGTTTAATACATTAGTCTATTAGTCCTTTAACAGATAGTGAAAGCCAGTTAATGTAAACTCGTCATGGAGAAAATTTTAATTTCAACAGCGGGTATCTTTAGTTAGAATGATACCATCGAATAAACATTTCAATAAAATAATCGCTAGAAATAAAACACAATTGAACTCAAATACGTAACTGTCTTCTAACATTCCTCCATTTAAGTAGATTAGTCACAAACAATTAGTGGATCATTATTGAAACACGCTCCAAAGTTGAAGGATCAATTACAACAACTTAAAACAACTTCGACGACACTAAAAACGGTTAAAATAATTGTAAATCTTTCCACACGTCACAAGGCGGTTAAATGGAACGCGAACCACGGACTATTTTGTTCAAGAAGTTTAATTTCTTTAAAATGTTTATGAAAATTATTAGTTAAAATATATTTGAGCTTCATAAAAACTACTTAGCTTTAGTAGTTATGGTTTAAATTTAATATGAGTATTTGAGTGCCAAAATAACCTACGAGGGCGTCTTAAATCGAGCTAAGATGTAAATAATGTTTCAAATGACATCAAAATGAAAATATTCTTTATTCAAAAGTATTTTTCAAGATAATTTTTATCTTCCACTTCATGCTTCCACCGCTTCGGAACGTGTTGTAGCTGTGAAGAAGAAACGGCGTAAAAAAACTCCCTCAGCAACACGAACGGTCTTCTTTTTTTTGCTCCTTTTTTCTCTTCTTTCTTTTTCTTTTTTTAAAAGCCATTTATAATTACAATGGTTAATTCAGTTTAGAGGTCTCCTAGCATCGATACGGCCAGATGTAAAAACAAAGGTCACCAATGTTGATCAAAGGTAACAGGTTCGAATACCACGATATATTCGAATTCTGTAACCATAACCGGCACTCATAGCTTGCTACTGTCCAAAACCCACATTGCTTGAACGAGGCTAAAGTTTATAAAATATTTAAAACCATGTTAAATGTTCTTCAAACTAATAGCTCATAATTATTTCGAGCCGAGTAAACACGGCCAACATGCACTAGAAAGTAGAATATGTTAGAAGAATTACATATACTCGTATAGCAGCATTGGTATGTTTAGCAATGGACTTCCTGTGGGTGAAGAGAGAGAGAAAGAGTGAGAGAGAGAAAAAGGGAGAGGCAAGAATATTTTAGCAAGTGTCAAAATACTGTCCACGACGAATAAAGTGTGCTAACTCTAACATGAACTAACTCTAACTCAATAGAAAAGCCATAATGTATCAAACTTTAGCAGATCGATGTAACGTGACAAACCATGTTTGACACTACTGTCAGAGCCGGCAATTAATGTAATTAATCTACCTCCTTAATGACATTGAAACCTTGTTTATACAGTTAACTTTGAGTTTGTTTTGAGACCTCGACATCCATTAAACGTCGATCGGTGGCCCAGTCACTAAGCAATTACCTCCGAATATATTGAAACTAGATAAACATCACCAGATAATTATGTTTTACTTCGACGATATCTTACCTGACCTTGTTGTACGAGTATATAACTTAAGTCAAACTTTACCTATTCTATTGATTCGTAATTTCCACAATTTCATATTAAACCTATCGGTTGCTTAAAATTGACTGCGGCTTGATATCGTTTTCACTTTATTACAAATACAGGAGTTTGTGAAGAATTCTGTATTCAGGTACTTGTGCATTAATTAAGTAGGATAAAATGGAAATTAGAAGTTCAAGTACTCCAAGCTACACGGGGGAAACCGCGGGTGTAAGGAGCACTATGTAAAATATAGATACATCGATGAAACCCCTTCAAAACCATACCACCTCATAGTAATTCATTACGGAATCCTCAAACTTTTTTTAAATGTCCCACCCTGTCGCGTCTCATTCTCAATCAAGGCATGTAATCCTGTCCCATCCCTTCCCTTTCGAGTTTAAAAAAGTAACAAATATATTCAAATTCCTTGACGAGATCACTACATTTTTCGGGATAAAAGTAGCCTATGTGTTAATCCAGGGTGTCAGCAATCTCCATACCAAATTTAAGCGAAATTGGTTCAGCCGTTTTTGAAATTAGCGAGCACAAAGGCACAAACAACAACCAGATAAAAATTCTAAATATCTATGTTTTGGGTTCTATTACGTTAATTCAGTCCCCCCATATTCGTTTTTCTCATTTATCTTCCAGGTACAGACATCGATCAGTTATAAAATTATACAGAGTATATCAAGACCGCGACCGAAAACGAAGCCAGGTGGTAGTATTAGTGACTTCAGACACAAAGCAAGTAAAAATTTGGAAAAAAAATCGACAAAATTTTTGTTTGTATATTTTTACTTATCGTCGTATTTGGGTGATAAATACATAATATTTCTAAAATAAAGATGTACACCTCTTTATTTTTAATCACGCAATGGTACGTAAGGGTTGAAACTAGTATTTTCGCAAAAACTAGGTATTTACCACCCAAACACGATGATTTTTAAAAAATTCAAAAAAATATATGTCACTGTTTTCGTGAAATTTTTATTTGCATCGTGTTTGGAGCCACTAAAACTACCACCTGGCTTCGTTTTCGGTCGCAGTCTTGATATACCCCGTATGTATAGATATAGATGTAAAGAAGGATATTCTTGGCTTAACTCAAGACTTAAGAAATTAATCTATTCATGTGGCTTTAATCGGCCCCTCTGTAAGCATTGTGAGTTGACATATACGTTGTGGAAGGAATTGAACTGGTTACGTTACTAAGCTACACCGATACGACACGATACGTAAGATGGTAATCTACATTATACTGAAATGGGTAGTACACAGACAACCCGACTACTTTCATCCTTGAAAGTAAAAAATAATTGTCTGATTGTTGATAAGTTGCAGAAGAAAATTGTATACGGCATGCATCAGTTTTGTTAATTAATATTTTTTTATTATTTTATATGGATTTTTGAAACAGTTAGTAGGTATGCGAAATAGTATGTTTTGATGTGGACAGGTCATAAAGTGTATCGGCACTCGAGTGAAGCCGGGCCGAGCCGCTAGTTACGTCAATATAACATAAAATATAACAAGTTCTTCAAATCTGACCGCCCCTACACTTTAAATATGACTGCAAAATTCATAAAACAATGATGTGCCAGTAAATGCAGCCAAAGTTGCGTTTAGCTAATATACCAAAACTTTCCAACGGCAAAATTTAACAGAACTCCAACACGAAAGCATAAAATTTGTATGTTCCAGCACAAAATGCATACGAATTAGTTAAATTAGGGGCAATGAGAGAACAAACTGTTAATTTTTGGTACTTATGAATACCATTGGCGAGGAAATTGTGAAGAGAGTTTAAGACCAAATATTAAACTGAAAATGCGATGAATAGCTCAGCTGTACTCGGTTTTTAATGAAATATTGCATTCTTGTGTAAAAAATTCTCAATTCAGATGCGATCTTCAGGGGCATTTCACATGAAGACGACATAAAAAAGTGAGGTTCTAAAATTCGTTAATATTCCGCTTAATAAATTGTACTCCTAGAAGGTGTGAATGTGATCACGAAATATATGTATTTGTTTTCGTGCGCAGTATAATTTTTTAATTATAGGTCTTAATAGGTCTTGCTCTAAGAATTGGAAAAGTTGGTGAAAGAGTTATTTGGAAGCAATTTTTTTAAGTGAAGCAATTAACATTAAAATAATATTTTATCCGGCTATGTATTTAAAGTGATATTAGATATTATCTTTTTTTTTTCTTGTACTTAACCAGATGTAAACATTTCAGATCAAAATTTTAATAACTAATAAAATACTATTTTTAGACAAAAAGTTTTAGAGTGGCTATCTTATAAGTTTAGGAATTACATGAGTTCAAGTACATAGGTGTCCGTGAGGGCGGTACCGGACGCTCGCTTAGGTAGCCTGGTTAGTTTTAGTTTTAAAATCAATGTGCTATGAAGATTTATTAGTTTGAAATAAAATTGATATTTACCGATTTTATCGCGGATTTTAAAACTTTAACCGACGTAACAAAATTTAAAATTATTAGACATTTTATTACTTTTGTATTAGCTCGAAAAAGTGACTACAATGCGCCTGATGGTAAGCGCAGTACATACAGTATCAACCAGCGTGAGGTGTTAATGTCTCGCCGCTCGATACAACCATTCCGGCCTTTTGTATCCGGATAAACACAGAATAGAACCGAAACGCGACACATACGAGTCTACGTGTGTCACCATGACGGGCTCTTAAATGCTGTGTACGTTGTCACTATCCGGATAACGAAGCGAAAAACATTTTACCAACCTAATTAATTACTGTCCCTCAACCCTAACTCAGACTTATTAATCCCGCCGCTGACTGATAAATATACTATCTATTAAAAACATTAGCCAAATATTGGAGTGTTCATTAGATCTATTCTGGATAACACATTATTTTTCACAGCAAAAGTCGATTGCACAAGTAAGCACTTGCCGACGAGAAGTCTTTTATAAAAATCTACAATGAATACAATGGTGCATGTTGTTGAGTTTGTCATTGCCTCTACTTCGAAATCAGATGCTGTTCGTCAGAAGTAAAACTTTGTTCCCATAAAAGCAACGCTAGTTATCAACAGACTTGCAAAGTTTCTATCACTTAGTTTCACGACTATCGATCCAACTCGTACAAACAGATCGGGAGATCTGAAAATAATTTGGGAATTCAAGAATGTTCATTATGAGTTTTATGTAACAGCAATGAAATATTTTTATAGCAAACACAAATCTCCTGGCCGGTTCGTAAATGAAAATTTGATAATGTTATGGAAATTGGAATCGAAGAAATAAACGATGTCGATCGAGTTGCAATTTAATTATTTACTTACTGTAAAATGTGGGATAAAAATGTAGTAACTATGATTTTTGTTTAAGAGTTTATGAAAGTATAGTGAATTTTTATAGTATTTTTTTATAAAACGTATTTAATCATCTGAGTAAGAACTAAGAATTCGCTCAGTCTGGAAGACCAATGACAATAACATACCCCTTTCTGCCTCCTCCGGGGTACCGAAAAGGGAACCTGTCAGGTTTCCTCATGGCACAAAAAAGGTGTTCGCAATGAGTAGTAACGTAAGCGTAGGAAACAGTTATCGATGAAAGACAAAAAAAAACATCACTATCACTTTAACACTCAGATATCGATTTTGAGACCAATCAGATCGATAACAAAAAAGTTCAGAAGGGTGGCTACAATTTTCAGATAATTAACGAAATTATTATTTTTTTAACATCAATAGCTTCAGCGGTTTTGATGTTCCATACTATATAATATCATCCCTTAATTCACCCCATAATGCTATTTATCAAAATTGTTGCACACCATTATTTTTCGTTTATAATAAAGATTTAAAATAGAAATTTCAAAAACATAATAGGATGATGTTTACGATATAACTCTTTCTTTATATATGGTTTAAGTACGTTGTCCAATACTTTCAGTCCTCCTGTATTGCGGGCGAATGTACAAACACAATTTTCACAGACGGTCAGTCCCAAATAAATATCTGTAGGCTATTTATCTGGCATCGAACCCGAAACGTGAAAAATATTTTCGATTCAGAAGACAAACTTATTAGTGTCTGCTCCGACTTCATTTCAATATACACTTGTTTTATATGTATCTCTCTATCTCCCTTCAGTCACAGGAAATTTAAATATATTATACTATATAAAGGATGAATTTTTCAAATGGGCGTGGATGGTTAAATCCGAAACTATGAGGAATATCGAAAAATGCTGAAAGGAGTAACGAGCCCGATTATAATGAAAACTAAAACTGCATACTTAGATTTTTGATAAATCAATATGCCAACTATCGAAATCTTAGCAACATTATCGAATAGTGTAGTAATACAGCATGTGTTTTTATTATCAAAATCATCGAGTTCGATTCCTCGATAGGAATATTGATGTATCAAAAATCTAAGTTTTAGTTTTTATCTAAATCGGGCTCGTGACTCCTTTAACGATTTTTCGACATTCCTTATAGATTCGGATTTGGTCATCCACGCCCACTTGAAAAACTCACCCTGTATAATAAATAAATATATATTATAAATTAATTCTAAGGTAGATTCTTTATAACAAAGCTTGTAGTTATAAGAAGATTTAGGGTGGGTTGCAGAAAATAACTTTAACATTAACTAAGGGCTAATCAGCCGTCAAATCGGCGGCTATGCAATTTTCGGGTTGCAAAAAATTAACAATTGTTAAAATGACGTCACGTATAACATTTACATTAACCGTTCAATTTCGGGCGGTTATTATTAAAGTCACGGTTATCTTTCGTTATTTGTGTGTGTTCTCTGTATTGATAATTGTCATTTGTGTATCGATTTGAATTATAACCTGTATTTTAAAACAATTTACAAAAATACGCTGATAAATTCCGACGTAAAATCGCATCGCATCATTTCACTGGTCACTCTTTTAACTTTAACTATAACAATGATGACAATGGTGCAACAAAAGAATTTTCTATCCCGTGGTCATTGTTATTGTCACTGCTAAAGTTAACTTTACCGTTAACAATAACGTCAGATTTTCTGCAACCCACCCTAAATTACAACCCGCCCACGTACTTCATTTGAAGCGCCTACATAAGAACTATATCGTAAATACGTTTCTCATTTCCAGAATAAAGATATTGCTCATTTTGATATTAACTACAATATAGTGTTGACGTAAAAACAATATTAAATCATCTTAAGACCTGATCTAAGTGTCGGGTCAGGACTCTGCGTGATTTTTTTTATGTATGTTGGGTGTATTTATTTTATATCTTGGAAACCTAATAGCGTAACTTCTCATCTTTATTCATACACTAAAATAAACTTGAATTGTTTTGCATTTCATTGCATGAATTATTTCATTGCAATGGAGTTCCAATATAAATATTATTATTTCTCGTAAGATGCTTAAACAGAATAAATAATAAGTACAATATACAGCAATACTACGATACACTAAAGTAAATAATTACACATTTTGGTATAATTTAAAATAATAAATAATATTTCAAAACATATTACCAAATACCAATCACAAAATAATAATATAGTTATTTAAAACTGTAACGATCTTTGTATTATTTCTAACCATAGGTGAAGTATTGTTTAAATTCTACGCTTTGATCTAGAAAGTAATATCAAATACATCTTTTCATTTATTTACACAAAAAAGCTACTATTATAGTAAGTGCATCGGAATCCAAATTAAGTATGCGTTCAAGAGTATTTCATGGACGTACGTACCTACTCATAACTTTGTTGTAGAAGTCTACAGAGTTTTTGTATGAATCTGGCAGAGACCATTTGACAGCGCAAAGGTGTTGTTTGATATTGAATTAAATAGCGGTGAAGACGCAGACAGTTTAGCTAAAGCTATTACGGGATTATACCAATGCCCGCACTGACCCACGAATTTGACATCTAATGAAATAACGTTGTGACGTGGAACTATGCTGTGTTCTATTTGTTGCGGTGTTTCTTCGACCAGTGAAGCCAAAGGCCAATATTCAATTTACATTAACCAGAACTAATAAATAAATAATAAATACACCCAACAGTCACATACATAGTCCTGACCCCACACTAAGATCGAGTCTTGTGTCGTGGGTATCAGGAACTACGAGAGACTTTTCGGTCTCACAAACACCCAGACCCGAAACAAATACCTGTGGATCACAACTACTGTTCTTGTCTCAATCTTACGATTCCCTGAGTGTTGTAAAGTTCTATAACAACCGAAATCACTTCCCATTGAGTTCATTTGCCACGTTAATTATTTCAAAAACAGAAAAAGAAAATGATGACAGATGATTTTACGAACCAATTTAAGATATCAAAGGTTTTTTTTTACTTTCGTCTGTATGTATGTAATGGAATCTTTGAACTCTATTTTCGAGCACTTCCACATCGGATTAATTTGAAAGGACTTATCAATTTAAGATAGTAAAAGTATTCTTTAAATAAAAGTAATTTTTAAAAATTGAAAAAATAATTAAAGTGGTTAATTTGTGCGCCTGATGCCTTCATCGGATATGATAGCCGTTTTTACTAAAAAAAAATAGTAAATGTAAAACCCAACTAAAAGTTAATTACATAGATTTTATTGATAAAAAGCGTAGAGTGCTCACAACAATTATTACAATTGAGCCCGCTACGCTATTTTTTTACAAAAAGTGTATACATAGTTGACTCAATTTTCTGTTCTGAGTTATGTTAATGAGTTTCATTAACAATCACATTTTTTTATTTTTTAGTTGGTTCTTTTATTAAAGCATGTATTGTTAAGATTTTTTAATACTTAATGTTTAAAAATAATTTTATTACTTTTATTGGCACTAGTCACATAAGACACTTGTGAAACAAAATTGCGTTTTTAACTTGAGCAAACTAAGAATGCCGAAAAAGTTACTCGGAATTTTCAATATAGGCTTTCATTCTCGAAGGCTATAAACATAGCAACAACCAGCTTCCGACTTGAGATAAAAGACACATTGCAAATATACTTCCCGGAATAAAATAGTGTTCAAAGCTATTTTCTGTTTGATAAATAATATAAAAGTTTATATAAAAAACCTTACCGGTTCGCTGTTAATAAAAAAGGACAGGTTGGCAGGCGGCAGCGAGTTGTAGCTGGCGCACTCCACTCTCAGCGTGTTGCCGACGCGGTACTTTCGCTTCAGGCCGAACATCGCCGGCCCTTTTTTCGGCAGCACTAACAATGAGAATAATTGCATTAGTTTATATTTTAAATCTTTTTTTACATTTAGCTATTTTAGTTCATGTAATCTCGTTTCGCTGTTCTATATTTTTTTGCTTTGTTACTCCTTAATGAGGAGGCAACGTTATGTACAATGTACATTGTGGGCAGATCTTAGTATTGATCACTTTATGATTACCTATGCTGAAAACCAAGGTAAAGCGACGGCTTGAAATTGTGTTTCTTTTGACAAATGAGATTGCTATTGGCATAAACATTTCCTTCTTCCCTCCTCTAATCATTTTTCCTTCTCCTTCCTCTCCTATCTTAAGAGGCTGATAACGAACTTAAAGTACAGGTGTTTATGGGCGGCGGTAATAACTTAGCATGAGGTGAGGCGTTGGCTTAATCCGACTTATTCAAAAACTTATCATGGAGTGGGTTGTAATCACTTTTACGAACTCAACACTTAATTATTTGTTGAATTTTATATAACACTATTATTTTTCATAACACGTAGCAGTAACCCAACACAAAATATTTTTATCGCTTTTTATTTGTAGCTGCGGTGTGAAATATTTTCAGATTCGTTTCATCTGTTATAAACGTCAAATGTTCTGCGATGATATATCTGTACCGACAAGCCTTTTGTCGCGTTGATTTGTGGATATATATTTTTCTTTAACTCATGAATGCGGCCTTTGCTGACACTTCACAATATTAATTGACATGCTACTATAGTCTATCTAAACTAACAGGTTCCATTTGACGTTTCATACTTTTAACGTAAATAACTTTGTGCAGACGTAACCCACACAATTTCAATAACACTTTCCGTAAATCCATGGAATTATGAAGCTATTCTTATTTTATCACTAGATATACAAACCACAATCACTAAATTTAAACTAGAATTCTTTAAATAAAGCAAAATAACCATTTTAAACAACATATTTTTTTTCTAGACGTCATTACAAAGTCACCTCGTTAGGTCTTTTACCAGTAGAATCGAGACTATTCAAATGCATTTGTATACGCATAATCGGTAAAAATATTTAAATAATCGAGCAGATATAAAACAGTTGTTTTTTAATTTTTAAAAATACTGACCTTTCAGCTAATAATAGGTATGCTGTCAACGAACATACATCAATAAATAGTGAAATAATAATATTAATATGAATTAATTTATCATTAATTAATAGATTTGGATATTACAATGGAAATGAAGGCAGTATAGTAGGATACGCCACACATAGTGAGGAGGTTCCTCACTTTGGAGTATATGTATTGTATTGTATGTATGTATCATGTGTTCATAAGCATGTGCGTGATGTGGACTGGACTCGAAAAAGTGTCTGCACCCGGGTGAAGCCGGGACGGGCCGCTAGTAATAGATAAATCACTCCTTTTGTTCCTAAATAGTAAAGTGACATGCAATTGTTGATATCTCATTAGAATAAAAATGTACATGAAAAAATAAACGAAATAATGTAAACTGAAAATATAAACTGTAATCGATTAAGAAATACAAACAAATATTATCGATATCTCTAAATAATCGGATATTGTAAGAACCGATTTATTTGACAGCATCTCTATTTCCCAATGTCAAATGGAACTTCTTAGTTTAGATAGACTATAACTGAATTGGTGAACCGATGACGTCCGCTAAGTATACTCTTGTATTTTCATGCTCTATAAATACAGTAACCATAACATTTGACATTCGCATTTACGAGATTAATACAATTCTATTTTCCATTCCTGGAATCTTATATTTAGGCCAAGTAAGTTTCAACGTCCGTTTTCAGCCATAATATTATAGAATTATTTCACTGAACTGAGAGTCAAATAGCCAATTAGCCTTTAATTCATCACGCTTGCGTAATGCGGTTGATGTCGATGTTACATACCCTCAAAATAATTGTAAAAATATATCAAGTCTTCTCAAAATGTTTTTCATTACCGTTAAAATAGGCTATAGTTTACAAAGAATACCCACGTTCTAAGCGCCAGCGGTGTGTGCCCAGGGTTCGAACTGACCTTTGGTTTGGCAATCTGGTCTCTACCTATCTGAGCCATCGCTCACTACGAGAGGCGTCTGTTTATGTCTAACTATATTTTATTCAAGGGGTGATATATTAAGCTAAGGGGTCCTTTACTATTTAATCGTTATATCAAGTATTCCCAACGCAATTTCACTTGTCTAAAATACATACAGACGGACGCATAAAATCTCAACGCTTGTTTTCCGTAGACATTTTATCTCGCAATCTTCGCTAAGGGCTCATTACGTAATTGCTTGATGATGGAGTAGGACAAGCGACTTACCGACAACGTACATGTGCATGTGCACTTGAGCTGTCTGGAAGGAAGGCGCGTCGGCCGACACTTCGCACGTGTACCGACCGTTCGCCGTCTGCGTCGCCGCTTCTATAGTTATGCGTTGCGCGTCACTCTCCTCTCGCTGGAACAAAACATCATTATTACTCATGTAGCTTAGCACTTTCATTGTAAAATTTATTTCAGCATTAAAATTTAATGTTACTTTTTGTTACAAGATTGATTTTTATTCTTTTGTTAAGTTTTAAGTTAGCCTAACGACTGCACATCCGAGCGTCGTTTGGACCTTTCATTGAAAATCAGCGCAGAGGTACTGCTGAGATATTACCGAAGCATTTAACTGAATGCGAGGTTCTTTGTTGCCGCAGTGATCATTATTTAAAGTGTTTGTGTTTTACATGTGTTACCTTCTTTTTAACTAACACATACATAACATAACTAAATTACTTTTCTTTCTTTTTAACTTCTATGAATTTTAAGCCATGCCCTGAAATTGGAAAATAATAACCCATTAATCGAATTCGTAAGCTTAAGTTACAATAGACATTCTAACGAACTATTAATTGTACCTATGTAACAAAAAATCCAATAAATAATATTTATATATTAAATGTTTAAATTGTTATCTATATATATTGTTTATCCCAGCGTGGTGGACTATATGGCCTAACTACTCTCAATCAATCGATTCTCTCGATTTTAGAGTAGGCCCGTGCCCAGCAGTGGGACGTATATGGGCTGATACTTGTATATATTACAAGGTTAAAACAAATATTCTGTGTAAGTTAAATTAGCTAAATTTATTTGAGATTTTAAAGGCACCTACAATTATAAATAAACTAATATTCCTATTTTGTTTACTAAGAAACTCGATTAATTTCAATCAGTCAAATTACGATCAAATGATTCGAAAACCCGAGGAAATTCAAATACCACGTGCCCATTAATATCAAACTGTAACTTGGCGCCTTATTAGCACCCTCCTTCAACTTGAACGCTCAGCTCGAACTCTGTAAACAATTTGACAACTTATCGCAATAGTTATTACGTAAAGAGCAAATAGGCTATGAAGCCTTCGAATATTACCTGAAAACACTCAAAGCCTTTTGACAGTTAAATCCTGACGTGTAAGTGTTGGCATGGTCAGGTTATTCATGTATGCCTTAACAGACGATTCGATGAAACTGGTTTCATATAAGTCAGACTGCCTCGGTGGTGTACTTGTACTACGGTACAATTAAGAAGCTGAGGTCTCGGTTTCGAATCCCGGGTCGGGCAAAGTGATATTGGATTTTTGTATTAATTATCAGCCTGGAGTCAAGAATTTGTGCCCGATATAGCGATAGGCTCGCCCCCTATCACATCATGGTATACAAGGCGAAATGTGCGTGTCCTGGTGGCGCCTCTGCCTACCCCTTCTGGGATAAAGGCCTGAGTTTACGTATGTATGCCACATTTATATGTTCGTGAACCAAATAGGTACGGATGGAAGTGCTAGGAAACTGATACTCTATTGTTGATATGACCTTCGCGAAAGACCAACTCTACTTATTACTAGCTTTTACGGTTATTGTCTCTCGAGACATAATTTCTTTAAGTCAGGTGTTTTTTTAACTATTTTATCCTTTTCCAATAACATTTTCATAGTATTTTTTTTAAGTATTGTATTGTACAGAGAATAACAGAAAATCTGAAAAAATGAACGATTTGTAATTTCAACATTATTTTTTCGTTAAAAACTTACACCTGTTCGTAAAAAGTATACTAATTACAACAACGTAATATAAACAAGCAGCTAAGTTTCAATTCTCAAAGGATTGTTAGCGCACCGGCAACTGCCATTTGTGTCGGTAGGAACGTGACTAATAGCCCCCCAAGCTGACCCGTTGCCTTAGCCAAGGCTGGATAACCGCCTTTAACCCCCCACCACTTGCCTCAGCTGATAGCCTCTCAAACACCCATTAACAACAACTATTTGTATAGCAATTCCATCCAATAATACATTTTATAAACAATTAATTTGCATACCACACTTTATGTATGCGAAAATACACTAAAAAAAAACATATTTCAAAAACAGTTCATCAAAATAATACGTTCCATTTGAAAATTTTTATCGTGATGTATTCAAATAGATATGTATGTCCAGTAAAAATATGTATAGTAAAGTTGATATAAATAATAAAAAAATATTAAATTAATGCGAAGACAAAATACAATCATAACATTTTTAAAAGCCGACATACACGTAATATTTCTTTTATATTCTAAAATATTTACCATTACGTCTAAACATATCTGTCAAATATGTATGTCAGTAATATTAAAATAATAGCTTTTGTTTTTAAATATTTACAATATGAAAATAACGTCTATTATACATATTATTATATGCTTATGTAAATGTAAACAATATTTAGGAGAGTAGTTCAGGAAAATCTATTTACAAACATGTTGTGCAAAGGTAGATAAGATAAATCTTAAATGTTACGGGTAATACCTTTGGGTATTACACGTGCAATATTATTTAGAAACGGTTTCACTGGTGGTAGGTCTCTCGTATGTGAGGGGCCGCCTGGGTAGGTACCACCGCAATGTCTATTGCTCCCACCAAACAGCAGAGTAAATACACTGTTGTGTTCCCGTTTGAAGGACATTGTGGCCAGAGAAACTACTGGACATAATGAGACTTCATATCTTACTTACATACATACATACATACATAAACACAAGCCTTTATCCCAGAAGGGGTAGGCAGAGGCGCCACCAGGACACCCACATTTCGCCTTGTATGTTCCGTCTCATGATGTGATAGGGGGCGAGCCTATCGCCATATCGGGCACAAACTCCTGACTCCGGGCTGATAATGAATAGAAAAACCCGATATCATATTGCCCGACGCGGGATTCGAACCCGAGACCTCAGCTTTGTAGTCGTACCGTAGTACAACTACGCCACCGAGGCGGTCGAGGAGTCGATAGTCGAGGATACTTAATATCTTATGTCTCAGAAATACCAAGCATTGCTTTGTAATTCATGGTGTTTGGTTTTGCTAGTGTCCATGAGCGGTCATATCGCGTACCATCAGAGGAATAGCATGCTCGTCTCGCCATTCATGTTCTTTACTCATTTATTAAAACCGTAACTGGGAACTTTCTAGATCATTCGAAATTTAATACATAATTTGCTCCGGCAATATTCGAGAACGCTCGAGATTTTCATTAAAATCTTAATTTACTTGAATTGGTAAGCTCTTCTTCGTAATTATCTCCGACTTATGGCCCTTGATCTAAACGATTATCAGAGAGTATAATTTCAAAGCACACATTAAAACTATGTAAATATTAGATATAGACAGCCTCCGTGGCGCAGTTGGTAAGACGCCGCCTGTGAAACGAGAGGCCGCGGGTTCGATCCCCGCACCGAAACAAATGTTTGTGTGATCCACAGATATTTGTTTCAGGTCTGGGTGTTTGTGAGACCGAAAAGTCTCTCGTAGTTTCTGATACCCACGACACAAGACTCGATCTTAGTGTGGGGTCAGGACTATGTATGTGACTGTTGGGTGTATTTATTTATTATTTATTATTGGTCAACTGCTTGTCTAAACTGTATGAAAGGGAGATATTGACACCAAACAAGAATAGTGAAGTATGCCTACTCAATAGATGTGATATAGCATGTCCACGATGTACTTGGTGACACTAATTCGTTGTAAAGTGTATAGTACAGGTTCCCTGGTACAATCTTCATAATTTATTACTAACAAGCTGATTTTTCGTGAGTAGCTTCCTTTTGACTAGACGCCCAACTTTTTCCTTACAGTAATGTTGGTAAATGGTAGCTTAATGGGGTAGCAAGGATAAAACATGTTGATTTGACGAATTTTAAAAATTGATTACTAACTGAATTTTTCTTTGTTGATTATCGAGATAATTATCTAAATAACGTGAAAAAATATTTGTCCTACAAAATATAAGGTTTTGTTAGGGAGTCCCCCCTCTCCAACATGTATCATAAACAAGGTCATGAAAAATAATTACTAACCAGCTGATTTTTTATTATTGGTTAGCTAACATTTGCATAGTTTACCACCCACATTGTCCTACAAATTGTGTGGTATGTCATCTTGGTCCTACGCTCAAAAGTTGTAGTACTTATACTTAATGTAAAAATAATTACTATCAAGCTGAATGTTCGAGAATAGCTTCGTTTCAATGAGACGCCCAACAAATCTTGTACGGAAATTCTCGATTGTGGTTTATAACTAAGTTATTAGGAATGAAATATGTTGATTTGACGAATTAAAAAAATGTATTACTAACCGAATTTCTTTTTGTTAATTATCGAGATAATTATCAAAGTAATGTGGAAAAACATTTGTCCTACAAAATATAAGGTTTTATCAGAGAGTCCCCCCTCTCCAATGCCTATGTATCATAAATAAGGTCATGAAAAATAATTACTAACCAGCTGATCTTTTTTTTTATTGGTTAGCTAACATTTGCATAGTTTACCACCCACATTGTCCTACAAATTGCGTGGTACGTTATTCCAGTCCTCCAGTTACATAGTTGAAATTCATGATATTAAAAATTATATTATTTTGTACATTTTGCTATTGGAGCTGAGGCACACTATTATCCTTACTCACAAACGCATGCGCAACGCTTTCTTTACTGTGGACTAGGTAATCCATGCTTGCCCATGCCGGTGTTGATCATAACCATTTAAAGTTCTTTTTAGTCAACCTCGTATTTTATTCGTCATTCGAAAAATAATTTGAATAGTAATCTGTGCTGTAAAATAATAATGGAGTGATTTTTGGTGTAATTTATTACCAGAAAAATCTAATTTTCGCGAAAAAAGAGAAGATATAAAAGAAATTATAGAGATTTAATTTAATCTTTCTTGTAAGACTTTTTTATCTGCTCGAAAGCATTATAAACACAAATATTGTGATGCTATATTGCCTGAAAGTTGGAGTGATGAAATAATAGGTTATCATTCCTCTTGTTACAAGGAATTTAGAGAAAAATCTAAATATTTGTCTTATGAATAGTAAGTCCATTGTTTTTTTTTTTTTAATAAATAAATTTTAGTTTTGTAAGTTCATATTTTTACGTAATCATCCAGAAAAAAAATCTGTAAGCTTTGCTGTATTGTTTGAATAATAATAAATAATAATAAATACACCCAGCATACATAGTCCTGACCCCACACTAAGATCGAATCTTGTGTCGTGGGTATCAGAAACTACGAGAGACTTTTCGGTCTCACAAACACCCAGACCCGTTTCGTTGCGGGGATCGAACCCGCGGCCTCTCGTTTCACAGGCGGCGTCAACCAATTGCGCCACGCCAATTATAGAAAGTATATTTTTCACATTTTCTTCAAAAATTTAATTTATAAAATAACTATATTTGAAAATTGATAAAAATTTATATATTTTATATATTTATAGATATATTTTTGAAAATACTAAAATTTGTTTCCACGTGTTTTCAATTTACCCCATTTACAGTCGGAGAGTTCGGTTATGCTCGGAAAAACTCGGTTTTTCTCGAAAATGTCAGTAAATTAAATTATCAATTGCCATTTAATATATTTTATATTGCATAGAAAAATAATTTAATTTCTGTATGATTTAAATTTATATTCTTATATAACTATATTTTACTAAGAATTTATTTAATGTAAGTTCAATTTTCAATCGCGATGACGCACGCTGATATTTATGTAGACATTATTTACTTGTATGATTATATTATTTACCTATATACATATATTTCCTTTCATTTGATATACTCAAAAATTACAAGTCTTGTAGGACTAATAAAACATACCTTTTTTTTTGTAGGACATTGTTTTATTTGGACGAAATATATATTAACTTATCACGTGATACCTTTGTCCTACAGTTACTAATAAAAAAAAAAGTCCTGCGGTTTTGACGACTTTTGAGCGTAGGACCAAGATGACATACCACGCAATTTGTAGGACACTGTGGGTGGTAAACTATGCAAATGTTAGCTAACCAATAAAAAAAATATCAGCTGGTTAGTCATTATTTTTCATGACCTTGTTTATGATACATGTTGGAGAGGGGGGACTCCCTAACAAAACCTTATATTTTGTAGGACAAATATTTTTTCATGTTATTTAGATAATTATCTCGATAATCAACAAAGAAAAATTCAGTTAGTAATCAATTTTTAAAATTCGTCAAATCAACATGTTTTATCCTTGCTACCCCATTAAGCTACCATTTACCAACATTACTGTAAGGAAAAAGTTGGGCGTCTAGTCAAAAGGAAGCTACTCACGAAAAATCAGCTTGTTAGTAATAAATTATGAAGAGTGTACCAGGGATCCTGTGCTAGTAGGAAATTTTCGACGAAGCTTTTTAACTTCATATTTACTTACCTACACGTACACGATAAATAAGTGAAAATTGTACGTATTATTACATCCTATATCGACAACAGTAGCGCTAGTGAGTAAAAATGCTGTATTTAAAATTCACTAGCACTTTACTTTAATATTTTATCAGCCCGTAATCTAAACTAATAAGTATATAATTTCGCTACAACCAAGAGTTTAGCCGAGAGGGTATTTAGCACTGCCATTTTAGTTTAGTTTAATTTATTATATGATGACATCTAACCGCAGACTGCCTCGGTGGCGCACTTTTTATCACGGTATAATTGTAAAGCTGAGGTCTCGTGTTCGAGTCCCGGGTCGGGCAAAGTGATATTGGATTTTTCTATTCATTATTAGCCCGAAGTCAGGAATTTGTGCCCGATATGGCGATAGGCTCGCTGCCTGTCACGTCGTGGGACAGAGATACAAGGCAAAACGAGGGTGTTCTGGTTGCACCTCTGCCCACCCCTTATGGAAAAAAAGCGTGAGTATGCATATACATATGTAACCGCAGTAAGTGCGATGCATGTCGAATTAATTAACTTTCAGATAACGGGATTCAAAATGTGGCTACCTAGAACATGTAACATGAACTACGAAGTTCATCTTAGTCAAAAACAAAAACAATCTGAATTAGTTCCAACCGTTAACAACCCTTTGAAACGAAAAAAGCTTTTTTAATTTGTTTCGAAACTATTTATTTTTTCATTTGTTTCATTGTGTGCATACGGAGCCGTCCAGATTTCAAAATAAGTTTCAATTTTCCGAGATACGATCAACAACATCAATAAAATCTATAGAACGGAGGGGCACTTCCCTTTCTATTAAATCTTTATATTGTTCTACCGTACAGCGCGGTCGTCCCAGGAGGAAATCTTTGATAGAAATCTCCCTATAGAGTGGTTTCATTCACTACCACCTTACAATACGAGGCGAGTACAATGTTCTAAATCGAGCAATAAATAATGTAACCCTCCATTGTTGTTAGTTTTGTACAATTTAATTACAAATTAGCTTTATCCGTGTCAATGAAAATACATTTTTGTAAAGGTTTTGTAGCATAAGAACGACTAACGAAAAAAGCAGCTCAGGATAGAGCATATGGATAATACTCAACACCCAAAAGACACATATACCCCATACTAAAGTGTAATAAGATGATATGTATTACCAACCATTGCCAATGGAAGCGATATAGAAGGAAGAAAAGGAGCAAAAGTGGGGATAGTCTCTCTAACCGAACGGTATGTGACAATGAAGCTGATTCTTTAAGTTGCGAGACTATAATCGTAGCCGAGTGCTTGAACTGACCGAAACTGCATGTAGCCAAGACCCAGTATGGTGCTGACATCCGTGTATTTATTCTTAATAGTAATATCATAGAAAATATATCATACTTTCTGAAAAGAATTACAGTGTCCCTCACGGCAAAATCCACTACAGTTCTTTCTCAACTTAAATATCAATTTGGATCGTATGCACCAATATCCTCCAACTCACACACAACTTTGGAAAAGAATGAAATTGTTAAACTATTCAATACTTCCCGCGATCAGAATATAAAATTTTCTTAATATTACACACGTTCCACGGACCCGCGATCTAGTGCAGAATTAAAATGACACGGTTGACCTAGTTATGAGGTTTTGCTGGACTGAAACCACCGTTTAAAAGGACACACATTCGATGTTCCCTTCAAATAAATAAATACATCCAACAGTCATAGTCCTGACTCCACACTAAGATCGAATCTTGAGTCGTGGGTATCAGAAACTACGAGATACTTTTCGATCTCACAAACACCCAGACTCGAAACCTGTGGATCCCACAAACATTTACTGTCCTCTCATTTCGCGCCGGCGCGGCGCGGCGTCCAATCAACTACGCCCCGGAGTCTGTGAATTTGATTTATTTCATTAAATTAGTGGCAATTCTATCTATATAATAACTCATTAAGCCAACCATTTTACATGAATTGCTAAAAAAAACTCACCTCTGAAACTAAGGGTGTAACTGATGAATGCCTTCACTTAGTAATCTACTCCAATGACGAATCTCGCGTTCAAAACTCTGTACGCTTAACTAATTAAGCTTACATATAACTAGTTATTAGTGTAAGGCATCGAAGCTCCCCACACTAATAGCATGGATCTGTTTACACTACGCCCATAAAGGATACACGAACTAAAACTATTATTTACATTATTACACCAACGTTGGTTAGCAGAGATGTATAGGGTTAATTACTTCAAACCAAGTCAGCAACAGACAACAAAGGCAAATGAAAACACACAAACAACTTAATTAAGAATTTTAATTATTAATTTGATAGCGTTGGCCCAGAAGTCATAACTCAATACCTTGCCCTTTGAGAGCTGAGTTTGAGCTAATGTTTTTTGTTTTATTTAATTACCCGATTTGTCTAATATTCTAGCTGAGAAATGTGGGACGATAATTATTCGTGTTCTTCAGGGAGAAATACTGTAGAACTCTTCATTACTACGTCAAACATGCTAGACCCACATTCCGCCTATTTCGTCTGAGCTAGTGGTAAGGCATGACAATAAGACAAATATTTTAGTCCAAAAAAGCAATATTCTTTATGAAAGTTTACGAGATGTGGTTATTGAGAAATGGGAAATGGCGAATCACGCCTTTTTCCCAGTAGGGGTAGGCACAGATGCTTCCAGGACACCCACATTTCGCCTTGTATGTTCCGTCCCATGATGCGATAGGGGGCGAGCCTATCGCCATATCGGGCACAAATTCCTTACTCCGGGCTGATAATGAATAGAAAAATTCAATATCACTTTGCCCGACCCGAGATTCGAACCCAAGACCTCAGCTTTGTAGTCGTACCGTAGTACAACTACGCCACCCAGGCAGTTGTTCACCCACAAGGAATGATTAAATACATATTATAGCATTTTTTTAAATACCATACGTTTCGCCAATTCTTACTGCTACCGCTACGAAATTAATTCATATGGTAATGGATATGAAACTTGGCGAGAAACTGCGTCTGCAATACATCATTATGTATTTAGATACATCCACATACGTTCTACTACAGGGCGTGGACCTCTTCTACAATCGAAAGTTCAATTGAGAGATGTTAGGCCATATAGTCCACCACTATGGACTAGTGCGGGTTGGCGGACTTTATATACCATATAAATTCTTAGAAATGGCTATGGTATGCAGGTTTCTCGCCGTGTTTCAATACCCACATGAATCCGTAAAGTCAGAGGTGTAAACATGTAGGCAGCCGCGTTTGGTCCGTTACCAAAAAGACACTGCGTGGTGCTGCGCAGTGCGTGGTAGACATTATTTTATTTGACATTAATTCAATTAAGCGCAATATGCCGTGTCTATCTTATTCAATGTGTACATGTTTTGAATGATGTTCTAATACGTCACCCGTCAATGAAAGTCAGGTCATTTTATGTTGGTTAGCACTTCAATCTTGAACGATTTAATTAATTTAATTTTATGAATTTGACTGCTTCGATGGCGTAGTTGTACTAAGGTACGACTACAAAGCTGAGGTCTCGGGTTCGAATCCCGGGTCGGGCAAAGTGATATTGGGTTTTTCTATTCATTATCAGCCCGGAGTAAGGAATTTGCGCCCGATATGGCGATAGGCTCGCCCCCTATCACATCATGGGACGGAACATACAAGGCGAAATGTGGGTGTTCTGGTGGCGCCTCTGCCTACCCCTTCTGGGATAAAGGCGTGAGTTTATGTATGTATGTATGTATGTAATTTAATGAATTTGCAGCAAATATTTTAATTAAATATTAGGATTCTGGGCTAATCCATCCGTGCAATTTTCGTGTAAATTCCTACAAAGTTTTTGCTTCACGTATTAACATATTATAGATTATACTTTACCACTGATAACTTATAATGATAAATTAAGAAATTAATGAAGGACCTGTAATATAGCCTATAAAAATAGTTAATTTACACACACAATAGTTCATACAAACATATTCGTACACAGCACGTGGCTTTAATTATTAGGATATTAATTTAGTTAATGAAGACACTCTCTCGAGCACTTAATCTACCATATTAATATTATGATTGAAAATGCGTCATCCAAAGGATTCACAGGCTAATGGATAATATATTAATTAATCCCATAATAATATTGTATTTCCATGCGTGTTATGATAGTTACGTATTAATCCGGCGTATATCCTTCCCCGTACTTTATTACGTATTTATCGGTTCCCTTGTTTTAGTTTTGCTATAAGAATTAATTTCTACTCGAGTGCTTTAATCTTCTTTGGGGTCCCTTGTCACGCAGTTAGGGTCGGGGTAACTTGTCTTTTTTTGTTACAGAATGATTTGGCTTCTAATTTTATGACCGGCTATTTGCTTGACATCCACCCTTGCCTCCTCCTAATACAAGCGGACTACATATACTTTCTTTGAAATTCTTGTGTAAAGCGCAGTGGAATGGCAAGCATTGCTTTGTAGTTCATTTTGTTGTTAGGTTTTGCAACTGTCCGTGAGCAGTCGTATCGCTTACCATCAGGCGAATGGCATGCTTCTCTTGCCATTCATTGCAATAAATCTCATCAATCAATCTCAGATATGCAAACATGCTCGCTATTTGCCTGATAGTACCAATTACAACGAGCACAAATTAGCTAAAGTAATTAAAACTCAGTTTCGTGTGCCCTAGTATCAAACGCGCGACCTGCTCATGAGGAGTCGGTTTTGCTCTCGATTGGGCTATTACTACCCTATACTCCAGCGTACCACCGAGTAACAAGACACGTACACATCTATACTTCGATTTTCCGTCTATTATTGGCATATCACGTAAAACCACTCAACAAATATTGACGTCTTTATTTTGTACAATATTTTATTTATTTCGTGGGCGCAATGTAGGCGCTAAAACGGAAATAACGTGATTTCTACGTTATCCACGTGAACTGTGTCGGCAATAATTTTAATAACTTATTATTTTTCAATTCCGTTGCGTGTTTTACGCAGGGCTGACACAAAATGGTTAGTTGAATAGTTTTCCTCCTACCATGCGTCTAAAACCGGATCCGCAATTGGTCACACAGTATAGTGTGTGATTATTTTTATAATCCTTTCGTTTTGTGCACGGGCAACAAGCAGATATTCAACAAGCACATATGTATGTGCCATTACCAGTTGTGCCCACCGGGCTTGATTGTCAGGCAAATTGTGGGATAAACGCGAGCGTGTATAGCCATTTATTCTTTTGTACATTTTAAATACCAATCGCTTTTTATTATTTTTGCTAAGGCACCGCTTTGTTCATGTACCTATTGTATTACACGCAAATTGGAATAGGTTACATTTTGACATATATTACAATTACTTGTAGATATCCGTCCTTTAAGAATTTATTATATTTGCACACGTCCATTGTTTAAGTTTATGTATACTTATTTACATTAGGGCTGTGATTGCTAAATTTTTTTTAAACTTAACATGTCATTTTAAGTTCTAACTAAATATTAATATAAATTGACAGCCTCCGTGGCGCAGTTGGTTAGACGCCGGCTGTGAAACGAGAGGCCGCGGGTTCGATCCCCGCACCAAGAGAAATGTTTGTGCGGCCCACAAATATTTCTTACGGTCTGGGTGTTTGTGAGACCGAAAAGTCTCTCATAGTTCTGATACCTGCGACACAAGACTTAATTGATCTTAATGTGGGGTCAGGAATATATATGTGACTGTTGGGTGTATTTATTTATTTATTATTTATTCTAAGCATTTCAAAAATGATAGTGATTTATAATAGTTATTGTTACAAAATTGTGAATACTATGGGACTAACATAGTCAATACTGGCTCAAAGTCCCCAAATTAATAAAGAGAAAAAAAAGTTACAACTAACATGTGAAGATTCATAGTATAACATTATTTTTCAACTCACTTTCGCAACTTTCCATTACCCGATTTTGTTAAATTTGCGCGACAAAGTGACTACAAAGCACCAAGCTCAGTTTTACACGTTTGTGTGTTCGTTGCTACGAATATAATACTACAGTAGCTGGGCCGTAGTTCATCTCGCTGTTTTATGGCAAGTTGGTAAAGACAAACCTTTCAAATTTTCGCGACAACTCCCATACCGGGTATATCAAGACTGCGACCGAAAACGAAGCCAGGTGGTAGATTTAGTGGTTACAGACACGATGCAAATTAAAATTTCACCAAAACAGGGACAGATATTTTTTTAGATTTTTTTAAAAATCATCGTGTTTGGGTGTTAAATACCTAGTTTTTGCGAAAAATCTAATTTAAACCCTTACGTACCATTGCGTGTTTAAAAATAAAGAGGTGTACATCTTTATTTTAGGAAAACTATGTATATACAACCCAAATACGACAATAAGTAAAAAACAACAAAAAAAAAGTTGACGATTTTTTTTGCGAAATTTTTACTTGCATTGTGTCTGAAGTCACTAATACTACCACCTGGCTTCGTTTTCGGTCGCGGTCTTGATATACCCTGTATAACTTCATATGGTCATGTTAGCCAAAGATAACTACGAATACACACGTAACTGCGGAAAGTCAGAGGCCTTGGCCTACCTGCGCCCAGTGTCTGGATTTTCCATTCCACTCTCAATTAAACTCACGCATTACATTGAAATGAGTATTAAGTATTTTATTGTTTATTATGTTATATAAAATAAAACCGGTAATTAGACAAGTAATAATCCCATTTGTTTAAGTTTTTAGTGCAGTGTTGTGGAGATACATCCTTAAGATATATCTAACTTAAAAATTGTTATAATATCTAGTACTATAGAGCCGTATTTACCTATTATCTACGGTTCCACAATACTTTACACAACTCGTCGATACCCTCGAACAAAATAACAAGAAACAGAAAAGATCCATCTGCATTAAAACACCAACTTTTTCATTACTCTACATCCAAACCGGAATCAAATATTTGTAGGTCACGCAAACAATTGTCACACACAATTGCGGGAATGAATAAAATAAAAAATCTTTATTTGAAAATATTAATTTTATATAAAGCAGTATTGCAAAGGTTCTCAAATTAGGCGTTGCCTGAACTGAAGTGAATGTTGTTGTTGTTTTTTTTATTTAATTGAACTTTTGTTTCAACTACTCAACAGATTCAAGTTATTATCACGTGTTATATTCATACATTTACAGTTTTAGGCACAAAGGCCCAAATTTATATTATTCCAACATTCGTTCATAATGGTACAAAAGTATAAACAAGTGGTATAAACGTCCACTTTTGACCATTAGTGGAATTTAGTAAAAATATGGATATTATAACAATTTTCTAACACGCAATTGTAATAAAAGTTACAAACGACATTGCGTGTTGTTACAATATCAATATATCACAATTCGTCACTAGTAAATTAGTATTAAGCCCCTAAATTTAAAATATACATATTAATTTCCGACGAAACACTTTGAACAATTAATGTACTGCAACACGAATATAACGTAAATAAGTGTGACCTAATATAAATCAAAGACAAAAAATGTTTTTTAGAAGTACACTTTAGCATTTTGGATTTTTTTTTTTTTGTTATTTCTAACCTATGTTTTTAAATGTCCTTGTGTGTTAGAAAAAATCCAGTACTGATGGTTTTTAGTTGTCATAACTCTACAATCTACATTATGAATTTTAAAACCTTGCTTAAATCATATTATGTTGTATAAATAAATATATATCCAACAGTCACATACATAATGCTTACACCACTTTAAGGTCAATTAAGTCTTGTGTAGTGGGTATCAGAAACTACGAAGAATTTTTGGTCTCACAAACACACAGACCCGAGACAAAATTTGAGCGCCTCACAAATATCTCGGTGCGGGGATCGAACCCGCGCGGCGGTCTATAGTTTTACAGCCGGCGTCCAACCAACTGCGCCACGGAAGCTGTGTAATTAGTCAGTTTACCAATATAATTAAGTATTTATAATGTGTGAAAACCTCTGTGTTAAGTTAAACGCCGCCTGGGTAATAAAAGCCACGGTTTCAATCCTCGCACCAAGCCAAATTGTTGTTTACCCACAAATATTTATTTCGGGTCTTGGTGTTTGAGATACCAAAAAGTCTCTCTTAGTTTGTGATAATTAAATGAAATTTAATTCATGTTAAATGTACTTATTAATTTATAATACAAATGTGAAACATGTGCAAAAGCTCCGTTTCTCGTTTAAATAATAATTATTACGCGCAACTCTTTGCGTCGTAAATTGGGCATAATTAAATTTATATGAACAAGTGTATACTAAAACACTAAATTACACAAAATAAAACATTCTAATATAATTATTGATTATAATTTACGCTCATACTACCATCGTCAGACACATACTGGTCCATTTTTTGTTGATAGGTGAATAAAATTGAAGAACTATGTATACAGATTGCAGTAATTAAAGAAGAGTAGACACACTTTCACACAAAAGTTAATAACATTCAAAGAAAAAAAAGTGTTCATTCCGCCGTAGCGTGAAAACTTAATAAGCCGGAGCAAGTGTCAGTCGACAATCGACATTGTACCTTGACAACACTACATTTTTATTGAGGTGCAGTGCATATATAATAAAGAATCATATCCATCGGAGAGTTTAGTAAGTAATGCGAAACAATACACGTTGGCAAACGGAATGTATTCCTAGGGGACAAATGGCATCATAAACTTATAACCAAGATAAGGAAGCGCGTTCCATACAAATGGCGGCAATATGTCAAAAATACCGGAGGACTAGCACTCTACAACTTTATATGTATTTACATAACATGTGTCCTATTGTGTCTACATAACTCTGAACATCTGCTATGTGAACAGTGTACTGATTTTAAACTTTTATTTAATGGCAAGACAAGGACTACAATGCCACTCATGTTAAAGCAGTCCACTCCAGATAGATCATTTACATATATGGATTCTGAGCAACAAAATTTATCACAGAAAGTCCTATATAATGGTTTCTTAGATTTACGCGAATGTTACACATTGAAATAAAACTATTTTTACGGATTTTATCGCGATAAAGTCCTATATTAGATTTTACGACTGACCTGCCTGATGTCAATATTTATGGTAAATTATTCAGTTCAAATGTCAAATTCTTACACAGCTTCACCGCCCATACATACCTGCTGATATAAGACGATTTAATTTTTAAAATATATAATGTTAATATTAGATAATATAATGCAAGGAAATTCAGCATAAGATGAAAGCGAAAAACGTCGCAATACGCGAGAATATTCGTATAGACTTATATCCATTTCATTAAACTAATTGAATAGCAATGTCCTATTATCGAATGAGAGAGATTTAGAGCTTATACGGGGGACTTTTTGAGGAAAACCAAAAGAAAATTAAAATCTCATGACAAAGCCTAGAAAGGTATTGAATCCCGCTAATTCGGTTTATGTATGAGACATCAGTAGTGTTGTCGACATATTAAAGTATCTGAACATAACAACATCTTGAAAATGTATTGAGATAAAATACACTGCTCATATTTACTTATCATGGATAAAATAAAATAAAATAATACTGACTGGCTCGGTGGCGTAGTTGGACTACGGTACGATTATAAAGTTGAGGTCTCAGGTTCGAATCCCGGGTCGGGCAAAGTGATATTGAATTTTTCTGTTCATTTCAGCCCGGAGACAGGAATTTGTGCCCGATTTGGCGATAGGCTCGCCTCACATCGTGGGAACTGGGAGGGAACATACATGTACCCGTTTTGTAACTCCATAATGTGAATGTAATTGGCTAGCAAATTGTAATAACGTATTTTTAAGTCCTTGTTACTGTTCCGTCCAGCTGTAACTGTTTCTTAATAAATAAAATAAAAATATAATAATATAAAATAGAGGTACATAGTATAAAAGTACGTAGTAAAGTACATAGTAAAGACTGAGATGAACATAATAAAAAAACATTTTAAAGTTATACGGTTTTATTGAACAAAAAAACGATGTAGATAATGCCTTCTCCCGTAAGATCAGATACCCGGAAACGTATATATATGTACAGATCTCGACTAATTTCAAAGCTACGTACAAAATCCTTACACGAATTGTTAATGCCAACAAATCTTTTGTGGATCACTCAAAGAGATTTGTAAAAAACCTTTTAAAACTGAACGAAGCCAGGCGTAGATTTTTTACAAAATTAACTAGGTTTAAAACAGCAACGTTAAAGTAGTAAAAACCAGCGAGAATGTACGAGAGTTTGATAAGTATGCAAAAAAGTACACAAGAATAGCGGAGCGAGGCTCTCTCACTGCGAGTGTGAAATTCAAACATAAGTATTGCTAGTAAAATTACTGCTACAGAATACTCGCAACTTTTTGTTGAAACATAAATTACAATCATCGCTCTTTATACAGATATTTATTTCATGGCAACACTATATGGAAATGTATATTTATTTCTGGGCTGAAGAATGCTATTGTGAGGGGATTTCGGTCCTTTCATCACACAATTTAGATTTAATGTTAGTGGGTGATAACTGTGCGTACGTTCAAAGAACTATTACCGTAATAAAGCGTTGATCCTGCCGTAGTGACCTGAATAGTTGTATTGCATTTCGAAATCAAAGCTGGTGACCGATTTCGAGCAGGAGCTTTTAAAATATCGGTCGGGATGGTAATCACCTCCTGCTTGTTCTTTCCAGTCGTTGGTCAATTTATTGATAGTGCAAGAAACTCTAATAAATCGAAGAATTAGAGGTGAACCAAATGTAATCAATAAAATAGAACCCTGAGACGCTCATACTATATTTATTGGAGGCTGTCCTGTTAAATTGCATTAGCTAAGGTTCCTGTTGATAAGTTAGCCCTCTCAATCGAATTCCCAGTGGTAGAAGAGTTCCGTGCTCCGCATTCCGATTTTGGGTTAATACTGCACAGTAAGTTAGAAATTCATAGAAATAGTAACTAAAAAACACACAACTCTTTCCAAACGACATGAAATTAAGAAAATTATACCATAGCGCAAACAAAGCTTAACCCAACAATTCCATTTCACGCAATTTTTTTTATATATTCTACATGCAAAATTCATGAGTTAATATATTATCACCCAGCGAAACATCCAGTCACCCTAAATTAATTTGCAAACATTAACTTAAAATAGCATTAAAATGCGCTTGTTACATGTCTCGAGGGTCTTATCGTTCATCTTCTTTCCCCGCGTCCTCTATTCCCTACAATGTACAGCAAACAATATGTTTTATTCACATTTATCTGTATTAAACAGGTTTTACTTATTAACTATCGCATTAACTGAAATCGGGCAAGCAAGTCGGACAAATATGCTGACATTTTACTGGTGATATAGAATCTATACCGTCGATTTAGAAGACACTCCTGTCAAGCTGCTTGCTATGGGGTTTTCTAGTTTGTTTATAAAATAAGTCCGCCCTGGTTTGATTATAATCAATAACCTTTGCCACTGAAAGTCTACTGGAGAAAGTAGATCCACAATAAACAGTTCAGCGACGACCTGTTGGAAGCAGCAGCATCCACCGACTCCCTGTGACCTTCATTAATCAAGCAGATCTTCGAGTTCTTTCATTCACTTTAACAGTCATACATAAAAAGTTATTATTTTATTCAAAATTCTATATTTGTAACTGTGACAAAATAAACTATTTCAGCAATATACACTAGCGGCCCTTCACCCGGGTGCAGATACTTTTTGAGTTCAATTCATATAAGATAAAATACTTTATCATACCAACTGTTTTCTATTTAAACTCAACGTCACTGCCGCCCTCTACATTGCTTTTTCCGTCCCGTTCCTTTACATCCCATCCTATCCCCCTCTCATTGCGTCCCATAACTCAAAACATGCAATCCTGTCCTCTCTTGTCCCGTTTCATCCATCCTCTATCCTATCAAATCACTCTGAATTTGATAGAGAAGCAAAGTATTTTTGCTCATTGCACAGGAAAACTATATTTTTGTGGTTAAAAGGTAGCCCGTGTGTTAATCCAGGGTGTCAGCTACCCTGACACAAAATTTCATCAAAATTGATCCAAACGTGTGAGCGTGAAGAAGTAACAAACACACAAACTTTCGTCTTTATATTATTAGTAGGATAAATCAAATAATTTATCGCCCACTCCTTGTGTACATCAATCGAAAATACATATTTACCGTAGAACTATATTTCATTTAAAATACCCCTGTCCACTAGGGTGTAATACAAATCCTTACATGAGCTACATAGATGATAGCCAACCATTTCAATTCCAAAGCTTCAAACGGATATGAAACAAAGCCATTTATTCCCAGCTATGAGGTATTCAAAGCGAGCGAACATCGAAAACAAAATCTGAGCTCATGTACTTGGCATGCGGGGAATGAACAGAGCGTGGGGGGAGATAAAATTAAAATATTGTAACATTGCCTCGGTGGCGCTGTTATACTACGGTATGGTTACAACGCTGAGGTCTCGGGTTCGAATTCGAATAAGTGATATATGATTTTTTTTAATTAATGGCGTAACAAGCATTCCATTTTCCTGATGGTAAGCGATACGAGCACTCATGGACAGTAACAAAACCTAACAACATCATATTTCAATGAAATCAACTATTCACAAATTAATGCGTAAGCCGAAAACTTTGGACGCCTTTCTGAGAATATTGCGTTCACGAAGGAGTGTGTGGTTTGATATATAGTCATCATATTTTATAATACAGAGAAATGTGGAAGAAAGTTCAAGGGAACGTTAATTCGCAAATTCATAATGTAATAATTATTTCATAACATTTAAATAAAATTATTTTTTACGGATTTTATCGCGATTTGGTTTAATTTTTACATTTTACACCGTATATATTTTACATTTTGTACAGTCCGCCCCGTGACCACGAAAGCTGTAAAGTAATCGAAACGCCGGGAAGTTAAAAAATGTAAAAATTAAACCAAATCGCGATATAATCCGTAAAAATCAGTTTTATTTCAATGTGTAACATTCGCGTAAATCTAAGAAACCATTATTTCATAACAATTATTAAAACATCATTAAATAAAATTACATAAATACATTAAATTAAAATGAAAGTAATTTTTCGCGAATTTTGTTCGTACATTAAACTGCTGAAGTAGTTTATATAAAATAATTTTTAATAAAAAAATAAAAACCGACTTCAAAGTGCCACTACAAAGTAACAAATAATATATATTTCATCGTACTAGTACCCAATGATTAATGTTCTTATTGACTTGACTAGCTAACAAATCTTAAATACGTAATATTTTGAAGGCGGGTCGCTAAGTGCCGAACATGTACGCCTTAAGCTTAACATTAATTTTTGTAAGTAATTATAGCGAAAAACACGCAAGATTTACACGGAATATTAATTTGTCTTAATATATCAGGCCGTAATCGTCCACTGTTGAGCATGGGACACAACATACCCTTTCTTGTACTTAAAGGCCTTTATGTCATGCAGGTTTCCTGACTATGATTGAAATATATCACTGTTAAAGAGTTTGGTAATTGAATATCATCAACACACAAGTGACTCCGATAATTCCGGAGGTGTATACCCTGGAATTATAACCGAGACGCTGGTCAACCGTCTCGTGGATCATATCTAGATAATTATCAACAGGCTACCCCACACATGTAAGACACATAAAAATTCTATCAAAACTTCAATAAATTTACACGTAGGATTAGTACATTATATTCATTTGTGTTTAATTTACTTATGTGCCTTTCTGAGCCAACATTGCTGGATCTACATGTAATATCAAATGGTGTAACATTTGCTTAAATTTATACGTGTTTGATATTTAGCGACCCGCCTTCAAAATATTACGTATTTAAGATTTGTTAGCTAGTCAAGTCAATAAGAACATTAATCATTGGGTACTAGTACGATGAAATATATATTATTTGTTACTTTGTAGTGGCACTTTGAAGTCGGTTTTTATTTTTTTATTAAAAATTATTTTATTTGTCCCTTTTTAGTTTTGATAGGCATCGTAATGATGAGAACAGTGATCATGATATAATCAAAACGATTTCTTTAAAATTTACGAATTCTTCAGACCAAACATGATATTATTGCTGTGAAATTATGAGAAGATTGTAAGTCATTAAAATCATGATATCCGCTATTGTTAGACACTGACCAGGTCGGATTCTCTTAGTTTACGTCGGTAATTTACGTATCTATTTCTCTCACTCTCCCTCTTCTTCACCTACTGTTTATAGTAAAACTTTTATATTGAAAACTGAAATTAATTGTATCTATTATCTAACTCCCCCCCCCTACACGCTTTTCCCCTTTTAACCCCCCCTTTGTAGTAATACACTTATACTGAACCAGGTGCAAAAAGAATTATAGCTGTACCGTTCTATTTTGAAGAGTTCTGTTCTTCAGGACCGAAGATATTCATCAGGTCTTCACCAATTTTTTATGGGACCAACCTAGTATATCATGCTTTTCGACAAAAAAGAAATTTTTGAAATCGGTTCCCTAATACCAGCGTAATCGAGTAACAAACATACAAAAAAAAAAAAAAAAAAATTCAGTCGAATTGATTACCTCCTCTTTTGAAGTCGGTCAAAAACAGATATGGTAGGACAAACAACAACGAAAATGTTATGTTATAGAGGTTAATCTCTTTTACTGAATATTGCCAATAAAATATCCAACGAAATATGGTTAATTATTATTATTAAAAGTTATCTGATCACTAGTTTGTATAAATCCTTTCAATACATTGTCATAAAATGTTGACCTGGATGTTGGACCTAAGGTCGCACTGTTGAAAACCAATATGCAAACCGTGAGCTATTAGATTGAAGTTGATACGAGCTGCGCACAATATTTAGACCCAAATAAAACGAGGCAATAGGTACTATATTGTCCAATTACATTATAGCAGGGAGCACGCAATGCTTTTGTTCAGTAGTTATGTATAATATATTCACAGGAAAACAAAACCAGAGACCGTGATTTTTTTATTAACCGTATGTGGACCAGTGGTTCAATTTGCCTTTAAACTCAATGGCCTGTTATTTAACACATACAATCTGTTTAAAGTAATTTAATATCAGGCGCTTAAATGTCAAAACCACGGATAATTCAATTACGAATCGCTACTAATTAATTTGGAATAATTTTGCTCAATGACCTTTTGACGCGTAATGTCACGATACAGCTTTATTTATTTATTGTACACCTGTGAGAAATATAAAATAAAACAGCTACGAGAACAAGTTCATCACTCGAGGTGATCTCAGCCAGACAATCAAGGGATAGGAGAAAACCAGAAATATGGAGCAGCATGAGGTGTACTAAAATTATAAGAAAAAAATTAAATGAAAATATAAATGTATATAGATTATCTATCTTTTTCTTCTTCATCTATCTTCTGTACATATAATACCAATGCCAATACTATATTAAATTATGTAAGATAAATGGATTTTGAGGGGCTCTTTTCATTTCCACTTTGCGACCTCGTATGTTTGCAAAAAAATGCGCCATTTTTTCAATATGGCGGCGTGAGCGGCTATCTAAAATCTGGTATCTATAAAATCACCCATTTTCAAAACTCCTGAAAACTTAATTTCAGGTCAATTTTTAACCAAATGACTGTACTACTAATTATATAGAATACAGTTCAATACAGGCCATAATTAGCCTACAATACCAAACAACAAGAATACCACGTGTACTATAATTAAATAATACATTGTACACACGAAATGTATTATTACTGCTCAAATGTCATGTATTATGGACATAAATGGATACGGGATCCAGTTTTCGGTAATGAAGCCCGTGTTGCGGCCGAGCGATAAAATTTAAGTGCCCCTCACGGACATGAAATGTAATGATATATACATGTTCGTGACAACAGTTTTTCATAAGTAGACGCCTTTAATTATGAACTTGGGAAAGCATTGTTACATGGGTACAGTTTTACGATTGTAATAAAATATTTGTGAATGAAACTGGCATGTTTTGAACAAGATTTTTTATACATTGTCTCAATCTAACTATTGCGCTTATTTACAAAGTAATAAAATAAAACTACATTATATCTACTATATCTACATTTATCTATGTCGATATCAATGTTGGAAATGGGTCTCATACTTTGTATGTTTGGAGATGATGTCGACTGTGATTGAAACAGGGCTGGCACGGCTAATATTTATTATAGTAGGCAATAAACAGCTTAAGTTAACTATATAGGGTTTCCAACAGAGCTCAATATCTTTTACAATTTGCATCAGGTAACCAAGGGAACATCTGTCTACCCCTTCTGGGAAAAATGCGTGAATTTATGTATGTATGTTTTATTTATAAAAACGTTTCGAGTTCGGGGCTATAATCGTTTTCATCAACGTCGTCATAATTATTTCGACTGACGAGAGATAACCATCTCTCACAGACACTCTATACGTTCTGCACATCGAGTGCATTGTAGTCACGTTGTCGCACCACTATAAAAACAATTCACATACACCAACAAGTAGAAAAAACCACGAGGAGTGCTTATTTCCCAGCGCAAGAACGGAGATAAATCATTTCATCTCTGAGAACTATCGCCCGTATGGCTATAGAATTAGATTTCACAATTCGCCGAAATTATACATTGACTGATGAAAATATCTAAATTTTTGGATATATTATTTTAACACCTATACAGTGGTTACAAAAATCGCGTTATTCTTGATTGTAACTTTAAGGCGGGCCAGAATAATGGTATATTTTATTTCAACTGCATTTCACCTTAGGTGCTTATCGTACAAGTTTATAAAACTCATGATAGAAGAATTGTAGAACCCGTTTATTCTAGCATAATGGAACTACTTTAGAACATCGATACTTCGAAAAGTCTGTTATCACTTTCCGCACGTCTGCAGTCTTTGTAGAAACCATCTGGGGCATCTAAACGCAACGAAGTCGAAACAAAACGTTGAATTGCTTCTCCCGATTCTTTGCACGTTCTTTATACTTTAAAAAGAGAACATAACATTTAAGACATATACCATAGAACACCGCATCATGTGGTCAGACTTACTTTGTGAACCATGTGTGTATTCAAGTAAGTGGTTCCAGAATAAAATTGCGAGTATGCGTACGCAATGTGAAAGGTACACAATGCAACACAGAAACTCGTGTTCCAAACATATCATTCAAAATGGAACTGACCTGTTATTCTAAAAATAATAATCAAATCGGGACATCCAGTACAAAGTTGTGAGGTTAAGAAAAACATTTAAAAAACATACAATCGAAATGAGATTATCCTTTTTGAAGTCGGTTTAAGATCCCTATATTTCCACATCATAATATACTTGAAGTGGTAATAAAACAATTTGAAATAAAATTATAACAATTAATAGATACCTTATTTAACTAGTAATTGAGGAAATTGCTTGCGCTAACCTAACAACTGGAACTTATTCTTGATAAAACTTTCATCTGTTAAGCTAATTAAGAACATTAATTGGCTAAGTTTTTTAATGGACTTCAAAGCAAACCTACGAACTGAGCCAAAGAAGGTAGGATATTCATTAAATTGCTCACCTAGGAGTATAACAACCGTGCAGAAATTATAAAATGCAACCATTAATTAAACCTTTCAGAAAGGAATATTTATTATAAGTTTTAAAAGAAGCACTAATAACCGACCGCAGTATAAGACTATAATTAAAGGAAGACCTTTAAGAGGAATTAGTGTAAATAAAATAATATAGAGAGAGGAGGCTTATATTTAGTAAAGGACTTTTGTTTTTGAATATGGTGATATTGTTGTCTTAAAACCATCATCATCAAATCCGAAGATTTACCGTAGTCTCCAAGTGATAAAGCGGTGGATATCATACCGGTGATGATCATTACCATAATACCAGAACCGGACAGTCACAAATCCTCGTGACGCAATACATTTTGATTAAGTCTCGAGTTAGTATACAGTGAAACGCAAACGCATATTAACTAATGCCACGAACATTAATATACATATAATCAACCACATTTACTGCGCAGTTAACTTTATTTCTCCGGTCAAAGATGAAAATTCAGGTCAGCGCCAAATCACCGCAATAAAAACATAGGTCAACGTGTTTTATAGCAAAAAAAGTTACGTCATAATTTTTTCACCCTTGTTATCTCTCAAATTGTGCGGTTAACATCACAAAGTTCAGATGAATAATTGTAATTACTGTTTTACCTCTCTCTTTTTAGATAAGAGCAAAGAATTTAATCCACGGATCATAGTTCTGACAAGTAGTTAAGAAACTTACAAATCATTTGTAATTATATTTATCGAAGAAAATAATAGACGAAAACGTTCGACTAAAATTTTGTCATGTCTTGTGGTATTATTATTTATATCTAAGATACGAAAAATAAACCCTTTATTTCACACAAATCTTTCGCAATTAAATACAGTTAGCAGAGATGAATATTTTTGTTCACATTTTATTGTTTCCTTTTTCAATATTGTGTAGTTGCAGTAATAATGTAATTAATTTATTTAAAAATAGATTAAATTATTAAATAGTACCTAATAGTTTATCAGTATAAAGGCATAAAAATGACTGACAATACACATCTGTTAGCAAACGCAACCTTCGATCCTTCTGAATAATCTAACTGATCCATTCAGAAGTGTTCATGGAGATTATGACATAATACATTATGCACTAAATATTTAAAATTATTACTAAAATATGTATTAAAGAAAAGGCATTAAACGTCAATGATTTATAGAACACGGCGGCACTGTACCAGCGCACAAATTACATCATAATACATATTTCTCGCTAAAATTAATTGGACTGTACTTCTACTCAATGTCTCAATATCGACGCAAATCTTTTTTATTAATACTTTATCATTTTAGATTGCATTTTCTTATCGTTGTCTTTGGATTGGCTGGTAGGCTATATATTTTTATACATATGCTTATGCCTACTATAAAAGTGAAATGATAGGTACTATCAGAATGCTGAACATAATCTAAAAAGTAAAATATAAATAACAGCCAAACGTTTCTATACTTAACATGCCATCTGGACAGCATTTAACATGATTTCCGCGAAGCTATGTTCTGGCATAAGGAGTTTTAGATATTGAAGTTCATGATTTTAGACCAACCCTCTCAAAGTACGTGTAATCAAAATTCTTGGAAAAAGTACAAAATAAAAATATCACCCAAAGCTAATAAACCACACTAAACAAACCAGTTGTACCAAAATTAGATTATTGTGTTGACCGCTTATCAATAATGCACATGAAAGTCGCCAGAACAGATACGCCAATATTCTGTGGACGTACTGCTACAGCACAAATAAGATGTGCTGGGGGGTTACTCTATGATCCGAAACGAAGTTCGAATGTTCGAACATAGGACGTCCGAAGTAAGTTATAAGTTTTCCACTTCTAAAAATCAATACTATTCTCTGTGACACTTATTCATCATCATCATCATCATCATCAGCCTATACTTGTCCACTGCTGGATATAGGCCTCCTCCAAATTGCGCCATTTCTACCTGTCTTCGGCTTGCCGCATCCAACATCTGCCAGCGACCTTTCGCAAATCGTCCCTCCATCTAGCTGGAGGGCGTCCTACACTACACTTGCCAAGGCGCGGTCTCCACTCAACACGTTTACTCCAGCGGTAGTCGGTTCTTCGACAGATGTGGCCAGCCCACTTCAGCTTGCTGATCCTATGTGCTATGTCTATGACACTTATTATTTACTCCGAACTTAGTAAATGGTTACGAAGTACGATAAGGGTTCTAACATTTTGTGGAGTTCCTGGGCTCATTCGTACAGTTTTACGTATGACGTATGACGTTCGAACATTCAAAATTCGGATCATAGAGTAACCCCTGGCATTTCAACGTTCAATTTCCTAACTAACAACAACCGATACAGAGACCTGTTTACAATATCCATCAATATTTGCGGCGAACACTCATTAACGTGAGAACTGTTTAGCTGTAATTGTTTTAGGTCCAAATTATTGGACACTAATGTAAGTAAATACGATTACCATAATGGAATAATAGACTAACATAAACGTGGAGCGTCGAACGTATAATGCACACAGGGCATAGAAAATCGCTTACTCCGGGATACATTTTCAATCATAGATGTATCATAAACTAGGATTAGTTTTTCTGCACATCTATAATCATCATCCATCATCCTTATTAATTACAAAACAAAGTTGCTCAAAAAAATAGGCTTACAATCATAGAAAGTAATTGAGCTGGCCTTAAATCGTACATACCTTCTCTAAACGATTTACATACGGTAGCTTTAATAAACTACATTGGCTTACTAATTACTGAACTACTTACAACTGCATTATTTCTACTGATTACTCTACAAAATATTAAATTGACTCTGTTGAGTGCCAGAGAAATTCTTTGAAACCTGAGAGACCTTTATAATAGCATCACCGCATTTCTTTTATATTACCAATTATATCCCGCCCGTCCAGTCTTATTCTCACTCAAGGCATGTAATCCAGTCCCATCCCTTTGAGAATAAAAAGTAACATATATATCGCAATTCTTTCCTCATCCCACGGGAAGACTAAATTTTTCGGGATAAAAATTAGCCTAAGTGTTGATCTAGGGTATCAGCTACCTCCATACCCAATTTCATCGAAATCCGTTAAGCTGTTTCTGAGTTCATCGCACACAACTGCATAGACAAACCGACAAACAGACAAAAATTCTAAAAATCATTGTTTTGGGTTCTATTACGTCCCTCATATTAGTTTTGCTCATTTATCTTCAATGAACAGACATCGAAAGGTTACAAATTTATTATATGTATAGATTATACTGTACCACTGTAATCCTGAAATAATGACTAAGTATTAAGAAGCAAGAACGTCGCAGAATTTTTAACAATATAGAAAGGACAAACCAACAATCGGGTCAATTATTTAATTGCTTCTTCTCGCGCAGAATAACGCCCGCAATTCTTGGTGGAAGAGAACGCGTGAGCTACACAAAAAACACACTGGTAATAAATGATAAGAGAACGGGAGCAACAAATAGTTAAGTTATAAATGTCTAACGCAATCAAATCTAGTCAGTAATAAAACATCCAAACTCAGTTAATAACGTTACCCGCAGTTAATGTAAGTAAAAGGTATTTCGCTTTCACAACTTACAAATTGTTTTGATAGATCTAACAATCTGATATTATGACAGTCTCGGCTCCTTGTCATGTCTGGTAACTAACAAAATCCCTTGGTCTCGAGCTTTAACCCCAATCAAGATAAGGGTCTAATTTCGTAAGGTACGGTCCACAGATACAGCGCATTAATAACGTCCACATACAAGCCTAATGAGATACGGGTCACCGTCCCAGAAGTGAGACAGCTTGCCAACAACTCCTGCAGATTAAAATGCGCCCGCTGACCCGTGTCCCGATTTTTGCACTGAAGCTGCCAAGACGGCAATTGCTCTCTTTTAAAGCTGAATACATTTACATGTGTCGTATGACGGACGCCAGAGTAAATGGGTTATGAAACGCGGACGGCGCGGCGTTTAGGCAAATGTGCTCGGACTCTTTAATCCCTGGTTGAATTTTGAAACGGCCTATTTCGGTGGCGCAAATCGGACAACAAAGCTATCACGCCGATTGAGAGGGTTAAATGTCGATTGTATTCACGTTTCTTGTATTTTTAAGGGAATTGAAATATGACGTATTAGTACTTAATTGATAAGCGGTCGTTAAAAGAATTACATTTTTCTCAAAAACGTTGAAAAAAGAGTCTTAACTTAGTATGCAGATTTAGAAAAAAATACAACTGTAATGTGACACACTCACAGGCAATGAAGGTAGTCCTACTTAAAAGACGGAACTAGGTAAAGCACAAAGGCTAAATTGATAGATAATTCTTATTATTAGCAAACATTTACACTGCCTCAAAATAAAATTGGCGTTTGTTCATTTGATCGAATAATGACGCCGTGAAATAACTTTCCTTATCATCTTTCTCTAGCCTCGATATTATATTATGATTAAAGTGAAGTTTCGAGTAAAAACCATACATACGAGTATGTACATGCAATAAATCTCTGACGAAACCTCGCTTGGCCGTCGTTTATTTTACTTATTTACTCAATTAATCCATTTTTTTCACCAATTATACATATAGCGAAAAGTATTTCGAATTGTCAAGTAAAATAACGAAGAGAATTTTCGAATTCTAAATTCCAAAAGTACTTATTATTATTACAAAATATATATTATTTATTACGAGCATAATATGTAAATTATTGACTGCCTCGGTGGCGTAGTTGTATTACGGTAGGGCTACAAAGCTGAGGTATCAGGTTCGAGTCCCGGGTCGGGCAAAGTGATATTGGCTTTTTCTATTCATTATCAGCCCGGAGTCAGAAATTTGTGCCCGATGTGGCGATAGGCTCGCCCTCTATCACATCGTGGGACGGAACATACAATACAAGGCAAAATGTGGGTGCCCTGGTGGCGCCTCTGCCTACCCCTTCGGGGATAAAGGCGTGAGTTTATGTATATGTAAATGATGAAGCTGAAAAATTGATTTTAATTTTTTGGTGTAGGTATTAATTTTTTTGTTGTTGTGTGACAATTACATTTCCTGTATTGCAACAAAAAAATGGAATACCTACATCATAAAATATCAAAATATATTTTTCAGCTTCATGATTTACATATGCTCGTTTACTCTGACAAATTTGATAAAATACCGTGTACGTAAGTCGCTGTAATCCTGTGATTTATTTATAAATGATGATCTTTTATGCCTTTCACAATACAAAAATAATTTTAAATTCGTTCGTATTTTAACGATAAAACCATATCGAGTCCTTTTTATGGATACAAACTGCTTCCATTATGACGCTGTGGAAATTCTGGGAAAGCCTCCGTTCAGCACTATTCTGCCTGTTCCTAAAGATGAATGTGGGACAGGAAAAAGTACAAGAAAATATTTTATGACGATTTAATTTTGTTGTGCTAAAATATTATTCTGAATTTTTTAATCCCGTCATAAAAATTACATCATTTATTGTACGGGACGCGCCGTATGATAGCATTAGTATTTAAAAACTGCAGTATTGCATACGGTGCGTCGTGTTACAATTCCGCTAAGTTAAGGTAAGCCAGTGTTAATTTGAATATAGCATCAGTAACACTCTTCGGGAAGTTTAATTTTATCAACCTCGAAATTAGCATATTACCATTGTAGGGGATCATATCAACCCCTACATTTACAAATCTAAAATACGTTAGTCTTCCAAAGCAACATCACTGCCGAGTGTCGAGTGAGTTTTCTAAAAGTAAAAGTTTCTGTTTCTCGCGTTATGTCAGGCAACTTCAATAAAAGAAACAAAAAAGCCGTTCTAAAAGCCGTATAAGCCCAGCTATCGTATGAAAAGAAAAGCCCGCCTTCCTTCCCGCGCACTCATTAACCGCTCCATGAGTTTTAGTTAGCCGGAGTAGGTAATTTCATGCTTTAAACACGACTTTTTTATTGTTCGCCTTTTTGTATAGCTTATACGTATTTCTATTATTGTGATATATTTCTTTTTAACCCTGATACAGTCCTCTATTTCCGGAATTTTAATATAAAATAATGAATTCTGGTTATGGAAATAAATACTACCTGTACTAAAAATATAAAAGTTTTAGTTACACTTAGGATTTTGCTTTTGAGATTATGCAATATATGGAAATTAAATTTTTATAAAAAAGGATTATACACATAGAATAACATAATGGTTTTTTAGATTTACGCGAATGTTACACATTGAAATAAAACTATTTTTAATAATTAATAAAACTATTTTATTGTTTAATTAAAAATTAAACCAAATCGCGATAAAATCCGTAAAAATAGTTTTATTTCAATAGAATAACATGTAAAATATTCGATTTTTTTTATATCAAATTCAGCTACGTTTTAAACAAATTTTTTTCTGATATCTGTTGATTTCGCACACGGCTACATAATGTCGCTAGTTTTTTAAATTTTCTTTGAAAAGCACTAATAGGTATGTAAAAAAAGAGAAACGTTTGACTTGAAAAAAAAAGAAGCAAAACGAGGAACCAATTTTATTATTGGCTTTACGTACCAATAGTAGAAGATTCATTGCCGGCTTGTGATAATATTTGGATGCGCATTCACGCTCAAGGAAAATCTATATGGGTGGATGTATTTGTTATATAAAAGTGTTGCTTATCCAAATTACGACTAAGAGACAATTATTTTCATTAGGTTTCATGACAAGAACCCTAGAAAATATTTTAATTAATTACCCACATAAATAATCAGTGCATATTTGTTTTTCGCCTACTCCAATAATCAAAAACCAACAGATTAATTTGATATTGTGAGCATGACCGTACACAGCAATATTTTATTTTATTATATTTTGTAAGACATGTATTATTAAATACAAATGGTTACGTCCTGCTCTTCTTTTCCGTGTATTTTAGAGACGTGCGAGACGGTAGAATTTATTAAAGTGGTCGTTGTGTATGCAGTCCGTGCGTTCTATGATGTAGTTGTGTGTCGCAATAAGTTTTTCACGTGTCCGTGTTATTAAATATTCATCAGACTGCATTAAAAACTTCAGAATGTGTTTTGCACTGCATTAGTACGTGTCAGCAAGGCTTGTGAATACTTTGTTTCAATGTATTATTTTGTAAGACATAACGGATTTGTTTCGTGCACGTTTTCTGAATAAAATACACTTAGAATTTATGACTTAATTACATCCAGTTAAGGTTTTTTATTTCTTTATTTTTATGCTCTCATTTTATTACAGTTGCGGTTTGGTAACATATTTTGTATATAATTATGTTACCGAACATGTATGCAAAATAGAAATTGTATACAATTACTAGGAAATGTAAGTATACAAATCCTAACATAACCTAATCATCCCTTTGTAATTAAAAGTGGAGAGTAATGCTCCACATTACTGTACTCATTGACATCCCCAATCTAGGGATGTCAATGAGTATAGAGTCGATCGCTATATAGGAAATGAATAGATTTCGTAGGAAAAGTAGATATTGTAAAAATAATCATATACTTCCTATTTATATACCGGGTATATCAAGACTGCGACCGAAAACGAAGCCAGGTGGTAGTTATAGTGGTTACAGACACAATAGAATTTAAAATTTCGCAAAAAAAAAATCGACATATTTTCATTTGCAATTTTTTTAAATATCATTGTGTTTGGGTGGTAAATATCTAGTCGTGGTCTTGATATACCCTGTATACATTATTACAATACCTGAATCCATAAAAACCATTTTTAACCTATGCGAATATAAATTCAGGTCCGACTTTTTAACCAGTTATTTATTTATTTTATTTATTTAATGGAACCTTGTTTCCTTACAGATCGACTCTCGATTCCCGTAAGTACAACAGTACATACAAGTCAATTTATAAATCCGATTAAAGCGAGGCTGTGATAAGTCATCAACAGGTAAGTCGCTTGCTTTTTGTACCTTTTTATATACACGAAACCAAACACTACTCGTGTATTCAAACAAGTTATTGTTAATAACAAAAAAGTCAGCTGAAAAATCTTCGTTTTGTTAACATACAGGCAAACTATTCGTTGTTTTATTCCACAAATACTTTATAACAATACAGAAAATGTATTTGTATCATAAAATACCAGCAACAGCATGAAACTTCCCAGTAAACGATTCTATGTTAACCTAAACTCTTATGTCTCACACTCCGCGACTGACTGACACTCCGCTGTTCCGTTGACATGGAAATGAAATTTCGCCGTCCATTTATCTCAGCGACAAATTATAACAAGTAAGTATGAAATTAAGTTTGCAACTTTCCGCTTCGCCATTACAGTGCTTGCCTTTAAGTTTGCAAATGCTTGTTAAGTGGAAATATAATTTTGCAAGTCCACTTGGGCATATTTCCTCAAAGTCATTTAGGTTGGGCTCCGTTCAGTGCGAAACTTTTGACGGTTGACGGTATACATGCTGAACTGGTATTGTAATATTTCGCTCGAAAATAACGTGGTCTAGCTAGTGATTTAAAATTGAATCGGTTTGTGTAATTATCTATCAAATAATAGGCAATGGATTAAAGAACCCAGAGGAAAACCACTAAAGTAACCTAAGCAATCTGTAAAGGTTGACTTTTATCTAATTGTTTTTTCGAACGTAAAGGTTCACATTGTCTGACCCTCAGGTTATAAGCCTCTCTTTATTTTCTCGAGTAAATAAAAGCGATCAATACAAGCTAGATTATTGTCCACTGTGTTGGTTGTGTGTGGAAATTACAGATTATCGTGAAATATTCCTGTGAAAGTTCAACAATTCTCGAGGTGTGCCTATTCCACCAACACGCGCAAGGCACAATAGAAAAATTTAATTAGTGCTAATATATCATACAACATTTTATACATCTGAATTCAGATAATATCTCCTGCTATATTTTTTCATAGCATCACCTTTTGTGCCTACGACCATTGTTTACAAGACTCGTCTTGATGCGTGTAAACAGGGTGGCAACTAATATCTGTCAAACGACGCAAGTTGCTGTCATACTATTATTGACAAATCATGACGTCATTAATATTCAACCTCTCCTGCCCTACAGTGAAGGGTTTGCAACTCCCAGTGTATATTTTATTGAAAAAATGCGGCCTTACCTGAAGCTATTATTAATGAAAATATTACCCGATTTACGTTTTCGGATTCGGTTTTATCTTCACGATAATGCTTCGCAAGTACGATTTGTTAAGTTTACTTTCGATAAGTGGAAAACTGCCGTTCTGCCTTAATTTCAAAAGACTGCCTTTGACGTATCAAAGACTTATTTTTGTTGCGTCATTACCTAAACTGTGGAGCATGTAGCCCCAACGAGTTATTCAATTAATCTGCTGTCTTGATTGTGGAATCATAAGGTGGAGTATTTTTGGCATCATTCTATTCATAATATTCAAAAATAGTTATATAATATAAGGATAGGTAGTAATAGGTATAGGTTTAGTCCACGATTATGTGTTATTACGCTAGCCAATTATATTTTATTTTACCAGTTATGCTCATTTATTTAAGACACAAAAAATGAGGATTTGTAAAAGCACCTTAGTGCTGGTCCACCTTGTTTGAGGAACACTTACATGAAAAATTCATTCAATTCAAAATTGATGGGCTTAAAGTATTTTTGTAATCAAAAGTGAAGTGTGAAAGTTATAGTGTTTTTGTAATGTTGCATTTTAGTACTGTGCATTTTAATCGTTGTTTCTCCAAATTAATATAATTTTGTAGCAAGAATATTTAATACTCTTTCAAAATTAAGGTAACGAAGGTTGGCTTGTTTTGAAAGGAAATAGATTTAAAAATGTGAATAGTGAAATGGGGAATTTACAAATGTAAAACAGTGGTCTTTTGATTGATGGCTTGATGTCAGGTTGGTTGGATTGTGAATCGTAATATAAAAATTGATTGTGGTAATCAGAGACATTATAATATGCTCCACACCAATAACGTTTTACAAAAACAACTTTGCTCCACACATCTGACATTTCTGTCAGATTTCAAGTTACCATATTGGAGAGAGCAAAAAGCAAACTTGTCACGTTTTTAAAAACCTCCGACTACGTAGAAGAGAAAGAATATTACTAAAAAGCAGTTCATGTAAATATATGCTTTCGCATCAAGCGTCCGATAGTAATGAGGCTCCAAGTGGCATATTGAATATTCTGTAGAAACGCGACAACAACAGTATTATTTCACGTATCTTTTCTGTAAGGCAGTATAATACTGATTCGGTCGGTAGGTACCGTTACCAAAATTGATTGCAAAGTGAATAGTATAGCTTATAAATGTTTTTTTTTTATTTCACAACACTGACCTAGTTCTGGTTGATGGACTTGGGCTAACTGCCTCTTCATTGTAGAGGGCGCTTTTGTCTGGAAGTGCAATGTATCCGCTCGTATTTTATTTTAAAAATCAGTTTCATTTTGCAGATCCTACGGTGTTTCACCGAAAACTCTACAAAGCTTTCCTTTCTGGAGAACGTCTAAATGTTCGTTTCGTTTAAATAATGTGCAAATGCAATGTTCAGAAGACTTTATAGCATCCACACTATAAACGGTATCGATTTATAATACTTTTGTGACTCAGGCGAGGTGTATCGTAAAGGGAAAATTCGTCTTTTAGATATTAACTCTCGAACGTACGCCCAAAATGTACGTGCAAGCGAACTGCATGCTAATGGCGTGGTTTAGTGTAGTGTACTTGTCTCATACTTGCCAATTGGTGCATGGAATTTTCTGTATGAAACTGTACTAGCACGCAGTTTTATCATTTTTATTTATTTTATTTTTAATTCTTTATTCAACACCACATACATGAAGAATAAAAAAGAATTAAAACTAGTTTAAATAAAGGTGACAATTGGCGGTCTTATCGCTTACAGCGATTTCTTCCAGACAACCTTTAGATGGACTGAATTGAGAAGGAATTAGGAAGAAGGGGTGGTCACAACATAGGCAAAGAATAATGATTTCTGATAGTAGTAAACAAAAAGTAATTAAAATGTACAAAATATGAAAATTGCATAAAACATAATATAATTATCATTATTAACGTGAAACGGTCCATTTATCAGCCTAAGAGTGCCTATGAATATCCACATTACCGAGGTAATCATAAGACCATTTCCGGCTAATGAAGCAAATAAAGGGAGAGTTTTCCGATCGTCTCGTAGACTAACCGGAAGTATCCAGTAAAGCTGTGATTTATTTCTCGTCAGTATTCTTTTAGACCGTAATAAAATCTCTACAGACGGTAAATAAATAAAATACATCCAACAGTCACATACATAGTTTTGACCCCACACTAAGATCGAGTCTTGTGTCGTGGGTATCAGAAACTACGAGGGACTTTTCGGTCTCACAAACACCCAGACCCGAAACAAGTACCTGTGGACCCCAAAAATATTTGTCTTGGTACGAGATTCTAGCCCGGAGCCTCACCTTTCACAGCCGACATCTAACCGACTGTGCCACGAAGGCTGTCGAAGATATTATAGGCTATTACTTTTTCCATCCATGTTTGTCATCTCTACTACCACAACTGTTGAACCAGTATTCTTCCCCATCATCATCAGCCCGTTGCAGTCAACTGGACACAGGCATCTCCCTAAGGACGCCACAGAGCCAGGTCTGCTGCTTTACGCATCCAGTCGCTGCCGGCCCTCTTGTGCAAGTCGTCCCGCCATCTGGCCAGAGGACGTTCGCCATATTTACCTTCCCCAAGGGTTTCTAAATTATTAAACACATGTTGTAAATGATATAATATGTTATATTAATAACTGCCCGACTAATCCGCCCCCATCCACACTTCTGAACGCAATGTTTGAGTTAATTAGTGAGACAAATTGTTCTCGTTTAATAGTTATTGTAACTTTTAAAGTCTTTATTCAAATTTCCCAGCGTGGATACTAAGTTTATAAACTTTTCATGCCAGTAACGATAAAATTATTAATTAAAAACGAAAGCATGGTCACTATTTTGATTAATGAGGTTGATATCTTCATATTAATTTACGTGAATGTTTTTCTCATTTTTTTAGTCACAATTCCACAATTATTTTTAATCTATCATAGAGTTAAAATTATATGCACCATTTTAGTTACCGGTCGAGGAAACACATGTCTTTAAAATTTGATCAATTTACGCAATTATATCAATCAACATAACAACCTAATATCTAATTTGTACATCTATCCATGTATAATTTTCATCATAATATTAATAGAACGTATGGAGATTAAAACTATATTTTCTACTTGCCGAATTTACTTTACTACAACTTAAATAAAAATATCTTCTATTGACATATATCTCAAACTCATACCGCACATCTTTTCAAACCGTATTGGCTTATATCAGAAAGCGACTCACCTCTTTTCAAACTTACATATGTCGGAAAACGATAAACATGCAAGTAGATACGAATAAATTATTGTCAAATTAATTATATTTAATATAATAAAATGTGAATAATGTTATCAATTGAAAGTTTATTTGAACTTATTACTCAGTCGAAATTTAACATTCATATTATTGATGAATGTGGTGTACGCTTTGCAAATTATAGAACGGAAATATAAATTCCAAATGTAGTGATATGTGACGTGTGAGTGTGTGTAATGACGACAGGCGGTGACGAAGGATGCCCTAACGTTGGTGGTTGGTGTTTTTCATTAACGAAATCGTGTGCATACGTGCAAATTTATTGGCTCTAGAAGATATTTGTGCTTTGTTAAATCAGTTATGTAATGTTCTAAGTTAACACCATTTACTGCAAGTATTGGCAGCCTTCCTGGCGCAGTTGGTTAGACGTCGGCCATGAAACGAGAGGCTGCAGGTTCGATCCCCGCATCGAGACTTTCTGTGTGATCGAAAGATATATGTATCTGGTCTGGGTGTTTGTGAGACCGATAAGTCTCCCGTAGGTTCTGATACTCACGATACAAGACTCGATCTTAGTGTGGAATCGGAACTATGTTTAAGTGTGTGATGGTTGGATGAATTTGTTTATTTTTATTATTGCTGTGTTATGTTGAGTCATTTTATTTGTCAAATAGGAATATAGATAATTTTTTCACAGCACCGATATTACACTCTTATAATTTATGACTAAAATCAATATAAATATAATTCATTACATGAGTAAGAAAAAGTTATTTCTTTGCTGAAATGAACATCGAGTTAAACGAACGGGAACGCGAGTAAATCACGTCCAATATTTATTCGATTTTATTGCGTTGGCTAAAATTATAATTCTTCCCGTGTTTCTTCGCTGAGAATTGGGATTTTTTTAAATCAATTTACAAATCACTTACCGTAAACTCAGTTGCCTTTTGAAACAAAAATACCTAAAGCATACTTGTAAATGAGAAATAGCAGCTAATAGAGTGGAAATTCATGGCCGCGAAGCCAGACTAATAAACATCCCCATAATTGATAATGTATTAGAGTCCGTAGCCACCTGGCAGTACTCGGACATGATCGCGTCATTTATTATGTTCGGCTGTTTTTTTGTGGCTGAGAAAATAAAACATGAAAAACAAAGAAAAAGATTGCGGGATGAGTTGGACAGGTGGGAGAAAGACTGGCAGGATCGAGCCCTAAACCAGGATGAATAGAAGGAGGGTAGAGAGGCTTTTGTCCTGCAGTGGAACAGTGGAGGCTGATGTATGTAAAATACTGCGAACAATTGAAATAATTTAATCAACAGAAAATCAACAGCATGTTTCTGGCGTCGATGCCGAGCCGTTTTTAACATCGCTGTCTTCTACTGCAAGTATTCTAAATTCAAATCCAATTCTTCTGAAACCAGACTGACTTCTGTTTTCATTGCATAACATTTATTACTCGTCGGAAATATCTGTGGACCTGAATAATGGACGTCATTGGAACATAAGTTCAGCAAATTCAAAACATAGGTTAAACAAATTGAATTAAAATAGAAAAAAGAATAAAAAATAGAATTCGCATCCATCTCAAAACGTTTTTAAAGTAAAATAACATAGTAGATAGAGGAACACAAAAAAATGAAATGTGAACCGCATTCCAGCTGGGTTCACAGATATTTCCGACAGATTATAATATAGTACATTGATATTAAAATTCAAACGTCGTCGTTGACAAAATCACGGACCTATTTTGGATTAAGCAAGATGTATGAATATTTTATTCTCTGCCTACATTATGGGTTTGTGGCCGTATGATTTTTTGTAAGTAACGTACTACATACCCTTGACTTAGTTGTAGCTGGTATAAGCCCTTCCAGTCAAAATAAACATTATGCGTTGTCCCTAATAACTAGACAAATATTAAAAACATTTAACGTCACTCTAAATATTTACCATTTCAGAGTCAAAGGGAATTTTCCAAATATAATCTATGTAAAAGGATGAAATTCATACCGAACATTAAGACTTCTTCTGCAATTTTGTGACTTTGTAAGAGGCGGTCAAACAATTCGAGTGCACGGAAATCGGAAAGCGATCCTCATAAGTTTTTACTTGTTCTTTATCCGATTTCACATTACTATTTCTTAGTACTGGCTTCTATATCTTACAATTCGGATTTTAGTTCCAAAAGTAACATCCGAATCGTAAAATATATGTACATAGGTAGCTACATACGTGTACTACGTATGTTTAATATAATTAGGTTATCTTTTATTTTATTTATTTTATTTTATTTTATTTATCTTGAGATTTATCTTTGAGACAGCTCTCGTAGAATAAACTATACAATCTGGTCAATACAAATTATCTTTGAGGGAAAGTATTACTATGTCATTTACGATCCACAGAAATTACAAGCTATTTATGTATATATACTTATTTATTTATTTAAAAACATTATTGTACACCACTGCTATAAATGTAAATAAAAGGTGACAAAATAACGACGAACGACAATTATTGGGCACTATGAGGTGTACGAAAAAAGTAAAGAACAACAACAAAAAAAAACATAGTATAAAGAATTATAAATCAGGATTAACGTTATTCCACAATGAGTGAGACATAAAGCATGATTATTATGTACTTTATATCGACGTAGAAAAACAGTTTTATAAAGAAATGAAAATTCATGAGGGTACCAGTCATGGTTGTATGCCAGATTTTATTGATTTTAGATTCTATCAAATCCAGGTATAAGATAATAATGAAACTTTAAGGAGGACTAGTGGCACCTCTGTTTACCCCTTCATGGATATAGGCGTAAGTATATATGTATGTACATCAAAACCTGTGTTAAAAGGCTGTAGCACAAAATTTCAACATTTAAAAAAAATCGACTTTAATTTAAATTTCAGTTGCCAACCGTTGTTTTCGGATTATATTCTTTAATATGGACGTAATACAAAAACCTTTTAAATAATGAAAATTTAACGATTTAAGACAAAAACAGCATCCGGGTTTAAATTATATTTTATTAATATTAAAAAGTAGTAATATATGCAATTTCGAAGTACCATTAATTTTATATTTTTAAAAAAATTAAGGGACATCACATTTAGGGATGACTTGCATCAAAGAAATATACTACATCATAATATACTTGTCCCTAAATTATTATTCCGTAATTATTCCGTTAGCGGTTGATAATAACACCTATGTATTATACCGTAAATGAGTTGATATGAAAAAGTCAATAACGCTTTCAATTACGATATATCATACTTTGCAATAAATAATGCAGCCCGGGTTATATGATGTAGTGGATACGAAGACAAATAAAACTCAATTGCAACTAACGCAAAGCACGCATCTGATCGCGATGACGTCAGACTCGTCCACAATGCCTATTGATTGCCGATAGGCAATTTGATTAGCAGTTAGAACGTATCCACCTCGATATTGGATACTGGTCGGATAACGCTATTGTGTATTTGGATGACAATTGCAACATATCCTGGTTTCCTTTTAGTAACGGTTTATATATACAAAGCTTCTTATTGTCTTCTTACAAATGTTTGTATTAAAAACACCGGTTGCCTTTTTGTAAAGGTTATAAAAAAGAAGGTTCTGATAAATGTTTGCATCACTAATAAAATATTCCTCTTTTTTGTACTTTTAGATACTTATTTATACCTAAAAATCTCATATCATACCAATAATGTATTTACTGAAGTATAATTATATATTATTCAAAATAAACTGCACGCTTCGAACTCCTAAATATAATCATAATTCACACATACACATTTACACATACATAAATTGCGTTTTCGCGTATACATCAGCACAGTTGTATAGACTTGTTGTACAAAGCTTTGAACTCGGCACAAGAGAGCTCACGTACAGAAGGCGCCCTAATCAGAACTAAATTTAATTAGCTACAGACTACTCACATCAACTTCGATGCCAGGTATGCGGAATATCTTCAGGGGCGGGTCATCTCTAGGGGAATACCGGCAGAACTCTCGATCGCCCCGGTACCACTTCACAGTATACAGGACGTCATTTTCAAGGTCATAGAGGCATTTCATCTCGACTTTAGACCCCTGCTCCACTGATTCCGGGACTATGACGTGGACATTCTTGAGGCACAGGTTTGCTGCAATAGAAAAGTTATTTTAATCAATGTTATTTTGGTTATTTTATTGTCCTTTAAGCAGACCACTTATTCTAACTAATAGGAATGTCTGTCAATTATAAACAAGTGGCTATTGTGGAAAATATTGGCGCGATGCTGACTCTTGAGAACAAAAAGATGGTGGGATGATTGTTGAAATTTCTGCGATCACAGTTACGAACCAATTCGAATTTTCTAAACAGGCAGTATTCAATTCTGGCTTGACCGAAACTCTACCATAATTATCTATATAATATTATTTTTTATTTTACTCTTCATTGCTCGATTAGATTAATTTACTATGTTTGAAATGAATATTTTAGAAAATGTGAAATATATAAATTGACGAATGCTTATTTAAGGAATAAAAAAAGACACATCCTTTAAATTGCTGAAACATAACAAAAAAGGCTCAGACCTGTAAAGCCATAAACCCAGAAAGTTATTTTTGCACGTAATATAGTGTTGAAAAGGTTCCGTGAACCGTGTTTCTTTTAGTACACACAAAAACTCTTCAAAATCAGTGAAAGAAATCCGGAAACTGTTACTTGCCGTAATAACTCAGTCAAAGAAAGAAAAAACATTTGTATTCTCCAAGTTAATTTATCTTCTAAATGGAGTTCAGATCATTACTCCACGCTCACGAACCGTTTACTCTCTTCGTTGTCAATATCAAATAGTGCTGGCAACAAAGCATTGAATCAAATACAACCCACATTTGAAATCACCTGAGTAATTTTGTTGAAATAGAAGATATTGGGATTGAATAATTCAAAGGCACCAAATGGGAAATTCACGTGACTTGGATGCAACCAAGTGCCAAATAAGACTAATCGAGCTCTCAAACATGCACGTGAAGCTTACTGCTAAATTTTAAATTGAATTTTGACGACGGACTGATGACCGTGGCAACTCAAACCTATCGGGTAATTGGCAGATGTATAAGGTTAATTTCAACGTTACTTCGAAACTCACGAAAGGAATTATTCCATGTTGGAGAATTGAGTATATTCTGGAACAATAATATGGTCCTACTGGTAATAATAGTAGAGCCACGCCGCCGCACGGACTATGTGAATGGGCCAGGGTAGTAACACTGTCTCAACTCTCACAGAAAACCGACGACAAACAATGTTATTTTGTTCGGTAGGTGAGACTACTGGAGGACCAATTGCCGGTGAATTTCAATCACCGTACATGGTTGTTAAGGGCCCATCACAGTGAACCACGTAAATGTACACGTTTCGGGTTCATCCTGTGAATATCGGGTACAATCATGCTGACAAAATTTTATTTATAAATGAACAGGTCACGCCGTTTTATTCTTTATAGACTGTACTGCACTTACTATGATGCGCATTGTAATAACTGCTTCTTGCCAGTATTTAAAAAAAAATGCTTTATTCCGACTGAAATATATTTATAATAACATTTATTGTGTATCATTGATATAGCAAAATTTGTGTAATATTATTTGAAGAAAAAAGGGTACTTAAATTAAATAATATCACTATTTGGCTTGAAAACGGGAGTTTCTCGTAAAACTATTGACACGCACAAACGTTGTGACAATTATGACGCTTCGCACCAAAATAACGACAAGGAATTGGCGGCTACTGTCGCTATTTCTACTCTAAATTATAAAGAGGTAACGTTGTTTTCGTTGTTACCGATAATCTCCACAACTTCTAACCCAATTATAAGAAATGTTTCACTCTTAAAAAGGCTTATCATCCCTGAGTGACATAGGCTATATTTTTTTTCAAAAGGGGTTGAAATAAGGGTTCAAATGTTATATCGAAAATCGTTACCACGGAAGTTATTACGGTTCATTTTTATGTCAGCTCTTTATTACAAATGAAAAATATGAGGGATGAAATATAGTATGCTAAATATAAACCGCTTGAGCTATTGATGTCAAACATTCATAATTAGATAAATTACAACTAATTAAAAATAATGTCTTGCATAGTTTTCTTTATCGGCTCTAAAGGGCGAAAAGAGGTTTATTTTTATTCGAACGAAGTTTCTTAGCGCCGTTTAGGTCAGGAATTAATTGGTTGAAAGATTTTTTTTAGTTTTTTATACAAAATCTTTTTGTTATTGATCCGATTGCTCTCTAAATCGATATCTAAGTGTCTCTTAGTGTAGATTTCTAAATACATAGTAGACATTTATGACATTTGATAAATTTCTTTGGATGGGATGTAAAGGAATGCAGAGATACGTGATAAGGCGGGCGGCTGCGACGAGAAAAGACTAGACAGGACGGAGCGGGTAATTACGAAAGAGATGGATGGGACAGGATTGAGCAGGACAGGTCATGGTGGGAAGAAAAGGGAACGGAAGGACAGTTACATCGAGTTTAGGTATACAAGAGTTTGTACTAAAAATAACATCTATCTGATGTGGAGTGGATTCCCCTATGAATAAGGAATATCTGTACCCAGGCGAAGCTGGGACGGGCCGCTAGTATCTTTATAAAACATGTTTTTTCGATCGAAAACAAACTGATCCAACAACACGAACCTAATGTAAACATAATATCAAGGCCAACAATTTCCACGTTTGTATAGCAATGATATTTTTCGCCCTATTTACCTTCTGCCTTAAGATATTCAAGCAAATAAAAAAACAATATACTTTTGACGCAATTGCTCTTATAAAAGGTCCGGTGTTTGCATTTACCTAGACTGAACAAATAAGTGAATGTTACACTAAACTAACTATTGAACCGGGTCGTCCGAAGTGTATACATTGCTCAGCTGGTTAAAGGCAGCGTTTCATAGCACGTGTGTCTCATTATATAAACAAGGGTGGGAAGTGTACAGCTGCTGTCAGAACAAAGAAATGCTTCAACGTGCGGACCACGTTGGCTCCATCTTTGAAGGACATCGTGTTTCAAAGTACATTTCTTATATAGTGTCGTGCCTGAAAGGTGAATGGAGAGAGAAGCAAAATAATATCTCTTGAGCATTTTTATCACCTAGTTTAAAATTTAAAATTAACAGAAAGCAATCGAGCACTTTGATTTATTTTGTTGCAGTATTCTTAATCCCAACAATTGTGAAAGACGTCTAGGGCTGACAATATTACCGGTAATCAAAATACTCGAGATCTGAACAGATGCCAAATTCCTAAATCTTTTCTCAAAGAAAGTTCACAAATACAACGTTAACAAAATTATTCCACACACTAAATTATTCCAAAGACAATTTGTTAAGTACATTAATAAATAATTATAATTAAATTATAATAATAAATACACCCAGCAGTCACATACATAGTCCTAACCCCACACTAAGATCGAGTCTTGTGTCGTGGGTATCAGGAACTACGAGAGACTTTTTCGGTCTCACAAACACCCAGACCCGAAACAAATACCTGTGGTTCACACACATATTTGTTGGTGCGGGGATCGAACCCGCGGCCTCTAGTTTCACAGCCGGCGTCTAATAAACTGCGCCACGGAGGCTGTAATTCATACTGAATCTATAAATTTCACAGCTCGATACCATCCCTGCTACGATAAATATTTTGATCAAATAGATTTTATCTAGTCTAAATCTTGTGGATAGAGGATTTAATTATGTATATTATTATTGTACAACACAAGTTTCTACGTACTGTGAACTTAAGCATGTTTACGCTCGTGTCGATTGTAAACATGTTGGGAAAGTTTTCCCTTACCTCACTAATAAAAACAAGATGTCTTTAAGGCAATATTGCTGTATAACATTTACCATAACAAAAACTGTACCAGCCTTCACGACGAAATTTCATTAACGGTTCCATCGCATTTTCCTCATAAGTACTACAAACATTTTAATAAATGAATTATAAATTTCCATGCGAATCAGCTCATCGTAAGCCTGCACCTTTAACGAAAGATCTCTATAACTTAACTATATTTTATAAGAAGTTAGAGTAGCTTCCATTAGTATAATAATATGTTTGTCGATTTTTTTTAATGTTCCAATAAGCACCGATAGATAGATAAATAAATCTGTCTGTGTTTATTGAAACATAAAAATGCATCAACTAGTGGTACCTCTTTTAACGTCCATTACGAAATTATAATATTAGTTAGTATAAACAGTAATTTATTAAAACATAACTCAAAAATGCGTAACCCACATTTTTATATTTTTTATCTTCGTTCAGGTGAAATTATTTTTTACTGTACTCCACTTTACACAAAACCTTCGCTAAATGTAACTAAACCTTCATCATGAATCACTCTATCAATTTGTGAAAACCGAAGAAAATGCACAAATAAGTTTTTGAATTTATCGCAAACAGACACAACTATAGTGAATTCTACAATTTAGCTGTCCGTATAAGCCCGTCGAACTACAACCAAATGATAATAACGCCTCGTCGTAGTATATCTGCTAGTCCTGTGATGCAATGTATCAGAAACTACGAGAGATTTTGCGGTCATAAAACACCTGTCTCAAAACAAATATTTGTAGAACAAACAAACCTTTATCTTGGTCTGTTGTTTAACAACTCGCTTCTGAACTATTACGCCGAAGAAGTGCTTAAATATTTAATGCTCAAAGGTAAACATCAATAACTACATCAAAAATCGTTAATAATATTTAGACTTGAGTTTTGTTTTCGTTGTATAATATACGCCCAATTAGTTAACTGTAGTTTCAAGTTACAAAGTCTAATAGAACTAAGAACTTTTACAAGTTAGCCAGCATAAGTTACAATTTACAATATCACATTTAAGCCCCGAATAACTCAAAATTGAATTGTAAAATTTGTTTTATTACGTTATTGCTTAATCTCTAAGTAAACTTTTTCTTTTGTATATTTATAAAACGGCTACGGCATATTTCAGTTTCTTGTAGCGTTCTTACATTTTGGCTTACACTTTAAATAAAATTTAAATATTACTACTAAACCAAAATATTAATATTTATCTCTATCTCTTTACCTTTATATCTATCTGTATGTATCTATGTCAACAAAACTATCACTGAACGTTATTTTTACCTAAAATTAAAAAGCAAAACACAATAGAAGTGAAATAACAGAAAAATGTAGGGAAAAAGGAAGGAATATTTGACCTTCGTCAGTCTTACTAAACAAAAAATGACAACACAACCGCGTCGTGTTACCATCATTATGCGACAATACATACGTTTTACTTTTTAAATATTAATAACAAGATTATGTTAGCTTAGTCCTTTTGCGCAGCTAACACAGTAAAGTATTTCAAGTAAACCGCACACCACAGCATTAATATTACCGCCAAAATCTCATTTGTTTGGAAGCAAGCTGCTCAAAAGATTTTATAGTGCAGCCTTGCTTATATTAATTCCATAATTTTAATTTGACGAACGTGGAGTGTAGCTGATTAAAAATATGAAGCTAATTTATCTTACGGAAGTGGCACATTCACATTCATAAGACAAACTTCGCACTATCGTAGTTACGTGTTTATACGTAATTAATGTGATTACTTAATTCAACGCCGAGGAAACACTGGGTAAATGAATATACATAGCTCGAGCTCTGTACAAAGATGTAAATAAAAAGCTAATTAAGTTGTTTCTGCTACAGATAATATAAGTGGAGTAGCTGGTTGCCCAAGCGACGTTTTTATTCATTTTTTTTTTCATTTATTTATTATTATTATAAAATTGCATAAAACATGGTATAACAGATGTTCAAATTATAATAGGAGAATTTACATGTTTTGCTATTAATATAGCGTGCATTGTTTCCCTAGAAACAGCTGAACCGATTTAAATCAAATTTAACTGTATTTTAGCTTGTAAATATGAACAAGTTAAAGTGGCTAAAATGCATATTATAATGATAAGTGTCATCGAATTTGAGCCTCTACTGGCGAGATATGGTTGCGTATCACGGATCACGGATCACGCTTGTTTCGTCCTGTTCGAAACTAGATATACTATATCAGCCATATAAGTCCGACTGCAGGCACGGGCCTCCTCAACAATCGATGGTGCGATTGAGAGGGGTTAGGCCATATAGCCAAGACCACGTTGGCCTAGTGCGGGTTCGTGGACTTTACATACCATAGAAATTATTGCAAATTGCTATGGTATGCAGGTTTCCTCGTGATGTTTTCCTTCGCCGTTATAGTGCATGGTGGCACCTTAAACTCTGGAATTAAAAGATGTTATGTTCACTGTTATTACTGATATCCAACTGTAACCCGATTACAAAATTCTATTTATACTTAACAGACGTTACTCCGACACACATACATGTATTTTTAATAAAAGGATACTCGTTTAATAATATTCATATCATATAACAATATAATATGGTGGCGCAAGGCAACACATTTGGTTTGTTAGGTATATTGCTCTCGAATTTTAGATCTTTTATAATCTTTCGAATCCATTGAGTCAATGAGAACCTTTAGCAATGTGTCTATTGTAAAAATCCCTACGGAAATTAATTAAATTAAATTAATTAAGTATAAATAAATAGTATTAAGTATCCATGAATCCAAGACATTCCGGCTTAATAGATTAGAACCCCGCTGCTTGCGTTTCTCGTAATGAGTTGGTACGCGCGGACGATCAATATTAGGCGCTCTCGCCGGCTAATGAATATATATTGCATTCTTATTCAGGAGGGTGAGGGTTTGACTCCCGGCATGCCTGACGAAGTTTACGAAATTTATTGTGTATCACGGTTTGAATGTAGGGGAATTATCAATGCGATCGATAAAAAAATATGCCTAGTAATAAGTTCTGAGTGATGTTGTTCTCATTTAAGGGTAGGTATGACACTTACCATCAAATAAAAAAACTAAAAAACACGCTTTTTATAGAAAACCGAACTAAAAAATAGAAAATAAATTTTAATGAATTTAAATTAAGAAAATAGTGTTAAAAATTTCAATGAATATAAATTAATAATAGTGTGAATAAAAAAAAATATTTTATTTTAAAAAAAGCGTGGGGTGCATGGTGTCAATAGTTATAAATATTTTATTGACAGATATGAGTAGAGTGATTATCATTTCGATAATATCTTAAAAAGCACCCCACGCTTTTTTTAAAATAAAATATTATTTTTTTATTCACACTATTATTAATTTATATTCATTGAAATTTTTAACACTATTTTCTTAATTTAAATTCATTAAAATTTATTTTCTATTTTTTAGTTCGGTTTTCAATAAAAAGCGTGTTTTTTAGTTTTTTTAAACTATTATTTATTTTCTACCTTTTAGTTTGGATTATTTATAATAGCTTGTTTTTTTTAATTTTATGAGACTACGACTACGCCATGACTACTACATTACATGACCATCATATTTTGCAAATTGAAAAATTGAATAATTTTATCAAATTAGTGTATTGTCATCGGTCCTCAATAAATCTACAAAGTTTGAACGAAATCTGGCCGTTTAAAGTGGGTCAAAATCGCGCCCAAAAAGTCGGTTACAAACAAACATACAAACATACAGGTGAAGCTAATAAAAAGCGTGTAATTACCGCAAAATAAAATCCGTTATGGAGAGATAAAATAAGGATATAAAAATAACCTACATGAAGATTTGAATTTCAATATCGTCGTAAGATTTGCGATCGCTATTTTACTATTCGTCATCTTTGTTATATTTTTAAGTTATTATTTCGTTATTATAACCGGTACCAGAAGAATAATCGAGTACTTGACGACCACAAATATAAATATCGACAAAACTTCAACAGTAATTAATAAACATTTGATACCTTCTCAAAAGGCAGGACGTAATTTTCATAGTCAAAGGCTATTTTTACCTTATAACCATGGCTGTAAACATTCACAACTTTAAATTCAAAATTACTTTCAGTGCTGCCGACATTCAGTAAATCTTTAAAATTATAAAGTCTTTCATTCCAAAAAGAAATGTCAAGAGGCACAGGTCATAAAAGCTATACACACAATAAATAAGGCTGAAATCTAGGAACTCGTTACCTGACTCTTTTGGACGTTGGCCTGTACCTAAGACGGAATTTCATGTGAATATTTAAAAAATTCTACAGTACCGAGCAAAACGGCTTTCCCGCTTGCTGCGACGTGAATATTTTTGGTACGAATATTATACTTGGTACTAATGGAAATCCTAGTACTTGACTTGAATATAATATTACTTTACATAGGAACCATAAAAATGTAACATCTTTTTGATATTTATTAACTACCAAAAATATGTACCTAATTATTTATTTACATACAGGCAGACACATTATATGTTAGGTTACGCCGAAACCGTGCTAGATATAGGCCTCCACAATTTCACGCAACTGAGCATAATGTTCGCCTTTTCTTGAGCATTTGTAGTAACTTCACTAGTGACCAGAGTCTATTAAACTTCGTCTCACACATTTGTTCCATTAAGAGGTAATTATTACTCGTCAGATTTTCAAAGTCTTTGGGAGTTACCTAAGGCGCCTTTTATAACGAAAGCCCCCATCGATACATATATTTGTAAGATTAACAATAAAACGTTTTCAGCCTACTACAAGATTGTGCGACCGAAAAGTCTCTTGTAATTTCTGATACCCGCGATATAAGACTTGTATTTTAATGTGTGGTTAAAACTACATGGGGATTGTTAGATTTGTTTGTTTATTTATTTATTACCTTTGGCTATTCTTTCTTTTTTGTTTTTATAGACGAAAAAACAATAACACGTCTGTTGTTTTGAGTTCAAAGACCATGGTTTCGTGTACAACATAGAAAAATATAATAATTTACGTTTGTGTCCACTATACCAGTGAAATGTTTTTTCAGCCTTTTCGTAGTAAAAAGCCTAGATATAGTTGGTGTAATCAAATATTGTTTTCTACACTCTGCGTGAATATCAGTACTACTTTATGTATTTTTTTAACAGCGTTTCTTACTGTTATCCACCCGGATAATAAACGAAATGGAAACAGGAACTAATTAATGTTTTTCCTTCATCATTAATTGGGTTAAGCCTTTTGAAAATTGTTTTGATCTCATTATGTGCTATTCTTCTGAGTGTTTTGTTATTGATTGGGTTTAATGAGTCTGTTGATAGTATTTTGGTATATACCCACGCTTATATAAGTTGATAATATGTTTAGGTTTCCACTTGAATTGATTGGGTGAAGTCGCCCACGGAATTAAATACCCACATTCGTCTGATAGCAATTTTTCGGATTCGTTTTTTATTGCGTACGTAGGCTAACGAGCGCATGGCTCGCCTGATTGTCGCTGGAAACGTACCGTACGAAAATGGAATGTCTCCAGATAATGTGGAGGAACCCTACTGCGAACGAGTGGTGCGATAGAAAAATTGTGACGATGGGACATTTTTAAACAGTTCTTCAAAGCATTCCTCGTGGAACAACCGATAAAAAGTGAAGCTGGATTTGCGTTTTACAGAGGAATGATCAATGACCCGACGGGAAGTACAGCTTAGCTCTTTACCTATTCCTTAGGTCAATGATCAGCTGGTGGTCCTAGAGGTACCTCAGGAGCTGAGATTAAGTAGTCGTTCCAATATTTGACAGCTATCGGCCTGCAGCTCGAAGAGTTCGACATATTATGCTTTTTGGCGATTAGATGGACGTGAGCGACCTTCCATGAGTCTGGAACCTGTTTGGTCTGTGAATAACGTTAAAGACGCGTGATCACCGGGGTCCAATTCAGGGGGGCATCTCTTAAGAACTACTGTGGGGATACAGTAAGGCCCACTCGACTTACGGATGTCGAGAAGCCTGAGCTCACGTCTGACAGCACTAAATTTAATAGCAGATAGGCGACTCTCACACCGATGTACAATATTTATTGGGAAATATTCAGTTCAGAAAAGTTCGTGGTGGCCTGTTGGTAAACGGACCAGACGCGACAGCCAACATATTCGCGGTGGTCAAATCCCAGGGCACACCTCTGACTTTTCAGAGTCATGTGTGTATTGACAGTCAATCACCACGCACTTTAACGGTGAAGGAAAACATCGTGAGGGAATCTGCACACCATAGCGATTTGTAATAATTTACATGGTATGTAAAGTCCGCCAACCCGAACTAGGCTACCATGGTGGACTATATGGCCTAAACCCTGTCAATCGTACTCTGGATTTTAGAGGAGGCTCGTGCCCTGCATTGGGACGTATATGGGGTTATACAGTACAGTATTCAGTTATCTTTAATTTACAAAACAACAAATTATTCAGATTTATAAACCTTTTCGAATCAATTTTACAATAGTTCTAGACTCACCGCAAAACCTTTCTCCACACTGGCATCATTAGCCTAAAATCTAAATACACCACAAGTTGAACAGTTTGGCCGTTTTGTATATTCTAAATTAATTTATAATTTTCATCTGACAATGTGTGTTTATTATCATATTCAGTCACAATAAGAACACTGTTAAACACATGCCTCCTGCTATAAATGAGTTTGGTGTGTGTATTTAATGTTTTGGTAATATGGTTTTTGTCATAACTTATTATACAAGAATGGAAACCTGATATGCTTAAGAACCTTTCCGGGAAATAACTTCATCAATCGGTAAACACTTATGACGGTAATACTCGAGGAAATCATAATCATAATATATATAAACTGGCGCCATTTTCCCAAAATAGGGAAGGCAGAGGTGCTATCACGACACCTACATTTCGCCTTACATGTTTCATCCCACAATGTAATAGGGGGCGAGCCTATCGCCATATTGGGCACAAATTCCTGACTCCGGATAATGAAAAGAAAAATCCAATATCAATTTGTCCGACCCGGGATTCGAACCCGAGACCTCAGCTTTGTAATCGTACCATAGTACAGCTACACCACCGACGCAGTCGGGACAGTAATGACTAAACATAACAGAAACAAATATCTTTCAAATCCGATAAAAATAAGAACCAAACACCAGTTGCCGAAAAAATACAACTACAAAATAAAGTATTTGCGGACAAATAAATACCTAAAATAACGAAACAGTTTGGTTAGACAAGAATAAAATATTAATTTGTAATATAAGTGGTAAAGATGAAAGGCCAGACAGCGGCGACCGCAACAAATATAAATAAAAAACCCTCCGTTGCGCCGCCGCGGCTTGTGACACGGGCTAAGAAGAACATAATTCTTTTTCTTTGTATAGTTCGGTATTTGATTTTTCCTTTATAAAACTTATATAATGGTTTTATTTTTTGCGGTATATTTTTTCTTTTATTTATTTACTTCATAAGATCAGGAATTGTAAAGATCAAAAATACCTTTAATGGCACTCAAAGGTATTTTCAACCATTCGTATGTAAGCTGATGTAGAGATGAAATAAAGCATGTCTTAAAATAAAACTTTAAAAGAAAAAGCAACGATTTAATACCATATACTCGTAAGAAAACTATAGATGTAAAGAATTTCTTTTTAGTTTCTCAGCAGTTTTCCAACTTTCAACTTAGGTCTTACACGTAACGATTCGTACACATCCCGATTTCAAATGGAATCGTTTTTCGAAGGAAACTACTGCAGCGAGATGCAATAAAGATAGATTTCAGTCAAGCAATCGTACCGTGCAAGTTGACCAGGCCCGTTCTTATTGCTGTAAAAACTCGTTACAGAGTAACTGCCAAATACAATTATATTTTAGACTACATACGTCCTATTTCTAAGTACGGAGTTCCTCTTCAATTAAGAAAAGTTAAGCAGTAATCCACCGGGAAGACTTAGCACGGGTTTTCATCTTTTTGGAGTGGTAAAGCCACGCTGTTGTCAGTCTTGACTCAGCATGAATGGGCAGGCTCGTCCGGGGCGGTACCATTGTCCCACATGAAATCGACGTGAAGCGACACCTTTGATGTGGTGTTTCGTTCGGTGAGTGAGATGGCCAGATCCCCAATGCCCCTTTCGTCTTCCCCTACCTCATGTCCCTTCTCGGCAACATATCCATGATCCAGAGTTGTGGATGTTCATCGGCAGTGATCACTTACCATCAGGTGACCTGTAGGCTTATTCACGTAATTAAATAAGTTCAGTTGCAGTGCAGTTGCAGTTAAGTTTCGATCAAAACGGCCCTTTGTGTATTCTCGTAATTTAGACAACCGCTGTCAGATACGCTCGCGTCAAGTTCGCGTCACGCGAGCGCTTTAGCGTATTCTACTGCTGCGCGTTTTATACATGCGTGATTCAGATCGCAATTTGATTGGTATTTACCTATTCATTTGACGTCTCCAATGACAGTTTAGTCCGACTAACGTGCAGCACATGCGCAGTTTATTTATATCTTACGCGCAGCTAAACAATTACAAGAATACCATTTTGACGTACGTTCCATTAAGACGTAAACCTATTCGCAACTGCATCGAAACTTGATCGGCGCGTCAATAAATTACGTGAATTAGCCTACTGTTTGCTCGTTTGACGGACCTATGTAATAAAAAAATTCAATTCGAACCAGTAGTTCCTGAGATTAGCGGTAACAATCAAACAAACTCAACAGCTTGATATATTAGTTAATATTAAAAATACTCTATTTATGATCAAACAAGATTTCCTCCTAAAATAAGAAATAATGAATACATCAGTGAACAATATGTTAGGTATGATATCGTAACTAAAATCCGTTCGATTTTAATTCGCCAAACTTGGATGTTAGTTAAACATTAGTTTGATACTAGAGTCAAAATGTAAATACTAATTTATAGATTTTAATTGATATGATATGATGCCGAAGCCAGTAGAGATAGTTTTTTCTATCAAATATTCGTTTTAAATATTCATATGGCAACAAATGCTGATGAGCAAATACTTTTAAGCGATATGTGCGTGGGGTCAGCGCAAAATATCTTACACTCATACTGCAGAATAACTTGGTTTATGACTACAGAAGATTCTCTGCTGTCATTTTTTTCAATATAGGGCTAACTCTATATTGAAAAATGAAATAAGTCCATGTCAAATTTTTAAAACGAGCCCTCAGGAATGCAAGTCTCTTAACAATGCCATATGCGTATTATTATTTATGTTTTTTTTTATTGTTTTCATCTTAGATTATTTTACTTTTTTTTTCTTCATGCGTGCCAAGTATTGGTTTATAATTCATGGTGTTGTTTGGTTTTGCTACTGTCTATAAGCGGTCGTATCGCTTACAGGCGAATGGCAAGCTGATCTCGTTATTCATCGCAATTAAAAATACTAACACAACAGATAAATCTCAAATCGACTTAAATTGACTTCGTTAGAATGGATGTTTCCAAAATCCAATATAAAATGAATTTCTCATGTATCTACACTATGGAATTATTTTTATTTGCAATTCATAACTTCACCGTAATCATTAAAAGTGGGATTGGGAACAAGATAGGAGACTTATTATTCGCGAACTATTTAATCTTGTAAGACATTAGCGTCGCCGACGGACTTAAACAAAGCCATTCTCTCAGATACTACAACTAGAATCTAATCTAGTTCAAAAAGTTTCCAACCTAGCTATCTCACTGGCATCACGTAATGAAATTCTGAATCCAGACGATTTTATCCAAAACTGTGCTTTTGACAACGTGATAGATATTTAAATTTATCACTGGCCTATAACCGACAATGCGAATGAGCTCGTATGGGTTTGTAACCATGTTTTAAAAAATCCTCGTAAAATAACTTAGTTACTGTTGCAAGGTTTTCAATCGATAAAATTTCCGGAGGCTTATTCCCCGCCCCTCTTTTCAATTAGCCTTTAATTATTAAAGAACAGGAAATCATCTGTGATCATAAGGTGCTGTGAATGTTTGTCGTTAATTAAAATGCTGTGTCAAGTGTTTCTCTTCTGACATTTCGGACTTCTGACTTTTGGCGGGGGAAACAGACATTGCGATGGTACCTACCCAGGCGACCTCTCACATATGGGAGACCTACCACCAGTAGAATTCCATTTATCTGATTCATACTACACCACGTTAAGCTATAATCTAACAGACACATCGCAAAAGCCTGCCAAGCCCTTTGGTCATACTTGTGGATACGCGCCACATTCAATCCGTGTCACGATGTTATCATAAAATGAACACTAAAGCTGTGAATAAGAGTCTATAATCCTTAAGCTAGTAACAATCACGTTGTAGCCACGACAATAAGCCTATCCCTCGCTCAGCCGTTGAGTTAAAGGCAAAGAGACACAGCGAATCTTTTCTAAAAGCACTAGATTAACTCTGAATAGAATATGTCATTATAGAGATAATTAAATCGACCGTTTTCGTCTATTTTCTTGCAAGCAATAATAATACCTTGAACCAAGAATAATGACAAATAATACAATCAATACACCTCCCACACACGTAGTCTAGACGAAAGTATGAAAGATTTTTCGGTCTTATTAATGCGTCTTATCGCAGTAAGCGTTTTATTCAACTACACTGCGTAGGCTGTCAATAATGACAACTACGTAATTATTTCGTGACCTGAGAATTGAATCCCGGAGCTCACAAGTCACAAGTTAAAAATGCACAATTCGACGCCATATTTTATTTTTCAATTAATTTTTGAAATAGACAAAGAAACAAGTGCAAAACTGAGTTTGTTAACAAAAATCTAAAGTTTATAAATGCCCTTACTATTTGTTTGAAACTTGTCATGGTTTTGATAGAACTCATAAACTTATACTACAACACTGAGTTCCACTTTAAGGTACAGCTTTATCTTATGTATGTTTTTTTACCCGGCAAAGCGTGCGAACGTGTACATAATATTTGTAATTACATGTACATAGTTCAGTAAATCATAGAAAGAGCTTTAAATATTGCGTTTTTCCATTTCTGCTTCCCACGCACGTAGCAATATTTCCAACGCGCGCCAGTTGCGAATGTTAACACAATTTTTATCCCAACAATCTTTATTTGACGTGGAAGGAAGATTCACAAAAGATGTATCATGCAAATGCTCGAACAGAATGGGTTGAGCTGAATTATGTGGAAAACAATGTTCGTTGGAACAAACCGGGTGTGAAACTTGGCTTGTCTATACACGTCCCTCTGGACTCGCATATTAATAAAAGCTTAATTTGATCAAAGATGCTGGCTTCGATGTTTTGAATCACGTACCAAAACATCTAAAAACATTTAAAAAAAGGGTATATTTTGAAAGATATATTTTTACTATATCTTTCAAAATATACTATTAATATTTGACTGCCTCGGTGGCGTAGTTGTACTACGGTACGACTACAAAGTTGAGGTCTCGGGTTCGAATCGCGGGTCGGGCAAAGTGATATTGGGTTTTTCTATTCATTATCAGCCCGGAGTTAGGAATTTGTGCCCGATATGGCGATAGGCTCGCCCCCATAACATCATGGGACGGAACATACAAGGCGAAATGTGGGTGTCCTGGTGGCGCCTCTGCCTACCCCTTCTGGGATAAAGGCGTGAGTTTATGTATGTATGTAAATATTTTTAATACCTACTTGACTGATCCTTTAGGTTAGATTGCCTACTAATCCGTTGATGACAAATAGGCTCCGCCGCTCATTGACTTGGCAATTCCGGGGAAACATACAACTGTTTTACAGACGGGCCAGGAGTATACAGGCATTTGGATACACGTGAGACTCGCTATAGTTAAACTGATTCTATACATGGGACGTAGTGGATGCAGTAAAAATGAACTTTACAGTAATCTATCTCTCTATCTATCTATATCAGCCCATATACGTCCCACTGCAGGGCACGGGCCTACTCTACAATCGAGGGAATCGATTGAGAGTGGATAGACCATATAGTCCACCACGCTGGCCTAGTGCGGGTTGGCTTTACAGTAAAGTCAATACAATTTAAAAATGATAAAACTAAACCGCAGTTACCTAAGTAGTAAAAATAGATCTTCAAAATATGGACAGAGATCGGATTTCGCTTGCGCACTTATTACTTTATCGGATACAATTTCGAGCAAAGTATATTTTGTTTACGTGTTTTAATATGTGGCCTTAAACGGCGTTAACTTTTGGTACTATTATTGTACGTGCTCAGACGGTAGAAATAAAAAAATGGATTCGACCTCTGTTACTAAACACAAAGGAACTTTTCATATTATTTATCATCCACTTCTAAACACAAGCAAGGGTGGTCAATACTCTCGTCCAAAGTCGAGAATCATAGATGACAGAGAGAAATCTAAAGACAAAATTCGGATGTATGGATCGTCTAGGTCCTAGGATATTATATCGCCGAAAGCGCTATTGTACAAAGTAATAACAATAGTTTTCCTCTCTTCACGTTTTCTTACATTGGTCATGTTTTTACTCTCAGATTACGAGTATAAATATTCCTTGTTTATATTACGGACGAATATGAGAAACAATGCGATTAATATTATGTACCTATGTGGGATTAGTTCCATGTCGGGTCAAATCAAACCAAGATTGCTTAGATATTCTTCAGTTTAATATTAATTGTTATAATTCGTATTTCTCTCCTATTCCGTCCTGTCATACTTGACATCTTAATCATTTATCCCCTAACTCTTTTACTCTTTAGTACTTTCATTCGGTATATCTTTCACTTAAACTACGTTCCATATCAGTCATTCGTCTAACGTTTCATTCTACTCATCTTTCATCGTAACATTCAAATCCTACATGTATTTTTTACTGTTAATAGTAGTTCGTAATTTCGCCACGCTTCAACTGAGGTAGATGCGCTGTAGTACATAAGCCGTCATAGAAATAACATTGTGGTTACTTCCGACTGTATTTTCTCGGTTTTGGACCGGTTGCAGTCCATAATTGCATACTATCATATAAGCTGTTTGCAAACGTAGCGTGTGACGTCCTCTGGCCAGATGGCGGGACGACTTGCACAAGAGGGCCGGCAGCGACTAGATGCGTAAAGCAGCAGACCGGGCTCTGTAGCGTACCTTGGAAGAGGCCTATGTCCAGCAGTGGACTGCAACGGGCTGATGATGAGCTGTTTACCAATTTATGCGACTTGTGTTATCAAACAAAAAGTTGCATGGGTCCATGGTAAAATATTCCGTACCTATTTCGGACACTTCTCTATAAGATCGACCAAAAACAGTCGATAGGACACATAACATACAATGATGTCTCTCCGCAGTAATATTATTATTCAACGACCTCTGCATTGAACTCAGTCAGTATTACATTGGCAAACAGATATTAAAGTATCAACATTAAGTGTCAAAATTACAAAAGCAAATAATTTGGATTTTAATAAGTAGGTTAATATCAGAATTTTCAATCCCTAACGTGTTGGACGAAACGTTATGGCTTCTGATTATTCGCGAATATTATATATATTTTAATTTAAAACAATGGGTTTAAACCACACATCTGCGGTTTTTAGTGCAGTAGTTTTATAGCACTTATTGCACTATAATAAATGTTTTGTGTGTGTGTAAGTGCGTGGTGGCCTGTTGGTAACGGAACAGACGCGACTGCTAACATGTTCACCGTAGTCAAGGGTTCAAATCCTAGAGCACGCCATTGGCTGTTCGGAGTTATGTGTGTATTGATAGTCAATCACAACGCACTAAAACGGTGAAGGAAAACATCGTGAAGAAACCTGCATACCGTGGCGATTTTAAAGAATTTCTACGGTATGTAAAGTCCGCCAACGTGCACTAGGCCAGCGTGGTGGACAATATGGCCTAAGCATTCTCAACCGTACTTGTGATTGTAGAGGAGGCCCGTGCCCTACAGTGGGACGTATATGGGCTGATACAGTAAAATGTCTTACAGTACTCTATATAACCCACAGAATAAAGATACAGTTGTTGTAAAGCTACTGAATATCTACGTTAAAAATTCCGCAAGTTAAATACTATTATTGTCACTTATTAACTTATGTCACTTACTGTCGTACTCATAGACATTAAATGTCAATTAAATTACTACTTAGTGTTGATTTTTCAAAGATAATCTATACCCCCTGGCCTGTAGTGGAAAATTGAGTGAAAATGTTCGTGATCGATGAAATGTCTTTGATATTTTTACGTATAATTAGTAAATTACGTAAAGTGATATTTCTCGAGATACTTGTATGAAAGTCATATATTGTTGGTTATTGTCGGTGTTATAACAAGATTCACTAACTTCTGAATCATGTTAATCACCAGTCATTACAACCAGTTTTGTTTTATTGGACGGTAAACTCGAAAAAAACTATTTTTCTTTCTTTCCTATTCAATATATATTTTTTTCTTCATCAAAATATACATATTTTTGCTTGAAAATACTTTTATTTGATAAACAATTATATTTGGAATAAGGTAAAAAAAACAAAGACATATTTCACATAAAATATTATCTATAACAATTAGACTTTTTAATAACCGCTCCTTTGTCTATGCTACCCGAGCCATAATAAGGAACAATTCAATTGACACTAAACATCTCTGACTGCGGCCGTTATTACCCTATATTTTATCTTATGCCTTCGCTGGTGATTTAGTCTCCATGTTAGCAATTTTCTTAGCCGTGATTATCTAAATCACGAGAATCTATGTAACAATTGTCTTTCTAACAATGAGAACTAAATAAACCTTTGAACTACGGTAAAACAAAATTTAATTAATCACGTCATAGATTCCTCCGAGAACGCAAGAGAATAATTAATATTTGATTTCTGTTATTTGAAGCCGAATTGTGTCTGAATTAATAGAATATTGTGCCTGTGCCGCTATCATTATTAAGTTAGATTAATTAATATGTTCTGAATAGTAATGTGAATAAAATATTTATTAAAGTTTTCTTTTTTGTTGTTATTGCGATATTATGATCATTTTACATTTTATTTTTACATCAAAAGATCACTTCGACACATCAGGTGTTATGTCTCTTAATTCCTGCTAATAACTAAAATTATTTAAATTAGATCATAACGTTTTGACCCATAGCCATACAAAACAAAACAGATAACCTCCGTGGCGCAGTTGGTTGGACGCAGCTTCGATCCCCGGGTCGGGACAAACGGTTGTGTCCACAAGTATAATATTTCTCTCGTAGTTTCTGATACCCTCCGCTTACTCTTAAGTATGGTCACGTCAGGTCTCTGTATGTAACCATTGTATGTATTTGTTATTATTATTTTTAAGACCTAAACATTCAAATACATAATATTGGTTGTTAACATATACATACGGCTTTGCCGTTTCGCATTTATCATACACATTCCCATAGATACATACCAAGAAATTTATTCACTCATCGTCAAACATTGTATATTTTATTTAAACATATTATTTACTTCAGAGCAAAATTTTGGGCCGGGGTCACTTTTTTTACCCGCCAATCGATATAAATTCATAAATCACAGAATGAACAAAAATAATATCTAAAAGAAAAATCCAATAATGTGGTCGCATGCTATTGAATTCCACACAAACTTATTTTGGACGGGTAATAACTAAAGGTCTTCATATTCTGTTAACCAAATCTAATATTAAAACAATATTTTGTTAAGTAGTTTATCCAGCAAGAAATCAATATCCAATGTAGTTGCACATAAACATTTACGGACTTATTCACAGACAGATTTAAAGCCAATTTTAGCTATCGAATGTTTTGTCCCTTTCAAAGGACTTTAGAATTCAATTTGAGCGAAGAAGACAAAACATTCGATAACTAAAATAGGTTCTAAGTCTGTCTATGAATAAGGCTGTAGCACGTTATATACCTTATCAAATCGTCACTTTTCTTTTTCAAACTGTAAAACTGTGCATTGCCCGGCTTGAAAATTGTGCCCTGGAGACAGGACCTCACAAAGCACACCCCAAACACTGCTACTAGACCAATGAAGAGTCATTTATATTCCGTATTCACACCAATACATTACAATAGGTACAAGAAATAATAGCACAGCACTCGCTATTAAAATGCTGGAAAATATTTCTGGTAAAGATAGTGTTCATACGATAAGATATTTAACGAACGTTGGTACAATGTATCGAACATCGATTCGACAGTCTAGCTCGCTCTCGAAGGCGTGTTGTGAGCTTTATAATGTGAAGACACGATAGATTTTCACTGCAATATTTTTACGAACAAATATATATATTGCGATTATTCATTTGTTTTTGAGAGTCGCATGATTTTTGAATAAAACATTTTTGAACAATTCCCGTAGCTTTCGGTGTCAGATATTAAGTGGCTCGATTTTTCTGTGCATGTTTTTATAGCGGCAGATAAAAATTTCTCGCCGTCTAAATATTGTGCACATAAAATTTGTGTTTACAAAAGTAATCATTAAAAAAAAGCAAATCATTAAGGACCGGTACAATCGCAACAATGCGTTAGACCTACTTCGACTCTACGTGTTATGAAACAATAACAATCTAAAATTAATTCCACGAAGGTATTTGACGAAAGAATTTAATGCTCGCAATGCTTTAAGGACAAAAATCTCAAAACTGTGTAACACTTCGCTTTATCGGCTACAAATTTTAATTCAAAATTACTTAAATACATAACAAATTAGAATTAACATCACTTTATCCTGTATTTTTAAACCTTCATATTCAGCGAGCGTTGAGGTCACCTCCGTCGCCCGGGAGACAAAATGAACAACTAGTAATTTCATATTCCGGCGGAGCAAGGACTAACCCAATTTGTATGATTTGTTGGTGGCATAACAATTAGCTTTTGCGTAATTGTACAGCCCGAGCTACATGTTACGACCAACTATTCTCAGGTTTCGTATGTGACCCGTGACCAAACCAGTATCAGAAATTCTGAAAAAAGATTCTTACATATTTTTATGGCATGTGTCCACAAACGAAGATATCTAAAGCAGTAAAAGTCAGATTTTTAGGGTATAACGGAATTTCAATCTCGATGTCTATATAACTCTAGTATTGTGTAATGAAAATATTATGTTATTCGCATATTATATAATGGTTTTGGCCTCTAAAACGAGAGTCCTCCAGAAGTCTCTGTCCTTCGCCAACTCCCACCAATTACTGGCATAAAATTGGCTCATGTCTTTTTCCACCATCACATATATGAAATTCTATAATTACACATACAAATAGCTACAACTTGTATCCCTAAGTACAGTGGTAGGCAGAGTTGCCACTATTACCACCCAAAGCCTACCACAAATCGCCGAATTTATGTACATCTTACATGTGATAGCGGAGAAGCTTACGTGGGACACAAACATTTACTTTTATTTATACAATCAATTCAATATCTTCAAGACTTATAAAGTGCGAAATTCGCACCCTTTTTGCGAGTTCCCATTTTCCTAGAGTGTCTATAAAATATTTATTATTTATCGTAAACTTATCTTGTGACGGCTATTTCTACGGATAATGTATCAAATACCTAACACAACTACCGATTCTCTTATTTATTGTTTTTATAAAAATAAATATATACATTTCTATGTAGGTACGTCCTATAGCTTACTGTAGGGGAATTAGCGTACCGAGTTGGCTGATTTCACCGTATTATTATTACCATAAAAATATTGTAGAAATTTCTATGATATTATGTAAGTTTTCTTGCAATATTTTACAACGATACGGTCTCAGAAGTGTTTGTAGTATATGCTCTGAGCCTAAAATTAAAATGTGTTTATTTAAAAAATCTCCTCTACCTTAAGTGCGTTTAGAGAGAGAAATATCATATGTCCAAATATTTACCCAACGACCCTTTCCGTGCAGAGAGCTAACTGCTAAGCCGCTGATTATAACGTTCATTATATTCTCTTGAGGCTAAGTTTTCTTTATTTGAGTTTCTATATTATTTAAATATCAAAAGCAATTTTATATCATTGAGATGAAAACTTTATGTCTCAACATTTTATAGTAGTAGCGCCCCGCTGTAGCTAGATAACAACATGAATGGATCGACAGGGTGATACCACTGTCTCACATAAAATTGACGTGAGGGATTTCGCTTCGTGAGTGAGATTGGCGCAGGGCCAATTAGCTAGTGGCAAGATATCCGAACAATACAATATTTCGGAAGATTATTTATTTGTAGTGTTCAAAAGTGCGTGGTGGCCTAATGGTATCGGACCAGACGCGGCTGCCTACATGTTCACGGTGGTCGCGGGTTCAAATCCCAGGGCACACCTCCGACTTTTCGGAGTCGTGTAAGGGTAATACTCCACTTTGCTCGCACTACGCTTACAATTAAGCTCCAGTGTAGTCACTTAGCCGAGCCAGTATAAAAACAGCAATGGAATCGGTCATAAAATAAGCCGGTTCCTAGTTTTTTTTATTTGTTTAATTCTTATCTCTTTCGTACATCCGCACTGTAATAGTCATGAGTTCACCGCATACGTTACGTATCCTTCTGGACTTATCAATTTTATTTATTTAATTTTACTTCCAACAGCAGACTTCAAGTGTATCTCACTTGATTATTTCTGATGGCATTTTCAAAATATTTCTATATTGGATTTTGAGTTACGAAACGGATAAAAAAGTAAAAACCGGTCAAGTTGGTTATTGGGCAGATCATAGTTACATCAAATAGTGATGGGTAAATCTACCTTTATCACTGAAAATGCACGGGTTGTAAAATAGATTAGCACATGAACATCAATCCCAATTAAATGCGAGAGTGTTAGTGACAAAGTTAGTATAAAATGAACGTCGATTTTTGGCAAAGAATTTATTGACCTGAACAATACGCGTAGATATTTGGCATTGCTTTAAATATACACATATATAATACAGCTTTTTCAACCCATACCAAAACATAATTTCAGAGCTCATTACGTAAATGTAGTTTAATTAATTATAATATTGAAACAGTTTAGCTTGTCATTCACAATGGAAAATAGTGAGCATTATTTACTGTGATATGGCTTCTAAATACTCGAATTGTAAGTTACCGCCCCACCTAGGAATCCTCTAAGTGCGTGTCATTCAATCCAATTCTTTTTTGTTTTAGGCCCACAATCCCAGGTGCATTCACGTCAGGCAGGTGAAAACTAAAACTGTATTTTACTACATTCATAAAATGTATGCATTTTTGTACCGAATTAATATCTTGTTCATGTTCGCTAATCGCTTATTTTACCTGTCCTTGTAAAGACCCTGTATATACATATGTGGAGGAGTTATTTGCTGACATAAATAAGTATACTCTAAGCATGTCCTGAGATATTAAGGCTTATGGTATTATCACTGCCTTCATCGAATTATATAATGAATTGTTGCGATATTTATTAAATATAAATAAATACACCCAACTGTCACATACATAGTCCTGAATCTACATTAAACTTAATAAAGTACCTATTATATCGCGGGTATCAAAAACGACAAGACATTTGTCTTTCCTACAAACCCTGATCTGAAATAAATATTTGTGACCCGCACAAAAATATATTACAAAGACACTCTATTTGATGAAAAAACTAAAACAGGCAAAAATAAAGGAGCATTTCATTCAAGCGCACAAAATCATTCCAATGGAAGGATTGTCTGTAAATCGGCAACATGTCGTAGTCATTAACCCTTTTGCGACCTCTCCAAAGTTATTTGCGCATCATCTCACTCTTGGAAAATAGGTCACTTATGAATTTCTAGTGTCAAATATAAGAGATTCGCCATCACGAACCGCTGTGTAATTTCAGCGGTCGTAAAATTGCGCGGGAGAGCATATTTTATGCCGTTTTAAGCACCGAGCGAGTCAGTTTTCGACTATAAAGGAATTCCCATTGACTGTTAAGCAATCCTGGAACGATTGTTGTGCGAAATTGTTGTTTGTTTTTATAACTGCAACGTTCGTGATTTCACGCTTGGATGAGATTTTTCATATAAAATGTTTTGATAAAAGAAAAGGCATTGAAATAAAACTAAAATTTTTACATCGTTAATACTGTAATTTGGCAAATAATGAAGCAGTGATATCGCATGTAGAATAGGAGGAAATTTCTATGGTATTTTCAGGGTTTGACGGAGAAGACATCATTGTATCATCCAGCAAAAGAGATTATCTCTGTGGATATACGTGGATTGTTGAACGTATCATCGGGTGCACTGCAGTTTATCGTGGCAGTATAAAAACACAATATTCAGAAAATAGTATGTCGTTTATGTCGCTACGAGCGCTGCAGCCCGATGCAATTACTCCACTCCTCTTCACATCCATTAACACCAGGTTTTACGAGTATATAAATCAGTCCAAAAACACATTTTCAATATTAACTTTTATTTACTTTTTGTAAGGCTCTTAGCGTAACATGATACCAATTACATGAAACCTTCAAAATATTTACTATCCAATGGAAAAAGATTTTTCATCTTCCATTGTTAATGCCAGAGATTAGGGCGTTCAAATAAAATAAAATTAGGCTTTATAATATTTATAAATATTAGAGCTTTCTGAGAATATATGCTAAAAAATAAGCCGTCTTTTAAACACTGTTTCGACTCATAGTATTGTCAAAGCGGCGTGTGCAGAACTTTACACGAGCTTTGTCTTTTAATATTAAATTCTTGTGAAAAAACTTGTTCTCCGCATAAACCACCATTTAAGGATTACTTCAGTAACGAAGTACGTGTCCCGACTTATTATTTTTTGGATCTTCTATGTTACGCAAAACGTTTTATTCATACGTTTTTGCATTAAGTTATAATAATTTTAGTTATAAAATTCAGTAAACATTCATCCCAACAATCCTAATGACTCCTTTAATGGATTAAAAAAACGTACTCTCAGAGTAGATCACTAATTAAATACAGTGAAATTTATATTTGAATCCATAGGCACCAAACTCCTGTAACTTAAAATACATGAAAATTCTCAAGATAGAGTTACGTATATGGCGAACCTTGAAAATCCAGGCCTGCTGCGATCACTATCTTTGAAGTTCGAGACAAACACTGCATGATATTGAAAGAAATTTTGAAGGAAAAAATACCTTAAAACACATTTTAATAGCACAGCCTCTGTGGCCCATTTGGTTAGACGTAGTTTCGTAAGACCAATAAGTCTTTCGCAGTTTCTGATACCTACGACACAAGACTTGAATCTTAGTGTGGGGTCAGGAAGACATGAGAGAGTTGGGTGTATCTATTTATTTATTTACTATAGTTTTAGTAATACAATGCTTGCTTTCGTAAACGGTCGGCAATGTACTGTAAATATTTTTTTTATTTTATTTTATACTTTTAGGAAAACTAACAGCTAATATGTACATAAAGTTAGAAATAATTGGTAATTAAAGGCTAATTATAAGTTTCCACAGATAGCATATGCTTTACAAAGTACGATTCACACATTGGCAACACTAAAATAGTTAACAAACTACAAATACTAATTAATTTTATTATGAAAAAATTTTTTTCTCATGAGTCGCTTACAACTTTTAGTACTAGTATTAATAAATCTAAATCCACATCTGTACTGTCCCTATCCAAGAAACAAAAGTAACAAAACACAATATACTCGAGTTGCCATGGCAGTGCGGCGACGGACTTGCAACGTCACGTTTACGCCACCATGTCGCGCACAGCCTACATCAACCCTTAGGCTGCGCCCACGATAGCAGCGGAGCTTCAGGCATCAACCGCGCCCCCCTAACCGCGCTGCCACTGCCGTCCCGCTCAATGCTCGTGTCCCGCTGCCATCGTGGGCGCGGCTTTACGGTTCAAAAGCTATTCCCTGGTAATTGTGAAACTGACAGAAGCCCAGCGTCTAATAAATAATAAAATTCTATTAGCACCCTTTGGGTAGTAGAAATTGTATACCTACAAATGAGAGCCTTTCACTAATACTCGTAGTTATGGTATTACTACATTTCTGTTAACAAATAGAGCAGGAATAAATGCCACCACCTGAAAAATAAGAACTCTAAAATTTGCTTTTTCTGAAAGTCATTTTATTCAATTAATTAGAATTAATGGTCTTTGTATTTTACTTTTAATCTTCCGTACCAGTATTAGTTTAGGTTAAATAAGTCCAATGTCGTTATGAAGTACCTACCTACCCATATTAACTGATCGGTACCCGAGGAGAGTTCTTTTGCCGTATCATTATATGTTTGACAGAATCAAGAAATAACCATTTTAGGGTCTTGGTATTTTGAGTACCTACCAAAATCAACGTTATACTATCATTTACAATATCCAAATAAAACAATTTAGCTTGCGTAATTCGGTACAGCATGAATATTTCTAACCAACAGTTAAATTTTATATTTTCGATGTTACCATAATTAAAACCATCTGTTGAATATTTTGAAATTACCGGTGCCAACGGTTTATATTCGCTCATTAATGAATTATTTCTTTCACGAGACATTTTAATTAACGGATAAACGACTTATGACTTATCCGAATATCTTCAAAAATTAATTGAAAATTAATATTCATAATAAAATAAGCACGATAAATTGAACACAATTTTATTGAACGTAAATGAAATGTGGTATTTGGAAATCAATAGGACAATAGGTTACTGGTCTGCATCTAGCATTAATTTAGTTCGTCTTGTTACCGTTTAGTAATTATTTGATTAATCTGAACCGTCACTCGCCTAAAGCGTACCAATAGCAATATAAGCATGAATGAATTTCTCTTATATGTCGCACTAATACATTAATAAATATGTATTACTTGGATTCAGTCTTTTATATTGTAAACGACTTACCTAATTATAAGTGACTACCGCCTCCTATTAACATCTAGGACATTTGGAAGTCTTAAAATGAGAGGGGATAAGGGAGGCAAAAGAACGGGTCAAGGAAGTAATATTTCAAGGCAGCAAAGTTCTGCAAACGATTATACGTATTCGTGTTTTTTTTTTTATTTTTTTTTTTAGTTTGTATATTTTTTGGTTATAGATAGGATATTATTAAAAGCAAAAATTTTATCAATTATATTTATTTATATTTTGAAGCGATAATGCATAACATTATTCATAAATATATAAATAATACACCATTATAACAATTCAATGATAAAATACAATTCAATAATAAAATGGAAATTTATTTACAACAATGTGGCTTTATAAATATGTTTTTATAAGAATCGCACAATCAAATCAATTTTGAAACATTTACATACAAAGGATCTATAATATTTTTTCATTATAGTCATAATATACACAAGACAGCCTTCGTGGCGCAGTTGTTTAGACGCCGGCGGTGTAACGAGAGACCGTGGATTCGATCCCCACACCAAGACTAATGTTTGTGTGAACCACAACTATTATATTTGTTTCGGGTCTCTCGTAATTCCTAATACCCACAACACAAGACCCGAACTTAATGTGGAGTCAGGGCTATGGATGTAACTGTTACGCTTATTTATTTATAATTGTATTATTGTCAAAAGAATATAATAATGAATCCAAATAATTCGTAAACAATACTATAAACTACATTGCTGTAATTAAAGTCTTAAAGTCTCAGTGAATATATGCCAAAGGCTTTTATGAATTCGATCAATTAAAAAGTAATTTATATTGTAATTCAAATTAAATCAATAAGCTTTTGTGTTCATTTATTTTTAAAACTACAATATATTTAATTCATTTTTGTTTACGTTTTAGTCACAATAAATTGTGTATGCCTTTTATAAAAACATTTTACATTGGTAATGGTCGTTGGTTCGATTGCGACAATCACTTATAGAACGAGATTTTTTAAATAAAACCTAAGGCCATTGTGAAGAGATATTTTTTTTTTCGTGCTCCGAGTATCTATTAGACAGTGAAAAGAATTGGCGAGCGGAGTGCATAGTAAAGAGTTAATTTGCCCTTAGAGATTGAAAATCCGTACATGTTATAAAAATAGTTTAAATAAGTTTTGTCATATTTACGGCGAGAAGAGCAGAAGTGCTGTAGGCTATCTTTATTTATACCACGATGTCAACTTAGCGACAAATAAATGTTGATTAATTACACCATCCTATGATTTTGAAACCTACATCGCTTTGATGAATAAATCATAGTGGAGCTCGCATGGTCCATCTCAATCAGAATACCACTAGAACACATAACTCCGTAGTGAAGCAATCACTTTGCATTTTGCACGATCAATGGATTGACGGAGATAGCACCGCCTTCATTCCATCCTCGATTCTAAAAGACATTTATCGCGCTTATTTTACACTAGGTTCTACCCGCAAATTTCGTCTGCGTGATTAACTTTATTTGGTATTTCCCATACCTTCCCGTCCCGTCTCGTTATACCCCGCCCGTCCCGCTTTATTCTCATTCAAGGCATGTAATCCAGTCCCATCCCATCGCTTTGAGTATACAAAAGTAACAAATATATCGGAATTCCTTCCTCATCCCACGGGAACACTAAATTTTTCGGGATAAAAATTACTCAGTGTTAATCCAGGGTATCACCTACCTCCATACCAAATTTCATCTGTTAAGCCATTTCTGAGTTGATCGCGCACTACCGCACAGACAAACAGACAAACATTTTAAATATCATTGTTTTGGGTTCTATTAATTTAATTTGATTTGATCATTTTTCTCATTTATCTGCCATGTACAGACACCGATCGGTGACAAAATTATATGTATAGATAAAGAATTTCAAGCCCCACATGTAAATAGTGTAACAAAAATTACAGTTCATTTCATAGTGCATAACGTGCAGCAATGTCGTGCGCCACACCCAACGCCTATCTCACTCAACAGTAATTTAATTTTAAACTTGCCTGAAATATGAATATGATAATTTTAATTGCTCGCCTATGAGAACTTAATTGGCTGTAGGCGGTCGCGTGGGAATGCCACAGTTTTTAATGCTAAGCGTGCCCCTTTCCGCGAAATGTACAACCGTTAATGATGTAGAAAAATGTGAATGGATTGCACGCAACTGATGCAAATATTTGTAGTATTAACATGGATACGTGCCACGATATTTTTTATAGCAGGATAACAAATGCGACTGAATCACCCCATGGTGTATCACCGCCGCCCGGACCCTAGTAAAAAAAACATAACCCTTCTTTCGCAGTCGGGTGAAAAGAATACCAACTGGCATGAGCATTATTATTTTTGTTGTAATAAAACACGATCGATGCAACATTATTTTATGTAATCTGTTTCAGCAACTCGTACATGTTTATGAAACAACCTTTTACCGGATCGTTAATTATCTATAAAATTCAATAACAATGCTTTTTAATCTATACATATAATAAATTTATAACTGATCGATGTCTGTCCGTGAAAAATATATGAAAAAAAACTGTTGTAGGGGACTGTAATATTAACGTAATAGAACCCAAAACAACCGTTGTGACAATTATTGTCTATCTGTGCCTTTGTGCACGCAAATCTCGGAAACGGTGGAACTTATTTCGCTTAAATTCGGTATGGAGGTAGCTGAAACCTTGAATTTCTATTCCGAAAATGTAGTGTTCCTGTCGGATGAGCAAGGAATTTAAATATATGTTAATATTTCAAACTCAGAGGTATGGGATGGAACAGGAGAGGACAGGATTACATGACTTGAGTCATGGGACAGAATGAGATGTGACAAGACGGGATATAACGAGACAGGACCGGGAAAAGCTGTATAAAAGGCAGTCACATTAAGTTTAAATACAAATAAAAGTTAGTACCTACGTAAAATAATATGTTGCTGATGTGGACTGGACTCGAAAAGCATTTGCACCCGGGTGAAGCCAGGCCGGCCCCTAGTACATAATATGGCTGTATTTTAATTTTGTTAACTCGGCCGCCAGCGCCTCCATTTAACAAGCTCCTCTTTATTCAAACCAAATGTTTACATTTTTAATGAATGCCAGTAGGTATACGAGTATATTCATACAGAGTGTACGTTGATCAACATTATCATCACTGAACATTAAGTAATCAAACTAAATAAAATAAAACTTATCGCTACATGACGACACTCAATTGACCTGCTTGACGAAGATCTTAGGCTTTAGTGTGTAAATGAATTTATAAGACTTATCACGTTTAACTCAAAATCGCAATTTAGTTTTATCACTTATTTTGCAGATATTATAAGCTCTGATACAACTGAAAGGAAAGGAATCACTGAAAAACAAGTCCAAAACCACGGTACTTGTGCAAGGATTAAAGGCTCGTGGAAACTATGCTTCGTTTAAATTGAAAGTACCTACCGAAGTATCAGAGCTTATAATGGTGACCTTCATTAATATACGAATTGAAAAAGTTCATTGCTAATAAGATTATTAACCTTCCCCTTAAAAATTAAAATATACCCCTTAAAATTTACCTTCTAAATATAGATATATTTAGAAGGTAAATTTTCAAACCGCAGAATTGAAACCCATAAGCCCCGGTCTGTCGGAATGTTGATACAGTTCTTGGAAACGTCATATTAACAGAAACCAAACACCACAATATACAATTACCAATATATTGTGGGACACGTTGGACCTTAATGGACTAGTCAATACGACAGGCAAATAGAGCAGTAGATTATGGACAATAGGCCACAGCTGGTTGTTTTTTCATGACTTATATACGATAATCAATGTTAATTAAAAACAAAGGTTTTTACACGCTGCAGGTATATGTATAAATAAATAAATACACCCAACAGTCACATTGATAGTTCTGACCCCACATTAAGAGCAATTAAGTCTTGTGTCATAGATATCAGAAACTACGTGAGATTTTTCGGTCTCACAAGCACCCAGACCCGAAAAATATATTTGTGGGCCGCACAAATATTTCTCTCGGCGCGGGGACCGAACCTGCGGCCCCACGTTTCACGGCCGGCGTCTAACTAACTGCGCCACGAAGACTGTCTACATAGCTAGAGGTATACATGATGAATCACTTCAGAAGTAATTACTCTTCAGTGAAAAGAAAAACGTTTACAAATGTCTGGCGCTTTTCACAGTTTGTCGTTATCGCTCGGGAGCAGTCGGATTGTTCCGCCGCTAACAACCGTAAATACTTCTTGAAACAATCTCGCCTTTTCACTATCATTAAAATTATTATTGCAGTAAAACCGGTGTTTTATGATCCCCAGTGTTTCATGACTGCACAACACTATCCGTTTACTGACAACGACGGGGCAGACCTGTTTCTCCAATACATAATTATCTATACTAGTATTATAAAGAGAAAGATTTGATTGTTTGTTTGCATTGAATAAGCTCCAAACCTCGTACGATCCGATTGCAAAATTCTTTCACTGTTGGGAAGCTACACTAGCCCCAGGTGATTATATTTTCAAAAAAATAGGGATCCTCACTAAAACTCCAATATTGATATCCTAGGTGTAAAAAAATTTGCTGAAATATTCTTTACATCGCGTGTTCTGCGAAAACTATTTGTTGTTGATGAGGACTTGACTCAAAAACTATCTGCACCTGAGCGAAGCCGAGCTGAGCCGCTGGTGTTATATTAATAATGCAAAATATATTGTACCTGCGGCAGTGAGAACCCAAATCTATCGGTTGTCGCGGCTGTTCTCTAGTTACATTTTTCCTTATATGAGAAAAAAATATTGCGCCCGGACCGGAGCCGATTATTGTCATCTAGGTGAACCTTTTTGTCGAAATTTCCAAACGACACGAATACCCGATAAATGTTGTCTTAACTGTATGAAGATGTAGTTGTTGAACATTTCAAAACAATTTAAGAGAGCATAATTACCATGCGGTAATAATATAACATTTTAACAAATGTTAAACATTATTACAACCTGCGTAAACGTATATACGAGAATAAATTCGCTAACAAAGTTATTTTGCCAAATTAAACATGTAAGGTTTTAATATAAACTAAACACTCATGTTTGAGTTAACGAATAAGCCGCCAATTTCAGCAAGTTACGCTCCATTTCAATGGGACTCAACGTTAATATAATCCAGTAATATTACCTACAGGTTGCCTAGAACAAATCCCTGATAGTTACGCATATTTCAGGCGCCTTCCATTTATAGTACTAATATATGTGGTGTACTATACAATATCTATACATAACTTAAATAGATGTGAAACCAACTTGATGAAAATCACACTCCGAAGCTTTATAGTTGAGCGGCTGTAAACCGATGGAAATCTGCAAGTCATTAATCTCTCAAACGAAGATTCTCTTATTACTCTTCTTGATTAGTTCGCTTAAATAAGTTATTTTATTTCTCGAACAGTGAACGTTGGAAAAATTGATATTTCATGCCAACTCGCCACTCCACAGGAAATGGACTGGTTGTCTGGCACCCTGCCCGAGTTTTCAGGCTGTTTGACAAAATGAACCTTGCTACGCCCTATCATTTGATGCCGGACACGTAGACAACCTCTTTCCTTATAATTTTTGTTAAAATATTTTAGATAAAAATTTGAATTTATTTTGGTGTACAGTACGTAAGCTTTTGGGGATGTTAGTTAGCTATTATCACAAATTTGATATGGCGTATGTATACCAAACGTTACGATAAAAAATATGGCCACAATCTATTAATATATTTATGGGTTTGGATACACTGGCTTATTTATTTTATTTATAAATTCTTTTTGAACACCACATACATAAAAAAAAATTAAAAAAAATTAACTAGTACAAATAAAGGTGACAATCGGCGGCCTTATCGCTTACAGCGATTTATTCCAGACAACCTTAATGTAATATTAATGTATATTTATTTCCTAGTCAAGAGTTTATGCAAATATTAAACCGTAAATATTATGATTTCGTTTTAACTTTCACATTTTCTGTATAGGAAAAACAGAAGCTTAAGTTCCCCGGAACCAGGAAAGACTCAATATATTATAAATTTATAAGCTACTGAATTGGGTCATTGCTTATCCTGATACCACACCCTTATCACTCCAGAGCAGTGTTTAACCTCTAAGATCATCAAATTAGATTTCACCACTGAAATGAAGTGAAATACGTTTATTGAAATGAAATGAAATGGCTTTATTTATCGCACAGGCAATCAAAGATCACCTCTGACGGTATACAATATTCATAATTACCAGGCTGGGTATTAGATTATATTTCCAACTAGCTTCTGCCCGCAAACTTCGTCTGCGTGATTAACTTTATTTGGAATTTCCCATCCTATCCCGTCCCGTCCCGGTACATCCCGCTCGTCCCGTCTCATACTCACAGTCCTATCAGTCCTATACCATCCCATTTAGTATAAAAAAGTAACAAATATATCGGAATTCCTTCCTCATCCCACGGGAACACTAAATTTTTCGGGATAAAAAGTAGCCTAAGTGTTAATCCAGGTTATCAGCTACCTCCATACCAAATTTTATCGAAATCCGTTAAGCCGTTTCTGAGTTCATCGCGCACAACCGCAATAAACAGACAAACAGACAAAAAATCTAAAAATCATTGTTTTGGTTTCTATTTCTTTAATACAGTCCCCCATATTAGTTTCTCATTTATCTTCCATGTATGGTTATCGATCGGTTACAAATTTATTATATGTGTAGATAGAAGATGAAAAGCAATACCTTAGCAATCATCTGTACCTTTGTTATCTAAAACGCGCCGACAGCTAAACCGGATTTAAGAGGCATGTAAGTTACACCAGTGATTTACGAGTGGTCCCATTGGACGAGGGTTGCAAAGAGTATTTGTTTAGGGGTAAAATATAGTCATTTAAAAACATTAGAATGAGTTTGTCCAGTCAAGAACGTTGAACCTCTGGGATCTTGATAAGTGTTTATTCATTTGGTGTTATTAATGAGCAGTTTTATTTGAATCCAGCTTCGACGTGCATTTCTGATTTTGCCGCCGGACGGCCGACGGTGAACTTCTCTACATTGGCCAACACTCAGTTAGCTCCTTCCTCTGTCATCAATTCACCTATTCTATGCCCTGCCCTACTCATTTTGAGTCCCTTTATTACTTTAATCATACTACTGTTAATTAAACTCCATTCGGCACGCGATAAAACAATATTTCAGTTACAAAGAGAGTAAAAAGTTGCCGAAACGCATGCATTGCTACTCGACAATGGATAAACAGGCAAAAACAGTTTCAAGTTGCGCGCTCCCTTATTGACACTCGCTACATTTTAAAAGCGTATTTACCGCTGCCAAACACCGTCCGACTTACGCCTTTTTTAAACTTTACTTCCGATAAATATTAATGTTGCAATCGAAATATCAAACACGTTTAATTTTAAGTAAATTTAACACCAAGATTGGCGACCTAACTAAAATAATATAACGCCTATACTGTACTGCCGCCTAGGCAAATAGCTAGTGGTGGTCTTGGACCCCGTCGAAGCTTTTCCTTGAGATGGTCTGTACCAGCCCATATACGTCATACTGCAGGGCACGGGCCTCCTCTACAATCGAGAGTACGATTGAGAGGGGTTAGGCCGTATCCATCACGTTGTTGCGATTTTGCGGACATTTACATACCATAGAAATTCTTTCGAATCATTATGGTATGCAGATTTCCACCGTAAATGTGTTGGCAGCCGCTTAACCCCCCTGGTCCAACGAGTCACCACACACTTTCTGAAGATAGTCGGAGGTTCGAATGAAATATACATATAAAGGCACTCCTTTGACTATTTTAAAAGAAATCTTCAGAAGAAATTCTATGTTATGTGAGTCCGTCACCTCCAATAGGTCATGCTGGACTATTTCTATGGTTTGTAAATCGAGGTCTTACAGATGAGTCCCGTGCCCAGCTTAGGCCGACTACGGGGTTACACATAATCAAATAATTAAATTATGTTCTATATATAAATGTATTCTTTACTTTTCAATTTCATAGGCTTTTATATGTAAATTTTCATCAAAGAGTGCTTTTGTAAGGGTATTTTATAGTAACATTATATTTACTCATTTGTACACGAATTAAATTACTCCAACTCGAATGAACGAATCATACACAAAAGCCAGGCAATGAATTAAGGATGGAATTACTTTAGGAATATAATTAACTTGATTCAGATCATTGTACTCGTTCGTATATTTGCTTTAATATACCTTATTTTACGTATTATGTACCTAAAACTATTTGTCTGATTAAGAACAACATTCTGGCCATCTCATTCGCGATATCATTTCTGTATCCATGAAATAGATTTAAAAATACTATACAAACAAACCAACTTTGATATTTTGAGATGTCATTCGGTGTATTCAAGTCAATTGATTTCAAAAATTCGTAATTTTTACTCTCCCTACCAAATCCCCAACAAAAATAGAGGGGTGATGAGGGTTTAAAACTTTGAATCATTTGTGGGTGGGGACGCTGGCGCGACTGCGTCGAACGAAGGTGGTCAACGGGAATACAACACGAAGCGAGCCGCGAGCGAGGGGTGTGGAAAATTTGTGCGCGTTCGACGGTCGCGGGTATTTTAATTACTTTTGTCTTTTCCATCTCGTGTTATCGTATTTGCCGCTGAACGCCTCCGTTTCTCGCGATCACAGCAGCAACGCCTTCTACAAAGGCTTCAAACGCGCGCCACAAACGAGGTGTTTACCAAAAGCGGCAGTAGAACAGAAATGTCTTGTTTTTACCAATCAAGTGCCAAGTTTCAGGGGTCAGAAATAGACTGTTTGGGGTTTACTTATTGAAAAAAAAAAGAACAACAAATCGGACACAACGTTCCGTTTCTCCTTTACTCCCTAATTAAAGTGTGTTCATTTACTATACAATAATGTTTCTTTAACATCAACTCTGCTTTGTTTTCATATAAGGCAAACAACTAGATTTACTAACACAACTCGTCGTTCAGATAAAATATAATTAAATTCACAATGATATAAAAGACTTTGCTGAAACATTTTCCTTGCCGGCAAAGCGTAAATAAATACGTTCTTGGCCACTCGGTAACTTGACATGAAAAATGGTTCACTAATTTTGTACTAAAGCCGGCAGAGGGAGCCGCCAGTAGATGTGTTTCTGAAACGCTAGATAGTTCTCAATTATGTAACAAAATAAAAGCATTGCAGGTCATTTTGGTAATAGTTTCGGAGATAACGGCCTAGGAAATAACTCAATATTATTGAAATAAAACGGAGCGGTCAGTCCGCCCCGTGACCACAAAAGCTGTAAAGCAATCAAAACGTCGGAAAGTTAAAAATGTAAAAATTAAACCAATCCGCGATAAAATCCGTAAAATAAGTTTTATTTCAATGTGTAACATTCGCGTAAATCTAAGAAACCATTATGCAAACTCAATATTAGCTAGTAGTTTGTCGACTCATTGGTGCGGTTGCAACATGAGCTGCGGACCGTAAGCGGTTCTGGTACGGGCGATTAACAGAAAGAAAAAAATATATAAAAGGACAAGGAGAAATTTATAAATGCATTACGCCCAAAAGATCAGTCTGGAAAGTTTTAGGTTATTCAGCGGCATTATAACGAAATATAAAATTATAAATGTTTTAAAAAATCGTTAGGTATGAACTTTGTGATAACCTGAATATAATAACTAAAAAAATCCCTAAGAACAAAATATGATTGCCATTTTATAGATGATAGGAAAGCTGTTATATCCCCTTTCCGGTGCCCTGAGGTAGGCGAGAAGAAGGATGCTATCAGTGGCTTCTAGGCCGGCACGCTTGCAAATATTCCGGCCGAACTGGGTCGATAAAAATCCTACCCCGTCTTGCTGTTTAAAACACCTCGTATGCTTTTCACTCTTATGGGGGGGACCATACTACAGTAAGAAACACCTCGACCAGAGGGAAGAATCCTTATAACACCACAGCGCAGTACAGCAAGGGTATTTCTGGATTGGAGCTAGAGACACCCCAACTTATAACTTTGTTTGGACGCCCGTTTGAGGTGTTCTGGGCGCCCATTATTACCATTCCGCTGAAAGAAAGAGTCTATCTATCTATCTATCTATATCAGCCCATATACGTTCCACTGCAGGGCACGGGCCTACTCTACAATCGAGAGAATCGATTGAGAGTGGTGAAAGAAAGAGTGGCCCATGCCAAATACCATGACATTTCCAAAATATTTTTTAATAACCAGATTGAACGCACGTTCACCCCCACTACAAATATGATAAAATTCTTTTTAGAAGCAAAATATATCTACCAAAGTTAATTTAATTGTATCTCTAAATAGAAACTACTGCAATTAACAATTTATTTATCAATTATGTCCAACCGTAAAATAATTGATGCCGACCGTACTTGTTATAGCTTGCAAACGTTTTGAAAAGTTAAATGAAGTTCAAAGGTCACGGAGTATTTTTGTTAGCTTTTGAGCGGAAGGAGGAACGAAATTACTTCATATAAAGATTTAACAAAATCTGCCTAAGAAAAAAATACAAATGAAAGTTAAATGGTAATCATTTCTCACCCGTCGATAGTAATAATTAATATTGTTACCGACAGGTATTCATTACTGTTGTAAAAATATAAAATTAATTTCATAACAGGTATCTTTCATTGTATTGTAAAATCCTAATTGGAAGGTGACGTGACATAAATATCAATATCAGCGAAAATATTATGAGTCACACACAAAATACACGATAAAAAATTGTGAATAGACTGGGCAGAAACATATCTGGTGAAATCTGTAACTAATGTCACCGTTACAGTGTGATTGACTATCAATATACAAGCCTTCAAAAAGTTAGAGGTGAGCCCTGGGATTTGTACCCACGACTACCGTGAACATGTTGACAGCCGCGTCTGATGCGTTACCAACAGGCCACCCGTCTAAATCGTACTCTCGATTGTAGAGTAGGCCCGTGCCCAGCAGTGGGACGTATATGGGCTGATACAAATACAAATAAAAATTACTAATCTCGCACTATGTAGTTATCTGTATCTATATCGGCCTATACGAGTACATGTCCCACTGCAGGGCACGGGCCTCCTCTACAATCGAGAGTACGATTTAGACGGGTGGCCTGTTGGTAACGCATCAGACGCGGCTGCCAACATGTTCACGGTAGTCGCGGGTACAAATCCCAGGGCACACCTCTAACTTTTTGAAGGCTTGTATATTGATAGTCAATCACACTGTAACAGTGAAAAAATCTTGTATTATGCTATTGTCCTAAATGTTGTATTTGTCAAGAATGGGCCTAATTAAGTCACCAGCGTAGGTGCACTTTTCAATCCTAACATCTTCAACAAACGCTATTTGATCATCTCACGTTGATCTCAATTGCCGTTTGAATGCGATTGAAGTCGAGCGAACATGGAAATTTCTTGTGGCGTACGTAACAATAGGACCATTCGATCACGATAGCGATTTGATCCATTCATTTATATGGATACCTGATTTTTATTTTAACATTCAAATTATTTATGTTTGTTTATTCGAGTGTTGTTTTAGAATCGAAGCATGATGGCCAATAGGCAATATACGAGTACATACCATTAATAGTGTAAAGGGTATGGATTTATGAATTCACTTATGGAAACTCCTTCTGATTTGCCCACATAATATTGCTAGCGTTACAGCTGATGGTACCTGTGTTTCTACTGACAGATAAAAAATTGCTTGTGAAATTCATGAATTGGCTAATCGCATTTGTTGAAATCTACCAAAGTGTTGGCTCTGAGATGCGAAGTTTATTAACAGCCTACCATCTGTCACATCTCTGCTACCTCTGACCTCTAAGATCCAATGAAAACGGAGCCCAAGGAACCGCTTTATATTCAGAATTGAAACACGGAAACGCGGCTGACCTTGGCTTGACGCGAATCAATGTTTTTCTACCTCGTTTGTTTATTAATGTTACCAAAGTAGTTCGCGTGGCATCTGCATTTGACCCGATCACCGGGATCTAAGTTCTTGAGTAAGATCGGGAATTTAACGCAGTTAGTTATCTAATAGAAATGGCCTCAAAGGAATAATGGCTTAGTAAAACACGCGGCATTTGCATTGCAATCTTTGGAAGGGATAACTCTTGGTCGGAAAGGTTTCTAAGCACCTTATGATTTGAAGATTGCATTTGTCGCGAAATACTCATGGTAGGAAATTTAAAGGGCTTGGTAGTATGATAATAAAATGTCTCTAACAGTTTTGTAGTAAAAACAAAAAAGTAGCCTTGAAAACAGATCTGTCTCAGCTGCAAAAACATTTGCTAAAATTCTTGTCACATACCATATAATGTTATTTACACATTCTATAGTATGTAGCCCGTACAAACTATATTAGTTCTGAGGAAAACCTGTAACTAAGCTTTAAATTATTCGTTCCGTTTTCATGATTTGATTCCGAAAGCAGCATATTTAAGGGGACTGTAAATTATTTCTTACAACTACTTATAATGGCGGTTATAAAACTTGAGGCATTGTCACTCTTACAGTAACTATTGCGAAACAAGCTCAATATAAATCTTAAGTTTTCTTAACCAAACATTGAACAGAAACATCCGCGATTAAAGTATATCTATAACTGTTTTTCCTATATTGCACCGCGTGTTTCATTATTGCTGCAATTGTTTTGCTATTGTGCAAAAAATGAAGCATGCAGGAAAATACAATGCCTCGTATAATGATCCGACTTTCGAACTTTATACGGCAACGTAGAACAAAAAGTTTTTATCTTAACATAATCAGTTGCTCTGAATCTTTTAGCGTTATTAATAAAAAACAGTAATAATAATACAGTGTGTAATATTTCTAACAAGACTACTTAGTTACGGTAATTAATGATCTCATACAAATAAAAAAAATACAGTGGTTATTCATCACAGAAAAATTCAACAACTACAAATGAGGGAATACGATTTTACTACAAGGTATTATGATAATATTGTAGCTATTCCTTTAGTCGCATGTATTATTCCACAAACGATAACGGCAACCAATGGTCCGATTTGCTGAATCCGGTTTAGCCATTTGTCGAACCGAGCCCATTAATTCACCTCGAATAACATTGGTAACAGTGGTTTATAGAGACCTTCACAAATAATACATCTTTGTAGATTGCAGTACATACTCAGTTGTGGTCCATATATTAAAACTCCCCAAACTCCCCCAGCAAAAAAAGCGAAGTGCAAGAACGGTTCCTGCAGAAGCTTGGGCACTTCTCACTTCGAGTTCGCGGGGCCCGGCCGTGTCAAATGCGCCAAAGAGGGCCATCGCGGGGTTTTAGTTGGTATGTTGCTGTAGGATTTTGCTAGGGACGTGGGTGGTGTGAATACGATTTCCTCAAGTGAACAAAAAAAGACAACATGAATGTATGTATCTACATTCTACAATGTATATATGTATGAATTTTCATGACAATTCAAGTATATTCATACGGAATTACACATTGAAAACCATGCAATAAACTTTGTAACGCAGGATTTTTCTTCTATTTGTTTTTAATGGAATAAAGTATATCGTTATTTTGCTTTAACGTCGCTAAAAGGCATGACCTTTAAGTGTGTTTGAACTGAGGCTTTTAAATCACTAAAGGTCTATCGATATTTAACTTTAAAAGCTTTTATTTAACTTGCAATGTTTGTTTGTTCGGGTGGAATCTTGCCACTCAATTTTGAGGCAGATATCTTCAAACCGATTGAGCTCAAGTTTTGTATACCCGTTTAGTTTGGATGACAATACACGATAAGCTGTGTGACGTCATTCTAAATCCAATATGGCGGAAAATCCAAGACGGCTTAATAGTTATTTTTTATACACTTCTGCAATATGGTTATTAAGTGAAAGGGCTTGCCGAGAATAATGAGCCTTGTTTCGTGAGTATCAGAAACTACGAGAGACTTTTCGTACTCACAAGCACCCAGACCCGAAACGAATACCTGTGGATCACACAAATATTTGTCTCGGTGCGGAGATCGAACCCGCTGCCTTTCGTTTCACAGCCGGCGTCTGACCAGCTGCGCCACGGAGGCTGTCAAAATACTTGGTAATCATTATCCAATGTTTTCTTAAACCGTTAAAATACTTGGTAAGTATTGTCTTTTATTTATTTCTTGTCGTACGATCCATTCTATCGTTTTTGGTTGTCTGGAAGAGATCGCTTATAGCGATAAGACCGCCAATTGTACACTTTTTTTTTTAAGATTTATATTTTTAATCGTCTCTGTACTTTGTGGTGTTCAATAAAGTGTTGTGTATGTATGTCTATCAATATGTGCATTCAAAAATGATGGAGACAAGATTAAGTTCATTCGCACAAAAGTTAGTTTAGAACCTAATAGATGTTGAATAACGTAAAAAACTCAAGAAGGTTAAGCAAAAGGCACTACTTTCTTGGTAATAATGGAATAGATCCTTTAGTTAGCAAAACCCGCCCGCATTGCCGCCGGCATATTGTGTAGGAGCCTTTATTAATACATTTGCTGTGTTCAAATAGTAAAATAAGATGATTATTTAAAAAAATAATCTTCTATTTCTAAACTTCCATTAGGTAGAAAAGGTCAGTCTGTTTCAGCGAATATAACACCGGGCAGGAAAATTTAAGAAATAAAGGATTATATTAATTCAATCCGTTCATATGTAACAAGTTTTACATACATACATAAACTCACGCCTTTATCCCCGAAGGGGTAGGCAGAAGTGCCACTAGGACACCCACATTTTGCCTTGTATGTTCCGTCCCACGATGTGATAGGGGGCGAGCCTTTTTTTTTTTTTTTTTTTTTTATTGCAATGAATGACGAGACGAGCCTGCCATTCGCCTGATGGTAAGCGAAACGACCGCTCATGGACAGTAGCAAAACCAAACAACACTATGAGTTACAAGGCATTGCTTGGCATTCCACTGCGCTCGCCATCCTGAGACATAAGATGTTAAGTCTCGATATGTCCAGTAGTTACTCTGGCTACAATGTCCTTCAAACCGGAACACAACAGTGTATTTACACTGCTGTTTGGCGGGAGAAATAGACATTGCGGTGGTACCTACCCAGGCGGCCTCTCACATATGAGAGACCTACCACCAGTCAAATAGATCGAGCCTATCGCCATATCGGGCACAAATTCCTGACTCCGGACTGATAATGAATAGAAAAATCCAATATCACTTTGCCCGACCCGGGACTCGAACCCGAGACCTCAGCTTTGTAACCGTACCGTAATACAACTACGCCAAAATCAAAAGTTTTAAATCTTAAGTTTTAGTATTTTATATTCCCTTGACACTGAAAAGCATTAAATGTTTACAAAGTTTATTTTAATAAATGTTTTTTTAAGCATACATCACAGGTTGTAAACGGTATCATGGATTTACAATCAATTGCTTGTTATAATGAATTTAATAAAAAACGTTAGTACAAGAGCAGAAGTTTCGTCCATAATAAGCAGAGCCAGAAGAAAGTTAATCACGCTGGCTTAATAATAATTAATTAATCGATGAATGCCCGATATGGCGATAGGCTCGCCCCCTATCACATCATGGGACGGAACATACAAAGCGAAATGTGGGTGTCCTGGTGGCGCCTCTGCCTACCCCTTCTGGGAAAAAGACGTGAGTTTATGTATGTATGTAATCGATGGATGCATTTACATCAGAACGATAACATTTATATAAATATATCTGTCCATATGATTATTAATAAAACACGAAAGTTCATGAAATTAATCGCCACACAATTATATCTCATAATTACATTTGAAAATATGTTAATTGAAGGTTTATTTTAAACTTATTGATGAGAGTTAAAAGTTAACAATATGTTCCTATTATAAGCTATAAATGAATTTATTATGAATTGAATTGACCTTCGAATTTGCATTTAAATGTATAAATCCAATCCCAGTAATTATCAAATATTCTATAGAATGTAACATTAAACGATTGGCTTATTAATAGGTTTCCGTACCAATTCATTTCTCTCACAGAGTATCCAAACTAAAAATTAACTTAATATTTAACGAAATTATCTGTTAAAACTCAGACATGTTAAGCGAAAAGTTAATAATCTGTCCTTGAAAACGACTCAAATCCCCCTTTTTCCTTAGCTTTGCATGCGCCGGCCGTCGACTGCGTAATTTGCAAGTGTGACCACGCCGCAGCACACGTAAAGGTCATTGAAGCGCGCAGTCACGTAAAAGAAATGGATCAAGCAAGTCCCTTGTTTAACCCAAACGTTGTCATACTTACGAAAATATTTTAAGGACTTCTTGTTACTTATCAGTATTTTTATGTTTACCGATTTTTCCGACATTATTACTTACAATGAAAGCAAGACCGTCGCGTGTTATAAGTCCCGCGTTTACACTAACAGCTTGTATTTTCATTCGGATGCTAATCTACCCCGCGGGTTATAGTTGCAACACCATTACATTGTTACTGGCTTGACCTCATGCAAAGTGCCTCAAACGCCAACCACCAGAGCCAACAAGTTTACATTATCTACCAAGTCTTTTCTAATTGAGTGATGTCTTGAGTCAGTATTAGCATGCGGCAATTGGTTTAAGTTGCAGGAAGTCGCTGCATGCAAGTAGCTTCCAACACGTAGCTGTGTAGATCTTTGGGGGAGGCCTATGTTCGGCAGTGGACATCCTGTAGCTAAAGAGAGAGAGAGAGAAACCAATTATTTCTTTCTCCTTAGGCGTTGTCCCGGCCGGTGCCAGGGTCCGCCTTCCGGCTGAGTCTCCTCCATTTCACCCGGTGTTCGGCATCCTCAATAGTAAGGCCATTGACTCATAATTATCTTCCTTGACGACATCACGCCAGCGCTTTTTCGGTTTACCTCTCGGTCGAGATCCCGGAATGTTGAGGCTTAGGCACACATTGCCATTTGCCAACGTATTCCTACGGCTTACGTACTACGTACTAGAAACCACTGCTAGACATAACTTTGTCTAATAATTATACCTCCAAATGCTCGCGAATGAGTACGAACATCAGCGCCTCTGATCCATCCCAGCCTATTTTTTTTAAATCCCCTTTTCTACTTGATGACATTTTATATTGAACATGCCACAATAACTATCTCTTAGCAACTTCATACACTAAATCTAACAACTACGTTTTGAATTAATTTATTCAAAGCAGGTTTTGCATACAATACGCCTGCCTAATAAAGATCGTACGTGGTTTTAATTTGGTGACGATGTGTACGCTTGATAATGAGATTTTTATAAGATTATTTACGTTAATAGAGATTATTTTCGTCCTAGGGTGAAGATCACGTACAAGCAAGCGTAGAGTCGGGCCTCCACTCACAAATTAAAGTGTTGACCTGATAAAGGTCATGAGAGATTTTGCTCCGAAATGCTTTTGTGTAGTTCTGTAATTAGCAGTGAACTTCTTGTGACTTATCTTGTGCGAGTTAACTTTATATTATTTTAATATTAAAAACTAATTAGTTTCCAAGGGATTTTATTAACATATGCGGGTTTAATTAAACAACACTTATATCATCAAATGACGACATGCGAAAGTCAAATATTTTCAAAATCTGTCTTAAAAGGTTTTATTCAAAATCTTTAATTTATTCAAATAGACACCACGTCCTTTTAAATTACATAATTCAAGAACAAGGCTTCACTTTCAAAATAGTACCAAGTCGTATTAATATATTTATACATAATCATACAGATGATACGAACAAAAAAACTGGATTATAAAACCGGATACCATGAACCCAAAACGGTAACTTATTTAATGACTTAATTTATTTAGAATAGCTCATAATGACCTAGCAAAAGGCGGCTGCCTCAGTGGTCAGTGTCGGAAAACCCACATTTTAAGGGTATAAAAACGTAATAAAGTTTTTAGAGATACCCTAAATTTACTGAGGTAAAATAGTCTCTATCTTATAAAGTCCAAAATGTCTGAGGAAGTTTCGACAAATCGGCTTAGTCATTGCAGAGATTAGGTTAGGGTAGGCGTATTTATTTGGGCTCGATTAACCGGAAAATCGCTTTTTGGGATTGGGGAAAGGAGTATGTTTATTTGAAAATGTTGTATTCATATTGATATCTATGTGAGAGCCAGTTGAACTTCATGTCATATTACTTATCACCCGACTTCACAGCATACACTAACAACTTTTTACTGTAGGCTTAATCCTTTTCCAGAAAAGGACATGAATTTTAGGAACGAACAAATCCTACTGTTGATTTCATATTATCGTGGTCTCGGGTTCGAATCCTGGGTCGAGCAAAGTGATATTGGATTTTTCTTTTCCTTGTCAGTCCGGACTCAGGAATTTGTGCCCGATATGGCGATAGGCTCGCCCCCTATCACATCATGGGATGGAGCACACAGGGCGAAACGTGGGGGTGTCTTGGTAGCATCTCTGCCTACACTTCTGGAAAAAAGGCAAGATTTTTATCTATGTGTCCAGACCGCAGTGCAGGGGTAATTTTTGATCCTTCGACATACATATTCATAGAATCATTTTTTTCTGGCGAGCATTTTTTTGTCTCATGATTCGACGAAAATAGTGACGAAATATTAGCCTAAGTAGGTACTCGGATATAGGGCTTGTGTTGTGTATACCATAAACAAAAATAAATTAAAAGAAATAAAATAAAAATTACATGGGATTTTGTTGTTTCACGATACTCAAACCAAAATAAATCATCTATGAATTACAAAAAACTTTTTCGTTTACAGCCGGTTTTCTTTGTTGTTTGGAAAACGGACGAGTCGATGCCAGTCTATCAGGGACATGAGTTGAAAATATTCAACTGCTGTCAATGTATTTTCTGTTATTTTTTAAAGTATTCATATGGATATAAAAAGTCTATGACACGGCACCTCACAGTTATCGCCGTAAATATGACAGTAATTGAAGTTTAATATTGTACGTAAAGGTATAATGATACTGGAGCAAACAATAGATACTAAATAACATGTGCGCACGCATCGATATCAATGTTACACTAGATAAGACATTCGGTACAAAAAATGTGTCCCACCTACTTGCGGTGCATGCACCACACATGAATCAGTTTGCTTCGTGACAGTGACAGTGCAGTACGCCTTATCGCATACGTTTAAAAGTATTATATGAAAGTTTCGCCGTCAAACCGAAAGCAAATCGTCTGAAGTTACAATATTTTAATAAAATACCAGATAAGTGATGTAATATTGCAGTATGCTTTTAAAATACGGGGGCACCTTATTTCTTTGACGTGTCTCGTCTATCGGTAGAATATAAGTCAATGTGCACACGTAACAGCCATCGGAGGGACGATAGGGGAGTGATAGTGTAGAACGCCGTGTCCGAACAACTCTCATGAATATTTATCGAGAATTTGTTATTTTAGTAAAATTTTAAAATGGTACAGCCACACTATATTCACCTTGGATTACAGTTGGAATTGATCGGCACGACCGGGTCCGTACTACTGACACACAGAAAGCCGACGCAAAGCTTTCGTGTTCAATGAGTGTATTCAGTGTTCAAATTCCCTTTTTTCCCTCTAGTCCCTTCGAATGTTCGAACGTCGTAGAAATTTTCGACTTCGAAAAATCAATACAATAATAAAATCATTTACTTATGAATCGAATTCGACACCTTATCAAATTTTCTCAATGCGCTTGAATCGTTTGTATCTATTTTGAATGCAAAAAAAGTTTCTCTTCTAATAATTATTACAATGGGATGAATGAACGTGAACTGTCAGGGCTCACAGAAAGAGTACGCTACATAAAAAAAGAATAAACCTAGCCCACCCGACATTACTTTTACCTAAAATAAATAAATAAAAAATAAATATCATTCAATTCATAGCTTTATTCATGTATATCACGCCTTAATAGTGTAGACTAATATAAACAGGGTACTCTGAGCGTGATTATACAGTGGAGTAAATATAAATTATACTACAAAATGAGTTTCTATGAAAGGTGTACAAATATAGATTATACTCGTGAACGGGAGCTGCTTGTGTGGACTGGTCTGCTCGATTTGCTTATAATGATAAATTTTAATTACTTTGAAACTTTTATTACTGTTCATTGCTTTGGTGGAACAGTGTATACCGATTCCGCGTTCTGGGCGACTTCACTTATCTAACTCAGCCGTACAAAATCACTTGGCCAATATTACGTTTAATTAATTATTATTCTATTTATGAACTGCTCTGAATTTAACTGCGCTGCAACTTCTGTATAATTACTGTATTGTAAACTTGTTTTGAAAAGAGCAACGCTAGAGTTTCTTGCCCGTTCTTCTCTGGTGAAAACAGTCTTGTGAACCGGGTGGTAGTGGAAAAAAGGGGCCAAATCTAAATAATGTATGACATTTCCTGGATTCAATAAAATATTTTCATTTTCATTTCATTTCAGAATAATTTCATATGAAACGAATGAAAATATTGAATTCTGTGGGTCTGTTGCAACAAATATGTGGACTGTACATATTGCGTATTTTTACGTCAAGGCCGAAGAAATTCAGACTGTCTGAGAATTCAATATTTTATAATTACGATAAGAAATAAAATACATTCTATCTCTTTGAGAAGGAACTCTTAAAACATAAATATCGTATTTGAATGGCACAACATCAAAGCGACTAAGTATGTGCTTAAATCTGACCACGTTTTAACATGTGAAAACACATCACGTGCAGCTTATGCTAATAAGTTAAAACTTTATTTACGCTGTGCAAATAAAATTCCATGAAATTAGGAGAGCTCGTGCAATTTGGCGCACCGTATAAATAACACTACTTGTACCGGTATAAAGGAGTGACTGAGGTTCGAATTCAAGATAAAGAGCGATAAAAATCAAAATTTTAATCCTTGCTGTAGTAATTTTGTTAATGTCAGCAGTTGAAAGCCGTATACGAAATTGTGGATGGATGAGAGCTTCTTAAGACCGGGATGGTTGCCGCTTACTTGGCGAGGCCCACATCCAGCAGCGGACGGCTATAGGCTGAGTATATACGAAATTTTATGGCTGAACTACAATATTTGACAATAATAAGCACCCATTTAATAAAATACATGCCTAGCAACTAGTAGGTAGTTCAGCACATGAACATAAGAAATAGATCCACGCACGTGAGTTAGACCGACACTATAGACAGCATCATCGACCACATGAATAGACCGGCTCGAACAGTGAGCTCTCACTACGTCACAGAAAACCGTAATACATTCAAGCTGTACCAATGGCTCGAGTCGGCCGAGGTGGTAGTACAACTCAATCTCATAGAAGGGTATCGCATTTAGGGTACAGTCAGCATGCGACTTGGAGCATTCGTCGCCTATGCATGAAATGGTAGATATCGAGTATCAGAAAATTAAACCTTGTATTTAGTTATTTCAAATGTGCAAGCTTTGATTAATTATAGGATATGTTTATTCAGTGATACTAATAAAAAATACTTGTTTCTATTTCTATGAGCCCGGAGTCGGGAATTTGTGCTCGATATGGCGATACGCTCGCCCCCTATCACATGGTGGGACGGAACATACAAGGCGAAATGTGGGTGTCCTGATACCACCTCTCCCTAACCCTTCTAGGAAAAAGGCGTGAGTTTATGTATGTATGTATTAAAAATTATATGTACCTACTTGTTTCTGTAAATACATAGTATATTCTCCTATCGAAAAAGCCGAGCGATGATACCGCGTTATTTTTGAGTCTATTATTCCACGATTGTAACTTTACGCCTATAAAGAGACCACCTAATAGACCAAAATATGCACGTCGTACATGTTACGAGGATAGGAAGCGATATTCTCGGTCTCATATTCGGGTCAGCTGAGCTCAGTTGATAATTTATTATAAGAGAACTGTGTTTCAGTAAGATTATCTTCTAACAAACTCATTAAGTTTGTTTGAATAAATTTTAGTTTTGGATATGATACATAATTCAATATTTTAAGTATTTTGATAGACAGTTTTAAAACCTATTTCAGTTATCGAATGTTTTGTCTTATTTGCTCAAACAGAATTCCAAAGTCGTTCGAAAGGAACAAAACATTCGATAAGTAAAATAGGTTTGACTTTTCTGACATAATTCGGAAATGTCATTGCCTTTGGTTCGTTACCAATAGGCTATCCATGCACTCTCATTATAGTCAGTAAACATGAAACTCACACACATTCATACATGAGTTAGAGTGATAGAGTGCGGATAGCGTGATGATGAAACGTTGTGGAGTGAAAGAGGATGTAATGAATAGAATTGTGAAAGGAATGTAATGATAGTTTAGGAATGTAGAGAGGATGGATAAAAGGCGATTGACAAAACAGATACATGAGGCGAGTGTGAATAGAAGAGTCGGTAGGGGTCGACCTCATCGGACCAAGCTGAACCATATCGATGGCACCTTAGGCAAGGGCCAGGTTAAAAGTACCCTGACCCGACCCGAATGTATAAAGAGATGAAAGTAAACGAAGCGAACGTATTATGTCAAGATCGAGTAAAGTGGAGATCCATAATCCTGCACCTATGGGATACATGCGTGACGCATATGTATGTATGTACATTCATACATATATAAACTCATGCCTATGTCCAATTTGGGTACGCAGAGACTATAGAGAGCCAAGTGCTACGGGCCATGCATATCTCTTTCGCCAATTACTTTATACCGGAACCAAGTAACTCGCAATAGATTAAATATGTTAGTTGAAAATAATAATAGTTCGGAAGAAATACTGTAAGTGTTACCGCTGTAACAAAAGCAATATTTTCAGAATAGTATTGCTTTGTTCTCGAAGAAATATACTGTTATTTGCAACAACAGTTCTCTAGTTTTCAATGTTAAAAGTGAACTGTGCATATTACATATTTGATTTCAAATGTTTGTGACAACAGCTGTAAATTCATATTTGAATTCATATTTTTTGGTTTTATCATTTCGCAAACCGTGTAAAGTGAATGCAAATTATCATAGCAGTTACAAGAACATTTTTTTTTTAAATTAGTCCTCTTTCATTCACTGTTGATGTAGCCCAGAGAAAGCTAATGACGTCACAACAAAGATTTATTCATAGAGAATAATCAACAAATTGTAACATAACCAATAAAAATTATGAACCCAGCTTCATTGTAATGATAAATAACATACGAAAACTCACACTTGACGGTTTATTGTTGTTTTTTTTTTGTTTTCGTGCAACGCGTCGTCGTAAATGTCTGTAACTGGTGACGCATATTGCGACGGAATGAAAGGGGATATTTGACAGTTTTATACAAAGCCGCGTTCGACAACTCACACCGCGTACTAAAGCGTTCTACTTTTCATTGAAGAAACCAAAGCCTTACGCCGAGGTTGAACCAATGTTGGCAACCGTGGTGGCCTCATGGTAACAGACAAGACGCAGCTGCCAACATGTTCAACATGGTCGCGAGTTCAAATCCTAAGGCACACTTCTGTCTTTTCAAAGTTATGTATTTATTGATAGTTAATCATCACGCACTATGACAGTAAAAAAAAAACATAGTGAGAAATCTGTATACCGTAGCGATTAGTAAGAATTTCTATGGTATGTAAAGTCCGCATTAGGGCAGCGTGGTCAACTATATAATGTGGCCGAACCATGCTTAATCCTACTATCGTTTGTAGAGGAGGCTAATGCCCTGTAATGGGATGTATATGAGCTGATAAGATGCAGAACCAATGAGCTATCTGACTTATAGTGCCGTAGCAAGAAATCTCTTCGTGCCCCGTAGTATGACAGAACCAGAATTACCAAACTATACTTTGTTAAAAGTCATCCTCTAGACAGAAGAACATGTCATCCTTAAGACAGCCTCCGTGGCGCAGTTGCTTAGACGCCGCCTGTAAAACGAGAGGCCGCGGGTTCGATACCCGCACCGAGACAAATGTTAGTGAGAACCACAAGTATTTGATTCGGGTCTAAGTCTTTGTGAGATCGAAAAGTCTCTCGTAGTTCCTTATACCCACGACACAAGACTCGATCTTAGTGTGGGGTTAGGACTATATATGTAACTGTTGGGTGTATTTATTTATTTATTTATCCCGATTCCTGTACAGTGATTAATCTTCCTACTTATAAGTTTAAACAAAGTATGTAAAATTCCGAACATACTCCGTTCTTAAAACACAAAATGAAATTGAAATGAAAAGTATGAAATTGACTGTTCCAATTGTAAATCTGAAATGTAATATTTAATGCGGCGACGGCTAATTAGGCAAATAGCTTGTATTACAGGTTTTTGGTGGCCATCATTAGGGACCGGATTATGTGCAACATAAAAAGCTCAAAATATGCATGCAAATATCCATGAAAAATGGGTATAGTATGCATGCAAACCATTGAAAACTGGCAAAATACGCAACATGTAAATTTTTCGTAAAGTAAAAGAGAAAAAGAGGGGTATATATATGATATATTTCTTTATTACTAGATCAGAATAAAATCAGTAAATCACGAATTAATTCAAAATTTAACAACCTAATAGACCATCAATTATGGTCTAAAATAATAAGCGGGTGAGTGTGCTTTACAATATAGGTATCGATTTGTAAATAACGTATTTTTTGTATATATACGGAAATTGTAACAGTAATTCTACACTTATAAAGAAAATAGTCTACCGCAAAATGTAGTAAATATAGCGAAAATATCCATGATTACTAGGTTGTAGATTAAACATGCAATGATCGCTAATGGGATAAATATGCAAATGTATATATTCCGATCCGTAACTGTCATATGAATCGACTTGTAGACAATAAATCCAATATAGTTTATATTTTATGAATTTAACACGTCAGAAAAGTTTTTAAAATCGACTGGACTCGCTTCTCACCTTATATCCGGCCACAAGATTAATCAGGCGACAACATTTCTAAAAGGGTAATCTATTAAAACTAACGTAAAATGGAAACTCCAAATAAGTGGTTGCAAAACACACAGGGACTCCAGACGACCCAATTAATTTCATACCGTGAAGTATTTTCTGTATTAAATTGTATTCCAAATTTAAGCGAATTATAGTGGCCCTTTGGTAGCTTCTTGATTAAATCCCTCGGCAACATTTAAACGAATATATTTACTGTTTCATTTAGTTACCTGTTAACTAGTGAGAGGAGGTCACGACCCTCAAAATTGAGGGGACCGATGAAAGGAGGAAGAGTATGGGCACAGGCCTCATCTACAGACGATAGTACGATTGGGAGGGGTTAGGCCGTATATTCCGCCACGCTGGCCTAGTGCAGGTTGGCGGACTTTACACACCACAGAAATTTTTATACTATGATATGCAGGTTTACTCACGATATTTTTCTTCACCCTTATAGTGCGTGGTGATTGACTATCAATACACACATGACTCCGGAAAGGCAGAGGTTTGCCCTGGGATTTGAACCCGCAACCAACATGCTGGCAGCCGCTTTTAGTCAATTACCAAAAGGCGTACACACTTTTACGCGTTAAACGCCAACCCAAAATACTTGAGCAATTTTATTTTAGTGCATCTTGTCGCTCACGATTCTTCAGTTTACCTGTGGCATTTAAGTGCACAGGCAAACCTATCAGGTATTCCCTGCCGTGTATGGCTACAATTAGCTATGATTGACAACAGGTCATTCTGTCACTCACTGCATTGCTGCGTTAGACATTGCAGTAATACCGCCTGCTAAGATATATTGATTACAATGCCGATGTGATAGATAACAGATTTCAGCTGAACAAAATTGAGACAAACACAAATATTTTATTAACATTTTTAATATTTATTTTATAAGGGCTGACTTTAAAATAATAAACACTGAAACAAAAGACGACATCATGTTTTATCTATTTTGCCACTTTTTAACATAGTACAATCCGAACTTTCAATACAAACGTATAAAGATTATTCAATTTATAATTTTAAGGGTGCATGTAAAAATATGTAATATTATGACTTACAACATTATCCCAACCAAGGAATGTTTTGGATGAAATTTCTGACACCAAAATCGATATCCTTGATAGCAGCGTTCCCCTCAAAACATTAAAACTACTACCCTAAGATAACCCGCGATTTGCCGAAATTTATTGTCCGTGCTCTGGGGTGAGTCGGCCGGGATTCTATTAAGCCACCCCTATGTATTTATCGTGATTTTTTCCTGAACCATTTTAATAAAACAACTTTTTCTAGTTATATAGCTATAACTACTCCAATAAAAAAAACTGTAAACTATTATATCATGGAGTAATTAACTGACATAGTAATTTTACATTTTAAAGTCCCTCCCGGGACCACGAAAGCTGAAAAGTAATCGAAAATCCGTTAAAAATAAGTTTTATTTCAGTGTGTAACATTCGCGTTAATCGAAGAAACCATTAGGTACATCATCAGGTCAATGTGTTTATGTATCATAGTATTTTGTACTAGAAGTTTGCACTACACACTGAAATATCACTTTCAATAAAGGTTTGTCATCATGGATCACAACAAAACTAGCAATATGAACGTCTTGTCGTAATTTTATTGAGATTTTCATACAGTAATTTCGTCATAAATTCCAATGTATCCGATAGATTTTCCAAATTTTTTGTCCGTTATAACCTAAATTGGCCTATTACGAAAATTTTGCGATAAAAATAGCCAATTCTGTTCAGCTTTTCTCTCGCTTTGCGTTTAGCTACTCATTTTTATTTAAAAGAAGAATGAAAAAACCCTTAAAATATCATTGAGATCATGTCCAAGACACGAAAAAACCTTTTATTTACGCTTAAGATAATACACAAAGTGTAAATATATATGTAGAAAGTTGTTCGTATATGTATTTGTTTTTTAACAGTAAACAACTAAATTGAAATTGTAGAAATGCTATTTTCGGTACCTCTTTATTTTAACCAAATATTGAATTGAACAGAAGCTTCTAAATCAACTTTCATTTTACATACATATTGTTCTTAGATATTAATATCAGCGAAGAAACAGGGCATGCAAAAGAAAATTATTTCCATAATCGACGGAACGTAAAAATGGAAACAGATCTTAGCAATTCCGTATTGTTAGTTAATATTTGCTTTATATTTTACAGAGCATCTATCTATAGATCGTCCATAGTATTTTTCAGCAGACCCTAATTCTCATAAACCTTACCTAGTATAACCAAGTGCCCTGGGATTCGAACCCGCTACCACCGTGAATATGTTGGCAGTCGCGTCTGGTCCGCTTACGAACAGGCCACCACGCACTTATGCTTAGATTGCACTCTTCAAATCACGTGAATTATGGTCACTTTGTCGTGCCAGTGTTCATGATAATATATTCTAAAGACCAATAGTAGCTATTATGTAATTCTATAGCGTATACATCAACAGTATGGCAACAATGACGCTTCGTTGCTTATGCCTGCCCACAAGCACACTAACTCAATCTCTTTGACAGGTATGCTGTGTATGGCGGCCGCTTTCTAAGTAATTACAAGAGCTTCACAAAGCACAGTAACTTTTGAAACATGCGCAACTAAATTCAAGTAAACGCTGTCGGTAACAAGCCATGCGTATGCGTACTAGAATTATTATTATATACAGGGTATATGAAGACTGCGACCGAAAACGAAGTCAAGTGGTAGTTTAAGTGATTACCGACACATTGCAACTAAAAATTTCGCAAAAAAGGGACATTTTTTTGCAATGTTTTAAATGTCAGCATGTTAGGGTGGTTAAAATCTAGTTTTTTTTATTTGAACCCTTGCGTACTATTGCCTCTTAAAAAATAAAAAGGTTTACATTATGGTTTGTGAAAACTGCGTATTTACCACCCAAATAACACGAAAAGTAAAAATAAATATTTTTATTTGCACTGTGTTTGAAGGCACTAATACTAATACCCGGCTTCGTTTTCAGTCGCAGTCTGGATATACCCTGTATAAACTATAAACAACATAAGAAATAATTAGTTCATAATTAGCGAACCGGTATTTTTAAATCAAACCACTTACTGCCGGTGTCTATTACTCCAAACACAGATTTATGTAGATACATAATATTTAAATATTCTTGTCGTCGGGCCCCACCTCACTCCACAAGATAAGCGACTAATCTTAAAACATCAGTAGGGGACACGTTCTTTCATTGTTCGCTCGCAGTGACCCATTTATCTGAAGATCATATTACTATTAAAACAAAGGACACACCGAGCTCGTGAGCCGGGGATTGAGTTCGATGCACTGGAGGTAAAGAGAAAAGAATTTGAATTAAACATTGTCCTTTATCTATATTGTCTATACATATATTGATACCGCGTAAATATTCTATGAAACACCGAATCCACCTAAACCACTGATACTCAAAAAGGTCTATATCGAACTCGGGTCAATGACAACGCACAAGTTGTCTGGGACACCGAAAAATAAACTGAGGCTGCACGATTACAATATATCTAATTTTACCAGACTATTACTTCAATTTAAGCTTGCAAGATTTTCTGTTCTACATTGTTTGAAATTGATGACAAACTAACTTTGGCCATAACTTTGACTTTAACAATGTCAATCCCATACATTTGTGACGTATTTGACACTAATGTATGGGATTGACATTTGCAAAGTGAAAGTTATGGGCAAACTTAGTTTGTGCAATTGGCCCTAAAAGAAATTTGTACAATCCTGCCAGCCAATATTAATATATGAGCTTCGACAACTTACTTTGTTTGAATTTTAAAATTCATCTGAGAAGTATAATATAAATTAAGTCAAATCTGTGCAGAATCAGCATTGTTTTGGGAAGACAAATCGGAAATGTTGACGCACTCGATTTCCTTATACCTATTCCTCTCCTTTTTTGACCTCCAAGGACTATACATTTGTAGATTTGTAAAGGATAGTGAGCGTAGTACAAAAAGCGGATTCTAAAACTGCATCTCTAAAGAGGCATCGGGTTTGATTACCATCGAGGCAAATGTTTGTGTGATTGAAAATATAATTTTTGGATGACGGCAATGATTAGTTGATCACGTTATATCTATTAGTAAGTGTAATTCAAATTGACCATACAGCAGTGAGATACATCTCGACCCGGTCGACAATGTTATGCCGACCCGGTCGAAACCGGATAAAAATAGGTTGAATCCAAAACGCGACACATTTGCATGTCGCATGACGGGGATTCGACTATCGACCTTTACAATCTTGGTTGGATATAAATATTATTACCAGTTAATTATTTCGGGTTCCATATTTCCCAATATTAAAAAGCAAAAAACTTATCTTTCTATCGGACTATAACTTTCTGTATACTGTCTGTATCTGCATTTGTATCAGTTGAAATTCGTTTCACTGCAGGGCATGAGCTTCTTCTGCAATCGAGAGTACGATTGAGAGAGTTAAGCCCTACTGTTTAACTACAATTAGTTATAATTGTATAAAATAACTGTCTTCGAAGTAATGGAACTTAAACTAAATTTACATAATTTGTATTCGATAACTAACATGAGGCGTTTCAAAGAATACAGACAATCCAGCAACCTCTTACCCACATTGCCTTTCTAATAAGCCTTCTTTAAGCTAGATATTTTCGTGAACAACACATACGAACTTTTTTTCTTTTTACGCCTAAAGTACTCCAAAGATTATCATAAAATTTTGCATGAGAACGTTCTCAGGTATACAGAAAAGTATTTTAAATATTTACAAAAAAGTCTTGTTCCCGGGGGACAGTTGCTTGTTAATGCGAAAGATGTTTGGTATGTTACCTATTCTTGACTAACCCACTGAACCAATCGTAACAAAAATGAGCACAAGAATAGCCCAGATCTTGAAGATGCACTTTGCTCCCTTTGTATTATAGATAGAGATAAGGGGCGCGGAATTGATAAGTTAATATGGCGATATAAGAAATATACAAGTTAACATTTTGTAAGATATTTATCATGTTAAATTTGAAACTAAGAGTTACTGAATGTGGAGTATTTTTATATAAAGAAGAACGAGGACTCGGGCAGGTAATCGCCTGCTCATAAACAGCAGCAACTACCCAGAACTTATAATGAGCGCTGTGGCACTGCAATGCGCTCAACACTCCGAGATAAGACGTCACATCTCTTAGCAGACAGTAATTTCACTGACTAAAATGTTCTTCAAACCGAAACACAACAGTGATTACACACACTTGCTTGCGAAAATAGCGGTGGTACCTAACCAGACAGCCTTGCGCGTTGAACCTACTGCCTAGTCAAGTGAACAAAAGCAGAGCTTTCTCTAAAACACGGGTAAAACTGCGCCGAACCGCTAGTAATTAATTAAGTTTAATCTCAAACAGCAAATGTAATTAAGCTATAATCAAATATACGATAAGTTTTGTAAAATGCGACGTCTGGTGGACTGTTTTTGTAAGACAGAGAAATCCTTTTACGGTTATTATAATCCACGGAGAAATGAAACATCATTTATTAAAATCAAAACTCGCTTCATTGTGAGCGTGAATAATTAAGAAATGCCGTTCTGCATAAGCTTTGGCGCTATTAAACCTTAGAAAACGTAACTTAATTTTTACTATCCAAAAAAATGTATTTCCTGCAGCTAGAAAAAGCTAGTCATATATAATAATATATTTATGGAAATTGGATTAAATATAATCATTATGAATAACAACGCATTCATCATGCAGATTTTTACTTTTTGTTAAAATATAACTTGAATATTTTTCAAATTTTTCAAAACACGTAATTTATTCTTTATGTTGTTGTAATAAAATCCTTAGTTTTTTATAAATCCATATTTTTTAAACAAGAATTATATTCTTAATAATTTCGTCATATTATGACGCTTACCTTGAATTGTTAAAAGAAATATGGTCACTTTAAATGCAAACCGTATATTCCACATCATTATTAGTCTCATATTTGAATAATTAATAAAAATAAATAGTTTAAAAACACACACAAAGTTCACTTTAATCACAATACACAACACAACGCAAAATGTTTCACACTCTACATGGCGTAGTATCGTAGTGTCGTAGCGGGCAAGTATTGGTGCCGCGTAGCGTTGTAGCATGCGTGCGCTTGCCAGCGGTCTACGGACAGACTGGAGCGTGGAGCGGCCGCTACCCGCTACAGCCCTTCTCACTTGATGAACGAGGTTACTCATCTTGTTTGTTCTTTACAGACTAGATCTTTGTACAGGGCCCCTTCCATAAACATGGTACAGCGTTTAATGTCTTCTTTTGAAAGCATATTACCGAACCTTAAATTTTCTTTAAAGCCTATACAAAATATTACTCTGAATAAAGGCCGTGATGTCCAAAATTTGTTTGTCTCTGATTTATTTACACGTAAAATATTAAATACTATTTCACGGAGATATTACTTACTTACGGTACTAAGAATTTTATATCCAAAGTTAAGACAAATTACATTGTTAAGTGAGATAGTATCTTTTCGGTATAAAGTATTTTAATACGAAATAAATAAGTTAAACGAAAAAATCGAAAAGAGGAAAATTATCATGAATAAAAGTAGAATTCAATATTTATATTTCATATAGTATGTCAAGCCCTTTCGATAAACCTGTGTCGGTTAATTATTATGCTGTGGTTTTATTAATTTCCGCATCGTGTGAGTGACATGGCGTGGCTTTTAAAATGCAATAACACGTGCGGATTTTTTTCTTGTAAAAAACATGGCGGTTGGTATAATATCCGACACGACTGCATGCTGCCATGTGCACTCACTCTGGTATATGAAACTGTTTGATGTTATGGTTGAAGTAGGTGAACGCACGAACTATTGAACTATCGACATAAGGCGCAGACGATCGCCTTATGTCGAGTAAATTGCTGACTTTTCTTGTAATTCTAATTAATAACTTTTCTTGGAAACGATAAATCTTGCTAGACATTCTGTTGGCAGCGTTATATTATATAAATTTCTCTTGGAAGTGATATGACTTTTAGTGCTATTCATCAGTTTCACACAAATTAGTGGAGGCTGTATTCTACAGCAGAAACAATATGGTGTAACAGGGATAAATACATTGCTGTAGCATCCATTGTAGTATATACATATTTACTATTATTACGAAATAATATTCATATACATTCATACATCAGCCTACACTGTCCCACTGCAGGGCAATGACCTCTCTACCCTCCTTCCATAAGACCCGATTCAGGGCTCGATCCTGCCAGTTTTTCTCCCACCTGTCCAACTCATCTTGAAATATTTTCAGGGCCTGCTGGGACTTTATTTTTTTTAAATACAAATTTCGGTACTATAAGACATATAGGTGTATCAATCTAGTATTTTTTAAATAAAATTAATGATTTTAGTTACCCCAATCTTATGAAATAAAGTTATACAATGTTTCCTACAACGAGGCGTAGCTAAACAATTTTAATAATACTCTTCTAAGTAATCCTTGTGAAGCAAAATATTTGGTCAAAGTCTAGACTCAAAGCAAATACTTTAGGATCTATAACATTATTTGTGCCATAATAAACATTACGAGAACGGTATATTTTTTTCTATTAGGTTTATACAATACAATAAATGAGTATAGTGATGTGATTATATTAGTAAGACCTGTGTTAAGGTTACTTAAGTGATGTAATTGCTAGAGGCCCAAAATATATTTAACCCCACTATTTGTCCCTCTCCTTCCATCTCTTATAAAACAACGATAGTATACATACAATCCACATCTATAAAAAATAATAGTTATAAAAACTTTAAAAAACACGCTTCAGTAAAAGACCCAACTAAAAAATTAAAATAATCAATAAAGAGTTTAAGATGACATAACAAAAAAAATAACCGACTTCAAACACTGACAAAAATCATACTAAAAATAAAAATCTATAAAAAGACAAAAAAAATGTGACATAAAAAAAATATACTAAAACTTAAAAATTTTAGGAATTACATACATTTCCTAGGAATTGTATACAATGACGGATTACACACATTTCCGTTAACACATACATATATTTCAAATTTTAGCTAAGGTGAACTGTAAATAAATGTTTTTATAATTATTTGTTACTCATAGGTATGTGTTGAGTTAGATGTAAAGTTTAACTGGATACATAATATATAAATACAATCTTGCGAGGAAAACACATAGATCACATAGATTTGACAGCCTCCGTGGCGCAGTTGGTTAGACGCCGCCTGTGAAACGTGTGGCCGCGGGTTCGATCCCCGCACCGAAACAAATATTTGTGTGATCCACAGGTATTTGTTTCGGGTCTGGGTGTTTGTGAGACCAAAAAGTCTCTCGTAGTTTCTGATACCCACGACACAAGACTCGATCTTAGTGTGGGGTCAGGACTATGTATGTGACTGTTGGGTGAAAACAATGAAAACAAGATCGTACCTATATTTACATTGAATAGATTGTAAATTATTGACGTTAGAATACGCAATTATGTATAATAATTGCCATCCATAGCGCAATTTTGAAGAAGCTATATCTATAATCTATCTACACAAGATAGAAAAGTGCCTTCTTTTGAATACCATTAAAAAGCATGCTAGATTTTTTTTATTGAATAACATTCTTGATTTTTTGTCATTTATTAACTTCCGCGGAACGACGAAATTTGCACGAAATCACGGAACGACCATTAAACATTTGGCAAAGTATAGCCTACACACTGCGAATGAATGTACACAAAAATATGGAAATAAGTAAACAATATCGAGAAACAATATAAATATAGAAATAATAGTAGTATAATAAGTATAAATGACTCACCGTAATTCAGCTCCCGAAGCTCGATGGTCGACACGAAGAAAATGATCAATTGTAGTACTACACACCACTTGCACTATATTGTACACGGAACAATTCAAACAACATACACATAAAATAGGTAAATAAAAAAACAAACATATCCTACGAGAAATAATAAAAAAATAAGTCTAAACGCTGTAAATGATCAAATTGGCAAATTTGTTGGTTCACGTTTCCATTAAACAATAGCTTAGATGATCAAACGTTCTGTTCGTAGATTTGGTCAAAGATAACTATTTATTAAGCGAAAATTTTGACTATTTGACAAACGCGTTAAACGAAGCTGTATACTATCTAATAATTTGACAAACAATTTCATCGTTTGACCAAATTTCTGTTCCCCGAAGCTCGATGGATGACACGAAGACAAACCTAATATATTTTAAACAATTGGTAAAGTCCTACACACTGCGAATGGATGTACACACAGAGGAAAATACAATATCCGACGACAAATATAATAAAGCAAGTGTAAATCACTCACCGTAATTCAGCACCCGTAGCTCGATAGTAGTAGAAGAAAATGACGATCTATTGTAGCACTTCACAACACTTGTCACTTTCACCATAATATTATTATCCACAAATTAATTTAATTTAAACTAGGCAAGAAATCTTGCGCAGCTGCGGAGCATGCGTCCTGCTTTTGCAAGCGTTCACGAGAAACTGAACTAGTAGTCCAACAAGATGGCACAAGAAAACTAACTACCCTCCTCTAAACATTTGTCAAAAAAATACATGAACGAAAATATACCTTATTGGCACGGTTACTTTTACTACAAGAAAAATAGTTACCCTAAAGTACATTAATAATTTTAAATGTTATTCAGGAATTATTGGAAAGTTAAAAGTAACCAACCAACCAAACCAAGTAGTAAATATGCATGGATGTTTTTACACACTTACGATTAAAATTTAATCATTTTCTTCGTGTCGACCATCGAGCTTCGGGAGCTGAATTACGGTGAGTCATTTATACTTATTATACCACTATTATTTCTCTATTTATATTGTTTCTCGATATTGTTTACTTATTTCCATATTTGTGTGAACATTCATTCGCAGTGTGTAGGCTATACTTTGCCAAATGTTTAAGGGTCGTTCCGTGATTTCGTGCAAATTTTGTCGTTCCGCGGAAGTTAAAAAAATGACAAAAAATCAAGAATATTATTATTCAATAAAACAAATCTAGCATGCTTTTTAATGGTATTCAAAAGAAGGCACTTTTCTATCTTGTGTAGATTTATTAGATACTAGCTTCTGCCCGCAAACTTCGTCAGCGTGATTAACTTTATTTGGTATTTCTCATCCCGTCCCGTTATATCCCGCCCGTCCCGTATCAGTCTCGCTCAAGGCATGTAATCCAGCCCCATCCCATCCCTTTGAGTATAAAAAGTAACAAATATATCGGAATTCCTTCCTCATCCCACGGAAACAATTTTACGGTTTCAGCTAGTTCCATACCAAATTTCATCGAAATCCGTTAAGCGGTTTTGAGTTTTTCTCATTTTCTTCCATAATACAAAGAAACACCCTGTATGTAAATGAAATATAATATACCAGTTTTCAAGTTGGACCTGCACAAATATAACTGTGAAAACTGTATCTCATTTCGTGCGGTAGTTCTTGAGTAATGTGCAAGCAAACAAAACGAAACACCCTGTTGTAAATGTAACATATACCGGTTTTTAAATTGAACCTGCACCAATATAACTGTGTAAACTGCATCTCATTTCGTGTCGTAGCTTTTGCGTGATGTGCAAACTAATACAAAGAAACACCCTGTACGTAAATAAGACATGTTCCAGTTTTTAAGTTGGATTTGCACCTATATAACTGTGAAAACCGCATCTCATTTGGTCTTGCAGTTTTTGCGTTATGCGCAAGCGAGCATAAAGAAACACCCTGTATGTAAATAAAACCAATACCAGTTTTCAAGTTGAACCTGCACTAATATAACTCTGAAAATTGCATCTCATTTTGTGAGGTAGTCTTTGAGTAATGTGCAAGCAAATAAAAAGAAACATCCTGTATCTAAATTAAATATATATCAGTTTTCAAGGTGGACTTGCAGCAATATAACTGTAAAATCTGCATCTCATTTTGTGCGGTAGTTTTTGAGTAATGTGCAAGCAAACAAAAAGAAACACCCTGTATGTAAATGCAACATCTACCAGTTTTTAAGTTGAACCTACAGCAATACAACTGTGAAAACCGCATCTCATTTGGTGCAGTAGTTTTTGCGTGATGCGCAAGCAAACATACAGACAGACAGACAGACAGACAGACAGACAGACAGACAAAAATTCTAAAAAAAATTGTTTTGGCTTCTGTTGCTGTTATAAAGACCCCTCGCGTTAAAATTTCTTATATATCTTCCATGTACAGACATCGACCATTTACATTTTTATTATATGTATAGAAGATAGCTTCTTCAAAATTGCGCTATGGATGGCAATTATTATACATAATTGCGTATTCTAACGTCAATAATTTACAATCTATTCAATGTACATATAGGTACGATCTATGTGTTTTCCTCGCAAGATTGTATTTATCTATTATGTATCCAGTTAAACTTTACATCTAACTCAACACATACCTATGAGTAACAAATAATTATAAAAACAATTATTTACAGTTCACCTAAGCTAAAATTTGAAATATATGTATGCACTACTTAAAAGACAATCAAATTATTAGAATAATGTTCAATTATTGTTATTTTTGCAGTCGGTGTCTTCCAAGTTTTATGAGTTAGTAACTACATAAACGTCAGATATTATATTTTATTGAATTAAGGTCAATAAACCACATAATAGTACGTATATAAGAGGATATTCGTATAAAATAGATTTCATAAAGTTGTCATTTAATATTGTCAGGTATAATGTCGAGTTTATTTGGCTGACACCGACTCCAAAAATAACAATAATTGTACATTATTCTAATAATTTGATTGTCTTTTAAGTAGTGCATACCTACATATATTTCAAATTTTGTATCTGTATTCTGTATCTGTATCAGCCCATATACGTCCCACTGCAAGGCACGGGCCTCGTCTCTCGGACAATCGCAAGTACGATTGAGAGGGCTTAGGCCATATAGTCCACCACGCCTAGCCTAGTGCGGGTTGGCGGACTATACATACCGAAGAAATTCTTTAAAATTGCCACATTATGCAGGTTTCCTCACGATGTTTTCCTTCACCGTTATAGTGCGTGGTGATTGACAATCAATACACTCATAACTCCGAAAAGTCAGAAGTGTGCCCTGGGATTTGAACCCGCGACCACCTTGAACATTTTGGCAGTCGTGTCTGGTCCGTTACCAACAGGCCACCACGCACTAGAACAATTGAAATAAAAAAAAATATTTATACTAAACGATATTTAAATATAATAAGCCTTTGTAAATTAATAATTTAAATACCCTAAATACTCGTAGAATAGAAACAGAAGTGCTATATTACAAAATATGAAAATTATTTTCTATGCAAGCGTCTCTGTAGTCCCTGATTAAATTATAATTACCTGTTTTCTAAATAACGAACGAACGCCAAAGACATATAAGATGTCTAGTAGATCCCATCATAAAATTCAATCAAAGAAATCCCATAAAATACCTCGACGAAGGACGAGGAAAGGTAAAATCGTTAGCACTCAGCAGTAATCGATGCGGTGTACCAGCGAGTTTTAAACGATTTAAGTCTTTGTGAGAATTAGTTACTGAGAATCGGGATGCGGTGTCGGACAGAATCTTAAATACTGACTAAAAACTTCAATACTCGTGCAAAATTTTTGATTCCATACTTACTTGTCCCATCGTGGTGGACTATATGGCCTAACCACTCTCAATCGTACCCCCGATTGTAGATTAGGCCCTTGCCCTGCAGTGGGACATATAAGGGCTGATACAATACTAACTTGTCACTCCCGTATCCGTGTGTTTAACATCAGTATGTGTGATAGACAATCATTTTTTCTATCATCCAAATTCTTTACTTATAAGCCCCAATTACCCTCATTATCCATCCTGCTTAGAATATAAAGTCTATTTTTATGACGGCTTATTATCTCCCACTTGTCGACGCCTAAGCTTTTCCAAATTGCCGCAGTGGGACGTATTTGAGCTGATTTAATATTATTACACATTAAAAGACCACAATCCACTTTATTGTTCTATCAGATTGATAGTTGATTGAAAAGCTGGCCGTCAAACTAAAGCCCGGTTTGAAGTAAATGCGTTTGTCACTCACAAATATTCGTTTCTAGCTTGTTTCCGAATATGATAAATCCGTGGAGAAGGCCTATTTTCAGCGGCAAACGAGAGTCACAGAGATGTGACTCAAGAAAAAGAGAAGATTATTATTTCATACAACCACTCATTAACCTATAAGTACAAAAACACAGATGTACCAAAGAAGGTTCAACCAACTCAATGCACTGGTGTGGCCATTGGCCAATCAGTATCAATATTACAGTATACGTTCTTTGTTGCTCCGAGAATTCTGATATCAGATTGAGCCATACATTTCATACTAAGAATAGCCAAGTACTGCAAAATATATTATACATTGCGTATCTTCGCTGAGAGTTTATTGTTATAAAATCCATTTATACATACTCATATTATACTACGATATTCAATTACCATTTACAAGTAACTTTATACACATTTTATAGATACGATTATTTTTATACTAAATTTAATAAAAGAGAAATGTGATATGGGAGGAAATCATAACTAATTAAAAGACAAAGAAATTAAAAAAAAAAGTATATATACGATTCTTGTCCTTATCGAGTGCAGAATAAACTATGAACGAAATGCCGAGCTGTTGCAGAATATAATATTTACATTCACTCCGGCTAAGTGCATTGTTAAGCGATTGGAGTAGATACATATATAGTACTAATAGACACAACTTCAAGGGAATTTTTGTTTGGTTTTGTTGGATTTTTCTTTATGGCGAAGAATGGCAAGACGAGCATGCCATTCACCTGATGGTGAGCAATTCAACAGCCCATGGACTACTGTCCATGGGCTGTTGAATTGGCGGTGTTTGGCAAAACCAAACACCGCCATGAATTAAGATTAATGCTTGGCATTTCACTGCACTCGCCATCCTGAGACATAAGATGTTAAGTCTAATTATGTCCAGTAGTTACTCTGGCTACAATGTCCTTTAAACCGGAACACAACTGTGCATTTATACTGCTGTTTGGCGGGTGATAGAAATTGCGGTGGTACTGTGGTTGGTGCCCAGGCAGCCTCTCAAATATGAGAGACCTACCACCTTTTTTTTTCTGCAAAGCAGCGAATTATAATTCCATAGTACATCTAGCAAGCAGTGTGTGGTATTAAATCTATTCTAACTGTTGCTTAAGGGCAATGCAGGGACAACGTACGACGAAAACTAGTTTGCATAATACGTTCATATCGTTGTAGTGGCCAGAGATCCATTTACTAGATTTATTTTCGTATGACGTATTACGACTGCGTCGGTGGCGTAGTTGTACTACGGTACGACAGTCTTGGGTTCGAATCCCGGGTCGGGCAAAGTGATATTAGGTATTTCTATTCATTATCAACCCGGGGTCAGAAATTTGTGCCCGATATGGCGATAGGCTCGCCCCCTATCACATCATGGGACGGAACATACAAGGTGAAATGTGGGTGTCCTGGTGGCGCCTCTGTCTACCCCTTCTGCGACAAAGGCGTGAATTTATGTATGTATGTATTTTCGTATGTCAAATGTCATCAAATCAGACAAAAAGAAATTGGTGAAAAAAAAATGTTAACATTTTGTGTCAGCTTGGACGCCATGGAAGTCATTTTTATTGCCACAGAATACGACGTACAAACATAAATTAACATCCAAAAAATAAGGGGGAAAAAATAAATACCTAATTTGCGCGTCGTGTCTGTGACACTTCGGTGACCACTCAACATAATGTTGCACTGCGGCGCGAGCCAACGCTGATTTTCGGTGGCCACCCAGAGTGACATACCTATTTGACTTTTTTTTATTTTTGTTTTATTAATAATTAAAAGGATTTCATTTTTTATGTTTTATTAATTGTTTCGCAATGCTTAAATAAATAAATAAAAACAAACATCTGGGTGTTTGTGAGACCGAAAAGTCTCTCGTAGTTTCTGATACCCACGACACAAGACTCGATCTTAGTGTGGGGTCAGGACTATGTATGTGACTGTTGGGTGTAATTAATTAATTAAAATGGAATACTCGTATTTATCCCTATTTACAAAATATTTAAAAATTAACTTATATCCCCTAATTCTGCCGGCGTGTGTATTACAAGGTAATAATTCAAATCTAAAAATATACATACTACCAAAATATACTAACGAGTAATGATATACCCACAAGTACAAATTCCGAGAACGTGAAAAAAAGCCTCCCTCCCACGCCCTCCCGCTCCTCCTCCCGTATGTCCATCTCAAGCTGTCAGAAAGGGTGATGTCACACTATGCATTTTAATCATTTATGTCTTTTGTACACAGAAAATATAAGGTGTAAGGAATTCTTTGGAAAATCCTAAACTTAAGTCTTACAGAGATTTACAAATTATTAAATATCATACATAATATGAACATCTTTATCATCACCAGGCCATTACTATAAAATTCGACAAAGAGCTCAATAATAAGACGTTGTTAAAATTGGCTAGTATTTAGTGCAGTTAACAACTACACTATAACGGTGGAGGAAAACATCGTGAGGAAACCTGCATACCATAGCGATTTGTAATAATTTCTATGGTATGTAAAGTCCGCCAACTCGCACTAGGCCAGCGTGGTGGACTATATGGCCTAACCACTCTCAATCGTACTCTCGATTGTAGAGGAGGCTCGTGCCCTGCAGTGGGATGTTAATGGGCTGATACAGTACAGTAAGTGCAATTAGTTATTTCAAAATATAATTGATTTAATAATCCAGAATGACACTTAAAACACGTCTCATTACACGAGCACTTCGCTTATAGCCTTCACCTAAAAACATATTTTATCGCTAAAAATCCTAACTCAGATAAACTAGGTCCATTTTCCCGGCGACATGACAAAACTGTAATTGCGGGTCAGGAGGGCACCTCGTTAAAAAGGTTAAAAATGCTGTCCTTACTAAAATGGTAAGTCTTTTTCACCTTAACTTCACTCATAAAAGCTGATTTAGGCTGAGTGTAAACTCTTGTAATTTAAGAGCTTTTAAAAATATTTTTATATAAACGAATAACGGCAATGACGCTTTACCGTTTTTAAAATATTTACCGGGATTATGGGTCCGCGCGACAAGTACAATCCTTTAAAAGCTTGAAGACCGGCCTTTCCAGAAACCATGATCACCCACCATCGAGCGAGAAAACTCATTAGAAGCTCACTACTGGGACTTTCTTTTTATTTATTTGCGTATATAAGATCGCTTGAATAAATTATCGTATCAATTGTAACTATTTTCCATCTATTTAATTATGTCACCGCTGCTTTCTACACAGGCATATGGTGGTATGAGTAAGTTTTACTAAATACTTACTCCATATTTTAGATGGATTATAACGATAGACTTACTTAAATTTAAACAGAAAAATGGAAATATCGTAGAGAATCCTTAGCCCTGCAGTGAGACAGCAAAAGCGATCCCTGTTTAATGAAATAAAACTATTTTTTATTTCAATAAACAGTGACTGTTACTGAGCGGATGACTAATACCTCAGTCCGCCCCGTGACCACGAAAGCTGTAAAGTAATCGAAACGTCGGGAAGTTAAAAAGTGTAAAAATTAAACCAAATCGCGATAAAATCCGTAAAAAATAGTTTTATTTCAATGTGTAACATTCGCGTAAATCTAAGAAACCATTATGCGATCCATGTTTAGTTAGTGTCAATGCGAGCCCTGAAATCTTATGATCATTACGAGCAATATTTAATAAGATATGCTTAATGGTAGCTACTAGTATTATTTAGATTACCAAATTGGAAATGTTTTACGAAAATTACACCACTTATTCGTTGGACTAAATTATTGTAGTAGAATGGAATGATTCGTGACAATCGAACACCACAGCTAAGACAAGAATGATTAACACCTTATATTAATAACTACTTATTACAATTACCAAAGCCTTTGATACCATTACAAGTCTAGATAACACTGGAAGATAATATTTGAAGCCTAAAATATCATTAGGTGATATTAAACACGAAACTTTGTCTGCGCTGCCTCTCACAAACAAAGCGACGTCTACATGAAGTTATATTTAGATTCTTAGATCTAAATCTAGATCTTTGTCCATACAAAGAGTATCTTCAGTTATCAAACTATACAACATAATATGTTAGCCAACGCTACACCGACATATATGTTCAAATATTCTAGACTTTAGCAGTGTATCTTTTGACCAAAAGCAGTAGGTAATCTCACTAAAGTTCATGAAAGCCCACAGAGCCTTAACGATTTCATAGTTGCTTATCCGTCGTATTCGGAGACCGTTTACGAACGTACCGCCGCTTTATACATTGCCACCGCTAAGCAGCAGAGTGAAAGCTGTGCTCTGTAGACAGTAGACTGCGAAATTGCTGGACATTAAGAGTCTCAACATCTGATAGATCGGGATGACGACCGCAGTGCAATGCCATGCAGTGCTTAGTAATAATAACTTCTCAGTGGCATTGCTTTTGTTTAAGCGACACTTTCAATAAGGCGCGCGACATCTCATCTTATCACTTGCTAATTGAAACATGATTACATTGACAACGAATAAAAAGTAATATGAGGATATTAGAGCCTCCAGTAAGCTCGATAAGTCTCCGGAACGCGGTCTGGGTAGGCTTGTTTCTGCCCACATAGGAAAACCATATAGGAACCATATAGGATACCATATAGGAAAACTTTTCACACTAAAGCCCCATTTACACGGGGAGAGTTTCTCGCCTCGAAGATACGATTATCGTAAGGATATAAAAAAGCTGCATCGTGTAAACATTTGTCGGAACACGATAATCTATGGCGATTATGTCTTGCGATAATCGCATACGATTCTCGCCGCGTGAAACTCCCCGTGTAAGTGGCGTTTATATAGCAAGACCATACCTAGATTTAGTTGTACTTTTATAATATCTTAGCTTACATTATGGTGACGATGGATATTTCAAGGTAGAATCATAAATATTTAATATGATTCCTGGTGCAAAAAAACATCCATGTTATATAGCTTTAGTATGTATTGAAAATTATTTCGAAGCGGTAGGCAGATATTTTAAAAGTGCCGTCCATAGATTGCTGATCCATGCTCATAGATTTTCTCAACTCAAAAACCCACACAAAATGGAGCACCCGAACTGGGAGTCGAAACCGCCATGGTTCGCCACTAAACCAATGACGCAAAGAAGAAATAAGTTTATGGACCAATTGATTTGTTACAAACGCCAAATCTAATGCTTCCCTTAGCGAGCTACCCTGTCGCGTCGTCCAACCCCTGTGGCCTGAGCACAAGTGATTTAAAAACTCGGATACAACTTCCTCTACCGTACCCATTCAACTAAAGGCTGAGTAATAGATTCAGTTTGTTGCCAATATAATGGAATTGTCATACAGTTTGCGACATTATCAGAACTATGAGTCAGATGTGTATGCGTTATATGTAATTGCATACATATAATCACGCCTGCATCCCATTAGGGTAAGCAGAGAATATAGATAGCCACTTTGCTTCATCCTGACATACCACATCCGCTTGGTTCATTTTCATCAATCTCTTTATGCATAGCCTCCGTGGCACAGTTATTTAGACGCCGGCTGCGTGACGTGAGGACGCGAGTTCGATCCCGGCACCGAGACAAATGTTTGTGAGGCACACAAGTATTTATATCGGGTCTAGGTGTTTGTGAGACCGAAAAGTCTCTCCTGGCATCTGATACCCACAACACAAGACCTAATCGATTGTAATGTGGTTTCAGGACTATGTATGTGACTTTGGGTGTATTTATTTATTGATTTATTTATAATGCCCGTGCCCTGCAGTGGGACTTACATGGACTGATACATATATAGATACAGATAAAAAATTGAAACAGAAACCTCAACTTACACTGATTTCAAAATTACTCAGAAACTTTACCAACAACGTAAACAATAGGTGTAATTTGTTACTGACTCGCTGAATCAACAAGGTCTGAAGTTAAATGAGGGCTTACTGTACAACACGTGCGGTAACAAAGATTTATATATGAAATGTCGGCTTTTCATCGCACACAGGGATTCTTACGACGCTCATTAGTTTCACAATAAATTAAAGTATAATGAAATACTGTATTATAGGTAATGTAAATTAGTATATTGTCAATTTATTCAAGTGTGTTAATTATAAAACAAATATATGTGGAATCTTTACTTGGTAATGTTGTTACTACGAGTATTAAAAACCTTTCAGATTACGTGAAATAAAACAACGATGTCTTTTTAGGGCTGCAGTAAATAACTAAGTAGGACCGGTCTGAAATCGACGATATAATCGATGGGTTTTTTGGGGTGTCCTGTACGGCCAAAATCTCTGGGCGAAAGCAGTTCTCCAGCGTCAACGGCAAAGTGCAACGCAAGAGCGCACAATATTTCAGTCATTTCATTTCATGCAGATAAATAGCTTTATGGACAAATCTTTGTGGTTTTTAATGCTAAAAATACCTGATATTGTATCTTTATTTTTGTAATTATGATAAATAAATGAAAAAATCAATAACTATGAAGTTGCATTTATAGGTCAGTTTGATTAAAGGCGTTATTTACGGAAAAGTATTCAGTATTGCACTTCCTATAAAAAGTACAAACTTGTTCACTGTAATATTAAAACCAACCGAAAGCAATCGAAACAAAACGAGTGCCGGTTTCCTTTTGCTCTATTTTGTTCACGGCTCTCACTTCTCTTCAATTGCCAAGTTCAATCAATTATTCGGCGTATTCACTACACCTCAGCAATTGAGCACGGAGTACCTACATCATCCACCCATCAAACAACACTCGCCTGGCAATTACAACTGTAATATTTACACACGTAATCATTATTTATCCTTGTTTTTCAATATTAAAAAATACCCTTTTGGACTCTAAAACAATCAGCCTAAGAACGAAACAATATTTCTTGAATAAATCAAGTCTGAAGATTTTTTATCACGTCTCAAATCAAAAGTCATAGTAGTAAAAAATAGGTCACAGACTGTCTGAGCTCGCTTTTCATCCATACAAATAAGAAGACCCGATTAATTTCTGCATCTATTGTAAAGAGATTCTATACAGCTCACCTACTTTTATTGCTTTACGATATGAGTCTTAATAACTACCGAAACTCATACATAGTGGTACAAATGAGTGGCCACAGAATATAGAGGTATTACTAGTCTTTGAAAAAAAAATGTGGCATAGAACGCAGCAGCAATGTTAATACTCTTCGTCAAACTGTATTGAGCCCATTGTACCGCCTTCCTAGATATAATATTATTGTATAGTTAAATACAATGTTTACAATACTTAGACCGTAGTTACGATGTAAAGGAAACTAATGGGTAAAATCATTGCCTTTCAAGATCAAGGACTCGGGCCTTTGAAGAACTCTTAAGCCCAAGGAAAATGCGAGGAAAGCTTGGCTAATTAAAATGTTATATAAGTTTATGTACTCGAGCGCAATCTGCTTCAGGTATATTGTACTAAACGTTTACAGATTACGCAGTGAAATTCATTTTATGCATGTGTTATTGCGAAATAAAGGCCAATGTTACGTGTAATGATAATAGAAATCATAACCTAAGCCTCTATGTGAATAGATGAACCATTACAGCCGCTGCTTCATTGCGAATAGATTTTATAGCTTCACAGTCTACATGGAAAACTGGGATCGACGGTTTCACATGCAAAATACGAAGCGGCCAGCGTTTAAGGTAAAACAAGAACAGAAAAATATTGCGCCTCAGATATTTTCATCACTAACGCAGCCAACGTCCCGGAGCGATACAAGCGCAAGAATAGTTTCACTAATTACACACAACAAACTACACTGCGATTACCTCCGAATCACGCTCATAATTACCTCTAACTTAACGACTTACGAAGGGACATTACGGCTATCAAAACAGCACAACGAGATTTACCTCCTGAAAATAAACATCCTTTATCGAGGAAACTTTCAACGCTCAGTAAAAAGTAAGCTCACTTAATAGTACATGCAATGTGAATAGCAATTTTTTCTTCTCAACATGGTAAAACACGATGCGGTCGGTGCTAAAAATATTGCTCTATGCACGGCTTTGTGAAAATGTTACTCTGTTTTTAAAACTTGTGAACAAAATTGTTTAAAGCAAATCACGGACGAATTATTCGTAATCAAGGGTCATGATAATTAAGCTAAATACATTCTAAATAATAATTGTGTTAATAAAGATTAAACTGTTTCTTACCTACAAGTATCGACAGAGATAAAAAGCATGACCTCATAGTGCTCGGAATAAATTCAGGTTATCAAGATAAACCATGACTTTCACTTGTTTGTGTCATGAAACATGCTCGCAATAGTAATCCAGCCAAATTAAAATGCTCGATTGTGTTAGAAAGTCAATGACAGAAGACAGGCAGCTTCCAATGATTAGGAACAATCTAATTGACTCGATTTTAAATAATTTAAACTACTGCATCGAGATGCAAAATAATCATAATAACTAATCGAAACCAACTGCCGCCAGACACCCTACATTGTAACTTGAGCCGTGAGACGAATATATAGAGTATATAAAAGCCAAAATAGCCGATAAAAAGCCCAGTTTTGTGCTATAAAAAATAAACGCAAATAGAATTGACGGCACATGTCCTTTCCAACTATTTCCGTATTTCGACCGTCCGCAGCGTCTTTTTATCTTTGTCGAGTATCACTAGAGCAAAGCTGGCTTTATTGATTGAACCGAACACGGTAAAATAACTTTGTAATAGTTAGCGTATCTAGATATTATTGACGCAATTATATAGGTACTGACATGTACTATATTTGCTTGTAAATCTCTCTGGATTTTAAAACTGACTGACTGATCCCGAAAGCCTACACACTTTCTTATTATGTCACTATAAAACTGTTTACTAATAAGTCATCGTCCACCCCTATCTTATACGATGATTGCTATACATGCGAATATTTGAACTTAGCACCAATTATTGAGTCTCCAGAAATCTCGTTCACACACCAAAACTGTTAATTCACGTAAATTCTTAGTTCGTGCCTTGTCTGTCCAGGCGATCCGTTTGATCTATAGTTGGTGATGGAACTATGAGAAGTGAATAAAGATTTAGTAACCAGAATTGAAAAAGTAATGTTAATATGGTTTGAGCATGTAGAGAGGATGGATATAAGGAGATTAACCCAACAAATGAATGAGGTGAGTGTAAGTGGAAGAGTCGGTAGGGGTCGACCCCATCGAACCTACCTCAGCCAGGTCGATACACCGTAGACAGGAGTCAGGTTCAAAGGTTCCCTGAACCGACAAATCAATGTATTATATTTTTTCTGTTTATATTTTCAATGGCAAACTGCAATACGAGTTAGATAAATTAAATGAAATTGAACGGATATAAGCTCGGCAAACTGCGGAAAACACCTTTGCCTATTCCTTCGGAGATTGTAGACGAATTTCGCTGAATGGCTTATCAAATACAAAAATAATACAATGTGCTTCGAATAGTTTCTTATGTTTACGCGAATGTTAAACATTGAAATTAAATATTTTTGGCGATTTTATCACCGTGACCACGAAAACTAAAATATTCAAAACTTCGGAAAATAGAAATTCATTTTTGGAATGTATTAAATCCGCGATAAAATCCTCAAATATAAGTATTATTACAATTTACATAATTTGGTCTCGGTGGCGTAGTTGTACTACGGTACGACTACAAAACTGAGGTCTCGGGTTCGAGTCCCGGGTCCGGCAAAGTAATATTGGATTTTTCTATTCATTATCAGCCCGGAGTCAAGAATTTGTGCCCGATATGGCGATAGGCTCGCCCCCTATCACATCATCATGTTCCGTACATAAAAGGCGAAATGTGGGTGTCCGCTACCAACATACTACTGCGCACTTCCAGCAATATATAAATTAATTCGGGTGAAAACTACTATTATATTTATATTGTAAAATAACAACATTGCCTTGTTCGCTGAGACTTACTGTTGGACAATTTATTTTTATAGGCCATTTTTGAAATTGTCACAGCTCAGATATTTCTGTTTCACAAAAAACGTTATTTCGTCTGTGAAAATTTTATTGCTGAGTGTTTTTGCTATGGTGAAAAGTTTAATGAACTACTACTGCAGAATGACAGACTTCGGCCACGGTAATATTATAAAGGTGAAAGAACTCCTTCTGTCTCTATGCAAGCCGCGTCTTATACATAATATTATCATTTCATTTTTAAAATATATCTTTAATAATGAATTAATGTTTACAAAATTTTGCATACAAAAATTGTTTGTAAGAAACATAAAAATAAATATACCTATTTTTTTTTTGTGTTTTTTACCTCGGTTTAAAACATTACTCCAAGGAAATTTCCATGGAAATTGTTAGGATAACGTGGCCACCACAATAAGGCACCAGAACTAATCCTTAATTCAAATGCCTACATATAAGTGGATGTCGTCTGATCGGTCTAGTATATTCTAGTGGACAGCGCATGGGCAGGAGGTTCGGGGTTCAATCTATTCTATCGATCACTTTGTCTAAGGTTTTTGGCTCAAAATTATACAAATTACCCTTGACTGTGATCTGAGATTGGTATAGTGATAGAGCCACCCTCTATCACATCTTGGACCAAAAAAGATGTGTGAAATGTGAGTGCTGCATACTCGGGATACACGGGTGAACGTCCATGTGTGCTTTAATAATTATCTGCCACAAAACTTGAAATTGTTATTATGAGTACGTAAACAATACCTCAAAATTAAAATTAAACGATATTATAATTGCTAAACCTAAATTACGAGTAACACTATGATTCATTACGAGTAATTATAACGTAATTGTAACGAGTAAAAAGCACAGAAATTTCAAAAATCAACTACATTTATAAACACACAATATAAAGCCTTTGGGAGCAACTAAAAGAGCTTCAAATTCATTAATAATGCCCCTGAGCTTTGGATGATGTATAGCTATAAGAATACCAACTAGTTTTTATTATCTATCGTTATGTATTATGATAATTAGCCGCGCTCTGCGTCGTACATCGATCACTGGCTCCCCTTTGGAGATAGATTTGCTATTGTACCCTCTACTCTACCCTTAGTCATTGCTATCAATCATAACGTACCAAATGCCAACCACCCGAATCTTATGAATGGCTCCGCTTGAGGTTTCCGAGGTCGACGATCCGTAGGAATAACCATAATGGCTTTATTCTGAAAGTCGATGTACTCTATTAAATAAACTACGGCTTCCTTAATTACACGCAACACGAGATTTTAGAGAGTGTATTGTGTTTTCCTTCACGATCAGATAAACGCACTTAAGCCTTTCTTTACTAATGTTCGACGTGTTAGTTTTATTTTTATTACTCCTATTTTGGTTTACGCAGTATGTACAAAACAATTGAATCCAGTTATTATATTATAATTAGAATAATAAATAAAAATGGAGATAGTATCTAAAGACAAACGCGATCTTACACTCAACGATTTAAAAACCACCGAACGCCGACGGCATGACGACCTTCCCCTAAGTAGCCATGCCGTTGACAAATATTTCGGCAATTGTTGCATTTTTGACACGTGACTTTCTTGCCAACGTGACGAGAACAACTTCGGCAACGTGCGTCTTGGCCTCGATTTAGAACCTCCAGGTCAACGAAAAAGGTATTGGCTCGATCAGTCCATTTAATTATTAAATGAATACATATTAAAGTTAATTAGTTATATCATTTTATTTATAATTTACACACCGCCTATTATAAATCCGGTCATTATAACTCCGAATTACAGGGACCAGCATATTGACGGCGGTTCTTGTATCAAAATCGATTGCTAGTTGAGAAAGGTTTATCAATTTGCGCCATGGGAACAATTGGAGATAATTTCCGTCCGGCTGCGTGTGACATCTTAAAGTACCAGGACCCTTTCTAAGCCCCTGACAGTTTCCGAAATATAGAACCATAACTAGAGATGCCAAAGGCAATACCTTGCTATTGTTATGTAGTGATTTTCATTAATAATGCTGTGGTTTTGGTACTTTTTTATTATTGATAGTGTTGATATTTTGTAGAAATAGTTTCTACTATACTGTAGTCAACCATGCATAAAGTCCTAAATTTCATTCCTGCCTTCACACATCTTAAATTTTTCATCGCGGCCATAGTCTATGTAGTAAAATCCAACGACGATCACCCTCAAGCACTTATTACAAGTAGGTACTTGTTTTATTTATGTATTTTATCTAACGCTTATCGTTATAATATATCCTTCAGACGGATTAATAATAATATGTATGTATCGTTTTATATATTTTGGGGACAATGAGGTAGCCCAAAGACCAAACTTTTTTACGAGGATAAAGCAAAATATGGCTACCATCTCAGAAGCCCTGAACAAAGGAGCGAAAAGGGGATTGGAGGGTCTATTCTCATAGTTAATAAAGATCAGTGAAAGCCTTAATGCCTTAAGCCTAATTTTCAGTTCTCCGTGGTGGATTCAAATATAAAGCGCTGGTGACAGGATATGCATCTCCGCTTGGAGCCTCGAATAGAGCCCGGCATATTATACAAAGTGTTAAACCCGTTTCAGTGACAAGTGTATCGAAGTCAATCAGAACACATACAGTTACACTAGCAAGAGATAATCACTATCAGCACAGAACTGCAGTGTCTATCTGGTGAAATGTAATTAAAAAATGGCGACTTGTAAAATCTAGGCAGATCTTATTTGATAGCAACGAATAATTAGAATTATTTGATAGTACAAGCAGTTGTTTAGCTACGTCAGAAACCTAATGTAGCCAGAAACTCCCTACAGACTCACTGTTAATGTAACAAAATCCATTTGTTGATTAACCCGCAATGGACTGCGAAATTAGTGGGATGATAATATGCAAAACTACATAACCTGGCGACTTGCGCCAATAAGTGGTTATAATTTGCAGGCTATTATACAAGTCGAATCGTAAGTAGTTACATAAATATCTTATTAACAGAGTAGGTATTAAATAAACCTCTGTAAGGTATTTCCAAATTATCGTTTTAAATGAAGTTAGTCAAATCAAAGTCTATTTGATAATTGAAAACATTTAATAAACTGTGACGTCGCGGAAGATTTCTAACGATTGAACGATACTTAAAGGTAGTATGAAAAGGCATACTATAATGTGGGAGAATAGAAATTAAAATAAGTTGCTGCTATATTTGAATAATTGACTAGATATTGAAGACATAAGGATTTATGTTCAAAAGTAATCCATGGACGGTATTGTTTTATTTTCTACTTTACCAATACGTTTCTTTTTGGGTATGTGTAGATATTTTATAAAGATGCTTATATCACCCAAGATTATTACTACTAGTTCTAAACCTGAACCCACTTCTCCCCAGCTATGTAAGACGAACTTGAGTTCTATAAAATTAGTTACCTACTTTCAACAAAAAATATACAAAAATATCAATTTAACGCGGGCTGTGCTCTTGATTGCCATATTTTTATAGGAATATTTTTTTTCTATAAATAAGTGAACACAGGAGCCAAGATTCATTTCTGTCAAGCTTTTACAATTTCAGCTTCAAACACTATTTAGATTAGGTAGTTTTTTCACATCGGGCACGATTGACAGATTTCAAGGACTTCTCAGATGGGTTGCGCTTTTGGCGCTTTAGCGTGAATTTATTTGGAAGCAAACACGACGTCTGCTCGGCTAGTCTTTTGCCGAGACCAAAGCAGTGATAGGTTATAGCACAAGTCACAACCATAAATATATAGCGAGATCTATATAACTGTATATGAATACCTAATCACTAAAAATACTTATTTCGCAGTAAATATCATATTTAAGAGAAATATTATAATTACTAAAATAAGAGACACCCAATTTACACAACATTTACACGTGTATAATAATGTATTGTTTTTGTAAGTGTAAACTTGTGCTTTACAGCGGTTAAAAGTAGCACAGTATTTCATTTAACCTCGAAATTAACGTCAATGTGGAGACTTGCGACATTTGTCTTACATTTGAATAAATTAAAGCAGGAATACCCTAATTAATGCTAATATTACTACATTGTAACCAGGGCTTTCAGTTATTTTTTACCATCAACTTTTGTAAGCATAGTTCGAGGATCCACTTTTCTTTTTTTTCCGCTTGTTCTTAAAGTTTATGAGTTAGAGCCTGATTTTTTACCTACATTACAGGTATATCTTGAGTTATAATTACGAACAGCCTGTCTAAAATTATTTTTTCAAGAAGGCCTTGGAGTCTAGCCAGCAAATTGAATGCAGGAATGATACCCTATATTGTGTCTTTGAAATTATAGTCGAAACCTCTGTTGTACATGTTTATCATAATTTATTTATTTACCGTTACCATGTTATACATCATGTTTAAATAAATAAATAATAAATAAATACACCCAACAGTCACATACATAGTCCTGACCCCACACTAAGATCGAGTCTTGTGTCGTGAGTATCAAAAACTACGAGAGACTTTTCGGTCTCACAAACACCCAGACCCGAAACAAATACCTGTGGATCACACAAACATTTGTTTCGGTGCGGTGATCGAACCCGCGGCCTCTCGTTTCACAGACGGCATCTAACCAACTGCGCCACGGAGGCTGTCAATGAGAGACTTGAAATAAAAATAGAAACAACTGGACCGGCGACACATCCATGATCCAAGCGTTGCGGATGTTCATGAGCAGTGATCTCTAACCATCAGGTGACAGTAAAAAAAAGTTCTAGGCAATGTAGGTAAAATTTGTAGTGCCATCACGACACAGGCATCACTATGCCATCGCCGGGCAGCTCAAAATTCCTGCTACAAAATATGCACTTATATCTACCTAGCCATTAGATTTCGCCTCGAGGCATCCCGGTTAGTCTGCGAAGTTCCCTCCTTGAGCAATAATTGCATTATATACATAGGTATGTTATGAAATTAAATTCGCTCTGCGTCCACAAAATACAATTATGATAATATATTACCGGGCCACTGTTTTGGAACGGGGCTCTACCCCTATATTGCGACATTTTGAATTCGAAACAAGTCGAGTTTCAATAATGAGTTTATGATTCTATTTTCGTCATTAAACTTTCTCCCTCCTTTTTCGTAGTTAAATTGTTGTCTCTTCATTGCATCAACGAGGATATTATTGTTTATTGTTATTTTTATTTGTGTGGGGTAGGAAGTCAGGTCGAATTACAGTGCAGAATTTGTTCAATAACACTGGATGATTTATTATTTTTAAGGAGAGTTGCGAAGTGGAATAAATTTCCACGTTGCATTTTTTTTGTGCGCCGAGTGCACGGGGGAGGCAGACGCCCCTAAGCGACGCACGCTCGCACCGCGGCCTTGGCCTTCGAGACCGTGGGCCCAGATACATCTCGATTTTTTTCACGCCTTTTTTCCCAGAAGAGATAGGTAGAGATGCTACCAGAACGCCCACGTTCCACCTTTGTGTATTTCGTCCCATTATGTGATAGGGGGCAAGCCTTTCGCCATATCGTCCACAAATTCCTGACTCCGAGCTGAAAATGAATAGAAAAATTCAATATCACTTTATATCGATGTTTAGATCCGATTTTTGGCAAAATTTATTTAGTCGTGGTGATAAATGCCTCTCCTTTGCTCTGCACAATTATAAGCATTATATTATAGAACGAGGCTTCACGGCGACACTTAGCAAAGCATTGTACTGAAAAGATTCGTCAGCCTATCACGCCGTCCATTATACTAGTTTGTCAACTAAAGTTACGTAAGTAGCTTCTGAAAGGTTTTCATTCTAGTAAATAGTAGGTATACATACCGGGTGTATCAAGACTGCGACCGAAAACGAAGCCAGGTGGTAGTTTTAGTGGTTACAGACACGATGCAAATAAAAATTTCACCAAAACAGTAACAGATATTTTTTTTGATTTTTTTAAAAATCGTCTTGTTTGGGTGGTAAATACCTAGTTTTTGCAAAAATCATAATTTAAACCCTTACTTACCATTGAGTGTATAAAAATAAAGAGGTTTACATCATTATTTTAGGGAAACTATGTATTTATCACCCAAATACGTCGATAAGTAAAAAATTCAAAAAACAAGACGTCGATTTTTTTTGCGAAATTTTTACTTGCATTGTGTCTGAAGTCACTAATACTACCACCTAGCTACGTTTTCGGTCGCAGTAAACAGTCGCAGTCGGTGATAGTGTGAAAATATACAGGGTATATCAAGATATACCCTGTATATTTTCACACTATCACTACGCTGGAACAGCCTGGATTACATTTCAGAAGGGGAAGTGAAATAATTTGCCGACAAAACATCTGAAGCGATCCTTGCTTCGGAGAGCACGCATTGTGAACATGAAACATATTCCAAGCAACAACGTCTTAAAGTATACCACGCTTTAGAAATATACAAGGATTTTATGCGGCTATTACTCCCGAACACTTTCGAGCTGCAGATTAGCTTTCTGCCTCTCACACTTCCCCGCCACTTTATACTTGATAGTTGTATGTGTTCATCAATTTATTTATTTTGCCCATTTACTAAAACTAGCGGTCGCCCGGTGGTCGAAATTCAACCGTAATTCATCTTTAAACTATTTTTATACATATTTAAGAAAATCTATACATATAATAAAAATGTAAATGGTCGATATCTGTACATGGAAGATATTTGTGAAATTTTAACGCGAGGGGTCTTTATAACATCAACAGAAGCCAAAACATTTTTTTTTAGAATTTTTGTCTGTCTGTCTGTCTGTCTGTCTGTATGTTTGCTTGCGCATCACGCAAAAACTACTGCACCAAATGAGATGCGGTTTTCACAGTTGTATTGCTGTAGGTTCAACTTAAAAACTAGTATATGTTGCATTTACATACAGGGTGTTTCTTTTTATTTGCCTGCACATTACTCAAAAACTACCGCACGAAATGAGATGCGGTTTTCACAGTTGTATTGTTGCAGGCTCGACTTAATATTTGGTATATGTTGCATTCACGTACAGGGTGTTTCTTTTTGTTTGCTTGCACATTACTCAAAAACTACCGCACGAAATGAGATGCAGTTTTCACAGTTGTATTGCTGCAGGTCCAATTTGAAAACTGGTATATATTTCGTTTACATACAGGTGTTTCTTTTTATTTACTTGCGCATCACGCAAAAACCACAAGACGAAATGAGATGCGGTTTTCACAGTTACTTAAATAGGTACAAGTCCAACTTAAAAACTGGAAAATGTCTTATTTACATACAGGGTGTTTCTTTGTATTGTGGAAGATAAAAAAGAAAAACTAATATGGGGGTCTTTATTAACGTAATAAAAAATATGAATTTTAATTTTTTTGTCTGTTTGTCTGTGCGGTTGTGCACAATGAACTCAAATGCCGCTTAATGGATTTCGATAAAATTTGGTATGGAAGTAGCTAACACCCTGGATTAACACTTAGGCTAATTTTATCCCGAAAAATTAAGTGTTCCCCTTGGGATAAGGAAGGAATTCAGATATATTTGTTACTTTTTATACTCAAAGGGATGGGATGGGACTGGATTACATGCCATGAGTGAGAATGAGACGGGACGGGCGGAATATAACGGGACGGGACGGGACGGGATGAGAAATACCAAATAATGTTAATCACGCTGACGAAGTTTGCGGGCAGAAGCTAGTTATGTATAAAAATAAATAAAACCTTCATACTGTATATAAGTAAAAGAACAAATTAAAAGATATATACTTCTAGATCCATCGACATGAAAAGACCAATAATTATAAGTTAATCATTTTTGTTGCTGAATTTGAATTTGTCCCCCAGCGCACCTAAAAAGTATTACTTCCAAAAGCAATTCCGTGTACGAAAAAGAAAAATGGCAATTACATTTTGATACAGACTGGCAAAAAGCTTCGATTAAGTATACCCCACTTAAGAGTGTAGCCACCATTTCAGGAAACCAGTGGCTGTTTTTAAAGACATGCTACATCATTTTATCTAGATATTTTATAAGCATATGTCAGTTATTTTTGATTTTTTTTCGATTACGTCACCAGTCAATGAAAAATAGGTTTTACGTGGGATGGTCCTTCAAGCTTGATTATGATGCAATGATATAATAATTTATTGTTATAAATTTACAGCACACATTTTAATGGAATTTTTAAGTTTCTGCACTTCCTCATATAATCTTTACCTGTACCAAATTTCATGCTCCTCTCTTCGAGTTATTTTCGTAAAAATGCGTACGTAAGTTTTTCTTTCACGTATCAATATACAAATACTATATATTTGTAAATTATTGTTTGAGGCGTGAGTTATCTGTTTCGAGGAAAATCAAATTTTCTGAATACAAGTAAACTTATTGATACTCCGTCGCAAAAGTTGCTCGCATATCAATTCTGAAAACATGGTTACGGCTTACGGATAAAACGTAACAAATAAAGTAATATTTTTATATAAGCTAGCAATAAAAATGTTTATTTACGGTTCTACAAGTCGACGATAATTTCAATTTTTTCGTCCTTTCAAATGCAATTACTTAGATACTATAAATTACTTTACCACGAATTATTATTGATACCATTTTATCTCATTTAAACAGACAACAATTTATTTTATAGAAAATTAAGAAGATTTTTTTAGAAGAGTAGGTACTCTCCTTAAGGTAGGCAGCGACTTTGTTGTGCTGGACCCCTGGCACTGCGAAGTTCTCTGGGCAGCGGTAGCCGCTTACCATCAGGCGGGCCGCTAGCTCGTCTGCCTATACCGGCAATTAAAAAAAATTACTTTTATAAGTTTTACACTGACATAACAAGTCAGGGCGATTATTATTATTTAACACAATAAGTGGTACTCCATATAATAAGAGATATTCTTCATTTTTCACCAGCCCGCCGCCCAGTTATCAAAAATATTATAGCCGTAAAAACTATATAAAAAGCCGTAAAAACTATATCATTTTTTCGCGTATCTTATGAATATAATAGTATTTCAAACAATGCAAGAAGAAATCATTTTTTTAAAATATGAATTAAGTTTAATTTCTAAAAAATTCTTCCATTTTATTCGCATGCAACAGCAGTATCACCGAAGTGATCTCATCTTAATAGACTAAATACCTGGCGCATTCTCAAATTAACATATTCAAATTAAATTGTCGGCAATCCAATTGAGGTATGAAATAACAATTTCGGAAATGTCTTAAACGATAAATAAAATATTATCGGGTACAAATTAAAAGTAATAAGGGAATAATGGGGAGCTGGAAGGTGGAATTTACCCATCGTAGAGCTAGCGAGGAATTCTTCAGGGGAATTTCATTAAATTTCTCGCCTTACTTATTGATATGGGTGCCTCGTTCGAGGCCGGATCGCACTTTATTAAGAAATCATATGAATGCCGACGGAAATGGGCGTACGTGACTATACGTCGCGCGATATTGCCATCCGCGTACCGTTGACATACTACAACCAAGCACATGCGAGCAATCAACATCGCTAACTGCGTGCCCGCCTTTGTAATCTACCTAACCATACACATGTGCGGGCTTATGTTTACATGCCGTACATACATCGTCTTCATGAATCAACACGTGGAAACGAAAATTGGATAAGAGTGACGCACGTTTGCGAATATTTGAGTTACATCAAAGTACATTTTATATTAAGCTTTCAGATCCTTTTTCTTAGAATGAAAGAACAAGGATGGCGGATAAAACAACTTTTAAATAATTGTCTTCCATCGTGGAGATTTTCCAAGAAATAGATTCAACGAACTGAATTCTGATCCACTGCCAAATATATTGGCGGAGTGCTCATACAATTTAAAAAGTAATATTTATTTTATAGCAACATTGCCTGTAGATACATACATATTATCAGGGCAATAACCGTGAATGTACAATGTCCGCTACCATTTCAAGTAAAATTCGCTCTAATTCCTAATTCCTTTTATATAATTACCATATTATCTCACTAAATCGTTTTTACTTTTATTTTACGTAAAGCTTATTAAATAAATTTAATGAAGTAAAATGAAACTACTTAAATTAAATTCCCACATTAAAATAATAAGCCGCAACAATGTCATGTTTGTAAAAAATAGCTATTTAACCATATTTAACCTTCTGTGTCTCAATATGGTTGCATGGTAAAAGTTTTATTTATTTGTTTTAATTTTATTTATATTTGGGAAACATACAGAACAATAAAGCATATAAATACAGTACAATTAATAATGCACTATGCAGTGAAGCTTGCACAATTAAAATTGTAAATTAAAGTTGGACCATGAATGGTAATTTTCTTTTAATTATGCCAAGCATTGCCTTGTAATTCATGGTGTTGTTTGGTTTTGCTACTGTCCATGAACATGTCGTATCGCTTACCATGAGGCGAATGGCATGGTCGTCTCGCCATTAATTGCACTAAAAAAAATTAAAAAATAATAATGATGATGATGATGATGATGATAGTTTTGTCTGACTGTAATATTTATTAATGTTGTTGAAAATATATTTGTAATATTTAAAGTTTATTTTGTAATAACATTACAAGTTTTCGATTATGTATCAAAATTTGCAATTCAATGAGCAGGAGAAGTATAAAAATAATTAACTTCTAATTAATGGAACTCATTGAATATTTCGGAGTGGGGCAACCTAGGATAAATTATTTGAATAATAGAAAATTCTCTGTCTTACAAATGGCAAAACGTTGCCTATTCAAGATTATTCCGGTCATGACACAGTAACCTTCATATGATTTATACCGTAGAAGCTTAGAGTTTATAATATCTAGAAAGAGCCTTCGAACTTTAAAAACGTAGATAAAAAATGGTGGTGCCGGTTCACCTTTTTCTATCCTCCTATTGGCTTATATTTAACAGTGCTGGCATAGCCACGAATTATTATAAAGAAAAAAAATGTAGTTCAGCGCTATAATTCTATTCAAAATCGTTATGAGCGGATAATAACTAAATATACTTTTAAAAGTATACAGTACGGAATTTATCGCAATTTGGTGTTAAATAAATTAGTTCAATTTCACTACATAATATGCTACTAACACTACGAACAAAAAAATATCTACGTTTTTGAAGACGCAAATGTGTAACAGCGCTCCCTCCATATTAATTATATTGTATACTCTAAATTCTAAGCTCTAGACCTTAAAAACTCTAAGCGGTGAAGGAAACGTACATCCTACATATTATACAATATTTTTTGCACATCTGACGCCAGTAACTTTACTAGGGTCTGAGGCTTTATCCTTTGGATAAAGAGCTATTATTATTTTGGTCCGAATTTTACGCATCAAGATCTAATGACCGCAAAAAATATGACGTTGTGACCGCCATACAAATAGAAAAATTCCGTCTGTGACATCCTTTTCTGTTGTTAATGTAGCGTGATAAAGGAAACTCGGTCATACGTCCTTAGAGGCGTGTGATACTTGAATGCTTTCTGTATAAACACCTAAGTCTGCAAGTATTTTTTGTAATTATTTTATTTTAAGTTTAATAATAACAAATTGCCCGTATAACTACAATGTTTTTTTAACTTTTAAATTAATCATTTTCTGCCGTTTAACATTACACATAGGAACACCCTCCTTTTTATTTTTGTTACTGAAACGTTGTATCATAATATTGATATATTCGTAGTAAGGTATGCTCCATTGTTTCTTATTATTTAAAATATTTGATATACATGAAAGCGTGAATTACATGACCCCAAAAATACCCGGTGCGTAACATTTTGGAGGGCTTTAAGTAATGACAGGTGAGAAGCTGTTAAACCGAGGAAAAAATATTGTTTATTGAAGCGTTTATTGGAAATAATTTCGATAATTGGAAAAACATGTGTTAGAATTAAATTCACAAGTACCTAAAAGGATCGGTTTCGTTGTCTACGGGGCGGTGGTTTTATATTTAAGTTAGAATGTAAGACTTGTTCTATGAATCTTTTTAGAATACTAAAGTATCTGCAATACGTGGGTATTCTGGTTCGGTATGCTCTATTTTTCCTTACCACTTTTTCTGTAAACAATATGTAAATGTGTCCGTGCTTTGGGTGAAAGGCCATACGAAGATAAGGATAGTGAAATGGCCCAAAAATGATAGATCATCTTTTGACAGTATTGTCACTAATAAGTTTATTTAATTCTGCAAGTCTTACATAATATTCTGTTTTTTGAATAAATCAAGATGATCATGAGATGAAGATTTAACGCCTGTATCAGCCCATATACGTCCCACTGCTGGGCACGGGCCTACTCTACAATCGATAGAATCGATTGAGAGTGGTTAGGCCATATAGTCCACCACGCTGGCCTAGTGCGGGTTGGCGGACTTACATACCGTAGAAATTCTTTAAAATCTCTACGGTATGCAGGTTTCCTCACGATGTTTTCCTTCACCGTTTAAGTATACCGTCTAACGCCTGTTGATAGTCTATTTGGTGCAGCATTGCGATTACCATCAGGCACATTGTGGTTACATTGTCGTACCAATGTAAAAACATAATCAAATCAGTTTAACAACATAAACTACTGAAATGTACTGTATAATATGTTGAATAATGCTGATTGGCTATAAGCGCTACTTAATAGGGTATTTGACTATGATCGATTTTTTGTATTATTTTGCGTCCAAACACGAATAACATTAAAATAAAACATTTCTGTCAAAACAGTATTAAAGTAGCTTGTAACATGAGGCAAATATTACTATTTAAAAATAAAGTGGGAGTGTAGTGGGGACATCATACTGTCTCTTTCACACGCGCACACTGTAATGCATATTGAGACTAGTGACGTCACTAGTTTTGTTTTGCATCCCTTTTCTTATACTCTCACTACAAGATTTAAAATGTTTCTAACTTGTTTAATTCTGAATAGATTTACAAAATTCTTTGATGGCTAGATTTTGAGTATGGATACCTTTTGATATATACAATCAAAAAAATGAAATGAAATACCCTATTGCCTGCATAACCAATAAGCTGATTTCATTTCACCAAAACCATTGGCTCGGTGGGTTGCCGATTAATTCTTAATTCAAAATTAAAAGAATCTACAACCCCAGGACTAAGTAAGAACAGGACGTTAATCCAGTCAACTGGGGCAAAATACTGTCCATACTAAATCAAATACCGAATGAAACCTAACATATTCTCACTCAGTTTATCAGAGATAGAACCTTGGCGTACCTTTTCTATAAATTTTAGAATTTAAGGGGGTATTGTACATTGAATAAGGCATAAAATAAATGTAATTTGTAACTATACCAAAACGTTATCAATAAGAAAAATATTAGAATGAATTGTTCAGTAAAGTTATATAAAATATTACGCTATCCGTATTTTTTTAAATAAGGATTCTTGGTACATCTATTTGGTGACCAAATTTCATTCAAATAGATTCAGACGTTTGCGAAAAAAAAATATTTTTTTTGTTTTTTTTTTTCGATTTTTTCGAAAACCAAATTAGGTAGAGTCGAAACTCGCCGAACTAAAGAATCTTGTAATCTTATTAGTAGGATATTGTTAAATAACCTATTTAACAGTGAAAACGTTATTACCACGTGAATTTTGACACTGTGCTATAAATACTCGTAGTATGGTTTATTGGTATTACCTTGTTAGCGTCCTTTGACAGTTGAAACCTCCGCTTGAAGGCCCCTATGTATGTATATAGGTGACTCATATTCGCGACCGCAGTTATTGGTCTGGTCAAACAGTAGGCGGGACGGTACGGCGCCGTGACGCTGACGGGACGTGAGGAAACGTAATGTATAGAAGATATGGAACATGTCACACAGGGCCGTCGCGCTCGGTTGTTTAGAGTTTTCTTTCAATTTAATAATTACCCATCATACGTGACGATGTCCTTTGATTAGTAAATAAGTCGTCTTACTGGCAGTCGTCTCCCACAAGTGGTCAGTGAACCAGGTCCTTGGCAGATTTAACAATAACTTAAAACACAAATCTGGAAAATCTTAAATAAAAACATGATAAACCCTAACACTTCATTATGGGGCACAGCAGACCATAACCTATTTTTAAAAAAATAGGTAGCATAGGTATTTCTAATGCTAGCTATTATATTGCCAATAAATTCAATTTAAATAAAAGTATTATTTGAAACTCATTTGTTGCATAGTGGGTAACGAGATAAAATATAATTTGCGAACTTGGACTATATGAGTCTGCACTTTGCAGAACATTGTCATAGTGACTCGTTACCGTGAGTCACACAAAGGAATAGTACGACGTATGAGTCACCATTGTTATATTCATCTGGATTGATTCAATTCGTTCAAATAATAAACCCGAGATTGGCCGACAGACCAATTAATCGATTGGCTTTCTCCTGAAAATCATATTTGTTTCAGCTGAATCAGCATTTTTAGACTTAACTAAAAATGCTTTTAGATTGAGTCGAAATCTATCGAAATGACAGCCTCCGTGGCGCAGTTGGTTAGACGCCGGCTGTGAAACAAGAGGCTGCGGGTTCGATCCCCGCACCGAATCAAATATTTGTGTGAACCACAGGTATTTGTTTCGGGTCTGGGTATTTGTGAGCCAAAAAGTCTCTCGTAGTTCCTGATCTACAAGACTCGATCTTAGTGTGGGGTCAGGACTATTTATGTGACTGTTGCGTGTATTTGTATTTGTATCATTGGAGAGTATTGTAACCGGATAACGAGAAAAAGTAAGAAATTCTTATTTATAAATATTGGATCACTAACTCAGGCCCCACGTGGTATACGTGGTATGCATTTCGCCGTAAGTATATCTGTTTAAAGACTCAATTAAAAAGCACATAATTTAATTTAATTGGATCACTAAGAGGATGGAGTTAGCAGACGATATATCGGGTGTTTTTTTGTTTTACAAAAATGTTATTTTTGCTCAATAAGTTGGCAGTGAGGCAAAAAGTTTTTAAATGGAGGCTATGTGCCGAAAAGCAGCGTGAAATATTCACACACACCGTGGACAAATAAACTTAACAATGCTGCAGGACGTTTTAAACACATTATTTACAGACAATTCTATAGATTGATAGACTGCCTCGGTGACGTAGTTGTACTACGGTACGACTACAAAGCTAAGGTCTCGGGTTCGAATCCCGGGTCGGGCAAAGTGATATTGGGTTTTTCTATTCATTATCAGCCCGGAGTCAGGAATTTGTGCCCGATATGCCGATAGGCTCGCCCCCTATCACATCATGGGACGGAACATACAAGGCGAAATGTGGGTGTCCTGGTGGCACCTCTGCCTACCCCTTCTGGGATAAAGGCGTGAGTTTATGTATGAATGTATATAATTGTATAGATAATTGTTTCAAGGATGCACACTTTTTTGTAATAGTTATATATTATCCATCTCTAGATCGACAACATATAGATTACCTACATGTCAAGTGTCGCCTGAATTAATTAAATGAAAAACACTCTATACTTTAACAGTTTATAAGTAATTTACCTAATAATGCCCATGAAGACATTTCACCATCTGTAAATAATCGCGATAAGAAGTCCTACAACAAAATTTACTCGTATGATTATTAATTCATATCGTTTATGAAATAACGGAAATAAAACAGAAACGCTTTTAAAAAGCATCTGCCGTGTATGAAATGTGACGCCGATCCTCGTCCAATATATAAAGAAACATGTATTTTCTGTTACCTTCTGGGACCACTCACCGCGTAAATATTATCTTACGTATTCATGGAACTGACATGTCTCTAAGCACGTCAATGAGCAGCCAAATATGAATTACTGGCAGGGTCCTACCAAAATATACTCGTATGTGTACAAAAATTCTCAAGGATGTATCTTTTTTCTTCGTATCCTTTTTAAGAAGTGCAATAAAAATGGCGGCACGTGTAGATCATCTAAGATGAGAATGGTTTTCGTCCTCTGAAAAATCTATTAGATCAATGTATTACTAATAATTTAATAGGTTTTATACCGTCGTTAATTTTATCAGTCGCAAAGAAACGATCACAATTGTGATACTAGGCACTCGGAGGCGCCCAATTAGTGCCATAATCAATATGACACCTTTACCTACCTACCTACGTACCTACCAACCTACCTACCTAATTATATTTTCATTTATTTATTCAATATCTAAAAATAATTTTGTACTATATATAGGTGAATTTTTCGATTGGGTGTGGATGGCCAAATATTAATTTTCCTTCCTTTCAATAGGGAGAGAATTTGGGCTACTAGAAACAACGCAAACACAATGTGTCATGACATAATGCAGACAGCTACATTCCTCACTAGACTGACGTCTATAGCGCACTATAAAAGCATGTAGGATAATACGGTAGTGCCACAATAACTAAAGTCTAAAACGTGTATCCTGTCGTGTATCCCTGTCATTTCATTGGTCTGTATTCTGTAAAGATCAATTAACTCTCGTGTCGTGGGTATCAGGAACTACGAGAGACTTTTCGGACTCACAAACACCCAGAGTCGAAACAAATACCTGTGGATCGCACACACATTTGTCTCGGGAATCGAACCCGCGCCGTCTAGGTTCCACTATCGGCATCTAACCAACTGCGCCACGGAGACCAACGTTACATCAAAACAGTTTCATAATGCATTTCCAGGGGCTATTGAACCTCGATCTCAACTTTGAATAACACCTCAAACAAATCTTTGAAATGACCTAACTAACAAACAAATTTTGAAGTATTAATTATTGGAGCCCCCGTTATTATAAGGTAAGTTGTTGCTGTATAATAAACTAGAATTCTTAAATTCCACTCTCAAGAACTCTAAAGATATCTACGGTCATGTGTAGTCGATTCCTAAGTTGAAGAGTGCGAAGCTGTGTTGGAATGATGAACTTAGAAACTATTATTGGTAAAATAGACTATTACAATGTGTCTCACTATTATATTGTAAAACGATAAAACATCAATTTACGACTGTCTTAAAATGAAGTTACTTAAAAATAAAATACTGCAATCACAATTACAATATATCAAATAATATCGCTCATATTATTCGAAATGTTTATACATATTTATTATAAAGCGACTATCTTAAGTTCTTCTTGAGAGCGTTTAGTAATAAGTTGATGGAGCACTTGAGAGCTTAAATGTGTTGCGTTTTTAATACGATCCTGAGAATAAAAACTCATATTCATATCGATCATGATTAATATACGCAAAGCAGAATTTCATTCGCGTTCACAAAAGCACTTAGGAAAAGTTTTTGATACTTTGTAAATTTTAAAATTAATAGCAATATTGTAAGAGTTCAGTAAGAAGAATATATTTCGTTGAAACCGCTGCGCTGCAGTTATAGGTGCAGCCTTTTGCCAATCATGTGATATCTAAGATCATCAAATTATCATAAATATAAGTATCTGGTTCGTGACGCACTTCAATTCAGAATATTAGCGATTGGGATAAGAACGTAATTATTTTATAATAGATTCTGTGATACAGTTTTCAACTAATATAACTCAACGATCTAGCAAAATTAAATTGTGCTATTAATTGGAAATATTGGAAATAAAAGAAATTATTATTTAATATTATTATGTCCAAGCAGTCACCTTATTGGCTTTATGGCAGGGCGTACCTACGCCATAAATGTTACCTCTGCCTACCTCCAATGGGATGCAAGCGCGTATATGTATATATGAATAAGTACGTATATATAATATCTGCGTATTAGTTATATTATTTACAGAAAGTACCTATCCCATGTTCTTTTGAATAAAACAATGGTTATTTATATTTAAAACATAATAAAAAATATACTAAAAAGAAAAAAATATATATCTTTTATTTTACTTGTAAAAGGGATTAATTAACTTATTGCCTTGACTAGCCAACAAATCATAATATATTGGTATATTGAACCCTGCCACCGATTGCCAAACATGGAGGACCTAATATTAATAATTATAATTTGTGTTTAATTTACTTAAGCTTCTATTTAAATTTAATCAGACCTATAAACACTAATCAAATAATGCAAATGGTTGATATCTCGGTACAGTAATATGAAATTTATTTATTTCAAATACCTCTAGCGGAAAATATAAATTTAAAATGTTGACGATTTCATAATAATAATCCTTAATTATTCCTTTATTTGTTACAAAACTAAATTCTCGGCTACGAATACTCTAGAAAATTCTTGGAACAGCTGACATCTGATATAATTTGAAACTTAGGATTAGAATCCAAAACTCGTTCTTTTGATACTATTTTACACTACGGTAGTGCACAGTTTCCTCTGTTTAATAATGATAATAGCATTTAATGGAATTAATGAAATCTGGTATCAAGAGTAATCCAGCAGATTCTGCATTGACAATTAGTAACATAAATACAAAAAACACAACCATGGATGACAAATAAAATCCGGTAAATTTATTTATACATATTATTGTATTGAATGGCTGCATATCAAAGAATACGGTAAAACGAAATATTGATGTAAGGGAACTACTTCGATTCAAGAAAGATAGAGGCATAATGTCATTTTTCACTGAAAACAATTCGAAATTTCCTAAAGTTTTATAATTTATAGACTCAAAACAAAATATATGTCCCAAAATTACACCAACTTTTATAGGTGAGCGCAACATTTAAAAAAAGTATTTTAAAAGCCAAATTAAAATAGGCAACCATGAAACCGAGTCTTTATATATGAGGCCCATTTAAACTTGGAGCAACTTCACAATAAATCTTAAAAGCAAACATTTGTACAAACTATAAGTATTCTTAACTTGGGAGCCACATGCTATTCTGTCTGCCGAATCATAGTGTTATGAATTCTAAAATTATGCTTTGTGAAAATTAATGTGTTATCTACATTTGTATAGGCACTCTCAACTAAGCCGAACTTAAACAGAGATTAAAGTAAAAACTAAAAATTGCCTACGTATAAGTAAGTCTAGATTACCTGCACAAAGAGCTTATGGAAATTAAATCCTAACCATCTGGAGATAACACATGTTTTTGTAAAAACTAATTGTCATAACATAGTACGTATTTACATACCTACTCAGTATGCATTTTAATTGTGCAAATCAGTAACCACGCTATTTTACAATAATCCTCTTTCATCTCGCCTAAAAAAATTGTTTGCCGTGCCCTGCAGGCTCCACATTGCACATACAATAAATTGTAACATCATTTTAACATGTGGAGTGCAATAAAGTATTGAGTTTATAAACTTCCTTCGTTACCGTCCTTAATGTTTAACAATAGAAGGAGACGGTTAGTATTTTACAAAAAAATGCATTACCAGAAGACAATACACTCGAATTAAAAGCATGTTGTCTTTTTATCATCGTTAAAATTAATAGGCAAAATTGTTATGGCGCGTTCCACGGAGCATCAGGCTGCTACGGAACCCTGCGCGAGTCTGGCCCGCCGGCCCAGGGCGACGACCTATTCAGCCAGAACAAACAATAGGATACAATACACACGCGGAAAGCGATTTCAGCGCAGCAATAATAAAACGAAACGAATAATTTTCTCTCCCGTCCCTTGTTTGCGCTTATTTTCAATACGCGTACCGAATGGACACTTCGCTTTAAACACTGGAATGCCATTGTTTGTAACAAATAATTAAAATAAAAATATTCCGTTTAATTGTTTTCTGTTGTTGTGCGTTGCCCTTTGACTTTTCGTTGGGATATTCCATTTAAAATACAAGGTAACACGGCAAGCTGGCAGCTGCATATAGTTATTTATTGTTAAAACAATATTACATTACAATTTTAAAAAAATTACACGTCAAATTAATTGTCTACACGTATTTTGTGTTATAATATAAAATACCGGAGAAGGCATCTTAATGAGCAGAGTTGACGAAATATACTTTGTAAGTTTAATTATGTAAATATAGATATTTTAAAATCATGTACACTGTCCGAAAAAATACCTCACAGTTTGTAAAAATAATTGTATTTTGTAGTCCATGAGATACATTGGAATATTATAAGAAAACAGAAAAGTCCCAGAAACAAAATTCTACGTTTTACTAAACTAAAAATGTATTGTTCTCAAACTAACAAAAGTTTAATTTTGCTCCACCCAAAACTACTCATAATTACGTTGAAAAACATAAAGCGGCGTCTTTACAGCGATCCTATCTGAACAACATCAATTTAAGAACGTAAATGCAGAAGACCATGTTAACAAAATCTGAAAAATCGCAACGGCTGTGAACCGAGAGCTCCTTGGTTCGATTCCTAAATCGGACGTTGCCTGTGACTGAAATTTATACTGGACAAGGTGATAGGCCCCATATTAATTACTATCATTCTTGACCCATGTATTATTGGGACTGAAATAAGCTAGGCGAACTGTAGAAGGCAGTAATACCGTTTCGGACTATCCTTCAGTACAGGAACAGGTTACGTATAGAAGTACGAGTAGAATATAATTAGTTTAAAAATTGTTTTTAATATTTTACTGTATATGTTTCCATTTATGCGTCCAATTAAAATATCAATAACACTATTTTGCACCTGCACCAATTTTACAACATTATTGCAGCAGGAATTGCTACTTTCAAACGGTAAGAATATAATTCTGATAGCTATATTGCATATTCTTCAAATTTAATAATTATAAAGCCAGTATTAAATATAAAAGTGCTACGCTAGAAGCAACTGCGTGAAAAGCTATAAAGCGGCTGAAAGGTATAGTTGCACGGAGGGTAGTTGGCGCCACTCTGTCGGCCGCGGCGCGATCTTGTCGCTGGCATAAATCTACTTATTGTGCCAACAGTGCACCAACTATAAGTAGCGCAAGTTTGCTTGTGTGCAGACTTAATACCACTGCATATAGCGTATACATTTTTGGTGTAGGTATTTAAAATTTGTCTCAACGCTGAGGATACGAAAAGAGTATTGGAATATTGCAGTATTGGGCGGGCGGTCTTCGGTGAAAAAGATTGTCTGAGGCTTAATACTCGTTTCCTCTTCCCGTCCTTCTTCCTTCCATGGGCAGCGATAACCACTTACCATCGTGGTAGCCGTTACCATGCATGCTGTAGGGACCTTAGCAGTAAAAAGCTTACCAATTAATAGAATTTATGATTAAATTATATTTTATACGGTAACTTATTAATACGTGACTGTAAAGGTACCTACTATAATGTAGGATTACAAAAACAATTCACTACACCTATAAATGTAAACCATTAATACGTAATTTAAATTAAATCGAAACACATTTACCTAATGCTAATAGTACTCTGAACATTGACTCTGAACGATAATACTAACACTTCTACAGAATATCATAGGACATGTAAAGGTTAATGAATACCAACATGATTCAATGTTAAATATATTTATCTAGTAAATGGTTTCGCAAACTCATTTAAATTCTAAGACATATCAACTTAACTTTATGCAAAATGAACGATATTACACGTACAACTGTTTTAGACCAGTATATTAAGCTGTTAATAATACAATATCACAAGGGTATGCCAGCATACTAGCTAAAAACCTTCGCCAGACGTATCGCAGGCTTTAAGCTGGACCATATCATATCCCAGACAAGAAGCGCAATGTTCTTGCGTGACCACCCAATACAGCATATACTTAGGGTCGGTCGGCACAGCTTAGACTTGCTTGGTTATGCGCTCATTAGAGATGTCATGGGCGTTCACAACAGATATAAGAGGCCAAGCGCTCCGCCGCACTTCTCGGAATCGCTTTCGATGAGGCTGCTCCATTATCATCTTTCTCAGTTTTCTCAGCGAACCCAATGCCCCCTTTAAGGTCGTCTTTCACGACAGCCAAGGGTCACCGTGGCCGACTTATTACCTATTTTATGTTGAGAGAAAACCGATTACTTCACGACGATTTCCTATATACATACATAAACTCACGCCTTTTTCCCACAATGCGTAGGCAGAGGTGCTACCAGGACACCCACATTTCGCCTTGTATGTTCCATCCCATGGTTTGATAGGGGGCGAGCCTTTCGCCATATCGGACACAAATTCCTGACTCCGGGCTGATAATGAATAAAAAAATCTAATATCTCTTTGCCCGACCTGGGATTCGAACCCGAGACCTCAGCTTTGTAGTCGTACCGTAGTACAACTACGCCACCGAGGCAGTCCAGGTTTCCTGAGATGACGAATTTCTTTTAAAGCAAGGCCTTTTACTTTTGTCTCCAGTGGATACATGGCAGACGTACGTACATCAATAAATAATTAATGGTTAACTTGGGCCTATGTGTTGGATTGTATTCACTTTCTACCCTATCAACTGTGCATCCAACCGCTGCACCCTTGGCAGGGGTGCCACCAAACGCTATTGATTGAGTTAAATGCAAGAGAGACGCACCTATATGTCCTACACCCATCTCATTCTCACTGAAATAGGGTTGCCAAATATTCCGACTTGGAAGCAACCCAGCTCACACTGTTAAAGATTTGATCAACATTTCGTTAACTAGGGTAAAGCTTTAGCTACGAATCTTTTTAAAAGGAACTTATTCTATTCAATGTTTTCTGCTGTAGCGTGGGTTGCGTATATATATTATAAACATTTAACAAACACACAAACGTGGAGCAAATATCTGTAGATTTTCTCTCTCTCCATAATTTTGTCGTCATTTTGTTTATCGCATTGGATACTCTCTGTCGGGCAATCAAAACAATTTTCATCACGTGCAATAAATAAATCATACATATATTATTTCACCAACACATACAAACATTGTCGACAATGGGAAACAATTACTGTATATATAAACTTACTGATTCTCATCTATGACAAGCGTCTCCTTAATCTGGACGCCCCACAACCCTAGCCTAAGATATACTGCTTATCTGCCACACGATCTCTGCAAACACGTCCACACGTGATGTTGACCAAATACCATCAGAATAATTGATTTGACCATCCTTGCGATTGGAGGCGGAGCAGTAATCTAAAAAGCGTATTTGCCAATGCCTAAGTTCCTTTTGTTTGCTCGAGGTGAAGCATGGGGTTGCTTTTTATAATTAAATTGAAACGTAAAGAGAAATACGAATGCTATGAGAAATAATTATTTATGTAGCGAAAAGGGATGGGTGTATGTTTGTACTTCAAATTAAATATAAATTGTCTGTTTCTGCGGAAAAGTAAATATATAACAGTATATTTATGCATATTTTATCGTTATTTAATTAATATACTTAGTACATTGCCAGTTGTTTTTGCATTTGTTTCGATAGTACGTATATATGTTAAAATATTAATAACGATAAATTCTAAGCAAGCTGCTCACTTGATGGTAAGTAATCATCGCCATACACTTGACAATATTATAATTGCATTACCCGTTCGTGGCAATCAATAAGGAAAGGAACTGAATTTTTTGTGAATTTTTGAAATAGGGGAGTGGTGATGACTTTAAACTATTTTGGAATATAGCATAAAAAAATGTATTAACTGATTTATTTTTTGTGATTACAAAAATTGAATCAAGACAACATTTACAAAACCACATTTTTTGTATTTGCTATTGTAATTAACCAAAACCTATTTTCAATTAAATAAACTTTAATCTATTAACAGACTACATTGTAAAATTTTGTTATAATCTCTGACTTTTTTCCCTGGTGTACAATAAAGAATATATAAATAAATAAATAAATATATACTCAGACAAATAACCAAAATTCTTTGGATTGCATCTACCGAGATTAGCTAACCAAAGGCTACTTAAAATATTATTATTATTACTATGAAACGTTACAGCCTGTTGGCGGAGTAATAGTCTACTGTCTAGTATGCAACGTTTTCTACCTGACACGTTCATAGCACGGTCATGGTATGTTACGAAAGCAGGCAGAGGTCCAAAAGCTACATTTATTTGTTGTTATTATGTTTCGCTTGCACAGCGGGAAGATAAAACAGAAACATTTCAAATTGGCCGCCCATACTGAAAATTCCGACAGTGTTATGCATTGTTTCCTTGTAACTTTAGGCTCACATTCCATCCTAACGAACAACAAAGATTTCAGATTAAGTAAGTTATGAGTCGAGAATGTAGTTATTTGAACACGACAATCCTCTGCCAACGATACTAAGATGACTTCTGGAAAGATGATTTGTGCATGATTTTTTTTCTCATATAAATAAATAATATATCGATTTTTTTTAACTACACCTTAAAGTCAGTAATATGCTTATTGTTAAGAATGTCAAGAAGTAACATTAACGTATCAAATTCTAATAAAAGCACCGGTGTTAATTTTGGTCTTTTTAAAATTCATTGTTAAAAATTCTTATGGATTATGTTGTTTCTATATTTTATGATAGCTGAAGGAACAATTAAATATATTTCAATCATACTTCTTTTTAACAGAATCCATAAAAAAATTACTTAGTGGCGCAAATTAAAAAAAATAGATTCGTAGCGTAACATAAATATTATGAAAGGTATTTTATAAGTAGGTATACATATTATAAACATTTTACGGACAGCCAAAATCGTTCGATGGCTTTTGTTCTATTATGTATTTTTATACTAATGAGGGAAAGACTTGCATCTGCTCAATTTGCAATGAATACCTCCATAACTGGGAACGCGTAAGGGGTATTATTCCAGGATCATAACAAAGGAGACGTGGCTATACCCGGAGTACAGAACGAGCAGCGCTACAGCCACAATGTACCTTACTACTACGAGTATAGAAAGAATGGGACGGTACGATCGGGCTGCTATAGTTCCTGAAAAAATCCACGTGACGAGAGGGCTTTGTTCATTGTTGTCGTGTTACAGTGGGTGAGTGACGTAAATAAAGGCCCAATTTTCCTTTCTTTCCCTCCCATTCCTTCTCATTTTGAGAGGCAACACAGGTGCGATACAAGTGCTCATCGTCGGCGTCACAACTTACCGTAAGGTGGGCTATTTGCGCTATACCATGTTATTTTTAAAATTATAACTCAATGTACATATAAAAACTTTTAATTACAAAAAAAAATTATTATTCAATTAAAACTCGCATTTCAGTAAACGTACTTTATAGCAATTTCTGTAATATGAAACAAAGGCCCGTGAAAGGTTCAAATCCTAATCTTGTGAAATAGACTCAAAGATGAAGAAAGGCTCAATTACATATTTCGGAGGAGTACTTTAACCAGTAATTAATAACAGTAAAAGTAACAATCTTGTGAACTAACCGAATAGGTACTTAAATTATTCTGTAAAGGAAATTACATGCGGCACGCAAATGATAATTGAACGACATTTTATTATAGAGACAGACTAGACAGATATTTGTGGGCTTTGCTAACGTTTGTTGTGTTATTTTCCAGCTGTATATACCACATAATATTGCAAAGAGAGTCGCTATAATGTTTGACAGCGAACAGGACGGGGTGGCGACGTGATACTGATAGGATGTGAGCATTTGTAATGCATTAATTGTTATCGAACGTATCACACAGAGTCCTACAGGACGCCGCGGCTCTGTGTGGTATGTTCTATAATAAGGCATTGCTACCGCTCACGATTTTTTTTTATTGCAATGTACGGCGATATGAGAATGCCATTAGCCATTCGTAGCAAAACCAAACAACAACATGAATTACAAAGCAATGCTTGGATTTTCCACTAAACGTCACGTCACCATCGCGTCACTGTCTCGCCCCGCCCTCTGTTTGATCCGATTTATTAATACTTACACGATGTTGCAGTTAGAAATTGACCGTGACGTTATTGATGCAAAAAACCTACAATGCTACGTAATACGTATTCGCCAATAGCAGTCAACAACAGCAGTCAATAAATTCACTCAACTTATTGCAAAGTAAACACAAAGGATCCAAGTCAAGCGTTCTTGATCCAGTTATAAGGTTCAGACACGTTTCGAAAATTTGAAGTGATGCTAAAACGTGATATGGAAAGCAATAGTTTAATCCAAGACTACGTCGAACATATAATTATTTTAGCCAATAAGCCAATCACGTCTGCGAAAACCAACAGACCTGCGTTCTCGGATCGATTTCGTGCTCGCGAAAACAGAAATAAACGGGAACAGTCTGAAAGCGAGGATTAATTAATCTCTATAGCTACGAGTACAATTAACAAGTTAAGTTAGTTAAGCTCCACTAGTCAAATAAAATTCATCATTCGCCAGCGGCTGGAATTTTATGCAATATTTCGGTGAATTATTTGTATAAAACGTAGGAAATTGGTAAATAAATGTGTCTGTTAGTTAATATGGGGCCGTCCTTAACCCATCCGAATTCCGACCTTGATCCACTGTATTATGCTGTATATGTTGCCTAATCTCTAGATTATTAACCCTCGACTGATTTCAATTAGAGAACATAAACTCATCATTATCATTGAAATGTTTTTCAAACACTCGAGAGCTCAAGATACTGAATATTTACTTGGATATTTTTAAATAAGCGACGATCTCAATATCACTCGTCAAACTTATATTACTTTGCTGATTTTTCTTTTGAAAAAGTAATTGCAAATTAAAATATATATCTGAAGGTTATTGACCTTGAGTGATTATATTATTATCTTGTATTGCATATGAACTTTAAATAAATAATTATAATTTATGGATAATATGTAAATGTTACTAGTATTTTGCATTGTGAATGATGCAGAAATACATAACTGGCAATTTTTAATAGCCACAATTACGTCTGTCGCCTCTCCTATGCTGTTATACGATTTGTATAAAGATAAATGCTCTAAGGAATTGTCTTACTTTTTATCTTTCTTTCAATTCCGCCTACCAACCCAATGCTTGGTAGTTCTATACTATCACTAGTATTATACTTTAAAATATATTTTTTTATGGATTTTATCGCGATTTTGTTTAATTTTTACATTTTTTAACTTCTCGACGTTTCGATTGCGTGACCACGAAAGCTGTAAAGCAATCGAAACATCGGTAAAAAATAGTTTTATTTCCGCGATAAAAAATCGTTTTATTTCAATGTATAACATTCGCGTGAATCTAAGAAACCACTAGTATTATACTTGTATACCACCCCGGGCCAAACTAAAAGATGCGCTATTGCTGCCTCTGCCGTAGGTACATGGCATATTGGCAGAGACAGAAACAGGTCTGTGACAGCTGACACAGTTTGACGGCCCATCTGTTCGTTTATCTCTATAATCCTGGGTTACACAAGTGCGTCATAAAAAAGAAATTAAACAGATTAAAACAATTTTATCAAATGGCGAGAAATTGTCGTCGGTCGGTATTTGGTGCTATATCTAGACGACAATACACCTAGTTATGCAGTTACTTTGCCGAGCCATAATCAAATATTGTGCAATTGATGTAAGTATATGATATTGATGTAAGTATGTATTGTAGCTTTTTATTGTATGGCACCTCTTAATACTTATTACATTTAGAAATTAAAAATGTAATAAGATACGAAATATTGTTTAGACGAAACCTTACAAAATGTTTACTTACAAAAAAAGCTGTACAGAAACATAAGTATATAAATAATAAATAATACCAATAAACCAGCAGAAATACCTAATACGAAACTAAACATTTGCACAATTATCTTAATTGGTAACATGAAACTGACGACTGAACTGCAGAAGCTGAGGATTAATTCGTAAATAAGGTTACCTTATACACAAAATACGATGTTGCATACGGAATATTCGCTTTCTCTTCAGCCACAGAAAATCCACTGCTGAACAGTCCACTCCAAAATAAACTATATCAATTAAAATATACAGAGGACGATGTGTAATTTATCAGTCAGTTGATTGACGATGGTAACTTTCCAAACAAATTCGATAACAAAACTCATATAAACTAAATAACAGGTCTTTATAAGTACCTGTAATAGTAACTAACACCTATATTGACGTGCAAAAAGCGGTCATGACACTGAATCATAAATAATCCAACGTCTAAGGGTTAAAATATGTCACATAAATGTCCATTTAATAAGCCGGAATAAAGTAATGATATACTTAGCATAAGCATTACTTTGTTAGTGATTGACGAATTTCATTTATATTGTACATACTATGCATATAATTAATTTATTGTATTACCTACATATATTTAATATATTACGAGTTTATACAAACGTAGGCCGCTTCCAACAGGTCGATGTGAAGATCCTTGGGGGAGGCATATGTCCAGCAGTGGGCTTCCTGGAGCTGAATAGATAGTTAGATGTATAAGCGTATGTGGCGGGTGCGATCTCCGAACCGAGACAAAAAAGTTTAGTCGTAGACCGAAAAGTCTCTCGTAGCTTCTGATACCCACGAAACAAGTCTCGATCTTAGTGTGGGGTCAGGACTATGTACGCGACTGTTGGGTGTTTTCATTTATTATTTACAAGTCACATCCATTGTTTAATTAAAGCGGCCTGTATTAATGGTTTGGACTTCAAATAATGTGGACTACCAAAATCAATTTAATATGGTGAAAATTTCGTGGTATGCAAGATGTTTGAGCAAAGTAGACATTCAAAATAAATTGACTATCCGAAGCTCCCTGTTCTTGTTTTACGATTCCCTAAGGAAAAGTGGGACGAGAGAGATTGATTCGAGGACACGGTTTGATTAACTGAGTATAGAAAAACCTATTTAGTTCCAATTTAAACGACACACTTTTCTTATTACCGTTTGATCTGCAGAATCTCAATCCGCATTTCGATTTACACATAAGTTTGTAAATGAAAACATACAAAGCAATAACATTCAAATATAGTGCACATATTTCTTAGTGCTGTCAGAAAAAAGCAGCGTTAAGAAAAGATGTATACCTACCATTTAAATTTCCAATATGTTCCCAAAATGGGAAAGGTTGGGCATTTTTCATGTCACATGCCAAAACGTAAAGCTGCATTTACATGTTCGCCTTTAATTGGAAAACCTGCATATAAATCTTATGCTATGTAATACATTGTCCAATAAATTCTCGAATTCGAATTGTTTCTTTTATATTAAACACTGTGCATTAGGTTTCTAGCAGTTCAATTTAAGTATTCCGATACCAAGCATTGTATTGATATAGTTAAGTCGTAAAGACTTTTGTTTAAATATATAAATAAATTTTATTACTAATTTATTATTAATTTACTATCGTGAAATTGGCGAAATGTAAACGTTAATATCTATAATAGAATGTTTTCAAAAAAGGTACAACTCTAAGCCCATATAAGTTCCTACAGGGATTCTAACAGGAGTAACAAAACTTACCTCTTGCCACGAAATGTTGTATACAGTATTATACTTTGCCAAGAATAAAATCCAACATGAGCATAAAAACTTCACAAGTTGGCGCGAACAAGTGGGTATTGCATACGAAGTTCTTTCTGTGGAGTACCAAAATATAACATGGAGCAAAAGTTGCTGCCCATAAATTCCAAACAAAACGCTGTGAAGAGAAAATAGGAACCTGAAATGCTTTTCCAGAATTATCCAGTTATTCTTGAAGAATGGTTATAAATATGATTCGCAATATATTACAATGGTATATTTACCAGCCCTTGTGAATATTTCGACTATATTTCTTTTTAAGAGTTAAATTAGTAATTCAATGTCTAATTCTCCCGCAAAACAGCAGTGTAAATGCACTGTTGTGTTCCAGTTTGAAGGACATTGGAGCCAGAGTAGCTACTGGACGTAGTGAGACTTAACTTCTTATGTTTCAGGATGGCGAGCGCAGTGGAATGCCAAACATTACTTTGTCCTTCATGGTGTTGTTTGGTTTTGCTACTGTTCATGAGCGATCGTATCGCTTACCATCAGGCAAAGGGCAGGCTAGTCTCGCCATTCAACGCATTAAAAAAAATCAACTTTGTGCTTATTTGCTAATTAGATAAATTATACATACAAGCACTTACATTACCACCCTCAAACAGAAATATAAGATGAAATTAACAAATTGCAATTATATAAAATTCCTATTTTATTTAATTTGAAATTGTATCTTACATAGAATGCTATATGGTTTCCAACTATACCGTTAAGTTGCAGGGTAAGGTTAAAACTTTTAAAATCAATGCATTCGTCGATTAAAAAACTATGAGCGTTGCTAGATGTGCCAATTTAGATATGTCTCACAATTTTTAACGAACAATAATTTATTTCCGCAAGATAAGCTCAATCACGATTTTTGAGCTGTCATCCTGACTCCAGAATCCGGGCTGATAATGAATAAGAACAATTCAATACAACTTTGCCCGATCCGGGATTGGAACCCAAGACCTCAGTGCAACTTAATATTTAAATGGCGTTTAAGTATTCGGGCAATAGTCTAATACTAATGTCAAATACTAGTTACTTGTTATTTACTATAAACATAATATCCCACTTTCAATGACAGAATCCTATTACTCAAATACCCGAATACTCAAACGCCACTTAAATATTATGTTACACTTAACTAGACAAGTCCCACTTAAATTTACTGATTAAGTGGGACGTGGGTAGTAAAGTGCAACTTAATATTTAAATAGCCTTTGAGTTTCAAGCGAAAAACATACAAAATCCCATTCAATACGAAAAGAATCTGGAATCGCTGCTACTAATGCAACTATGTTCTCACTGGAACTACATTCACATGTAAGTTTGAATATAACTTATCTAATATTCTTGCTAACAACCATCCTGCCAAGTTTCGTATGAAAAGTAATAAATCCGACTGAGCTTCAACATTTACCTTCGAACGAGGGTATGTTAAGAATGAATATAAATCGCACCTTACAGATTCGAATCACTGGGATGAAATTGAAATTCGGATTGGGTACGTAATGGTGCCTGTATAGTGATCCAGACGATTTAATCCAGTTTTGATGACATTTTTACGCCGTCACAATCAGGTGTAAAATGGCCGCTTGAATTTAAGTATAAACCTTTTAGTATAATAACTTTATTGACTTAGATTATGACATGTATATAATCTAAGTTTATTGACATGCTTATTAAATTTTAACCTCCAATCTGTCAAGTTCTGGGGCTAAGTACAGTCTAAAGTTGATATAATTAACATGTACGGAGTATACGGAGATAGTGCAATTGCAATAAAATACAAAGCCCAAAGCTTTGAATTTTTTATTTAAATATACATACATAAACTCACGCCTTTATCCCCGAAGGGGTAGGCAGAGGCGCCACTAGGACACCCACATTTCGCCTTGCATGTTCCGTCCCACGTTGTGATAGGGGGCGAGCCTATCGCCATATCGGGCACTAATTTCTGACTCCGGGCTGATAATTAATAGAAAAGTCCAATATCACTTTGCCCGACCCGGGATTCGAACCCGAGACCTCAGCTTTGTAACCGTACCGTAATACAACTACGCCACCGAGGCAGTCAGTTTATTTAAATATATCTAGTGAAAGTGATCGTAAGAAAAGGGGTGACGCGCTCCATAACTATATTATAATGCTTATACCGGGTATATCAAGACTGCGACCGAAAACGAAGCCAGGTGATAGTTTTAGTTGTTACAAACACGATGCAAATAAAAATTTCGCAAAAAAGTGACAGATATTTTTTTAAGTTTTTAAAAATCATCGTGTTTGGGTGATAAATACCATGTTATAGAAAATACTAATTTAAACGCTTACGTACCATTGCGTGTTTAAAAATAAAGAGGTGTAAATCATTATTTTAGGAAAACTATGTATATATTAAATACGACGATAAGTTGTCGATTTCTTTTGCGAAATTTTTACTTGCATTGTGTCTGAATTTACTAATACTACCACCTGACTTCGTTTTCGGTCGCAGTCTTGATATACCCTGTATACAGGGTTATCACAACACAGGGGCATTAAATCAAACCACTTGCACATTGCATCATATCTATGCTAGATACACCCAAAAAATCAGTCAAATTATAGCAGTAGTTTAGTTACTAATTAGGTTTTTAGTTTTGGTATATTTTAAACATTATGTATCTGTTCTATGCTAATCACGTGACTATTAAATAAAGTCCTTACTCTAATCGAAATATAATATGCGCTTCCACTTAAAATTAATTACTTATGCAATTATACATTTTATTCTGATGAACAAGGTAAGGTTTTTAATTAGTTTGTGAAGCGTATTTTTTACAAGCAATTTTTTCACGTTTGTTTTATCTAGAGCACGGATACTAAACGCCCCGCCGCGCCACGCCGCCTGATTTAATACCCCTGTGTTGTTTCAATTCTGAATAATATTATTTTTAATAGCCCCGTGGGCCACGCACCACAGTCCCTCACCATCAGCCTATAACTGTCCTCTGCTGGACATAGGCCTCCAGTGTGTGCCCAGCGCCATTTCACCCTGTTTTCGCTTGTTGGTTTCAACGCGAGCTGTGAAATATGAGGCTGGGGGTTCAATCCCAGTACTGAGACAATTAATGATTGTGATAATATCTACAAATACCTATTTGTTTCGGGACTGGGTGTTTATGTGACTTACAAATCTCTCGTAGCTTGTGATACTCACGACACAAGACATCGATAATTGATCGATGACACAAGATCTTAATTTGGGATCTAGACTTTTCTTTGTGGCTTATGTTAAGTCTATTTATTTAATTATTTGGTAAGCAAAAAATTAGGAGCAAAATAATGAACAAAAGAATATAATGTGCAGTTTCTATTACAGCACAACACTTATAGAAATATATGAAGCTAATTCTTGTTCAACGGTGCGGTAATTAATAGCAATCTGAGAGCTTTTACGCAATAAACGCAAAATTACCAATCTGCACTCATTCTGGAGCCATTGTGCCCATTTGACTTGCGATTTGCTAGCCAAGGTTACATCGTAATTTAGTCTCAAGTGCTTTTTGCAACCACCATCTTTGTAGAAATCGTTAGTTCGAAATTTATCAAATAATGAAATTCAGCTGTTCCTTCAATTTAAAAAAAATCATCGTGAGGCGACTTTGTTATTTTATGTTTATTATCGCGCGCATTATTTTTTTACGATATATCTTAAATCATTTATTTAAATTATATGGTATACTACATTTTAACAATGTGAATATAGTGCTTAAGGTAACTAACGTAGGGTACCTAGTTAAGTTTAACATCCACCTAAAAAGCTTTCTAATTGCCGCGTTGTACGTGACCATTTGTTAGAAGATAAAATGGGTGTAGCAAGTTATCCATAAAAGAAATATTTATACCACGGCGAACCTTTTTCTTATAAATTTTGTTATTGTTGAATTCCAATAAATTTGCTTATTTTGTAATATTCATATTCATTCCTAATTTTCAATTTTGGTCATCATCATAAGCCCGTTGTAGTCCATTGCTGCACAGGGCACACTTTACTCTCCCAAAGTACGGTAGGTTTTCCTGTTTTATGCATCTAGTCGCTGCCGGCCCTCTCATGCAAGTCGCTCCGACATTTGGCCACACCAGAGGGCTGCCCACGCTACGTTTGCCAATACGCTGTCTCCACTCCAGAACACGCTTACTACGAGGTTTGTCGGTCACTTTATTATCGGGCAGATCACTTCGTTCCGAATATAAATAAGTTTTTTTATTTTGGAATTTAAATATATACACTTATTTTTCAATTTTGATACAAAGAGGTATTTTAAATTTTAAAATAAGTGAACTTACCTAAAGTTCTCTTATTTTCTAATTTGCATAAATTTTCTTTTTTTTTTTTTTGTTTGAATAGTTTCAACTACTGTTGTGTCCTGAAAAATTCCGATATTTCGGAAAGATGATAATATGAAAAAGAACATCGGCCATAATGGACCATGAACGCGACCAGTTATGAATGGTACATCAGAAAATAGTATAATTTATTAGAATGAAAATGCATATTTCCATTTATTTTTAAACACCGGGAATAAAAAGAAAATCTTAAAGTGTTTTTAATAATATTGAACGCATATGAGCGCGTTCCATCAGTCATATTTTGTTTTAAAATGAGGTTTTAACTGCAGCGTTGAAGGTAGTGCTGAATTAAAAATAAAGTGTAGGTATTTTCTATGACACACGTGACTTTACTGCGGGCTGTCACCATTGTTTTCTTGTGATTTCCGATTTGCGACTACTGTTAATTCTCTGTATCTATATATATAAAAATGAAACCCGTTTCGCGTTGTCATGGCATCACGTGTGAACGGCTGAACCAATTTCGATAATTCTTTTTTTAAAATGTTCGCGGAAGTCCAAGGATGGTTCTTACGGCGAGAAAAATTCGAATAATTGCCGGAAAAACCCTAAAAACAGCCCGTTTCTTTTCCCCATACAAACGTTTTCTAACTAAAACGAGCTTTATTGCTATTGTATAAAGTTCATATTGAATTACAAACACAAATATATATAAAAATGAATTGCTGTTCGTTAGTTTTGCTAAAACTCGAGAACGGCTGAACCAATTTGGCTAATTTTGGTCTTGAATTATTTGTGGAAGTCCAGAGAAGGTATAAAAGGTGAATTTGGCCACTGGAAAATGTTTTTTTAACTATATTTTGAAGTGAATCTTCTTCATACAAAATGTTAATAGGTTTCGCAACTGTCAAACATTTCATGTTCATACCGTCGATACAGTAAACTCTTCCCTCAAATTAAAGAACGTATTTAAATAAAGGTTTCGAATCGACAACATATATCCACAATATTCGAATAATGGCGTATTTTAGATTTTAAATATGTAGAATAATGTCATTATTGAAAAAGGATTGACATTTAAATTGGCTGTCAAATGTTTATGCGTGTCTTCAGAAATGCATTTTGTGTAAACAAAACTTCTTTTTAAAATCGGAAATCACTTTTATCACATTTTTTACAATGTCCTATCCTTCACCACCATTATACGAGTATAATTTAAAATCACATAATATCATAATCCCCGGAACTACTGATACGATTTTAAAAATTCTTTCACCGTTTAAAAGGTATAACATCCCTGAGTGTCATAGGCTATAATTTTTCCAAAGTGGTTGAAAAAAGGGTTGGAATGTTGTATAGAAAATCAAAACCAGTTAAGTTATTTCTATGAAAAATTATATACTACGCACAACAATTAAAGGATATTTTTTTTGATCCATTTTTTTTGGTGTTTTTTGAGAGTCTGTATCTTGGAGAAAATTGATTGTTAAGAAATTCAGAAACTAAAACTTTGAAGCTTGAAATGTCTATTTTGCAGATCTGTGCTCTATTTCTTGATGGCTCGCTTAGTTGATAAGCAATCGTAAGAAAACCAACGAGAAAAAAATAATCCAATTTTTTTCTGGATTTCAAAACCCTGCATTTACATGGGTAGTGTTTTTTTTGTGACATCATTATAAAATTCCCGTAGATAATTTAATTGCCTTTAATTTGATATACCAGAAACCTCCGTGACATGATTTGGAGCTGGCTTATGGTAAATCAAAGTAAAAATGGTCTATCACACTTTGACATTGGATTACGCCATGAATATCAATCATGGAGAAAACAAAATCAGAATTTTAGTAACTTCAAAACATGCTCTATAAGATGGTATTAAAGTCTTATGATAATAAATAGTATTTCTAAGTAAAATTGTTGACTGAAAAAAAAGGCAAAAATACGGTTATTTATGGATATTCGGAAAACACTGCATATCTTTGGATAAAAGAAACGAACGAAGGATATCGTCGGTAACTTTTCAACCTTAAAGTATTCTAAAGACCCTCTGAAAATTTCAATCTGCTCCGATTTGATGATCTTATTGTTCGGAAGGTTTGAACTTACTGTATTCGTCAAAATTGTCGTAATAAGCATTTTTCGTATGTGATCGATTTTTGTCACTTTAGAATGCTTTTTTTGGTGATTATCCATATTCTTTTAATCAAATAATTTTTTCTAACGTTTTCGCTATTATCCGCAATTGTAAAAAAAATACTGGCACTGTTTTACTATAAATCCGACGACGCAACGTAGTACGCTTTGGGTAACGCTAATGCCGGCGGTAAAACAGTGCCAGTATTTTTTTACAATTGCGGAGAATAGTGAAAACGTTTGAAAAAAGGATTTGATTAAAAGAATATGGATAATCACTAAAAAAAATATTCTAAATTTACAAAATCATTAGCATGCGAAAAATGCTCATTACGACGATTTTTGCTGAATACAGTAAGTTTAAACCATCCGAACACTAAGATAATCAAATCGGAGCAGTTCGAAATTTTCAGAGGGTCTTTAGAATACTTTAAGGTTGAAAAGTTACCGACGATATCCTTCGTTCGTTTCTTTTATCCAAAGATATGCAGTGTTTTCCGAATATCCATAAATAACCGCATCTTTGCCTTTTTTTCAGTCAACAATTTTACTTAGAAATACTATTTATTATCATAAGACTTTAATACCATCTTATAGAGCATGTTTTGAAGTTACTAAAATTCTGATTTTGTTTTCCCCATGATTGATATTCATGGAGTAATCCAATGCCAAAGTGTGATAGGCCATTATTACTTTGATTTACCATAAGTCAGCTGCAAATCATGTCACGGAGGTTACTGGTATATCAAATTAAAGGCAATTAAATTATCTACGGGAATTTTATAATGATGTCACAAAAAAAACACTACCCATGTAAATGCAGGGTTTTGAAATCCAGAAAAAAATTGGATTATTTTTTTCTCGTTTGTTTTCTTACGATTGCTTATCAACTAAGCGAGCCATCAAGAAATAGAGCACAGATCTGCAAAATAGACATTTCAAGCTTCAAAGTTTTAGTTTCTGAATTTCTTAACAATCAATTTTCTCCAAGATACAGACTCTCAAAAAACACCAAAAAAAATGGATCAAAAAAAATATCCTTTAATTTTTGTGAGTAGTGTATTTCAGCTCTTTATTACAAACGAAAAATAATGGCAACCAACAATTTTAGAAAAGAAAATTATTGATGTGAAATAAGGAATGACATGTTGTATGGAAACCAAAATCGCTGAAGCGTCCGTATTACTCATCCGATTTTCCATAACCGCAATCTTTGAAGTTATAATGTCAAAAAATTGTAAGGCACACTATTTGGGTATATAGCGATGGGATAGAATAGAGTGAGAGGGACGGGATAGGATTGGATAAATGACAGATTTCATTTGATGGGATAGGACGAAATGTAAAGGCACGGGACGAGACAGGATGGATAATGAAAAGAAAGAACGGGATGGATCGGGAAGTGACTTGACTGACGGGACGGGACGGAATTGAGGAGGACAGGTCATAGTCAAAAAAGAAGCGACAGTAGGGTAGCTACGTCAAGTTTAGGTTTCAAGAGGTTTAGGTATACAAGAGTTTGTACGAAAAATAACATCTATCTGATGTGGAGTTGAATCAAAAGATATCTGCACCCAGGCGAAGCTGGGACGTGCCGCTAGTATTATTATATTTGTGACTTGGCATTGATTGCAGGCTCCGATAGATTCTTGCATTTCTGACGACCTTGTACGATGGAACATTGGATAACGATAACGCTTTGTGATTTGGTTTAAAGTGCGAAGTATCACCATATTTCTAACATGAACCCGGAGCAACAGTCTATGCCTCAGCAAATATTTGCATAGTGTTTAATGCAATATCCGTCTTAATACACTCCGCCACTTCGTTGTCCTGGAACTTGACACCAGAGTCATTTCTGTAATCAGTAAGTGGATCTCCATTAATCGTAAGTTTTTTATAATTATTCCTGAATCCACAAGGTATCCAATTTACTATATAATCAATGTGGCTTGGGATCCTGTAATAAAAAACAAAAGACCCAATCCGTATACATTGTTTGAAGCCTAATATTGACGGTGGGTCATTTTATGGTCTTTTTTTAGATCATGGATGATGATTACATTTGTCACGTTTGTTGGGAGATGGCAATTCAAGAAGCTAATAATGCATTAGTCTTTGACAAAAATGTTGAGCAACAAGCAGCTGGTTCATCCCACCAGGAAACCCTTGCATGGGCACGAGATCAAAGTAATGTTGCTGTCCCTGCAGATTTCTTAGATTCTATAGTGATAAGACAAGATGAGGAGTAAATACATTTAACATATTTTCTTGTTTTATTTGAGTGACAGCTGCGTGGTATATTCCTTTTCTAGCATATAGGGAGATTTTTTTAAGGTGTGTATGGAAGACCAAATTCGAAAATATGAAGAATAGCGAAAAATACTTATAGGAGTCTCGGGCCCAATTTTGATGAAAAATAAAATTGAATATTTGCGTTTTTGAAAATCAATATTGTAGCATGGAATTGAACCTGATGTTTAAAAAAATTACATTCTGTATTATTACACAATTCGCTTATGCTGCTAGCCGAGAGGTCATTTTTAGCAAAATACTACATTTTTTCTTATTATCTTAGGTTAATTAGTTTTATGACAAGGGAAATTATAGAGCTTAGTAATAAATAAGCGAGCATTATGATTTAGTGTTTCTTCCCAGTTACTTGCTAACCATAATACCACCATACATTAGGTATATTTGACAATGACATTATAAAGTGCTATATTTTATTAGTTCGAACCTAACCTTTTTTAGGTTAGGTTAGGTTAGGTTACAAATTATGAAATAATCTAAAATCTCCGGCTTTACAAGAATATTTTTCCAACTGCGCATCATTCCTCAAGCACTAAAGAACAAAATAAACTATATCCCAGCTGTGTACAATATTTTTTTTTGTCAGGTCCCAACATGTATGGGAATGACCATGTTCCAGAATATCATTTCGGATTTTTCCATTTTTAAATTTCGGAAGAATCGTTTCATACTGAAACACGGGTTGAATCGAAACTCAGGGGGAAATAGAAACAAACTGATCGTATTTGTTTTATCGTGTTTTATGAACCAAAAAGATTATGCTTAATTTATAAATGATGGTGTATATGACTCTCTTTTCCACATGCCAGCCATTATATTAAATCCCTACCGAGAATTTGGACATAACAGTATTACAAATGTATGTATTTTGACTTTATTAGCAAGTTTATTAAAAATATAATAGAATAAAACCGATTTGACGATTTAAAACCTACAATTGAGTTACATAATTGATTATTTCCATTATTTTTACATTTTGATTTTTGTTTTCCTTAGGCAGCCTACGTGGCGCAGTTGATTAGACGCTGACTGTAAAACGAGAGGCCGTGGGTTCGATCCCCGCCCCAGGACAAATGTTGGTGTGAACTCCTTAGTCTGTGGTGTGAACCACACATATTTGTTTCGGGTCTAGGTGTTTGGGACACTGAAAAGTCTTAGTGGTTCCTGATACGGTAGAGATTAAAAGTAGTGGCTGCCATTAGGAAAAAAGAGTCATAATATACCATTATTAAATTATAAATAAAATTTAATCAATTCTGTTTACATAACAAACATGATCAATTTGTTACTGTTTCCCCCTGAGTTTCAATTTACCCCATTTTTCAATATTTTACGTTTCGTTCGAAATTTAACAATGGCAAAATATCGGAATATTTTTTCAAATTTTTCATGACCCACCAGTAATCATGTCTATTGTTTTATTATCTTTATACAATGAATTAAATACGTACATTATTTTTATATAAAATTGTAGCTACAATTCAATGCATTTTTTTACTCTATATTTTATGAATATTCAATTCTAAAATTCGTACCTGACTGCTAGTGCTGACAACACTGTGTAATAAAAAAAACTGGAGCCCACACTCCACAGTAGTGTTGAGTAGGACATGACTTGAAAAAGAGTTTGTAAGAGTAGCCTCATTTTTGTACTGAGCTAGTACAATGTCCCACTTCAATTGAAGTGAGGCGTACTAGATAGTTTGAAGGTATTAGTACCTCTCGCTCTCATCCTATAGTTAATGACGTAGTGTAACGAGTACCGGGACACAAAATATGAAGTAGTACATTTCAAAAAGTTGAGCCGCTCTTACATTTTGACGTCATGTACGGGACAAATGTACTACCTCTTGTATGTCCTACTCAACACTACTCCACAGTAGGGCTGTTGATATTTTTTTAAATATCGGATTTTCGATATATCGATATTTTCAAATATATCAATATCGGAGTTTGATATATCGAAAAAAAAATATCGATATTTCGATATATCGATATTTTTTATTTTATTGGCTGTTTTAAAAATATATTCGTAAGTCAGCTCAAAAATAATTTACACAGTCAATATATTCAGTATATTTATTAAACAAATTAAATTATAAATGTAAGAAAATCTAAGGTTCTCTAATTATTGTTCAATTTTAATAAAACAATTATGCGTACCAGTATTTCTCAGTAAGAGTTTTTAAAAATACTCGTTGTTTTATGTGTTCAGCGGTTTGACTACTACGATTATTAACTGTTATGTATCTATTTATGATTAACTGTTATGTGTGTATAGTATGTTTGTGTATTTATATATGTTTAATTACTATTATTAGCTTTAATTCTTTATTTTTTACACTGCCCTCTCTCTCTCCTTCTTTTAAATCCATCCCGTGGTTGTCTGTAAGACATTGCTGTCGAGCGATAAGACCGCCATTTGTACTTTTTTTTTGTTATTGTTTCTGTATGGTGTATTTTTGTTCTTAATTGTGTACAATAAAGATTTGAATAAATAAATAAATAAATTATTAGGCACTGAAAGATTGATTGTAGAAGCAATTCGTTCAGATGCTACAGATGTAGCAGAAGAATTCAAATCAGCTATTTCTGATAGCACAGGAGTGAAATGTCTACTATCAATCCAAAATTTTAGTGCATTTGATGATCTTGAAATATTTGTTAAATCTTGAAATATTTTTAACGTCGCTGATTGCTAATCGCGGACCATAGATTATAGACATAATATAGACAAAGTAGAGATGCTAAAGCTCTTTCAATAACGCTGACAGTGACAAACGATAATTGACAACAACAGTGGGTAAATTAAGTGTTTTGGCGAAAAAAATAAAAACTTATAAAAAAATATCGAGTGTCGATATTTACATTTCAATATCGAACTATCGATATATCGTCCAAAAAAGTATTAGTAATAAATATCGATATTTATTAATAATAATATCGATATTTCGATATATCGATATTTTATCAACAGTCCTACTCCACAGATTAAAAACATAACCTATAAACTGAAATATTGTAAAATCAAATCGTAGAATCAAATATAAATTACTATTACTGTAATGACTGATAATTAAATAAACTACAATAACTACTTACATTATAATACTATAATGACTTCCGCTCTTATAAACGCTATAAAAAAATTAAGTATATCAAAAATACCTCAAATACGAGTGTTTTCTTCAAATGTCGCAGCTGTATCGGCGGTTCCTTCTAGCGAAACCCTTAATGTTATCAGAAAAGAATGGAAATTTCCGCCACAATACACAAAACCGAGAGAAGTGTGGATTGAAAACTTAGATACTATCGAAGAGAAGAAAATAGGGCTGTTTGAACTTCACCCACAGGTGTATGGTGCACCCGCTAGAATAGACATAATACACCGCAATGTAATATGGCAAAAAAAGTACAGATGGGTTTCCTGGGCTCATACCAAGACGCGCGCTGAGGTACGGGGAGGTGGAAGAAAACCATGGCCTCAAAAGGGTTTGGGTAGGGCTAGACATGGCTCGATAAGATCTCCATTATTTCGTGGTGGTGGTGTCGCCCATGGACCAAGGTCGGGTAAAACCCACTTCTTTATGCTCCCCTTCCATCTGAGACTCTATGGCTTAACATCAACATTATCTGCAAAGTTGGCTCAAGATGACCTTCACATTGTAAAGGACTTAGAGCTTCCCTCTGATGAGCCTGATTACTTGGCAGATCTGATTGAACAAAGGAATTGGGGCCCTTCAGTGTTGATTGTAGATGAGTATGTATGCTTTCTTATATCTTATAACTTAAATAACTGCAATTTAATTATATAGTTATGTAGTATTACTATATGTATGTATTTATAGGTAACACATTAACTATGGCTCTCACCTACATTGTTTTTTAGTGCATTGCCTATCCAGTAATCTTATATCAGGTGTGTTACTTCCATATACATGATAAGTTGTGCTGATGGAAAATTAATTGCTTTGGCACCACTACCAATTTATTTTGTCTCTTTATCAACAATTAAATGAATAAAATTGTGATGAAATCTATACAAGTTCTCCACAAGAACTTCATAGCTATCTTCTTGAGAAAATATCACTACATACACACTTTACCCATAACTTTCTCCAGCAAGGACAGGGAATGAAATACTTGACAAATTATATTCAAATTTCAAACAATTTACTCCATTCTCTAATCAATATTTTATACTTTTCAGCACTGACATCGCTCCGAGAAATATAACAGTTGCAACAGACACCCTTGGTCATGTCAACATAATGCCAGTTTACGGTCTGAATGTATACTCAATGCTGAAACATGACACATTGGTTCTGACGCAAGCTGCTGCAGAAAAGATTGAGGAGAGGATCCTGCACCATCTCTATTCAATTACAACAGACAAACAAGGACCCTTCAAATTAGATCAAGTGTAAAATGTATTTATATTAGATATTATAAAGTTAGATGTTACATTTGTCTTTATTTTAACAATCAATAATCAATAATGACTAACAATGAACCCAAGTTTTTTTAATTAACATAGAGGCTCTGCAGCCCACACATTATTTTTATTCTAGATGCTCATCTAGGTTTCTATGTGTAGTCAGTCCTTATTATTTAATAAGGATTAAAAAATATTAATTGCTGATATTGGTATATCATACATGGCAGTCAGTAATTACCAAAAGATGTAAAACCCATCATAATATACACTTAATAATGATATTACATTTTGGAATCAGTATAAACCAAAGAGTTATCTTACCAATTTCAATATTTAAGTAACTTGTGATATAGTGTGGTTAGGATAAACTTGAGCAATGGCAATGGAGTAAAACCATGCAACATTATAATAATATATTGTTTGCTCTTACATAGCTGTCTAGTGTTCAAACAATGTATATTTTGCGTCTTACAGCACCACCATTGTTAAAGGGTCTAACAATAAGTTGAAAAGTTAAACATATTAAAACAATAAAATATTTTTTTTAGAAATTATAGCTGCTTTTAAAGAGATATAAAAAGGTCTATAATGAATCAAAATCCAATTAATAAAATAATGATTTATAGTAATCCCAGCAAGTTATTAATTAACTTACACATTGTCACAATAAATTCGTATCGTTGAGATTAAATTACAAAAACAAACTCATTGTCAATTTCTTGGTGTTCCATCTTTTTCTGAAGCCTGTGTACTAGGAACCTGCAATAGAGAATAACATTTTATTTTTTATTTTTTTTCATTTGAATTTTACTAACTAAATATTATTGTTTATGACTTAATAAGCACTTGGTCAAAAATTGACCATAATTTATGACAAACAATAGTTACAAGTAAATTTTATAGTAATGACTGACATTCATAGGGATTAATTTATATTACACTATGGCACTTGTTGATGAATAATATGATTTGCTAATGTTTAATTAATTGTGCCAGTAAAAAAAAATACCAGATTTGAAACTCCTACAAAAGCAGGCTCATTAACAACACACATTTGCAACCACTGTAATATATTCTAACCAACAATCCTTTTAACCTGACTTATTGCTTTGTAGCACTAATTATAATTTGTTGATGAAGAAGGCTCACCTTGCTAACAGTTTGTTTAGGCACATTTCCAGCCATCTTCTGCCTCACTCTCCATCTTAGCTCTGACCAGTCATTCTCTCCTGGTACATTGGGTTTATACTTAGCCCACAAAGACGTATAGTAGTGATATAATGACACAGGGTCACATTTCTTTGATGCTGGCTGCTTTTGAACTTTAATCACTGAAATCAAAAATTAAAGTTATGAAAGTATCAAAACATTTGATTAGGAAAAAAACCATTTTTACAACTTATCTATTATAAATGATTGCAGTTTATAAGGTGATACTATGTATTGCAGTAAAATACTTACAATTATTTGAAGTAAATGTGGTTCTAGTTTTCTCCTTAACACTTTCAGGTTTCTTCTCAACTCTGACACAAGAACAAGACCTTCTACATGGTTTGTCTTCTGTTTTTAAAATTCCTAGATTGGGAGCCGAATGTATATCTCTTATATTTGGCACTCTATGTTTCCTTATTTTCTGACATTCTCTGCTACACGGTAATATAACTTCTTGGCTTTTAGACCTAACCCTTGAAGAATATGTACTTGCACTATGTAGTCGCTCCGACCACTGCACTTCAGACTCTTCTTGTTTATTGTGATCCTTATTTCTATTTTCTAAGTCATACTTTATAAGCTTTTTCAAGTCTGAAAATTTACAAAAGCTTCAAATTAGTTTCTTAATAATCAATATACACATTTTATTATTTATAATTAAATTATAAACAATGCAAGTATGAATAGTCAGAAATTATAACTGGATAAACTTATGTACTTAGTGATTACTATACAATGCCATAGCTAATCCTAAATGAGGTCTCTATCAAAACTTCTTGGGAGTCCTTATTGGGCTTCTATTGTTATATTTTTAACATTTTACGAAAACATATATATCTGGGCCCACGACCATTGTAACGGCTTTAATACGGTAGTACCTACACCCTGTACCATACCTGTTATAAAATATTTAAGAACTTCGCCACTAATATTTTGAATTCCTAGATTATTCAAATATCGCAGTACTTCACGAGCATCTAACTCAGAAGTTATTTGGTAGTAATCACCATCCATCATAAATGTACTTAGACATTAATTTGTATGATAAACTAAATAATAACTAATTATATTTTACAAAGTTTAAAAGATGTACATCAAGTTTGAATGTTTTGAAACGTTAAAATAACTTTTATGTTTGATTTGAACATTTGACATATTTTGATTATAATTTTTTTCCTTCATTGTCCCCCTTGGAAAGGCAAAGGGTTCCAGCCTGTACAGCCTCGTTGACAGGTGACAGGCGTACGTCCTCCCATTTGAAAAGACACAGAAGAAGACAACACAGCATAAGCTTTAATGTTGAAATATTTTTCTCATAAACTGTGAACATATTACTTCTCTGTTTATAAATAAATAAAATTTATAAAACCAGACTACTCATTCTTATTATCTTTACAATGGAAACTGTAATCTATTATGTGAGATAAATATCACGAATTAGTCCTTCCTAATGATTCTGTACTAGTGTAATGGACGTATTACGGTACGACTACAAAGCTGAGGTCTCGGGTTCGAATCCCGGGTCGGGCAAAGTGGTATTGGGTTTTTCTATTCATTATCGGCCCGGAGTCAGGAATTTGTGCCCGATATGGCGATAGGCTCGCCCCCTATCACATCATGGGACAGAACATACAAGGCGAAATGTGGGTGTCCTAGTGGCGCCTCTGCCTACCCCTTCTGGGATAAAGGCGTGAGTTTATGTATGTATGTATTTAAAATATTATATCCAGCGCTAATAAACAAATATTTATTACATTGATCGTATAGAAGATAAAAGTAGATTTATAAAGACTACAAAATAATACTTAACCAAAAATCATTATTAAATATTTACAAGTGAAATATTGGCTGAAAAATATATAAAACAGATGTTTATTTATGGGTATTCGGATAGATGAATATTCAAATAACTTTTCTACGTTTTCAACTTAGTTTACACTTTATTACACCAGTCAAAGAATATACCTACAATCTTTAGCTACAATTTACAATTGATCAAAATGTTTATTAATTGTTTAGGCCTTACTTCCAAAAGGTAACCCAAAGTACAGTTTACCGTAATAGTCGATTATAAAACTTATTCTGATTTAATCGCAAACTTTTTTTTTAGTTTGGGTGGACTTGAAAAGGAACGTAAACCCTTGTCCCTACTCCCTTACACTTGTGCAATACAGGGTGTAAATAAAAGCTTTGATTATTGTAAAATGTATTCTAGGGAATAAACTAACAGTTTTGAAATTGAAACTAAATAGCTCATACTCCATTCCATGGGCAGAGCCACGGTCAACATAAACATCAGTGTCTGCAATCTGTTTCCAAATAATCCAAATACAACATAACCTTCGTGACCACCAATTCTGCCAACTAATAATGTAACCTATAACCGTAAAATAATAATTTCCTCGCAATTCCAAATAAAAGTAACTGGTTTAATGACTTCTAACTGAAATAACCATAGTTTTGATAAGGTAAACTATACAAAATCGGTGGTTGTTTTGGTGTTACACTTTCACTCAGTAGTTCATGTTCCTGCTATTAGATATATGCGTAGTCATTGCAGTATTTTCTTTGTAAAATGGTTGTGGAGAAATCAAAGACGTGAAAGATGTAAAAGGAAGTTCATGCTGTACAATTAATTTCGATAAAATAGGTGTAGGTACGCATCGGTGTACGCAATCAGCTGATGACGATTGTGAATGTGAACGATGATTGATGAATGAATGGTTTCACAAATCACAATTATATTAAATGGCGGGAAAATAAAACCTACACAAATGTTTTAAAAAACACGTTTTGTAGCAAATAGGTATTTAACAAAATTGAAAGATTTAGTACAAAAAAGATTTTATTGTGTGTATAACGCGAATCTTTTAATTGTGTTATAAAGATTAACGTTTTAGAGAGATATTTGAATTTCCAAAATATAAATTAATGGAATGTATGTTTACGTTTTTATTTTCTTTAAATGTTTTGACACTGCACCAATGTTTAGCGCGAATGAAAAACAACTGTTGCTACTTGTGTGATGTGTCTGGTCGAATTTAGTGTACTTAGGTACTGTTGAATAGGTATTTATTTATTTAGTATTTGCTTACAGTTGTTATCACACAATAGCGCTTCATCGCCCGATGCCAAAACGATTCATTACCGCTGCAGTCCCCGCTAAACGTGCACGATGGCGACTAAATACGAGAGCAACTCGTCTATAGCTAATTTTGTTGAATATCTCAGAATACCCAGCGTCCAACCGAATATCAACTACGGTGAGTAACTTTCCATTGAACTTTATATTATATGGAATTGGGTCGCGCCTCGAAATAGTGCCATTGATTACAACATATATTATTTCTTTTAATTATTATTAATATGTATGTACGGTGATTTTATTTACATTATTTGTTTTGATTAGAATCGTTGTGCATATTAGATTGTTTTTCTTGTCTGTATTAAATAGCTGTGGATTGGAGAAGCATAGTGTTAAATTCACAATTAAAAGTTTTATTTGTTTGAATGTTTCTTTAATTTTCTCCTTATTTTTTTAATGTATAGAATCGAGATTTATAAACTGAGGCATATACATATTTATAATTTAAATTTATTTTTGGCAATCTTCCATGAGATTCAACTGAATGTTTATATTGTTTTTCTTCGTTAGAAGTTGACAAAATATTTTAAATTGATTGAAGCATATTAGAAATATAATATCAACATATTACATTATATTGTAATATTTAACTTTATCTTCCTACTTTTCTTGCGACTACACACACGTGACATAATTAGTTTATACTATAAACAATATCACTTTGCCCGACCCGTTATTCGAATCCGAGACCTCGGCGTTGTAATCATACCGCAGTACAACCGTCACCATTCCTTTTTCTCAGTAAGTAGTTATTTCTCGAATTTCACAGTAGGTATTAATTTATACTCGTACTTCAGTTGCAAAATAAGGAAATATTCGTTAAATAATAATATGACGTCCGATCGTATAAAATAATATGTAAAATATGTAAATTCTTAAAACTACGAAAGATTGATCATACAAACTAGACCAAAAAGAGGCCTGCTGAGTTTGTCTTGCTGTGTCTTCTCAGAACTTGGTCGCGGCACGTAGAATCCAATGGTAAAGTTAAGCCATCTGAATTTGTTTCGCTGGGTCTTCCCACGTCCTCATAGACGTTCAGTTATGGGTATTTATTTGAATATTAATAAATACTGAATAAACTTAAAAATCATGATCTAATATCCAGCTCATTAACGATCCTACTATAGATCTACATACAACGTATTGGCTACGAGATTAATAAAATTATTTCATTTACAAGTAATTTGTATCAACTGATCGATCGTAACGTTTTGTAAATAAGCCAAGCAGCAAAATTAAATTATATCTTCTATTTAATTTTGCATGTCTCATTGAGTGTAGTAACATTGAAATCCATGGCATCCTTTTATATTTTCCACATGCGACGTCTTAGTGGCGTAACCACCAATATTTATATTTTTAATCGAAATAATGAAGTTCTCTACAAATTCTCATATAGGATTTGATCTTTTGAAAGTACAGTTTTCCTTAAACGGTTTCCTGTTACTCACCAGTAGGCTATTCCTTGCCTCTCATTAGAGGATATTGTTTTATTCTTTTATTTAAGTTTTATTGTACACCAAAATTACAACAAAAAAGTAGGCAATAAACAGAAAAAAAGTACAATTGGCGGTCTTATCGCTCAATGCAATTTCTGACATACAACCATAAGATGTAATAAGTGTTTTAATAAGTAGATACTAATAAAATGCACTCCGAAAACATACACTAGCAAATAGGTCACAGGAGAAATACCTAGACAATTTGCTGCACGCAATCAGGATATAGGACATTTTCATTGACGTACGAGGGGTCCCTGCAATTTATCTACCCTACTCAATGAAATATAATTGAGTAATATGGCTCTATGCGCGGCGCTGAATCCCGAATTCGCTATATGGCCTACGGAGCCAAACACTTAGCAATGCCTTCGTGCAGTAAAGTCCCAACATAATGCAGCTTTAAATACCTTTATGACTTTCTTAATGACTTAACTCTGTTCAATACCAAATTAACACAACTTGATTTATGAGAAACGTACTGTTGGAAACGATGTTCTCGGAGAAGAAAATGTTAAATTGCTCTAAAACTTAGAGACTACTGTATAGTACTGAGTACAGTGCTAATGTACATTGATCCCGGAATGACAAACACGCGTTCTTTGCGGTTCTTGTTCGTTATCCAGATAATTTCTTTTGAACATTAATAGTATTAGATATAACTATATCAGACTAGCCTAGGCTGATATACAGCTCCGGTATCTAGATACCTCATACCGGTGATGTAATAATACAAAATATTCCATGCGAAGTAGGATTCGCATAAACGTAAATTCATGGCATTTGTATATGGCATCATAATTGAATTTTAACAATTATCTACCGCCTTAAGCTTAATTAAGCGAAATATAATGTGAGCATGTCCACACTGAAACCAAAGCTAAAATAAAAAGTAGGCACATCAGCCAAACTAACTTACGGTAAAATAGACGACGTACTAAAATATGCTAAGTATATAGTATCTTATCATGATATATACATGTACATATACGTAAAATACATATACCTACTCAAACAGACAGACACCAAAAACGCATGATTGGGTTTTCATATTTAGTCATGGTTTGGATGTATTTTCAGAATAAAACTTTTTACAATGAGTTTACTGTTGGTATTTGGACAAAATCTGCCCCACATTGGAATTTTCCAAACCTATACCTTACCTATGTACGTATGTACATGTTTTTGGTAACAAAAATTCCTTGCATAACAAGTGCCAACCTCATTGAAAGAGATAAACATAGAGAATTTCCATGGCCAACCTATGTAATATTATAGCTAAAACATCATATTTTTTTATTGTGACCTTAATTTTCAAGGCTATCTATCTATCTATACAGCCCATATACGCCCCACTGCAGGGCACGGGCCTACTCTACAATCGAGAGAATCGATTGAGAGTGGTTAGGCCATATAGTCCACCACGCTGGCCTAGTGCGGGTTGGCGGACTTACATACCGTAGAAATTCTTTAAAAACGCTACGGTATGCAGGTTTCCTCACGATGTTTTCCTTCACCGTTAAAGTGCGTGGTGATTGACTATTAATGCACACATAACTCCGAAAAGTCAGAGATGTGCCCTGGGATTTGAACCCGCGACCACCGTAAGCATGTAGGCAGCCGCGTCTGATCCGTTACCAACAGGCCACCACGCACTTAATTTTCAAGGCTACACGTGAACAATTACTACGGAAAAGAAATTAAGATCGTTGACATTTGCTTAAAATCAATATCTTTAAGGCCAACCACTCGACTAGCCATTTTGAGTGCATGTTAGGCTGGAATTTTTTGCTCAACTTGTTATATTTAAGGCTAAAATGTGCTCTCCTTTCAGCGATAATTCTCATCTGATCAATAGAGGGTATTCATTCCAGTAAACCTTTATTATGTCGTAAAAATATTGGAACCCCCACGAATGACTAGAGTCCTAGACGTGACTTTAAAAGCAATGGAGTTGGCGACATGTTAAGATAAATTAATGTTTTCAGAAAAATGGTAGTCCACAAAATGCATTCTAAAATTAAAACCTAGTATTTTTTAAATAGAGTTGGTTGTCTTAGTGTTCAATCGGGTTTGAACTTACGGAAGTCTAAAAAATAAACATATCACCCACAATACAGAATCCGGAATCGTCACGGTTTTCTTTATCGCTCTCTTCATGCAAATTCAGAGCTGATAGCATTACATAAATTGATTAATATACATAGTTTTTTTTGGTGAAGAGCATACATACAAATGCTGCAAGATAATTTAACAAAATTGGTGTTAAAAATAAAGCAATGGCCATAGGAAACACCATAAAATTACAAGCCTGCGTTCTATTCATCTCTCACAAATGCGGAGCACGTGAGAGCTGACTAGGAAAGCGTAGTCTATCATATGTGGTCGAAAGATCCTCATCCTTTACTGACCACGACAAAACCGTATGATGATCCTATGATCAGCTCATCAATTGATTGTATTTTGTTTCAGATGGATGTGTTAGTTTCCTAACAAGACAGGCCAAAGAAATCGGTCTAGCGGTAAAAGTATATGAGGTAGTGCCTCGGAAGCCAATAGTTGTGTTAACATGGCCGGGCAAGAACCAGTCGTTGCCTTCTATCCTGCTCAATTCTCATATGGACGTGGTGCCGGTGTTTGAAGTAAGTTTCCGAAGCAACTATTATCTTTTGTCCATATAATTTATGTTTAAAAATATCTAGAAAAATTACGAACATGAATTGTGATACTAAAAGCCTTCAGACAATGTATATTAGGTGTATCGTAATGTACCACAACATTAGATGAGAATAAAACCGTAGGTAGAGCCAAACATCACCGACTAGGTAAACTATAAAATATAAGACAGTAATGAGTTACGTAAGCAGTTCGTGAAAGCAATTATTATGAAATAAATCGTTTGTCGGCTGCCACGACGGTGCATGCAAGCAGCAACATAATTGAAAGTTACCTTGGACTACTGTTGGAATGCGTCGGCTCGACCGGGATGGTACCACTGTCGCACAAAAAACTACATAATGCGACGGTTTTGTTATCGTGTTCCTTTCGATGATGGAGGCCCAATTGGCCAATTTCCCCTCTTTTTCCCTTCTGTCTTTTTTCATCCCTTTCTCTCCCACTTTAAGAGTCCGAAAACGCACCTAGCATTTATATTTTGTAGATGTTTAAGGAAGGCTTTTAACATCAAGTGAACCATTTTCTCGTTTGTCGGATCTTTGCAATACAAGTCGAAGAATACAAGTAATGGCTATTCCTATGGATAAATTTTATATATTTTTTGTATATAAGTACAATAACTAAAATAGGCACACAATTAAGTGTGCTTATGTAACCATGATTGTATTTTGTAAAATGAATTTTATTTAGACATTTTATTTATTTTAAATTGACTACATTATTTCTGTTGTGAAATATTTTATCTTAATACCATTTATCTCTAAAGTTACGGCCATATTCGTGTGTTACTGGTTTTCCTACATCAATTATACAGGGCCGTAACTAGATGTCAGTAAACTAGATGCCCAAAGATATACATTCTTCAATGTAATTCTGTTATGTAGTCTGTCTAAATTCTATATGCGTGTGGCGAAATTGGGAATTACCAATTCAATTTAAAAATATCTGTTTAGCTCATTCTTTGAGATGTGTTTTTATAATATAAACAACAAACATTTATACTCGACATCTAATAATATTAACATGACCAATGTAATAAAGTGTAAAAAAGTTAACTATTCTTATTTTTTTGACTTTGAATGTAGTCAATGTTGTTTGTTTTAAAGGAATTCACCAAAGTTTATTTCTTTCTTCTCCCCGTAACATTTTATATACATCGTCTTCCAAAATGTCCTTTACCACGATTGATCGTGAGTCACGAATTGACGTGATCTTGACGAGACTTCCTAAGATTAGTTCAACTCGTAAATAGATTCAACTAGATTTCTCTGAGGTAATTGATGTAAATGTTGTTATCAATTAATTATGATAATAATTAGCTTTCTTGTTCAAAAACAAAATGACACGGCAAGAGGTCACAAGTAAAACCTTATAAGTTGTTACATAGTTTAATTAAACAATTTATCTGTATATCCAACTTACAATTTAAAACAATGAAAACTCCACAAAGCAATTCCTGAATGAATACATATAAACAGTTTTTATGTACTTATTTCAAGGTAGATGATGCCAATTGCCAAACTGCTAACTAACCCAAGTAAGCTTGGGGTGAAGACAGATGAAAGACAAAACAGATCTTTGTTCTATTGTCCTTATTGCGGCCCATGGACCTTACAATCGGCTACAAATCCATTCAAGATTATCTACTTATCACACTAAACATAAATATATCAAGACAGGATCTTCGTCAGATCGTTACAAAATTATATATAGTGACCAGGCTTAAACTCCCTAGAAATTCAGCGCTCGTTTATTTTTAACAGAATCTACCAAGATCAGATCTACCAAATCAAGATGCATACACTGCCAAAAATGTAGTTAAAACGGCAGTTGAATAATTTATTGCCGAAAGATTAATAAAGTAAATTAGAATTATCTTCCATCGTTATCTGTTTTAGAAGATAATTGAACAGCTTATTTCAAATTCACTAACGTAAACAACCAGTAATGAAGTTAGCTGTAGGTACGGTATGCCTTAGAGGTATCTATAAAAAAGATACCTCTAAGGCATACCGTACCTAATAAATAATTGGCGAGTATGTAGTCATTTTAACCGCAAATGAAGTTATAATCGTCTGTTTCAGCTTACATTGGGAAGGACTGTAAAAATCGCAAAATCACAAAATCGCATGGTTAAAGATTCAGACCATTGCTGTTTGCCGTAAGGCATAGTTCTCTGTCAGTTTTTTATTCAACATTCGATGAAAAGATCGTTGGAAACTGAAATGATAATTATAAAAACCTATTTAAGTAGTTGTAAAAATAATTTCTGTTTTATGATATCATGTCGTAACATGAGAGCGTGCATTTCAGGCGATTCGTTTTATAATTCCACTTTGATATTTAATCCGAGTTATCAAATGATAAGTAAGATTGTGTAGTACATAGTGATTATGTAAAATGTTTAAATGACGTAGTAATGAAACCAGAATATATCATGCCTTTTTGAATTGTCACTATTTATGACTTTTTTTTGAAGTGGTAAAGAAACGATGTTATCCGTTATGACTTAGAATGAATGTACAGGCTCTTTCGGGGTGGTACCACTGTTTCATAGAAGATCGACGTGAAGTGACGGGTTTGCTGTTGCGTTTTGTTCGGTGTGAGAAATTACCGGATGCCCCATACCTCTTTCTTTCCCACTCCCCAGCCAATTCCATGAGCTAGCAAGCTATGATTCAAGCGTTTAGATGTGCATGGGCGGCAGTGATCACTTCCTATCAGGTGACCTTTTGCTCATTTGCCGGACCTACCGAATAAAAAATAGCATCGGCGAAAAATTTGCATGCAAATTATTATGCACAAGTGTAGACTAGAGTCTCTTCAGTTCATTACATTTACATAGAAGCTTAGATCTTAGTATTGGGTATCGACATTAGCTTCGATATTCACATGAAATTTACTAATAACTGTCAAATACAGTAACAGAAAATTACATTTTTTTGATTACAGAACAGCTGGACACATCCGCCATTCAGCGGACACATTGACAAAGACGGCAAGATCTTCGCCCGTGGTTCTCAAGACATGAAATGTGTTGGTATCCAATACCTAGAGGCCATAAGGAAGATGAAATCATCCGGTGTTCAACTGAAGCGTACTTTACATGTGTCTTTTGTTCCTGGTATGTATATAATGTAAGAATTTCAAACCAATACAAGAAAAAAGAATACTTCAAGAGTCCACTTGTTTATTAAAACATTAAATATCAAACTAGCCAGATGAGAAAATTGATTGCGTAAAACGGTTTGAATACACGTTTACCGACCAATTACACTAACAATGAACTGAAATATTTTCCACAGATGAAGAGATTGGAGGTCATGATGGAATGGAAAAGTTCGTGGAGACCAAAGATTTTAAAGCGCTGAATGTTGGTTTTGCTTTGGATGAAGGAATGGCGTCGCCTAACGAAAATTTTATTCTATTTAACGGGGAAAGGAGCATTTGGCGTAAGTAACCATTATAGTTATACAGGGTATATCAAGACTGCGACCGAAAACGAAGCTAGGTGGTAGTATTAGTGACTTCAGACACAATGAAAGTAAAAATTTCGCAAAAAAAATCGTAAATTTTTTTTTGAAATTTTTTACTTATCGTCATATTTGGGTGATAAATACATAGTTTTCCTAAAATAATGATGTAGACCTCTTTATTTTTAAACACTTAATGGTACGTAAGGGTTTAAATTATTATTTTCGCATAAACTAGGTATTTACCACCCAAACAAGACGATTTTTAAAAAATTCTAAAAAAATATCTGTCGTTGTTTTGGTAAAATTTTTAATTGCCTCTTGTCTGTAACCACTAAAACTACCACCTGTCTTCCTTTTCGGTCGCAGTCTTGATATACCCGGTATAACATAGCTACTAGTTCAACCACAACATTTGAAGATTTATTGATACCCTCTCAATCGTATTGTATAGTATGTGGGCTGATACAGATACTGATTCCGTGAGTGATGTGTGACCCATTACACAAGGGCTATAGGGCAATCCGTTGACCTTATTTTAAAGTTTAATTTCAGTTTTATTAATATCACTTTACTAATTATGTATAAAATATCGGGTAATGACCTCTAATATCTGTTAATGATCTCTAATATCTGCTAATGACCTTTAATGTCTAATATTGTTTATTTAACAATTAAATTTAACGACTCATGTTTCGATATTTCAAATACTGATTAATAACCGTATGTTTTCAGAGATCCACGTTCATTGCACCGGTCAACCAGGACACGGGTCATTGCTGTTGCCAAATACTGCTGGCGAAAAGGTCATAAATCCAAGTACTTACCACAGCATATTGTACCCTATTTTGAAGGAAATAAGATTGCAAATTCAATAATTATGTTAAAAATTTAAAATTCATTATATGTATCGATAATTTGAATTTTTGTTTCCCTATAGATAAGATACATCATAAATAAGTTCATGGATATGAGAGAGGAGCAAAAGAAGATTCTAGAAAGCAACCCTAAGCTCACTATTGGTGATGTGACAACAGTTAATTTGACTCAGCTATTCGTAAGTATTTACATTTAATTAGGTATGTTTAAACTAAATTCCGATGCAGATGACGAATTTTTATGCGGGAATTAAACAACGTGGATTTATTAATTACTGGCGGTTCGGCCCGGTTTCGCTCCGGTGTAGAGATTTCTTGAATCATCTTCATACTATTCATTCATTCATTCATAAACTCACGCCTTTTTCTCAAAAGGGGTAGGCAGAGGTGTTACCAGGACACCCACGTTTCGCCTTTTCTGTTCCGTCCCACGATGTGATAGGGGGGGAGCCTATCGCCACATCGGGCACAAATTTCTGACTCCGACTGATAAGGAATCTTTATACTAGAAACATCTTATTTACCGTGTTAGCTTAAACAGGGTTAGTCACAAAGGGTATGTAAAGCCGAAAAGGGTATGCTATACTCATCATAATGAACAAATTTTGCTATGGGACCAATCTTGAAATCGAGAAAAAAACGTCAGCTGTTCTATCAAAATAATCGTTGGAATTTGCAAAATGTATGGAACAGCTGATTTTTTTTTTCGCGTATACAGGCTAGGCGCCAGAGTAAAAGTTGTTCATTTTGATGAGTATAGGATACCCCTTTCAGCTTTATATACCCTTTCTGATGAACCCTTTATAAGTACAAAAATATTAATGAAAAAGCCATATATTTTGTATTGTTTATGTTTTCATAAAGTTATAAATATATTCGTTTCTATTTTCCTTGCAGGGTGGGGTGCAATCTAACGTGGTGCCAGAGAAATTGACCGCAGTATTCGACATCCGTCTGGCGGTCACCGTCGACCACAATAAATTCGAAGCTATGGTGCGTTATTACATAACATAATTGCAATAAGAGCCAACATTTATTTAGACAAAATTATAATAAATTGTCTTTAATTGGGAGTTTTGATGGTTTAATACCGGGACCAGATCATTGTCAAGTTAATACTTTACTTACTTATACTTCTTTCATTATTTCATGGGTAATGTTTTTGGGTATATCATTAGTAATAATTCAAATCTTTAACAAATTACTTTATTTTTATTGTATAGCTTTTTTAGCCTTTAATAAAAAAAATAACCAAAAGAAATTCTAAATTGGGTACCAGCTTTGGGTTAACCCTTGTTTTTTTTTTTCAGATTAACCAATGGTGCAAGGAAGCCGGCGAAGGAGTGACATTGGAATACGAACAGAAGAATCCCTTTGTGGAAATCACTAAAATAGACTCCACGAACCCGTACTGGGTTGCTTTCAAGGCAGCTTCTGACGAATTGTAAGTAACAATTTTTGGGGCCAATATTAATTGATGCGTTATTTGTACAAGTGCGAAATGGTCTGTAGATAAGGACCAGACGCGGCGCCAATGTTTTAACAGTGGTCGCGGATTCAAATCTCAGGGCACACCTCTGACTTTTCGGAGTTATGTGTGTATTGATGGTCAACAATAGTGAAGGAAAACATCGTGAAGAAACCTGCGTACAGTAGCGATTTGTAATAATTACTATGGTATGTGAAGTCCGCCAACTGGCCTAGGCCAGCGTGGTGGACTTTGGCCTAACGATTCTCAATCGTACTTATGATTATAGAGGAGGCCAGTGCCCTGCAGTAGGGCGTATATGGGCTGATACTGTGTACTGTGTAGTATTGAAAATTCTGACAATAAATTGAACAATATTGAATTTAACTAATTTAGCAAAAGTAGAATACCATTGATTCGAAAAAATCCGTACGCTGAGTTATGTATGTGCCTACTATTATATGAGCTGATGTTATGCTACATAAATATTATAATATACACATACATAATTTTAATATAACCTATTTAACTGAGAAATTAAAACGATGTACTTATACACTGCACAGTAATATTCATCAGCTGTGAACCGAGAGGCCACGGGTTCGATCCCCGCATTGAGACAAATGTTTGTGATGATATCCAGGTATTTTACTGGAGTCTGGTTTTTTAAGACCAAAAAGTCTCTCGTAGTTTCGGATACCCACGATATAACACTCGATATTTGTGTGGTTATTTAATATTACCTCCTATCTGAACCGATAACCGATACGTTTTGTAGGAAGTTGAAGTTGGACTGCCGTATCTTCCCTGGAGGTACGGACAGCAGGTACATTCGCCAGGTGGGTATCCCTGCCATCGGCTTCTCTCCCATGAACAACACGCCCGTGTTGCTACACGACCACGACGAATATCTAGACGCCGACATCTTTCTCAAGGGCATCGACATCTACGTCAATCTCATCGCCGCCGTCGCTAACGTATAATGGTTGTGCTCACACCATGGAACTATTCAACTGGAATGCTGACTTGGCAACAATCAAGAATAAACTTTAGGTTTCAGAAATAAAGTTCATTTTACATTGACAATGTTAGGACGACGACCGATTTTACGGCAAGTCAACATTCCAGTTCAATTTTTTCCATGGCTCATACACTTATCTTAATCAATTCTATAGATAATTAATAAATATTTATCATATGCATAGATATAAATGTAGATGCCTGCCGTTTTACTCGAGTTGTATTATGTGATTCCACTGTCATTAATAACTTCCTATTTCACTGCCAAAAACATATTTACATTTGCTTTTGAATAGTGAAACAATACGTAGATGACATTTATTTTTTTGAGTATTTATATTAGAAATAAAAACACACAATTTTACTGTATTATTCTACCACTGTAGTGACTAATCTAGATTTTTTCAGTAGAATATTGCATTAGGTACTTCATCCCGCTAACTGTACATTAACGAAGTCCGTGATATATTCTAAATATTTATATCTATTGTATTTAAGATACAATGTTAATTTAAATCCAAACATGTTCATATATTTTTATACCTATTTCTTGTTATTTATTATTTCAGCATGTAATGTTAAGAATATGTGATATAACGTGCAATGCAGACTTTCCTACGAACCTTCCACGTTTGTATTCCTGGTATTTTTACCATTGTGCCTTTTGTACACTGTATTTTATTTTTAAATACCATTATAAGCTATTTTATCTGTTTCAAAACGGGTTTATTCGCCTTGTTAATACTTGTATGCTATCAAGAGCCGTCAAACGGTTGGAATTACCGCTTCCACATATAATTAATTTTCATCTAATTGTGCTACGTAATTAATGTAGGAAATATAATATTTAATCAACTTGATATTATATACACTTTTGCTTGAACTCAACAAAGATGTATCAATTGTGATTAATGTAAAACAATTTTTAACTTAGTTTTAAGTACATGCACAAATATTGATCATATCATAACGGAGATTCTATATTGTTTTTAAAACTATTGTTTTTCAATTTACCTACTTTATAATTTGCGTACAATGTTATATTATTGAGTTACCTAAAATAAAGGACTAGTATAATACAGTTTATGGAATTTTATTTTACCTAACATCTTTATCACATATTTATTTTGCACTGCGGATGCGGAAACATTATTAATTGATGTAAGTTGTCAATCGAGCTGGTATATATCTACAAGTAAGCCGGTAGGTAGGCTAGTAATTTTAGTCTTTAAACTTTACTCCTTATTCTGTGCTTTAAACATAGTTTTAAAGTGAAAAGGGTCAATACGGAGTTACTATTTTACTGGCAGTATTCAATTGAACTGCTGTATTGAAAAAATACAAATACGAATAGCCAACAGGTAAGGCCTACAAGGTTTTACAAACGGGTGCGCCCGTTTGTAAAACAGAAATATTACACGATAGCTGAGGCAGTGTGGATGCAGACCTTTCCGAAAGGTCTGTGGAACATAGTACTAAGTAATCTGTGGTGGAACAGTTTTGAGAAAACCTCTATTTAACAATCAACATAATGAGGCAGTATGACCTTAAAATCCTTGCCTTTCATAGCAAACTCAAAAAAATGTTGTCATTCACTCATGTCTAAATAATTATTATCATTCGTTCTTTCGATGTAAATAAATCCGTTACCTATCGGTTGCGCCAGGCCCGTCCAACTTAGAACAAAAAAAGTTGCACGTTAAGCTATGCTAGCTATCTCACTATTTTAATATGGAGGGCGTTCATCTTTCTCTCTCTACACTCAATATTTTTATTAGTGTGCGTGCGACGTAGTATCTTATGTCACTAGTTTTGAAATATCTGTTTGTTTAACGTATCTCGTTTGCCGCCATTTTCTATTGTGCCTTGATCAAGCCTTAGTACAGCGAATCTTATAATTGGAATTTAATAACTTTCTAATCACGGATTCTGGTGCTACAGTTTGCAATCAAAGGCGGTTTGTTTTCCTTTTTATTAATTTTGTGTGCTTATGTTTTCGTAAAAGATAAAATAGCCATAATCACCTTAGTGTTTACCGGCTCAAACGAGTGTTATTTTATTGTTATTGAATTTGTGTTAAAATACTTGTTATTTTTGTAAGAACTATGGTAAATAAGTGCATTGTTCCCGAGTGTAACACTCGAGGACCAAATAATAAATATTTTTGTGTTCCCTTCACAAACCAAGCAAGGTGGGAAACGTGGTTAGGGTTTTGTCCATATTTACAAAACATACCTTTTATTAAACGCAGCCGTATTCGTTTTTGTCATAAATATTTTCTTGCCGAACATATTAATGAAAAATTAAAATTAAAACCTTGTGCAATTCCGTGTTTAAACTTGAATATAAATTTAGAGAAACATTTAGAAATATTAGTGATCAAGGCTCTGCTAATGTTGCTGCTATTAAGTCATTAATATCAAATTCCAATGCTGAACTTTTACGTAGTAATAATTGCACGAATGACATCTGCTACAAAATTGGCCCCAACCAATTATATTATAACTATGATGTACCTCATTTGTTAAAATGTTTTCGTAATAATTTTCAGAAAAAGCATCTACTCATTGGTTATCAAAGAGCAAAGTGGGAATGTATAGAAAGTCTATACAAATAGGATGGCATTGGTGGCCGAGCAAGAAGCACCAAACTTACAGAAAAACACATAAATCCAACTTCATATGACAAAATGAAGGTAAATAATTAAAGTATACAATTTCTATCAATTCTGTTTTGAAGTGGTCACTTAATCACAAAAAGTGATTAATATGTCAGAAGTTATATATTAGTATAGATTTTATATTGTTTATTGTTATACAATAATTAAAATGCACATACATTACAGGTCAAACTTGCAGCCCAAGTTTTTAGCCAGCAAGTGGCCACATCAATACTAGTTTATATGAAGAGTATACAACATCTCCAAGAACATGATTCTACTTTTAATCTTAATGTTGATAATATTTTCTTCACAACAGAAATACTTACCTTCATAAATGATTTGTTTGATAGTTTAAATGGTTTTGGCCGATGTGGTAACAAATTGACACATGCATTGTCTTGTAATTCTGAACATATAGATTTCTGGAATGAAGCTGTAAAAAATTTGTGTCTATGCGTTTTGACTCTCCCAATCCAAGGGAAGCAAAACCTCTATCACTGAAGCAATATTGCAATATTTGTAATTAAATTTGTATTTGCAATTAACTTTTGTTAATTGATTTAAATATTGTCTTAAATTTAAAATTCTTTGATTAAATTTGAGTGTTAATGCTCAAGTCTCCTTTCAGGGTGTAAAATCATTTTAGTTTCAATTCAAGGTTTTCTTTAAAATAGTCCTTTGTTGCCAAACATTTTCTTACACCTTAATATGAACCAACTGATGGTTGTCAAAATATATATATATATATATTAAACTGAATGCCAAATAATAAATGTAATTTAAATGTAGAATCCTGAAATAGAAATTTGTTTGTTTCTTAATCATATTGCATCCAGTATTTTAATATTCATTTTGCTTGTAAATGTGCCTTTATATGATATTACCAATTATATTATTATGCATGGAATGTCTCACATGTTGCAATATTTGTAAACTTATTTTACAGTTTTATTTCTTTGTATTTTATATTAACCAATTTGAAATGAATTATTTCGGTACATTAGAATGAAAGTCTGCAATGATGTATTCAATTTAATAATGACTGTTTTTAATTAATACAAATAGTATATTTGTAAGCAGACATTGTTCGCAATACACTTCATTGTAATAATGTCCATAGCAATTCTTTGCTGGAAATTGTAATAAATTAAATTTTATGCTTTGAAATATTGCATAGTAGGATCATATAATAGTTTGGTTATTATATCTCTACTCACCTTACATGGTTTAAAAACAAAGTAATTTTCAATATGATTATCATTTTGCTAAGTGTAAAGCATAATATTATGTTGTTTTAAACTGTTAATACAAATCATGCATTTGCACCTTTCATATATTTTTATTGATTTGCAATGTAATGGAAGAGCAATTTCGATCATATCTTTAAATGATGCCCTGGTGGACCAGACCTATCTCAATCGTTTATTGAGGAGGCCCACGTATAGGAGTGTAAGGTAGAGTGAATGGATAAATATACATTATTGGATTTCCTCAAATCATTGAATCCAACATTTTCGTTTTTATTGTAGAATTTTTAAGAAATTGTATCTTCATGATTTAAAAAAAATATTATGCGAAAACTTTATATATGATTTCAAGATACTAACATTACATTGTATTCAGACTTGTTTTGTATTCGATTTAATAATACATTGGTAATGTTACACATGGAATGGCTTCCGTGGTGTAATAATTTGTAAATTTACACCATTATTTAGTTAAGTATGTTGTTTTTAGCACGCTTTTGCTTTAATGTATCTAAAGTTAACCTAATGAAAACGTTTCATTAATTTACTAGAAGCCTGAACTAATTTGGGTAAATTTATATCGCCAACTAGGTACCATGACCCAGCACCTTAATGTTTCTAAGGCAGTTTCATTGCATTTTCTATGAATACCAACCCTGTAGTTACTAACATAAAGAAACTGTAACTGTAGTTGCTAACATAACTTGCATTCATAAGGCTTATAAAATTTAAAAAAAAAAACCTTATTAATATTACGCTTATATCAGAAAAAGCGTTAGGCGTTAATTGTAAAATTTATAGTTACAAGGAGTCTAGAAGTAAAATTTGTGATAATAAGATTTATAAGTAACATATGTAACATTTTTTCTTTCCAGAAACAGGTAAATGTGATAAATATCATAACTTTTAATTACTTTGAAACTACTATTGCCATTGCCAATCATTGCTTTAGCGGAACAGTGTATACCAATTGTGCGTTCTGGCTGACTTTACGTATCTCAGCTGTAAAAAATGACCTGTAATATTGTGATTAATTGATTTTTATACATGATTTGTGAACTTTTCTGAATTTAACTAATGCATAATCACTGTATTGTAAATATAATATAAAAGAGCAACGCTAGAGTTTCATGCCCGTTCTTCTCTAGCGAAGACACCCTTGTGAACCGGGTGGTAGAGAAAAAAGTGACAATTTAAATAAGGATTATTTATGGTTTTTTAGAATAACAAATTAATTTAATTCTCATTGTTTATAAATAAAGTTATTTATTTTTGAAGTTTATTTTATTTATTTATTTTATAACCAATACCTGAATATACAACTACCAAAACCGGTAAAAAAAACCGGTAAGTTTGAGGCACTGATGTCAACCGGAAAATAAAGCCATCCCTAATTAAATTAAAGATCGGTATTTCGAAAAAGTACCGATTGTCACAGCACTGCTTCTCATGTATATAACCACCGAGCGAAAAGAACAGTAGAACATCCTGTCAAAATATGTACTGGATAGAAAGAGATGGACGATTACTTATGAATGAATTATATAACATAATATAGACATAAAGTACATGTTTGGGCTTTCGTTGTGTGAGTTCCCTTAACGTGTTAAAAAATTTGTATGGAGTCGGCCGTCTGTCTTGTTTAATAGTCTGTGGGTTGCGCTATCGGTGAAACTTTTTAATTAATTCCTCAGTTTATAAATATGAATAAAATATGTCGAATATGCTTAGAAGAAGGCGTACTTTCATCAGTATTTACAAAGAATTTCAATGTCTCTTTGTGTGATATGATAGAATATTGTTGCAATATAAAGGTACTAGCTTTTGTTCGCATTTTCTTCTGTGCGATTAATTTTATATACTTACATTTTCTTTAAATTACCTACTCATTAACGCATACACATTGGATTTTTACTTTCATATAAAAATAAAAACTTAAACAATTTGAATAAAATACGTTTACTAAATACCATTTTTGATATTGTTATAATAAAACCTATATTGTTTTATAGTATTTCAATGCTCCCCTTTATATTATGAAAGTTATAAAGGGATGGGTAAACAATCTCGTTTAAATTAAGAACTGTTTCCTAATTTATAACACACTTATCGATGTGTTAAAATAATAATCATAGAGTTTAGAAATAATGTACAGGTTTTACAAAATTGTATGATTAGTATTTTTATACATTAAGGATTAATTATGTCCGTAACATTCCCCATATTTTTATATATTTTTCTAGATCAGCAAGGATGATGGGTTACCAGAGCAGATGTGTAGTAATTGTGTGTACAAACTAGGAATAGCTTACCACTTCAAACAATCATGTGAGAGTGCAGACATAAGACTAAGGCAGTATTTGGGGCTAAGGATACCTAGCAAGTAAATATACTACAATGTCTGCCACATATTTTAAAATTAGAAACACATTTTCATGTTTTTAAATACTTCTATATATATATATATATCTATCTATATCAGCCCATATACGTCCTACTTCAGGGCACGGGCCTACTCTACAATCGAGAGAATCGATTGAGAGTGATTAGACCATATAGTCCACCACGCTGGCCTAGTGTGGGTCGGTGGACTTACATACTGTAGAAATTCTTAAAAATTGCTATGGTATGCAGGTTTCCTCACGATGTTTTCCTTCACCGTTAAAGTGCATGGTGATTGACTATCAATACACACAACTCCGAAAAGTCAGAGGTGTGCCCTGGGATTTGAACCTGTGACCACCGTGAACATGTAGGCAGCCGGGTCTGGTCCATTACCAACAGGCCACCACGCACTTATTATATTGTTATTATTTTAAATATTGGTATTACTTTAAATACTTGCTTCACATAAAAAAATATAATCACCATTGCTAATAACTACATAAATACTTTATAGGTTTTAAAGAATTAAAATAATGGTACTTATTTTATTTTGCAGAACAAATGATGCTATGGTTATGACTGACCCTATTGTAAGTAAACTGTATCTATGATTTTGTGGAACTACTTTTTCTTAAAGTAGACAAAAAAGAGCAAGAACCTCGCTTACTATTGCAAAGTGATCATCTATCACTATGAATATCCAAAGGTGATCGATTAAAATGAGATCATCACACCAAGCATATTCTTGGGACTAAGTTTAAAACAAGAATACCCTATGTTGCAGTGAGTGAGCTAGAGAATTGAGAACATATTATGAATAATAAATCTTATAGACGTGTTTTCTTTTTCAGACTCCCACATATTCTACAATCGTAAAAAAATGGTAATGCTCCCAATGTCTCAAAATCATGAATGATGTTTTTAGCAATGACAAAATTATGAAATTAGATAGTTGAACATGAGTGTATTTGGAATCCAATAAAATGTGGTTGCATGATTAATGCATGTCAATATTGAAATTGTTTTGGAATTCTATGAATGAATAATATTTTCCTATTACAGTAAATGTAAGCTCTCAGATCATAAAAGAACAAGTTCCAATTACAAAAAGAAGCCTGAGTCAGAGAAGCAGAAACGTGGACCGAAACCAAAGCCCAAACAAATTCATTCTTGTTTTCAATGTGATAAGCAATTTCGATGTCAGGCACAACTGGAAATGCATGTAAGGTGATGTTAATTTGCTGTGTGCTTCGATCAATGATTAAAGTCTCTTCATCTACATAAATATTATAATTTAATACTCAATTAGAGTAAATTCTAATTCATATGACCTATAAATACTGCTACTTATATTTCTTTGGCTGAATAACTTATCAAATAAAACATTTTTTTCTCCAGGACTCATACGGGTGTCAAACCATTTGTGTGTATGTATTGCCCTCGTCGTTTCACACAAAAACACAACCTTACTATACATCTTCGAGTTCACACTGGGGAAAAGCCTTTCCAGTGTGAAGTATGCAGGTAATTCACATATAACATGCCTTTTATTGTCAAATTATCCACTATCCTATATTTAAATTAAATGCTTTCTATGCATAACACATGGGAAATGTGTTCGTTGAGGAATAAAATTTATTTTTATTATTTGCAGTAAAAGATTTTCTGCCCAAGGAAATCTACATGCGCATCTTAAAATTCACACTGGTCAAAGAGATCATGTGAGTAAATTGTTTTTGATCAAATTTGAACTTATTTATACTTTTCTGTCTATAAATAATGTAATATGTATAAATGACTTGACTTTCCAGGAGTGTTCGTTGTGTAATAAATCATTTATAACCTCTAGTGAATTGACCAGACATCTGAGTAAGCACAGAGGTGTTAAAAACTTCAAATGTGACTTATGTGGAGCAGCTTACATACATTCTAGAGATCTTGTAAGTAATGTTTTAATTTAACATTAAATCACAAAATGTATCTTCAGACTTCATAAAAACCATAGATGTAGTATAACATAGATCGGCAATGTGAAAGAGATAGAATGATTTATATCATACATTAAAGCGAGATGCATGATGCGACCATGCGTTTACACGGAGAGCTAACTTTAGCGATTTGTGTGAAAATATGTCATTTAAGCGAACGACAAATTTCGCTTATTTTCTTGATTTATTTAATATTTCAGTACTGAGCTACTTTTATTAAATGTAATTTATTATGGTGAGTTGTCCAGTGCCTGGATGTGATTGATTTTATTGTAAAAACCCGAATAATCATAGTTTTTCATAAGATCGTATCACTTTTTTCAATGTTGTTTAGTGACAATATTGTAGATTTGTAAGACAAACCTTGTATGTATATCGGTAGAACAGAATGTCCTTATTCATTATTTAAATGCATAGAAAGCATCCATTGCCTATAAAAAATGATATCATATACGTGAATTTATAATAATTTCAACCAACATTTGCTAGAGATTGATTGACAGTTTCGATCAATAATATTATGTCGATAAAAATAGTCAATGACCATAGAGGTTTCACTTCATTTTATAATCTCGTAGTATAACATCAATTCTATAACAGTTATTACTTCACTTTATTTATTCACTATTGATATTTGCTAAATATTAATTAATATTTCGTGTGCGTAATTTACCATTTCTGAGCCGGTTTCAAATTAACTGTGCCACGGAGGCTGTCATTCTAATAAAATAATAGAACATTAGATATTATGATAAGGAATGCTTTACAAAACTTGTCAAATAAAATTGGGTATTTGACTGTTGTGGCAATAAATTATAAAATGTGTTGCATATGATAGCTTTTTGGTAAACAATAATTATAGGTATTTTTATTTACATTTATCTAAATTATAAATATTTAAATTGTCTAAAATAAGTTTGCCATTTTTTATCTGTTGATTAAATGTAACAAAACACGACAAGCTGTCATTGTGCAGCGTGTGATGTCACGATTTACAATTTTCATTCATCTCTGCCATTAAGATCATTCACCATTTATAAAGCGTGACGTAACTTTTCAAAGTCACGTGACCTACCGTTTTGGTGACATATATGATGATAAAACTGAAAAATATGTTTATTCGTTATAAACAACTCTTTAAAAATAAATTAATAGTTTGAAGAGGTATAGAGTGATTATATCTAGACTTTAAAACACTTTTCATAAATTAGTCAAATAGCCAATTATTCTCAAATATGACGATTTATCTTTATTTACTTGTGTTTACGTATCTGTGTTGAAATAAACACAATCATTATTTTTCTGTTAAAATACCATGAAATGTCTCATATATATCTATAAAATTTAATTTTATTGGTTGGGCCGTTAGGTATATCGATATGATAGTATCGACAGTGCATGGCGCAGCATTATCTGTCACGCACGCATGCAAACTTCACGCACACTATCATATTCTCGTTTTGGTTTCACTCAAAATGATACATTGCCGATCTATGTTATACTACATCTATGATAAAAACGAAGAATTATGCTATGCCCTAGACATAGTAATATCTCAGAATGTGTTACGATTTTTTTTCCTTTAAACAGCTATCAAAAATAAGTAATATTACCTATAATAAGTAGTAAATCTTGGTAGGTAAACAAAAATAAAATATTCTCAGAATCATTTGTTTTGTAGAACCTTGGGACATACTAAACTTATAGAAATAATATTGTGATAATTATTATGGTTTTTCAGAGAAGACATAAACTGAAAAAACATCAAATCAATTCTCAAACAACTAAAATGCAATCAGAAGCATTTAACAATGGCAGTAATATTGATATCATAGGAATTGATGTGGGAAAAGAGACCACAGTGCCAATGAAAGATGTTAACCATCACATGCCACACCTGATAGAAAAACAGCATAGTTTACCCATAATACCAGAGCACAGCCAATCATTGTTAACATATGAACAGAAAAACGTGAAAGAAATATATCCACATTATCCAAAAGTTCCTGATAACCACAACTGTGCTATATGCGGAGAAGGATTTGATTATGTTACAGCATTGGCACAACATTATTTACACCGCCACAAAGGATATAATCTTCTGCAAAAAAATTATACTTTGACATAATCAGCTACATTTTCAATATTTTATTGAAGTAGCAGTAAAGAGAATATAAATTGGTAGCAGTATTTGTGTGTCAAGCTTGTTTTCGACTGTATCTATCCTTCAAATAAAATAAATCAAACCTATTTGTCACCTTTCCTGGAAGAAATCAGTGCAATGATTTTAGAATCATGAAAATTGCTTATAGCAAAAATTCTGAAAACTTATGGTTATAATGAACATTTTGTTTTAGGTTTTTCCAAATATTTCTGCCACATTAATTAATAGGCAGTTAATTCCATGTATCTTTATTCTATGAGTGTTCAATTATTGACTAATGTGAGTGGAGCTCAAATTAAAATCAATGCTAAAAATTAACAAATGTTTTTTATTCTTCCTAAATGCTTTCCAGCATTCAAATAAATACATAAAAAAATTCCATTGGTCATCACAAACTTCAATACCCTTTAAATAAACAAATCCCACAATTTGTTAAATAAAACAATATTTATGTTATAAATTAATTTAACAACATATTATACAGAATTCAATTACAATAACTATTCACTACTGTTTCATTTTATTTAACGAACTGGGATCCAAGGCTCCAAAATGTCACCAATCTTCTTCCTCTCTGAAAAAATATTGCAGAAACTGTACTAGACATTCATTAATTTCAATAAAAATATGTGTCTGTAACACAATTTTAGTCTATCACATTGACTGGTGCAAGCACATTGCTTATTTATTTGTAACACAAGTCTTTCACATACTATAAGGTGCTATTAACCTAAATTGTACACCCAAGGTGCAAATCTAGGTAACTATAATACAACATATATTTCACAATAATTATCATTGGCCATTTCTTTGATGCTATATTTTTAAGTAATAATCCAAAAACATCCATGGCACTGCAAGTTAAATTCATAAAGATAGGTAATGCGATATCAACTAACTGACCTGGGGTAGGAAAATCATCTGGGTGCAATTCAATGTAATGTCTCAAGACTGCATCTTTCTCAGCTAAGTAGTCATCGCGCTTCTTTTGTATATAAGTCAATGTAGCCGTCCAACCGGCGACAGCAAGCACATGCTTTTGAATACCTGGAAATATAATAATTAAGGACTTATGAACTGCGCATTTCTAAATTTAATTGTTACAAATCGCAATTCAGAAGTAATCATTTGGGAAGCCTTTTCATTTGTTTTGGTTTTGTTGTTATGTAATTGTCACTTACCACTGAACGGTGGTCGCCGTGTTTGATAGTTCAAGAATGCTCCGGTGCAGACACCAAATGTAACCCCTAAAAGTTGGGGCCAAATCTTATTTAGAAACGTCTTTTGCCTTCCTTCATCCCCTAGGTTTAGGAGTTCTATAGCCGACATCTGCGACGACATTTTTATAATTGATTATCAAGCGTCGATAAACAAAGATAAAATGATCAATTTCGCACAACAAAATACTCGAGAAAATGTCAAGAACGAATGATTCAAATTAGATATTACGTTCCATATGCCAGAAGGCGGAAAGTAGACATTTTATTAAGCACGAAATGGCACCAATCCAATTTTCGAACGAATATTGTTATAATCTGCGATCTGTCCTGTCAATGTAATTCATCTGTGGTGTAATTCCTCCAAAATCATAAAATTCACATGCATTGTTTACGTCGAGAGGTTATATTTTAGATAAAACCATAAATATTGAAGTGAGGAAATTTATAAACGAATCGCTGATCATTAATAAAATAAATATGGTAAGTCATAAACGTAAATTATCATTTAGGCTTATATTTAAAAAAGACGAGGTATAATTTTGTTTTACTCTGTTTTAGGGGAAAGTACGTAAAACAAGAAAGATTGTGGAGCGAAAATTTGCTAAAATGAAAAAAATGATAAACTTAAACGACCCCAGAATAAAGCAAGTCGATAGGATTCAGCCGAAAAAGAAGAAAAAAATCGACCCACACGAGTTGAAAATTCGTGAAGCACCTCAAGCCAGCTCGGCCTTGTTCTTTCAATACAACATGCAATTGGGCCCACCGTATCACATTCTCGTCGACACTAACTTCATCAACTTCTCGATAAAGAACAAATTAGACATAGTTCAGAATATGATGGACTGCCTGTATGCTAAATGTATACCATATATCACTGATTGTGTTCTAGCAGAGTTGGAAAAATTAGGCAGGAAATATCGTGTGGCTTTAAGAATCGTAAAAGACCCCAGATTTGAACGGATTACATGTCTTCACAAAGGAACCTATGCTGATGACTGCTTAGTACAACGGGTAACACAACATAAGTGTTACATAGTGGCTACAAATGATAAAGATTTAAAAAGAAGAATACGAAAGATTCCAGGAGTACCAATAATGTATGTTGCTCAACACAAATATACTATAGAGAGAATGCCTGATGCATATGGTGCTCCAAAGGGAGCAATTTAGGTTAATAAATGTATGTTTCAATAATATTTCATTGTTTTTAATTCAATGCCACAAAGAGAAAATGTATTGTATGCATCTATGATATAATAATTCTCTATGTGATTCTTGTATCATGTAAGTACTTTTAAACAAGAAAAAATAATAGCTCTGAAATTGTGAAATATTATATTTAATAATTAATCTACTGAATCTTTTCTTAAGATGTTTAATTTATTTCAATGAATGAAATCCAAAGTCGTTGCGGTATTTTGGTTTCATGTGTAAGATTCTCAGAGGTCTAAAATGACATTATTTTCTTCTTTTATTTCTTGCTCACAATTCCTATTTGTTTTCAGTTTAGAGAATCAAAAACTTTTTTGTATACATATCCATGGCACTCTACATCACAAACTCATTTAATAATGTGCACTGGTTCTTAATAGAAGAAGCAATGTGGCATATCGAAAAACCGCCCTATCTGTGGTGCCTGATACAGTTGAATCTACCTGACAGGCATTAGGGATACGTCCCTTATGTATCCTGGCTCCAACTACTGTTGCTGCAGAGTAATGTCATGTAAAGCTTTCCCTTCTGTGGAACATCAATTACAACTTGTTGCTCCAACGTACCAGCCTCCAGGTTTTCGATCTTCTTATACCGACAGTACACTGTACACTCATTACTGATTACAGCAATAGGGAGAGCTTTCAGAAAGCGATTTTGCCGCGTTGGGCAGGCGACGACGTGGTGAATCGGATATGGTATATCAAGGGCAGATACAGGGGGGATGTAATGGGGGTCATGACCCCCCCAGAGGGGGGAGGGGGGCTGACTACAGATTGACAGATTTTTAGAATGTATCGTTGATTTCCACATAAAAAAATAATACTCGTAAACATATTTCCTAATCACAGGTGTAGTATTCTGACTAGAACTATATGACCCCCCCTAACTTGAAAGCTGGATCCGCTCTTGGAGTATAATATAAGGCTTTATGATATTTATAATTACGACGTCATCTGCTTTTATGGACCTGGGAAAGGGCGATCTGCAGGAACTTGTATCGGAATGCTAAGCTGGAGGAGGAGGTATCCTCCTCCTTCGGTCTTCTTTCCAGTCTCTCCCAACCTCCGCAGGGAGGCATAAGGCTCTTTCCAGTTTCCCCTAGGAAGACTCATCAAGAACACCTCGGCAAAAGTATTACACGCGAGTCGTGCTTTCCACGGTTTTGTAATTTCACCCGTTTTGCATCAAGGAGCATCTGACATCTGCGTAGCTCCGCTGGGAAAAACTCAGCCCGCAGCGGTATGCATCATGGTGGGTTGTCTACCCTGCCTAAGTAATCAGCTTCAAATCCCCCTCGGGCCTCGAAATTAGAATTATATCATTAAAAGGCTATCGAATTTTGTGATATGTAGAACATTACAGTAAAAGCAGGTAGAGTGGTTATAAAAATTATCGAACAATTTTAAACAAATATAATATTATTAAATATTAATTAAACAATAATTATATCATTACGAATTTATATCAAAAGCCGTAAAATCATAAAAAAAGGTAGACAAATTGTTTCTGTCAGGTGTCAACTGTCATGCTTATCTGACAAACAGGCCATTTTGTGTTTACAATTTGGAAAGATACTTTAAATTAATGTTGCTTAAAATTGTGTAATTTTATATTTATTTTAAACATATTTAATTTTAGTATGTAATATTACTGTCACTTAAAGGTTATTGCATAGATATTTCAAATATAACAGCAGTATGTAAGCGTGTATTAAAACATACTTTTGTTGTTAAATTTCCTTTTACCGATACTCCGTATCAATAGTGTTTTTTGTTCACAGTAGTTTAAGGAGTAAAATGGCAGATATTCTAGATATTTTGGACATTGAACAGCCGGGGGCGGCTGAAATTAGTAGAGAGAGTATTATTCATGGCGATAAAAATAAGAAGAAGTATGTTACGGCTAAAGCGGTGAAGAGACCCGAGGGCATGCATCGAGAGGTGTTTGCTCTTCTGTACAATGATAACAAGGACTTGCCGCCCCTGTTGCCCACTGACACAGGTATGGATCTATCCTATTTTTATTTTACTATATAAGTATTTTATTACTGCTAGCTTTATAAAGTGCTATTAAGGTGCATAAAGCAAGGCAAATAGGAAGCACAGAATGATAAAATAAGTCTAATGGGGTAATATTTGTAGAGTAGTTGTTTAACCAAACAGTTGGAGGAATTCAGTCACAACTCACATGTGATTGCTTCAGATGAATGTTTTATTGAATGGGCTTTAGTATTATTGTTAGTACCTATCTTTTTCTGAGTTGTACCTTTTTGTTGTAATTTTATAGGTAAAGCTTACAAACAAACTAAAGCCAAACTTGGCATGAGAAAAGTTAGAAAATGGGTATGGGCACCATTTACTAACCCTGGTCGTAAAGATAATGCTGTATTCCATCACTGGAAGAGGGCGGCAGATGAAGCCAAGGAGTATCCATTTGCACAATTCAATAAGGTATCCTTACAAAATAATTTCAGACTTGAAAACCCAGTCTATATTATTATTGTCATCATATGAAATACCATTATTCATTAATAACTTACTATATATATTTCCTTCTCTCTCTCTCTCTCTTCAGCCACAGGAAGTCCACTGCTGAACATGGATGACACTCCCCCATGGATCGCCACATAGACCTGTTGGAAGCAGCCTGCATCCAGCGTCTTCCTTATCCATTCTTACTATATTTAGTGTAATGCAATTGATATTTCAGGGATATTTTTTAAAGGATTTTTTTATGCTGCATTGTAATTGCTATGTATATTCATCCTCCAAATTTTATTTTAATTCAAGCAGCAAGTCAGTATTCCATCTTACTCTGAGTCTGAATACAATCAGTATTTAAAATCAGAAGACTGGAGTCAGGCAGAGACAGACCACTTGATGGATCTTGTTCAGAGATTCGACTTACGGTTCATTGTGGTTCATGATAGATGGGACCGAGCTGCTTTCAGAGACAGGAGTATAGAAGACTTAAAAGAACGGTATTATGCTATTTGTGGTATATTGAGCAAGGCAAGTGGCATTTTTAATTCTTTTTATAGCAAATGATAAGTTCAAACTTGGGCACAATTTTTATTTAGGGCTTTTGTATTTGAAAATGTTTGTTTGCTTTTTTTTTAAAAACATGTGAATTCAAAGACATGAGCAAATGCATTAAAAAAATAGTTTGTTACTAATAATATAGTTTTAAATTGAAATAATAAAATGGCATCTTTTCAGGTAAAAACGAATCCGTGGTCTAACACTTATACCATGGTAAATGGAGAGAAAAGAAATTATCAGTACGACGTTGAACATGAGAGGAAAAGGAAAGAACAATTGCGCAGATTGTTCGATCGTACACAAGAACAGGTATGTGTTATAAAATTTAGAATCAGTTATCAATACATCAACCATGGCATTAGAACATCAAAGTTTCAACCTGTGTGGCTCAAATATATTATTTGTATGGAAATAACACATCTTACATTACCTAACATAGACAAATCACTAAAAATCTGTTACCTAGTAGGGTGTACAACAAGGAGGTCAAGTTGGCTTTAGACTGAAGGTATTGCTAATCAACAGTAACTTTAAAAACACTCCCTATTTCATCTTTCAGATTGATGAAGAGCAGCTACTGCTTGCAGAGCTCAAAAAAATCGAAGCTAGGAAACGAGAAAGGGAAAGGAAGACACAAGACTTACAGAAACTAATTTCTAGGGCTGACAGTGTGCCAGTAGTGAATCCAGTCAGCAATAACACGGAAGGTGCTAGCACTCCGTCCACAGTGGCGGCTAACATAGCCCGAAGACATGATAGGAAGTTGCATAAGAAGAAATTGACTACACAGCAGAGGCCAATACGAGCTGTGGACAATGTTGTAAGTAATCTTATGTTCGATGTACAATTGTAGGTATTGTCTCATTATAAACAATGCAATGGATACAACAGTTAGGTTGATCTCTAAGTAGAACTGTTAACCTGACATGGAAATACTTATTTCACCGGAAATGTGACTTGAGTAGAATTATTATTATTAACAATCGTGAAAATTGTATACCAGCAATTTTAATGGATTTATGGACAGTGTATAATATATACTTGATGATTTTTAGACTGTGGAATGGTCGGGTATAAAGTTCCCCGAAGCGCGGGGTACCGGTGTATGGCTCCGGTCGCAACGTATGAAACTACCTGCAGGAGTTGGACAAAGGAAATCTAAAGCTATTGAACAAGAGCTACGGCTCATGAATATTGGTAGGTATCATTTCCTTGGTAAATAGATTGAATTGAATTTCGTTTATTAGACGTGTATGTCGTTAAATAACGCTTATGAGTTATGACAAGTCAGTACAAGACAATTATAGTAAATTATTGACCATAAAATGTATGTGTACTGTTAAAGTTAAAAAAAGAGCATATTTAAGGTTAATTCCACGTGTAGGGAAAACGTAGGTAGTATCCTGAAGGGTTGTTAATACTAAAAACTTTTTAAAATTAGCTTCTAAAAAACTTGGTTATTATAGTGTAAGACTTATCTACATATATATTGTTTGTTCACAGACATAGCACCAACGCCGACGGAAATGATATGCAAACATTTCAATGATTTACGTTCCGATTTAGCACTCGCTTTGGATTTAAAAAATGCTCTTGCGTCATACGAGTTCGAATTACAAGCTCTCAGACATCAGTATGAAGCACTCAACCCGGGAAAGGTAGGTTTTACATGAAAATGTGTTAATAATACGGTATTTTACTATGATCGTTTTTTTTTAATTATTAATTTGCGTTTAAACAAAAATACCATTATTATTAAACATTTTTCCGAAAACAGTATTAAAATAGCTTGTAAAATGAGGCAAATATTAGTGTTTTAAAAAAGTGTAGGAGTGTAGTTGGAACAACCGTTAATGTTACCCTCTCTTTCACACGCGCACACTGTAATGCATATTAAGACTAGTGACGTCACTAGTTTTCTTTTGCATTCATTTTCTTTTATTCCCACTACACGATTTACAACGCTTCTAACTTGTTTAACTCTGCATGGATTTCAAAAATCTTTGTTTGCTAGATTTTGGGTATGCATACCTCTTGATAAATAGGTTCCATTGAGGAAAGACGGTCTCAACTTGTGTCTGAAGTCGAGAGATCTCTGGGGCGGGTCTCCGAATGGGGTGAATTGAACTTAGTTCAATTTAACCCCTCGAAGACATAAGTTTGCGCATTCACTGCGAAGAAGGACCCTTTTGTCATGGCGCCGCAATTCCAAGGAGTTACTCTCCAAAGATCCGAAAGTATTGGGATCCTCGGCGTCGAAATATCGAGCAATGTTGACTTTAGGAGTCATTTGGAGGACAAATCCAAACTGGCGAGCAAAAAGTTGGGTATCCTGAACAGAGCCGGGTCATAGATTGACACTTTACAAAGCATAAATCCGGCCCCACGTGGAGTACTGCTGTCACCTCTGGGCAGGTGCCCCAAAATATCAGCTCAACCCACTTGACTCCTTACAGCGACGAGCTTGTCGAATAGTCGATGACCCCAATCTTACGGACAAATTGGAACCGTTAGGACTGCGGAGAGACTTCGGGTCTCTCTGTGTGTTCTATCGTCTGTTCCATGGGGAGTGCTCCGAGGAATTGTTTGAGATGGTACCAACGTCGCCCTTCTACCATCGCACCACCCGTCACCGCAGCAGAGTTCATCCCTACCACCTGGAAGCGTACCGCTCCCGAACGGTACGTTTCCAGCGTTCTTTCTGACCACGTACGTGCAAGCTCTGGAATGAACTCCCTGCATCGGTGTTTCCTGAGCGCTATGACCTGTCCTTCTTCAAACGAGGCTTAAAGAGAGTACTATCCTTAAGGTAGGCAGCGACTTTGTTGTGCTGGACCCCTGGCATTGCGAAGGTCTATGGGCAGCGGTAGCCGGTTACCATCAGGCGGGCCGCTAGCTCGTCTGCCAATACGGCAATAAAAAAAAATATTTAAAAATCGAGCCAAATACCCAATTGAATGCAATAAAAATAGATGCCCTATTTGAGTAATTAAAATTGTCTTAAATTCATTTGTTAACGTCATCTTCGGCGACCGACTAACGGATTTGTTATGAAACTTATGGCACTGAAGCTTTAGATTTGTTATAGTTAATTTTGCATTATCCATAGATGTTAACGAAAAACAGTCTCAGTTTTGCAGATAAATAATATAACTTATTATTGTCAATCATATTCTCAGCGGGCCGGCATGATTGTATCGAATGATATGAGACTACCGTCTGATACCATTCGATACTCTATCTGGAGGGCATTAGCACTTACCATCAGGTGCAATGCAGTCACTTCGCCGTGCCAGTAAAAAAAAAAAAGGAAGCCTATTTTCTCAAGGCTATTTTTCGGCGTTTGGTTGGTTTGGTAGTATACAGGTTGATATTTACATGTGGAATTTAATTTAAACCACATGTTCCTAACCATACCAGGTAACTTTGTGCCACGTTTGAAAAAAAAACGGCCTGGTAGATTTGTCAAAAATAGCGATTTTATTTTTTAATGTGTTTCATCAACACGTATATATGTACGAGTCTTTTTACGACTTAAGTAATTTCCCGAACCGAACTGAAGTTCAGCTAATCGGTAAAAATACTCGTATCTATACGGAGTGGACAAAAATCGTGAAAACTAAAATCACGATTTTTGACAAAAAATCATCTCGGATTTTTTTCAAGTGTACAATGTCATCTCGGCTATGTTAGTATTCCGGTTTTTTGATAAAACATAATATTTCCCAAGAGCTCAAATATCGTATCTTTTTTCAGACCCTAACGATCCCAGCGTCGATTTGCAACACAAGCACCGACAGTGAATCAAAACCTGCGGGAGAAATAATTGATGTTGTGGGATCGCCCGGAGCAATGAATACCACTATCTAGTCCTTCATGCCATATCCTTACCGAGATGTGTTAAATAATTATTTGTTTCTATTAAACAAGAGAGCATAATCAATCAGTAATGTGTTAGTGTGTAGTTAATTTCTGATGTTTTCAAATATGTTTTGTAAATATGTGCACTGATAGATTAATTAAAATTACCTACGTTCTGGACGTCTTGTTTTATTTTTATTTCAATTTCGTTTACTCTAGTAAATTCAGCTACATTGATGAATCATGATAGAACACGTATTATTCACACAAATATGTAAAAAACTGTGTAGGTATTATTTTGTTTCAGTACTTTTATTAAGTTTATATAAAAATTGTGCTTTATTTCCCACAGAATTTTATTCTAATTTTTCCATAGTAGAATATATTACAATTAATTTAACTGCCTATGATCCGCTGTATAACCCTTCTCATAGCGACAGGACTATCAAGGGGCACCTGAAACAAAGTAATTTGTGATTATAATGATAAATTGTCAGTATTGATGGGAAGGGTTCATTATATTAAAACTACCGCGTCAAAAACCGAGGTGAAGAAAAATTTTTCTTTTGTTTTATATCATGTGAACGAACTTGCCAGTTGTATTACAATAATTTTTATGTTTCCCTATTTCCTCTTTCCTTTTCTGCGTATATTTACAAGTTAGATTCCCCGCCAATAATTGTTTAATATTTTGCATGATTATGTGCGACGGTGGTTAACAGCCATCAGTAGTGCCGCTTTAAGCACTACCGGCGCCTTGGGTTGAGGTCTCCTTAGAGAGATTGCTATGGCACTTCATATCTGACATCCAAGATGTCTGATAAATAATCTTGCAGCGCCTTTTCATTCCTAAGGCTTTCGGCGGCTGCTCAACAACTTACCCTAACGCTGATACTGACATCGTTACATCATGAGTCGTTTGCTAAATTATCATAAAAATACGTTAAAAATATTACCGATTGTCCGGCAGCATTCATCCAGTAGAACGTAAGTTGCGGTGTTTCGCGGAAGTAGCCTTCAACCAATCCGCCTACGACGAGAGTCGAGCGGCTGCTGTTTCTGAATTGTGCCTGTCCTTCCCAGTCGAGATTGTTGACCCATTCAAGTTGACCTAAGAAGTTACAATAATATCGTTTTCATTTATTCGAAATTTTCCAGTGTTACATATTAGTCTATGTTCGAAATACGTTCAAGTATTATAAAAGATTCATACTCAATACCAATAGTTTCAAAACATTTTTTTGTTTTATTGTAATAATGCTATCGTAATATTTATATTAGGCACTAGGTATAAAAATGTAGGTTTCTAGAATTAAAAAAACCATACTGGACTACATCTGTAACATTTGGTATAGATAAATACGTGTATCTTTTCTGGGAAACCGGAGATATATGAAAACCTAAATGCTTTTTATAGGATGAATGTGCATTTAGTGCTTGCATTGATTACAGACGTACCTGGTGTGTTTGATACTGCATCAAGATTGCCGTTGTAGATCGTAATTGAGACATTCGTGTTTCGTAAAAGGTATTCCACTGGAATAACAAAGAGCACAATAAAATCATATAAATAAATAAATAAATAAATACACCCAGCAGTCACATACATAGTTCTGACCCCACACTAAGATCGAGTCTTGTGTCGTGGGTATCAGAAGCTACGAGAGACTTTTCGGTCTCACAAACACCCAGACCCGAAACAAATGCCTGTGGATCACACAAATATTTGTTTCGGTGCGGGGATCGAACCCGCGGCATCTCGTTTCACAGGCGGCGTCTATCCAACTGCGCCACGGAGGCTGTCAATTAACTTATACATGGCTCATGGAACGCAAGTTATGAAAATAGTAGTACTTTTTTATGAAGGTTTAGGAGATTAGGTAAAATTTTACATTTTTTCTTAAACGCTATGCAATTTTTGCAATAGGTGTGCCGGAGAGCGGCAGGCAAGGTTTAATGATTCACTCAAAGCCCACATGCTTTTCTTCTTAACCAATGGATTATTTAAACTAAGCAATACTAAAGTGGCTATTGACGACTTTGAATATAAATAAATTAATGCAGCAGTCACATTCATAGTCCTGACCCAAACTAAGATCGAGTCTTGTGTCGAGGGTATCAGAAACTACGAAAGAATTATCAGCCTCACAAACACCGAGACCTGAAACAATATTATTGAAACTTGCCTTTATCGACAGCTGGAATCATAAAAGTACCCCTCAGTGCTCGCAATGCGTTCTCGCTCTGAGCGTCATAATTAATGGATCTTGGTATGCCAAGGGCAGGTGCTACTACTTCCTCCATGATACTCAGTGAGCGTGAACCGAATAAGTCTTTGAGGTATTGGCGATGTCCATAGTAATCTGTAATTACAATAAATATTTAGGTAATTCGTTTTAATCTAGAGGATAAACGTCACACGGTATCTAATTAGAAACTACCTACAACAATATCGAAATAAAATAAACTAACATATGTATTTAATCACAAAGAATCTATGGTACAAAAATATTTCTTGTAGGTACTCGTAAATTCGGTTGCTAAGACTGACGGGGTTACATTTTGTGAAGTCAAAGAAACGAATCTATAAACCCTCCATATTAGTAAAACTGTTTAATTTAGCCGTTTAATGGAAATATCGCAAAGCAATTTGAAGTACATTATATTTGTAGAATTTTAAGCATAATGACTTCAAAAATAATACCTCGGGAAGAATTTCGTGTTAATTTTTCAACAATATGGCCCATATTAACAGCTACGGCTCCGGCATTCTCGTTAACAAAATCTCCTAATGACATGAATCTGTCAAAAGCGTCTCCGAAATGTCCTCCGTTTACAGCGCTGTTTGTTTCGTTAGATAATCTTTCTATAGCGCTGCGCCCATTACTGTCTATATAGCCGAGCTCCTCGAGATAAAATCCAAGTTTGGTGAGCGCTAAGGCAGGGGATACAATCCCGTTAGCTAGGACCACTCCTGTAGGATGATGGGACAGCTGATCGATCTAAAATGTTTGGGTAATAAATAGAAACATTAGTGAGCACTGAGCATATTTTGTTTATGCGAGAAACAATAGGAGCTAGTGACTGAGATTAATGGTTGAATTAGCATTTGTTTGCTTTTGATATCGATAAACTCTACTGCTGCACTGCTCTACATGGAAGTAGATTGTAGTCACTTTGTCGTGCCAGTGCAAAAAAATGTACGTAGCAAGGTTCTCTTGCCAAATATTTCAACTAGGTACACTCTTGCTACTAAATATCGTCGATACGATTCCAAATAATCCGAAAACTAACTTGTGTAAAATTTGTGAAATATATAAAGAATTAGGTAGATAATAAGATGCTTTACACATTTATGATAATCAGAGCAGCATAATTATCTTCTGCTAGACAATGTTAGACATTAGTGTTTAAAGAAAAACAATAAACGGCACATATTTTCTTCTCGTTTTCTTATAGTTATTGCATACTTACTTCTTTCAATTTAGCGGCAAGTGACAATGCTTGTTGCGTACCATGCCCTTGGCCGAAAATAAAAAGTGGAGCAGATAAATACTCCTCGTGAACTTGATAGAAAGACTGTAGAGTGAAAACGAGATGATTCGCTAGAAATAAATGATGCATAATACAATATCCCTATTCATTTTATAGTAGATAGTATAATTAAAATTATGTTAAAATCTTACTCATTTCATCAAGATTAGTGGGAAACGTGCCATCCGAAGAAGTACTGTATCCTGTACCAAGTGGGGAATCTATGAAAAGTAGATTGTAACTGTTGATCTGTAAAATTAAATAAACTGATTTAGTAACGCAATGTTTGCCGGTGTGATGTTAAGCCCCATTTACATGGGGAGACTTTCTCACCTCGAAGATTCAAGATACGATTATGGTAAGGATATAAAAAAGTTGCATCGTGTAATCGTTTGTCAGAACACAATAATCTATGGTGGTTATGTCATGTGATAATCGCATACGATTCTCGCCGCTAGAAACTTTCTCCGTGTAAATGGGGCTTTACGAAAAATATGTTTTTCTAAAATATGTTTCGTGTTTGACATTTGGAATGTTAAATTAAATTAGTAAGTACCTATTATTTTACGTATCAAAATTGATATTATAGCTACGTATTAATTAAGATTCTTACCCAAGAGTCGTTTCGTCTATTCAGATTTAAGTCGTAAGGTCCAAACATTCCAAAGTTGGCTAGAAGACTCGGTGGGACGCCAGTCACTCCATCAAGCCACACCACTACAGGTCTTGCAGAACTCAAGGCGGATGTGGTGGGGTAGAACCACCAGAACATGTCACCAGCACTCCTGATGTTGGTGAACGCTGCGGTGTATGGAGTGTCTCCCAGGCCATCGCCTTCCAGTACTGAGTTAAATAAAACAAAGGACTTAGGACAATATACTTCAAGTTTAAGGACTTTATCGCCGTCGATTTGATTTTTTGAGCTAAGAAAGATAATCAGCACTAATATAATATATTTAATGATAGACTGTATTTATAGTGTCTCTTTATTTTCAAAGGATATTCACTGCTGAAACTGTATGCACCCAGCGGGTCCTGCTGCCTGCATTTATTTATTTAGGGTATCCTTATGTGCCGAATACTAACATACTTCAGGTAGTATGCATATCGTGCATAGTCATTACGTTAAGCAACTTTATTAATTAGTAAAGCGACACGTGCGGTGTCGCTTTAGGTAAATATTGTATTACTTTAGTTTTAGTACCTATCTTTAACATTTATTTTAGCGTTATAACTTTGATCTGAAAAGTAAAAATGCAAATTTAAGGATACCTATACCAAAATAGTTACAATTAAAGATGTAAACGTTCGATTATTAAATAAAATATTTCATATAAGTATCGCTATGTCACTAAGTACACACCATCGCTTTTGCAAAGAATTTATATATCTTAAAAATATACAATCATAAATTCATAAATATTATATATAGCTACATAATATAATCGAATATGCTATAGTCTTTTTATTCTTGTATATGGATTCAGGTGACTTAGTTAGAATAGCGAAAGATTTTTGCATGTTAAAAAATAATTCGGTATTTAATTATCGGATAGATATTATATAATTAATAAACTGTAGAGTCGAGTGAAGTTAATATTTGTTGGGCAGGAGACATTCAAAAACTAAGTGCTGATACCTGTTCCGCATACAGATTCATTCTCAACTTGCAATGGGTATTGGATACATTCAGTTTCTTAATAACATTTATTCCTGATAAATAAAAAAAAATCAACAAAAAAAATATATTATGTCAAAGATGTAACATAGGTGACATTATAACATGAATTTGCATGGTCACAATTAATTGCAAATAAAATCTAATTATTATTGACTTACCAGTCACTCCGAATTCACTACGATCGGAAACTAACCACCATATCAACACCCCCAAACCCGCAGCCACCACTACAGCAACAATTACAGAAACTAATATAATAATAGTCCGTTTCGACATCATTAATTACCATGCTTCATCTGCACTAACGGCGAATATTTCATATCTGAGCTTCGATACGATATCAAAGATTATAGTAATCTTGAATTTTTATACAATCTATGTATTTAGAAGCAAGCGATAGCGCTACCTAATTATTTTGCTTATTGTTAATTTTTGTTTAATAGCAATTAATATGATCGGAGGATACTTTAATACCCGGGGCAAAAAATTTCATTATTTACATACATACATAAACTCATGCCATTTTGCCAGACGGGGTAGGCAGGGGGGCCACCAGGACACCCACATTTTGCCTTGTATGTTCCGTCCCATGATGTGATAGGGGGCGAGCCTATCGCCATATGGGGCACAAATTCGTGACTCCGGACTAATAATGAATAAAAAAGTCCAATATCATTTTGACCGACCCGGGATTCGAACCCGAGACCTCAGCTTTGCAATCGTACGGTAAATCGTACTACGCCACCGAGACATTCATAATTTTTCATTATTTATAATTTAGTAATATTGTGTATGGAATGGTGACAAGGTTGTTCCTGACTCCAAACGAAATTTTGAGACGAAAATAAGTTTAGAGAACTATGTATTACTAGTGAGTAGTAGCATCCCTAACACCCCTCTAGGGATATAGCTACAAAGCATATATCAGCGTAAATAGTTAAAGACTTTATATTATAGTACATACGCATGGTACATGTTAAGTATGTGCTATATACGGATTTCATTTCTTGGTAAATTTTTGTTCGATGTGAATAATGTGCAAAGTTCGCATTCGACACCCTCCATGGCACAGTCGGTTAAGAGTCAGCTGTTAAATAAAACGCCGCGGGTTCGATCCCTTGCATGGAAACAAATGTTTGTGCGGCCCAAAAAGATTTGTTTCGGACCTGAGTCTGAAAAGTCTCTCGTAGTTTCTACGACACACGACTTGCATCTCAGGTTGGGGTCAGGATGATATGTGTGGTTATTGTGTGTGTTTATTTATTTAATTTTCATGCAATTTTAAGTCGAAATCTGTTAATTTACTAAAAATAATTGGAAAACTTAGGTATAAGGATGTAATAGAATTCGGTAAGAGAAAAATCCAAAGAACTGAAATATATTTTAATGAATTATTTTCATTCCACACGAGCGTGAACAGCCTATTGTGGTAATAAACCATTGTTCCAATAGCGTTGTTTGTTATATTATCTCCGAAGAGTTCATACGGTCAACAAACAACTAGGAAGTAATATTCCGATTGAATAAATGTTATAAGGAAGGTAACAAGCCTCAGCATTGCTTTTTTATTATTGCAGGAAATAAAAATATTGAAAATATGTTTTCACTTTCTTGGAAACATTTATTTCTTAAAATTATTCAGCCAAAAGATGTCATGTCGCGAAGAAATGCGTTAGTTCCCGCTGGGTTGTCTCTTGGTACCTGTAATAGTATGTAATAATTAAAATAGGTCAATATAATTTTTATTCGTACAAAAAATAATACTAATTTAACATGTCTCTGATTGTATTTAACAGCCTGGATCCCAATAAAAAAATTATGCTGCCATAAAGCTCGGATTAAGTTTATAGAGAACTTAGTCCTGAGTCCTGAGTGTTTTGTTTTTAAATTAATGTGACAATTCATTCGCCGGATAACGCCACTATGGTGTTATTTTTAAAGGCAAAATTTAGATCTGTATATAAACGTGCGGCAATTTACGCTAATTTATTTACATCGTATAAAGCTATTAATTCTTTATAAAGAACGCAGCGATTTAGGCGTTTAAATACAAAGTAGGGTTATATTTGGTGTAAAATCTCCTTACTTTCATATTTCGTTGATAATTACAATACCTATTGCTTTGCGAACCAGGTGACAGAACTAAAAAATAACTGAAGCTAAACGATGTTTATTTTTTTTATGGATTCAATAAATTATTTATATCCCTTATTTTACACCAAATAAAACTTAATAATAAATCAATATATAACTAAGCAGTTCAAAAAACAGTCGTATCGCTCGAGACAATCTCTTACCAACCTTCTCTCTTACCTTGGGATTTGAAACTATTCTCATTTATTTCAAAACTTTTCATAATTATGTCTTCGATAAAAATATACGTACGCTATGGCCTGCCACGTTGATCCAGAAGAATCTGAAGTTGCCATATGATTTATAATATCCTTCGAGTCGGTTGTTTTCCCAAATAGGCTGGCGTGTTGCATTCCTGTAGCCTTCCGCGCCGGGCCATCGTAGACGGTCGACCCATAACATTTGCCCTGAAAAAGATGCATTTCCATTATTTAAGCGCCACGGGGAAAGTTTCTTGCGGCGAGAATCGTATGGCATTATCGCAAGACATAACCGCCATAGATTATCGTGTTCTGACAAGTGTTTACACGATGCAACTTTTTTATATCCTTACGATAATCGCACCTTCAAGGGCGAGTAACTCTCCCCCTGTATATGGGGCTTTACAGTATCAAAATATATTTTATATTATTGTGTAATTTCTCTGTGGAGGCGGTCACACGTAATCAATAGAAATAATGCAGGATATACAATACCCTATTTTTTCTTGTATTTAATAACGACATTGCTTTTTTCACACGCCAGCGTTTTCGTTTTTCTAAGATTACATGATCTCATTATTACCATGATATATTTTATCAAATGAGCTTGTGGCGAGTGCATGGTGGCTTGTTAGTAACGGACCAGATACGGCTGCGAACATATTTATGGTGGTCCTGGGTTCAAATTCCAGGGCTCACCTCTGACTTTTCGGAGTCATGTGTGTATTGATTTTCAACCACCACGCACTTTATCTGCGTAGGATATACACTTGAGGAAAACTGCCTGCCATAGAGATTTGTAAGAATTTCTATGGTACTAGCACTACAATTTTTAATCAGGTTTAAATATAACACATGAATTGTAACATGTATACTGTGACATATCACAGTATACATGTTACAGTTCCTTGTTTTTGCGGCAGATTACCGCAATAAATTAGACTCGATAAGATAAATAATTCTCTTATAATAATTTTAGCGCATTCCATAAATCAAGAAATTGTCATTAATGTGATAATAATATCTATATTAAATTATCATAATTTATAATATTCTCATAAAAATACATTTATTGTACACAATTTATCGCCTCATCGACATAGTTATAAACGTCGGTCCTGAAGTCGATTCTCAGATGAGTGATTTTTATTGGAAAATCTTAAACAATGAACAATTTTGTCGGGTCACAAAAAGTTGTGGCAAAACAGGCGAGCGTTTGTAACCCATAAGCCAAATCTGTAGTACGATGCAATATAAATGAGAAATGAGAGAATAAAGGATGTGTCAGAATTGCTAGCGCCGCAACATACCCGCCACTGCAACTTCTGTACGCCAGGATCAACAGTGGCATGCATTTTAATGACACCTAGCATGGAAGCTCAGCGAGTCTCCGGGAATGTCTAACTTGTCTTTAACCCGCAACGAAATCAATCACAAATTTAAATTAATAGGAGGAGTTTGAAATACATATTTGTCCACTTCCATCCGTAACAAAGAGGGTGACAAAACAATGAATTAAAGAGGTAAATAACGTCGCATAAAGACTTTTACAGCCAGAGGAGCCAGTTGTAAAGCACCATGGATAAAATCATTATTACAATTAAATGATTCATTCGGTGAGTGGGATTTCCAGAAATTCAAAAGATTGCTCTGCTATTATCTTCAGGTTTGCCGCAGTCACTTCGTTGTGCCAGTATAGAAATAATCTGAAGTAAAAATATTTTAAAGCAAAAATATTAAAAATATTCAAGTTACAGACATAGAGCAAGGATTGCGTATTATCAAGTAACAAATCAAACTGTGTGAGACTACCATGTAGGAAAATAATTATTAGTTATTATTGAATGAAAAATAGCTTTACTGGTATCTTCTATCTATGCATATAAAAATTTGTAACCGATCAATGTCTGTACATAGAAGGTAAATAAGAAAAATTAATATGGGGGTCTGTCCATGCAATAGAATCCAAAACAATGATTTTTAGAATTCTTGTCTGTTTGTCTGTGAGGTTGTGCGCGATGAACTCACGGATTTCGATGAAATTTGGTATGAAGTAGCTGCACCCTGGATTAACACTTTAGCTACTTTTTATCGCGTAAAATCTAGTGTTCCCGAGGGATGAGGAAGCAATCCGATATATTTGTTACTTCTTATACTCAAAGGGATGGGATGGGACTGGATTATAGGCCTTGAGTGAGAATGAGACTGGACGGGCGGGATATTACAGTACGGGATGGGAAATTCCGAATAAAGTTAATTTCAAATAAATCAAATAATCTCGCAGACGAAGTTTGCGGGCAGAATTTAGTAGTTAATATAATAGATGTAGGATATATAAATACAATACTTTTCTTATGGTGTCGTAATAATAGGTTGTTCATATAATAATGTCTTACCTGGAGTGTCGCAGATTAGATCGAGGTTTCCATTGTATTTTGTTACTATGATGTCAGTCTCATTTAGTAGTCTTTCAACTGAAAATAAATATACAACCTCTTTATGTAAATTGTAAGTAAATACCCAAAAAAATGCTAATTTTATAGATAAATAGTATGAAATGGGAGTTCTGCTGGTTTCACTGTTTTTCTATGAGGAATCTACTCACTTCCCTCTGTGACGGGCTTCATGAAATCCACTCTCAAATAATCGAAAACCGCGCCTGACTGTCCACCCCAAGTCACATTTGCCGGGATGTTCAAAGCTTCCTTCACCAACGTATTCATCAACTCGTTTAAATTCCATGTTTGTCTATCAGACATGTAAGGCTGGTTACGAATAAGCATGTCTTTAGATAGCTCTGGAAAAGAAGAAATTAAGTAAAATATGCTGAAATATTCAAACGATAAAAATATTTTATATAAGATAAATTATTACGTTAATAAAAAAAGAAATCAAAGCACCATAAATGCGAATACTAATTATATATTAAGAATATATACCTAGAGCAGACCTTGTAGTGTCTGCCATCCTTCCTGGCATTTTAGTGAGTATGTTGTAGAAATCTACATTAGTTGTACTAGCAAATACTACTCGTTGTGTGCTTGCCCACTGGGCAGTGGATTGGAAGTATTGCCCTTCATTGAACAGTCGTTCTGCTTCTCTCGCCGCGACTTGAATGTTATCGTGTCCTGCTTGGTCGACTAGGCCCGCTGCCAGAAGCAAAGGGCCCCAGGTCAAAGTAAGGTCTACTGGATGAATCCAAGCATTGCCCATGGCGATGCCGCGAAGATTTGACCCAATAGTTCCAGCCTGTTCAGCCTGTTAAAATATGAAAATGAAAAAATCAAATTAGTAAGAGCAGGTAAATTCACTATAGCTGCATTATTCAATTAACATCATTTGTAAGTGGAGTAATGTGTGATATGTTATAGTTTTTATAACAGGTGCGAAGTAAATCATATAATGTTGGGTACTAAGGTTTTCCATTCCGTAATAATTATCCTGTATTTTAACAAAATATCTGATATCCGTCGAAAGACTTTTGGATTGTAGGTATATTGGGCTATGTTCTCACCTCACGCATCCGGATACCCATATCAACAGCCATTTTCCCTCCATATGACTGGCCATAAATATACAATGGGACGCCATTGAATTCTGGATGTCTGGAGTAGAAACCCCGCATCAGCTGCACAAAGTCGAGGGCTGTAGACGTAATAAAAATATAATTAAAATACGGCGAACATGTTGAATTTTCTTATGTTACTTTTAATTATCTACATTACAATAATTCAGTTATTCATTTTTAAAGGGTATTTTTCGTGTAGCATAAAGTTAAAGCATAAGTATTAAAAAGATTTCATTCTAAGCAGTCCGATTAATAAGAAATGAAGTCCGGAGTCAAACATTTGATTTAATAAGCCAGTTTTCGGTGGTCCAGACTCAGTAGCCGACGGATCTAATCGTCATACCATGCTTTTAAGTCAGTATTAAAGATTTTTAGTATCGTTTTAATTAATTATTTATGAAAATAATAAATGACCAAGCTCTGTGGCGTACCTTGGGAGTGGCATTTGTCCAGCAGTGGACTGCAACGGGCTGATGATGACTTATGAAATATAGCGTGTAATCAATTAAAAGATATTTACCGATTTCGTCATTGGTGGTGGTTAAAAATCTGAGCTCATCGACGTAGCTGAAACCAGTGCCGACGGGATTGTCAACAAAAAGTACGTTGAAATTATTTACCTGCAAACAACAGTGGGTTTAATATTTGATGATGAGGCTAAACATTGATTAGTTATACAAAAGGTTACTTTTATGTGGCAAGGGGATAGCTGTCAAGATTCCCTTTCGTTAGGCCGGAAGCCCCGGAGGAGACCGAAAGGGGTATGTTAGGGTCACTGGCCTTTCAGCCCGGCACGCTGCGGATAATGCGGCCGAACCGGGTCTTTAACAGTACCTACACCAGCATACCAACTAAAACCCCTCGGTGCGACACTGGATACCTCAGGGCGAGAAGCGGCCCGATACCCTGTAATCGCCCGGCGCCGATACAAAAGGTGACTTAAGGTCAACGTTATTTAAACTTACAAATTAATTAAATGCTGTTGGCACATCCTTTTGCCGTTGCCTAAGAGATCATAGACATTGTGTAATATAAGAACGGTGCTGATCTAAGATACATATGTGTTATGAAAGCTCTGCTGCTTAAATGAGTGATTAGCCTTGTTATGTCAGATAATTGAAATAAAATCTTACTAATACGAGGATCATTTCATTCAGACTAAACAAATAATTATGAAGAACCAAATTGCATCGATGAACGAATGAGCACTGAAGGTTCAACTTGTGGTTCAAGTAGTTATATCGAGTCCCGGTAATAAAAAAATCTATAAGTCAATGTCTCGTTAAATTCAACAGCCTTTGAAGTGAAAGGACATGTTATGACTTATAACATTCAGAATTACTATGATGCCATTATACAACATTCTGGTCTAATAAGATGACGAAACTTTCACAGCCAAGCAATAGTTTCACAAGTTACTTAATTAGTCTAGTGTTATCCACACTACCACACCAAAAAGAGCATGGTGGCTTGTTGGTAACGGACCAGACCCGGCTGCCCACATGTTTACGGTGGGCGCGTGTTCAAATCCCATGACACGCCTCTGACTTTTCGGAGTCACATTAGTATTTATAGTCAATCAACACGCATTATAACGGTGAAGGAAAACGTCGTGAGAAAACCTGGATACAGTAGCAATATGAAAAAAAATATATGGTGTGTAAAGTCCGCCAACCCGTACTAGGCCAGCCTGGTGGACTATATAGCCTAACCCCTCTCAATCGTACTCTCAGTTGTAGAGGAGACCCATGCCCTACAGTGGGGACTGTTACGTATAAGGGCTGATATAGTACAGTGTAAACTTTGTGACTCACCCAAGTGTAATTCCTTGGTCGAAGAGACAGATCAAGAGGGCCCAAAATTTCGAAGTTACCAATGGCTGTCGAGGAGCCACCAGGTCCTCCTTGTAGCCACACTACGAGCGGGCGTTCCGTGTAATTCTGTACTGGAGCGGTGGTGTAGAACAACCAGTAAAACATGTGAGCACCTTCTCTGACAGTGACATAACCGAAGTCTTGTCTGGAGCTGCCGAACTGACCTGAAATTATTGTTTGATGAGTATGTCCTCCGTGAGATACAAAAGATAATAAAGTGAAAGTCAATAAAACTGTAAATAATTTCTGTAGATCTAAAGATATTCAGTTTCAATTCGATTTAGATCTTAATTTAAAAAATTGTGCAATGTTATTTTCCTATCGCGTTATAAGAGGTCGTAATCTTTACTTATTATAAATTATTTACCTAAAGATAGTCATATCCAATAGCAGTTTTATACACTACACCGCATTGTCGGATCATCTACATTTTTGTTCTTAGTCATCACACCAAAGATGATAATACAAATTTAATTTATACGTGCCAATGATCAACTTTGATATATTTTATGATATTGATATATTTTAATTAAATTTTGACGAACAGAACACTCTCACCTGCCACATATTGACTTGATATCGTTAATATAAATATTGTAAATAACAACATTTTTGCTCTAGAGTAATTTTAGCACTAAATGTAACCCTTCAAAACTAATTATCGGCAGATAAGGATTATCATTTTAATATCAACAAATTTCTTAGATAAGTAACGGTTTGGCAGGAGACATAATTTATCTACTCTATTACATTCAAGATACCGTTTAGCAGTACGCCATATATAAATTATGGGTTTAGTGCAAATAGTTGTCTTGGGTTTAGTGTATTACGTACTTCCTGATTTTGTATGCTAAAGGGATTTTTTTGGTCAATTTTATAAAAATAGCCGCAATGCAAATCCACTTAATTCTAAAGGCCGGGCTTCAAGGTTGGTGGAGCCAATATTTCCATTTCATACCATCTCTCTAGACTTACTTCTCAAGAGACAAAAGGAAAAAACCTGACACCAAATTACTTAGCTTATTTTGAAATAAATTTGCGACTGACCTCAAATCTGAGGGCTCGAAATGGCCAAGCCACAAATTTTGACCAAGGTGTAGGATTTGTGAAGTTAGGTCTTGTAGAGCTGGACGTGAAGAGTAAGAAGCTTGGCTCTACATGAGATCTGATAACTTTTGACAGTGCGAGTCATAATATGGTTTCTTCTTGGCAACATTTTAAATGAAAATATTTTTGGTAGGATCCATTTTTCTTAAAGAATATAGTACATCTTTATTAAGGCATAGTTATATGTCAGGGTAAATTATATCACTGTTAACACAAATTTAAAGGATGTGTCGTGTTTTTTTTTAAATATTTAAACCCATTCGACATTGGCAATAGCATGACCTACATCGATAATGTGAACGCTAATAACTATAATAACTGATACTGTCCAGGTATCCTCGATGTATTCGGCTGAATTTTATCAGTCAATATTTGGATTGAATCACGCGCTCAATTTTTCTTTATTGTAGATATATTTGCAATGTGCTCAATGTTCCAGGAGGCTTAAGTATAATCCTAACTGCTTATGATGTCATCTGTGTAAAATTTAGTCCAAGCTGCCAAAGCTCAGTAGATAGAACGATCTTTCTTATGGTCTATTGGTAAGGTTAACTCCTTGATGTCTATTTCTATAGTAAAAGAAGAAGAACCGAATCGAAAAGCGTATTTTTTTTAATTTGATTAAAATAGATTATAAATGTCAGTATAGAACATTAAACCAACACATTCTTGCTTGTCTCGTACAATATTCCTTTGAACTATTTCATGCCATTATAGCAAAGTGCTCAGCCGACCTTCCATGATAACAATTTTAATAAAGTCATTGAATGTAAGGCCTTAACTTGGTTCACACATGTATATTTTCATATGTAAATTATTTTGTTTTATAGGGAAGTAAAAAGGATATCCTTTAAAAAACCTCGAACCAACAATATTTAAAACGTTTTTTTTAAATCATTAGAGAACTGTTATCGGGAGAATAATTTTGAGCTTCTATACAGTCAAAGTATCGTTATTCGTCGACCATTGCAAAATCAGCCTTAATCCCGAAATTATATTTGTTTTAGATACATAAATGGTTTAAGCAAGAAAACTTAGTGAATTCAATATTTCTCATGTTAAGTGTATACAATTCAGACGGAGAGCCCATTTACCGGTTTTCCCTAATCTAGATAGACACTAACTGAATCAAAATGCAACACATTTGCGTGGTGGTGGTAATCTGACCAGCAGTTACAGAATCATACTTCACACGCCTTTGTAATTATTATTTAGAGCTATTAACCGCTACAAATAAACATAAAACACCGAAGAGACATATATGCTTTTGGCCTAAGATGTTCTTATACCGTACCGTACCGTACGCGGACTTACATACCGTAGAAATTCTTTAAAATCGCTACGGTATGCAGGTTTCGTCACGATGTTTTCCTTCACCGTTAAAGTGCACGGTGATTGACTATCAATACACACATAACTCCGAAAAGTCAGAGGTGTGCTCTGGGATTTGAACCCGCGACCACCGTGAACATGTAGGCAGCCGCGTCTGGTCCGTTACCAACAGGCCACCACGCACTTAATACTACTCGCTATAATGCATTAGTATGCATTATAGCGAGTATATGTAGTCATATACTTACTATATTACATACTCGCTATAATGTACATATTTAACAGCATTGTGAAGACCCTGGATAAGGTAAAATATGTCAAGAAAAAAGATTACTCTGGCAATGAACTGTGTAGTTTGAATTGATCCAGAATATATATTTATTCAATTAAAAGATAATATATTTTATTTATGCAATGCAGTTTGAGACACGCATGTATCAACTTATTATTCGAGAAGTAGATGTACAAAATGTAATCAGGTATATTTATTTTATTTATACTCCTTATTAATCACACTAATACTTTTTTTTAATTATAATATTTGTAATACATTGACGTTATAAGTTTTTGTAACTAATTTATAGGGCATAGATACACTGCCGTTAATGATTAAAGTTGTCATATGCACATATAAAAATGTTAGTGATGTACCTCTTTGTCAATGAATGATAACCCAAGCTTCGTTAGTGCAAATACTCATTTAATGAGGTAGGAATGACGAGGGACTGAGTCACAGTCAATTTAACGCAACAATCATCAGGAAATAAACTTAATAAGGGCTTTGTGTGTTGATGATGGGGGAGCAAATGACAAAATTTACCATCAGGAAGCCGATGTTTGAAAAATGTTCTTTAATCGTTGTTTGTATTGAATTGGCCTGTGTTATTTGTTTTATATATCGTTCTGACCCCACATTCAGAAACACATTAATATCAGAAACTACTACAGACTTTTCGGTCTCACAAACACCCAGACCTGACACAAATACCCGTGGACCTCACAAACATTTGTATCGGTGCGGGGATCGAGCCCGCGGCCTCTCGTTTCTCAGGCGGCGACTAAGCAACTGCGCCACAGAGGCTGTCGGCTGTTATTGCGCGGCGATTGAGGGCAAGAATCACCTTATATTGAATTATAGTTATAGGTCATTATCGCCATATTTATACGTCTATAGAATCGTAGGTGCATCGCCGTGGGCGGAAGATTGTTGAACCTCTGCAAATTAAATTAGACTAATTAATTTATGTATTTGCGTGTAACGATTTTAATTCCACGGTAATGTTAACAGAGATATGAAATATGAAAGGATAGATATAAAAGGATGACACTGGTAGAGCAATGATGGCACAGATTTTGCTGTAGCGACTGTGTGACTTATTTGTCCCCGAAACATACGTGCATTGATTACCGAAAAGGTGGACACTGTAAATAAATCTCGCCATTTTTAAGGTCTTAATTCCGTTAAATAATGAATAACACGAGATTAGGAATTGTAAAACTAAAACAGAAATACCTACCTACAAATACTATTTGTATGTGTAGTGTATTTGTGTTTTATTACATACATTATAACGGGTTAGTGTATTCACTAACCCGTAATAATGTGTCGTATTGAAATTCCGCTCTTATCCGAAACTTTTAGGTATTTAATTTTCGGTTACAGTTTCTATTTTTTTTTTCGCATATTGAAATGATTACACGTGTATTGTGATTATACGTAATGATGTTAAAAGAGAATCAATGTTATATATTATTCTTATGTTGGTAGTTATAGGTTTTATGTTAAGATTGGCTGTTTTGCGTTTACTCAATTGTTTTCTTGTTAGTTCTAAGTTGTTCTGGAAAATACACGTCTTGAGTTTTACACAGTCTTATTATTTAAAATAACATCAGGTTATGGGCCCAGACCATGCTTAACCTGATTGTTTGAACCAGCAAAAAGAGTAAAGTACAATCAGTTACAAGTACTTGTATATCGACGGAAGAAGGTACGACAGAATATCGTCGAGAAAGATAACGTGTTGTGAACGCGGTTAGAAAATGGAGAACAGCCATTTTATCAAGCTGGAAGGATCTAGAAATTGGAATATCTGGAAATTCCAAACAAGGGTTTTGTTGAAAGGTCAAGGCTGGTTGGAAGTCGTGGAAGAAAAATGTTTAAAACCAAAAATTCATGCAGAAATATGTACATGGGAAGAAAAAGATGCGAAAGCGCAAACTTTGTTGGTTACGCGAATGACGGAAGATGTGATGCTCCATATTATTACCTGCACAAGTTCTGCGGAAATGTGGAAAAAGCTCCATAGTGTATATGAGCAGAGAACAGAAACAAGCATACACATAGTACATCAGCGTTTTTTTCAATACAATTACGAAAAAGGTAGTGATATGTCAATCTTTCTATCTAAGATTCAAGAAATGCAAAATCAATTGAGTCAAATGGGAGAAGAAATCTCTGAAAAGTTCGCGATCACTAAAGTGTTGATGAGCCTGCCGGAAGAGTATAAGCACTTTGTATCCGCTTGGGAGTCAGCGCCTGAAGAAAAACAAACGTTCGACAACCTTGTGGCTAGACTATTACTAGAGGAGGAGAGGATGAAGGAAAAGTTAAGAGAAATCCAGGAAACTCCATCGTCATCGGCGTTTATAGCTAAAAGAAACGTGAAATGTTTCAAATGTGGTAAAACCGGACATTACCAAGCGGATTGTAGGAGTAACAAAGACAGTGAGAAAAGGATGGACGGCAATAAATGCTTTTATTGTGGCAAGTTTGGACACTACAAAGCGCAATGTAAATTTAGGAAGATAAAGGAAAATAAAAAGACGAGTAATGCATTTATTATGTCGAACACAGTGCACGAAAAATATGAAAAATCAAAGTGGCTAGTGGACTCTGGAGCTAGTGAGCACATGTGTTGTGATTTGTCGCTTTTTTCTTCATTTACAAATATTTCGCCGAAATCTGTAATCGTCGGTAATGGTGACGTAATTAACGCCTTAGGCTACGGACAGATGGCGGTGCAAGTGAGCAATGGGAATGAATGGTTAGATACAACCATAGATAATGTTTTATATGTTCCCGCTCTTAAGACAAATTTATTGTCTGTGAACCGTGTTGCTGACCGAGGATATGTCATTGTGACAAATAATGGCTTTTGCAAATTTTATAAAAATGGAATTGTTTGTGCCATCGCAAATAGAGTTGAAAACTCTTATTATATGGAGTTTCGTTTTAAATGCGAAACTGCGAATGTTGCAAAACCAGTGGAAAATGATTTGTTCGAATGGCACGAAAAACTGGCACACCAAAATTTCGATTATGTTAACAAAATATTAAAAGAAAACAACATTGAAATAAAACAAACTAATGTACCTCAATGTGAAAGTTGTATAAAGGGTAAAATACATAGATTACCATTTAAGAAGAGTGAGACTGTAAGCACAAGAACATGTGAAATAATACATGGAGATACCTGCGGGCCCATGGAGGAAGAATCAATCGGTGGATCGAGATATTTTGTTGCTCTCAAAGATGATTATTCAAATTACAGAACTGTTTATTTCGTTAAAACCAAACGTGAAATCAAACATTGTCTTGAGGATTTCTTTAATAAGGCTGAAAATGTAACTGGCAACAAAGTGAAAATATTAAGAACAGACAATGGACTGGAATTTATTAATAGAGAAGTTATGGATATGTGTTCTAATCGCGGTATAATACATCAAACGAGTGTAACTTATACCCCTGAACAAAACGGAAAAGCTGAAAGGGAAAATAGAACCCTAGTTGAAGCGGCGAGGACTATGTTACATGCCAAGAATCTATCCAAGAAATTATGGGCTGAAGCAGTAAATACTGCAGCATATGTTTTGAATAGAACAGGAAAAGGCAAAGATGGAAAGTCGCCATTTGAGTTGTGGACAAATAAAAAATATGACATAAATCAACTTAAAGTTTTTGGTTCTGAAGTTTATGTACACATTCCAAAAGAAAGAAGAAAGAAATGGGATCAAAAGAGTGAAAAAGGAATATTAGTTGGTTATGGTGAAAATATTAAAGGGTACAGAATATATTTCCAAAAGAAAAACTATATAGATACTAAAAGAGATATAGTTTTATTAAAGTCTGAGGGAAATAAAGGGACTGAATCAGTCTCAACTACTATAAAGTTGGATTTTAATAGTCAGTCAACACCAGAGAAGGCAACACCAGAGACAATAACTGAAGAAATAGAAGGTTCGCCAAACAATACCAATACTGATACTAATATAGATTCTTCCACAGGTGAAAGTGAATTTTACAGTGACTATGTACCATCTGATGAATGCCTGTCCGATGATACTGATACCTCGCAAGTACCAAATGAGAGAAGCAAAAGGGTGAGGAAACAAACATCATTTTACCAGTGTCAAAATGTTATAACCGAAAGCAGCGAGCCAACAAATTACAAGGAAGCTATAAATAGGCCAGATGCAAGTAAGTGGCTGGAAGCTATTAGTAGAGAATTGCAAACTTTAAAAGACAATAACACCTGGGATTTATGTTCTTCAACAGTAGATAAAGATATTATTAGTAGTAAGTGGGTATTTAGAATAAAGAGTAGTAACAACTGTCAACAGTATAAGGCAAGATTAGTTGCTAGGGGTTTTGAACAAAGTAGTGATCTTGATTTGGGTGATATTTATGCTCCTGTAGCTAAGTTATCAACTTTTAGAGTCTTTGTGGCAGTAGCAACTAAGTTAAATTATCCCATATATCAAATGGATGTTACCGGAGCATTTTTGTATGGTGATATTGATAAAGAGGTTTATATTAGATTGCCAGAAGGGGCTTATTCTGGAGAGAACAATATTGTTAAATTAAAGAAATCATTATATGGCTTAAAGAGTTCACCAAAGTGTTGGAACAATAAATTTAATTCTGTTATGTGTAGAGAAGGTTTTGTGAACTCAAGTTGTGATCCATGTTTGTTCAAAAGATGTTTTTCTAAAGATAAAATGTTTGTTTTGTTATATGTTGATGATATCTTAATGTTTGGATCAAATGAGGGACATATTTTACAATTAAAAGAAGTTTTGAATAGAGAATTTGAAATGAAAGATATGGGACTTATATCAAATTTCCTAGGCATACGTGTAAAACAAAACTTTGAGACTGGAACTACAGAATTAGATCAACATGATTATTTAGAAAAAGTTCTTAAAAGATTTAATATGTTTAATTGCAAGGCCATGTTGAGTCCTATGGATCTTAATTTTAATACTAAAATATTTACTAATTGTAGTGTTCCTGCTGATAAATATATTGAGAATGTATGTAGACAAATGATAGGGTGTCTTATGTATGCTGCATGTGGTACTAGGCCCGACCTATGTTTTCCTGTGTCTGTATTAAGTAGATACCAATCCTGTGCTAATAAAGAGTTATTAAATGCATTAAAGAGAGTGTTAAGATATGTAAAGTATAGTTTAAATTATAAGTTAGTTTTTAAATGTAATGATACTATGTTGCAAGGCTATTGTGATGCAGATTGGGGAGGTGATATAAGAGACAGAAAGTCTACATCAGGTTATATGTTCATGTTGTCAAACTGTTTGGTTGTGTGGTCTTCCAAGAAGCAAGCTTCAGTAAGTTTGTCTTCTACAGAGGCAGAGTATGTATCATTAAGTATGGCTGCTAGTGATGCATCCTGGCTTATAAATTTATTAGCTGATTTTAATTATGAACATGTATGTCCAGTGGTCTTGTGTTGTGACAATCAATCTGCAATAATAAATGCCAAAACGGATGCAATAAAGCGATTGAAACATATAGATATTCGATATCATTTTGTAAAAGAACTTGTAAAACAAAATAAAATATCTATTACTTATGTTAGTACTAATGAGCAACCTGCAGACATATTAACTAAGCCTTTGAGTAAGGAATTGATTACTAAATATTTAAACAAGTGTGGTCTAAAGCTCACTAGTATGAATACATGTTAGATTTAGTTTTTTCTTTATTTTATAATATATTTCCATTGAGAAGGGGTGTTAAAAGAGAATCAATGTTATATATTATTCTTATGTTGGTAGTTATAGGTTTTATGTTAAGATTGGCTGTTTTGCGTTTACTCAATTGTTTTCTTGTTAGTTCTAAGTTGTTCTGGAAAATACACGTCTTGAGTTTTACACAGTCTTATTATTTAAAATAACATCAAATGATTTGTATGATAATTCATTGAATAATTGGTGTTATATAATGAAGCGACCTTTTTAGTAGTTTATTCGTTGGTTTTGACCATTTTATCCATAGTCTTACAAAGTTTAGATTTGGCCGAGTCACGTCGCTAGCTTGCAATTTTTATTAAAATGATCATTTATAAAAGAATTTTGTATGATCATATTCTAAATAAATTTTGCAGCATTCAGCAATTAATTCAAAAGTTGAACAATTGTCAAGCAAGCAAAGTATTGAAATTAAATAACTTGGGCTTTCAAGTAAGACACTAATTTAACATTACGTTGTATTTGAAATAGGAACTCTGGTACCGCAGAGGATTTTTCTACCACGTGTTTAGGAACAAGAAATCTGCGATTCTTTTTTCCCGCAGAATGTAGTTTATCCCGTCACGTGCGTGATCAAATCTCCGCGCATCTTTGTGCATGTGATTTAGATTAAACAAACAGATATTTGTTTGATTGAAACACTCGTGCGCGAATCCGGTTTATCATATTACTCTTTTAAACACATTCGAAGTCGCTATAAGTAGGCTAATCTATTTTTTTTTTCGATTTAAATTCCTATTTAGAATACCTTGCTTGTAAAAATATTAGTCCCTAATTTATGCTATCCAATTGATGGACACAAGCATCCTGCGAAATTACGAAGGTAGATTCAACAATAATGTAGAGAATATTTAGGTGTGCAGCTTCTGTCCAGATGTTTACATAATATGATAGTTTCCGTTACTATATATAAAAACTTATTAGAATTAGGTACTAATTTTTAATTTGTAGATTGCAGGTCGAAAAAATTCACTTAGATGTACTGTATACATATTTAGTGTAGCATTAATTTGCCGGGGTTTTTATTTCTTAAATAGGTACCCGACCATGGAAATATAAGACACATTCGTTCTGTAAAACGCACAGCCGGTTTCATTCTTATCGGATTTTGAAAAATGTGGAATTATCTAGCACGCATATCCGTTGTCGCAACAAAATATTGTACTTATTCTAAATGTTCGTTGGCGGGAGTAATGACATAACAACCGTCAATCGCGTGCTCGTGTGTCATGCTTTATATCATTATTTGAGGTGTAAAAGTCGGCAAACATTCCTATTAATTGAATGAAAGGAATGGACGCAGACATGTTAAAATTTTATAGAATGAATAATAAACTAACTTAATAAAGTTGTTCACCATATTTCAATCGATACAATTAGCCCACAATTAGCCTCTATAAAGTATAAAGTTTCGATACGCTTTAGACTTGTGTGGCCCCATTGACTTATTTTAATGAGGTGAATGAAAGGCAGACGAATAGATCGACGTCGATAGATTTAAGACCTTTAGAGCATCCGATGGTATGAATCAGAACCACGGAGATTAAAAACTATTTTATCTGACGCATACTTGAAGTTGGAGTTCTTATGATACACCGACATGTCAATCGTGCACGACGGCGCAAGATAATAGAGCGTTTAAGTAAATATTAAACAACGCACTGTTTATAGATATACGTTATCGTGATCCTCACTACATTCAATTTGTTTTTTTTTAATCGAGATTATTTGGAGCCAATTAGTTTATTCGAATATGTATTAGTTCTACGTCATTAGTTCCAGTGCATTAAATTACCCCTTTACTTTCTTGAGGAGTTCAATGATCAGCAGTGGGTGACTGTGGACTGATACGGTTAAGTAAAGGAACATTATTATAAATAATTATTATTAATGCTAAAGCATGTCCGGGAATTGGAAAATAATCTAAACTGCTAATGAAATTTTATAAGACCAGTGATAAACAGAGAAAGAAAACATCAACTTAAACTCAAATGAGTTGCTAAGTAAATACAATTTGATCATTTAGCATTTTTAAGACCTATAATTTTTTTCTCTTCCGTATTATGTGAATATGCCAGTTTGCCGCTAATAGTGTTGTTAGCAGTTTCGCGTATTAAGACATATAGTTGTAAACAAAGGTAATAAAGTGTTCGTCAAAATATTAAGGGTGGGGTGTATAACTCTTCAAATTATAAAGAAGTTAAAACTCTATAACAAACAAATATTAATCTCACCAAAAACATTTTCATGTAAAATATTGCCAAGACGAGACAATAAATATGATTCGCACTGTCAAAAAGTTATCAAGTCTAATGTAGAGCCTAATTAATTTTAATTCTTATTCTTCACGCCCGAATTCTACAAGGCCTAACTTCACAAACTCTATATATACTTCCTAGGACATTTGGAAGTACCTTAAGAGTTTTGATGATTCATCAGTGATTCAGTGACGAAATCAAGGTATTTTTAAGATGTCAATGAAATCAAAAGTATAAAAGCTATGCAGATAAAACTTTATATTTTTAATAAGTTCGCATATGCCGAGAATATCTAGTATAATCCAAACCCAAGTAATGAGAGTTCAAAAAACGACAAACCGCTTCGAGAACAGGTAAGCACAGCTTCGCTCTCGTCTTGGCGGGGGCGTAGCGTTTTTAATTTCCTTTTTCTTTGAAGCTTATACACTTAACTTGAACTAAATAGACAAGTTTAAAATAAACCTTAAAAACGTTACAATGGGGTGCACTATCTTCCATTACAAGTATGAATTTCCATGTTAAGAGCATAATAAAACTTCACATTTCTGGTCTGAGAGCAATTGAACGCATAAAGTTCAGTATTGTCACAATAATTTTCGATTCCATTTACGAGAATCCGTTTTTGGACCATATTGACCATCTTACATTTGAATCAATAACTTTATGCTTATAATTTTTTTTGGCTTAAATTGAGGGACGCAATATAAATTATCTTAGCTTAAGAACAATACTCTCCTGAGTATTATAATGTCAATCCCAAAACAGAAAATGCATCAAAGTGTAGTTTGATTTATTAACAACCGAATGTCACAAAGGCTCAGAAGTTGACTCTCTGTACCAGAGGTCGCAGTTCGATTATGTCCTGCATCTATATCAGCCCATATAGTACGTCCTACTGCAGGGTACGGGCCTCCTCTACAATCGAGAGTACGATTGAGAGGGGTTAAGTCGTATAGTCCACCACGCTGGCCAAGTGCGGGTTCGCGGACTTTTACAAACCATAGAAATTCTTCCGAATCGCTGTGGTATGCAGATTTTCTCACGATGTTTTCCTTCGCTATTATAGTGCGTGGTGATTGACTATTAATACTCACATGACTCCGAAAACTGAGAAGCGTGTCCTGGGATTTGAACCCGCGACCACCGTAATCATATTGGCAGCCGGGTCTGGTCCGTTACCAACATGCCACCACGCTCTTTTCGATGGGTACGAATAAATATTTCCATGGCTTTTAAATATTTGTTCACGTCAGAATGATTGTACATTTGTTGGTTAATGCACTTCCAATATAAGAGTAATCCAAAAGCAACGTTATATAAAAAATCCAATAAAATCTGCATTCGAATCCATATTTACGTAACTCGTAAGACACCTAAATAAGTATTTTTTTAATATCTATCTTTTCTATAATATACCGGGTATATCAAGACTGCGACCGAAAACGTAGCCAGGTGGTAGTACTTCAGACACAACACACTGTATATAGAGATTTTTTTATAAAACGGTACCAGAGCATGAATTTAGCTTATTTATTTATTATTTCATTAATATTTTACAGCGCACAGTTATGATTGGACCCCATTAAACTTGGCTATTTTGAAGAATCTTTATCTCACGGCAACCAATTAGGAGAAAATCATTGACACAAGTCCTTGTACACACACCAATCATTAAAGTTTAAACATAATACCATTTTTGTAAAGCAAACAGAAGCACATTGGTTCCATATGCGGAAGATTGGTTCAACAGGCCTTGTAATCACGTTTGGATGTGCGGATTCATCTCACATGACCACTGCTTAAGAGGGATATCCTTTGGCCGTAATCAAAACAGGTAATGTGTAGCCGATGGCAGTGCAGTTACAGGCGACGGTCAAGACGCGTCGTCTGTCGGTATTGTTGACATTCGTGCGTCCCGCTCCATGACTGGCCGCGACAGAAAAATATTTCAATAGTGAATTATTTTGTGGGTTGATAGGCGTGATGCAGCTGTCACCGGCTTTCCTTAAACAGGTAAAAATATTTTGAGCTTAGTGCCAGTAATCATTTACGGCTTATTAAAATAAGTGAAATTATTACTTTAAATCAACTTCGATAAAAAATCAAAACGTATTTTTAAGAAGTGTAAATGTGCAAATAATATTATGAGTGGTTTTGTGACAGTTCTAAGATTTTTCGTAAAATATATTTTGCGTTAAAAATAAATGTGTAGTGTTTGAAAAATCGAAGCTATAAAATGAAATTGGTTGATGTCGGAAAGCACTCCAGTAGCGATGTTAAGAAAGTTATTTTAAATTAACACCAACTAGTAGTATTAGATGCTTTCTAATCGACTACATTCCTTCATTAGAAAAATAGAAAATGGATAATTAAAGGAAACATACATATTTTAACAACGATTTTTTTTTATAGGTATATTATTTTTAATAGATTTTATATATTCGAAATACTCTGAACCTTTACCATCGTGTAATCGGTTAGTGTTTTTTGTTTTTTACGTCACAACTGAATCTCACTTACCGCTTGCGTGTAGACATAAATGTTTACATTCACAGCAAAGGTGTAATAGTAGTGTTACAACAGCAGGCCCGCGTATCTCGTACGAGCGATCATTCGCGTCAAATTACTTCATAATATCACAGCCTCCGTGGCGCAGTTGGTTAGACGCTGCCTGTGAAACGAGAGGCCGCGGGTTCGATCCCCGCACCGAAACAAATATTTGTGTGATCCACAGGTATTTGTTTCGGGTCTGGGTATTTGTGAGACCGATAAGAGAGAACTGGTTAGTACGAGAGATAAGATGACTTTATGTGTCTTAATTAATTAATTTTATTTAAAATCTGAAGCTAACATGGTAAATCTCATAAGGTAAACGTATTAAGTATAATAAATAAATGTAACGTCTTTGTTAATACTCCAGTAGGCTCAGATTATATTTCAAGTACTTACTTGAAATCAGATCAGATGAGAGAACCAGGAAGTGAATATTTTTAAATACAAGCTACAAATACAAGCTAATGTTCCTAAGAGACCCGCTGAGCTCCGGAACTCGGTGCCAATTGTTTGCGTGCTGTTGTTCCTGGCTAAATGGAGTTGCAGTGGTGGGTGTATGGGCGGGAAAGTCTCTAACATTTTTAATATAGCAAAACAAGGTGAACGACAAAAATAGACATGATTGTAGGCCGAAAAAGTATTATTTTGTTTGTAAAATTGTAATATAGTCGACAAAGAGACTCCAGTGCCCCTAGCCGGAACATTTTGAAGTATCGTATAGTAATTCTCGAATAGTAAAGTAAACGTTTCCCGCTGTGCAATTTTAGTTCCAAATACGCTCACAATGGCGCTGTTTAAATTCCAATACAAAATTTTACTATTACTATTCTATTACGATACTGCAAAATGTTCCGACTAGGGGCACAGATGTCGTTCTGTAATTTATAAATGTTCAAGGCCATAGTACCTATATAATGTTATTCATGTATAAGTTATGTATGTATTCACACGCTACGCTCGCAACCCGGTGGTTTTGAATCTAACAAGGCCTATTATAGCATCAAAAGCAATTTAGTTATTGAAACCGCTTGTACACAAACTGAACTACAGTTTTAAAATAGCGAACATTTCCTTAGTGGCTTGGTGGAGTTAGTCGATATCGATGACTTATATCGAAGACACGGTATAGTGACAAGAGTTTTGTGAGGCCCATTAACACAATATATTCATATATTTTTTATAAATATTCTACCTATTTTTTATTTGAGAAAATGTGAAAATATCAGAATTATTTCAAAACCAGCCCAAGCAGGGTGATACCACTGTCGTACAGAAAAACGAAGTGTAGCTTTGCTGGTACGCATCGTATACAAAATTGCTTATCAAAAGCAATTTTTACTTTCTTCCGCTCTGCATCGTACACTTATGGAATTGGCACACTCTGAGACTTGCAAAAATGACGTTTATTATTTTATCGACCATTAGTTTTGGAATACATGGGAATTCAAATGTAATCCCCATCAAAATGTATAAGCCGAATTGAAATGTCATAAATTGCGGCATTAAGCCATCTATTATCAAATAATAACGCTAACTTTCAAGTCTTATTTCAATTTAATTACTCTATATTTAGAACGAATAAAAAAACACCTTCTAACAGTTAATTAAGTTTAATTTTCAGTAACTTATCTCAGTTTCGCATATCATTAAAAGTAATGCATTTAAAGATATTCAATGCCACATGCTCTATAAATGATCCAGATTTTTCAAAATAATACAAATCAAAACGGGTAACAGGACCGGACATGTCGAAATTATATTCTTTGCAAGCCAGTTATGTCGATGCGTTGTGTATTTTTTTTGACCCAGAATCCGAGTCTATATTTATTAATATTGTTCTGATTCTTGACAACAATAAATAATAATAATTACTCAGACTTAGAATAGTTTGCGAAAATATTTTGAAAATAATGACCGACTAACCTTTATCTACAATATGGATATGTCAAATATAAAGAAGTCCTTGGGGGAGGCTTATGTTCAGCAGTGGATTTGCTGTGGCTGCAGAGAGAGAGAGTAAGAAATAACCACAGATTCCATAATTATTCTTCTACGTTCTACCACAGTTCTACCTAGCGTTATATCGAACGGTACCGCATTCCTGCTCAACTTTTACCATTTCGCTCGGACTTTAAAACCATTAGCTAACAAGTCTTATTACCTTCCTTCTTTATTAATTACTATAATATTTCTTACATTCCTAGCAAACTCATTATTTTACAGTAATATGGTCTTTGGCTTATTGTTTACTTATAATATATTGAAGCGTGTGTTGACAAGATGTGGCAAAGAGAGCTCTAGGGATTTTACCTATTATGATAGTATGTAAATTATTTATATGTGCATCAGAAAAGATTGAACAGTAAAATATGCGACGGTCGCCACGTAATATGTACATAATTGTTTAGCTTGAGCAGTAGTAAATCTAATTATTTATTCCACAACGTGTCAAAACGGGTCGTTCATGATTGGGTCACGTGTTTTTGAAGAATGCCTCGTAAAGAATTAGTGTATTTTGTTTTGATACAGTCTTGTGAATATTCACAGAGAAAATTACAATAAAAATCCTAATGGATAATTATTGGTCGACGGTGTGCTCTATATAGACAATACTGGATTTACTATTACGTGCAGTGTAAAATGTGAAGAGAGAAAAATTATTCTTTTTTTTGACAACAACGCATTCGTGCGCTCGAAGATCGCAGACGATATGTGTTGTTAATTCAGTATTTCTGATGCAAAGACATTTCATACAAACAGGTTTTCTTGCGTTTCACGTCCACCTTGAAAGACTTGGCTCAAATTCAATTAAAATGTACCTGTTTTCTTATCCGATGATTTCAATGTACAATTCAAGCTCTAAATGTTGAGAGACATACATATCTTAAATAGGATTACAATCATTTCGAAATATTTTGTGTAAAATGGTTTCGTCGTCGTATCTAAAGATTGAAGATTATATAATGTAGCTTATAAATAAACAGGTTTATAGTATGGTACTAAGATATTTCTAAACTAGAAATCGAATAGGTCTCCTTTTACACCAATAAGGCAATTAAGTTGACTTGTAATATGCTGAACAGATAAGTACATTCTAATTTGTAAGGCCTGTGTTAATATTATTCGGGTTGTTGACCTTAACCAGAATACCTTGCCGCGGAATTTGTAAAACAACCTTATTACGTAAGATCATACACATACACAAACTCACGCCTTTATTACAGAAGGGGTAGGCAGAGGTGCCACTAGGATACCACATTTCGCCTTGCATGTTCCGTCCCACGATGTGATAGGAGGCAAGCCTATCGCCATATCGGGCACAAATTCCTGACTTAGGGCTGATAATAAATAGAAAAATCAAATATTACTTTGCCCGACCCGGGATTCAAAGCCGAGACCTCAGCTTTGTAACCGTACCGTAAAACAACTACGTCACCGAGGCAGCCAAGGCAAACTTCTAATAATCAAATATTAATGAGACAAAAAAGAATTCATTGGAATAACTTTACCCAAATATAAAATTATGTTGCTTTACATACTAAAACAATTCAAAGTTATGATAAATACATATATAAGTTAACGCAAATTCTCCATTGGGTAGGCAGAGACTATAAAGCGCCAGGAGTTACGGTCCATGCATATTTTTTTCATTAATATCTTCTTGCGCTCGTCATTTACGAGTATACTATACGTTATTTATATATTTTATTTTTATATACAGTAAAGCAAGTTTCTTGTCCATGAGTATACTTCCTTTCGTTATCCCACAAAAAGGGATCCTAGATTATTAGTAAAATATCAGTATATTTTACCCAACGAGTGTTATTTTCTTTTACGGCAAGAAACGCACCTAAACGATCGGGTCACGTGATTCTAGTGATTATCATGAACACCCACGAGCCCTGGAGAATACTATTGTATAGGTACGTGCAAACTAAACGAGGATCTTATTTAAACACAATTTATTTACCTTAATATTTGCATGTAAATAAAAAAAATATGCGCACAAAAAATAGTTATAATTAACAGACAAACATTAAAATATTTTTTGCATATGTTTCACATGTAGATTAGTGGCGGTGTTTACTCGATCTATTTTATATTGCATGTGAACGACCTTAATGTGCGAACACACTCCTTTCTCGCAGTCAACAACTTATTTACGACGACTGCCTCGGTGGCGTAGTTGTATTACGGTACGGTTACAAAGCTGAGGTCTCGGGTTCGAGTCCCGGGTCGGGCAAAGTGATATTGGATTTTTCTATTCATTATCAGTCCGGAGTCACGAATTTGTGCCCGATATGGCGATAGGCTCGCCCCTATCACATCGTGGGACGGAACATACAAGGCGAAATGTGGGTGTCCTAGTGGCACCTCTGCCTACCCCTTCGGGGATAAAGGCGTGAGTTTATGTATGTATGTAACAACTTATTTATTATTTTCATATTTGTTGAATGCTAAAGGGCCAAGTTTTTCTAACTTGGACTAACTTTCGAACTTTCTCTAACTTGGATAATAATATTGTATGTATTTCAAAAATATGTTAAATAGTAACATCATTATTTTTAGTGTATCGTGACTCTCGTTTCACAGCTAGCTTTAACAATTGCGCCACGTAGGGTGTCATAGGCATATATTATAACGAAAAAGGAGATTTTGTTATTAAACCTGATGAGTTGATATATAATATATTTTTATTTTCTCGTTTAACATTGTTGGCATACGAAAATGCCTAAAATTGAGCACGTGTTGCACATTTTTAAAACATTGACCGCCTGTAACCCCTTCCATTCTACTTAATAGTAGCTTTCTAAATGTATATATAATTAAAAACTCGGCCATAAAACCTATTAATAACCGAAATTACAAATCTGCGTATTAGCCGCGCAGAGAATTATCGGGCTCGAGAGGAGTAGATTAACGACATAGTCGAAACGGTCTGTAAACATTCTCATGGTTTTACTATTTAAGATTTTTTTTCACGTTACGCTATCAACTTTTTTACTGTGCCTGATGGTTTGTGTCTTTTTTAAATGCAGTTGTTATTTCCTCCTAATTATAGTTACTATGAGTAACAACTGCTAATGCAGATAGACAGTCAACAATATCATTTACAAACATTTTGTTTACGTTCTTCGTTCTTGTATTAGTCCGAGAGCTGGCACCAATTTTTGGGTAGGTTTTTGAGGCAATATGAAAACTTGTCCCATAGCTCTCCTATTATACCCCAACTCGGAGCTGCAGATCTGGCTGGTGAGTAGCGGGGCTGTATCTTTAGGGGTAGTTTTAATAATATTTCTTTTCAAAAATGTGTTAGAGGTAACATCAAATTTTTGTATGTTGGAATTTAATGAGAATAAAATATAATATGTATAAATAAAATAAAAAAAAATTAAAGCTATCCAGATACCCAGCTTCACCAGACATGTTTATGACCGCTGGAATTGTATTTGAAATGATTCGTAGTTATAAGGTGCTTGGTTTTTGTTACGTGCGATTGTTGTAATGACATCACTCGGATTTCCCAATACATATTTTGGGTGAAGATAAAGCTAGTCGATGTCGAACGGATGACGGTGATCGTCTATTTGATCTAGAGGCAATGTATGTAGGGAGTAATCCGTGAAGTCTCGAATTTGATTCCCAGGTTGGGCGCTTCATGGTGTGTGAGTTTTTAAAACTAAGATATAATTGCGCAGGATTCATATTATTATATTTGTACCCGGTATTTTAGATTCGCCTTCTATCACATCTTGGGACAGAAATAAGTTTGTGAAATGTGGGTGCAACTATTGTCTTTCAGATTCCCTTGGGGTGCAGGCATGAGTGTGTACGAATTTAGACTATTTCGTAAACATTGCGTAGGCTATAAATGAGCACAGAGCACTAAGAAGTAAGAGCTATAAGTAAGTAATCTATGTGCCTGAGTTATCAAGTTAGGCTTTGCTACGTTACTAGCCTCGCCACCAATTGAAATAATAACCGCTAGACTGCTTCAACACAATAAGACTATTGAGTTTTTCGATCTGGCAATAAAATCGTGCCTTTTCATCATATAATTTTTTCATCAAAATATTAAAATTACACCCGATTTTTCATTCGGAAAATAAAAATGCTAAATATTTCTCGTATAAAACTAATATAAACAGCTTGTATTGTAAGTATTTGTTTTTTTCTTTCACAGAGCCATTAGAACTTTACTATTTGCTTGATTTCGTTGCGGGTTAAAAACACGGGTCCTGGAGGCTCGCTGAATTTCACTGCTCGGTCACATTAAAATGCGTGCCACTATTGATCCTGGGTAACTGGTGATGCTGGTGTGAGGCCAGGACTCTCTCGAGACCCATTGGTAGGAACCATTAGGCTACGGCTTGTCTGGCCCTTGGGATTGTATAGTCCATGACCTTCGGTAGCAAAAACAAAATGACAATTCACATCCCACATGTCAGTAATCTCTTGTGAAATGTTTACTTTTTCTCTGGTGTTCTCTCATTTAGAGGTGTGATTAGAATCTCTGTTGGGTGTAGAGCTTGTACATGTGGGGTGGTTTAACCGACAAATTGGTAAGGTCTCGCTATTTGATACGATGACCCGCCCTCTTGCGAAATGTTTCAAATTATAGTACCATGCTATTTTTGCTGATGATTTGGCATCTGTTGTGAGAGCACGTTGATCGCCAGTTCTGAGGGGTCAAGGCAATGGTCTCTATTCGTCCTCTGGCGTCCCCCACGCACTTATCTAATAACGTTATCACGATGGCACAGCGTGCCCAGAAGCTTGTGCTCGTTATTTTCCATTGGAAAGAGGTCTTACAGCGTCCATGGCTTGGTTGGTTGCCTTTGAAACGAGAGACCACAAGTTCGACTAAATGTTTGTTTGGCCCATAATCATTTTGTTTCGGGACTGTAAGACAAAAATTACGTGTAGTTTTTAAACCTCAGTAACTAAAATCCTTATCTTGCCAAGGGCTAAGGATTGTGTGCCTGCTGGATTTATTTGTGAAGCTAAGCCTCGTATACTCGAGGCACTTGTATCTTTGAGAGTAGTTCGGTAGTCGGTACCCAGCGTAGCTAGTAGTATTTTGTAAATACCTTGTTTCTCAGTGATGCAGCTTTATAGGCTACAGAAAATGTTTTCTACCCATTGTTTGATTTTTGTTGATATAATCTTACTTTGAGGTCGTTAAAGCTTTGTTCGGAACTAAAATTCGGTTAGCATGAACGTAACTTAATAATTCTGTCTATCATAACATCTTATTGTTTGCCGAAGTATTTTGCTCTATACCGGGTATATTATGACTGCGACCGAAATCGAAGCCAGGTGGTAGTTTTAATGGTTACAAACACAATACAACTAAAAATTTCGCCAAAAAGCGACATATCTTATTTTTGCAATTTTTAAAATATCGTGTTTGGGTGGTAAATACCTAATTTATGCAAAAATACTAATTTAAACTCTTGTGTACCGTTGCGTCTTTAAAAATAAAAAGGTGTAGGTACATAATTATTTTAGGAAAACTATGTATTTATCACCCAAAACGACGATCAGTAAAAAATTACAAAAAAATTTGACCATTTTATTAAAGTTAGTGGATCGAATCAAAAATGTATGACAAGGAATCACAAAATATCCTATGAACGGATTTGTCCTTTATGATGGATTTATTTCTTTATATCTTAAAACTGGGGTTTACGTAGGTATACATACTCGAAAACCGTTAGGAAGATCCATTTTTTAAATTAATTTAAACTTTTTCAACAAAATTTTAATAACATTTTTTTTACGCCATCCGAGATTTTTGCCTCAAAGAAAAAAAGATGTGCTGAAAATTGAATTGTTGACTACCCCTGTTGCTTACGGTGACCGTCATTAGTACTATGAAACTTTCAGTGTCAAGGGCAAAAATAGGATTGATTAACGACACCGCCCAATAATGTTAATTATCTCTTGTGAATTTAGATGATCATGAATAAAATATATTAAGCCATTGTACCACAGAATGACAAATATAAGTTTAGCTCCGCTTGGTTTTTATATGTAGATATGTATGTACGGTTATATTCCAGATCGTATGTATCACTTATATATGATCACTCTCTTCCGTCGCCGGCGCGTCGCAAGGTGCATTCCACACTATAGCAAAACGACGACGTGACAGGCCAATAGATCAATTTGAGAATTTGTTAATCCCATTCAGGTTGGTTGGTTATTCCGTGCCCTATCGTCAACCATGAGCCGGTTTTTGCCACATTAATCCTGTTTGTAGAATTGATAAAAGGATCAGATCCATTCAGAGTTATTGTATAATAGACTACATTGACCTTGGTCTGTTTGTGGCTTGTTCTTTGAAGTTTTTTAAGAAAAATATAGCATGTTTCTTACATCCTGCTTTATACGATCATTCCACTCCTGATCGTTAGTCCTTATATTATGTAATTAAAGTTGTGTGTTATCGATCTTAAAGAGTTTGCAATCTGAACCTATTATCTAAATTTCTTTCCGCTATAAAAACCGCAGGCGCTTCACTGACGCGATTCTTCCGTATGTCTGTAAAGACTAATTTATAGACAAAATTATTTAAGCCTATTATTGATTTTCTCTTGTATGCCATTGGTAGTAAATGGAAAAAAGAACAGGAGATTTAATAATATCTTTTTTATACACATATGCTCACTTAATCCGTAACATGTTTGTAAAGGATCCCATATTACAAGACATTTCTAGTTCGAGACATTTTTGTAGAAAAAGAGACGTACTGTAGATACTTTTTTATTATTTCGTTAAATCTCTATGCTTTTAGTATCGGAAAGCCACAATGAAAAGTAATGCTTGTTAGTTGTTTTGTTTGAAAATTGTAATGTTCAGTTAAAAATAAATTGTAACCTTTATTTCGTACTTATTAATAAATTCTTATTTGTAAAATTCAACTGCAAGACTGCAAGTTCATTTTTCGTACCGCGTCGACGAAGCCATTACAAAAATACAATTGTGAGAAAATTTAAGTTTTTTTGTTGTGCTCACTGTTTTATCAATATAACAATTAAAACAGAAACTAAATTTTATTACTATGACATCCGCACATAAGGAGTAGGACATGTTATGGTCCTACTCAAAGATATTTTGAAGATGGTGTTGGAATTAATTAAATATTTTATTTATATTATATGGACAAGAATGTAGTTGGAAGCGAAAAAGCCTGCCGCAGGAAAACCGGAATGCAGATATCATTGGCTTTTCTAAGCTTATAACTAAGTTATTTACCGCTCGTACGAGTATTATAAAGATTACGCAGAACATTGTGTGGAAACGGACGGCTGGGTCCTTTTCCATCAGCTGAGTTGATAACATGGTTAAAAGACAAACGCAGATAAATAAATAAATAAATATACCCAATAGTCGAGTTAGTTACCACCCAACATAGTTCTGGTCCCACACTAAGATCGAGTTTTGGGTCGTGGGTATCAGAAACTAAAAGCGACTTTTCGGTCTCACAAACACCCAGACCCAAACAAATACGTGTGGATCACAGTTCACACAAATATTTATCTCAGTGTGGAGATCGAACCTACGGCTTCTTGATACACAGCCGGCGTCTAACCAACTGCGCCACGGAGGCTATCAAAATCCGTAGTTTAGCAACCTCAGTAATCGATGTATGTAGGGTATAATATTAATAAAACATGTTTTGTTCCAGCTATGGCTGACGTTCGGCGCATCACTGGCGTTCCTTATCATCGGGTTGGTGAGAGGCTACTCGGCCTCAGCAATACCTTCCATTAAAGCCACCGACTCGCACATTATTCAACACAGCGAGCAAAAATCATGGATTGGTTAGTACTGATAATTTAACATAAAATAATTCAAATTACTGTTCTCGCGAATGTCTGTGGACGGTACGGTGACGTATTAATTAGGAGGTTTTGTGGATGCCGCATGGGGTTCACGTATGTTTGGAGAAGCCTGGTGATTAGATAGGAGTAAGGAGTGGAGCGAATTCGAATTTGGTCTTGGGTGAAGCTGGGTGGGGTTTCTATTACATGATACTTAGCCCAAAACTCGATCTTACATCTATGAACATTTTTTAATGACAAAACGTATTAATTTTATTATTTATCATTTTTTTTCTGACTGATAGTATATTAAGAAGTAAGTTTTGGTCTAATTAATCGGCAGTATTTTTGAAAATTAATCTTGTATAAATATTTCCTGTATGCATAAAAGGGTATGTCTGTTTTGGTGGACCCAAAAACTAGGTATTAACCCCTAAACAAGATGATATTTAAAAAGATGCAAAAAAAGACTCGACTTTTTGCAAAATGTTTAGTTGCATTGTGTCTGTAACCACTAAAACTACCACCTGGCCTCGTTTTCGGTCGCAGTCTGGATATACTCTGTATAACATGAGTTATGTGGACCTCCTGCACGTGGAGGTGTAGTGTGTGTGTCGACTGTATTAACTATTTAGCAAGGCAGCTACACTTGCTACCTACAATTGCAGTCGGCGGCGTGGTTCGGAACACCTTAAAGTTTAAATAAAGTTTCGCCAACTCGTACCTTTGCCACTCCATTAAGCCGTGAAAAAGTTTACTGCCTACCGTGTTCCCTTCCTACAAACTCGGCTGCTTTCGCCGTCATAATTGTGTCGAGTGGCGGGAGATGTTTACAATTAGCTCGGTACTCTGTCGACTCTATCGCAGTAACAGTAACATCAGGTGCGGTTTAGTGTTGCCGAGCCAATTTAAAATAAAATGACATAATCCACCTCCATCTAGTACAGTAGTTCCCAAACTTATTTTTCTCGTGGACCACTTTCAAAATTTTACTGGTTTTGGTGGACCCCCTGCTGCTACATTTCTACCACATTCTTAAAGTCGCCAAAAAATAAAAATTGTGTCGCTTCTGAGTTCTGTCCCTATATTCCGATAGGTAAAATAAAAACGAAAAATGGTACATTTTATAACACTTTATTTATTAAAAGAATAGAATTACAAGAAAAAAATAATAAGGTAATTTAGGTTCAGGTCATAATTTTAATTAATGGGAAGGATGTATTTAATGGAGTGTCAGCAAACGATCAATGTTTGGCTTTATTTTTGTGAGCAATAACCGCAAATCCCCCCGCTCTGTGATGTTTAATTTGCTCCTTTTTTTTGTTAAGAGATTTGTAACGGCACTAAAACTCCTTTCGACAAGGTATGACGAGGGAAAAGCTATTAAAAATTTCCTTGCGATTTCCCACAGTCCAGGATATTTTTCGGGTATTTCTGCTTGCAGCCAAAATGTTTGGTAGCCTTTTCTAAATTTCACCTTCAGCTCCTCATTGGTGCTTAGCTCGAGCAGCTCCTCTTGTAATACAACATTGGCCACTTCCGTTTCATCAAATGGATTTATGATCCATGGTGGTATATCCATCGTCAGGATATCTTCAAACCTGGTTTTGAAGTCATCATGCAGGGCATTTAAATGTTGACTGTAGGTATGGATATCCTCATCAATACATTCTACCTGCGACAAGTTTGGAAATTGAGAGAATTCGCGCCGACTAATGTTTTGCTTCATAAATTTCAATTTCCCAAGAAAAGCCGAAATTATCCCCTTTGTTTTTATTAAATTCAGGCTGTCCCCTTGTAACTGCAAGTTAATATCATTAACTTTTTTAAACAAATCTGTCAAATACGCAATGTCTGCTTTGAGTTTGATCAAGTTTTCTTTTAAATCTGGATCTCTACTTTCTAGGAACTCTAATACGGAATCGAAAACAGAGTAAAATCTCGTTAAGCATGCACCTTTCGACAACCAGCGTACTTCAGTATGTAAGAGCAGTCGTTGGAAGTCTTCATCATTTTCGTCGCACAATTGAGCAAATAAACGCGTATTCAATGCATTGCTTCTGATTTTGTTGACAGCTTTTATTACAAAATGAAGAGATTGGTTCAACCTGTCACTTAAATGTTTTGCCACAAGATGTTGTCGGTGGATTACGCAATGAATAGCTGTAAGTCCTGGTATAATTCTTTTGAGATGACTTATAAACCCACGATATCGCCCGACCATTGCAGGAGCTCCGTCTGTTGCCATTGAAATAATGTTTGTAAATGGAATCGATTTTTCCGTGAAAAAATTACTCAGGACATTAAATATTGATTCGCCTTTAGTATCAGTCTCCAAAGTTCTGGCAAATAGCAATTCTTCGTGAATTTCTTCCTCCATAATAAATCGGACATATGCCAATAATAATGCTTCATTACCGGGTAACGTTGACTCGTCCAGTTGTATAGAAAAATGATTTTTTTGCAGATGATTGCACAAAAAACTTTCGATATCAGAGCTCATTTCATCAATGCGTCTTTGTACAGTATTGTTACTTAATGGAATTCTTTTTAGTACGTCAAACGGAGATTTGTGCAAAACAGTTTTTAAAACCTCTTCAACAGCGGGTAAAATTAATTGTTCTCCGATAGTGTGTGGTTTTCCAGATTTTGCTATAAGTAATGAGATATTGTAAGATGCCCGCAAGCCATCATCGTTACTTTGAGATGTTGAAGCGAACATACTGTGCATGGTGGGTCTCTTTTCATATTTTTCCTTCAATGTTTGAAAATATTTTAAATCTTTACCTATTTTATCAGTATGACACCTTTTTAGATGATCTTCGAGCTTTGATGGTTTCATAGAGTCATTGCTCAAAACTTTGTTGCATAATAGGCACATGGGCAACTGTTTGTCTGCCTCTGATGGAACAAAACCATATTTCAAATAATCGACACTATATTGTCGACATTTTTTCTTTGCTGTAGCCATGTTTCGTGTCAGTTAACTTACCTGTAAAAAAAAATGTTTTAGTAACCAAGTTTTTTTCTGAATATAGGTATCACACCGCATCCTTTGTCAGCACGCGGAAATAGAATTACGGCTTGTAAAGGGACCAACTAATAAACCGCTAAGACAAATACAGACGTTTTCACAAAACGGTATCAATTTTAAAGTACCTAATTTACCACTAATTTTTAATAGTACAAATAAAAATTGGTGTACTCAGTATCGAATACTGATCATATTTGTGTAGGAAAAAATAAAAGTCGAAATCTCAAAATTCCATAAAAACGATAACTAACATTTCATCAAATCAATGAGTTCACGCGCTCCGTGTATTTGCGTATTTTTTGTCTGCGGCTTCATTGTTAAAACGCACATTAAAACGTGACAAACTGGCATCGAAGCCCAAGCCCCGCCCTTTTCCCGTCGCCCGCGCACCGCTCGCTTTTTCCGAAAAGGAATAATTTTGATAAAATATGTAGTTACTTCAAAATCAATTAGCCTCAATTAGTCAGCCTCCGTGGCGCAGTTGGTTAGACGCCGCCTGTGAAACGAGAGGGCGCGGGTTCGATCCCCGCACCGAAACAAATATTTGTGTGATCCACAGGTATTTGTTTCGGGTCTGGGTGTTTGTGAGACCGAAAAGTCTCTCGTAGTTCCTGATACCCACGACACAAGACTCGATCTTAGTGTGGGGTCAGGACTATGTATGTGACTGTTGGGTGTATTTATTTATTTAATATAAAATGATTGTGAAATTACTGTTTTATAAAACTAGTAGTTATTTGCAAGAAAAATTACAATATTAATTGCTCTGCAATATTGCTTATTCGGCCTTTTTAGAGAGGCAGTGCTTCTCTCGTGAAAAAACAATGGAATAAAACGTGCTGTGTTTGTCTTCAAATCGAAAGAGGACAATTAAAATATCTGTAAGTTACTAAGTTACCTATCTTAGATTATATACACGTCTAATCTACCTTACCTATCTATACAAGCAGTTGTGATCAACCGACTAGTACACGGAAACAAAATACTTAAGTACTATAACAAAAAAAAGGTAGGTACTTACTTTTCTCCGGCACTAGCAAACACTGATATAAATTTTCTCACACTTTTTTTCGAAATTCCGGAAACAAATGAATGAGTTTGCCTTTGGCATCAAGTATTTATAGTGGTGATCAAGTTCATGTCTGAACAAGCATTAAGCATTGTCGGGCGGATAGCGCTTTGCAAGTCTGTACACGAAATTGTACGTAATATCGAATACGCAAGTTTGGACAAGTAACAATCGCTTGCCTTATTAAAATATTATCTGCTTAGTTAGGTACTTAAAACAATGTAGGTAGGCCCTTATAAAAACTATGCTTACATTTATTTTTGCTTTTACTATCAAAAGCAGATAAATTTTCGTGGACCCCCATTAACATCTTATGGACCCCCATATTTTGTTCACGCTTACGTAGACCCCCAGCAAGTCTCCCGTGGACCCCTGGGGGTCCACCTGGACCACTTTGGGAATCACTGATCTAGTAGAAGCCCGAGACCAGCAATAGGTCGATATAAATTCCACTGTTCAATACACATCGATTGTATAGTTAGGATATAATAGATAATTAAGGCATTAAGCGCTCCATGAGATAGGTTTGTTCTACATACATACTTAAGTACATAAGTACATACATACATAAATTCACGCTTTTTTCCCAGAAGGGGTAGGCAGAGGTGGCCAGCAGGACACCCACATTTCACCTTGTATATTAGCCTAACGCCATATCGGGCACAAATTCCTGAGTCCGGGCTGATAATGAATAGAAAAATCCAATATCACTTTGCCCGACCCGGGATTCGAACCCGAGACCTCAGCTTTGTAGTCGTACCGTAGTACAACTACGCCACCGAGGCAGTCCTACGGCACTGAGGTTTGTTCTACTCGTAGTAACGTAATAAGTACGTTTTATATTTGCAACTTGTAACATAGTTACAAATTTAATTTAATTTAATAACACATAAAACAAATCGCTGAATGCAATATGTAAATTGACGTCAAGGGCATGTTTATCGTAAATAATTGTATAAGAAAGATTAGAGGCAGCGACCTCAGTAACAAATAGAAGTAACTGTAACACGCTAAATGTGTTAATGTGTATAATACATTAACAAAACAAAATGATGTAAAACGACAAAAAATTAAATATATTAGTCCATCCAATTCGTGCATTTTATATTATGGTGGAATTCTGTTTTATCTTTGACAGCCTCCGTGACGCAGTTGGTTAAACGCCGGCTGTGAAACGAGAGGCCGCGGCTTCAATCCCCGCACCGAGACAAATATTTCTGTGATCCACAGGTATCTGTTTCGGGTCTGGGTGTTTGTGAGACTGTAAAGTCTCTCGTAGTTTCTGATAGCCACGATACAAGACAAGATCTTATTGTGGAGTCAGGACTATGTATGTGACTGTTGGATGTATTTATTTATTATTTATTATTATCTTTGCAAATACTACTATTAACATCCGTGTGTGACCACTCAATGTGTATCACAATGACGCCGATTTGCTTTAGTTATTCACAATATTAAAAGTGTCGATTAGTACATATGTGACTGACAACCTCCGTGGCGCAGTTGGTTATACGTCGACACAAGACTCGATCTTAGTGTGGGGTCAGGACTATGTATGTGACTGTTGGGTGTATTTTTATTTATTTATGTAACAATAATTTGCGTTATGTTAATGTAAATAATAGAAATGTGTTAACTGCTATGCATAACAATGCATTTAGTCCAAATTTTTTAGTACTAGAATTAATTTTTGAGAAGTAAAAATTAAATTTGGTTACTTTGAATACAGTTATACTCTCTCAGTTATCTTGGAAAGTGGAAACCATTTCTGGTTAAACCAGTTACAGTCTCCGATTTTTTTCCCCTTTATTTTATGGGACTTTCATCCGTGCAGATATGTAAGTCCATCATACCTTATACTTAATACAAAATCTCATTTTTTTTTAAACTGTCAACGTTATCAGTGAACGCAATTTGTTCGCAGCTGTTGACACCGGATTCGCCAGAATCGTTTGTAAAAATCCGACATCTACAACATTCAGATTATAATCCCTGAGAAAAGTTTCCCTTTCTTTCTTATTCTTGAAACATTCCATCAGCAAATGTTGCAAATCTTCTACTTTATTGCAGGTACTGATTTCTCAGATTTATACGCCAAAATATTATAATACAATAATAATACACCCAAAAGTCACATACATACTTCTGTCACTAAGATCGAGTCTTGTGTCGTGGGTATCGGCCTTTCGTTTCATAGCCGGCGTCTAACCAACTGCGCCACGGAGGCTGTCGTTTATTATCTAATATCTGATTTATTTACTTACTTTCTGCTTGAAAATGTGTCTTTTATTTCGTGGACTCGAGCCGTCAATAAAGATGCTGTTTGCAGATATTACATCAAGTTTCCTTATATGGATTTGTTGTGACACTTTCTTGCAAAGATCACATGAAAAATTGCGCATGTTAGTTTTTTAGCAAGACGTGTTTTTTCACTTTGTCTTACAATACGAATGTCGACTCCAAGACCTTATAATGTTTTATGGTATGACGTATGAGAAAGGAATGTTTTTTGAGCCTATATTTCTTCCCACTGCTAGGAAAGGCCTCCCCTTTATTCCTCCGCTTGACCCTGTCCTCGGCGAGCTCTTGCCACTTTGGCGGGAATGCAACCAATTCGCCTTTTCACCGCATCTTTGGTCGTCCGCGTTTTCTTCGGCCATTCGCGGGAATCCTAGTAGCCATCCTGACTATTTTGGATGCATTCGAGCCATGTGTCCTACCCAATTCCATTTTAATGAAGCCGCCTTGCGCCCTCCATTCGCACGAGTTGCACATCGACAACGAAAGTTTATACCTAAATATTTTGATACCTCCATAACGGTTGCTTTTACACCGTTCTGAAGAAGAAGGAAGCAGCAAGGCGAAGTTAATAAAAATACTACTTACCAAGGAGTCCTGGTAATTAGAAATTATTCGTATACATTAGTTCATCACTTTCGCTCGCCATACAAGCGTTTGTGGGTCGTAAAGTCAAGTTAATGTAGAATTATTGCGGCCTGTAAACAGTCCATTTTACGTTTATATGAATTCCATGAGACATATATGACCACTAATGGATTACAATTCAATCAATCTATAAATATTATTCATGAAGTTCAGAAACATTATGAATTGTAATTCATATAAAATCACGAGTGAGTTTATTATCAGAGCGCACGTAAACTTGTTGGGTCCGACTGGTATCATTTAGTAATCACTGAAACTAATGCTACGAGTTACTAAGCTGTTTCAAAAAATTTAAATGCAGATTAATTATTAAAATCGGGTCACCCAGTACAAAGGTATGAGGTGACATACATAAAAGAATAAACAAAACATACAGTCGAATTGTAAACCTCCTCCTTATATAAATAAGGATAATATCAGCCCGGAGTCGGAAATTTGTGCCCGATATGGCGATAGGCTCGTCTGTCGTCCTCTATAACATCATGGGACACGTGAGTGTCTTGGTAGCACCTCTGCTTAGCCCTTCTGGGAAAAAGGCGGGAGTTTTTGTATGTAAAACTTCCCATTTAGGTGCTTCGTATTTTTATAAATGGTTTAAAGCTGTTTTAAAAATTAAACACAAAGTATTAATTAATAATAAATAAATACACCCAACAGTCACATGTATAGTCCTGACCCCACACTAAGATCGAGTCTTGTGTTTTGAGTATCAGGAACTACGAAAGACTTTTCGGTCTCACAAACACCCAGACCTGAAACAAATAGCTGTGGATCACACAAATATTTGTTTCGGTGCAGGCATCGAACCCGCGGCCTTTCGTTTCACAGCCGGCGTCTAACCAACTGCGCCACGGAGGCTGTCAAATAATTGTGTAAATAAGGTTATTATTTATTTATTTAGGTGGGGTTATGAATTAATGTCCAATTGTGACTGTGGCGCCCCAGAACAGAATCTGTCACACTTACTGATGTGTCCACTGTGTCCTACCACCTGCACAAGTAAAGACATAATGGAGGCTACTGACGCTGCGATATCTTTAGCGACCTACTGGGCCGCGAAATTGTAAAGGTTTAACGGTCTAGTCATTTTGAGTCATTGACTCGAACGAAGAAGAATTTAGCTTAAACATATTATAGTGTTAAAATCTTGAATGTGAGCGTCACACAGCCATTCACTTTGCAGTGCACATTCAGACTGTATACAGATGCATACAATTTGTCTTTTTTGTGTCCAAATTGATTTGATTCACTTATGTGGTTAAATATGAGCGTTACCATCGATTCGAATGTTTTTCGACAATTCATGTTTGCCTTATGTTTTGAGAGATCTACATTTTATTATTATGTAGGTATACATTTTTATTTCTATATTATTATTTTTTTTTCTCTTTATTTGGAGCTTTATCGCTATAGCGACAATGACGCCCCTATAAAAATTACAAAAAAACACAGCTAAAACAATAATACAATATCAGTCTTGGTTTCTAATACTAGCTAAGTTATACAATACTCTTGCCTCATCACCTAATGGTGTAGCCAAAATACTATTACAAACACCAATTTTCATCTTATCAATACCAAGTCTGAACGTTTCATGCCGAACACATTCCATCAAAATGTGATGTACATCGTCAACTACACCACAAGTAAGGCAATAAGGTGTTGTGCTTTTACCCATAAGGTATTTAAACTTATTTGATGGAATGTGTCCGGAGCGTAGACTAGGAGCTATGATTGTATCATTCCTGTTTAATATTTTATTATCAATCCATGGTATCCTAGAAAGATGTGATTGGATCGTTCTGTACCAAATGCCCTTTTCTTTGGATCTCTTGTTAAAATATTCCTTCCATAAATCAAAACATTTAATTTTAAGAATGGTGATAATTTCAAAATCGCAGGGCAGCATAAAATGGGGAATACCGTCTGATATAGCTTCTTTTGCAAGATTATCGGCAATTTCGTTTCCATCTAAATTAATATGCGAGGGAACCCATTGAATGTAAACAGATTTCGATTGACTCTGAAGCTGTGAAATTAATTTCTTGATTGTATAGGCTGTCGGTGTGCTTCGGAAAGCCGAGTTGCATCGAGCCAGATGTTGAAGGGAGCTCTTCGAATCTGTTATTATAACTAACTTGCTTGCAGAAACCGTAAAGAAATAAGACAAGGCTTCAGAAATAGCAATCAATTCAGCCGACATTATACAAAGAGTTGGATTAATTTTGAATTTTGCGGATACCTTTTGCTGGGGATCATAAAACGCTGCTCCTACGCCATGTTCATTTTTTGAGCCATCCGTGTAGATATAATAGCATCCATTGTAATTGTTGTTAAGATGTTTGGTACATATACTCCGAAGATGATATTTGTTATAGTTTGCTTTTGATTTTGTAATACCGGCCACATTACAATTTATAATTATATTAAAATCAAAGTGACAAACCCAGCTATCCAAAGAGAACATCCCTAATTGATCGGAAGAGTACATATCCACAGATTGAAAAACATTATGTGAAGCGATTAGTTCAGGCAATTTCCTATTGTTCCAAAACCGATTTCTATATTAAATTTCATATTTATACTCACGAAAATTAAAAAATACTAGAAAATAAATAAGTACATCAATCACACGCATATTCCTAGCCCTGTACTTAGTGATACATCTGATGTTGGGGGTATCAGTGAACTTCAAGCTTTAAGGTCATCACTCCAGCCCGAAAGAAAACCTTGTTGATATCGCCAAAAATTGTTTTCGCACGACAATCAACCCACTGGCCACTACCTCTTGTTTTACCGCAAGCACGTTAACCAAATGATCGACGATTGTAATTTTGTTTGGCATTTTATTAGCAAAGAACCAAAGCGTGTTGTAATTTATACCGAGTTTCTGACTATAAGTACTTATAATTTGCGTTTATTTTTCACTCACACGGTATTAAGTGCCAAGTGATGCTGCAAGCTGTCTTTACAATTAAGACCAATCCGCGTTGATTCAAATTTGTTGTTTTTTGTTTCGCGTAAAAGAACACGTAGCTGACGTCGAACACCGACGCTCAACGAAGTCTGCAGTTGCTGAACACATCAAGGAAGGCTCCAAGCATTACCTTTGTTTTGATCAGCCCCAAATCCTCACTAAAGAACACCGTTTCCTGCCCAGGATGTATCGCGAGGCTATTGAAATTAAGAAACATCCAAATTTCATTAGAGAAGATGGCTCGAAGCTTGCACCATCATGGGATCCAATTCTACATTGAATTAAATCGGAACCCAAAAGACTAACTGCCAGACCCCATGACACAGTGAGCTCCTTCTGCGTAGATCGGATAGCAAAATCCAATTAACTTTTTAATTTAATAATTGTAAATTAAGGGTAGTCAAATTGTAACTAGAACGTAGTGATTACTTACTCTATGATTGTTGTACAGTCACTGAGCGAATGACTAATACCTCAGTCCGCCCCGTGACCACAAAAGCTGTAAAGTAATCGAAACCGCGTCGGGAAGTTAGAAAATGTAAAAATGAAACTGCCTCGGTGGCGTAGTTGTATTACGGTACGGTTACAAAGCTGAGGTCTCGGGTTCGAGTCCCGGGTCGGGCAAAGTGATATTGGATTTTTCTGTTCATTATCAGTCCGGAGTCAGGAATTTGTGCCCGATATGGCGATAGGCTCGCCCCCTATCACATCGTGGGACGGAACATACAAGGCGAAATGTGGGTGTCCTAGTGGCACCTCTGCCTACCCTTTCGGGGATAAAGGTGTGAGTTTATGTATGTATGTATGTATGTAAAAATTAAACCAAATCGCGATAAAATCCGTAAAAATTAGTTTTATTTCAAATTCCAATTTGCTATATTTTGCTATACCACTATCTGTCACTGCAGCGCATCAACTTCTACGCTCTTGAAAAGTTTACCGTGAAAATTGGTGTACATATTTGAACACGATAAAACAATATAGTCGATTATGACCCGTCTGTTTTCCCTCTGTTTGTTACGTTTTCACACCTTAACCAACCAATAGTAATGAAATTTTGTAACGGCGTATCCACAGACCTGAAGAACGACATAAGTATTTTTTTTACTAAATTCGTGAACCTCTTAGAAGAAAACGGGGAGAACAAAAAGAGAGCCTATAAGTAATAAAGTATGAAAAATAAAAAGTTTTTGTTCTGATTCACTTTTAATTTAGTTTGTATACTGGGAGCCGGATACTGGCCGCTTTATTTCTATTTAAGGTCAGATATATTAGAACTAGCTTCTGCCCGCAAACTTTGTCTGCGTGATTAACTTTATATGAAATTACTCATCCCGTCCCGTGCCGTCCCGTTATATCCCGCCTGTCCCATTTCATTCTCACTCAAAGTATGTAATCCAGTCCCATCCCATCCCTTTGAGTACCTATAAAAAGTGTATACAAGTAACAAATATATCAGAATTCCTTCCTCAACCCACGGGAACACTTATTTTTTCGGGATAAAAAGTAGCCTAAGTATTAATCCAGGGAGTCAGCTACTTCCATACCAAATCGAAATCGAATAATCGTAATCCGTTAAGCGGTTTTTGAGTTTATCGCGCACAAACGCACAAACGCACAAACAAACAGACAAAATTTCCTAAAATCATTGTTTTTATTACGTTAATACAGACCCCCCATATTAGTTTTTCTCGATTATCTTCCATAATACAAAGAAACACCCTGTATGTTAATGCAACATATACCAGGTTATAAGTTGGACTTGCACCTATATAACTGTGAAAACCGCATCTAATTTCGTGCGTTAGTTTTTGTGTAATGCGCAGGTATATAAAAAGAAACACCCTGTATGTAAATGCAACATATACCAGTTTTTAAGTTGAACCTACAGCAATACAACTGTGCAAACCGCATCTCATTTCGTTTCGTAGTTTTTGCGTGATGTGCAAGCTAATACAAAGAAACATCCCCTGTATGTAAATAAGACATATACCAGTTTTCAAGTTGGACCTGCACCAATATAACTGTGAAAATTGCATCTCATTTAGTGCGGTAGTTTTTGAGTAATGTGCAAGCAAACAAAAAGAAACACCCTGTATGTGAATGTAACACATACCAGTTTTTAAGTTGAACCTAAAGCAATACAACTGTGAAAACCGCATCTCATTTGGTGCAGTAGTTTTTGCGTGATGCGCAAGCAAACATACAGACAGACAGACAGACAGACAGACAAAAATTCTAGAAAAAATTGTTTTGGCTTCTGTTGCTGTTATAAAGATCCCTCGCGTTAAAATTTCTTAAATATCTTCCATGTACAGACATCGACCATTTACATTTTTATTATATGTATATAGATTATTGATCTATCAATTGTTTATTCTCTTCTATAGGAGCTATACCTCCTCTCGGAGCGTTCCTGGGCAGCATGATATCCGGGGCGCTGATGCAGCGAGCAGGCCGGCGCCGCACGCTGCAGCTGACCGCCCCCCTCTGGATGGCCGCATGGCTCATCCTCGGCTTTGCTAAATACTTCCCCCTCGTTCTCGTGGGCCGTGTGATGTCCGGTCTCTGCGTCGGCTTCGTCCTGGCGCCCGCCCAAGTCTATGTAAGTTGAGGCGATTAATAATTTCAAGGAATGTCATACGCAGAGCCGAGTTTTGGGCGAATTTCTTAGGTTTAATTTTGCTCCAATGTAATTTGTTGTGCCTTTTATTATTACGGTTATTGGATAATGCTGTCTATGCGGAACAAAATTTCAGCGATTTTGCAGTTGTATTTCTAGTTCAAAATTGTTTGTTTACTACAGCTCGATAACGATTACTTTATTACGGATACTACAGACTAATATACCTAGTACCTACTATATGTAACAGATTGGAAAGGACATTGCTAGGTGTCCATACATCATTGGCCCCAGAACCAACAGCAATGGAAAAATGCTTTTAATTTATAGAACCGTTATTAAAATATAATAACATATTATTTATAAAACGGACAAGCTGCCATGTCGCAATAATCCAAAAAAAGGATCAGATTTTGAGGTTATAATTGGTAATAAACACTGGAAGCTTTTCAATGTTCAAGGTAGATACAAGGGCCTATCATATATTCAAATATGTACATTCATACATAAATCACGTTTTTATTCCAGAAGGGGTTATTCCATTACCAGGACACCCATGTTTCCCCATATATTATTCGTCTTACGATGTGATAAGGGGCGAGCCAATCGCCTTATCAGGCACAAATTCCTAACTCCGATCTGTTATTTAAGAATTTGCGCACTGCACAGTTTATGACCCTAGTTATAAAATCCGTAGAACCGACCATCTGTCGGCCGGGACCAGCTCATTGTGATAATATTTTTAACAACTTTATTTTCCCGCGCCATAATAGTATAATTGGCACTAACGCAAGTAAACGTACTTATTTGCCGACTATTATGAAACGCATTTCTTTGTCATTCATACAATATTTTATTATAATTATGCAGTTTTTCTGTAGTAAACGACATGACTGACACGACTTGATCTTAATCGAAATTCAATTTAGACCTAAAACAAACTACCCATCGATTTCAATGTTACACAAGATAAGATATTCTGTACACAAAATGTGTCCCACCTACTTGCGGTGCATGCACCGCACATGAATCAGTTTGCTTCGTGATAGTGACAGTGCCGTACGCCTTATAGCATGCGTTTAATAGTAAAAAATGAATGGTTCGCCGTCAAACCGAAAGCAAATCGTCTGAAGTTTCAAAATTTTAATAAAACATCAGGTAAGTGATGTAATATTGCAGTGTGCTTTAAAAAATACGGGGGCACTTTATTTCTGTGACGCGTCTCGTGTATCGGTAGAATATAAGTCAATGGAACTACCTATTTATTTGAGACGCATCAACTGCTCAATTAAATATTATTATCATATTATAAAGAAGTATCGCTTTACAAATCAGATATCTTAATATGTATTGACAATATAATTGCTTTTATTTATTCGATTTATCGTTGTTTTGTTGCACCGGTTACATATCTATTGACAATTAGCCGTAAACATGGCGGAAACGTTGACTTGAAGTCGTTACAATACTTTTAAAACTCGTTGTGTATGTAGCAGCGTGTCCGTTTTATACACATATTTGCAAGTACCTAATATAAAAAAATGTATAAAAAATTATGGTGCAAGTCACATCTTTGTTGGTTCTGGGGCCATTTTCGGCAATGTCCTTTAGAGCTGTTGCTTTTGTGAGCTGTACTAACGTGACATAAACAATCAAATCAACTATAATATAATTGACGATTGAGGCACGATTGAGGCATATCATATTTAACGGATTGTAGAAATTTGGAACTGGCTTGAAAATGCGATATTAAAAATTTCGTAAACAAATTTCGAAAATTTTTATACCTGAGAATGCTTGAGAGCATGACTGAGATTCCCGTGAATTGTTGGGTCGTGTGCGCGTGGAAAATAGGCGAGACGACAGTATCAAAAAATTAAAGATTTTATGTTTTTAAGGGAAAATACGTATTACAAGGATTTCAAATGATAATTCAGTTTTAATCTATACTTGGAGATTAATAAGATTTTAAATAAAATCAAAGTACAAAATATAGCAATCGGCCATTTTGACAAAAACGCTCTTCACAACGCATGATGTCACGCCTATGTAAAGATGACGCATTCGGTGCGCATAGACCACAGATTTAGTAGTACGCAATGACATGTTTACCTAGTAGTGACATCAAAGCGGACGCCATGACACCTACTAGCGTTTTTTGTGCACTATTGAAAAATTATTAGAAAAATGGCTTAAAACTGTGTTAAGCCTTTGTTAATTCTTGAAATATAGATTGTTTCGTATATAATAAATGTGTGCCCATATGTTAGAATATAATTTGAAAATCATTCGTCTCGCCTATTGTAGCGTATTATAAACCGGAATAAGTAATTTTCATGCCAATGTTAATAGATACAGTATTCCAATGGTTTAGTTGTTTTCCTACTATCAACAAAAGTGGAAGTTCAATGATAATGGTTCTACGAACACCTACTTCATTGTACTTTTCAATAAACAAATAGAATACTAGACATATTGAATAATATATCAATAACATGATGTCAATAATGCTAATTGGTAATCAGATAGCTTATCTTAATACAATAGTTGATTGTAAAACGGTTTGTACTCGTATATTTCTGTATAAAACAATTAACTATTATCCGTAACTTAACTAAATACGTTTTCTATATTTTGAGAATAATAACGTTTGACTTTGTTCGTCGTATTCATTCAAACAATATCTTTAGTCCGTTGTAAAGATAACAAAAAACAATTCAAAGCATCAAAACAATGAACTAACTGAACCGACTATTCTTGTAATCCTTATATTTATTCCAAGAACTCCAACTTGTGCTAATTAAATATTAATCAAATGAATGTTACAGCTGATGTAAATCTATTCAAAAATGTTACGTAGTTTACATTTTAACGTCACATTGTTTCAGCTTGAAATAATCTATTTTGTTCATTGAGCTAGTATTACGTAGTAATATTGAATTGAATGATTTTGTTATTATTGTTGATAAAAATATTTTTTGGTTCTTAAAACGTTTTTAATTATATCTATAGTTTTTATTATCTCATAAGTCGCTTGAATTAAATAATTCTGTAATGTGTACGGACAGCCTCCGTGACGCAGTTGGTTAGACACCGGCTGTGAAACGGGAGGCCGTGGGTTCGAATCTCATAACGAGACAAATGTTAATGTGATTCACTGGTATTTGTTCCGGGTCTGGATGATTGTGGGAACGAAAATTCTTTCGTAGATTCTCATAGCCACGAGACAAGACATGTATCTTAGTGTAGGGTCAGGACTATGTGAGTATGGAGACTGTCCCGCCCTCATACACGCCACTCCTGTTAGCCAGTTGAAACAGTGCCAGGCGTTTTAATGACACCGAGCATTGAAGCTCAGCGAGTCTCCGGGAATGTCTAACTGGTCTGTAACCCTCAACGAAATTAATCATAAAGTTAAATTAATTGTCAGGAAATATTTATGTCCTCTTCGCTCCGTAGTATGTGACTGTGGGGTGTATTTATTTATTTTGAATGTGGCAGGTGAGTGAGTGTTGTGACCCGGAAATCCGCGGCCGCCTGGGTTCCCTCCCCACGCTGTCGATGTCCCTCGGGATCCTGCTCTCTTACATCGCCGGCAACTGGCTGTACTGGCGGTACCTCGCCTTTTTCTCCGCTATCTTTTGCGGTAAGAACATTTTAGAATTATTTGCGATACCAAAGTAGATATTTGTCGCTTTTATTAATTTATGGCGGAGTCACATTGCCTTGTTTATGATGAGTTGGATTTGTTAATTATTGAAATTCAGTACCTGTAGGCTTCGGTACATTTCGCACGCTGTGTTTAAACACTTTTATAAATAAAATAAAATTTGAGAAAAATATGTAATTAAACCAACCGTGCCTAGCAAAATAAATGCTACTGGGAATACATATATATGAGTGCAGTTAAATTAGGCTTAATTCCTTTACTAAAATTCAAATGTGTATTGTATTTTTTCATATGCCCCTGTCACATTTATGTCGCACTGTTTCTTTTTTCCTTAAAAACTCGACTTAGTCTAAACGCATATTATCGTTCACAGTGGCGTTATTTGTGGCGCTTTTTCCCCTCCCCGAGTCCCCGGTGTGGCTCGAAGCCCACGGCGGCGACGCGGCTGCTTCCATCAAGTGGTTGCACCTCTCCGCACGAGCTACTGCTACAGTTAAAGAGGACGACGATGAGTAAGTAGAAAACTTAAATTATCTGAATATCTGAGGACATAGAGCAAACAATATTCGCAGGATCTCACATGAATATATTGTATCAAGTAAGTTTATGAGCATTGAATGAATTGGCAGAGTTAACACACTTATGGTTTGCGTATCAAAGCCGCTCTAGGTGAGAGTAATTCGGTGCCCTCTATTTGGCATCTAAACCCAAACTAGGCCTGGTGAGCCACTTATTTGCTGGCACCCTAGGCGATAACCTGATCGCCCCCTACCCGAATACTAGTTATAAGCTTACACATTACTATAATAACCATAAAACGCGTGGGTTCTGTTTAACAAAGCCTTCTCCAAATATATTGGACGCAATCATTGGGAACCAGGTAGCAATCAGGAAGCATACCCTGGCCTAGTTAATTGTAATGTTATGTTAAATGGATTGGCAGAGAATTTTTAAGAAGTAAATACAGCTATACCGATGCTGTTCTGGCGTGTGGAAAATAAAGTTAATAAAAACAACGTGCTATGAAAAGTGACAATTTGAAGTTGTAGATAAAGGCACACTCCCATCCAAGTCACAGCATTTCCGCCGTACAATCTAATAGATGACGTTGTCATATTGTAGGGTACACACCTTAGGAAGGTTTTAAAATAAAATAAAATATGTGCGTGATTGTGAAAAGAGTAAAAGTCTGTTTGCTAAGAGCATCTTCTACTGTATAACGAAGAAAGGGCACCTGTTGTCCCTAGGCCTGTGTCATATTTCGTTTTTAAAATATAAAAGTTGTGAATGATACCTTTGAAATATATTTTTTGTCTCATATAATACGGCGTTGGCAAATCATAATTTACTCAACGTTAGAAGTGATAAAGGTTGCTTCGACTATAATTTAAAGCGCAAAAGTTTTCGAAAAATTACGATTTCTTATGTAGGTATTACATTCTCCAAATCACAACAGGATTACCTACAGTTTTATTTTATAAGAAACTGAAGAATATGTACGGGTTACGGACTTATAGACTCAATATTGTAATTAATATTATACATATTCAGAGGGAAGTTTCCTGTTAACATTATCTTAACATTAAGATGTTATGGCTTATCATATTACGGTAAGGCTTATATTATTAATACGATGTAGCTTATGTTATTTCCCTTGTACTTGTTCTCCGAGATTAGTTGTATTCCGAAGCAAGTGCAGCCCACTTAGCATGTTCTCTCCAACAATATCATGTACGAATTATTATGCAAGTTGCATTATTCTGTTCTATATGCCGTTGTCTCTTTGTTCATGTTGTTCATTATATTATGTGATTTGTTTTTGATCATATTGACAGACTTTGGCACATATCCTGCGATCAGAAGTTTTCGAAACAACTGATTGATAGGTAAATGTATTTTTATTGCAGAAAGTCTCCCGATCCCATGGGCCCGCCGAGTCTGTTCACGCGGAAAGCGTTCTTCTCGTCGGTGGTGATCAAACCTCTGGTCATCGGGTTCGCTTTGCTGTTTTTCCAGCAGTTCAGTGGCATCGACGCTGTCATATTCTTCACAGTAGAAATTTTCCAGAGTGCGGGTATGATTTTTTTAACCTTGTAATGCCTGCTAAGCATTCTTAGTCATTCATTAGGTACGTATTCTATGTAATTATTTATAAACAACTGGTGTTATATTCGTGCACAGTATTTGGAACCGTTAATGTCCAAAGTGCAGGGTTTTCGAGGCTCACTTTTCGCACCCATCGCTAGACTCAGTAATGAACGTGTCATAGCGCTAACGTTCTCTGTAGCTATTATAAGTCTTTTTAGGCGAGTAATATGAAAACCGGTAGTTCCGGTACTTTGAGGAGTATTAATAGTCTTTTTTGTGATCCCACGGCTACGATAATGTTCTGTGAAAATGAACACATATTCTAAATATATTTTACCAAAGGGCAAAAAGTCTCCTTTGTTCCTTGTAGATATCTCATCATTAGTTTCGCATTATTTGTTTCTAGGAAGCAAGTTAGACGCGATGACCGCGACGATCGTCATTGGTCTGGTGCAGTTGCTAAGCAACGGAGTGAGCACCATGCTGGTGGACCGCGCTGGTCGCCGCCCATTGCTCTTGGTCTCTGCCGCCGTCATGGCCTTGTCAATGGCTTCTATGGGCTTTGCCTTCTACTTCGAGTTTGAACAAGAATCTTGGCTTGGGTTTGTACTTGTATATACTTCGGTTTTGAATTTAACAAATTCATTTATAAAGTTTGTATTAAGTTAAAGAAGCAAAACTGACAATTGGATACGCAATGAAAACCAGGGATGATGAATTACCCTGTATTGTATTATTTCAACTGTAGTAGTTTATTTTCTTACTTTTAGACTTTGATTTTTGAAAAATATTATAGTGTAGATACTTTTCCGGACAACCTTCATACCAAGTTCGTTTGATTTTCTCAAAATGTATTATAATGTTTTTGCCAGTTATCTACCCATCGCCAGTTTAGTGGTGTTTATGGTTGGATTCTCGCTTGGTTTCGGCGGTCTACCGTTCCTGCTGTTGGGTGAACTGTTCCCGGCGCACTACCGCTCGCAGCTGTCCGCCATGGCGAGTGCTGTCAACCTGCTCTCCATGTTCTCCGTTATCAAGTCGTACCATTCGCTTGAAGTAAGTAATGAGAGTGCCTACGATACTAAGTAGTAAATCGGTTCGCAGGTGTAAAGGGACTGAAATGGTCGAGTGAATATGAAATATGACTAAATTGTATATTGGAAATTATTCATGAGTTTTATTGCTTTTTTTAGAAAGACTGTGTAACCAATAAACAAGACGAAGAATTGTACTAAACTTAGTACAATTAGTACCTTTGCTCCCCTGCGTTCCCATTTACGATTTACAGGACTATAACGTGTTGAAGTATAAAATGTATGAATTAAAAAACACTGACATTGACCTTCCACTCTCACTATCTAGTACTCATTGAAGTTCTTAACCACTGTAATACTGCTACCTAACGGACCGATAAATGTTATTAGCTTTATCCAAATAGCAAACAGTGGCGTTATCTTTGAAACATTATTGAACTTCAGATATTTGCACTGCCTATCCTACTCTTGACGCTCGATTTCATTTAATTCTATTAAATGCCACCGCGATCGAGTCAATTAGAGTAAAATCGCGAGCTTCTGTGCCCCTTGCCGGAACTAAACGTTTCCCGCTGTGAAATTATTTATATTATTTATTTATATTGTATAAGTTACCGGAAATGTATGAAGTCTAGGAATTGTATACAACTCCTAGGAAATATATACAATTCCGAAGCTATTTAGGAAATGTATAAAATATTCTTTCAATAATTATTTTATACATACATATCCTGGGAAATGTATACATTTCCTAGGCATTGTATAAAATTCCAATATCGTATTAGGAAATGTATAAGAATAATGGTTTCTGTAATAAAACACGTTGTTCAAATGAGAGTAATATTTTTTATCACAGGTAACAATCATAGCGTTAAATTCTATAATACTCGTATCTTCATATTACCTATGTTACTAATTAAAAATAACCCTTCCGGTGTCCAAGAAGCTCATTTCGGGCTCCCTGTCAAGATTTATGTGACATTCTCCATTGTTTTCCAATGGTAGGTAGGTAGTTTAGGTTAGGTTAGGTTAGTTTATGTTAATTGATATCTTAAATACTTATATTTACTTACATTTCCGATTACTATTTAGGAAATGTATAGATTTCCTAGGAAATGTGTCTAATGTAATTTATTTTACATATTTCCGGGCGATTTTAAGAATTACATACATTTCCTAGGAATTGTATACAATGACGGATTACACACATTTCTGTTAACATATACAATAATATTTATAACGTGAATCACGATATTTAACAAATACTTTCGACGTATGATGTACAATATTTTTGTTTATTAACACCACTTACAAGTATTTATTTACAGAAAAACATAAATTCATGCTATGAAATATATTTTGTATTGCTTTTTTGGTTTTAATGTAGCGCATACTTTATGTAAAGTTTTCTCCATCTCCTTACATAAACTTTAACGATGCCAAATTTCACATCCATGTGTGCAATAGGTGTAAACGTATCTACAGTTACTTTTCACATGAATATGTACATAATACAGTGATATTTACGGTATTGATATTAGTCGGTTAGACGCTGGCTGTGAAACGAGAGGACACGGGTTCGATCCACGCACCGGGACTAATGTTTTTGAGGCCTACAAGTATTTTTTCTGGTTTTAGTTGTTATTGAGGCCGAAAATTTTCTCGTAATTTCTGATACTTTACTTAGTTTAGTGTGGAGTCAGGACTATGTATGTGACTGTTGGGTGTATTTTTTTATTACTTAATTTAATTCAAACACAATTCCTTCTTTTGTTGCAGGCAGTACTGACGTCAGCAGGTACATTTTGGATGTACGCGTGTTTCTGCGTGATCGCATTCTTTTTTGTATTGTTCCTCGTCCCAGAGACAAAAGGCAAATCACTGGCGGAGATTGAGCAACACTTCCGCGGCAAGAAGAAAAAGGAGGCCGTGCAAATGCAAACTGTCCAGACGGTGTTTTAGTTTATTTCAATAAGGAAATGCAGCCACGTTTTATTATTTTTAGAGAGGCTTACCTCGAATTTAATTTTTAGATTTTTATACGACAAGTTTTTGAGGTTGTCGTCAAAAGTAATATTTGATTGAGGCTATGTGTATAATACGAATATTTTCAAGACGCACACACTTTAAACACACAGACATTGAATATACATATAAGAGTTATTTTTTCGACATATTTAATATTAGTTATCTGTTTTCTCCGACATTATTCGTCAGTCTGTGATAGTTCAACAAATGTTTTAAATAAATTACTTGTTTGTTTTGCGACCATTTGACCACAATATTTTATTTTTTGGCTGTGAAGCTTTTATAGATATAATGCGATAGTTTCGATAAGTTTTGCTAATATATTATCTCATTCGATTGTTTTTCGAATTATATGTAGCCGGGACTGTGATAGTAGTAATTTCACTTCCTTAATATGCACCCAGTCATCCACTGTGGGAACTTTTAATATTAATCATTAGAGAACCATGTCGAGTTTGTAAACCGTAAAGTCTAGTATTCGATTCCTAAGTAGAGTAATACTCGTGTATTTTTTTGATTTTCTCTATTATAGGTAAATAGTTGTTATTTTGTGATACTTATACAGGCTGACAAAAATACTCTGTCCGACCGATAAAGATGTTATCAGGCATCATTAATGAGTTCTATTTAAAAGAAATACATATTATGTAAAAGATTATAATTAATAATAAATAAAACAAAAGAAAACTCACACTGCTAACAACCGCGTTCGTAACAAGCAACGTTCGACGCGACGTTTCAGAATTATCAGAATGTGTATTGTTGTTGTCAGAATTTAAAACATTGCTAAGTTTTAGGGTGAAATTGATACTATAATGTGTATCATAACTTAAGATAATTATGTTATCCTTTATTATATTTTTTTAATTCCAAAATTGAGATACCCAAATGCGCGTCGTGTATCGGATAGGGATTTTTTGTCATAATGTATAGAATTTTGTTATTTGTTTACTAGTCTATTGTAGAATACTGTCTGTCGTTCTTTCCTGAAAATATATGTATTTATTTTTGTAATTAATATTGTAATATTAAATTGATATTATTACTCATCCTAAAATGTGATTGCTTGAGCTATTCTAGCTGATCTGGTGTATTTTAGGATATAAATATCCTAAAATTATGAAATGAAATCCTAAAGATATTTAATTAAATATATTACCTTAGTTTTATGAAAACTAGCCACTTACGACTAACTTATAGATAAAAAAATGCGTTGTGTCATCAGAATTTTGTTTAAAGCCATATTAATTTAATTTAAGCGAGTTAAATATGGTTAGTTATGGATCTATAAGTATTGTATTATAAGTAGTCAATTTTTGACCAATTAGTTACACAGAATGGTTTGTTTGTAAATAGTAAAATAGTAATTGTTAATGTTACCAGCGTGAATTTGTCAAATGTACATAAATTAACTTGTTTTAAGTTATTGTAGTAAAATATAGATAAAGTTACGTAACATAGTAATGTTGTTTTATTTCTCAACAAAATGCGAAATATCTTATATATTAATTATTATTAAGTGTTTTAGTGCGATAAGGATTAAATTATTATTATTTAATATTTTCACCTGGCTAAGGACAGGGAAAAATACAAGAAGCTGACGGCCAACCTTCAGCACTGAAGAGGCACTCAAAGAAGAAGAAGTGCGATAGATCGAATACGTGTATTTATTTAATGGTTTTGTCTTGGTACTTCAATAATATCGTAGTTGTTTTCATGGTATAGTTGCAAGCTGTAAAACGAGAGGATGTGGATGCAATTTCCAAACAAACACAAATGTTTGGTCGCTCCAAAAGCTTTTATTTCGAATTTGGGTGTTCTGGATCAAAAAAATCTCTCGTAATTTCGGATATCCTCGATACAAGACCTGTATCTAAGTAGCTTCAGGAAAAAATATTTGTTGGCTACTGAGTGTTATTATTTGTTCCGTGGAGCGTGGACTTTCCGCCAAATATTTCAATTTGATGTAGCAGTAGAAATAGTAAGACAAATCTCAACATCACATTTCCATTAAATATACCCCGTTGATACAGGCTTGATTATGTGTGTGTAATCTTATCGGAATAAACTAAACGTCGATGTTATTTATTTATTTATTTATTTATAAATTCTTTATTGTACACCACATACACACAAAAAAATAAAAAAGAATTAAAACTAATTTAAATAAAGGTGATGTTAGTTGTTTTGTTATTTAAAATTCGGTCATGAATACGTAAACTCACGCTTTTTTTCTCAGGCACTAGGCAGAAGTGCAAATAGGACCGTTCAACTTGGGTTTTCCGTCCTAATATGTGATAAAGGGCAAATTTATCTTTTGATCTTATGACATTCAGTTATCTCGGATATAAATAGTTCCTTTTGATACAGCTACGCTGCAGCTAGTCTCTGATGCATAAATTATTAGGTATGTCGGCTAAACGGAGCGTCAGATTCGTACCGGCGTCTCACAACATCTGGTGTAATTTTCGATGAAATAAATCTTAATGGAACTAATGGAACGGCTCGAAGCAAAAAGACTTATTTTTGTAAAAAATGTGATTTGTCTCTCATATCGAAACTTATTAGCATTGTAGCTAGATATAAAAGAGGAGCTCGTTTCCTTCAAGGTGGAATAAAAGGGTAGATTTTTATAATTAGACATCCATTGTGCCCGGTCCGTCTTCAACGAACACAATAAATGGCTTGTCGCTACACTACAATAGAGACTATTTATATATCAAGTTGAAATGTATACGCTAAATGATTGAGTACCCCATATTCGTTTCTTTCCTTCCCTTCCCTTGTTTTAGTTCCACGCTCTTTCTCGTTCCTTCCCCTCACTTTCCGTTCATCGATAACCAAACCTGACGCTTCTCTTCCCGTCTCGTCTACCTCTGCGCCTTACCGGTTCTGTCGTATATATACGTATTTCATCGCAGAGACAGATTGCCAAAATTATAGATCTTCACATTCGATCCCATGGATCACTTCGATCAATTAGTATGGATTATTTTATCTTAGAAAAACATCCAAAAAAACGGATCGCTGAGCGAAGTAAGAACCACATAAGCTTTTGTAAACGATTGGAATGTCTGTTTTGAATGTTAAAGAAGTTTTGGACGCCTGTGTATAATACCATAGCAATCACTTGCACTGTTTTGTTATAACATAGAGGGCGCTAAGCTCTTCTTTGTTATGGTCGGTGCGAGTCATACATTCCATTAGTTAATTGTTTGTTCGTTTATTAAAATCGTTTGTGAAATATTTCTTCTCGTACTTAAACATCAACATGTCCTGCTACCACCATTTTTTTAAATATGTATAACTCGTTTATTACTGCATTTATAAAAATCTTCCGTATTACGATTATGCATAAGGTAACCTTGCGATATAAACAATAATTGAAATTGAGGCAACTAGCTATTGGCTACACAGGCCGCGTACATGGATATGTGTGTTTACAGTTGTCAAAGGATCGTCTGCCGGCCGATGCGCTGTGAACGTTCCAATCTGTATGGCTGATCCATTTTGGTGTATTGACACAAAATTATTGTGCTAAATTCTGATCCCGGCGCAACGTTTACGACGTCCCGTTTGTGTACGGAGCTAGGCTACCTTTACTGATAGCACAACTTCAAGATTTGAGTATGTTGATACGATAAATGAATTGAATGTGTGTACGAATGAATGTTGCACGGATCTTTACAGCTACCGGAGGGGGAACATGGTCTTATCATAGAAGTGGTTGTGAAATGTTTTAAAGCAACGTTGCATGAAAGATTTTTTGTATAATAAAACGGACATGTACGTTACGGCTATAAACATCTTCAACGCTTCGGAATCTTAGGTGTGTTGCTATTTTTAAGGAGTGGTGATGAATGTACATACATACATTGTGTAGTCAGAGACAATAAAGCGCCAAGTATTACGGTCCATATACCTCTTTCGCTTCATCAACTGTTTTTATCTCTTCATACACGCCCGTAGTAAAGGGACATTAAGGATAATAAGGACCACCCCAATTTGCAAACAATCATTAACAAAATTGCAAAAATATATTTATTTTGAATAGTTTTGTTTTACGTCAATTTTGTTTTACGGCAAAGTAATAATATTTCATTAAATATTGAAGGTAGTGTTGTTTTAACAGAATATGGATTAGCGAAGGATGAATAATTTATACAGCTTATGTAGAAAATTCGCCATCCACATCCGATAACCTCTCAATAGAAGTTCTTAACTTTAGATAAGCTACATATTGTATGAATGTTATAGTAGTCATTTGCTCGCAAGATATAAAACCGTATACATCGTAATAATAGTTTTATTATGATTTTTATGCTACGTTCTCATGCGGGACCGTCAGTAGATACGATGTAAAGACAGAAATTAAAACGTTTTGTAATGGTGTTTAGAAGAGAAAGAAAGTATAGTAATTAATATTTTCTGTGCATTAACATAAAAGTGATCAAAACACAAAGTTATTTTGATGTTCAATGGTTTCTTAGATTTACGCGAATGATGCACATTAATTTTTACGGATTTTATGGCGATTTGGTTCAATTTCTAAATTTTTTTACTTCCCGACGTTTCGATTGCTTTCCTCCTCCTCGTGGTCACGGGGCGGACTCAGAGTCCGTTTTATTTCAATTATTTTGATGTTATTAATCTCTAAACATTGACGATTATTGCATTAAAGTGCAAACCTTTAACCCTCCAGATTTTAATTAAATATAAACCTATACCAATCACGAAGCAGCTCAAGATGATTTCCATGAACTACGTTTCTGTTTGCGAGAATGCAAATTTGCTCATTATTTTATACAGGGATGTCTAGCTAAGATGCATGGATGCTGCCAGCAAATTGCAACCTCAAGCTTTTCCAATCTTTATCATAAACCCAGCTTCATTCATATGCATTGATCAATTATTGTACGCTGCCTTTGACCATAAAGTAAATATCGTACCTTTTAATATAATATTTGCACAACTTTTACCAGATATTGTTTGTTGGTTTTATTCAAATTTGTACTGAAATTTAGTGACTTTATGACGAAACTCGACTTAAGTTATTTTCACTGAAAAAAGGTTTTTGAAAAAGTAACAACAAATTAAAATGAAATATCTATTAGAGAAAAGTCATATTCATAACATAAGGACTAAGAAAATTCTGTGTGACAGATTCTGTCTGTATCTGTATTAGCCCATATACGTCCCATTGCAGGGCTCGGGCCATCTCTACAACCGCGAGTACGATTAAGAGGGGTTAGGCCGTATAGTCCGTCACGCTGGCCTAGTGCGGGTTGGCGGAGAGAGACAGTACTATAATTTGTGGTACATATTTTATGCAACATTAAAAGATTCTGTGAAAAGATCATGTGTGCTATCTATCTCGATCTCGTAAGGAAACTTTTATAATTAAATATTTATTTTAGATAATGTTATCAGTCAAAAAGCATCAATACCCTGTATAAACAAATTTAAATCAGTACAGGCTCATCGAAACGGTAACACTAAAAGCCTGCGCGGAGATCTCCCGATAATGCGTCAGTTTACTTTGTCTAAGCGGATCTCTGGATTCATTAAGGCAACATTGTAAGTTCTCAAGCGTAAGGGCCCGAGTCCATTGCGCCATAGCTGAACACGCTCGCACGACCTAGCTAACTAGTGAGGACGACACGAGCGTATGGAAGCACGTCATCACGGATTCTCAATACTATTTGCAAACGAATTGATTTATAGAAATTGATGAACGCCGCCACGTTTTCGGAGTCGTGGCTGTTACTCGACGCAGTAAATCTTTTAAAACAAGGACGATATGTAGTGAAGTAACAGAATTGGATTCTTGTCTGCTATCTGATTTTGTTAATTTATTACAGTAGAACGATGAATGGAGTAAGATTAATAGACTAGGGCGTGATGTATTTTGTGTATTTTTTGTTGTAAAAGTTAAAGCTTTATTGTTGTGTCTTAGATCTGAGGAAAAAAATCAATAAATAAATACACCCAACAGTCATACACATATTTCACATCGCACACTCAAAAATATAATACAAGTTTTGTGCGGGTATTAGAAACTAAGAGAGATTTTTAGATCTGAAACATCCAGTCCTTAAGCGATTATTTGTGGGCCTTACGAATATTTCCCACAGTGCGGAGATCGAATCCGCCATCTGTCGATTCAAAGCCAGTTTTAAAATAACAGCGCCACGCACGCTATCAACAATATACATTTTTTCATGTATAATAATAAAATTTATTTGTTATTATGTTTATTGGATATTGATTAGTTTGAGCAATTTTCAACATGCATGGTTATAATAATATATGAACGTTAATTTGTTGCAACAAATCCAATAGTCAAGGAGGTGTTAAACTACTTAATATTAAAACAAAATTAAAGTATAGTATCAGATGAACCATTTCTTATATTTATTGTTACTCTGTTTTCTTAAAATAAACGCCTGGACTTTACATAAGAGCAATGGAATCAATATTTTCGAGTAAATGGTACGTGGCTATTAATTTTACTTCATTCCATGTTTTTGCAGCTTAAAAATAGGAACGAGGACTTTACTAAACAAAACTACTTGTAAGATGTATTTTATTAATACTAAAGAATGTGGGAATGCAAAGAAAAAAATAACGTCAAGAACTGATGTTAAAACACCTATCGTGTAAAATACAACTAAAGACAATGTGCAGAAAAAAAAAATGCTTGTCTTTTTGTTAATAAGACGTGAGACATTTATTGCAGTTCACAAAAAGTAGTCATAAAACATGAGACTAAGCAGATGCACGAAACAACACCAGTTCACGACATACATGTTACGTTACTACCGATATCACGTTCACTCACTCAATGCTTTGTATATAAACACCGACTACTCAAATTGAATGTATTCAAACACGACACCTTCAGGCAATACGTGTTCTCTTCGCAGGGAGCTAGGTTTACAATTACATTGACGATTAATGAAAGATCACCAAAAATGATTTTAGTAAGTATTGGGCAATCATATTTTAAAATACAAAAAAATATGTCATTTTTGTACTGCTAACATTTTTTGCATTTCATATCAAGTAAATTGTTAGCATTAAAAGATTTTATTGATAGGATTTTTAATTTCCAGCTCTTACTCGGTCTCAACATCTTGACGTGGTCACTTACATCCTGTGAGCCTCCCGTCAACAGTTACCTCCCTCCTTCGTCAAATGGTAACGGGAGACCATCATCACAGTATGGAACTCCTGGCAGGAATGGTGGAGGCCATGGTGGATCCGGGGGCGGTCAGTCTTCTAGGTCCCAAGACCCACAAGCCAGTTACTTACCCCCTGGCGGTGGGTCAAGCCAGGTGGATACTCAATATGGTGCACCTTCATCTCAAGGCTTTGGTCATAAACCTGGACAGCGTGGCTTTGGATCTTCTCAAGGATTTGGGCAAAGCCAATCGGCACCAGACACACAATATGGAACACCTAACCAAGGTAATTGGTGCCGCTACATTTTGTGGATTTTAAATACTTAGATGTTCATTTTGTCTTATAGATAATTAGCATTTGCCCGCAACTTCGTCTGCGTTTTTAAGATAATGTAGACGTTATATCGATAGAACTATTCCATTGTAACCTCTACGTAAACTTATAACAAAAATCAACGCGCAGCATTTCTATTTCCAATTCTGACTCTGAATTTAGATTATCGGTTCAATGGGTCCATCAGTTATCGATTCAGAGACCCATTTGATTTGGTTTTAGATGAGTAATTATAGTGCCAAGTTTGAAATCTGCAACTTTAACGGTTGCGGTTTTCCATACAAAATTATTTTACCTTTTTCACCCCCTTAGGGGTTATATTTCCTAAAATCCTTCCTTAGTGCTACCTAAGTAATAAAATAAATCCCTGCGTAAAATTTCAAGTTCCTAGCTTCAGTAGTTTCGGCTGTACGTTGATCCGGCAGTTCGGTTCTACAAAACTTCAACCCTTATTTTCGTCCCTTTAGGGTTAATTTTAGATAAACAAAATATGCAATTATTTTTGTCTTAGAATGAATAACTTAAGGGCCAAAGTTGACAATTGTAACTTTAACGGTTTAAATTTTCCCTATATCAGTTTTTAACCCTTTACACCCCTTTAGGGGATGAATATCCAAAAATCCATCCTTAGTGCTACCCTACGTCACAATGGGAACCACTGCGTAAAATTTTCAAGTTCTTAGCTTCAGTAGTTTCGGCTGTGCGTTGATCCGGCAGTTAGGTTTTACAATACTTCAACCCTTATTGTCACCCCTTTAGGGTTAATTATAAGAAAAGAGAGTATGCAGTTGTTCTTGTTTCTAGATAAATAACTAAAAAGTCAATATTGATATCTGCAACTTCAAGGGTTTCGGTTTTCCATACACTAGTATTTTACCCTTTTCACCCCCTTAGGGGTAGAATTTCGCAAAATCCGTTCTTAGTGCTACCCTACGTCACAATAGAAATCCCTGTGTAAAATTTCACGTTTCTAGCTCCAGTAGATTCGGCTGTGCGTTGATCGGGTAGGAAGGAAATCACCCAGTTTCTAAACATTTCAACCCTTATTTTAACCCCTTTAATGTTAATTTTTAGACAAATAAAGTATGCAATTATTTTTGTTATTAAATGAGTTATTAAACTACCAAGTTTGAGAATTGTAACTTCAATGGTTTAGATTTTCCATACAACTGTTTTTAACCCTTTTCACCCCCTTAGGGGTAGAATTTCCCAAAATCCCTTCTTAGTGCTACCCTCCGTCACAATAGGAATCCCTGTGTAAAATTTCAAGTTCCTAGGTCCAGTAGTTTCGGCTGTGCGTTGATAGGTCAGTCAGTCAGTCAGTCAATCAGGTTCCTCTTTTATATATATAGACTAGCATTTGCCCGCAACTTCGTCTGCGTGTTTAAGATAATATAGACGTTATATCGATAGAACTATTCTATTGTAACCTCTACGTAAACTTTTAACAAAAATCAACGTGCAGCATTTCTATTTCCAATTCTGACTCTGAATTTAGATTATCGGATCAATGGGTCCGTCAGTTATCGATTCAGAGACCAATCGGAACAATAAATAAAAAGTTCAAAATGACTTCCAACATTTCAATTCTGAATACAAATTTAGATTATCGGAACTCAGATAACGATTTTGAGACCAATCGGAACAGTAGTTAAATGGCCTTATTCATATACAGTTTTAAAACCTATTTTAGGTATCGAATGTTTGTTTTCTCGCTCAAACTGAATTGAAAAGTCGTTCGAAAGGGACAAAAGTAAATTTTCATATGAATAACTTCAGTAGTTTTGATTTCCATACAAACTTTTCAACCCTTATTTTTACTCCTTTAGGGTTAAATTTAAGTAAACAGAGTACACATTTAATTTTGGTTTTAGATGAGTATTTATAGTGTCAAGTTTGAAATCTGCAACTTCAACGGTCACGATTTTCCATACAAAATTATTTTACCCTTTTCACCCCCTTAGGGGTTGAATTTCCGAAAATCCTTCCTTAGTGCAACCCTACGTTATAAAATAAATCCCTGTGTAAAATTTCAAGTTCCTAGCTTCTGTAGTTTCGGCTGTGCGTTGATCCGGCAGTTCGGTTCTACAAAACTTCAACCATTATTTTCGTCCCTTTAGGGTTAATTTTAGATAAACAATATATGCAATTATTTTTGTCGTAAAATGAATAACTTAAGTGCCAAGTTTGACAATTGTAACTTTAACGGTTTAAATTTTCCCTATATCAGTTTTTAACCCTTTACACCCCTTTAGGAGATGAATATTCAAAAATCCATCCTTAGTGCTACCCTACGTCACAATTGAAAACCCTGTGTAAAATTTCAAGTTCTTAGCTTCAGTAGTTTCAGCTCTGCGTTGATCCAGCAGTTCGGTTTTACAATACTTCAACCCTTATTTTCACCGCTTTAGGGTTAATTATAAGAAAAAAGAGTATGCAGTTGTTCTTGTTTCTAGATGAGTAACTAAAAAGTCAAGTTTGATATCTGCAACTTCAAGGGTTTCGGTTTTCCATACACCAGTATTTTACCCTTTTCACTCCCTTAGGGGTCGAATTTCCAAAAATCCTTCCTTAGTGCTACCCTACGTCACAATAGGAACCCCTATTTAAATTTTCACGTTTCTAGCTCCAGTAGATTCGGCTGTGCGTTGATCGGGTAGGAAGGAAATCACCCAGTTTCTAAACATTTCAACCCCTATTTTAACCCCTTTAATGTTAATTTTTAGACAAATAAAGTATGCAATTATTTTTGTTATTAAATGAGTTATTAAACTACCAAGTTTGAGAATTGTAACTTCAATGGTTTAGATTTTCCATACAAGAGTTTTTAACCCTTTTCACCCCCTTAGGGGTAGAATTTCCCAAAATCCCTTCTTAGTGCTACCCTACGTCATAATAGGAATCCCTGTATAAAATTTCAAGTTCCTAGCTCCAGTAGTTTCGGCTGTGCGTTGATAGGTCAGTCAATCAGGTTCCTCTTTTATATATATAGATAAGTCAATTTTTTATCCACGATAATTTCACATTTCTTATAAGTAGTATATGTGTATTAATTTCACCTGCCATAATATTTTAAAATAAATACACTAATATGCTTATTTATTAACTTGATAAATGCTATTTTATATCTCCATCTTTGCTGCTTGATTCAAGAAGGCAAGAATTTGTACCAATTTCTATCAACATTTAATTATTTTATTTCATTACATCAGTTTTCACATATCCAATATAAATACAACAAAGATTTTCCCTGATTTTCACAGACATCACAAGTTCTTCGGGATCTGTAATAAAGTTTTATCCTATAGGTGGTTCGGGATCTCGTGGTTCAGGGTTTGGACAACGTCCTGAAAGTTCATACGGCCCTCCTGCTACGGGATTTCAACCTTCAGGTGGATCAAGAGGTAATGAGGAACAAGGAAGCCTAAGCGCGTATACGCAGGGGAATGGAAATGGTGGGTCACAAAATGGGGGGAGACGTGGCTCCCCTTCAGGATCTTATGGAGTACCAGGCTTCGGTAATGGTGGTAACGGTGGTCATGGTGGAAACGGTGGTCATGGTGGCAACGGTGGTCATAGTGGCAACGGTGGCAGGAACAACGGCGGCGGTGGCTCGTATGATGGAGGAGATTCTGATGTAAGACCATATATTTATATATATTTTTTTATTGAGACATTATAGCTGTGTGTATTACATTATAAGAAAATCAGTATGCAGATAGTGAAATAATGTCCAATAGTCATTATTTGATTACATATTGGTTTTAGAATACAAGGATAAATAACATTGACAATGGTTACAATGACAGAATTTTATTATATTTTCCTTTCATACATCCATGGAGCGGTGATAGATTATTATTCTTTTTTATCATGCATCTTAATGCAGAAAATTTGGCTTTCCGTTTTAAGATCGAATAGCTGCTTCTATCCCCCTTTTTTAAATTAAATCAAGCATTCAAAGTTTGTAACGTTGATTACGTTTATATTACGTTTTAGAATTTATCAGTTTCATACTCTAAAATCTGTAATGGCAAATTCACATTTCAGGAGCCAGCAAAATACGAGTTTAGTTATGACGTGGACGACTCGCAGACAGGTACTAAATTTGGTCATTCCGAACAACGCGATGGCGACCTGGCCACAGGGGAGTATAACGTAGTTCTGCCAGATGGCAGGAAACAAGTGGTGGAGTACGAGGCCGGCCTGGACGGATACAAACCTCAGATAAGATATGAGGGTTCGTTGACTTGGTTTGGCCTACATGTGACATAACTTGGTGGTTCCCCTAACAGGTTACAATTAGTACAGAAGGAATAGTATTCCCAATAAATTCCTCATCATCAGCCTTAGAATATGAGCTCAAAAGAGACTTCCGCAATGATTCCAATACCGGGCTGTTGAAAGCCATGTGTAATATTCATCTACAAATTACACTGAATGGGATAGGGAATGCATAGGAGCCATAATAAACCTTCTAGTTTGATATAGCAAGCAAGCATTTTGGACTTTGTTTATTATGATTGATAAAGGATAACTGCCACCCATAGCATCGGAATATTTGTAGTTGTTTATAATTTAGGATGGTGTAGAAATTATGGGTTTGGCCAAGAAATTTTAGTTATCTTACTGCCTTTACTCTTAGGATCCATAATGAATAAATAATAATGTTAAAAATAATTTATAAATTAATTTTATTTTCAGGCAGTGGCAACGGCGGTGGATCCGGATTTGGTGGAGGTATGAAGAATTTGAGTGTGTGATAATATATGTGTTTTCTTTCCTTCTTTCTTTAAATGTCATATTTACATAAACTTAGTGCAGTTTATAGTTTGCCAGTTCATAATTAAAATATTATGCTGATGGTAAATAAATATTACTTAGCATTTATATTAAAGTAGAATAATGCATTACACGATTGGTTTTTGAATCAGACCAAAAAAATGTCCCACGACGTTCAATTTCGTAACAATACACTAATACAATAATTATGGTTAGCATACTGGACATTAGAAATATCTCAATTCAAGAATTGGGCTTAATACTTTTATAAACGAGTTATTGTTTTACAGGTTTCGGGGGAGGTCAAGGTGGGGGGGAAGGATATTCGCAAGGTGGACCTGGAGGTAACGGCTTTTCTGGTGGTATTGGGAACCACGGCTTCTCGGGACAAGGCCAGCCGAGACCATCAGGTCGGTACCAAGAAGCAAGTGCCTTTTCTCAAGCTGATTCCGACGGAAGCATGGGGTACCCAAGTGGCCGACCAGGAGGAGGCCAAGGGGGTGGCCGGGGATCTGGGAATGGATCAGGCTATCCAGGGTCAGGAAACGGCGGCAGCCAAGGTTATCCGAATGGCCAGCCACAAGGCGGTAGAGGGTACCCTGGAGGTTCTCAAGGACAAAGAGCATCACAAGGCGGCCGAGGGAGTAACGGGAACGGTGAAGGTTATCCCAGTGGCGGACCTACTGGTCCCAGGGGTTCTGGATATTAATGAAAATATTATAGCTATTAAATAACTGACAAATGCGATAATGGATAAAAATAATGTAATTTTGCATTCATATTAAACATTGTAAATACATACAAATTGTTTATTTTAATTATATCACAATCGTATTCTACACACACATACTTGACTACAATATTTTATGTATTAATAGAAGCTAATATTAATTTATATCTACATATCCATTCGTGAATTTATCTAGCTTGTGCAGTTTTGTTATTATAAATGCTTTTAATTTATTTTACTGACTAGTTTCGTTAAATAATAACACAATAGCATACTTTTTAATCACCATGCTTAGGCCTACGACTTTGCTGATCGCAAACAGGCGATTTTCTAGTTTCTACATCGTCACAACATTGCATAGGCTCATATTATTAAAACACAAAGACATGTAACATAATATCGAGGCACATTCGGTAAGTAATAAGAAACGAAATAAATATCCCGCGTAAATATTTACTAAAAAACAATCCTTATTGGTGGGCTATCAAAATAAAGACAACTAACCAAACAATGGATTTACATTTATATAAAGAACTATAAGCTCAATAATAGCTAGCCTATTAGGCAACTGAATTATTTTTCCATTGTGCTTTGCATCTCGCTCTACCATATTAATCAAAAGCTTATACAAGGACCGTTAACAATTTTATTTGTTCTAATTCATTAAGAAAATTATCTACAACATTTTCAAAACATTTTCATTAGAGGTACACTACGAGTGTATTTTGAAAGTAATTATTGCTGAAATTCACAATTTTGTGTTTAGATTTATTTACTAAACCAAGGTGATGTCCATAATCCGGACGGAGGGACAATATAACTTTCAGTTGTTAGTTAATTTAATTCTCTTTATTTATTTTACTATTTTTTTACATATATAATAAAAAATCAAAATACATATAAAAATATAAAAAAAAGAGATTAACCCAACGATGGCGAGGCTCGAGACCCAAGCCACCGGTGGTTAGGACCCCAAAGTGAGGAACCTCCTCACTATACGTGCCGTGTCAAGCAATACTGCCAAATAATACAATAAACAATACAATAACTGCAATACTTAGTTAATTTTATTATTAAAGCACTATATATTATGTTTTGAAAGCAAAAGAATACCTTATATTTATCGCAATACTTTTCTCTTTACTACAAACACATTTTATAAACTTTGCATTTTTCGACACTTTCAGATTCAATAAATTATACTCGTACAGGGTATATCAAGACTGCGACCGAAAACGAAGCCAGGTGGTAGTATTAGTGACTTCAAACACAATGCAACTAAAATTTAAGCAAAATATGACGTCAATTTTCTTTTGGTATTTTTTACTTATCGTCGTATTTGGGTAGTTTAGATATAGTTTTCTTAAAATATTAATGTGCACCTTTTTATTTTTAAAGGCACAATGGTACGAAAGCATTTAACTTATAATTTTAGCAAAAACTAGGTATTTACCATCTAAACTAGGATATTTGAAAAATTGCAAAAAATGAACTATCGCTTTTTTCCCGAAATTTTTATTTGCGTTGTGCCTGTAATCACTAACACTACCACCTGGCTTCGTTTTCGGTCGCAGTCTTGATATACCCTGTATAATATATCATATGTTTTGTTATATTTTCTTAAATGCAACAAATACTTAAAATAAATCTACAAACTTACAAAAATATTGAAAACATTTTCGAGTTCATAAAGAAAATTTTAAAACTTCAGGTAAAAATAGACAAAGACATTTTTATATGTCATTGTATGTATGAGGCAAATCGGCGTCGCTTTCAGAATCAACCAGTGTTCTCCTGATTTCAACTATAAAGGCATTATTGTATGGACCCGCGCGAGATAGATCTCGAAGGCATTGCGCTTACCATCATCATACACTTAATTAATGACGCAACATTCAATCATAGTATATTTTATATTGTTATACATTTTAAGAGTACACCATAGTATTTTTGTTAAGTTAAAGAATAATCCATGACCAATAAATATGTTTTCACAGTATTTTTGTCATTGCATTTTTAAAACAGTAATCCATGACCGATAAAAATGTTTCGTAGTATTTTTGGTAACGTCATAATTCTTAAAAATACGATTTAATACGTGAAGTAATAAACAGTATGGTAAAATTCCGGTAAAGTGCAAAGCATTATTCATGCATGCCTAAAGCCCTCCACAGTGGATTCGCCTCGTCTAGACGCAACAGAAATACGAACCGTAAAAAATGTACCGAACAGCCCTGTGATTATGCCCAACAAAGCTATTTAAAGCAACTTTGGTTTGATTTTATTAGCTTCGCCTCAATGTATGTAATGGAATCTTAGAAGTAGATTTTCGAGCACTTCAAAACGTCGGATTGATTTGAAATGTTGAACATATCAAGGACTGATGACGATACAATAATCAAAAAAGCTTTGACATTATTTTTATCAAGACCTTTAGGATTCGCATTTTTTGAAGATTTATAAAAGTGGGTTATTTACGCGCAGCTTCATATCCATTTTAATAACTGATTTTACTAAAAAATAAATAATATGTATTTTAAATAACTTTAAAACAAGCTTTTGTAAACTAGCCAAGTAATACATTCGTTTTATTGTTAAAAAACGTGGGGTGCTTACAATAATTATTATCCAGCAAACTAAGCTATTTTTTTAAATAAAATGAATGTATTTCACTACAGTTTTAATCATCATTAACATATATTATTTACTTTTTTATTTAAGTCTTTCAAAGCGCGTTTTTCAATTATTTAATGTAATGTAATTATGTAAGTATTATTATAATAATTATTGTTTTACATTATTATTATTAGTAATAGTACTGGCACCAGGAGTGTTGAGACAGAATGTCTTAACTGCAGAGCATGATCTGTAAATAAAAAAAAAATACATATAATTGATTCAAATCTACGCAGCACAGGAAGAACATATGCCTCCCTAAATATGTGGCTGAATACTTTTGTTTGCTGTTTTGTATCACATGCTATACTTTCATGGTGTTTTTTGTCATCGAAATAAATAAATATTTATATAAGGTATGACTGTAGTAAAAGTAGAAAACGGAAAATTACATAAACATTTAGTAGAAGTTATAATTTTTTAAGAACTCTGTTGAGTGCTGGCCTATATATCTTTCATGCAGTATGCACATCACTTTTTATGGGACCCCTATCGAGATGAATCTTAAAGTAGTAATAAAATTTAAATTAAGTAGAACCTACGTAAATAGTGAATATTTAGTAGTTTAGGTATTTTTTATTTACATGTTAATAATATAAACAACCGACAATTATGTATAGCCCTTACCCCGCACTAAGATACAATTATTGTGTCGTAAGTATCAGCAACTACGAGAGACTTTTCGGTTTCACAATTACCCAGACCCAAAACAAATACCTGTGGATTACACAAACATTTGTTTCGGATCGAACCTGCGGCCTCTCGTTTCACAGCCGGCGTCTAAGGAACTGCGCCACGGAGAATATTAAATTAAAATATATTTCTAATACTTCACCTATATTCCCGGTAGAGACAGGAGACGGAGTGTCTATGAGAGGCAGTGCCAGGTAGTGCAGCGAGCCCGTTTCTCTTTGATAAAGCGGCGCTATTGTCGCTTGGCACTGCGAAATGACGTCAGTTTTTTAATTTCAATGTTTACGTTATTAAACAATTTAGTTTTACATTGTAATGGACTGTTGTGGTTGATTTAATGAAACTGCATGTGTACTACTTACTTGGAGTGGCATTACAAACTACGAGTACTACTAAATATTGATACAAAGAAGATTAATTTTAATATGCCTGTAATTTTTTTTATTTTAGCTTTTGTTCATAAATTATGACATAATGATATGACCCACTATGATTGAGTTTTCGATTATAGAAGTCCCGTTCTAAGCAGTGGGTGTTTATCGAATAATACAAGTATTGTTATTATTTGAATATGACGTCGAAATAGGGGTAACGTCTTGCGGGAAAATTGCGTCTTCAAAAACAAGCCACAAATAATTTAAGTGTTGCATTGCCTTTTTGAGATCTATCGCTCATATCTTAAGGTACAATTCCTTCAAAATCTACTGGAGGGTAATCCGCGTTAAGGCTTCTGTACCTGAAAGGCCTTAATGGACCTTTTACGACATGTTTACGATTTCAGAGCCTCTGTTAGTCTGTCTGAGGCTCGTGACAACTCCAAATTCAAGGGCTCGATTCCCATATAAACAAACCAACAGACAGTGCTCAATACTCATTTATTGTTTTAATTTTCAATATTGTTTAATGTTGAGTGTATTTTTATCACACACTGAAATATTATTCAATGGTTCTATTTTTTATAATTACTTTAAAAATATATCTCACAAAAATTTACTGTGAAATGTTATATTTTTCTCTCTGATTTATACTTAGGAAAAATCATCTTGCTAACCAAAACAATATCAATTCTTCATGTTTGAATAGCTATTAACTCAAATGGAGGGTAATCTTTAGCATCCTATGGCACGAGTTGGGGGTTTGGAGGGGGTGGAGGGGAAGGGGGGGAGTGTCCCATCTTCCCTGGTACCACTCCCATGAAAAGGTAACGCACCGTTCCTGAGAAAAAGTAACCTAACCTCAAAACACTTGTTGTCAAAACAAATTTGCTTCTGCAACGTCTCCGGCGCTGCGGGAAGTGCAGCCCCTTCGCCCTTGCGTAACAAAGCATAGGCACCCATGCTCGCCTCCGCAGCTTCGGCTTGCTGGTCACCTCCGGCGACCAGCCTCAGCCGCTACGGCTCGCACGGTTGCCTATCCTTCGTTACAGCGGGCGGGGGCTGCTCTCCCTCCGCGCCTCCGGCTTTTTATATACACTCTAGGGGTGGTACCCAAAAGACTACGTGAAGTCGAGGTGCCCCAAGTCAGTTTTGGGACAAAGTCGACCTATTTTACCCACAAAGTTGGTAGGTACACTAACTACCAACCGAACAAACGGAATGAACCGAAACAAATGACACTGACACTTATCGCAACTCGTATTTATATATTTTTTACGTTCCGTTTCACCACTTTTTCACTAATTTTCAAATCACAGACTATATATTTGACATAATATTATCGATTTGTTTGTCAGTCGCCCAAAATAACGTTCCGTTTTACCTAAAGTGTGATTTGAGGTTAGAAACTATTTTTATTAATTTCTCGAAAACTATGCCTTGCCTTTTAATAAGAGTGGTAACGTTGTTATAAGGGACCCAATCCCTAATACCTTTGATCACTTTCATCCCTCAACTCGTGCCATAATATCCTAAAGTCCAGCCCACAAAACTCACCTCCAAGCGCATGGAGCCATCTCTGAAATCTAACGGAGTGACTGCGAATTTCAGTTGGAGAGTTGCCTCAACAGCATCAGGCCTCCACGACGACACTCTATACCAGGGCCCTCTGAGGAACTCCTTAGGAGCTGGTCTTCCGTTTATCAGCCATTTAAGATGAGCCTCAGGCTTAGACGCGGACGACGTGCAGTTGGCAATCACTAGGTCGTCTAAGAAATATTTTTCTTGAAGACCTGTTGTTCGAGGTCCTTTTTCTGGTAGTACTGCGAAATAACATCAATGTTAATTACTTGGATAAATTAATTGGAGTGAAAATAGTTTGAGTATTTGTGAAATATTTTAACAACTGGCAGACAATGAGCTAAATAGACCTGGATTGATTGGATGGATTAGGGGCGTTCTAGAAGGATGAAGGTGTAGACAGGAGTTCCTCATACGAGTACAACCCAAATAGGAATAAAACCTAGATAAGCTGTCGAAATATACCGAATATCGTGCTGTAACTAAAATGGTAATGCTTTAAAATGTTCCTATGTTATGAGCGAAAATGTTTTTTTTACTAGTAGAGATACTTACAGTGCATAGTGATGTATTTCTGGCTCTGTACGGTGGTGAAGTTGGGAGCCTCACCCGACACCTCGCAGCTGTACCTGCCCTCCGAGTCGCGCGTCAGGTTCACTAGAGCCACCACCGTGCCCGAAGAACGAGACTCCTGAAATGTTCTCAGATTAACATACATACATTGACATGACGCCTTTTTTCCAGAAGGGGTAGGCAGATGTGCAACTAGGACATCCATGTTTTGCCTTATGTGTTCTGTACCACAATGTGATAGGAGGCGTTTTAGGAGGCGAGCCTACCGCCCTATCGGACACGAATTCCTGACTCCGGGCTGATAATGAAAAGAAAAATCCATCACTTTGTGCGACCCGGAATTCGATCCCGAGACCTTAGCGTTGTAATCGCATCGAAGTAAAACTGTACCACGGAAGCTGATTAACAACAACGAACTGTCGTGAACTAAGGTAGAGGAATGCTATAATGGCACTTTTAACATATTATTATTAAAGTATTCTACGTAGCTATTGACAACAATGTACAGCAATTACATACAAGTACATATCTTCTTCAATTAGTTATGAATTATTACGAAATTGGATAAGCCGAAAAAATTTAAAACGGCTATCATAGGATGCCGCTAGTTATTTATTTCGATTGACGGATGTTTAATTGTTCATACTTGGGTTAGAATTCTAGATTCAGAAATTGAGCTTTAAAATTTTTTTTAAAATTTTTTATTCAGAGAAATGCCGTTCAGTTAGATTAATCCAATTCATAATAATTACAGATAATATACATATGTCAGGTAATGCGCTTCACTTCAGTTTGATTACTTTTTATCATTATCAGCCCATTGCACTGCTGGACATAGGGCTCTCCCAAAGTACGCCACAGAGCCAGGTCTGCTGCTTTACACATCCAGTCGCTGCCGGCCCTCTTGTGCAACTCGTCCCGCCATCTGGCCAGAGGACGTCCCACGCTACCTTTATGCTATTACTTTTTATATATAACCTGCCGGAAATATCTGTGAACCTAGTTGGAATGCGGTTCACATTTCATTTTTTTGTGTTCCCCTATCTACTATGTTATTTTACATTAAAAAATGTTTTGAGATAGATGCGAATTCTATTTTTTATTCTTTTTTTCTATTTTAATTCAATTTGTATAACCTATATTTTGAATTTGCTGAACTTATGTTTCAATGACGTCAATTATTCAGGTCCACAGATATTTCCGACGGTTAATATGTTATTATTTTCTAATATTAGGTATGCAAAAATAATTTTTTTGAAAATAAAATTTAGACAGACTGCATGTGACTAAAAAGTTTTATGATCCACAAAACCAATTCGCATAATAATAAACAATAAATATGCATAAAGTTTGCATTTACGAACGTTTTCAACACACCTTTGTCCGCTGCAACAATACTAACAATGCGGGAGGAGTCCTCAAAAGGCAAAAAAATTTACTACCGAAAAATAACAAAACATCATTGAGTTTCAACTTTTGCGTTATCTTTATTAATCGCCATACAGAATGACATTTGCCGTACCACGAACATAAGAACAACAATATATAACGTTTGCATTGATCAACATTTTAAGTAGCACTAAAATTTAGATAAATACATCGCTCTGCAGTTCGTATGTAGATTTACAAGGTACAATTGACAGTTAGCTTCCATTTTAATGTTTGTCATACGTAGTACAATAAATTACTGAATCTGTGTACAGAAGTAACCAAAGATGTACATGTACCACTTTATTTTAAATGTTTTACTTTATCTTGTGCTTATAAAACCCTTTCGAGATTTCTTAATGTTTTATTGTTACGGATCATTTAACAATTTTCTCCCCTTTTCGTTGGCCATTTAGCCGTTTTTACCACCAAATTTATACTTAAATTCTGGTTGTCAACGTAGATAGCAAGTTCGTGATGGTATGTCGGCATCGAACCGGATTTGAGTTCTAGAGACTGTGATTACGGGATCGAATCCCATCCACATCGCTGAATTTTCGGAGTTATGTATATATTATATATTCTTTGTTTATTTTCATACATATTAACGGCGAAAGGAAACCAGGAACCACAGAGATCTTTACAAGAATGCCTATGGTAAGGGATGCCCGCTAACCCTTAATAGGTCAACGGGGTAGGGCATTAGGGAATATGCATGTTATTTAAATACGGATCAAATATTTCATTTTATAAGTTGCTTGTACTACAAAATGTGTACATGTCGTTGGTATAACTATTTTAACAAAATAAAAATAAAATAATAAAATTGTGTACTAATAAACGTGTGTAATAAGATCGACTGAACTTTATTTCATCTTTTTTTCACTATTCAGAAAAAAACAATAAAGAATAATAGCATAAGTAGTGGCCTTATCAGACTACGTAATTTCTAGGAATCTATCGATTACTCACATCAATATAAACTCCAGGCCTGGTGAAGTGTCTTATAGGCGGGTTGTTCTTGGGAGCGTAGCGGAAGAACTCGTTGCCGTCTTTGTACCACTTCACGGAGTAAAGCATGTCGTCTTCCATGTCGTACTGACAGCCGAGGAGAGCCGAGCCCCCCTCGCGCTCGTGGGTCGGCACCCGAAGTTCCACCAGACGAACGCTTGTCACTGCATCTTAACATTATTTTTAATGAATATGTCTGACAATTGACGGTGAAAGAAAACATCGCGAGGAAACCTGCATATCCAGGAGATTTTCAAGAATTTCTGTGGTATGTTAAACTCGCCAACGGAATTATGCTAGCGTGGTAGACTACGGTCTAATCCCTCTCAATCGATCTCTCTCGTCGAGGAGGCCCATGCCGTATAATAGGGCGATATGGGCCGGTTGCCGGTGCTAATTATTTATTTATTTTATTTTATTTATATTCTTTATTGTATAGTACAGAAGCTTGACAAAACAAATTATTGTCATTATATCTGATAAACGGCAAACTATAACTATGAATATCTACAACACTTCTATCGGATGTGCATTGCTGGCCTCTCAGAATTGGAGGATATACTATATTCCTGACATGGTTGGTGCCAGATAAGTGGCCGATCTTAGATGAAGTCATGTCTTTAAACCTCATGTGGTGTAAAAATTCCTGGCGAACATAAGTTATTTATGATTTCACAATACTGAAAATCGCTTTTTGTTTCTTTCAATGTAGTCTGAAGGGTAAATAAATCTGATTAAGAAATAAAATCAATATAATATTTATTAATGTATTCTTAACGTTATATTCACTCACTGACGTGTGGGGATGAGATGACTAAACATTTGTCCATTCATTTATTCTTGATTCACTATGAATATACATACTCGTATATACATTACGTTCAGAATACATTTGATTTACTACAGTCGATACATAAATTTGTATAAAAATTCTCACTTTCCTACCCGCGAGTAACCACCCGCTAACAAGGGGGACTGAGTTCGATTTTCACTTTGGAATAAATCAGTATAATGTAGGTATTAGTTTTATGTCAGCACTTCTTACTACAAACCTTATAACAATACGCTCTTTGAAAATATACTTCTCTTTATCGATATGTGAGAGTTGGATTGACATAGCAAGATATTACTTAATAAAATGTAAGCGAACAACCTTTTAATTTTCACAAACCGTGAACATTTATTAAAGGGAGCTAAGCCTATGGTAATTATAACAGGATGCTTCATTAAAATATTTTCAAAGGTTACGTACACACATGTTTTAAGTCACACTCAAACACATTCAATATTTATCATATAAATTGGGATAATCTAGGAATTTGCGAACCTCATAAATATGCAAGCATTATTAACATCTCATACCACCTCTTCCGGGCGGCAAAATCGCTATAAGACCGACGACACATTTTGAATATAATTACATACTCCTACTGACATTCCCGCACACCTATACCATTGATAATAGTGTTCACGCTTAAAGTGTAAGAAAGTATGCATAAAAGATGCGACAATGTAGTGAATAATAAAAAGGAGTAAGAATTGTTACCTTGTCTGCACAATAGCAATAAAACGAGGAGCGCGCCTGCGAACATCTTCGACGATTGTCAGGTTTCACAATCCGTTGGTCACACACTTCACTTCAAACTATCCTCATTCTCACCCCATACGGCACTTCACGATGATAAATATTTCATAAATAAAAATTACGTGAACTTGAATTGGTTAAATTGCTGTTTGACTGTGGCGAAATAGGCCAGTGAAATTGTGTTCGGCGATTCTAAATTTAAATCGGGACGCGTCTGTCGCACGCATGCGCGCCACAATGCTGCCAATGTCAAAAATATAAACATATGACTAATTATTGTAGTGTATCGGGGAAATTAAAATGTGGTTCCGTATTAACTAGTATTATATTTCTTGTAATACATACTACGACAGCGATGATGAGAGAAAATTATTGACGTTCTGAATTTTGTTGTGTGTAACCTAGCGACCCCGCGTAAGAGCAAGATGAAAGCAGCAAGTAGGAAAATAGTTTAAAATTCAAGTTGTTACCTATGTAAATAGTTCATTACTTGTTCAGCGTTACAGTATATGTATTTGGCAGCATGAAGCGAAATCAGTATCAGTAGCCCATTGTTGGTGTATGTAACAAAATTTATGTATTCTTTCTAGTGTATTTGCATTACATGTTTAAAATTTAATGGCATAAAAATTAAGTAAAGCCAAAATATATTTCGTTCTGTTATCATTATTCGTTAGCGTATTTAAATATGGTGAAAGATGTCAACAAATATATGTCCATTATTAATCCTATCTCAAGTCATTGCTTGCGGAACCCTAAAAAATGCATGCACATTTTTACCGGAAGTCCGATCGAAAGCTGCCGACAACCGTGCACCAGTAGGGGTCTTTGATGAATATTTTGATAATTAAAACACAATAGGCTGTGACTCAGCTTATTAACATGCACTAATTGTTATTAAAAAGAGAATGTGCACTTTATTAGCCTTCGTGGAATCAAGAATTATATTCGAATATTCAAATTGCGAAGTTGGATGGACTAGTAATATATTTGAGTTTAAATTTTGCAAATTCTCTCTAGGTATAACTCTTATACGTATTGTTTTTCGTACCATAAAAATACAATATCAGGAAGCCAATAGCCTAATATATTTAACATATTTTTCAATTGTAGGCGATTTCCGAGGGATTAAGAATTGCTGTAGGCTCTTAATATCCAATGTATTTTTAAAGGTGATAATTTTTATCACACAAATTATGGTCTCGGTGCGGGGATCGAACCCGCGGCTTTTCGTTTTACAGTCAGCGTATAACCAACTGCGCCACGGATACTGTTCTATGTATAAAACATCAAATTATGTTATTAATTCCCTATATTGTCATAATTTCAATTAGAAATACATTACGAGTATAACTTTCTTTTTAAAATTCTAAAATATTTTGCGTTGTCGATCCTTAAAAATTACAACTTTTACTCAGTTAAGTGAATAATAACAATAGTTGAAACCAATAATATAACGAATGCATGCATTCATAATGAAAATTACAAACAATAAAATCGAGTCTAAAATGTTTTCAGTGTTGGTAATGCCTCCACATTATTGCTATTGAAACTTAATTACTACTTGAAACTGTCATTGAGTATGAAATAAAATTCAAAAAGAGGCAATTTTAAAAAATTATAAAGACAGCAAAATATTTAAATCAAATTTGGACACCACGTAGGAGTGCATAAAACATACGTATTAAATGAGAATTATTTAAGTCTGACACAATAATTAAGACAAACCTAATGCTATATGAAAGACCATTTTCAGGGAGCCCGGGAAAAGACGTCCACACATAATAATTGTAGTTGTCGAGTACATAAATATTAAAGCGATGAGGAAAAAAAAAATGTTTTTCTCACATATATATTCTGCAATATAAAAAAAACTCGCATCTTTCTCCGCTTTCGTAGATTTCTTTGCCGAAGTAAGTTAACAAAGTATGTCATCTCTTCTTGTTGTGATTAATTTTGAATACTTTGTACTTTAACCTTGAGTTCATCTTGAGAGCAAGAGGTTTATAAGGAGAAGCAACGTTTTATTTCTTATAAAGAGACGAATTCTTGAATTAGTGAAAATGTGTACATGATGATAAAGTGCTTGGTGCCCTGTTGGTGGACCAGACGCAGCTGCCAACATGTTTACGGTGGTCGCGAGTTCAAATCCTAGGTCACACCTATGACTTTTTGGAATCCCACGTGCTGATGCGAAGATGGCCCGTCGATTTGAAGCTGGTTCAAGGAGGCAGTTGGATGAGGAAGGCAGAGAACCAATAAGTGTGACGATTCTTGAAGAGGTCTATGATCTGCTGTGGATGAAATGGGTAGTTTAAATAAAATAATTTGATGAAAGTAAACACGAGCAATATTAAGTCATCTGCATTCACAAACACTTCGGACATATAACAAACACTTCAGCTAATAAAAGCTATTTAAATAAAACTTAAAGATAACAAATGAACTATTAGAGAGAACTAATAACTACAAGAGAAAGAAAATGAAATTAAAAAAAATACCTTTGCTGGCATTGATGAAGAAAGTTATGATTGTTTTTGCTTATGTTGTTTGTAGTTCACAATCTTTGTATTTATTGAAAAATGAGTACAATGGGTAAGTGGCAGTCTCAGAAAGAATGCACAGGTTATGGAATTAGATGTACCACCATTATTTACCTGTCGGATCAACTGTGGGTATTTTAATTGTTATAATCAAATAAATTGATACTGCCTCTTATAAATAGAGATTGCGTCTGTGGCGTAGTTGTATTACGGTACCGTTACAAAGCTGAGGTTTCGGGTTCGAGTTCGATTTCTCTATCGATCTATTAACTATCAGCCTGGAGTCAGGAATTTGTGCGCGATATGGCGGTAGGCTTGCTTCCTATCACATCGTGGGACCGAACATACAAGGCGAAATGTGGGTGTCCTGGTGGCGCCTCTGCTTACCCCCTCGGGGATGAAGGCGGAAGTTTATGTATGTATGTAAATAGATACTTTATACGTCTAAATACTTTATCATACGCCATAGCTTAGTTCAATGTTATATTTAGACTATTAATAGCCTTATTTTTTTATGTACAAATTATAAAAATTATAATTATATATTCTAAAGGGTTTCATTTCTCCTCGGACGCTACTGGCGGGACTAGATGATTTGAATCGAGGTTTAGGTGAAGTTTATTTAAATATGTCATATATTATAATTTGTTCTTAAGTATATACATCAAATAAAGTCGTATTTCGTTTGTGAGATACGTGTTATTCAAAAGGCGAGTCTCTTCAACAATTGCTAAATTATAATTATGAAACTTACTAACTTCGTTTCATAAGGTAACTAATAGATTTATTATCTCAGGCGTTTAAATAAGCTTTCATTTTCATCTCAGAATTATTACAATGCCTATGGGCTAATCCGAAATACTAAAGACGCTGTTATTAGTTAATCCCGTGGATATTGAAATCTTAAAATAAAATTAGGTACACTAAATTGATATAATAATTTATTATACCTCATTCCAGTGTTGGAAGTCGTAGATGTTTAATTCCAAATTCCAATGTTAATACAGCTTGCGAGTAGCCTCACTTTCAGTGGATAGATGTCGCTAGTTTGTTTGCACGAGGCTTGAGTGCAATTATTTTTAATTACATCTCGCTCCAGTTTATATATGTGGCCGGCAAGTGTAATAAACGTGAAGTTTTATCTTAATATTTTTTCTAGATTATCAATTTGGTTAGTGGATTTATAGCAGAAGTTTTGCAATAAAGTTTTTTTTTCAATTCTTAAATAATAGAGGAGTTGTAGACGTGACATAAAGAAGATGCGCATTGAGCTTTTTGTATTATTTTAATGGAGACTGGGTAATATTTTTAATGAAGTAAGGCTAAGTAACCTCATAAAATATTATACACTGTTCATATTTGATCTAAAAATTACTATTCTAAAAGGAACATCATACTTTGTTAATGAGTTTCTTAGATGATAACAACATTAGCCTTTTAATTAAGTCTTCTCAGTCATTTTACAAGAGCAGAATCAATTCTACGATTAAGGCTTATCACAAACGAGACACCGATAATTGCCACAGTCGCAGTCACAACCAGTTAACGCGCTTTTTCATATCTCATTTATCTAGACTTCTGTCCGAGAGACTATCCTGCTCTCACACCCGCCACTGCAACTCCAGTATAAACAGAGGTACACAATTTCATGACTCTAAAATATCAGAAACACATATTCGAAAAAAAAGTTAACATTCTCGAAACAATTTTTAAACATACATACATACTCATGCCTTTATCCCAGAAGGGGTAGGCAGAGGCGCCACCAGGACTCCCACATTTCGCCTTGTATTTTCCGTCCAATGATGTGATAGGGGGCGAGCCTATCGCCATATCGGGCACAAATTCCTGACTTCGGGCAGATAATGAATAGAAAAACCCAATACCACTTTGCCCGACCCGGGACTCGATCCCAGACCTCAGTTTTGTAATCGTAACGTAGTACAACTACGCCACCAACTTATATTCTGAGCGTACGTGGTACTTATCATCGTACATTGGATTTTATATTTAAAAAAATCAGTGTTTCTTGTAACTGGCACGCCGAAGTGGCTATCGTATGCAAATGCTGTATTTTTAATTTATTCAACATGGTCAGTTAGTACTTAGAAAAAGCAAAACGTTAGTATTTTAATTATTTATTTATTTAAAGCTTCATATACTGCAAGTATACTGGCGGACTTAATGCCTGAGGCATTCTCTAGCCGTCTATCTAAGAGTGGTGACGAGATGAAGCAGAGCAGGTGTATAAATTGATTATAATACATTGACTAAAATGATAATTATAATATACATAAACATACACATGACACATATTGTATATAACTATAAATTCAAAAACTATAGTACTTAGACGCCCCATTTTTTTATTTATCTCAAGAGATAATAAGTAGTGATTATCGCACGATGGAAAATATTCCAATTTGCACATAATAAGTCATTTATTTCTATTTCAAAAATTATGTAATATTTAATAAAATTTATATTACCAACTATTGGACTAAATTCATGATTTTTAGCCTCCTGTCATAATTCGAATACTCTAATGAAAATAACCCTGTTTATAGAGAATGGTGTGCGGAGACGATGATATTACGCGAGATAATAACTTTACTCCCTTAGCCTTAGTTTAAAAGTTGTGAGTCTAAACTTTCATTCACATCAACGACATCGCAGTTTATTAACTAAAATTATAAAAATACCTATTGTTTATTTATTTTACAACTATAGAAACTTCAAAATTCAGCATACAACAATAATTTTCATTATGTATAATGTATATCCATCAATATGCATTTGAAGTGAATGCACGCCGGTAAATGGAATTAGTTCAATTCGACCACGAATAGCAAAATACGGGAGCCGCGGTCAATCCACGCTCCGGGCTCCACACAAAATTTGTCTAATTCGATGTAGACAAAGGCCGGGAAATCTCAATTAATGTGAAGTTGCGGCGTATAGTAGGCACATACAGTCAAATAAGTCTATTTGCGAACATTTAATATTCGCTTCGGGCCGGTGTTAATTAAGGCGGGTAGCGACGGTGCCCGATGGCCGGCGACGGCCGGCGACGGCCGCTACCCACTACCCGCCTAGTAAAAGAAACACACAGTAGGCCTTCGGGGGCTTGTGAAGCGACCGGGTAATTACCATGTCTCAATTTTAGTTTGGCAATTTTATGAGTCACTGCGTTGGAGTGATGTGGGCGAAATACCAATTCCTCATGGTAGACATAAACGGCCTTCTTCATAAACAGATTTAAAACCTATATAGCTATCGAATGTTTTCCCCCTTTCAAACAACTTTAGAATTTCGTTTGAGCGAAGAAGACAACATCCAATAACTAAAATGGGTTTTAAATCTGTCTATGAATAAGGCCGAAAGTCTTATTTATAATATCAGTTTCATCGTTTACGTAGTGAATTTTGTGACTTCTATCACCCAGTTGCCGTTATTGCAAATGATTCGTGTCAGCTGTACTGCGATTTCTTAAATACTTCACATTGGAAATTCAGATACATTTTTATCACACGTATTCTACAGAATATGTTTAATGTAATGCATCTGATAGTAGTTATGCGCAGTCTAATCGAAATAAAGTTCGCCTTCGGACAACACTCTTATGCCTGTATTTTGCATGCTTGTGTCACCATCCCGGTAGAGTGGACTCATTGCTTATGTAGTTGTAACGACCTTTAGCAAAGTTACCACCTAAAAGAACTATATAAAGGCTAAAAAACTCAATTATTTATTATTTCGACATCTAAATATCTGACCATACAATTTCTTCGTTTTTTAAAGGTGGCGCACTGTTTTGATGTTGACTATGCAAACGTATTCGCGCCGCCTCGATTTGATTGTATAAAAGAAACACGACTGTCTGCCTACAATGGTACAATTGCTTTAAAATGATATTCGCAATATTTTAACTTATTTGCCCATCTATTTAGTTTCAGTTTCTGGCCGGATTCTAGAGTTATTAACAGCGAGGTATACACATCGCTTTACTCGTCAGACGCGTCTCAGATTTGATCATGATTTCAATACACACGGCTTCGGATATCAGTTGAGATTCTGGTTTCATTACACGTTGGTTTGAGTAGAGGCAGCATGCATCCGATGGCATATCAATGTCTATTCTCGTCATTCACTGGCTGCTTTGGCCCGTGCTAGTATAGGCTTGCTTATAAGCTCCAAATCAATGTAATCATTTGATTAAGAGAATTTGAATTTTAGTACTGAAAGAAAAATACATTGATAAATATTTTTGCTCTAATTATATACAGATATATTAGATAAAATTCATATTAATTGTATCATTGTTTAGAACTTGGCTTTAGGCTGCTATCATAGTAATGGTTTTATATGCTTCTTTCGATCGTTTTAAAATGTCCGCACTTTACGATTATATAAATGGAATATTTAATTGTAACACTTTAGTCGGTAGGGCCTGCATGCCGCTGCCAAAGATTTCTGTTAACGCATGCCGTACAGCCCGCATGCGTGTTGCGGGAAATGTAGTATTTTTGTGAAGTTATGTCAGTTCCCGCTTCTACCATGCTTATACTGAGTTATTTATTTATAAAGAATACTTTATTGTACATCACACAAATTATCACAAACAAAAACATAAAACGCATAAATATGAGTTTTCCTCCAATGTAAATAAAATGTAAGTTTTACATTCAATTCACTATTTTGTTAGTTCCTGCCTATAATAGCATTGCAAAAACATATGCCTGCCTATAACACATTCCATAATTTCCGTCGAAACACGTTGCCGATTTAAATTTGTTACTTCACCCTAATAAATTGTAGTTAGTTTTTTTTATAAAATCCTTTAATTCATGTTTGAGTAGGTACTTTTACCTTTGAGTAAAGTTGAAATATGTTCAAAGCTTAGATAATGGTTCATATTATATTCCACATAGACCTCTTGAAGAAAGAGATTTTAATTTAAAACATACGTACATTACAACCTGCGTACTTGAAAGTTGTGTAATTTTTTTTAAATGATGTGAAATCTGGCAATCCGTAATTGGTGAACTAAAAGGTTTATTTTCGAAAGGGTTGTTGACGGTTTTCAGGCAGGCGGCCTGCCTTCGATTCCACTGGTGTTAAGGGTGAAAAATATTTAAAAGCAGCAAGAAGGAAAGCACAGCAAAGAATCAAAAGTAAAGCATTCATGTTGAGTCGTTGTGCTACCGAAAAGTTTATCGTGTATAAATGTTAGTATTGTTAAGATTCGTAGGGGAATAAGTCGAGATTAAGTATAGAGCTTACACTCTCCCCTATCAGCCTATATATCACTCGAGGCGGGACACAAGACTTTCCACATTTTGTGAAATACTGTCAAACGCTAATAAAAAAATTCCTGCTTAATCTCTGTTCTGCTCCACTGGTCAAAATTAACACAGCGCTGGAACAATGTTGCAGCACCTTAAACCGTGTTATCTATTTAAATTTCCTATTATTAACATCAAAAATCAGAATTTTAAAATCAAATATAGCGCTGGCATGCATGTAAAAAGTTTTCGGCAAACGAATTGCATGGACAGCGAAAAAGCAGAGCTATTCATTGTTAATTTTGTGATTTCGTTATGGTTTATTTAAAGTTGTACAACACGGAATTGAGATTTCTGCGAACTGAAATGTAATCCCATGTTTATTTATTCTCTAACACAAATTACCAGGAAATGCGATGGCTGTACGTGGACTGTGATTTTTTTTTATTGCGTAGATCCGGCAAACGAGCGTAAAGATCACCTGATGGTAAGAGATCACTGCCGCCCATGAACATCCATAACGCTGGATCATAGATATGTTACCGTCCCATCAAATTGGAAAGAGAGCGGGAAACAAAAAGTATGGGAAGAGGAAAGGGGTATCGGACATCCGGCAATCACATTCACCGAACGAAACGCGACAGCGAAGCTGTCGCTTCACGTCGGTTTCCTGTGAGATAGTGGGACCGCCCCTGATGAGCCTACCCATACACGCTGAGTCATGACTGAAAACAGGGGGCTCTAGCACTTCCAAAAAACTTGGAGATATTTTGCGGTAGACTTTATGCCTCTCCAAGAATCTTTAATTCAATGATGTAGGGCACAACATAATGTAGACAATAAATAAATGCACCCGGCACATAAGAGCTCACTCGACCGCAGCCCGTAAGACGGTCCATCGATAAAAGGTAAAATAAATCTCAATGAAGCCACCGCACGTCCCTCGCGCGAATGAATGATTAAAAGGAGGCGTTTCTTCATTTGTTTTCACTTTAGCTCGGACAATAGTCTAGCTTTAGTACGGGAAAATTACATCGCCCGTGGGAACGCGCGCGAGTAAATCATCATTAGAGACGCCGTACGGGTCCCAGGTCACGCCTGCTCTTTATAAAAGATTCAACTTAATACAAACAAGACGGACGAGTAATGGCTCCTTTACTTATGCGTTTGTAAACGTTTCCAAGTGGAATAGACTTTGATTAACGTTGTTCACGTCAATATTATCACATTATTAGCTATGTTGGGTACATATTTTAACATTATTTTAATACATTTGTTGTAGTTTAATTATTACCAAATAACATGTATCAAATTATTATAATAGGAAGATTTACTCCACTGATTTTTTTAGAAAACACTTCTTTAAACGCGTCATGGGTGCTACAGAAACCGGATTCGGATGGACATTGTACTTGTGAAGTTTGTCAATAATTTTAAAGTTTCTGTATTGGGATTGATTACAGCATTGCTAAATTCAGCTGAAAATGAGGATCATTCTAGTTGGGAGCAGAATCTCGGAGCAGAAGATTCACTCGCCAAACACGCTGGCACTAGAATAAGGGCATCGTATAATGTATGGGATATATTGTTATGATCGACCAACTTGGTAGTCAATTTGTCTGAAGGGTCTAAAGTGAATCCTTATATATTATACTATAACATCACTCTTCGTTTACAAGTCTACCAAAGTTTTGCTTTGGCCATAATGGAAATGGTATAGTTACTTCTAATTTGAAATCTTCGAGGAGTTGCTTAAGGTCGGCTGTCAGGCCGCGAGTTCAATCCTTGCACCGAAATAAGTATTTGTGGGATCCACAAGTATTTGTTTTGAGTCTAGTGAGATTGAAAAGATTCTTGAAATTTCGGTTACAATACTTGTTTATATCTTAACGTTGGGTTGGGTGTCATTGTGTGTGACTGTTGATTATTTAGTTCATGTTCACAAAAGTGTTGAAGACATGACAACATTAGACTATTGTAAATTATGTACACGTGTCAATCAATATAGTTTAAAGTTGAATTCAAAAGCGGTACTGTTTTATAATTGAATTATTTTTGATGAACGATCCACTGATGCGATACATTGTATGTGGTTTTAATTAGCGTCGTTTCATCTTTATAACCCTTTGTATCAATTTTGATGGGGGTTGTATCCATACAACGTGACAAAATATAATTGATGTAGTTTACAAAATAACAGATTCATAATTAAGCACTGGTAACTTTTTTAAACGTCCATATCTCTGTTGATACGCAAATAATATGCAAAAAGGGAGCAATTTAGTAAAAAAGGGACTCGTAAAATTGAGAGTATTTTTGAAGGACATTGTAGCCAGAGCAACTACAATAATAATTGTTTCGATAAAAATCTAATCTAAAAATCATAGTTTTGGGTTAATCATAGTATTATGTTAATACAGACCACGCATATTAGTTTTTCTCATTTATCTTCCATGTACAGACATCGATTGGTTACAAATTTATTATATAAAACATCTATTTTAGCAGCTGATATGTTTTTAAAATAGGTATCAATGCGAATATCAATGTTGTTGACTTTTCCTGTAAGAGCCCAGCCAGAGTAGCATTGGAAAAACGCAATGAAAAACGATTCAAATTATTTCCTCTTCACCCATATAAGTTTAATTAGGTTATAAGCTCATATACAGAGCTCGTATTGAAACTACAAAGGTGACGTGTAAGAGCATAGTGTGGAATAAAAGGAGGCTGCTTCACACGATGGGTTCGGGTTTATTTCCCCAGACACACCTAACTTTTCGGAGCCAAAAGTGTATTAGAAGTCAATACAAATTTAATGCAAAAGTCAAATGTTATACAATAGTGGGAACCGGCGTTCATAATAGTATGATGGATGAATCCAAAATCTTCTTTGGTTTCTTCCCTGTATCTCCTTCCTTAGCAATAAAGTGCGCACTTCTTTTTACGTCGAAGGAATGGTCACCCGAATCGTGGAAGGGAGACGCCTTGGCCCTTGATGCACGAAATCGCATAACAGCAATTCGTGTGGCAACACAGAAGTGTTGCAAATTCGCATCGCGCCGATTCGCAAGTGTGTACAAGTCCTTAACTCGTGAATAGTGATTAGCTCGCATAGCTGGCGGTTCTGCGAACTACTACAGCTAATCGGTTTAAGATTCCTGCCCGAATTTCTCGTGCTGGTTAGGAATAGAAAGCGAAACATTAATATATTTCTCACTCCTTTCCCACATTTTTACCTCAATAAGTACATGTAATATACGAAATCTTACAAATGCTATAAATTCTAACGATTTTGTTTCTTTTTTGTTACGCTTTAACTTCTCAACTGATCATGAAATTTTACTTACACGTTGACAGGGGTTATAAAAAAGGAAATATGGTTTATCCAGGAAACTTTGTTAACTAGTTGTCTTAAGCACGCAAGGAAAACCGCGAGCATAATAAATAATACATTATTTTAGTACCAATTATTTTTGTTTACTATTCATTCTTTCGGATGTTATCTCGGGCTATATACAGAGTGTAAAAGTTAAACATATTATTTTAGTAGATACCATATATTATTGTTTGTTTGTTTACTTTTCATTCTTTTTGATGTTATCTCGGTCTATATAGAGAGTGTAAAAGTGTTTTTACCCACAATCATGCTTTTAGTTTTTTTAATTGTTAGTAATATAATAATACGATTAATTCGAAACAAAATCAGGCCAACAACCAACATGATGAACGTATCATTCCTGTTCATAAATATTAATGAATGACAATTTAAATTTAGCTCAATGCGAAGTCATTCGGAACATATAATATACATAATATATTGTTTTACTCTGCTCTATTCTCTGAGAACTTGGCATTAAATAGAATTAAACTTCGCTATGTGAGCTACGAGTAATGTCTGTAAAATTCGTAGTATTGCAAATGGCAACTATCATTTTACGTCGTACAGGAATTCTTTCATTTTAGGCCAAATTTGGTCCATCGGTTTGCTTTAGTGTGTTATTTGATCATATATTTTCGGGAATTCGTTCAGAAAAATATGTTATTTATGTATATTCCGGTTTTGCGAATAATATGGGTTGCCAGTTCCTAGGTTAAACATTACGTATACGGTTTTAGTTTTTATGTTTTTGTAAAACGCAACTATTTTTAAATTAAACGCCTGACCGAATTGAGCCTAAATCCGTACCTAAGTCCAAAAGTACAAACTCGAAAAATTGTTTCCGGGAATCATTTGTGTGACAGTGTTTGAGTATAGGCACGGTAAACTACATATAAGTTTAGTATTACATAGAGGTATTGCTTTAAGAACATTTGATGAAATAGTCGAAAATTTCGGGCTGCATATTTCAAGCGATTGCAAGTATAGAATACTTTAATTTAGTTAAGAACATCTTTATTACTTGGAGTGATATTGGGAAAAATAACCGTACACGGAAGTCCCAACAAAGCTTGCAGGAAGTATGTAGTTCGAACTGATGCGCTTCCGACTTGACGCTACGAAAATAATCAGACGAGGTTCATCCTCAATGGTTATCTTGTGTGATATTGAGCTAAATATTTCCCGTTATATTAATTTGTAATTTTTTAGCGCTTGTCTACGGCGCTAGGTATATTTATTTATGAAATACCCAGAACATTCAAAAACACTTGCTTTCATTGAAATTATTACATGGATCTAATTTCACCAAATCTACTGGTGGTAGGTCTCTCATATGAGTGACAACGCTCGGGGAGGTACCACCGCAATGCCCATTTCTCTTTATTAATTGAAATACAAAAATCTCCGTTATTATAAAAAATAATTATATTATGAAAGATATTTTGTTACTCATAAGTATATGCCACACTCGTTCATCTCAAGAAAACTGTTTCATAATGTGAGTGAGCGAAGTAAAGCAGATCTAGTTCTGGCAACGGTTCTTATACGTGCTATTGAGAACAATGGATACTTCTAAATTCCACAATATGTGTGAGTATTAAAACTATGGTTGGCCTCATTATGTAAATTTGATGCATATATTTTATTGGGGCTAATTTTTTAAGCAATCATAATTTGCTGCACTTAGCCCCAATGTAGATTTAAAAATGAAATCCCCCGTCATGGTATTTAAATAGACAAGAACAAAACGCACTTGAACACCTTACGACATACAATTTTGAAGGGATCTTTCTGGAATTTGAATCTTCTTTGCGCTCCCTGTCTCCTACGAATTATGTACGCTGATATAAATAATTTAAAAGACAAAAGTCATAATGATTACCAAAATATTCACCCGGTGGAGTAGGTCACAGCGTTTGCTCATTTATTATAAATATCCGCTGAAAATCAACGTACAAAGAGAGGTAATTAATTAGTGCTATTCAAAGCAATTCAAAGTGCATCCGCAATGGAAGCGCTGCTGCTAAATTTCCACCGAATTGTGTTTTATTCTTTATAAATTACGTTATGCCGTGTCTCCGCTCTATTAATCCCAGTTTTAGGTGCTAAGTTAATCCCTTAAGTGCACGTACGTTGTATTTTGCGCTGAAAGTGCGCATGTCATTAATAAATACAATCATATACTTACGTTAGGTGCGTCTTTAGGTATTTCATTATGTGTACTTGTTTTGAAAAGAGCAACTCTAGAGTTTCTTGCCCGTTCTTCTCTGGCGAAAATAGCTTTGTGAACCGAGTGGTAGCGAAAAACAGTGACTGAATCTAAATAATGTATCACATTTTGTGGATTCAATAAAGTCCTTTCTTTATCCTTTTTCATTTTCATAGAGCTATAATCAGACTACTTCATGAAAAAGTAAACCTTTTAAAAATAGTATCGATTGGCCACTGTCTATTCCTCGTTTGATACCGGCTGCTCAATTTATTATTCGTCACATTTTTGCCTTTGGAAATAAAAGAACTAACGGTAGAAATTTCTCACAAAGTCGCTACCGATCAAAGTCCTTCATAATTACCTACGATTATTTCACATTCTAACAGAATTAATAATATTAGACTTATTGATATGCCAGATTATCTTAACACCTGATTGGGTTCTCATTACGATGTTTTAAATAAAAATAAAATAAAAAGCCTTTATTGATGTATAAATTGATGTACAACTTAGTTTCTATTATGCCAAAACTTACTAAATTATTATTATTTTTTATCTTTAAACTTAACTTACAATTTATTGAATTACATAATTTAATAGTGGCGAGCGGGTTGTTATTCTGATACAACTTGTCTTTGAATAGAACATCGAAAATGTTGCTCGAGTTACGTATCTACGTTGTTAGGTATATAAGATTGATATGGGTTATATAAAAAAGAAGCAAAGGAATTGCCGCCAAAAATCTTGAACTAACGGGCAATGGCGAACTTCCTACGCTATCCGTTTGCATTCCCAATACAGTCTAACTAAATTGGAATTTGATTCAGTTATCGATACGCCTACACTGTACTGCATCAGCCCATATACGTCACACTACCGGGCAAGAGCCTCCTCTACAATCGAGAGTACGATTGGGAGGGGTTAGGCCATATAGCCCACCACGCTGGTCTAGTGCGGGTTGGCCCGTGGGGGTGGTGGTACGCCTACACATTCAGGTGGTATTTTTTGGTTTATATTTGTGGGTACTAAGTAACTACTTAATCCAGATTTATTTGACATCGATATTTAATATTACAGGTAGAGGAGAAGTAAGTACCTAAATATGGTACAAAATTGTCGAGAAAATATATTATATCTATGAAAGGTTATAATAGTGCATAGAGCATGACTTAATTTCATAATCTCTTCATCGTTGAAAGTTATAATATTAAGTATTCAGATATATAAGTTAATAAAATATGATCTAGTAATTCTAAAACGAAACAATTTGAGCTAAATGTAAAAGCTTCTAGCTGGAAGGTTAATGTAGCTGTCTCTCCACTGAAGTCGGTTACTTAGAACTGGACTTAACTGTTGTACCTCGTAATTACACAGGAACTCGGAGTTAACTTACGAACTGACTCATGAACGTCACTCAGGAGTCAGGTGGAGTATAAAGGAACTCGCGGATTCCAATTTTTGGTAAGAAATGCTTAATCTTACCCAATAAATGTTCGCTTGTTGTTTTAATTGGATATTATTGTCAAGGTAGGTACAAAATTCATATTTTAACACGTAGGTACATGTATTGTTTATTTGTAAGTACGTTTTCAATTATTATTATCCTCTCTTTTGTAATCTTAACATTGTGTTATAGTCCACCTTGTATTCATTGTAATGTCGTGAAACTCTTTTATGGGCTTTAGACTTTTATTGTAAGATAAAATTACATATAGCTGTTTTTGTATAAGCTGTTGAGTTTCCAAATAAATAAATAAATAAAAAAATATTAGTAAGTAAAAGGAATGTTTGCCTGATATGGCACTAGGCTCACCCCATAACACGACGTGGGACGGAACACTGAAGGCGAAACACGGGTGTTCTGATAGCACCTCTGCCTATCGCTTCTAGGAAGAAGGCGTGAATTATGTATGTAAGGACTTTATCCGGATGTTACAAACATAATAACATATACAGCTGCACAATAACTATAAGCATTGTATGGTAATCTTGATGTAAATTGAATTGTGCATTAATGCTTTATAGTGTAAATTTTATACATCAATGGTAAAATACTGTATCAAAACGCTAGTTCAAACCATGTAGACATAGTACTTTATTGTCACAATCAAGTTTAAAAATATATATATATATATTATTGTTTCTTAGATTTACGCGAATGTTACACATTTAAATAAAACTATTTTTTACGGAATACCGTAAAAAATTGTATTATTTCAAAATAATTTTATATATCTTGGGCAGGTTTGTTGACAATACGTTATGTGTAAAGTAGCCAAACCATTCTGTAAGAGTAATAATTGGACGAACCGACGAGAATGCAAGAAGGGATTGATGAAAGTAGACGAAGCGAAAGTAGTATGTCAAAATCGAGCAAAGTGGAGATACAGGCGTGACATTTATGTATTATGTAATAATTGGGAGTAGTATACTGTCTGCGCTCATACTAACTGCGAGAGCTTATACTTTTCCTGGAAATTACTTCAGAGAGATGTTATGAACTCATTCACTCTAGTAAATTGTTTAGAATATTGCAAGGAAGATTGGAATCTAGTTCATGGAACTGATTAATTGCAGTTTATTGAAGAACGGGCTTTGTTCGTAATGCAAAAATATTTTACATTACTCTGTACACACCGATTAATATAGACCGTATATTACCTACATTTATATTTTAATGGCTCATTTTAATCCAAAAATCTTATTTCCTTTAGTAATTCAGTATCAAAAGATGGTATTAACCCTTAACTTGGCAAGAACGGAAAAATAAGAAAACAAATATTATTTTGACAAATATTAGTTTAGTTACGGTTAGACAGCATGGGAAAAAAAAATAAAAAAATCTAGATATCCTAGGTTACGAGAAAACCTATGTACATCACAGTGTACATTGCCAAGTACGCGGAAATCTTCATGTAGTTTTGTTTGTACATTGTGATGCACATTGCCAGCTTCGTAATGAAATACATTTGTAATATTTTATTCTATATATTTTAATAAAAAATACAAAACACAATGATAGCCTCAATTACTTTGTATGAAATTTTCGGAAATAATTATATTTTTGCATCCCGGTCATCAAAATGCAAAAATATTTGTCATTTTTACACACGACAGTTGTCCTACCACTCTTGCAACACTTGCAACGCTATGTTTAGGCTCCTACTTCCGGGAAATGGGTTTCCACTTGTTCAATTAAAACAAATAATGTATTTACTCTAATCTAAGACAAAATTTGAAGCAGTGGTATGAGTCTTCTAAGCTAGTACCAGCTACATGTATATGTCGACATATTTCTCGATATTCTTTATGAGGCATAAAGTCTGTAATTAGCAGGTATCTTGATCCTTCTACCCAATTATGAGGATAGACAGGCATCTACGCTCTACCCACCATGATCAGAGTGGCTAAGAAGTTCTTTGTTTCATCTCCTGTCAACGATGTAGGTCATCCTAGCTTATGCACTATCTATAGATTTGTGCTATGGTCAGTGTCTGAGATAAAGTCTATTGAAATCGGTAATATAAACAATCTGGTGTTGTATTTATGTCAGTTTGATGAAAGGCATATTACATTTCTTAAAAACAAGCTGTGTGACGAAGTACGGCTTTGTAAGAATCTCATAATCTAGAACAAATTTCATAGCGTTAACTTTTTTGGCTACTATTTTATAAGCTGTTATGTTGTGGCTTAGAAGTGTTAAGTTGTTCCTATTGTCGACTGGCATTGCTGGGTAAAGTGCCTGATTATTCAGCAGTTGTGTTTTGTAAAAATTGTAAGGGTTCCAAATAAATATCATGTAATATCTGCTCGTGTTCGGCGTTGGGAGATTAGTGAGAGACTTATAGAGACACTACTGTATTCTTTATTAAAGCCTGTCAAACTATTTAATTTAAATTAATTCGTTAAAGCTTATATGCCTATGAAAGTAAATCATAGGTTATGGAGAAGATTGTATGGAAATAAGAGGTGCTCAACCGGATGTAGAGTTATCCTCAGAGTTGATATTTTCACAACAGTTAATGCCAATATGTTATGCGAGTTAGTTAGTTTTTTGTTCTATAGGCAAAATATTACAAATAAATGTCAAAACAAACACAAATAAACGAAACACACACAAATTAACAAACGAATACCCGCAAATTTACCAAAACCCAATGTTCTATAAACCTGGCAATGTACAGCGTGGTTACCACTGTTTACCATTGGTACTTTATCGCGTTCTTGGAAATGTACATTGTGATGTACATACACTTATTTCATTCAAATACAAGAAGTTGCTCAAAGTTAGCTTCGTTAAAAGGCATTTATTGAATAATTTAAGCTTTATACATCATAAAAAACAAAACATATTGTCAAGTTTAGATGAAAAAAGTTGAATAAAGCTAAAATAATATCACGGTGTCGCGAGGATGAGCTCGTGGCTTTTAGTTTTTTTTATTTAGACATTTATATTACAGTGCAGTCTCAACAAAATGTTTTTCTAGTGATTCCACTGTATATAACAATATATTCGCAAAAAAGGAGAAGAAAAAATATTCAATAAACAAAGAGTAATAATTTTTGAAAATGTATGTACAGTGGGACGTACGGTGCCAAGTTAAGGGTTAACTTAAGATTTAAAACTAAAGAATTTCACAAAATAGTCGATGTAGGACGCAACCCTGATATTAAGTCGAAAATCTGTTTTATTAAGTTGAAAACTTTAAATGCAGGACATTTATGAAACATTCGGGCGCGGTCTTAAACTTTTGGTAATCAAAATAGCGGCGTAGCGGCGGGTCAAACTAGTTAGGATTTCCATCTCGGATTCCCTTCATGTGGCCTATAGTGGATGTTTTAAAATAATTCAATTTACATACGTTTATTGGTCATTTAGATTATAAAACTCAATGTACCTACATAAAAACCTTTTAGCATATGAGTAAATGGATCGCCTAGTAAGCGGTTTCCGCCGCTCCTGTATTCGTCCGTAGGCCACTGCTGAAGTGAAATAAAGAAACATTTTTATAAGTCTTGAATTGATTGAGTGCGTGGTGCCTTTTGGTAACTAGCTGGACGCATTCTGCAGGGAATGTGGTCGTGTTTTCAAATCCTCTGACATTACGGAGACCTGTGTGTGTTTAATAGTCAGTTACCATAGTACACTTTCGCGGTAAAAGAAAACATCGTGGGGAAACCTGCTCACCGTAGAGGTTTTCCACTCGGTGCCTGAAGTCCCTCAATCTGCAATAAGCCAGCATGGTGGACTATTCCTAAGCTTCTTAATCCAAATCCCGCTTGTAGAGGAATCTGTTGCTCAGCACTAGGTGTTTACTGCCTGGTAAAGTATGGTACAGTAATTTGGCGAGAGACTTTCCGGTCCCACAAACATCCAGACATTAGACATTACAAATACTTGTCTAGGTGCGGGCATCGTACCTGTGGCCTCTCGTTTTACAACCGGCGTCTAACCAACTTCGCTACGGAGGCAGCCAATAATGGGTTGTAAAAGTGATTAATACTCAAGTCATACAGAGTCGCGATTTTCAAGCCTTTTATGCAGTGCAGGCGCATTTATATTAGTTATATATACGTCTCATTGCTACATGTATATTTGTAATAACTTACCCGCCCACAAACCCACCAATGCATCTCTTGTCAGCCAGGATCAACAGCACGCAAAGAATTGGCACCAAGCTCCGGAGCTCAGCGAGTCTTGGTCACTAGCTTGATCATAACTCGCATCGAAATTAATCAGAAAGAAAAAAAAATATGAGGAATTGGAAAGAAATACTGACTAAGACTGCCTCGGTGGCGTAGTTGTATTACGGTACGACTACAAAGCTGAGGTCTCGGGCTCGAATCCCGGGTCGGGCAAAGTGATATTGGGTTTTTCTATTCATTATCAGCCCGGAGTCAGGAATTTGTACCCGATATGGCGATAGGCTCGCCCCCTATCACATCATGGGACGGAACATACAAGGCGAAATGTGGGTGTCCTAGTGGCGCCTCTGCCTGCCCCCTCTGGGATAAAGGCGTGAGTTTTATGGAAATAAATATTTATCCACTTCACTCCGAAGCAAAACGGGTGCCCAAGATATACAACTGGTGAAGCCAGATGTTAAGTTCCACTGGATAAAAAAATACACAAGTCCTAAAGACCTGATTTGGGTCCAATAATGGGTATGGCAAAACTCCCGGAAAGCACGTACGTTGCTACATCTATTATGAATTGTATTACAATTAAGTAACAGAAGTAACGTAATAATTAAATAATTAGTAGCACTCTACTCAGGGGACAGGAATAAACAACCATTAAATTAATTAAAAGAGTGTTGCGTTTATATTCAGACAGAAAAGTACTCTCATGAAGCTCCTGTTTCTGACATCGTAGTATTACCCATTTTGAGCTAGCGTTTACTTTGCAGCACGAAATACGGCCTAAACATATTGCGGTGAAATTGCCATAAAACAAAAAAAAGACGTATTGCCGTATTTAAATACATATTTTCTGTTGAAATAGACATGCATACATGATCGTCACGCCTGCATCCAATAGGTGTAGACAAAGACTTGACATAATGAGACTTAACAACTTATATCTCAGGATGGCGAGCGCAGTGGAATACCAAGCATTGCTTTGCTACTGTCCAGGTTTGCTACTGTCTCGTCTTGCCATTCATTCAAGTAAAAAATATATAGCGATTGTTGCATCGCTATGTGCACAACACAAACTATTTCTAAAATATCTTCAAACTCAATTTCAGCAAGCCAATACGAATGTCAAGGAATAATTTTGGTCAAATAATAAGGAATTAGCGATTTTACATTGTATATATCATTAATAAACAGTCTATGTTCGCAGACTCCTCAAAGTTTGCAGGGACAATGCTGTGAAGTTAGTATTTCCAGCACCTATATAATATGTCTCGACTGGTAAGTTGTTGCTTGCGTCACCCGCCACAGAACAAAGTTGTAGCCCGGTAGTCACACCCTCGCTTAATTGAATTGCAGTATTGGGATGTAGGCCACAGATAATTTAAAAAAGAACATATTTTTATAAATGTAGATTTTTAAGGACGAGGCGAAGGAGTACAACTAAATTGTCTAGTAAAAAAACTACGCGAAAATAGAGCGGGGCTGTGAAGTATGTGCTTCTCGCTCCGAAGCGTCCGCCAGACTGACTGTGAACCTAGTGGTAAACCAAACGAAGACAAACTACCCTCCATTTCATTATGTCATTTTATTATTATTATTAGATAGGTACAGAAGAAAATATAGATTATAATATGTCACAGAAATATGTGTGTTAACTTCACAGTTAACTTTAATAAATTGTTTTATCATCTGTGTCATGTTTGTACGTATGCACGAATTTGTAACCATTTGTGTTCTTGCACTATTTTGTCTCGAGTGCAGGTACGCTAAATCTTCCAACTTTATATTATGACATCTTTCCGGCATTATTCCTGCAGCCAGCATCTTGGCACGTTTGTAGGTTCAGATAAAATGTTCCGTCGTAAGAAACAATATTATCTTTTTAATTATAAGATATTATTGTTTTACACCATTCTTATTTATTTATTTAAATCTTTATTGTACACATTTACAAACGAAAAAACACAACACAGAAACAACAACAAAAAAGGGCAAATGTACAAAAGTACATTCTTAATTATGATTTTCTTCTAAAATTCATCATATCTATTATTTCCCAACCTACGCATAAATATTATATTTTTGGTACAGTATGTTAGATAAATGATTGAATACATGTATTAGGTCGCAAATCGCATAGGGGTTTGGGATTTGACCTTGCTCCATAGCAATTAGGTTTAATGAAAAAATAACTTTTCTTATAGTAAATAAAAACAATACCTAAGTTACGAAATAAACTTTTTGAATACGCAAAAAAACTCTCCCGCAATACTTTCGAGAGATTTCCAAGAAATCACAATTAAATTCATGAAGAAATAATGTAATTAATATTGTTCAAAGTTTTCGTGAAGGAACAATAGGTAAGAATGGTATTATATATTAATTAGTTTAATTTGGTTGATCAACTTTCGCTGAACTTACGTCAGCGGACTTGCGGCGAGTTGAAACCTAATTTCGTAGTATTAGTGTTTGTTCCAATGCTAGTTGGCTGTGGCATTTTCGTAGAGTAATGTTTTGTTCACTTACGTAATAATAGCATTTTGATTATTTGTAAATATTATTAGATCCCTGGCATCGCAAAAGTCATGATTACCAATACAATACGATTCAGTACAATTACCAATGCGACCGCATACCATCGCTACCCTTCACCTTGTATCTTCTCGAAGGCAATATCAAAATATAACCGTTAATAGCTAATATTCTATTATTATTTAATTACACTTATTTTAATCTATGAACGATGAGTCCGTAAATTTACCAAACAGCGGCGTGAATATCTTGCAAACCGACTATGAGGCAAACTTCGGGATCTTACGTCATCCCAGGAAATATCAATGTAACACTCAACAGTCACACAACATTGCCCTCAAACTAAAATACATAGGACCACTGGGACCCCGAACTGTGTAGAGCATGCCGCCACTACGAAACTCAAGACCTGTGTCTAATTGTGTATCGTATTAGTTACGTCACTAATTTAATTTAATGTTTGATTTATTTGTCTTGTATGTTTACTGCGTAATAAAATGCTCAAGTATCTTTGTCAGTTGTGCTTCTTACAGCAACGATGTGACATGATTTTCGTGGAGATTAATTCAATTAAATATTTCAATATTAACTCACTGGTTAAGTGAATGATGTAAGAATTTAAACGTAGGTATCATTCGTTCAATATTACGTAAAAATATAGGTTAGATATAGGTTAAATTAACGTATGGTCAGTTATAATAACCTAAACAAACAAAACCTAAAGTTACTCGAACGTCGTTAAATTAAATAAATAAATAAATAAATACACCCAACAGTCACATACATAGTCCTGACCCCACACTAAGATCGAGTCTTGTGTCGTGGGTATCAGAAACTACGAGACTTTTCGGTCTCACAAACACCCAGACCCGAAACAAATTCCTGTGGATCACACAAATATTTGTTTCGGTGCGGGGATCGAACCCGCGGCCTCTCGTTTCACAGGCGGCGCCTAACCAACTGCGCCACGTGATATTAGTGGCCTTATTCATAGACAGTTTTAAAACCTATTTAAGTTATCGAATGTGTAATTGTCCCTTTCGAACGACTCTGGAATTCGGTTTTCGGCCAAAATAGGTTTTAAAACTGTCTATGAATAAAGGCTTTAGTCTTTAACTGATAATTAACTAGCCCACTTGACACTTTTTTTGAGGGAGGCTAAAGAGGCTACAGTACTACTTGTTACTTGTTGATTATCCTATTTACACCTGCTGGCAATAGATGGCGCTTTAAGTCGTGTATCGGACATTATGCATTTCTCACGTCTACGAGGGACAAAAAAGAGGTCTACCAAGAAGCCTAAAATTAATTATTCCGGTTCGAAAATGAGGTCGCGAAAATTTAACATAGTCGATTTAAATAATCATATTATTTAATTTACGTTATTATACCAGTGAAGAACAAAAGAATCACTGTTTGCTTTCCAAGTAATTTAATTTATACTAATAATATTAAACACATACATACATACATACATAAACTCACGCCTTTATCCCAGAACGGGTAGGCAGAGGCGCCACCAGGACACCCACATTTCGCCTTGTATGTTCCGTCCTATGATGTGATAGGGGCGAGCCTATCGCCATATCGGGCACAAATTCCGGACTCCGGGCTGATAATGAATAGAAAAACCCAATATCACTTTGCCCGACCCGGGATTCGAACCCGACACCTCAGCTTTGTAGTCGTACCGTAGTACAACTACGCCACCGAGGCAGTCTTATTAAACACATTTGAGATATTATCCATTTTGTAAATTAAAGTACTGAATCAGGTGAAAAGTGTATTTACCATGCGAGTATTAATGCACTGCGACTGCCTCGGTGGCGTAGTTGTATTACAATACGGTTACAAAGCTGAGGTCTTGGGTTCGAGTCCCGGGACGGGCAAAGTGATATTGGATTTTTATATTCATTATCAGTCCGGAGTCAGGAATTTGTGCCCGATATGGCGATAGGCTCGCCCCCTACCACATCGTGGGACGGAACATACTAGGCGAAATGTGGGTGTCCTGGTGGCGCCTCTGCCTACCCCTTCGGGGATAAAGGCGTGAGTTTATGTATGTATGTATGTATTAATACTTGCAACCGCTGAGTAGTGTCATATTTAACTGTTCTGTGCTTGAAAGTTGAAACGCACTGGCGTCGGTTTGGTACAATTTATTGATGCTCATTGTCTTGCATTTATCCCACCTGACACGCGTGGCAGCAGATAATCAGGCTCCATTGTAATCTAGTAACACTAAGATATCTCGGATAATCGCAATCGGTCTAGTAACTGTAATACAAGATAATGACGTACTCAATAATCTTAATGAAGTGAAGTTGATACTGAATGTGGCATAGATAATAATTATCGTTTATTGAATTAATTAGTAACTATTGCTGTATCCAACTATTTATATTTATTCTGAAGTAATCATACATTATATTCATGCATTAAAGGCAAAGCAATAAAAAATTAAGGAAATCTAGTTTGTAAACCTTTACAAAAATCTTACTGCGGCCGCGCGGCAAACAACAATGTCCAATCCGGGAATCGAACCTAGGCCTCCACAATCAACAGCCCATGCACGGCGCTACCATAAAGCAGTTAAATGAAATAGATTTTTATTCAAAGTAGTTAATGAGATACCATACCTTGTTTTTTACTCTGACATGACGAAGAGTGTAGCCTGAGGGAAATTGCAGTGCATTCCATACTATCCACCGGTAAAATATGGTTCTCTCACCGCCCGACGCAATTACGCCGGCCTGCTTGAAACCGGAAAAGCACAGGTCAACCCGAAACGTGGCCACCTGACGTGGGTCACTTGCCAAGACTCTCACCATCGTGTACCACTGTGGATTGTGTGTGGGTGTCCGGAAACTATACTTACCGAGTGAAACGCAACAACAAAGTTACTTCACAACACTTTTTTGTTAAGCAGTGGTTACTTCCGACGAGCTGAAATGTTGGTATCGTAGTCATTTTTGCTCTTTTTGCGTGAAAAGGCAAAATGCGGCAGCATTGAAACAGCTTAACTAAAACGTACCGGCATTCGGACAACAACTAAAAAGCTATTTCCGTGGTTATTTTAAATCATTTGTTGTATGCAACTGTTTAACTTGGAAACGCCAGATTGCGTTTTTTGATTCTTCGGTGAGAAGACGCTACGTGGGTACAAAGGTAACAGCTGTAGTACTCCGTTTAATCTCTTCTTTCTTTTCTCTATTTTCTTGCCACATTATTTTCTATGGTTTTGTTACTACATTCTCATGTTGCTTTAACGGATGTTACATTTTCTAATGTAAAATCTACTAACTAATCTCATGGGATCTACAGTTATATACTCTACTACTCTGCAATTGAAATATTTGGTAAAAGCTAGGTATATAAAATTGAGTGAACATTTTTTAATATAAAAAAGTTTAAAATTAGCGACAATTATAACAACTACTAACTATACTATTAACTTCAACATAAATAAATGTAAGTGAGGATTATACTCGTAAAACACATGCACATTTTTACCGAGCCACTGTAAATTCAACCGCTAATTTAATATCTTCCACAAAGCAGTCAACGACCTGTTGAAATATCAACACAAATATTTTAGCAGTTAGATTAACAAAACCATTTTCATTTCAACGGAAATTTTAGAAAAGAAAACCTCAATTTAAATATAATAATAAAAGCATTGCATTTTATTGTCTTACAGTCAGGCCTGGATTCTAAAAATAGTTGCGATTCCTTTGTGACGTTCGGAAGACTTCACAATCTTTTGAATTCTTAAAGAGACCTTTTAAACCAGTAAAATTCAAGATAGGCGGAAAAGTAAGTACTATTAATTTTCTTAGTAAGTTTATGGCACCAGTGCTATAACACCGCAGTAAAATTGCAAACTTCTTACTTTCTCGTTGCGTTTTAATAAAACTTTAACTTGCATTCTGTGTGCGTCGGGAGACTGCTGGAACAATGGTAACTTCTCACAACGCTTCTAACTATTCGCACAACAATATTTAATTTTAGTACTTATTTATTAATATTGTTATATATTAAATGCTCTTTTAATTCAATTGTTAATTAAAATTTGTTATTTGTATTGCATAGAGAGTAGGAATGCTTTGAATTTCATGAAAAGACAAATTAAGGAAACCATTCGGCAGAAAAGAATGTGAAAAATGAAGCGTGTTGGTAATAATATAGTATAATAATACACTTCTTGTATCTGGTCAGGATAAATGAGTATTTGGAATTATTGAATGGTTATATTTTTCTTCTACTTCCCGCGTTTGCGTATGTTTATGTTGGTGAATAATTTGTTTCAAGTTTTAAGACTTCTCTATTCAACTTATTTGTAAGTTAATGTACAACATATGCGCCAAATAAAAAAACAAATAACTTTGCTATGCTCTTATTGCAACCCGGATATAATATGATTGCTAATCGAACCTAGATTTCGATGCTTCACATCCAATATTCGTTGGTAATAAGAACGCTCCACTGGGGCGTATACAATATTCATTCACACATTCCAATAGCGTTTCAATATAACTTTAAATTCCCTCAGTGTAACTTATCAGAATTTATTATTTTCCGCGGAAATATCATCGTTCAATAATTTATCCCGCGCGAGACAGCAATTTATTCTTTGCTCCGAGACTTCAGTTACACACTGCGCGAATTGTTTTAAGCACTTGATGCATTTCTCTGTCTATTTAAGTCTTATTGTGAAGGAAAAGTTTAATGAAATGTTGTATTACTCATTCATATGTATGTACGCTTACCTTGCATCAAAATAAACAGAGATAAGAATTTGTGTTGGTGTGTTGCACATTGGTTTTTAGCATTGAACATTAATGACAATCAGGATGTTGTCAGCCTAATGAAGCTGTAAACATTGGAAGATTTGTCTACATTTTATTTTGGATTTGTAATGATAAAAAAAAAATGCCCAGCAAAACGAAAAAAATAGTTTTGAAGATTTAAACTGAAGGGTGGTCGTAACATCTTATTATAATCTTTTTAACAGCGAGGCTTAAAATATGTTTCATAGATCCACGAAGGTATGGATTAATTTCAGGCAGACGCAAAACATGAAGTTGGTTCTAGGATTAGATTGTAATCATTACTGAGAAGGAAGCCTCAGCTCTATTTCTCAGCCACGTATTGTTAATAAGGTAGATGCTGAAAATAGAATAAGTTTAAAATGTTTGTAGCTACTTAATGTGTAATTAATGCGACCTATTCATTAGTGAACTTTCTATAAATTGTAGAATCAAATATATTTCCAATAAAGCAATTCGAACATTATATATTTTAGTCCCAGAAGAGAGAAGCAATTTAAAAATACAGTTTATACAAGGGCTGCCAATCGGCTGTTTTATTTTGAATTCTCACACAGAACAAATATCGACGCTAATACTTAGAAATATATCGGGAGGCCGATATCTCCCCTTTGGGTATCGTACAACAATAGCGTGAGCCATTTCCAAGCATTTCCCATTTAAATTTGTTCCCTCGGTTTCCTTATCGACAGGAGGGTTGGCTGCCGACGCATGCAGGAGACACGGTGCAGCGCCGCAGTTTGATGACTCATGCTATCTACATTTAATGCATCGATAACAATACACGAGTAGTATCGGACCGATCGATGTGCCGTTTCGATACAATTGCTTTGATTTATGTAAGTGAGCGGGGGAGGCCACTTTTGTCCAATTTGGATGGTATAGAAAGAAAGAAAACACATTTAAGAAATTTAGGATTAATGTGATGTGAGAACCCATTAGCACAGTGTAAGAAACACATTTTCAGTGAAGACATTTTTTCATCGCCTATGAATATTTGAACGAGTCTGAAATCTTTTCTCAGACTAAACAAAAAAAAGTGACAAATGTTTGTTGTGATACACATAAATTAAAATGATACGATTAACCTTAAGGTTTGAAAATTCAACAAAAAAATGTTCGTTAGTCAACATACAGCGGTAATTAAAACAGAATAAACCAATGTAATGTTACATATGCAATAGTATCAGTTTGAAGCGATGAGAGCACTCGTTATCAACTACCCAACCTCTATCAATTTCAATGCATAAAATACGAGATAGCACATTAAATGAAACTAGCAACCCGATACTGCTTTGCCCGGGCTCAATTATTACGTTAGCTGTAACCCTATACATTTTCGCTATTTGTAATTCGCCAATCTTTTGCAATTTCGCTACCAATTGAATGTAAGTAGTGTAATTGGAATGTTTCCGGTCTATAAGAGCTTACTAAAGATTCATAGCAAGCTGATCCATAGTTTTAAAACGCATAGGAGGCTTTACGTATGTTTTAATTTAATAAAATGTTTATTTCACTATATTTGAAAAACCATCAAAATAATTGTTGTTTCACCAATTAATGAATCCTCAAATGCGCCAACCTAACCACTGAGAGGTCTATATCTGGCATGGGTTTTGATAAAATTGATCAATATCGGATATAAGCCAGCCAGGAAATGTTTGTGTCCTGAAGCACCGAAACAAATATTTGTGTGATCCATAGGTATTTGTTTCTGGTCTGGGTGTTCGTGAGACCGAAAAGTCTCTAGTAGTTTCTGATACCCACGACACAAGTTTCGATCTTAGTGTGGGGTCAGGACTATGTATGTGAATGTTGGGTGTATTTATTTACTAGTTTTTGAATATAAAATGCGAAGTGGCCTAGATTAGTTTCTTCGAAAGAATTTCTGATCTAGTGCCCGTGGACACTTTAACCTTGACTAAGTAACTTTGCTATGTTATGTCTCAACGGTTCGTATAACAATCTCTCACTGAAGATAAGTCATGTCTTACTCTCTCTATGTATTCATGATAAATGTATATAGGGTTTGTATGTTTCTGGATGGCATAGTTTATTAAACGAGTAAGCGGCTTACCTAGGTAAGATCACCGCTGTCTTTTAACACTCAAAATAATTAGATATATTATGCAGCGTTTTATAATAAGAATTTTTCGATGTAGTTAAAAAGGGATGTGTTATTGGCCTTTGAAAATGGACTGGATTGAAAGGGTGAGGGAGATCATCACATATTAGGCAGCTAGTTTTCTTGGCATTGCAAAAATGCATGAATGGCGATAACTTCTTACCATCAGGCAAGCTGCTAGATCTTGTCTACGAAGTCATGAAAATAAACTATACAACAAAGAGATGGTAACGGTTGTTTGGTCTTCGAGTAATTGTTGATTTTTGTGAATAAATAGTATCGCCGTACTCGACTCCACAACATGACTCCACCACGTGAAGCATGTGTATGTATATCAAGATAAAACCAAGCTTTATTAAAATATACATGATTATTTTTCCGACCCAAATATCGACCAATAGAATTGCACCATTCGACGTCACGTGGTACAACCTACATGGTATTATACTGATAATTTTTTGAAAATTTTCTCTGGTCGTTGCTATATATAAAAAACAAAACATGATCCAGTCAAATTAACCACACGTCAAACTGACAGGTTGAATTCAATTGTGAAAATTGGAGATTTTGCATGAAAATGAGTCGATTTGGAGTTTGTTCTCTGTCCACCATCGATAAAAAAGTCAAAGGAAATGTTTATTTGTTAACTGTACATTTCGTCTCATGGTGCAATTCTATTGGCCGACATTTGGGACGGAAAAATAATCCCCCGAATACCACACGAGCTTCAAAATTATCTGGCATTTCCCTCAAGGTTCCCTGCAAACAAATAAAGTCGTCAAGTTTTTCAGGAAAAACTTGACTCCTTCATTTGTTTGCAACGAACCTATCGGGAAATACCCGATAATTTTGAAGCTCTTGTGGTATTATAAGTGAATATTCCCACTGTTTTTTCTCGCAACGATACGATATTTAATAATAGCCAAATATAATATGTCATAATGAATCATTTGGTATAAGCATAGATAATATCTGTCAACAAATTTATCACCCCTCGTATTAGTATTTTTCACGCCCCATGCATTGATTAGCCGATAACCACTAGTCCGGGCGTTCTATTTCCTGTTCACAAATCCGCATCTATTATACTAACGGCGAGTCACAATAGCTTTATACTTCATGGGTAAATTAGACTGTTATATTCCTGGTTAATTGTTGTTTTCGCATTCGATAATTAATGAATCGATAGCTCTGGTTAGCCATAAAATCAATTTAGCGTAATTACCTGGGTGTTGACTTTGCCTCTAAGCTCCTTTTTGGTTCTCATATTGATAATTTAGTTAGTAAGGCCTCTAAAACGCTTGGTTTTATATTGAGAATTCCGTCCGATTTTGAAAATTACAAAGTATTAAAATTCTATACTGTACTTTTGTTCGCAGCCACTTCGAATATGCGTCTCAAATTTGGAACACCCATTATAATATCTACAATGATAGATTGGAACGTATCCAAAAGTTTTTTTTTAAGGTGTATTCAATATCGCAAGTGTTTTTGTTCTACATAACTATAAACACCGATGTAAGAAATTTCACATCCTTCGTCTCTATGGACGTAGAAAAGTAGGTGATTTAGTATTATTGTTTAAATTAATGAATAACGTTATTGAAGCTCCCGAGTTGTTCAAACTTATTGGCATAAGAGTGCCGCCGGATTTTCTTAGAAGAAATAACCTCCTTCAGCACTCTGAGGCTAAGACTTACTATAGACAAATCTCTTATGTTATACGAGCGTGCAGAATGTACTGTCAAACATGACCTAGATATGTTCTTTGACACGGTTCCAAACTGAAAAAATGGTATAATGATCGTTTCTTTTATTGATTGTTGTAATATATGTATGTATATACATGGTTTTCTATAGATCAAGCTAACATAATAAATGTTTGGTACGATGTAATATTGAGGTGGAAACACAAATGCACTAGTTTTAGAAAGAGTACAGACAGCTTTTCTACGTTTTTTATTTAAATTTACCTCAGGTTACTATGCCCATTTGTATCCGACAAATTGGGATGTGTAGGTTATAATCTTCTTGAAGCAAGAAGAACTTATGAGCAGTTGAAATATTGAAAAAAAATATGCCGTAGTAGGATCGATGCGCCCGAGATCCAAATTTATTCTCCCAACAACTATCTTGATTGCGACGCCTTCTTGTCTTACGACGGCTCGAGCCATGTGCCTTGTCCCGCGAGTTCTCGAAGGATTAAATGCTTTCGTGGATGCCTACCCGCACCTATCTTCAGTGACGAGTTAAAACCGTTTATTGCTAATTGTTAAATATTTCTTAATTATGTGTCCTCTTCGTTAAGTAAAATGGTTATTTTTAGTAGGTAAAAACAATCTGTCCTTTTTGTTGTAATGTTAAATTTTTGTTTCCGTTGTTTATTTCATGTTTTGTTTCCATGCTGTAATGTTATAAGTTTGTTTAGTTTTAACATTGATTGTTTTTTATATTTCAAATAAATGTATTCTTTAGATTAGTGTAATTGATTTTGTTAAAATCGTACTAATCAAACAAGTAAAAATAATAATAATTCGTCGATATATAATTCATACTCGTATTCTCTATAAATAAAGTTTATTCACACGGTTCTGAAATGCAAGTATTTTCGCTCCAGGCTTCTCATTATGCGGCACGTCTTTCATGCTATTAATTTCCGAAACGTTTTATCGGTTTTTATGAAAATATCACCGGCTTCGATGGCTGTCACAATCGATGTTATTTTCAGCTACAGTGCCCCTAGCCGGAACATTTTGAAGTATCGTATAGTAATTCTCGTATAGTAAAGTGAACGTTTCCCGCTGTGAAATTTTAGTTCCAAATACGCTCACAATGGCGCTGTTTAAATTCCCATACAAAATTTTACTATTACTATTCTATTACGATACTGCAAAATGTTATGGAGTGACTTGCATCTTTAAATATAAAACTTATATACACTTACCCCTAGTAATATCATTTTAAAATACTGTTCCCAATTTTAGTGCCTCGGTGGCGTAGTTGTACTACGGTACGGTTACAAAGCTGAGGACTCGGGTTCGAGTCCTGGGTCGGGCAAAGTGATATTGGGTTCTTCTAGTCATTATCAGCCCGGAGTTTGTACCCGATATGGCGATAGGCTCGCCTCCTATCACATCATGGTACGGAACATACAAGGCGAAATGTGGGTGTCCTGGTGGCGCCTCTGCCTACTTCTGGGATGAAGGCGTGAGTTTATGTATGTATGTTCCCAATTTTCACCGCCTTTGAATATAATGAAAAATTCCAAAAGCCCTGACTTTTTATATTATTGCATATTACGTACATATTTCCGGCGAACGAACAAACAGGTCAACTGATGGTAAGCCATGAACACCTACAACGCTGGATCATGGATGTTGCCAGCCCGTCACATAGGAGGAGAGCGGGAAGAAAAAAGGATGGGAAGTGAAAAGGGGTATCAGGCAATCTCACTCACGGAACGATATGCGACAGCAAAGCTTCGCATTGATCTCCAGTGAGACAGTGGTCTATCTATATCAGCCCATATACGTCCCACTGCAGGGCACGGGCCTACTCTACAATCGAGGGAATCGATTGAGACTGGTTGAGACTGGTTGGATATAGATGGAGACAGTGGTACCGCCCCGGACGAGCATGACCATTCATGCTGAGTCATGATTGAGAACAGCGTTGCTCTACCACTTCCAAATGTCTTGTCATTAAATCGTAAGTCTTTGTTGCAATTTTCAATAAGACTATCTCAGTCATGTTTGAGGTGCATGTCCACTGCAGGTCACGAGCTTTCTCTACAATCGAGAGTACGATTTAAAGGGGTTAGGCCATATACGAGTAGTCCACCACGCTGGCTTAGTGCGGGTTGGCGGACTTTACATATCATAGTTTTTTTACAAATCGCTATGGTATGCAGGTTTTCTCACGATGTTTTCCTTTACCGTTATAGTGCGTCGTGGTTGACTATCAATAAACATATGACTCCACACAGTCAGACGTGTGCCCTGGGATTTGAACCCGCGACCACTATGAACAGGTTGGCAATCGCGTCTGGTCCGTTACCAACAGGCCGCCACGCAATTAGTGGACTTCTTGACATTTCTTGACAGTATAACGATAAAAAAGCATTAGTAAATGTAATATTTTTTAAGGTTTTGAAGTACTTTTACGGCGCAAGATGGCAAATATGGAGCGAGTACTACTTGAAACATCTTCAAAATATAACCACTGATCACCCTATCGATACGCCAAGTAGGTACACTTGCATCATCTACTAAGAATTTAGATTCATGTCTGTGCTTATAGCGCAGAAAACATCTTTGCCCTCCAGCTTTCCGCGTAAGGAAACCAAAACGGGAAAACGCGCTCCATTTATTTTAAGTCGGAACTGCGAAACAATCATTTATTTATAGTTTTCGTAATAGGTGAACCATCAGCATAAAATTAAAATATGTCCGAATAACGTCCATCATTACGCGATTCATCAAACAACGTTAACGCGCATGGATACAGTTTTGTGAACAGAACTGCAAACAATTAAGAATAATGAATATGTTTAGCATGTTGGGATAATACGATTGCACAGGCGAGGCATGCGTACTGCGTGTGGCGTTAGCTTGCTACATCACTTCCATCGGTAATTAATTAAATCGGCTTGTGTAAATAGAATAAATAAATATAAAAATATATTAAAAATATTTTTATTCTTTTGCTGTTATCAGACACAATTTTACGCTAGTTGGTAGCATGATATCAACCTTTGTTGGAGAAGACCTTTTAGACTACCACGCTGGCTTAACATGGGTGGTCAATTTCACACTTCGATATTCTTGTGAATAACTCTCAGCTATGTAGGTATCCTCCCGAGGAGTACTTATTATAGCCTTGGCCTAGCGGAACGCACCATGTAGCGTCATAAATACTCCTCACCGGCGACACACGATTTTTTACGCTTGTCACACAAAGCCGCGTCCAACACCGCATCTTATCGAAGCTTTGTGCGTATCGATCAACTATATGATATGACTAAAAACAGCACTTTAATTAATCTAATTATCAGATGCAACTTAAACTCCGCTCTAAAATGGAAAACAGTTGTGCCAATCTAACAACAACAAAAAATAAACAAAAAATTGATTTGGAACCTTTCAACATCCCTTCCTGATACTTTTCGACAGAATGTTTGTCCAAGTACACGGTATGTATGCCGGTGTCCTCATCACGTAGGCGGTAATCAATTATGAATAGATTCAATACGATATTCTGGATATGCCAGGAAGATACGTCAAAAGCAGTCACGGGCGCAGTTGTGCCTATAAATAGAACACTACGGGGTACACAACAAATTTTCCAGGAAAATTAAAGCGCAAACTTTAAAGGAGTTAGAAAACACAATTAAATTTAAGCTTTGTAGACAAGCTTATTACAGAATTTCGGCGTTGTAATCAATGAGAAAAAGACCACGAGATAAATATTCGCAGCTCGATGTAAATTTAACTAACCTATATTTCTATACCCTATACTAAATTTTTTACAGATTTTAATAATTCTTTCATCAATAGAATGCTACAATAACCCAGAGTAACATAGGCTATATTATTACCTAAAATAGTGGAAATCAGGATTGAAATGGAACTGGAAAATCGAAACCGCCAGATATATTTCTTGATAATTTATATTTTAGGTCTTTATTACAAACGAAAAATAATGGCATGCAACAATTTTGGCAAAATCGAATTATGGGGATGAAATATGTATGGAAATCAAAACCGCTAAAGCTATCGATGTAAAAAAGTTTATTTGCCTTGAAAGAGAGAAAAGGGGTTGTTTTTTCGAAAGACAGTTTTCTAAACGCCGCACCGCGCTGCGCCGTGTGGGGTAGGGGTGAATTGATAGAAATCATTGAATTGGAAAAAACACTGAATACTTAGGTGCATATATTATTGTATTAATTCGAAATAAATTGTTAAGTGATACATTTTTTAGTTTTCTGTAGTCGCAATTCGTAAATTCGTAATCAAAATGAAAAATGGTTGCCGCCATTTTAAACTTTTTAGTTATTGGCAAAATCGATATCAGAGGGTTCCTTTGGTATATTCTACATTAATTGGCAAAAATGTAGGCCGTCATTTAGAATTGGTAAAAATTGTATTTATTGGTAAAATCAATATCTGAGAGGCCATTAGTGTCGATAAATTAAATTCGTAGTCCAAATTGGATATTGTTTCAGCCAATCTTGAACTTTTTATTAATTCAATTGTTCTTAAAATCCATTAAGAATAAGTGCTTTGTTTTTGGATAGGAACTCTAAGTGAGTGAACTAAAAGATACTATTAAAGCTGAATAGAAGTGTTGCACGTTATTTTATGAAAAATATATACATAGAGTTTACAATATAATAGTTAGAAGGGGAAAGTGACGGAATTGGACAGGATAGGTTGTGGAGGGAAGGAAAAGGGACAGTAAGATAGTTACGTCGAGTTTGGGTATAAAAACGTTTGTACGAAAAATAACATGTATAATATATGAGGTGGAGTCAAAAATATCTGCACCCAGGCGAAGCTGGGCCGCAAGTAGAATATAAAACATAGTAAATATGCATGTACATGTATGTACGCACTAGGCCAGCGTGGTGGACTATATGGCCTAACCACTCTCAATCGATTTCCTCGATTGTAGAGTAGGCCCGTGCCCTGCAGTGGGACGTATATGGGCTGATATAGATATAGAAATATGTATAGGTGATACTTTTTAGGTGCGCTGAAGAACAAATACGAATTAAGCGTCAGCATTGTTTTTAGCAACTAAAATGATTAACAACTTTTGATACTTTGTTACCGTATTAAGACATGATTTATTCAAAATAATAGTTTTTTTTAACTTATCTACTTCATCCGTAAAGGCCTTTATTTTATACAGGGTATATCAAGACTGCAACCGAAAACTAAGCCAGGTGGTTGTATTAGTGACTTCATACACAAAGCAACTAAAAATTTCCCACAAAAATCGTCAACTTTTTTTTGTAAATTTTTACTTATCGTCTTATTTCGGTGATAAACACAAAGTTTTCCTAAAATAATGATGATACTAAAACTAAAAAGGTGTAGTATTAAAGACGCAATGGTACGTAAGGGTTTAAATTCCTTTGTTCGCAAAAACTAGGCATTTAGCACCCAAACACGATGGTATTAAAAAAATTGAAAAAAAAAAAATTGTCGCTTTTTTTTTTGCGAAATTTTTAATTGCATTATGTTTGTAACCACTAAAACCACCACCTGGCTTCGTTTCCGGTCGCAGTTTTGATACACTCAGTATACTTTACTTTTCGTTATAGATATTTTTCATAAAGAAATATTAATAGTACCCAAATGAATTATGGTCGAATTTCGTCGCGTTCTCTAGTAAATATAGATTGCCAAGCACGCCGACCTATGACTGAATTTTTAATAAACTAAGTGTATGATATGTAACAATAGGATCTAATGGTTTGTCGCTGCAGACTAAAGCTGTACCGACTCCAGCGAAAGATGGCCATTCGGATCGTACGAGGATACCGTACGATATCCTTTGAGGCGGCAACAATTCTTGCAAGATTTCCTCCCTTGGACATACTGGCGGCTATGGACGCAACGGTTTACAACCGAATTCGCGCCGTCCGTCAGGAATACGAAGATCAGCCAATAACTGCGATTGAAGTGTCAATTAGGCGGCAAGAACGACTAAACGCCTTCGCGACGTGGCAGTCGAGGCTCTACGAGGAGCCTTACGTGAACAAACGCGTCGTTGAGGCAATCTTGCCGGTCTTCGAAGCCTGGATGAAACGCAAGAGCGGACGACTCACTTACAGAATTACTCAGATAATCACCGGGCATGGGTGCTTCGGCGATTATCTAAATAAGATAGGACGGGAGGCAACGGCGATTTGCCACCATTGCGGTAATGGAGACCAGGATTCCGCATCGCACACCCTCATGCAGTGTTCTGCATGGGAGGCTGAGCGGCGAGTCCTAGTGAATCAGATCGGCCAAAACCTTTCCCTGCCAGCTGTCGTGTTGGCAATGCTGGGGGGAGAACGCCAATGGAAAGCCGTAGCCTCCTTCTGTGAAACCGTAATGGTGAAGAAGGAGGCAGCTGAGCGGGATCGGGAGAGGGTCGACCCCGCTCGGAGACGAATACGCCGAGGTGGTATTACAAGTCGCCCTGGCTAGATGAGGCTGTGGACGGGGAAGAAGCAGCTTCCTACAAGTTGTGCTTTTACAAGCTACGCACTGGAGGAACTTCGGCGTGTTCTTTGTGAGGTCCCGGAGTTTCTCCAATGTGCTGATGGAGCAACATGGGGTTTTTAGTCGGTAAAAATCCGGCATTCCTGCTTAATGCAGAAATCCAAGAGGATTTTCCCCATGAAAAAAAAAAAAAAAAAAAAAAAGGATCTAATGGTTTGTACGATCGATACAGCATTTTGCACATCAAATGCATGCATATTCAGCTGGCTAACGGTAGCCGGTCACGCGACCTTCTGTTCATCCTCTTTTTTTTGTTAGCGTTCTGAATTTTGACGCTATGAGTTTTAATGTGTTTGCATAAATGATGTCACTCGTCGTGTGTCAAGTAAAAAAGGTAATTAATAGCATGAAAATAAAGGTAATATTTTACTAGACGTATCATTTGGTCCTTATCACCGCGTGACTGAGGGCGGGCACGTGGGAAGCTTAAACTATGTAGGTGTGTGTAATTGATCATTTTATGAATGTTTACAAATGCAAATTTTATTTCTGATATATATTTAAAGTTCTGTTTCCCTTTGTCTATATTCTCTGTCAATATTTATCGGAATGGATTTATTCATTATGTAGAGCTTTATTCAATTTTAAGTCATATCGGTACAACTTTGCTGGCTTCCAAACTCTTAATTCTTTGTGTGCTTACTGAAATATCTAGATTATTAAAGCTAGAATTACGAAGGAAATTAACAAAGGATTGTTTATTAAGTATTTTCGAAACACCAACACAGCCATGTGTTTTGCTATAAGGTACCTCTAGCAATGGGCGCTAACCATGATGTATTTTACAATAAATCACAACAATAAACGATACACTAAAAAACAACAAAAATGAATAATCATCATAAATTTCATTTTAGTTTTTACTAAACATTAAGACATTAACGAAAGATTTGTGTTATTTGAATCACGCTATGCTTTGCATTAGAAACACGCGAACTAAATAAGTGCTAAAAATAGTTTCTTTAATAAACACGTAGTTGCATTCCTTTGAGGGAAACAACATAATTTTAAAAGTTAAAGGTCTATTTTAGTAGGCACTTTCAAAGTGCCTCATTTTTCATGCTCATTTCACAATATACCTACCGGGTATATCAAGACTGCGACCGAAAACGAAGCCAGGTGGTAGTTTTAGTGGTTAGAGACACAATGCAATTAAAAATGTTGCAATAAAAGCCACAGTTTTTTTGCAATTTTTTTAAAATCATCACGTTTGGGTGGTAAAAAGTAATTTAATCCCCTTACGTATCATTGCGTCTATACAAATAAAAAAGGTGTACATCATTATTTTAGGAAAACTATGTATTTATCATCGAAATACGACGGTAAGCAAAAATTTAAGCTTTTTTTTTCGAAATTTCTAGTCTTATATGTCGCAGTCTTTATATACCCTGTATAAAGCAGTAGTTTTTTTGAACGTGCTAATCTCAGGAATTACTATTCTAAATTAAGAAAATATTTTAGTGTTGTATAGTTCATTTATCGAGGATGGCTTTATAGCATCACGCTACGACCAAAAGGAGCGAAGCAGCAATAAAATATGTCGCAAAAATAGGAAAAATGTATGCCTTTTAAGGACGGGATTCTTGTAAGTTCTAATGAAGTCTGTTATAGCATTATGTGTGTCATTTCAGGTTGGCTCCTGTATCCCGGTGGAGCTGGGCCGGGCCGCTACTCGTAGTCCTATAGAAAAGCTATCTCTTAATATCTTTAAAAACGTTTTGACTTTTAAATTTGATGAAGGTAACATCGATAAAACGACATCTAGCGGCTTTTGTAAATAATACTTTCTCTTACGAATGAAATAGAGTTACTGATTATTTTGTGCTGGAATCGTTTCAGACTTTGCACAAACATGAAAAATCCATTGAGAATGTTGTATATTTATTACTTTGGTATATTTAATTGCAACTGTCAGTATCCAACTAATACATATTATATCGGCGAAACTTTGTGTGTTACTTCTTCACGCTTAAACGGCTGGACCGATTTTGATAAAATTTGGTATGAATGGAGGTAGATAATATCCTGGATTAATAGTTACTTTTTTATGCGGAAATACGTAGTGTTCCGGTGCGATGAACAAGGAATTCAAATATGTATATTAGATACTCTTTCAAACTCGAAGAGATAGGATGAGATAGAATATATGCCAGATAAAATGAGATTTGGGTAAGAGGACAGTTTGTTTGTGACAGAGTTGAGTTATGAAACAGAATGAAACGGGATAGGATAGGATATAACGGGACGGAAAAGCAGCGTAAATGATGGCAATCACATAGAGTTGAAATATAAAAAAAGTACGCGAAATAATATGTGACTGATGTCGACTGGACCCAAAAAGTATTTGCACCCGGGCGATGCCGGGTAGAGCTTTTAGTATTATTTATAAATACTAAAGAAAAATTATAATAAAATAATGGCGTACACTTAGCTTTATTATTCAATGGCCGACCTGTCGATCCATCAGATTTTTAATATCAGGCCGATTGCAATCCGTTTCGCATGGCTGGTCGCTTATTAAACCAAGTTATGTTTACATTCAACACACATATTTTCATTCGGGTCGACGACATTGTCAAAGTAGCAGTCGATGATATTTACATTTAGTAGGAAATGGATAAAACCTTTTAAAACCGCTTGCGGATTTGCTTAAAAGCTGTATATCGTTTATGTTTTGACGTTTTAATTGAATTCCAACGAATCGTGGTTGGTTTTAATTGGTAAAATAAGCGCGTCAGGTGTTTGCATGTATTGAAAGGACAATGTCCAAATCTGCCTATAAATAAACACGTATAACGCGAAATCAATAATTACTAGATTTTTCATGATTTAATAAATACAATGTCACTGAAAGTTAGTAGGTTGAAGTGGCAATGGGCTGGCCACAGATGTCGCAGAACAGATAACCGCTGGAGTAGGCGTGTTCATGGACACGGCAAAAGCTCGATATTTTTTTTACAGAGTCCTATTTTTTTACTGTTAATATATCGAACTCTGTCGTATTTGAGTTAAAGGAAGTGTTGCTGAGGTATCAGAAATCCAATGTAATTACGGATTTTAATGATTTCGCACTTATTAGTTTTCGGTTCGCTTTTAATGAATGTCATTATTTTAAATTGAATAATATTTCTGATCTTTTAAAAATGCGATACCTACATACATCATTTATAAACGCCTTTTTCCCAGATGGGGTAGGCAAAGCTGCTACCAGAACACCAACATTTCACCTTGTATGTTCCGTCCCACGATGTGATAGGGGGCGAGCCTATCACCATATCGATTATCGGACACAAATTTCTGACTCCGTGCTGACATTAAATACAAAAATTCAATACCACTACCCGTCCCGGGATTCGAACTCGCGACATCAGCTTTGTAATCGGACCGTAGTACAACTTTATCCAACTTATGGAATAATTTTAATGCATGCGTTTTTGGTATAGTGCTCGAGAGAGAAACAAAAGCCATTACAAAATATCGAAATATATTTCGTTAATAACTACACAATATGCAGATTTGTTGTTGTTTATTTACGGCTGCATATTAAAACTACTAGATCTTCTACTAATGGAATCGTAAAAATTGTTATACAATTACATATTTTTAACGAATGTCAAAAAATATTTTTTAAGGGGCTCAAATAGTATATAAAACTTACAAGCCACTTTTAGTCTAATGATATTTTTTTTACAGGTTTCATGAAAATAATAATTATTATTTATGTAAACAAACCAAAGTATTGATTGTATAAAGATGGAAGAATGAGTGAAGTTAGAGGTGTGTGAAGGACACTGTAGAGGGAGATTATTGCCTGAGCGAAGGTTCCTATTATGGTTACTCCCTAAGTAATTAAATTGGGAAATCAAATAAGAAGGTGGAATAGGGGACATAAGAATAGAGAAGAGTGTTGTAAGGGCGTGTAAAGAACGACGTTGACGTATGGGTAACCATTTTAACTGTGAGCGGAACGAAGAAATATGATCATATTTATTATTATGCATATCTAATAATTATTATTGTGGTATACACTGTTAAAACACTTGATACATTTATGATTTTGCCAGCTAAACGTCTAGTAGCAAAAATGGCTACTGATTATGTTGTTGCTGAAAGTTCTGTTGTCAATCACCTAAATCCCGCGCATGTTCCAATTCAATTAACGAGTGGGATTAGTCCCGCCCAATGCAACAAGAGTCCCGGCATTTCGGGATCCCGGTATTGCATACCCTACCGCCTAATAAACTCATTCAAAATGGATATCACGGATTTTTTGGATGTGTCCGTAAATGTAATTCAATTTCGATCCATAATTGGCCGTAAGATAAAAATATCAGTTGTATTAAAGTAGAATTAAGGGATGTGGATTTTCAACAAATAAAAATAAAAATAAAGACTAATAAATAAGTCATGAATTTTCATTAACTTTCCTATTTAAAAATGTAATCTTTAAACCCTCGATTGAATCATACTATAAAAAAGTGATAGCTTAATTGGGTAAACCAAAGTGCCAAATCGGAAGGCACGGGTTCAAAACCTTTCCAAATCTATTTCAAAAGACATATTTAGACAAAGTAACAATTTTTAATAGATAACATGCGAATAGGTGCTGATTCAGTCCCAAAAGACCTACTCCTGAAAGCGGCGGTGTCATTCAAGCGACAGGTTGTAAAATTATAATTTATAAGTAACATCATAATGTGCTTGAAAACCCGACCCTTTGTAAGTGTGAGATGAAATAATGTAGGAAAAGAAATCTGTACTCTTCACAAAACAATGATTTCACCTTTCAACACATTTCACTAATGAAAATGTTTTTATTCATTTCAGAAAGTAAACGAAGACGCTTAAAATTCCTGATGAAGACATAATATTTTATGAACATAGTCCACTGGTATTTATAGCCATTAAAATTGAATATTTTAATACGTAAAATTACAGGTGTGAAGATAGTTGTAAGTTTGTTAAAATTACTTTTAACCTTACACGCTGTTGTTTTGAAAACCTCACTTAGAAACTATTAAACAATTAATAGAAGAGTTTAAAATTAGAGTGGGAAAATGTGTATATTATTTTAAGTTCACCAACAAATACAGGTCTCTTTAGTTCCATCTATATGATCGAACTTATTTCCGTCCCAAGCTGTATTAGTGAATTACTTATAATTTTATCGCCACGAGTCTCCGACGACTCGTATAGGGTTTTTTTAAAATCGAAATTGACTTAATGTAGCTTGCCTCACCTAGGAATCCAAGCCAAAACTTCATGAATACATTTTGCTAGGAGATTATATTGTAGTAACAATAATAAACAAAAACAAATTTGTTCTATTCAACACATTTAACTTTCATACAGTTTCAACAACAAAACAAAGAGAAATAACTATGAGTCAACTGTTTGTAGTGGCCTGGCAGCCACATCGCCGCAAAACGCGGTATGTCCGCCACTTTTAAATAATTCAACTACGTTTCCCCTTTGTGCCAATTGCCAATATGCTTTAGAAATAGCCTGATCAATTGTTTTAGCAAATTATTTAATTAATGCAGAATGGGCCGGTTCACAATGGTCGCAGGTCGTCGGATTTGAAACTCATTACGAGTCAGCTGTTTCGATTATTTACGACGTTACGATAAGATTTTTGCCTTAAATGTAACTGCACTAATGAGGAATATTTTTTTAAAATTTTTATCGGGAAAATAAAAGATTAGATAGACCATTGGATCCCCGCCTAGATTAGGCAGACGGGGTAAGCCGGATTCCTACTACCAGCTAAAAACCGAACGTTGGTCTCCATCTGCATTTCATCTCTCTCTCTCTCTCTCTCACGCAACAAAGTACCTCCAATAACGGATATCTTAGGGATGAATCGGAATGCCTAGATGACGGTTGTCTTCGTCAATGCGGCACACATCTTCTACGGTAGTTGTCAAGATTTCAAACGATATTACGTTCTTTGTTTCTCGATACATGGAAAATAAATATAATAAAAATCTCGTGCATCAAAACAGCTTTATCGACTTTATCGCAGTAATGTTCAAATCTAGTTTCAAACTTGTTTAACTTTTCTTGTCTCCTTTTCACTTGTTAAATATGTTTCAATTGCCAACGAATGGCATTCACCATCATTGGCAATTTATATCTACGTGAGATAATTAAAGAGCGCTTGTTATGCGGTTGTTGGATATTTTAGATTTGAACATTACATTCTCATATATTTTATGGAATATATATAACTATAGAATATAGATGGATCATAGCGTGACCAAGTCTGAGCATTCCCCATTTAATTGACGTACATTTTGCAATGAGCGAGTAATTGACAGGCGACTTCGGGGAATGTCCGATGTCTATCGCGTCTGGGATCTAAACACATTAATTAGTCTTAATAAAGACTTTATTATGACCTAATATTTTTTAATTATACTAATTTACTGCAATGTAATAATTCATAGAATTTTTAATTTAAAAAAATATCTTATCCATTCTATTTTAAGAAATTTCAAACATCTATGATAATATGTTAATATATTTATTTAGGAAAAAAATAGACTATAGGGTTTTCGTGCGAAATAAAGTGATTTTCCTAGTATGTCTGCCCATAATACGTCTACTTCTACGAAGAAACAGGCTCGAGCTTATCGATGCTTGAAATAATACGAGTATATTAAGTGATAAGAACTCTTGAGCGATATTTTGGGATTGTTATAACCATTGAAATGCAACCATTGATTTCAACTAAGTGTAGCAATTTCTTCTGATGTATAATTTGAATAACGTACTTGAGATGTCTTTTGTAAAATAGAAATGCCTTAAGCATGACAGATCGGTTGATTTCTGCGAATAGTGCAGTTATGACCAGTCGATTTCGGCGATACTTGCTGATTGCGAGTGATCATCTGATTTCGGTTACACTTACAACTAACAACTGACCTGTCGATTCGAGTAATGCACTGTTAGCGGCGGATAAACTGATTTCGAAGGTTACATGTTACTAATTAGCATAATTAGTACAGAGAGCAGAGCTGTGTTTTTCGGAGAATCCTTTTTAGAGATAAAACATTTAATTTTTTGTGAAAGCAACTCTCTGCATAAACCCGAGCCAAACTGTATTTTTTTCGATTTACTTATTAATAAACCGTCGTTTTGCGTCTGCAAAGTTTGGACTAAAAATAACAATTATTTTTCTTCACTTGGAATAATTTTGTAAAATTTTAGAATTAAACAGGTCTATTTCAACAGTAGAATTTTTGATAACAATGATGATGATATAACTATAAATTAAGCCCTGAGTTAGAAGCGATCACTGATATTATTTAATTGGTAAAGACTGCGTTATGCCGAAATCCAACAATATTTTGATGGATTCTAAGGCGTATAGGAACCTTACCTATGAAAACTACTATAAAATGTCAGCCCTGGAGATCTTGGGATTACTGCCTTCTACTTCCCCTCCCAATGGTACTCTCGATTGTAGAGGAGGCTCGTGCCCTGCAGTAGGACGTATATTGGTTGATACGGTATAGTACAGTACTTCTAGCTGGCTTCAATTACTAAACGTACAGAATCCTTTAATATTGCCTCCTTTATAAAAGAAACTCTTGCTTTCAATGATAGAATACAAACATTAGTTCAAGTTAGTGACGCAAATCGTTGGAGATGAGATAAAATTACAGTGTGGTTGCAGCGCTAACACAAAACTTTGTGCATAGAATTACTGTTGGCATGCGCAGACGATGTGTTGTATTGTCCAACTAACGTAATTGTAGTAGTCAGGACTTCTAAAGTAGTTTGCATCATTAGTGCATTACAAGTACTGTTTACGTTATTCATGCGGCTTGTAAATTGTATATGTGTTTATTAATTATTTATTTTTAACAACATCTAAGTTTGGGGGCGCATCGAACAATATTGCGTCTTCAAAGTAACATGGGCTTTCATAGTTATTTATCGCTGACCGTAACCGGAAAATAACACTTCGTGAGGATAAGTGGATAGTTGAGAGCTCTGAATGAAAATTCAAAGGTATGTGATGTTAGTCAATTTTTAGATGATCAGCGTCGTGGCACAAAGCTTAAATACCTCTCAATGGTAAAGGGACTTGCTCTGAAGAAGGATGTATGTATAAGCGAATATAATTATTTACTTTTTTATACGTCGGTTCGCTAGTCAAGTGAAGTAAAGCGTTTTTGTGGAGACAACGAATTATAAAAAGTAGAAACCACATGTTTTTCTATAAGAAATTTACAAAAAGCGATGAAGTAATATATGTATGAGTGAATATCAAGTGAACACGGTTAAAAGAAGTTAGTCGCAATTCGCATACGGTTGATGGCCCGTCTGCTCGTATGCCTCTATCTATCTATATCAGCCCATATACGTCCCACTGCAGGGCACGGGCCTACTCTACAATCGAGAGAATCGATTAAGAGTGGTTAGGCCATTTTTTTCACCACGCTGGCCTAGTGCGGGTTGGCTCGTATGCCTCATAAAGTACATAAAAAAAAACAGAAAACACCACCAGAATCCCTGAATCATCCATGACTTGAATTGTGCAGTAGCCAGATTATAGCGGTTGGTCGCCACCATAGACAAGTGGATAGGTGAATGGAGGGAAGTTTCAATCAATGTTAAAGCCGTGTCCGTGTTACGTTATCCCAGTGCTGAAAGGAGAGAGGATGTGGATATATCGAATAGCACGTAATCGAGACATTGTTATTGAAACAGTATCCTTTCTACAGCGTATGGGTGTAAGCCTCCTCAAAGTTAGTTATTACTAAAACGTCTGTTATAGAATACATTATATTTGATGCGTTATGCCATTTCTTGTTATTTCATTATGACAGCCTCCGTGGCGCAGTTGGTTAGACGCCGCCTCTGAAACGAGAGGCCGCGGGTCCGATTCCCGCACCGAGACAAATATTTGTGTGATCCACAAGTATTTGTTTCGGGTCTGGGTGTTTGTGAGACCGAAAAGTCTCTCGTAGTTTCTGATACCCACGACACAAGACTCGATCTTAGTGTGGGGTCAGGACTATGTATGTGACTGTTGGGTGTATTTATTTATTTATTTCTGGAATCTCATTGACTGTCTCAATGTTCCTATTTCCGTATTCCAAGTCCATTCACGGATGATGATTCTATTTGTGAGCAAGATATTGTGGTACATAGTTCCACATGTCTGGCGGCCACGGGCTCTAGGTCTATTCAAAAATTTTCTCTATTCTTACTCCTAAGATCACGCTCGTAATTACTACGTTATCCACACTATAGTCTATCTAAACTAAGAAGTTCCATTTGACATTGGGAAATAGGGATGCTGTCAAATAAATCGGTTCTTACAATATCCGATTATTTAGAGATATCGATAATATTTGTTTGTATTTCTTAATCGATTAAAGTTTATATTTTCAGTTTACATCATTTCGTTTTTTTTTCATGAACATTTTTATTCTAATGAGACATCAACAATTGCATAAGTCACTTTACTATTTAGGAACAAAAGGAGTGATTTATCTATTACTAGCGGCCCGTCCCGGCTTCATCCGGGTGCAGACACTTTTTCGAGTCCAGTCCACATCACGCACATGCTTATGAACACATGATACATACATACAATACAATACATATACTCCAAAGTGAGGAACCTCCTCACTATGTGTGACGTATCCTACAATACTGCCTTCATTTCCATTGTAATATCCAAATCTATTAATTAATGATAAATTAATTCATATTAATATTATTATTTCACTATTTATTGATGTATGTTCGTTGACAGCATACCTATTATTAGCTGAAAGTTCAGTATTTTTAAAAATTAAATACAACTGTTTTATATCTGCTCGATTATTTAAATATTTTTACCGATTATGCGTAAACAAATGCATTTGAATAGTCTCGACTCTACCGGTAAAAGACCTAACGAGGTGACTTTGTAATGACGTCTAGAAAAAAAAAATGTTGTTTAAAATGGTTATTTTGCTTTATTTAAAGAATTCTAGTTTAAATTTAGTGATTATGGTTTGTATATCTATTGATAAAATAAGAATAGCTTCGTAATTCCATGGATTTACGGAAAGTGTTATTGAAATTGTGTGGGTTACGTCTGCACAAAGTTATTTACGTTAAAAGTATGAAACGTCAAATGGAACCTGTTAGTTTAGATAGACTATAAAACACAAACATACTGATGTGCTATTTGCTTTGTAGACGTTTTATTCAAGTTAGTTTAACTTTTTTACACAATTTTACGTTTTTCTGTACCTATTGTACGTCATTACTTTTTACGAAAAACAAATGCGTTAAATTTATTAAATTTTATTTTATTTCATTATGATACGAAATAATTACTTACGCCAATTTTGTACTTCATTATTTTACGAAACAAGCAAACAAATCAATTGCGTACCAATTATGCGGAGATGTCGCAAAACTTTTGCGGATGTCTCCGTATTCACTAACAAATAGAAGGAAATCTTTGATTTAAGGCCAAATATTTGGACCATCGCGTCGGTTTGTGTTATCATGAAAATAAATACAATTATTTAGATTTTTGTCTTGATATATTCGGAAATACGTTCAAACCAAGTGTAGAATACATAAAACTCGACGATTTCGTTTACAGTCAACATGAACAATATTAATTAAATAATTTGCCATAGCATGCACTGTCTTCTACCATGAGTGTATAATTTTGGTTTAATAGCATACATAAAATTTAAAATGGAGGCAATATTTTTTTATTCTACCAACTTGGGCTAATGAATAGAATAATAATAGAATCTAGGGTATAATCGTATTTTTACATTAATCGGTGCATTTAAACATGTATTAGCAGACAGCAGCCCATAAAATAATGGTAACAAAAAACATTTGCAATTGTTATTCTATGAAAATCTTTTGTCCTACCTTGTAAAGCATGGCTGTTTCATAAGCTCGATTATATCTATACAGACCGGTTATTACATATAACACATTGAATCAAACGTTCCCGCTACATTAGCATAATAAGACAAAGGCGTGCACAGTGATTACTCTGTTACAATTAATGGATGAACTCATATTAATCTGCGGATTATATTGAAATGCTATTTAAAGAATAAACAGACATGAAGACTTCATAATTTGGTCGCGTTATGTCCTCATCTATACTAATATTATAAAGAGGAAAGATTTAATTGTTTGTTTTCATTGAATAGGCGCTAAAACTACTGAACCGATTTGAAAAATTCTTTTACTGTTGGGTAGCTACACTTTGAACTATCCCCGGGTGATAAAGACTATATTAGATGTGCAAAAAAATAGGTATCCTTACTAAAACTCCAATAATGTGACCCAAGGTGAAAAAAAAATACCTAAATTATCCTGTACATCACGTGCGCTGCGAAAACTATAATATGTTGTTGATGTGGACTAGACTCGAAAACTAGCTGCACCTATATTTTAAGGTAGGTAGCGACTTTGTTGTGCTGGACCCCTGGAACTGCGAAGGTCTATGGGCGGCGGAAGCCGCTTACCATCAGGCGGGCCGCTAGCTCGTCTGCCTATAACAGCAATAAAAAAACCCGGGTGAAGCCAGGCCGAGCTGCTAGTATTTTCATAAAATTTCAAAAGAGATGCGAAAAGTATGTTATTTACTTATCAGAAAAATAAATTCAAGCTTATTTTGTGTGTACTTGTGTACCCGAGCGCTATCTTTTCCAGATTATGTACGGCCGATAAGCAACTACCCGGTTTGTGCAAAGATAACCCCATAGTAAATCTCATTTTATATTGCATTTCTGATCTTCAGTTTCACATTCAGGAAGAGGATGAGCTTGATACTAGTTGGAAATCAAATAAAAATATTCACCCGGGAGCAGACGTATCGATAAAATAATATTTTTTGATGCGCTGATGTGAAATTGGTTACTTGAAAAAAAAACAGCACTATTTTTAGCAATAAGACTAAATTGAAGTTTTAAACTAACGTACATAATATATTACAATTTGTTTCGATTTAACTATGTAAATTAGGGGAAAAAACCCATGGTGCGTCTCGTGGAACTACTTAATCTGCTTCACCAAAAACAATATTTTTAAGCAATGAACTATTGTACCTATTTAATTTTATACATGTAGAATAATAATAAAATTTATTATGGTCTCTAAGGGTTTAAATATTCTTGAGAATTACGAGGACTTACCTTGATGCCAATTACTTTGTTCACTCCTTTTCACACTGCACAAATGGTATACACTTGAAAATATATTACACTGTATATTAGAAAAACAAACACGAATTAAAATCCTTATGAATATTATATTTTATATAGTCAGTCACCACGCACTTTAACGGTGAAGGAAAACATCGTGAGGAAACCTGCATACCGAAGCGATTTTAAAGAATTTCTACGGTATGTAAATCCGCCAACCCGCACTAGGCCAGCGTGGTGGACTATATAGCCTAACCACTCTCAATCGATTCTCTCGATTGTAGAGTAGGCCCGAGCCCTGCAGTGGGACGTATATGGTCTGATACATACATGAATATTATAAATCCGAAAGCCAGTATGTTTGTTAGGTTTTAAAGTATTAATTACACCACTGACCTAAAAAAAATTGTACACAAGTTGTCATGAGTACAGAAAAACTGATATTATAGTAATATAGTATATGATCTTGAAAACAAGTAGTTCCCGAGAGATGTAAGTATTAAACGGTTGTCGGCAAAAGAAATTACGGTACACCGTCCTAAATCTCGGCCTACCTACATTATTAAATTGTAACTTAATTGACAGAAAGGGAGATCTGTTGTATCTCGGACGATACATGATAATAAAACATAGTAAGGGGTAACTAATAAATAAAAACACCCAACAGTCACATAGCCTGACCCCACACTAAGATCGTGTCTTGTGTCGTGGGTATAAGGAACTACAAGAGACTTTTCGGTCATACTTGTGGTTCATACAAACATTTGTCTCATTGCGGGGTTCGAGCCCGCGGCCTCTTGTAACACAGCCGGCGTCTAACCAACTGCTCCGCGGAGCTGTCAATTAGTGTACTACTACTACTAGTGGTAGCAATAAACGGGGCTGATGACGACTGGAACGAATTAACCCGATTCAGCGTCACCGTCTTGACGGTGACGGATCAGTGCGGCGTGACGACCACTTTCCGTAATTAATCAGAAAAAAGAACAGGGAGCACCGTTACAACTTTTCACGTTAAAAATAAGGAATGTTTGTGTAATATAGATGTACTCCCTCGGTATTCTGAATTCGTTTAGTGGCAGTGATAATCCAGTTTACTCGGAGAACTATTCATCAGGTACCTAGGAATCTAAGATGATATATCCTTTGTCAGATAGTAATTTACACAGTCATAAATCTAAAGCCGATGTTTTGTTACTTATAGATAACCATGGATGAAATTTACGGAGATTTAGTGTAACATTTTTAACCTATTCAAAAATATACAAAACGAGTTGAATTCTTAGTTCTTACTTTACTGATCAGGTGCAACATCTTTATTGCTGAGCTCTTTTCATGATCTTTATTACTAAACAGCCCTCTATGAACCTTTGAAATACGACCTTATTCATAGAAGGTATTAAAATCGGTTTTAGTTATCGAATGTTTAACCAAAATAGGTTTTAAAACTGTATGAATAAGGCCGATAATGTTTCCGCATGTTCCCATAATCAAATAACTACAAATGAAATGTACATAAAATAGATCACATGATTTATTTATTCATAATCGTTTACTTTGAGCTACACAGTTTATCCATTATGTACAAATACTTAATAGCTATAAATATTTTATAACAATAAGCAACAATATCAACTGCGTATCTTAATACAATGAATAATACACATTTTCATACATAATTAGTTTATAAACTACACATTGTTGTAAAATCTGCAGTTTTTATAACATCTGCGTACATCTTACAGTATAATTTAATAAATTACTCAATAGACAGGCTGTATGTAATTGAATTTCTTTACCGGTTATTTTGAATGAACAATGTAAGGTGTCATTGGTTAATTAGAATCGACGATGACCTCAGAAAATTTGTCAATTTCTAAGAAAAATACAAAGCAAATTTATGAATAATAGCCAATTTATTTCTAAATGACTACGATACCGTAAAGCAAAAAATAGGTATCCGTTTTTTTACACGTAGGTAATGTTAGTTTTTTTCCAAATTTAATTTGACAGCTCCTTACTAATTATGCGGTAGAAGCACATGCAGCATTTTAATTTTCTTAGTTCATGTTCTATGCGGGCAAATTATATTAACGAAGGGATTAATTTTGAAATAATAATAATCTTAAAAAGAAGATTAGTTACCTTTGTTAATAAGACAATGAGTGTATTATACAGAGTGGAGGTACATTTTTATCAAGTGACGTCTATTCTTTTTTTAAATTAATGTAGTTCTTCCATCGGACGTCGATAAGTGAGGAGTTTTGAGTATTTTTACTTACGCCTTAAATTGATTTTATAAACAGTATGGATCTTTGAGGAGAATGCGCATTACTTTGAAGCTGTCAAGATAAAACTGGCGCCCGAATGCCAAAAAATAATACATATTATAATTCATTTATTTTCTATAGGCGTGTGGCGAAATTTGGAACTACAAATAAAATTTCAATAACTTTTATTTAACGCATTTTTTGGGATATGTTTTCATAATACAAAAATTAAGTTTTATACTCCTAATCTAATAGTATTAACATGCCCAATAAAATAAAATGTGAAGAGAGAAAAACTGTTTCTAATATTTTTACAACAGGATGACAACAGCGGAAAAATACACCAAAAGATCTTAGACGATCCATACCTACGTCATGTAGTTGTCAAGTAACTGTCCTTCACTAGTCTTGAGGTATTGACAGGAAAGTCTCTTTGTCTCTTTTCTTTGAGTCTGGCTATTATAAAGACTAAGCAGTATTTTTGTCTATGGTAGTCTGATAGGATTAGTCGAGTAATATTAATTTTGAAGCTGCAGCCATATAGCCATAGAAATAAAAGCGGAATATGGTAACTGACGTAAACTGTTCTATCTTTAATTGGTGTAAAATTCTCCGCACTTGTACCGAATTTGCACGATAATTAAATCGAGCGGCCAGCTTCATTTGTTTTCACTTACCTACTTGCTTTATGGCCTTACCTATAAATTGACCATTATTTATTATAGACGAAGGGCCTCGTTCACCATCTTCAAGTAAACCGTTGATTGGTAACTTTTTAATTAACGTTATTTGCCAAGTAAATGTGCAGAGTACCTTAAGTCGATTTTACAAGTGAAAATAAAATAACGTGAATGACATAAGAAATTGAAAGAATCATTCGTTCAATATAGCGTTTCAACGAGGTTTTTTCTTAAAAAATAAAAAAGGAGGTTGAGATTTTAACCTTATTTTAACCATCAAGTAAATACGCTAATTGGCAGATGATGTTGCCAGTAAAGTTTTGATTAGTATAATCATAGGATTAGTGTTACTGGAGCATCGTGAAATCGACACGTGATGTTGCGGGTGAATTTAATTGAAGACTAGCCTAATCAACGATATACTTGAAGATGGTGAACGAGGCCCTGAGTTCACTTAAATAGTTATTTGTCAGACGCGTAGTTAGAGGTAATTAAATTATTTTAGCGTTCTCGATATGGTTACTCCCGCAAATCACAAAACACTCGCCAATCTAGTGGCATTATAAACGAAACAACTAGGCCGAAACCCCTAAATGATATCAATATCGCACATGAAGTGCTTCCAATCGTGCTCAAACCGATCAATATGCTAATAATGAGTAACGAGCAAAACATTTGGTTAAATTCGTTTATGGCTGGGTGGTTGCTAGATCGAATTATTGCATATTTGATGGCTGAATGTACATCATATGTTTAATAAATGATTGAGTATACACAAATAAAATTAGATATTTATTGGATAAATTTGCCATTAAATGTTGTTTGGTTTCAAGTGCACTGTACATAGTTTTAGGCTACCAGGAATATTAACTATGCAATTAACGTTGTGTTGTTTATCTCGAATTTTCCCTCATTGAAGCCGGGTTCGCGCAATATGTCTCCATTATGTATGTATTATGTACGTAATTAAAAGGATTTTGCTTATAATTTTAGGTTTTGCTATCTGGCTGATGGAAATTATTTTCTTTATAACACACGTACGAAGTTGGGTGGCTGAGTTGGGAGTCAAATTTAGAGTATTATTACGAAAAGGCAATAGCCTATATTTCATTAATGGCCCATTGATATAATTACTCGTATATAAATGATTGGGAAAAGGTAATGTACAGTTTTTTTATGTTAAAATCGCATCTATTAACATATAAATTTGCGCCAAAGAAAATAATAATTTATATTGAAATAGTAACACAAAATTAAATTCAAAGAAGCTATTTCAACGAATAAATACTGACTTACTATTATAAAAAGCAAAGTTAAGTTAACCAAATCATTTGTTTTAATTTTTGCTAAATATTTTTATAACTAAGTGATTACTTTGTTCGTGTATCACCTATACGTCCCTGTACATCAAGAGCCTAATATGTAACTATTCTTTCACACTTTAAAATCCTTTTCTGACCCTCTAAAGGCAAGAACGCATCGTCATCAGCCATCACTTTGAACGACGGAATAGAAGCCGACAAAAACCTACAGGGTGGCCCGAATAAAAACACATGGCTTTAGAATATAAGCACCGTTGGAAAAATTACCGAATTTCAGACCTTATAGACACATTGTCACAGTTATCCGATTCCTTAAAAATCTATAGTCAAAATTGGATAGTTATAACGGAACGACCACGAAAATATTGCATCCAAACATTTATATTGATTTCCATTTCATTTTTGTTATAATAGTAAAGATTTAGGTATGATTCTTTTTTTACAGTTTTTATTATTGGCGTGGAAGCTTTACGTTATAGAAACAATAGTTATTCAAATTATGAACAACTAACTAACTCTTCTAAGTAAGAAGCTCTTTTAAGTTCATTCAGCCAATTTTGATTATAGGTCTTTTAACAAATAACACCATAGTTTGATAATCAGAATATCTTACAATTGTTTATACGTAATATATTATAGCATTCATAGCTTCCTTGCCGTTGCTTCCTTAGAAATATTTTTGTCTCTCCTCAGTCTCATTACTCTAAAATAAAACTATCGCGGGTCACATTGAAACAATTATTCGCAACAGGTAAGCAGCAATTTGACTAGGTTAATATATCTATCTATACTTACTGTATATTACAAAACATATGTATATATGTACATTGTACAGGTATACGATCGCTAATATATAGGAATTGATTTTGCTTCGCTGCCGAAACTGTTTGGTGGTGAAACTATTGGGATGAAATAACACCTATGAATTCTTACAGTGACAATATATGTGTATAATACTTTGGTAATGTAATAAATGTCTTCATTTTTTTCACTTTTAAATAGTTCCGGCAGCTAAAATAATACACACCATGGTTGAGAATGAAATATTCAGCTATAATTTAACCGACAATATAAATCAAAATTTCTTCTCCATCTTCAACATAAATTTTTAATATTTCGAATATATTTGATATAAATTGGCTCATATCGTTGATAATAACCCTTTACCAACCTATCTAATAGGCTTTAATTATCTAACTAATGGCATAGCTTTATTTAACACATAAGCACGTATATATCTTAAAATAAATTTCAAATTAAATTGCAAGCAAAAGCAAATGCAGGGCTTTATAAAATTCAGATAATTACATTTATAGAAATCATAAAGAGGTGAAACAAAAACTAAAGTTGTAAAGATAACAGTGAATAATTTTTGCTTCATAGAAATAGAAAGATCCTATTTTGTTCTCTTAAAAAATACATTGTTTTAACTGTATTTCGAATATTTTTACCATTTCGGTTATCTTTCTAATATTGGGGGTATGAAATTATAGTGCCCATATTCTTTGCAGAACACGCCTAGTAATAATTACTTCAAATTTGGTTTTCTAAGAATGGTATGGCTTAAAATAAACGAAACAGAAATCTAATTGGACTTAACAAGGCACAAGAATAAAACACAGATTTGCAAGAGACAGAAAAACCATGTGAGAGGCCCGACTGGGGACATCATTTCCCTCTAAAACAATGTGCCTTTTAATTTAATAAATCCTATCAATATATAATATTAATCACGATTTTGGATGACACAACACACGTAATAGCAGTGATTGTCAAAACTACACCGTTTAAATATATTAGATATGTCCACGTACATTAATTAAAACCTACTGACCTACCATGATATGTTGATGACATTTTGAATAGGCGTAGGCAGCGGTACTTCCTAACTAACAAATGAGACATGAAACAGTCACATCAGGTTAATAGGAACCGAAGATGAGATACCGATTGAAGTAATAAGATAAATGGAATAGAAAGATAAATGCCCTTACTTTGGTAAGCAAAACAATCTTTGGAATTAAAGTGAGGTGACAACAATTTGCATGATTAATGCATTTACTATTCGAACAATGGCACGTTCATAAAATGAAAATAAAAAGTCAAATATAATTTGATCACTTTGAAATTTTTGCCCCCTCACTCGCTTCAATGGTTGATGAACAGATTGATTGGTAACATGTGTATGACTATGGCGCAGAGGACCATAAGACATGGTGTAAGGTGGAAGCCTGTGGCAGCGCCACCTGGCTTGCTGGTCGCTTGTACTTTGTCGGCTCTGGAGGCGCCGTCGGCCAGCTCTCGAGACCGCGAGTAGCCCTTCAGCTTCTCTCCCTGTACGCTCTCCTCGTTACTTCTCCAGTACACTGTTGCTATCGTAGCGAGGCACTGAGACAATAAACATACATGTTAATTTTAAAAAAAACAAGCCTATTATTTCAACACAAAAAAGTTCTCGAATGGAGACCATGTAGCGGAAAGCGCAGCGTAGGACGTCCACCCACAAGGTGGTCAGACGACCTGGTAAAGGTCGCGGGACGTCGCTGGATGCAGGCTGCCTCCAACAGGTCACTGTGGAAATCATTGGGAGGGGCCTATGTTCACCAGTGGACTTCCTTTGGCTGATGGATGGATGATTTAAACACTTTTGTTCAGTTAGTCCAATGGGGAGACTTAGGCTCTACAATGCATTCTTGGTAATTTTATCACCGGTTTTTAAAAAGGGAACATTAGTGGTCGGTGACAAATATGGTAGGTGTTTACAGGCGACGGCGATCATAAACCATCAGGTAGATAACTTGGTCGTTTCTCGGACATATGATACAAATAATAGTGGGTTAGTGATAATTTGATGAAGATAGATTAAGGCAGCCTGACCACGCGAATATTGTCTTGGACTTCGAACTATGACTCTTGGCAGTTAATGTTAGAAAATAAGCATGAATAGTTGGTCCTCTGAAAAATATTTACAATTAGGAAATAAAAAAACTTTAATGCTAGCAAATTCACAAGTCAAATGGACAAGACAATTATTGAAAAAATATAAATGCGAAAATATCTAAAATTACTACAAAGATAAGTTGTAAAAAGTTTGATTAATTTTACATAACTAAATCAAATTCGCTGTATCATGTTTTTCAAAGCGAGAGAGAACTAAGTTAGTTTGAGAACAAATATTTCCCGTTTATACATATATCTAAATTTAAAATTGTTTTTGGTTCCACATCAATATTGTAACGGTATTTGTTGATTACTAACTACGAATAAAGCAACACATCTAAATAGATATCTACCTTAGTATTCATAAGCAACTCTTGATCCAACGTTTATATTAACGACACTGGATATGCATTTAATTAGTCTCTCGGGCATACCAGAAAACATAATGTGGTAAGTTTGGATCCCAATGAGTCTCCAAGCAAGCGATTTCAACTTCAACAAACAACAACTAGTCCCGACAAGTTTTTGCATTCGGGCGAGACAAACTCACGCTAATGCCGGCTAATGATTGTTTAGTTCCCAAAAATGCACTCCGAGGTTAAGTCTACTACATTTGTAATGAAGATTAAAACCGCCAACAAAACCGAAAAGCAAGGAGCGTATTATAAAATGTCTAATGTACTAAGAAACTTTTTAATAGTTGTTTTAAATTGTTTTAGTTATCACTAGCAACCGAATCACGCTATTGAGATTTATTAATTTACCTTCTTATTTTTAGCAAAAGATTATCTTACAAACTGAAAAACTGAACTTTAGAATTTTATATAAGCTGGTAAAATAATTGGCTATCAGAAGTATCAAAAAATGTCCATAGCTATTTATTCCTATAAATACAATATTATAAGGAATTATGCCGTATTAAACACGGAATATATCAAAAAAGAATTGATTGATTTCGATTAAACGACGAACGAACTACGACGACCTTGACCTCACCTAAATCTCTTGTTATAAATTTTCGCTGTTGGCCATTCTGATTGAATTGTATTATATCACCGGGTGCTTTAACTTTTTGTACTGGCTTAAAGAAATGTATCATAAAATATCTTACTTTTAATTTAAGGTCGCCTCTTCTAAAATGTTTGGGCTTGACTTTGAAGTCAAGCGCGAGACTGGTAGTCTCCAGTTGGTCCTCGTGTTTTTGGTACACAGGTGGCAGCACTGCAGGCGGCGGCGCGGGCTCCCCGTTGATGTACCAGGCCAGCCTGGTCGCCGGCCGCGAACGTCCCGACGTGCAGTTCACTTGAACCCGGTCGCCGATTTGGTAACGTATCTTGGAACCAGTGATAGTTGGCCCGTGGTCGGGCAGAGCTATAAAAAAGCATATGTTTAATGCGTTGACGCTTATAGCCCATGTACCTTAAGTTGGCATGTGGCAAAATTAGGAATTATAAGTAGAAGTAAAAATTATCTATTTATAGCATTGTATGACATAGGCTTTACCTATAAACAATGAACATTTATACTGGTAATCCTAATAACATTATAAAGACGAAAGTTTGTGTGTTTGTTACTTCTTCACGATCAAACGGCTCGATAATTTTGATATAATTTGGTATAGAGGTAGCTGACACCCTGAATTGACACATAAGATACATTTTATCCCGAAAAAAATTGTTTCAGTGGATGGGCAAGGACTTTAAATGTATATTATATTATTTATTCTTTCAAACTGAAATTGATGACACGGGACGGGCGGGGACACGATTGTATGCCTTGAGTCATAGGATAGAATAGGACGAGACAGAACAGGATTTAACCAGACGGGATGAGAAAAGCATTAAAGTGGAACGTTGTCATACTGGACATAAAAATAAAACCGTTACTACGCGAAATAATATGTTGTTGATGTGGACAGGACTTAAATAGTATGTGCACCCGGGCGAAGCCGGACCGGGCCGCTAGCCTAATAATAATAACAATTCCAATGTAATAAAATGCGAAAAGAGAAAAACTATTCTTATTACATCGCACAACAGCGCTTTCGGGCGACAGAAAATCGTAGCTGTTCTATACACAGTGTATGGACGATATAGTCGGTGGTGAGACTTTTATTGCTAGTTGGTTTCTGTTGTTTTGTGCTACAAGATAAAGTTTCCTTCGGCGACAAAATATCGTAGTTGACATTATATACAGAAACGGTTATCGCTAACCCTATTATAATTGTTGTGCGAATTAAACGAATCAATAATCACATTCAAATGATCATCGTTATGTAGTAACATCATATTCGTATATAAGTGAAGTTAACTTAAGCTCGTGGGAATATATTGCTCTTTGCCCGGATAGCGACCAATATACTTGATGTTGGAAAACTTGCGCGGCACGGATCGCTAGAGCGAGAATAAGATAGCGCGATTCCGTAGGAGTGACAGAAAGAGATATTGTGGTACGGTACCGCTCTTTTTAGTTACAAATATATTATGTTTGCGGCGTCCCGTCTAGCACAATACCTCAAAGGACTTTGCAATTATCTCAATCCTTTTAGTATCGTATTGATTATAATTAATAGACGCAGTTTGTTATTAAGTCGAGGAAATCACGTCTCAGACTATTCGTCATAATCCGAACAGAACTGCACTTATAATCTGATGCAATGCAGTTGCTTTGCATTACTTGAAGACAAAAACTTTAATATAAAATAATAATCAACTCTTTTTAGGTGATATCACAGTTGACGAGTTTGAGTATAAATTAATAAAAGATCGAAATTATGTCCTTAATTCAGTGAACAGAATTTAAAATTGCACAATTGATTTCAGATAATTGCGTCACCCGAAGCCGAAGCCGGGTTTGTAGGCCGACATCGCACTTTAGCTTAATTAATTTTCTACAGATATTAAAATTTTGTGCAACTTTCATAAAATTAAATTTTAAATGGATATCTGATTGGATTTTGATGTTCTCGTAAATGTGTGTACATAAAACATATTTGATGAATGTTGCAATTATGATTTCTTTATCACCGAATATTTTGATGGAGGAGAGATCTGATATTTTTTTACGGAATACATCGCGGAGATATTGGAGCTAAAGGTGATGGTTTCATGAACATTACTTCTCTCTCTCTTTCTATCTCTCCCCGTCTCTTTCTAAGTTGTATTTTTTATTGCGATGAATGGCGAGACGAGGATACCAATCGCCTGATGGTAAGCGATACGACCGCTCCTGGACAGAAGCAAAACCAAAAAACAACATGAATGCATTCGGTATATAACCCAGCATAAGATGCTAAATTTCATATGTCCAGTAGTTACTCTGGCTACAATGTCCTTCAAAGCGGAGCATAACAGTGCATTAAAACTGCTGTTTACTGTTCTATTATAAAAGTATAGTCTAATATAAAATATACACCATCATCGCCAAAAGTTGGTGTACACACGAAGCAACAATTAATGTAAAATTAAATTCAAAAACGGCCACGCCATTAGTGAATTGCTTTTCTGTTTTCTGGAAGCGCTTAGTAATCATGTGAACAACGGACTTTTCCAAATAAACACGTTCCAAATAATTACACCTCTCTCAAACATTAGTCATTGTTCGATGAATTTTATTTAATTTTTTTTTTGTCGTACTCATACATTATTACAAGGTAATTCAATTGTGGGTTTTTATTAGAGTATTTATGTTTTATAATAAAGAGGGAGCGCTGGTACTTCAAAGACGTAGATAATGGTGATAAAGGGTCACTTTTCTCAGCCTATTGGCTGACATTTGACAGGTTGTACAACACGCAGGCCTGAATTTTTCGGAAATAAAACTGTGGGCTATTGAATTTCACTCATACTCGTTTTAGGCTTTCAATAACTATACATACTTTCGGTTACCAACGGAATTTATAACATATTTATTTTTTATTATAATAAATTAGTTTAATTTTCACTGATATAGTAGTGCTACCAACAAAAAATCTACGTTTTTTAGACGCAAATGTATGACAGCCCCCCCCCCCCCCTATATTATAAATACTCTAGTTTTAGGTTTTCCTATATGTTTCGGTGACTTAAGACTCCTCTGGTTCTAAGACATTTAAGCCTGAAATCAATCTCACCGTGCATTATCCGAGGCTCTCAACTTGGTGGAAGAGTATTAATATCTTGTATAGCAAGAACCGTTCTCAATGGAGGAAAGACGTCATAATCAACTATGGAAGTCCTGTTCCGACTAGACCTGAGTAATTATGTCGATAAACGAGAAGAAACCATTTCCAGCTTGTTAATACTCTCGTTATTCTGCGCTGCATTTAACATAAAGGGAATTTCAGATGTATTGCTAGTACACAAAAAAACTGGGATAAAAGATATTTTTTCGTGGTGAGAGAAAGGAGGAGCAAGGCTATTAACCGCTCCCCCCAGTACCTCAGGGGAGGTCGGACGGGATAAGTCAGTGCAATTTTCCTTCCAGCCTAGTACGCTGTGGATTTTATGGCTGAGACGGGGTCCTAACATATCCGACGCCAGCATACCGACTGAAACCCCGCGGTGGATTAAGAGGTACTTGAAATAAACGTGACGATCGTTCATAAACGCTCACACAGTATGTACTTAAGCATGGAAAAGATGTAGGCCATTGACTTATACTCCACCGATAGACGAGACATGTCGTAGAAACAAAGTGCCCTCGTATTTTTAAAAGCACACTACCGACATTTAGTTCATTGACTGGAACTATTACAAAAATGAAACTTAACACGATTTGCTTTCGGTTTCGAAACCTCAAAATAAATTTCATAAAAACGTATCCGATAAGGCGTACTGCACTGTCACTGTCACGAAGCAGATTGCTTCATGTGCGGTGCATGCACCGCAACTAGGTGGGACACATTTTGCGTACCGAATGTCTTATCTAGTGTAACATTGATATCGATGATGTAGGCGGTTTTTGTACATGTCTATGGAAAGATCTAAACAGGGAATAAGAAAAGATTTTGGACTTTGCCATTCTCGAATATTGACAGTTTGACACTGTGAAGTCGGGTCAACATATTATAGTTTAAGTTCTTTCTCCCTCAGTAATGTTATGTATATGTTTAGCAACGGTTTGTAATCCTACAGGCTGTGTCTGAGAGCCGTCCGAGTTAGTCATCTTTTGCGAGATAAATGCCTCTTACTCCGCATTGTTACTTCCATAACACGTATAGAACATTTTTCATCTTATACCTTGTATTATGAAGGCTTTACATTACTCGATTACCTATATTTTGACAGCCTCCGTGGCACTGTTGTTTAGACGCCGGCTGTAAGCCGTGAGGCCACGGGTTCTATTCCCGAACCGAGACCGTTAGTGTGAACCACAGCTATTTGTTTTGGGTCTTGGTGTTTATGGGACCGAAAAGTCTCTCGTGGTTCCTGATACCCACGACACAAGAGTCGATCTTAGTGTGGCGTCAGGACTATGTATGTGACTGTTGGGTGTATTTATTTATTTATTGTTATGCAGGCACGACGTGACTGCAACGCGCTTGATGAAAAGTAAAGTGCAATAAAAATACAACATCTATCAGCGACAGATGGTTAACTCTTGTACGCCGAAAAACAACTTGCCTATATGACGGTATATAGACTGAATCTAATTAATACTAGCGTGTCTCCACGTGGCTGGTTTTTCTACGAATGGTCTACGAGTAGGTACTTCGCTCCCAAAAAAACAAGACATGGTCACATCCGCTGAACGTCTGTTGCTATCTGACATGTGTAAATACATGTACACAATATATTGAAGGGAAACTTACCACGGAACATCTCCGCCATACAGTTCAATTAACCACACGTGAATCTCGTTTCTATAGTTATTTTCAAGCAATTATTATCCCTCATAATAAGCTTTTTCCCTTTTTTTAGGCTTCCTTGATTTATGATATGAAAATGGGAAAAAACAGTGTACATATATGTAGGTACATCCCCACATTGTCCATAAATATTACACGATGTAATTTATTAAGAAATGCAATTAAAAAGAACCTCACTTCCTGTTCAATATAAAACCTAGCAGTGGTTTGGTGTATTAATGGTTGTCACATAAAATATCAGGTTTATGTAGCCCCGCACTGGCCGGAAAATGTGAGCAAGGAAAATTAAATGTGAACTGTTTTACTGTTTGTAATATACTACTACCATTTACTGTAGTGGTTATTCCAATAAATGAAAACAATAGCCATTGATATAATAAAATACTTTACAAAATCTATTGAAAAAATTTAAAACTAATTAAATGTCATATACTTGGAGGTCTTGTGTTAAAATATTAAGAGGTGTTGATTTGTCGATGTGATGACTTAAATCTTATGCATCTTTTATTTGTTTTTTAAACTAGAAGGAATCTGGTAAGCCACCCTTTCGGTATTTCGAGGGAGTCTGAAATGGGTATGCTGGTTTCACTCTCCTTCCAGCTCGGAACGTTTGGGGATATTGCAGCTGGGCCGGCGTGATTGCTCAGCCAATTTAGTAGGGACCAAATTGGCTGGGCAATCGTGTAGTACCTGCTTGTACAGGTTATACAAAGTGTCGGCGACATTATGACTCTTTTGGAACCACTTAAAGGGTATCGTATAAGAAGTCCCTACACCAAATACTATTAAATTATCATCACTATATATTATTATTAATTCAGCGCGGGATAGTTTTTTTATTTTTACACATTTAGCCACCTGCTGCAGCGATTTGAGTAGGTCACTGACCCAAACGGGTTATAAACGTTGCACTTGCCGTTTATTACCCGAGAAGACTCGGTGAAACAAACTCTGTGGGCTTGCATTACGTTAAAATGACAGCTCAAAAGTCAAAGGTCCTAACGTAATGTTAGTCAGTTTGAAATTCGTTAAATGTCATACATAATGTAATAGATAGAGATGGATGGATTTCGTATGTAATGGATAGAGACTAATTATGAATAAATTGATAAATATACATACATCCGGTAATCACACATATATATATATATATAGTGTCATACTCGTATACCACGATTTCATAATCGTGGGTATTTAAAACTACGGGGGACTTATTAGTATCATAACTTCCAGACTCGAAACATAATTGTGGATGTCACAAAAAATTGTCGCGGTGCGGGGTTTGATTTTGTGATGTTTTATTTTGCAGCTAGTTTCTAAGCACTGTGTGCCATGACTGTGGCCTACTATTAATATACATACATATTACTACTGCTTAATATACACACACATACCAACAATGACCATGTCAGCATGGTCAGACACGGTGAGGAAGATCGGTCGCTCTCCGGACACCTCGCAGCGATATCGCCCGCCGGTCTCCAGAATCGCTGGTGTCAGGGTGACGTTTGCAGCATTCGGGCTTGATTTCTGTGTAAAAATACATACAAAATCACTATTGAAGCTGAGATTTATGGACAGGGACTGGCCAGCAAGGAAGCGTAGGGAAGTACGGGGTACAAGGGAGGGGGTCTTATAAAATAAATTAGTTAAAATAATCACCTAAAAGGATTTCCCACTGGACGCAGAAGTATGATAATATTATACTCTTGTATCTTTAATTATCCGCTTGTATCATTATTAGGTTCTAAATGGTACTAACGTTTCTAGCTAAAGTACTATAAATAGCCTGTTTTTCCCACAGAAAATTGATTTCTTTTGATTTGTGTAAGCCACACATATTAAATTCCTATAACAATGATTTCAATACGCTCTCAAAATCAACTAGTAAAACTTTATTCCACAAACCATTCATTTCATTTCCTGCAATTTCATACCTAAAAACTTTTAACTAGCCTATTGTGAATCTTTTAACAAACGTAAATCTAAAGCCACTCATTTTTCAATCACTCCAAGTCTCTTCAACCTTGTATCCCTTTTATCTTTTCATAAAATATAATTAATGGTTGTTTGTTTGATTTTAATAAAAAGATTACCCGACGATTTTTATTTTGACGTCCTGTTATTCACTAGTCCTTTTGACATCTTAAAGCAGAAATAAAATGGCCGCACATTTTACACACTCTCCGCTTAATTTCCCTAATTGTTGTGTTGTCATTAACTCGCCGCCCTGCGGCCTTACGGTTGAACTTCATGTGGTTTTTTTTTGAGCTCACATTTAATTAAATTGTGTTTTCACTGAAATAAAACTGAAATGACCAACGGCTATTTGTTTGTAAATTGCTTACTTTCATACAGTTAGTCATTCGTCCTAGTATGCGTCAAGGAAAATATTTTTCATTATTGCTTTTTGCCGATGGTTCGATTGCTTTACGACCCCAAATTATTGCTCGCGGCTATAAAAAACCCATAAACTGGAAATCTTTCCTGCATGTCTGCTCGAATTGAAATCGAATATGTTCCTTCGGGAAACCATTCCCGTTTCTGAATAAAATTATCGTTTATTGGCTTTATATTAAGTTAGATATATAAATCGAAGTAAGCTGCCATTTCAACTGTACTGCTTGACAAATGTACCATTTAACAGCGACAACGAATTATTCAATAGAATTACGCAACTGCATACATAAAATTAAGAATTTCATCCGAATAAATATCATACAACTAAAACTAATAACATGTCTGCCAAACAGACGAATTGGTATTAAAAAACGTATATGAAGTTCCAATCATAAGCGGTGGCAGTTAAATGAAAGAAAGTAGAAATGACTTCACATACGAGAGCGCTCTGTTTACACCTGCGCCTCTTCACAACGTAATATCCGGTCCAGTTTTATATTGTTTCCACTCGGGAGACCTAAGCAAACTCGGCTCACAGTCGGATTAATCCAATTAGAAGTATCCACTCTAAAAGTTCATCCTTATTATCTGCTTAGTTTGGCTTAGCTTCGTTATTGCGCCAACTGGTCAATGTCATCTATTTTCGTGCTTCATTTGTGTTATTTAACGATGTTATTTCCCATATCTGAAGGAAATGTAACGTATTATGGTGATCGTTATTAATAGACAAATAATTAATTACCAAAGTAGGTATGTGCTTTTAGGTGTAAAACTATGGTTTACGCGAATGTAACACATTGAAATAAAACTATTTTTACGGATTTTATCCCAATTTGGTATCAATTCAATACCGTAGTCCACCCCGTGACCACGAAAGCTGTAAAGCAATGGAAACGTAGTAAAATTAAAAAATGTAAAAATTAAATCAAATCTCGATAAAACCCGATTTTTTTTTATTTCAAGGTAATGGTGTAATGTATATTTATTATTATTTTAAACTTTTTATGTGTGTCTTAAGTCGTACCCAGGTCGCAGACTTGATTAAATCATTATATGTTCCAAACCTTTATGATAACTTAGCCCGCTAAAGCTGGCATCATTCAAATATAATTTAATAACATTGGCCGCGTTTTTAATATAGTAGGTACACTGAATAATCATATATATTAAGGGCATTAGTTTGGCCCAAGCGCCACCCCAGCTGCATCTTACAATATTTAATTTGAAATTATCATTATACCTAGTACTAAAGGTCTATTTTTAAAAAGCATCTGAGTTTTGATAATTTTGGGTTAATTTGTATATTTCCAGGAGTAAGAAATTATAGGGATATTGCTCCAATTCAGGTCAAACACTGTCACAGCAGGTTGAGGTGGGGCAATGCCGCTAATTTGTATAATGGGACTCCCTATAATATGAATATGGCTCAACGTGGATTGCCGGACCATTTAATGTTGATGTTGAAACAACAAGGTCATTTTTAATAGGCTATATATTGAATTTGTGCCCGATATGGCGATAGGCCCTATATGAATATTTTCACTTTAATTTATCGACGATATCTGCCGACTAATACCGAAAAACCACGAATACAATGTAGCAGAGCAACTTTTACCAGAGTTGTCAATTTTTTAGAAAATACCCCAATTTCGGGAAATCATCTTTGGCTGGAAATTTTGTGTACTACCATTATGAAAAGTAAATAATGAGATCACTTTAATTTGACTACAATTTAAACAAAATTAAATAATTAATTAATGTACAGCCAAATCCATTTTTAATGCTAGATAATTTAGCAGTATCTAAACTGGATTACGAGTTCACTTTGTGGTACAATTCATTCGACATAGCCTTTATAACCTCACAGCCTTTACTTTGATTGTTCACATTTGGGAATGCTACGGGTCATGCCAAAATTTGGAATTAGGAAAATAAAATGTAGCAACATTGCTGAATCTTTTGTGACGTCACCAAACATCGGCGAAGATAGCCGATCAGCCGTCATCATGGATAGTTGGCGATGCTGGGCCATTGTGTGAACGAGCTATTATATTATTATTATACTATGATATTTAGTTCATAGATTGCGAAGTGACAGGAATTTAATAAACATAATTGCCATTTGTCGTTTATGGCCCGTGCGAATTATTTACGGGTCATCAACTATTATAACAGGCACCTAGCTACATGAATTCTCGGAATTATTGAATTACGGATATATTATTAATCCTCGTTTCGGGAATAATTTATAAAAGTTTTTACATATTAATTATAATGCTGAATATAATAAAACTTATAATATAATACGTAGTCTATATTAATATTATAAAGGGGAAACCTTTGTATTTTTGTTGATAACGCATAAACTTAAAAACTACTGAACTGATTTTACGATTTTTTTTTCACAATAAGAATACTACATTATCCCTGAGTACATAGGCTATATTTTTTCCTAAACAGATTGGAATAAGCACTGAAATGAAATTGGAAAATCAAAATCACTGAAGATATTTCTTTGAAAAAATATATTTTAGCCCCTTATTACAAACGAAAAATAATGGCATGCAACAGTTTAAAAAAAACAGTATTATGGTGGTAAAATAAGGGATGAAATATTGTAAGGAAAAGCAAAAGCGCTAAAGCTATGGATGATTTTTTTTGAAAGATGTTTTTCACGCCGCTTGGGATAGTAGTGAATTCGTAGACACCAATAAGATGAGATTTTCGCCTGTTGTATTAATTGGAGTAAAGCTGATTTTTCAATTTTCATTACTCGAAACACAAAGAATTGAAAATTGTTGCCACCATTTTGAACTTTTTAGTTACTGATCCGATTGGTCTTCAAATCGATAGTGGAGAGTCTCTAAGTGTCGATAATTAAAATTCATTGTTGAAATTGAATATTGTGACTGCCATTTTGAACTTCATTATTCATTCATTGTTCTTGAAATTCAAGAACAATAATAGTGAGCTTTGATTCTGGATAGGAGCTCTCAATAAGTGAAATAAAGGATATTTTAAAACTGAATAGAAGTTGATTTGTGTAAAAAGTCTAATAGTGTAATAGTTAGGAAGGGAAAGTTTAGGTATACAAAAGTTGGTACGAAAAGTAATGTTATACATATATTTTGTAAATGGTTGTTTATTAATTGGTGTTCCCGCCGTATATGTGTGCGTCTATGACAGGCTTACGTCATACACACCATGACGTGAGTTTGGCATTAACGGGCTCTTGTTCCATAAAGCTTTATTATTTCACATGTCACATCGCACCTATTTTTACGTCCAATACCCATATAATAATTATCATAGGCGAACCAGATTTACCTGTAATCATATGTATTAATCTCTCTCTCTTTTCAGCCAAAGGAATTCCACTGCTGGACATAGGCCTCCTCCAAGGGTCTCCACATCAACCTGTTGGAAGCGGCCTGCATCTAGCGACTTCCTGCGACCTTAATTATATTCATACTTAGAACATAAGGAGCAATTCATAGTTCAAACTATTCCCGTCTAAAATCTAATGCCAATTAATTGCAGTGGAGAGTGAATGGATGTTTCCTGCTATTTGGGGGCCTAACCTAGTTCAATTATTAGACCGACGAGGTCGCCGGGACAATTACTTCCAATAATCATAGATTTGTGTCATCGACTGTCCAGTGGAAATGTCAGTCACCTCTCGACGATTGGTAGGCGCCCCATCCTGATGCGGAATTATTTGCCATGCACGAGAAGAGACTTTAGATATAAAGTATGGCTAAGTTGATTTTTTTATCTGAAGAATTCTAATCTTTATACATATGCGATCTTAAATTATTTGTGATGTAACATTCCAATGAGGTTGTTTTGCAGGAGGAATGATCGTGAAGAAAGTCAAATGTGCAACGTAAGTCACTGACATATTTAGTCGCGGAACGAACTTGGACGATATCGATAAGACACAATTGGAGAGAGGTTTATTCCCGGCAGTAGGATTCAACTGGCATAAGATTATGACATTTACCTAACACCTTTTTTTCATAAGCTGCTATGAAATGAAATTTGTTTATGAGTCACGTAGGCAATTAAGTAGCTCTTATGACAAGTCAATACACATAGAACTTATTCACTATTTACAAGATATTTGTAATAATATTTATATATTTTTTTTCGGCTGTCATCAAGTAATATAATATTTATTGGTATTTTATGGTAATTTTACTCTATAACTTTCTTTTATAATTATTAATCCAATCAACTGACCTCAACGTCGACTCCTGGCAGTGGAAACTTCCTACGCAACTCGACGTCGCGGGGAACGTATCTGAAGAACTCCTTCCCGTCTTTGTACCATTTAACTGAGTAGAGGATGTCGGTGGGCCCAAGCTGCCACTTGCAAGACAGCTCCGCCCGCATGCCAAGAGGGACGTGGGTGGGCACTCGCAGCTCCAACAACTCCAGACTGGCCACGCCACATTCTGTGAACAATATTCTTATGTTATTTTTGCTTTGAGCTGATGGGTTTCGCATTCTTGTTAAAGAATAGATGTACCCAAATACTCCACAGCTTTTAATAAGAATAGATAAGTAAACCCAGATACTACAGATAGCAAATGTTGTTTTATAGGTATCAGAGACAGTTTTGCCGGCCATACAGGCGCTGCGTCATCGCATCGTTGCTACTACGCAGTGGTTACGTTTTAACGACGCAGCGGCGAAGCAGTTACAGCGTGCATTTGTTTGAAATGCAATTTTCAACGCACAGCACAAGTGAGAGCTGCCGCTCCGGCGCAAGGATGCATTGACTACACCCCTCCCTCCTCTCGATGGCCGCAGTTCATTGTGTAACGCACTAAAAAAAAGGTTTGCGACCTGTACTCAATTCCGCGTGGCTTACACGTTTCATGTAGAGTAGAGAAAAGCTAATTATTATTGCGAATAGTTTATATATCTATAGATCAGCCCATATACGTCCCACTGCTGGGCACGGGCCTACTCTACAATCGAGAGAATCGATTGAGAATGGTTAGGCCATATAGTCCACCAGGCTGGCCTAGTGCGGGTTGGCGGACTTACATACCGTAGAAATTCTTTTTAGAATCGGTATGCAGGTTTCCTCGCGATGTTTTCCTTTACCGTTAAAGTGCGTGGTGATTGACTATCAATACACACATAATTCCGAAAAGTCAGAGGTGTACCCTGGGATTTGAACCCGCGACCACCGTGAACACGTAGGCAGCCGCGTCTGGTCCGTTACCAACAGGCCACCACGCACTATGCCGAATAGTTATTTGCGAATAACTATTTGCAAAATTGATTTGTTTTACATTTGATTTTCTGTGATTTTCTGGCCAGCTATCAGTTTTGCCAGGAAAGACAGTGACAACCTCGAAAAGCTGATTGTGACCGGCAAAGTAAACGGGAGAAGACCTCGTGGACGAAATCCAATGCGTTGGTCTGACCAGATCCGCACCACTCTTGACTCTACACTCCACAGCGCCCTTCACACCGCCGTAGACAGAACCAGATGGAAAAAGCTCGTTAGGATGAAAACGATGCCTAAGGAAGGTCACGACCCTCAAAATTGAGGAGCACGACGCAAGGAGTAGGATCAGTTTTAACCAGCACACCGCATTTCACTTGAAAATTAAATTTGCCAGAAGTGAAGCATAACATAGAAATTATTTAATTCGGAACGTTGTTTTTCTCGGAATAAGCGCATAAATAATGTTTATACCAATTAGTGTAGTTTCATTTTGAATATGTGTGTGACTGTTGGGTGTATAATTTATTATTTATTTAATGCTTATGTCATTAATGACGTAACTTGCAGTTCCATAAATAAAATGTTTCCTAGTCACGGCTATTTATAAATATTATATCATTATTATGATTCTAAGCCACACTAAGTTCACTGTTAAACTTGCTTTGCTTTCCTCAATGATTTCCTCGCCAAAATTATATGGTGATATAAATGACTTTAAATAATAATACGTAATTAATATTCAAACTGAAGGTTGGCTAAACTCTCTCTCTCTCTCCATTGAAGTCACTAGCAAAACACAAATATTAAAAATAACACCAAAATAGTGCCAAAAACATGCAAAATACCTGGACACTTTTTAATTAACACGTAAAACAGTGTCTGAAAGTACGTACGTATTGGCGTATACAGCGTTAGTGTTTCGCGCTCGTTGTCTTTATTCACCAATTTACTTACATTTGAGTTGCGCCCCGCGGCTCGTAAAGTAATATTATCCGCTGGGCGGGGGCAATAGTGCTCTTTTACGGGCCGCGCGCGAGCGTCACATGGGAAATTATTTGACGTGGCGTTTAATGGATTTTGCCTTCATAACACGCTACCTACGGCCAAATAAAATACACGTTATACTAAACAGCGTATGTTGAACATTTATTGATGGCGAATTGGCTTGCGCGATTGAACTTAATGGTTTTTGTATGATGTAGAAAGATTTTTTGCCGCGTATATTAACCAGTAATTCTTAAAGACAGGTTGTAGCTAAAGTTTTCGCGATATATGGTCATTATGTACTATTAGAGCAGTCGCTTGCTTCTATGCTAGAGCTATAGATGCTATAGAAATATACATTAAGAAATAAAAAAATCTGAATTACATAATCATAGTAAAAAATATCGAGACAAAATCTAATGGAAGTAGCGATTTTATTCTTTTTGTCCTGAGATGCCGTAGAGCTGTATTAAAAATAGGACGGAAATACAAAGAGGAAAAAGCGACATACGTCTGTCTAGCAGCACGCCATGCCATAGCGGTTACAGTCGGAATACTTAAATAGAAAACAGAAGCCGCATATCTCATGAACGGGGTTTTTTAATAAAAAATAATTCATTATATTAATGTACAAAAGTGTGCAAAGTTAGTGAAAATATAAATCGACAGTATGCTTTATTGAGGTATCATACGTAAATATTATTTTTTGTATTAATGTAAGTTGACAAGTAATACGGATAAAAGTGTTTTATAAACGTTATTTCAAGATATTTTTTCATCGAATTTCTTTTTCCAAATGTGTGTATTTAAAAAAATTGAAGCATAATAATAACTTATTTTTCTTGGTTAGCATGATTGCAATCAACTTCGCTTCAAACGTGTTTAAATGGAAACTGAATGGATCTTAACAGCTCTTTTATAAGATAATCCTAACACGTAGATCTAACAACAATAACCCCATCAGTGTTGTGTTGCAGTGCAGCGTAATTCGTGCTGCAGCGCCGGTTTTCAATAGGCGGTTATCAAAACAAAAAGGTGTGAATCTGGTTAATTAACTTGGCTATTGGTCGCAATATGTGGCAGTATTCAAATATGGCTAATTCAAAACAGACGAAATAACAGTCAATATGCTGGGTTTGGCGAAAGCCGTACTCAATTTCCCTAAAAACAAAACGAATTAAGCTTTTAGCATAGTGGATTAAAAATACTAATATATGTATAACGATGATAAGAAACCAGATTGATGGTTGAAAAAATATTATTTTTACGTTTTCGATATTTCTGTGAAATGAATTTTTTTTTTTTGATGAATAAATTAAAGTAAATATTGCTTCCGCGAAACTGTGATGGTTAAGCAGAAAATAGTAGTACGGGATCGGGAAAGAGATTATCCCATTCAGGGAAGAATACACCCGGACGATGCCAGAAATCACTTCTAATAGGGCCTTAATCAAGACTTTCTCTTAATAGTACTCCTACAAACAATGCACTGGAGGAACTTCAGCGTGTTTATTCAGAGGTTCCGCAGTACCTTCATAGTTCGGCTGGAAACCAACGTGCGGTTTTTTTCGGCAAGAATCGGCATACTCTGATTAAAGCGGGCATCTAGGAGAAGGTTCCCCATGGACGATATAAAGGAGGTAAAGGTTTTGTTATTATAAAAACATAAAGGGAAACGCTGAGGAGGTAGCGGATTTATGAATATAAATTTTAATAAAATCGAGTTTAATGTCTTAAAACAACACGAAATAACAGGTTTTGCTTTTCTTGAATAGCTGTCATGAAATAATTTGTTTCTTAGAATACACTGTATCTGTATTAACTCATTTACGTCCCACTGCAGGGCTCGGGCCTCCTGTATAATTGAGAGTAAGATTGAAAGGGCCGTAGTGCACCTCGCTGACTCAGTGCAGGTAGACGGACTTTACATACCATAGAAAAACTTTTTTAAATCTCTATGCTATACTGGTTTCCTTAAGATGTTTTCCTTCATCATATATTTGCTTGGTAATTGATAATAAATACACACATGACTATGTAATTTGAGGGGTCTCCCCTGAGATTCAAACCCGCGACCACCGTCTCGGTAGCCGCGTTCGGTTCGTTAACCAATAGGCCAACACGTACTTTAAATTATGACGGAGTTGAAAATTATAATTGGGTGCATTTTTAAGCACATATTCCTGATTCTTCACTATAACCTTTGTTTTTGTTAAAAGAACAATGTTAAATATGAAAACCTGGGACTGTTCTTTTAAAATAGCTCTCTGTGTGGTTACAGACGTTGAGAGACTAATCATTGTTTCGATTTCTGTACGTCGAGCTTTTTCCAGTCTTCTGAATTGCGTAGGGGTGGTTTCTTAGAAGTTGAGTATACAGTAGCTAAGTACGGATTGACAAAGATCAATGAGTACGCAATCTTCAAGAGAGTTAAGTTTTTATACTGGCGTGATAATAATGTACTCCCGTTTATTTTGAAAGACGCAATGACACGTAAGAGCTTAAATTATTATTTTAGGAAAAACGATGTATTTACCACCCACGTGGCGATAGCTTCAGCTTTCACCTTGTATGTTCCGTCCCACGATGTGATAGGGGGCGAGCCTATCGCCATATCAGACACAAATTTCTGACTCTGGGCTGAAATTGAATAGAAACACCCAATATCACTTTGCCCGACCCGAGGTTCAAACTCGAGACATCAGCAACTACGCCACCGAGGCAGTCGAATCATAAATGCGACACATTTATATAGGTTTCTTTTTATTGCCTGAATTACGAGACGAGCATGCCATTGGACTGATGGTAAGCGATACGACCGCTCATGGACAGCAGCAAAATCAAACAACACCATTAATTACAAAGCAATGCTTGCCATTCCACTGCGCTCGCCATCCTGAGACATAAGATGCTTAGTCTCATTATATCCAATAGTTACTCTAGCTACAATGTCCTTCAAACCGGTACACATCAGTGCATTTACACTGCTATTTGGCGGGAGAAATAGACATTGCGGTTGTACTTCCTAGGCGGCCTCTCACATACGAGAGACCTACCACCAGTGTTCATGTCATGACGGATTCTTTTAACCGCTGTGTAATGTGAATCTGGGCGAAAACGAATGTCCTGCCACCAGCGAATTGACGCCACATCTCGTAGGAGGTACATTATATTGATTACCTTTCTGACCTTCACATACGTCGAACTAATTAGCTCGTTAAATGGAAGATACTTCTTTATTATGATACTGAGGTGTTTTCTATATTTTACTTCGCTTAATTAACGTGATTACGTTTTAATACGATATTATTTAGGTTGGGTAAACTGCTACACGTGTAAGTTATAAATAAGGAACGTGAACCATGCACCATGTGAAACCATATTTGATACATTTTGGTAACATTCAAGGTAAACTGTTTGTTATTACCTTTTTAGTTACATAAAAGTATTTTTTTGGGGTTTAAAAACCTCATCCGGGTGTTGTATTATTGTCGTAATTGATAGGATCCGCTTCAAGGTCTTTTGAAACCATTAATATACCGGATATATCAAGACTGCGACCGAAAACGAAGCCAGGTGGTAGTTTTAGTGGTTACAGACACAACGCAAATAAAAATTTTGCAAAATAAGCGACGGTTTTTTTTTGCCATTTTTTAAAAATCGTTGTGTTTGGGTGGTAAATACCTAGTTATTGCGAAAATACGAATTTTAAGCCCTAACGTACCATTGCGTCTTAAAAAATAAAAAGGTGTACATCGTTATTTTAGGAAAACTATGTATTTATCACCCAAATATGACGATAAACAAACAATTTCCAAAAAAAAGATGACGATTTTTTTTCGTAATTTTTGGTTGCATTGTGTCTGAAGTCACTAATACTACCACCTGGCTTCGTTTTCGGTCGCAGTCTTGATACACCCTGTATACAAGAAGTTTAGTGTACTAACTTGACGTCATTGAAAAATCAATCGTTTTTCGCGTATTCTTTGTTGTATGTGAGGCCATTATGGACAAAATGTATAGTCTTTGCTCATTCCAATAAGTACGAGCCTTCCTTGAATACACACAGCGTCTAAAGCTTATCACAAACATAGTAATGATCTCAGGCAGTAATTCTTATCATCGGGATGTTTATAAACATTTAGTAACCACGGATAGGCAGAGGACGCCCTGAGAGGAAAATAAAAATATACGGTACTATAATAATTATCAAATAAATTATCATTTAGTAAATGGTTTCTTAGATTTACGCGAATGTTACACATTGAAATAAAACTAATTTTACGGATTTTATCGCGATTTGGTTTAACTTTTAAATTTTTTAACCGCGACTTTTCGATTACTTTACAGCTTTCGTGGTTACGGGGCGGACTGAGGTATGAAATGAAATGAAAATAATTTATTGAATCCATTAAAATGTTCAACATTGTTTAGATTCAGTCATTTTTTGAACTACCACCCGGTTCGGAAAGCGGTTTTCACTAGAGAAGAACGGGCAAGAAACTCTAGTGTTGCTCTTTTCAAAACCAGTTTACAATGTAGTGATTATTACAAAAATTACAAAAATTACAAGTTGGTTTAAATCAGAGCAGTTCATTAATAACTTGTTATGATTTGCAAGTAGGATATATTTTAATACGAATAAGTTTACTTTATATTTAATATGGCTGAGAGAAACGAAACGAAGTAACCCATAACGAAGAATCAGTATACTCTGTTTTGCCAACGCAATAAATAATTATAAAAGCGTTAAGTAATCCATTTATCAATTACAAAGTAAGCAAATCGGACAGACCAGTCCACACAAGCAGCACCCGTTCACGAGTATGACGCATGTGCCAGCCATCGGCCTCCTCAACCATGCTACAGGGAAGTGACCGACCCGGCACACGACGCCACCGCAAGCACAGACTTTTAAGCGAGCATGACTTATCCAAATCGCTCACAAAGCAAAGCAAAATAGTTTAAGTTACTAAATATAAATTAAATTATACAGAGCACACTAATACCTCCGCTCCAAGATACTATATATTTAATTAATTTTATACTATACTATTCCCAAGCCTTATTATCATCAAGATATTCTGAAATTTTATAATAAGCTTTATTGCATAATTTTTGCTTGATAGTAACTTTGAATTTTTCAATACTTAAGGCTTTAATATGAGTGGGAACTTTGTTATAAAAGTGTATACAGTAACCCTTAAAAGACTTGCTGATCCTGTGGAGTCTGGTCTTATGAGTAGCTAGATTGTAGTATTGAATTGATAACAAATAGTTTTATTCCAATCATTTAGTAAGTAATAAATATAGAAATAAGGAAGAGAAAGGTTAGTTAACGAAACATATTCCTAAATACCTACTATTTTTCGAGTTTCTTTACCTTTGCCCCACCCCCAAGCAAATGCCAGGTACGCCCATGCATAGTCGGTATATTTATAGTGACTGAAATTATATTTTATTTGTGACAATGCTACAAGTAATTGGAGACCTATTCGCAAAAATGTAGGTTTCCTGAAGAGACAAAGATATTGGTGCAATAATTCAGTATATATTGCTACTTTTTAATTTTAATTTATAGTTACGGCCTTTATCTTAGATACTAAAGAGTGGGTGATGGTTTTTATCGAACTCCATAATTAACGTAAAATATGTACAAAATATATTTCTTTACTTTAAAACACGAATTATAAGAAGAATTGTGAAGAAAATTACTTGGAAATTGGTATATACGAGTATATCGTTTATAAATTCTTATTAATATATTCTACCTACTTTTGTTTTGATTCATCATTATGCTGTTTCGCTCTCCCATCTGCTTATCTTGTCTCTATGATCATAGCGTCATCAACCAACATCATCCGTGGATTCAGAACTAAATATTTATACAATCGTATAATCAATTCCACTATTCTGGGAATACGTTTAATTATATATTTGGCACAAGTCACTCCAAAACTTGGAATTAAACTATTTGAAATACTTTGTTGTTAGATAGATCTATCGGCTTCGAGAACCTTTCAATATAGCACCACAAAAGCTGAGTTCTGTTAATAAAATACATTTGCACTACGTAAATAAATATTTCATAATAACATAATTATTATTGCTTGAACTTGTTTTGTTTTTTGATTTCATAGGTCCAGCAAACGAACGAGCCTTATTAATTTAAATGTATTGCCAGACCGAACAAAGAAAAGCGAAAAACCTAGTTTTGTGACACAAAAGGGTATTTTCTATTCTGGGCGCGAAATGTCAAATATTTCTCGGTGTGAGTAATCCAAACTAAGACCAAGGCTGAAACTGGCGTCTTATAAGTTATCCGAGAGCCGGGATTATTTCCCTGCATTGTCCCTTGAAAAGGCGACTTCAAGTAATAAAATTCTACCACCCAAGGAAATAACGATATAGCAAACGTTTATCTCATAAAGACTTGGCAAAGTAATAAGTCCTACCATGCATGTTAAATGACCGATAAGGAGAATCGTAATCAATAATTACGCCTTGCAAATTCCTTTGACGTTACTTCGAATTATAAATAAGCGAGTTATTGAATTTTATGGTTTTCTTTTCATTATGCTATGAATGTAATATAATTAATAACGGGCCTCATTATTTCTGTACATGTAATTGAATCTCGAAAACGGCCTGGAAGATTTGTTTTGACTAAATAAATTTATCCTCGGTATTAAAGCGAAGTAATTAATTTGATAATAATATGTTCTTTCTTCTTGCAGAAGAAACCATAACAAATACAAGATTTACGATAATAATCACAACGACGTTTTTTTTAAAAACAAAATTATATATTATTATTTAAATATCGGTAATGTTGAAATCTGTTGGTTTGCTAATCTTTACAATATTTTTAAAATTGTTATCCTCATATTTGAGTTTGAGTAAATTATCTCAAGCTATATGTTCTTTCTTATAAATTGCGTGTTGTATGCCGTAATCCCGTCTCGCATATGTGGGGGTGAACGACATGGTGACGTCACGTTGGTATCACACATCCCACACTAAAGGATGACTGTAGCCACTTCTGTGAAGACGGAAATGCTGCTAAGTGAGGTGTCAGCAGCCACGATGGGCCGCCGGCGCGCCGCCGAGTACCATTCAGAGATAGTGCACGTACCATGCGCAGCCGACCGCTTGCCTTTGTCACTGGCAAATATTAAAAAAGAAAATAATAATACATTAACTCTTTGCTATATCTGTTTTAGGGTTCTGTAAACTGTATCTTAATAGGATGAACGGAATCGTTGTCCAACGGAAGGATCTACGGTGTCCGTCTGTCTGACAAGACAAATCAATGAAAATTAAGACTTCTTATTGATTTGAATTATGAACTACCTTTGGTATAAAGCAGACCATCCTAGGTCACATAGCAATATCAAGTGAATGCAATTAAAGGAATATCCGAAAGAAAAATGCAATAAAAATATTATCGCGGTTACTATTGGTTTGGGTCATTGTAAGGTTTTTCACATTCCCCCACACTACGAACACGCCATTATACTGGGTGTGTGCTATCACAAATTTCACATGACATCAATTAGTGCACGATGTGGTAATGTAATTACTAAAGTATTTTATTTATTTATTTTAAAATACAACAAAAGATGTGTCCTCGAATAATTATTTTGATTCAATAATCATCAGGTTCGTAGGTTACATTGACACATACCTTTAAAAATATTTTTGTCAGAAATTAAAAAACGCTAGTTAAAATTATTGCAATGTTATCGCCTGTTTTATTATTATCCACAATGAATATAATATATAAGTATAAAATTTGACTTTACTGAGGATAAATAATTGAAATGAATGCGAGATTATTCAGTACAAGCGAATAAATTGAAATTGATTATCATTCCCTCTATTGAAACATTTAACATTTCAATATTATTACTGTTTGGTACGAAATAAAAATAAAGGTATTCATTGTATTCATACAATTATTAAATGGTACACGCGTAGCTTTATATTCGGCAATCTATTATTCGTGTGTATTTTTCATTGGTTTTTATAGCTACGTTCGACTAATAGGAATCGCCTTTGTCCCCAATTACTTGAGCGTCGGGCCTCAGTTTGACAAAGTCAAGTGTGCTCCAAATGCATTCATTATTAATAATTCTTAACTATACCGGCTTTTGCTTGGCGAAAGAATAAAAGCCAAATTTATGCCTTAATATGTTCGAGGCACAAAGAGACTGTAGAAGACCCTCAAACGAAGACATTCATAATCCAGGATCTGAATCAATGCAGTAATATGCCTTCTATAAATTTTAAAACCTCAGTGGTGCAGTTGGTTAGACGGCTGTGAAACAAGTGGCTATTGTTTCGATCTTCATAAAGAGGCAAATCTTTGCGTGATCCACATGTATTTGTGTCTGGTCTGGGTGTTTGTGAAAGTGAAAAGTCTCCCATTGTTTCTCAAATCCACGACACGATTCTTAATAAACCTTAATGTGGTGGTGAGCCTGTCAAGGCTATGTGTGTGAAAGTTCTCTCATATGTGAGAGGCCGCCTGGGTAGGACCACCGCAATGTCTATTTCTCCCGCCAAACAGCAGTGTAAATGCAGAGTAACTACTGGAAATAATGAGACTTAACATCTTATGTCTCAGGATGGCGAGCGCAGTGGAATACCAAGCATTCCTACTGTCCATGAGCGGTGGTACCGTTGCCTATCAGGCAAATGGCATGCTCGTCTCGCCATTCATTGCAATAAAAAATGTTATTAATTAACTTCGAGGTCCTAAATATTCAAAACAATTACGATCAGTGTCAATACAGCGTAGCATACTATGGCAACAATGTGTTTTGCCTGATAAGTTTAGTACGGGGAACTATGCTACGTCGTAGTGGGCAGAGACCCTTCATATTAAATACTGCGTGTTGTGAAGTATGAATCATGGTTGGTGACGCAAGTAATGACTCAAACATCAACTCCGTAGGGAAAAGCAACCTTTAAAATGCGATTCAAACCAATAACATAAAAAGGAGCCACAGGAAATTCTAAGAATTCACGTGACATTCATTTTGAATAAAAGTATGTCGTGTCGAAATGTTTATTAGAAAGACCCAACCCTTCATTCCTGGAAGATTGCGTGATCGTGTTTTAAAACAGCATCCTTGAAATTATTGCAATGATGTTATTCATGAATTTTAACAAAAATTAAATATGATGAAAAAATGATTATGGAGAAACTTATTATTTAAAAAAAATACAATTAGCTGGATTACACATGAGACGTCGATGTATATTTGTCATAAACATTGTAAAAGCTAGATTTAGAACCAAAACAATTCTTATGGACTACCCAAATCAATAACATTACAGAGATTTAACCCATAGCATTTCGTTTTACAACCAGCTTCTTAACCTCCTGCGCCCCTAAAACTATCAATAATGATAACGAATATAGATTTGTCATCGCAACAATTATAATCATATTGGTGTCGAAAAATATTGAGCTTCCCTCCCAAATAAATAAACAATGAACCGATGGAATGTTACTTTTCAATCCGACAACAATACCGTGGATTGAAACAAAAGGCCCCAAAAGGAATTTTCACCGCAAATCGATCTAACTCGTTCTACATCCTATTTGTGATAAGTCCGACGTCTGGTAAGGAATCAGTACCTTGCCACATCCTCGACATGTTGCCCCTTTCAGGACAATTGCTATCCAATAGCTCGCTTCAATAAATCACACCGTCCCCTCAGACGATTAGAGCGATAAAGAAATGTATAGTAGTGTAATTCTACTTTAAAACCGTTGACCACAGAATTCGTTTTTGTAAAAACCGTCTCAAATATATTTCTTAATTTAATTTTTTAATACCGCAAATTAAATGACTCATATGTTTGATTGTATGAAAATATTAATTAATATCGCTGAAATATAACGTTAAATATAAGCCACTCGTCGGCCACAAAGGCTTTATTAATTGAAATTAATTGTTTACGCATAAATTTAATTCAGTATAGATCCGACCCAAAGCAGTTAGCAAGTATTCCGCCACAAAATCCATTCTTTAATGTGACCCAAATATCTGAACAAATCAGAGGACCCAACTCAGCCACCAGTGTCATCAACCTTGTGATTTGAAACACGAAAACACGCTTGATTTCAACATTACCAGCAGCAGTAAATAAGTGTTCCCCATTTGTTATCCTTGCTTGTACTACGATAAGTCATTGTAGAACGTGTTTCTATTTCTTTACATCTTTACAAATGACCAACAATTTTGTAACTACAATGAAGCTTTTCTTTCCATTTCGCTTGAAAACTCTAAATATCCCGCGTTTGTGAATCTAGAAGTTAATTTAATCAATCTATTGCGAATGCTTAAATTGTTCCAACGTTCACCTTATTGTTTTCATTGCGGTCGATTATAATGAATTGTATCCGCATCGGTTTTTGAAATAAAATATCTTGTTATTTACTGGTTAAGCACAATTATTATAGTATTTTGCTGATGCAGTAGTATTAACGAGTATATTATGCACGTTTTCACTAGACCAATAAATCAGATTGTACTATTTAAAACAATATAACAATGTGTTTCTAACATAACAAATTCAAGAGTGTAATTGCGTAGGGATCTACATAACCGTCTATATTTCATTTAATATAAAATTCTGTGAATTTCTCGTTATTTTGTTTACACGAAACACAGAGAAGCCAGTGAATACTTCGATAACAATAATGTGTTTGTTAAATTCTCATTTATGTCAACAGTGTTGACAAAGTCCCTTGCAGGGTTCTGTAAGTGACTTCAAAAACCCATAAGGATGATAATTTCTCGATTGTTTCTCAATACTTTTGGGAAGGAGCATAGTAGTTTATACTATTGATTTGTAGTGTTTTTTTGCTTTTAGGTTCTGAATGCCCTCGACTGAGATCTAACACTTTATTATGTTAATGGCGGTACTGAGTGTGACATCTCTGTATGTCGTTAAAGAACTCCTAAGAAATCACCTCTCTTAGTTGATTAACCAGCGGTCATTGTTTTATTTATTTATGTTGCATAGCATGTAAAAGCTCTTGATTTTCAGATAGTTTTAAGTAATATATTAGCTACTATCGAGCAATCCATATGAAAAATGTGTAATGGTATATCATGACTGCGACCGAATACGAAGCCAGGTGGTAGTTTTAGTGGTTACAAACACAATGCAAATAAAAATTACACCAAAACAGTGATAAATATTTTTTTAGAATTTTTTTAAAAATCATCGGGTTTGGGTGGTGAATACCTAGTTTTTGCGAAAATACTAATTTAAACTCTTACGTACCATTGCGTGTTTAAAAATAAAGAGGTGTACATCTTTATGTTAGAAAAACTATGTATATATCACCCAAATACGACGATAAGTAAAAAAATACAAAAAAAAGTTTTCGATTTTTTTTGCGAAATTTTTAGTTGCATTGCGTCAGAAGTCACTAATACCTGGCTTCGTTTTCGGTCTTGATATAACCTGTATTATTTCGCGTTCTAAATGTTTTATTTATATTTTAATTCAACATGACTTCGTACCCCTATACTGCTTTTACCGTCCCGTCTCGTTATATTCCGTCCTGTCCCGTCTCATTCTGTCCCATGATTAAAATCATGTATTCTGTCCTCTCCTGTCCCATCAATCCCTTTGGGTCAAAAAGCCCAATTATATTTGAATTCCTTGCTCATCCCACGGGAATACTACATTTTTCAGGATAAAATATATCTTTATATTAATCCAGAGAGGCTACCTCCATACCACATATAAGCGACATAAGACATAAAATTTTGAAAGAAGTGTTATCTTACTGTATGGCCAGCACTATATTAGTGCTAATTGTAAAAAAAGTAAATCACTTAATCCATTATTTCTAATTTCGTATGTTTCTAACGTACGACAGAAACTTTGGAATATATTATAGTACACGGAATAAGTGATATGAACTTTAGTACGGAATATTAAAACAGAGGGTTTTACACACTTGGCCTGTATTTTTCATTATTTAGTAGACATAAAAGACGACTTGACTTACGGTAAATGGAGCTATTTGAATATTCCATTTATGATTTAGTTTGCCCGTAAGAGTAAATAAGGACAAATTAGTTTTCGTTGTAAGAAGGTTCTCGATCATCAATCACGTTTGCTAGTAGGATAGTAAAATAAATATTTAGCTGTGGAAACGTTGAAATATTACTAAATAAAATAAAATATTTATTTGACGGATTTTTTATTTGAAATGGGTACTAAGTTATTGAAAGGAACTCTTAATAAGTTGTACCCTTGAGGATAACTTTGATATTGTTTCGTTCCCGTATTTCGACGGTCTCGAGTTTTTTATGCCTAAAAATGAAAAACCAACATCGCAGGTAATATTATGTCTCCATTATTTAAATACCATTAAATTTCAAAAAGTCGAGATGGTGGTTAAAGGCTCGAAACTCACGGCACATCTCTAAGAAAGAAAGAAAACATTTATTTGTTACAAGCAATGGTTTGCAGATTTAAGTAATTACTACAGAAGTACATATACTCGTATTTAAACAGTGCTTGTCAACAAAACGGCTCAAGCTCAGCATGTGCTGGTGTAAACCAACGCTGGTCTTCCGCAAGGCCGGTAAGTGACGTCACAAGCGCCAAAAACATAATAAGCAAAAAAAAATTAAAATTAAATAACACAAAACAAAATAATAGCAATATCCGCTCAGATGTGGGTAGTGAAATATAAATATCTCGCGTCCCGCTGACGAGTGTACACTGAAAAAGACTCCCAGGCATCTGAGCACTTTTAAACGGTGACCCAGTATAACAACAACTTTATACAACTACAAGACTTTACTTGCAATTACAGTTTTGGAACAGGACATATACAAACATATACAAAGGTATAAATGACTATATATACTATTAAGAGAAACGCTAGATAAAACATCGTGCGTTAAATCTACATATATAGGTACGATATACGGACTAAAACTGCATGGCAAGATGCTGTGCAGACAACCAGAGTCTCTGACTTTTCAGAGTCAAGTGTTTATTGATTACCACACAATAGGCGAGACGAATGATTTTCAAATTATATTCTAAAATATGGGCACACATTTGTTATATACGAAAAAATCTATATTTCAAGAATTAACAAAGGCTTAACACAGTTTTAAGCCATTTTTCTATTAATTCTTCAATAGTGCACAAAAATCGCTAGTAGGTGTCATGGCGTCCGCTTTGATGTCACTACTAGGTAAACATGTCATTGTGTACTACTAAAATGCTACTAAATCTGTGGTCTATGCGCAGCGAATGCGTCATGTTTACATAGGCGTGACATCATGCGTTGTGAAGAGCGTTTTTGTCAAAATGGCCGATTGCTATATTTTGTACTTTGATTTTATTTAAAATCTTATTAATCTCCAAGTATAGATTAAAACTGAATTATCATTTGAAATCCTTGTAATACGTATTTTCCCTTAAAAACATAAAATCTTTAATTTTTTGATACTGTCGTCTCGCCTATTCAAAGGCGAATAACATATTTTTTTTATTGCATAGTTCCGGTAAACGAGCAAACAAGTCATCTGATGGTAAGTGATCACTGCCGCCCATGATCATCCACAACGTTGGATCCACAATCATGGATATGCCGACCCTTCAAATTGGGAGGAGAGCGGGAAGGAAAAAGGATGAGATTGCCGGCAATTTCCGGCAATCTCACTCACCGAACGAAATACGACAACGAAGCTGTCGGTGAGACAGTGGTAGCGCTCCGGACGAGCCTGCCCATTCATGCCGAGTCATGTAAGTTGTGAACCTGCGTATCAGTGATTAGAGATCCTTACAACATTCATGTAAATTCATGTAATTCATTCATGTAAAGTCGACAGCGTCCGTGGCGCAGTTGGTTAGACGCCGGCTGTGAAACGAGAGGCCGCGGGTTCGATCCCCGCACCGAGACAAATGTTTTGTGTGAACCACAGGTATTTGTTTCGGGTCTGGGTGTTTGTGAGACCGAAATGTCTCTCGTAGTTCCTGATACCCACGACACAAGACTCGATCTTAGTGTGGGGTCAGGACTATGAATGTGACTGTTGGGAGTATTTTATTTATTTATTTTAGTTCGACGAATTTTATGCGCTGATACGGAGCAGGAGGTTATATACGTATTTGAAGTGTATTACGATATAATGCACGGAATTTCAATACGTCTAACATGTAACCAGGTCAACCGAGCAAATATAAAAGCTTCTGCGACAAGTTCTCGAACGCTAGATCCAGCTAAATTAAACGTCCATTTAAATACACAAGTCACAAAAATATTTTAGAGTTACAATTACAGGGATACCCTAGACCATATATTCGCCTTATTTAGACACGGGATGCGGAAAAGAATACTTATTACGTTTCATACATCACTAACGTGTTCTTTTAAAGACATTTGGAGTGGTAGAATACATTTTCTTTAACTATCCGTTATAAAAAGAAGATCGACACTTGTATTTAATAAAAAAATATGTAGATTACGAACTATGACACTTGATACGTAGCGATGTGTCATTTAACAAGAAGCGTACCTATAAACATTTTAGCAGAAACATTTGATATTTTATAAAAGAGCTCCCGATGTTATCATTGGTTTGATAAATTGGATAAATAATGTGGCTTTATTTTTATATAATACTTATGAAAAGGAAAGTATTTGGACACCAGACAATTTTTAATGGACGAGTGACAGATAATGTAGATCAATCAAATATTACTCAATGTAGTTATTACTCGTAAATAAGAATCAGTGTTTTTTTTATTGCGACGAATGACCGAGACAAGCATACCATTCGATGGTAAGCGATACGACCGCTCACGAAGTAGCAAAACCAAACAACACCATGAATTACAAAGCAATGCTTGGCATTCCACTGCGCTCGCCATCCTGAGACATAAGATGTTAAGTCTCATTATGCCCAGTTACTCTGGCTACAATATCCTTCAAACCGGAACACAACAGTGCATTTACAGTGCTGTTTAGCGGGAGAAATAGACATTGGTACCTTACTACCTACCTAGGCGGCCTCTCACATATGAGAGACCTACCACCAGTAATGCTGTAAGTGCTTGCTAAGGATTCGTGATAAACTGATTACAACAATGTATACCATGTAGTAGCTTATGTTGGCATGTTGGTTCCGAACCCCTCGCGTACTGGCGAGACGGCTGGTTCGAACCCAACCCTCTGTCTATTCGTAATTATGTGGTATCCAATGTCAATTACCACGGAAAAACTATTTTAAAAGAAAGGAATATATAGTTATTTGAAAAAGTCAGACGCGCTATAATTCTATAGATGCTAGTTATCGCAATGTTATAAAGACAATTGTTGAACAGGTAGCAAATCTTTCCTCTCACAGTGCGAATAATTTACGCTGATTACATAATTAAAAGGAGTCCGTTAAACAAGGCATCAGGTGTGGATTCCACTCTTGTCAATACATACTCGTCGAGCAAACCACTAAACGTATTATTCTGTTTTAAAAATACGAGCAAACTGATCCAGGTTATAAAGTTTAATCACTTTAATGGCCTCTGCGAGCAGATTGTAGTAAATAAACACTTCAAATCAATAAAACTTGAGTGCTGAACTCGAATGAGGCTTTGTTAAGACTTACACTTTTTCTATATTGTTAGTGTATGCACCAATTCACGATCAAGCACTTTTAGGTTAATTTTTAACGAAAATATTGTAACTCCGTTTTCTTATACCAAGACATCAGGGCTAAAAATTAAGAAATGAAATTGGTTTATTCAATAAGTAGGCAATTAAGGAGACCTTGTGACAAATCATTACAAAACCTAAACAAAACTTACTTTTTATCTTTTTAATTAAATTATTTTTTGTATGTAAATAGTTACCTGCTTAAAGTAGGTTGAATATTGACATTATTATTATAGAATGTTAAATTATTAGAACAACCTTTGATCATATAACACTTTTGTAACATTCCTCCGGTCTCGCCGAGAAGATAAAAGGCTCCTACCGGCCGTTTCACTGAATATTAGGATTTTTAATGTATTGTATTTCACAAAGATAGTATGAATCAAAAGATACTATTCTAATCAAAATATTTATCCTGCAAATATAAAAAATATATATAATGTAAAGTATAATCATTGAGCCTACACCGTGTGTTGTAACCTAGTATAAATTATAAAAGGGAAAATACAAAACCGTACATGGATTATTAGATATTGGGAGAAACGTTTGCAACAGTTTTTGGCGTGTAAAAGACATCTCATTAATACATTCATATTTATTCAATAAGTAATTTTTCAACAAGTAATACGGAGAAAACGCGGAAGACCAAAGATGCGGTGGAAAGACGAGTTGAATGCATTCGAGCCAAAATTGCAAGAGCTCGCCGCGGACAGGGTGAAGTGGAGGAAGAAACCGGAGGCCTTTCCCAGCAGTGGGATGAAATATTAGCTCCAAAAAAAAGTAATTATAGTATGAAAATGTGATATAGAAAATATATGAACGCCAGAGTACTTCCACAACGCGTAACGTATTCGCAAAGTAAGCTGTTGCAGCAGTAAGTTTGAATTCCTTTTGTTATACATTGTGCCGCAGCTGTGAAAAATTATACTAAAATATTCTATTCTGCGTGTAGTTTTCTTTGCGAAAATGTATATAAATTTTTGTTAAATGATTTCAACTAAGCGCAAATGAATTACTAATACCTACGCCACAGTTCCGATTTTATACGAAGGATAATAAGTTTATACGTCTAACTCTGCCCAGATTCTTTATTGAGTCCTTCGACGGAATAGGTAACAATAATATTATCTATGCCAAAGAGTTGTATACTGTATAGTTAATACCAGAGTAATCAGTTTATTCAGAAGAAGCGTTTGCAACTGAGTTTAAAAGTCTAGGTACAGTTTTTCTACCAACAATTTTTTAAAGGTTTTATGTAGCAATTAGTCAATGTTTTAGCTAAATATTAAACGTGCGGCTGCATCCACGAGAACTCGGCGAGACGCGCTTTGCCTGTAATTATTAAATATTTAATTAAACCGTGTTTATCTTCATAAAAAATCTCTTGTAACACTAGCTCTACTCGCGTAGTATAGGGTTCATAATAGCATGAAAAGAATACGATCTATGATGAATGTCAATACTTTCTCTTTACGTAGAATTAATTAAGTATTCGTAAACCTACTTCAGCTCATCACTACATCACCTAAAGGTCGAATGGAATATAATTCTACTGGCATTAAGTTCATCTTGTATACTTTTCTGTATTTGAAGCTTAATAAAAAAAATACAATTATAGTATCACTTTTGCTTACTGCAATTATTCATTTTATTTTTGACATTTTTGTATAATTAGTTTTATATTCGCGTTTAATATGTGTTAGCATTTTAGTTTCATCATAATTGCTTTCGTAAAGACGCTTTTCTATCATCTACTAATATTACACTCATTAAGTCGCTAAGGCCTATTGTAAATAACAATTTAGTTATTTAATTTAATATTAAGGCGTTTTCGTATTTTTTTTACTTACAAACTTAGAGTATTTTTAATATAAGGAGGCGCTCGAACTTCAAAAACGTAGATAAAAATGGTAATGCCGGGTCACCTTTTTCTCTGGCTGACATTTGACAGTCGTGGAATACCACATGGAATACACACGAAAAAGAAAAATAAAAATAATGATTTAGCGATATTGAATTCCATTTGTAATAGTCACTATTTATGATATGTGCAATGTTTATACAAAACATTAATAATTATAATATCGGCTCGTTTCTCCACACAACGTCTTCGCACCGTTCCCGCCATTCGCTATATTGTGTTCTCTTCTACCCCCGGTTTGCGTTGTGTCAAGTTCGAGACGACAGATGCACAGAGTATAAATATATCCATACACTACATCCCTCCCTTCTTATTGTTTTAGGAGGTTATTCAATATGCAGCGCATTGAATACGTTTAGCAACAGTATTTACTTATTGCTTCAAATCTTTTGACACAATGTAGATGATTTATAATATTTTTTTATAAATACAAAAGTAGGTAATTTACTTTTAAATACAGTACATGTGATGTGTTATTACATTATTCAGATTGCTCATTCAGTTTGTTTATTTCAGCTTTGGTTATTTTCCATTAATTTTTATAACTCGGTATTCTCCGTTCGTTTTTATCAGATGCACCCCAATTTGCTCAACTGTCTCAGTTTCATCATTCCTATACTTATATTTTTGGTTTGTTCGTTCATATCCTTAGTTATGGTTTATTCCCCATATCTAATTCGTAACTTATGGCCCGTCTTCTTATGTCTGCATATTCCTTACCTATCTTTTTCCTTTGTCTTTATTTCTCATCTCTGCGTCTTTCGACTTCAAGTCCTATATCATCGGTCATTTATTGTAGAACTGTCTCCTAAAAATAAATCGAGATGTCTTTCCCGTAAAGGTATGAGGCGTTGTTAAATACTTAAGTAGTTAAGCGCTTAAGTATGTCCCGGTTTGCCTTTCCACTTCTTCGTCTTATCATAGCCAAAACTTTAAGCATTGTATATTTCTAATGGTCATGTAAAGACCACTTCAATCTATTACTAGTACCTATATAAAGCCCAACACTTTGTTAGATTGAACGCGCTAATCTCAGGAACCAGGTATACTCAATACTCATAAATGAAGCTTTTTAAGATATGAAACGCTGATTGTTAAGGTGTCCCAACCTCCATTATATGTATTTGTGTTTGTAACTTATTTATTTCAAAGCAACACCCTTAAAGGTTTTGTAATATTTGCTACATGCAGGATCAATTTTCAACATAATTTATTGATGCCCAAAACATTATAATTCAATATAGTTGTCAGTGCTGCATCATGTACAGGTATTTCAATTAATACATCCTTTCACTCAGGAAGCGCAGTATTCACTAGTCTCTTTAACATTAATCTTGAGTACTACAAGATAACTAACAGTAAATCGCGCTCAGGTATTCAATGTTCCGTTTTAAATAACATATAACATATTTTAATAACATAAAAGATGACTTGTCTTATTTTATTAGACAGATATATTTCTGCTTGAAACGCACTTAATAACTTTAAAGAAGTACTGTCGTAAGCCCATTTTTTTTTATTAATGTTAATATTCTGTGCCCTAACTACAATATGACCATCCTATATCTACTAACATGTTTGTCTGTTATTAAATTATTGTACGAACGGGGCCTATTGTGTTTTTTTCCATTGACTTATACTCCACCGATTGACGAGACACGTCATAGAAACAAAGTGCCCCCGCATTTTTAAAAGCACACTACCGATATTTAGTTCATTGACTGGGTCTATTACAAAAATGCAACTTCGGACGATTAGCCTTCGGTTCGACGCGAAAAGTCTAAATAAATTACTTATAAACGTATCCGCCATGGCGTACTGCACTGTCACTGTCATGAAGCAGACTGCTTCAAGTGCGGCGCATACACCGCAACTAGGTGGGACACATTTTGCGCACTGAACGTCCTATCTAGTGTAACATTGATATCGATGGTTTTTTCGCTTCCCATTTTACATCTCACGATAGCCTCACTGTCTTAGCAGTAAGTCTGTATTTTTCCTTTTCTGTTATATTTGTAGTTTCTTTCTAGTTTTTTTTTTATTTTTTTATTTTTTTTTATTTAGCTGAACCTGTTACATCGCGGGCATAATAGTTAGTTAAGTAAAGCTTTGGAATTACCCGCTCTTTTCATCTCCTATTTCTGTTTTTAGTAGATTTCGAAGTCTGTATATTAAGCGATTAAAAATCTTGTATCTATGTTTCAAATTCTTTGCCCGTAAATAATCATTTTTTTCCATTATTTTATCGATAATAATTACATCTTTGACTTTATATTGGATCGCTTGTTGGCTATAATGTCTTATATGTTATTACCGTTTCACACAAAATGCTTGTTTTAAACGTCTAAATACATGTCTTTCGTATATTTTACTTTGCTTCGGTGCGAAATATATGTCTAATCTATTTATCACTATTCCAAAATGTTGTCTATTATTATCGTCTAGGGGTGTGTATACATTTAATATGTGTATTGTATATTTTCTATAATTAAAAATATAACACATAAGCTCTTGTCTTAATCTTGGTATCGATACCAGCCGCCCCTCAATTTACATAATATATCTAAACATCTTTTCTTATCAACCCACTGAATAGCAACTGAGCCTACTTCCCCTTCACATCCAAGTTTGTCCAAAGTGTATTGCAATTTGCGCTGCGCCATACTCTAATGCCACCCGCCAACTATCAAACACAATTCATGTATGTTTGTACATCTTACTAAATTTAGTAACTCACTATATTGTCGGAAATTTCTACCAGCTTGGTATGTTTCGTAATTTAATGCCATTTTATACCTTTATCGCAATCTAATGCCAATTTTCTATACAAATAGTTCCAAAATTTAAAGCTAATGTCCTATGCACATTGCCCTCAATGTAATGTCAATGTTCTATGCTCATAGTTCACAATTTAATGCTGTCCTATGCGTATTGCCAGCAATTTAATGCCATTGATATATATTTATCACAATTTAATGCCAATGTCCTATACACATTGCCCGCAATTTAATGCTATTAATAAACATTTACCGCAATTTAATGCCAATGTAGTCAACGCTACTCGCAATTTAATGCCAACGTTACTCGCAATTTAATGCCAACGTTACTCGCAATTTAATGCCAACGCTACTCGCAATTTAATGCCAACGCTACTCGCAATTTAATGCCAATGTAGCCAACGCTACTCGCAATTTAATGCCAATGTAGTCAACACTACTCGCAATTTAATGCCAATGTAGCCAACGTTACTCGCAATTTAATGCCAACGCTACTCGCAATTTAATGTCAACGCTACTCGCAATTTAATGCCAATGTAGCCAACGCTACTCGCAATTTAATGCCAATGTTATGGTGCCTATACACCATTACCAATCATGGGGCACGACGCGTTCATCAATCTTCGACACAATTATTGCATATCTTCAGACGAGCGTGTTCAGGAGACGCGTTTTACACGTGTATTAAACTATACGTTCCGCGCTTTGATATACTGGAGCCGTTGTTGCTTCATCCAATAAATGCGCTAAAGTTACTAAGGGTGGGAAAATTAAGAAATGATTAATTATTAGGCATGACAAATTAAATATGAAACTGCTTCTTTCACTCATATATAACAATTCGTAGTTTTACGAATTCGACAGGATACTAAATTGTAGATGAATCGCCAATACACAATGGTTGCAAATAAAAATTAAAATGCAGATCTCTCTACTTGAGCTAAAACGCACGTCGCACAAGGTACCACTTTAGAACAGTCAATTGTCAATTTTACATGTTTCAGCCAAACTCAGCGTTCCATGATCAACTAGTGAGCAAAAGTCTCAATGTGTCTCGTCAGGTGTTTTTTTTTTTTTTTTTTTTAATGGAAAATGTACTTGTTTTCGTCCATCACCTATGCTGGACCATTGCGTATACGAGCTATAACACCCGAGACCTCAGCCTTGCAACCACGCCTCAATACAGCTGTGCCATGTGCCACCGAGGCAGTCTTTCCACCTATATTCTAGTTACCTGTATTCTTGCCACGTAATGCTTGTTTTATATATTAATTTTTTATAATGTGAATTTACAATGCCAATATATTTTTAATGGCAAAATAATATTATTTGTGTATTATTTATTTATTCATACCTGCAACTCTTAAGGCATTACAATTTATGCTTCTTTAGTCCCACCATCACTGAGATGAATTGCCCTGCGACGCCTCTATTGGCTGACAACTCTAGATGGCTTAGAAATAGTCAATTGAGTAATTAAAAACAATATGTCTGTAAATCAAAACTATTTGTAATTAAACAAACTGCACACAAACCCATATATTAATAATAAGTAAAAGATATGAAACTCTCCATGTTCCTCCTATAGAAATAATTAAATTAGAAATTAAAACATAAGTGGTATATTACACAGTATAGTGGTAACATATTATATTTTTACAAGTCAAAACAAATGTCTTCTTCCTTTATTTCTACAGAATTTAAGTTGTAACAATAATATTACATGTAACCATACTAATAGTACAGTACCAACTCATTTTGTAATGTCTCCCGTTAGATATTCATCAATACCAATTACTTTCACCAACAATCCATTTTAATATAATAAAATTAATATAAAAATTACAACGAATATCTTGTAAATAGAAAATAAGTACTATGTGTATTGACTTGTCATAAGAGCTATTTAATTGCCTACGTGACCAATAAACAATTTTCATTTCATTTCATTTCATTTCATTTCAATAATAAAATAAATTAAATTTATTAGGAGTCAATGTAATAGCAGTCCCACATCTATCATTTTCCTGTTTGTTTGCTTGATAAATGACTGGGATCAACATGTTTTATACTTACAAAGTAAAATAAAATCAATTACCCTCCGGCCTGAGTCAAAATCACTACTCACCTGTGTATTTGATTTATATCACATGTAGGCACTCAATCACTATAAAACGTGAAATATAATCTAGAGGAGTGTGGATTAGTTAATTTTTAAACCTCAAAACAATATACTGAGCCCTATGTAACCACGCAACTGCCTCAATGTAATTGAGAATTACTGCTTAAAACAAAATCACTCCAACTTACCATTATTTACCTCGTCGCCACATGTAATAGTCACTATTTATGATATGTGCAATGTTTATACAAAACATTAATAATTATAATATCGGCTCGTTTCTCCACACAACGTCTTCGCACCGTTCCCGCCATTCGCTATATTGTGTTCTCTTCTACCCCCGGTTTGCGTTGTGTCAAGTTCGAGACGACAGATGCACAGAGTATAAATATATCCATACACTACACCATTCAAAATCGTTTTGGGCGTTAAATAAATAGATAAACTTTCTGTTACCGACGGAATTTATAGGAAATTGTTGTTAAATAAGTAGCTCAATTTTACTAGTATATCAATGTTACCAACATTACGAACAAAAAATATTTATGTTTTGAAGACGCAAGCGTATGACAGCGTTCCCTCTATGTTATAAATAATCTAAATACTACACATTAAATATTCTAAGGTTTCATTTAATGCCTACAATATCACGCGACATTCATTGAAAATAATCCTGAAACTACGAGACATTGATTTCTCATGATAAGCACAGAACAAGACATAATATACTTTCCGTAATCGTGACTATTGACGGGAACCTCTGCGCTTCGTGCATGATTTATTCGATACAAAGAGCGCATTGACGGGTAACGTCCTAATCACGATACCCTAATAAATTGATAGCTGTTGTATCCAATCCAATATAATCCTACGCCATAACACGAACATTTGACTCGGCACAATTGAAAGGGTGAATCGGAACAATGCATACCGAGATTCAGTTGACTGATTTAAAATAGCTTAAAATTTAAAATTCGAACCTTCTCTAGTCTATGGTTGTTTAAAAAGCTACGTGTGAATTCCTACGTGTGTTCTGTTGTCTAGAGCCATTACGAGGTGATTACATTTTATTTCTCGTTTATCATATAAAGTTTTATAGAGTACAGTCTCAAATCAGTTATTATATCAAACATGACAACATAATATTCGTCTTCTATAAATTATTCCTCCACAAGGTGATTGCAATGCGTGTGACGGTAAATGCAGAGCTATCTAAAAGAAATGTTCACCCATCCATGCTGAACCTGAGAGGTGATACAGGCGTGGGTAACTTTGACAAATTTACCATCATGTACGGTGCTACGAATATCCAAACACTAGCTTTGATGTGTACGGCAAACTCACCCATCTCATGCAACAGGAAAACTGTCGTTTCACATCGTATTTCTGTGAAACATTGGTATCATCTCAAGCTGCTCAATTTGTGCTATAGCTTAAATCACTTACGGCACGGCTCTAACACTTGCCAGAATTTTTTAGTCCATATAACAGTTAATATGTTCTTGCCAAACATTGGACCCAAAAATAATTTATTGATAAGGAATATCCTATAGTGAACCTTTATTTGTAATATTGAACCAGCTACATGGATTTAATTAAGTCTATGAGAAAATATTGTTCAATAAACTAAAAATATTTATAATATATATGGTATGATTGTAGTAGTATAACGAATCTCTTCATATTTAAGTGGTCGTTAGCAATGCAGAATGGATAGAAATGACAAAAAAAACATTTCTGTTACATTGAAAACATATGCCTACCACTCAAAATATAGGGTTGTAAAATGGAGTATATTGTACCAATTTTTCTAAAATATACTAATTACCTACTAGCTAATTTTCAATGTAAAATTCTACTGTTTCTAAGCTTTTGTAGCTTATTAAGTTGTCTCGAAATCGGTCGAGCGGTATAAACCGCGGAACGAGCATAATATTATAATTAGCTTTACATAATAAATAAATAGTATTAGTAAGTTGAAGTGGCAATGGGCGGGGCACATAGCGCGGAGAACTGATGACCGATGGGGCCAAAAAGTTCTCGAATGGAGGCCACGTAGCGGAAAACGCAGCGTAGGACGTCCACCCACAAGGTGGTCAGACGATCTGGTAAAGGTCGCGGGACGTCGCTGAATGCAGGCTGCCTCCAACAGGTCACTGTGGAAATCATCATATATGTACAGGGTATCTCAAGATCGCGACCGAAAACGAAGCCAGGTGGTAGTATTAGTGACTTCAGACACAATGCAACTAAAATTTTCGCTATAAAAATAACATCATTTTTTTTTTTTTTTTTTTCTTATAGTCGTTTTGGGTGATAAATAGGTACATATATTTTCCAAAATAATGATGTACACCTTTTTATTTTTAAAGAAGCAATGGTACGTAAGGATTTATATAAATTACTATTTTCGCAAAAACTAAGGATTTACCAGCTAAAAACGATCATTTTTAAAAAATTGCATAAAATAATCTGTCGCGTTATCTGCGAAATTTTTAGTTGCATTGTGTCTGTAACCACTAAAACTACCACCTGGCTTCGTTTTCGGTCGCGGTCTTGATATAATCTGAAAAATTGTCATTCATAGCGTCTTTCCAATCATCGAACTTTGAGAAACGTGCATAACCATGGCGGTGAACCCATAAATCACTGGCAATCTTCTGTACCTTCCTTGACTTAGAGTATAAATGGGAGCTTCATCAAGGAACATTTCGACACCGATGTATCGGTCCACACAAGGACCAAAAGCCACTCCACTATCCTTGTCATCAACGTATCCATTTAACAACAGCGCTTCAAATGGAATGGTTTTATAAAAATCTCCCAACGCGAAAATATCATCCACATTTGTGAAATTTAAGAATTTTGCATATTCCTTTGCAGTTTTGAGAGGATTAATTTGTACTGCAAATGCGCTCATACTGCTGCCACTTGCTCATATGACTTTACTAAATAATCGATGAGTGAATTTTGAGAGCATTAGAAGATCTACAGATGCTGATCCTGCACTGCAACCAACTAATGTTACATCGTGTGAGTTTCCTCAAAATTTGGCAATGCTTCTTTTCACCCATCGTAGTAATGCAACTTGGTCCTCAGTGCCAAGGCATAAACTGCCATGAATTCCTAGTCGGTAATTGAATGTAACTAGAATAATATTACTGTCTCGTACGAAATTCATTGGTTTAAGACTATCTCCGAAACCCATGTTGAAACCACCTCCGTGAACAAAGACAGCTGCTGGAAGATTTTGGTCTTTCGTATTTGGTACGTAAATATTTACCACGAGGCAATCTTCTTGAATACTTTTATTCGCAATTGGAGCAAAAAATTCGAATTGAGATTATATTTCTATTTACAGCTTCTAACGGATGCAACCATTTTCGAGGCGGTAGTGAAGCCTGTAAATAAATACGGTTATTTCTTATGAGTCAAGACGAGTACAGGCTCTATCAGACATCACTTATTTTATGTTTCACAACTTAGCGTATAAATTACATTTAAAAGAGTAATGTATGGTCTACCATACCATCTACAATACTATGTAATATTTTTTAACCATAAATACATAATCAATGCAATATTATATTGTAAACCATTACTGTTCTACTTAAGTAGGATGCCAGAACTAGAAAACGTTTTTATTTTCATAAAAGCGGCATGTTACCTAAGTTATAACTGATAAAGGTGCGTGGTGGCCTTTTGGTTATGCCTACATGTTCACGGTGGTCGCGGGTTCAAATCCCAGGGCACACCTCTGACTTTTCGGAGTTATGTGTGTATTGATAGTCAATTACCGCGCACTTTAACGGTGAAGGAAAACATCGTGAGGAAACCATACTGTAGCAATTTAAAAGAATTTCTACGGTATGTAAGTCCGCCAACCCGCACTAGGCTAGCGTGTACAAAAAAGGTCTTTTTTATCATACATACATACATAAACTCACGCCTTTATCCCCGAAGGGGTAGGCAGAGGCGCCACCAGGACACCCACATTTCGCCTTGTATGTTCCGTCCCACGATGTGATAGGGGACGAGCCTATCGCCATATCGGGCACAAATTCCTGACTCCGGGCTGATAATGAATAGAAAAACCCAATATCACTTTGCCCGACCCGGGATTCGAACCCGAGACCTCAGTTTTGTAGTCGTACCGTAGTACAACTTCGCCACTTTTTATCAGTTATATTGTATCAGCCCATATACTTCCCAATGCTGGACACGGCTCTGCTCTACAATCGAGACAATCGATTAAGTGGTTAGGCCATATAGTCCACCACGCTGGCCTAGTGCGGGTTGGCGGACTTTACATACCATTATATAAATTATTACGAATTAGACTAGCTTATATCGGATAAAACAGTTCAACAAGGAAAACATAATTATAAATGGGAATACTTGCTAACTTTGAATTTGTTGCGTCCTGTAGGTGCTGTAACGTAGGGAATGTTGTAAAACGCGAAGACGTCAGCGTCAGGGTCCTTATACCCTCGCACTGGTCCTTGCGCCGTGAACACTAATCGGGATTCACTTCCTTGAGTCTCCTGCTCCACCGCACCATTTACTACCAGCAGCGAACAAATCAAGAGCTTCATACTCGACATCTTTCTCAGTACTGCAGCTCAACTACGACGCGACTTCTTAGCAGTGGCGAAGGGTGACATTTTTTAAAAGGGAAGCCGAAGCTCAAATCACAAAATATGTTTATTTTCTTTATCCTGTTACTAGCTTCTGTCCGCAAACTTCGTCTGCGTGGTTAATTTTATTTGAAATATACCATCCCGTCCCGTCCCATCCCGTTATATCCCGCCCGCCCCGTCTTATTCTCACTAATGGAATGTAATCCAGTCCCATCCCATCTTTTTGAGTATGAAAAAGTAGCAAATATATCGGAATTCCTTCTTCATCCCACGGGAACACTAAACTTTTCAGGATAAAAAGTAGCCTATGTTACTTCTTATACTTCCAAGAATATGTCTACAAAGTTTCATGATGATCGGTTGAGTAGTTTTTGCGTGAAAGCGTAACAAACAAACTTACATTCACATTTATAATATTAGTAGGGTTAAGGGATTACGAAATGACTACAATGCGACTGAATTTACTGTGTGATGTTTCACAGAATGAACGCAAAACGCGACACCTTTATGCACGTGTGTCCTTATATTCGGACCTTTGCGAATATTCTCCCACCAGCAAATTATTGCTCCGAGAATCTTACTCACCAAACCAAATTATTGGGTTTCATTTGGTAAGTGATATTGTGGCATCTGTCTATTGCGGCCGTCAATTAAATTTTAATATTTTCGTTACCTATGTAGGTACTTATACAATATTTACAATGACCATGAAATAAAAACTAAACCATGCTTACATAATGAGAAAAATAAAAAAGTATATTTCTAAACCGCACGTGAATATAAGATTAATATTAAAGAAATAAAAACCTAGACTCAATGTTAACATGTACGATAGCCCCGCATTTATCATTTGTAACATTAGTAAGACAATGTATTCCACAGGCGAGGGTCGAGCACGTCCTAAAATCTAAACACTAACTTTATTTGTAAAATCGACAATCTAAACATATTATTAGTACGCTCCTAACGATTAGTAATTTCCATTAAAACCATAATATTAAAATTACACATTTTGTAATTAAAAACATTTAAAACTAATTGCATGAATCATGAATATATTGTAAAAATGTAAATACAACACTTATAAATACATTAGACTCCGCATTTCGCTATTGTAATAAGTATTATCTATACCTAAACACACGAAATGCCGGAGAAGCTCCGGCATGCCTCTTGCTTTTTTAACGTAATTTGAACCTTAAATCTTTATCAATTTAAGGTACAATTTTGCATGGTTTGTTGCATACTATACAATGCGTAACAGGCGGCGCGGCGGCGGCGCGGTGGCGGCGGGGCGGCGGCGGGCGGCGGCGCACGGGCCGCGCTACTGTTATTGAATAAGCCGAACAATTTTACAGGAATCCGCCAGAGGTCGCAGGGCGTCGCAATGTAAAAAGGGCTTACTGTGCCGCTTCGTAGTAATGTTTACGTATCTGGCCGACAGATGTCGTTGAATGTAAAAAATAATAATTGAGTTTGATATTAAATACATAAGTTTGAATAATTTGCTTGTTTATAGTGTAATGATAAATTACAAAAGGGAAGCCGGCGGGAATTGGCTTCCATGGAGCCTTCGCCACTACTTCTTAGTTATTGTGCAGTTGTTATCTAATTCTTGAACTTTATCTGGCGACAACTGATCGCTTCCGAATATCAAACTTATCAATTACGATATGGATTTCCCATTTTGAAGAGGTTGGATAGTCCGGATATTGTCATAATACGTTGTCGTCGATGATATCGTCGTCCGAAAAAATTAACACGATGTAATAACAACTCGGTATGATGTTGGAAAATGTTTGATAGCAAACGCTTTGCCAATGTAACATAGATTTGTAGGCGCTGCGACCTATTAGCTTTGCTCATAATTATTATCCACAAACTTAATACCAATTACAAAGACAACTAACATAATTAGGTACCTACTAATTTAGGCGTAATCCTGCAAATTGTAATGTTCAACAGTATATAAATATGATACTGTTTATATAAAGGTAATCTAAAAATTATATTGCTTAAAACATATTTTTATAATAACGGTGAAAATTGTCTATCCATTATCCATTATTAAAATAATTGAGTTACATAATTAAAACATGTGCAATTATTAAAATTCCCTGCAATTTTCAGTAATACTTATGAATTATTACTGCCATCCAATTTTAGGTACTTGAAAATGAAACTAAATAGTCATAAAATATAAACACACAAACCATAATTTTTACTTTACTAAGTGAAATATTAAAATCGCTTTTAATATTATCATAATTTGTGTTCCGCAGAAAATGGCGCCATCTTACACTGTCGTCCTGGAGAAATAGATCACGCCAAATGTGGGTAACTTTCATAGATAGTGTTTATTATCATTCTTATTTCAGAATTCACGTTTATCTTTTGTTGGAAAAAGTACTTTAAATATGAAACGGAAAAAACGAGATTATTATTGTCTTGAATACTGAATATTGTAGATACCTTTGACTACAATTTCGTCGAAAATTAAAAGTCTTCCAAAACGAGGAAAATTTTGTATTTAAAAGTGAAGTCGTATTTGCTACAGAGGGATGTATCTGTAACGAAAAATGAGAATACTCTTTGCTTAAATTCGGATACAATCCTCTTTTTGACCTCCAGTCAGCGTGTATGGGCTGTGGATTTTTAGTTTGGAAATTCTATTTAAACTCAGAGATACAGAGGTGAGCCTGACATAATATAATGATGTGAATTTAGATTGTCGACAAACTACTTTACAAGCCCCCATGACGTTTTATGACACTAATATCCACCAGTTAAACAATATCTGCAAAGGATCCTGGAATACAAAGATTTATAGAAGAAATAAGTCTCATTTGTTTTTTTAAATAACTATAATTTCATCAAGGCAGCTTTTGATGGATGTATTAATGTCTGAACTTATTCATTATCAATTATTTATGGACATTATAATATAATCTTTATATTTTTCAGCATTCAAATTTCTAAATTGTCATCAACATGAATTTTAGATCGATTATATTTTCAAAGAAATATCACGTAAAGGACATTCACATTACCAGCGGAACTGTTATTGAAACTGTTTAAATAGCAATTCATAGACCCACGGGATTTTCATCAGTATAATAATATAAAAGTAAATCGTAAGTAGAGTAACATCAGCCACTGAAAACTCGCGCGAAGTTCCCCACGCGACATGATGCAACGCACCTGACTACTAACCCAGTATTATTCACAAACAAATAGTTTTTCTTGAGCAACTCGTCTCCCCGCCTTTCTCCACTCTAAAGAAACTATGTTGACCTAATTGCGTGGAATTACACTCGCGAGCGCCTTATAAAAATGTATAAAACTTGTACCATTACCATTGCATTTCGTTTGGTGAGCCATCTGTTTTATGTTCTACACAAGTGCTATCAGTATTGACATCGAAATACTTCGCACATGGGCCCCGGGCCTCGAATGGATTGCCTTTTTTAATCCGAGCTCACTTACATTGATTAAGTGTACCAACACTTAATATATTTAACAACTATGTGTAGACAGACAGTGTACATTTTCAATATCAATGTTGACTATGACAGCATTTAATAAAAAAACAACGAACAGTCATACATCTACTCCGGACCAAATAAGACACCAAGTTTTGTGTCAGGCCTCCGTGGCGTAGTTTGTTAAAGACGAGAGGCTTCGGGTTGGATGCCCGCACCAAGGCAAATATTTGTTTAAGGTCATAGTTTTGTAATACCAAAAATCGATTTCGTAGTTTTTTAGAGTAGAAGCCCGCGAAACCCAGACATACGTCATTATATAAAAGCCGAATGTTTGTCTGCGCATGAATTCACACGATCAGCAATGATTCAATGTGGACTGTGGTGTTTTGGCAGATATCCTCTTCAATGTATCTGTCAAGACGAAGCAATCATTCAAAAGTGCCTGGCTACCAGGCGAACACCTTCTGATAGTTACCCTGGTAAAGTGTAGCGTGCCTAGGGCAAATACAATAGTTTCATTAGGTACGATATTGATTCATAATGAAAAATACTAAAAAACGGATTAATCTCGACTGCCTCGCTGGCGTAGTTAAGACTACAAAGCTGAGGGCTCGGGCTCGAATCTCCGGTCAGGCAAAATGATATTGGGTTTTTCTATTCATTATCAGCCCGGAGTCAGGAATTAGTGTCCGATATGGCGATAGGTTCGCCCCCTATCAAATCATGGGACGGAACATACAAGGCGAAATGTGGGTGTTCTGGTGGCGCCTCTGCCTACCCCTTCTGGGGTAAAGGCGTGAGTTTATGTATGTGTGTAACTTCATACAAAAAGCTGTCCAATATTTTGCAGCTTGCTACATAAAAGACTCATAGTTCTATATGTTATGTACTTGTAGTAGTATCTATCCATAAGTGTAATAATGTTTATAATATTAATATAACAATATATCCATAATATTGCATGCATTTAATAATAGACGACTTGTCATATTAAATATTTACACGAAACAAAATTAAATTGAATGGAGTGCTTAAAAATTTGCTTCACAACTTTGATTTTTTTTAATTAGGTTCTTTGCAAATATTTCGCGATACTTGCAGGGCTTAAACGTTTTAATTAAACCACTTACACTACACAATAACTTAAGAGTTCCCTCTGAAGGGTGCATAGTGGGTTCAATAGTGATGTGGTGAATTCTATACTATTTAAACAATTTCGGATGCACTGATATTTTATACATACCTAATATAAAACTTAAGAACGCTTATATAGATTTGTTATTATACAAAATTTACAAATTTCAAGTATGACAAAGCATATAGGAACAGGCTAGTAGAATTATCTGGACTTCAAACTACGGAACTTCCTAATTTTTTTCGTTTTTTTTTGGGTCACAAACTAACTTAAAAACTTGTGCACTTAAAAATATAACTGGAAGATAATTATAAATAATTATGTTGACCCCAAAAAAGGCAATATAATATTTTTAACTGTTCCAGATTGTGACATTTTTATTTATAGGTCACCTCACCGAGTTATTGTTGCTAGCCTTTTATATAGCGATACTCCTTTCTGTAGTAAAACTCGGACCCTGCGGCAGCCTCGCTTACAATTTAGATTATAAAAGCTTATAGACTACTCGTATACGTTCAAGTATGTAATAGATGTTAGATGGATGATGAACTAGACAGGTATCTATGTTTTGCACTCACTTCATTTCACGTCTACATTATTTACTTTTTATTGCGATGAATGGTAAGACGAGCATGCCATTCGCCTGATGGTAAGAGATATGATCGCTCATACACAGTAGCAAAACCAAACAACACCATGCTACAACACACAATTACAAAGCAATGCTTTGCATTCCACTGAGCTCGCCATCCTGAGACATAAGATGTTAAGACTCATTATGTCCAACAGTCACTCTGTCTACAATGTCTTTCAAAGAATTACACAACATGGCATTTACACTGCTGTTTAGTTGGATAAATAGACATTGTGATGGTACCTACCAAGGCGGCCTATCACATAATATGTAAGACCTCCCACTAGTAACATACCATGTGTCCGAAATTTAAGGGTTATTTTTTAACTAATGCGAAGGTCGGTCTATGTTTAGAGTATTCTGGCAGCTTAAAAAGTGAGATCGGCTACCAATAAAGATTTTGTTTTAGGTGTGTGTCTGAATGTACACATTACTAGTGAGAGTGATTGTTATGATTATTTATTTATTATTGTAAAGCAAAAATGAATAAAACCACACAGCGTACCTGGCACAGCCCTAGTACTTAAACTTCATTTCTGTAACCGAATCTTATACGAACTTGCGCTAATAAAGTTGTCCAACATCATTGTTTTCACCCCTATATTACACGAGCACTTATATTCTACATTTAATGGCCGCCAATTTATAAAATTCTATTAAAACGTCGAGGTAATATAAAAACAATTTACGCAAAATTATTATATGAACGAAAGTTTTTATCTTATTTCGCTTTAATTAACTTTTTTGGCGCCGGGATAGCCGCTGAATTATGTGGTTTTTTTTTTCGTTTACGGTCAGTGTTCTTGTTAAGACTCTCTTGGTCAAAATATAACACTTTTATCACTCTTTATATTGGGTTAATTGTACACGGGTAAGCAGATTGCTTTCCGCCCTGTCGTTAGGGGGCGTAAGATTAGAACGTGTTCTGGCGGTATCTCCTGCCGGGCATAAGAGACAGAGAGTCGCCGGGCACACAGGGTGGCCATTGAGCCTTCACCAGATAACTGACTAGACTATTCCAAAATGGATGACAGAGCGCGTCGTATATGACGTCGTATAACGCTCATAACACCTTAAAGGGCGTCTAAACCACTTACAACTTAACCACTTACAACTTACCACTTACCACTTACTAACAACTTACTAATAGTAAGAGACCATGCAGTACCAATAGGTACCAATAATGGTTTTGCGCTTCTCGCCCTGGGTCATCCACTACCGCCTTTCTATATAATTATTTATGTACCCCTTAGTAACTTAGAAATTGAAAATTCACATTACAATACAAGTTACGTAAGCCTGCCAGTCTGCTAAGACTCAAAAATGAAAAGCTGTTAGAAATATTAACTCATAATTAATTAATACGCGCAATTCAATATGTATTTCACTTCCATAAACCATTGTTAAGATAAATACATGTTTATTTTCCATCCGTAGATTTCAGTATCTGAAGAAATGTTTAATTTCCTTTCTAAATAATATTATCTACTTTGAAATCTGGTAGTTAATTATTGCCTTTGTAAGGTAAAATATATCTAATTTTTGGAGAGATCTAGTTATTTGAATGAAAATATGTTGTAATTAATTTTGAGACGGCAATCTTATTCGCTTTCTTGTCTTAAGACTTTTATAGTTATATTTAATAATTGGCGCAGTTGTACTACGGTATGATTGCAAAACTGAGGTTTTGTGTTCGAATGCCGAAATTTGATTGAATTGAATTGAATTGATTTTTCTATTCATTATCAGCCCGGAGCCAGAAATTTGTGTCCGATATTGCGATAGGCTCGATCACATCGTGGGACGGAACATACAAGGCGAAACGTGGGTGTCCTGGTACTATCTCTGCCTACCCCTTCTAGGCGTGAGTTTATGTAAATATTATGTATATATCTACTTTTATACAATAAGGTGTTAATTGCACACCTTATTGAAGAGGTTTAAATCCAGTACATTGCTGTAGTTAATGGTATATATTTTAAAGACAGCAGTTTTATAATTTACACTTACTAAAATCATATTGTAAGACAAGGTCCATAGGTTGTTTTTGAACTAAATGGTCAAAAAACTCGATTCTTCCTATATTACTATCAGTGAGTAATTACTATAGAAGGGAAACAAATCTTCTAGGGGAAGTGAAATCCTGTAGTAAGGTTGTGCCGTGCTAGATAATGCCCAGTAGTTTTTCACAACAACTTATTGCGTTGTGCGACGACAAACAAATGTGACATAATGCTACGGCGACTCCTAATCCGGTGCGCTTTTCGCAGTCGTTGACTTTTTAAAATAAAGTTAATAAAGATTTCTGATTATGGTGCATACTAAGCAGTTTTAGTAAAAGCTATTATGTAATATGACGTCGACAACTAAAAGATGAATAAAATGTTGATGTTCCCTCCGTGGTCTTTACTGCTTGCTCTCCATAAGGAATCAAATCATCCAACATTCTTTGATCTATTATTTTCTGCGCCCAAAATCCATAATGCATATTAGCTAATTAAGAAATTTAAATATCAACAAGAAAACGTCTTACATTGCATAATGGTTTCTTAGATTTACGCGAATGTTACACATTGAAATAAAACTTATTTTTGCGGCGGACTGACCACCCCGCCCCTTGACCACGAAAACTGTAAAGTAATCGAAACGTCGGGAAGAAAAAAAATTAAAAATTTAATCAAATCGCGATAAAATCCGTAAAAATTAATTTTATTTCAATGTCTTATATTGCTTTATCTCGATGCTTATTTCTGCAACTTCCAAATTATTTCATGTTGCTCCTGTTTCAAATTAATTACTAGACCAACAGTAATTAAAGATGCGCTTCATTAGTAATTTTTTTGTAAAATGTCATTTTCTTTAATAAAATGATAGGGTGCTTTATGGCAAACAATCAAATTAATGAATATTTTAACTAACAAAATATAATAAGAACCTAACTGTAATGTTTTGTAATAAATACAACACAATTTATTGTATCGTTTACTAATAATAATAAACGACTGGTGCTAATAAAAAATGCAAGAAACATGGCAAATTAGCATTGTTCACATGCTTTGAAACAATCGAGCCCAATAGCGTTTATTGACCCTAATGAGGCCTTGAGGCGAAATAATGTGTGTACCTACTTGTTTTGCATCAATGAGCCATATTTAGCTATTAAAAATAATAAACAGTACCTATACATTATACTAGCGTTCCGTCCCGGCCGTTCCCAGGTATATATCGAAGTCTATTTGTTATAATGTAAATAGGTTTTTATGTTCAATATAAGATAAAGTAGTGTCAGTTCTGTATTAAACATTATGAAATGAATAATACCCGCCGGAAATATCCGTGCACCTGGCTAATTGACGCCATTGGAACATAGGGTCAGCAAATTCAAAATATAGAGGTTAAAAAAACTGAATTAAAATTGGAAAAATATTGATACCGAAAATATATTTCGCGTCCATCTCAAAATGTTTTTAGTGTAAAGAACAGTGGATATATATTCCAGCTAGGTCCACAGATATTTCCGATTGGTTATATGTGTTTTCCTCAAGCATACATTTCATATATTATTATATTGTTTATTCTATTCCGCAGCAGAACTTATTTCCCGTATAATAATCTGTATTTTCACTGTCACTTTTGGTCAGACGACCTGGTAAGGGTCGCGGGACGTCGCTGGATGCAGGCTGCCTCCAACAGGTCACTGTGGAAATCATTGGGGGAGGCCTATGTTCAGCAGTGAACTTTCTTTGACTGATGGATGGATGAATCTGTATATTTAAATTCAACCTAACCACACTAGCTAACCCAGTCTTTTCCACCGAGTCCCGTGGTGTACGCACCCGTATTTTAATTCCAAGTATCGCATAAACCGGACCTCAGGCATAATATTACTTATTAAACTTAACCATTCGCTTCCTGCCCTTGAAAAAATATATCTTTATTCATACCCATTAAAACTTTTCAACCTATTTCTTTCTTTGAAGGATCATATTGGAAATAAAACATAGCCTAGATGTCCCCTCTCGAAGCGCTCTTGTTGTATTTTTTTTTATCCATTTCAATCAGTACTTCCGTTTAGTTTCCGCATATAAAAAACACAAAATAAACTCTCTCTAATAATATAGATGTGAAATTTTAATATTTTAAATGCGATCTAATTATGTTCGCCGGCTATGTTGTTGGCTCAAACCAATGAATTGTGGTTTTGCAGTAGACATTAATATGATCTAGCAGATAATACATATTATAGTACAATCGCCAGTTAATTAATTCGCAAAGCTAATTAATAACGTCCTAGGCCAATAGTGATCTATCTATATCTATATCTATCTATATCAGCCCATATACGTCCCACTGCAGGGCACGGGCCTACTCTACAATCGAGGGAATCGATTGAGAGTGGTTAGGCCATATAGTCCACCACGCTGGCCTAGTGCGGGTTGGCGGACTTACATACCGTAGAAATTCTTTAAAATCGCTACGGTATGCAGGTTTCCTCACGATGTTTTCCTTCACCGTTAAAGTACGTGGTGATTGACTATCAATAGTGATATCTACCAAAAATATACCTGAACGGAAAATTGCAGCTGGCCCTATCTGCGACCAGTACTATGTGGGTTTAAGATATTTATTCTCATAAAGACTAATAATAAGTCACTTACATGAGAATATCAACAAAGCTTAAGTAAAAATTATTGAATCGTAGTACTATTTTACATAAGTATTAGTGCTATTCGTTGTTAAGGGCACCAAAGCCGCCGACCCGCCGACCTATGTTGGCAACTTTTTTGCGGCGGGCTAGTTGGCGACTTTCCTCATGATTTTGTTAAATGGCGCCGGGCAAGAATCAGGCAGCTGGTCGTAAAAAATACTAACAAAATCGTTGTGCTAATCCCGGATGACTATGGAATAGAAATAGGTTAAAAATTGGAGATAAGGGTATAAATTAGGAATGTTAAGGAACTCCATAATCATAAAAATCTATCTGAAACAATGACCGAATCCGTTTCGCAGAGGGGCGGAGTTGAAATAAGATACATTTTATCAAATTTCCGCCTTGACTTAAAACATATAATTTGTAACAACTACAACAATAAATTTCAAGGCTAATTGTTTTTATTGTCACTGTAGTATTATAATATTATGATTACTTAGAAATAAAGTCAAATTGATACATTCTGATTAACCATTACCTGACCGTCCTAAGGTGCTGCCACATGAAGGAAAAGTATCTTAAAAATTGTTGATATGTTTTTTTACTAAAAGAAGACATCATTTTGATTTCAAAAACAATTTTAACTGCATTCAAAGGTTTTTGTTTAATCGCCGGTCTGAAGCGGGAATCGAACCCGCCAAATGGTAAAAATGAAATACCATGTAGTGGCAAAACTATTCTTTTCGCATCAGTAAGTATACTACTCGTAGTTCAAGGTAAATACAGTGTGGCTCATTATCACAAAACTTATGTGCATAACTAAAACAATCTCAGCAAAAAAAATTGTAACGTAATAAAATACTAGGAAAAAAGCCTGGAGAAAACCGCAGACCGGCTTGTCTGTGTCTAGCCCGAGTACACTACACAAGTTTAGTTACTGATAATGTGGTAGCCCTACAATACCGGCGAGTGAATGTGTCAATAAAGCCCTCGTTCAGAGCTCGATAAGTGTCCCGGCGAAGTAAACAAGCACTTGTGCGTTTTATGTGTAATTAAACAAGCCCGAGACAAGCCGGGGGAGAATGCGAATCATTGTTCGTCTTTACTACTGCCATACAATGACTAGTTCTCCCTGATTTTATTGTTTCAGTTTTCCCTTCTTCACTACGTGGAGTAAATTTTCTGATGAGTTAAAACCGATAAAGATATTGATACATCTGTGAAAAGTAAGCAGTAATATGTATGTTTATATTTTGAGAAATCCCTTTCATTAGGTATCAGAAACTAAGCAAGACCTTTCAGTCTCACAAACACCCAAATCCGAGACACATATTTGTGGATCGAACCCGCGGCTTCTCGTTTCACAGCCAGCGTCTAAGCAACTGCTCCTCAGAGATTCTAAATTTATAAATAATACGGTATTTTCGATATTGCCGTTTGCCATTTTTTAAATTATGTGTAGAAATATTTAAATTTTATTATGATAATGGAAAACGAAGATGCAGTAAAGGAGTGTCAGTATTCTAAAAATCACGTCGCTGAGACAGACAAATGAGACAGTTTCATTTAGTGGAAACAAAAGGCGAGAAAGGTGATCGTAGTAGGAAACATCAAGAGACTTCAAGAAACTTCAAGGAATATTGCTAAGTATTCTTGAATAAAAATGTGACCTGCTTTACCACCGGGCGTTAGTCTTTATTTATTTATGTGCTGATAACTACTTATTGAAACCATTATCTACCATGAACCAATTTTTTTTTCTTTTAAATACGTGAAATGGCGAGACGAGCATGCCAGTTTGCCTGGTGGTAAGCGATACGACCGCTCATGGACGGTAGAAAACCAAACAACACCATGAATTACAAACCATTGCTTTGCGTTCTGCTGCGTTCGCCATTTTGAGACATAAGATGTTAAGTCTCAATATATCCAGTAGTTACGCTGGTTACAATATCTTTCAAACCTATTTCATTATATGACTAATCCTATTTCATTCTTAAAATTATTTCGTAAGATGTAACAGGTGAAGAAATGTTTAATATCTGGTGACGATTGTTTCAAATCAACACTACATGTATAATCTAGGCACCTACTTTGTGATATTTCCTTAAAGTACGGTGGAGCTAGGTTTAAAATGGCGGTAGTTTGGTGCTATCGCGGGAGGGATCAGAATAGATCGGGGTGTTAGGTAGGCGATGCGCCAGGCTCCACGGATGGCGCTTCATCCATCATGCCGCCAGGAACGACGGCTTATGAAAAACTTTAAAATCTATTACAATATTACACGAATGAAGTGAAATTTCAGGTCAGTTTTAATCAAATATAGTGATATATTATTTCTGTTAACATTATAAAACGCCAAGTTGTGGTTCTTGGTTTATACTTATTTCGCGCAACAACAAAAGACCAGGTTATGGGCCGAGGAAAGAAGCCAACATTTTGGTTGTAAAAAACGATTCACGACACTTTTTGCAGATGATATATTTTTTTATTAGGACTGGTTTGATGCTTGATCGGTCAATGCTATCAAAAATGGAAATGGACACATGGTAACGACCATGTCATAAGCTGAGGCTTCAGACTTATTGAAACATGAACTTGGTAAGTTACCTATGCCTATACAGATGTCTCAGAACGCTTCTTAAAATTTATACAATTTTCATGACGTTCTTGTTTCAATCTAGCTGATACATAAAGTAATGTACGTTAAACTTTACAATAGAAGTTAATACACTGGTTAAATCTCTTCTATCCTACTCAAACACTACTTCAATGTTTACTTTAGCACACATTGAAACGTGAAATTGAGTTTTATGCTTTATCATCCGCGAAGAACAATCCGCCGAGAGAACCTTTGTTATATTTAAGTGTAAGTAAACTGCAAATGTGTACTGGGCATAACGAATTTAATTCTTTGTGCGGTCGGTAATAAATCTCATTTTAAAGATTTTCATATCAAGGCAGCCTCCGTAGCGCCTTGTTAGATGCCGGCTGTGAATGAGGCCGCGGGTTCGATCCCCGCGCCGAAACTAATATTTATGTGATCCACAGTTATTTGTTTCGGGTCTGGGTGTTTATGAGACCGAAAAGTCTCTCGTTGTTTCTGATACCCACGACACAAGACGCTATCTTAGTGTGAGATCAGGACTATGTATGTGACTGTGTATTTATTTATTGGCGGAATGTAGTCGGTTTCGAGATGCGACACAAGATATGATGAAGGAATCATATCAATAAAAACGACGTTCGGTATTTTCGTCATATTTGTCCCAATCAATATCTGACCAGACTTACAAGTTTTTTAAGTTTATATTCTATTTTTCGTTCCTCTCGTGTTTATCTTTAGTATTTTAGTTTGTTTTAGTTTAATATGTGTTTGGGAATTTTTAGATTTGTTGAATTGTTTGTTTTGTTTTTGATCTCTTAATATTTGTAAAGATAACGTATCTTATCTTAAATAAACGTCTACACAAATATTGAGAGAAATAAAAATAATGAACGATAGGACTGGCATGTATTATCTCAAAAATAAAAGTCCCTATTTTAATGAACAAGAAAATATGTCATTTAACAGAATTCACTAGCCCGACATGACCGGTGGCGCACCGTACATCTGGCCCTGACAGAAAAAAACCCACAAAAGCGTTTTTTTTTTCCAATAACATGCGGTTTCCCTCAATTGGGTTTTCAGCCAAAACTTAATTTTACCGGCAGATATCTGTAAGAGGCGCAATATGATCGCGTTCGAACGCTTATCCTATAGCACGCATTGATAAAGTTTTAGCGCGTTTGAATGGCAATGGCTGACATTATCGTAAAAGTGGAAACTTTGTGTTGAAATAGCTCTGGCAAAACATAAGGGGTACGCGTACGATTGCTAAAGTTTCTGATATACTACGATGTATGCCTCTATTGTTCTCATAATACGTCATAAAAATGTCGTGGCTGTGTAAACTGTCTGCGGGAAGTTTGGCCAGCTCAAGTTGTCGCGTTACGCTTGTAGGTACACAAATTAAGGAACAAATTCCTTAATCCTAGAAGCCTCGGTGCGGCGGGAGGGGGAAGGAGCGGCGGGAGGGGAGGGGAACACTGCGGGTCTTCCCGGCTATTATGTTACGCCGGCATCAGGATTCATTTCAATACATGGGTTGTCATAGAATTTATAATTATTTGATGAGCATATACACTTTTAATAGAACGCGTATGTGTATAATTAAATACATCTAACAGTCACAAATACTATAGATCTGACCCCTCGTTAAGATCAATTAAGTGTAGTACCGTGGGTATCAGAAACTATGAGAGATTTTGCGGTCCAAAAAACCCCAAACCCGAATCAAATACCTCTGGATCACATTAATATTTGTCTCGGTGCGGGGATAGAACCCGCAAAACATAACCAAAACAACACCGTTCGGTATTCGCTGCAATTTTACAATATAAAAATCAACCAAACGAAATACGTAGTTATCAAAATAGAAATGAAATTATTAATATAAATTATTTTATTGCATTAACACATTATTCACAAATATAAATTAACTAGCTTCTGCCCGCAAACTTCGTCAGCGTGATTAACTTTATTTGGTATTTCTCATCCCGTCTCGTCCCGTCCCTTTATATCCCGCCCGTCCCGTCTCATTCTCACTCAAGGCATGTAATCCAGTCCCATCCCATCCCTTTGAGTATAAAAAGTAACAAATATATCGGAATTCCTTCCTCATCCCACGGGAACACTTAATTTTTCGGGATAAAGTAGCCTAAGTGATAATCCAGGGTGTCAGCTACTTCCATACCAAATTTCATCGAAATCCGTTAAGCGGTTTTCGATTCATCACGCACAACCGCACAGACAAACATACAAAAATTCTAAATATCATTATTTTTATTACGTTAATACAGACCCCCATATTAGTTTATCTCGTTTATCTTTCATAGTACAAAGAAACACCCTGTATGTAAATAAGACATATACCAGTTCTTAAGTAGGACTTATATCTATATAACTGTAAAAACCGCATCTCATTTGGTGTCGTAGTTTTTGCGTGATGTGCAAGCAAACAAAAAGAAACAACCTGTATGTAAATGAAACAATACCACTTTTATAAGTTGGACCTGCACCAATATAATTGTGAAAACTGCATTTCATTTCGTGCGGTAGTTTTTGAGTAATGTGCAAGCAAACGAAAACAAACATCCTGTATGTAAATTAAATATAAATCACTTTTTAAGTTGGACCTGCACCAATATAACTGTGGAAACTGGATCTCATTTCGTGCGGTAGTTTTAGAGTAATGTGCAAGCAAACAAAAAGAAAAACCCTGTATGTAAATTAAATATATATCAGTTTTCAAGGTGGACCTGCACCAATATAACTGTGAAAACTGCATCTCATTTGGAGCGGTAGTTTTTGAGTAATGTGCAAGCAAACAAAAAGAAACACCCTGTATGTAAATGCAACATATACCAGTTTTTAAGTTGAACCTACAGCAATACAACTGTGAAAACCGCATCTCATTTGGTGCAGTAGTTTTCGCGTGATGCGCAAGCAAACATACAGACAGACAGACAGACAGACAGACAGACAGACAAAAATTCTAAAAAAAATTGTTTCGGCTTCTGTTGCTGTTATAAAGACCCCTCGCGTTAAAATTTCTTAAATATCTTCCATGTACAGACATCGACCATTTACATTTTTATTATACCGCGTGATATTGACATCTGTTACTTAATTTTGTCCACATGTTCGTGACCACCCCAGGAAACATTGTACCAAGTTACATCAAAATCCACCTGGTAGTTTTGACAAAAATCACGATTTTGTATTTCGCAATTTTCGATCACTCTGTACATGCACGAGTAGTTTTGCCGCTCAGCTGACAAAGGACTTTGACCTCGCAAACATAAAACTTGGCGAAATACAGATCACTCAATATGTTCTACACTACAATAATTATTATTAATGTAGTCTAGAACATAATGAATGATCGTTATTTTATAAGTAAGTACTAATGATTAACTGGGGTTTAATAGTTCACCTTTTAGTAAGCATTTAATCAAATACCTTCACTAATTACTAGGCACTCTCAAATTCCAATATACACATTAATGATTAACAGGTTTCTTGAATATCGGTCAAACATACAAGGCATTTTAATTGCACAATACAAAAACTTTAATTGTAATCGTAATTATCGACCAACAAAAAAAAACTATTCTTCGGCACGTGACAATCGGTCCAAATAAAAATACGTGAATAAAACTATGCAACAAGAATAAAATTTATTTCAGCTTTATTTTTAAACAATATGCATTCAATTTCAAGTAATGTTTAAATCCAACACGCAATATTTCAATTTAACATTTTCAAAACAATTTTACGTAAACGTATCATAACGCGCCATGTCCCTTCTGTACTTTGCATTTACTATAATCACTTGTTGCCAGATTGTACATCTTTTTATATCATAATATGCTGTCCCTTTTTCGCCCTTGGAGGAAGTATAATTATAAGAAAGTGACAGCATACGAAACATTTTTGAAGTAGTGTTGTGAAATTATCCGAGGACACTTAATCGATATTTTTTATCTCTCATATTATTTAATTTGAGTTGACTGGAAACTTAATACTATGTCAGAAATATCATGGTATTTCGTTTTTATTTCTTACGGTTGGTTTTAATAATTTAGAACATCTTCAATAATTAAAACCCAACCGGTCATCGAGGGTTTTTAGCATAATGATATGCTGGCGTTATAGGTGTTGCTAGGGACCCAGCTCGACCACAATATACGCGTTTGTACAGGGCTAGAAGGCCAGAGACACTGATTTACCTTTCTCGGCTTCCCCGGGGTATCGAAAGGGGAGCAAAAAGCTTTTCCTCTTAACAAAAAAAAAACTTTACAAAGTTATCTGACTACATTTCCTGAAAATGACAATAACTTGACAATATTTAATGTTTCCAAAGTAAACCACTTTAAGAAATCGTAATTTTATACAAAATACACGTATGCATTCGCTGCTGTAGATTGTTTTATTTTATTAATGAACTACTTACGGGTAAAATTGCTTCGAAAAGTAAAGTTGACACATTTGAATAAACTACAAATAATCGATATCGATTTCAAGATATTGTAGTCACGGCTCTTATTTTAAACTACCAATCACATAAAGTATTTTTCTACGCCAATCAGAGTATCTCATTTTAAATACTATTGTCCAATCCAGTTACGTAATTACTGCATCAACCAATCCATCCAATCAATCCTTAGGGATCTTCAACTTTTAGCAAATCCTAATGTATGGCGGCGCGGCCGGCGCGGCGGCACGCTCAGTGTTCGGTTTACTGCGTTCAATTAGTAATGTAAACAAAAACACGCGCGCGCGCAGAAATCGCCATTTTGATAGTATTATGAATTATGTTGTTATTTGTATTTTGTGTTCAAGTGAGTGAATAAGTGTTTAAGAGATAGAGACACATATTGCAATTAAGTACTTTTTATTAGTTGTTAGTTTAAGTGTTCTTTTTATTATTTAAGTGTTCGTATTAGTGTTTATAAGTACTTTTTAGTTTTTGTAGATTTAAGTTGTTCAGTATTATTGTATTTTCTATTCTTAATACAATGACGAATACTTATAGTACTGTGGAATACACAGATATGGTGTTGTTGTATGGTGAGTGTAATCAAAACGCCGTCATGGCCCTCAGAACATATCGTGAGAGATTTGGTGCATAAAACATAACAATTTGAATAAGTTAATTTTATGTATTTAAGTGTTGTGTGATTACTATGAAAAATATGTAACATGGGAAGATAATTCCCGCGATCGCAGCGCCGCCCGTGCTAGCGGGTCAGGCTGTTTTCATAAACGCGGGAATATTGCGATGTTGCCGCTCCGCTCCGTGCGGGCGCTGTATATCAGGTAAGTCTAAATATGGGATGTTTAACTTTAATGTCATTATTTTGACTTATAATTTGTTTGAAAAATCAACTTTTTAGTTTTTCCTTCTACGACAATTCCTATGCGTGCAAATAATATCCCTTACTACGCGATGCACATGGTTTAATTTAATGTCGGGGGTGTCAATATCACGCTGTATGTATAGAAGATAAATGGAGCGCCCGGAATAATTTTACATCGGAATATACTCGTAATTACAGTAAATGTTTTTTTTTTATCGAAAGGAGCCATTTATAGATAATAATCAATTCCAGTTTTTATAAAATCAAAAATTTCTTTCCGCTTTTTTCGATATGCAACTAAATAAGTACTCGTATCAAAACATATTTATAACAAAGCTTGCGTTGCACAATGAAATAATATGTTTTCTGTGCGTGTCTTGTATGTTTGTATTTTTTTTTATTTATTTATTTATTTATTTATTTATTTATTTACACACTTTATTGTACACCACAATAAAAAAGAATAACACAGTAACAGTAAATTACTTAAAACTAATGTCATTTTTTATTACCTCATTTTTCCAGCCGGCTGGATGGGTTGTATCAAGGTATCGTTAGATTCCTCTCAAAAATCCAAGGGGTTACAAAAACCAAAATGGTGGATTTTAGGGGTAAATTGTAAGGTTATATAAGGACTGAAGCATTTATTATTGTAACTGTTATCTTTAATAAAGCTTTATAGGAAGTCGCAGGGCGCCGTTTCTATTTTTTTTTTATCTAAAGGTCCGTATTTAGTCGTCAAATTTCTGTGCCCGATGCTGACGAATCTCTTATCTTAAGTAGTCACGTCTTAAAGCTTCATGTACTCGACTCTAAATAACTAATACTATAAATAACTTTAACATTTCCTGCGTCGTATAAGGAACGTAGAGGCGTACGTACATCGGCTCACATTTATTACATAAATGCCATTAATGAGACACATTCCGTTCGGCATAACTGAACACGCCTGGCGATATACGCTGCCAAGCTTATCAATGCCAACTTGATATATTCAGACTTCAGCTACAGTCTGTTTTAGATCTCGATGTGAGTACAATATTTGCGAGGTCTCCTGATATTCGTATTGGAATTCGTAATAGAACATATAATATCCACAAATTAAAATATCCTGTTTGCAAAATAATTATGTAGGTAATTGAATATTAAAATAAATATATTTTATTTTTGATCGCTCGATTAATTAATGTAATGAGCTACACCGATGGGATTAACAAATTAGCTGTCAAAAGTTTTAGCCTAATGCACGTCCCTCTGATTGTCGAAGTGCCGTATATTAATCGTTAATTATAGTCAATACAGCGACGAAGGAAATTATTGTGAAGAAACACGTAAATAGGAGTTCTCATAAGAGTGACTAAGGAACGAATTAACCCGCACTGGGCTCGCGTGGTGCACAAATCTATGAACACTTTTCAATCATAGACGTGGTCTGAGCTCAGCAGAGTCATTTTCATTTTCACTGTCACAGCTGACTTCTTTGTTAAGAAAACAGAATAGTTAACATTTAATGATAGCATAAAGCTTTTTCTCAGACAAACTTGAGAGTAGCACTAGAAACTCATGAGAGGTCATCGACTCAAAAAAGTGTTACAATTGAAGTTTTTCTGCTGCTCATAAAATTCATTACGAGCGCAAGAAATGAGTAATGAATAAATATGAGAGATTCTTAATATTCAACATTAATCTGTGGCACTTAAACCATTAAGGATTTGTAGAACATTAAAACATGACATAAAACTGAACAAGGAGCAACAAATTCACGTTGATTGTTTGCGTTTAATGCAAGAATGGCAACAAAGCCCGCACCGCCGGAGAGGCATTAAGCGGTTCTCACGTGGTCTAATTAAGTGTTACACTTAGAGCATGCCGGTTGAGCGGGGGTGCCACTCAATTATTCGCAACTTGATGCGGGATCACGGCCGGGCGCCGCCGCCGCCCGACCCGCCCCGCGCCGCGCCGTGGCGTAAATCCAACCGACGCATAGTAAAATTCCAAACCGCAATTATGTGGAATACGCGACACTTGGATGGATTATGTGAAATTAAGCGTCGAGCGGTAACTAAGTGAGCATAATTCACGACTCGCTCACAACACCGAAGATTACGCAATGCGATGCTCCGCCGGGATATGTCTCATAAACTTGCCACATTTATTTGAAGTTAACTTTTTACATGACTGTATAGAAAATTGAGAAGCGTTTTCAGGGGATACGATTATTATTTCTTATTATTCCAAAAGGATTTCTTAGAAATTCGTGTTGAAGATTTTTATGATCTATAAGCCTAGGGCTAAAAGGCTGATAAGATGTAGATAATGTTATTATACCAGAGGCAGATTATGTTTAACAAAGGATTTTTTATATTATTTATACTAAAATAATATTAAAAATAATAAAATAATTTCAGAATGAATATACTAACAGAATTATTAAGAACATCTGTTCTTAATGCATACTTTAAACCACGAAATTAATATTTGATATCCATAAGAGCATGCAAATTATCTAATCAAAGTATTTTTTAATATTTTAAATACAGTTTGTCAACATTTAATTATTATTAAATAAAAATAACAATGCTACAGGAAATGTATGAAAACTATTAACATTTAATTTTCGAACATATTGTAGCGAATTACAACAAACATTCAAAATAAGATAAATTTTCGTACTCCTATCCAACCATTATCCAACACTTGTTCATGTTTCCAATTAGGTTGTTTGTTTCTTCATACACCTCAAATTTATTTTAAGTAATCAGGATGTAGGAAGCTCTATGTTTATTAAAAAGTTGTGTATAACTGCAAAAATGCCATACTTAGTTGTATTGTATCGACTCAAAATGCCCTACACAAAGCTTTAAACAAGCTTTGGATCCTAAAATAAAATTCCACGAATTAAATTTTAAAGGCTAATTTTTCTATACTGTTTATCTGAAGTTTTTTGTCCGCACCTATAAACCTAATTAGTTTATAGCAGACTAAACACGGCTACCAATTTTTGTTTTGATTAATTTTTATTCCTAAAATTAGACTAGACTCAAGGTTTTCAGCACCGATCGATTGAAATTGAATGTTTAGTGGCAAAGATCCCATTTATAAATTTAATTAAGTTTGTTTATGAAATTATAAATTTCCATTTAAACAAGTAAAAATGACATGGATTGATATTTTATGACAGATTCAAACATGTTCGTTTTAATCAGTGCGATTTTTCGACATACATAGAAGTATGATCAACAATTGAAAAATAACTTATACAAAGTTATCTTTGGTTTATAACATTAGGTAAGTTTACCAAGCAATATGCAATATTCCATAAAGCCAAAAGTTATAATCAACACCATTTTATATATAAATCGTTTTCTAACAGAGCCAAAACATGTTAGAGTAGTTAATCCAAATTATCATTACTTAATGGAATATTTATTAATAAGGCAGGAGTACTATTCAAATACTCTTGATAGTTTCGGTACAAGCGTAATAGATAAATAATTGTTTATTTCCTTTTAATTACGCGTCTTAAAAAGCGGTTTTGTAATATAAGACTGGTTGGAAAAGACCCTTCAAAAATGATTTTATTAAATAGGTCAAAGGCGCATTAATTAATTCTGCGCAAAGTCTTTCAGTCATTATTTAAAGTCAATACTTTAAATAATTGATACTTTAAATTATTATCGCCGTCTATACTAATAAAAATGTTTTGGTAGAATGCTCTTTTCACTAGGAGTTAAGTTTGCACAAACATGCCTTATTATTTTAATATCATGATTTTAGTCTCATGAAATATAAACGTGTTTGAATAGGGTATTTTAATAATTTTTTTTATTGTATTAATCAAAAAGTATCCATATCCAAAATCTAACAAACAGATAATTTTGTAAATCCATTCAGAATTAAACAAGTTAGAAACGTTTTAAATCTTGTAGTGGGGGTAATAGAAAGGGATTCAAAACAAAATTAGTGACGTCACTGTGCATTATAGTGCATTATAGTGTGCGGGTGTGAAAGAGACGGTAAGATGTCCCCACTACGTCCCCACTCTTTCATTTAAAATACTAATATTTGCCTCATGTTACAAGCTACTTTAATACTATTTTCACATTAATGTTTTGTTTTAATGGCACTTGTGTTTGTCTACAAAATAATACAAACATTCGATTATAGTCAAATACCCTATTGAGTGATGCATGATTTGTCACGTTTTACCATATAAAGCACTTCTAATCTATGAACGAGCTAGTTCTCTCAAAGGCCTTTATGATCGATCGCCCATAAATCTAAAAAGAAGGTCCTACAAAACCTTCCAACGATGGAAAAATTCTGGAAAATGTTACTCTGACTGCTGACATTGAACGATTATCCCACAGCTGGACTGATTCGCCATAAATTGGGATTCCAAGAAAAGTTTTCCTGTTGGCTCTGGCAACGATGCCTCTTAATCCAACGAATAAATACACCATGAAGTTTTACCATTCAAATTTTTGACTACGTATCGTAAAACAGACCGAAACCGCGAAGAGAGCAGCACGAAACAACATCTGCAACACCAGCCAACTAATCAATTAATCCTTCGCCAACCGCACTGTACGTTTTGTACTCTCCTGAATAATGGTTTGCATTCCACCAAAGAAAATTGATGCCAAAAAATAAACAAGCAAATAGGTACAGTATGCCTCCTAGAGATATTGCACCCAGTAATATCTGAAATGATTATAGTATTAAGTATTGTATCATGTTATTGTGTTCAGGTATATACATACATACATATACTCACGCCTTTTTCCGAGAAGGGGTGCTACCAGGACACCCACATTTCACCATGTATGTTCCGTCCCATGATGTGATAGGGGGCGAGCCTATCGCCATATCGGGCACAAATTCCTGACTCCGGGCTGATAATGAATAGAAAAACCCAATATCACTTTGCACGACCCTGGATTCGAGCCCGAGATCTCAGCTTTGTAGTCGTGCCGTAGTACAACTAAGCCACTGAGGCATTGTGTTCAGGTAATAAGTATTTTATTATAACACAATACTGTTATTTCCTATGAGCCTCTCTAATTAACCGACTTCTTCAGTATATATATTTATAATCAATAAGCTAAGTAAATGTAATTTAATTAACGTTAAATCGTGTTTTTTTTTGTGTTGCGAAGTTTACTTTAAGTACCCACTTTATTGACATACATAGCGTGATAAAGGCTAGAAGAAAACTGCTTTAAAATACGTTTTACATAATTTACTACTAAAAAACCAATATTTCAAATGATAACTTTAACAACATTAAATGCAGTTCATCAAAAATGAGGCAGGACTATCAGCGTGACAGAAATACGTTTAGTACAAAATAAGCGATTGCACCAATTAAATCGGGATTCCTCAAACCTTTCTGCAGCGCATCGCTTAAACTGTTGCTGGCGTAATTTAATTACACCATTTGACAAATACGTTATTTCACGGTTGAAATCAAGATTTAAAACCTTACAAAATATATATTCAGAAGTTGAATTTCTGTTATTTTTCAAGGGGTTATTCATCTCTGTTTGTACGGAATTTGCTGCAGTGAAATACACTATGCAGAGATGTTGTTAAAGTTCATTTTTGAGTGTAGGAACGTGCCGGTAGCCCGTAACACAAAGTGAGATTACCGTGTTGTCGTTACGATGCTCGTTTAGATACGCCGCATGAAGAATTGCACATCTACAGAGGACACGGAAACTTGTCGCAGCCATGCGGACAACACTATCTGTTTAAAATATTATCAGGCTTGTTTCACGGCGCGGTGCTCGGCGGCTTGCCACTTAGAGCTTCAAAAGGGAGGTATTAATTAATTCAAGTTAGTTTATCAGTCCTCCTATGGAGCACTCTTAAAGCCGAGGGCGTGGTTGCTTCAAATATGATGTGCTAAATACATGCCTCCGTCATTAGGCTCGAATCTTTCTAAATCGTCACAGTGCTCATTTGGCGCAGTACTTAAATTCGATGGGAATACTCACAGAACATATGAATAGAATACTTATTTGACAGGCTCCATAGCGCTGTAGTTTAGGTCATTCCCGCAACAAAACAAATGCTCGCGAGTTTGGAAAATATTTCACAAACCTGCAAAACTAGACTTGTATGTGTACTCATTTCATATATATTTTTTTATATGTAAACTAGCACATTAAGAAACGTTTTTATGGCCGCTAAATATCAACTAGTTTCAGATGAAGAAGGGTTTTTACCGTTTAATAGCTGTGGGCATTTAAACAACGTCATTACACCACTAGCGTATGAAAGAGGCTATTACGTGACGTCATCAGTCTGTGTATCAGTGCTCAGTGTATCACTGAGATTGATGTGCTGCCCAACTGACTATTTTAACCTATAGCTTGACTATACTTACTTACATTTGTGGCATTGATACACGTTATATAGTTATAAGACAACTTTTCTTTTCTCATAAATGCAATTTTTAATATTTTTAATACTTACTACTTGAGAATAATCCACAATGGTAATAATATAAAAAAAGTTAGATTAGCTGCGCGTATTCTATTTACATAAAAATCACCAACTCTACGTTCGAACAATAAATCAAATAAATTTACATTGAATATTTTCATAAACAATAAAATACAATATACATAAGTAAATTTACTTTGAATGATTTCATAAACTATAACAGAAAATATGAATAATATTTCAAATTATAATACACTGTGTAATGCATCACCACTACATAATTACTTAAGTAACATAACATCCTGATTATATAATTAGTAAAAAAAAAGTATTTGTTACTATTAAGACATTGTGGCTCGTTTATTATTTATCGCATACCAGCAAACGAAAACACAGTACATTGATGAATTGAGCTCAACTGCACAACGTCATCGCCGAAAGCAATTGTCAAGCTTAGACGGAAGCCGTATGAACTTTAAAATGTAATTACACTTGCACCTTAGCTTACGGAATTAGACTTAAACGAAGGGTCGTCGTAATCTTATAAGGAAAGTCGGCAAAGCTTTACAACTACAGTATTATCATTTTAAAGTTAGCATTGATTAAATACTAGTAGCACGGCCCCGCTTCGCCTGGAGATACTTCTTGTCATGAAAACCATTTTGTAACATTATTAATTAATGTTCCTTTCCTATTGTGTATAGCCTATAGCTTTTCTCAATAAATGGGCCATCCAACACCAATATAAATGTTAAATTCGAACTAGTAGTTTCTGAGATTGGCGCGTCCAAACAAACAAATTCTTTAGCACTATTTTCGTATTACCTACTCGTAGTATAGATTAAGCTGGGGATCATACAGTAAAATATTAATTACAAGAGGAGTTTGTACAGTCGCTGGTCCGAAATATGCACTAAATAAATGTGAACAAAGTTTGATGGATAAGTAATCTATCTAGATTAGGTCTAGGTACATCAAAAGTTTGTGTACTGGTATACGCTTCAACTGCGGCTTAAACCAGAATTTCTATAGTAACGTTTATGTTGCGTCGGCGTATTGATGCATTTTTTCTAGCTTGGCTAAGCCCGACCGGAGCCTGGATCAAGTTTTCTGCTCAATCGAAACCTAATCTAATTTAAAGACTAATATAAGGTTAAGTAAGGGTGTATGGTCTTTCATAAAATTATATTGCCACTCCAATTTGACACCCTTCGTGGCGCAGTTAGTTAGACGCCGGCTGTGCAACGAGGCCGCGGGTTCGATCCCCGCACCGAGACAAATATTTGTGAGGCTCACAAGTATTTGTCTCGGCCCTGGGTTTTTGTGAGACCGAAAAGTCTCTCGTAGCTTGTGATACCCACGACACAATACTAAATACTACAAGAAATACAAGTAATAAATACATAAAACTAAAACTTTTGTGTTCCTTTCTTAAATAAAGAGGTAGTTACAGATAGAAATTCGAACGCGATTCATCTGTATAACTATTATAAATTTATTTTCCATGTATAACTTTTATTTAAATTTGGTTTTATTACGACACCTGATAACAAACGACACTTCGTTTTATGTTGGTTTTTCCATCAAGCTTGAACGTCTTTAACGTGTCCTGTCAACCAGACAGATCATCCTATGTTGGTTGATCTTCTCACGCCTGAACGAAGTTAATGAAATTGCAGCATTTTTAATTAATAAATTCGTTTTTTGCACTTCTTGTCCATATAAATTTTAACTGTGCCCCATTTCATACACATCCATCCGAGTAGTTTTCGAAAAAAAGGGATCAAAGTTTTTGCATCATGTATTATTATACGGGGTGAATGGCCAAGCTACATATTTTGGCTAAGGTATAGAGTTGGTAAAGTTAGGCCTTGTAGAGTTAGGGCGTGAAGAGTAAGAAGCTTGGCTGTACATGAGATCTGATAACTTTTTGACAGTGCTAGTCATGTGGTCTCGTCTTGTCTATATTTTACATGAAAACGTTTTTGGTGGGATTTATCTCACAGGATTATAAAGTCGATTATGAGTCGCTTTATTCTAACTTCTCAGAAAACCTGTGAACATTTTATTTTGCAGTTTCTAGCACTGTTCCCCAAAATAATCTTCCTGAAACTGGTATTGCAGTATTCGTTCTAAACACAAACGTATATTTTATTAATGTTGCGGCATTTACCAGCGGGCATTAATCAAGCGGAATAATCTCGGTGGGATCATTTCATTCTCACATAGCTTATACATAATAGAATAATAGGAGAGTCGGCGTTAGGGGCGGGATATTGAAGGTTAAAAAACAAAAATAAAAACCCCGGAAAGCTTCCGCCGCACGTTCACTCTTTGATCTTTATTATATAATAAAGTTAGTTCATTTCGCCCCGGTAATGAATATTAATGTTCTCGCTTAAGTCATAAAATAAACTTTATCTGAGGAACGCGTCGTGGCACCTCTGCCATCCGCGGCCCGAGTGATAAATTTACAAAGAATAAGCCCAACTCGGTCCGTTTTCAATTATAACCAAAATTCGTATTGTGTACTTTGTAACTTCAATAATATCATGAATTATTTAAGCAACATTAATTATACAAGAATTTGTTTTGTTTACAACATTCTGACACAGCCTGTATTGCCAATAAATTGATTTCAACCACCGCCGTGGCTTTTTATGATACCTATATTTTGTTTCATTAATTTATTTCTTTATTACCTTATTTGAGCAACAAAGCTGATTGTATAAGGCAGCTCTACATTATATAAGTTTAAATCTACATCATTGGTACTTCAGAAATATGTGTATTTTGTATATTAAAATAACTGTAAATCAATTAATTATACTAGGACCCTTAAAATCGCCATATTAACATCAGTTAAGAAGTTTTCAAACACAAGGTTCTATATTATTTATGTGCGACTTAAGACCTGGTATTTTGTAATCTGTAGATAAATCCACCTAATATATAATTTAAAAAAACCAGGTCCGAAAAAGATGCATTATTGATGAACCCATTTATCGTTTCGCCTAATCTTAATTTAGTATCATCGAAGTCGTGTCGGGTCAACTTTATTTAAGGCGGAAAAATGTACTTTCGTAGACGAAGCTAAATAAATAAATACACCCAAAAATCACATATAAATTCCTGACCCCACACTAAGATCGAGTCGTGTGGTAGGTATTAGGAACTACGAGCGACTTTTCGGTCACACAAACACCCAGACCCGAAACAAATACCTGTGGTTCACACAAATATTTGTTTCGGTGCGGGGATCGAACCCGCGGCCTTTCATTTCACAGCTGGCGTCTAACCAACTGCGCCACGGAGGCTATTAAGTTATTTAGAAGACAACGATTCTTTTACTTTACTTTAACCAACAATCCAGAACAGAGCAGCTTGGCGCTGACATATTAGGAGAGCCGACCCCACATAAAATGGGAATGAGCAAAGAAGAAGAAGAAGAAGAAGAAACCCATTCTTATACTCTTTATTGTAAAGGAGGCCCAAGCCCAGCAGTGGGACGTTTATGGGCTGATACAAGCGAACACAGTACATCATGTGTAATGTAAAATATTCTTTGTAATTAGATTTTAATTGATCTAACAACGCAAATAAGCTTCGGTTTGATACCGTACAAATTTAGACAAATCTATACTCCGTAAATGTTTGTATGAAATTTACGATAACCACAACTATCTGTTATTACAGCAATACCATGTTCAGAGGAATTCGCGAGGTAAATAGGCTAACTTTGACACTCGTAACAAATTGCTGTAGCAGGCTTAAACTTAAATATGAATGGACTACGATGACTGGGGTGTAAGTATTGTCTTTCAAAACTACATTTCAGTCGATAATTGACATATCTGGAGACCCCAAAACAATTAGCGATTCCTCTTAATCTTAATCGTTAACCTACTTAATACATAAAAAATACTTCATATAAGTGTGGTAAATTATTAGAAAACGAATCCAAAATTGATAAAGAAACCTCATGCGAAAATGATAAAATAATATCAGAACTTTGTGCGCTCTGTGCATCTAAATATTCTTTGATGATATTCAATCATGATGTACATTAAAACTTGAAGACACTTAACTGTATGTTCTATGTAGTTCCAATTAGACAGATTGGTCACTAATTACTCAAACTGGTTTACAATTCTCAGCCGACACTTATTTGATAATAATGTTTGCCCAATACAAAGCAACATGCCGTGCTACGAGTATAAACATATCAGATAAAACATGTGATTTTTTGTAACTATATGTTACTATTTGACACTGTCCACTAAGCGGTTCCATCACCGAACATTTTATAGTTATGAGTCCGCCCCGTGACCACGAAAGCTGTAAAGCAATCGAAACGCAGGGAAGTTAAAAAATAATAAAAAAAATGTATCGTCTGTCTATCGTCCTATCGGGAACAAATTGCTGTATAGAAAAACCCAGTATCATTTAGCCCGATCCGGTATTCGAACCCGAGATCTCAGCTTTGCAATGATACCGTAGTTCAACTGCGCCACCGAAGCAGTCCGTTCGCGGTTCATCTACTTCAAAAACACGATTTTATAATCTTTGTATGCAGGTTGATTAAATCACATGATTATTAAGTGCCCGTTAGTTATGAATAGTTGACAAATATTGAACAATAAACAGAAAACACCTTGAACAGTCCGCCCCGTAACCACGAAAGTTGGAAAGCAATCGAAACGTCGGGAAGTTAAAAATGTAAAATCAAACCTAGTCCGCGATCAAATCCGTAAAAAATTGTTTTATTTCACATTCGCGTAAATCTAAGAAACACCAGTAGCAAAAACCTTCGAATATATATTAACAACAACGAAGAAGCGGGCAGTAGCTCCTTCTAAAATTATCCAGTCTTTCAAAAGTTAAGTCTTATATAACTCTCTTGAACTCTAAATCTTGGTGAAAGACATAAACCCTAAATACGGCTCCGATAGCGAATGATGGAATGCTGAACCATTTTCCAATATTACGATTAAGTCGAAACCGATGTCGTAGGATTTAAACGATTTATGAAAATACTCTTAAATATAAAAACATTTAGTACAAGCTATCTAGCAATATCATCACTAGTAATCATTCCATCTTTTCCCGCTTGATTATCCCATTGTCTAATAATTGTGGAGAGTCAGCATGATATAAAAAATTGTGTTTTTATCCTAACAAGTAATGTGTCTTGTGATTTATGATTTCTCCTATAATGTGGCTAAAATAGATGGACAGATAGACAACACTTTATGTTATAAAGCTTAATCAAATTAACCTTACAAATAAGTCAGCTTGACTGCGTCAGTTGTACTCCGGTATAATTGCAAAGCTAACCTCTCGGGTTGGAATCCCGGGACTGATATTGGATTTTTCTATTCATTATCAGCTCGGAGTCTGGAATTTGTGTCCGATATGGCGATAGGCCTGCCCCCTATCACATCGTGTAACGGAAAATACAAGGCGAAACGTGGGTGTCCTGGTTGCACCTCTACCTACCCCTTCCCGTAAAAAGGCTTGAGCTTGTACTAATAAATATAATTTTATGTTCTAATATAATCTTACCTTTAATATAAATATATTCTCGAGTCTTCCCTATATTTGTCGACGTACTCGTAACACTTAAAAATATTTTCTAACTTACGTTTAACTTGTACTTACACCTAACTTATCTCTGATGTTGTTTAAACTTTAATATTTACCTCAATTCATTTTAAACATTGTAATTAATTATTTTTAAATAAATTTAAAGAACTGTATGTCATCTAAATTGTTTTATAAAATAATATACATATTATTAAATTCATATTAATACATCTCACAATAATAGCCGCAATTTGGCTGAAGTAGTGTGCTCTAGCCTCTAATGACTTCCGTCTGTCATAAAGAAGCAAAGAAGAAGCACAGCGAAAACTATTAAGTCTAGAAAGCTGAAATTTTGAACATAGTTTTATTTAATAACTTAGCATCCGCTGCGGAAGGAATTTTGGAAATTTCAACTTTAAGGGGGAAGAGAAGATTGAACATTATTTGAAAGGTTTTGTTCTTTGAAGTTATAACTTTCAAAATATGAATTACAGTTACTCAGCAATCAGCATAAGCAAATAAAGAAGCATTTGAGATTTCTTAGTTTTTATATTTTATAAAAGGAGGGGCGGAAATTTTCTTGATCGGTTTTTATAAATGTTACGTCACATTAAGTTTAATATGGTGTCGTCCAGATAACATAGTCATGAATTTCAAGAACCTTTTTATGAGGTTATGGGTAGTGTTGGGTGTCATATGAATATGGGGATATTTCAGTAATTTATATCTTTGAACGTTTAGGTTTTTGTATAGAAAAAGGGGGAGAAAAGGGTTGTGTGAGTCTAATGGTGGTAAATTATAATAGAAACATACACAATTTTTACTAACCAAGTTACACGCGACAGCAAAGCTTATTACTCCACGTTGTTTTTATTGTGATACAGTAATACAATTTCTGTCGTATTGTCCATACATACAGGAGTCAACATTGTTTACGTTCCTCTACACATTATAAATAAATAATTGGGATGGGGGATGTGAAGTCCTATTTATTTATTTATAGAATTGAACGACAACCACTTACTTTATTCATTGAAAACATTAAGTTACACAATGATTATACTATACATCGATATATTCGGTTCATTATTTAATATGATATTTAGTATACACACTTATAAACACATTGATCTGTTCATACACCACGGTCGCAAAATCTCGGGTATTTTATTATAAATGTTATTATGTCACACATTGGTTTCATGGAATCTGTCTAACTGTAAATAGTTTGAAAATGCTAGACTCTGGTAACGGCTCTGATACACTCAACAACAATAAAAATTATTTATATAATGATCAAAAAGTGCGTGGTAGTCTATTGGTAACCAACCAGATGCGATCTGCCGAGACGGTAGTGATGGGTGCGAATTATAGGCAATACCTCTGATTTCCGGAGTTATGTGTATATTTTCAATGACCATTTTAATGATGAAAGAAAATTCCGTGAGGTAACCTGCATACCGTAAAGATTTCAACAAGATTTTCTATGGTATGTGAAGTCCACCAACCCGCATTAGGCCAACGCGGTGGACAATGACCTTACCCTTCTCTATCGAACTCTCGAAAATATTATGTAGAGGAGCCCCATACTCAGAAGTACCTAGGTGATGACGTGCTCTTAATGTGAACACTTGTCGCGTCGCTCATAACCACTTCAATTTATATTATTATTTCATTATTTTTCATGTCATGAACGCTGTTGTAAAGTTTGGAATGTGAAATGTAAGTCAGAATCAGCGAAGAACTTATTAAACAGCCAGTTCCGCTAGCAGGGCGGCGGAGACGGTGGTGGCGGGCGGGGAGCGCGGGGAGATGGCCTCGTCACGTCACTGCGGGCCAGAAGTAATCCACTTAGGATTAGTCATAAACAAGAAAGGCCATTGTCGCGACACGAGCGATCTGTTAGCGTCTAAGTGTAACTGATAAAGGGCGTCGACGGCATTGTTCGCAGAGGGCATTAGGCTTTAATCCGGAGTCGCGAGCGTCGCGCCGAGCGCGGCTCGTTAGCTTGATTGTTCGGTGTCGCCGGGCAGATGGCCGCCGTAATCCGAGCCGGCACGGCACCCGGTACTCGCTGCCCTCCGCTCCTCCGCACTCCCGCGAAAATATAGCCTCTTTGTGTTTGTTGCATCTGCAGGTAAATTGTGCGCCAAAATTGGACCGTCCGTTACCGTACGTCCCCGTTGTGAATGCAGCCGCTGCGCATTTTATTATTCATGAAACTTATTGTTATCAGCGCACCTTTCTTCCCTTGGAGCGTGGCGTGTATTAATGTGCTCATATTTAACACGTTTAGGCCACGATTTAATACATTGATATTTATTTGGGTTAACACTCCGTACAGTGTTGTCAAGTCGAAAGTATATTAGTTAGCAACTCGAAATACCGACACAAACTCTTGAGGAGTGTGTGAATGTTAGATAGACGCAGGCTTGGGACCACCACTAGAGGCTATTGACACATGGCGTTATTGTATTTGGATTATAGTCAAGTATACAAGAATGACTTAATAATTTATTATTAAACTGTTACCATTTCTATTATTGGTCACATAAAATTATACTCTGAACATGAATACCTCTCGGAAATCAACGAGGTAATGTAGTTATAATATAATTTGGTAATTTATTTTATTTTAAATTAATAATTGTATAATTTAAAACGACTGGGTACAAATTCATAACACTTAAAACGGTATTTCTACTGTTTTGCGTCACATCCCAAATGTGGACGGCTTAGAAAATTTCCCATACCCGATACAACACTCAAACACCGAGTCTCGGCGTTGCAACACAACACACAAATTAATGCGCACAAACGTACAAGCCATACATCAATACAAGCTCCAGAATTCGTCACCGAACGCTGCTATATTTGTGTAGAAAGCTTGTGCAACGTCTCGGCAAACCACTTGAGCCTACGATGCCCAGCCGATGAAAACGGAGGCGAAATGATCCAGTTACGGGTAGTAGATGCGGTCATTACCATCTCATTAACATAAACAAACATTAGTCACACATCGGAAAGGCTCAGAGAGGCCGCTGTGCCAACAAACAGCGCTCCCTGGCCACTTCATGCACAATTATTGTACTTAGCTATTGTCTGCACAAACACACGGCTTGTTTGTTCAACAAACGTAACGGGCCACGGAACGAGATTAGCCCTTGTTTATAGTCTTACTTTACATGCACTGTGAATCATGACTCGGGCACGTTATCAGCCCACAATTAGAGCAATCTCACTGCTCGAATGTTTTATCTTCTGTTTAGCGTTGAAGTGTTAGTCATAATTTTAAAAGCCATGGATTCGATCACTATTACTAATCTAAGCGGAAGGGAAAAATGAAAGAAAGAAGCAATCGAACAGGCCGGCATGATTGTGTCGTATATGGTAACTACAGGAATAACTTTACTCTGTCGCTGTTCGGCAATCCTATCATAAAATGCACTTTGGGAAAAAGAATAAAACAGGTTGTTGCCATATTATATAAAGAGATTAAAAGGCTGATCTTAATATAGAGAGGGTAAAAGGCGATTACACTCTTGCGAATAGAAATCAATGAAACCTCAGTCGTAAGAATGGAGAAAATATGATGCTTAGTTACAATGCCTACTTACTTAGTGTAATGGTATGCTACTCGCGGTATGTTACTTACCTAAATTACTTATGTAAATTCGACACTGATAAAATGAATATTACTTGAAACTAAAAGAAGTTGAAAGATGAATACTACACGAAAATATTACAAAATACAAATATGTATGTAAGTATCACAATATTATAATGAAATAGTTTCTTAGTGTATCTTGTTTTTTACTTTTTGTGTTGCAATTTTTTTTAACAAGGTCCCTACAATCAAATGCTACGTAATACCTATAACCACTTATAATAACACGTTTTTTCTGTTTATATAGACAACATGACTTAGTTATATACATAAATGAAATTTAAAAAAATAAATGATTGTTAATCATTAATAATGGTTAAGGATCATATCACTAACTGAAACTAATTGGCACAAGCGTATTTAAAGAAAACAAAGGTGACACAGCAAGAATACGCCAACAAAATCACATCAGCCGACAATAAAAGTAAACATTAATCTTCAGGAACGTACATAGAAAATGTGAGTATACAAGAATATATTCGTAAATAAGTAAAAAGCCGTCTGTAGAGTTGTGGAAGTGGTTATTATTCCGTTGAAGTTCCTAGCTTGCCGATATCAAGGAGGGAAGACATTCATATTCACAATGCAACAACAACTCATGTCTACTTAATCTTGAAAAATTTATAAAAGCAGGCGTTCATTTTGCTATGAACTATTACCATATATCTGAATGTTAAGTAGGCACTTACGATAATATTGGTATTTTATTAAATGTATAATATCGATAGTAAACCTATTGATTAGTTTTATGACAGACATATCGATGTGATCTTGTTTTGTTACAAATATAATTTAAATGGTTGTGTTAAGCATGCTACATACGCATCGCTATTTATCAAATATCGAAAATTGGTCCGCGGGTGAAATAGGCACTAATAAGGATATTTTTGGCATGTTACGATTTCCTTCCCAAATTAACACTAACAAATCGTTTTCCTCGTAACAGATCTCTGCAGGTAAATAAAGGTTTGTCAAGTTTCTTGACAAATTAAAAAATCATGCCGAGATTAGGCCTGATTCCGACTGACAGCCTCGTGAATGGCGATGAAATTCAATGAATAGCGCCTCGGCTCCCACTAAAGTGGCCAATCTCTCGTAACATTACGTCACATTAAGAACCTTTTCACGCCGTTCTCTCCGACAAATTGCCTAACATAAAACTTTCTCATAATATCAAAACTAGATATGTGCGCCGTAGTATCTACTTATTAAAAATTATGTGCACAATTGTGGCTGAAGACAATGCTACACTAAGGGGAGGCTACGACCACTTGTCAACGCGGTGCTCGCGCCCCCATCGGCGAGACTAAGCGTTTCTGCCAAAAGTACGTGACCTTAATGTATATCAATCCTTGCGTGATTTATACGGGGGGGATCTGTAAAATATGATATAAAATAAACATTGACAACCAAAACGATGAAATACGACGTACCGTTGTGATTTAAGGGCGCGTTTCACGAGATTTTATAGCGCTATAAAATCAGTTGGCTGTGTCGGGTCGGGAGCCGTGTGCGGCCGTGTGCGCCCGTATGCCGCGTCCCGTCGGGGCGCGCACGTACTGCACAGATTTGACAAAACAGACGACGGACATTTATTTGTTCGCTAGTTTTTGCCAGTTTTATGGACTAGCGCCAAGTTTATGGTCTACGGACAACGGGCGGTGTTTGACAGAATGAAATTTGAAGTAATGCCGCGATTTGTCGCTGCCTCTCAATGCATCGATGAGTTCACTGTATTCTGATTTGGATTTTTCAGTTTGTTACATGCAGTGGCATTTTATTTTATTTATTTTTTACACTATTTCCACTAATTGACGTTGCATACTATTGAATATTGATTACTCCTATAAAAAGAGATATTCGAATGCAATATGTTAATTGATAACTACTAAATGAACGAAAAACCAATATTCTCCATTTGGGCACTTGTTAATAATTTAAGAAAGTCTATGATATAAATTGAACTTGAATTTGATTTTGTTAGCAAAGAAGTAGTAGAAATAATATAATATGACAAAATATGTATAATGTCCTAAAAATTAATGACTCGCACAAAATCGGGACGAAAAGTTGTTCTTGTTCATATTCGACACACACCATTTATTTATAACGTATTATAATATGTACGAAGGTCTTTTTCGACCTTCAGTAATGAATAAAACGACTGGGAGGATGTGTTTGAGAACAATCCTAACTTTTAATAAGAATGAAAAAACTCCGTATGTTTACTCAGTTTACTTACTTTATTTATATGACAATTTCAGTTTTAATTTGTTACGTCTTAAGAAATATGTTTTATTGTGTGGCTTCCTTTGCATTATTGAAGTGAATTCCATCGAACGCTTTTTATTTGTAAGACTACTTCAGTGTAATATCTTTATTTAAGTATATTTATCATTAATGTAAAATGCGTAGTGCCATGCTGATAACGGGCCGAACGTAGTTGTCGGGACTGTATTCGCGGGTTCGAATCCCCGACCACACCCCTCACTTCTTGAGTCTCGTGTGTATTAATTTGACAGTCAGGTTGATGGTAATCACCACGCACTTTAACCGTGAAGGAGAACATCGTGAGTAAACTTAAATACCATAGAGTTCGTTAAAAAATAGTATGTATTTAAATAATCTCCACCAACCAACAAGCCTTTTGGATCGAATTCGGCATAGTAGAGATGCCCAATGCTAAGCAGTTGGCAAATATGAGTTGATATATCATTTATTCTACCTGAACTATAGCCCAAAAACGATAATACATAACAGCTAACTGAAAACAAACACTCAAAAATTATACACCGTAACAAAACCCATACAATAAGTAAAACACACAGTCGCACGAACAATGAAGTTGTGAACGTCAAAAGAGTGAGTCATAAGAGCCATTGTCTCCAAATTAGTGTTCGGATTATAAAAAATGTAATGGGATTATTGTTTCGGCGCTACGACGTTGGACACGCCTGGGACACATTTCAATTACCGCACGCATTGTGCACAAATGATTTTAAAGACATCATTATGTGCTCAGCCCTAACGTGCATCGAGATTTATCGATGTCGACGTACCTCGATTGTTAATGGATACGGTTTTCGATAATAATGTTTATAGCATCATTGACTGTACTATTATTATAAAGACCCGTTCAACATCTTCAATTAAACCGTTGATTAGGCTAGTCATCAATTAAAGTCACCCGTAACATCACGTGTCCATTTCACGATGCTCCAATAAAACAAATCCTATGATTACACTAATCAGTACTTTACTGGCTACATCGTCTGCCAATTAGCGTATTTACTTCATGGTTACAATCAGGTTAAAACTCTACCTCCTTTTTTATTTTTAAGAAAGAACTCGTTGACACTTCAGCGGGAGGCAGAGCGGGAACATTTGATCAAAAATTAATTAATAATATTCTATAATAATCATTGCATTGGTTCAATTTTTTATGTCATAAACTTAAACAGCATAGAACAGCACGCTACTTTATTTTCACTTGTGAAATCGACGGAAGATACTCTGAACATTTACTTATCAATTAACGTTGATCAAAAAGTTACGATTTTTAGAACAGTTATTTATATCATAAAATTATTTCCCAATACTTAATAAATTCTGATACAATTTTGCTCTTTCTTCGAGCAATAATTGAATGAACTAAAATTATCAACTTCAATGTGTGCAGTGGAAATGTGTCGTCGTCCAGATTAACTCGACGCGTATGTTGGCCGGCAGAAATAGTTCAGTCTACTTATCTCCTTGATGTCCGGCTTTACAAGTAACTGTTCCATGGAATTTCGCTTCGTACTTTACAAACTAGCGTTGATGACGTCTGTTAGTTTCCGATTAGGGTAATTCGCATTGTTCGATTTCTGAATCGTGTTATCAAATGCTAAGGATAACCTAGGATAACCTATCTACTATCCAGATAACCTACAGACTGACCTCAGTCTCATATGATCTAATTGATCCTATTTTTTACTGCATAAGTAACTTCCATTTGGTAGCATTTAGCATCAAATGTCACATATAAAAGCACCTCACATGGAAACGAATACATAAACAAGGTGTGCAGGATTTTAAAAAATATAAGAGTTGGCTCACTCAAAGGAGTGCTGTTTCTAATATCGATTATATAGAATGCAATTCTGTTCTAATTAGTGGCTGATACTCTTAAGACTCCACCAATCGTACTTTACATTGCAAACGTGCCAGAGAATTTGTAAAGGGTGAAATGATTCTTCGAAAAGTATTTAAATTGATCAATTTATACTGCCTTGTATTAGCTGGTATAAAATATGACATATTATTGATAACGTAATAAAAAAAATGGAAACAGAAAAACTAGGCGTTTTTAATTGGTGCCGAATTTTCGACCATCATTGTCCCACTGTAGTCTTAACAAGCTACATCAAGGCTTTACCACATTAACATCAATCACTGTTCTTGTTCAAATCCTTTAAATACAGCCTCAACATTAAGTTACAACTTAATTATGTACGCGTGTGTAATATGCATATACTCGTATATTATTTTAACAAATGAGCGTCATTAACTTAATCTGTAGCGTTAACTTGCACGACACAAGAAAAATGGCGTAGCTCACTTTATTTGATAGATGAATTAAGATGAAGGATACCCTTAGTGCCAGCACGAATTTACAGTAAATTTTTTGAGGTAGTAAATATAACTGAGCAAGAAAGTCATGTAAACTCATATTAAACGCATGTAAGGTTATCCGATGTAATATATTTTCTTCTACGATCAAACACTGATCATTGTTTATCTTCGTATACTCCAGTACCTCCTTCTGCCAGCCATTATCCTATAAACATGGGACTAGCGCAACATTACGTTTTAAGTCAAATTGTAGAATCATTTGGCTTATAATTTTACGACCGGCTGTCTCCCTCACATCAACCTTTTCGAAAGTAAGCCATTTTCTAATACATTTTTAAAAGTTATATAATTCATATGCCCCTGATAGATTATTTAAGAAAGATCATGGAACCGAACAGATTGCGGGCTGCCATTAAATTTTGATAGATTAATTTGATGTAATGACGATGCCGGGGTTGGACTACTTCCTTTTCTTATTATTCGTATTTACTACGATAAAAATATTAATTTATTTGGTACATATTGTTTATTTCAAAAAGAGCTTACCAGTTTTATCGCGAATTCCGTCTTCAATACTTCATAATGTGACTATAATTCCTTGGCATTTGGCTATAGTTCTAACGAGACTGAGATATAATGTGCATAAATTGAATGAGTCAATTACTTAAAACTTAAGCGGTATTTTTCATAACATTACTTCATCATTACTTATATTCATATAGTACCATAAAATTTCAAACTTAAATAATAATTAACACGTCTGTTCTACAGCCACCGAAGCGAAATATTGGCGAAAATAATATTCTTTGTAATATAAACAAACAATGATTATGGCGTTTACAACATTTTATTATCAATATCTGGCCGGCCGGCGTAAACTAGCTCCAAGAATTTTACCACGAAATTATTTTGTACTAGAATGTGTTTACATTAGAAACCACTATACGGCACGAATTAATGCTTATGTGGGCTGTGTCCTTCTGTGAGACCAGGGGCCAGAACTGCTTGTTTACACTCACGTGGACCGAAATGGAGCAATTGCACAATCGCTGTAACACTGTGTATAATTTATCTTAAATTAGTAATTTTGTTGATTTAGGTATTTTATTTCAGTTCGTAATAGTTTCGTAGTTCTACTGTAAAATAAAATTCAATTTAGTAACTTTAAAATTGAAACGTATAACTTAACAAAAGAAACATATTTTTTAACTTTGGTCCATCTAAATGGAAAATCACAAGGCCAGTATTTTGAGCTAGTGATAAATTGAAAAAACAACACTCGTTTTCACGAAGCTTCTAGGCTTATCCTTATGTACAGATTAATACCTCAAAATCCCCTTAAACGCTTGACATATTGTTAAAACTTTATTGAAATAATTTTATACAAAAGCTGTCACACTTTTCTATAAGATTAATAAAATATTTATGAACTCGTTTCACGACTTTAATAGTTATTATAAAAATCAAAAACCTAAATTCTCTGGCGTTGAATCAACATCAGTAAAACAATCTGCCGTGCATTTATACATTAGAAACCTCAAACCTACACGTCCCAAACATCACATAATGTGTCAATCCCAATAAAAAATGATACAAGAAAAGATTGAAAATTAAAGAATTACTGTCAATTTTTATTGTATACTTGAAGGATTGTTTTATCTGAAATAACTATATAATTATCCTTTGTAATCACTTAAACAGTGTTTTGATTTTAATGAACGTTCTAAAGCACGTTAATTATGTTTAGAAAGGTTTCAGATGTAGCAATTACTGCTAAAGAAAAACAATTTGAAGTAGTAAAAGATTCGGGCAAGAAACTTACACAAATCAAATAAAAATCTGTGATCCCAAAACTGTTACAATTTACATAACTAATTCAGATCTGTTTGGTTAGGATTTCTACTTGGAAAATTGTTAAAGAATTTTCATGTGTAACAATGGGAAAGGATGTTTGAAAAAGCAATTTGTAAGTATTGGCAATGAATCTTATAAATACCAGAGCATACTTCATTAATTTGAAGATGTATTGACCTCAGTCTACCAAATTGGCATTTTTTACATTTCCAGCCCATTTATAGTCCGTGGCTTAGCATTATGATGCCGTTGTTAAAAATAGCCAAGTAAAAGAAAATTGTGTGAAAGTGAATAAATACACCCAACAGTCACATACATAGTCCTGACCCCACACTAAGATCGAGTCTTGTGTCGTGGGTATCAGAAACTAAGAGAGACTTTTCGGTCTCACAAACACCCAGACCCGTAACAAATATTTGTGGTTCACACAAACATTTGTCTCGGTGCGGGGATCGAACCCGAATCTAAATAATTAATACATATAGGTATTGATTATGACTTTGGTATTTTTTTCGACTGTACAATAATATTTAATAGTTTTCTTGTGTGGAGCTATAAGGCAAAGCACTAAGTAGATGCGAAGATGCTAAATGTTTTTTTGTTGTTGTAACTAATAGTTTTGAATGGTTTTCAAGACTAGTTTTTATGTCACGAGTTCGTTTCACAGTATTAAGAAGGTGAATCATTTTAAGACTTTTAACAGTTCATGTCATAATATGCTCTATTACGAGCCAATAATGTCACGAATCAAATTCTGGTCGACGTATGCCGTAATGTTGTTCATTTGTTGGCCTTATGAAAGGCAAATTACGTGTCCGACATTAAATTACGCTCCGTAATAATACGTATTGGCAGTAACAACATGGCGATGGTATGTGCGTACAGCAAATGAATGAACACGGTTATATCCGACGCCGCACTTGATTCTAATCAATTTATAATTTCCGTTGCGACTCAATTGTTATTTAGTAGAAATATATTTTTAACTAGCTTCTGCCCGCAAATTTCGTCTGCGTGATTATCTTTATCCTTCACTATTTTTTTCGGGATAAAAAGTAGCTGTTAAGCTGTTTCTGAGTTCATCGCGCACAACTGCACAGACAAACTGACAAAAAATCTAAAAATCGTTGTTTTGGGTTCTATTACGTTAATACAGAAGCCCCATATTAGTTTTTCTCATTTATCTTCCATGTACAGACATCGATGGGTTACAAATTTATTATATTGATATAGATTGAGCCATAGACTAATACGAAATTGAAAGAACGTTTCGATAGTTAATATCGAGCGCGTTCCCAACAGGCCACCGAGTACCTGAACGTTTTTATTATAAAAAAATGAATAGTAGAAAACCGTTCCACTTTGTCGCTTACCAGTAGGTGTACGTTATCAAAGTAATTTATGAGACGGAGAACATAATTAAATTGACTTTACTGTTTGGACAATGAGTTATATTTGTCTTTACAATTTCGCCTGTAAAATATTCATGAGCCCGATGATTATAGATTTAAGCTTTCCTCAACAATAATTATTGTCGCGTTCTTATGTTATGAATTTGAATCGATAAATATGGACGTTTACTGAATTAAAATTAATTAAGCTACCTAATTGTATTTTTACATCGAAACTATAGTCTTTGCTATTCACGAGCCTTAATTATGGCGGAAAATTAGTGTATATTTAAATAATTTATCGTTACTCAATGGCCAGACGGAGACCAAAATAAAGCTATGCAGTTTTTACTCATCATACATAAACTCACGCTTGTATCCACGAAGAGACAGGCACAGATGCCACTAGTGTTATAGGTACATAATATGTCTATTATTCACAATATAAATATATACTTTTCATTAAATCCTACTTCTTACAAGATCTCGAAGCAAAGGTAAGCCATGACTTCGAGATCTTGAGAGATTCTTCTTACATCTTCGAGATGTATGAAGAATGCTTTTGAATAAGTGAAAAAGCATTCTTCAGACATCGTGTCCAAGAATCCTCACAAGTTCATAATAATTAGTAAAGTCTGCAATATCAAATACTGACAGTAGGTATTTGGTACGTATGCACAGAATATAAAAATTATTAGATGTCAGCCAATCGCATCATCATTCAACAGAAGAGAATATACCAATACACAAATGGACTACGTCATATTCTCCATTCGAACATAAAATCGCTTCTCGCCGCATCTATTCCTATCTTCTTCCTTCATACCTTCTCCTATACTGTATTATCCTATCCTCTCTCTATTGCTTTTAGCTCTTTGCCCTCCCTATAAGAATGTTGTAAAGGAAAAAGGCACGAATCGTTAATGCGCTATTTTGCAGCCGGAAAATCTATTTGGGAAAAGGCTTTAATGAAACTCGTTCTTATTAAGTCTTTAATAATCGAAAACGCCACATGTAATTAAATTTTTCAAAATCCTTTCTTGATGTGTATATCTACTCAATATTATTAACAGCTACCTATACGTTCATACAGTTTCAAAAACCTCATTTGGGTAATTAGCCTATACATACGTGTAATTTTATGATGTTATAGACTACATTTGGATGAACCGTAGCCAGATCGACAATTCACTTTGTGTGCGGGAGGCGATTTATGAGCAATACGTAGTAGCGAAGATTATTTTTCATTGGATTTGAAATACTAGCTAAATGTGAGTTGCCCTTGATATACCTACGCATAGTTAATTCTACATTATGTTGTATGTGCCCCTCACAGCGTAATCGTGCTACAATAGCCTTTATAACTTCATTATTAATCAGCAAAACACATTCGAACAATAATATTATAAACGACCGCGCGACAGAATATTTTTTGTATGTTTCCATTTTTATTAAATTATACAGTAAACGCAAAATATTCAATATAAGGTCGGCTGGCGCAGCAGTGGTGGCTAAATTAACATATTATAGCCTGTACCTATACGTAGGTATCTAGAACGCACGTTTGTAAACAAGATTATACCTCGAGGGTAGCTCGTCGCGAGTTATGAAACATCCCGACCTCCCTAGCTGCGGCTGTTCCGCGGAAATATAACCATGAACGTTTACAACGCGCTGATAAAATAATCACGAAGAATAAACTTGAGATAACTACATGAATGGGAGCATGGGAACGACGCCGCGGCACGCCGGCTTCCCTATAAAACATCGCTCTCACAATTTGCCATGTTTATTTTTGTTGATATGTTTCAATACTGAGTATGTTGAGCATAATGAATGTATTACATTTATACTAATTATAGAGTACAGATGTTTGTTGCTTAAGTAAACGGCCGGAGGGAATGTGATGATTCTTTTTCAACAGATGTTGTACTGGGGAATCGGTTTGAGTTCTTTGCAAGAAAACCCAGGTACGCGCGTTTTTGTGAATGAAATACCTGTCCTCCTCCATCTCCATATTTTCCTGATCGCCGCTCGATGGGGATTGACAACAGAATCTGCAGTGTCAACATTAACTCCGATCTTAATCCAAGAGATAACTTCGATGTCATAATATCTGCTACCTCACGCAGTATCGGAATCTTGAACAAGATGCATCGGTTTGTCACGCCCCGTCTACTTTGCCGCTAACATGAAGCGCAGCCATCGGCACAGCGCGAAACTTTGAGACGTAATCACAACTTGGTGGGTTCGTCCATCGTCGAATTTATTTCTACCGCACCATTTATTTCAGTTACATTTTGTCCGACGACGTGTTTCCAATAATCCTAGTTTATTTCGCCTTACCCTAAATAAGCCTGATTTATAGTAATAACTAGACAGAAAAAAGATCAAATGTCAGTATTTATGTTGATTGACGGATGCATGCCGCTTCCAACAGAAAATCTTTCGGACAGACTAATTAATGTTTAGCAGAGGAATTCTTACGGCTGAGGATGATGATAATGAATCGATACTTTATCTAGAAATCATTGGATTCACCCTAAATGTAACAGATATTTGTTAATTTAATAAAGAAGTAACACTTTGCTATATCTATGTTTCCGTTATACCAAGATTCAGCACGAGGTCACTCACGGAGTCCGAATTGCGACGATTAAATGGCGGCGGCCTATTAATTTCGACTGCTGACCTGACATTTTCAACACCCTACATGGCACACGCGATATCTCATCCATCACTCCACGCAGTAAGTAGCACGGTTAAAATGTTTCAAACGCGTGTCATTTGAAGCCACTTTTCTACCGGTAAAGGTAAAGTGGCTCAAAAATAGAATGTACGTTTGGATATTTTCCGTTTTGCACATTAATATCATTTAAAAAAATATGTAGAATGTATGTGTAACTGTGATTGGTATTTTATTCACCATTCGTTGTTATAAATAAAATTTCGTAGAATTTGAATGGGTAAATATAATATTTTATCAAAATTTTATTAGTCGTATATTTTTGTAATGACCAAATTTTATGTTAATAAATAACGGTATTTGCTATCTGTAAAAAGTAGTCTTAATGTCGATTTTAAAACGATTTAATCAGTTACATTGTTAGGCACATAAATGTATTCTGCCTACAACAAAATCTTAGACAAAACGTAGATTTTTTTTTGCGATTTTCCTAACTCAAAATACCTGATTAGGCCTCTTGTAGCTTCTTGGAAAAGTTACCATTGGTCTATTATTGAGGAAAGCAAGGAATAAATTCACAGACAAAATCATGTTATTATTTTTTTCTTTTAGTTTTTTATTTATTCCTACAGCAAACTAACGATTGACATTGTAATAAATAGCAAAAACCCCACCGGAGTTGACCAAAATGTTTTCAGTTTACCTATCAACAACAAACCTTGTTTTATTAAAACAACATCAGGGGGAGTATTTTTTACCACCGCCCAACTTTTGGGTTGATTATAAACGTAGGTACACAAGATTTATCTGCGATGTGCGTAATTATTTCGCGCGTATCAATTTATGGTGGAATTTTTAACAAATATTAATATGTTTGAAACATTGAATTTAATATGTGAGAGGCCGCCTGGGTAGGTACCACCGCAATGTCTATTTCTCCCGCCAAACAGCAGTGTAAATGCGCTGTTGTGTTCCGATTTGAAGGACATTGTAGCCAGAGTAACTACTGGACATATTGAGACTTAACATCTTATGTCTCAGGATGGCGAGCGCAGTGGAATTCCAAGCATTGCCTTGTAATTCATGGTGTTGTTTGGTTTTGCTACTGTCCATGAGCGGTCGTATCGCTTACCATCAGGCGAATGGCATGCTCGTCTCGCCATTCATTGCAATAAATATATATATATATATATATATTAGGAACAGCATGTGTCCATACAAAACCATCACCACAACATGATTCACGAAGGGACCATAAGATATGAATATCATTGGCAAGACAGTTCTAGTTAATATTAATATTTAGATTTTGATCGCAGCTTCACCCGCGTGCTTAAAGTAATTGAGGAATCGTGTTTTTTCTTGATATCAGATTACCGAAATACCAAAATCCTTATTTTCGTCATTCAGATTTTTAAAATATTGCAATTGATTAAGTTTTTTCACAGTGTGTTGTTCTGCAGTAAAAACGCATTAGATTCACTAACGGGTGCTAAAAGTATATGACTATACTTATACTTTTAGCACCCGTCGGAAAGCATTCTCGCGATGTCAATTCTCTTTACGTGGACTAAAAACTTAATACCTATGGAAGTTATCTATATTTGGGTTATTAAAATGACAGCTATTATTTAGCCACGTCTAAATATCTTATTTTGGATTTAAAAAATCCTGTCACTGGATTACCCGCTAACATTGTAAAAACGAAGGTACGGTAATAAAATATTTGTTTGTTAAAAAATTAACATTTAATAAACAATACAAATAATACCTACTTGTTATATTTTCTTAACATAGAATATCAATATATTAATCAGTTACAAATAAAACTTGAAAATTGCTACGGTTTAAAAATACTTCTCGTACACCTTTTCAAAATATCTACCAACTTTTCATCGGTTCAAGAAATAATTTATAATTTATATGATAATTATTTCCGTAATTCAAAAGTCGAGGACACGGCGGTATAAAACAAGAATAGGAAAAGGGAAGCGTTTTCGATTTCCCATTGGTTCAAACATTTGCACAGTCCGCAAGAATTGCTCTCAAAATCGAGTTTCGGTAACAATAACGTCAAATACTCCAGATCCGGGACCCGTAATCCTAGCCGGTGCGCATAACATGACGACCTCTACTTCTGATAATTCAAGTAAATACTCAGGGATTCTATGTATTTCATTTTACTTTCGTTTTCTTCTTGTTGTCGTGTCTGATATGAATAATATCTTACATACATAAATTCACTCCTTTTTCCCAGAACGGGTAGACAGAGTTGCTACCAGGACACCCTCGTTTCGCCTTGCGTGTTCATCCATCGTCCGGAATAACTACGCCACCGAGGCAGTCTAAGTGTAAGAGATTTTTATTTTATAAAAGCACTAACATTTGAAGAGTATTTATAGGTGTTTAATATTACAAACTTAATCCTATGTTTCATTGCGTTGCGAATTACAATGTTCTTTGAAAAATATACTAGTATTTCAGTAAGATATGTATACAAAGTATATCGTAAATTCCGTTTAAGCTATATCTTTTCAATTTACGATTAGCATTGGGTTTGATCGTGAAATGTTTCTTTCTGCTCGATCTGAACTATCATCGGCTAAAAGGTTTACGTGACTTGATTTCTTTATATTTGATAATGGTTTAGACTGCCTGAGCACTAGTTTACAATAATACTTTGGATTTTTAGTAAGTTTTTATTTTGTAAAGAAATGCGTAGAATGTGAAAATTGTACTGGATATTAAAATAACCCGGCGTATTAGAAAAAACGACTATGAGATGCTATCATGCTGAAATTTTGTGCTTATGTAAATTTCAACAAAACAATTCCATCTTGTGTTTATATTATTACTGTATATGTTTTTTTTTGAAGCTATATGACCCTTTATGGCTCATGAGCTCACGGTTCCCGGCATGTTGATATGATATGATGCTTTCAGGACTCGAAACGAAGGAACGAACGGACGAAATCGAAGTTATGACACCTGCAATATTAAGTGCCAATTGTTAAATTAAAGTAATTTTTAACCGTCCTTCTAATGAATGTGCCGTGAGGGTATTTCTATACAACTACATACATACATACATAAAGGCGTCAGCGTCCTGGTTGCAACCAGGACGCTTTGTGTGTTCCGTCCCACGATGTGATAGGGGGCGAGCCTATTGCCATAACGGGCACTAATTCCTGACTCCGGGCTGATAATAAATAGAAACATCCAATATGACTTTGCACGACCCGGGATTCGTACCCGAGACCTCAGCGTATTAACCTTACTGTAGCACAACTACGCCACTGATGCAGTCCGAGGATGATCTGGACAATTAATATAATGTATATAACACCTACTGTCACGGTAAGTAAGTATAAAAGCCTCCCTAAGGATTTCCACAGTGAATTGTTGGCACTGTTGGAAACGGCCTAGATCTTCGAATTCCTACAACTTTTATTTGGATGTCTGTCATTAGGTGAAATCGATGTCCGTAACAGCGATTGCCGATACGTAGCCTCGATAACTTTTCAATCTCAGCGCCCTTCAATCAATACCAATTATTGAAATAAATAATTCCACGAAAGTAACCAAGGACTCTACAGTTCGCATCTGAAATAACGTCAAAACAAATAAAATAATATTTTATTTAATAGGTTTCTTATTTGGAGGGTGCATGTAAATATTTACAATATTGTATCTATTGGAAATTGTCACGCCCAAAACAGATCGAGGGTAGCAGGTACGAATGCGTACTTAAATTGGGTAAAAGTGTCGATACGTTAGGAAATGTACCCTCATATTTCCCCACCGTGATACGAACAAACAAATTCTTGTTTGCTTTTCGTTAATATTTTATGGTGTGGTTGTATAACATTATTTTTATTGAGGGAGTTACCGTTTTTTAGACAGGGTTTTAAAAAATATATTGATTATTTATTTAACTTCGTACTCCACGGTTTTTTCATGGTGAATTGTTGCTCAATGATTAATCTTTATGTTTTTATTTTCATTATATTGATCTTAAGCTAGCATATCAGGATGAATCGATTGAAATTCTAATATAAAACTATGAGAGCATTTTATAATACATAAGCCTCTAGAGAGCTGATGACGTTCTGAAAAATCTAGAATAAAATAGTTGTACGTAGTAATATTAGCTCAATGATAAATAGTTTTACATTGAGCTCACTGGGTTTTATCAAATTTTCAGGAAAGCTACACACCATACTGTACAACAAACAAAGCACACTCAGCCCCACCTACACTACTGAAAATAGGCCTCCAGCATTTTTTACTCATAAAAATATATTATAAACCTATAGCAACTTAACAAAATCTAAAAGCTCATTAAATCTATTCGAAAATCGAACCAGCATTCCCCCATCTATTTAACTAAAAGGTCTAAAATAATACATACTACCAAAATAGAACATACCCACGAGCGCACTAAAACCCCTCGCAAATATTCATATAAGAAAAAACTATAAGGTATAATTAAGGCATTAAAAAACACACACAATTTTTGTTAACAATAAGCTTATCCCCAACTTCAATAAGCATGCAGGACAATGCAAATAATTATGCTAACAAGGCTCTATTGAACCCATATCAAGTGTTCTTATTAGATGTGATTGTATTACAGATACTGCGTACTCTAGCAGGGGACAAGGACAGTACCAAAGCTAGTTCCAGAACGATTTTTCTCGAACATTCCAAGCCAAAGCCAGTTAAGTGCGCGACTGTTATGAATATTGAGAAGATGTCAAACGACCGTAATCCTCCGTCCAAATTGAAATCAGAAGCTGCCCCACTCAAACATTAATTGTTACGCTAACTGAAACGTTTAGAGAACCCTACAGCGGTTGCCATTTTATTACAAATTCTATTTTGAATAGTCTTAAATTGTCAACTTAAATATAAATTAAAAACTGTCGTGTAATGACAGTGAAAATAGATTAAACGAAATTTTTAATCGCGTAACTTTTACCAAATTCACTTACACTAACTACTTTAAAATAAAATTATGCAGCTCTCAAAGTAATAAAAATATCTTGTAATGAAAATCACCGCCCACTTTGTAAGCTGACAAAATGCATTATGTTATTAATTCAAGCGCTCTATATTAAAAAGAAGTTAAGTTAAACATGGAGGAATTGCAATCGCGAGCTGAATATTGATGACAGGGCTTCACTCTAACCAATCTGTGTTCTATGCATAAGTAATGAAGAAAATATAGAACCTAGATTCGATGCTCTCGATAAATATTGACGTGAAGCTTGTACGCTATCTATTGTCAAACATATGAGTGTATTTTACTGAGTAAATATAATATGTATCTACAATATATAATGAGGGAGATGTGGACAGTATGTGATTACATCGGGAAAATGATTCACGGTAATAATAGGTCTTGTTAATGTTTATGCGATAAATAATATGTCTGATACAGTAACGGTCCATAAAATTGGGGAAGTGATTAATCTCAGTCGATATTTTCCTTATTGTTATAATATATAGATGTGACGACGTAGGCTAAAGTATGTTATCAAGTACGCTAGAAGAAAATTTACACGAAATAAAATCACAAGGAAAAGTTCAATGTTATTTAATGTGATAATAATATAGGGTACGACCGAAAACGAAGCCAGGTGGCAGTATGAGTGATTTCAGACACAACGCAAATAAAAAAAATGTTCTTGTTATTTTTTACTAATCGTCGTATTTGGGTGGTAAATACATAGTTGTCCCAAAATAATAATGTACACCTTTTTATTTTTAAAGAAGCAGTGGTACGTAAGGTTTTAAATTATAATTTTAGCAATAACTAGGTATTTACCACCCTAACACAATGATCTTTAAAAAATTGCTTAAATCAAACTGTCGCTTTTTTTGCGAAATTTTTAGTTGGTGTGTGTCTGTAATCACTAATCTACCACCTGGCTTCGTTTTCATTCGCAGTCTGGATATACCCTGTTTATCAGCCTGCACACCCACTGCTTAGCGCGGAACTCCTTTACAAACGAGAGTACGATTAGAATGGCTGAGGTTGTAGTCCACTACGATGACTTACTTCGGTTTGGTGTAGTTAATTGGTATTTTTATTTTATCTTAAGCTATCTATTAAAATTCGAATTTCATCAATTGTGTTGTAACATAAATTTTATTTTTGAATTGTTGCTGATTCTAAATAACTTCTACCTATGGATGCGACAATATACATACATACATAAACTCACGCCTTTATCCTTTAGTTATCGTTATGTGATGTGGAGATCCTTAGAGGCTTATGTCCAAAAGCGGACTTCCTGTGACTGTATAGAGGGCGAGAATAAGGTAGCATAAGGCGGATGATCTAATTATTTGAGGTATCACCGTCAACTAATATTCACCTACTACACATGGAGAGAATTATGCTTTCAATCATATTATAATGGACGGGAAAATGGGTGGTAATAATTGTTGGTTGTAATAAAGGTTGCAGGAAGTTGTTGGTTGCTCTCCCCTTCCAACAGATCGCTATGGGAGTCTTTGGGAAACATATTTTCATCAGTGGACTTCCTTAGTTTACATACTTTTTTAGCAATCGACATATTAAAATCTATTTTGCTTCGAAAACATCGCCCCGCTTTTGGAACTTATTTTAAAGTTAAGTAAATAATTGTCGAATTCACTAATTTATACAATTTCTTACATCAACAAATAAAATAGCCGAGGGCAAAACATAAGCTTGTTCCTGACTCAGAAGGCTTAGTATCGAACCATAAACTATTATCTAGTGTCCGTTCTATCGAGCCTAGACTATCAGCCGGGCACTCAGCCTATTGGCTGAAGCACTCTCCTAAAAAGTACGTATTAGTGGAAATAATAAGTGCTCAAGCGCGCAGCTGCGCTCTCAGAAAGTGTCGTTGAAATACTGAATTTATATTTTGCCATCGAAAAAAATGACACTTTGTAAGCTCCCAGGACGAAGTAACAAAGTCTTCGTTTTATTGTTTAGCAGAATCATCCCTAAGCTAACAATACATTTTAGCTTCAGGTCAAAGCCTTTGATAGTTGTTTTCTATTTCTAACGACGTGGTTCCTTGGCTCCTAAGGCTTGGTTATAGGTTACTAGTACTTGCCTTGACAACTCATTCGAATAAATTTTATGGGAGTAAACATTTTCTCTTTTATTGCTCTGATTTGTGATTATATGAGAGAATTTAATTAGTCCATATTATTTTATCATGTGTATTAACTAATCCAGCGGTCACCGCTGCGAAAGTATTTTGGGAAGGCTTACATTCGGCAATAGAGATTGTATAACTTCATCTTGAGATTCTTATTTTATGATTATATTCAAATTAGTTTGAACCCATAAATCAAAATTAGCTGGTAGCAATAAATATTCCCACACAACGAGAATGAGACGGGACGGAATGGGAAATTCCAAATAAAGTTAATTTAAAATAAAGTTAATCACGCAGACGAAGTTGTCGGGCAGAAGCTAGTATATTACTATGTTCTTTATTCATTAGAAACAAAGTTGGATTACCCAAAACTTGTCAATGTAGAAAATCTAAAAAAGTTGCAACGCACATTGAGACAAATGCAGATTTTTCAAATTTTACGTGGAGTGGTCACGGCCCGGGCATAACTTTAAAATCACTATTTAAAAATCCGGTGGGTGGCGGGAGGTCAAAAGTTTTCTTAGGGGTGGGGTAGTCCCCCTAGTCCTGACTATACCCCGTATCCCGTGCCGCTGTAAAACCAATCCCTGGCTTACAACTAGTGCGGATTGAAAAAAAGTTTGCTGATTAAATTTTCCGTTTTTGCCTTTAATCGAACCTGTCACGAAAGGACAAAGAAAATGTACATCAAATGTTAGTTATCCATCCAAATTTCTTTATAATCTTCATAATATGCTCCTTCAGAAACGATACACTTACGCAAATGAATAATCCAACCATCAAAACATTTTTTAAACGCTAATTCCGGAGTTTAATTCAGTTCGCGCTGCAAATTCTCCTTTATGTCTTCTACGGAATGAAAACGGATGCCACAAAGTGGTAATTTGAGTTTAGGAAAAAGAAACAAGTCGGCAGTAGGCGTATGTTAAGTTTTTGGCCTAAAGACGAGAACGCTCAAATAATTATCTTTATTTATCGTTTGACCTTCCGGTGAAAATTCTGAAGTGTACAACATCGCGATAATAAAAAAAAAAACAGTCAAATTGATTTTGAGTTTTGATCGAATTGACGTGGCTTTTTCGGTTTCAGTTTAGTTGGAAGGCGCCACTATAAAGCTTGTTGACTAGTTTGCATGTCAAACTCGTAAAGCAACGTCTTCTCACCAGTAACAATGATTTATATGAATATTATGCAATTTCATTATTGGATATGGCGATAGGCTCTTCCGCTATTACATCATAGGACGGCACATACAAGGCGAAATGTGGGTGTCCTGGTGGCGCCTCTGCCGACCCCTTCTGTGATAAAGGCGTGAGTTTATGTATGTATGTATGTATCTTAATTATTAGAGAAAATTTAGGTCTTTTGGGACTACGCGAGGGGCATCTTGTTTCATACTCAAGTGATTATCCCTCGAACTTCAATGTGGATTTTCAGTCACTATTTCCTTCAGTTTTGCGATGTTAAGTACAGTTGCAGACGTTGATGGCCTACCGAAACGAGGCAAATCTCGCGTCACATGCCGACCGCTTTTAACGTTCTGCACAACTCATAAGCACGTGTTTTTTACAAAGTCGTTTCACCGTTATCCTTCTGTAACGTTTTCAGTGACTCCGAACATGAAATTCCATTTGCCAGGCATTTAAGACAAACTCTCCTTTTGATATTTTTGTCCATTATAAAATTCGCAATACACACTAGATATGCATAAACATACGTAAACAAACATGCATGAACTCACACCTTTTGACAGCCTCCGTGGCGCAGTTTGTTAGACGCCGGCTAGCTGTAAGAAGAGAGACCGCGAGTTCGATCCCCGCACCGAAACAATTATTTGTGTGATCCACAGGTATTTGTGGGGTCAGGACTATGTATGTGACTGTTGGGAGTACTTTTTTTTTCCGAGACGCGGTAGGCAGAGATGCAACTAGGACACCCACATTTCGCCATGTGTGTAATCGAACCGTAGTACAGCTGCGCCACCGAGGCAGCCATAACAGATGCAACTCGAACTTCGCGCCAGAAGGGGAAACAGTTTTTGCCAATATAATGACAAAAAAAAAATCAAAAAATTGAATTTGTAACCATAAAAAGATCATCCATAACCGGTACTTTTTTAAATGAATGTATGTATTATATTATATAGGTTGTATGAGAAAAAATAATTTCAACACGGAATCCCTGCGGCGTATATTCATATTGAAAATTCTTTCGTGTTTTTACACGGTCAAAATGTACGTCACTACGATGAAGCGACAAAAACATGCGAATCTATCTTTTGAAGTGTTTTATTACTTTTCGTGTTTTACTTTATTGACAAAAGTCGCCTGGTTTCACAATAATGAAAAGAACTTTGTAAAGTGAATTTTTTTATCTGGTCATGCAGCCAATTAAATTCATTATTATTAACTATCGACAATGACGACAGTGTAAAGGACTTATCGCCTGTAAAATTAATAATTAGCGATAATTGATGACGTCACGGTAGTCTTGTATTCCCAAATCTGTAGAGAACAATGGACCCACGAAATGTTAAGAATTTTAACGTAATGAAATAATTAAAACAAAATATTTTTGATAGTTTGTTATTGGTTTATTTTAAAAGATTTTCAGATATATTTAAGATATCCAACCAATATGCAAAATTTTCATCTAAAGGTTGTCTGGAAGACATCGCCGTTTATATACCGCCGGCGTGACAGCCGATTATTACACTTATTTTTATGTGTTAGTTCCTTGTTGTACAATGAAGTAGGTATAACTAAATAAATAAAATATATAAATTCTCAAATTTTCACCCATTTTCATCATTTTACATATTTATTTAGATAATTTACGCCGTACTGCCGACTGTAGAGCCAATCTTTCTATCATTAACAAAACACCTAGAAATCGTTGTTTTGTTAATTGCGTGTGCAATTTAACGAAATATTGAAATACAGCAGACACGAAGATACGTGTGAACTCATCCGCTGATTGCAGGACACTGACGGCGGCTGTGTCAATTTGACACTTCTCCGGGTTATATCTTGTCCAAATAAAGCGTTTTACCTGCGTTCAAGTCGCGAGTTTTACCTCCTAATACGGGTATTCGGGATATATGGCAACTCTCGCTAATCTCACGCATAAGAGAGAGAAAGGTTTTCTTATATTATATTGAGGATTAATATAGTAATTACGACCACAGCAACTATTTTACACCTATTGGTTGCTCTATCGGGTAAGCTTATAAATGTGGTGATGATACCCTAAAGCGCACTACACTCCAAGACCCAAGCCCGGCGATACAGCCGGCCGCACAACCCGGCGTCCCATACGAAAAGAATCATGTCGGCAACAAGCGCCCGCACGTGTTGCTCGGTGACATGTTAGCGACGCAAACGCTATGCTCAGTTGCCTGGCGTCACTCACCAACGTCATAAAAATGTTCCTCTCATGTCGAGCAACTGACATGTCATCGACAAAGTTTTGTGACTTGCAATGAGTGGAGCCGCCAACTAGCCCGCCTACAAAAAGTTGCCGACATCGGCCTGGTCGGCGGCTTTAGTGTGCATTGCGCTATATGCAACACCGCTTAGAATTTGCAATAATGCGACTTATTAGAATTACTCTTATTGATAGTTAAAATTAAGGCGTCATACTGTGACTGTCTAGGTAGAGGCAACATTTTTATGTTAACCTGATATACTCTATGATTTATTTAATAATTGTTCATTTCTTGTGTTTAATTTAGTACGATCAAAATAAAATTATATTAATCATGCAATTAGCTAAATTCAACCGCTGCGTAATAATGGCTTACAAAAGCACATACATATTTATTAAATTCATCCCACAAGTGAATATGCTGTAATGTGTGGACGTAGGCTTGCCACTTAGCTCTATTAGCTGGCTAACCCATTTAAAAGTTTAATTAAAGTAGTCCTAAGATAATATTATACGAAGTGTGCACGTTATAATTGCGTATGTAGCGAAGCTTTTAATCATGTAAAAAGACAACTGGAAAGTCCATTAACGTATGGTTGTACATACAATAACAATAGCTGGTGAAATTTTAACCACACATCACTGTTCAATTCATTATGTTCCGCACAATAGAATTAAATTATTTATTTATAAAGATATATCCACGTTTGTGACTGATAAAAACATTGCGGAAATTCACACAATGGTGAATGGCTGTTGGGAGAATATATTATACTAAACAAGTGACGATTGCCCAAAACTTCGACCCCGCGGTTACTATATAAGATGACGCTTTCACGCAGTCTATACGGAAAGAAAATGTCAGCCCATATGACACCATTACAGAAGACAGCCCTCGGTAATGGAAATTTGCATACGCACCTTAAAATTTTATTCATAAGGAGAAAATTGTTTCACATACAACGGCGCTGGTACGCGGGCTGGGAACCACCCGCGCGTACGACGCACTCGAGCAAAAATATCGAATTATTGCCGAGCATTACGAATTAGGGCCACATTACCGACGGAGGAGTGCGAACGATTATCAGCGAGCGTGCTCATCGCCTGCGCCTCATCCAGGACTTTTTTCTTATCAAATCGATCGTGGTTCAAGAATTGGTTGGTTCTGTTTTGGCAGATTTCTTCCAACGTACTTATGAGTACGTTGGAAGAAATCTGCCAAAGATACGATTTCGTGTCACTAAATCATCGCTGTTATTGTAATAAGATGACGTAGGATTAACACTGATTCTCAAATAAACAATATTTCATAGAAATATTCATATTATTTACATTTCAGTACACAAACATATACTTTGATATACAAATGTTAGAAATATCTTATTATTATCTTAAAAGAGAAAGTTGTTCAGAATAATAATCTTGAGAAAATTGTCGATGCGTTGGTAAAATGCATAAAGTACAGAAAGGCAACACTTTACGATGGTTTTATTACAGTGTCGAACCCATAATATGACGATAATTAATGAATGTATGAGTATTTAATAAACCGAACCACACTTCTCACCTGTGCGTTGTTTTGTCACGTTACACATAATTATGTTGTTTAACGATGTATGAACACGTAGGCAATCATTACGCGAACGTTTATAAATTAAACTCAACACTGTCACTCGTAAGTAATGAATTGGACAATTAAATTAAAACAAAGCTTCAGTTTGCGTTGGAAAACTCTAATAATAAAACCTTATTTACAAATAATAACAGGCTACGCGAAATTTTCAGACTCCATGTAAACATATTGCGCGCACGGATGTATGGGAGATTTGGCACATTTGAAGTTTATGTACAGTTATGAGAAGTGCAGACAGCTTAATGATGTAACGTTGCGAGAATTACAGCTATCTATCTATCTATCTATCTATATCAGCCCATATACGTCCCACTGCTGGGCACGGGCCTCCTCTACAATCGATAGAATCAATTGAGAGTGGTTAGGCCATATAGTCCACCACGCTGGCCTAGTGCGGGTTGGCGGACTTACATACCGTAGAAATTCTTTAAAATCGCTACGGTATGCAGGTTTCCTCACGATGTTTTCCTTCACCGTTAAAGTGCGTGGTGATTGACTATCAATATCAATATTATGTACTGCTGTGAAGCAAAAATAATAGTTAAGAACTCATCAGATTTGTTCTATATAAACCTCTTATATTTAATATTGACAAATATTTCTCCTAATTATATTCGAAGAGCGACGTCATACTGCTCAAATTGCTCCTATTTGTACTATAGGCAGCGCTAACTGGAATGCGTTTTCTAAATATGTGGAACTGGTACCCGCCTCTAAGAATATGTTAGTGATTAATTACAGCTACTTATATTTTATTAAACATTTATGATTCATAGACCCATTTTACTATTTGATTTATGAGAGAATGTCAATATAATGCATTTCAAATTTATGGTTATTAATGGTATGGTTAATAATAACTGGGTTCCTTAATCCAATATTAAGGATCTCAATGATTCAATTCTTGTCGAAAGGTTCTTTTTTATTATAAAAATCAGTTTATTTTATTGAGACGATTGTTTTTAAAATCGATACCTGAGAACCCTTGTAATGTTTAAAGTAACACTCGGCAACTTTTCCATGATTTTTAGGTTTCCTTTGAATGGAATGTTTAATCCGATTTTGAATTTTTTTTTTTATTATTTAATCAATTACTATTTTGTGAGACATTATTTTAATAATATATTACTTTGTAGTACTTTCTATAATAAAGAAATTTGTCGACGTTATCAACTTTTATATTTAAAAGTATCAATAATATTATGAAAATCAAAACTACCTACTATCCCTCTCAGACGATTTTACTTATTAGAGTGTGAGTAAACTCTTTTATTTTAAGTTCTACTGAATAGGGAACAATAATAGCATGACAGCCGCTTCTGATATTAAGACTACAGGCTTGTATTATGATGTAAATTATTGGCAGCGAGTGAAAAAAGGAAGAAAACATCGCGGGCACACTGCACGCAACAAAGAAGCTATTCACAGAATGAAACACCATACCTGTATCTTATAAATAAAACAATAAATAAATATTATTATAAGTCCAAATCGATTTTCACATACTAACTCAATTCTGATAAAGAATAACGGCCAGAAGTTAAAACTAGTTGGATTGTGACGTCAATTAAATAGCAATGTGTTGTTTCTTATCTCCATAGTTAAACTGTCAGAAATTTATCAAACAATTTCATTATTATATTTTTGTTTCTCTCATGATACTGTATTAGATTCAGCGCAGACAACAAATAATAGACAAAAGACAATATCATCTTTAAATTAAGGAATGGATATTGATTAATTTATATTGTTTTGTTCAGGGCTTTACTATAGTTTAAGCATAGTTAGGTACGAGTAGATTTGATTAGACAATTTTAAAAATAACCACTTTATTGATTATTTCGCTGCCGTTCATACCAGTCCATCTTAAGGTTGTCTGGAAGAAATCGCCGACAGCGATAAGAACGCCGATTCTTACACATATTCATGCGCTTTATGTTGTTCTTTGCGATAATTTGTGTGGTGTACAATTAAATATTTATAAATAAATAAACAAATATTTCCGTACGGGAACTCAGAACGCATAGTCTCGCTGGCTCCGGTTAACTTTTCAATACGTACTGCTCACATATCACATAAAAAATGAAACTAGAACAAAAGTTTGAACCGCCAAGATGTGACGAGTGATGGGAATTATATGAAACTAAGGAACTGAAAGCACTAAGAAGCCTGCGAGACTGCGCGTCGACAGTTAAGGACCAAAACTCTTAAATAACTCCTAAACAACTATGAGTGCTTTGAACTTTCTCAAAATTGAGCAGCTAATAAACATTCATTGTTATGAACTCGTACCATCAATCGTATTTGGTTCATGCTAAGTGCATTAACACAAAAATGGTGGAACAAGGTGCAAAAGCGTTAATTTGTTTTAAAATTAACTGTGTTTCCTTTGGTAACCAAAACTTAAACACGATTTCTTTACAAGTTATGAATATTAATTTTGTATTTCAGGCGTTTTTGAATGATTACTTCATTTTTAAAACAGAACATCATGATGAATTTCTAAAAGAGGAATACTAATTTATAAGGACTAACTACAAGAAAATTAAGCATAAATTTAGCTCTTCTATATTAGAGACTGAAAAATTAGGCTGGTTTATAGACTAGGAATTCATGGAAACAGTTTTGTTTTTAAAAATATATTAATAATCCATAGAGAAGTCATATGTTCAGCAATGGACTTCCTGTGGCTTAAGAAAGAGAGGGAGAGAGAGAGAGACAAAGAGAGAGAATAAACTTGTGAAAACGAAAGAAGGACTTTTCAGTTACCTATTGCATCGATTGCATTTAACCAAATCTGAGAAACTGTACGGTTAACATTTTAATTAATACTTTTAGTTTGCATTTCAGTTATAATGAATACGGAGCGGACCAATGAAGTTTTCACTCATTTAAAATACACATTAATTCGAGGTGTACTCAGAATTTCCATCAATAGCCATTTTGTAACACGTACCTCATATGTCGAGTGTTTTATTCGCGTGGATTTTATTGAGTACATTACTACGACATGTTTCAATTATTACATAAATCGACATTTCTCTCGAGAGACAGTGTGATATAGTAGATGGCATTGTGGAAGATTTAATTAATATATGTATTTTTGTTGTTTAGGTGAGGATTATCAATATTTAAAAAAAATGCATCATCACTAAAAAAGTAAATTCAGATTCTAATTAAATTGCAACAGAGCCTTTGTCACTTGTAAGGAGGCGGTGAAATAACAATAACTATGTGAATAAGATTTGTCACCACGAATAATCCATTCCAAATTTCCATTGCCTAACCTGGAAAACTTACCCAGGATTCAACGATTAACTGTAACTAATTGAATATGCCTCTAGTCAAATATATTAAGTGGTTTGAAGTTTCATTAGCAATACCAAGAACACAATAATGCCGGCCTGACTGTATCTAAATATATACAACATGTTGGAAGAGAAAAGTTTAGCTTCATAAAATTGTAATGTTATTCAACGGTACATGAACCGTGCTACGGTTAGCGATAGCCAGATCTTATCTTTGTATTTTCTAATATTAGTTTACTAAAGTTCACGCAGTGGTCGTAGTTTTATAACAGGCCCATGTTATCGGTAACCGAGATTGTCATACATACATACATACATAAACTCACGCCTTTATCCCAGAAGGGGTAGGCAGAGGCGCCACCACGACACCCACATTTCGCCTTGTATGTTCCGTCCCATGATGTGATAGGGGGCGAGCCTATCGCCATATCGGGCACAAATTCCTGATTCCGGGCTGATAATGAATAGAAATACCCAATATCACTTTGCCCGACCCGGGATTCGAACCCGAGACCTCAGCTTTATAGTCGTACCGTAGTACAACTACGCCATCGAGGCAGTCACTAGTATATAGCAACCGAGATTGTCACTAGTACTAAAATCTATGTAGTAGAGCCACGCTGTTGTCAGTCACGACTCAGCATGTATGTGCAGGCTCATCCGGGGCGGTACCACTGTCTCACAGGAGGTTGACGTGAAGAGCTTTGCTGTCGCGTTTCGATCCCTGAGTGAGATCGCCGGATGCCCACGACCTCCTTCCTCCCATCCTTTTCCCTTCCCGCTCCCTTCCTAATTTGATGAGCCGAGAATAAATGTATGATCCAAGTGTTATGGATGTTCGTGCGGCAGTGATCACATACAGGTGACCTGTTCGCTCCTTCACTTCACGTCGACCTCCTGTAGGACAGTAATACCGCCCCGGACGAGCCCACCCATTCATACTGAGTCATGACTGACAACAGAGTGGCTCTACCACTTCCAAAGCATTTCTACCACAGCATTTCAAAGTTCATGTTTCCTCTATTACTTCATTTAAAACTATTAGAATCCTTTATGGAGTAGTGGAGATGAGACAACATTAAATTACAACCTGATCGCTACGAGGCAATCGAAATACTTTAAAATTATTATGGCGTCACATCAAGAACTTTAGAATTTAAATTATTAAATACTTCCTGTACCCTGTCATGTTTTGCTGTGGTACATTAAGGTTGCATGGATGAGAAATTAGAAGGAAAGCAAAGCATAATATTTATTTCGGTGAGGGGATCGAACCTGCGGTCTCTCGATTCACAGCCGGCGTAACCAACTGCGCCACGGAAGCAATCAAAATGACTTACAGATACCATATTTCTATTCACCATGGCTACATTTTTATGTTTTTCTTGGGGAAAGATAATAGCGTATTCAAAGGACGGCACATGCGGCACACCTGTAGAAAGCTATTGATCGCTCTGCTTGCGTATAATCTTCGGCAAAGGACACCAAGAACTTCTTTGATAGTAGCAAACTTAACAGACCCTCTACACTTAATTAGTTTCGATGAGTTGCTAGTAACTGCCTTTCTAGGGACTAAAAATTAAAAAAATGCTTTGTATCAAAAATAGGATAAACAGCAGAAATATTGTAAATGCATCCAGGTTTTTTGTTAAACTAGAATATACGAACATGTTGAAGTGAACAAAGCTCATTTTTGCTATTTAAAAATGAAGCTACAGCTGTTCTTAACACAAAAGTTCCGAAGGAAATTATTTGAAATCAAAACTAATTTGAATTCTTAGCTACAAAAGCAGCTAGGGGCAAGAAAAGTTGTCATAACTAAGGAGAATATTTCAGTGCGCAGGGATACCAGTAATAAATGTTGTAAATTATTAATTGTTTAAAAATTTGCATTACTTATTCGTGGTCGTAATGAAATTGGATGGTAAAAATAGACCTTAAAAAATGTAATTAAAACAACTCTAATTATAATTATACAATTAATAGTTAATTTAAAAACTTTCAAAAATGTAAATTCAAACGTGACACATTAATTTAAAAAGTTTGGGAAGTGTTGGTGTCGGTTTGTAGGGTTTGTTTAAAACAAGTAGTGTTTTTAATATAGTAAGGTGAGGGCGTAGTGTTGTGTGCTTGTTCGCAGACAATCGGGGTGAAGACAGGTTGCGGTTAAGCCGGACGCGTTTGGCTTTGAATACCGATGACGCGACGCTGCTCCACCAGTCGTTTCAATCTGTACTCTATGCATAAGTAATGTGAAAAGTATGGAGATACCGCCCCGATGCGGAATACACGCTCCTCTAAAATATCGCTGTATATTTTTATGGTAACGACTTCAGTTATTTGTTCTTAGTACCGAATGTGGCCGCCACTGTAATCTCCGTAGTGTGTGCTCAGTGTTTCGCACAAATATTTACTGGCTTTTTCGTTTGAATATTATTTTTTTGTGCCACGCGTTGTATCGTGTACCGACACGCTCAGTTTATTACATTTCTGTTATTAATAATACTGTTGATGAAAATTATAATGCGGTGACCTATAACTTTCTTTATGGCAAAAATTTTGCGAAATAGTTTTTGAGTACAATGTAAACAAACTACGTTTAAGTCAACGTAACGAAGCCAGAAATTTCAGATTATAATACGTTATCTCTTCTAATTTCTTGTTTTCATATACCAAACATTGAATCATCTTTATTACAAAATAATAAAATAACTCTATGTACCAGTCTGGGAGAGGCCTATGTCCAGCAGTGGACTGTACCGGGCTGATGATGATAATGAGGAATAAAATACCGAGTCCTCTAAAATACCGAGGTACTTGCAAGAAACTACCTGAGCTGCGTCTAGCGACCGATTGTGGAACATAACATTTGGTATCCCTTGTGAGTTGTGGGTAACTTTATAAAACTACTGAAGAAATAGAATGTCTGTAATGTTTTCTAAAAGCTTATAGCCAAATATAGAATAAAAATACTTAATAATTTAAACCAGGTTACTACTACCTTGAACCATTGATAATTTCTTCTCAGACTTAAGTTGTGGTTGAGACTGCTATAATTGTTTTCTCATCAAAAACTTGTTTGTTCTGTTTCACTGGACTTGTAATGCAGGGTGACGTAAAGAATCTCTATCTATCGTTTATCTTTCTGGTGGTAGAACAATCGCAACAACCCAGAAAGTATGGTGGCAAACAGAATAACATTGGTGAAATATTCGTCAGTTACTTGCATATGGAATTTCATCAACTACTTATTGATACTGGTAGTTACATTATCAATAAGAAGTTCTAGAATATTAAGACTGCACTGTTATTATTAACAAGTTCATTTAAGTCACTTTCCGTATATAAAAAGATCTTTTACATCGGCACCCTTGGTTTTGGGAGGATAATTTGCAATATTAAAGAGTTTGTTCTAAGTATACCTTTAAGAAATTCAAATCTTTTGCTCATGTTAGAATGAGTTGCCGTTGGCACAGCGAGTAGTTATTATTCATGTTATCTGTTGTTTTTGACTTTGATGTAAGTAGAAATAATTCATTCCCGGTAGATATTTTATGAACTGGAAAAATAATAAAATAAGCACGGTCTGACAGTTACATTTAGTAGGTACTACAATTTCAAGTCACAACCGTAAACTTACGCCCTTATCTCAGAAGGGGTAGGCAGAGGCGCCACCAGGACACCCACATTTCGCCTTGTGTGTTCCATCCCACGATGTGATAGGGGCGAACCCATCACCATTTCGGGCACAAATTCCTGACTCCGCGCATATCACTTTGCCCGACCCGGGGATTCGAACCCGAAACCTCAGATTTGTAATCGTACCATAGTACTACTACGCCACTGAAGCAGTCATTCACAACCAATGACAGATAATTAATCTCAGTATAGATCGTGTTCGATCTTGTAGCGACCGAATTCGTTGTTGTCAAAAAAATTAAAATACTTTATCTCTCTTCACACTTTGTTAAGGACATGTAAATATTATTAGATTACGAGTAAAAAACTTGTTTTTTATATTTAAAAAAACGTATAATATCTCAAACAAAGAGTTCAATAGATAATTAATTAAATTTTATTTGTAGTTCCAAATTTCCCCACACGCCAATAGTATTTGGTTGACTTATAACGGAAACATAAACATCAACAATTTAATTTTAACTGTCTCGACTTTATAATTTTGGTAATAACACATGGCTTTTTGAAAAGACATGATCAGATACATGAAAAGAAAATTAATGAATTTGTAATAAGTAAAATTACTCACAGGCAGCTAATAAAAAGCACCTAATCAAATTGGGATTACCACATTATCTAACCCACACAGTATTATTATTTCAAGATCCTATTTTATATTTTAATTTGTGTTGTATATTTAATATGTAAATTAAATTAAAAAGATGCTGCAACACTGCGTCTAGCCCGGCTTTGCCCGAGTGAAATTAATTTTTAATTTCCCTCCACTCCACGGAAATCCACCCCAATTTGATAAATGTAGTTTTAAATAAATCTTCATTATTTCATTAACTACGCCTGCTATTTTAGTAAGAAACAATTAGGCGAAATAAGAGGTTCGCAATTTAGTTCATCTCACCGTCTCATTGTTTTCTTCAAATAATTCTGACTCCGATAAATGAAGCGTCAACAATTATATTAAACACTCGCCTGGTTAATCCACTTATGAGTAGTTGCGATGTGGTCATTTTATTAACTCAACATAAAAAAAAAAAACAATCTGCCCACATTATTTCCTATACAATCTTATCACACGCCTTCCATCACCTACTGGTTCAAGTAACAGTAGCCCGTGTCCTTTTTTTTTTATTGCGGTATATGACGGGACGAGCATGCCATTAGCCTGATGGTAAACGATACGATCGACCATTCACAGAAAACCAAACAACACCATCAATAACAAAGCAATGCGTGGCATTCCACTGCGCTCGCCATCCTGAGACGTAAGCTGTTAAGTCTCAAAATGTCCAGGAGTTACTCTGACAACAATGTATTTCAAACTGGAACACAACATTGCATTTACACTGCTGTTTGGCGGGAGAAATAAACATTGCGATGGTACCTACCCAGACGGCCTCTCACATAAGAAAGACCTACCACCAGGCAAAACCAAAGAACCTTCCGAAGAAGAGAAAGTCCTTGACCAAACATTCATATATTTCTATAATAAAATTCAACAAACTTATTCGGCAGCTTAAGATTAACACGTAAAAAAAACTGTTGCATTTATAGGTATGAATTTGTATTGGGAGAATGCATGAGATTAAGTTATATCTATCCTCTGAGCTAGATCTTAATACATGCCAGGTAAGACACTACCCTATAATCGGATCAGTTTAATACTCTACGCGAGGTTCGACTACGCGCAAAGCCGGTAACAAAAGCTAGTCGCTGAATAAATAGGTAGCGGGGGCGCGCATCCATCACGAGTCGCGGCGCGGCAGTAAGACATTTCCACATAAACGAGTTACGTCGTGGATTATGGCATGTAAATAAACGAGCGGTTGGCGTGGCTAGTGTCTATTCCGACATGGCCAATAACTACGCGATTATCCTATTTGGGCCCGCCAACAGCGAACAGGCGTGACTATACGAATTTTTTCATACAACTTCGACGGCAGTAAGTAGTCAATTTCAGTTCTTACGATAACTATATTAGTTCGACGAAGATCGTCTGAAATTTTATCGCTTCAAGAATCACATCAAATCACCGCATAAATTTGGAATACAGTGCTCATTTTATCTGCTTGAAGCTTGTTATGTACGTATTTTTACCGTAATGATTTCTATTTGAATGCCTCAACTCACCCATTCAGATTATAATTTTATTTACGTGTATAATATTGTATGTACACTACCTCTTCTCGTCCAAAATTCCTCAGTGCCTGAAGACGTCAAGTCTTTAATTGTTGCACTACGGATGACATATAGCACCAAAACGTGCCTGTCTTATTGGCCCCACAAGATGTCTCAAGGTCACTTAGCGCACCATAGACAGGTTATGCTCGGTGACAAGGGGCAGGCACATAGCGCAGTGAACTGATGGATGTTAAAGCATAACAGTTTCTGAGTGGTGGCCATGCACCGGCAAAGGAAGCGTCGGACGTCGAATTAATTAAATGTAAAATAACATAAAAACATTATTTATTAAGTTTTTAACCAATATTTAATTTTACCACTTGCCGTCATACCGTAGAATTCAAATTATGTTACTATTAGCGCAAACATTATTCATATACCTATGTTAGTATTGAAACTCAGTCACTTATATTAAATAAGTTCTTAGCGATAAGTACTTTAAATAAGAAATAGGGCGGGCCTTGCAAGTCCGTGGTGACAGAAACGAACAAATCAATTCAAATTACTTATCCTGACAATTCAGTTATCCGCAGCGTCTTAATGTTTTCCTCGAAGCACATTACCAACTTTTTCTCATCTTGTATTTGAAGTGACGCGAATTCAAAATTAAGAAGAAAAACATAAATATTCAGTAAGACAATATAAATAAACGAAGTTTCGGCCATTTATTCTGATACACCGGGACTCTGTGCACAGACTGGAAAAGTTAGGCGGAACGGGATTTCCTAATGCGATTTTAATTCGTTCTTCCCGCAACCAAGAGGGTAATTTCAATAAAAGCAAAGTCGTGGATATCCAGTCAGATAGATAAATGAAAAACGCGACGTGTAAATTCTTTTTCGGCCTCGCTAATAACAAAACGAAGTGCACTTCGATGTCGTACTTCAGCTCGTTAATTATGTATACGAAAAGTACGTTTACGGTTATTCCAACTGTCCTCTGTAGGTATCCTTAGCATATAATCAACACCCACATAATGAGTGTTATCGATTTTTAAGCTTTGGATTATTAAAAATAGATGGACTAAGTAGTATACACCCTTTCTTAAAGCCACATGAAAAGGGTGTTATAAGTTAATTATTGAACCGACAATCTCTCGCTATCCAGTCAATTGTGGTGGCCTATTCTTATTAACCAACCTAATTGGTGGCAGGTCTCTCATATGTGAGAGGCCGCCTGGGTAGGTACCACCGCAATGTCTATTTCTCCCGCCAAATAGCATTTACAGTTGTGTTCCAGTTTGAAGGACATTGTAGCCAGAGTAACTACTGGACATAATGAGACTTAATATCTTATGTTTCATGATGGCGAGCGCAGTGGAATGTCAAGCATTGCATTGTAATTTATGGTGTTGTTTGGTTTTGGTACTGTCCATGAGCGGTCGTATCGTTTACCATCAAACGAATGGCAAGCTCGTCGCGCCATTTATAGCGAAAAAAAAAAAAAAAAAACCGAACAGGCTCTACCGAGATGGCCATAACGGGTTAGGTTTTCAGGACATATCTCTGATACTTTGGAGGCATGTGTGTATTGTTTTTAATTACAACGCACTATTATGGTTTTAATAAATTATCGTGAGGTAGCCTACATCCCATAGAGATATATTCAAGAATTTCTTTGGTAAATGAGTTCCGGCAACCTGCATTATGCCGTGATGAACTATGACCTCAGCCCTCTCAATCGAAGGCTAGATTGTGGAAGAGTCTTTTGCTCAGTATTGGCCTTATAATATGGGCTGATTTAATATTATTATCATTATTTATATGTTCTAGCACAATGAAATAAAAATTAAATTTTACATTGAGTTCAAATTATTGTCTACGCTGTTATTCTTCCTCCTGTGACAAATTTTTATTTTTTTATCTGTCGGTTACCGAGTTGTTAATCCTAATTAATCCCGATTTTTATCAGCACCAGAGATTTTTTTGCACTCCAAATCCTATAAATCCAAATGTATTTTTAAAAATAATTTGTTTAACATTTTTGAATTGAAATTCCGCTCAACAATATTTTTGCTTCATATAAAATATGTATTCCAATTATTATATTTCACGAAACACCCTAGGGCTTTTAGAAAAAATATTACTCTAAAAGGTTGTTTTTACCTCAAACAAATACTCATTTGTCAACAAACGAGTTTGTGCGATAATTGGATGTTACTAGTATGTTTATTAATAATAAATGTTTTGTTATTAATATAATCAATGAAAACATCTAACAAATACATTAACTTTGTATAAATTATTAATTATCTGTCATTCACACCTAAAGGAAAGCACTTCTGTATCCCCTTTTTTCAACGAGGGGAAAATTAATTTTTTCTTCCTTCCCGCAAGCCCTGGGGGAGGGGGCAGGAAAAGTTAATACCAAGCTGGGTTCCTAACGCTAAAACCCTACGCTGGCATACCAATCAAAACCCCTCGATGGCCCTCTTCGCGCACATCAGAGACAGAGACTCGCCCAGTACTATTCCACAGCCACTCTATGCTGTTCAGAGACTTATGGTCTCGTCCGTCTTAATCAGAGAGAGCGTGTTCACGCCCTTATTAGCGCTTTATAAGCGTTCGCCTCGTGATCACTTTCAGCGAGGGCGCCTACGTCTGTTTCCTAAAAAGTAGTAGTAGTAGAGTTGTTATAATGCCTCTCTCGCTTATTCGTGTTTATTTCCGTCCCAACATGCGGTATGAGACACACTGGACACAACATCCAATTCTGGGTATCTCCTATGAGATTGTTGTAACAGAAAACCTCACATACCTTACCCATCGATTACCTCAGCTGGGAATCGCTCCCAAGCCACTCTTCACAGACCGCAGATGCTACCACAAGACTAATGACGCGATGTTATTCAAGTTGGACCTATTCAAATTAAGGCTTATATCGTGTAAAAATAAAACTTCACTGTGACCATTAGGATCAATTATGAAGTTTTTATAGCACATGCTAATTAAAGTAGATCACGCCAAACGCGATTTTTTTTTTGTTTATACCAACGATTCTTCTGATGTTAAGCGATCATCGCATATAAGTAATCACACTGATAAATGACAAGTATTTAGTTATATTGCTGACCTTTTTAAATGTAAGAAAAAACGAAAGTAAGCCAAGAGAAAGCAAGGATCTTTGAGCTTCTGGCAATACTAATCACTTAAACGAGGCAGCAACTGCAAATTCACCGCGGTTTTCTATAAGAATACCACCCAGTTCTAGCCGGCTCATTCATATAGTACAAACTAGCTACAACGAGGCACACCTTCATTGAATTTCATTATTAAAAGTACAACGCGAGTCCCAAGAGACCTTGTCCACATTAATCAGTTTGTGAGATTAAATTATGAAAACATTACCCCAAAACACTGTTGCTCAAAACAACGCTTTTACGAGAACTATTTACGTGGTGTAATTACATGATAATGACTTTCATACGCCTTTAATAGACGTTATTGTAGAAATACAGCTCCGGAGCGATTACTGCGCCGTTGGCCGGCATAATTTGTTTGTATTTGCCAACGGGTCGTGTAGGTGCTATCCGCCCTAATTGAGTAAGGTGCATAATAATTCCATTAAATGCAGCGCTGTTTCTTCCTTTCTCTGCCAACGTCGTGTTACTTTTAAAAGCAAGAAAAACAGAGTTTATTCAGAAACGGTATGAGAGCAGTTCTGCATTTATTTGATAATGTATTACAATTACCCCAAAATAATGTATTAGCCCAAAATTGTCGTTTTCTCTTATCCATTCTATGGTTTGTTGTCTGTGAGAGATCGCGTCAAGCGATAAGACCGCTTTTTGTATATCCTTTTTTCTATTGTGTCTTTTTCTATGTCAGAGGTGTCTATTAAAGTTTTAAATAAATATTGGATATCCAGCGTGGTGGACTGTACGACTTAATCCCTCCCAATCGTACTTTCGATTATGAAGGAGGCCCATGCCCTACAGTGGGACGTACATGAGCTGATACAGGTACAGAAATAAATATTACATTTTGAATTAAATTACAAGCTGCCATTGTAATAAATATGAAAGTTTGCAAGGTTGAATGTACAGATGTTTGTTGCCTTTTCCCGCAAAATACTGAACGACATTTAGTGAAACTTCACAGTAATATACATCAGATTCAGATCTGAGCTGTAATTTAAAGAGTTACACAGTTATGGCAAAATAATAACACGCGCGACTAAACGAAATTATGGTTTCTTAGATTTACGCGAATGTTACACATTGAAATAAAACTATTTTTTACGGATTTTATCGCGATTTGGTTTAATTTTTACATTTTTCCCCTCTCAGACTCCCCCTGCCAGTCCGCCCCGTGACCACGAAAGCTGTAAAGTAATCGAAACGTTGCGAAGTTAAAAAATGAAAAACTTAAATCAAATCGCGATAAAATCCGTAAAAAATAGTTTTATTTCAATAAACGAAATTATTGTGGCGGCTACGGGTTATTTAGGTTATAGAGGCTTTACAGATGCGGAGTGTGAGACGCTTAGACATGTGTGTAGTGGAAAGGGATTTGAAAAAGATCTGAGTGGAGGAGAGTGACGTGAACCAAATTTAGCTCCCGATCCATGCCGGGTCTGGACGCTAGTATATTGAATGTTGATAATTCACAGTCAATCATTCACGTTCGTCTTTTTTGACCACAAAGGCTTTCACTTTATAGCGCCAAACTACGGCAAAAATAAAACCCCGCGCGCTTTTAAGCCATTCAAAAACATCACAGTCCACCTTTACATTTGTCGCCTTTCAGTGGCTCGGTCGCTCGCTGTATAAGCTGACAGATTTGCCGCTTAGTGGCTCTGTTTCACCATGCAACGTATTATGAAATACAAGCTATTGTTTAAAATAGAGGATTATGGTACCGCAATAAACAACTCGCAAAAAATGTTAACTTTGATGAAGACACGACTTTATAACTTCGCAAATTTCAGCTCTATTTACGTTGACAGAAGTTTTATGTAGACCTTGTTCGACGGTTCAACATGAGTTTATGCCATGGTGCAGAATGGTCTACAAATTTATCTAACATCAGTGTGTCGCTTTTCGGATTCATCCTGTGTACATCCGGATAAAATCAAAAATTACATCGTCTGCGAGAGATTTATTTATTTCAATTGACACGGTTACGTACCTACTTCGTTATATGAATATTATTCTAAAATTTAAATACATAGATTTAACACATAAATTAAAAACAAAAAAATTAAAAGAAGCACTAACGACACATATGTTTATAGTTCTTCAAACACGCGAACAATAATTTGGCTACCTAAGTTATCAGCAATAATATCAACATTTATTACTCTTTATCGTCTACGTCGCGTCGCGTCGTACGTCGTTCACGTCTTCTAACGTCTTCCAAACTGTTCTTTCTTATTCCGTCCATTCATACTTGACATCTTAATCATTCATCCTCTAACTCTTTTACTCCTTAGTACTTCCATTCGTTATCTCTTTCACATAAACTACGTTCCATATCATTCATTCGTCTAGCGTTATTCTACTCATCTTACATCATAAAATTCAAATCCTACATCAATATTAACCTACATCTCACGCCGGTTGCTATTCTTTCTAGAAAAAAGACTTCTCTGTGCGTACCATCAGACCTATTATAGTAACTTTGTCGTGTTAGTATAAAGAAACGCCGGGTTTTATCGGCGCCTAAACAACATAATACGAAAAATAAGTAGCAATGTGGGCGGGTTATAAGTAGAAATAAGTGAGAATCTGGCAATATGTAACTGTTATAAAAATAGTAGTCGTTAGATGTTAAAAAGTATAGTCAACACATAACAAATAAGTTAAATAAGTTTCGTTTCCGTTACGGCACCTTAATACCTACCTCGTTTTTGAAACTTAAGTTTTAATTACTCACATTTTAAGTTTTGTATTTAACTCATGGTATTAGTATAAGCTTATGCCCATTAAAACATGGTTAAAATTTAAAATTAAATAAAAACCAAAAGTTACAATTTTTAAAATATATTTTAGTGACTGCCAGCACACGCAACAGACTAATATTTTAACACTATTTAATTACAGATAGGCATCTTTTAATTCTAAGAATAAATAAGAATCTGAAAATATATCTTTTGTAATAAGTTTTTTTTTCTAGCCTATGCTGTCCCACTGCAGGGCAAAGGTCTCACTATCCAATAAAAAAAAATAGTTATGGGAAACACTTTCATTTTCAAGATCATATTTTTCCAGGGCCAGGTTAAAAGTACCCTGAACCGACGAGAATGCATGAAGAGATTGATGAAAGTAGACGAAGCGAAAGTAGTATGTCAAGATCGGGCAAAGTGGAGATCCATAGTCTCTGCCTACCCCTATGGGATACAGGCATATATATATTTTGAAATAAACTATTTTATACGGACCCCGTGACCACGAAAGCTGTAAAGTAATCGAAACGTCGGGAAGTTAAAAAATGTAAAAATTAAACCAAATCGCGAGAAAATCCGTATAAAATAGTTTTATTTCAATGTGTAACATTCGCGTTAATCTAAGAAACCATTATATATATATTTCCCTTGTACGTCTATTAGGGAAAATCAGAATGTCGGGGTACTTCGATAATCACAAAAATCTCCTTAATACGGCAGTATATTTTGCTCCAACAACATTCATCAAACCGCCAATGATGCCAATTCGCTCGCCCTCTTCGGTTGACTCAGTGTAAAGTAATCAATGGTAACAATTTAGTGATCATTAGCGAAATTTCCCGACATCCGAATTTAGCCGAATACACCATATAGAAAAAGTAATCTATTTAATGATCCATTGAGCAGTTAAAGGGTTAAAACATATCATAGAATTACAAAACACTAAAATAATATGATCAATACTAATTTACAAAAACCATTTAAAACTTTATACCGAATTAAAATATAACAAAATTTTGCATTTTACAACAAAAGTGTACGCCCGGGGCTTCAAAATGCTCATCGGGATAAGTTTCTTTGTGACTTGCTACCCCTCGGCTACAGAAATTTACCGCTAAATATTATTTAATGAACTTTGGTGTAGGTACTACTGAGTATTGACCCTTATAGTACGTATTTTCTCTTAACACACCGCAACAAATAAAATATTCACTTACAAACTTTAGATTCTGCGTGAGATTCTTTAGAGAAAGTGCGTGGTGGCCTGTTGGTATCGGACCAGACGCGGCTGCCTACATGTTCACGGTGGTCGCGGGTTCAAATCCCAAGGCACACCTCTGACTTTTCGGAGTTATGTGTGTATTGATAGTTAATCACCACACACTTTAACGGTGAAGGAAAACATCGTGAGGAATCCTGCATACCTCAGCGATTAAAAAAAAAAAATTTTCTACGGTATGTAAGTCCGCCAACCCGCACTAGGCCAGCGTGGTGGACTATATGGCCTAACCACTCTCAATCGATTCTCTCGGATTGTAGAGTAGGCCCGTGCCCCGCAGTGGGACGTATATGGGCTGATATATAGATATAAACGTTAGATTGAAAATTTAAGTATATATCCATTAAATTTTTGTAAACATTAAATATGTATGAAACCCAAGACAAAGTACCACGATACGAAGCTAATAGTCCTATATATCGATATTATTAATGATATGGGACCAACAAACGAGCAATCGTTTCACCCGACCATTCGTGATCACCGCGTAAAAACACTTTCAACCTAATATAAATCGTATAGAATTCTACCAAGACCATCATAATTCATGGTTGTGTCATTTTATTACAGTAGCTGTGCGATCTAGCTTCACAGAGTTTATTGTTTATTTATAATCTTTATTGAATACCTAATGTTTTTTATTGCAATGAATGGCAAGACGATCATGCCATTCGCTCGATGGTAAGCGATACGACCGATCATAGATAGTAGAAAAGCTAAACAACATCCTGAATTGGATGTGACTGTTGGGTGTATTTATTATTAATCACAAAGCAATGCTTGGAATTCCACTGCGCTCGCCATCCGGAGACATAAGATGTTAAATCTCAATATGTCCAGTAGTTGCTCTGGCTACAATGTCCTTCAAACCAGAACACAACAGTGCATTTACACTGTTGTTTGGCGAGAGAAATAGACATTGCGGTGGTATCTACCCAGCGGCCTCTCACATATGAGAGACCTACAACTAGTAAATACACCTATATTGACATTCTCCGGACTTGCTAAAAACTCCGGCTGTGAAAGTAGATGCTGAGACTTCAATTCCCACATCAAGACAATGCATATAACCATAATGTGTAAGTAGTCGTACATAGACATTCGTTGCTATTTCAAGTTGCATTAATTTAAGGGGAACATTGATGGAAACATTCCAGAATTGCTACAGATTTTACGTAACATACATACAAATAAAAACTATTTGAATTCGTAACCTCTTTCTTGTTTGCTTGTTCCAGCAATTGACAATAAAATGTGTGTCGACATACCCCTGGTAAGCAGCATCATGAGCAGCAGGAGAACCCTGGTATGCGTGTACAAGAAAGCCATGCTTCGTTCGCCGGGACTCTTCAAGAAAACAGGAAACCGCTGGCTAACCGCCACGTATACTCGCTACCATCATCGCCAATCACCTGAAAAAAAATACATTTTATAATTTATAACCTTTTAATACTCATTGAAATAATTTAACTCATTGGAATGAGATAAAGGTTATTTTAATTTTTTTATTTACGTGTAACTATAATTACTGATGACTAACCTACTTGACGCTTTACTTGAGGGTGGTGAACAAAGCTCCAATATTAATATTGATTTCATGTTCTAATGCCTTCGGAGCTACTCTGAGTGTTATTTTTATCCTGTTACGAAGGTATTGCACTTTATTTTGTTACTCAGCTCTACTATAATGTATTTTGGTTTATATTCGACTCAAAGTATATACACAATCTGAGGTAAAAGGAGCTCTCATACAAACAACGTAGGGAATATGTCGTATTTATTTCATATATTGCGGCATATAACATTGAATGCGGCCCTGGCAGCAAGTCTTGGATTGTGAGTTGACATGTGTGTATTTTATTTTGTGATCGTTCCAATATTAGCACATTGTAACTGTCTTACCCACATTAATAAATTATAGATTAGTTCAGTCCGATACTAGCATAATTTTACATAAAGAATTATTATATCTCATGATGTGAAATGTAAAATTTATTTTGAGAATAAAGTTTCTTTAACCACATAATAATTGTATACTCGGGTTATTCCTTTCGCCTAGTGTCTATTAAAATGATAAAAAGGATTACCAATCTAACATAACTAGGTACATATTATAATTATATATTAAACAACAACAACAAACTATTTTACTGTTTAATATTAAACTCGCGATTAAGCGAAAGTGGTAAACTCGCGTAAAATATTATTTCTAGTCCGTCCGTGAAATATTCAGTGCTAAGATTTACTGCGCAATTTGATTGACAAATTATACAATTAATTAAACATAAACCTTCTCTACAATATTGTACAGGCAATCAGCGAAATAAATTTTCTACGCTAATAAGTACGCATAAACAGTAAGTAATTTGGAGCAATCCACAGTAACCAATATAGCGTTTGCCTCACTATCACTTCCGAGATTAAATTGCATCCAATCTGTTGTTATGCTTTGTCCACCCGAATCCGAGTATATTATGTAAAGTGAGCTGCACAAGGCCCGACAAACACTCAAACCACTTTTAGTGTTCGTGTACATTTTATTTGTCAAATTCGGGGAAAATAACAACAGTTACGAAAAATGAACGGTTTTGTTAGATTTTTAATTTATTTACAATTGTATTCACAATTCTATTGTTGACAGCCTCCATGGCGCAGTTGGTTAGACGCCGCCTGTGAAACGAGAGGCCGCGGGTTCGATCCCCGCACCGATACAAATATTTGTGTGATCCACAGGTATTGGTTTCGGATCTGGGTGTTTGTGAGACCGAAAAGTCTCTCGTAGTTTCTGATACCCACGACACAAGACTCGATCTTAGTGTGGGGTCAGGACTATGTATGTGACTGTTGGGTGTATTTATTATTCATTCATGCCACAGTATGTTTGATTTCGACAATCGCAGCGAGTAGACCAAATAGGCATATCTTTTGTTTAAAAAAATATATTTTAGTTTTAATGAATGTCCAGCTTTACATAATTTTTTATTGTTCACCTAATTACAACTTATTCAATGAAACAGAATTGTTCCGAGAATTAGATTGTAGATACGATTACAAATATTAATTGAAATATTTTATTAATTACCGTTCCAGCAAATTCGGTAAATGCTAAATAAAGCATGCTTTTAAATCTCCGTAATATTACAATTTTAAACGTAACTCACGGTACAATTTTAAATATTTTTAATATATGTATACTCACTAACGGATGATGAAAATCAGCTTTATTAAAATTTTAATACTTTGAGCGAAAATTATACGCATAGCGTACTATAAAATAATTATAAAAAAAAGCTTTGATTAAATATTTACAAGCAATCATACACAGGTTTTCGAAATTTTATTATCAACTACAAAAAACTGAACAGCGTCTTCATCATTATCAATTTAATGTTTCAACTGTGACCCAAAATCGAAAAAGCCTTTACCACACACATTTTAAGCGGTCGTTTTGTGTACCCGTTCTGTGTCCATGCCGATTGCGGTGACTTTCGTGCAACAGTTCAATCCGAATGCGCCCCAGGCTTAACAGTTATGCCGGCACTAGCAGCAGTCACGATTGTTTAATTAGACTGCATGATGTAGACAATCTTCTCATTTACTGCCGCGGGCGACACTTCAATTGCCTCTTCAATGCATTTGTTTGTTTCTAAGATTCAATGTGTTGTTTGATTGATCCCGACGTCGTTGTCTTGGTATATCAACAAGCTTCAGTTAAATAATTACGAAACCAGTTCCGAGAATGATTGTATTTTTTTATTGCAGTGAATGGCGCGACGAGCATGCGGTTCGCCTGATGGTAAGCGATACGACAACTTAATAGACAGTTGAAAAATACAAACAACACCATGAATTACAAGGCAATGCTTGCATTCCACTGCGCTCGCCATCCTGAGACATAAGATGTTATGTCTCATTATGTGCGTTAGTTACTCAGGGTACAATGTCCTTAAAACCTTTCAAAGCTTAGTATAAAAAAATAATTAAACGAATATTAAATTAATTATTTGTTAGCATTATCAGAACAATACAAGTATACGCCTTCTTTTCACAATCCCGCGTCCTTACACCGTGACGTAAGTAAGTCGTATAATTATCTTGAATGGTAAGAGATGAATAATTGCATGCTGCCACTCAATAATGTATCTAAACATCATTGCACTCACCATCAGATGCCTTGTAGTTACTTTGAAGCCAGTGTAAAATTAATTATTTCATACTTAAATTGACTCTTGCTATTGAAGAACATTAGTAAATAATTTATAAAAGAAAAAAAAAGGCATACAACGAATACGTGTTAATATTAATTATTATACAAAATTCCTCAATCTAACCTCCTACATAAGTGTTATTAGAACCCCGTTTGAATTAGCATCGAAACCGTAATAATAAAGTTAGGAAATCGTGTAATTCACACATTAACTCTCGAAGCCTAAAGAAATTTACTCGGTGAATTAAGGTAACTCGTTGCGCATTAATCCTGAATTATTATCTACCCGTGAACCAAGTCACCAAGTCGTGCGAAAGGAACACGGAAGCGAGCGAACTTCGGCTCAAATTAAATTCGGCACGCGCCAAATTCATTATTATTTCACAAGTGATATCGAGGCTACTTTTTTTGCAGAAAAACCGTGTTTTACCGAACGATTTAATTTAAATTCGAATGTAATTTTATATTGTATTCGTGGTCTTACATTTGTAATAATTATGCTGTTACCTTGCCATTACATCGTTTTTTGACTTCGTCTTTTTGTGGAGTCCATAAAAAACCCTTAATGAGTGTTCAATTATAGGTGGAAGTTGGAACATCCGTGTCCTCGACCAGTGATTTCAGTAATGGTATTTTACAGGTTTTCCAAGTGAAGAATATCAAGATGCATCTTGTGTTAGGGTATTCGAAGCCGCACATAATGCGCGTGTCGTCACCGGATGGTTTTAGCCGGTACGCCATCATTAGATCTATTTGGTATCCAACCCAAACGGGCTACCAACCTTGAATCTCACTATCACCACACATTATGTTCTCTTTTGGCCTTACCAGGATATCGGAAGGCTTAAAATTTTTAGGCTAGAGACAAATATTTGTAATAAAAAATAGTCTTTATCATTAGCCGACCCATTAATGCAAACAAAACTGCGTGAATCCATTACTACGTAAAGTAGAACTAGTCAACAGCAAAACTGCTAGTCAACCTTTGTTTGAATGTACCTATAATACATACATATATGGCTTTGAATCGACAAAAGCGGGCGGCTCAGCCCGCGCGGCGCAAGAGTAGGCGTGTACTATGTACTTATGTCTATTTACAAGAACCATTTCAAGCATTTTGCGACCACCCCCTAACGAAACCAATTGGCCGGCATACTTATAATTTCACATGTTTAATAGGAACCGCTTGGCACTTAGATTTAATGTTAACCTTTTATACGTATGTATATCTTAACTGAAAATACTTTTTAAAACTCGCTAAAGTTGAACCTATACAAAACAAAATAATGTGTAAATCAAAAGTTAACACTGTTTAGTGTAGTCAAGTGTGTTATTATTTGTTACAGCGCTTAACTGATTAGCATGAAACTTAAAATATTAACAGCGTTCATGGTCTAATTATAAACGAAGAGCTTTCGTTAATTACTTATTTATTTTATAAATTCCGCCTTTCGATGGCAAATTTCGACGAGGCGATTATTTCATTTGAGTAATACAGAACCTCGAAATTAATGTTTTGCATTCTCTAACGCGAGTGCATTCAATAATGATAGAGAGACACATATACGTACTACCTCATCCGCTGACGGCGGTACACTGACGCGGGTCACTGTCAATATGACACCTCTCCCGGCTAAGCCCTTCGTAGTCGGTACACAAAGATACCGAAACCTCCGATACAAATATACTCATTGAAAACAAATATTGCCAACAGTGAACTGAACATAGATAATTAATGGTACATCTATGGGTAAACACACTGTTGGCAAACATTAATTCATGGCGTGAAAATTAGTTCCAATTATTCCCGTGCGCGTGGTCTACGAAATGTCGACGATGCGTGCCTGTGTACGACTACGAGCATCCGTAATATGTACTACACCGTCGGTGTCAAAGATTTCTGTGGCGCTGTGTACGACAGGCCTTATAGCTTGCTCGAACAAAGCGTTTTACTTCCCAGCCGATTCACGCCCACTACGTGCTATACCTATTCGCGACACTATGCTCTATTTATCTACGTCACAAATCATATAAATACAGGGTATATCAAGACCGCAACCGAAAACGAAGCCAGGTGGTATTATTAGTGACTTCAAACACAATGCAAATAAAATTTCGCAAAAAAAATTTTTTTTTCCTGATCGTCGTTTCCGGTTGATAAATACATAATTTTCTAAAACAATAATGTACACCTGTTGATTTTTAAAGACGCAATGGTACGCAAAGGTTTAAATAACTACTTTCGCAAATACTAGGTTACCACCCAAACACGATAATGTTTAAAAAAGTGCAAAAAAAACTGTCGCTTTCTTTGCGAAATTTTTGATTGCATTGTGTCTGTAACGACTAAAATTACTCACTGGTTTCGTTTTCGGTCGCAGTCTTGATATACCCGGTATATTGTAACATTTTTTGTTTTTCTCGAAGTGAAAAGTTTTCCTTATGGAGATTTGAATTATGATTTTTTTTAAATGCTTAATACGAGTACGTCCATCGAACTGAGTAATGACGTCTCTATTAACTTGATGTGCAAAACGCGACTCCATTGGTGTTTATAAAGCATTGGCATGCTCAGGCCTCAGTGTGGACGGGTTCGATAAGTGTGGTGATGATACACTAACACGTCATCGCCCAGTATACGCTATAGAGAGGTTGCACCATAAATAGAGCTTTTAAGTTTTAACTAACTTGAATGATAGCTATGGAAAGGTACAAACGTGCATTTACCACAGGAAAAGTTTATTACTTTCATTAATATTCAATAGCCAATTCCAAAACAATATTCAAGCAAGAAATGTCGATAAAGTTTTATACTACTTATAGATAATATTACTTTAAAAATCTTGGCATAGAGCAAATAAAAACAGATTCATATTTGTCCATATCGCAAGTGAGTTAATATGTTATATTATTTGCGGTTCTCTCGACATTCTTTGTTCTTTTTAATATCTAAAGTTTGCGGTAAGTATTCTCCAGACTTCGTGAAAGACTTCGTGAAAAACGCGCTTTCGTGAAAGATACTATCAATAACAATATCACGACCTGAAATTTAATTTTGGTGTTTATCAATCCGCAAAACACCTAATAATTCATACTCATAGAGATGGATGGACTGCACAATACAAATTAATTGAACCTATTAATTATTGTGGTCCAAAATATTCAGACATAAAAGAAAACAAATTAAAATAAAAAGGGATTTCGACCACAAATGTGAAATTCATCAAATGGACAATCTCACAATAAATGAAATAGCAAAATGTCTCTTTGATAGTGAAGCCCCATTTACACGAAAAGAGTTTCTCGCGGCGAGAATCGTATGCGATCATCGCATAACATAACCGCCATAGATTATTGGGTTCTGACAAACGTTTACACGTTGCAACCTTTTTCCTTACGATAATCGTATCTTCGAGGTGAGAAACCCTCCCCATATCAATAGGACTTTAGTTAAAATATACATGGCGCTCGTAACGTTGCACTGCGGTCAGCAATTGTATCATTGCTTTGTTTTTAGTAGTTTATTTTAATATTTATTAAATCTACTATGAATCACACACATAAATTAAAATTATACAGAATGATGTAAAAATAGTCTAAATACATGATTATTCCAAAGACATAATTACATACATAATTACACACATAATTCCAATAAAACAATACACGAGTAAAATAATTCAACCGAACCAAGTTCAACAATCAATAAAAAAAGTAGCAATTTGACAGCGTCTGTGGCGCAGTTGGTTGGAGGTTGGTTGGTTGGAGAGGCCGCAGGTTCGATCCCCGCACCAAAACAAATATTTTTGTGATCCACAGGTATTTGTTTCGGGTAAAGTCTCTTGTAGTTTCTGATACCCACGACACAAGACTCGATCTTAGTGTGGGGTCAGGACTATGTATGTGACTCATCAGCCCGTTGCAGTCCACTGCTGGACATAGGACTCTCCCAAGGTACGCCACAGAGCCCGGTCTGCTGCCTTACGTATCCAGTCGCTACGGGACCTCTTGTGCAAGTCGTCCCGCCATCTGGCCAGAGGACGTCCCACGCTACGTTTGCCAAGACGCGGTCTCCACTCCAGGACATGATTACAGCTAAGATTATTTAATAAACAACTAGTTTCTTAAACGACCATTAATTTCTCTATCTTCAAAATCGATCAGTAATTAAAAGGGATAAACATACATTAAGCGGTAAAAACACGAAATGTCATCAACCTTGACCTCACACCATCGGGAAATATTCCGATCATATTCGATAACCACGCTACTCTACCCAATTTCCATTTGGTTAATTCTGATAGCAATTCCACGTCTAGCGAAGAGGAAGCAATATGATTCGATGAAATTATTTAATTGTCATCGATTAGCAGCGTCGTACATATTTGTGTGAGTGCATCCAGTTATATAGTTGGCTGGGATTATAACCTATTATAATATATAACTGTTTGAAAGACTTAAGCTCGGGTAGATAATTGAGAATAATAGCCGTTAGGCAGGGCCTTATTCATAGACAGTTTTAAAACCTATTTTATTTATCGAATGTGTTGTCCCTTTCGAACGATTTTTGAATTCAGTTTGAGCGAAGAAGACCAAACATTCGATAGCTAAAATAGGCTTTAAAACTGTATATGAATGAGGCCGCAGGTCTTACGTGTTGGATTTCTCGTATGCGAGGGGGCATGTTAGTTTTAACCACAGATTTGTCTAAGTATGTTACTACGCAGCAGTGTGTAAACGCTAAGCGCTGTTTTGTTTGGATATGAAAATCGAGACCTAACACCTCAATTAACGGCCGCACTCAGAGAGGTTTAATGTCAATTAAATTGTTCCTTCGTATAGATTCTCTTTGTAAAATCTACACTTAGTAATGATTTAATTGACATTAATGTCTCCGAGTGCGGCAGTAAGACTTTAGACTCTATCATCATTAGAAATATCGAAACCGATATGTTTGTACTGAGATTGTCTTGGGCTAAATGCCTCAACCAAATTGGCCCTCCTTATTTTTTTATAGATTAAGCGTGTCAAAGTCAAACAAGCAAATATGAATCCTGTGCCCCTAGCCGGAACATTTTGCTGTATCGTAATAGAATAGTAATAGTAAAATTTTGTATGGGAATTTAAACAGCGCCATTGTGAACGTATTTGGAACTAAAATTTCACAGAGGGAAACGTTTACTTTACTATACGAGAATTACTATACGATACTTCAAAATGTTCCGGCTGAAGCACTGATCATTGGAATTGTCACGAATATCTCACGATGAAACGTAGCTATGTTGCTGCAATCAACATTTCATATAAATTCGTATTGAATAACTGTTTGCTGACTTCTCCTCAGTGGCAACAATGACGCGTTTGTATACTCATAAGAATCATCAGTAAAAAATAATTTAAAAAGTTACGGCTACATCCTAAGTCACATTACATTAAAATATATTAACCTCCATTGGTATTTACCCACTTTCAAATTCATTCATATTTATCTGATTCTAAATTCAAAATTGTTAAAGTTTCGAATAGATATTACAATGTATTTAATTTCGAAAATTAGTGAATACACGAAATACGAGTAGTATAATAGATATTCAATTTAATTGGACGTATTATTGATCAATAGTTAACGTATTTATTTTACTATTGAAGAATTCCTTGTGTAATCAAATTGATCGTGACCTTTTCGTCTAATATAACATCAAAAGCGTTGGAACGAAAGGGGCCGTACTTTAACGTAATAGTAAAACAATCTTATTATAACAACCCCCAACCACGCAACTTATAATACTTCTCAACGTTATTGTTAATTTTATTTGAAAACTCAATTCCAATACCACAAACAATCTTGAGTCGGCGCGACCCCAACCCCATCCAGCTGCTATACGGGTAACGTTAAATAATGTATTTGGATGTGCGCTTAATTGGGGTTTTTTCAAACATTAATCAAGTGTGTGTCGGGGGAGAATTTTTATGTCGCGCGAAGGCGGGCGATAGTAGTGACGGATGACGCGCGGCCGCGGGTCGCCACACGAGATGCATTCATCAGTCGAGGATTTGAGCACTTCCAAACTGGCCGACGTCACGTACTCGCGCTGAAGAGGATCGACTTTTGCCCGCGCTCCCTCCCAACGTGCCGGATTACCGTTTCACAAACGCTATCTCGTGTTGTTTTCGCGATCGATACGCAAATGCTGTATGGCAAGAATGATCCATGATGTGTGGCAAGTTTTGCTGAACTCGTTTGCTTTGTTTTTTTTTCATACTTGTTTGCAGGTTAGATATTAAGGTAAAGCCGTTCGTTTGACAGCTTCCGTGACGCAATTGGTTACACGCCGGCTGAGAAACGAGAGGCCGCGGGTTCGATTCCCGCACCAAGACAAATGTTTGTAAATCACGAGTATTTGTTTCGGGTCCGGGTGCTTATGAGACCAAAAAGGCTTTTTTTTCCGTTTCAATTCAGTCACCAAAACCTCGGGAATTAAGGCTTTCCATTTACAATCCCATCCTACACCTACTATTATTATAAAGACGATTTGTTTGTTTGTAACTTCTTCACGGCTGAACCAATTATACTGAAATTTGATTGAAATTGCTGATGCTCTGGATTAACACATAAGCTACTTTTATCCCGATAAAATAGTGTTCCCATTGGATAATCAAGGAGTCTTCCCGCTCAAACAGCTGGGCCAATTTTAATAACATTTAGTACAGAGGTAGCTGATACCCTAGATTAACGCATACGCTACTTTTTATCCCAAAAATGTAGTGTTCGCGTAGGATGTGCAAAGAATTCAAATATGTATATTTGCTACTCTTTCACAATTTGAGGGATGGTTTGGGATTGAATATAGGACGGATAAAATTGGATATTAGAGGACAGGATTGCATGCCTTGATTCATGGAAGAGATTAAGATGGGACAGAACGGGATATAACGGGACGGGACGAGATAAGCAGTATAAAGAACGGCAGTCACGTTGAGTTTAAATATAAAAGAGTTAGTAGGCGAAATAATATTTATTTGATGTGGACTGGACTCAAAAAAATATCTGCACCCAGGCAGAGCCGGTTCGGGCCGCTAGTTTTGTAATAAACGCCAACACAATCTATTTCACAAATCAATTTAAACTGATATGTATCACGCGATGTTGGATGTATTCATTAATAACAAAATTCGATACACTTTTTTGCATACTGGAACAAATCTATACAATCGTTAAAAATATTGCATGTTCTTAATTGAATCTTTTGCACAATACCGTACTTTTATAATAACATTTTTTATTATCATCAATTAGAGATGTACAACCATTTATAAATCTATTGGCAAGGCAAACTAGGGAAGCCTGTGTTTTGGGAACCAAAAAAAATTAATCAATGATTACCTACATGGTGTAGGTAATAAAGAGTACATATATATTATATAATAAAGTTTTGAATAATGTTTTCTTAGATTTACGCGAATGGTACACATTGAAATAAAACTAATTGTTGCGATTTTTTTCGCGGGTTTGGTTTAATGTTTTAACTTCTCGACATTTCGATTACTTTGCAGCTTTCGTGGTCACGGGGCGGACTGAGGTCTGAATCGACCGCTCAATGAATGTTACAAAAGCTACTTTCATTTGTTTAATGATTAAAAAATATGGTAAGAATAGACAGACGCCAGCTATTCTGAAAATAGATGGATAATATAAATAAGTACAACTCTTAAAACACTGAACCGTAACATCTTAATTTTCTCTCGATTACCGTTTACTGCGCCATCGATTCCACTTGCGTTTGGTGGAACAACTCTTACTAGAAGAATAATTTACTCGCGTACCACGCATGGTCATTAATAAATCACGATAAGCAGTTCAAATTGATCACCATCCTACTGGATAAATAATTACGCACAAACATATTAATTAAGCCGTTCTGGCCATTCTCAAAATTCATCACAAATCTTATTCTACTCGTTTAAAAATACTTGCAAAACAAATAAACGGTAGGTAGATTTTTCTGTCTGTTTTTACTATAGATCTAAGAGTGTTTTAGGGTTCTCAGATTAGCAGCGCCGGTGAACTTATTTCTAGCATTGGCATACCACTTTCGGCCTTCTCCAATGTGCTGGAACGGCTGTTCAACACCTAACCTCTTGGTGAAAAACGAGTGAGATAGAAGGTTCGACAAAATACCCGGAAATGTGAATGACTAATGCAAGTGGATGAAGCGAAAATTATATGTCAGGATCGTGCAAAGTGGCGATCCATAGTCTTTGCCTACCCCTATGGAATACAGGCGTGATGATTATGTGTGTGTGTAGCCATCATGGCATCACAGGCGCTGATATTCACACAAAAATATTTTGACTACCAGGTCAAAAACTAGGTTTTAAAACTATACATATTTATTCATATCCTGTTGCAGAACATAATTTAAGTGAGCGTCTAAAAAAAGACGTATTGACAAAAAACAAAATACATTTTGCAATTAGGACGTTAGTCGTTTTTTGGACACAAAATGCCACAAGATAATTTAATTACTTCATTTACCACCTAAAAGAGAGATTTATGTCACAGGTGATACTAAAATAAGATTTAAAGTTCATATAATTTCAGGTTTATTTTGAATTCAGTCATTTCGATATTGGCCTAAACTTGTCATAAAAATAAATAAACTCATATATATATTTATATATTTTTATTTATTTAATAGAAAAAGCATTTTCATAAATGTTTTTCGACATAATCCGCATTTTCATTTATAAAATAATATTCTTTCTATTTTGTTGCATGTGATACGTATTATTCTATCGTTTTACTTTACCATTGAATGTAAACATAATAGATTAGAATAATTTAACTAAACCATTAATCGACAACGCCTATAATAAATAAAGTCGAGCTAGTTCAACGTCGAAACGATCACAATGCAAAACATTTTAGTCAGACTAGGATTCAGCATCATCAGGTCTCTCTCAAATATTCTCAAAGCGGCTTATTGGCGATATGTACCTACGACCTCCTGCGATCTAGTCTTATATTACGTTACCAAAATCAAATATAGGACATTACGTGCTGTATTGTGGCGTAATATCTTTACCAAATAAATAAAATAAGATAAACAAGATTAAGCAATGTTGTGAAGCTATTAAGGAACCAATCTATATAACAACACTATTATTATTAGTATCCTTTTCTTACTTTGTAATCGTTTTGTTTAGTTGCTTTTTTATCTATTTTTGTTTTTTTAAATCTTAGTTTAATAGGTACCAGCTGTTAGCCCAATTATTATTGTGTATTTCTGTTATATTTAATTGTTTATATTTTATTTAATTATTTGTATTTAACCGAAAATGGGACACGTTACAAAATTTGTTTAACATTACATCATTACAAAAATACCAATATTAAAATATTTTGTCGGTGATCTCCACTAGTGAATATCTAGTTCAAGAGTGTTATGTTAGTAAGCGTTATGTTATGTTAGTTATATTATGTTTTATTGTTGCATTTTGTGATAGCCTTAAAATGTGTTACTTTTAATAATTTTTCTATTCTTATAGTGTAAGTAAATTTGTAACCACCACTGGTCGTCCAAATAAATAAATAAGCGCTTCATTAAAATCTTGAACTTTCTTGCCATTACAAAATGCAGCCATGACGGTCTAGAGTTACGACTAAACTAGTTTATTTATTGCTATTCACCAACATCCATTCGCCAACATAATAAATGTGTCTAAAATTAGTCGATAAAAATCTATGCATCCTTTCAATTTCGCAGAAAATAGTGTTAGCTCACCGCCCACGCGGCCATTTCTGTTTTCCACTTTAATACATCAAAGTAGCATAATAAATCTTTTGTAATACGCGTGGAAATTATTTTCTTAACGAGGGATATTTTACGATCGTATAAGCGTATACAACTATTTATTTAACGGTTTAACATTGCATACTTACTGTTGAGAATAAAGGAAATTATCCAGATGTGAATGAGTCTTTGTGCCCCTTACCCAAACACGTTAAAATAAACAGCGACCACTGCAACTAAATTATTAGCCCTTGGTGATTACTTTGAGTTTGGGTGGTCGAATATAAAAAAATATTGTTAGTAACGGTGTGGCCCGATGTAAAAATCGAATATATTTTCATACGATCGTTCAAGAGACCACACTGCACTAACTTTACAATAAGAGCAGACAGACTGACGACCGATGATTAAAGCTCATTACAACGAAACAATATTGTAAACATCTTTTATCTACATTTTAACTTACACATATTTTTTTAATTTAAAGGTTCCTAGTCACAAAGAAATCAGGGGAAAATAACAACAAAATTAACATAATACTATAGTTTTATACGCAACATGTTGTTTGAACAACGAAATACACCGATAATAGCATATTATGTATATTTGATCGAAGATTATTTGTTAAAAATTTAAATTAAATTAAAGTAATTAAAAAAAGAACGTAGTACACGTTCTTTTTTTAAATTACCTATGCAACGGCGATAAAAAAACAGCTGACAGTAAAGGTCAATGACACGCGCGCCGGTATGAAGCTTTGCGTGTTTGACATTACGGACATAAGAAATATAAAACATTAAATTACTAAAATAATACCCGTAACGTAAATGAATATTTTATTATTTCGGCTTGGGTCGCTTCCCCGTTAAATCCTGTACGTTGCAGATTGAAAAAATACGTGTCATATGAACTGGCCGTACATGCTGCGTAACATATTAAAAAGCAGGTTCTGTTATATTTTTGTCATTTAGAAGGTACGGAATGTTTGCGGATCATTCACGCCTTAGTGCCAAAGTCAATTTGACCTCAAGACAATGCGACATTTAGTTCCGGACTTGCGGGTTAAGGGGTTACACAGCGGTTTGTCCTGCATAATACCAATATTAACAATACATGGGATTCTGCAATTGAATCCAGCGAGATATAACATTATTACCTGCTGCTAGAGGTCAATAATTGAATTCTACAGCTATCACTGTGTATGGAGGCGCAGGCCCATAGTTGTACTCGAAAGGCGATATATACTCTAATATCGATATACGTCTAATATTTCTGAAAGAATAACAAAACCTAATCGAATAGGGTATTACGCTGATTCAAGATGGAACTTTAATCGAATGTCTTTTGATTTTTCTTTATAATCCAGTATTATTTTTCAACATCAATTTTTCAAAAGCTTAACTAAAAAATGTTAAAACCTAATAAGTACCTAATATGACAAAATAAAATGTATGCATAATGATTTGTCAATTGTAATGTACGCCACATTCGGGCCTAACGGCATACGGAAATTGGTCATTAACCTTTCGTACCACGATCAAAATTAAATCTACAAATTAGATGATAAACACAGCATATGAGCAACGGTTTTATAATCAACTGGGTGCGTACAATTTAAAAATAAATAATAATAACATCGGTGCGGCGGGCGGTGGCAGTCGGCCGGCGGCGCAGCGATGCGGTTCAAAGTGTAAACATTGCTTCCGCGAGCGTGGACTTCCGACCCGGCATCACCGAATATTACACACTCGTTCAGATGGAACTATTCTGTTATTAACACGTCTATTATTAATCAATGAAGCTACAACGCTGCGAACAATATGCGCTAGTACAAAGAGCTAAATAATTTTATAGCGCAGTTGGTTGGAGTGAGAAGAGAAAATGCGGGTTCGATCATCGAAGGTCATCAGCTTGTTGTCATTTCCTATAACTGAAGAAACACGTTGATTATTTACTTTGTGATATATTGTTATATGTATTTCTTGTGGGGAATCCTTTTAATAAATAATAATCATCATTTTATTTACCCTCTGAGCATGGTAGAACTACGCAATTTATTTAACTACAGAACGAATTGATAAACTTGATGTGGATAAAAGATTTCTTTGGTCAATGAAAGGATGAACCAGATAATAAACCCTTTTTTTCCTGCGCCTTCTATCTCCCCTAATTAATAAGATTCCTCCGACTCTTTGGAAATTTATGGGCAGGGATGATAAAATTTCATAGATCACTTTCAATATTCTCGAAATATTTATCTAAGTGGAAAATCGATTTGACCGGTGACGACAGGACATTTTATTAGTTATCAGGTAACACCCCAACCGGCAAATGACCTAAATAAGGCAAATATAATATTCATCACTGGATTTTAGATGAAATATGCAAATGCAATATAATTGGGTCTCTGGTTATTAATAACTTAGGAGCTAGCTGAATGTTCCATAAATTAACATAGTATTTTGTCAATGAGTAACAGTGAGTTAATATTGAAATGCAAATGCTGTTACTTGAGTAAGTATCGCGAGTCACGACCGGTCTAAAGCTATTACATGGTATTAAACAAACTGAGGTACTAAAGGCAAAGTGGAGGTAGTAAAGTAATTTGACGAGAACCCGCTTCGAGCTGAACAAATAACGGCAATGTAAAACACTGGGCTTGTTTCACCAGGCGAGTAGTAAAGCACTTATTCACCAAGTTAGTCATAAGACCAAAGCCGGTCGAATTTTACTGTTCGCTGGCAACATTTAAAGCGGCCAAATGTAACGCCACCATGTACGGAAAATAGAAAGGTACGAAACAAAGGCAAAATCTGCCAAATAAGTCAACACTATGCTTAATACAGAACAATAGATGACGCAGGATTTATTTGGATATAAAACACGACATGAAAATTACACGCTTAAATACTAAGTTTAAAGGTAAAATATCTCGTAAGCCTCCTAAAGGTCGGTTTTGAATTATGAATGTACAAAACTTTGGTTTTGATATTCAATTTAAAGGTAACGAACAAACTCAATTCATCTTCATTAAGCGGTTCTCTGTGGTTACCTAATCTGGTTAAAAATCTTAGAGGATTTAGTAATTACTCACAGCCATTTTAATCCGGACATCGTTTCTTGGCGCTTATACCTAAAGTATTTCGCGTGTATTTAAAACTAAACTACGAAGTATTTAAAAAAATGTTACGTTTTGTTTAAGCAATATATATCTTTCAGTATAGTATAGGTACAAAACCACAGAAGGTAAATATATGTACTATTACTTTTTCTTTAAGCCTTTATTCTTAAATGGTCTTGTGGCTGAGGATAATGATCTAAGAATAGCAGATATTTGTTTTTATACATCAGACTGATATATTATTGTATACTTGACGCGCGTCAGTTTTGTAAGTGATTTAGGTAATATCGAATGTTTTTCATATTTTATTTATTTTAAATGGTAAAGTAACACTGCACCTGATTGTAAGCGCAAAACCCTCCAGATAAAGCATCGAATACATTGCCATGCATCCATGCAGTCAGCTACTTCACATTACGACAGATGGACCCAGGATTATAGGAAGGAGGAAACCACTTTACACTACCAGCCCGTAATAGCCCAATGATGAGTACAGCACTCCTCTTCATTCGAGTGTTCGCTTGACAGGGCTACAGGTGCTAATATTATAGTAAGCACTATTATAGTTTGTTCATGCATGAAAAATAATATGTTACACAGACCCTTCACGGGTATAAAAAAAGCACGCGAAAATGTAGATTTTAGTACTGCAATCCATGGTTATCAAATCTAAAATAGAATAATATTGTAGGATAGTGACGTCAAAACTATTACAGTGCGCACGTCTGAAAAAGATAGTGGAATGTTTTCACGACTGTCCCACACTTACTTATAGCTGCCTCATCCTACAATCCCTTTTAATCTTATTTTGATCTTTTAGGAAATATTAAACAAAATCTAACAGTAAATCTTTGAATTGTATACCTGATCTGATCCTGGCCAATCGCAAAGGGTCACTGACTTAAATAAAGATCAAAACAATTCCGGTTTGGAAACGCTATTAATAGAAATGTTTATAAATTGAATTACAAATTGAATCATTAAATTAAAGATCGATAAATACAGAAAAGGCTTGGACGTAAAATTATTGGTTAATGAAACCCTCAGTACGGCGGGCTTTGATGTCGGCGCCGCGTGTTTATGTGGATGTTGGAACGCGTATCTATGCAGGAAAACAAACAGAAACACGAGCCGCGCTGCTGCGAGACTATTTACTTTCGTCTTTATTTACTAACATTAGATATATAACACACATTGGTACATCACTTCAAATCAGAACGTTGATTCCAATAATAGCACTATGTGTTTTGATTGCTTGGGTCTAAAAACTAACAAACGGCGCACCTGATGATAAGTTAATTCCACCGCCCATATTTTTGATACTTTCTACTACTACTGTCTCCTGCCTTTCAAAAAAATAGGGACGGGAAAAGAAAAGGCATTATGGGCTTTCGGCAATCACACTTACCTACCAATCGAAACAGGATTAAAAAGCAATTGTTTTCCGACGGTTTTCTGTAAGAAACCCCGGTTGGACCGGCCCATTCCCATGTTGTAGGTAACGGTCAAAAAGTGCTCTACGATTTTAAAGTAGTGGCAGCATAAAAAGTGCGGTAGAACCAGCAAAGCGACATGAAAGCACAGCTACTTCATAAAATAAAGAATATTTGTGTACAAAGTGCCTTGTTTTGAAAGCCTGTATATTCAGTAAAAATTTATGAAATCCAATACTTGAAAACACTGTATACAATAAAGGTTGTGTCATTTTGGTATGGACTGTGATGAAACCCTATTCATCGACAAAAGTGACATTGAATACGTGAAACCTATGCTGCTCGAATTACAAACGCCAATTATGCGGACGTTGCATTTTTTGTATACTGGCACGATAAAGTGACTGCAAAGCACCAACGGTGAAGTAAATGGTGCAGTACAATCTAGAGTACCAGCCAGCGAGAAATTACTTACTATGTCTCGCAGGACATCACACACAATTATGCCGGCCTGGTCCAAACCAACAGACTTACACACATTGAAATAAAACTATGGCCCCGTGACCACGAAAGCTGTAAAGTAATCGAAACGTCGGGAAATTAAAAAATGTAAAAATTAAACCAAATCGCGATAAAATCCGTAAAAAATAGTTTTATTTCAATGTGTAACATTCTCGTAAATCTAAGAAACCATTAGACTTCCACACGCTGTCCCATAAATAATCAGCCTAACTATGAAATAATAAAGATATTGAACTAAAATCAAATTTATATTTTAATGTATGCTCTAATACTACTGCACATCTGACATCTTTGAATGGACATATCTATACCTTTGTACAAAAACGTCTAAAACTGTATCTTTAAAATTGACTGAAAACGGCCACCTGTAACTCTTCCTCGCAGGAAAATGTTGCTCCCATTTAAAATTTGGATATAAATAATATTTGAACAGGGTAATGAAGGGACTGTAAAATGGATATTCTAGTTCGATGAGCCTGCATTGACAAACTACACCCTTCCGGGGCAACGCTGTGAACGGGGGCGCTTCGTGAAGCAACAGGACACTTTTAGACAGTTTGCCTCTGCGCTTCTCCTTTATGTCGTCACGAAGTTTATGTAATAATGGAGCAAAATGTTCGTTGTTTACGATTGTATTGATTTCCTTAAACTGCACCATGGAAGCAATAAGAAAATCACAAAAGATTGTGTACATATTTTTTTAATAAAACTAACCTTTGCCTTTTGCTTTTTACCATTATAACGTCAACGTCAAAACCATTAATCGTCAATTCTTTGGGTTTACTCCAAAACTATCCAAAAACTCGGAATCAAATGAATTGCACGACAAACCATACTTTTAAAGAGCCCAAGCTTTGTTTCAATTTCTCTAATCTGCAAATGACGGTCACGCCAAAGCCCCTCCTCAATTTGAGCGATAGTTTCAGGATTGAACACTTCGTTCGGTTGACCGTCATGACGGATGTCTTCGACGGTTTCACTCCCGAGGCGAAACTCTTTCACCCAATTTTTCACCGTCATTAAGAGGTTAAAGACCCCTTATACACACCAACTATTTTGTTTTTATTTGGGCAGGAGATAGGCCTTTTTTAAACAAAAAGATTATGACGGTCCGACACTCGAATATGAACGTTTTGGAACAATATGCGTCTCTTATTGTTCAAACCACTATTAAGCAAAGACTTTCCAGGGCGATGGGTATTTATGCATAAAGAATTCGATAAACGTACTATTCGCTGCAATATAGCATTCATTGATATCTCGAGTAGATCTATGTCAGGCTAGTTTATTATGGGACCAACCACGTAACACAGAACGCGACACAGTTCCATTGTCATTACAAGGAGACTCTCACCAACGTGTTCAGCGGTGGCTTTCCGAACCAATACCAATATAGTATATACTACAATAGTTTTCTGGTAGTCGGCTATAAGACATGTACAATAAACATCATATTGCGCTCCATTATTGCAATATTCATTATTGTTACGTACTTTTACAAATACGAGTATATACCAGCCTTTTCTAGGGACTCTACACCCATGTATATAACTTAATCCTATTTTATTTTTTATGGAGATAGTCGGTCTTTCTCCGGCCATTATGCGAAAAATCTATAGGTACTACGTACGTACGAAATCACACTGAATAATCACACTGATCAGTTAATGAATTGTTGCGCGCAAGAAGAAAACTTTAATCTCTTCTCTCTCTCTCCCTCTTCAGCCACAGTCCACAGAAGTCCACTGCTGAAAATAGGCCTCCCCCAAGGATCTCCACTTTATAACCATCTGTAATTAACTACTTCATATTGCAATCATATTTTTTTAGTACCTACTTCAAATTCAAGCCCTAAAATGTAGATGTCTTATTTAACATAATGTAATCATTGAATTTATTTAGGGAATTGATAAATAACCTAATTTGATGAACGTATGTGAAAGTTGTCTTAAAAAAATATAAAACGAAGAAATAAAGGATCGCTTAGGCAATCAGTTAAGATAACTCTCGTCGAGCTCCGGAGTCGTAAGGTTGTCTCCAGGAACTTGCAGTAATACAACATAATCTTACAATTAAAAGCGTGGAAGACTTAAAATACGTGCTGAAAAGACATGACCGTTTCATATCAACGTATTTAAATTGTCGTCCCGCAGTGTGCACGTGTTTAAAATTAAAGCGCAGGGCAGACTTTAGAGCTTAGTAACACTGCTCATAGTAATAATTCTGAGGAATTTCATATGGCGGATTGTGGCAAACAAATGCAATGAAAGCGGCCAACGCGCGCCAAAAACTGTTAAAAATATACACGTCGGCAATAAGCGCACCATTTGAAACGCTGCATCCACGTTCCACGAACAACATTACATCTCGCTGTTACAGTACACGGAGTTTCTGAACATACATACATACATAAACTCACGCCTTTAACCCCGAAGGGGTAGGCAGAGGCGCCACCAGGACACCCACATTTCGCCTTATATGTTCCGTCCCACGATGTGATAGGGGGCGAGCCTATCGCCATATCGGGCACAAATTCCTGACTCCGGACTGATAATGAATATAAAAATCCAATATCACTTTGCCCGTCCCGGGACTCGAACCCAAGACCTCAGCTTTGTAACCGTATCGTAATACAACTACGCCACCGAGGCAGTCTGAGTTTCTGAGAGTTTCTGAACCATATAATTATTTAAGATTATGGTTTAAGACATTTATTTCTCCATAAGAATTACATGCACTTAACTAGAAAAATACAATATATCTACTTACTGTCAAGAATAACATAATGCGCGCATGAGAAGTCGTTAGTCGACACTACTAATAAATTTATGATTAGTAAGTTTATTTTTTTTTAGTGTCAGACGTTCACATACAAGGTGATTAAGGTTGCGAAAGTCGCTGGATGCAGGCCGCTTGCAACAGGTCGATGTGGAAATTCACGGGGAGGCTCATATTCAGCAATAGACTTCCCTTAAATCGGGAGAGGAGTAGGAAGGAAGTTGTCACTTCACGTCGATTTCCTATGTCACAGTAGTACCGCTCCGGACGAGGCTGCAGATTTCTGATCAGTCATGACTGACAACAGCTTCTCTACCACTTCTCAAAAAACAGATATTTTTTTTCTTAATAATTTCAAACATCAAGCACAGGTCGCATGCTCTACACGTTACACAAAGCCTCGAATCCGCACTTATACCGCAGATAGTACATATTTTTTTAATTATTTTTTTACAATGAAAAATTTTGATATTTTAAAGACATTAATAGCCATCCCTCCATGATATCATTCGCGTTGTACCATCGGGAAAAAATTGAGATTTGGAATTGTAATTCACTCTGGTTACTAGATGTTAAAGCGACATTATTTTAAATTTCATGTTCACTAACATTTATGACGTATAATATATTTAGTACTTGAGTGAAGAATTTCAAGTAGACAATACACATGGACAGTTCAAGCTGTTTTGATTTCATCCGCAATACAATTTCAAACAATGTTTCGACACATTAAAAATCTGAATTTTTATAGCGTTTAATAACATTGTCAAAACACTAAAGTTCCACGTTTTCACGGTGTTTAACACGAATAACATGGTTGTTGCGTGACGTTCCATCGTTACAGATTTAGGCATTTTCTACACGCCTGCAAACATACCTATAAAACGAACATGGCGAAAGCCCACGCATCAAAGATTTTCTCGTACGCGATATTAACCCGGCAGCGGAGTCTCGCATATCTAATGAAAAATAATTTGTGTGCAGACAGGGCGCATTAATATTAATAAATAATAAGGTGACGGTTCGCACGGTAGTACGTAAATCCGGAACGCTGCGAGCCGTCACAATAGTAATATATTAGGACAAATGTTATTACAAGCTCGACTCGTTATGTTATTTTCGTCCCCCCGACTTACGGATTCAAGGCAAACAGACGGTGTAGGGCGACCGCAGAGTGGGCGGCCGAAACACGCGAGTCCGGGCCGACAAACCCGCCGCGCCGCGCCGTCGCCGGGAGCCCTTCCCGCTTCCCGAAAGTTTGTTCCGCTCGGCGTTGTCATCTAACCACGACCTTCCTACCACGGAAACGCGCTTTTAAACGGCTGCTTTTTAAAAAATATTTTTTGATTGTATCAGCCCATATACGTCCCACAGCTGGGCACGGGCCAACTCTATAATCGAGAGAATCGATTGAGAGTGGTTAGGCCATATAGTCCACCACGCCGGCCAAGTGCGGGTTGTTTTTAAAAATATATACATCAAAACGGTTTCAAAAAATATAAGTACCAAAGCAGTTGAACAAACACGAATACGAAACGATTTTAATTATATTTATAACCATAATTGAAACTTATTAATCCCAAAAGGATGAGGTGAAGTTGCCTACTTCGAGTACCTACACCTCATCCGAGTCGTAAAATTTATAGACAAATTTATTAAAAACGTACTAGACGATAAAGGATACTTATAATAATATGATAACAATAATTAACGTACGTAATTTACATACATACATACATAAACTCACGCCTTTATCCCCGAAGGGGTAGGCAGAGGCGCCACCAGGACACCCACATTTCGCCTTGTATATTCCGTCCCACGATGTGACAGGGGGCGAGCCTATCTTTATATCGGGCACAAATCCCTGACTCCGGGCTGATAATGAATAGAAAAATCCAATATCACTTTGCCCGACCCGGGACTCGAACCCGACACCTCAGCTTTGAAACCGTACCGTAATACAACTACGCCACCGAGGCAGTCATTTACGTAATAGGGAATATGCATGGAATTCAAATTGAGACCAATTTTTTTTTGTAGATTCTTTATTGCTTTAGATTGACATCTACATCAATATTTTTTTAATTATGTACTTTTCAATTAAGAAAATAATTATTAAAATCTGCATAAAATGAGTGCAAAATTCAAGGTAGTTGAAACGCAACTCTATTGGTCAATGAGAATTTGACGTCACAGTCTAGTAAGTTAATGTCAACAAGTGCATATTTGTTCGGTATTTGCGATTGAATTAACTTTTGTTGTAATTTCCTAGCATATTTCGGAGTGATATTAATTGTTTCTCCTTAAAATAGCAAGTACGTTTCCAAGAATAATGACTGACAGTGGTTATGTAAAGGCGCAATCGGATAATATTTAATAGTACTTTAATAGTGGCCCACCCTAAAGTCAAAGTAAAAACCTACAGTAGTTGTTAAGTGATATGAAAATAAGTTAATATTTATTAACCGAACCTTGTGTAATATTTATTTGAAAATGTTTTACCGAAAAAATACTATTAATACGTGAAGTATAGTTTTTTTCGGATATAAAAAAATGGAATGTAGAATAAAAATGCAGCTTATCATTAACTGAATCAACTGAAGTGTTATTAGCCTACAAACCATTTCACAAATTAAGTTTATAGGTTGTGATGAAACTAGTCAAAACATTATAGCACAAAGATGAAAACAAAATGATAAGCATGATAGGACATAAAGTACTTACGTTGAAATGATCTTCACAACAATATAAACAAGTTGATGGAGATACTATGTCTCTTCTCATGATTTTACACCACTTTTTTCTTACTTCCACCCCTCTCGGAACAAAAAAAAAATACTTTTTCGGGTGTATTTATTGTTGTATTTTTACATTTAGGCACAATACAGCACTTATAAGTCGGTTTTTTACTTTGTTCCATTGTAAACAGTCGTAATATACAAAATATTGATAAATTATAGTGTACAACACTTCCACGCTTGTTTGTTTTATTAGACTATGACGTCATCGTAGCGCGCCAAAAAAAACAGTGTTTAAACTGCTGTTATCAGTTTGATATTCTAAAATATATATTTTTTGTATTAATATTAATATTTTTACGGCTGTTTTTTTTTTGCCGTTGTATAATGATGTGAACTATCATATAAAAATATAAAAAAAAATCATGCATATTCCCTATTTACACCTAAAACAAAATTAATAAAAATAAAACAGTGGTAAATAAATGACATTACTAATATCCAATGGTAGTGGTATCTCACGGCTCAATGCACATTCGATGCACTACAACCAACTATGAAGTTTGAAGAGACACCCTCGCCACGACACTTGGCCCGCGCGTCGACTGCTCCAACTTCCAAGAACAATTGCCGTTGGTCATCATTAATTTAGTTGAGCCGAATATTTTTCAAACGGACTATAGTATTGCTGACTATATATATTGTATAATCAATACAATATTTTTCCATTTCAAAAGTGCTGCATACAAACGCGTTCATTAAAAGCCAAGCGTCTGTTCTGACAATACCGTGCTTGCTCTTTGTCACATTTCCGCATATGTTTTTAACAGTAAGCTGAACGTAGCTTTTCCATACTCCGTGTTAATTTAAATACGAATAAAAAGTGACTATAAAATTGAAATATTTGATACTTTACTGGTAGAATTTTTACTAATTACAGACACATTGCAATTTTTTTTTTTTAATTGCGACAGTTTTATTTTTGCAATATTTTAAAGATTATCGTATTTGAAACATTGCGTCTATAAAAATAAAAAGGTGTAAATTATTATTTTAGGAAAATTATGTATTAACCACCAAAATACGACGATAAGTAAAAAATAGACAACAAATGTTACTTGCGAAATTTTTTGTTCCATTGTGTCTGAAGTCACTAATAGGTACTACCTGTCTTCGTTTTCGATCGCGGTCTGGATATACCCTGTATTTTGTCACTCATTATTTTTCAACAATTCTATGAGCGATGGACAATCTTACTGGAATACGGTATACAAGAACTAAGAACAGTGATTTCTTACTCTCTGTATTCTAGACTCTAGTACTTAACACGTCTTATCCTCATTCGGTGATTCAATACTATTGACAATATGCAAGTTTTATAATCCCCTATTATCTTTGATTTGTGTGATCCACAGGCATTTGTTTCGGGTCTGGGTGTTTGTGAGACCGAAAAGTCTCTCGTAGCTTCTGATACCCACGACACAAGACTCGATCTTAGTGTGGGGTCAGGACTATGTATGTGACTGTTGGGTGTATTTATTAAAAAAAAAACAGAATGTATGGCAGACGTTTTGTCGTCAGATGAAGGCACGGTTATCAGGATGATCGGCGAAACTACTTTCTAAAACTTTTACGACTGACTGACTAGCAACACACTGCCTTAGCCGGCGGGTATACTAAGTTGATATATGACGTACGTATTTTTAAAATAATCCTTTCAGGGAGTTAAAGGTTGTGTACGTACTTTTGCACGTCCTCTTTGGAGTATGAAATATCAATATTATTCTTTAGATTGTAAACTTCCCAATGCAATCCTTTTGGTAACCTACTAGGGCTTGATGAAACATAATATTAATTATTATGGAAATAAAATATGGCCTGGATCAAAATATTTACTTACAAAAATTATGCCAAAAAATTAAGCTTTGTTTAGTAATGGTAATTATATTTATAAATAATTTAAGACAAAATGCAACTCGAAATGCGTGCAAGAAAGACCAAAAGAATTTACAATTCTAAACGTTCCAAGCAGATGTCAGCTTGGAAAGTCCGGTACAAATAAAACTTTATTGCATAACGTTTCCTAGGATATTATTTATAAAATCCAATGGTTCCGTAAATAAAAGGCTGCGTATACATGTTTAATATATTATCTTATCTATGTCGGTCTGTGCGTAAATTCTCCGTTGCCGAGCACGTGCCTCCCCTATATATTATTTGATTGGGGCTCGGGGTTTAATCGTCAATGCTGGCCCAGTGCAAGTTAGCTAACTGCTTAATTTTATTAGACTAACGACCGCAGTAGCGACAGAATTTTACTATCCATATCAGTGTTGAAACTTATTATTTTCAATAAAGAAATCCTAGCCCCATACGAAATATGACTTAAATAAAAATATGTTCAATCTAAAAACTGGGAGCCAGTAGGATTCAAGTCATATGGACATTTCTCCATTGATCATTAGTTCGATGTGACCTATGTCATTGTCGACCGGTAACAAATAGTACCGACCCTTACAGGGTCTTACAGGGTCCTGAGGTTTCGTGGCACCATAGTTTATATTTACAACGATATTAGGCTGCACCCACAGTCACCGTGTTGCAACTGTTGCGAAAAAATGGCGCATGAAACTCCTTAAGCAACACGATCTGCATTTTGTTCATATATTTGTCTTATAACCGGGTAGAATATAATACGCTTTATAATCGCTACCTATTATCAAAATAAATATGCATATATTCCAAAAATATATTATATTCAGTTATGACTTCATCCTTGAGGCAAGTCGAAATATTTGTTAAATATTCGCGAAAATGTCGAAATCTTATTTAATTAATTACACATCAGGCGCATCATGCCAACGCACTATTAACCAATTAACGATAGTTGGCATAGCTCGTGTTTGAGGCGCAAACCAGGATCCCGTTCATTAGCTTTGAGGAAGTTTCTCAAAGGAATATTAGTAGACATAAATTCACAACCATCCTATATTTAGTTCTTTACATTTCATCCTTAAAAATCTTCGGCACGTAATAACTTACCAGATAACTTACCAATATAGATATCATAACCATTATAGAGGAAGAAAAACATCGTGAGGAAACCTGCATATTTCATCATTTCTGTGGTGTATGAAGATATTATTTTGTACATTTTGTACAATAAGTGACACGGAAAATATCATGAAAACACGAGAGTAGGTTTGTCATGGTATGAGGAACATTCAGCACGGCGGGAGGCGGTACAAGGGGTTCTCACTGCCGTCTTGTTATACAGATGTTGATAACACTGGCGGCGGCGTGAATGTTTTTATAATCAGTAAAACTTTTAATACGGCGTTGTGATTGAATCCACCCATATACAGGACCTCAGTGCCAAACACAGGACTCCTCTAAATTCGAGAATATTAAGTTATAATGCCTATAGTCTACGCTGACCTCCTACGGAATGGCAAACTTCACGTAACATAGAAATGATTACAAAGATATCCATTAGTACGCAGATTCCTTCGTAATGTTTTTATTCACCGCTAAAGAGCTTAATGATTGACTACACACATGACTCCGATAGTTTAAACTTGTATATGGGATTTAAACCTGCAACCACCGTCTCGGCAGATCATGGTTCGAACAGACCACTACGCACTACAGCATAGCAATTGTTTTTATAAAGAAAAATAATAACATTATAAACGACAATGCTGATTGTTGGCTGTACGTATTAAAATTGTTGAAATATGGAAATATTCCATACTTTATTCTATCAAACTATACGTCTAGAAGTTTTGGCCTGAGGCGGCTGGCTGATACGATATTTTCAAGATAGAAAGAAATAAATATTTATTTAATGCTGGTACTAAAAGCACGCATGAAAAGAAACAAAATAAGAACAACATTGAACACAGAAATTAGAAAATATTACATTTAATAAACGTGTATACAAAATTTCAGCTCAATCGGTTGAAGATATCTGCTTCAAAATTAAGTAGCAAAATTCCACCCGAACAAACGTACAATGCAAGTTAAATAAAAGCTTTTAAAAAATAATAATAGTAAAAGACAAGGTAAAAGTTTAGAGGCACTCACACGTTTTTTGAGCCATGGAAAACAAGATTTAACATCAAACGTAAATGCTCGGCTACTGGTTTTCATATCTCTGTAGATAATATTTTTCACGGTCATACCTAAATTGTGGAATTGCTTATGTAAATTCGTTGTTAAATTGACAAGTTATTCAGTGGAGCAAACTCTGAGCGTAAATAATAGAAAGTTTTGTCTTAAAGGAAATGTTGTATTGACAAATTATGATAGACATGAAAATATTTATTTTACTACTACATTCAATCTTGAAAAGTAAGTATATTATGTCCTATAAGATTATATAATCAATATTGCTCGTTCCTTCGCATTTATATAATATTAAAATATGTACGAATAAAAGTCGAAATATATTCAAAGAACTAAGTGTATATTTTAATCTCCTTTCATTTAATTTCCGCTCTCTATATTTCTTTGATAAATGTCACCTGATCAGTGCATCATACACGCGAGGAAAGACAACTAGCGTACAACAGCCCTAAGTTTTACTCCAAGACTAATAAATAAGTCATACGCGCTTTGCTAAGTACATTATTAAACAAACTGTTTTTAAGTGGCGTGTTTTGAAGAAGCCCCAACATCGGCGGCCCACGAGCGTGGAATTGTGTATGGTGAATTAATTATTTTTGTAGGGGTGTTGAATTTAATGGGCCGACATGTGGCTACGGCAGGGCGGGTCGGCAGAGGGATTAACTGTTATGACACCAGGCCGCGGAACATATGGAATACGCGTCGCGATGACACGACCTCCGTAATTGATTTTTGTCTGCATCAATTTCATTTTATTAAGCTAATGTGTTTTACAATGTATTCATTGGCCTGTATTGTATTAAATCGATTGTAAAAAGAAATCAAAATTCACAGCTTACATTTATTTACTTAGTGCACATTTATCATCATCCATTAATGTATATTTTCTATTTGAAGCCCAATTAATAAACAATCATGATATATATATATAGAAACCGACTACATAGACCGTTTGGGTGAAAGATTTATCGACACGGCCGCATTTAACTTATATTGATTGTTTTATTTTCGGGATAGATCCTGAAATAGAGGTTAGGATGGCTTGTACTTTTGCAGTAATTCAACGACATAATTCTATATTATAATGATTTAATCCATCTAAAGTTTGCCTGGAAGAGATAAGGCCGCTAATTGTAACCATGTCTTTAGTTTTAAGTGACTTAACTGTTATTGTGTTACTCTCTTTTATTTTGTTGTACAATAAGGTATGTAAATAGATAAATAAATAACTGTAGAACCAGTGCGTGCGCTGGAAAACTTAAGTCTCTATAATTCAAAATGAAAATGTATTATGATATAAAACTTTTTTTTTACGGATTTTATTGTGTATTTGGTTTAATTTTTTCATTTTTAAAATTCCCGACGCGACCTTTTGAGCGAGCTTCCGTGGTCACGGGTTCATGAAGCGGATTGAGGTATTAGTCAACCGCTAAGTGACTGTTACAATATAACTGCCGTTATTTCACAATTATTAACTCAAAAAAATAAACTAAATCCTCAAAAAAATAATTTAAATTCAATATGTAACATTTGCGTATATCTAAAAATGAATTGTTGGTCGATACTATATGAAAAAATTTCAAATTATCGTAACTTTCTCGATTTTTCTAGCCTGCGTATACGTACGTATGGTTTCGGTTTCGAGTCCGCCATCGCCGCACCGCCGAGGTTTCTTAGCAACATCTACCCTGGCAGTTGCCATGGCAGCTATCAGAGCCAGACATTATATTTATCATTACTTTTGAGGTTTTGTTAATCATTGACGTGCCGGGTTTACGGGTTGACGAAATCAGGACATGACTCGGTGATGACGTTGCTGCCTGTCATGACCCACTATTATTGGTCTACTCCGGCATTATATAGGTTATTCCACTAGCGGCGGTTTGCCAGAACCACATGCATTCAACAGCAGTATGCACCAGTCACACGTGATTTTTGCATAAATGTGATTGGGCCCCTCACACGCGTAACGTATTATTGTAATTGTCACGTTCTACTTCATATTAATAGTATAATTAATTAACAACAATGAAAATAGAATGCGCATGTAATAATGAAATATCAAAACTCATATACCGTGGCAGATTCACTAAAGTCGCATTGTTCCGATTGTTGGCAACACATAACCCTATTCAATACAGGAGTTTAACTTAGTAATCATTTGTCTGATTAACGAGAACCCACAAAACAGTCGCTAAATTAACTAAAAGATATTCGTATTAGGACTCAAAGTAACTAATGATTAGGTAATTATTTCAATTTAAATTTCAACAAGTCCAAATTACTAATTAATTTACTACTGCATGAACACCATTTCTAGTCCATCCCTGCTTGCAATGTTGCGTCAACAACGTTGTATTTAAATAATTAAAGTAAGTGGCCACATTTATCAGTGCGGAAGCGTAATCCTTCCGAACTTCACAAAAACTCGAAGCATTCAATCATGACATTGTCGAGTGCTACGCGTCGACACATAGCCAGTTGAAATACATCGATTGCACTTCACGTTTATTTATAAAAAGAACATTTCTGTTATTGCGATGCGCGAGGAATAAAATGCGATCGTGCAAAATGCGCTTATTTTCGGCTTTACAGCTCGCGCTGGTATATGAAGTCAATTAAACAATATGGCACGCCCCATGACATCGGGGCGCGCAATAAAACGCCGCGCGTCCACACCACTTCTCTATCACTTTGATCGGTCCGGATGTCACAGCAGTTTCAAACGGCTCCACCAATAAATATCATTTAATTTTAGAATAATTCGCTATCCGAGCGCTGCGATTCATGCCGCTATAAAGTAATGCGTTGGCTTGTTTATGCTGTCCATGTAATGCGAAATGCGCTACCGAAGGATTTTGACCTGACAGAATATAAAACAGAAAATTACAGAAGTAATTGATATATTGCACTTTATAAAAATGGTTCGATGCTTCAACCTTTGGTAATGGACAACCGTGTATGACAAATATTCAATATGCATAATATGTGTTATTCCTTTCAAAGACTTTATAGATTGATTAAAATTCATGAAAATAAAATTAAACCAAAAACAGATATGCCGAAATATAATTGATAATATGCTAAATGCAAAAAGCAACATTTCTTGCAAAAATATTGTCTTTATTTCTAATGTTTTTCTTGTTAGTTGATAAACCTTACGAACATTGCTGCCGAGATCGGTCCCTACAAAATCCTATGACGTAGACTAAAATCCCTTAGTGGCCATCACGAGCATTGTGGGCGGCACGGGATAGTCGAAGCGGAACTTCTAACTGACGTAAATGCGCGACCGTTAATTGGCCTCTCTCGTCAAACAATGAATAAAGGAACGATTTGAATGAAGGAAAGCGAAGGCTTTTGACCAGCAGTGGGACATAAAACGCTGAAGATAGCAAATAATTGTTATTATTTGAGTGAATATGTCTGAAGAAGATTACCTTGTACTACAACTTGTGAGTAGAACCTATCACGCATTACTAGTGTCTTTAAGATGGACATCGAATTGACAATTTATTGTTCTTTGTCCAACGTGTCTGTTAACGAATGTTTAGGCGAATATGGGTTAATTTGAGTTAAAAATGCTAATAATCGCTGTATGCATAGCCGTTAATTACATATTCGAATTAATTTAACGAGATACCCCTGTAATACGCCCAGTGAACGCTAAATATACCTGCTTTGTTACATTAATTTGACTCCATTACAACGGTATCCAATGACGGTTTTACCTAGAAGCGATAGATCGTTTATTATTATATGTTTATGTAAATAAGAGTATCAACTATTATAATCCGTTTCTCAAGCCATATTAATTATTCTCTTCGTATTCAGTAGCTGCTCCATTCATGAGCTTTAATGTTATCTATAAAAACACAGAAAACATAGGTACAGCTACATGATTGTACTTTTTACTTTGTTTCGTTACTAAGTGCTGTTTCCACACTCAAGGAGGGAATGTGTATAGGTATGTAGACCAAGAGCCCGTGGCCGCTAGACGTTCGTCATTTTATAAAAGCTGAAAATTACTCAGCGCATGCCACTAGCATAGGTAAGAACGGTGGAGAACCATAAAGTTTATTAAACTTTATTTTTATCAAATAACTTTTGCAACTAATACCAATTCATCTTCCATTTCGATTTATGTGAAAATATTCCATTGAATGGACTATAAAACTTGTAATACATAAACAAAACATCGGCAGTGAATACGTTTAATAAGAAAATTATGCAAATTAAAAAGTTTAACTTCTTACTTACGACCAAAACAGATATAACATCCTTTTTTATCTTTGTGGCATATACAAACACTCAAACAAAGCTGTACAATTAGTTCACTATAATAAACAATACTGTTTAACTTGTAATTACTTTAATGTAGCATTAGAATGTCCTGTTTAATTCAATCGATGCATAGTATTAAACCACAGTAGAATATTTTAAATAACACAAAATAAAAACGAATATCTGTTGGTTCAAGCATTCATTTATATTCAGAGTTTAGAACTAACATGCTGTGGTAACTACTGTTAATATCAAAATATAATGTAAGCCCACTGCACTATTTACATGAAAGTATTAATGAGTGGAAATATCAATATATTCGGGTCTATTTCATGTGGGCTATTGCAATGGTATTTCATACACAGTAATTTTTTTTTTTTTTTTTTTTATATTTATTGGAAAACCAACAGCTTACATACAACACAATAGGTAAAAGAGTAAGAAATAGATAGCCAATTACAGGTTTTCACGATTATGTGATTGAATTATACTTAGAACATAAGAGTAACACTAAAATAGTAAGCCGTTACTGACTTAAGATAAACTAGTTCGAAAAGAAAGAAAGGCTTAGCAACCGTCGTACCGAAACAATGCTTGTATTAAAAGGGTCTACATCGAATTTTTCGCAAATTGAGTTTAAGTTCTTGCTTGCTCGCACCATATAGGAATTTTGTCTGAGATTAGAAGAGGCTGGTGGGACTTGGATAGGAGGAATGAACCTAATTATCTTACGTGGGACTCTAAACGAGACTTTATCCAAAAGGGCTGGACAATCAATTTCACCAGAAATTAATTTTAAAAACAGAGTGCTGTCCGCTATTTCGCGACGTTTTTCGAGTGGGAGAAGATGGAACTTTTTACAGAGTTCATAGTAAATGCTAGAGCTATAGGGTATTTTTAAGCGAAAACATAAATATCGAATGAACCGTTTTTGGACGTTTTCAATACGATATGTATATTTATTGTAATGGGGGTTCCAAATTTGCGACGCGTATTCTAAATGGCTTCTGACATAGGTGCAGTATAAAATTTTAAATGTTTTAGCTTCGGAAAAGGAATTAGAAAGTCGTATTATGAAACCCAATGCTTTAGAGGCTTTTTTTATAATTTCGTCTACGTGAACGTCAAATGCTAGCTTAGAGTCATGAAAAACCCCCAAGTCGCGAATCGTATTCATTGTTGGTAGACATTGACCACGTAGAGTATATGATGTGGGGAGAGCCAGACGTTTTCGGGTAAAAGTCACCAAGGAGCACTTTGACGGATTGAGATCAAGCAAATTCAAGCAGCAGTAGTCTTCGAGACGCGACAGATCAGCCTGCAAGGCAGCCATGTCATCTGAAGATGAAACTGTCTTAAATATTTTCATATCGTCAGCAAAACAGAGTAAATGAGATGACTGAAGGCACGAAGATATATCGTCTACATATATAACAAAAAGTAACGGGCCCAGCAGAGACCCCTGAGGTACGCCACTAGGTATAGAAACCCAGCCGGATGTGTAGTTTTTCAAGACTACTGCTTGAGATCTATTCTCAATGTAAGATGAGAACCATCTGAGTAAGTCACCGTGTATGCCAATTTTTTTAAGTTTCAGTAAAAGGATGTTGTGGTCAATTCGGTCAAAGGCCTTGCTGTAGTCCGTGTAAATAACATCGACCTGTTTACCGTCGTCCATCGCCTTGGTGATATAGTCATTAAAATAAATTAGGTTTGTGACAGTCGATCGCCCCTTCAGAAAACCATGTTGGTAAGGACTTAATAAGTTTTTCAGGCAACTATAAATTTGTTTGTATATTAATGACTCAAAGACTTTAGCAACTACACATAGCTTGGAAATCGGCCTATAATTGGAAATTTCAGTTTTGGAACCTTTCTTGAGAATTGGAGTAATGTAAGCTGATTTCCATATGCGAGGTACCGTACAGAGCGAGATTGACTTCTGAAAGAGAAGAGAAATTGGGATGGCAACAGATCTGGCGCATTTGATAAGGAATTTTGGTGTAAGATTGTCCGGTCCCGAGGATTTAGAGGGATCAAGTTTCCGTAGTAGTGTTGTAACTTCTTCTATTTCTATGATAATCTTGGAAATGCCGGGGAATGAGAATGAACTTGCACTCTGATGAGAAGACTGAGCATTGGAGCTGGGGCTTGGTGAGTGATTAAGAAATGAAGAATAAAAGTAAGACGAAAATGCGTTACAGATAGTTTCAGGAGTGCTGAAAGTGACATTACTGTGGGTGAAGGTACTAGGTATTGAATTAGACTTACACCTGTTTTTGACAAAAGTCCAAAAATGTTTTGGATTGTCTAAGATAGATTGTTCAGTTACATCTAAATAACGTCTATAACATGTAGCTTCTAACGTTTTTGCTCTTTTCTGTAAAATTTTGAAAGACTGCCAATCTGACAAATTTCTGTATGTTTTAAACTTTCGCCAATATTTAAGTTTTTCTTTAAGTATTTTTCTTAATGAACTATCGTACCAGATAGGAAAGTTATTGTTTAGTATTCGCTTGGTGGGAATATATTTTGTGTGCAAATCAAAAATAATTTTTAAGAAATTATCAAGAGATTCATCGACTGACAAGTTTCGAAATTGGATTTCCCAATCAATGGCAGATATCTCCCTATTAATAGAGTCATAGTCTCCTTTATTGTAAATATAACAGGTACGAGGTGCCGGTTTTAAAGTACTAATTTCAAGAAAATCAGCATTTATTAAGAGTGCAGGGTGAAACTCATCAATTGTAATAAGAGCGTCCTCGCATTTCTGAACTTGTATAGAAGTGTTTGAAAATACAAGATCTAAGGATTTGTTGAATTTATTAGTCACCCCATTGAATTGACGGAGGCCAAGAGTACACATCTCGTCTGTAAGCAGGTATTCGTCGTTAGTGTTGACATTTGTCGGAAGTAATGCAAAGTTATGATCGTCATCACGAACCCAAGATATGTTGCTCAAATTAAAATCTCCCAATATAATAAATTTATCAGAGGCGTTACTTGCGGTTGCGTCCGCTAGTTTTGATAGGAAATTGGAAAGTTGTCTTGTGAAAGAGAGACCCTGATTTTGCTGACACAGGTAAACTACACATAGGTGTAGTTTGATGCGACACCGTGACTCAGACAGGCGAAGACGCATAGTCAGCCAAAGATCTTCAGCTGTAGATTGCATAAACGGCTGCGATTCTACGGGAATATCTCTATGCGTAGCTATCAACACCCCCCCGCCTCGCGTTTGACATGTTAAATTGTAGTCACGGTCTCTACGCCACACAATGTAGCGGTCATCAAAAACCTCAGAGTTTATGAAACCTTCCGTCAGCCACGTTTCGGTAAGGATAATAATGTCATAAGAGTTAAGACGAACTTGACGACGAAAAGATTCAGTTTTAGTGCGGAGCCCACGTACATTTTGGTAATAGATGTTTAAATTCCGTCCATAATTAGCCATTAAATATAGCATCCATAGCAGCATGATAGTCTGTAACGTAGACATATCGTTCAACTCTACATACGTTACGGGGACAGCAATTCAAAAAGCAAAGTAACATATAATAGCATCTAACGAGCAAACAAGCCAGACAGCACAAATAAATATTAAAATAAGAGTGAGAGCGATATTTTGTACGCACTCTTTGGAGACAACGGGGTAAATTAACAATAAAGGTGAACAATTGATTTGAACAAAAGCAATGGACATGGGTGCCAAACCTTTTACAAATTATTATTATTTTACAAATTATAATATGAATATGAATGAAGCATGGAAGCAGAACATTGGTTGGCTTTATATAAAAGCGAAGCATTGCGGGAATACATTTTAGCATAATATAAGTTAGCAGTAGCAAAAATATGTGAAGCAAAATAAAAAAGTAGACTAGATTATTTTGTTTAAATCAGCCTCCTTTGATATTATAAATACACGCGATGTATCGTTTTTACGTACGTGAATTTTCCCATGCTTCACCCAAATGTAGTTATAGTTTTTGTCTTTACAAATCAATTTGGCGTTATTTAGTAATTTCTTTGACTCTGCACTGAGATGGTCATTAATGTAAACTCGATGACACTCGCCAGGAAATCCGAGACTGCCAGTGGACAGTTTCTTATCAGATCGGGCATTTGAAACAAACTCCTCTTTAATATACCTGTTAATGAAACTTACAATTATGGGCTTCTCCTTAGAGTTATGAGAAGGTATACGCGTAATGAAATTTATCTGCGTTTTCGGAATACTGTAATTAAGATTCAGCGTAATTGAATCGAGTATCGCAAACAAATTTTCGTCTTTTTTTACCGGGATGCCCTTAATCTCCACATTATTCAGACGCGATCTTTGATCGAACGTTGACAGCTCTTCTTGGATCTTACCAATGTTAATTTGCAGAGCTTCGGTTGATAGGCGAAATTTCTCCAGATCGGTTATCCTGTGATCCAGGTCCGATGCTTTGGTGCCAAATTCGTCAAGTTTGGCACCGTTAAACTCGCAGGAAGCTCTGAGTTCTACAATTTCGTTCTTGAGTGCACGAACGTCTTCTGCCATGGCGGGCAATGTCAAGAGCTGCCGTTTTAGGTCACGAATTTCGATTAGTATAGTTTCTAGCGATGCTATTTCCGGGGCTGGCGGGGTAGGGGTTGGGGCTGGGGACGATAGTCGACACGATGGACACTTCCACTGCGCTTGTCTCCCGGCGCCTAGCTTTCTCCATCCAGCTTCCGTGATATTCGCACATGCAAAATCCAGGTGAACTTTACAGTTGCCGCACTGAACGCCGTCATTGAAATTTGAGTTACACATAGCACACCTCATTATGATTACGTTTATTAGTGTTGGACACCGAATAATTAACGAAGCGACAGCAGGGAACCGATGGGGCGATAGAGCACGCTTATTTCGTCAGCGCAGGCGACTTGTGAGTTGGCCTAACTCCCAGCGATGCCTCGTTCAACGACACACGGCTCGCCGACCGCAGGTTCAAAACCTGTCCACACAGTTACTCTTTTTCCAAATATTTGTATTTGTCCACACGGTTTGAAGTACGAGTACACGCTGAGTTACAGCTGTCTATCTCACTCGAGCTCCTCCCAGTAGGCGTAGACAACAGGTAAAGACACTACGAGTGCGACAAGGAATTGTCCAAAGATGAATATAACCAATCACAAAGCCGAACTTGCAAAAAATTACTAAATTCGCGGAAACAAGTGTCACACGTCTGTTCACTTTGGAATACAAGAGCATACTGAGTAATGAACAAACTCCCAATAGGAATGGTATAGGTGTACCAGAATCTTTTGGCAAATGGGGAAATTGTGCATAGCAACACCGGGGTAATTGGATTGACATGTTTTGATACTTTTTTTGTAATTTAACATTAATTCAAAATTAAAGGATTTTTTTTTAGTTAAATGTCTTGATTATATTAAGATGATATTAGAATGATTATAAAGTATGGAACAAGAAAATCCAAGTATTTTATTTTCACCCCTATATTTTTTATAAACAAATCAGTCAATGCTTATTTTCAAAGACCATTACATCATTACATGAAGATGATGACGATAATGATTCATAACAATTTTTGATCTAATATTACTGATCAGTTCAAAATCAAAACAGTCAAGGTTTATTTTTGATGTCGGCGCGGCACTCCGTTTACCAGAAGTGCAAAATACACCACTGCTTGATGAACCCTTATCAAAACTCAGTCGTACACTGGTACTGAAAACTTCTGAAAATAAGTAATGAATGCATTACTGCATATTTAAAAAGTATCTTAAGACCGCTAGACTCAAGTGGGGTTGGGCCGGGCACATCTACAGGGTGCACCCTGATCGATGAACCAAAATCACCGGCCAAAGGGTGCCCCAAGACGGGTATAGGTGAAGAGGCAGATCCCGAAAGCGATAGCGGGACGATCTTGACAAATATAATAGGGACTGTATGCAAATTGCTTTCAATAGAGATATGTGCAAGAGCTTAGGTGAGGCCTCTACCCAGCAATGGGATCTTAAGGCTAATTAACCCAACACGGATTAGAAAAAAAATGAAGTATCAAAACTAAGCAGTCCGAGTCACCAGATAAATAAACTTTTAAAATCAAAGTTTTTGTTTAAATTCGACAAATTTGTCACAGATCTTGCAATAAACTTTGTAAACAATATTTCTTAGATGCGATCGTAGAAGTAATTTGGATATTTTCGCCAAGAAAATATACATACATAAACTCACGCCTTTATCCCCGAAGGGGTAGTGAGAGGCGCCACCAGGACACCCACATTAAGCTTTGCATATTCCGTCCCATATATTCATATTCATATTCTTGGCGGGACGACTTGCACAAGAGGGCCGGCAGCGACTCGATGCGAAAAGCAGCAAACCGGGCTCTGTGGCGTACCTTGGTACCTGGCTTATGTCCAGCAGTGGACTGCAACGGGCTGATGATGATGATGATGATGATTTCGCCCCACGATGTGATGGGGGCGAGCCTATCGCCAAGAAAATATATATAGAAATCTCATAATAATCACATCAAATGATAAAACCTATGTTTTGAAACAGCTGTTGACCGATGGTATTGCCATATTAAAACAATTTTGTTTCTTTCTTTTTAATTTATGCCATGAGATTCTGGTATACCTATTAATATCACACAGCACTCTGTTTGCCACAGAACTACAATGCTTAAAAATCCCGATCTCAAATTAAATAAATAAATACACCCAACAGTCACATACATAGTCCTGACCCCACAATAAGACGAGTCTTGTGTCGTGGGTATCAGAAACTACGATAGACTTTTCGGTCTCACTTACACCCAAACCCGAAACAAATACCTGTGGATCACACAAATATTTGTTTCGGTGCGGGGATCAAACCCGCGGCCTCGCGTTTAACAGGCAGCGTCTAACGAACTGCGCCACGGAGGCTGTCACTCAATTAGTATAGCTACAACAATATTCTATGAGTAAAATAAATCATACAACAAATATAATACGTTAATTATTCTTGTTTTATGAGAGGAAATTAAATCAGCAATCATCTTTCACAGGTATCGACCTCCAAATAAAAGATCGTGTGAGATCTAGTTATGCCTCATCGGATAATACAATCATGCCAGCCTGTTCCAAACCGGATATAACCGGATATCGTCGGAATACTCACACCCTTTCTATTTCTATAATATTTTGTTTAATGCCCTCACCCCTTCTTATGTTAAAGCGCGTTTTATAATTCTTCATGAGTCATATTTGAGATTCTTACGGTCGTCTGAGAACCTAAAGCTGAGAATGCCTATCCACACTATGACATTTGCTAATAATTCATTATTTCACCGCAGTTCGATTGTAGAATGCGCTTCCTGTTGAGGTGAAACAGGCTCAAACTCTATCATCTTTTAAGAGGTTACTTAAAGAGCACTACTATTCTCTTTAATCGGTTATTTAGGTCCGGTATTTTGTATCTCTCTCTCTCTTCAGCCAAAGGAAGTCCACTGCTGAATATAGGCCTCCCGCGAAGATCTCCAAATCAATGAGTTGGAAGTGGCCTGTAATTAGTTTTGTTGTATTTAGTGTACATTGACACAATTGTTTTGGTATATAAAAAAAGAAATTCAAACACAGAAAACAATCACCGTGTATCAACTATATACCTATCATAATAATACCAGTCTCGCCAAAACAAAAAGAAAAATATTTCGAGTAGTCTCAACAACTGTGTTTATATTTTCGATTGGTTTGTACTAATCACAGGGTAGCGTTAAACGACTAGACGATATCTTATTGTTTTTTCAACACTATTTTATTTCGTTCTAGGTTTGATATTGACCTTTTTACTAATAACTTGTTTACTAATAAAATATACTGTATTTCAGAACAAATACTTATTGAACTTATTCTTCTACCTACACTTAACTGAAATGAAGTCGACATAAAATGACTTTTGGGCCGTGTTGCAAACTGATTTCTCCTAAAATATTAGATGACATGATGCAGTTGATCTACTTCAAATAACTCCATTTTGTGGAGACCTCGCAGATATTTTATTTTCCTTCTCCGTTAAATCAAGCGATAATAATTAAAGCAAAGATGCATGCGTGCAAGAAGGCGCGGATCAAATCGCCCATGTATGGATTGGTGGTACAAAGTGACCCTAGCAGTGTTGGCGTCAGGCAAACGGTTGCTCGTAAAACTAACGATCGAAAAAACTACGTGTAAACATTAATTAATTATCTTTCCGCACAACACAAGGGTTGAAACATGACTAATATAACTACAAGTTTCCACTGCACCATCATTACAAAGTTATTAAACTTAAACAGCTACGCTTTAAGCTTAAAAAAGATGAAACAATATAAGAGCGCTGCATTTCTTAAGTAATGACTGGCCGTAACACGTTGATTGCTCCGGCGAATGTTTCTTTAGCCACATCGCTTGTCTTTCTGCACTTTTATTTTCGCGGTGTTGTTTGCTTAATATTAAGCTGTATTTTCACAATTATATAGGTAGATGTTTATAATTTTAACGTTATGTAAAGGTCGCTGACGGCTCTCTAATCGTGTATTTTCCCGCAAAATATACAGTGTATTTTACGAAAAACTATGTATTTTACTATGTACCATCCAAACACGATGATACTAAAACAAATACAACAAAAATCACGTGGCATTGTGTCTGAAGACACTAAATCGAATACCTGGCTTCGTTTTCGGTCGCAGTCTGGATATACCCGGTATGTATGTTATATGATTAATTAATCATTTAGACAAACAGTTATGTTGAAGTTTCGTGTATAATATTTTGTTACGATTATACTCGTATTTGTTGTCGATTCAATTTAGACTACATTTTTACGCTAAAGATTTTATGACTACTCTTTGTCTGCAGTACAGACTCAAACATAGAAATACCCATAAAATAATAAATAATTACGCACCATTGTCGTCAAAACACTTGCAGTAATTACCAATCCCCGTCATAACAAGGATATAGTTGTTGTGACTATGAAACAATACTTGAAAAAAAAAACGGCGATGCCTAATTAAAAAATGTTACGCGATCTAACCACTAACTAACACTGATAATTATTATCAATAGGGGAAACTTAAACCAGTAACGAGTTCAACCAAAGCACGTTGGCAGCAAAAATAACGGAGTATTTGTTAATTCAGTCCCTCATGTCAACATACTGTAGGAACTAACGAGCTACAGAGCGCAGATGTCGAACCCGCACTCATTTGCGACAATCGGCCGCTGCCATTGAGGCCTGATTGCTTAATTGCTTCGTTTAATCAATTGACCAGTTGAGAAACGCACGCCCGCTTCATCGGACGCAACTGAGTTACCGCTAAACTTCTTCGGGTCAATAAATCCACTCGAGGAGGACGATTTTGTTAATTCCTTGACATGTGCGCACCAAACGACTAATTTAATTGGAATACTTTTATGCCCTGACTCATTCGACTGATATAGAAAGAGATTGAGGCAAAGTTCAAGTCGTAAAATTCGGTGTGTGCCGCACCTACGTCAAACCACAGTTTGTGTAAAACTTTTATAACGGCTGTTAGCTTTGCAGTTTCTTTCCACGTTTGCTATTTTAACATGAACTCGTTTGTAAGTACAGAAACAAATGAGGAAACGGAAACGGAGTCAAAATTTGACTACTACATTAATAATCAAATTTTAAGCTATTTCGTATCTTCATATATTACTGTCCAACAACCACCATTTAGTTAGCAGGGACGAGTCACATGACTAACAAAAAAATAGCAATTTAAATACGTATCCAATCAAAAATGGTTTTCACGGACTCATAATATTTTTGACCGTTCGAATTTGTATATATGTATATTATTGAAATAAGATTACACTCAGAAGTGCGGTGGGCGTATCGACCTGTGATTTCACCTAGTTGTGAACGCTTCAGCGGCAAAACTATTAATAGTAACAAACTGAGTGAAGTTGAATGTTATATCCGCCCAACACTTGATACGAACTACGAGTAGCTTAGACTAATACTGAGCTCCATGAACGACAATATTAGTGGTACGTGCCAAAACGTATGGCTCAAGCGCTTACTGCAACTTCACAAGACCGAACTCCGCCTTGTCATGTCGTTCGATTGGTTTTATCTTTAATATTGTAAGATTATTTTACACATATACTTTCAGCGTTATTCATAGACAGCTTTATAACCTATCTAAGTTAACGAATGTTTTGTCCCTTTCGAACGACTTTTGAATTCAGTTTGAGCGAAGAAGAAAAAACATTCGATAACTAAAATCGGTTTTAAAACTGTCTATAAAAAAGGCCGTTTAAGTTTGGAATTGTATTTTTCCCAATATCTAAAAAAGTTATTTAATATGTCTTAACTGTCACACACAATCCTGACACCATATTAGGATATAGATATTGTATCGTGGGGATTCACGATCGGGACATAAATGTTAATAATTTGCTAAAATGGTTTATATCTAACAGTGGCGTGCCTAGGGTTTTGGAGTAGGGCAAGCCCAATATTATTTTAGGTTTAATACATATTTATTTATAAGAAAAAAAAAAGACTAAGAACGACGAAATCGAATTTACGGCGCGGCGGCAGACCTATCATACAATCTATACAATATTAAGATTAGGTAATACAAATATAGATAGCTTGTGAGTTGTGGTCATGCAACCGTAACTTTTTACTGCACTAACTACTTTTAATACCCGGCATTACACTAGCACAACGATAGCTACTATGGTCCCGTGTTTGACTGCGCAGTTAACCAAAATTACGGAGAAATTTTTATAAATACATTAAGATTAAGTTTTTACAAGTAGTTTTAATTACAAGTAATAGCATGCCTTTTGAAAGGACCACAAACTCATTGAAATCATTAGAATTAATCCAAACATTTTAATACACAATTGTCCCTTGAAAAACATATATAACACGACTGTTTAATAAGCTATATGAAGGGGAGCATTTAGAAATCGAATTACGTAGTTTAGTAAACTGAACCGATAAAATGCCTCTTGTGATTTACCACGAATTTAAGAAATGCACAAACTCGGCGTAGTTTTCGCGCCAGTTTCAATAAAATTGAATTAAATTACCTTTATAACGGCAATGAACACTTTCACAATCACACTAAAACCATCACAGGAAACAATACAAATCATTTTCGTATCAAAAAGTTTAAATAACATTAAAAAAACGAATAATTAACCTATAACCGAACTATTTACAATTGCACAATGTCAAAATACTTATGAAGTTAGTAGCAATTCGTACAGCATTGCTAGTAAACGAAAAAATAAACATTACAACATGCAATTATAATTTATGAAAGAAATATAAAAACATCATTATTTGTATTACAAAAATGATTAAATAATTTTAAAATAGAACCAATATAATTTAATAACAATAAATATAATTTAGATAATAAATAATGTTACACGTGACGACCTTCAAACGTACGATGTTCAGTCAAAACAATTCTGTAATCTGTGGTCAAAAGCTGGGCTTTTGGTTTAGTACATTATTGCTATATATAAATATCTGTAGCTATACATTCGTAGTGCCGGAGTATAGCATTTCACCCGTAAATGTGAAAGAGATAGCATGCGTTGCCAAAAGCCTCGTAAAAGCACACGAGAGAGAAGAAGGCAGATATATGTTTTGCGCGTACCGTCTTTTAAAAAATGCGTGGAGCTACGTTCTACGTGAGAGGTAAAATTATTGAATGAATTTATTACAAGCGTTGCGCAGCGCGGGCGGCGCTTCGGCTCGCCGTCGTAGGCGCTTCATTGAAGAGCGCCATGCCGCGACGGAACGCGGTAAATTCAAAAATGGTAGATGTTTCGTAATTACTGTTTTGTATTGAATGTAATTGTTTCGTTTAGAATTTAGTATATACGTATTAAGTAGGGCAAGCCGGGCTTTTGGGCTTGTATGGAAGTACCGCCACTGATATCTAACCGTATCCTGGCCAAGCATTATAAGACAAATTCATTTTTTTATTTATCAACTGTACAATATTTTACAGGACTTAAACAAATGCGATATTGACGCTGTAACTTAAGTAACTATTTAAGACTACCCTATTTATTACTAAGTACAATATATACACATAAATAAAGTATTAACATTTGCAGACGGTAACATAATAAAACATATTGGACCAATCCCAGAGTTGTGATATAAGGATTAGCACAGACTTAATGCCAATAACTATAAAAAACATTCGATGAACACGAATAGGTATACCCCTTAAAATACATGTAGGTTTACAGATAACTTTGACAGCCTCCGTGGCGCAGTTGGTCAGACGCCGCCTGTGAAACGTGAGGCCGCGGGTTCGATCCCCGCACCGAAACAAATATTTGTGTGATGCACAGGTATTTTTTTCGGGTCTGGGTGTTTGTGAGACCGAAAAGTCTCTCGTAGTTTCTGATACCCACGAAACAAGACTCGATCTTAGTGTGGGGTCAGGACTATGTATGTGACTGTTGGGTGTATTTATTTAACGAGATCGCATGCGGGCATAATTACTAAATGAAAGTTTGTAAGCAGAGGCTATTGCGATAAAGCATACTTTACCATCAGCTCAATTAATATACAGATGTATTAAACCATTTGTTTAACAAAAAATTACAGAATCTTATCTAATACCAGCATTAAGGCAAATTATAAAACGTTACATGCTGAAGCTAATATAACTATCCGCGAAGGCATTGTTGGAGGTAATATTAGAACCACTAATAGTTTTCATAGCGAACCTTTTGCCAGACCGGGCTTAAATTCCATCCCCGTTAAGCCTTTCGATTTTTAAACTGAAAAACAAAATCAGATTGCCTGACTCAGGGTTTGCACCAAAGACCTCATGGTTCCGAACTCACATATGCAATCGCTACACCTACGAAACCAAAAAAGTATTTTTTTTATTAAGATGTATACGACCTGAGTATGTAATTCGCCTGAGGTTAAGCGATACGGTCATATAATAATATATAATAGGTATTACAATGCATAAGACGCTGTGTCAATAAACAATTCAATTCAGCAGTTTGTTTGTCAATTCAGCAGTGGACATCCTGCGGCTGGATACGATAATAATGAATATCAATGCAATATAAGTAGCTCTGTTCCTTTCATTAGAGCTCTCTTCAGACCATAAGCTGTTATTACCACAACTAATTACGATACTACCAAAAAAATCCCACCGTTGTCTGATAAATCCTTGGTAAAATGTCCCAAATAATTCGTGAAACAAAAAGAATGATATCAAACAGCGAACACGTGTCAGTGTCGAGAGTGAAATGACTGACCTTTTCGAATACATTTTATTTATGTTTTTGTCCCAATATGAGTTTATTGACTTTAAGAAGTCCAATTACCCATTGAGAAATGAATAAGCTCATCACTGTTAATTTAATTTAATTTAAATATTGACAAACGATGTTTGTGTTTAGCTACAGCGCTTACAATAACTACAATCGACGTCATTATCGTTTCCACCGCTACAGCTCACTATCCGGTGGCCGGAAACTTCCTGTTTAGCTAATCTCCAATATTATTCCGTAATTGTAGTCCGCTAAAACATATAACCTGTTTGCTGTAGAGTGTAGTCCACTCACGTCCAGTATACTTTAAGAAATTACTGTTTATATGAAGTTTTTGTACACATGAGCTCATGCTTGTGTCACTGAGGAGTTAGACAGAGCTTTCACAAGTGCCAAACGCAGTTCAACAAACCTTATTTTAGCCAGAAGATTTGATAATTAAGTCTGACAGTCTTGTCCGGCGGGTAAATCGGTTCTATACGGCGACCGCTAACCCCGGTTTTTAAGAGTTTATGCTAAAGCCACAATATCGTGCCTAAGGCGGAAGATTAAGCAAACAAAAGTTCTAAAAAATAATAATCGCAACCACGATCACACTTGAAAGGAAGAATGCCGAATGAAAAGCAAATGATTTTATCCCCTAAATGTGTTTCTAAACATCGCGCGGTTCAAAGATATTATTTATGATGCCAAAGCTTCTAAGCGTTCGGTAACGCAACCAAAGTCCATGCATAGTACATTCCGATATAGCGCTTAACGACTTTAGCTTTGCTTATTCAAAATAATGCGTATCATCTGCTAGGTATATATACTTATTTTATATATTTTATTTATTGGTTTGTGTACTTTGTGGATGCATGCTCCTCAACGGGTGCGTCTGCGCTTACTTGGAGAAACAATATGTCCAGCTGTCGATGACGATGTCTATTTACTTCGTGCTTAAATAAGGCCAGTAATTACAAGTCGTGCAATGTATTTACAAGCCTTGTCTCGCGGGTATCAGAAACTACGAGATGATTTTTAGTCTTAAAACACCCAGACTCGGAATACCTGTAGATCTTACATACTTTTGTCTCGGCGCAAGGGTCGACCCGCGGTCTTTTGTTTCACAGTTGGTGTTTTACCAAACTGTGCCACAGAGGCTATAAAAATTCTCGCAAATACTATTGTTTACATTTTAGCGTTACAAAATACACACAGTAGAACTACATGCATGAATTTTGTGTGCTAGCTCGGCAGTCTATTATGGGCGTAAGTCCTACGTGCGAGCTATTCAGTTCTATACACAGTATACACCTAATCATTAGATATCTGCATAATTAAATAGTAAGAAAATATCTATATAAACAATATTTTAAAAAGTTATCTGATATCATTTCTGAACTCCTCTGAACCGACGACCGGTCTAAAGCGACAGTTGTATTTTTACTCCTTTTTATAAATTGTGCTTTTCTTTAATTGTGGCAATAAAATATTTCTTTCATATCTGTCTGTTTCAATATCCAAAGTCGCCAGGCAGTGCTGTGTTGAGTGACACATTCATTATATCTCCTATTCCATTATTAGTCCAATGAGACGAATGAGAAATCAATAAGATATGTATAAATATCATATTTTCCAAAAATATCGACACAAAGCTCTGCAAACTTTAAACCAAATACAGTGCTATTGGTCAGTTAAGCTCATTAGCCCTTATTAAAACGAGCTCGCGTCCGGAGCTTCTAGTATTAATTTAGGTAAATGTTCACTTCCGAAGAGTGTTTGCCAATCGATAACTCCGCCGGAATCATTCTAATTTTGTCTGTGTATTCGACTATTTATAGGGACGTGAAAAGTCTTTGAAACCTGTTGTTTAATTTCTACGAGTACTAACCCTAGACTATGTTTTTTAAGTTCTAAACTTTTCGTCCTAATCCTAAACTGACGTTTATATGTTTGTGAGACCGAAAAGTCTCTCATAGTTCCTGATACCCATGACACAAGACTCGATCTTAGTGTGAGGTCAGGACTATGAATGTGACTGTTGGGCGTATTTACTTATTTATATTCTCAATATGATTTATGAGAAAATTCAAAGACTTCCAAACATCATTCTAATTTACAAAATCCTCACAACTGGCTGAGCACCTTAATCAATGCTTTAAGAATTCTAGTACCTATTTGAAAAGTATTTTTGAAGTCGAACTGTATGAAAGTTATCAAAATAGGTAGTTAGAGACTTAATAGTTCTGAGACTTTTGAGGTATATCCGATACGAAATTACAAAGAACCTTCATATTCTATACATATAAATGGTATCAGAACTGGATTTGTATTCATGGCAATGTTACGAAAACAACTATTAATATAATAAAACCTAACATACATGAGAATTGGACCAAAGCTGCGGAAAATGCTCATTCATTATTAAATCCCTCGATTAGCGTGGCTCTACCATTGATTATGTTTGCTGATTGTACCATAATGGATATATTCAAGCAGTATACATAACGACAACGTGGATTATAAGTACATAATCATCGCAATATATATTCACATTTCCTTTTAGCGATCGAATTGTAACATAAACATACGAAAGGATTTGATGCTAGCTGTATTGAAAGGCAATAAGCTCGTTTTACTGTTTGTCTTTTTCAGTGTTACTTGTATGTTTATAACACAAGTCCCAGGATCAGAGCACACTTCTGACTTGTCGGAATGATGTGTGGATCACCAATTACCACGCATTTTAACATTTATTAACATGGTGAGGTAACGTATCATAGAGATCGCCAACACGTAACAGGCCAGCGTGGTGGACTATCGCTTAAGCCCTCTTGAGCGAAATCTTTGTTGAGAAATCCAAATGATTAATTCATGATTTGTTTAATATTTTCGACATGATAACAAACATTTGATCTTTAATAAATCATCGCTGCGTATTTATACACACGATTGAGACTAAAACTTGCTGTGTCAGCTTTTCAACAACAAAAGAACACAATACATTTCTAAACTATGGTCAACTTATTCAGGAAGGTTAAAATAATACACAAATCGATTTAACAAACTTTTTTCATACTGGTGCAACAAAGTGACTCTAAAATATCTAATCGCGCTAGTGAATGGTGAGCAAAATGGCTTTCTAACCAGCCGACACGATTACGCCGTTTTACTTGAAATCGGACATACACAGGGTAAGCCGAAAACTATACTTGTATTTGTGACTCTCACGGGTTTCCAGTCATTTTATTTTTATTTTTTTATTTAATATGCACAGTAGTCGCTATTCGAGTGGACACGAATAACCGCACCAGGTTTTAGAATTCTGAATCTCTCACACTGAACCAAAGGCTACCGTTTAAGGCTCAATTTAAGTTCACGTATCTACGACGAGTCTATGGCACCCCCCAGTTCTTCTTCTTCTTCTTCGTCGTTACACTCTTGACAGAGCGGTCGTGGTCACGATGATTTATGTCCTAACGATGATGTTGCTCGCCGCACGATTTCTCTCCACCTGACTTTTAGACGACAATCGGGTGCATTCGTTTACCCCCCAGTTAGGGCGACCTAATACCCTACCGCTTACTATTCCGTACAAAGAACACTTGACCCTGAAAGCTACAACTAGCTACAAGGTAGAGTAATTCATGCTGAAAAAGACAACTCGGACCTGTATAAACAGTTAATTTAGTAACGCAGTAAACTAGTTGCGCACATGTGGCCGCGTCCCCTCCATACGTGGACGAATCCGCCAGAAAGTATTGCCAAGCAAAACAAACAGGAGCTAGTTGTAGCCACTCTAACAATTTAGTTTAACATTTCGGTTAGCTGCTGATTAAAATTATGTAGGTACCACCTTGAACCCGGAGCTGTTTAAATCAAATAAACCGCATTTACAGAATGAAAAGTTTATTCGCTTCTAACCACGTAAAATAATACCACAGAGCTCGGGGAAGTCTACATAACTTCCCTACGATTTTAGAATTTAAATAGGGGATAGTATAATGCGCAACCCTGTGTAATGTAGGCACGATATTTAATTTAAAAATAAATTTGCTTCGAATTTCCCTTCGTCGAAATTCATAGGCCATGAATGCTTAATTGTAGAGACGACTAACATAATTATGTACAGTTTTCGAAATTTTACTTGCCCGTGATTCAGTGTTAGATTTAAATATAAATACCTATTATAAATCTCTCTATGACATAACGAATATCAAACCCGGTGACATACTTATAAATAATTTTATTTATGTTTTTCACAACACAAATCCAGTAAAACAGAGAAATTAAAACAAAACGTACCTAACACTAGAATAGCAACACCCGCATTACAAATAAAAAAAGCCCTTTACACAGAAAAAAATCAGCACTATAATCGTGATTTTCAGCTTTAGGAAGTCCACTGAACCTAGGCCTCCTTTAAGCACTTCCACATTGACCTTATTTGACATCCGCAGCGTTCACATTAAATTAAACGTACAAAATAAACAATATATTCTGAGCATAATAGCAGCATTCATAAGATTTTAAAGAACGTCAATGGAGCATCAGATTCACGTTGGCACAGCAAGGTAAGCCGGCACTGGGTGCCTGGGGAGATTCCGGTCGCATTCTACAAATTAAATATTTAAATTGTCTCGTTTCCATTATGTCTGCGTCCACTTTAAAGAGAGTAAAGGAAATCCGATTTACCAAAATACCTTCCTTTTCGTTTGAACGAGAAATAAGAACGACATTACTTATTTGATCAGGTCTGTGGTTCTGTCCTTCAGTGGCTTTAAATACTTTAAAATAATGTATTTATAAGTTAAATAATATGTGGAAGTAGGTAAAAGTGTATATTTTATTGCTAATATTTACTAATAACATTTAGATTGTAAATAATTAAATACACCCCATAGCCACATATATAGTACTGCCCCCACATTAATGTCAATTATGTCGTGTCTCGTATATGAAACTACATGGGCCTCTTCGGTCTCACAAACACCCAGACCCGGGACATATATTTGTGGGCCACACCAACATTTGCTTCGATGTGCGGATCGAACCCGCGGCTTCTCGTTATACAGCCGGCGTTTAACCAGCTGCATCACGGAGGCTGCCAATATTTCGATTAAATGGTGATTAACATTTGAGTACATGTTAATTTAACCTCAAATTGTTTTATTTTAATCATAAAACTACCTTCAAACTATTGAAGTGAGTCCTTACTTTGACGGCAAAAAAAAAATATTTATAAGATATACAAGTGCACAATGTCATTATTAATTCTTCCGCATATCATGATAGTGAAAAAAACAATAATATTATCTATGCTTAAAACTACTTACATAAATCATTTACTCTTCTGTAATAAAAACAAGTGTCATACATACATCCAGTCAATTTGTTTATATTTTGAACTTAATTTAAATAAAATAACTCACCTATCAATAGTTAAAAGCTCTCCATAAATCCATAAGAGTTCATAACTGATACACACTAGAATTCCGTCACACAATCACTGTACAAAACTTTGCACAAAATGCACCCAATTTCAGCACAGCGCACAAGTTCAGCTCGTAAGTTATTCGTAAAGTTTGGTTCGAGGCGAGAGCGCGCGAGGGCGGCGCCAAGCTCCGAGCAAGGCCGACGATGGACTGAGGCCTGAGCACCGACGGCCGAGCGAGCACGAACGGAAAGCCCCCGACTGCCGCGTCTTACCGCCCATACAGCTGAGTTCAACCCTCCTGTTACCGCAACAGCTTATTCACATTTCAATTGCATGGTCACTAACAAATTCAATGATCCATAACAAAAAATCGAATATACCGGCTGCTTTCCGGTAAAAAACATATGTAGCTGTCCTGAACTGGATCGCAGTTATGACAAACGAGTTCGCAAACGCTTTGATAAGTTTATAACACCAACTTTACGCACTTATCCGGCGTTAGATGTCGATGGGGCCAGTTAGTGCGCCACAAAAGTTGGATAAAAGGCTTAAAGATAAAGGTTTGTTAAATTTACGCGAATGTTACACGTTGAAATAAAACTCATTTTTACAGATTTTATCGCGGATTTTATTTATTTTTTACATTTTAACTTACCGACATTTCGATTAATTTATAGTTTCGTGGTCACGGGGCGGACTGAGCTATTAGTCATCCGCTCAGTGACTGTTACAGTTTAACTACCCTTATTTTACAATTATTAAATTTAAAAAAAAGTTGGTTTTTGCGATCCGATTTACGCAGAAGGACCTCACTGTGTCTTGAACCAACTGCAAGACCTCAAGACATTTATGTTATTTTTTCACAAGTTAAAAAAACATTTTTCTTGTAACAGACTTACAATGTTACTCTTGTAAAAAAACAGATTACAAAGTTAAAAATTCCAATCTGGGAGATTTCTCTACATTTATGTTTAATCATTAAAGCTATGCAACAGGACTTTGCTCGGGACGCCTCGAAGCCTCATCAACTATTCATGTATTAGTGTTTAAAAAATTTAATTCATTTAACAGAATGATTTATTGGTACAAGTATTTTTATAAATTACTTCACGCTTGCGTTATTCACCGTGTTAAATACGATTTATTTATTTTCTTATACTCTGGCCGGTCTTATACAATATGTAGACTACAGATCCGATATTGGCTATTTATATATAACTAGTGTGTGGTGCATAATATGCCTGGATTACCTTACATATTCTACAGTTCCGAGAATATAGTCTTACAGTATTATTTCAGACTAGCTTCTGCCCGCAAACTTCATCTAACTGATTCACTTTATTTGAAATTCACTTTATTTGGTATATCCCATCCCATCCCGTTATATACCGCCCACCCCGTCGCATTCTCACTCAAGGGATGTAATCCAGTCTCATCCCATCCCTTTGAGTACAAAAAAGTTACAAACATATCGGAATTCCTTCCTCATCCCACGGAAACACTAAATTTTTCGGGATAAAAGTAGTCTAAGTGTTAATCCAGGGTGTCAGCTACCTCCATACCAAATTTCATAAATATCCGTTAAGCCGTTTTTGAGATCATCGCGCACAACCGTACAGACAAAATTCTAAAAATCATTGTTTTGGTTTCTATTACGTTAATACAGACCCCCCATATTAGTTTTTCCCATTTATCTTTCATGTACAGACATCGATCGGTTACAAATTAATTATATGTATAGATTTCATGGAATTTGTAGGTACTAACAGCATTATTGGGATAATTTGAAATACAACCAATGTTAAATTCAATTAATCAATGATCTCTATGTTGCAAGTTTAATTTGGTTGTTTATTAGTTAATTAAATAACAATAATTAATTAGAATGTGTCACATTTTATTATAGTTGGTAGCGTAATCCGTGCGTACAGCTATAATCCTTATTAAATTAATCTCGTTCCTATTTGCATCGCAACTGTTTATGCTCCCATCTATTCGTGAATTTATATTTGTATCCTAAAATATGAGTAATCCGGCCAACAAGTAACATTATAAAGACTGCCGCGGTTCTGCCAGTTTTCTACACTGAATTCATGTTAGAATTAATTATGACTTAATGATATTTTATTTTATTATAAATATGTTGCGCTTAATGAATTCACCATGTGTTGTATCAACACTATTAACTTCAATATTAAAGAAACAAAAATAATTGATAAACCTTCGTGGGGCAGTTGGTTTAGATACCAGCTGTCACACGAGAGGGTACGGCTTCGATTCCCGAGACAAAAAAAATACACAACCCAAGTATAAAAACCTCTCAGTCTAGCGAGCCTACACACATTGCAAGAAGACCAGCCCACGTATCAAAATAAGCATACGTAGTTGGTCTCGATACCGTATTAAGATATCGCAGGCGGAGTAAACATTACGGCAACATTTTTAGGGTCTAATAGATATTCTAACTTGTTTATATGGCGCGGCAAATCTACACCACATTGCACATGCATCCAAAATTGATAGTTTAGCGACAGGCGAGATATGAACTCCCTCCACCGGCCTATACTATTGCTGCACAAAACCAAATGTTGAAGTAACACACTTAATAATAAACAAATAACACCCAACAGCCACATACATAGTCCTGACCTCACACTAAGATCGAGTCTTGTTTCGTGGGTATCAGAAACTACGATAGACTTTTCGGTCTCACAAACACCCAGACCCGAAACCTGTGGATCACACAAATATTTGTTTCGGTGCGGGGATCGAATCCGCGGCCTCTCGTTTCAGAGGCGGCGTCTAACCAACTGCGCCACGGAGGCTGGCAAAATATTGAATTGTTACTTTAGCAACTGGCGAGTTAAGATTGTCCTCAACTGGCCTATACAGAACTGCACTATTGCTGCACAAAACCAAATGAACTTCCACACACTTCAATAATCTTGAAGCACAGTACGATTTCTTGCGCTACTGAAGTGGTTTTTACCCTTTATATCCGAAACCACCGGGCTTCTTACTATTTTCCATCGTTAGGATTTGTCAGCGCTCTTTATATCGGATATTAGAGACAATAAAAAAAAATGCTCAGGAATCCTACAAACATCCCCCCATTAACGACAACACAATAAACATCTTACTATTGCACAAAAATAAATAAAAAAGTAAACAAAAATATTAACAACTATGGTTATTTTCGAATTAGTATTTAAAAATATATACGCTTATTTTCACGGCAAATAGCCTCGGGTACTTTAATCTTGGAAAAATATCTAGATCATAAATTTAAGTGAATTCTTCCCAAAGGTCACGGGACCTTCGTTTTATTAAAAATCTAATATCAGTTTATAATATTAAGAACTTAATTAAGCACTACGTTTAATAAAAACTACTAAAGTACGAACTGTCTACTATAGGTATATCTATATCAGCCCATATACGTCCCACTGCAGTGCTGCACTGCACGGGCCTACTCTACAATCGAGGGAATCGATTGAGAGTGGTTAGGCCATGTAGTCCACCACGCTGGCCTAGTGCGGGTTGGCGGACTTACATACCGTAGAAATTCTTTAAAATCGCTACGGTATGCAGGTTTCCTCACGATGTTTTCCTTCACTCTTAAAGTGCGTGGTGATTGACTATCAATACACATCAATACACACATCACATAAGTCAGAGTTGTGCCCTGGGATTTGAACCCGCGACCACCGTGAACATGTAGGCAGCCGCGTCTGGTCCGTTACCAACAGGCCACCACGCACTAAAATTGTCTACAATGAGCTATTATTTTTAAATGCTCTAATTATGAGCTGATTGGCCTGTACGCACCCATTATTTATTCACTATTGTCTTCTGATATTTTTAATATCGACACATATATGTATGTAATATCAATTTGATACTTTGAATTAAAACTTGATTAAATCTTTATTGCAATAAGATGTCTATACTAAGATGTTTTTCTGCTGAGTGCGATATTTTGGAGGATGTGTACCACGTCTTAGTGTAGTGTGTGCGGGTTGAGGCCGAAAGGGCGATACTAACACAGCATGGGATAGACTTGCAAGAGCTGGGCAATTGTAATACCGTCTTAGCACATCCTCTATCCGAAGAGGCCAGAAAGGTATATAAGTTAGTCCATTTAGCCTTTAAGCGTAGATAGTATGTTATATCTTGTTTTGTTTGCTTTGGTCCAATGGGGGTGGCGTGGTCATGTCTGATCAAACCCTCTAAATCTTGCTTTAAATAAAGATTAAAAAAAAAGATGTTTTTCGTCTTTAACCTAAAAAGTGACGAAGAAACCGTTATCCATTAAATATACTTTCGCATATTTACGTCTTAAAAAAGGACTGTCATGCAATTTTATTTGAGTCAGTCTCCTCCAAAAATACTTTAAAACTTTTCGCGCCAGATATTGCAGTCTTTGCTCTAGTTATCATTTCTTCATTACATTCAGGCGAGGCACAGAAAAATAGTTTAACCTAATTAGTCCTCCGCGTGCATAGAAATCTCGTTAAATTAACACACATAGGTTTCTTGTTACTACATTGTGATACGGTTCATACTTTGTACAATAAGCTAATAATTGTATGCCCTTTTTAAAAATAATTAATATTAACTGTGCGACTGTAAAACATATTTTTAATTTACCTGTAGATATAGGCATAAGGAGAACTGCGCGTTTGAATAATGCCCGTCCAAAGAAGTTAAATTAAGATGGCGCAGCTGAGGCAAGATGGATGTTTTTAAGAAAGCGCTAATAGAACTATAATTCCTCTTAGACAACTTACCAAAGAAACTTGTTTTCCATAATTTTTTTGCAAACGCTTTAAAATAATTTCAAACAACTATCAAAATTCACAAACAATCAGTCATTTTAGCTATTGCCGCTGTTTTGGCTAGGTTATGAACTATTACTTATTGTTTTCATGCGGATATCGTTTCTGAATTACCTTTATATAAGATGGTACTCCTTATCTCTATATAATATCTTCGCTATGGTATTAATAATAACGAGCTAAACCTAGAATGAATACCTAAATCAATTTTTTAGTCAGCCGATATTAACAAACAGTACAAAAAAATATTCTTGCAAAGAAATATCCGATATGTAATAACTTTCCACACAACGATTATCGTTATCAGTGAGTGCTTACAGCTTTAAAACAAATGTTCTTATGTTTAAAATTACACAATAAAAATATTTATTGCATAACCTCCAATATATCAATAATGCGTCCAAAAGGTTCGAAAATTCAAAAGCAGTTATATAAGAGTGAGCAGATGTCGGTACTTACGGCGGCGAAGATAATACTAATTTGCCGCCTGTCTTGATTCTTGCACGACAACTCCGCGAAATAGAATTGGGTAATTCCATTGTGAATAAACGCTAAACCCCAGGCCCGCTTGTTGCCAAATGTCGCGGCAACGTCACAGAACTTGGAACCTTTAAATTGAACCTGGCTACAACACTACAGCTTAGAATTTCGTGTGGGAATGCTGGAGTGTATAATAAAATAAATAATAAATACATTCAACAGTCACATATATAGTCCTGACGCAACACTAAGGTCGTGTCTTGTGTCGTGAATCTCAGAAACTAATAGAGACTTTTCGGTCTAACAAACACCCAGAAGACTGCGCCACGGTGGCTGTCAATCAGGCGGACTTTCCTATAAGTTAAAATAAAAGAAAGCGATTACCACAAGCCAGGACCATTCAGAACACCTAAAGCATCGTAGATGTACTGCTACTAACAGGGGATGGGCTATGGAGGGAATCAGGACTCTATCTGTATCTGTATAAGCCCATATTATACGTCCCACTGCAGGGCACGGAACGAGTACGATTGAGAGGGGTTAGGCCAAATAGTCCTTCCCGCTGGCCTAGTGCGTGTTGGCGGACATTACATACCATAGAAATCCTTTTAAACCGCTACGGTATGCAGGCTTCCTCACAATGTTTTCCTTCACAGTAATTGTGCGTGGTGATTAATTTTCAATACACACATAACTCCGAAAAGTCAGATGTGTGCCCAGGGATTTGAACTCGCGACCAACGTTAACATGTGAGCAGTCGCGTCTAATCCCTTACCAACAGACCACCACGCATTCAGCATCTGACGATATAGAAACTATTTAATACCGACACCACATAGTAACTACAACGCACCGAATTATAAATGCATTGCAATCCGTGTATCCACAGCGAGAGATGATTAGCTCTCTCCGATCGATGCAATTATACAGGCCTATTGGATATGAGCAGGCTGAACCCGAAACATTACGAATGTCCGAACACTACTAACAGTAACATATTTATAAAATTAACTGCTAAAATTATTTTTGTAAGGCTCATATTACATCAATCTACAAATAATTTATAATATATTTTTTAACTATTCCGTGCTTAATAATTACAGCGTACTTAAGTAAATACGATAATGGTTTATTATTAGTATCTTTGTATACGTTTATAACAATTAATTAACATATAATTAATATCCGTATTACATACGCCGACTTAATCTCCTGAATATATATATATGTATTATACGAATTATATGCACGCGAGGGTAATTTGAATCCAATCAAACGGATGTATAACGTAATAAGCTCTATAATATTACACTGAATATAACCTTTCTGTTAAAGGTCATCCATGGACGTACGCTGCGTATTAAGGGCATGACAGTAAGTATAAATAAATATACCCAACAGTCACATACATAGTCCTGACCCCGCATTAAGATCTATTAAGTCTTGTGTCGTGGGTATCAGAATATACTAGAGACTGCTCGGTCTCACAAACACCCATTTTCGTGACACATACTTGTTTCGGTGCGGAGATCGAACCCACGGCCTCTCGTTTCACAGCCGGCGTCTAACCAACTACGCCACGGAGGCTATCAAAGTCAGTTCTTGCAGGATTCCTGCATCTAAATTTTGTCCTGTGCGTCTTTCGTGAGCATTATTTGTCCTAAAATGTAACATTTCTCGGTCAGACGAGAAGGCTTAATAAACAATTTGCCAATACATCAATACACCACAACAAGATATCTGTGACTTCTTCGAAACAAACGACTATCATCATAGTTTGTTGTTCGATAGATTCCTACTCTCTCTCTAAAACCTATTGGCCTCATCAGCCTACACCATGAGCTAAGTATGTTTCAGGTATGTTTAATGAAGTACAGTGCCAAAATTATTCCAAAACCGTTTTTAATTACATTGTTGGGCTAATAAGCAAGTTGAAGCGTCGCGTCGGTTGTCACCGTTGCACGGTGCTCTCAGTCCTTCCGCACGTATTATCTGGCGCTAGCCAAGCAGAAAATTGATATTTGTTATACAGCAGCTAACAAAATGCCACCATGTGTAACTAAACTGGGCCATTGTTTACATTATTCGGAAATGAAAACCGCTTACAATCAAGTTTAGTAAAGCACAAAATCACTGATTTCAGCTTTACTCCCATGAATGATGTACAAAGATGAACCCAAACGCGACACGCTTAGGTGGGTCGCTATGACGAGTCCTCAACCGCTGTGTACGTGAATTGTATGTGAATTGATACAAATATCCTACAAGCAGCTTATGGATCTCCGGTAATGTCATTCATCGAATGATACACAACAACACAGCTGTCACTTCACATCGATTATTAATCAGTTGGTGTTTTAAATTATAATATAAATTATCTGACAAGAGCCCGACTGCTTAAACCTTGGTTGTGAAGTAGAAAAAACATTTACGGTCTTATGCATAGACAGTTTTAAAACGTATTTTATTTATCGAATGTTTGTCCCTTTCGAACGACTTTTGAATTCAGTTTGAGCGAAGAAGACAAAACATTCTACAGCTAAAATAGTTTATACAATGTTTATAAATAAGGCCGTTAGACTACTAATCGAAAAATATATTGCGTAAGTTTTGACATTGAACTTTTAATAATAACATGATTTATGTGAGTTTTAAAAAACATTTTTTTCATGCAGTACTAACAACGAAGACCCCAACTAAATCAAGTAGTCAGGTGAAAATCAGGTACGTACGGTTTAAATACAAAAACTACTTTTTCAAGCAGGTTATTAATATGCCTTTCATTATTCTAAGCTTAAAATCATAAATCTAATCTAAAGTTTTAATAATGGATAGCCTAATTATGATAATAAATCCTTGTTATTTTACTATTCTTGTAAAATGATAAGTTTTCATTTGTTAATAGTCCTATTTGCCGCTCCGCCAATAATTATTATCGAATGAAATAACAAACTCGTCGCAATACAATTGTTTGTCGTCGAACTGAAACTGCATTTACATAATCTCATTTACTCAATTCCACTGTATTGAGCCATAAAATTAAATCAAATAAAATTGATTGTGAAATAAAATGTATGAACTCATTTCCGAACGCGTCCCCTTTCGTCCGGTCGAGCGCAATTTTTATCAACACAAAGGCAATTTCCATCAAAATGCACGAATTTGGCGCTTGGAGCGTGAAGCTGTTTGCACTGTAGTGTCCACAAAGCAAACATTCTACATGGCTTTAAAACTGTGCACAGCTTTAATTCCGACTACGCCTACCTAAAAGCTTCCTGACCGGCACGGCTCACAAACAGTTAATTCCATAGCCTCATTAACACCTACAATGCAGGCTTGCTATTCCTGCGCCCAACTATTTGAATATGTACATACGAGTATATTATGTTAACGGAAATGTCGGAAAACTAGGAATTGTATACAATTCGGACATTTTTAGGAAATGTGTGAAATAATTAATTGGGGATTCTGCAATACAAACATTTCCTGGGAAACGTACATATATTTCCTACAATACATACTGTTAATTGTGGTGAATTTATAATTTAATATTAAAAGTTATATACAGCGCCATCTATTGGGCATATAAGTAACCGATTGATCTACGAAATTAATTAATAGCTGTTATGGCCTCCCTTGCAAAATTCTGGTGAACTGTGAAGCATGTGTAAAATATAAAACAATGTAAATGTCTCAACAATAAGTGTATTAAAGTTACTAATTACAATACTGCGCGTCTTTACTTTTGAGTTTTGACCCATCACTTCAACACAAACAACATGAATGCCTCTGTGAATAAAGTAAAAAAAAACTCACTAGTATACTGAGAATCAAATATCCGGCCACAATAAAACAAACGTTAGGTTAGGTTAGTTTATTTCCATTTTTAATAAACTTTTTGATATATATTTTATCTATTTTATCCACTTTTGTTCTAGTATAATTTATCTTAATACTAACCTTACTTAACCTAGGTATTCCTTCGTCTAGACCTCTATATTCGATAGTGTTCGTACTCATTGACATCCAGAATGTAGGTACTTTATTTCCGACCGCTACATTTTAGGAAATGAATGATATGATGATTATTATATTATTATTATGATTTCCTAGGAATTGTATATAAAGACGGATTACATATATTTCCCTTTACAAATAGACGGATCTAACCCGCTTCGTTCTAGAAATAAGTAGTCAATTCATAAGTGTCATTTAATTTAATGTCGTAAAGCACATTCTTTTTTGTTTCTTTCATCGAATTGCATGCGTCTTGCACAAAAAAAATATATAACATAAAAATGGCAATTCCAGTTTGAAATAGCGCAATGTATCATTTTATTAAAAAGTTCACAATGCAGGGATTAAAAACATTGCCGCATACTAACATTGGTCTTGTATCGTTGACAGGTTTTACAAACATCCAGACCCGCACAAAATGTACCCGTGTGAGGATAAATCTCCGGCGCAGACACAATTCTGTGCTAACTTGACTTCAAATTGACTTGTATTACATTGTCTTGGTGCCACTCTCTAATGATTTCTCTATGTGTCAACGTGTGAGTTTCTATACACGAGCACACATTGCAAGACGAGACTTGGAATTTAGTATCAATGAAATAATCTGACCCAATGCGGCGGACAGGTGATTGCTGTTAATTTTGAGGTCAGTGTAAAGATCAAAATAATATGCCCACTGACAACTACCGTGGCACAGGTTTTTTAGATGACAGCTGTGATACAAGAGATCGGGGCTACGAATCCTGCATAGAGACAAATATTTGTTTCGAGTTCGCCACTAAGAGTTCGACGGTACACGCCGCGCTCAAAAATCGTTTGTCATATTACCTATAGCTCAATTGCATTTCGTGCATTAATAATATAATGAAGTTTCACGGGAGACAGGTCCATGGCAACGAAGTAATTGCCATTCTTACGCAAAAATAGACGGATCAATACCTACAAGACTGAAACTTCTGAACTTCTAAAAACCTATTGCAACGCAAACCAACTGATATATCCAGGTATTTTCAAAGTCAATAATTAAATGGCGGGCGCGTAACATCAGGTACGCCTCTAGTAAGAGTATGTATGTTATAACAAACAATATTCTTAGATAGCTCGGTGTAAAAGAGCGATATGAACATAGCGCTCAGTATAAAGTTATTAATTTATATCACCCAAGAAAGTGATTTTTAAAATAAATAACAACAACGAACTTCTAGAAACTCATAAAAATCACGCTAAACCAGCCCGTAACTCCAAAGTTAGCTTTGTAAGCAAGATTCTAAATAATTGTGAACATGGAAATAAGCCGGCTGCTTAGTGTCTACGATGCCTGGTGCAATTTATCTAACAGTGTCGCAGGTGGGTACATGCTCAGCCGACACGGTGACATTGAAGGACTACAGAAGACAGGATAAGAAAACAAAAATGCATTTGTCATCTAAGAATCGGCGCCCACGTGACTTGGTTATTGGGCCAATGGGATACATACATACATAAACTCACGCCTTTATCCCAGAAGGGGTAGGCAGAGGCGCCATCAGGACACCCACATTTCGCCTTGTATGTTCCGTCCCATGATGTGATAGGGGGCGAGCCTATCGCCATATCGGGCACAAATTCCTGACTCCGGGCTGATAATGTATAGAAAAACCCAATATCACTTTGCCCGACCCGGGATTCGAACCCGAGACCTCAGCTTTGTAGTCGTACCGTAGTACAACTACGCCACCGAGGCAGTCATAGATGGGATACAAATACATCAATGTGTCACGAATAGAGGCGTCCAATGAACAATATTAAAAATGATCAAATAATAACTTGAATTGACTCGCGGCCAAGACAAGTTAAGTCGGACTCAAGGTGGCCCTAAAAAGCTTGATGTAGTCTCACGTTTTCTGCCCTTATAGTACTCATTGTACACGGCAGTTAAGAACCAGACATAATAAAGTGTAGCGCGTTTTGGATTTATTGTACATATATCTGAATACGTATATCTCAGTACGTATATCAGGCCGCCAAAATTATGTCAAGCAGCGAGAGGTAGCCATCCAGATCGGCCATATCATTCATCACCATAATATTATATAGTTTAAAATCACACACATGTATATTTATAAATAAGTTTATTCTTTATCTGCACTGATATAAAAACACCTGGTATAGATCAATATATATTTAGGTTGTCATGCACTTACCATAAAGTGCATGTCTTTGTCGCGCGAACGTAAAAATATACATACATACATAAACTCACGCCGTTTACCCAGAAGGAATAGGCAGAGGTGCTAAAAAGTAATATAAACCCTATTGTAGGTGTCAATCACCATGGCAAGCGTTCGATAAGCCATCAAATCGCCGATGGTCGATGCAGTATTCAGTGTGCAGTGGGCCTAAATGATTGCCATGTAATAATAAGTATAGGGCGAAGGGTCGCGTGCGGGCGCGTGCGCCAGTCGCGCCAAACACCAGGTGAGAAACGTAACATCTGCCGGCCGCACACCACACACAACGATTATATCATACCTGGATACTCCTTCACACATTGTTGATCTTTTTTGTAAGCGTTTGACGTCTTATCCTTAGATTAATCGACTTATGTATTGAGGGGGTGAACTTGAATATGTTTGAACTTTGAAGGATGAAGTAATGCAGCCTTGTACTGCTTAATGGTATTGCCTGACAGTAATTGATGTCAAGATGTATGAGGCAAATATAATTCATATTCACCACTATTCAGTAAGCAGATGGCTAATAACTGCAATATTAGAATGTTGTAACAGAGCGTCTAATACTCAGTCCGCCCCGTGACCATGAAAGTAGGAAAGTAATCGAAAGGTCGGGAAGTTAAATAAGTAATAAATAAACCAATCCGCGAAAAACTCCATAGTAATTAGATACTTTTATTTCACTTGTTTTTCTTTATTGCGTATCGTTAAGTCATTATTTACCCTCAATAGGCTAATAATCATTTTGGTCCAACACAATCACTTAGGAGTTTACAAAAGAGAACTTCTTTGCCGGCGATTGCATCCGCGTGATTTACGTTTGCAACTTTAAAAACTTTGCATGTTTACGTGATGAGCTAGTAGCTACTTACTTACTTAAACCTTCCAGACTTTGAGTTTCTTTTATAAATTATAATACGTGTAACAGGTTCAGCTGTCATATAGGTAGAATAGTGCATTAATTATAGGGCTATGTGTTGCCGCTAGTCTAGACTATGTGCATGGGCAGACTGGACAGGGAATACCACTGCCTCATAAAACTTAATAATGATGCAGCCGCGTTGAATTCTGCCTAGTAAAAATGAAACCAAAGGTCGCAAGTTTGATTCTTACGTCAAACTAAGTATTTGTAAGACAGAAATAGTTAAAATAGCACATAAAATTAAGCCTTTTTTCCAGAAGGGGTAGGCAGAGGTGTCACCAGGACACCCACATTTCGCCTTTTATGTTCCGTCCCACGATGTGATAGGGGGCGAGCAAACAAATAAATAAAATTCCTAAAATAGGTCATCAAATCAGTGGGAGTGTATTCTAATAAAAACGAAAATATCTAACTTGTACATTAGTGCATTTATGCAATGGAGTAATTGCACTGCTGTAAAACAAGACATGTTGACTGTTGACCGTTCAGAGTGGAAACTAGGTTGAGTAATTAATACATTGGCTCATCTAGTGAGAACCAACGAGCCGATAATGAAACTCATTCATTCAAATATCCGCACGATTTTTGTATCATGTTTCGTCTACAAGCTCAATACATACTTATTTAGTTCGCGCGTTCAAAACATGCGTGATATTGTTCGTGTCGATGGGTCGATGGGGAAACAATAAGCGATGATTTCGTATATTATTTTAGCTATATTTGACGACAACAACCCTATTCGTAACCTTTTGTATATTCAGGACGATGATTTGATGTCTTTTATATAGTTATTGATTATGTTATTATTATTATTATGATACACATTATAACTATCGGGTGTATTTTAACAACAAATCAAATGTTTTAAATGTAATCAAATTAATATTGTCAAATAAAACATATTCGCGCCATCGTATATTTTCCCAATATTACATGCACACCAAGGGATCGGGGCAACGTGACATTCCGGTTATAATGCAGAATGGTTTGACTTAATTATAATATTACGACCGACTGCCTGTCTGACATTCATATCGTGAGTAGATGTTTTAGCTGATCATGCTGGGCGGCTGCGGTTGTAGACATACTTCACGAGAATTCTCAGATATCCAACATTCCTCAAGATGTTTTCCTTTACCATATATTAATTCTCTCGGCTTCTAGTACCCACGACGAAAGGCTTGTATCTTAGTGTGAGATCAGAACTATGCATGTGACTATTGAGTGTATTTATTATTATTTTTTTAAACAAAAAATTAAAATGTAGCTCACAATACACTCGCGTAACTTGGAATATGTCACAATGTGCCTTAAGTTCGAACCTGCTTGGAAACCCAGTCTTTACACGGACCAGTAATCGCCTGCTTCGCTCTTCCGAATCGAGTGAACTTTTTGTAATATTTAAGTACAATGCAAAACAGTGAAGGAAAACATTGTGAGGAAACCTGCATGCCATATAAATTTGTAAGAATTTCTATGGTATGTAAAGTCCGCCAATCCGCACTAGTCCAGCGTGGTAGACCATATGGCCTAACTACTCTCAATCGTACTATACACAAATAATTTAATACAAATAAACATATCTGATTTGCACTCTATACATAATCTGTGAGGCCTTCAACACCTATTCATAAAAAACAATGCGCGCCCATCACAATAGCACTTGCCATAAATCATGCCACACTGAGCATCGCCTATTCACAGGGAGCTTACAACACGGCGCCAAAGCGCTGCCTCGGATCAAATATTGGTGGGCCGTACAAATATTTGTAACGAGCGGTCTACAACACTCCCTATAAACTTTCAGATTGTGACAAAAACGTTGTTTGTACTTTGCTCTCGTGGATTTAGTTTGACATGTATCGTATCGTGTAGCTTGTGAGTTGGTTGTGAACCGATATCAGCGTTCGCCTCGAACTCGGCATTCGACCGGCATTCTACATTCGCCATTGTAATGCCGCGATTTTTAGTTCTATGATTTTATTGAATCATTCCTTTCTCCAAATGAGAAAAAATTAAGCAGAAAAATAATGATGAAAAATCGTAAAAATGAATGTTTGCATCAATGCGCCGAAACGCAACGACCAGCAATTAAAAAGCGGCGTATCACTCAAAGGCATTCGCCGAAAAACCGATAACCCATCGGAGCGCATGGCGCGAGCGGCGAGCAGCCCCGTCTCAGTGCAAATGGTCACATCGCAGCGTGATACGTTAAGCCACACACGGAACGATTTACATAGGCAATCGCAAGTTTGTACTAGTTGAGAACAAAACATTGGGTCAGAAATTTGCACCAGTATATTCTAATACTCGTTGTGGTGAGCTAACACAAGTCTAAACTTGCGCAAGTAAATTTCTATAAATAAGTATGTGTCCACCATTACTTCATATCTGTATTGTGAGGTCGCCCACTCAAACGGTAGAGCCACGCTACTGCTACCAAAGCAGTGTGACTGGGCAGGCTCGACCATTATACCATTGCTTCACAAAAACCTAGAATTCCATAGTATTACATAATTTAAGGATGTTCTATATACTGGTTGAGGCATATTTGTATCCGCCCAAATGTCGATCATAATTGGTAAAGTATAGTGTGACCCACCAAGCGTGTCAGGTTCTTGTGTACATTTTTTGAATGAGCTGAAATAATTGCGTAGACCAGTGAGATATTAGTAATCATATCTTGGCGATCGATACTCTGACCGCCCTGCACTTACTATCAGTTGCTAGTGTGCTGTGTGGTCACGTTCACAGGCCGATATAAAAAAAGGATTCAATATGATCGATGGCAACAATTTCAAATGCAATTTCTGCGTACTCTGAACAACGATCCGCAGCGTCAAAAATTGTACAAATTACTTCTAAATATTAGTTAAAAAACATAAAAAAAATCGCTTTAGTAAAACATCCAACTAAAAACTAAAAATAATTGTTGATGAGTTAAGGATTCATTTTTATTTTATTGTTAAAAAGCGTAGGGTACTCAATAGATATAGGTACCTATATGTAGATATATTGATGACATGAGATGTGTAGATATGTTTATTTTTTCGGGAATATAAACTGTCTGTATTATTGCGCTACCATAAATCTTACTAAAAAGCCGCAAAGCTAAGCATGAAGCCTGCATTAACGTAAGCAAACAAAGGCAATGTTGAATCTAACAATGTTTTTACACAATTCCGAATGAAGGTGGGGGCGGTGTATATTGAATCGTGCTAGTATGGTAATCCTGAATTCTACACAATCACCGACGGAACGGTACGCAATTTACTTAGGAGAAATAAGGCAACATCCAAGAGGTAAAGTTTTTAATGTATCGCGGCATTCCATTTGTTCAGTAAACTCCTTTATTTCGGGCGCAACGACAAAAATTCAATTTACATCTTCATGCCTCGCAGTTACTTAATTCTTTCTCTCGGTGAAAATAAATCTCCCGTAATTGATTCCGTTTTAGTTCAATTTGTCTTCGTTAAAACTCAATTTCCTTAGTCTATTTGTGAATAATAAATTGAGCACTTCAACAATGTGCCAGCCCTGTTGTTTTGTGTATGCTGGAAGCTGAAAACATTTTCGCCATGAGCCGAAACAAGTCAATCTAAATTACCGAAAAGCGTCGCTTGACTCGCTGACGTAACACTTTTCACTTTAACCACGCACTTGTTAATTGGTATGTCTCTTTGTTAATGCATTAGTATACACATTTAACTTTGTTTTGTCGCCCAAACAACATAGTTCCGTAGATTTCGTTCATTAATACTTAACAATCGCTTGTAGGAAATTGCGATGTTTTAAATTTTACGCCATTGTTCGTTATACAAGTCATGTATCTCTTAATGTTACGCTTAATAATTTTGTATGAGATAGGCTTTATCAACATTAAGTATTTCAATTTATGCTTACAATTCCTTTTAACTTTACTCACATCCTAATAACGAACGAGACGGTGAAGGAAAATATCGTGAGGAAACCTGCATACCGTAGCAGTTTTAAAAAGAAATTTTAACGGTATGTAAGTCCGCCAACCCGCACTAGGCCAGCGTGGTGGACTATATGGCCTAACCACTCTCAGTCGATTCTCTCAATTGTAAAGTAGGCCCGTGCCCAGCAGTGGGACGTATATGGGCTGATACAGATACAGATACAGATATAGAGATACATCCTAATAAGAATATGTTACATAAATGTTGTGAAAGAATAACTGGGACATTAATATTTGACAACGATGTAATAAATGAGAAATACATCTAAGGGTCATAAACGAACACCTTACTCCATATTGAGATATAAGAAAGTACGAAAGTTTTTCAGCCGCACAACGCCCAGAAATATATTTTTTTAATCACAAAATCTTTGGTCTCGCTGCGGAAATTGAACCCGTAAGAGCACGAATACTTAGTCGACATCTCAACCAACTGTACCACTGAATTTGTCACTAACAAACAATGTATTTATTCACAAAATCCGTTCAAACGCTAACTCGTTTACCCACTTTCTGAGTCAGGAACGCGGCCAATTGAATGTCAAAGTTAAAAGCTATAACTTTACCTATGCTTTGACCGGGTCCAGCGCTACTCGTAGTTATCTTGTATAGGGCGGTAAAAAAGATAAGGCATGCGGCAATAGAGTCGTCAATGTAACGATTTCACATATTGGGTCCCAGCAGGCACGTCTGAGCCGACCCTCGCGTTATCAGCCGGGACATCGCGGCTCGAGGGTAAATATCTAATCTACCGCACAAACAAGCTGTCTCAATTGCCTCTAAGGTTATCGAATACCAAATTAAATTGGTTACATGATACTATAAACCGACCTCGATCACTGATCACGCCCCGCCTCGAAAATCTTTTTCCACTCGGCTTACTCTAGAACTACATTGTTTAGATGTACAGTGGCTTTATTCCAGTATATTCGTCACGAGACACCCGAACTCATAAATGTCAGCAGTGCGAATAATCCATCCTCAAGCCTCGCTACTTTATCAAAGAAAACATTATGGAGACACTAATTATAAACTTAAACGTATCTCCATAAAGCGAGATGTAAATAGGTGAATAGCACGAGCCTTAGAAGTTAGTGTTAAAGACAGAAGGTTTTAATAAGCAAGTTTACTTGTTGCGAATGGTAATTAGTTTCATCTTGCGTCACGCGTGGACTTAACGCGTCTAGTTTGAAAAGTCAGATCGCGTCTCGGTTTTAATGAGTTTTCGTCTAATGCCTTCCTTGCCGAGAAAATTTATGTCATGAATAATAATAGACGCTAACAGAGTAACGTTTAAATCCTCAACAGACACGTCCGCAGATAATCTTTAGAAGAAACATCTTAATAAACACTGTTTTAACAAGTTCATGACAGACAAAGCCGGTGTAGACTTCATTATGTTGCGATCACGTTTGACGTGCAAAATATGCTTACACATACTGGTTCATTAAAATAACCAAGGATTAACTCAAATCAAACTTTTATTTTTATGTACTCTCTTACCATTATATTATATATACACTTGCTGACAGTGACGTTAGTACAATCTTCTATGTCCGTATTGGTGTTCACACTTTACAAAATTATTTTGCCCCGACTTAGGCAATCTACAATAAAGTGTACTACTTACTTCGTTACCGAACAGAGAATACAGAGGCATTGATACTTTTTGTCAGTTCTATGAACGCTTTCTGCACCCTTTTTCAATAGCTCGTTATATACACTCAAGCACTCAATTGCCATTACTAGAGGATCGTGATCAGGCGTTAATCCGCTTAACACGATTATAGCCGCAAAATCATCTTCTATCGGAGCTTGTATTCATTAAGCTGTTGTGACGATTCGATAATTTAGTAACTTGATGATATAACTCTCTATACATTTATTATCGATCCAAATTGAAAATACCTAGCGCGGGATTTATACCATCGCCTAATTTATTTATTTATTTTATTTTTATTCGTTATTTTACACAATATGAACAATAGCAATATAAATACAATAAAGTAGAAATCATCGTCTTTGTATGGGCTTTTTACATGTTTCACTCTACGTTTATGTAGAATTATAGATGGGACAGATGAAACAATGCTATTTTCGTAGAACAGCAAAATTTCGTCCATTTTGTATTTTTGCAAAGTATGTATATCTTTTAATTTCTACATAAATCTTGCATGACCTTATGTTTTTTGCGTAAAAAACAGAGAACAATTAGGATGGATGCATACGAAAACTCGATTGCATCAAGATACTTTAACCATGTTAAAGCCATACATTTGACATCTTAAATGTTCGGCTTTCACAGCGTTAAAATCATAGTTATCCATAATGTTATTTGAAACATATTAATAAACACACAGAACAGATAACCGCTGGAGTCAGCATGTTCTGGAGTAGGGACCGCATCTCGGCACACATAGCGTGTGAAGCCCTCTGGCAAGATGGCAGGATGACTTGCACGAGAGACCTGGCAGTACCTGGATGCATAAAGCAGCAGATAGGGCCCTGTGGCGTACCTTGGGAGAGCATCCAGCAGTGAACTGCAACGGGCTAATGATTATGATGATTAAACACGCTGACATTACTACACACTGGTTATGAGAGTAAAGCCCAAAAAAGAAAGTGAAAGAGGCGTAATAAATTATTTGCTAGTGATAATAGACAATATTTTTAAAGCATAAAACTTCTCTAAAATTCTAGAAGTGGTAGAGTCACGCTTTTATCTGTCATGACTCAGCATGAATGGGCGGGCTTGTACGGGGAAGAAGGTACCACTGTCTCACAGAAGATTGACGTGAAGCGACAGCTCTGCGGATGCCCAGTACCCTTTCGTTTTTCCATCCTTTTTCCTCCCCCCCCTCCCGACTTGATGGTCTGGCAACACATTTATGTCCCAAGCGTTGTGGATGTTCATGGACACCAGTGATCACTTACCACCACAAGGTGACCTAATAATAATGGTAAAGTACGTATGTGTAGATTAAGGTGAAACAAAAGGAGAATATAAAATTTATACACAATTTATATGGCACATAAATCGACACACAGAAAAACGTAGGAACAAAGCATTGTTTGTACAAAAATAAATAGCACACTATTACGTTGACTGAATGTAGTAACCGCTGTACAACTATTTCGTGTACAACAAGAGCAATAAAGCTCCGCCGAGATTTTAAATGGTTACAAACTGAATCTTGCCTGAAACGCCTACGTTCCTTACGAATTACCTTTGTTGATTTATATTTAGTGTTTTGGGCATGGTTTAAGAGCAATGAGCTACATTTACGCGGATGCATGAATTCGTATAAGATATAATAAATATGGGAATAGTTCCTTGTGGGTCAAAATCAAACAGAGATCGTTGAGACGTTCTTCAATTTTATTTATTACTCTTGTAATTCGTCTTTAAGTTGTTCTCGTCTTCCATTGTCCACCAAACTGTTCTCTCTTACTCCGTCCTTTCATATTTCAACATCTTAATCATTCATCCTTTAACTCTTTTTCTCTTTAATACTTTCATTCGTTATCTCTTTCACAAACTACTTTCCCAATCAGTCATTCGTCTAAAGTTTCATTCTACTCATCTTTTATCATAACATTCAAATCCTACATAAATTACCGATTAATTGAACATGGTCCCGTTAACAGACCTAATCAAAATGTGATGTTCCTCTAATCGATTAAGTCAAGTAATTAGCTAGATATCGTACGGAAAGTTTCGCAATTGCTCGTAAATGAGGGCGGGTAGTGTTTTCTTCGATCTTACTTATAATTATTAAAAGCAATACTTGAGAGCCTTTGTGACGCAGCTGTTTGAGATGTAGGTGTGAAAATAAGACAGTGAGTTAAATGTTTGTATGACGCACAAATATTTTTTTAGGTTTGCATGCTGTAAGACCAAACGATTATCACAGTTACTAATACCGCCGATACAAGACTTGTGATAAATACACCATATCTATATCTCTCTATCTTTGTTTACTGAAACATAAAATGCTTCGAAATATCGAACGAAATCTCTCGTTAAAGAGATCGATTATAGAAACTGGGCGTTAGATCAGAAGCACCGGTCGCTAGATTAGCTCTCCTATACCATAAGGAAAAACTGTCAAGTGAGAGCCGGGCACCCGGACAGCGAAGTGATCTTATATAAGATGTATATATTCCGTTTTTCATATTCAGGGACGGAATTTTAAATATCAATAAATACAATTCACAAATAAATGAATTTAAAAAAAATCAAAATACAATACCACTCGTCCATCTAGCTAAAAAATAATTTGAAACTGCGCAAGGGTTTTAACTAATCTAAAACTGGCGCCATTAAGGTTCACATCTGTCCGGATCGTTATAATGAATAACAAACAATGCCCAGGCTTCCTACAACATATGGCTGAACACATGCGACGGTCAAATTACTATATTTTTTGCCAGATTTACCAATTTGGTGAATTGTGAAAGGTATTCATTTTATATTACCGTTTATATTTTAATTTTTGTTCGTGTACATTAAATCGATCGGCCACATCGACCGTTTCCATATTATCAGTGTAACACGAAATATTCAACTAAAGCTTTTAAGTGTTTTTCCCAACTCATAATTGAAATGAAATGAAAATGAAATGAAAATATTTATTGAACCCATGAAATGACATACATTATTTAGATTCAGTCACTTTTTTCCACTACCACCCGGTTCACAAGGCTGTTTTCGCCAGAGAAGAACGGGCAAGAAACTCTAGCGTTGCTCTTTTCAAAATAAGTTTACAATACAATAATTATACAGAGGTTGCAGCGCAGTTAAATTCAGAGCAGTTCATAGATAATTTAGAATAATAATGATGGATAGTGTTATTGGTCAAGTGATTTTGTACGGCTGAGTTGATTAAAGCACCTTATTACCTCTTTTCCATTAAAACTTTTATTTTTATTAATTAGGTCCGGCAAACGGGCAAACAGGTCACCTAATGGTAAGTGATCACTGCCGCCCATGAACATCCACAACGTTTGGATCATAGATGTATTCCGCTACCATTAAATCAGGAGGGGAGAGAAAAGGAAAGGGATGTCGGGCATCCGGAAATCCCACATATCGAACAAAACGCGACAGCTAAGCTGTCACTTCACGCCATCTCTTGTGAGAGAGTGGTACTGCCCCGAACGAACCTACCCATTCATGGTGAGTCATGTTTGACAATAACGTTGCTGTATCATTTATGGAAACCGATTGTATCATTTTATCTTACTAATATTATAAAGGCAAAAGTTTGTGTAAATAGCGGCTGAACCAATTAGGATCAAATTTGGAATGGAAAAGCGTAAGATTGTGTGGCAAACGGTTGAACCACTAATGATCAAATTTGTTTTGAAGGTAGCTGATACCCTGGATAAACAAATAGGCAAGTAGCCTTTATCCCTAAAAAATTAGTGTTCCCGTGGGATGAGCGAGCCATTCAAATTTTATTTGCTACTTTTTCAAACTAAGAGGGATAGAGTAAAGGGCGGATGAAATGGCCCATAATGAGACGGGACAGGACGGGATGTAACGTGACAGAACGGGTGAAGCTGCATTGAGGACGACAGTCACGTTGAGTTTAAATATATGTGCATATGTATAAAACAGTTAATACTCAAAATAATATGTATCTAATGAACAGGACTCAAATAGTATCTGCACCCGGACGAAAACGGACCGGACCGCTCCTAATAAAATAAATGCGATACTTATCCGATAGAAATATTTATGGGATATTTTAACAATTAAGGTTGTGGGTATATGTGATTTTGCGACTGATGTCAGGGTATATAAACCCGCCAGCTGTCAAATAAAGTTCAGTCGTTACCGAGACTCCGACGACGCCGGTCGTCGTTGAGGCTCACACTGTGTCGGTTATTTGTAAAGTTTATGTTGTAGACAGTAATATAGTCAATCATAAGTGCCGTTGTTATTTCAAAATAAAAACCGTTAAATTTATCTCGATCGACAAAATAAATAATAGTGTTAATGAGTGATATGAAAGTCTTCAGTTCGGTTGCCAGCCATACCATTTGATTATTATCAGCAACGCAGTGTTCACCTCTCATCGAGCTGGTGAGTTTTTTGATTTTCTTTTTAACCTAGTTATAAATTAGATTGTTTTTATGTAGTTATGTTTTTTGTGTGTTTTTTACGTATATTTTGAGAAATCACGTTTGTTACGTGATTTCTCCAGCAATTCCAAACCGATTATGAAGATCTTTATTTCGTCGGAAAATATGAGCTGGTCTCATAAAAAACTTGTGAATATCTGATGTATATCTTCGGACCTGGAGACAAGACTCCTAAAAATTGAATAGTACTCCAATGGTATTTTTTTCGTCAGGTGAATTATAACATTTAACTTATAAGAAGGGCGAGAGAGGGGTGAGAAAATAAAAATATGTATGTCCTCAATATCTACGACAGGTTTGAACCGATTTTTGTGGTTTATTTACAGGTTTACATGCCTTGAGTTATAGGGCAGAATGAGGTGAGACCGGATGGGATATAACTTGACGGGACGGGAAAATCAGTATAGAGGACGGCAATAACAATTGAGTTTAAATATAAATAAAACAGTACGTACGCGAAATAATATGTTGCTGATGTGGAATGGGCTCAAAGTATTTGCACCCAGGCAAAACCGGGCAGCTGATTGTATAAAAGCATTTACTAGCCAAGACATGTAGAATACATTTTAGCCATAAAATGTATTCTACAGTATGGCGCATTACGCGATTTTTTAAAACTATAAACGTCACAATGTGTCTTGCTCGACATGGTATTCAAAGCCAGCAGTTCACAACTCATAACTACTAGACTAATAAGGTGATTCAAATATGTATTAAATTTCCACTAAATAGATCATTGTAATTATAATTAATCAATAGCAAACGTTAAACCCTTACATTAGTGGCTACATAACACGCGTGGCTTTACCTACTTCAATTAGCGTAACCATATCTAAGCGCAAAGCATTCATGCTTAAACCGGCATTGAACTGATCCTGATTCCATGTATTGGAGCGATTTATTCATATTGTATGCATAGCAATTAACCAATCGATTCGGTACCACCAGCCAATTTTTAAAGTGTAACGTATGCCATAAATTTTGAAATAAGAATCTGTAAACATATTACTTACTCTAAAATTAGATAAATTATATAGTGAGTGTATCATGTGTGCGAATTTGTGTGTTACTGGTTATCATTTAAATAGAAATATATTTATATATTATTATTCTTTACACCTTAGACAAGATTTTCTCTCTTTTTACTACTCTATCGAATTCTCGACTTCAGAGGGATCCTGTGTTCAGCTGTGAGCTGTAACGGACTAAAACACGTTATTTTCAGAAGCGTAGAAAAATCTTAGGCCTCTTGTAAAATCATAAGCAAAAAAATTCAATGAGAGAATAAAATCATGTTGCGTCAAACCTACGTTATTTTAGGATAAGAGCAAACGGACATACTAAATTACAATTTCCAAATAAAAAGTAGGAAAAATAGCAATTCTATGAGAATTCCTTATTATGAGTAAAGATCAACTGATTCTATTGATCAAGATGTGAATGACAAAGGTACATCAATCGTTATTAAATTGAAACGAAGATGTTAAGATAATTATATCAAAGGGAGCATTACGTATCTCGTTAGTCAATAAGCTCTCTGGTACCTTGTGACTGTTGACGGTTCTTACGATAAAGAACTTCAATGAGGTGTCATGAACACGGCTCCTTCAATAATGTCAGACAGTGTAATTACCTATTTTACAGTACACCAAGACAATGTGCAACAAAGGAGACAATAACCTTTTAAGTTTCTCTACAAAATTTCCTATCTCAAATATACCTTTAAAAAATACTCACGGATAAAAATAACAAATTAGTTACATACATAAACTCACGCTTTTTTCCCAGAAGGGGTAGGCAGAGGCGCCACAAGGACACCCACATTTCGCCTTGTATGTTCCGTCGGACGATGTGATAGGGGGCGAGCCTATCGTCATATCGGGCTTAAACTCCTGACTCCAGGCTGATTATAATGAGTAGAAAAATCCAATATCACTTTGCCCGACCCGGTATTAGAACCCGAGACTTCAGCTTTGTAAAAGTACCCCAATACAACTACGCCACCGAGGAAATCCAATCCAGCTAACTAATTTCGAGATGAAACAGAAGTCATTGTCACTAAGGATGGATTAGTTATAGCTGTAAGTGAAGCTTGTATTATATTTTGTTTCTATCCTGACACAGCACAGTGACCGCATTGACACCTGGTAATAATTATATTATTAAGTTCGATTCAAGTTATAAGTTCGATTCAAGTATGGAAGGGATCTGGGGGAACGTTTAAAAATATCCACAAATACGCAATTGTTTGAAAAAAATACCAAATCCATCATAACATTTTTACATTAATTTATTTTGTCACCTAACATCAATGAATTATTCATAACATTATGTACCCGGATATTTGACATTATATTTAATGGAAACAACTAGTAATTTATATGACAAATGATTTAATTTTGTATTCGAGATAAGCTGTATTTGATATATAGTGCAATAGATCACATATTTTCAATACAATCAAACATAATAACGTCGATTTCAAATCGGTATTAGCTTATTGAAATCTGTTACTAAGTTGTTGTACAAACAATGAAGTATATTATGTATCATGTGCCGACCTCAAAGACGCAAATACATCATGAGATCGATAGACGCTGAGGCAGCACAAGAAACAAGAATATCCAAACGTGACTACGTGCCGGTAACGTTGTGTTCTCTGAGCCATCAACTGTAAATAATAAACAACCATTAAATAATAAATAGTTCAGGATCAGCCATGACGCAGTTTAATTTACACTCCAACAAGCTCTAACATACAACACAACTATTTAGCATAGAGCGTGGGAATGCGTGACTGAATAATCACAACTTGATTTGTAGGCATCGGCAACTAGTGGAGCGCGATCTATACGCGCCGTCAGGGCGTTACCAACTTATCCCTCGGAGTGTTTTAGCGACATAAATTGCCGACGCCTATTTACATTACTCTGCCCGAATTACCATATTGGTGAGTATTCCCTCGCCGACAACCTGGATATCCCCGCATAATTCACACAATTTGCACAAAAAAACATCCGCCAACTCGCAAACAACGTCCGCGAACCTTTTTTTCTATTAGGAATTTTAATTGTTACATTTTTCATGCATTTTTGTTCGTTTTGCGGCATATGTTTATGTTGTTTAACAGTGTTTATACCCGTGTTTTTCTACCTAATGTTTTCGTTAATCAAATGAGGAGTAGCATGTTATTCTTTAATTACCTAAATATTTTATCTTGGGAAGAGATTTCGAGTACGATTGCTTCTATCTCATATACTATGCCGATGTTTTGGAGATCAAAATTGTGCTCTCCGTACTTCGTTTTATTTAAATCTTATCACTAATAAACTAGCAAACATATCAAATAACAATAAAATTAATAACTCCTACAACTCTGCAAATGCGATCCAGGCTTATATAAAAGGGAAAGGACAAAACGTATCTAAAAATCAAGAACATACTTCTAAGGCAATGGCTACCATATATTACGATTAAATCGCTGAAAGTACTTGCCAAGTTGTCCAAAGAACCTGTAAAAGCCACAAGGATATTCCAATATAATAGGGCTTTTAGGGGTTTCCTAGCAATATTATTAAAAAAAATACACACCATCCCTAATAAGGTTTTATGTAAAATTCCAAACTACCTTTGACATTACAGCTGAGATCACTCAGCACTGTATTATTTACCAATATATTACAATAGATTTGTTGTTGTTTATGGTAAACTACGTTGTAAAGCCAATGCTAATATTTGTCATAAATAAGTTAGTACTCCTACCTAGAACAAATTGTGTGTACAACGACACCCAATAATTGTAATTGTGGAATATATTATATATCAGACAAAATGCGTTAAAGACTAGACTGCCAAACACTAACGGCTTTATTCATAGACAGGTTTAAAAATTATTTTAGCAATCGAATGTTTTGTCTTTTTCGCTCTAAACTGAATTCTGAAGTCCTTCGAAAGGGTCAAAACATTCGATAACTAAAATAGGTTTTAAATCTGTTTATGAATAAGGCCGTTAACATGTGTAAACTAAAAATTAAACTAACATCGTTTGCCATTGCCTTAAGAATATTTTCTTACCCTCTCCTTTATTTCTTCCATTCTCTATCCGTTTTCGATTCTGCTACCACCTTTAAGTTTTACGTATGTTTATAAATATCACTTACTTAACATTAGGAGACACTACTGCCTTCTTGAACTATGGTTATTTGATACATTGTTGCAGTCAGTGAATTTACTTGCGTATCACAGATTTGACTTGCTAAGTGCATTGGCGATGTATTAAGCCGCCCATCGAGTGGTCACGGCGTATGTCGGTAAGATGTCGTACAAATAGCGTATACATTGCACCTCGTGTCATTAATTATTATCAGTCCGAAGTCAGGCGATATGGCGATAGGCTCGCCCCCTATCACATCTACAATGCATCTCCCCTGTACAATGCATTCCTTGCGCAATGTCTAAATAGTTCGTGATACTTCCGTACAAACTTATTAACAGGTTATCCCCGTCGATATCAATGTTACACTAGATAAGACATTCAGTACAAAAAATGTGTCCCACCTACTTGCGGTGCATGCACCACACATGAATCAGTTTGCTTCGTGACAGTGACAGTGCAGTACGCCTTATCGCATACGTTTAAAAGTAATAAATGAATGTTTCACCGTCAAACCGAAAGCAAATCGTCTGAAGTTACAATATTTTAATAAAATACCAGGTAAATGATGTAATATTGCAGTGTGCTTTTAAAATACGGGGGCACTTTATTTCTTTGACGTGTCTCGTCTATCGGTAGAATATAAGTCAATGGTTATCCCTGTGTGAGAATTCGCATCGCTCTAAGGTGCATATCGTATATCCTGAAACTTATACTCGTTGTTGAAATGTTTCAACAACCTCAAAATCAAAACCTACATTAAATTACTTATAAGTTAATATAATATTAGCTTATCTGCAAAATTGAAATATTGTGATGTTTTATACGACCTTTTACAACTAGAAAATTACTGGTAAATTTAAACATTTTTTTTATTTCTTTTGTACACCAAAGGCCTCACTTGATGAAAAATGATTACCGCCGCCGCCTAATAGAATTAGATCGTAGTTTCGTTGCCGGCCTCTCAGAATAGGAGGAGAACTGGAAATAAAAAAATAGACGCACTTATAAAAACGTATTACATATTACAGCTCAACAAAACTCTGTTATACTTTTTATAAACCATACATTAAAGAAAGAAACATTGTGTCACCGTTGATATTCATAAGTTTGGCAGTTAAAACTATCGCATTAGGTTGGCGCACCCACGCATAAACTTAAATAAAAAGAGCAAAAACTGATTAAATAGCTCTTATGACAAGTCAATACACATAGTACTTATTTTCTATTTACAAGATATTCGTTGTAATTTTTATATTAACTTTATTATATTAAGTATTATATTACTTATTAGTATTTTATGGTAATTTTTTTTTCCCTTAGGAAATACATTATTTACGATAATCGATGTCTAAGTGGACCATAAGTATTAAATTAAAGCGGTGCGTAGCGGTTTAATGTTACCACCGGATCTAACGCGGCCCTGGCTGAGAAGACCCGGCGAAACAAACTCAGTGGGCTTCCATTACCACTGGAAACTACGCGACGCGACCCAATTCTGAGTATATCCAGCGAATAGTACTCAGTGGGCTTGTTTTGGGTCCAATTGATTAAATAACGACCATGAGTATTTCCGAAACGTCCCGTAATTTTAGGCTTACTGCCGGATCCAACGCGACCCGACTGAGAAGACCCGGCGAACAAACTCAGCGGGCTTAACTTTACCACTGGATACTACGCGGCGCGACCCAGTTCTGAGCAGATCCAGCGAGTCAAACTCAGTGGGCTTGGTTTTGGTCAAGTTACTGAAATAGATATTTGTGACTTGTCTTACAAAGCTTGCCTTGCTTATTTTTGTTATTATTTATTTTTCTCGATCGGTCGTCATATAATTTAAATAGGTATTTTATTTATTCATTATTTAATTTTATTTATTTTATTTTATAAACTTGTTGATTAATTAATTTGTCTCATTTTGATTAGTTTTTATTTTACAATTATTTATTTTATATATTTTAGTTATTTTAAAATGAGAATGTAATAAGTGAATACCTCAGTGCCCCAGGAGGTCGCAAAGTGCAAGAAAACACCTAATGCCAGGCTTCCTTATCCTCAATATATTGTTTAATACTATAATAGCCCCTAGTCATAAGTATGCTTTTAATATGTGTCTTAAATAATTTGTCCGGCAGATGCGTTATCGAATTGGGAAGTTTATTATAAAATTTTATACAGTTACCCGCGAAAGATTTTTTAGACTTTTCTAATCTAAAGGAGGGTATAGCTAATTTATTTTTATTTCTCGTATTAATACTGTGGGTGTCACTAACCTTGAAAAACCTATTGATATTTTTACGAACGTGCATTATATTCTGAAATATATATTCAGATGGCACGGTTAGTATATTACTTTCCTTAAAAACAGATCGTAAAGAATCGCGACTACCAAGATCGTAAATAGCGCGGACTGCCCTTTTTTGTAAAATAAATATGGACTCAATATCAGCAGCCGATCCCCACAGTAGAATACCATAGGACATTATACTGTGAAAGTATGCAAAATATACCAACCTAGCCGTTGCAACGTCAGTAAGTTTTCTTATCTTTCGGACAGCGAAGGCTGCAGTACTAAGTTTACCTGATAATCTCTCTATTTGAGGACCCCATTGCAACTTCTTATCTAAAGTAATCCCTAAAAAAATTGTAGAACTAACTAAATCTAGTGTTTCTGAATTTAGTTCTATACGCGAGTTTACGCTTGCCACATTTGGTAATGCAAAGCGAATACATTTAGTCTTTCCAGCATTTAAAAGCAGATTGTTAGCTGAAAACCAATTCGAAATTAAATTCAGAATATTGTTCGGAGTATCAAGATTTTTGTCTTTCCGGCTGACCTTAAATATAATCGATGTGTCGTCAGCAAATAAAACTATGTCTGACCATTTCTGTACCATGTAAGGAAGGTCATTTATGTATACTAGGAACAAAAAGGGACCCAAAATGGAACCCTGAGGAACCCCAATTTTAACTTTTGATCCTACCGAATTGATCCCGTTCAAAGAAACCTTATGTTCACGACCCGATAAATAAGACATTACGAGATCAAGCGACGTACCACTGACGCCGTAGTAACGCAACTTCATAATAAGTGTTTGGTGGTCAACACAGTCGAATGCCTTAGAGAGATCACAAAATACTCCCAGAGCATCTTGAGATGCCTCCCAGGCCTCTAGGATCGATGTGATTAAAGACGTCCCAGCATCTTGAGTTGAGCGACCCTTTGTGAAACCAAATTGATTCTTATGTAATATCTTATGTTTGTCAAAATGTGCTAGCATTTGATTAAGCATAATTTTCTCGAAAATTTTGCTAAGAGCTGGTAGTATAGAAACGGGTCTAAAATTCGACGGATTATTTGAACAACCTGACTTAAAAATGGGCACAACTTTACTAATTTTCATTAGGTTGGGAAAAACACCGGCACTTATGCAGGAATTGAAAATAGAAGCCATTATCGGAGCAATACCAACAATAATAGCCTCTATAGCTTTAACAGACAGTCCCCATATATCTTCTGTAGTCTTCATTTTGAGTTGATTGAAAGCTTTTATTATTTGATAACTGGTTACTGTTTCAAAATCAAACCGAGCCATATTTTCAAAGACATTTTCCTTTAAAAAAGATTCTGCTAAATCTGCTGATGATTCTAAATTTTTAGTCAATTCTAATGGTATATTAGTGAAAAAATTATCAAAATAATTGGCAATAATAAGTTTATCTGAAACTAGGTCATCATTAATGCGGAGGGCAATTTTGTTGTCAAATTTTCTATTTTTTCCAGTTTCAGTATTAATAATTTGCCAGGTTGTTTTTATTTTATTGTCGGACAATCTAAGCTTTTCACTTATATGATTTGATTTAGCCTGCCTGCAAACTTTTTTAAATATTTTTGAATATGTACTAACATAGTTTTTGAAATTGACATCAGGTGTATAGGACCTTTTGTCATACAACTCATACAAGATTTCCCTACTACGTTTAATGCCTGTGGTCGCCCAGGCACAAAATTTTATTTTATCGTTAATTTTAACCGTTTTCGTAGTACATATTTGGTTAAACTCTTTGCATATAATATTAAATAATGAGGAGTACATATCGCTTGGACTGACATCAAGTGTTAAATTCCCTATTTTTGATTGAATACTATTGTTAAATTTCCCTAGGATGTTCTTTGATAACGGCCTATATGTTATTAATCTTTCGGTTTTATTTACAACATGATTTAATTTTACTAACTGGCATTTATGGTCAGATCTAACACCTATCTTAACACATTTTTCAAGAACTTCGAAGTTAGTTATAATGTTGTCAATACAAGTCGAAGTTTCAGGCGTTATTCTAGTAGGCTCCAAAAACAAACAAGTAAGATTAAATGAGCCAAATAAAGACACAAACTTACATTTATCAACCGAATCAACCAATAAATTTATATTAAAATCCCCACAGACTAAAACATTTTTATTATGTTCAATTTTATTTAAAATATCCTCCATTATTGACAAGAAAGCCGTAATGTTTGATGAAGGAGGTCTATAGACACATAATATGACATATAAATTTGTTTCTGCACATGCGACCTCACACACTCGTTCAACAGAGAGGCAGGAGATGTCTTTTCTTTCCCTACATGTGATATGATCGCGAACTAGAATTAACGCACCTCCACCTTCCGCCGATACTCTATTAAATGAGCTGGCGACCCTGAAGCCATTCACATTGAAATTCATAAGGTGTGCCTTCAACCAAGTCTCTGTGAAACATAAAACATAATACACATAAACTAAAAACAAATAGGTCCATTCGCGCACACATTCCTTATAAATAGAGAAACTTTTGGTGTACCCCATTAAAACGTTCTCACAAAAGGGTGTAAGCGCGCGAATTTCGCTGTGTCCCGTTTATAAATCTCTATTTACAATTCCGCGCTCGGCGAGTGGAAAGGCTTAAGCCAAGACATTTTTCTTCATTCGCAAGTGTGTGCTAACAAACTGTGTGTCGCTGCGGCGCGTTCTGGGACGTTTACCCTTCTCAATCTCGGGAAATTCGGTTACAATAATATCAGGGCGACGTCTCATTGTCGCCGAAACTTTATTTTAATCTACTTTTATAAATCGTTTCATAAATATACGTTTTATTTTTGTTTGCGCGTCGCAGTCATCAGTGAGTTAATGGAGTGTCATCTCTGTGTGTTATGCGTCATGTAAATGTACTCGTAGTAGCTATTTTGCTCTTATACCACAATTTGCTGTACGCGTTTTACTTTACAATGTTATGTTTACATTTAGACGCTTAAAAATTAACCATCGTTGTTGTCTACATGTAAAAAGATCACTTTGTAGATGTACATACTACATGCCTACTCAGTACCTTGTGTGCTCACAATTGTTGTTTTGAATTAAAGTGACAATTGGTCATTTTACAAACTGTGGAATAGAGCGTAACTGCCGTACTCAGAGACATTTAAAGTCAGTAAAATCTACATGTAGATTTTACTAAGACAATCTATACTAAGGAACAATTCATTTGACATTGAACGTCTCTGAGTGCGGCCGTAAAACTAATTAATCAATGTTTTGATCCCGGTATGTTCTTTTCATACTATTAATCTTAACGAAAACTCCTATTGAAGTTAGATTTTCCGCAATTTAAATATTTTCATAAAAATTTACAACTCTGTTAAAAAAATATCTTTCATATTCGTGGTTTTTTGGTTTATTGGCTATCCTGTCCGCGGCTAATCTAAGACGCCATTATCCTGTAAAATTGTAAAATCTGGGTAAGCTCGTCTGGATAGATGCACTAATAGTGTCGAAGATAGCCGACTGGATCGTGGCCCATCACTGGCGATGGTGAGGACCGACCGTGGCAAGGAATTAATTTAAATTTCCATTACGCAGCATCAAGATATAATTATCATCAATAATATATCATTATAATTATCAAGATATAATTTGAACATCTGTCATACCATGTTTAATAAATAAATAAGAATTAATGAAGAAACTATGAAATAAAAAAACTGAATAAATTTACCAGGAAGTACATAGCAATGTGTACCAACAACTCATCTGTTCACAACGGTTTTCAGTTGAAACAGAAATAACGTTACAACAATATAAGTTGTTTCTTGGGATCAACTTACAGTAGATACTAGATAGTTCTAGTGACTAAGTCTAGAATTGAGTAATATTTAACAAAAAATTTGGGTTTTAGAAGTCGCCTACCTACGCTTACTACAAGACGATCTTCTCGCTAGCCGCACGTTTTTACACTATTCATATACCTAAATCAAGTCTTTACAAAAATCTAAAACCAAATGCCGTACTTTACCTGCTTTCGTTACCTCGTTTAATGCGTGAACTGACCTGAGACTCGAACCCTGAAGCTAAAAGCACTGACTTTAACATCAGCAAATAAGTGGACCAACAATTTTGCCCCTTCAAAGAAATTCTAATATGTATGTACTTCAGAATATTTCTCAGAATACAAGGCATTGAAATTAAAAGACATAAGTATAAGTATGATTATATTTTTAATTTGTTAATATAATAATAAAATATTCTTGTTAATAACATTGAAATTTCCTTATTGAATTTTATGCTCTTAATGTAAGAAACAAAAAATAAATACGGCTACAATTATCATGAACAGATTGTTCACAAATATTTCAAAGTAAAAAGTATTTTTGTTAGGAGCACCGCGGAGGGGATTTTCTATGAATGCTTAGAAAAGAAAAGAGCTTTAAAATAATAGAATGTAACAAGCTCTCCAAATCGCATCGTCTTAACGTAAGAACTGTGAAATTGGAATCGTAGCAGTTTTATTATTAGTTTAGCTGTTTTTATATTTAGTTGTGCTTTAATCGTTTAGGAGGGAAGTAATTATAAACCCCTTTAAAAACAAACAGCAACTTTTAATTTTTATTCAAATTCCGTGAATGTAAAAAGAAAAAGGTTTTATTTAATAATAATGATATATAATAATTTGACGATGTTAATTTGAAGCATCCTGGCATGATTCCCTACGTTCAAAATTTGAAATTTGAAAATTAACAAATGAAAAATATACATACATACATAAACTCACGCCTTTTTCCCAGAAGGGGTAGGCAGATGTGCTACCAGGACACCCACTTTTCGCCTTGTGTGTTCCGTCCCATGATGTGATAGGGGGCGGGACTATCGCGACATCGGGCACAAATTCCTGACTCCGGGCTGATAATGAATAGAAAAATCCAATATCACTTTGCCCAACCCGGGATTCGGACCCGAGACCTCAGCTCGTCACCACCACGCGCATCATGCCACCGAGGCAGTCGAAAAATAATGAAAAAATAGGTTTACTGTTATATTTACTAATGGTGCGAATTGGTGAAACTGTTTTTTGCTGATTATTAAAATTTTACGTTTTCGATATTTTCTGCAAGTTCACGCCCTATAATATAACTCACATAAATACACTATTCTGTATTTTACCTTTAACAAGTAATTATTTATTTGCCTGACGAGCTGACATAAACGTAATGATAGATACATTGTAATGAACTGACACCTTAACCCTCATAAGTTTTGGAACACTATACTCGTAATATGAATAGTTACTATATGAGATAAGACGCATAAATGAAATTTTAAACGGTCATTACAAATTTAAGACCTGCAAAGAAACTTTAAAAGGGTGACAGAAATCATTTTTTGTATTTATTCAAGTATAAATAAGCAAGCAAGTGAAAATATAATGTATATTGCAATATTCTATTCGTCTTCAGATCGTATACTTAAAAGTTGGTACAAAAAACTTCAACTAGTCGCTCAGCCGAAAAATTCGTCACGAGCCATGAGCCGTGGATAGGTTCTAGATTGTTATGCGTAAATCTAGATCAGGTCGATTTTCGGCGACGCCCTAATACTCCGTGAAAATTTCCCCAATGGATTTTATATCTTAAAGCACCACTCGCATTCAAGAGAAACCCGCTTCCATATGTTGTCCGCCCTGGGGTCACTCATAAATTTCAATGTACTATTCTAGCAAGCGTACTTTAAGCGAAATATCTACTCCATTTGGGGATCCAAACACCCTAACTACTTGATGAATTCCAATACACTTACGTGACTAACATAATTAGCAAGCGTCAGTGGATACCAATTTAAGGATGTTATATATAAGTACTTACTATTCATCTTGTATCGATATACCATATTCTTAGATTTAAGTATTTCAGTTTATTATAGAACATTAAAAGCAAATCGCATAAGCATAAAAAGACGAAAGATAATAAAAACCCTTAAGAGAAAGGCGTTATTTTTCACAGCTTGATTTAAAGAAAAGGCTTACCGTGAAAGACACAATCCAGCCTGCCGAAAAAAGATAGCCAAAAAACGGAATACACGAAAATAAAAAACTAAAAACCCTTACACCGAAGCTTTCTTTTCAGATTTCCTGAACTCTCTGAAACATAGGGCCTAATAAATATTCCTTGCTGTCGGACGGCGGCCCCGCTTCACCTCAGTGACTTGGCCCGCCTATCTCGCTTGCACCACACACTCGAAGCGATGCTACATCACACCAATTAAAGCGAAATACCTATATAACAGCATAAAATGCAATGCAGCAAACATAGTGAACAAACTAGAATGATTATAATTTATTCATTTTGAAATTATTCACTATGGACATTTTTAGCATAAACATTATTGTTATCATTCTACGAAGATAAAATAACTTCTAAAACAAAATTTTGCATATAAGTCGGGTGACGTGCAATTGGAAATATCTACATAGGGCTCCTGTAGCAGCCAGGGCTGCTACAGGGTGATACGGAATGTAAAAATAATTAATAGTTTTCTTCTTGTTGCAGATAATGTAGGATATAAATGCATTCATAACACTGCCTCGCAATCCGCGGGTGAAGCGCCGCATGGGAGGAGGAAAAAGGCCGAGATTTGTACGATAAACCCGACTGTCACCGGAAAACAACGTAACACGTGTGATACCATCCGGACGTACGCACGGAAATATGTGAACTCAGAAGATATACGCAGATGTTACACTAACGCCGATAAACACAACACATTATCGTATTACGGAACTATAAACACAACATATTATCTTATTACGGAACTATGAACCGCATTAAACACCGTGGTTCATCACAAAATCAGGGTACCGAAGCGCCAACCACTATCCGGGAGGTGTGGCCTTTATTCGTCCTCATAAAAGTTGTTAGAATTTCAGCAACAAAAAAATAATGTATTTTTTCATAATCACAATATACTACGATTTAATATATTATGATAAGCATGTAAGAAAACATAAAACTCGGGTAGTAATAACCGAGAATCATAAAGTCGAGTTCAAGACTGAACAATATAAGAAACGAGGCAAACTTAATTGGGTCACGAACGGGACACTGTCGAACATGGGACGCCATTAATTGAACCACTTCTTCTTCAACATTATCACAACTTGAACCGTCGACTTGCTTCCAAATAATTACTTGCCATTTTGTTCGTGAAAGGATAATGTTGATTTTGTTTCTATGCAAATTTTTAAATTGACGTCACGTACTTGACTTCGGAGTGTGACGGTACAGAATTAATTTTTGCAGACATATGACCGCGTAACGGACGGGTAAATCTGAGCGCGTCATAGGCGCGTGCAAATTTATTTTAATTGTCTACAGAATGCTCTCGTAAATTGTTCGGAAACAAAAAAAGAAACGTCGGGAAGTTAAAAAATGTAAAAAATTAAACCAAATCGCGATAAAATCCGTAAAAAATAGTTTTATTTCAATGTGTAACATTCGCGTAAATCTAAGAAACCATTGTTCAGAAACGTTAAAATTCATGAAATAAAATATGATATTCTTGTTGTTATGAGTGGAATAAAAATAAAAAGATGAAGATTAAACGATGTCATTATAAAATAAAAAGCTAAGTACAGGGCAGTGCAAATAGTCTATTTATTAAACGAAGAGTCTATTATTAATGTATCCACCAACAAGAGGAAATCATACTCCATTTAAGTACTCCTTGAGATTAAATATCTGATGGCTAATATACAAAGTATGAAAAACATTATTATAATATGATAAAATTAATTTGAATATGAATTGGTTTATTTTACATACAACCAGTATATTGCCACCCACGTCTAATCACTCAATATACTTATACACCTAATTAGCTTTATAAAACAATATTGTATTAACGTGAAGAAAATGAATGTTTACTCACACAATACCTTAGTCGAGTATACAGGGTGAATTTATCAAGTGGGGGTGGATGGGCAAATCCGAGACTATGGTGAATAGCCAAAAATGCTAGAAGGAGTCACGAGCCCGATTTTGACGAAAACGGAAACTGCATACTTGGATTATTCGATGATTTTGAAAGAAAAACATGCTGTATTGTTACACAATTCGATAATGTTGTTAAAATTGTTCGACACTGTTATTTCATTCATTTGAAAAATTCACCTGTATATAGTCGTATACATGCCCACGATACAAGCTCAGCTTAGTGTGGGAACTAAGTATCACTACTGCAGCAGCAAATAGATCGCATTACACGTAAAATATTACATTCTAAGTACAATTGTGTAATTGATGTAAGCTGTGTAAAAAAAATGGTAACAATAAAAAAATATTAAATATTATAAATATTATTATTATACGGTACAATGTATTGCAATTAATAAGAAGACACAAAGTCTAAGAATTTTGATGTCAAAAACAGAGTTTCAGAGCCTTAAAATGCACCCTGTACGTAGTTACTAATATTTTTCGTCCTAGCTAGATACATAAGTGAGTGCGTGGTGGCTTGTTGACGATTGACCGGACGCGACTGCCGAAGTCATGGGTTCGAATGCCAGGAGACACCTGTGACTTTTCGAAGCTATGTGTGTATTGATAGTCAAGACTAGCGTGGTAAACTACGGCCTAAGACCTCTCAATCAAACTCTTGACTGCAGAGGAGTCCCGTGCTCAGCGGTGGACTATTACAGGCTGACACAGTACATAAAGTACCTGAATGAAACACACTAAATTACACTTACATATACGAACAACAAACCGTTCATAGATGTATATATCATACAGATAACGAGTACCCGTATGTTACATTTCGATAAGTGGGTGAAATAGCCGGCCCAGCATTGAGGCCTAACAATCAGTACTAACGCCTTGCTTCCCTTACCACTACCGTGCTCAAGAAACCGACAACTAATTGGAACACGTGATGCAAAAATAATCCCACCCTCAGACATATCTCTGCTATTCGGACTTCGAAGATCCCTCGTTACTGTGAAAAGTATTTTCTGGTTGTCAAAGTATAATCAGTTTGTCACATGTAAATAATTATTTCTATCAATACTCTTATTTTAGCCCTTTTTAGCAAACAATAAACATTTATAATATGTCATTTATTATCTTAAACACTCATTCAAACATTATTTGTAGTTCTACAATAAAACCATATTACTTACAGTATATTTAATAAACTGTATTGATATTCAGCCCGAACAAAATAAGGTTATAATTTCAGCAAAACGCTGTTGTAATACACAAACTGTTCAGCACAACAATAAATAAAAAAAACCACCAAGCACATTGACAATCCTTAGAAAAGATTCCGAGTTAATTATATTTCAAAAGATATTAAAACTTGCTGTCGCGAGTGAAAAATAATCTTGCTTGTAAAATTATTGCCTACAAGATGAACGGAGACAGATAAGAGCGACTGTGGATTACGCGACAACTAGGGACGCGCGCTGCTCGGCATTTCACCTAAAGGGGGAAATAAAATCTCATACTAACTCGATGTTCCAGCACAAGTAGAATCAACGTGAAATTCCACCTCGATACTCTAATTAAACAACTAACCACTACCACAATATGTGCCTGAAAATTAGACCGGAAAAGCATTTAAGTATGGTAACAACAAAATTCAGAAATAAAGCAGTAGCCAATCGCGAAACATGTTAACACTTCTTTTTTATAAATACTATGAATTACTGCATATATAATGGCTTATATATTGCCATTGTACCCTATAGCTATGCAACCGGATTTATGTATTGCGGCTCGAATTATGTTTCACGCCCTTTCTGTTTTTTAAACATTCAGACTAGATTTCGATGAACTAAAGTAGTTAGTAGCCAGGTATGTAAAGACTTGAATGTAAAGCAGTTTTTGCGCCACGACACAGTATTTTCTATACAAAAGGCAGTAGATACTAAGCAGTAAGTTTTTATTTAGAAGCGTGACGCGACCCTTGTGATAGGTAGTGGGGGAATCCAATGTCACTTATGGGGCTTTAGCCGACCCGCGACGCTTGTTCTTTATCCAAGGAATATTGTCTGCACGCAATGTTACGTAATTTATCGAACCATTCTAAACACATATATAAACATTAATCGCTAACGATAAATTTCACACTCCCGAAAGGATTGATGACAGACGGATTGCCAGTCGTAAAAAAACAAATTATTCTGTAATATGACTGAAAATCAATTACCCTGATCCAAACTCAGTGTTGGTTACCGGCGAGTGGAGGAAAGGATTAAAATGATATATTTAAAGATTCTTTTTTAAAAGTTAATTCTTATTCAAAACATAATTTGCATATTTTATAGATAATTTTCTGGATTATTTAGTCTACTAATTAAAAGCAATAACCAATTAAAATGTGAATTTGGATTACGCACACAAATGTAAATAAAAGTTTCAACGTTAATTAATTTAGATAGTTTACATCCTAGGTTAAAATTTGGAATATATTTTATCTCGGGCTGCCACAAACTTTACGACGGGAATCGTCATAAAATCCATGCGAGCGAATTCGCAGACGAAAATTAATTCAAATTAAAATGTACAATAGAAATACTTTTAACGCAATTTCATAAACTCTACAGTTCATAAATTGTAACATTCAGACTTCTACTTTAAGTTCAAAAATATTTTTCTTTTATTTTAAAATTTCATGAAAACGTTAGGTCATGATTGCTAAAGGGCTAGTCGCAGAAAAATATTCTTTGCATATCAGCTTACATTTTCATCAATGGCAAATGCAATTTAAAGAGTTAAGACTCGATTAAATTAGCAGCAAAACAAATATTTTAAATGTGATTAAAAACACTTCTGCCTTCTGGGAAAAAGGCATGAATTTATGTATCTATGTGATTAAAAATACGAATAACAATCCACAACAGTTACAGCAAGTCGCATCCCTAAATCGCATCGCAACTTGTAGGCAATTAGTTCAAACGGATAAAAACTGAGACAACTTTTTTTCATTCTTTTATAATCCTCGGCAGGGTACCTGCGCATAAAAATTATTTATTTTAACGCCTTCAATAACGTGCCAACAATCTTTCTAATATACATATTTTCTATTTGTATTTTTTTAAAAGAACTTTAAAATATATATATGTACAAGAGAAATACATTTAAAAGGTTGAAAATCGTTTTTTTTTTCTATCGCCAACAACAAAATATTGATATGCATAGTACATAATAATTTTCGTACGCAAAATATCCATTGTCAAACAACAAAACTCGTGATACCTTTCCTACAAGGATAACCTTTGCCAGTCATTTCAACAACAAAATATGCTGTCACTGTTGGCTTTAAAAAACGACTGCGCGTCTCTGCAAAAAAGGAAGTTTCTCGTGATTATTGTAGACAGTAGCTCTCTGGGTTTACTCTCGTTTGCTTGTTTTTTTGTTATTTCATGACTTTAGACGTTAATAGAATTTAAAGAAGCCTTTTAATGTGTTCGTCAATACAATGTAATTGTTACACAAAGTAGAACCTTGTACGTAGATAAAAAAAACTACTTTACAAAGTTATCAACTTTATTTTATTTACAATTATTTATTAATAAAACACGTGGTAATCATACATATAACCAAACAAAAAACACGTGTTGCTTATATGTGAAATGTTATAAATAATTGTATTTGGTGACTTTATACAATTATCAATCACCAATACTGTCACTGTATCACTTTCTATCACTGTATTCAATTCACTTTCCATTATTTAAAATGTTTTCTATGAAATTAATTCACAAAATAACTCAGCACGAACACAAGCCACGCTTAGATCTGTGTGTGTGTATATGTATGTATGCTGTAAAGAGTAAGCATATACACCTATACATAGCATCCACGCGTTTAACTAACGTAGTAATAATGATCGGATGGTTCCACTTTTGACGACCAGACGGTGTAATTATCGAATGATATAATAAAATCTTACGTTACGGACGTTTTTTCCCGGTTACCCTACCCCTCCGCATCGTCCCACAAGGAACTTCGTTTCAAAATGAACTTATTTTGAGAAGTAATCAAGAATTTCTATGGAAAGTGTAACACTTGTTTAAGAGAGCTGTTACTATGTATTCTATATATTTCAACCTTTTAAGTATAAATAAACAAACAACAAAAAATAACCCAAAAACACGTAAACTGACTCCAAACTTAGCTACAAATCTAGTGTCGTGGGTATCAGAAACTACAAGAGATTTTCAGTTTCACAAACACCCAAAGCTAAACATTTACGTATGGATCACACAACCGTTTATTTCGGTGCAGGGACCCAACCCACGGCCTCTTGTACTGCACCCAGCTTCTTTACCAACTACGCCACAAAAGCTATTTAATCATATTATTAAAACGTTACTTTTACCTCGAAAGAAAACATCGTTCATCTATGCGACCCAATATCTCTCTTAACAAAGAATAATGCTGGATGGAAACAAATCGCTTAATTAGAAATGTTGTCGGAACCTACACAAACCGGTTTGCTTGTTCACGTTACAGGGGAAAACTTATCGCTGAGGCGTGCCCTTTATCCTTTCCATTTAGAAAATATTTATTTAGCATCCTTTCCTTAAGCCTCGGCGCTCAGGTGCGAGATCGCCGTAACTCAAACAACGGGCAGCCATTTAAATAAGCCAGTTGTTTTCATTACACTCCACGGTTCGTACATTTAGAAACCGCGTTTGGTTCGCCTCAAAAAAGTCGCGTTACCAAAGCGTTAGCACCGCATTTGTTCTGGAGATTGTGTTGTTGCCATCTCTGTGTGGCTGCATTTGCAGTTAACCAGCTTCCGTAATGTAAAGAGCTACTGCTCTACTTTAACACGTTGAACGCTTTACGGCCCACCGGTGAGCCTAGCGTATTATTTCGTTTGAGCCATGCCAAAACAATGAAAACGCAAATTTTTATCAACTTCAGATTTTCATCCTAAAGTTTATAAAATGCGGTATTATGTATAGAAAATAAAAATTTGCTACTTTTACCGCCTAGTTTTAGTGATATAGCAAAAGGCTCAACGGTGGGTCCCGTGGCCTCTTACGAAAGGAATACGAATTATCCGTTGCCGGGGGCCGCGGGGTCATGCCGTCGCTCACCCGCCCGCGCGCACGCTTCGTCTGCAGCGCTCAGCGATTTTATATTTTAATTAATAAATATTCATAATTATTTATTGGTTTGATTTACACTACATGATCAAAATAATAACTTCGACTGAATAGTAAGATAACCCTAGCATCTTACAATAACCTCGAAAAATCATACTAGTTTCTATTGGATTTGAAAACCACGCCGTCCGCTTAAGCTACAGGGCCACGCGGCTCATATAAATGTACATTTTGTTTGATAGCGGCAATCTGTGGTTTATAGGAAACGTTTTCGTTGAACCTGTCATGCGGCTCACGGGTGACCTACATGGCTTGAACGGTACAGTAAGGAAAGGCCCACCGGTGAGCCCTATAACCTGTACGGAAAGTCTCTATTTTTCACACGGCATTCAACGTGTTAAAAGTTTTATTAGCTTCAAATTTTTTTTTTATAGCAAATACTAACGAAGTAGGTACTTATGTTTATGGATACTTTTACTTTACTAAATCCAGGATAAAAGAACTTTAAAATATTAAGTAGGAACGATAGGTGTAATTTTTATGCGATATTCTAAAATTATTCTTAAGAGATACCAGACCTACGTCATATTAGTAAAGATGATATTTTGAGGACTGACTGAATTTAACTCTTTAGAATATATTCACAAGGAACTTGGAAAATTTATAAAGTAACATTTACAATAAATAAATATGTAAAATGAAGGTTTTTGTGTTGGCCTAACAAGCACTGAACTAAGCATGCGCCCACTATTTTGTGATTGCACTGTTTTCACATAGATTTATTTTTTATCTATCGGATCAGGCTAGCTGCTTAAACAGGATCTTTACCTTATTTCCTAAAAAACATAAATATAAAATGTAGGCATCCTACATCAGCGTTGTTTTTTAGGCTATATATTTACTAAATTACAGCACAATAATTAATGGTTCCATAAAGGGCAGACTGGGAAGCTCAACGCAACTACTCGCTCAAAGAAAACGCAGCAAACAATTTCGTACCAAAACCAAGACATCGAAATCTAAATGAAATTATTACATATTTTGAATATTTCACTGTGTATTGGACATTTTTGTTGACAACGAATCACTGAGGCAGATGTATTTAATGAAGATAGGGCGCGATAACGTAACATCAGTCAATAAACAGAGTTAACAACGAAACAAGTAACAAAGCTAGTTTTAAAAGAGATAGAATATCACTGATTGGTTCGATGGATATATGGCAGAATAGCAGTTTTGCTTGGCGTTTCGTTCGATATGTGAGGTTGCCGAAGACCGAATACCTCTGGTAGAATCATTCACCTGCATAGCGACCACCATTCACGATGGGGAAAAATCAATCGTAATATCAGGCGCTGGTATGTCGTGACTCGTATCTCCCATTTCGGGTACAGCCTGTTTTTAAATTTCATCAGCTTTCTACAAGGCTGGCATAATTGTGACGAGTGGCGTGAGACAACCAGCTCTACTCATCTCATCGCTTTAGTTTACTGGTTCAGTATACTGGTGGTCCCAAGTCAACAAACTAATGCCAACTCAAATTTAATAGAAAGCTTCTGTTGCCTTATTGCCATTTGCCACTCTCACATTATGCATATATTACGTAATATTTATTATATAACAACGTGGAAGTGTAAGGGTTGAAATTGCGATAATAATTTACAACTCTGAGAAACATTTTCGCGTCCTACAAAGTAGTAGATGGCGCGTTTAAATTGTTTCTATTTTACTAGAACACCTCTGAAATGCATTTTAGCGGGCGTACCAAGAAGTTTGAAAAATTTACATCTTCTATCGTTTAAAGTTAAAACACGCTATGTCTAACTGGCGATAAACAATTTCGCGTTCACTGTCGCTACTTTGGAATATAAGTAATAACATTTACAGATACAATGAACATTTATGGGCAACACTTAGCTAAAATAACATTAGTATCAGCAGTATGGATGAAGATTGTTACAAAGATCAAAGTCTTTCCTCGTTTTATGCATTGGCTAACAATGGACTATTAATCAGAAATATTGACTGTCAAAGGTTTTTGTAAATCAAAGCTGTTGCATACAATAATTTCCCGAATTTGCGTGCCATCATTTTATTCATAATCTAAATAACTAACATATTTGGTAAATAGCTGTACGCGGCGCAAGACATGGTTAATTGGGGACAACGGGCATAAGACTCGTAAAGCCTTTTTAACTCGTGAAAATACCAAACCAGAAGTAATTAATTTGTAACTGTTACGGGCAATTTGATAAGTCCGGGCACTATTAATAATGGCCGGGCAAAGTGATAAATTAATCACTTTGCCCATCGCTCTTGGGCATTATTAATAATGGCCGGTCCTTATTAATAATGCCCAGTTAATCACGTTGCCCGTAACATTACCACGACTCTCGATATACTCTCGATATACAAGTTAAAACCTATAGCAGACACCAGCTTCTTACAAATTAATTATGTATTGAAATAGTTATAAGGCAACTTATGTTACTGTAATTTTTGTAAACAGAAATAAAGGTTATTACTTGATCCACCGCCATGCAAAAAAGTGTAAGCTATAAGGACGTTACATTTGTATTGTCGACGTCAAATTTAGGTCTTGTATCGCCACTGAACATTCACACCTGGCTATTCACCTGAGGGGATATATGTATCTAAACAGACACTACGGTAATTATAATATTATGCTAATACTAACTAAACTAAACGTATACAAACCCAATTTTGTTTCTAATAATACGGCATAGATTTGCATTAATATTGGAATATAATTAAGAATTTCAAATTACATAGTTACACAAAAACATCTTTGGAAAACATGAACTTAATTAAGATTCAAAAGTTTTTAAATGAACGAATATTTCATAAAAGTTTTGATTACAATAACTTTTGATAAGACAACAAACAAATGAATTTTTATTAGTTTAGTACAAAAATATTTGCAACTTTATAACCTTCAAACATTGACAGCCTCCGTGGCGCAGTTGGTTAGACGCCTTGACTGTGAAACGAGAGGCTGCGGGTTCGATCCCCGCACGGAAACAAATATTTGTGTGATCCACAGGTATTTGTTTCAGGCCTGGGTGTTTGTGAGACAAAAAAATCTCTCGTAGCTTCTGATACCCACGATACTAGACTCGATCCAAATGTGGGGTCAGGACTATGTATGTGACTGTTGGGTGTATCTATTTATTTATTCAAACGAAGAAGAAAATGGTTACAAGAATCTATGGAAAATAAAGACTGCTCCGTTAGGCCGACCACGTTTGGTGGTACAACTACCAAGTCAGTGTTAGTTCGAGAGAAAAGCAGTTCAAGAATCTCTTTCGGTTCTCGGGGGAGAGTCACGAGGGTCAGGGTCACCAACTTTCCAGCTTCGCTACAGATACATTGGGGTAGGACCATAACGTTAATATTTCTACAGCGGCATACGGATCAAAATGCGCTTGAATCACCAATCTTGTTGGTCGCCAAAGGTGATATTGGCAAGTGCGATAGGCACGAAATTAAGGTGTCTACTGCCCTGCTCAGGAGATGCCCGTATAGAAAAGAAATTATATTTCACATACTACTGTTTAAATATTTGACTGCCTGCAAATCTGAGGTCTCGAGTTCAAATCCTGGGTCGGACAACGTGATTTTGGATTTTTCTATGAATTATCAGTCCGGAGTCAGGAATTTGTGCCCGATATGGCGTTGCGCTCGCCCCCTATCACATCATGGGACGAAACATACAAGGCGAAATGTGGGTGTCCTGGTAGCACCTCTGCCTACCCCATCTGAGAAAAAGGCGTGAGTTTATGTATATGAATGTATGTACGTATGTTTAAATATTACGTGGTGTCTCTTACTAATGTTGTAACTGAAGATCAGACGAAATGGAGTGAACTTATAAATCATGTCATACTTACTCTTACATAAATGCAGTACAAAATAGCTACAGCTATTTTCCTTTTCGCCTCGTGACCTTAAAAAGTTTAATGTTATAATATATTGGTAAGACAATTCCGCAACCGATTTATTTTATTATACTGCTTTGAAAGTATGGCTCCAATAAATTGTGGTTCAAGATTTATAGATCCATGCTCAATACCTTATTCTCTCTTAATCTTGTATAAAGTTTTACTGTTTTAAAATCTAGGCCAAATATATATACAGTTGCCAATATTCAAGTTTAAAACCACTCAAATTATACGTATTATGACTCCAGTAGGTGAAATTTTAATTAATCTATTATCATATGCAAATTTAAGCCAAGTAATCCAAACAAGAAAAAATGTTGTATTAAATGTAAACAACTTTTTAATTTTTACAGTCAACATAATTACTTGGAATTATTTTCATCACAGGTTATATCCACTTCTTACATGTGAAAATGGTTTTAAACGCTACGAATATTATTTCTATGAAAGGTCATTTTCTAAGAAATAAATAGCCAAAGCGAAAAGAGACTTTCTCTTCATTTTAACGACATTCATGAAATGATAAATCATAGTAAACAAAGATAAAATGCCACATACACCAGGTCAGGTTGCTCTGTTTCCTTTAAGACTAAGGGGTAGACTTAATGTAACTCTCGCGATCTCAGGAAATCGCTGTTTGCAACGATTGAGATACGATATTCCTTACAAGCAGTAAAAGCGGTTTAGGCAAGTGGAGCAGTTCGACAGATTGTGGACGAGTAAAACCCGTTTCTAGGAACACTAGGCAGAGGCTCAGAACTCCTCCAGTAGCATTATAGACCTCCACTAGAGTTTGCTTTGAACTAGCATTTTGTTCTAAGAAGCAATCGACCAAAGTTTTGTGAACAGAATACTTCAACAAGATATATATATATATATATGTGTGTGTGTGTGTGTGTGAAGAAAGTGAAGAGTGCACCTTCTGCCGATGACTGACATCCAAAATGACAGTTTGTTTTAAATGTTTACCAGGGTTTGCATAGTTTGATGCACGTATTAAGTTATTTGGTCTTAAAGATCATCTAAAAGCAATGCAATATAGTTCGACTTTCTGAGGACAAGAGCCATTAAACGCATTAGACTGCTAAAAGTAACACGGACTTTATAGCACATCTCTATGACAAGCTAAAAAGTAGAGCCACACCTAAATGCAACCTTTATCAACCCCTTAATTAATTGAAAATGGCTTTTGTAATCGCCTAGAAAGAAAGTTGACAAAAGGACATAAAAACCTCATTAACATCATGTCATGCCGCACGCATGTTATCACTTCTAGGGTTGGAATCACGCTGTACATCAATTCACTTCACATTTCAAGCTTTGTTTTTACTATTATTTATTTTCTTATAATTATATGTATTATCAACTTCTTATTTGTAATAAACATTGACAGTAACAATTGATGTAAATAATCAGCACATATATTACAGTCCGGCCTCCTCGATGATTGAGAGAGCTTAGGCAATAATCGGCAAACTTATTAATTCATATTTTTAAAAACTTAAAAAATATATAATAATTACGTACGATTTAAAAAATGCTGAGGATCTTTCTGTAAAACTTGTAGTTCGTTTTAATGCTTTTTTTATATTTCCAAGATTAAGACCTATTTGAAAAGACTAAAAAAACGAAACCGAAAACGTAATTTTTAAGGTAAAAAGGTTATGAAAATGTTAAAAGCAAAAAGCATAGTTTCCACAAAACAACTCGACTTTGTAACTAACTGAATTTAATTATATAGTGAATAGTTTATTTTCAACTCAAAAGTTGTAATGAATCTACCATTTACACTGACTAAAATATACTAATGTTGAACGCAGTCACAGTAAGTTGTTATTTCACGAAAATTAATGAAACTACTGAACTGTATTATGGGTTAGAAAAAAAGCTTGGGAAAGAAGTATTTGCAGTATATTTTACATAGGTGAGAACAAACAAGCAGCCAGCAGGCAAAATTCATATTACACTCATGATCGCCGTCGACAAATCGTTACTCTATTCTACGTGTACCTACATAATATATTGTGAATAATCACACAGATAGACCTCTTCTAAATATTTTTTTAAGACTCATGGAAAGCTACTTATATCCTCTGGTAATTAGTGCCAACCATATACATGGTACGTCACCATCTCCAATGCAAATGAAATTCCCGGATTGAAAACGTCTAACTCTTACTGATACGGCGTTAGGTCCATAAACGTTACAATTTTCTTTCGCGGTTTGCGTTGCATTTATTCCTTTAGGCAGTGTCAGGTTAAAATCAAAACAGGACTGCCAAAACTACTAACGTTTTTTAATCAGAAGTCCTAAAATGTGGCGACTGTCAATATACTTATTTTTCATATTTCGTGAAATCATTACTATTTGAAGTTGAAAACAATATAAGCAAATCTTTGTTAAGGCTAAAAAAGTTTCTAGAATTTTTAGACTTATCCAATCATAAACACTTGGAGCAGTGCTGATGTTTAAAAATACACTATTTTCATTCTACAAAGAGAAACTTATATTTTATATACTAAAACTGTCTATGTGTACCTAAGTTATTTAAATTTAAACTTAGAATTATTGTAGGACGCCTCCGCTTAATTTATTCTACGTAACCTTTATTGTACTTACTATTATATATGTAACTAGCATTTGCCCGCAACTTCGTCTGCGTGTTTAAGATAATGTAGACCTTATATCGCTATAACTATGCCATTGTAACCTCTACGTAAACTTTTAACAAAAATCAACGTGCAACAATTCTATTTCTAATTCTGACTCTGAGTTTGGATTATCGGATCAATTGATAAACGGCCTTATTCTTATACAGTTTTAAAACCTATTTTAGTTATCGAATATTTATTTTCTCGCTCAAACTAAATTGGAAAGTTGTTCGAAAGGGACAAAAGTAAAATTTTCATAGGAATAACTTCAGTAGTTTTGGTTTTCCATACAAACTTTCAACCCTTATTTTACTCATTTAGGGTTAAATTTAAGTAAACAGAGTAGGCACTTATTTTTGGTTTTAGATGAGTAACTAAAGAATCAGGTTTGATATCTGTAACTTCAACAGTTTCGATTTTCCATATAACAATATTTTACCCTTTTCACCCTCTTAGGGGTTGAATTTTAAAAAATCCTTTCTTATTGCTCCCTTCCCTCACAATAGGAACCTCTGTGTAAAATTTCTAGTTTCTAGCTTCAGTAGTTTCGGCTATGCGTTAATCCGTCGGTTCGGTTCTACAAACCTTGAACCATTATTTTCATCTCTTTAGGGTTAATTATAAGAAAAGCGAGTATGCAGTTATTCTTGTTGCAAAATGAGTAACTAAACAGCCAAGTTTGAAATCTGCAACTTCAACGGTTTCGATTTTGCATACAACAGTATTTAACCCTTTTCACCCCCCTTAGGGGTTGAATTTCCAAAAATCCTTCCTTAGTGCTACCCTACGTCATAACAGAAAATCCTGTGTAAAATTTCAAGTTTTTAGCTACAGTAGTTTCGGCTGTGCGTTGATCCGACACTTTGTTTTTACAAAACTTCTACCCTTATTTTCACCCCTTTAGGGTTAATTATAAGAAAAGCGAGTATTCAGTTATTCTTGTTTCTAAATGAGTAACTAAAGAGCCAAGTTCGAAATTGACAACTTCAACGGTTTCAGTTTTACATACAACAGTATTTTACCCTTTTCACCCCCTTAGGGGTCGAATTTCCAAAAATCCTTCCTTAGTGCTACCCTACGTCACAACAGGAGTCTCTATGTCAAACTTCACATTTATGGATCCAGTAGTTTCGTCTGTGCGTTGATCCGGCAGGAAGAAAACACGCAGTTTTTAAACATTTCAACCCTTATTTTCACCCCCTTAATGTTAATTTTTAGACAAATAAAGTATGCAGTTATTTTTGGTATTGCATGACTTATTAAACTGCCAAGTTTGACATTTGTAACTTTAATGGTATAGATTTTCCATACAACAGTTTTTAACCCTTTTCATCCCCTTGGGGGTAGAATTTCCCAAAATCCCTTCTTAGTGCTACCCTACGTCATAATAGGAATCCCTGTGTAAAATTTCAAGTTCCTAGCTCCAGTAGTTTCGGCTGTGCGTTGATAGGTCAGTCAATCAGGTTCCTCTTTTATATAGGTATATAGATTATAAATGTTACAAATTATAAATGTTTTAGAAATATATTATTATTATTACAAAAAATATTCTTCTACTTCTTTTAAATATTATTAATTATAAATGATTTCTCTCAATTATAATTAATCTTTAAATACAAAATAAAAACTATTACTATACACACTTTTTTTAAATTACGTATCAACTATCAAATTATAACAAAGAAATAAAAACGTTACTTCGACCCACGTGCGTACCAAGCCCAGGTACTCAAGAATCAAAATGGTGAAACGTTTTTGTTCTCTTTAATTAAGTCACGAACATCACACAGTGGCTGTTGGCCCGTTTCCTTGGCGCAGGTAATCACGATCGGAAAAGCATTAATTCAAAACTCCAGTGTAGCACTCGAGCCGGATTGCTAACGACCTCACTTGAGCACGTCGCAAACGAACACTTTCAAAAAATACAGATGTAGCCTCTCACTCCCCGGATTAGATCAGGTACGTAGCAAGCGCTACCGCCAAAAATTCCACCAACTTTCCAAACTGAAAAAGGGAAATCTCCTGTCGGAAAATACATTTGTGAGCAGATTAAAACGAAATTACGCGTTGTTAGCACTATAATGGTTAGTGTGTATTTTTTAAAAAGTATCCTAATCACGTATTAAAACATGTAGTAAACTTATCATAGGATGTTATGCTATCGGGCCAGATAACTAACACCTTATCCAGTGTTAAAGCCGCCATACTAATCAGACAAATTCGAGGATCAACCACTGTACTTTGGGTTTTGAATATGCCGGCATACTGATCTCAACTGATAAGAGGCAAAAATCTGTCTGTCTTTATGGACTTATGGTCAACGTATTGTATCGCTAAGTATTGACTTAGTGATACAATACGTTGACCATCAGATGTAATGCGTTCACTTCACCGTAACGACATTAAATAAATACCTTAATAGACTGACGGCTTATCAGGAATATTGGGTGTTTGTATTTCATTTTCCTCATCTAGGAAGTGAAACCAAAAAAAACCTTTCTACACGTATACATGTTGATATAGTATAATTAAATATATAGATTACATAAATGGTTAGTACCACAAAACCAGGAAAAAAAGAAGGTATAATAAATTTATTTTTACAATCAATTATGTTTCTTTATGAAAGAAATAAACTTTCATACGACAATAAGCCTGAATGCGGAGCTGACCAGTGCTAAAATAAAAAATACAATGTTATTATTTTTCCGCTTAGCTCTTTATTACGCATCAATTTAAGGACCGAAATGATGCTGTTGAAAATAGGATAATTTTGTTTGATCCTCTATTATAATCTAGGAATCGCATTACGGATTATCAAAACGGATTAGTCAGATCAAGTAAAAAGTAAAAGCGAGAAAGCGTTAAAAACAGTTATGATGAAGCAAAAGAAATAAAAGATCCGTAGTCGGGTCATAATGACCGAATTAGACAGACCAAGCTTTTCCTTTCACAATTAAAATACAAAAAATATATATGTAATTGAATATAATTGTGATAAACAGTTGATGTTATTAAAAAGAGAAATAGGAAAGAAAGTGTTGTCTCTTATTGAACCAATCGAGTCCCTAAAGCTAGTTCAACACTTGTCGGTTTTAGGCTAGTGCCGTGTTGGCCTATCACGGCCATTTTAATAGTCATAAAAATAAAATTAGTATTTAATTTTCTTGCCCATAAAGTCCACTCATTTTTATTATCCATCTAATCTTTTTTATAAATCTACTTCCTCGTTGCTCTGAATAGAGTTAACTCTTTACAATTTATTTGATTTCTAAGGTATTTCAATTTGCACTGGTTTTATCACATGATCCGGTTTTTCGGATTGCAACCCCTACTGTGGTCTAATAAGTCGTAGTTCTAGTAAACATAGTCCAAATTATTGTTAAAAGTAGGTTACATTCATTAAGTAAGTGTAATTGCCGGTGATCCAATGCTTCTCCTCCCCCCCATTGACATTTTCTTCTCTGGCCCTCCTAGAGCCTCGACCTTAGAGAGGCCGGCAACGCATTTACCATCTAAGTGTTTTAGATATCCATGGGCGGCGATAATATCCAACTATTGCGCCGTTTCCAAAGTTAGGTAATAAAAAATAAAAAATCGCATTTTTTGGTACCACATCTATTCACTAAAACAACTAAAAGAATCTTTAATTATAAATATATTAAACTATAGATATAGAAGACGCAGTTCGTTTAAAGTATAGTGGTTTTAAAGATATAAATTCAAAATGGATAGCCTTTGTAGCGCAGTGGTTGTAAAACGATACACCGTAAGTTACATCCCTGAACTTACATACATACATACATAAACTCACGCCTTTATCCCCGAAGGGGTAGGCAGAGGTGCCACTAGGACACCCACATTTCGCCTTGCATGTTCCGTCCCATGATGTGATAGGGGGCGAGCCTATCGCCATATCGGGCACAAATTCCTGACTCCGGGCTGATAATGAACAGAAAAATCCAATATCACTTTGCCCGACCCGGGATTCGAACCCGAGACCTCAGCTTTGTAGTCGTACCGCAGTACAACCACGCCACCGAGGCACTTAATCGAAAATAATTTCTGACCTTACCTTACCTTCGATACCAGACTTGCACCTTCATGGTGGGTCAATACTTTGTGTGTCTGTATAAACACACATAGTATTTATTACTTCAACAAAAAAGATATTGCTCAATTCTTACATACTTGAATCAAGAAGATCTCACGTTACCCTATCAAATAATATTTTATTTACTTTAAAATAACCGATATATGTACCTATATTAATGTACAATATAATCAAACCATCGCAATAGGTACCGTATTCAATGCAAAATTCAATGTCGGTTGAGCTCCCAATCTAATTACCAAAAAATAGCCATTCTGCGGGGATTTTGATTAAAATTTTGTCAACGTGAATAATTGAAGGGCCTTGCTTTCAATTTATTGAATTCGATGACAAATGTATTACGAAACACAATTTCATTTGTTTGTAAATGTTGTTTATTTATTAAAACTAAAATAGACAATTGAAATGCTTACAGAAAATTCTGCGGAACCATCATCGTAATATACAACATGTAAAATAATTATTATGCATATCCTGGCAGTAGTCAGTGGTACTACATCGAACTCGACAGTTTCGCAATGTTTGGTTGCTAGGGATATAAAAAAACAGTAGGGGCTTCCTTTTTTTTAATTATTTTATTTGCTAAAATATTTGTTAATTGTTGTTTTGGTTAGTCAAATAATCATCAAATATATAATTATGTAGTCAGTCTATATGTGTCTCTACATTATGATATTTTGGAAACCTTCATAGGTTTCCAATGAACAACAACCAACGCCAAAGTGTCGAGTTTCACAATCAGTGTTATGAGCGGAGATTATCACTCACCACCAGATAAGCCATTACTCTCTCTCTCTCTCTCTCTCTCTTCAGACACATAGAGTCCACTGCTGAACATAGGCCTCCCCCGTGGATCTTCATATCCGATCAGCGGTTTGCTTGGTTATTACAAAAATTATATAAAAAAATGTTTTGCGGCCGTCAATTCTCCATAAATAAATTTCAAAGAGCATAAAAATGAGCATGGGTGTTTATTGCTTCCATTAAATAATTTCGGCAATTTAAAAAATATCCTCTAGAATATCCAACACATGCGTGCACAAATTGTAAACTGCAATTAGCGTCCGGTTTGGAGTGCTAATGACTAATGAGCAACATTAACGTATAGGGGACGTAAACGGGTCACTTTGTCCGCCAGATGAGATGACCGGCCCTTTTCGCATGAGTATGAAGCGTACTGTAATAGGCCACTTCAATACAAATGAGCTACCGAAGCACGAACGCAAGATTAATGTCAATTAATTACATTCAACGGGTTATGAAAAGGGCTATGCTCGGGGTTTTCCTACGAAATCGAATCAGGAATGAGGAGATCCGTAGGAGAACTAAAGTAACCGACATAGCCCAGCGGATTAGTAAGTTGAAGTGGCAATGGGCGTGACACATAGCGCGGAGAACTGATGGCCGATGGGGCCAAAAAGTTCTCGAATGGAGGCCACGTAGCGGAAAGCGCAGCATAGGACGTCCACCCACAAGATGTTCAGATGACCTGGTAAAGGTCACGGGACGTCGCTGGATGCAGGCTGCCTCCAACAGGTCACTGTGGAAATCATTGGGACAGGCCTATGTTCAGCAATGGACTTCCTTTGGCTGATGGATGGATGGATGAATTACATTCAGTTCGGAAATATAGTTTACTCGTTTGCCACAGTTGCTTGATATATCATTTCTTAATTGTTTTTAGTTTAGAAGCCAAATATTCAATATTAATTCCAATCCTCTTTACACAGTACAAACAAACTTGCTGTCCGCGTTTGTTTGTCTATACGCTCAGATCTTCTAAACTTCACAACGAACTTGGATACAAATATTTAGATTTTAGACAATTTCTTCCAGCTTATCTATGTTATATTACGAGTACATGTATCGTTTATATTCCAATGTCCAATGATGTACTACGGATTTGTAAAGATATCTTAATATAGGGTACATCCAGACTGCAACCGAAAACGAAGCCAGGTGGTAGTATTAGCGACTGCAGACACAATGCAACTCAAAATTTCGCAAAGAAAGAAGCCATTTTATTGTAATAAATAGTTTTTCTAAAATAATAATGTACACCTATTTATTTTTAAAGGCACAATGGTAAGCAAGGGCTTGAATGATTTTAATAAAAACAAGATATTTACCACACAAATACGATGGTATTATAAAAATAACATTAAAAGACGAAAAGTTTTAATATATGTTTTACAAATGGCCGTATGGGCAATATGGAAAATTTGATATGAGGGTAAGATGGAATGGTTTGTTTGAGTATGCGTATGTTTTAAATGGTCCTCAAATACACAAGATGGAGCAATACAGATTCTTGGACTCAAGAACCAATGATTAAAGAATAAAGAGGATGACGCACTTATATAGTTCTATATATCAAGTTATAGTTATGTTAGGAGTATCGACGCGGAATTGTACATTTATGTATCTGTCTCACTTACACAAAGGTAACTTGTCCCTTAATGAAAGAGACAAATAATAACTGCTTTGTTTCGAATATGGCAATATTTTGTTCACTAACCACACTGAGACCGCCCTTAGCCCAAAATGACGCCATTTTTGTTTCCTGCGTGAAATGTCAAACTGTGGCGTTATCTGTCTATCGAAGTAAACAAATCTGCACAATCAAAGAATTTCGAATTATTCATTGTTAATCTCGTTAGTTAAGTTTGTTAAGTTTGCTTATTAGTTTAATTGTTATGTTTTTAAAATGCCTTAGTGTTGTGTTTAAGGATGCAAGTCGAGTTCAAGCAAAAAGGACCTCAACAATTCTTTTCATAGGTTAGTAACTGTTTTTACGAAATAATGACAAATATGTGTCTAAATTTACATTTTGGGTTTGTTGTTATCATTTATAATTGTATATGGACCTTGTTGATTAAGTTTTAGACTCTTCTAGGCGTTATTTATATAAGTAGTATGAATAACAACCGTATTGTTTGTTTACACACAAGTTTAGGGATGAGTGGATTCGATACGAAATTATTCATATCGATATTATCATTTTTAAATATTTTGATCTTTATTTTTCAAAAAAAGAAATAAATAGTATATATACAGGGTATATCAAGACTGCGACCGAAAACGAAGCTAGGTGGTATTATTAGTGACTTCAGACACAATGCAACTAAAAATTTGTAATTTTTTACTTATCGTCGTATTTGGGTGATAAAAGACATAGTTTCCTAAAATCATGATGTACGCCTTTTTATTTTTTAAGACGCAAAGGTACGATAAGGTTTAAATTACTATTAATATCACAATAACTAGGTATTTACTACCCAAACACAACGATTTTAAAAAAATTGCAAAAAAATATCTGTCACTTATTTTGCGAAATTTTTATTTGCATTGTGTCTGTAACCACTAAAACTACCACCCGGCTTCGTTTTCGGTCGCAGTCTTGATATACCCGGTATATATTCAGAACGACAAACAAAGTGAAATTAAAAATATTTTTTCGATTACCTATATTTTATAATATTTTTTAGATCGAACCCGCGGCCTCTCGTTTCACAGCCGGTGTCTAACCTACTGCGCCACGGAAGCTGTCTTATACACGCAAACGAAGTCGCAAGCAATTCTAGATAATAAAGTTGTATTTTGTCTCACGTGTGTGACACAAATCCAATCCAATCATCAGGTAAAACTTACCCATGAAATAAATCATAAATCAAAAAATATCAAAACATCGACCTATTTTTATCGGATTCGATTTTTATTTTTTTTCGGATTTTTATTCGGATCGGAAAATTTATTTAATGATTTTACTGTCAAATCCTAAAATCCCCTGTTTATACTCAATTGACATGTAAAGCGAAAATTAAAAATGTACAAGTTTATACACTGTTATTTATGTAAATTCAAAGATTTTCAGTCGTATTTATGCCACTGTTGATGCATCGATGTCGATAGAAATTTCGGTACTAGCGTATCACTATTTTTAGGGGCGGAGCCGCCGCCATGTTTGTATACCAAAGTGACCCGTGTCACCTGACCTTATGCTCTATCCTCTTTATTCTTTAATCATTGTCAAGAACCGATTCAGACAATTTAATCGTGACAACTGTGACAATTTAAGCTAAAATTAAATAATTGAGTTCAGCGTCAAAGATATACGAAATTCCTATTAACTCTTTACATCTTAAATTCAAAGACCTGCCTAGGATTCTACCTGTGCACGTTAGATTGGTTACAGTGACCAGCGTGTTAAGTGGAGTACATGAACTATTCGCACACACAGAAGATGGTAATATAACATTATTACATGTACATAAGTTATTTATTCCCTGCGTGCGCGGTGGACACAGAATTTGTTCATAATGTCTACTCTTGTCAAAACATCTCAACCCCTAAAAGTGACCTAAAACATACATTTATCAACAGTCTCATTTCAATAAAGGAGTGAGGTTAGAGCCTGCCAGAACAAAAAGAATAAAAGTCATTCGTTTTCACGTCGCAGTAAGAGCGAAAACTTTTCATAAGAGATAAAAAAATCCCATTATTTAAATATAATATTTTAACATGGGAAACATTACACACATAAATCTTAGTGCGCGTCATAGCGATGCACAATGCCGGCGCTGTGAAGTCGGCGGCAGCCGCGCGGAAAATTGCGAACTACCTACAACCTACGTAGAAGCGATGCTCCGTGCGCCGACTGCACTGGGTCACGATGCGGCGGTGCGGTGTCACCACTCACGTCTCTCTTTAATTTAATTACACTTATGTGTATTACAAATATAACTGTATTCATAATTATGTTAGTAAAAGTCGGGGTTGCTTAGTCCTACAAAGTCTCAAGTAGGATGAATCGCAATAAATGCAAAGCTTCTGATTTATAAATGTTTGTTTCCTTTGCGTGGGTGGTGGCCTTTTGCTAAAAGACCAGAAGTGGCTGCCAACGTGTTCAAATTGCTCGCGAGTTCTAATCACATGGCACACCTCTGACTTTTCGGAGTCATGTCTGTGTTGACAGTCAATCATAAGCACTATAACGATAGCGATTTGAAAGAATTTCTACGGTATGTAAAGTCCGCCAACCTACACTAGGCCAACGTTGTGGACTATATGGCCTAACCCTTCTAAATTGTACTCTCGATTATGAGGAGGCCCGTGCCCTGGAGTGGAACATATGTACATATATAGGCTGATACATATACAGTTACCTTCTTAAACCTACTTTAATAGTTTTGAGCTCTTCTTGTAAATTGGAATAAAGATTAGTGCGGTACCTGACTGTTAAATTACTTTACGACCGCTAACTTCCGTACATTGCATCTCCGCTCGTTGCAGTTGGTACATTTACATCGTAAAATTATGATTTACCTGCACCGACGCGCGCCGAAACTTTTAGCAAAAAGGCAGTATTTTATTTAACATGCTACACCAGCTTGCTTATATCTTTTTCTTAAGATGTTAACTGAAGACGGGAAGTATTTATATTTTTTGGCTTTTAATCAGAGGTCCTTGGTTCGAATGCAATTCCAAGGCGGGCACAATTCGTAGTATAACTTTTCATTTTCAAATTGGAGTGAGTAAAGGGGGAATTCGAAATTATTATCTTCGTCATACAGCATATCAGTGTAGATAACATATTTATTTCACAAATAAAATAAAAAAAAAAATAAAAAAAAAAAATAAAAAACAATTTATTGCTTCAATTGAATTACAAAATGAATTATATAACTAATAATGCCAGTAGAGCAAAAGGTAGTGACTCAGCTTATGCTGATCGGCAACACAGTACCGAGCAGCGCTGATTTTCAGTCACCCCTATCTCCCTATGGTGTTATACGGGAGTTGGACAGCACCGGTTCGCTTGATGACAAAATAAATAAATAAAACCTCTAATACAAAATTTGCTTCAGAAGAAAAAAAAAAACGTAGCACTAAGAATTAAGAAAGTCTATCACAAACAAAAAAAAAACAATGAAACACTAATAAACCATTATATAAACAGAGTAGGAAAGTAACGTCAACATAACAGGCAATAACAAAAGAAAAAAAAAAAAAATCAACAACACAAGGACATAAAAATGGAAGTCTAGTATGTGTTTGAATGTGCGTATGCGTGAATGTTCGTGTGTTATGTGCATGTGTATGTTTATGTTTATGTTTGATTCAATAGGGGCTGTGTTATATTATATTCAGAGCTAATTCTGTTGGAACAATTTACCCAGATTCAAAATTGCCCATCGGGTGTGCTTCAAATTCTCCGCAGCATGTTGTCTTTTGAGAAGAGCCAATTTGTATTTGAATCTGAAACATTCTAATGTCATTTCCTCTCTCAGAGGTGGTGGCAGATCGTTCCAGATTCTTGCTGCAGAAAACTTGAAACATGTCCTGTACCTGGCTGATGTATGAGATGGCACTTTTAATAAATTTTGTGTGGTTGACCGAAGAGATTTTCCAGTAGTATCTTTGACCCAACAGAGTTTTTCAAATAGGTACTCCGGATTTTTATTCCAAATTACCCTCTGAATAGTGCATGCATATAACAACTCTCTTCTTGCAGACATGTTAAGAATGTTTTTTCTGTTAAGGTACTGTGTAATAAATTCTCTCCGAGGTATGTTAAAACAAAATCTCATGCATGCATTTTGAACTCGCTGGATGACTCTTTGTGTGTTAGAGTTTAATCTAGGCCCAAATACAGAACTGCAATAATTAAACTGTGAGAGAACAAGCAAATCTGTTAAGAGTACGCGTAGATTTTCATTAATATATGATCTAATTCGGTATAACGTTTTTAATCTAAAAAAGGCGTTCCTAGCTTTGGCGTTTACATGATCCATATACTTTTGCTCTCCATCCAAAATGAGACCCAGATTTCGTGCTGATGTTACATATTCAATTGAGGTATTGTTAATTTTAATTTTCTCCTTATAATTTAGTGTATTTTTAATTTGGTGTTTGGTCCCCAACACTAGCACTTGAGATTTAATCGGATTTAATACCAGAGAATTTTCTTGTGACCAGATAGCTATATTTTCTAAATCATTGTTAATTAATTCAATGGCTTGTGCAGTATCTTTACTGTCAAATGAGTAGTACAGCTGAGTATCATCGGCGTATAAGTGATATTTACAAGATTTAATGCAATTAGGTAAATCTGCTGTGAATATTGTAAAAAGGATAGGACTTAGCAATGAACCTTGTGGGACGCCTCTCTTTAATGATTGGAGGGTGGAGAAGTTTTTTGTGCCGTCTTTACCATCTGTTACAACTATTTGTTCTCTATCCATCAGAAATGTTTTGAACCATTCACAGGTACTTAATGAAAATCCATAGTTCTTCAACTTAGCCAGCAAAAGTTCCTGGTGTAAACAATCAAAGGCTCTAGAGTAATCTAATAATACTAGAATACTACTCAATCCCCTATCTGAAGCCTCCGTCAGGTCATCTGTTATATGTAAAAGCGCAGTTTCTGTACCATGGCCTCTTCGAAAGCCAGATTGGTATTTTGGTATAATATCTTTATTTTTAAGGTAATTTAATATCTGATCCAAAACTACTTTCTCCATAACTTTCGATAGTACAGGTAGAATCGAAATTGGACGTAAATCTTTAAAATCGACAGCTGGGTTCTTTTTGGGCAATGGTATAACTAGTGCTCTTTTCCAGCCGGATGGAAAAGTATTTGTTTCTATCGATCTATTAACTATTCTGGTAATAATTGGTAATGTAACGTTAATTGTTGACTTAATCATATCAATATTTAGAGTATCGTAACCCGCTGCCTTTGTTCGGATATTATTAAGGATTTTCAGGACCTCGCTTTCTGTCGTTGTCTTAAGCTGGAAGGAGTCATGTGATACTTTTCCATATTCGGTAATTGGCGTAACACTTATATTTGGAACATAATTAAGTGGCAAGTTTAAAAAGTGTTCATTTATTTTATCTGGATCATTTAGGTGGTCTGGAATTACATTTGCGGAGGGCTTATCAAACAAAGTAGTATTTTTCAAGTTATTCCATAATATTGCTGGTTGTTTTAGATTGGTATTTATAAAAGTATTGTAGTATGCCTTCTTTTCCCGTTCTATCGTTGCCGTTACGAGGTTTCTGAGACTACGATAGTAATTTTTAGAACTCTCTGTTTTGACTTTCTGTGCCTTTACTAGGGCTTTGTCGCGTAATTGAATCATAAATTTCACCATGTCTGTGATCCATGGTTTAGGTTTATCTTTAACAATTTTCTTCTTAACTGGCGCATGAATATTAAATAAAGCTAAAATAAAAGTATTAAAGGCATCAACCATGTCATCAACATTTTCTATTTTATTAATACTGTTCCACGGAATTAAATTCAGATCCTTAGTGAATGAATCTAAATTTATGTTGCGTAAACTCCGCTGAACCTTTACTTGCTTTACAAATTTTGGTTTTTTTATATCAAGATCCACTAAGATCATTGCATGATCGCTTAAGCATAAATTGTGCACTACTTCAACCCCTTGACATCTTAGCGAGCTGTCAGCCATAACGATATCTATAATTGTTTCTGAATGATCAGTAACTCTGGTCGGTTCATTAATCAGTTGTTGTAAGTTGTGTTGATGACAAAATGACACCAATTCTTTCGCATGAGGCGTTTCTATATGAGAAACATCAATATTAAAATCTCCCAATATACACGTATAATCACAGCGCGTCATGGAGTACATAGAATCAGTGAGTGCATCAAAAGCATCTGTAGTACTTATGTTTTCAGGCCTATAACCTGTGCCCAGAGCCAAAGTAGCTTTGGGTAACCGGACTTCCAGCCAGAGCTGTTCCAGCAGGGAACCTGGATGCCGTCGTACATGAGTCGTAATACCCAGTCTTATATAAAAACCTACTCCTCCACCCCTTTTACCTGGTCGTGCTCGGTGAACAAAGTTATAATTTGGTATTGCGGGTGCAAATGCTTCTTCTCCCGACTTTATCCAGGATTCATTAATCGCCAAAATATCCGGACGATGCCTTTGTACACTCATAATAAGTTCATCCCTTCCTGTATTTAATGACCTAGCATTTAATAACCCAATTTTCAAATTTTTGCTTTTTAAATTAGTCATTTTTCCCAATAAGTATGTAAACAAACAGTATGTATGTGGCTAAATGTAAATGTAAAAATGTGTGAGTGTATTGTGAATGTTTGTGGAATTGTGGTGGGATATGTGAAAGAAGTGTTTGACTAGAGAACCATATGCCGGCGTACATAAAGAGTAATATATTTTTAGAGCTAAATGTCATGTAAAGGAAATATAAAACGAACCCAAAATTAAATTCCCTTAGTACACAGAATATATTGAAGGGGTATAATGACGGCCAACCGCGATGAGTATAGACTATTTCATCTAAATTACATAAAAAAGTTAGTAAAATATTATTATGGTAGTTAACAAATCTATGTATAGATTTAACAAAAAGTAGGAATAACAGTAAGTTTGTTAGAGTTCTAGTTTTTAACCAGTGTCTTAAAGATTGTATTAATATGTTTAACAGTCCAAAACATCGCGAAAAGCATTCATCCATACTGCAATGAAGACATATATTTAATTCTAGTAGCGAGTGAAATTTTTTATTATAATTATAAATTATTATCACAGCAAAAATATCATGTAGCAGATAAGAAGCACCAGTACATGCATTGAAAATTAAAGTGCCCTTATAACTTTTATCAGTTAGCAAAACGAAGACTCTTAGAAGTGGCGTAACGAGATTTAGTAAATTGTTTAAAGTTAAAATTACAAGAAACGGCAAAAACATACATTGAATTGAAGTCTGCCTCTCAGGAACATTGTTTGTTTGGCAAATAAATACCTGAACTGGAATTGGTAGCAGGCGCTTGTTTTTCCAGGTTATTCAGACTTATTTCTGAAGTAATTCGCAGCACCGAGCTCGTCTCTGATCGACGCATAAATATAGACCCGTTTGACGTCCATACAAACTTAAATTTAAGTTGCGAACCAATAGATCGCGCCTTGCTAAAAAGTACCCTGTTCGCTTTTGTAAGGTGCTCATTGATGTATATTCGCCTAGGATTGCCAGGCACTTCAACCATGTCGGTGGTGATGCCACGGCGAACTCGTGCAGCGCGCAGCAGTTGGTCCCTCGGAGTACGACGAGTCATGGTGACGATTAGCGGGCGAGGTTTATCGGACCCAGATGTATCACCGCGCTTGCCAACCCTTTTGATGTCCTCGATGTCACAGCTATCCAGAGTGATCCCGAGCTTAACAGACAGGGTATTCAATATCTGCGATAAATTTTCTCCTTGGTGTTCTGTGACACCGTTTATTTCGACGTCTTTCAAGAAGTCTCGTTGTTGTCTAGTCTCAAGTTCACTACGCAGTTCCTGGACTTCTGCGCGTAAGTTGTTTACTTCCGTCTTGTATTGATCCAGCTCTTTCAATTCTTTTTTCACCTCCAAGACTTCTTTGCGAAATTGTTCCATGTCATCTGCGGTGGAGTTAAGTGAAGAAGTAAAACTGTGCATTTCACGTTTCATGGCGTCGAACGCATTCTGGAGCTGTTGCAGAGAATGGGTGAAATTCTGCAAAGTGTTTAAAGGGACCGATGCTGTAGGCGTGTCTGAGGCTCCACAGGTCATCTTTGCCTCTTCCGTTGCTATCATCACTGACTCGTTGCTACCACCTTCCGAACGAATTGAAGTGCAATTTGTTAACCGTTCTTCAGTCTTAGCTTTGCAGATTGTACAACGAAAGTTATTTATTCCGCTGGAGCGAGCTGACTTAAGCTCCTCTTTAGGTAAATTAAGACAACTCAAGTGGTACTTAGAAGGACACGACGAGCAGATAGCCGATGTTATACTGTCTGAGTGGCGATCTTCACGTATTGTCTTATTACAAGCTGCGCAAGACATAATTGGATGACAACGCCCTCTAGTAGTAGTAGGTAGTAAAGATATGACAAATCGATGAGGTGCTTCCTTTAGTTTAAAGATCCAAATGGAGATGGCGCTAGTGTCAGACAACAACAAATATTTTATTGTCTTTAAAAATCCTCAAGAGATGGCGCTAGATTATACTCCGGGAAGTAGTATTTGTTGCAATATTGAATCTTTTGCACTGTTCATCAATCTCCCGCCATCCAGAGCCAGAATACACTTCAGCCGCTAAACTCCGAATCGATTGATAGTCGCTAAGACTGGCAAAAACAAAAAGTTCACTGTCACAACACTGCAACGGTTTTTCGACTCTTTTTTTCCACAAAGTCACTTAATAGTCACTGTTCAGTCAAGATAACTCTTGTACACAAGCACCGAGACACTATCAAACTAATGCACTCTAAATTTTGTGAAATTTATAAGTTTTACTAATATTTTTTCGAAATAATCTGGAGCAAAATTCAAACGAAATGCTAACGGAACAGCGCCCTCTAGCGAACTCATTTGTTATTTTCATCCCGTGTTATTATCGTCCCTGATCTCCTCTACTTTTTGCTCTCACCCAATTTGCGTAGAGTAGTTTTTAAACCTCGCTCCATTCGGCGTAGTTTTGTATTATCATGATACTGAAAATTCTTAGAAATTAGTAGACCAATCCTATATATCTTGTATGTAATAAGGTGTTTGTATAGTGCATAAATCAAACCATTCAAATTATTTATTAATTAAATGTACAGGGTTACATAAATGTAAACAAATACAAATGTTACATAAATCCATCATTATAAAAATTGATTGGGCGTTGAAGGAATCAGTGGCCCTAGTTCACTCTAATAGGGAGGTACTTGTAGTTTCAATATCATTCCATCTATTATATTTAGGTATAATAAACAAACGCAGAACTGAGTAAAAACATGACAAGTCATGAGGGACAATCAAAATAATTGATTATCTTTTGTGTTAGGTATGTTAGCCAGGTCTATGTACGATACGATAACGATATTAACCATAACGCTGAAATATAGTAGCCAGCAGGTACCCTTATAAGTACCTACTGTTCCAGCAAAAACAAAACTTGGCAAATGTACCAAAAATATGATAGGCATAAATGAATTATAACAGGATGTCGGTATAATTACTTATTCATAAAACTTTACCACTTCTGGCTAACATGAAAATAAAGCGGAGGAATAATTTCAGCTCAATTGGAACCGTCCGTGGCAGACATCCGCTAATCATTCGATTGGAGGAGGTGCGCGACGTTTAAACTAAATTTATTACGCAGAAATGGAGTCGGATTGGAGAAAACGGCGTTCACGTGCATGGCTGTAAGGGTACATTGGATTTTGCGTTTTCCGTTGTCTTCGGAAACTACAAATCTTTACCTACGTATCTCCTTATGATATTTCCGAATGTCTGAGAGCGAAAGTATGTTCTTTTTTACACGACTGCTAAATCCTACGTACCTACCGGGTTATTTCGCAAATTCGGGAATTCGCAAAATAAAAATTCCAATGTTTTTTTGCGAACTTTTAATTGCGTTGTGTTTGAAGTCACTAATAATACCACCTGGCTTCCTTTTTGGTCGCGGTCTTGAGATATCCTGTATAAAGAGGCATCTAAACGTATGAGGCGTAGGTACTCAAGGTGGTTCCGGAATCCGGACAATCATGCAATAAAGTACCTTTGGATGTTTTGAAATTATTTCATTAATATGCACATCAAAGAGAAGTTAAGAATAATGGTAAATTCTTACATGTCGTATCACATTACTCCATGGCAAGAGTTGAGTTTGTATACTGTTTGTATACCCATCAATGCACTTCCGGCTAAAAGTAGCTACAGAGCATTTTTAAGGATTAATATCAAGCATATTATTAGCTGTGCAAAAATGATATATTTACTTTGAAATTAAGATATTAAAAATAGCTATGTATTTTTAAGCCAAAAGACAGAAGATTAAAACGTAAGAACTATTAGTGATTAACGATGTAAGACAATTATATCTACCATAATGAATAGTATAGACAACCTTTGGTATATCATATAGCAAAGGCAAAGGTAGTATATTGTATATGTAATAATATGTAGTGTAAATATTATGCCCAATTTTTGGTTTGTGATTTATTTTATTTGCTACCGTAGCTAAATTAATCTATATCTACAGATCAGATTTTTTTATTTGTCATAATACGATGGTCATAAAATTAGACTAATTGATTATCAAATTATAATATCCAACATTAAAGATAGGTAGGTAATAGTTACCAAACATGATGCATACCTAATATTTGTGTCCACCTACGATAAACTTACCTTTTACCTATAAACGATATCTTCGCATCATCTCTTCAATTGAAAGGCGTAAAGCTAGACAATAGCGCAGACGAGCCTATTAATACCCATACAGCGGCTGTCAACACAGAATAGACTTTAAATCCACTATGTTAAGATTGAATACTCTACGAAGTTTATAGACCATTGTACAGTAATAAGCTAAGTATTGGAGTAGGCTCCGAGAGCCCTCGGGCGGACAGCGGCCTGTCGTCACTCGACCTAATGAAACGTGGCTCCCGTCGTAACACAATCCTCTTAAAACATGCCTTTTGTTAATAAAATGAGCTATTTTTTGACTATTAAAGTATTGTTTTTTTACTTATTTATTTGTATACTACTCTCCTATAATATAAGCCAATATAAATCTGCAATATTAAGCTTCATGAGCTTAGTTGGAAGCTGTTTTCCTTGGCAAGGTCCTTGTAAAGGTTGAGCAATTTTTTACCCATTACCACGAAGATTTGACTTGCGCAAACTCTCCTTCTCCCCATCCTTGATTATGCCAATGTCAGCTATCTAGATCGCACTGAGGACCAATTTAATAAACTTAAGTGTCTCCAAATCTATGTATCATATTCATAGTTGGTCTGCGCAAATATGACCATGTTTCTGATTTTCGTATTAAGCTCAAGCCCATCCAGTTTCGTCGGAATACTCACATTCTTTCAGTTCTATACAATATTTCGTTAAATCCTGTTACGCCTTCTTATCTTAAAGATCTATTCATATTTCTCCATGTCTCACATGTAACATCCTTGAGGTCGTCGGAGAACTTAAATTGAGGATGCCTGAGCATTCCACAGCATTTATGGACAAATCATTTACAGTCGAAGCTGTCCGCCTATGCCTCGCGCTTCCACTTTCCAGTAGAGGTAAGAAGGGCACGAACACAGGCGTCATTTAAAAAAAATGATTTGTCTATTTTCTCTCTCACTAGGAATTTAACTGAGGAATATTTTTGTCCTTTATAGATATTTTGGTAAATGTTAGTAAATGTTTATATATGTATGTGTGTATATCTGTATTGTATGTATATTTAATCGTAATCTTAAGTAGATCAAACAAATATAGACAACACTTTCTAGTCTAGTTTGGGAACTAGACAATTGACTCAGTTGTATTGATGATAATAAAAAAATATGAGACGCTTATAACAATAACTAATGTTTAATAGTTAGTTAAATTATACATTATGAAAACTCGTTTCCAAAATATAAATAAAAGATAACCATAGTACACCGACCAAACATGTATAACGTCGAGTTCCTTTGTCTACGTCTATAAACCTCTGATTAAAAAAAAAGAAGCTATGGTTTGATTTTTGGCGGGAGTTTAATAGTATTTACCAATGGTTAAAAAGAGTGCCACAGGCTAGAATTAGAACTCATTTATTGCATTTAATCTCAATAACAACTTGTAAACTCGTATTATGTAACATTAACCCAACGATATATGGAACAGTCAAAGCTGAGGTACTTCAGAGAAAATTTAGACCCGTAAATTACCATGAAACTAGAAAATGCTAGTCACTTTATGCTTGTTGATGTTTATACATGGCTTTTTATTTGTAAAAGTAAGAAAATATTTGGCAATGTTTATTTGAACTAAGATAATTTTTAGTAAATCGAAATGGAAGTATAGATTACAATACCTACCTAGTTACGTAAGTATTAACTTCTTTTGACCAATAATTATTAATTTACATTTAGCAATTATTATCATTATTTATTTATCCAACCAAGAACCCAGTGAAGCGAAAAGGTAAGAAAGTGTGACTGCATAAGAGTGTAAAAGGCATGAACAGAAATAACGGTATGGCACCATCAATATTGTTAAACAAATTGTGTTCGGGGTAGTGATATAATATATCTGTGTATTTAAGCAGTATATTGTAGTAGAGGTACTTGAGGGGAAATAAATAACACACAATGATTTATTCGTTGTTCTTTAATGCATCGCATTAACAGATCATCTATGTCGGTGACAATGAATGATGCTACTTATGACATCTACAAAATGTATCACAATAAGAAAAAACCAACTAGCGTCAAGAACACAAATTAAAATCTTAGCGTACAGGCGACAACACGCATCGTATATGACTTATGTAAGTAGTCGTTAGTGCAGTCAACATCTTATGTTCAAAGTAATAACCGATTAATTAATTGAAATCTAACGGCCTTATTCATACACAGATTCAAAACCTATTTCTGCTATCGAATTTTTTGTCTTCTTCGCTCAAACTGAATTCTAAAGACGTTCGAAAGGGTCAAAACAGTCGATAACTAAAATAGGTAGTTTCTTTGTCGATGAATAAGACCTTAATAATTTAAATAAAGTGCGAAACAAAAATATGATAAATGTTGCGTGACGCCTATAAAAATAAATAGCGGAGTAGGAAAATTTTGTTCGTGACGCCCGGCCTAGAACGATACCTCAATAAACATAATTAATATTTTTCTATAGGAAATAAATATAAGTATCGAATGTTAACAACTCATGCTTTTTAAAACAAAAAAATGGTATTGTGTATAATAGAGTTTCATCACGAACTTTGGTAAAATAGATACACGTAAGCGTGTCGGTTATCAAGCACAAACATCTGATGGCGAATGCACTAACCGTGTCGTCGTGACTACAGAGTAATACATTTGAAATTTAAACATCTACAATATAATACAGTAACATTTATATCCTTTAACGATATAGTACAGCCTGTGTGAAATACTGGCACGTACGGTCACTACACCGAGGACAACTAAAGCCAATTAAAACAAAAAGTTCACTTTTATTCTCGACTAAGATTTCTAAACGCACAGATAAAACACCAATACATTTTTTTCTATTCAACTATAACAATATATGATGAATATGCTTCTATTCAACAAGCTGTACTCTACAGTTAAAGGACGTCGCATACATTTATTTAGCAGAGATATAAAGATAGTGTATTGATGAAAAATCGAGTAATAAAAATAATAATCACCAGTAGAAATTCTAAAGATTACAAGATTACGTATTAAATTCAATATTACTTGATATGGCATAAAATGTCTTTATTATATTCTAAACATCAGCCCCCAGATAGGTTTATAAGATACAGTTTATAAAATATGGTAACTATACGTAGTCTTCACGTTAGAACTTAGATACTAGGACATAATTAGTATAAGCGAGTACCTAGCAAGATATTATGTAAAATCGCATAAAAAACACTTCACGCATGAATACAATCGAAATCGGTTACAAGGGTTTTTATAAATAAGTTTACAATATTTTACCTAGACATTAAATTAGCTACGGTAACGATAAAAATTTAAAATATTTTAATAAATAACAAAACACAATGTCCGAATACAATTAATCAAAGCTCATTCTTACTTCTATTTCATTTTTATGACACCCCTGTATGTGTAATACCCATAGAATAACCGTTTTCGACTTTATTTCAACAAATTGGTTATCATTCAGTTGTAGGATAATTAAAAAAGAAACGCAAATTGGAATCAGCTGCCCTTTTCTTTACACTGATTTAATGTTAAATTAAGGATTAGGATGTAAAATCGTCAATTTGGTGCTATTATTTTACGTGATAATGGTGGCATTGAATGAAACTAAATAAAGCCGGGTGACAAAAGTAGGCCAGCTGACGTTATTTGTACCTGTGTTACCTATAATAAGCAGATTAAAATATTGAGTTTCCATAAAATTGTTAAATATAAAAAATAACATAAACAATTCAAGACTAGTATGGATATCTGAATGTACCGGACCAGCCTTTTCAATCTTGCTATTATAACCATACGGTTCCAAAAATTTTATAGTTAGACTCTAAGGACACAATAATTAACTAACCATGAAGATTCATATTGTAATTTCTGTATATTGTGTTTCATTGTTGTGTGCAATAAAGACTTAATAAATATAAATAAGATTCAAAGACGCTAACAAGATCATTTTCCGAATTACAAGTTGAATTATTGTATATTTTTGATATTGTCTCAGTTGCAAGACATTTTGCTATGAAATAGAATGTTAAGGAATTACTGAACACATTAATCTCGCGATTTCCGTAGTAAAATAAATAAAATTAGAAAAATATATCACATTTCTAATATTGCCATTCGTATGATTGCCCTACCATCAAGAACGTAACAAAAAATAATTAAAACTTTTATATTAACTTACTACATACATTTAAAAAAATGAAGCAGCCTACAATCTACATTCTGGGAATGTACATTTTATATATTGACGCCAAATATATACAAATTATAAAAATACATTGTCATTACTTCCAATCGTTATAATAATGCGTCGCATACAATATCTACGATTAAAATATTTAAACAAAACAAATTAACAGATTCTTTGGAAGAGTATGACCAGTCACTGGTATTATTCAATCTTACATGCCAGTAATTGAATGTATAAAGCTAATTCCTTCTAGATATACATATTTTCGCTGCGTTTGGAATGTCGTAATATAATTAACTAATTAATAACATAAATGTCTTAACAAATAACCAGACCTCATGAAACGCATGATAATCTACTATAGAATAGGCCTAGTCATTTGAGAATGTCTTTATAATCATTAAAAGCAAACATTTAATACATTCCTAAAATTGAGTAAAATGGAGGATGTACATTGATTTAGATTTATATGTAGGCAATATAAATTGATATGCCGTAACTGTTGTTGCGTTGATATGGATCAAGTATAAAACGTAATAAAATACAGGCCATCACAGATAAACCTACAGAGATTCCAAGTGAATGCCTAGTTCTTATCAATAAATCACTCTTTCAATAACTTTTTAGCTTACATCACTTAGATGCTAGATGCTAGATGAAATGCCACTAAAACAAAAATACGCTATCCAAATTAAAAAACAACACGTACACCAGTGGTGCCGTAGATAAATGATCATTTTAACTGACCATAATAATAACTCTTTAGCTGTTAAAATGAAAGGACATTGATATATTATATTCATACATATATGTACTATATGAATGCCCTTTGATTATACAATTATTTTCTGATGTTAGTGATTGAAGACTTTGACTATACTTGTAAAACATTTAGTAGACAGCTAGCATTCTATAACCAGCTTTGTTTTTATAATACATGCTTAACATTCAACACAACCGAAAATTTCAATGTACCAATATGTTATTTGAACAAGTATAGATAATGTAATACATCCACTTGTTTAATGAAAGTCCTTAAAGCTAGTGACTGACTGATTGATTTCGGCGCAACACGAGACGTTACAGTGCGTTAGCGAACAGTGCAGCGAACCGAGCGGCGAACCGCGTGGCTCTTGAGCTGTCGATGCTTTAGCGAAACCCTTGTGTATCTTAACACTTTGGTAATTGTTATGAGTAACAGTTATGGCCAGTACAGCTCAGAGCAACGTCATGATTTTGCAATATTGCCATGAAAATTCGACCATTCGATGTATAAGTACTACGTCTCACGTCCCACGCTTACTGTACTGTACAAGTGGGTCATTCACCCGACACATGACCCGTAATTTATCGTAACAATTAATAGGATTGTGTGTGAAAGCAATATCAGGGTTTTTGTTAAATATACCAAACATTAACCACTGGTTATATCACTCATTACCAAACCGAATAACTCACACAACAGATAATAATATGAGGTCTTCAAATGAGTTGGTAAAGAGTCCCACCTCATTAAATAAAACGAGGCAAGTCATAAATACTTCGATTTCGTGTGTCCTACCCATTACTAGCTCAAAGCCAGCGCTTATATCGTCAGTCAGCTAATGTCATACCACATTCGCCGCAAACATTTTGTTACTATATAATCTTTTGTCAGTCACTAGCTTAAGATAATCAGGAATGAAGTAAAATTGGAGGTCTTGAACTAGTTACAATTTGCCTACTATTGTCAAGTTTTAACATAGAAAAATATTTCGAATAAAACATGACTTATTAAATACTTTGGTAAATATAAATCACTAGCGGCCCGTCCCAGCTTCGCCTGGGTGCATATCTTTTGATTCAACTCCACATCAGATAGATGTTATTTTTCGTACAAACTCTTGTATACCTAAACCTCTTGAAACCTAAACTCGACGTAGGTACCCTACTGTCGTTTCTTTTTTATGACCTGTCCTCCTCAATCCCGTCCCGTCCTGTCTGTCAAGTCACATCCGATCCATCCCGTTCTTTCTCTTCATTATCCATCCTGTCTCGTCCCGTGCTTTTACATTTCGTCCTATCCCATCAAATGAAATCTGTCAACTATCTAATCCTACCCCGTCCCTCTCACTCTATTCTATCCCATCGCTGTATACCCAAATAGTGTGCCTTACAATTTTTTGACATAAAAACTTCAACGATTGCGGATACGGAAAATCGGATGAGTAATACAGACGCTTCAGCGATTTTGGTTTCCATACAACATGTCATTCCTTATTTCACCTCAATAATTTTCTTTTCCAAAATTGTTGGTTGCCATTCTTTTTCGTTTGTAATAAAGAGCTGAAATAAAATTTTTCATAGAAATAACTTAACTGGGTTTGATTTTCTATACAACATTCCAACCCTTTTTTCAACCGCTTTGGAAAAAATATAGCCTATGACACTCAAGGATGTTATATCTTTTTAAAGGTGAGAGAATTTTTAAAATCGATTCAGTAGTTCCGGGATTATGATATTATGTGATTTTTTAAATTATACTCGTATAATGGTAGTGAAGGTGGTGAACTTGAACATAGTTATCATGCCACCTAGAACTAACTTCATCATGTCGGTTTTTATTAAATAAGTATAACTTCAATTTCAATTTGCATCGTGTCTGTAACCACTAAAACTACCACCTGGCATCGTTTTCGGTCGCGGTCTTGAGATACCCTGTATAAATTATAAACATAACATAATCATAAAATCAAAGGATGTTTTTTTTTTAAATTTCCAATTTAAAATTATTGTTACCGCGGTTATGGATGTGATGCCACAGATTACCACAGTTTTTTTTTTTAAATTGGCTTGGCTGTTCAGCCATTCGCCAATGTCAAGTTAGGGAAACAGATACTACCACAGATTACTAAATAGGTTATGCGAAATTTGTATAGGTTTACTATTCCGTGGCGAGTTATTTTCAAAAATTAATAAATTAGTGCAATAGAATTTAATTAAGTAACCACGTTTCCGAACAAACTTAATTAAGTAACCACGTTTCCGAACAAACGATGCTCTTTCAATATAGTCTATGGCTGTGAATGACGTTGACATTCGTTACGCGCGTTTTTTAAAATATGCAAAATTAAATGTATATTTTTCAATATTTCTGAAAGATTTTCTTAATATTTTTTTCCGTAAGAACCATCCTTGGACTTCCACAAACATTTTAAATTTTTTTTTATCGAAATCGGTTCAGCCGTTCACACGTGATGCCGTGACAACGCGAAACGGGTTTCATTTTTATATATATAGATTAATGAATATTGAATGCAATTGTATAACATTGGCATGAAATAATGGAGTAATAAAAGAATCAAAAGAAATACCACTGATCTATTCTAGCTCTATATTAACGTTATATAAACCTAACAACTCGTTAAGATAACACTTCTACATTAGGCCAACGAACTACGAGTAATTCTATATTTAGGTTGTTTCGTCACCTTATTTGTCCACTTACAGTGAACATTTGAGCCGCATATCACTTCGGCTTCACGTCTTACTGTGAATCGTGCAGTAAGATCATTCGTGATTCGATCATGAGATTCAATTAAAGAACCGCAAAACGATATTGTTTTAACATACATCTCATACAAATGTACTAAAAATATTTATCGTTCCGCTGGCTCAATAGGTAACAAAAGATGGTGTTCAAAAGAGCTATTATTTTTTAGTATCGGAACACACATGTAAGTTACATTAGGGGGTGCGAGGCGGCGGCGGGTGTTGTTATAGCGGATGCGCCGCGCTCTCCGCGGGCAGCGAGTGCACGCGCGCTGACAACAAGTTGTGCAGGATGAACACCGCCGGCTTCGGGCTGCCCTCCATGTCCAACTCCTGCCGAAACCGTATTACAGGTTCGCTTAGTAAATTCGATACAGTGATAGGGGAATGTTAAGGCGCGGCTACACTCATGCACGCACCTTAAATGGTTGCGAACGCATCAAATTGTGTGTGTACACGTTCTACGCGCACCCATTTATGATCGTAAAAAAGTAGAGCGATTGCTGCTCACCAGCGTGTCGTCGTCGGCGAAGTGCAGCCACAGCGCCGAGCGGTCGTCGTCGGCCGAGGCGCGCAGCGCGTGCAGCGGCCGCCGGTACAGCGCGCGCGCGCCGCCGCGGCCCAGCGACCCCGCCGCCTCCCACACGCACACGCCGCCCGCGCCCAGCGACAGCCGCGCGCAGCCGCCGCGGAACCGGCAGCGGAACGTGAACTCCGGCTGCGCGCGCACGGCGTCGTGTGCGCCGTCCACCAGCGCGCCCGCCACCGCCGCCAGCTCGTGCGGCGTGTCGGCGCGCAGCGCTCGCACCGCCAGCCCCGCCGCCGTGCCCGCGCGCACGCCCAGCGCCGCCGCGCCGCCGCCCGCGCCGCCCGCGCGCCGCCACCACGCCAGCCGCGTCGCCGCCAGGCTCAGGCTCTCCGACGGCGCGCACCACGCCTCCGCCGACCACGGAGCCGCCTCGTACAGCCTGTGGGACATATTGATAAACTATATTCTGTCAATTATCAGAAACTTACACGTCCGTCTGTCCCGTCTCAAAAAAAAATTCCATCCAAACAAAAATGGTAATATTGAGACGCCCATGTGCCGTGAACTCCCATTAACAATAGAGCGACAAATAGAAATCCTCACATTAATTCCAACAAAATAATAAAATGTAACCTATCTTACCGTAACTCGCGATCAGTAATTGCGACGAATGTCGGCTGCCATCCGTCCGCCTCTTCGGAACTGTCGGAGCCGCCGGAAGCGCTCGTCTGCAAAACGTTCGATGTGACTTCCTGATGTTAATGCATCGAAATAAAAGTATCAGTAATGTAATAACAATCACGGAGTAATAATACAATGTAAATAATTGATGAATAAAAATGGTTAACGCACATGTTCGTGTGGTGGTCTGCGTGCGAGCCAGCCGGCGTAGCGCACGTCTCCGAGCAGGGGCCGCAGGCGGGGGCGCGCGCGGGCGAGTGCGGCGCGGGCGGCGCGGCGCGCGGCGGCGTGCAGCGCGCGGTGCCAGCCCGCCGCCGCCGCCGCACTGCCCGCGCGCAGCGCCAGCGCGTGCACGCCGTCCGGAGAGTATATCTCGATTGTTCTTTCCTCTGGAGAATATACCGCCCGCTAATGACTAATTGATTCATCACATTAATATAATATGACTCACATTGTTTGACCGAGACCTCGAACCTAACCTGGATCATGATGTCGCAAATTCTTGGCGACACAGGCCATTAGCAGTGGTACGTATCGCGTATCTGCTCGGCGCCGCCTCGGCGACGGTGGTGAAGGAGGAGCCTCTGCCATGTACCCGCGCTGCAGCTCCCAGCCGACTTCACTGATGATCGACGCCTTGCGAAAATACGGTGTCACTTCCCGTAAATACTTGACTGTAAATTAATTTATTGGAAAGAATGTTGTTACAATACCACAAAAAAAGTTTTTTTTTTTTTGTACCTCATGCTCTTATGTACTATATAGTATTTATCTTATTTTGATGGATCTTTGGAGCATTGTTCTTCATATACCAGGGAAGGTTTCTGTCATAATACAATAAAATAATAGTTAGCAAGTTTGTAACAAAGAAAAATGATACCTTCATGAAATCATTAAACTGAATCATTAAATCATTAAAATATAATCATTAAACTGAAAGTCGACAAAGTTACATGCCTTTCATATGGTTTCAAATGTACATTAATTGTGTCTCTTACCCAGTCAAAGCTTGGTTGGAATGCAAAACAGAATGTAAAGTATACATCTAAGTTAAACTTAGCTACTGTAGTATGTTTAATGCATATCAATGTTCTATTTCATAATCACACCTAGTTTTAGTTGCAACAAATTGATACGTAACTATTCTTACTTTACGAAACCTTAACTCAAACATATCAGTTTAAACATCTATGTAGAAAGTATAACTTTCAACTGGAGTGGAAACTAGATAAGCAGGATTTTTTTAACTATGAATATGTAAAATGCTGTGTCTATTTTAAGTACAAATATTTAGTTTTATTTTTATTGTTTAAGATTAGGATTTAATTTGATAGTTAATCAATGACTCCATAAAGTGCAAAATATCCTAAACAAAAGGGATCCAAATTTTGCTGAGCTTTGAAATGCAACCACATAGTATTATATCACAGGTCAATGTTTTAATTACCAGGCAGATGTCTATTTATTATCTCAATTGGACACATGCATGTTCTGTGTCAAATTCATTAACATCATTTAAAGAGTCAGACCCTGATGACAAGTCATTTATGTTGCAACCTATGTATGTAATTAAAATATTATGCCTGTTTTGCTCAAAAACATTACTTTTCAAACCAGTTTATATCAATCAAAACATCATTTTGATAACATGTTAATATGTAATAATTATTTCAGAACATGTTTTCTTCTAACAAATTATCACAAAAAATTTTAAGATTTATTATAGAGTATTTGAACCAGACAACCTAGAAAAGCTGCTCATTGTTGGAAAGTTGGAGGAAAAAGATCAGCATATCTGAATCCAAAGGAAGGGAATGAGATGTTATAATAAAAATTCTAATTAAAGATGAAAATAACAAAGGAACATAGAGGTCTGCACATGAGTGGCAATTTTTTTTGTGGGTTTCAATATTTTCTCAAAGCATTAGACAACTTACCTTCCAATTGTACCATCTTGCCAGCCCTTTTTAAAGCTTTAACTGCCTCTTCATGTGTTGCATCCTTTAAATCTTCTCCATTAACTGACAGTATAGCATCTCCAACATATAACTGTTCAGTAAGGTCCGCTGCCATTCCTTTGAATATTTTGGATATTAAAATAGGCATATTGTTCTCAATACCACCCTTAATTGATATACCAAGACCATTATTGTCTGATTTCACAACTTGTACTATTCGCTTTTGGTTAGCGATCGCTTCAGGAACTTCTGTGAAGTCGCTGTTTGGGGTCTCGACGTTGTTATTGTTCAGGGTACCATTGAGAGTTGTGGTCGCATCGTATCCGTCGTCAAGACACACACTGAAATAGTCATCCTCCAGAGAACAATGCACTCGGTACCATACACCACGAACGAGCGTCTCCAACAGCCCAGAACGGACGCAAGTAGCGCTTGGGCTATCACTGCCGCCGCTAGATGCGCCGTTTTCCACCATAGTTTCACTCAAGAAAACCACCAAAAAATAAATAATATATTAGAAATATATTATGGAATGTTTTAATTGTGTATAATACCCCGAAGCGTTTAATTCATTCTTTAGTGACTTCAAGTAATTGTGCAAAATCTAAAATAATTCCAAGATTGCATCAAAATACAATTTTTTATTCACAAATGTCCACAATCGATACGTAATTTGACGTTCCACAATCCACAGCACAGTCCACTTGCTTCGGTTGGCTACATGACTTGACATAAGACCAGTGCTACCAACTCTCAAATATATATAAGAACCAGTAGGTATTCCTTTTCACGCAGACTTCTGCGTCCTCTTTAATTTAGTTTATTTAGTTTTTCAAAGCTTTTTATAAGAATCTAGACCGTCTTTACCCTAATTTAGTATCCTTTATGACACTCTCGTATCTTGAATAATGAGCGTTCTTTTTTCAATTAAATATGATAATTGTGTGCTACTGTAGTAAAAGAGAAAATTACTATAATAATTGACTGTACTGTTTAGATGAAAATCTTAATTACCCTATATTCAAGTTACTCTATGATCTTAATCATTTCATATATATCTAATTCATTATTTTTACAAAATTACCTTACGTCTTACATATATACATACATACATATTCCTTTAGTAAGTTTGGCTGTTTGTTTATTATCAAGTTGTCACATTAGTTACGTCAATGTTATGATTTTGTGTGCAGTGGAAATTGATCGGAATATTTTCAATTTGCAGTGTATTTTTTTTACTCCTGAATCGATGAAAATCATTGTTTCTTTACTGTGAACGTTTATTCTCCTCAATTGAACATGTTAATGTGTAGAGCGTGTTTATCAACTGAAAGAGAAATGATTCCATTGGACGAAGTCTTCGTTTCGAAATACAATTTACTCACCAATCTCAATGTAAGTTTGTTATCAATAATAAATAACATTTTACTTGACAGCCTCTCTAGTGCAGTTGTTCGAGAGCTAGCTGTGTAACGGGAAGCTCCGGGTTCGATCCCCGTAATAAATGTATTTGTTGCCCACAAAAATATGGTTTGGGTCTAGGTGTTGTGAGACCAAGTCTAACAGTTTTTAATACTAACAAAACAAGAACTTTATATTTTACGAAGTATCAGGGCAATTTGTGGGACAGTTTTACATATTTATATGGTTTTTTTATGGACTATACATATTTAGACATTTTTTAGGTCGCAATCATGGATGGTATGCCACAGTTTATATGTAGAGATTGTTTGGAAACTGTGAATGTTTTTATTGAATTCAGAGATAAATCTGTGTCATCAGAATCCACCTTGAAAGAAATATTTCAAGCAGTAAGTGTTTAATTAATTTAAAAACATAATTTATTTGTGTTTCAAGTCCTTTATGGGAAAAATATTTCATACATATTTATTTTGTAAAATATAAGAAATTATTATAAATGGTCAAAATATTATTTCAGAGTGTGAAAGCTGAAGATGATAGTATGCAAGCTATAGAACCATTTCATGAGAATCCATGTATAAAACAAGAAATTAAGGATGAATTAAAAAATGAGGATACAAATTCCGATAGTGTATATGAACTGCTTGAAACATATGAAGAAATAGATTATTTATTTTTAAACAAAGTGAAAGGTATGTTGCTCTATTTTATATTAATAATGTTGGTAAGAACTGTGTTATCCTTTGATCAATTGTGTAATATATACATGTGTGTTTAACATAATATAGTTTATAAATAACTATTTAATAATGTTAGTGCAGTTTCTGTAATATTAGGTTGTTTTGGATAAATTATTTTTATGACCTTTAAAGTCTTTACAATAATGTATAAATCAAACATTTCAAAATGTTTTTGCTTTTGAAATTCCAGAAAATTGAAAGCTTGTGTTGTGCCACTGGAGAGACCATAATATTGTAAATCCTAACATTCATTTCACTTTCTTAATATTTGCAGGGCCAAAACAAAGTAAATGCAAAAGAAAACCTAAAGTAAATAAAAAAATAGAAAGCAAAGTAAATTTAAAAATTCCCAATATTAAGGATGAAGATGATGGAAAACTGTATTGTGGTATGTAAAACATTTGGCTCAAAGTCCCTAAATGAATATGAAAGTAATAAAAAACACATTAATGGTGGTGGAAAACGGTAATTTAATTGTTTTTTCCTGAATGTAATCTCTGCCCAGTTCATTCTTTATCTAGACCTCTCTACACAAGACTTGTTTTGCTGTGGCAATATGAAATAATCTTTTTTCATTTAAGGCAATTATTGTATACTATAATGTAAATATGTGATCGCCTAACCACTCCCAATCATACTCTCGATTTTAGAGGAGGCCCGTGCCCTGCAGTGGGATGTTTACAGTACAAAGTAGTAAATAAATATAAATAAATAAAAAAAATCTAGTTTTTATTTTTTTGCCCTTATACCAAAGCACTTTGTATTTCAAATACCTTTCTACATTTCAGGAATCTGCACAAAAATATTTGACAGTAGTGATGAATTAAAACATCATTTAGAGAATCACAAGAATGAGAAACATTGCCAACAATGTACAGAGATATTTGATGGCTGGGCCCAACTCTTGGGTCATCGCCTCATGCATGTCCCTACAAAGCAGAAACACTGTCATATATGTGGAAAGAGATTTGTATCATGTGAATATTTAGAATATCATTACCGTAACATGCATGTGAAAGATGAAGTAAGTAGCACAAAATAAGTTATCACTAGTGTGTAATATTTAATCAAGGTAATAAAAAAATTCAATTTCATTCACTTGAACTTTAATTAAACTGATCATAAATATTTCACTTCAGGGGACCAAATTAAGATGCAAGCAATGTTATTCAGTATATGATAATCCAAGAAAGCTGAAAAAACATATGTGGTCTATTCATGGTGAAAAGAAATATACATGTGATTACTGTTCTAAAAGGTAAAATACAAATTTTTAAATTCACTTAACAGCATATAATTATTACTTTCCAAGAGTAGTAGTTTAGTGATAACATACATACATAAATTCACGCCTTTCCCAGAAGGGATAGCAGAGGTGCAACCATGACACCCACGTTTCGCCTTGTATTTTCCGTCCCACAATGTGATAGCGAGCGAGCCTTTCGGACAAATTCTTGACTCCGGGCTTATAATGAACAGAAAAATCCAATATTACATTGGCCGACACGGGATTCGAACCCGAGACCTCAGCTTTGCATCATATCATATCATACCGTAGTACAACTGCGCCACCGAGGCAGTTTGTCGAGGCAGGCGGTATAGTGTTATTTATAATTTATTTCCAGGTTCCAGAGCAAGTCAACATTGCGAAGTCATGTTGTTGCACACACTGGGACCAAAGCCTACGTTTGCGACATATGCGGGTTCAAATCGAAATTCATTGGTGGTTTAAAGGTATGATTTTGTTAACAGGCTAAAATCATAAACAAGGAACTTATTGAAGGAGAGTATTGATGATTCAATTCTTGATTCAGATGTTTATTCTACTTCTATATCAGCCCATATACGTCTCACTGCAGGGCACGGGCCTACTCTATACTCGACAGAATCGATTGAGAGTGGTTAGGCCATATAGTCCTCCACGCTGGCCTAGTGCGGGTTGGCGGACTTACATACCGTAGAAATTCTTTAAAATCGCTACGGTATGCAGGTTTCCTCACGATGTTTTCCTTCACCGTTAAAGTGCGTGGTGATTGACTATCAATACACACAACTCCGAAAAGTCAGAGGTGTGCCCTGGAATATGAACCTGCGACCACCGTGAACATGTAGGCAGCCGCGTCTGGTCCGTTACCAACGGGCCACCACGCACTATTCTACTTAGTGCGACGTTAATGTTTGGCGAAATTATTTTTTAAAATAGGCCATTCAACGCCTTTTCGCTATGTTACAGGATCACAAAATCAGAAGACATTCCACAACCAAAGTGTATTGCAAAACTTGTCATAGACCGTTTCAGACCCAACAAGACCACGACAAGCATAAATGTGATAAAAAGGTTGTCATGTGTCCTGTCTGCGGCATACAATTCAGCAGGAGTATGAAGGTAAAATAATGTATTGAAATATTATCTTCATTAATTATTGGGTTTTTTATTAATTTATATTTATATCCCCTAAATTTGAAAGATGGAAAATTCCGAGAATCAGTAAAATGTATCACTAATTCCTTTAAAGGAATCTGAGTCAACCGAAGAGGGCGAGCGAATTGGCTTAGCAGTTAGATGAATGTTGTTGGAACAAAATATACTGCCGTATTTAGGAGAATTTAGTGATTATCGGAATTCCCCGACATTCGAATTTAGGCGAATAGACCTTATATATCACGTTTTAATAATATTTAAAGTTCTGAAGCTAAAAGTAAACCAAATAATAAACGGTTTTTAACAGTTTATGTTATTGTATACATATAAAAAAAAATGAACAAGATTATTTTTATTACCTTACATCTCTAATATTTTTAATAATAACACTTCGAAATAGCGACAGTTATAACATTTATTTCAAATGACTTTCGGTCAAAATATCGACCAATTTATGCAGATCCCGAACGAACGAACGATTTTTTGTCGTTTATGTTACATAATAAATATTCTTTTTGTTTTATTTAACAGTCGGCTTTTCAACTACTAAGCTACAAAAGTTGTGTTGCACTTTTTTTTTGGAAATGCTTCTTAATGGATACTAAAATGTACTATTTCATTTGTTTTAGTTATCACGGCACATGAACACTCACAGCGACATACGAAAATTCGAATGTAACCGATGCCCGGCAAAATTCAAAACCAAACACGCACTGACGGCTCACCACGACCGCCACGACGGCAACCGCACCAAGCACTGCGAGTACTGCCCCGCCAAGTTCTATACAGGATCCAGTCTTATCAAGCATCGCCGAATACATACAGGTTCATAAAACTGTGTTTATGCAAGTCACCTGTTGAAGCCAGGCTTGCTCCACAATTATTTCTACCTTAAGGTTCACAAAGTTGCTGGATATAGGCCACTTCTGACAGGTCCCTGTGAAAGTCCCTGAGCGGGACCTGCACAATAACCTCAATAACCTGATGGTAAGTGGATTAAAGACCAAGTAGGATCGACGAAAGTTGAGCATCGTGCCGCTCGACATACATATGCCGATTAATGGAAACTGGATATACACGGACTAAACTTTGAAAGTGACAGAAACGCGCGGGTCTATGGCGGGTTTTACAGTCCATAATTTAAAGGACAACCTACCACATTTAGAGTATATTTTTCCTTCTATAGGCAAAAAGTAACATGAAATATGGTTATGATAAACAATGTTAGTATTATATGTTTTTCAGTCAGAGCTTAACCAATATTTATCTCGGCTGAGTTTGTCAAAACAATGCATAACAAAGAAGACTATCAATGTTTGATGGAAAAACCAAACGAATAGAAATATGTGTGTAATTTAACAGTATGACAAATTGCAGTTGAATGTATAGGATTTCTAAATAACTCAAGAAAATCTATTTAAGATGTAAATTAATAAAATAATGGTAATATTTTCAGGCGAAAAACCGTACGTATGTAAAGTATGCAGTAAAGGATTTACAGGAAATCACAATTTAAAAGTACACATGAAGGTCCACGGCGAATATAACTTAATTGTTAAGAAAAATAAAGAACCCGATGCTAGTGAAGTTATTTCAATTTGTTAAGAGTTTATGAATGTTATCAATGAAATTGTTCGTTTTAAAAAAGAAAATAAATTTATTTTTCAAAATAAAAATGAAAATTATTTATTTTAGAAATGCAATTTACATCTAAGTACAAAACTAACTGTATCACATACGAAAAAGTCTTTGGCAAGGTACGGAAATTACTAGACACTAAAGATTATAAAGTAATCAAAATTGAATAATTAGATGTATAATATGTACTTTTACATAAAGCAACAGTAAAATTATAAATACAAGCTTACATTCTACTTATTTATAAGTGCTAATTACAAGCACGATTTCATGTCCTTGAGAAACAAATATTGGACATGTCATCATCCTAATTATAGCTAATTGAAATTAGGCAAGATTTATAAATATGAAATACGAGTATTCGAAAAATTGATAACATCAAAATATGTAGACAATGTAAAAATGTACCCAAATAAAAATAATACATCAAAATCAGTCTCACAGAATTTTAGTAGCAACCTTGACATATTTCAATAACTAAAACCATTATTTTAATTACAACAAATATGTACTATCTTGAAATAAGAATGTACAAAAATTACATTGATGAAAACAAATGCAATTGTAAATTTTGTCACATTTAATTTTGTTATCATATTCGAAATTGAATATAAGCCAAATAATCAACAACGAAATTCTTTAAGTAATAACCTTTGCCACTCATATAAATATTTTATCTGAAAGCAGTATTTTAAGTTTCATTGAAGAAAAATCATACTTGGAAATATAATTATTATGTAATTTAAAATAGTTTAATATACCAAGGCAATATTGGCAATATTTTCAAAAATTTCTCAATATCAGATTAATATAAACTGGCAGTGTTCAGAACTTTGTTGTAGTATGGACTATTAGCAACAATAGGCGTATGGCAACAATAACACCATTTACATCTTATCAATCATCTTACATCAATTACTTAATTAATTAATTAGATACACAAACAATATTTAATCTTATAATTAAATGTATTCTACAAAATGTAAGTTCATAATCAAAACATAAATGTATAAACAGTATAATTAGTGTTAATCTATTTGAAAAATAATACTATATAAATACTACAATAAATAAGTCAAAATAAATAATATAATCCTATGAAAGATTTTCACCTGGATAACAAGAAATTAATTTTGCAAATGTTTCAATAAACCAATTTTTCACTTACACAACCCTACAGAAGTTCACTTAATCCTTTATCAATTATAATGAATACAGGACTTTATCCATCATTGAGCTATCTATTTCTTATATTTCATTACCTTGCTGTGTGTTGGGTATCCTGACTACAAACTCCTTTGTTCCCAATGCATTTTTATCATTATCTATTAGTGATCCAGAACTAAGTTTTTTTTTTTTTTTTTTTTTTTTTTTATTGCCTTCGTAGGCAGACGAGCATGCGGCTCGCCTGATGGTAAGCGATCACCGCCGCTCATGGACCTTCGCAATGCCAGGGGTCCAGCACAACAAAGTCGCTGCCTACCGTGAGGAGAGTACTCTCTTTAAGCCTCGCTTAAAGAAGGACAGGTCATAGCGCTCAGGAAACACCGAAGCAGGGAGTTCATTCCAGAGCTTGCACGTGCGTGGTAAAAAAGAACGCTGAAAACGTACCGTTCGGGAACGGATACTTTCCAGGTGGTAGGAATGAACTCTACTGCGGTGACGGGTGGTGCGATGGTAGAATGGCGACGATGGTACCATCCTAAACAATTCCTCGGAGCACTCCCCGTGGAAGAGTCGATAGAACACGCAGAGGGACCCGAAGTCTCTCCGCAGTCCCAACGGCTCCACCTTCTCCGTGAGATCGGGATTATCGACGATCCGAAGAGCGCGGCGCTGTAAGGAGTCAAATGGGTCGAGCTGGTATTTTGGGGCTCCTGCCCAGAGGTGGGAGCAGTACTCCACGTGGGGCCGGATTTGCGCTTTGTAGAGCAATAATCGATGGCCCGACGTGAAGTACCGCTTGGCTCTGTTGAGGATCCCCAACTTTTTGCTAGCCAATTTGGCCTTGTCCTCCAAATGACTCCGAAACTGCACTTTGCTCGATATTTCGACGCCGAGAATCCCAATACTCTCAGATGTTTGGAGAGTGACTCCTCGGAATTGTGGCGCCATGACAAAAGGGTCCTTCTTGGCAGTGAACGCGCAAACTTGTGTCTTCGTGGGGTTAAATTGAACCAAGTTCAATTCACCCCATTCGGAGGCCCGCCCCAGAGAGCTCTCGACTTCCGACACAAGTTGAGACCGTCTTTCCTCAATGGAACCCCGAGGGAGATTCTGTTGGCCAATGCATCGCGCGTCACATGTACTATCATCCGCATAACAATGCATGCTGTCTATAGACAACATGTCATTGATATGCAGGATGAAGAGTGTCGGCGATAGCACCGATCCTTGTGGAACACCAGCGTTAATGGTCTTGGTTAAGTTTCTTTGATTTTGGTGCTAAAGGGGGCATTTCACTGCATGTAGAACAATTGTCGTCAGTAACCTTTGAACTAGAACCTACAGTGCTAAATTTCTTCAAGCTGCCAGTGGCTAGGGAGCCATTTGACGATGAACAATGGGCAGGCAACAAAGGTACCCTCTCCTGTAAGTCTCTACTAGACCCAGTAGGTCTATGTCCACACGAACCAGCACTTGAATCGGAAGGTGCCACATCTGGACATCCGCCTATTTGTATCCATTCTTGTATTCTGAAATAAACAAAAAAAAATATTCAGTATTTTTCTAATGTAATATAATTAAAAACTAGACTAACTAAACACATACCTGTTGACAATTTCTTCAAAATTAGGTCTGCGATGTGGTGTGTGCTTCCAACAATCTCTCATTAGAGTGTACATGAGCGATGGACAAGCTGTAGGAGCTGCTAACAATTCCCCTCCTCGCACCATTGCTATTACTTCTTGGTTACTATATCTGAAAATAAAATTTACAATATTAAGAGTGTACTTCATAACTGTGTTATTTATGTTTACATTCCTTACTTTAAGCTCATTGGTCTATTTACTTAACTAAACTTACCCATAGTAAGGTTGTAATCCATAACTATAAATTTCCCAAAGAACCACTCCATAAGACCAAATATCACTCTCAGTTGTAAACTTTCCATAAAGTATGGATTCAGGTGGCATCCACCTTACGGGCAATAAACTTTTAGATTGCACCTGTAATAGTAATATTAAATTAATGTATTAGAATTTTCCAGATTACAAAATAAAGACTAATTTATCATTATATACTTACTCTGTAATAGTCTGAACTGTAAATATCTCTAGATAGTCCAAAATCTGAAATCTTAACAACAAAATCATCAGACACCAAACAGTTTCTAGCTGCCAAATCTCGGTGTACATAATGGTGAGAAGCCAAATACTGCATGCCCGATGCTATGTTGTGGGCTATGTTCAACAACCTCAGGGGAGGCAATCCTTTTCCTGATGGTGGAGCTCTACCCATTAAAAATTCATGTAAATCACCTCGAGCCATAAATTCAAACAACATACACAAAGGTTCTTCCCTCAATGCAACACCAACTATACAGACAATGTTCTCATGATTTAATTCAGATATCAAATCAATTTCTCTTCTAAAATCAGCTTGAGTTTTTGCAGATGCATTCTCTTTTAGAGCTTTCACAGCAACAAACTGTGTTTCTCCATTCTTTTTCAGTGCTCCCTTGTAAACCTTCCCAAATGCCCCTTCGCCCAATTCCTCTAAAAACTTTATTTGTGACAATGAATACTGTGTTATTCTTAGCATTGCATTGCCACGGGTATTTCTGGTCAGATGTGGCTGGTTGTTTATGCTCTGATTGGAAAGCAAATCAGTCATCTCTATAGGGGAATTCAGTCTAGAATTTCCATAAATATTTTTATCAGCATTAGGTAAGTTTATATCTCTTATAGCAGCAGCATTATTCTTATTTCTGTGTCTATAAACAAGACAAATAATGAAACAAGCAACAGTTGTAATGAGGAGTGAGAGCACAATCACTATGTATATCCAGATTTTGTGTGCACATTTTGGTATATCACACAGTAACTTCTCAGTTTTGCCTTCTATATCCACCACACACCACGGTTGTTCTTTAATTCCTCCTGGATTCCTACAGTAACTATGCTTGCCTGCAAGCTCTGGGTACTCAGACATCCTCACATGCAGCTGCTTGGACCATTCAACACATGGCATGCCATTGTTAGCTACATTTACCCTACCTAAATAGCCCATGCCATTTTCCCAGTAGCACTCATCATCAGAGAGCAATAAAGCACCAATATCTATTTTAAGACAGTCCGGATCATTTTCAGGCAAGTCTTGGCATTCCTCTAGAGTCAACTGTTGTCCAATGTGAGGATGTCTCTTAGCTATAGCATACTCTTTTTGACACAACTCATTTTCTAGAATCTCACAATCCTGTTTACAAACACGTTTCAACACTGTAGAATTATAGCGATAATTAAACAGCTCATTTGAGATGTTATTTGTTTTAATATACAAATTGGGCAATGTACCATATGGAGAGTTTTCAAATACTACTTGTTGGGAGTCCTCACTTTTACTGGTATTAACATCAGGTAGAAAAGTAAACACCATTTTGGCATCTTTGAAAAAGTTAACATTAGTTGTATATGGATCTCTGCATATTGGGAATGTAGAATAACACAAACTCGGACGAGCATACCTCTCACAATGGGAACTAATCTCATTTGAATATTTAGTAACCTGTATAGCTGTCTTGAGTTTCTCTTCAAGAGTGGTTTGTGTAGTATCATAAGGTATGTAGACAATTTGGCCCTTCAGATGTGCTGCACACACTTCCCCGGTGTATTCCTGACATATTGGTTTTAACTTTTGTGGAAGAGAAGTATTTGCTTGTGTGGTGAGAGTCAAATTTTGTGCTTGTATATTTTCCAACATCAAATCAGGTGTAGTTTTTAAATTGACCACAAGTTCATTGACAAAATTTGAATTAGAAAATACCGATGGGTATGTTGGTATCTCCATGGCATCTTCAACTTTTAACTGTGATGTTTGTTTTCTTTCATAGTTTTTCTTTATGACGCAAGTATAGTTGCCTTCATCATCAATTTCAATATCTTTTATCCTCAGATTAGTGCCTATTGTTCCATTTTTCTTATCTATTTTCGTTGTTATCTTAATATTATGAGTTTCCTCTATATTTTTGTTATTTTTCAACCAATAAACTTTTACATTTTTTAATAAAGTTTGCTGTATGTGCTCTGGTGGTAATTCTGTTGAGGAGGTTTCCCTTCCTCCCTTAATTTTAGTATATTTCTCAACTTTAGTGTATTTCAAATATGCCTCACATTTAAATCGAACGTCAGTACCAGGAATACGGGTAATAACCGGGGGCGGCGTCTTGAAAAAGTATATATCGAGGGTTATGTTCCATATCTTCTGCTCAGAGGTTGAATTCAATTTCAGTACAGGTGTAGGATCGCTTTTATCGGTATTCGTCGACTTGCTTTCACATAAACAGAAGCACAAAATAATAAGTACACAAGTGTATTTCATGACTGACAGGTCCCATAACACCTTTCTATTTATAAAGCTAGTATTGAGTTTCTAAATTCCACACATTAGCGAATAGTTAAATTACACATATCCGATTTTCTTATTAATTACTGCTTTTTCTTAGAATTCCTGCTGTTCGATCGAGTGATTTGACATTGATTGAACGGTTACAACGAATGGAAATATTCTAAAGCTATTTTTTTACTCCTTAGTCTGTGGCTATTTTCATTCACAATCTTTATCAAACTTCACTTCAATCTTCATTCTGGCTTGTCAAGTTTTGTCTTCTTCGCTCAAACTAAATTGAAAAGTCACTCAAAAGGAATAAAACATTCGATAAATAAAATAGGTTTTAAATTGTATCTAATAAGGCTGCATATGTCTGTGGTGCAAAAAAGTACGTACATATTGAACTGGTACTTACATACATGATTTAAAAAGTCATATCGGTTTTATAAAACACAGAAAGATAAATATAGATTTTTATTTTTTTTTACAAAAGTGCAACTTGTATACTGTACAAAACTATTACAAAATCATTTATCCATTGATACGCATATCGAAAATAAGTTCAACGGGAGTTTTCAAAAGTTTTGATCCATTTCTTCCTCTAGATCTTCCTTAAGAATAAGTCCTCCAAGGATAGATGAGTCAGGAGGCAACCATTCACAGCTCGTATCTTCCGATGAACATACCTGTAACAGTAGGTTCTTTTTATTATTCTAAGAACCATTGATATTTTACCAAGAGATAAAAATTTACACAACAATATACCGGCTGTATAAAGACTGCGACTGAAAACGAAGCCAGGTGGTAGTTTTAATTTCAGACACAATGCAACTAAAAATTCCGTAAAAAAAAGCGACAGATTTTTTTGCAATTTTCAAATATCATTGTGCTTGGGTAGTAAATACCTAGTTTTTGCAATTTGAACTCGCGGCCACCGTAAACATGTTGACAGCGGTGCATGGTCCGTTACCAACAGGCCACCACGCGCTCTCGATTCGTATTAACATTTATATAAACTAACACAATTACTCACTTAATTTTGTCGAAAATACGACTTAATTTCTATCTAGAAGTTTAAATTAAACACACCTGGCACTTGCAGTTCGCAGCTTCGACATAATGGTAGACCTCAGTTCCAGGTTCGACTCCAGGGTCACAATGGCGAAGTTTGACGGATGCATGTCGCCGTTCACCATGAACACATACTGGATGGTGCGATTGTTTGTAAGGGAACTGCCAGTCCGATATCTAAGTGATGAATTTTTTATTGAGTGTAATAAATAAAATGCAAGCAGTGGCAAGGCTTGTTGCGTAAATTTTGCGTAATGTATATTATTTAAGATATTGGGAATAAAGTACTTAATGTTATGATACAATTCGAGGACAGTATTGTAAAAAGACAAAAATACACTAAGTAATATAAAATTGAGGTGGTACATAATGAAAGTAAGCAACACATTTGATACAAGTACATCCTTTTAGTACAATATCTAAATATATATTACAGGATCTCCGTTAAAAATAACTAACCTCGTAAGAAAGACAGTATCCCCAGCATGATATAATCCTAACATCGTCCCAACATCTACGTCCATTCAAGTCCGTTTGCATAGCTTTGTGGGTGTGTCGTTTAAGCCGACATCTTGCACTTAAGGATGCACCAGCGCATATTAACGCCCAACAGCAAAATACTGCCGCCACTGTGGTTACGCTAAAGCTACTTTTAGTGCTCGCCATGTTAACACCTGAAAATCCAATATTATTTAAATAATAAATAAATAATGTTTGGTAAAATTTCACAACATACATTAGTTAATACACCTAAAGATTACAATAATATGTAGGTAAGACTTGAGAATCAGTCTGAGAACAGCAAAGATTAGCTGGAATGAAGAGCATTGACCAGAATAGGGAGAAAGTAGTAAATGGTATTCAATTAAAAATCGCTGTTCATTAAAATATAAAAAGGGTTTGTATAGGGCTTATTTCTTTAATAAAAGTAGGGATACCTTATCGGAAGCTTGAATCCGATGTGTCTGACGGAACTGCGTGAAGAAAAGGTATTTATAAAGGAAGAAAGAGGACGTCAAAACATTTCTTACGGTTCAATTCACATCACAACAGCTTATGCGAACCATTAGCTTCGCGACAATACTGTTAAACGACGGATAAAAATAGAAAATGTTTCATCATATTGAATATAATTTGAATGTCTAATGTAGTTAATGTCTTTTATCTTTCTTTTGCAAGAGTGAAATAAGAGGTATACAATACGGGTGTTGCAGGAAATCAAATAATATCATATGAATAGCAATCTCTAAATTGATGTTTTTATTATATTAAGGGAGTGAAAATTGCAGCGATTATGCGTACGATTTTGGCTTTGAATATTTGCGAATCAATGATAAGCTGTAAAAATACTGTTTACTCTGTTAACTACATGCAATAACTAAAGGTGGTAAACTGTGAAATCTTGAGTTAAATTCACTTATATAAATACGTATTGTACGAGACTAGGTAATTTCTTTAAAAACTGTTCACGTTAGGCTGACAGTTGATCGTAAAATAATAAGAGTGTAATAAATAGGTACCTAAATACACTCAACAGTCACATACATCGTCCTGACTTCTGACCTCAAACTAAGATCATGTCTTGTGTCGTAGGTATTAGAAACTACGAGAGACTTTTTGGGCTCACAAACACCTAGATCCGAAACAAATACCTGTGGATCACACAAATATTTTTCTCCGTGCGGGGATCAAACCTACGGCCTCATGTTTATAGCCGGTGCCATAAAAACTGAGCCATGAAGGCTGTCAAGATGAATAAAAGATTTAGAAAATGCCTGCCCATATTGTGTATTAATTTATAATCACCTAATTATTATATCCGCTCTGTAATCCTTTGAAAAAAAATCCTAATTCCTGCCGTTCTATTCCGTCTCGTCCTATCCTAATATTTTAGGTATATACGTCGAAATACACCATCGATGGTACTTACTGAAAAACCCTTTTTTACTAACAAATGTAAAATGCCATTGCACTATTCAAAGAAAGAAAGAAAACATTTATTTGTTACAAACAATCGTTTACAGTTATACTTAAATTTACAAAGAATACCATGTTTTCTTTCATATTTCTGTGAACATAATAATATGTAAATACTATTAATGCCGTAGTTTCATGTTAGTTAGATATCATGTAATAGGGAATATGCATGATTTTTTTTTATGTTCTTATATGATAGTTCACATCATTATATAACGGCAAAAAAAAAGCAGCCGTAAAAATATTAATATTAATACAAAAAAAATATATTTTAAAATATCAAACTGATGACAGCAGTTTAAACACTGTTTTTATGGCGCGCTACGATGACGTCATAGTCTAATAAAACAAACAAGCGTGGAAGTGTTGTACACTATAATTTATCAATATTTTGTATATTACGACTGTTTACAATGGAACAAAGTAAAAAACGGACTTTATTGTGCCTAAATGTAAAAATACAACAATAAATACACCCGAAAAAGTATTTTTTTTTTGTTCCGAGAGGGGTGGAAGTAAGCAAAAAGTGGTGTAAAATCATGAAAGAAGAGACATGGTATAAATAAATAAATAAAATAAATACACCCAACAGTCACATACATAGTCCTGACCCCACACTAAGATCGAGTCTTGTGTCGTGGGTATCAGAAACTACGAGAGACTTTTTGGTCTCACAAACACCCAGACCCGAAACAAATACCTGTGGATCACACAAATATTTGTTTCGGTGCGGGGATCGAACCCGCGGCCTCTCGTTTCACAGGCGGCGTCTAACCAACTGCGCCACGGAGGCTGTATCTCTCTCAACTTGTCATAAGTAGATTAAGGGAATATCATATGCTACTACCTCATGCATGTGTGGATCACAACTTGATTCCTATAATAGATGAAGCTATAGTACTGGCAGTTAAAGACTGCCTCGGTGGCGTAGTTGTATTACAGTACGGTTACAAAGCTGAGGTCTCGGGTTCGAGTCCCGGGTCGGGCAAAGTGATATTGGATTTTTCTATTCATTATCAGCCCGGAGTCAGGAATTTGTGCCCGATATGGCGATAGGCTCGCCCCCTATCACATCGTGGCACTGAACATACAAGGCGAAATGTGGGTGTCCTAGTGGCGCCTCTGCCTACCCCTTCGGGGATAAAGGCGTGGGTTTATGATTTATGAAGTTATAAGTAGTAGTTTGTGGATTAATTAATATGCAGGATGTTCTAGTCAGCGGATGACTAATACCTCAGTCCGCCCCGTGACCACGAAAGCTGAAAAGCAATCGAAACGTCGGGAAGTAAAAAAATTTAAAAATTAAACCAAATCGCGATAAAATCCGTAAAAATAGTTTTATTTCAATGTGTAACATTCGCGTAAATCTAAGAAACCGTTATAGTTTTACTCCAGTTTTAGGCTATGTTATGTCTTCTAACCATTAATTTGTGAAATAAGTATTGTAAAACTATGTACAAGAAATATCTATAATGTAATTACCTTGCAGCTTTAACACCTCTGATTTCAGCAGCCGTAAAATCCGGATTAGATGCGAAATATGTACTCATTAAAAACATCAATTTTAGGAAGATTATCCGATTGCTCCTTTACATAACCACTGTCAGTCATTATTCTTGGAAACGTACTTGCTATTTTAAGTAGAAACAATTAATATCACTCCGAAATATACTAGGAAATTACAACAAAAATTAATTCAATCGCAAATACCGAACAAATATGCTCTTGTTGACATTAACTTACTAGACTGTGACGTCAAATTCTCATTGACCAATAGAGTTGCGTTTCAATTACCTTGAATTTTGCACTCATTTTATGCAGATTTTAATAATTATTTTCTTAATTGAAAAGTACATAATTAAAAAAATATTGATGTCGATGTCAATCTAAAGCAATAAAGAATCTACAAAAAAAAAATTGGTCTCAATTTGAATTCCATGCATATTCCCTATTATACTGGCCACATAGGTATACGAAAGTTTGAAATCGTAGACAGAGTTTAAAATGTTTGAATTTACTCATAATTTACTTTATAAAGTTTTTAATATTTTGTGTCAAATCAGAAAATTTTACATCAATGTGTTGACAGGGGAAAATATAACTTTATCACTATTTTATAGCTTTAATAGATATTGAGAGGAATGAAAACTAATACTTTAAGTCCTAAAGATAATATTATGTATCATGATAATCAAAACATATTTGTCGAGGATTCCTATTTTGTAAATACAGGTAACATCCAAACATTATACTATTTATTTTAGATTATTTTCATTAATCATTTTGTTTATTAGTTATTTTCTTCTTTTTGCTAGCTTTAAAATTTGTTTACATACACAGTAATTATTTAGGGATTGACGCCCAAGATGATGGCTTTGCTAACTTTGGGGCCCTGATTTATTGAACTGGTCATTTCCGTAAAAAATAAGTATTCAAATTGGGTGATTTAGAAAAATAACATCAGTCGTATCTAATGTAGTATATTATAATTGTGCGAAAGTGCGTGGTGGCCTGTTGGTAACGGACCAGATGCGGCTGCCTACATGTTCACGGTGGTCGCGGGTTCAAATCCCAGGGCACACCTCTGACTTTTCGGAGTTATGTGTGTATTGATAGTCAATCACCACGCACTTTAACGGTGAAGGAAACATCGTGAGGAAACCTGCATACCGTAGCGATTTTAAAGAATTTCTACGGTATGTAAGTCCGCCAACACGCACTAGGCCAGCGTGGTGGACGATATGGCCTAACCACTCTCAATCGACTCTCTCGATTGTAGAGTAGGCCCGTGCCCAGAAGTGGGACGTATATGGGCTCATACAATACAATATTATAATTGTACATAATATATTAATATACTTGTCTCGATGGCTTAGCTGTACTACGATACGATTACAAAGCTGAAGTCTCGGGTTCGAATCCCGGGCCGGGCAAAGTGATATTGGGTTTGCCTATCCAATTATGGGACGGAAGTTCGGAACATACAAGGCCAAATGTGGGTGCCCTTGTGGCGCCTCTGCCTACCCCTTCTGGGATAAAGGCTTGAGTTTATATATGTACATTAATATAGTTGTAATGTTCAGTGACGTAACTTTGTTTTTTATTAAAGTTCTTTAATATACTGCATACTACAAACATCGTTTGGGGAGGCCTATGTTCAATGTTCATTGGTAAACTTTCGCTGATTTGGCCAATATTTGTTGGATCTAGAACAGTTTTTTACATCTGTGCACTGTTTCCCCCACCATTAGTTCATACTTCAGAGATGACAGTTAATTCCAGTCAATAGTCATTCACTCCCTGCTGCAACAATAACATATCATTGCGACAAACTCCACAACACAGCTTGTTACCTACTCCTTAGTCTGTGTTATTACCACCGAAATCATGTCTCGTAAGATTCAAGCCAAATCTAGGATTAAAATTTGTAATAAACCTGTGTTTCATCTTCAAGATAAGAAAGCAGACGAAAATGAATTGTCAATGGGTTTGATTAAATCGGCAAAACGCACCGGACAGCTCAGTTTATGCAACAGAGGCCTCGGCACTGGTGAGGGTTTTTAATTTATTAGTGTCAATTACATTTTTATTACCGCGTCACCTCGCACATATTACGTACGGCGACAAGTATCTAACATACTATTTCATGAAACTGAGAGAAACATTGAGTAATATATATTTAGGTTCAGAAAGCTTTTTTGCTTTTGGGAGCATGTATACATATTAATAAATTAATTATAATATTCCTATTTTCATTATAATGTCTTATCTATTTAATGAACTTAACTATTATTAACTATTTAAATTGAATGTGCATAGAATATTTTATCATACTATTATTAATATGCCATTATAATTTTGGTTGAATATTGATTTTTGGATGAATTATGTTACAGTACCTGAAAATGTATGGAAAATTGATGAGTTAGTGATGGATGACACAAAAGATGTAGATTTCACCAGGTCTGACCACACCAACTGGTGGAACTATGAGTCACTGAAGACACTTGATCTCAGCTCAAATGTAATTAAAACAATATCGCCCAATGTCAAGCTTTTGCAGCACCTCATCACACTCAAGGTGATCAACAACTCTGATACAGTTGACTGCAATCATGACATTGATTTATCTTTATTAAAACTCAACACCAACAATCTTTACATTGCACATATAGCTATACCATTACTGTGTTCATTTCCTTAAAGCACCACACTATTAAAAAAACATTAGAAATCTTGAACACTGTTTTTATTGATTTAGTTTAGTTGCTATTGCCAAAACATGTTCTGTTCTAAGATCTGAATATTTAAAAAAACTTGTTCCTTTTGGGTTGGTGTAAGATTCAATTTAAAAGTCCACAATGTACAAGTAATCACAAAAATAACTGCATACAATCAAGTTTTGTACTATACTATACAAAGTCTTTGGTAAAGAAAAATGTTTGAGGAAACCTGTGTACTTTAGTATGCTTCACAAAGATTCCAAGCTAAGTGCAGTCTTCCAAATGCATTAGGCCAGTAGCTTAATGACTATTGTGATTTTTTCTCATACTCACCTTAAGGTCACTGACATACTGATTGATTCTAACACAAAGATAGCATGTTGCTTCCATGCATAATAAACTAAGTCAAAGTCAGAAAATTAATTTATATTAACTTAAATTTCAGCTTCATGACAATGCATTGGAATTATTGCCACCAGAGTTTGGTGAATTAAAAAACCTGACAAGTCTAAGTTTGGACCGCAACAAGTTGAAAATGCTGCCAAGAGAGTTTTATAAGCTGATTGAACTGAGGTGGCTTGGCATATCACACAATCAACTTGAGAAAATTGACCCTGATTTTGGAGATTTTGTAATGTTGAACTTTTTGGTAAGTCACTTTAAAAATATTGTGTATGTATAATGCATATTGAATATTTTATAGACATAAATATGTACATATAAAAAAGTATATTATTGAATATTATTTAAATGTCCTTGTCAAAGCAAAAAAATAACATCTGCTATATAAAGTACAATATGCATTAAGTTTTAAATACACATTTGTTATCATTTGACAATATCCATCTTTTATTATGTTTAATATTCCAGACTAATTGCATTTTTACTAAGTGAATATGATGTCTTAGTAAGAAAAGTCCATAAATAAGCTTAATATAATTTAAAAAACACTACAGACTAAAATGTATGAAGTTATTGTACATTAATGGATCTAAGGCCAATTAAGGCTTATATAACATTGGGTTTGAGGGTGATTTAAGCTTGAATACCTAACTGTTGTGTTTATGATTTCGTTAAGACTACTGAATTCTGCTTGATAAGATATTCATATAGTCACTATCAATGTTATCAGACAATAATAATCCACTTAAAACAAATATTTTTTTTTATGATATGATGCTTACTCTGTATAATGCACATTTTGATGTTTTATATTATTTCATATAAAGGAGATCGGTAGATTTGGTCCAACCGTGGACAAGAAATTCATTATTACCAAAAAATTTGGCGTATTTTTTTAGATTTATTTCTCTATTTACTTTTATCCTACGCCATTGGAATTAGATTTACAAAAAAATGAGGATATCATGAAATATTTCTACCATTTTTGTATTTGTCAGCAACATTCATAGAGTTGACATCTGTCACGAGACTATGATCTGTCAAATTGCATTGTTTATTTCGTCGTGTACTCATGTGTATTTAAAATTGAATTAATTTGAAAATCATATAATTTCGTTTTGTGGCTGGGTGTTTTGTTAATTCTCTACGGCGTCCCTTGCAGTCAATTGCTTACCTCGATCCAACCATACTATAGCATATAAATAAGTTAAAATGTTTATAATCGTCATCTAAGCAAAAACTACGGGAAATCATTGATGCGCGCCTGAAGCCAACAACTACGGGACACCGATCGTAAAGGCGCAAAGGCTTACATGATCTGTAATGTCTGAATGGATTCATCCTCAATCATTGTTTTATTTTTTCATTATTGTGTACGGTAGCTTCAGATATTTTTTAAACTAGCGCATGACAAAGTAACTAACTACATACAATAAACCTGATATCAAAATAATATACTTTTAAATATTCAAATGTGTTTTTCTGTCTTCCTTGATAAGCTTACGTACTTTATAATAATGTATATTCATACTCATCCCAAACTTAAAATATAAGCCAACTATGATATTACGTATTCAGATAGCAGAAAATGGTAGATTTTGTAAAACTTTAAGAGGATAAATCTTAAAAACCCCGTATCCTAGCTCAAGAAGACTATGTTATATTTGAAGGATAAAAAATCCTTATTATTTAATTCTATGTCTCATTTGTCTCCCCCATGTTTCCACTACTAGGCCCAATATTCATAGGAAAACGACCGATCTCCTTTCAAGATAAATTATTTGTTTATTATGTATGTACTTATTATAATAGATGAATATTTTCCCTAGTATTTAAATATATAATACAATGCTACTAAAGACATATTTGTGCTGTTGTAAACTTGTGTCAGCTCGAGAATATATTAAAATATAGTGTGTATTTTTGTTAATGCTAATGAGACAAAATATTTCAAATGCACCCGATTATAAGTTCAATTCAGATCATCCAACATTGGTGTAGCATTTCTATTCCTCTATATAATATGCAATCCACTCTCTCTTATTGCTTATTTACATATATCTAATATCAATGCATCCTGCTTAATTTATTTCTCAAAAAAATGGAAACAAATATTATCTATGTATGTCAGTTCATTTAAGTCCTATTACTGCTATCATTATAATAAGTACATGTGGGGAAATCATAAGGAGGAACCTGGATGTTACTTTACATTGAATCTACCATGGCATGCTTGCGAATATAGCGGTCGGACCTTATCCTTCGCAAATTCTACGCTAGAATATACTGAACCCCCTCGGTAATAGTCATGCGAAATATGGGCTGTACCGGATATCCCAAGGCGAGAAGCGCACGGCGCAGAACCATTGTTGATCACTAATTGGTTGGGGACAGACGTCCCCTACTTGAAATTGTGTTGGGACGCCGGTTTCCGGTTTCATAACTATAACAGAACGTGGCTACGCGCTGTGTCGTCTATCTAAGTCGATTTTGATGACTCCTACAGGTCGTCTGTTACCAAAAAATAGGGAACGTTGGCTCTGCGGCAATTACATCGACCGAAACGTATTTCAATTCAGTTTTCTGGGGGGGGAGGGGGGGGGGGCGTGACCTACCAATACATGCCTGACCTGTCCAAGCATCTCTACCGCTGTAAAACATTACCAATACAAATCTAATTTGTCGATTTTTGTTCAAGGACTTATCCCATAACAAATTATCAGTATTGCCGCCTGGAATGGGATATTTGGTTCGGCTGGTAGAATTAAATTTGTCATATAACGAGCTCAAGGAGTTACCGCCCGACATAGTCAATCTCAGAGGTAATACAGTTATTTTCATTTGCAAAGAGTTAAACCCAATTTAAACCATCAGTGTTTTTTGTATCGACCATCAATCACTCTACATGTCGTGATAAAATATGAAGAGATAAATTAATCAAGTATTTATCAAGGACATTTTTATTTGTATTGCCATTTGTCATGGAATAAAATTATCCATTTTTAGGGATTTAAAACGGCTGCTTAAATTTATTTTAGGTTCTATTTTGTATTGCGTAGGTTATGTTATTGAGACAGCTCCCGTGGCGCAGTTGGTTAGACGCCGCCTGTGAAACGAGAGGCCGCGGGTTCGATCCCCGCACTGAGACAAATGTTTGTGAGGAACACAAGTATTTGTTTGTGAGACCGAAAAGTCTCTCGTAGTTGCTGATACTCACGACACAAGACTCGATCTTAGTGTGTGGTCAGGACTATGTATGTGACTGTTGGGTGTATTAATTATTTATTATTATTTAAATTAAACTGGTCACCTGATCGGTAAGTGGTAAACGCCGCCCATGTCAACCTAGGACATTAAAAACCACGTCTAAGACTGTAGTTGTAAAGTCACTGTAGATAAACAGTGTCTCTTTACCACTCTGTAATTCAGATATTGTTAAAAATAAATGCTCTAAAAGTTCACTTCTATTTAATATTTGGGTGAGGTATAAATCGAAATAAAGAACACTGTCGTTATAAAAATATCACGGAACGAAGGTCGTAATATATTTAAGTTATTGAATTGTGTTACATTAGGAATACGGTTACATATAATTCAGTAATAATCATAAGAGTCAATCATACATTTTATAATAAAAACGATGAATAATTACATCCATAAATAGACAATATTTATATGTGTAACATACTCATGTTGTAGAATTGAAAAAGATGAATGTGTGCCACAATAATTTAAAAAGTCTGCCCGCAATGGGAGAGCTCAGGAAAATGGAAATACTGGACGCGAACCACAACGACATTGAGGCGTTACCCGATTTTTATGGATGTACCGCATTGAAAGAGATTTATATGGCTAACAACTGCATTATGGTACAGTATTGATGTATAATAAGAAAATAATGCAATAAACTATACTGACTGTATTTACGTAAACATAAAAAATATCGTCTGTTTGTGTTCAGTTTGTTTGCCGTTTGTGAGAATTATTAATTTCATTAAAAATGTTTATATTGGTAGTGTACATTTTATATTATAACCAAACATTTATATTTCAGGAAATTACCGAAGATTTCTGTGATCAAATGCAGCATTTAAATGTTTTGAACATAAGAGACAATAAAATCGAGAAATTACCCGAAAACATATCACTATTGCAGAACCTTAAAAGATTGGATTTGACAAATAATAATTTGAATAAGTGAGTACCTTTATTTAACTATTTACAATTATTGTGAAATCCTCCGTGGCGCAGTTAGTTAGACGCCGGCTGTGAAACGAGAGACCGCGGGTTCGATCCCCGCACCGAAACAAATATTTGTGTAACCACAAGTATATGTTTCTGGTCTGGGTGTTTGTGAGACCGAAAAGTCTCTCGTAGTTCATGATACCCACGACACAAGACTCGATCTTAGTGTTGGGTCAGGACTATGTATGTGACTATTGCGTGCATTTATTATTTATTTATTCAATTTATTTAAGAATTGTTTTGTTATGTCTATTTAAATGTGTTAAGTGCTACACCCCCAACCTAAGGACTCCGCGGCGCGGCGTGGGACGCGCGGGGGCGCACAAGGACTCCGCGGCGCGGCGTGGGACGTGCGGGGGCGCACAAGGACTCCGCGGCGCGGCGTGGGACGTGCGGGGGCGCCCGCGCATCTGCGGCCTCCGGCCGGCTCGGCGAGTCAGTCGCGACACCGCTCTTAGCCGACATCTACGCATCTATTTTAATACAGTCGCAAACATTTTGGTCCTTCACCCGTTAAAGAAGCAGTATAGCAGAAGTGGGACAAAGCGGAAAACTAAAGGACGAGGATACAAATCATTTTGTGAGTTTGTTCCATAATATCCCTTCATATTTCCGTCTTCCTTGCCCAATTTTGATCATACATTCATATTTCCGAGTACGAATGTGTCTAATCTGACGCAAACCGGTTTCTTATCGCATGGCCGGTCGAGTCACCGCTTGCATTGAGCGTAAACAACTATTGCACTTATAACAAATACATACAATTTTATTTCACATTTATTTTGTAGAAGTTTTTGTTCTTGTTTTTTTCTTATTGCCTACTATATTTATTACTTGTACTCCTCTTTCTATGCCAAAATGAGTGACACACGTTGCAAAGAATTGATAAAACTTCGTGGCGTCATTAAAGGCAAATTAACTATATTTCAAAATTTCTTAAATACGCTAAATGATATAGACCTTTTAAATGAAAATCAATCCAACGAACTTGAGTGTCGTCTTAGTAAAATGGATAGTCTACAAATTGATTTTGACAAATTTCAGACGGAGTTGGAAATATTGTCTGACAATACCGATAAACCGACTGATATGCCGCCCGTGGAAAGGGAAGAATTTGATTCCAAATATTACTCGCTCGTGGCATCAGCGCGCACGATTCTGAACAATTCTCGGCGCCGGTTACAAAGAAATCAGTCGGCTTCCGAGATGAGTGATGGCAGCGAAGCCAAGGAAAATGCATACCACGACTTCGTCAGACTCCCAAAGATAACCCTACCAACCTTTTCTGGAAAATATCAGGAATGGCTACATTTTAGAGATACGTATATTTCAATTATACACTCTTCAAGTAATTTAAGCAATATCAATAAATATCATTATCTAAAAGCTGCACTCAAAGGCAGCGCCTTACTTACAATTCAAAATTTAGAATTTACTGCAAATAATTACCCTGTTGCATGGCAACTCTTGTCAAATAGATATGACAACGAACGTCTTTTAGTTAATAACCATATGAATGAGTTGCTTAATTTTCCTCCTATTCAAAAGGAATCACATCAAGCTTTAAGATCACTGGTAGACAACATAAATCGCAATCTATGCGCTTTAAATACCTTAGGTCAACCCACGGATCACTGGGACACTATTATAATCCATACTATGATTAGAAAATTAGATAATGTCACTTTTCGCGAATGGGAAGAAAAACGTAATACTATAACAACATCGCCAACATTAAAGCAATTTCTTGATTTCTTAATAAACAGAGCTGACCTTTTAGATACAATACTACAAGAAGAAACACATAGAGGTATACAACATTTTCAAAACAAACATAACACATATAACACCGAAATAAAATTAAAAAATACAAATTCATATAAAATCAATAACAATGACAATAAAGTACCAATTTGTCCTTTCTGTAAGCAGAATCACCTTTTATTCGCCTGTGAAGAGTTTAGAAAATTAAATGTAGACACACGGATTGAGAAAGTAAAAAAGTTCAGTATTTGCAAAAATTGTCTTAGGCCAGGACATAAAGAGAATATTTGTAGATTAACACATTGTAAATATTGTCTTAATAAACACAACACACTTTTGCACAAAGATATAGAATCACACACCACAGTTGCATTATCCTCTAATATTCAAAGCTCTAATAAACCCTATATATTACTTTCCACAGCACTGGTGAATGTAGTGGGTGCCGACGGGAGCCGGCATCCCGCGCGGGTACTCCTTGACAACGCTTCCACTGCACATTATGTCACACAGCACTTCGCTGAGAAATTGTGTTTATCACGGCGTAATGTAAGCTCCTCTGTGACAGGTATCAATAACCAAATTTCTTATAGTGCAGCATCTTGTAATCTAACTATCGAATCACAATCGGGAGATTATAAAATTAATTTAAATTGTTACATTCTACCTCAAATAACAAATTCAGTGCCTTCCTGCAACGTAAATATTGAATCCTTACAACTGCCGCCTAATATTCAACTAGCCGATCCTTCCTTTTATATTTCGTCACCCATAGACATTTTAGTGGGTGCAGACGTGTTTTGGGACGTCATATGTCCTAATTTCATAGACTTAGGTAAGCAAAATCCTAAGTTACAACAAACCCAATTTGGTTGGCTTGTTTCTGGCACTATCAATAAATACAAAAAATCAAATAATAATAATTTTGATAATTTATCCTCGTGTTTTTTTTCTCAACTTGATGAAGCCTTGTTAACACGATTTTGGGAATTGGATTCGGTATCTTCAAAATATGCTCTGACACTAGAAGAGCAAGACTGTGAGAGAATTTTCGCAGAGACCACTCGACGCGACATTGATGGTCGATTTATCGTAACTATACCCTTAAAAGAGTCACCCGAGGTTCTCAGCGACTCTTATCAAACGGCTAAAAGCCGTTTATTAGCACTTGAACGTAGATTTCAGCGCGATCATGTATTTAAAAATAGGTATTTGGAATTCATGACTGAATACGAAAAACTGGGTCACATGACTGATACTACTCAGCTTTCAGAATCTAAGGTTGCTTCAAACCCCTCTCATTTCTTAGTTCACCATGGAGTAATTCGTGAATCGAGTGCGACCACCAAATTACGAGTCGTGTTCAATGGATCTCACTCAACTTCCAAGAATAGCAAAACTTTTAATAGTATACAGATGGTTGGTCCGGTCGTACAAGACGACTTACTTTCTATTATATTGCGCTTCCGACAGCATAAATATGTTGTAACGGGAGATATCGAGAAAATGTACAGAGCCATACTCGTCGATCCCTCTCAACGCTCACTTCAACAGATATTATTCAGGTTTAATCGTAACGAAGAAATAAAATCTTTCACTTTAAACACAGTCACGTATGGCACATCATCTGCCCCATACCTGGCAACTAAATGCTTAGTTTCTTTGGCTGAACAGTGTTTGGATTCTGACGCAAAAATCGCTATTACCAGAGATTTTTATGTAGATGATTTCCTTAGCGGTGGAGACTCCATTCCGTCGGTCATTAAACTTTGTAAAAATGTGGATGAAACTTTACGATCAGCACAATTTAAGTTACGTAAATGGCAATCAAATAATCCCGACATACTTAAATCTATAAATGAAAACAATTCATTTGAATGTACACAGGGTAAAACATTAAATTTAGATGAATCATTACCCAGCAAAACACTTGGTTTGCATTGGGACTGTAATTCAGATAATTTATTATATACAATTAACTTAAATTTATGTGAATACAAAAAAATAACTAAACGTAAAATATTATCTGTTATTAATCAAATCTTTGATCCCCTTGGCCTATTAGGACCGTGTACTGTTCAAGCAAAAATTCTTATGCAGAAACTTTGGATTAATAAATATGGTTGGGACGATGAAGTTTCGAAAGATATACAAAATTCCTTTGTGAATTTCACATCTTCTCTCAATTCTCTCAATTCACTCCGCATTCCACGATGGGTATGCACATATACGGACAGCACAACGCCGATACAATTACATACATTCTCAGATGCTTCCGAACGAGCTTACGGAGCATGTGTATACGTGAGAGCGATTGACGAGAATGGCAAAGTGCACGTTCGCCTTCTAGCTTCTAGAAACAAAGTGGCGCCATTGAAGCCTACCACAATTCCTAGATTAGAGCTTTGTGGTGCGCTTCTTGCCACCAGACTACATGCCAAAGTGGTATCTTCTTTGTCACTAAAAGTAAATAATTCTTATTTTTGGACTGATTCTACTATCGTGTTGGCATGGCTTAAAACTCAGTCAAATCAATTAAAAACGTTTATCCGAACTCGAGTAGGTGAAATTCAAGATAAAACAGCCGGTCACAGTTGGAGCTACGTTCCCTCAAAAGAGAACCCCGCCGATTTAGTGTCTCGTGGGATCATGGCCGACAGTATCAATTCATGTCCCATATGGTGGACTGGGCCAGATTTTTTAAAGTCAATTAATATTAAAATTCCAATTATACCAAACACTCATTCAAATTCACAATCAGAACTCATATTACATTGTTCATCTACAGTAATCAGCAACCCATACATAGAAACAAACACAATATACAAATTTATAAACAAGAATTCAAACTATTTACGTTTAATAAGATCAATTGCCTACATACAAAGATTTATATACAATTGTAAAAATCCAAAAAATAAATTAACATCCTCATTATCTACTACAGAATTACACAACTCAGAACATTTCATATTACGACTAGTCCAACAAAAAATGTTTCCAGACGAATACAAATTATTAAAAGCTGGCAAACCCCTTCCAAAAAATAACAGATTAAATTCAATAACACCCTTTATGCATTCTGATAACCTTATAAGAGTTGGCGGTCGACTCAAGAACTCTTATTATAGTTTCGAAGTAAAACATCCAATTTTATTATGTAGCAAACATCATGTGACAAAAATTATTTTCAACAAAGAACACATAGGACTGATGCATGCTGGCCCTCAACTGCTTTTATCTTCTATAAGGCAAAAATATTGGCCATTAGGGGGGAGGAACCTCGCTAGACGCATTGTGCACAGTTGTGTTCGTTGCTTCAGATTTAAATCGAAATCGGTACAACCCATTATGGGTGATTTACCATGTAATAGAACCTACTTAGAGTTTCCATTTTTACATACGGGCATGGATTATGCGGGCCCAATCTTAATAGCAAATCGGAAGGGTAGGGGCGCCCAACTGACAAAGTCGTATATATGCGTTTTCGTTTGTTTCGCAGTTAAAGTTCTGCACCTAGAACTTCTTACAGACTTAACTAAGGAGGCCTTCCTCGCAGCGTTCCTGAGGTTCATATCTAGCAATGACATTGAATCATTTTTCAATAATTACTCTGATGACATTCAGTCCGAAATGAGTAGCAGAGGCATTGAGTTCAAGACCATTCCTCCTTATTCACCCCACTTTGGTGGACTCTGGGAGAGTGCGGTAAAGTCCATAAAACATCATCTCAAACGCATACTTTCTCTAACACATTTAACTTACGAGGAAATGTCGACTTGTCTGATCTAAATTGAGGCAATCCTCAACTCTCGACCTTTGACCCCCTTATCATCTGATCCTTCTGACCTCTCCTGCCTCACCCCAGCTCATTTCCTTATTGGACGCTCACTTTTAACAGTTCCTCGTCCTCCAGTCGCAGACATCAACATCAACTGCCTTGACCGCTATCAGAGGATTGAGAAACTGAAAAATCATTTCTGGGATCGATTTTCATTCGAATATGTTTCCCTCCTGCAGCAACGTGTTAAGTGGCAGTCTTCTTCTTCAACCCTTCAGCTTGGCTCTTTGGTACTGGTGCGTGAGAAGAACCAACCTCCTCTTCTGTGGTGTCTGGGAAGAGTCGTCGATGTGCATCCTGGACGGGACGGCGTCAATCGCGTCGCCGACATCAAGACTACAAAAGGAGTCATCCGGAGAGCTTTCCACAATCTTTGCCCTCTTCCAATAAATGAAGACCTTCGGTCTTCTGGGCGGAGTATGTTAAGTGCTACACCCCCAACCTAAGGACTCCGCGGCGCGGCGTGGGACGCGCGGGGGCGCACAAGGACTCCGCGGCGCGGCGTGGGACGTGCGGGGGCGCACAAGGACTCCGCGGCGCGGCGTGGGACGTGCGGGGGCGCCCGCGCATCTGCGGCCTCCGGCCGGCTCGGCGAGTCAGTCGCGACACCGCTCTTAGCCGACATCTACGCATCTATTTTAATACAGTCGCAAACAAAATGCAATTGAATTATAACATTGATGTTAGCTTTTATACGAAATACAGAGGGTTTTGGTAATAGTGTGCAAATACCAAAGTTATCTAATGGCCTAAATCGGATGGCAGGGCAGGGAGTAGCAAACCCCAGAAATTTTATAATCTATGCTACTTTTAATATTATTTTCATACAAAAAACTAAATGAACTAAAGTAAAAAAATAGATCACAGTTTTTTTTAACTTTCTAAAGACAGCCTCTACCTGCCGTTTTGACGTTGTAGTATGGGACATCCTGTATCATTATCAATTTGTGTGTTTAGGCTACCGAGGAACCTGGGTCTTCTGTCTCAGCTGCAGAGCATCAGCATGGAGGGCAACAAGCTGTCGTTTGTGAGACAAGACATCATCCGCGGCGGCACCGACAGAATGATGAAGTTCCTGAGAGAACGCATCACCGAGGAACTGGTCAACGAGACACACTTCCAAAACGACTGGCCTGATAAGTGAGCTTGTAAAATAACCCTACATACTTACGGCCTTGTTCATAGACAGTTTTAAAACCTATTTTAGCTATCGATTGTTTTGTCTTCCTCGCTCAAATTTCATTCTAAAGTCGTTCGAAAGGGACAAAACATTCAATTACTAATATAAGTTTTAAATCTGTCTGTATAGGGCCGTTAATATTTTTATTCTTTAGTAGCGTATGTTGTATCAAAAAGAATGAGTGTAGTTTTATTTTCGTGATATAATGTTAAAAGGGTATCCTAGAATTAAACGATAATAGGCAACTGGAGATAGACCAAACTTTGACGGCACAGTAATTACCGATAGTTTTCAAGTAGCATCTTTAAAATAAAAATTCAAAATTTATATTTTGGGCAATAAAAAAATCAATTACAAAAATAATTAATAGAAATTCATGTTTTTATTGCTCAAAATATAAGGTTATGTACTACTAAACAAATTAAATAGTTGTAAAATATCCTGTATAATTTAGTTTCTAACGCTTTTTTATATGGCGAGACGAGCATGCCATTCGCCTGATGGTAACCAATACGACCGCTCATTGACAGTAGCAAAACCAAACAACACGATGAATAACAAAACAATGCTTGGCATTTCACTGTGCTCGCCATTCTGAGGCGTAAAAAGTATATGTGTCGATATGTCCAACCTCCAGTAGTTACTCTGGCTACAATGTTCTTCAAACCGGAACACAACAGCGCATTTACACTGCTGTTTGGCGGGAGAAAACAGCAGCGTAAATGCGTTGTTGTGCTCATAATGCTTTATACAGGGTATATCAAGACCGCGACCGAAAACGAAGCCAGGTGGTAGTTTTAGCGGTTACATACACAATGCAATTAAACATTTTGCAAAAACAGCGATGGTTTTTTTTTACAGTATTTTAAAAATCATCATGTGGGGGGGAAAATACCTAGTTTTTGCAAAATTAGTAATTTAAATCCTTACGTACCATTGCTTGCTTAAAAATAAAGCGGTGTACGTCATAATTTTAGAAAACCTATGTATTTATCACTCAAATACGGAGATAAGTAAAAAACAACAAAAAAATATTGTCCATTTTTTTTGTGAAATTTTTATTTGCATTGTGTTTGATATCACTAATACTACCACCTGGCTTCGTTTTCCGTCGCGGTCTTGATATACCCTGTATTGTTACTTCCCTGTTTGTGGGTTAGTTAGTGAAATTTGTCCGTCAGATTCAGCCTGAAGAAGAGTCAGGCGCTGATGTTAGCATCGCGTGAGCTGGCGCACGTGCCCGACCACGTGTTCGCGGCGGCCGCACACGCCCAAGTACATATCGTCGACATATCCAACAACATGTTCACCGCGCTGCCATTAGGGTCAGTACATACATAAACTCACGCCTTTTTCCCAGAACTGCCCCCCAACAGAACTGTCGCCCGGTCGCCTACAAGGTGGACACGACCTGGTTAAGGTTGCAGGAAGGCGCTGGATGCAGGCCGCTTCCAACAGGTCAATGTGGAGATCCTTGGGGGAGGCCTATATTCAGCATTGGAGTTCCTGTGGCTGAAGAGAGAGAGAAAGGGGGGAGAGGGAGAGAGTAAAAATATCAGCATTTTTTGTTTTCAAATCTCCCGGATTTATAGATGTTTAACTAATTTATCCCGTAGAAGCATATGAAATACTATAGCATCTATGTCTTCTAGGATCTGCGAAGTGAAAGAGTCTATAACACAATTGGTACTGTCTTCCAACAACATATCAAAAATCCCGCCGGAAATAAGCACGTGTCAACGCCTACAGTTCATCGACTTGAGCAAAAATTGTCTGAGCGACCTGCCGCCAGAACTAGGCACTTTGAAACATCTGAGGGAACTGGTTATATCGAATAACAAGTAAGTGATTTTTTATTATTATTTCTCGTTATCTAGCACGGCAGTGACCGCACTGACACGTGAACACAATTACGGCATATCGGCGTAGGTCCGACTAACGAGCAAACAGGTCACCTAATGATAAGTGATCACTGCCGCCCATTAACATCTATAACGCTTGGACCATGGATGTGTGGCCGGCCCATCAAATTGGGAGGAGAGCGGGAAGGAAAAAAAGTGGGGGGGGAAGAGGAAACGCGATATCAAAACTGTCGCTTCACGTCCGTAACCTGTGAGACAGTCGAACCACCCTGGATCTGCCCATTCATGCTGAGTCATAGCTGACAACAGCGTTGCGCTACCACTTCCAGTTTAAAGAAATATATTTTCTCCATTTAAAATTGACCTACCCCGTCTATAGGTGAACATGCTAAAACCCTTCTCGAAGGCGCGTACAAAATGACCAAAGTTACAATGCAATCGTATGAGTTTTATTTCTTATAAACACCAATAACTCACTTGAACAAATCGACTCCTATTTTTTTTACTTTTTTTAGGTTCATAAAAATACCGCACTGCGTGTACGACCTTCAGAATTTGGAGATATTATTGGCCGCCGAGAACCAGATAGATGAGATCAACGTGTCTTCAGATGCCCTGGCCAGACTCAAAAATCTCGCCGTGTTGGATCTCTCCAACAACAGCATCGCCACCGTGCCTCCTGAACTGGGGAACTTTACTCATTTGAGGTGAGATATTAATTTATTTACATACTGTACACACATATTAACAAAAATACTATGCAGAGACAATAATAAAATAAGCACGAATTGGCTTAACAGCAAAACAAACCTAATAGAATTTTTTAAAGTTATTTCTTGACTCTTGAACTATCCGGAAAATTGACAACTATTGTATTTACGATGAATACCTTAAAACAATTCTAAAGGGTACAGAATTGCTGCGCCAGGAACAGATTTAGTTCGTCAGCAGGACCCCTCTGTTCCCGTGCTTCAACTAAATAGCGGACTAGTTGTTTAGCTATAATGGAATTATTTTATTCCAGAACATTGGAGTTAATGGGCAATTGTTTCCGGCAGCCTCGCCACGCCATCCTCGCGAAAGGGACCGCTTCACTGCTCTCCTACTTGAGAGACCGCATTCCCACCGCCTAGCGCTTATACTATAAGCTTTACCAATACTACACCGTGGTCGGGTAGTCAAAAGGGACGCAAAAGCCCGTAAAAATTAAAAAAATAGTTTTATGAATTGGCAAAAACGGAAATTATTTACATCAAACATAGACAACATTCTATTACTGACAAATCTCAAGAAAGGCTACGACATTGACAAGTATTTTTTCCGTTTTGTTTTAGTTCATAAACTTAATTCTATTATTGGATTGTCCGCCTCATCAAAAATGACGTATTTTCTCGTCGTAATAAAAATTCGACGTGTAATATTCGACCGTGGTGATATTTTCCGCCATACAAAGCGAAGTCAGCTTGCCGAAGCCAAAAATTTTTTTTGTTAGCGTGCCTATATGGCACGAATTTATGCTTTTTCGTTGTTGAATTATTGGTTATTTTTTATATTTTGTTGTTGATTTTATTTTTATTTTTTGTTGTTAAATTATTTGATTATTTCTAGTTACCATTTTGGAGTAAACATACATTATTCATGGGTTGTGAGGTGTAATCAGTATAATTAATGTTAAAAAATTATATAAGAAGTAGTTTTCGTAGCGTAGTGTCGTTGCGGTAAATCATGGGTGCATTTAAAATTTCATTCAATTATTTTGCCATCTAAAGTGTGTAACTTGATGATATACATATTAATAAGAAAAATATTTCGACAACGCGAGAGTAATAATTGTGATATATCAGGATAGATCGAGCCCAGACTCGATTGTTTGTTTTTGTTTGTGAGACCGAAAAGTCTCTCGAAGTTTCTGATTCTCACGACACAAGACTCGATCTTAGTGTGGTGATCCCACACTATGTATGTGACTGTCGGGTGTATTTATTTATATAAACATTTTGCAACTTACTCTGGTTCAGGGTGAATTTAACCTGGTTGCGTAATATTCTTTGTGTTATTTTATTAATATGTATGAATTCAATAATATACATACACATATATTTGATTCATAAGGTCATTCAGTTATTTAAAATATCAATGAAAAATGAAAATGCACACAATAATTTAGAAAGCGCGGCGACGACACAGCTCGCTGTATGTTGATACTCAATAGGTAATCATTTACTATTGTTGGTAAAATGCCAAATATTCTAAATATTTACCATTTCGTATTTTTTGATACTTTATATTGGTTTAATATAGAATTTAGTATTTGATAAATTAAGGAAGAAAATGTAATTCTTTTGAAAATGTATTCAAGTTTTGAAAAATATAATAAATATTATTACATTGCCTAAAATGTGCACAATTGAGTTAAGTTATAGTTGTGCCGGATTTGCTGTGGCAGCTTAGCAATTTACGGCCTTATTTATAAACAGATTTAAAACCTATTTTAGTTATCGATAGTTTTGTCCCTTTCGAACGACTTTAGAATTCAGTTCGAGCGAAGGAGACAAAACATTCGATAACTAAAATTGGGTTTTAAATCTGTCTGATTAAGGTAGTAGTATTTTTGTCACGGTTTGTATAATTATTTTTCGAGTATACGATACACTTAGGAGTAGTAGGCGTGTACCCGGAGGTACGTTAACACGTGTTGAGTACCAATGTATTACGCGTCGGAAATATCTGTGGACCTGAATAATTAACGTCATTGGAACATAAGTTCAGCAAATTCAAAATATAGGTTAAAGAAATTGAATTAAAATAGAAAAACGGATAAGAAAAAGAATTCGCATCCATCTCAAAACGTTTTTAATGTAAAATAACATAGTAGATAGGGGAACACAAAAAAATGAAATGTGAACCACATTCCAGCTAGGTTCACAGATATTTCCGACGAGTTATAGGTACATTACAAATACAAGTGTGGAATATGATTTTCACTTCGCGCCTCCGCCCGCCGCGACACTTGCACGCTCACCGCCTGCGCGCCACACTACCCAACCCTAGTACAAACTCATTCGATATCATATTTGGAACAAATACTAAATTACAACATAATATGGCGATATAATCCTTCGCATGCGGGTCACGTGATATTCCGTCAATTCATACACCGACCGAGTCAGATGTTAATATTGTGTGGAAAAGTTTAAGAGTTGGCTTTACTATTTACTCGTAGATTGTCGTGAGAAATTAGATCTTGCATGGGAGGAAATAACAATAAAATAAATCTATTGATGTTGATTATTGTACAATTTATAAAATTCAACCAAAGTATTGTTTTTTGTACCTGAAGTTTATTTTTATATGGACAGAGCGTTCCCATTGTACGGTAACAATATATTGTGATGATCTTTGGCAATTTGTGCGTGAGATTTAGGCTATTGCACAATTTCTGTTATAAATCAAGAGCACAATTTGTTAGCAATGTTTTGCGTTTGCCGTTAATCGATGAAATATAATAATTGCTTTAAATCAAATATGGTTTTATTGCTAGCTTGCTGCAACTCCAAATTTCCCTTTGATAACTTAGTAAAGGCTGTAAGACACAATTTTATTTTATTTTAATTTTATTGTACCGTTCGAACTAGACGATTCCTACAGTAATTGAAAGGAAAACGACCATCCCCGCCTGTTGGCCAATATCGACGAGTCATTGGAAAGGTCTTTTCAAAATGCTACAACTTCTATGGGAACTAAAGTCGAAACATGGAAAAAAAGCGCTTTGCAAAGGTAGTGTTATAATCGAAATACTAATATGGACTCCAATTGAAAATATAATATCAACTGAAACAGATACAGACAGAATATAGTCCAGCTGGACCTTCAACTCAATATAAAGATTGTCTTGGAATTTAAGATTTGGATAGAGTTACATTTTGTTGTTATTTGGTTATTTTATTTTTAAGTTTACGCACACGTATGAGGAAGTAAGTGCTAGGTACTCGAATCGCGCAAATTACAACGACATACAAATATTATTATGAACATATGCGTTGCAAGGTCTTCCGTCGCACGTGAACTGCCCGTTTTAGCTCATATTGAATTTGATTTGTTGTCTGTTGTAGTTTCTAATTCTTGGTATTTTCAAAGTAATGTTTATGTTTTTATCTTCCGCGTTGTTTTAGTTATTGTTACCTATACATGTGTACTTGTACCGTGGTTAGACATGGTTTTATTGTTTGAAGCTTAAAAGAGAATGCTAATAAGTAATGACTAATGAGACTCAGTATAGTCGATCACTCAAAACCGTATTTCAGAAAACGACTCAATTTGGCTAACGACTCCACCACGTTGGTCTAGCGCGGGTTGGCGGACCTTACGTATCGTAGACAATCTTACAAATCGCTATGGAATGCAAGATTCCTCATAATGTCCTTCACTGTAATAGTCCGTGGTGATTGACTACCTACCAATACACACATGACTCCGAGGGTCAGAGGTATCCCCTGGGATTAGAACCCGCGACCACCGAGAACATGTTGGGAGCCGCGTCTGGTCCGTTACCAGTTACAGGCCACCACGCACTTCATAGTACTAGGTAGCCCAAATTTCCCAGATAACTGAATTTTAGGCCATCCTTATGCCGCTAACATATACATGCGTCTAGATAATATGAATTATAATTAAGATCGGTATTATCTACCGACTGTATTGACTGACTGCCTCCTGGCGTAGTTGTACTATGGTACGATAACAAAGCTGAGGTCTCGGGTTCGAATCTCGGGTCGGGCAAAGTTATATTAGATTTTTCTATTCATTATAATTAGCCCGGAGTCAGGAATTTGTGCCCGATGTGGCGATAGGCTCGCCCCCTTTCACATCGTGGGACGGAACATACAAGGAGAAATGTGGATGTCCTGATAGCACCTCTGCCTACCCCTTCTGGGATAAAGGCGTGAGTTTATTTTAGTCTGGTATAGACTCACTACTGATTGCTGAATTACAAAAAGATACCACCCAGTCGACCCATGTTTTATGATACAAGTTATTTAAGTAGCCTGGACGTGACATAATAACTGGTATCATCATCATAATATTTACGTGCACAAAATTACTAGTGCTACCATACCAGTGGACCAGACAGCATTTACACAACAAAGGCGCGAATATATTATCCGTTTGTGGTTCTAGGTCAAAACAGGACAAGTTGCTAGCCTTTAGTTGAAATCAATCAGGTACCTACTCATTTCGTGTACAAATATTTAAAACCATAAGTACGGATGAGGTAATACTTGCCCGTTCCTCTCTTTCTTAAGACTAATGGATACCTTACACGGATGCATATATCCATGATTGTCAATAATTTTCGGAAGAAGTTGCGAATTTTAGGAAGTGCCTACAGCAGTATGTCCGTCGATTTGTAATGTTTTATTCGTAGCCAATCCCACGTGCGCCAGCATTGCAAAACGCGTCTTTATTGAGTCCTAACTTCAATATAATAGTTTGGTTTCACTGTCGTTTGTCGTCGACTCGTCACTCTATTGTAAATTGTAGTCTGTAAACCCATAATAATAAACTGCAAGGTCGCGGCTATACGTAGCTACTGGCGTGTGGAGGGGGCCACCACATGACGGTTGCACTTCATAACATTTCAGTAGGCGCCGAGAGCCGACCATCAAACGCCGAATCATTTGCAACGCATTCTGCACGGGCGATGCGCTCGTCCTCTGACTCGCGGTACTTCTATAACATAATACAAAGTAACCTCTGATGTCGACGAATGAGTCAAAGAGGTGTAACTAACGGACCAAATTATACATTTAACTTCCAAATTGGGAATAATATCTACCTATTTCAAATACAAGGTGATGTTTGTTCAGCTGTGGACGAAGTTTGTGTAGACTCATCCGTACCGAATAACGACAGTCAACACTCAACATACACCTCGACGGTCTTCCTTAATCCATAATAAACTGTCCATCTCGATAACATACATGTACCAGCATCTGCTTTAAATTTATCGTTTCCTTCTGAACAAATTGTTGGATCTATAGAATGTCTACGAATAAAATTGGAACATATTGTCAATTGTACCCTACTGTTTCGAATAATCCAGCATCCAGGTGTTTAGCTATGAAGATATATTATGGAATTGTTGTTATCGCAGTGCTGTCGTCTTTCCCAAGTAAGTACCTATTTTAAATGTAGTTAAATTGTCAACTTAAGTATTTCATCTATTTTACCATTTGCACTAAAATAATCATAGGTTACTCTTACAAATTGTTTGAATGACTTTATCAATGTTTCTACCCATCTATCTATCTATTCAGCCATGGGAAGTCCACTGCTGAACACATGAATGATTTAGTCTTACAAATTATATTATTTACTGGTGGTAGGTATCTCATATGTGGGAGGCCGCCTGGGTAGGTACCACCCCAATGTCTATTTCTCCAAACAGCAGTGTAAATGCACTGTTGTGTTAAAATTTGAAGGACATTGTAGCCACTAGCCAGAGTAACTACTGGACATAATGAGACTTAACATCTTATGTCTAAGAATGGACGAGCGCAGTGGAATACCAAACATTGCTTTGTAATTAATTGTGTTGTTTGGTTTTGCTACTGTCCATGAGAGGTCATATCGCTTACCATGGCATGCTCAACTCGACATTCACAGCAATAAAAGAAAATCCGTACCTATAGGTACCTTTTATTTACTTGAAAAAGGTTTAACTAAAATTAATATCATTATGTTTATTATAGGAAAAAAACGAATATAACATCTTCCGTGTTTTTTCAAACTTTTCTAATTTTACATTACCAATATAATTTAAGATTGCCACTGGATTGTAACCCGCTATAGTTACGTTCCACTAAAGATCCATAGATGAATATCGATTAGTAATTTTGGTCAATTCGTACCTAGGTATATTATGTACCTATTGTAAATCCAGTGTGTTGTTTTATTAGCCATTGATAGCCAGTGTGGCGGCGGGCGCAAGCTAAGTTTCGTGCGATGGTCGGGCGTGACATCTGAAAGGGCGGCTCCTGTGTTCGTGTACTCCGCCAGCGGGGAGGAAGACTCGCTGACCGGCGCCTGCCTAGCTCGGTGCAGAGAGCTGGAAGATTGCGCTGCTGTCGTGGTGGCTCACAGTAAAGGCAACTGCCTCGGCGTGGCCGACACGCCTGAGCCTCAGCTGCGAGTGGACAGCGATGCTACCTTCTTCAAGAAAATCTGTCTCAAGTGTAAGGTCTTGTTTTATTGATGTCCTCTACGAAGTATTTTAGATGTAACGTTATCGTTATTCATTTTTCAAATTGATTAGTGATAGTGACGTACTTATATGTATATCAAAAGTTTAGGTAGGTAGGTACATGACTAATTTAAATATTATGTTTATAATATCCTTATTAGGAATATGTACTATCATTGACTATAAAACATAAATATGTGCTTAAAAAATATTGCTAGTCTGTTCCCCGATAACAATACCTAGTTTACAATTTGTTAGCAAACATCGCAGTAGCCATAATTCTTTAGAGAATGGTGCAGTAGAAATTCTACCAACCTTTTTTTTCTCTATAAATAAAATTAAAATGCAACCAAATCGTAAATATTAAAATATTTTATGTATAAAAACATGTGTTCAGTGTCAGAAGAATGCAGCGTGCGGTGGTGGGTTGTGGAGACCACACCGGGATATCACCTGCATGCTGAAAATTCCCACTTGAAAGTGATATCTAACACCACTGTGAAGAATTGCTACGATGCCGTCCTCGGGCCGGACGGAGATCAAAAATTCAGGTAACTAAATGATCACGAGATTATTATTTTTATTCAATAGGTCCGGCAAACGAGCAAACAGGTCACCTGATGGTAAGTAATCACGGCCGCCCATGAACATCCATAACACTTGGATCATAGATGTGGTGCCGGCCCATCAGATCGGGAGGCGAGCTGAAAAAAAAAAGTATGAGAAGAGTGGTATTGGGTATCCAGCAATCTCATTTAACGAACAAAACGCGACAGCAAACCTGTCACTTCACTTCGATTTTTTGTAAGACATTGGTACCGCTCCGGACGAGCCTGTCTATTCATGTTGAGTTATGACTGACAACGGCGTGGCTCTACCACTTCCATACCGTAATTTTTAAATATTAAACCTCGCGAGGGTTGCTTCAGTATTATTGATAACTTTAAAAAATAAAAAATCCACATTCACCAATAATAAGATCTTGACATATAATACAAAACGCAAATTACAGTCGACGTGAACAAATAAGTATTGTGATTTATAATACAAATATTAAGCTGTAATCGAACCTTCGAAAACGATCTTCTTTCTGCGCCGCATTGATAGAATCACGATGTAACGTGAGATTTTTCACGTTCCTTATAAAAACGTATACTTACTATGACATGAAAGCTAGATTGGCCATTCTTTGTTCCATAATGTACTTAGATATAAAAAGTAGCTTTCCTTTTCTTCCAGACTACACGATACAGAATGTACCTACAATTGTTTTGTTTTAGTTAATAAGTGTGGGAAAAGTTACCTTGAATTGATTAAGTGCTTATGGTGTAATTTACTTTAACACAGCCTCTGTGGCGCAGTTGATTAAGAAGTTGGCTGTGAAACGAGGGCCATGGGTTCGATCCCCTTGCCGAGATAAATGTTTGTTAGAGCCACAAATATTTGTTTCGGGTTTTGTGAGACCATGTTATCTTTCGTAGTTCCTGACACCTTCGGTTCAAGCCTTGGTATTCCGCTATAGAGTATACTGCACGGTCTGTACCTTATATCGTGTGTATTATATGTGTTATTTTGTGTGTATTTATCATTACTGCTGTATTTTATTAAGCTCAAACATTAATAAAATCTTATTCGCGATCATCCAAAAAGTCGCTGTTAGCCATCATCTGCACACATCTACGCCTATGCTTTTCGCCTATACCAAAACTGCGAGAACGAACCACAAGATTTTCTATGTTATTCGCTGCCGTAATTTAACTAGGTAGGTATGATTAAAAAATCATAAAATGTTATGTTTACGCAGCAGATGTTTTAATTTAGTGCCATAGATATAGTTTTCTTGGCCATTTCTAGAATTTGTGGTAATATTATTTTAGGCATGTTCAGATAGTTACTGAATGGAAGCTGCTTTCAATAGATCGGTTTGTAAAAATTTTTAGGATGTCAGTGTATATCAATCGACATCATGTGACTGTAGATAGTGTTTATTTAAGACTTACGGAGATTAAGTTACGTAACATATCTGTAAGCTGATAATTACTAGAACCATTAGCGGTAACTAACTTTGTCAGACATATCTCTATGTGTATCATTTATGGGGTTTAGTGTAGTACCTATGTCTCATATATTATGTTTCAGATCGGCGCAGTGGGTGGGACCTGACGGTGCTTTCGACACAGAGTTCATCCAGACATCAGATTCCATGATCGGAACTTGTCTTCTCAATGCTGAAGACAAATTTACCGAGCCTGAGTCATATCGGGTGTCTAATTACTACACTTTCTATATTGAAAATCAGTGTAGCCACGATTGTAAGTAACAAAAGAGTGTATTTGAATGAGGAAATCCTTTTATCAGATAAATGAAAATAAAACTATATGGCCTTATTCATAGACAGTTTTAAAACCTATTTTAGTTATCGAATGTTTTGTCCCTTTCGAACGACTTTTGAATTCAGTTTGAGCGAAGACGACAAAACATTTGATAAATAAAATAGGTTTTAAATCTGTCTATAAATTAAGCCGCAAGTATCATATTATAACATAGAACAAGATTAAAATTGCCTCATTGGTCTATTGAGTATTTGTTAAGTTATAAACAGATTTTTATTAGCTAGAATGACGAAACGATCAGTTCGCTTGCATGATGGTATTTTCTAAGCGTCACGTCTGCATGTGAGTAAATTATTTATGTCGAAATTCTAATACAATAAATATAATCTACAAAATAAACAATTGATTATTTCAGATTTAAGAAAAATCGATAGATGCTCATACGAAGAATATTACAATCAAACTTTGAAACACGTGGATTACACGTTTAAAAATTACACAAGAGATGAGGTGAGTTGTCAGTGTATAATTGTTGCAATTTTCCTGGTCGTTTTCCAGTTTTTTGCGCTGAGTAACGTTGTGAAGTATGTACATTAAAATAAAATTATGGCGGCGTTATCTGTACTTTACATGTAACTAACAACTGATGTAGGTACAGGCACTTACATAAAATGCATAATGGATGCAAAATTATCATAGAGACAGGTAAAAACTGGTCGTTTTGAAACAATGCAGAATGATTAGAATAAAAATTGAATTATTCAGGTCAATACAAGTCGATTCTTGTGTCGTGCAAGAAATGATCGCTAGTTAAGTACAAAATAATGTTCGTAAATCACTTATTAAAGAAATACTTCGTGTCGTTTGACATGATTTGTGGTCCTTTATATACCAAAAAGTAGAATATCTCAAACCAATGTTCTCAATATATCTGACTATGGGCGCAGCTGTTAAAGATATGCCTACGGAGAAAGAGTTTGAGTACCTACTTAGATGTCATCTACTATTTAATTATGTTGGTATCGTAGGTATACGGTAATATTGGCATGTCCTATTATTTTAAATCTGATCGTCCATGTTTCATAAAATACGCAGGAACACTTACGGCCTTATTCATTGACAGTTTTAAAACCTGTTTTAGTTAGCGAAAGTTTTGTCCCTTTCGAATGACTTTTGAATTCAGTTTGAGCGAAGAAGATAAAACATTCGATAACTAAAATAAGTTTTAAAACTGTCTATCTTCGATCAATTATATACTAGATACAGTGTCGGAAAAATGGTCTTATAATATAAACAACTTCAAGTAACAATAAACTTTAATTGTTTGAAATAAGATTTATTATATCTTAGAATATACTTGCATTCAAGACGTTATGTCATTGAAGAAAAAAAACATATTTATCGAAAAAAAAAGATATTCCCGCAGAAATCTTTGTATTACGGTGATTATTTTGACAATTTTGAAAAGCACACTGCGTCATGTTTACTTGTTGCCGTTGATGATGATTGAAGCATACTAAATTGAAATAGAGTCACACTGAATTTGTGGCTCAATTTTTCGGGCCTTTTTTGAAGTGCTCATCCGACATCTAGTATATATTTGATCGAAGCTGTCTATGAATAAAGCCGTTACAATACCAATATTGATGGTACTCTGTAGATCGTCCTCAATGCGTCAGTTAGCGGAAGTGTTGTAGAATTATATTTTGAACAAACAGCGATTGTCTGTGAACATTCATTGTCTTTCTTCGATGTCCACTTCCTTTGGCGTATCCATAAATGAATCTGGCAGCTAACTGACATAGGATTAACCTACTTATACATAAATTTTTTTGACTAACAAGATATAAAACACAATATTAGGCTGGCGTTTATTTAATAATGTTGTTGGTTTATGTTTGTTCAACCGACTTCATCATTTCGTGGAATATTAAAAAAAATATGAGTGCAAGTAAATCTATTATATAGTAGGTAGGTACTATAATATCCCATACTCATTGCTATACTTAATATAAAATGAGTAGTGGCATATAGGTAACATATTATACATAGGTATGTGTATTTATAGTCAATTACTATGCCCTTTTAAGTTAAAGGAAAAATCAAGTGAAAACTGGAACACCATAGAGATTTTCAGGAATTTCTATGGTGTGTGAAGTCCGCCAACCCGCACTAGGCCCACTAGGCCAGCGTGCCCTATGTCCAAACCACTCTCAATCGAACAATCAGTTGAAGCGCAGTTCCATGCTCAGCAGTGGGCTGAAACTGTACTACATTACTTAATAATCATTTTTATAAGTTCCATTTGTTTTCCATTTCCAGTGTAAGAAGGCGTGTGAGGTTGAAGAGCATTTCATTTGCCGCGGGTTCACGTGGCTGCCGGGCGGGGGCGCGCGCGGCGTGTGCGACCTGCACAGCGAAGACCTCGTCACCACCGGCTCCTGGCTGCTCAGGAAGATATCCGGCGCTGCCTACTATCGAAGAGTTATCTGTCTCAACAGTAAGTTTTTTATTTTAACGGGGATATAATACCTACTATATTACTACTTTACTATGAATGCAGGCCACGGAATTATATAGCCGAATCGGCACTGATGAAGGGCGGCGGGGTGTACACGCGTTGTGCGGGCGCTACCTGTAGGATCGGTACGGTTCGGGATTCTGGAACCCGTGGTGCGGACGGCCCTGCGGTGCGAACCGCAATATAGCGCGCTATATTTAGCAGTTTTCTTTAATTCAGAACACAATGGTTTTGTTCTTGAACTACTAACAATTAGTATTGTAATTGTTGCAGTAAGCGTGGAGTGCGAAGGCTCGTCGCTGGTGGTGCGGTACCGGCCGCGCGGCGTGTTCCGCGGCCGCGTGTACGTGCCGGGGCGCGGCGCCGCGTGCAGCGCGACCGCCCGCGCCGGGGAAGTGCGCCTGGCGCTGCCCATGCACGGGGACTGCGACGTCAACTTCGCGTACGGCATCTCGCAAGGACCCAATGGTATCATAAACAGGTAATTTTAATCATCTCCACTAGAAATAGACTTGTTAATTGCAGACGGATGTTATACATACATGTGTAGAGCTACATGTCTCCGCCAAATTTATACATAAAAAGGTCGTGTCATTTTTTCAACGAAATTCTGGAATTCGTACCCGTTATGATGAAATTTTTACCCTCTAACCTCGAAGAGCTACGGATGACTAGTGTCGCCTCTACTCATCCCTTGGGCCCATGTCTTCTATGTTCTCATGAATTGGGGTGTAGAGTCTTGGTAGAAGTTTGAGGTTATTGTGTCAAGAAAGCTTACAAATTGATTATTATATAAAAGACCCGTATCTGTTTGATATTCAGGACGATGGCGTACGTGATGGTGATGATCCAGAACAACCCTATCATCCAGACGGCGGGCGACCGCTGGGTGCGCGTGGGCTGCTCGCCCGGCGCGCGCGCGCCCACACACGTCAACGCCACATTCGCCGTTAACGACATCGGGTGAGGGATGATATATTGTTTCAATTGGGTTGTTAAGTAATTTTTTTACAATTTCTATAAGGTTTCGTTATCCAAACCCCCATTTTTATTTGGTAAATCAGTAGGTACTTAGGAATCGAGCAGTATGGACGATACAACATTGTTTTTTTTTATTTCAATGAATGGCGAGACGAGCATGCCATTCGCCTGATGGTAATCGATACGACCGCTCATGGACAGTAGCAAAATCAAACCACATGAATTACAAAGCAACTCTACTGCGCTCACCATCCTAAGACATAAGATGGTGGACAGGCGGGTGCCGGCGGGCGCGGCGGCGGGGCGCGCGGCGGGCGGCGCCAGCGCGGTGTTCGGCGGCGCGGCGCCGCTGGCCATGTACGTGGTGCGCGCCGGTGACTCGCGAGGCGCCGGCGCCGTGTCGCTCGGGGAGCCGCTCGAACTGCGCATCGAGACCACAGGTAACCCACAAAAATATAGGTACCGAGTGTTGTCGCGTGTATCTCCAAATACTAGGTTATTTGGTCTCACAACACCCTTTTTTCGTCTAAGAGTAAAAGCTATTTAGCTTCCCTTTGGACATCCCGGGGGAGGGTAATGTCAGTGCCACTGGCCTTCTAACCCGGGCTGGGTCCCTAACAAAACCTACACCAGTATAGGCTATAGCGCCTAAAAATCCTTCGGTGACCGTCACACGCATTATGGGCGGCACTGTGCATCCCAATGTGAGAAGCGTCCCGATTTACGTCCGCGTAACTGCCAGGCGCAAAATCGTTGCTGGTCCTTCCTGGATGTCCCACACTTATCGCTATTTTTGGACGCCCGTTCGAGATGTTGTGGGCGTCCACGACAGAGACTAGGAGTCTTGGAGTCATAATAGGTGAGAGCGCACCGCTCCCGCAGATTGCCCAACGACACTAATGGTCCCTTTAGGTCGCCTCTTACGACGGTCAGGGGATATCGTGGAGGAATTCGTGCACCCCCCGAACCTCAGGGCAATGGTTTCACAACACCCGTTCTCTAAAATTAAATTTAAGATCCGCATCATTTGTGTCGGTGCGGGAATCGAACGCGTGGCCACATTTCACAACCAGTTTCACCATCTTGCGCCACAGCGGCTGTCATCTTCAACATTTATTATTTATTCTAGCGGCAAAAAGATTACATGCTGCCGACCTTTATGCTTTTCTGTCGACCGCTTCGACAATAAACATAAATAAAATATTATTTATCACTATAAACACTATCTTAATTAATTATAGCCTCATAAAACTGCCTTGGAGTTCAAGTTTTAACGAGGATAATGTTGGACGAAAACATATTTTTCCGAGTTTCCTCAATACACAACGACATGGAAATTATATTAAAATGTAAAGGTCGACAACAAAAACAAAAATAAATATAAAAGGACTTTGTGTGCCTTTCCTAAGAGCTCTTTCTTTCTTATGGCGAGCGTTATAGACAGAAGAAAAAGTATCAGTAAAAACTGTTGGTTCACAGATGATACAGACATAGAGGCGTATCATTTAGTTGCTTCGTCGCGCCTCGGTGACAGCTCCGTCTTACTGCTCGACAGCAAGGGCTGCCCCACCGGACAGGTAGCTGCGTTGCATTTTTAAATATATATTTTTTAAATCATTTTGTATAAACATCTGTAGTTATAATTTAATACAATATTTTATTTATTTGTGATACCTATATGATAATTAACATAGAAGACACAATATATTTACCTGGGCTTAGCTATACAAATTATGGCGTTATTCATTCCGCATAAATTTAAATAAAAAGATTGCAAAATGATTTTACTGATAAATTTATGCGCCCAGCTGTTTGATACAGAATTTTTGTTGGTTCTTTCGATCCAATATGCTTGCTCAGTGCAGTTGATAAACTTCACACATTTAAATGTATCTTTGAAATTCCTACTGAGAATCCTCAGGCACGCAGGTTCTTTTAAGATGTTTTCTTTTACCGCAATCAATAAAAACTTGTTATTGAAAAGTTGGTATTATGTGCTTAAACTTCCTACTTTATCTTTGCCAGTACGGTCCCCTGCTAACTGGAGCCGTTAATGAAAATGAAAATAATTAGTTTGTTTGGAGTTGATTTGCAAATTGATTATTATGTTGGCAGGTTGATTTCCCGCCATTCACCAGGACATATTTGGGCGGCACGCAGCGGCTGTCTGCTCGGTTCAAGGCATTCCGTTTTCCAACATCACACATAGTGCGATTTGCGTTAACAATCCGCTTTTGCGATAAAAAGTGTAAACCGGTATGTTATATGAGTTAATTTTAAATAATTTACGTGAAATACAATTGATTCGTTCGTCAATTAAGAACAAATACGATAACTATACTAGCGGCACGCTATGATGGCCGTTTTGACGTTTGTCGGCAAATCAAGTTACAGTAGAACGCCGATATTATCCGAATTAATTGGGACCGAGGTCGTTTCGGATTATCGGAAATACGAGTACATTGGTAATAAAGAAAAACGAACTGTCACACATAGAATTCTTTACTTTATTAAGTTTAACAACCTTCTTTATTAAGCTTTTAATCATAACAGTTGAAATATATCTGGACTCCAGCGAATTCCAACTTTTCACAACAAAACAAAACAAAACAAATATTACTTGGTTTTAATTTTTTAAATTACGCTTAGGACCGATTCGGATAATTAGCGATTCGGTTAATCGGCGTTCTACTGTGCGTACCCTACTTATTATTTAGTAACTATGTTGAATGAGCTAATTCTCGTAGAAGCTTGCTAATTCTAATTGCTGTACATTGTTCTTAGTAGTAAAGAACGAAAGAGAGATTGTCAAAATTGCCATCATAGCGTGCCGCTACTATAATTAAAATTGTATTAATCTACGTTTGTGTATAGGTTGTTTGCTTGTTTATGAGTTCCAAATAATACGTAAATTTTATCTAGTTGGAAATACAATAAAATTCTATTTCACTTTGCCTCAGGTGAACTGCGAAACCAGAAACCGGGACAGAATAGTCCGGGAGGCCAACGACTCGTATTTCCTGGACGACAGTGTCCCGGCCGCGGTGACGCAGGACTTTACATTCGACCGCGCCACCAGCGCAGGGGTGGTGGCGCAGGGTGGGACTAGAGGGTGTACCATGGTGGGGGATGAAAACGTACAACTAGAGGTGGAGGTGGTCGTCGATTCTAAAGACATACTGTCTGCTGATACTCTCGTCCGTGCTGACCATCGGGCTACCACACGTGAGTTTGTTATTCTATGAAGTAAAGCTAATGAGCAAACGCATATTGCGGTTTTGATCTCATAGTCTCTTTTCTTACGGTGTGAGAAACTGTGGTCACGCTGCAAGTTATAGCATAGGAGCCTAGCAAATCAATACATTGTAGAATAAACATAATAAACGCCATGATAAAATTCGACGTAGTGGGAGAGTAAATATTAAAAAAACATCAATTAGCCCAAGTAGCACTCAAGTGTTTCAGTAAATTGCTTAGGGCTTTGCACAGATGTGGAACACTAGCGGATGCTGATAGAATAAAGTATCCTAGCAAACAAACACATGACCTCACCGCGCTCTCTGTGGGGACATCACTGGATTAGCTTCCAGGTCTGCTACTTACCTATATGTGTAGATTAATTTGCAGAGAAAATTTTGGTGATTGGTTCATAGTTCACATTTTCGAAAATCAGTGACTATAATTAATATTAATATACTAATTATACCCTAAAAATAATAAAAGTCGTTGATCTGTAATTAATCTAATTTATTGATTAGATTTGCCAGACGTTGCTTCATAAGATAATAAACCTATTTGTATGTTAAAGAAAAAGCATGCAATTATGTATATACAGTTGTCTGTTAAGTAATTGCTTGTTATCGTTTAGGGATCACATAATGGTTGTGATGCTCGTGCAGCGACGCTTCGTTGACTCTTTAATGACCGTCTGTGTAATGCTAATATTATAATTGCAAAATTGCCTGTTTGTTTGGTGTTCAGTCGTTTATCAAATAAATAGGAAACGTAGGTACATTAACGTCGAAAACATTTGTGAAATTGTTTCTATTGATAATGGACTATTCGTATAGTAAGATTTGTAAGATTTTTATGGTATTTAAATTCCGCCAATCCGCACTAGGTCATAGTGGTGGACTGTATGGCCTAAACCCTCTCAAACGAACGTTTGATTGTAGAGGAGGCCCGTGCCATGCAATTGGACGTATATGGGCCGATACAGATAAATCAATTCATATAAGAAATGCATTCTAAAGAAAATGCGTACAGTAATACCCCGACTTACGCTACCCCGTTTTACGCGAATTCGGAGATACGCGGTTTTTCATTTTGATTGCCGCGTGCATCGGCTATCTCGCTCCGCCCTCTCAGTGTTCAGTTTGCGACAGGTTTAAAGTGATTAAACGTGTTCCGCGTGGAATTGTTTTAGTGCGCAGTGCGTTTTACTTATAATCTCTAATTATGTCATCTAAAAGAACGAAAAATGAGTCATTTGAGTCTAATAAGAACAGAAAAACACTGTCTTTGGAGTGTAAACTGAATATAATTAAAGACTTTGAAGATCAGATTAAATATACTTTATACCGCGTTGATACGACAGATGGGCATTAAATTACACTACGTATACTATACGTCCTTAGTATTAATTCGACACGGCACAAAAATTAATAATACCAAAAATGAGATTTTGTTTGTTTCAAGCAAACTAAATAGCCTACAAATAAGAGTAAAACGCAACCATCCTTTGTAAATAAATGTCACTGACCATTGATGAACTGAACTGGCAACGTCGCGCGGGGCGTGTTTTATCGTCGCGTCATGGCGGGACGCCGCGCCGCGCCGGCGCACCGCGCGTAGCTACGTAGATTTGAAGGTAGTTTTAGGTCTAAAATTCGTTCTTCCCAAGCAGCGGGTATTTGCCGCGCTGGCACTCCCTCCTGTTGCCGCACTATACTTTTGTTGTCTCGATTCTTTGTACTGCCAATGTTATTGCGCGGGCGTTCCTGGGGAATTGTGGCTGTCACCATACCTTTCGCGGTATGTACGCAGAGCTAAAGCTGTGTTTCTATGGTATTCGCCGTAAATTAAAACCAACCAGTGTATTCTGACGCGGTGTAAGTTACACGAGGCATTGTTAAACAGTTTCATTACAAACACATACACAATTTAATTACGTGTCCTATCACAATAACAATACAAAATCACAATTGTCGGCGCGAGATCGACAAGATCAAAGCGGCGCGGCGCGGCGGCGCAGGAGCTTCCGTGTTACATCCGTTCCGAAAGGATAGCGACGGCGCACTAAAATAACAATTTCTTTAGCAAACAATTTTTATTTGTTAAGATGCAATAGCAACACACTGACCTATTTCTATTTCTTTTACGCGCGGGATGTTTTGCTATGATTTGTCTCTCTCGTAATTAAAGTGCAGGTGTGTATTTATTGCTTCCGTATTTGCATCGCCAACTTTTTAAGTAATTTAGTTGTACTTATTTATGTGATTTGTGTAAGAGCGGCAACAGCGCGTAGATTTTAGTAGGATCTATCGTTTTAAGGTGTTTGACCTGTGTGTTAGACGTAATCAGCTGTTAGAAAAGCTACATCGTGTTCAAATGGCGCAAAAACTTACAAAATCATTTATGACTAAACTACTGCTCCTATTTAATTGATTTTTAGTACAGAACTTGGAAATGGTACCTAGTATATGCAGTTTAAAAAAATGCCCATCGGTCGTATCAACTTTGTATGTATTTATATACAAAGTTAAACCCCGACTTACGCGAATTCGACTTACGCGGTAATCGCTCGGTCCCACCTACCGCGTAAGTCCGGGGTATTACTGTATTATATTTGAAACTATTTCGAGCGTCGACATGCACTAACTTGGTGGCGTAGTTGTTCTACGGTACGATTACAACGCTGTGTTCTTGGGTTCGAATCCCGAAGTGATATAGAATTTTTCTATTTATTACCAGCTTGCAGTCAGGAATTTGTGCCCTTTCACATTGTGGAACAGAACACAAGAGGCGAAACGGGGGCGTTCACTGGGGTACACTTACTAACATATCCCTTCTGGAAAAAAGGCGTGATGTTGATGTATGGCCATAAGATAGAGACCACGTTGGGTATCTGGTATGATTTGTACGATGTATATAAGTAATATGCTGCATTGTCCAGCCGTGGAGGAGGCCAGGAGCAGCGACAGCAGCGTGGTGTGCGTGCACGAGCTAGTGCTGGTGGCGCTGGCGCTGGCGTGGCTCGCCGTGCAGGTGCTGCTGCTGCTGGGCTGCTGCGTGCTCGTCAAACGGTACTACACTATTACTGGCAAAACTTATGTCTCAGGATGGCGAGCGTAGAGGAATGCCAAGCATTGCTTTGTAATTCATGGTGTTGTTTGGTTTTGCTTCTGTCCATGAGCGGTTGTATGTTGCTTACCATCAGGCGAATGGCATGCTCGTCTCACCATTGATTGCAATAAAAAAATATACCGGGTATACCAAAACTGCGACCGAAAACGAAGCCAGGTGGTAGTTTTAGTGGTTACAGGCACAATGCAACTAAAAATTTCGCAAAAAAAGCAACAGTTAATTTTTGGCAGTTTTTTAAACATCGTCGTGTTTGGATGGTAAATACCTAGTTTTTGCGAAAAATGTAATTTAAACCTGTGCGTACCATTGCGTCTTTAAAAACAAACAGGTGTACATTATTATTTTAGTAAAATTATGTATTTATGACCCAAATACGACGATCAGAAAAAAAAATGCAATAAAATTTGGTAAATATTTTTGCGATATTTTTAATTGCATTGTGTTTGAAGTCACTAATAATACCACCTGGCTTTGTTTTCGGTCGCGGTCTTGAGATACCCTGTATAATAAATGTTCGATTTTAGAAAAGCTAACCTTTTGTATAAAATAATAGAAAAATGTAGCTAAGTCTCCTGTTGTATTGTCTTCCTTCCAAAAGCCTCCCACACCAGAAATTGTTTTAGGCTTATGACGTTTATCAGTGTCATTTTTTTTCGTCAGGTATCGTAATTTAGCTGAACTGAGTATGCAAAAGGACTACCATTCATTTGACAACGTGGGTTTCGACACTGTGTCTACACATCGTCGAGTGCACTGGCCTGACCAGAGTATTGATATATTGCACGCCACCTGAATAAGATCTTCAAAAGCCTAGAGGCATCTATGTTTGTTAGGTTATAAAAGACATTTGTGTGTTTTGATTGTATGGTGTAATATTTTGTAAGTATTTTAGACTAGTCTGTGTTCATTGTCAATTACGTACTTAATATATGTAAATGTAGTATTATCTGTAGTACCTACCTACATATTGTCAACCAAAATTTGCAATAAATGCAAAGATAGAACGAGAACCATTCAAAATCTCTTTCTGTATTAGTGTACCTATTTAAATTGTATTAATGTACGCAGAAACTCAGAAACGCTTACATTCCAAAGTAAATCAATATATTTTTATGTTATTAATACATCTATTTGTACAAAGTATGCCGCAAGGTTGTATTATTTTAAGTTTAATAAAAAGTGATTAAATAACGTTGCAACAACTTTTACCAATATTTTTTTTGAAAGAAATAAAAGTATGTGTGTAGTTTTTGTAAAATCTTTATTTATTTACAACTGCCTTTTTTTTACTTTTTTAACATTAGGTAACCTTCACCTATTTATTTTAGTACTTAAAATTCTGTTGTTTTTTCTACTTGAAACTTTCATAATAGTATTTAATCCTTTTGTCAGTCACATTTTCCGTCGCCGTGCAAACATTAGGAGAAGATACTATTAAAACCTAATAAAAAAATAAAATAGTTTTAATAGCAAATATTTATGTTCCAACATCTGTCTGATCACTGATGTGACCGTCTGTTTGGTAGTATATACTATATGTCGTCTATCTTCCATTGGCGTGTAGCGAAATTTAGAACTACAAATAAAATTTAAAAATATATCTTTTGAACGCATTGTTTGAGGTACGTTTTCATAATATAAACAGCAAACATGACAACAGCGCTTTCTACGCCAAAAGATCATAGACGACCTATAACTAAAATCCCCTTAGTAGGGGAGTGTGTATCATTGCGTAGCGTTGCTGGAGGGTTGGTGGAGGGGCGCGGGCGGCGCGACGGAGGGCTGTCGCGGCGAGCCGCGCGGCGCCGCCTGCCGCACGCTCTGTCGGTTGGACGCGGCATTGTAGTGGTAGCCCTCGAACTTGTCCCCTGCGCCCGAGCCTCCCGCCGCCGGGAACGTAGCCGTGCCCATGTACATCACCTGAAGCACATTATTATTATTAATTTTAGCTGGAGATTGTTTCGCCCTTACACCCGCCATTACAACTCCAGTAAGCCAGGATCAACCACAGCAGACATTTGAATGACACCGAGCATTGAGGCTCAGCGCGTCTCCGAGAATATTTTAATTTTAGCTACTTACTAACACAGCATCTTTTTTATTTTAAAGTCCCCTTCGTCATGATCACTGCCATCTAATGTTGGTTTTCCAAATCGATTTTACTTAATGACTTATGGTTGTGAGAAGTATTTTGAATATTCGAACCAGATCATCGGATAATGAGATTTGACAAAAAAAAAATATTACACAATGAATTGACAGCAATCTTGAAAACGTTTAAATAATTCCATTTCAGTTCAATATTGGATACTCAATACACTTGCTTAGGTAAAAACAACTCAATCTGCTCAATAATTTCTGATCAGCATTTATCGAAAAATATTACCTGAGGTTTGTAGCCATCAGGGCCCGCCTCATACTCGACGAGTTGGGTTCTGCCATCGGGCAACAGCACGTGGTACGAGCCTGAAGCGTGGTCTTCCTTCCTCTTCTCATTGTGGCCAAAGTCCAAGCTCACCGCGTTGTCTTGCACGTCGTACGAAAAATCGTAATTTGCAGGTAGCTGCCACAAAGTAATAATTATTAGCCAAATTACGCTGCACTCAAATTCTTAAAATTGCATTTAAAGTTAAATTATAATATTTTTACTATTTCTTTACTGATCTTACAGTTGGTTCTTGTATAGGTTTTTTCATTCCCCCGCCTCCAATTTTTGGCGGAAGATACTCCTGAGCCGATCCGTTGTATGGCCACAAAGTTAACGCCAGGAGAGTAACCTGGAAATAAAATATAAAGACATACCTATAGTAGTAGTAAGAATAGGATATTCATGCAAAATAGCAAAACCTTACGCAAATAATTCGCCACATTTTAAAAACAGTGATAACGATCTGCCTGTAGTAAAATACGAAGAGCTATGGAATAATAAAGCAATGCCACGGCGTTTATAAACCTGTGAGGTTGCGGTTGTGGCTGCGGCCGTCATTTGAAATTTTTCATTAAACCGGCGCACGATCCACAAAAGTGTCGAAATTTTAATTCTAGGGTCGCTAGCGCGCTATTAAAAGTACCTAGGTCTATACGAGGTACCTATGTATTGCAAAGTTCACTTTAATCACGATCAACCAATACAATAGGTTTAATCCATCCATAATAATGTTTTAATGCAGTTTCATCAATAGATAGAGTGATTGGAAAGGTTTATTAAATGTATAGTTTTTTATTATCCTATGTACCTACATAATAACTAGTAAGTTAGTATATAGGTGTTTTGCATGCAGTGGATTAAAATAATATAGTCTGCACCCGAAGCCGGTCCCGGCTGATGGTTAATGGCTAATGGAATAAAAAATTGGTAGACCATTGACCTGATGTGCGGGCTTTGGATTCTGGCTACCTTTAGTAAATAGAGTATACCCGATTTTTACCGACTATAAACTCCATAGTCTCCAACTGCACTTTCGAGGAAAATCGGGGCTCTTTAATAAACATAACGAAACGTCTTCGGCGCAATTTATAGACATCTATTTGAGAGGATCATAATAATTACTCCCTGATAGAATCATGGTGATTTAGATCGTTGTTTTGGCGTCTCCGTGTTCAATCAGGGCAATCTCCCCTATACCTACCTACTACTGCAAGGCATGGGCCTCTTATAAATATAGAGAGACGATTTAGTGGGGCTAGGTCATATAGTACATCGAGCTGGCTTAGTGCGGATCTAATGCGACGCACTTTACATACAATAGATTTTTTTTTGAATGGGTGTGGTATGCAGATTTCTACACGATCTTTTCCTCCACCGATATAGTGCGAGGCACAGAGGTAATTAACAATCAATAACACATTACTCCAAAAAGTCAGAGGTGTGCCCAGGGATTTGAAGTTATGACCACCGTCAACATATTGGCAGCCATGTCGGGTCTGTTACCATAGATAATACACTATATATGACATCTGTTACCAACAAGCCATCACTTATATAAGCGGTATTAGCTTTCTCCCTATCACTCTCCATAACCTCTTTTTTTGAGCATGACACCTTTAGAGAAGAAAGCCACGGAGCCGAAATAACTTTCATAAAATCATTGCTTAAATTATTTCAGATTTACTCTAAATTTTAACCCTTGCAATTCTGTACTCATGTTAAATTCTTATGTCAGTTTGGTCACTTGTCAAATCCAAAATGACATTTTGAAATTAGCAATTGGCATGCTGGTGTTGTAAAAGTGATTGTGAACTATCACATTTTGTCCTCTAAGTATAAGTGAATAATTATCGGTTCTTACTTGTTTGTCTGAGAGATACTATAAGTGGTAACAGTCAGCAATGAATTCCTTGCTAAGAAGTAGTAGTGGCTTGATACGTCGTGCTTTCAACACATCTTCTGTTAGATTGTGTGCCAATCCACCTAAGAAAAAGCCGAAAACCTTCATAGGGCCTATAACATGGAAGTCAATGGCTGCGACAGCAGTCGTCGCCGGAGGACTGACAGGATTCATGTTGTACGTACGGAAAGAGAAACAAGAAGCACTAGATCGTGAGAGAAAAAGACAGCTCGGTAAAGCGAAAATAGGAGGAACTTTTGAGCTGGTCGACCCCGAAGTAAGAGATACTGTCTTAGCCTATTTGCATATATATTGCTACTTTTGTTACTATACTAATAATATAAAATATTGCTCATTGTTTGCAATATTGTTCTAGGCTTCATATGTTATTTTACTTTCTATATACAGCACCGGATTTAGCACCATTGGTGCCCAGGGTGAGATTTTACAGACCCTTTATCTTCTATCCAAATGCATGTGAGAAAAAGTTAAGAAGATCTGTGGCACTCTTTCATGTCTGGTGCCTGGACCGTTGCCCAACCATAGCTTCACAATGATCTAATCCTGGTACTGCATATATTAACCAGTAGAGATATGATAATATTACTTAAATGAAACTTTACAGCATTACAGGGTATTGCATCAGCATCTTGTATAAACACATTAATTAATGTTTAAGTGTAGCCGCTGCAAATTTATTTATTCGCTACATTCATAAAGTTATAAGCAATTAAAAGAATTGTCATGTAATCACCATTCTGTGTAATCTATCTCTCTAAATGTTATGAAAACAGTAAATATTTGGTCATCAGAAAGATGATACTATATGTGACGATGATACATATTTTATCTCAAAAATAAGAGAATATTCAATGTAGGGCCCAAAATCATTGATTAAAATTGTCCACAGGGAAAGTTAGTTAGGAGTAAAGACTTCTTAGGCAAATGGATGTTAATATACTTTGGATTTACACATTGTCCCGATATATGTCCTGATGAACTCGAAAAATTGGCTGAAGTTGTAAACATGCACGGTAAATATTTTATATAATATATTATATAATCTTTTCACTTAACTACCTTTAGAAAGTAAAGTAAATAAAATATTTTTTTGCAGACAACATGCCAGGCTCACCTCCTCTACAGCCTGTGTTCATATCTGTAGATCCACAAAGAGATACCCCTGAGATTGTAGGAAAGTAAGTTATTCAATTACAAACTTAATCTACAAAAATTATAACTAATACATGGACTGCCTGCCAGAACAATGCAATATCCATATGCACAACTTTTGACATGCCAGGGTTCTTTTGTTCTATGTATATGTCTAAGGTGCACTATCACTTGAAATATTTTAGTAGATTTTTAGATGTTTATCTTCATATGAGGTGCCCAGACACTTTACCTTAGTTCAGCAATGTGTGTTGTGTATGTGTATTATGGGTGAACATTATTATAAGCACTTATTGTACTTATAGTAAACAGTTTCCTTACCTTCGTGTTTGTAGTTAAATGTGTCTATGTGTCGTAAAATCGAAAACTCGTGTGTAGTTTTTGCTAGTCGTATTACCAATCTCAGATTGAATTACGTAGTGCTGAGTGTTTGCATTCACATATTTTTTACTTGACTGTCCATAACTTTAATGTTAAATAATTCATTTTATATGTTTGCAGGTACTGTAAAGAATTTTCGCCACGATTCCTAGGCCTCACAGGAACTAAAGAACAGGTACAACAGGCTTGCAAATCTTACAGAGTCTACTTCAGTGCAGGACCACAGGATGTAGATAATGATTATATTGTAAGTTTATTTTAAAATCATAAGCCATATTATAAGATTATAAGAAAGGCAATATACATACAATATATTTTACCCAGGGGAAGAAAACCATAAAAATAATTCACATATACATAAATTTTACTGAATGTCTTCTGTCAACTCCTTTCATGCACAATATAAACTAACGTAATTTCTGTATTGTATTTTTAATGTATTTTATTTTATTTCCAGGTTGATCACACAATTATCATATACCTAGTGGATCCAGATGGTGAATTTGTTGACTACTATGGTCAGAATAGAAATGCAAAAGATATTCATGATTCAATGCTAGTCAATATTCAGAAATATGAAGCTTCAAAGAAGAAGTCATGGTTTTAATCAATCTGCATTTATAATTTGTAGTTTTAATATCTAGTTGAAAAGTATTCTCTTTAAAATAAAAGAATTGTTACAAAAGTATCTTTTTTAAGTTACCTGAGCGAGTTCCCATGTGTTGTATTCATAACCATGGCACCTCTCACTTTTACGCAAATTATTTATTTATTTTATGGCTTCAAGCTCTATTATTTAGTGAATAAACCACGTAACTGCAATAATGCCTGACTGCAAGGCGTCGAAATCATATTACGAAACATAATATCATGGACATGCAAAAAATAAAGTAATAATAATTAGGATTGATCAATGAAAGGTATTATTAATTGAATGGTATTTGTAATTTATTTATAATACTTTATTACATATATTTTTAAAATAACTTAACATTATATAATACATCAGATATTTTACTATATTCATAATGAACTTTGGTCGATAATCTATTGCTCTTTCTCTCTCCAATTGTTCCCTCAATGATGAGGATCGTGAGCCCTGTCACTTGGTCGAGTCTTGGACAGCTGATCGCCATGCCTGACGGTCCTCCGTCATGGCATTTATTGCTCATACAAAATTTTATACAATGCATAATGGTTTCTTAGATTTACGCGAATGTTACACATTGAAATAAAACTATTTTATACGGATTTTAGCATATAAAATAGTTATATTATAGTAAATATATTTACAATGCATGTCAAAATAGTGTGTAAATATGTCATAGTTCTCTACTGTCCTGTTACAATAATAATATACCTGTAATGAATATCCTTATATTTCAGATCACTGTTAATAAAGACTCTTAAGTCTCAGCTATGTATAAAAAATATTCATTACATTCAGCAGCTGGAATTACTTCAAAACTGGTTAATAATTTTGTAAGTTATATTTGTTGGCATTTCTTTGGTCCAATCTACTTTGTATTTGCTTCAGTATGAAATAAAAATATTTTGCTATATGTACCACAGTACATCATTAGCATGCTAGGTGTACCTCTAATGGTACTTGTTCTGCCTCTAAAATTACTATTCTACATGCGGTTTCTTCAGCTGTTACAGTTTCCGTTTTCAGTCCTTCAATGGGTTCTGTCTTCTCAGAGATGACTATTTTGTTGGAAACTACAATCTCAGGGTTGCGCACCATTAGTCGTTTGGCGGACTTCTTCGGTGTTTCATGAGATTTAACATGTTTCACAAGATGGGACTTGGTAGGAAAGTTTTGCGGACACATTGCACATTGGAATGGCTTTTCACCTGAAATTAACATATTTAATTTGAGTCCCAATATTTGATTACCATTTATAAAAGAACGAGTTTAACAATAGAATAAGATCAAACCAGACGATTTTTATGCAGTGGTTAATTTTAATTTGTGAATGGTAATAAATAACATTACAGTTCAAGTGGAGTATGCACCGCCGAGAATTAGTCATTTCTTAGCCCAATACGTCGACATTTTTGAAACGGGGTATATGCAGTCTGAATCTAAATGCGATATATTTCCCAGGGTCTGTGTGACGGGTTTTCCACCAGTGTGTACTGTGGTCTCCACCCGGGAGGATACCAATATCCTACCACTATGTATTAGTATCTATGCGAGTGGGAGTAAATAGTATAAGTTGGAGACTGTCCTGCCCTCACATCTGCCACTGCAACTCCTGTAAGCCAGTATCAACAGTGGCACGCATTTTAATGAAACTGAGCATTGAAGCTAAGCGAGTCTTCGGGAATGTCTCACTTGTTTTTAACCCGCAACGAAAACATATAGGAGGGGTTGAAATAAAATATTTTTTTTAATCAAATAGTATAAGTTACCGGTGTGGACGCGCGCGTGTTCCCGGAGGCGCGACGCGTTGACGAACTTCTTGTTGCACGCGCTGCACTCGAACGGCCGCTCGCCCGTGTGCATGCGCATGTGCGCCTTCAAGTTCATGCGCGCGAACCTGCACACACCAAATATGGTATTGTATCAGCTCATATACGTCCTGCAGGGCACGCACCTCCTCTACAATCGAGAGAACGATTGAGAGGGTTTAGGCCGTATAGATTCAAATACTAAAGTGAGGATTATAGGCTGATACAATAAACTAGGGATTTGTTTACACTCGTTTACAATTTTGTTATTTATTTTTTACAGTGCTTTATTGTTTCTGTAAAGTTTAGATTGAATTAGAATGTTAAAACGAATTTGTTAGTTTGTTACTGGCACCTGTATTTATATGGAATAATTGTTACATTTCTTATGAATACTGTTCTGTTGGTGTTCCAAATATAATAAATATTGATTTACTGAAAATCGAAAATGTAGTATTTCAATATATTAGTGTTGTTTATACGTACTTTTTCCCGCACACGGTGCAGCTGTAAGGTCGCTCGCCGGTGTGGCTGCGCGCGTGCGCCTTCAGCGTGGAGCCCGACGAGAACTGCCGCCCGCACTCGCTGCACGAGTAGGGCCGCTCGCCTTACAAGTACAACAATGTCAATGTCTATTTCTCCCGCCAAACAGCAGTGTAAATGCACTGTTGTATTTCGGTTTGAAGGATATTGTAGCTAGAGTAACTACTGGACATATCGAGACTTAACATTTTATGTCTCAGGATGGCGAGCGCAGTGGAATGCCAAGCAATGCCTTGTAACTCATGGTGTTGTTTGGTATTGCTATTGTCCATGAGCGGTCGTATCGCTTACCATCAGGCGAATGGCAGGCTCGTCTCGTCATTCATTGCAATAAAAAAAAAAATAACTTACACATGTACATTTATTGTCAACAAATTAGCTATGTACGTATTACACTTCGGAAATATCTGTGGACCTGAATAATTGACGTCATTGGAACATAAGTTCAGCAAATTCAAAATGTAGGTTAAACAAATTGAATTAAAATAGAAAAAAGAATAAAAAATAGAATCCGCATCCATCTCAAAACGTTTTAAAATAACGTAAAATTTAAAATAACAAAGTAGATAGGGGAACACAAAAAAATGAAATGTGAACCGCATTCCAGCTTTACAGATATTTCCGACAGGTTATACCTACATATGCATATTGCATATACTTAATTTTAAAAACCAAAAAAGTGGAGTAATAAAAGGATGTTAGTGTACCGGTGTGCGTGCGCATGTGCAGCGTGAGGTTGGAGTTCTGTATGAAGGTCTTCCCGCAGGCGGCGCACACGTACGGCTTCTCGCCCGTGTGCGTGCGCTCGTGCGTGTTGCGCGTCGACGCGTGCCGGAACCTGCGACGTACACGCACCTTACCACACATTTAAATAATTTTGGGTGTATTTATTTATTTTATTTCAATTGTAAAATAAAGTATTAAATTTAAATAAAATAAATAAATACACCCAACAGTCTGATACAGTCCTGATATTGATATAGTCTCGTGTCATGGATATCAACGAGAGATTTTTCGGTTCCACTAACACCCAGACCTGAGACTGATACCCGTGGATTATTGCATTGTATGAATAATTGCTATTATTAACAAATATACAAATTGAACAAATCATACAAATAAAATTTAGTTGTAACATTACCGTTTTGATCAATTATAAAAATATTAAGGGCCATTTTGCGCCGGGACGTTGTGTGGAAGAATATCGGGGTCACGTCCTCGCATATTCGGTGCCTAACAGTTCATAATGCGCGTGACAGTCACTGAGGGGTTTTAATAGGTTTTAATGGTTAACGGTTTTCGTTTCTTCCAAAAATATATATTTAATGATGTGAATAATCCTGTCATGCCTAAATAGCGAGATGGCAAAATTATCATGCGCTCTAGTTACTATTATTTAGTTTTATATTTATTATTTTAGTATTATTATTTTTGTTCTATTATGTTACTAGGTACAATAGGGTTAGTGTGTCCGTGTGGACAGATATTGTAAAAATTAATACATTTAAATAAATATGAGTCTAATATGAGTGGAGTATGGAGCGGTACCTCTTGTCGCAGTAGTGGCAGGCGTGCGGCTTCTGCGGCTCGTGCACGCGCGCGTGCGAGGCGAGCAGGCGCGGCGACGGGAACGCCTTGCCGCACGCGCACGCGCAGGGCCGCGCGCCGCCGTGCGCGTGCGCGTGCGCCGCCAGCTGCCGCGCGCACGCGAACCTGCATCACCGTTTATACTGAAGGGGACACCGCGGATAAAATATTTGTGACTAAAACGAGCCGCAACAAAATAGGGGTTGTTTCTGTCTCATTCAAATTATCTTATCGGTCCACTGGTTACCAGCGAGCTTGGTAGATACGTGCGAAGTACGCATTTTTGTTCGCGATGGCCACTCCAGAACAATACCTCAAGAATTGCAGCAGACATTAAACGTGATGGGTGGAAACTGAGCGTCTCCATAGTGTACAAACCTCGCTAAAATTTAATTGTAAAATTCATCTTAATTTTATTGGAGTATGTTGAAATTTGGAACTACAAATAAAATTTAAAAAATATACACCTACTTAACTCATTGTTTGAGATATTTATATATCAGCATGACAACAACGCATTCGGGCGCCAAAAAACCGTAGAAGATGTATAAAGCTACCTCTTGTCGCAGAGCTGGCAGTGGTGTTTCTTGTCGAGCGCCTCGCCGGTGTGCACGCGCGCGTGGCGCCGCAGCGCGTACCGCTCCATGAAGCGCTTGCCGCACGCCTCGCACGCGAAGCGCTTCGTCTCCATGTGCCGCTGGATGTGGCGCCGCAGCACTTGCTTCGCTTCAACATTACAACTAATTATGTACTTCTGTATCAGCCCTCATACGTCCCACTGCAGGGCACGGGCCGAGAGAGTTTAGGTCATATAGTTCCCACGCTGGCCTAGTGCAGGTTGGCGGACATTACATAAATACCATAGAAATTATTACAAATAGCTATGGTATGTAGGTTTCCTTACGATGTTTTCCTTCGCCGTTATAGTGCGTGGTGATTGACTATCAATACACACATGACTCCCGGAAAGTCAGAGGTGGCTTGGGATTTGAACGCGCGACAACCGTGAACACATAGGCAGCCGCACCGGATACGCTACCAACAGGCCACTACACACTTCTTATATCCTTAGAATAACTTATTTTTTAATATTGATCTATGCCCTTACTTAAATAAGTGCGTTCATTGTTCTGAAATAGGAACGCGCGGGCAATAGGTGGTTGGTAATATTTTTATTTTATCAAACGTTATCACTGGATCCCTAGAATATTATAATTAGGTAAGAGTTAAGACAGTATAAGATCATTTGATTTCCTTGAATGGAACAAAATAGCGTGTAAATCATGAGGCTGTACACTGTACAGTCTACACTTTACAAAGAAAGTAATGAAATAAGTAATTAAATTTGACAGCCACCGTGGCGCAAAGATTAGACGCCGAATGTGAAACTAGAGGCCGCGGGTTCAATCCCCGCACCGAAACATATGTTTGTGTGATCCACAGGTATTTGTTTCAGGTCTGGGCGTTTGTGAGACCGAAAAGTCTCTCGTAGTTTCTGATACTCACGACACAAGACTTGATCTTAGTGTGGGGTCAGGACTATGTATGTGACTGTTGGGTATATATTATATTTGTGGTTTATTAAACTTACAATTAAATTCCTTGTCACACTTATTGCATTTCCATGAAGTTCCTTTTGTATGCAATGCTGAGTGTAGTTTCAGATCGTGTTCAGAGTTAAATGCCGCTTTACACTGATTACACTCATGTGCCAGATCAGTCGACTCATGGTTCTTTTTGACGTGCGCTCGAAGTGCGTTCAATTTTAAATAATTCTGTAAACATAAAATAAATACTAATTCAATTATTTTGTGATAATAGTCAAACAACTTGATATGCCGTAATATATATAAAGGGACACTAAAATCGAATTTTCTATAAGAAAATTTATCCCGGGGAATGGGGATTATAAAATTTCATTATCCATAATTATTAAAAAACATATTAAGCTAGTTTACTTTGCAAAATATTATTTTCGGTATATAAATAAGGCATAAAATCATATTGGATTGATTTCTTGGTAACTTTTTTTACAGCAGTGCTATTTTATTGTATCTAGTTACATAAGCTCAAGCTGATGGTGGCTCATAAAATTTAAACAAATTATAACATAAGAACATACCTTACCACAAAATGAACATACATGATTCTTCCGTCTTTTATGTGGTTTTGTATTATGAGAAACATCTTCAACCAACAGACTTTTTGAATCTAGAAAAAGTATTAAAAGCTATGTATTAAAAAATAATGAGTACAGTAGAAAATATGTTTGTGTATGTTACATACCTGTTGCAGCAAACTCCACTTCTACTCTGAAAAAAAAAGAAAAAAATTTGAGTTTCTTGCAATGCATAGTGAGCTTATTCTAATTGTATATCAAAAGATTTTTAAGTTTTATATGCCATGGAACATTTCATAAGTTGTATAGCTATTGACATTTTTGAATACATAGCACTATGTAATAAAAAAATGTTAATCTTACTGTCCACATTTCTCTTTTTCTTCTTTAATGTCAAGACCATCATTGGCTTTTGTGATTTCGTCAAGATCTTCTAAATATTGAAAATCTGAAAATACAAATGGGAATTATTTTTATATGTAGTTTTAAATGTTTCATAAGAGCGACGAAGAAATTCAATGAAATAATGAACATCTCCTTGGATCTGGACTTATTTCATTGTAAGCCTTGTATGCTAAAAAATAATTTACATACTTGTGAAAACATGTATTTTGTGTTAATAGCATATTGTTAGATAGTAAGTCTTATTGGTGACATTATTATTAACGCTTTGTTTTCCTAAAAATAAATAAAACAAAATAAAATGTTTAAAACATATTATATATAAAGTTTTTCTGAGCAATATAAGAACTGGATATATTTACAAAAGATACATATCTAATTTTTCAGATTACACCATACTCTATTTTGAAAAAGCCAGACCATAGGAGGTTCACATAATTTGTCAATTTTCATAGTCTGACACCTCCCCTGTAAAAGCTTTTTTGTATAACTAATAATAGTCTCCACAATCTTCCTTTTAAGTTTTCGTTTGTAACACTTGACACTGTTAGAATTTCAGGGTGGTAATAAAAATAAGAACTCAACTTGTTGTACAACTAGGGTTCCACTGTATACATATTACATACCTTCATTTAATTCTGTTTCCTCTTTTAAATTCTTCTTATCTTCTGTTTCTTGTATATATTCTAATGGTCTGAAAAGTAGCAATTAAAGCATTACCTTCACTATACTCCTGGCTAAAACTGTTTCAGATCTATAATTAATAAATCTTTTAGATTGAATACATGTTGATATAGCTGAATATTGACTGAGAGCTAATAAATCAATAATAAGATTTCCTATTCCATATTGCCTAGGACAATCTTAAATAGTTTAGGATATTATATTCATATAAGAAATGTGCTAGTATACTGTATAAAGAATAAACAGTGTTCTTGATGAACTTTTCCTTTATTATGTCAAGTTTTGTTTTAGGATTTTAATGTACAAATTAAAACAATACTAAATCTAATTAGCTTTCTAGTTAATCTAGTTCTATGTGTGCTGTCAGAAAATTGATATTCATAATGTAGTTGACACAATAACCAAAATATTTGTTCCATATTATACAAAGAATAAATGTATACTCACACATTAGTCTCTTGGATAGCATCTCTGGCTGTAAATTCACCTTTCAGTATAGATTGTAACATGTAATTGGATCTCTCACAGAGAGATTTGAAGTCCCAGTAGTTGCTCATCTGAGCCTGGCATGATGCACAAATGTTGGATGGCAAACCATCATCTGGACTTATCTGTAAAAATATCATGAATTTAAAATCAATGTAGTTAAGAGATAAATACACACGGTTAATATATTGTGCCAAAAATTATAAGCATTATTTAATCTTAAGTAAACAACCAAATATTAGATTTTAATGTCAACCATTTCTGTGATAGAAACAATAAAGAATTAAATGTACCTATTTATTTGGCTTATTAATACAGCATTAGGTCTTCTACTGACTGTCTGTGTGACAAGTTTTTAAAATAATATTTAAGAATACATAAGATGCTTCGGAGTAAGCAGTGTGTATCATAAGTTTGTACTGGCGACATCAAGTGTCCAGTTGACATCCTACTAAGCTATCATAATACATGATTATTTTGAAATAAAAACTGAAATTTTAACTTACCGATATGGCTGTCAAGGATTTGTATAATTCTGCTAGCAAATTGTTACCTTGTACAGGCCACATTGGATACATCACATCACTTTCTATTGATAAACAGATTCGACACAAGGTCTGCAGATCACAATTCTCCGCGCTAAGATATTGGAACAAATGTAAAGGGATTTTGATTTCGAAATATTCCTCATTGGTGCCATTATTAACCAAGTTACGAGTATTTTCTGTGTATATATTAGTTTGATCCATATTAATTGAACACGAGACTACTCTTCATTGCACGTATATCAAATTTATTTAGGCAAAACACTGAATATAAACAAAATAGTTAATTTTGGTTTATTGTGTTCAAACGTGTCAAGTGAGGTTACTTTCTGTTTTTTTCTTTAAGCGAGATCTTGGTAAGCTAATTTTATAATTTGTACCAATTTAATTTGTTTAACAGATTAAATATGTAAGCATCATTATACCCCAACAAAGACTTGGACTCTTCACCCAATGCAAATCGCAATAATTGAAAAGTAGTTGGTTTAATTTGACATTAGTTGCTTTGTTTTTTTTTTATTTCTCATAACGGGAAGGCAAAGGTCTGAGCAGAATAGAATTTATCGTTGAACGAACTATTAACCAAGGAACTTATGTTAGAGTATAAGTTCCTTGCTATTAACATAGATAATGGATACTATTAACGAGTAATTTCGGACCGAATTCATGATGTCCTTTAACCTTTTGATGTGTAATCGTTATCTACCTATAGTGCCTGCACACATGAATCATTATAGAACAAAAATAATGAAATTTAAATAGGTATTAGGTAGGTAGGTATCCAATTTTTATTCATTTAAACAACTACGAATAAAATGAAATGGTTGGTTAATTTTCACAGAGCCAAAGTAAATGATTTTTACCTGCATACATAAACATCACGCCTATTTTCCCAGAAGGGGGCCACCCCTCTGTCTAGAGGTGCAACCAGGGCACACACGTTTCACCTTATGTATTCTGTCCCACGCGTGTGCGTCCCAAGTGCGTGGTGGCATGTTGGTAACGGACCAGACGCGACTGCTAACATGTTCACTGTGGTTGCGGGTTCAAATCCCGGAGCACACCTCTGACCTTTCGGAGTGATGTGTATATTGATAGTCAATCACCACGCACTATAACGGTGAAGGAAGACAACTCTAGGAAAGGAAAGAAGGAATGCAGGTGCATACCGTAGCGATTTTAAAGAATTTAAATCGTAGGTATGTAAATTCCGCCAACCCGCGCTAGGCCAAAGTTTCGGACTATACGGCCTAATCCCTCTCAATCGTAATCTCGATTGTGGAAGAGGCTCGTGCCCTGCATTAGGACGTATATGGGCTAATACAGTTCTGTCCCACGATTTTGTTAGGAGGCGAGTCAGTTACCGTATCGGGCACGAATTATTGACTCCGAGCTGATAATTAATGGAAAAATCCAATATCACTTTGCCCGACCCGGGATTAGGAACTTTCTACTACCTATTTTGAGGCAACAAGGCGCGGAGCTAACATAGTAAGTCGTCTACTGATTACTGAATGCGTCGCTCTATCTGGCTACGTAGCGCCTCGCTCACAGACATTGCCCGAGTATTACATATTATAGGTACCTACCTAGTATAAATATACCTTTTTCCTCAGTTCTCTAACACAGTTGTCCTCACCGAGGCTAGTAAAATTAAGTTCAGTTGCATGGGACGCATTTGTATTGCTTCGTGCGCTCGCAACATTGAAGACAAAGACGAACTTGTAATCTTATGTGTGGCATCCACCAACGTGGTTTTCTTCTCCTTTTTTATTAGTTTCTTATTTTTTCTCAAAATGTTACACTTAATGAAAAACGCTGTAAACGCAAATAAAGCGTTTGGTTCCATATACTGGTCAAAGGTATACTGACGCCTCACAGGCTCGGCGTGGCTCGGCGTGGCTTGGCGTGGTTCGGCGTGGCTCGGCCTGATTGTGTAGACGCTAAACGAGCGCACCACGAGGCTGCCTCTCGACACACTGCTCAACCGAGCCAAATCACGAGCCGCCTCGCGAGCAGCCTCGCAATGTCGATACGCGGCTTAATAATTGTCCTCTTGCCTGATAAAGGCCCATGCTTTTAGTTTTTGCTCCCTTCCAGATTTGATGGGCCGGCAACATATCTATGATCCAAGTGTTGTGGATGTTCATGGGAGGCCGTGGTCACTTACCATCAGGTGACCTGTTTGCTCGTTTGCCGGAACTGTTGTATAAAAAAAGAACGACCAAGCGCGAGCGTCATATTATGTTAGTTATAGTAAAACTAAAGAATTATATATCTCTCATTAAAATAAAACAGAATTAGTGAAATATAATATGTTTGTGTAGATTATAGTCACCAAGATGTAGAATGTAGCGCCTATAATTTCATTAGCTACGTGTATGATTATATTATAGATGTTTTCTGCCCCCGCTGATAAAGATGACCCGGGGAGTGATAATGCGTATGGAAGTGTGAAGATGGCCCGCAGGCTGGCGCGGCTCGGCGGACGAGCACATCCGTCTCGCTTGTACGAGAGGCTGGACAGCCGTCGGAGCGACCACCGACGTCGTTGCCCACCTCTTCACCAATATGTTCATTGGCATTACCTCCAGTGGAGACAACGTGAATTCCCATTACGATTACCTGATTTGAACTCTGCAAAGGTGAGTGAGATAAATATTTTATAAATGATTGAGAAATCATAAATTTTACCAGTTGTCTCACAAGGGAAAATGGGTTAATTTGAATGATTTAAATTTTTGTGGGTTTATACAATCCATCAAATAAAGTTAGTTGAGATTAACTTTCGGAGCGCATATTAGAATTTTAATTGTTTTTTCAGGCACCTCCTACTGAAAGTTTAATCAATCCAGAACCATGGCACTGGACTTTATAGCTGGATGTATCGGAGGTAAACAGTCATTATAAGTGTGTGAATTTTGTTGAAACATGATTTTTAATTAAACATTACATCTGAAACTGTTGTAACGCTTTTAGGTTGCGCGGGAATCATCGCTGGGCATCCGTTGGACACGTTGAAAGTGCACATACAGTCCGGGAGAGGCAGCCCGTTGGAATGTACCAAGGCGCTTTTCAAAGGAGGAACATTAGCAAACATGTATCGTGGAGTAGGAGCTCCTCTAGGCGGTATTGCAGCCGTTAACGCTATTGTTTTTGGAGCTTATGGAAATACAAGACGGGCTCTACCGAACCCAGATTCGTTGAAGACTCACGCTGTGGCCGGCGCGGTGGCGGGAGCGTTTCAGAGCTTCGCATGTGCGCCCGTCGAACTAGTTAAGACTCGACAACAACTCGCAAAACCTGGTGAAGGAATGCCTATGGGAGCGTGGGCCGGAGCCAGGCACATCCTCAGGACCGGTGGCCACAGAGCCCTCTTCCGCGGACTCGGTATAACCATAGCTCGAGACAGTCCCGCTTTCGCTATTTATTTCGCATCATATGAAGCATTAACGCGAGGTGATAGGTCAGTGTCGCGAGTGTTCACGGCGGGCGGGGTGGCGGGCGCGCTGTCGTGGGTGGTGCTGTACCCCATCGACGTGGTGAAGTCGCGGCTGCAGGGCGACGTGGCGGGGCGCTACGCGGGCGCGTGGGACTGCGCGGTGCGGTCGGTGCGCGCGGAGGGCTGGCGCTGCCTGGCGCGCGGCGTGGGCGCGGTCACGGTGCGTGCCTTCATCAGCAACGGCGCGTGCTTCACGGCGGTGTCGTGGGCGGAGCGCGCGTGGCAGCGCCTCGGCTCCGACTCGGCCGTGCTCACGCTGGCGCAGGCCGCCGCGCTGGGCGAGGCCGTCAGGCACCACGACAGCCCAGACTTGCACTACGACTTGTGAACACTTGTGTCATCGTGTGTGATGTCAAATTATTATCTTATGTTCTTAAATCAGTACCTACTTATTTATATAAAGAACTTTATGTATGGTAAAATCATGTTAATAGAATGACTGTTGTTGTTTATTCTGCGACTGACGAATTGTAAATAAAACGATTATTCTTATAAGCGCCGTATACTTGTCCGAAAATTTCATACATTTTTCAAAAATATTCCATTAATGTAGAAATCACTCACATTATGAAAATATCACAACATAATAAATCCGCTCAAAGAGCTATAATAAATGTAAATATTTTAAAAATAAATGACTGTTACATAATAAATTTACTCTATAATTAACTTCACTATACTTTTTACTAAAACTTCGTTTTTTATTTCGTTCTTACTGATTACGAATATAACAAGGCTTTTGGAAAATTTGAACATCGTGTGATCTGGAACAAAGACAAAATAATCAATCGAAATGAAATTAGAACACTAGCCGTTCAACAGGCTAGTTCGAAACATAACACAGTTTGCACGTTATTATCAAATAGCGAGACCAACTATACAGGGTGAGTATTTCAAGTGGGCGTGGATGGCCAAATCCGAAACTATGAGAAATATCGAAAAATACTGAAAGGAGTCACGAGCCCGATTTTGATCAAAACTAAAACTGCATACTTAGATTTTTGATAAATCAATATTCCTAGCGAGGAATCGAACCCGATGATTTTGAAAAAATTACACATGCTGTATTATTACACCATTTAATAATTTTGCTAATAAGGATCAAATCCTGGGAACTGATGACATATGGCAAACTAAAGAAAGGAGCTCATTTTTAGCAAATTTCAATTTTTTCTTCCGTAACCTTAACACCTCGCCTCCCGCGCTGTGTGAGGAATTTTAGAATTTGTCATATTTTGTTAGATATTTTATAAAAATATACCAAGATGTTAAATTCTGTGATTTGGATTCAATGAATAATGTTAGATTTGATCTGGTGGATGCATATGTGTAGTGTTATTCGCGCTTTTGTATTGAACAAATCCCCTTTATACGCTTTCTTCACCATTAAACGCCTCCAAAAAAATATTAGTAATCATAAACAACGATGTAGCTTTGTAATTGTAATCTAACCAAGCGAGGCATCTGTAATAAATTGTTAGAAATAATTGTTCCGACCAATTTATGCGTTATTTCTTGATTATTCCACTCCCAACACAGGAGACTAGTTACTAAGGCAACGGAAGGAAAAATAGTATTTTGCTTAAAATGACCCATATCCTTTAGTTTGCCGTATGTCATTACTTCCCAGAACTTGATCCTTACTAGCAACATTACCGAATGGTGGAAAAATATAGCATGTGTTATTTTTTTCAAAATCATTGGGTTCGATTTCTCGCTAGGAATATTGATTTATCAAAAATCCAAGTATGCAGTTTTAGTTTTTATCAAAATCGGGCTCGTGACTCCTTTCAGTATTTTTCGATATTTCTCATAGTTTCGGATTTGGCCATCCACGCCCACTTGAAAAACTCACCCTGTATATTTAACCTCATGATCCTTGTAGTGTTTTTCCGATACTTCTATGTTGATGAACTCACGGGTGTATTTTCACGTCCGATAACATTATAAGACTGGTAAAGAAAAATAAAATAAAAAAAAAGCAGCCTAGTCTAATAATACATTGGTATTGGTAATACACCCATCGGTCACATATATACACACTAAGATCAAGTGTGCGTATCAGTAACTACGGGAGACTTTAGGTCTCCCAAACACCTAGGCCTGAAACAAATACCTGTTGATCTCGGAGCGGGGATCGAACCCGCGGCTGCTCGTTTCACAGCTGGCGCCTAATTATCTGCGCCACGCAGGCTGTCGAAGTATTTATTTAAATCATCATCATTCTCTTCAGTCACGAAAAATTTACTGCTAACATAGGCCTGACCTAGGAATTTTCACAGCGAACTGTTAGAAGCTGCCTGGGTTCAGTAATATAAACAACCTCTATTAGTCGTCCGTCTATCGTTAATATTCATAAATGAGATACATAGGCAGAATCAGAGTTGGTAGCGTTACTATATTTGCTAAAATTCTAATACCACCTTTCAAGAATTCACAGCAAGAATGGTATTTACGCCTCTTACAGGCAGTAGGTGCCTCACTGAAACGACAATGACAACTGATTTTGGCTAATACACCAGGGTCTAATATAACCAGTTATATCTTAAGTTACCAAATATATTTTACCCTTACAAATATCACATATTCATTCCAAAAAAAGTCAAAAAAATATCAACTTTATCGACATGGCCACATTTTATTTATAAATGCTCTTTGATAACTATATATTTTTCCTTGACATTGATCTCGTTAACCAAGATAATATACATAATTCTAACTCTGTTGTCACTACAGGAGCAGAAAAAACATCAATATTGTACATAATATTATTTACAAACAGTACGAAAATGTTAAGATGTCAATGTTCGCTAATGAACTTAGGTAGGTATCCACGTATCATTGACATTTTTCTTTGAACAATGTCAAGATTAATTTAATGATGCATACAAACACCACAATGTTTATTAATTTAAAAGGACCATAGGAGGTACCTAGATATTGTGAAAGAAAGTTACTTCATGTTATATGTGATTTCTTATATTATTATTATATATTTCTTTCTGTATTGCATCTCTGATCGTTACGGGATTATAGGAAGTAGAGATCACAATATGGGTGTATAGATCCGTGAAAAAAGATTTTTGCCACAAATACAGTAACCGTTAATAATGAGCTGTACTACAATGAGAATAGAAACTGTTTATTCTCTAATTATACCAGATAATAAACACTTTTACTTAGAAGATTCTAATAAAAAACAAATAGTTGAAAATAAAAAGCGTCCAACTGCATCTTATTTCTTGAATTAATTAATAAACTCTACATTCATACATTTTCAAACTCACTTTAAAATTTCTATTTATACCGCCATGTGCTCTGGTAGGCCCAATATATATAAATGTGTATAAGGTGAATATGAATACCTTAAAACTGTTAACAGAAGAGGCGGTCAGTCCTGCTCCATCGGCTGGGGCGGCAGCGGCGGCGGCGGGGGAGGGGGCACCGCCACCTCGATGTTGTTCGCTTGGTTGTCCATCAGGCCCAGTTGCTCGAGCATATCGTCGTTATCTTCCATTAGATGGACCTAGGTCATGAGTTATCAGAGATAGAACATCGCGATGCGGGCCGACAGCCTATTTCCAATTATCTAGTAACATAAATGTTGGTAGCTGATTCTTTGAAAAATAATTTCACAGCCTCCGTGGCGCTGTTGGTTAGATGCCGCCTGTGAAACGTGAGGCCGCGGGTTCGATCCCCGCACCGAAACAAATATTTGCGTGATCCACAGGTATTTGTTTCGGGTCTGGGTGTTTGTGAGACCGAAAAGTCTATCGTAGTTTCTGAAACCCACGACACTCAATGTTTGGTCATGAAGTCGAGGGTCTCAACTGTGTATATAAATATATGTGGAGTTAGATTGATAGTGAGTAGACTCCATCGTATGTATAGCCTTTATCATCTTTACAATAGGTACCTAATGATTTAAAAATATGTATATATATATTTCACTCGGTAATGAATTCTACTCAAAGTAGTATTTTATGTCAAGTATTAGTTATTAAATGAGGGATTTAATTTTATCTCTAGTTATCCGTCATCCAACCTGACGCTATATGCTTTAAAATAATAACATGTTGTGCGTACAATCTATAATTACATTGTGCGTAATTATTATCATTGGTCTGTAGACTATAACATATACGAAGCAAGATTTTTACTTGCATTGGGGTGTTTTCATTCACAGAACCATCTTATTGTTATCTATATCTATACAATATACATATAATAAATTTGTACCCGATCGATGTCTGTACATGGAAGATAAACGAGAAAAACTAATATGGGAACCGTATTAACGTAACAGAACCCAAAACATTGATTCTTAGAATTTTCATCTGTTTGTCTGTGCCTTTGTACACGCTAATCTCAGAAACGGCTGAACCAATTTCACACAAATTTGGTATGGAGGTAGCTGATACCCAGGATTAACACATTTGCTACTTTTTATTCCGAAAAAAATATAGTATTCGTGTGGGATGAGCAAGGAATTCAAATATATTTGTTACCCTCTTAAGCTCGCAAGGGATGATGAGACAGGATTACATGCCATGAGTGAGAGTGAGACGGGACAGGGTAGAATATAATATTGTGGTGATCGCCGCGACGATACGGCGTTGCATACGTTGGTGGAATGCCCAGCTTGGGCTGAGCAGCGCCGTGACTTGGTCGCGGCCGTAGGTGCTGCGGGAAACCTCTCGCTTCCGGCCATTGTTTCAACCATGGTCGGGAGCAAGTCAGGGTGGAAAGCTGTCGCCACCTTCTGCGAGTTCGTGATGCTCGCAAAGGAGGTGGCGGAAAGGGAGAGAGAGGCTGCCTCCTCTCTCCCCTCCCGCAGCAGACGCACTGGGCGTCGTAGGGTGGCAGATTTTCGGCCACCGTAGGGCGCGGCCTGCGGACGACAGACTCGGGGCGTCTTGTCGTCCGACCAGCAGCAGGCCTTGAGGCGGCGGCGTCGTGTTCCGCGCGCGCCTCGTAGTGGAGTCCTGCGGCCGGGGTGACGGCCGCAGTGGGTGACGGGGCCCGCCCGACTATGGCGGGCCAATACCCGTCGGGGGGTTGCGACGAATGCTTCGGCGATACCCGACCCTCCGGCACACGGGTACATGAGGAACACGGGTTGGTTTTTAGTCAGTAAGAGTCTGACAGTCCCCTCCGCGCCTCCCCAGGGCGGAGGATGTCCATGAGGATTTTCCAACCCGATACCAAAAAAAAAAAAAAAAAAAAAAGGGTAGAATATAATGGGACGGGAAAAGTAGTACCGAAGACGGCATCGAGTTTGAAAATAAATAAAACAGTACGGGAAATAATATGTTGCTGATGTGGACTAGACTCATAAAGTATATGCACCCGGGCGGAGCCGTGCCCGCCCCCAGTCTATCATAAATCTTTAATATTTTACTAACTATACAATAATTACTCTCTTTGAAGGATTGAATTCACAATGCAAACTGAGAAAGGTCCACGTAAAACTAAATCAAGAGCTAGTTTTTCCAAAAACCTAATGCTTTTGAGTGAACATGTTATGTGCTTTGAATATGATTTGTGGTGAAAATCAAACCATGAAAATGTGATAAAAATAGTAATTTATTATAATGAATTTATGTTAGATTAGAGATAATATCACATTTTGCTACAAGTTGGATAAACGATCTGTAAAGGTCGCAGGGAGTGTCGTTGAACGCAGACGGCCTTTGGTCGCGGCTTATAATAATAATTGATATCTGTTTGCAATTAAAGCGATCAATTTCGGACGACAAACATTATTTATTTATGTACGTAGGTTTGTGCAATACTCCTGAAATAAAGTGACATTCGATTTGCGCAAATTCACCGGTTATTCCCAACCCCCTTAAAGGCCTAAGATACGCTAACTATGTATTGGTTACCCTGGGGCCTCTTTTTATCTCTTTTTGCCTCCGTGTTCTTACGATATTCTGTGCGAATGAAGAGAGCGAATGGCGATACTTTATCGTAATTGTATTGCTAAAAAGTTAAGTGTTAATGAATATTAAAAAATAACTAAGTATGAATTTTTTGCTGCATCCCTATTTTTTATTGTTTATTTATTAGGAAATAAATTCTAGTAGTTATATTTTCTACGCGGAAGCAATCGTGGAATCAGCTACTTAAAGATAACCGCATACTTATCACGCAATAATCAATATTTATATAAATCTTAGTATAGTATTTACACGGACGAGAGAAAATAACATGTTTTTTCGATTCCGTGGGTACCTATTTATATACTCGTACTTTTTAAGGTCCTTTAGTGTCAAATTCTAAGAAGCTTGTGTCAATCTGTGGGTCTTGTAATGAAATTGTTGATGGTACCTACATCAGGCAAGGCGGTTCGGTGCTGTCCGTGACGAGCGGTCTCCGACAGTAAGATCTTCTGTCGTTTCTCCTCCATGAGCCTCTCGCGGTGTTTGTGTATGTAGTCGTACACGTTGGGCAGGCCCATGATCACGCAGGCTGACAAAGCTGACCGGTATATATTCATATCAGTAGCTTCATACCTGCAACAACAAAGAAACCATCTTGAATTCTTTCACCGTTATTTAATTTTCTTTCTTTGGCAAGCGCCATCTTAAATAACATTTTATTCGTTTTATCTTCTTCTATAGATATGTATTTATGTTTTCGCTTTGTAAATAATATGGGATACTTATCTAAGTTCGAAATAAAGACCATTAGATAAATATAAATTATCATAATTACTTATCTATAACAAAACATTATGTGAAATTAATTGACAAACTAAAAATTGTTTCAAACATAGATTCGTACCTGATTCATGTTTAAATTCAGAAAAAGTTTAAAATAAATATTAGGTGGAACGCTCCAAGCAAAGTTACTAATAGGTATTTATTAAAAATAGGTTCATCCCACAACTACGTTATGATTTGATTAATACTAATCATATTCAAACATATTAATGTTTTAGCATTTGTTACCTTTAATTACAATTTCTTACCACTCGTTGGTCCTCTCGTCATAGCACTCCACGTGGTAGATGGTTGTGACGCCGTTGAAGCCACCGATGGCGAATATCATGTCATCTATAACCTCTATGGCAAAGTTACTTCTCGGATTGTACATGTCAGGCACTGGAGCCCAAGTGTTGGTGGCGGGGTCGTACACTTCACCGCTGCACATTCTCGAAATGCCGTTGAACCCTCCTATCACGTAAATCTACAAATTTAACAAAGCTCTGTAATATATCACACATTCTTTAACAGCCCATCAATGTGCTGAGGACCGGACTTCCATTTAAGTGACTTCTATCTGGAAGTGGTAGAGCCACGCTGCTGTCAGTCACGTCTCCGCATGAAAGGGCAGGGTTTTCCGGGGCGGAACCACTGTCTCACACGAGATCGATGTGAAGTGACAGCGTCGCCGTCGTGTTTCATTCGATGAGTGAGATTGCCGGATGCCCAATACCCCTTTTCTATTCCCATCCCTTTTCCTTACCGCTCCCGATCTGATGGGCCGGCAACACATATATTATCTAAGCGTTATGGATGTTCATGGGTGGTAGTGTTCTTTTACCATAAGGTGACTTGTGGGGTGAATGATTTATGGGACAAGAGTTCGATTAAGTAGACTTAAGCCGTACTTCACAACGCGGACCAATTGCGAGTTTGTGGACCTCACATACTATGGAAATGAGAAATTATATAAATATCCCGTTTAAGTGTATGGTAGTCGATTAACATACCACATTGATCATTCTTTGACCATAATATGAATGATCAGTAGCATAGATATATCTACAATTTCCAATAGGGCTTTACTAACCTTTAATTAAGCCCTATTTACCTTTGTTTCTATTAGTAATCGATGTTGAATTCGCATATGAATCCACTGGATCTAAACGCCTTATAAAAAAAGTTTCAGTGTGAATAAAATATTTTATATTTATTCTATTCATAAATTGAACAGTATCAAGGCGTTAGTAGGTCTGTGGAGTAAAAATAGGCCATCGCTGTTCGCAAATTTATTATAATGTGATGATAGCGTGAAGATAAATAAAACCAAGATAATTTTCAGTTCAATAAGAGTAACACGCAAAAGATTCCTGTAGGTATGAATATTTTGTGATTGTCTGAATAATATAACTAATCGACACACAATACGCAATGTCAATATTTATCTTACACAGTTCACGCCCGTTTTCTTACTACTTATGATAAAATTACCATTACATAATTAAATGAATATATTATAATACCTTAATTAATTGCGATGAATATTTCACAAAATTTCATCAATTAACTATGTATATTATTTGCACGTCATATATATTTGTTGGTCGTACGATAGGATGGATAATTGTATGTAAATATTTACATCATCAACAAACGTTTACTCCGCCGTCAGCGCACATGCCCGAAACGTGATCGTTGAATATTTCAGTGTACAAGTGTAAAGTTCCACTTTGTATTGATTTAATTTTTTATATTATAATTATAAATGTTCATTCACGATAAATAATGAATGGGTCTTGTAGCTACACTGATAGGCTGTAGGTAAACCTCGAGGTCCAATGCGAGTCAGACAATACATTTTGTGCAAATTTTTGGATTAAAAAATTATTTGCGTTCCCAGGACTGTTTTGTGTACTGTGGCCGGCAACGCGATAGCTTTACCCTCTATGGGATTTTACCTCCCATTACTTGCTGATAAAAGTAGATTAGGTAGCTTTGGGTGGCACGAATGGCGTCTCGGCTTACCTTGAGGATACAGGCGTGAACATAATATGACAATCATTAATATACTCAATTTAATTCCTCATATTTTTATACTGATAAAGTTAAGCGACGGTTACTGTCAGTAATGGCAATGCTGTCCAAGTAAATTATGTCTCGGTGAGAGACTATAGTATGAAGAAGCCTGAGAAAATGCCAGCTTGTTATTAGCTACTTCACGCTGCAGTGTATCTACCCTACTAGGAAATCTATTTTAAAACTTTGATATACTTTATAAAATACTTGTTTACCATATTCACTGCATGTTATCTGCATTGACATATTAGAGACATATTAGTGATAAGCCGTGCTGGTGTTCTGGTAGGAAATTTATCCATTAGGCCCAATTAGATTGCATACTGAAGATAAGTTCCATGTGGCTAGGCATAGTAACTATCTTTACTATAGGTGTACCATGTAAATAAGTTACATTGGCAATCTTAGTTCGCTTAGAAACGAGTAACGTACTCAAACTAAAAACAATTGTAAGTGCCAATTAAATATAAACCTTTTTTACTTATGTTATGATTTGATATACAGCAACAATATACCATTTAAATAAGATAATACATAATATTTCTAATACTGTGATATGTCAAATCGTACACATGTCAAATTGACGACAAACAGTGGTCGTGATAGTGATACGAAATAACGTGTACGAAATAACCACAAGCGAATACTTGCGCGTAAATGGCACGCTTGGTACTTGCCTATTTGGCACCAATGTACCAGCATTGGTATAAATGGATCCAGCTTGTATAATAGTACTACATTACCTTGTTGTGGTAAGCGATGCAAGAGACTCCGGAGCGCCGCGAGCGCATTGGCGCCAAGTTGGTCCACTGGTTGGTTTCGGGGTCGTACACCTCCACGCTGTTCATGCACTCTTGCCCATTGAAACCGCCCGTTATGTAGATCTTATCTAAGGCAAATCATCCTGTATCACTCATCTAGCATTCCACTGCCCGACACTTTCCAGATTGAATTAAAATTTCAAAGTTTTAAGTGCTGCTGCAAACAGAATCTTCTAGGTACTTGCATAATTTTTAATCAGGAATGCTAATCTAGTAGTCAATATACTAGACCATATACCTCTTTCCCCGTCCTCTTGGTTTTATTTTTGTCTAACATTTTTAAAAGTTGACAACACAACTACATTGTGCGTTGCATTGTAAATATGTTCATAAGCGGCTCTGATCATTTACCATCGGGAGAGCCTTTTGGTCGTTTGTCGAATAAAAAATAATGTGTCTTGAAGTATATTTGCAGACTCACTGTCCAAAGCAGCTGCACTCGCATCCGACCTCTGAGCGTTCATAGGCGCGACCAGCGACCACTGATTGGTGCGGTGGTTGAACTTCTCCGCCGTGTTCTGCCTGTGGTGACCATCATACCCTCCCATGGCAAATATTGTCTCCCCCAATACCGCAACGGACACGTAGCACCGCCGGGCGTTCATTGGAGCCACCTAAGGATAAGTAGAAATCATTAACACAAATTCAGTGATCCAGATAAATTGTAATACTTGCCAGTTAAACGATTTTAAAATTACGCGCAATAAATAGACAAGTTATATCTGACTCGTTCCGGATTTTGTCGCCTTCTTGTTAAGTTCAGATTTATTGACACGAAGATATTTGTACACTATTTTTTTGATGTTCCATATAAATAATTACAAGCAAAATAAGACAAAGCAAGAATAACCAGAAAAGCAGATAAATAACATTATAAGAACAAGAACAACAAAAAGTGTTCGGTATTTGCTTATTAAAAACAGGGAGAAAAATTTTGCTGCTTCAAAATTCAAGGCAACTCACCTCACGCCAGGTCTTGGTGACGGCGTCAAAGCATCGGCACGAGTTGAAGTAATCCATGCCGTCGAAGCCCCCGATGACGTAGATGCAGTACCCCAGCACTGCGGTCCCGTGGTACGCCCGGGGACCGGCGGAATCAACTTCTTCTACCTAACGAATATCTAGTTACTTTGCATAGTAGTCGACACCAACTTTATTTGTCAACATACATAGGAACGTTTTATAATGTGTAAATCTCTTTAGCATGCATTATAATTTGACTTCGAACTCATAAAATGAAGTAAAATAGAATAATGTAATAATCATTTTATTTTCATTATTAGTGGATATTCAATTTAATTTCAAACGATGCCTAAGGAAGGTCACGACCCTCAAAATTGAGGAGCACGACGCAAGGAGGAGGAATATTTAGTAATTTTTATGTTATTAATTCGGTACTTTTATCCAGGCACTGACCTTTATCCAGCGATCAGCTCTAGTGTCGTAGGTTTCAATGAACGCCGTCGGGGATCCACCGCTCCACCCTCCGATTGCGAACAGCACCTACACAAATGAAATAGGTAAATTAACGCCCCAAATACGTTTCCTTTAGCAAATGAGGGCATGGTGGCCAGTTGGAATCCGGATGCAGCTACTGACACCGTGGTCGCTTGTTCAAATCCCAGGCCACGCTTTTCGGAGTCATGTCTCAATGTCAATCACCACGCACTTTAATGTCCAAGGAAAACATCATGAGGAAACCTGCATATCATAGAGATTAGCAATAATTTCTGTGGCAAGTGAAGTATGCCAACCCGCACTAGGCCAGCGTGGTGGACTATGGCCTATCGCCTCTCAACCTGACTCTCGATTGATGAGGAGGTCCATGCCCTGCAGCGGGACGTAGGTGTAAATGGGCTGGTATCATTATTATTATTTTTTATCATAGCTTTTAGAAGTAAGTTGAGATAAACAAAATCACAAGTTCATGCGGGACATGAATTATCAAAGTTCAAAGTTTAACAGCTATGGTTTCAGCCGCATCGCGTAGGTACAAGCGAAGAATATTGAAGAGTCATCCGGATATTCTTTATCATCTAAGTAATAAAATATATTTCATGGTAAATCCAGATCGATGGAAATGTCAGCGTCATTATTCATCAGCGTTTTCTTTGTAATTAACTAATTCATTAATCATCCAGTCGTGTTATTGTACTTTTTCTATTTTAGATATTAAATCCAATGTCAGAATGCTATGTATTTTTTTTGTAATCTACTTATAATAATTATAATAGTTAAAATAGTTTTAATATTAACCTCATGCGGTACTCTCGGCCGCGCGATCTCAGGCGTAGCGACTTCTCCATCTCTCTGAGCAATCATTTCCAAATCGTAGAGGAATTTCAGAGTTTCAATAATTATGGGCCTTGAACCTTCGTTGCCTGTTACGTACGGATGATCTTTTACGTTTTCCAAGAAAAACTGCAATAAACAGTGTTAAATTATGTTTAGAATAAAAAATAATTCGTTTTCTTAAAAATACAAATATACTTTTATAGTCAAACGAATCTCTAAAAGATAGCTTGGTAGGTAATCAGAATAACTTCAAATATTGCGAAACCTAGTCTAGATTTTGTGCTATTGTAATTCAGTTCTTTTTGTGATCTTTTCTTGAAAAATAAAGGATTTTACTAAATAGTTTATATTCCTTACTTGGGTGTCGAGTAAACCAAGTCGTATACTGCCCATGAGTTTAACAGTGTGCTGCCAGCGAGTATCTGGGTCGTAGTTGACCCAACGCAACACAGCTTCCCATACCACTTCTTCACTTTTCACGTTCAGTTCGTCCTCTAAAATAATGGAGTTCAGCTCGTCTAACGGTAGATGAAGAAATTCCTCGCTCTGCGTTGCCACAGTTACAAAATAGCGGAGCAGATACCGTCGGGCATCTGCTTCCAGCTTATAACAAAAGACGCGTCTGAAACAAAAAGCTTGGCAGTTTCATCTGAACAATAATTAATTAATCCTCGTCAATGAAACTGCTCAGATTTCGAGCGGTAACATTCTCTATTAACATTTGGTAGTATACGTGATGATGATGGTCATCATCTTTGGCCACAGGAAGTCCATTGCCGATTATAGCCCATTCGGCCCCAAACGGTTTTCACCACGACCTGCAAACAGCGACTGCCATTTAGGACTTAAAATAATTAAGCACCCGCACTAGGTCAACGTGCTGGACTATATGGCCTAATCCCTCTCAATTGTCCTCTCGATTGTAGAGGAGGCCCGTGCCCTGCAGTGGGACGTATATGAGCTTGTACAGATAAAGATTTATATACAGAATTTGTAGTACCTTGCAAACATCATGATGCCGAGACTGTTCTTGGGGTTAAGGGCGGCTCGGAGGTGGTCGCAGCAGAGCTGGAGCACGCCAAGGAAGGCGAGGTAGTCGGCGGTCATGAGCAGCTCGTGCACGTTAGTGTCGGACACGTCGATGCGGCGCAGGTACGCGTACTCGATGAGCAACAGCAGGATCTCCGAGCGCACGCCCGAGATCAGCACGTCACTCTGCTCCCGAGAGTGCAGCGTTGTTGTGAACAATGCCCTGTTACAGACAATTATTTTATACCTGGTCTTACATCACGAGAGCCTTAGCCTTCTTTTAAAAAATAAGGTATAACTTGATACACGAGTAGCCCATAACGGCCTACTACTAAGCAATGGACTCACCTATACCTACCCGATATTAGATTCCAAGAGTTTAGGCCACAGTCCACCGCGACGGCCCAGTGCGGGTTATCGGAATTTACATACCTATCATAGAAATTCTTGCAAATCTGTATGGTATGTAGTATGTAGTAGTATTTACGATGTTTTCCTATACGGTAAAATCGACGTTGATACAAATTATGTATTTTTGTGATATAGTTCGTACAGGAAGTAAGGGCTGCAGGCGGAGAGGATGGCTCGATGCACGGGGAAGGCGGCGCCGTCGTCGGCGCGCACGATGGCGTCGCACAGCAGCCGGCACTCGCGCAGCCGGTGCAGCGCCTGCATCGCCGCCACCGACATGCATCGTCCTGTCTCGCGACCCGCCCTCTGCGCAAATATCAAATGTACACTCACCACTCTCTCCACTGGTTATAGAGATCTTACATGATATCTGATTTAATTAAAAATGCATAGTCGCTTTCAGATACTGGATAGACAATATGATTTTCTTTAATACATTTTAGGTAGTATAATGGACAAAATACGGGCCGGGCGTCCTGATTTTATATTATGTATTTACTTGTGAGGTTTAAATAACACCGAGGATTCGCTATTATATCTAATAAGTAATACTCTATGTAAGTTTATCAGTTAGTAGTTGATTTCAATTTTCAATTTGCAGTCTTCGCAAAATTATGCCCAGTATGTAGATAATAATTTATTTTAATTGTTTTATTTCCTTTAAGTACCTGCTTCAAATGCTTGTTTAATTTAAATAATAATCGAATTACATAGACAAATAATAATAAATTATAAATATTTACACCGTGTGTATATTGATTTGGGTACGAAACCGTGAGATGTTTTTAAATTATAATGATCGAATACTTGTTGTTAGTAAATATGGTCTATCTAAACTAACAGGTTCCATTTGACGTTTCATACTTTTAACGTAAATAACTTTGTGCAGACGTAACCCACACAATTTCAATAACACTTTCCGTAAATCCATGGAATTATGAAGCTATTCTTATTTTATCACTAGGCTTACAATCCATAATCACTAAATTTAAACTAGAATCCTTTAAATAAAGCAAAATAACCATTTTAATCAACATATTTTTTTTCTAGACGTCATTACAAAGTCACCTCGTTAGGTCTTTTACCGGTAGAGTCGAGACTATTCAAACGCATTTGTATACGCATAATCGGTAAAAATATTTAAATAATCGAGCAGATATAAAACAGTTGTGTTTTAATTTTTAAAAATACTGAACTTGCAGCTAATAATAGGTATGCTGTCAACGAACATACATCAATAAATAATGAAATAATAATATTAATATAAATTAATTTATTATTAAATAATAGATTTGGATTTACAATGGAAATGAAGGCAGTATTGTAGGATACGGTACACATAGTGAGGAGGTTCCTCACTTTGGAGTATATGTATTGTATTGTATGTATGTATCATGTGTTCATAAGCATGTGCGTGATGTGGACTGGACTCAAAAAGTGTCTGCACCCGGGTGAAGCCGGGCCGGGCCGCTAGTAATAGATAAATCACTCCTTTTGTTCCTAAATAGTAAAGTGACTTATGCAATTGTTGATGTCTCATTGGAATAAAATTGTTCATGAAGAAATAAACGAAATGATGTAAACTGAAAATATAAACTGTAATCGATTAAGAAATACAAACAAATATTATCGATATCTCTATATAATCGGATATTGTAAGAACCGATTTATTTTACAGCATCCCTATTTCCCAATGTCAAATGGAACTTCTTAGTTTAGATAGGGTATAACATTTGTATTTTCAGCCAAAGTTAAGCTTTGTACATGACTCGTTGTAATTGTATTGAGCTGACTACTCGCTGCCGGGGTTGTCTGCTGAGTTTGAGGCAGCACTCGCGGAGCTGTGGGATGCTGTACTTACTGTGTTATTCGGGTCGTTTTCCATTTCAGTGCGACTCTAGCGCACAGTCATCATTATTAAATTGTCACGCATTAAAAAAATATTAACAACGAAACGGACGCCACGCGACACAATCGAGATTTAGCTCAATAAATTTTTAAAAATAACTGTAAAAAATAACTCAAAACAGCAAAATCAAGTCATTTGATAAAACATTTTAGGTTAGCAAAAAAATGATATAATAATGACAAACATGTCACACCTTTTTTTTCCAGGTGACATTACTGGATAATAGAATTTTCATTTCCAGTGGTTGCCTTGCTGAATCAGAAACTTTTGTTACCAATTTTTTTTAAATCATGCAATGACAGAAACTATATTGATTTATGGTAGTTACGAATTATAATTGTATCAAAAAAGAGGCCCTATGCCTTTCGAATCGTAAAAATGGACACATTTATTTATGTATCGCATACATAAGTATTATTCACAAGATTTGTAAGGGAACAATACAGTATTAATTCAGCCGATATACGACCCAATGCAGGGCATGGGTCACCTCTACAATCAAGAGCGTTTAGCCTACGTCTGCACTATGCGGTTAGCCAGAATGCGGTTAATTAATTGGTGAATTAAATAGACTCGCCTCCTATCACATCATGCGATGGAACATACAAGGCGAAATGTGGGTGTCCTGGTGGCCATCTCTGCCTACCCCTTCTGGGAAAAAGGCGTGCGTTTATGTATGTATGTATGAATTATAATTAAGTTTTCATTCGTTTTCTTTTTGATGTCTGTTTAGTTCGTTTTTTGTGTGATGCTGTTGCTGGCCATCTGTGCCAGAAGCTCGAAGCGTGGATCGACGATAGCTGACCGGACGATTGCCATACGCACCTTGCGGATAATGCTAATTTATTTATGCCGGTAGGTCGCCAGCCTGTTAGCCAGTTCCAGCTAGCCGTCGAGTCTGTCAGCAACGCACGCAGCCTAAGCTTCAGTAGGCACGTGGCCCAAGACCAGTACCGTAACCAGGGTTTCATACGCCCGCTGTAAGCTTCTATAACTGCGCCCCAAATCAACAAAATCTTGGGCTGGTCTTGTTATTTCTGCGCCCAATCTGGTCCTGCGCCTTGTGCCTGAGGACCGCTCGCACCGCTTTCGGCACCGCCTAAGACATTAGACTACGCGGGTTAGCGTACTTCACATACCACAAACGTACTTGAAACTTATCCATGGTTCCAGGCTTCTTCACGATATAAAAAATACCTAATAACTAAAACAAATTTGCACATATCTTTAACAAATAAATATAAACAAGGGCGTGTCAGTAAACAATATAATTAAAGAAATAAAAACGCACATATAAGTTATTAACATTTATTCATCATCATCACTCATCGTAACCATAATATTTACAACGTGGTATAAAAATAAGTTCTAATTATAAAGTCTTAAAAGATATAAAAGGTGTCAGATTCAGTTGAGCGGTCGCGTGACTTCCTTGGCGGTGATGCCGTCGGACCTGAGGCGAGACAGCAGCGACTTGTACACGCCCGCCGAGAACGGCAGCACCACGCCGCGCTCCTGGATCTCTCCTGGAATGTATTTCATTTTTATAACGCAATGTACAATGCAGGCCGCTACCAATAGGTCGATGTGGACATCCAGGGGGGAGGCCTACGTTTGGCATTAAACTTCCTGGGGCTGTAGGGAGAAAGAGAGAACATTAAAACTTACCTAATGGTATATGGACTCAGCAAATAGTACGGCCATACAAAGACTTTAAAAAGTAAATAGGTACTATTTATTGGGCCAGCTCTTGGACTAAGACCTACGTCCTGTCGGGTGCTGATATACTTCCCAGCGTTGTGAAGTGTATAAGGCAAGGTAGATAGATAAGTAACCAGTCAGCATAACATACGTATAATTAAAGAAAATATATAGGTAGAGCTGCACCTATCCTTATACTGTGCTGTGTGAAGAAATTTTACAGCAAATATAATTTTGTTATTTTTTTGATATTATCAGAATTGAAGATATTAGAAATTTGAAGACTTTTAACGTATTTCGACAAATGGGTTTTGTTTGCGTCATATACTTATATCGTCGCTAGGGTATCAGTGAGGTCAGAGATTAAAAACATTTATTAGGGTTCGCATAAAATAGAAAAGGTCTGTTGAGATTTGAGAATATCATGTTAGTCTCTCTGACTTTCATGTTAAAACTGACTAAAATATATGAATCAAAAGTGATTCAAAAGTATCATCCTCATATTGACCTTGTGTGCCTTTTTCCTACATTTACATAGAGCCGGTGCGCAAAACGAAGTTAAAATAAAGAAAAGCAATAAACTAGGTAGGTAAGTAACTACTTGATATCGATGGCCACAAGGGAGGCATTGCCTAGTGTGAATATCACTAATATTTCTTATTTTAATTCTGGCAAAGTATCATAAGATTTTATTATTTATAAAGTAATATAATTTAAAACGAATTTATAATTTAAATTGAAAGCAACTGAATTCGTGTTCCATTCTTTTACATAACAGACGTACATTGATACGTCGCGTCGCTTCAATAATTAGCTACGGAATCTTCAAGGTGCAAGTTCAAGAAGTTTGTTTCACTTACTTTTTTATCAACCAAGCTTTGTTTTTCTACTCAAAGATATATTTTATTATCAAATTAAGACGTACAATAATACACACCCACTTTATTAACCACATAAAATATTTCTTTGAGCCCGATATGGCGATAGGCTCGCCCCCTATCACATCGTGGGACGGAACATACAAGGCGAAATGTGGGTGTCCTGGTGGCGCCTCTGCCTACCCCTTCGGGGATAAAGGCCTGAGTTTATGTATGTATGTAAAATCTTTCGCGCCACTTATTTCATTAAGTCCAAATATTAGACATAGGCCTCCTACAGATACACTACAATGCGAGATATCAATAAGAAAAAGGGCGTAAAAGGTTTTCATTTTGATTTTTCAGTCTTCACATTTTTATGGCATATGTATTTTATAAATATGTAAGTATGTTTGCTCATCCGCAAACGGTCACCGGACGCTACGTGATACTGCATGCCATGATCAACACATAAATTGTAGGAGCATTGTTTAAAGTTTAAACTGAGAGTTGAATGGGAAGGAAAAGTATCAGTAGATGAAAGTGGTATTGGGCCTCCAGGGATCTTAATACAGAACGTAATACAGCAATTAAGCTGTCGCTTCAAGACAGTTTTCTTTGAGATAAGACTACCAACCAAGCTCATCATACTGTAACTAGTCCAATATGCTGCGGCTCTACTATTTTTATACAATTATACTTAGCTTACTTTAATTTTTGTTAAATTATATCAAACCCTGCATGGACTACCTGCATGTCAAGGCCCTCTAAATACATCTCTCGGTTGTAAAGGAGTCCCGTGCTCAGTCGAATGTATGCTAAATGCTAATACATATTTATCTACATAATTAATCTCTGTGATATATCTTACCATCTAAAACCATTTTAGCTGCGATGGCGGTGGGTAGTCCGACAGTCCTGGCCATAGCAGTGTGTGAGTTAGGGTCCCCTCGTACCGTCATGGTGACCTCACGCATCTCTCTCTTGCCGTCCCTCCACGTCACTCCGACCTCATGCCGGAGGACTACGAAGTCTGTTTCGTCCTTTTCTGAACATAAGTAAATTACAAAATGAAAAGTTTTTCTAGTTTCGGTTTCTTTTGGATTTGTATTATTAGCGTCGGTTCTCCAACTAACACCAAACCTTATACTTTGACAATGATAAAATGGGTGCTATTTGGCGTATGAGAATTATTTATAAAATGAAGTAAATCTTAATTATAGTTCAATTAGCGTTTACCAGGGGATTTTGCTTCTATAGTATTTAGTTCAACGTAAAAAAAATAGTCAAAGTAATGGTAAGCATATCCATACTTATAAAGTAGTTTTGTTATATTGTGATAATTCTAATAGTTTTGAACGTAGTAGAATATTGCTTATGATTGTATTTTCGATTTTTATATATTCCTTCATTTGGTGGTCCACTTGGACTGCATGGCATTGCGCTTACCATCAGTTGCAATGCAATCACTTTGCTAAACTATAATAAAAAAGACAGTATTACCAATTTGATTAGTTCAATACAAAAATATCCATGATCGAGGCTAAGATAGGATGTAATTGTGTGTATGTATAATCATCATCATCATCATCATTATCATCATCAGCCCTTCTGCGTCCACTGCTGGACATAGGCCTCTCCCATAGCACGCCACTGGGCTCGATCTTCAGCCCATCGTCGCCAACCGCTACCAGCCACCCCACGAATATCGTCGCTCCACCTGGCTGGAGGGCGTCCTACACTACGTATGTATAATGATGCAGCGTAATGTTACCGAGCTGCAGGCGCTTGCTGAGGTAGTGGCTGAGCGTGTCGAGCGGCGTGGCGCACTTCACCACGTCGATGTCGCTGAGCAGCCCCAGCGACTCCAGCGCCGCCGCGCCGCCCGCGCCCGCCTGCTCCGCCGCGCGGGACTTCAGGTTCTCGTAGAAGATGGACGAGTCCACCAGCCCCAGCAGCTCGCATGCTAATTGACGCTGCAAATATACAGTCACACCACATTGACACCTATATTTCTATGTGTATCAGCCCATATACGTCCCTCTGCACGGCACGGGCCTTTACAATTGAAAGTGCGATTGAGAGAAGTAGCACAGAATACTAGAAGTAGTAAGATTGTAGTACGATTATTCCATATAGTCAGCCATATAGTCCAGCACGCTGGCCTTGTGCGGGTTGGCGAACTTTTCAGAAATCACTTTTATTTCATCGGAAAGAAAGTGCGTGCTGGCTTGGTAACAGACCGCACACGGCTGTAGAGACAGAAGGTGGTCGCGGATTCGAATCCTAGGGCGCTCCTTTGACTTAAGTCATGTGTGTATTTATAGTCAACTACCATGCACTTTTATGATGAAGGAAACCATCGTCGGGAAACTAGAATACCATAGACTAACTAGGTTTTTTATGGTTTGTGAAATTCGCCAATCCGCAATAGGACTGTCTGGTGAACTATGACCTAACGGCTAACCCCACTCATTTAAATACTCGATAGTAGAGGAGTTTCGTAATCAATAATTTCGACGATTACGGGCTAATAAAGTACAAAGGGGATAATCACAATTATAACGCGGTGAAATGAATTCAACAAGATATCTCAGCCATTGAATTCCTGGCAATGCTAATTACCTACATTGGTCCATATTTATATGAGACGTAAATGAGCTTTTTTTAAAACGAAACAGTTGTTGAATGTTGATGACTACTGTCACAATATCGCTATGAGCAGCGCATCAAACCAACACGTAATTTTGCATTTTAACACGAATTGTTGTGTTGTAAGGTGATGAACTATAACATAACAAAGTTCGTGAAACTACCGAGTCTAGATGAAAATGATTGACTCCTTACCCAAGTGATGCTGGGACCTTCTGGGTGCAGCGACGGGTGGGGATTAGGATCGACAAAGCCGATCAGCTGCAACGCCTTCATGGTCTCGGCAAATCCTGCACAACATTAAAAAGTGTTTTTAAATGCTAGTCTCTATACAGGGTATATCAAGACCGCGACCGAAAACGAAGCCAGGTGGTAGTATTAGCGACTTCAGACACAATGCAAGAAAAAATTTCGCAAAAAAAAATTTTTTTTTTGGTAATTTTTTACTTATCGTCGTATTTTAGTAATAAATACATAGTTTTCCTAAAATAATGATGTACACCTTTTTAATTTTTAAGACGCAATGGTATGTTAGGGTGTAAATTAATATTTTCGCAATAACTGGGTATTTACTACCCAAACACAATGATTTTTAAAAAACTGCAAAAAATATTCTGTCGCTTATTTTGCGAAATTTTTATTTGCATTGTGTCTGTAACCACTAAAACTACCACTTTTACAAGATATACATCAATCTGAATATTGTTTTACAGTTTCGCTTGGTTAGAATGTGTGAATGTATGCGTTCGTGTAATGTGTACATGCGTGTCTGCACCCACACACATGATTATATCTATATCTTTAAGTTCATTGAATGCAAGAAGCAACAATATTCGCAGCATTTACATTTTTACATGAATTTAGATTTACCTACATTGCAATGTTTCAGAGTGTTTTGCAATTTTAAAACCCAATTTACCTTTGTATCGTATGGTGCCTCGGAGTACGGTGTGCGCGTCCTCGATGCCGTAGAGCTTGGAGTACTTGGTGCTGTCTCTGTTGGGGAAGCCCTCGAACGCAAACCCTGGCAGGAAGTCCAGCTCCCGCGCCACCGACATCAGCTCCCCCCCACTCAGCACCTCCACTATCTGCCACACAATGTTTTAATTTATTTCCAAGTCCTCCTATTAATTTAACTTTTTGATTGATTTCGTTGCGGGTTAAAGACAAGTTAGACATTCCCGGAGACTCGCTGAGCTTCAATGCTCAGTGTCATTAAAATGCGTGCCACTGTTGATCCTGGCTTACAGGAGTTGCAGTGGCGGGTGTGAGGGCGGGACAGTCTCCTGCCACACAATGTTCGCTTATGTTACTGGTTACAGCCTGGATGCTTAGGGTAAAACAGCTAGTACGTCTGACTTTCTTATTTCATGATACAGCCTCCGTGGCGCATTGGTTAGACGTCGGCCGTGAAACGTGTGGCCGTGGGTCCAATCCCCGCACCGAGAATATTTGTGATCCACGAGAAATTGTTCTGTGTCTGAATGTGTCTGGTTGTTTTTGAGACCGAAAAGCCTCTTTTTTTGTTTCTGATACCCACGATATAAGACTGGATCTTAGTGTGCCATCGGGACAATGTACATATTATGTGACTTTTGAGTAACAAATAATAATAATATATGGAGTATGGACGCTATCAGGACGGATCATCCGGACATCGTATCGTCATCATCTCCCTAGGTACGGAAGGTTAAAAATAGTTTTGTAATATCACCTGTCCTTTGCTAAGATATTTGGCTGCAGAGATGGTGTTGAGTAGAACTCCGCGTGGGTTCCACGAGAACTTGTACCGCAGGGCGTTGTCACTGAACTCCGGCGCCGGCAACCCTGAAGTTTATAATATAAATGAATTTAGTAATAAAATCATTTATTCACTTAGGGTCGATGTTCATTTATGAACTTATTGCTTCTCATGACCTCTGACGTCAATTTATTGGTAGGTATTTTAAATTATTTAAAAACGAAACCCTCAGAATTTAATATATTTTTATACTTATTATAACAAAAATGTATTTTTAATTAAGGTTATGTTAATAACATTGGTCGAAATAATACCTCCGCAATAAGACACGAAGGAGTCGACCCTGCCGCCGTGGTTCTGGATGTCGTGGATGCACTCCAGCGCGAGCAGGTGGTCGATGCCAGGATCCAAGCCCACCTCGTTCAGCAACGTAATGCCGGCGTCCTTCGCCCTGCAAATATTTATTATTTTAAGATCGTGAAAGGTTCTGAAAGTTAAACTGATTTCAGTTTTTACCACGTGTGACGATATTATTTGCAAAAAAGGTGAAGAAATAAGTCTTTTGCCTTATTTATTTATTAATTTTCAGCCGGTAGTGTCCCAATGCTGGACGAAGGCCTCCTCCCTTGCCTCCCAGATTTAACGGTCTTGCGCGATTTGTCTTTTTCCATAACCAGAAAGAATGATACAAAATGCCTCGATAGCCATTTATAATTCTATCCTAATTTAGCACACAAACCCATTGTATCAGCTCATATAGGTACGTCCCACTGTTGGACACTGGCCTCTTATACGATCGAGAATGGTTATGCCATATAGTCCACCACGTTTACCTAGTGCGGGTTGGCGGATTTTTACATACCATAGAAATTTTTCCAAATCGCTGTGGTTTGCAAGATTCCTCGCGATGTTTTCCTTCAACACAAACTAATAACTTTTTGAAATGACGAGCCAATTGCCCTGTTTAGTTTTACCCAGGTTGTCTCTACTATACCGGGTATATCAAGACCGCGACCGAAAACGAAGCCGGGTGGTAGTTTTAGTGGTTACAGACACAATGCAAATAAAAATTTCGCAAAAGAAGCGACAGATTATTTTTGGCAATATTTTAAATATCATCGTTTTTAGGTAGTAAATCCTTAGATTTTGCGAAAATAGTAATTTAAATCCTTACGTACGATTGCGTCTTTAAAAATAAAAAGGTGTACATTATTATTTTGGAAAAAATATGTATTTTTCACCCAAATACGACGATAAGAAAAAAAATTCAAAAAGAATGTCGATTTTTTTAGCTAAATATTTAGTTGCATTGTGTCTGAAGTCACTAATACTACCACCCGGCTTCGTTTTCGGTCGCGGTCTTGAGATACCGTGTATAGTTACTGACTGTTTGTCTAGTTCCTGCACTTGCGGCGTGACGTAGGAGGCGGTGACGAGGTGCGCGTGCGCGTGTATGCAGGCGCGCGCCACGGTGCCGTGCAGCTCGTACGGCAGCAGCGAGATGACGAGCTTGGCTCGTGCGCATGCGTCGTGCAGCGCGGCGGGGTCGAGCGCCTCCAGGTACTGCGACGACACGCCGTAGCGCTCCGCCAGCGCGTCCGCCTCCTCCTTTACCTGTGATGCTGCACACAACACTTCAGTCACTTCTCTCTTCTTTCTCTTAACAAGAAGCCCACTGCTGAACATAGGCCTCCACCACCAACTTATATGTATAGAGACATGTCTGAAGCGGTCTGCAGTCAGTGACTAATGCATTTCATTACCATAATATAGTCTTGCAAAACAAATTATTAGTAGAGAGATATTATCTTCAGTACCAATCTTTCGGCCTTTCGAACGACTTTTAAATTCAGTTTGAGCGAAGAAGACAAAACATTCGATAACTTTAATTGGTTTTAAAACGCTTTATGAATAAAGCCGTTAGTTAGCCTTAATTGGCGTGCAATTACTCATTCCTATTTACGTAAAAAAATATTATTTTCCGTTTTCTTAATCCTTGGTCTGCCTTCCAGTAACACGGCTAATCCCGAACTGACGTCCCGATGTTAATATTCTTTATTAAAAAACTGATTTAAACTGATATTCCTTCGGAAATAATTTTGTCACCTACTGTGAGTCCGAGGCCACTGTACCGAATCGGACGAGCCTGTCCATTCATGCTAAGCCATAACTGACAACAGCGTGACTCTACCACTTCCAAAATCGCGCTGTTCATCTTGCTAAATGCGCATAGCTTACCGACAGTGACGGCGACGTTCTTGTCTCTGGCCAGGTACTCGACGACGGGCGCCGACACGAGCCCGCTGCCGAGGATCACCACCGGCGTCTGCTGGTCGTTGCCCTCCACCTTGTGTCGCGACCGACTACGCGAATACAATGTCAACATTATTTTATTATTGGGCCTTATTTAGACTTTTTCCATCTTAGATGAAACCAACAAGACGGCTTATTACTTTACTAAGTTCAATTCTTTCGAAAAAAAAGGTAGGTACCATCTTACGACTACGCGACAAATGACGATACGATATGATTGAACATTTTTTTAGTCTTCTTCGAAGTGGATGACACCAACATGATATTATCACTTTGCTAACTTCAACTCTTTGGAAAAATTATAATACTATGAATGATGTTCTAGTTCCTCATTTATGCAGTTCCGTTCTTTGAGTTATATGTTGGATACAAGAAAGACGCATTTAATTTATGCTGTCTACTTACAGAATAATAGATCTACACTGGACCTCAATTTTCCTTGTTTTAATAATGAGTATAGCAGGTATATTTGCTCTGTGCTGTACTCCGCCTATATTAACATTTTATTTGTATAAAATCCTTACTTGTTTGCAACGCGAAGTTCGTTGATGTACTCGTATGACGGCGTTAGATTCCCGTTACTTGTTATTATAGCCTGAAACAAGAAAAAGTAATATATTACACATTGATAATACTATATATTTTATTATATTGATATCAAAATGTGTTTTAAATTAAGTAAAATAGCTAATCTTGGTATCTGCAGAAACGAGAGACCTACCCAGATTAAAAGCAAATGTAGAGCCAATGACATATTATGTATAAGTCTTAATTCTATTTGGTTTAGGAATTTATAGTTATCATCATCATCATCTGCCTATACTTGTCCACTGCTGGACATAAGCCTCCTCCAAATTGCGCCATTTCACCCTGTCTTCAGCTTGTCACATCCAACATCTGCCAGTGACCTTTTGCAAATCTTCACTCCACCTAGCTGGAGGGCGTCCTACACTTTTTATAGGAATTTACAGTCATAGTATATATTTCTGTCACGTGTTTCTTACCCCGTGCACCGCAGAGGAGAAGTTGTGTTGGTCGAGCGGCTTGGTGGCGTCGGAGTTCATGATGTCCTCGGCGTAGGGGTACAGCAGGTCGCCGAAGAAGTCGGTGGACTCGCGCGGCAGTTGCGTCGGCATGTTGTCGATCGAACACACCAACACTCCGGGGCCTTTGAAACTGGAGTTTAAACATTTTAATCTTCTTTTGCTTCTTGTCTATATTCATTGCACTGGCTCACAAGCGACACCTCCTGCACTTTTCATAGGAAGAAGTTTCTAATCGAGACACTTATAACTTACGGGACCTTCCCCTTAAATATTCACACATGTATACGACCGAATTCGGCGAATGTTTTTATATAAAAAAAAAACTGTTGAGAGTATAGATGTAGTATTTAACGGTTGGTAGTTTATGCCTTTGACGCACTCTCAGGTGATTGACATAACCAATCTTTGCCATGAATACGCAGCCACAAAGACTACATGTAGGTATCAAGTGTCGGAAATATCTGTGAACCTAGCTGGAATGCGGTTCACATTTAATTTTTTTGTGTTCCCCCATCTACTATGTTATTTTACATTAAAAACGTTTTAAGATGGATACTAATTCTATTTTTTTATTCTTTTTTTATTTTAGTTCAATTTGTTCAACCTACATTTTGAATTTGCTGAACTTATGTTCCAATGACGTCAATTATTCAGGTCCACAGATATTTCCGACGCGTAATATGTAGTCGCAAAATATTTTATTACGCATATCACATGGCTTATCGTTTCAAGTCGTACGTTTATTATCTTGACACGAATTTATCACGTTCTCCGACTTTGTAACCCCCTATAGCGGTAGGCTCGCCCCTGTCACGAGTAGGAGAGAAAGTAATTTCGGCAAAATATGGGTGGCAATTAGCATAAGGGTCACTTCTACCTACACCATCGTGTTTACATGTATGAAGAGTGTGACACGTATAAGCAGTGCTGAAAAAAATTATACCTGACCGAGTCAAAATCATGGCATAATGCCAGCATTTATTTATGCTATAATGCAAACCTAGAACGGCAAAAGTACACTTTATTTTTAGGCATTAGTTAAGGCTTTACGAACAATTTAGTGAAGTACCTTGGTACCAGTGGCGGCGTAAGGTAGGTTGGCACCCTGGGCGGTTTCGTATTGAGCACTCCTACCTAAAATATACCTTAACTATACATGCTTACTCCGGACTTTTCGTGCTCGTATAAGATCAGACTTTATTGTTGTTTTTTTTTTTTTGAAGGCGTAAAAAAAAAGGTACTCCTTCTTTGTAGGCAGCGGCAAGCAGGATCGTTTCGCCCACGATCGTGGTCCACTCTTCGTTTGTTGTCGCTTATCGGGTTGTCGTTGTCACCCCTTGGTGCTTGGTATCCGGGGCGGACCGCCCCCATCGCCCCCCCTTTACGCCGCCACTGCTTGGTACAATGTTTAGAGTTAAAATAATCTATACCAATAATATAAGTTTTCATGTAGAAGGCATTAACTATAATTTGATATGTCTTCGTTATTTACTTCAATGCGTTTTACTGCTTAATAATAAAACGGATAAGCGTGTTAGTTCCACGAGTATTTGCGACCATTACGGAATTGCTTTATATTTTTATCATGGCGCACTATTATTATCGTGCCATTCACCTACATTTCTACATCAATAATAATATAAACTGGTGCAACAAAGTAACTACGTAATACTTAACTAATTGTATTAAACTAAGAATAATTAAGTATTAACTCAGCCAGGCAATAAAAGGACTGTCGACTGTCTCGTCCGGTTCGTTGCTACTGCTTCATAGAAAATTGATGTCAACTAGCGGACGTCCTGTCGCATTATTATGCTTTGTATTGAATTGCTGAGGGTACCAAAAATCTTTATCAATCCCTTAAGCCGAAAATCCCACCCAATGAGGTGTGCCTACTTCGATGGTGATTGCAACCACTGAACATATTATGTCCAATTAAAAGAAAACATGATCAACTTGTGAATTCGTCCATCGTATGCGATAGTTAAGTTTAAATGTACACTGTACTTATTCCTTAAAGATGGACAGTTCACCTAAAAAACCTTAAAGCGAGACGCATCAACTCTGCTGCGTCACTCGCAATAGGAAATGGAGTAACTTTGAAATAAAACTATTCTTACGGATTTTATCGCGATTTGGTTTAATTTTTACATTTTTTAACTCCGCCCCGTGACCACGAAAGCTGAAAAGCAATCGAAACGTCGGGAAGTTAAAAAATGTAAAAATTAAACCAAATCACGATAAAATCCGTGAAAATAGTTTTATTTCAATGCGTAACATTCGCGTAAATCTAAGAAACCATTATAAATAGAGTAGCTATTGATTTAGGAGGCGACCTGTGCCAAATCTATTCAGGTAAAAAGTAAAGTCTCCCTGTAAGAAAAACCCGTGCTTACCTCTTAGTATCCTTGTTTCTATCAGCGTCGTACAGACAGAACGGGGTGTCGATAGTGGTGCACTCATTCATGAACTCGATGGAGCCGCCCGGGTCCGCCGATATGTCGCAGATAGCCAGCATCCTGCAACGATACCGGCCGATACCACACTCACTTCCTATCACTTGTTCGCAATTATTTATCGACAACAATGAGCGTATTCCCACCTTAAAGGCCGGCAGCGCATCTCCATGCCCTATGGTGTTTCAGATGTTCATGGGCGACGGTGACTTACCTTCAGATGAGCCGTATGCTATCATATAAAAAAAAACATCGCACGCAAATGGACTTTGATTGCACAATCATTCAAAAGTTTAGAAAAATTAAATTAATTACATTTGAGGTTGATAGTAATTTATTAATTTCAATAATGGAAGGAAATTAGTTATTGATTTCAAGATTTCTTTGCTAAATAGCATAATTTAGATATTTAAGTAATATAAGTACCTGTGTGGCAATGCTGGTGCGCCGATGCTTTTCGGCAGCCAGGGCGTGTGCGAAGGTATTAGCAAATGCTTGGCGTCGGGGATCGTCAACAGTTTGGGGCTGTCCACGGCCCAATATATACAGTTTACTAATACTGACGTGTAAGGCGCGATCTAAACAAAAATAAAGGTATTAATTTATAATTTACACCATCGGATGCTATAGCAACTCTATGCAGAAGTCACTGCCTTTGTATTTTAACATTTGGTTGAAGTACCTAACCTAACAAATAGTCCCTAATAATGAAAGTATTTTCATAACATATACCAAAATAAAAAAGAGTACAAGAAAACATCAAATATCATATTAAAAAAAAAACAAATTTGATAATTAACATAAACATAAACCCATCATAAAATATAAACTCAAAGATAATATTGAGGTAAAATGTGTTTAACCTAATCAGATATGAAAAAATGCCTGGATAATTTTAATCTGCCTCCAACAAGGAATTAACTAGTTCATAATCTATGATTGCAAATCCGATCCAAGTAGGCAAATACCGTACGCTATCATGTTATCATGACCTACACAATGTTTTACCGATTATTTTTGTTTTGGTAATTTAGTGCACCACGTAATATATAGTGGGGCTAAGATAAAATATGTCAGTTCTGTCATTAAACTATTTATTCGATACGCGTTCCATTTATTCACGATTTTTTAAAGTTACATTTATAAATATTAAGACTGCCTCGGTGACGTGGTTGTACTGCGGTACTACTACAAAGCTGAGGTCTCGGGTTCGAATCCCGGGTCGGGCAAAGTGATATTGGATCTTTCTGATCATTATCAGCCTGGAGTCAGGAATTTGTGCCCGATATGGCGATAGGCTCGCTCCCTATCACATCATGGGACGGAACATGCAAGGCGAAATGTGGGTGTCCTAGTGGCGCCTCTGCCTACCCCTTCGGGGATAAAGGCGTGAGTTTATGTATGTATGTATGTATGTATGTATGTATGTATAAATATTATTTCACCCAACCTAGTAACTTCGCTGTGTAGACCACCTTTACTAACCATGATTTTTACCCTAGCAAAGACCACTTGGGCAGTGCTTAAAAACATCGCCTTGAAAATCAAATATTCTTCAAGTATGGTTAGCTGGTAATACCTTCTGTGCGAAGGTAGATATGTATCGCTCAGGGTGCTCCTCGTACTCCTGGTGGTCGTAGCCGCCGCCGTTCTTCCTCTCCAGGTGGTGTCGGCGCCGAACTTCGCAACCGTAAATTTTGTTTGGACCTTAAATTACAAAATATATCATTTTTTTATTCAGCCTCGGTCTAATAAGGAATCTTAATGAGTAATAAGGACTGCTTTTCGAACTAACACAATACGTGTTTGTGAACCTTGTTGGGTACTAACTCTGCAGCTTTCAAAATTCATAAACGACGTTGATCTACACAATATTCAATGATTTTGTAGCAATTTGTATATCATCATCATCATCATCCGCCCCTTGCAGTGCACTGCTAGACATAGGTCTCTCCCAAGGTACGCCACAGAGCCCGGTCTGCTGCTTTACGCATCCAGTTGCTGCCGACCCTCTTGTGCAAGTCGTCCCAATTCGTATATACCTAAAATAAGTTGCAATAATTTTAGTAGCATTTACTACATTTCTGATGCAAAAAAGTTTGCTGACCTCTGGTTCAAGAAGTGATGATAATTATAATGTGATTATTATTTGTTTCGACGGATTTACGCCCTAATAGTGATAAACAAATGTGCTCGATTTAATGTTGTTATGTAACAACAATAAAATATGAGATATTCATAGCTCGTATTGTAAGATATATGTAAATGGTAATAAGATAAATTATTCCTACTTACTTCCATGCTCAGCAACTTTTCTCAGCATTTCTGGTGGCACATATTCATGAGGTAGTTCTTGAAATATTTCTTGGCTGCCCTACACACATATAAGTCATTATTCAAAATTATGTTAATAGGTAAAATAAAGATAATTTCGACATATTTGAAGCCCACCTGCGACACGTTTCCGGAGCCAGTGAAGACAAATGTGATAGGTCCGAGCGACTTGGGCATCATTCCTAGAGCCACCTCGTAGCCTGCGTCCCTGATCGCTTGCCGCGCCATGCTTGAATTGCGGTAGTTGTGTGCTGGCCCTATGTGCTGAAATATTAATATAACTACATATTACATACGTTAATATACCTACCTTATTGTTTAAGTTTTTTTTTCTAAATTGCTAGAGATCTTCATCGCTTTATAGCTGCGATTATGGAATTAAGCAACCCTAAATGGGTAGAAATGTAACACATACAAGGCATTTATTTTGTGTCGATTTGTTTTGTTGTTATGTTCATTTTATACATGCCTCTTCTCCCTATCAACGTAAATTATAGAAATCCTAACTTCTTTCAGGGACCTTAGACATATTTTTTACTTCACTTGTCTTAGCCATAGGTGTTGTACTATGGTATTAGTATTAACATCCTTAGTAAGATTATTTTATATTTAAATAGCACAAAAAATTATATGTATATCAAATATTATGTACATTTAAATTATCACCTAATCAAATAAATAGGTAGGTACATGGATCCGAAATTATAAAATAGTATAATTTTAGCAATATCCAATACCTTGTTTTCTAGTCCAAAGTTTATCGTGCAGTTTTTAAGCTTTCACAAACAACAATAAAATACTTATGTAAGCTATTGTAGCTATTGTAGCTATTGTATCATTGACATTGACAGTGTGAAAAGATTATCGATTTATTTATTATACGACGTACCATAAAAGGCGTGTGATGTCCCAACGCTAACAGCCTGAGCCCCAGTCCGTGCAATATATTGACCATGCCCGCCACTCCAGCGTACTTGCCGAAGGCCACTACTCGGTTACCAGACTGATCCATGAGCTTCTCGTAGTCTATTAGACGAATATTCTAGAAAAAAATTAGTCTTAATTACACAGCACAATTATTTCACAGAATTAAGCCTCAATGGTTCAGCCTAGAATTTATCGGTCAATTTTAAAAATGTTTAAAATTGTCCGAAATCTTTATTTTACAAGAAAATATATTGTTTGATTCATTTGAGTGATTGTTTCTTCACCTAACGGTTTACGATTCCTTGATTTGTAATGTTTTTTAAGGCAGAAATTTAAGTAGGTACCTACCAATATTTTCGGTAGATACATATTAATATTGTAATATTGAGTGGTCAGTTGATTGCAAGTAGTAGATTTATAATAAGACATTGAAAGCTGTAAGTATACTCATGCGGAAGTACTCGAAATGAATAGCCTATGACGTTTACTCTGATAGCATTTTTTTTTTAATTTTTAACTTAATTTTATTTTTATAGTTTAATTTAATTTATTTATTTTTGTCTACGAAGCAAATATTGTAAAAAGCATATTCTCTAGCTACAAGAAGTCCACCGCTGAACATAGACCTTTCCTAGGATTTCCTGGAACGTCTATTCCGGTGTCTCTCCACCTTATAGGTGCACTTCCGACGTCGCGCTTGTTGGTGCGTGCCTCTAATCAAGAAATATTAGGCCCTACCGCCAATCACTTTACCGCGCTACGTGCCCTGCCCACTTCAGCTTGCTAACCCTATGGTTTATGCCTATAACCTATAACCTATGTTTACCTACAGATCTCTTCATTTCTTATCTTTTTGGGAAATACCAAGGACAGCCCTGTTACTATTCAGGGGCCTTCAGCCTTTCACTAAAACTGACGGATTTAAACCACGTTTCGGTGCCATATAGTTATTAACACTGGCAAATCACAAAAAATAAAAAAAACTCCCGAACGCTAGCCATCCGAGTTGGATAGTAAATACTAAATAGCTTATGGAGGAATTAGGTATAAAAATTATAAAATACCGCGTACCTTTGCCAGTATCGCGTCTAACAATGGCATATTAGCTTCTTGAGCTTTGATAGTATGCGAAAAGAAACAATAAGTCTTGTTAGGAATGAGCAGGTCTATGGGAACTTGCTTCACTCCAAATATCACGCTCGCCTCACTGATGTCCTCCTGGATTATCGCTCCGGCACTTATGTACGTCTGAAATTTAGTAGATAATGTTTCTGTGTTAAAGGTTATTGACACATTTTTTCTGGGTTATTATGTTCTTAAATTGATGATGATAAGTTACGTCATCATCTATTAATGAATATGCTAAAGGAAACAGTTATTAATATTTTTCTGAAAATCATAAACTGGTTTATTATTCATTCAATAATTTGTTGTCAGTAATGATTAAAGTGAATTTGTAATGACCCAGTTATCGAAATATGTTTTATAATGTTATCAATTTCAATATGGTCGGCATGTAAGTTTCAATTATTAACATTTAATTGTCTCTTTACTACAAACCTGCATGGGGTACGCTCGTCTGTTGGATGGTTGTACTATGACCTTGACTCCCTGCCTCACCAGCCGATTGACATTTGAAGGTGAAAATGGCGCCCTCCTCTCCCATACTGACTGGTCTTCCCTCCTTATTGCTATCACGTGGCGTGCCTGCAACAAAACTGGTTTTAAAACTTTTCTTACAAGAACACAGGTTTCGCTCAAAGTGTTTAAGTACATCATTATCATCCTCTTCAAGTACAGAATGTCTATTGCTGAACATGAATCTCTCGTAAGGATATTTACTGACAGCTATGAGCTACGAGTAAGAATCGGCCTGCCTTCAGCGACTATTGGATCCTCTTCGTGGGTAAGTAGTGTAGATAAACACAATCAATTGACAGCCTACCTATTACCTATACATTTATGCGCGGTAATTCAGTTAATACAAAATTTTACCTAAGCTCAGATTATAAAACTTTATTTATTATTATATTAATTTATTAGTATAAAAATGTTTACTTATTCTACGTTATTGATTTATTAAATTATTTGACGTGGATTAAATTAGTACACATACACATAATCTCACGCCTTTATCCCCGAAGGGGTAGGCAGAGGTCCTGGTGGCGACCAGGACACCCACATTTCGCCTTGTATGTTCCGTCCCACGACGTGATAGAGGGCGAGCCTATCGCCATAAATTAGTAAGATTTTATTTATCTCATGCCTATTTTATTTTACTTTAACATGTTCTTTTTAGCCCTTGAACCTTCACCCAGAATGAACGTGATAAGTTAACATAAAGCAAAACTTCACGACGGAAATGATTTAAAACTGGAACATAGCCACGGAAAAATCCGTACATATTGTTTTGTGTTGTTATTTACTGTTGACAATAATACACATATTATGACGTTTATTTACGTAATCATGTTATTTCACAGGTCGGGCTGATAACAGGCCGAACAATTACAATTCCTATTATGTTTTGTCGCAATTGTAAAATTATTGTTTACCGTGCAATGTTGCTAGGCGCTCCGTTATCAGCACATTTCCACGTAAACTATTGTTTAAAAGGAACTATTTTTAATTTAGAATTTATTTAACATGACACAACGTTTAATTCTTGTCAGCTGTAGTGTAAAATAAGATGATATGTTATTGTTAATATCATGAACAGTGCCTACCTATATTCAATTTGTAAGCTAAGTTGGTAGGTATGTAAGTAGTGGTGAAATCAGGCATGAAAATGTTCTCGAAAATTGAAAACTTCATCCGTTTTAAATGATTGCCATGTGTTAGCACATACTTTGATTTAACAGCCAATGCAAGGGGAAAAGTCTTTAACTAAGGAATATAATTTTAGAAACGTATGTCCCATAATATTGATCTTACTTGTATAGGTATTTATAAAACAATTAAATATGAACTAAAACATAAAAAAACATTTCAGAACATAAAAATGTAGAAGATCAAGATTTAAACTGGTACTTTGCATTTAATATCAATAACTTATGCCATCAAATTAACACGAAATAGAAGCTGATAGAGATTACATAAATGTATAAAAAATAGGCGAAACTAAACCTTGTCGAGTTATCAGCAAAGGTTACACATGCCATTAATTAATTTATGATGAATGATGATCAATCATGTAGTGTATCGCGACATCGAAATAATACCAACAGGAATCTTCGATAAAACATAGCCCATAGGAATTAATTATTAACTCGAATTATTATCATATCACTATTACAAACGTATTACGGATTTTTCAGACTCTTCCAGGAAGTGGGTGTTCTTTAGATATCAGTTCTATGAAGTTTGGAAATAAATATAATAATTACAATCTAAGGTTGAAAACAAATATGGTTTCAATGAGAACCAAGTTGAATAAAGAGATAATAACAGAAAATTTATAAGAACATTCATGTCACAGTACTTGTTAATTTTTTTGAATTGCACAGAAACACACGCCCAATAAGGAAGTAAAAAATCTATAAAAAGTATGCTTTAACGTATATACCAAAAAATCTTTTGAAATATAATAGTTTTGTGTTTAGAAATATATAGTTGACGTTACATACTATGTACTATCCTAAATAATTCAAAACTTTCACTGCTGTATCAATAAAGACATAAATAGACATTAATTTTCTAATTTGGTTACATATATACGTATTTTCAATATTATCATGTAATATTGAATTATATTGAGGATAAAATTATAAAGTCAAGATCAATTTGTGTATAAACAACTCATACGCAATTTCTAATTATGTATAATGTATGTCTTGTTTACGTGTCTTTGTAAACATATAAACTTGCTATAAATGCTAAAGCCTAAAATAGTTTAATTATTTCATAGATTGTAGAAATATAATGATCAATCATTTAATCACACAATCTTTAAACGTATAATATATTTAATGTGCATCTAAACTTATATTATAAAGAAGGAAATATTTAATTGTTTGATTTCATTGAATAGGCTCTGAAACTACTGGAACTTGACGAAAATTCTTAAGTCACAGGCCGAAAATGTTTCATTTGTTTGGGCTTGGACTAAGACTTTAATTCAGACCTGAGGATTGACTAGTCAAACTTAGGAGCGCCGGAGCTTCGAGGTTTACCTAAAACTAAATATTTCCGGGTCATTGCTTGATAAAAAATTTAATGTTTTAAAGATACTACTTATTACTACTATCAATTAAGTAAATCGGTATTCCCGTAGAGGAAACTTTAACTAACATATGTATAATTTTTTTTGTATCGTGGGTGGTAGATGGTATTTTAGAAACAATTCCGTATGGACAAAAATTAAGGCCTGGAATTCCTCCGTGCACAATAATTAAGCCTTCTCAAACAGAAACTCAGCAGGATAATGACTGCGACAGTCAATCGTCCAAATAAACTGTACAATTGATGTTAAAACCTTGTATAATATGCAGAATTCTTACACTAGTTATAACAAATTCTTTTAGTACTTAGTACAGTTACTAATATATGAGTGGTGTGTAAGCTAGTACGAGTACGCTAGTGTCGTTTCAGTGAGCCAAGTTTCACCAAGCGGATTGCTGTTGCGTATTCCAGGACCTCTTTAATCGAATTAAATCGCGTTATTACTGTAATATGTTTTTTCGTCATTTTGAAAGGTCATCAAACTACAATGAAAATAAACACTAAAATATACTTTACGAGCATGACGACTACGCAAGGAAGGCGATAATAAAATATTCTAACTACTACATTATTTTATTACATTCACCATAACGAAATATCATTTAGGTTCAAAAATATGTTAAAATAGCCAAAATAGTCCACTTTGATTAAGTTACATATAAAATAAAGTATAGTTTCAATTTATAAATATTACTCACTTTATTTGTAAAAATAAAATTAATAAGTTAAAATTTTAATATTAGATATAATATTACGATCTCAATAAGTAGGTAAAATATATTTTTTGATATTTCAATATTCTCTTCAAGAAATAATAAATACATCACTAAAGGTGTCCATATCTTCAATGTTCAAAAAGCTCACCTTAGATGATGAATAATACGCTACATTTTTCAAAAGTTTGCTCTTTGTACGGAGAGCCGCCGACTTGTGTAACATTATTATTTATTATAATATTAATCACAACCGAATACACGATAATTGATCACTGCGAAACAGGCGAGCCTCTCGCGGAACGCGGGTGCAATCTGTGTTATAATTTAATACAAGTTCCTTTGAGAAAACAATCGGCGTTTATCATTAGAGATAGTGGTAGGTGCTCCACTTGTTATTCAATGTTTTGCGTCCTCGCTTTTGTGTTTTGCAGATACGCCCAGCCTAGGGAGTTTGTCCTCCGTACATAATTACTTAGTAGTTAGTATTTCCTATTTACATACATATTCTAATACATTTCCTAAGCCTTTTGAATAATTTGTAACTTAATTTATTTGCCTATTCTATTTAATATTTACCTATGGCACATTTTCATTATACGTACTGTTCCATTTTTCTATTCTATAAATAAATATTTTTCAAGAAAATATCTGTACGTACCTATAGTAAATTCTTTCCCTCCTCTTCTTTCCATCTCAGGGACATGTTTTCGGGATCGCATGGGATCGTCATCTCGTAGGTACTTTCGTCTGACGGAGTCGGACCAAGATATTCTTTAATTATTATTTCTGCTGCATCATTAAATTGTGAACTAATTTGCGGACCCTTGCCCTTCTGCCGAGGCAGGCCTAAAATAACGAGGTATAGAGATTCCCTTCCTTACAATTCTATGTATTTCCTCCGTAACCTAAAGACGCATTAAGGTAGGCTTTCAGAAAAATATGACAGATATTTGGTTGAAGTGGCAAGAGATCATTTTGAATTTCCATGCTTTATATCAATGCAGGCCGCTGCCAACAAGACCATATCGAAAACCTTGGGGAAGGTCCAACGATGTTCAGCGGTGGACTTTTTTATTTATTTATATAGGTACACTTTATGCACACAAAAATGAAAGAAAAAAATTCGAAATGAAAAAAAAAAATTGGCGGTCTTATCGCTCAAATGCAATGTCTTACAGACAACCATGAGATGGATATAGGAAAAGGATAAACAGAGAGCAGTCTAAACTGTAAAGGATAGAAGCTAAGAAGGAAAAGTAGGAACGGTAAATACAAATACATAATTTATTATAATGTTGTAATTCAATAGTGCCACATGATATATTTGGCATCATGCCAGCCTCCGTGGCGCAATTGGCAGCCGGCTGTTAAATTAAAGGTCGTTGGTTCGATCTCCGCACATGTTTATGTGGCCCACAAATACAAAAAGTCTCTTATAATTACAGATATAGCCGACATAAAACTTAGTACCTACTTATCTTACTGTGCCTCTGGAGTGTGTGGTGTGCCTGACTGTTGGGTGTTAATTTATTTATTCTTTGTTTATTTCGAATTCGAGCTCAACCTTCAATACTTTAACCGTTACAATAAAATACACTTACTTATTAGGGAATAGCGACGTATACACATTAAATTGCTCAAATATTTTGAGAAGGCGTTACACGACATGAATGGAAGCAGAAGATGGTTTGTCTGGCACCAATTGCTTATACTTACTCGAACTAAGATCTATTTATATGTCGAAGTTATTTCATGTTGTAAGGCTTTCTCCTATTTTTGCTCGGATAGTTTAACATGTCGTCAGCTACCTACTGATTTTCTTGAAGCTCAGCCCCAGACATATAATACGTCCATGGTCCCACGCGTCTGAGTTAATGTGTGGTTAATGCGTTTCCGAATTATGGCCGGTCATAAAATGTATTTATTGGCCCACCCGATATTTGAAGCTTAAATTTCTAAATTAAATGCAAGATGGTGTCTTAATTACTAAACTAGAGGATTATAAAATCTAGGGAATGTAATGTCTCTGAAGATTCATTTTCTTGTTTTCCACCTGGACTTATTCCCTGAAAACATAGGAGCTGCAAGTCACGAGCACGGGGAGAGATTCCACCAGAATATCACGGCGATAGAAAAAACATACCAAAGAAAAGGGTCATCAAAAATGTTTTGTTGGACATCTAAAGGAGATAATCCATCATACAATCATAAGAGACAACCAAAAAATTAGAATATTTTTTAAAAGTTAATTCCCTTGAAAACTAAGTGCTTTATTTTTATTTATTTCTCAAGTTAACTTATTTTTCTAAAAAAATGGATGTCAATTTTTTTATAGTCTTATTATAACTAATCTAATGCCATGGTACAAAAAAAACGAGTTGCTAACCACGGCAAAATAATAACTTTTTTTGTGTCCAGTACCATTTGTAGTAGGGTAAACTATACTGCTGTTGGCCCCCCTACCACTAATTGGCTATCTTTACTTTTATTATTTTTTGCCGAGGAAGGCTGTTAACTTCCCCTTTAGATACCGCAGAGGAGGTTGAAAGGGCTAAACCTAAACCAGCATACCGGTTAAATTCCCCGGGTGGGGTGGCACCGGACATCCCAGAGCTAATAATGACATACTTCCGATCGATTTGATTTGAGGGGACAAGCGTGCCTCCCACTAGCTTTTCAATTGCCTCTGCGGCCTTGGATGGTAGACCCCAGCTGTAAAACGAGGGGCCGCAAGTTCGATCCCCGCACCGAAACAAATATTCATGTGATCCACAGATGTTTGTTTCGGAGCTGGGTGTTTATGAGACCGAAAAGTCTCTCATGTGTGGTTCCTGATACCCACAACACAAGACTCGATCTTATTATGATTTATGGGGTCAGGACTATGTACGCAATGTTGAATGTTTTATAAAATTGAAACATTTCTATCTGTATATTTTTATAATAAGATCAAAAGGTAAATACACAGCCTCAATTTATATACAAATTCAAGAATTTTGCCTATGGACTTCTTGTGGCTGAGAAGAAGAAGTCTGTCAAAACAAGTATTCTTCCATTTAATCGCCAGAATTTTTAAAGGAATAACGTAAATCAATTTTTCATTTTTTGTGCCTTTAGGTGATTTGGTGGTGATATGGTATATCACCACCACAGATCACCACAGACTGGTATATCACGGTGACTGCCGGCCAACAATAGTACTATTTACCCTACTAGATGCACAGACTATAAAGGTAGAGTAAAGCGATGTCGATGGAATCTTAGGGGTTAATAGAAATAAAGAGGCCACCTTGTTATATGAATTAATTTGTGAATATTTTAAATAATGCATCCCATAATAAGTGTTTCTAAAATGTGGAAGAAAACACTCGTATGATTTTTAATATAGAAATATGTTATAATTAAGCTTCAAAGATAAACAATTGATCAGTTTTGTTTCTATTCTCTCTTGAGTTTCGAGCCACCCCGTTTTAGGGTACTTACCTACTTGGAAAAATCATGTCTGCAGTTGTCATTTTGAAATAAACGAGTGAGGTTTTGTGTGCACTAACTGAGTTGTTACATTTCGATTTGTGTGAAAAAAAAAATTATAAACCTGTTCTAAAATAAACATAAAAATCTTGTTTATGAGAGAACAATATCAGATGATGTATATATTTTATATTACCTTATAATCACGACGTAATATTGGTCGTCATGGCTCGTTTCCTGTCTGAAGATAAATTAAAAGGGTTCGAAAAATATAAAGTGAGGAATATTTTAGTATTCTTGAAAAGTTATAACAATATCTAAAATATAATAAAAATAATTTGCCATGAGATGTCTTTCTTAACTTCTATAATTTGCGCTAAAATGTAATATTTTTATTTATATTTCAGTATAACTCAATAGACACGAGTGTGCTTAGCAATTATGTTATGCATCCTTTTTGGGACTGGTGCGTAAAGGTGAGTTTGTCTCAGAAATATTATCAACTATTCTTCAATAATTGTAACATTTAATTAGACATGAAGTAGGAAAATGTGATGTCTAATTCATTCACATTCCTTTTAATTAAATTATGAAATATTAACATAATATTGTCTTGATTTTTTCACTTATTAAGCATGATATATTCAAAGATTTTTATTTAGTACTAATTTTTTAATAATGCATACAATAATGAAATCCCCACTAATAAGAATTTAGTATTATACTACCATACCTATGTAATTACTTGCAGTTTTGTCCAGTGTGGGTAGCACCGAACCTGCTAACATTCACTGGCTTCCTACTGACTGTCCTTAACTTCCTGCTGTTCTCGTACTATGATTATGGATTCCACGCTTTGACTGAAGAGAATGTCACAAATGATTATATTCCCTCTTGGGTGTGGGCAGTCTCGGCAGTGAATCTGTTTGTAGCATATACATTGGGTAAGTTATTTTTTTCATCACTTGTATTAATCCAAGTAAACTGTTAAATTTACATTTGTGTAATCCGGTAAGTATTTTTTTTTATCAAAGTACTTTTTCGCATTTATAGTGTGCAATATTAATAATAATTAATTGAAAAGTTTCCATTACCTGCGCTCTCGCTAACCGCAGCGTTGCTAGCAATGCACCACCTGTTTCAAAAATACTTGTTACTGCAATTTTTGTACAGGCAAAGGATTTTTTTATTAATAAGTCTGCAACCAATACAATGATTAGAAGTATGGGTTTCTTAACCATTAAAATTTTTCTGTAATGAGCTGAGAAAGAAATAAAAAGCACTATTTAGAGATGATTATATCCCAAGTTATGAACATCTTACATTATTGTCGAATAACTTTACTCTTCCCATAAATTAACCCTGCCATCCACAGGGATTCTATGATTTCTTTAGTGTTGCAGAAACTATCGACGCAGGTGAGCATTTTCCATCAGGAGAATGAATCGAATCAATGAAATGAACATTTTCCACACAATAACTCCATTTATTCATGTGATAAATGTCATTTATTACCTATACATGATTAGGTATAAACAATATGAACAAGTTTTTTTTTTAACATGTAATTTCTTTTCCTAGTGCTAACTTTATTTACAAGATAGCTTACAGCTACACCCAAAAAGCGGTTTGATTTTTTTGCCCATTTGTCCTTCTGTTTGTTACGACTTAAGGCTAATCCCTTGAACGGCTGGATAGATTTAAACAGGATTTTTACTAACAGTAGTTAATTTTAGCTAAAGGAACATAGGTTACATACGTACATAAACGCCTTTTTCCCAGAAGAGGCAAGCAGAGGTGTAACCAATATAGGTTACTTAATACTTCTACTTTGAAAAACAAATCACAAGTTCTAGGTAAATATTAGAGACCCGAATAATACTATTACCAGCGGCTTCATGAATGAAATACGATTCTTCGGTATATTTTAATTTATAAAATATTTAAGGTTCCGTAAACAGTAATGGAGTTTATGTCATTAGGAACTAGAGAATTGGAATAGTATCGACTATAATACATAAATAGTTATGTGTTTCGTGGTTTTGGTATTTTCACATTCTACAAACATACATACATAAACTCACGCCTTTATCCCTGAAGGAGTAGGCAGAGGTGCCACCAGGACAACCACACTTCGCCCTGCATGCTCCGTCCCACGATGTGACAGGGGGCGAGCCTATCGCCATATTCAACGCCGGGCACAAATTCCTGACTCCGGGCTGATATATAATGAATAGAAAAAACCAATATCACTTTGCCCGACCCGGGACTCGAACCCGAGACCTCAGCCTTGTAACCGTTCCGTAATACAACTACGCCACCGAGGCAGTCTTTCACATTTTAATGGGGTTAAATAGTTTATGGGGTACGTATCGATTTTTTTATATAAAACATTATAAATAAAGTAAATCTCGCAGGCGTAGTTGCAGGTAAAAGTTAATTTATCAATATAATTCGCATGAACACAATAATTACATATTATGTCAATTTATCAGCTCCGGGCCGCAGCGATTCATAAAACAACTCGTATCATTAGAAAAACTAACGATTACACGCGCAATATTATAGAGATAATTATGTGACGCACAAATGTAAAAGATATTGAGATATAAATTTGATTCGAGATTTTTAACATAATATTTTGTTTTTATAGAATCTTTATAAAATCAAATGGTGTACCAACATGAAGTGTTTTAATAATAACGGATAATAATAATCATTAATTCAACCTACATATTTTGGATCAACTCGTTTTAAGTGAGATGATTGTAACACAGTCCTGACGTTTCGTTATTGTAATTACGTTCTAAGCAGATATGCTCTTCATTGTGAATATTTATAAAAATCTTCCTATAAAACCAATATTGTAACTATTAATATCGTAATCGGGGTTATCATACCTACATGTATTATGGTTAGCAGATTACAGATTACGATTACTAAACATTAGTGAAGGTTGCTCTCATCGTCCTCATAACCCTATTAGGCACCTATGTACTTTGTTTAATGGACATGTGCATAAAATTAATAATATAATTTATCTTACTACGTTTTCTATAATAAGCTTCTACGCTGGTTCATAAACTTATATTTTAGATTTATCGAGTTATAGTAACGTAGGTATAGTTTATACTATATAGTATAGGTATTTGAAAATTAATTTAGCCATCTCGTGTTGTGTATAAATTGGACATCCGTAATATTTGAAGGACATTGTAGCCAGAGTATCTATTGGACATAATGAGACTTAACATCTCTCAGGAAAATGTCTCAGGATAGCGAGGCCAGTGGAATGCCAAGCATTGCTTTGTAATTCACTCAATTGTATACATGATCTTATTTGGTTTTGCTGCTGTCCATGAGCGGTCGTTGCACTTACCATCAGGCGAATGTTATGCTCGGCTTGTCATTCATTGCAATATCGGTATAACGGCTGCCATGAAATATAACACATATAATTATTAATCAGACTGATATTTATTGATTCGTGCCACACATGAACACCCACTAGCATTGGTATTGGGTATTGCCAAAAATAAACGTTGGGTAGCTGGTCTTAAGGGAAAGTGATAGGCAGTTTTCCTGAAACCGCAAAAGGAGGTTGATTCCACATACATAGATATTGTAGAGCGATGAGGCTCATCCTTCATAAACGCCATACATACAAATAGGTGGAATTTCAAAATTTAGCTAACATATTATTATCTCAAATCTAAGTGTACAAAGGAGAGCAAAGGAATTGTCGGTACACACTTTATATGCTTATGACTCACTTCGCCTTTTGGCTGTATTTTTATTATTGCTTACACTCTACAGTCTATACCTACTGCATAAAAAAGCGTATATCCAGACTGTGACCGAAACGAGCCCAGGTGGTAGTACTTATGACTACAGATACAATGCAACTAAACATTTCGCAAAAAAAGCGACAATTTCATTTGTAAATTTTTACTTGTCGTATTTGGATGGTAAATACATAGTTTTCCTAAAACAACTTTTTTACCTTTATAGACGCAATGCTTCGCAAAAGCTTCAATTGTTATTTTAGAAAAAACTAGGTATATACCAACCAAATGCGATTATATTTAAAAAATTGCAAAAATATATCTGTCGTTTAATTTGCGAAATTTTTAGTTGCATCACAGGTTGCATTGTGTCTGTAATCACTAATACTACCTGGATGCGGTCGCAGTCTGGATATACCCGGTATTTATTATACCGGGTATATCAAAGACTACGACTAAAAACGAAGCCAGGTGGTAGTTTTGACACAATGCAACTAAAATTTTCGAAAATAAAACGGCAGATATTTTTTGCAAATTTTTAAATATCATCGTATTTGGGTGGTATATAACGGTGTACATTATTATTTTAAGGAAACTATGTATTTATCACCCAAATGCGACGATCAGTAAAAAAAATATATATATAAAATATTTTTTTACGAGATTTTTAGTTGCATTGTGTCTGAGTCACTAATACTACCACCTGGCTTCGTTTTCGGTCGCAGTCATGATATACCCTGTATAGGAAGGTCGTATTGATATTCCTTAGATTAGCAATATTCTAAATAAAGATATTGTGCTCAGAACATAAGTGATGTTAAAAATAACATCCACATGCTAATATGGTGTACCCTAAATAAGAAAAGTTTGTATTAAATAAATGCCTATACTTCAAAAGAATATATAAAAAATATTCAATACTAGCGTCCTGGCCCGGCTTCGGCCGGGTGCAGATGCTTTTTGAGTTGTATGTTTAAACTCAATGTGCCTGCCGTCCACGATACTGCTTTTTCCCGTCCCGTCCCGTTATATCCCGTTCTGTACCGACTCATCCTGTACTAATATGTATTTAAGGCTTACAATCCTGTTCTCTTCTACCCCGTGCCACTCCTTTTAATTTAAAAGAGTAGCAAATATGTAAATTTGTATTCCTTGCTCATCCCACAGGAACACATTTTTCGGAAAAAAAAGGAGCTTAAGTTCTAATCTATGGTGTTAGCTAACTCTATACCAAATTTCATTAAAATGATTTCATGGAGTAATAGCACCAGGCGGATACAGCAATACTAGACTATTCGTTAAGCTAATAAGAATCAAAATGAAGCACAAGGATGGAACCAGCAAATAGCAATCCCACGTGTATTGATCGAGTGTATATCTTCTGTGCGTGTGTGTGTGACTGAACTTCTCCTAAACGGCTGGACCGATTTTGATAAAAAAATTGATGGATTCGAGAATGGTTTAGATCCACAATTCGGTCTACTACAAAAAGTATCTGCACTCAGGCGTTATAATTTATAAAATTAAATGGTTGCCAATAAGTGACTAAACGACAGAAATAGCATGTTAATAAGTGCATGATATAATAATGCTGCAAATAATATTAGTATCTAATAAACTGTGCTAATAAATATGGCTAGTACACATTTGACATTGCTACCTAAAATGGTTTTGTAATAATTTTTTAAATGAGATTTGCATTATGATAGTGACTTTAACAAACATCTATTTCAGGCCCCAATTTAAAATATTGTTTATATTATAGAATTCAATGATACTAATCACATTAAATTCTTTGAAATATAGCTACACAGCTTAACACTTACTCTTATTTTCAGTGGCGATTGCCGATTAGTATTGATTTAATCAATTTATAATTCATGTGAAATTATGTTACAAAATACTGAACGTGTAAATTTTTATCCTTATAAAGAATATATAGGTACTTTGTAATGTCCCTTCATTATGTACTGTAGATTTCAGTCTAATGAGCTTATAAATAATGAAGCTTAGCCCATTTTATACAATGAACTAGATGTTATAAAATAATAAAAAATGTTCTATTTTATTTTTAACTTTTTTATCATTTCAGCCTATTAACAAACATGTATGTAAGCTTTTTTTAATATGAGACCAATGACAATCCGTATTGCCAGTTATCAGTGAGCCGGTATTTCAGTGTCTACTTTCTTACTGGATAAACAACTCCAAAAGATTTTATCTTGTTTCCACTGTATTTTGTTACGGCCAAAGATATGTAGTCCTACAACTATAAACAACATTTCCTGTAAATTGTAGGTAGGTATAGTAGGTTGCTGAACCTCACAAGATATTTATATTTTCATGAATTAATTAAAAAATATACATATAATAGTCGTACGACGTTCTACACATTCTAGGTCTATAAAAAGAAGAACAAATATACTCATGTGAATGAATAGATCTTTCTCTTTTATACATAGGTAGATGAAGTTTCTTAAAGCATCAGTTAAATTTGTTTTTATTTAGTCATAGGCTTAACATACTTCTTCTTCTTTGTAGTCTTGACAGAGTGATCGTGGATATGTTTAGACTGATTGTTGAGCTTAACATACATACATACATAAACACACGCCTTTATCCCCGAAGGGGTAGGCAGAGGCGCCACCAGGAAACCCACCTTTCACCTTGTATGTTCCGTCCCACGATGTGATAGGGGGCGAGCCTATCGCCATATCGGGCACAAATTTCTGAATCCGGGCTGATAATGACTAGAAAAATCCAATATCACTTTGCCCGACCCGGGGCTCGAACCCGAGACCTCACCTTTTTCACCATACCGTAATACAACTACACCACCGAGGCAGTCAACATACATTCGTTATTAAATTAAACATAAACATGAAATATAAATATAGTGTCACACGATATTTTGTGATAATATCACGACTGTGAACATTGCACATCACGTACAAAACACAAAGACTTGTTTTACGAAATACCTAGAGAGCAATATAGAACAGGAAGTTTTATAATTAATGCATCATTGAGGGACGATCATATGATGAAATACACGCGTCTACAATATTATCACTACGACATATTAAAATTAACACGAGATAAGAAAGGGCACTAATAAGAATAAAAGATCACACGCCGACACTCGACCAATGATTGTATGTAAAGCATTTACGTGTACAAATATTAACAACTATATAATTAGACACATGTTGTAAAAAAGAAAAAAAAATAGAACTCGCAGACAAACCAAGTACTTTGTTTTGCGGGCCTAATTTTAAACTTACTGTATTTTTTTTAATATAATAATAAATAAAAATATATCTGTAAGTGCCCGTTGTCTGTATATAAACGGCCTTATTCATAGACAGATTCAAAACCTATTTAATTACGAATGTTTTGTCCCTTTGGAACGACTTTTGAAATCAGTTTGAGCGAAGAAGACAAAACATTCGATAGCTAAAATATGTTTTAAAACTTATTTTTTAAGGCCGAATAGTTAATAAGAAGAATTTATATGGGGTCTATGCAGAAGGAAGAATTATTAAATAAAATAAAACATTTCTATTTATGTGTGTGTAGGCGCATCACCCAAAATCTACTGGACGAATTTGGATGTAGCTATTGCAATTAGTGTATTGCTGTATGTTTCGAATGAACATGTCGCCTAGCGCTGAAGTTATCTAGTATCTAGAGTCGGTACGGGTAAATAGGAGGTCAAAAGAGATACACGCATACTATCTTAGGAATGTTTAAATGCTTTCGGTGCAACCATATTATCTGTACATATAATAAATTTGTAACCGATCGTTGTCTGTACATGAAAGATAAATGAGAAAAACTAATATGGGAGGTCAGTAATAATGTAATAGAACCCAGAATGTTTAACCCTGTTTATCCGTGCGGTTATGCGCGATGAACTGAAAAACGGCTTAACGGATTTTGCTGTTTGGTATGGAGGTAGCTGACTCCCTGGATTAACACTTAGGCTACTTTTTATCCAGAAAAAAAAATAGTAAATTCCGATAAATTTGTTACTTTTTATACTCAAAGGGATGGGTTGAGACTGAGGCGAGATATAACGGGACGGGACCGGACGGAATGGGAAATTCCAAATAAAGTTAATCACACAGACGAAGTTTGCAAGCAGAAGCTAGTTTTTATTTATTGTGGATATGACCATATAAAATAAACTTGTCTGGCTTCAGGGTTTATAAAAGTTTACGCATGTTCGAGATCCCCGAGGACGAAGTCACAGGCTAAAGCTAAAGTTTTACTATAATATGTCAAGCATCTCGTGAACTTATCATATTTATTTTCCTTTAAGTGTTTCAGATTCAAAGCAGATATGAAACTTTGACAATAGGCACTTTCAGAGAGATTTTGATACGATATTTTTCATAACACGTAGACGCTTTAAATATTTTTTCGATTAATATTTTGTTCCGACGTAGTCCTAGTGCGTGTAAGCCAATACATACTAGATATTATAAATCCTTTGCATTGCAATATCTACTTACGATTTTCCTTACAATGGTTAACACCCGAATACTCAAACACCGCTTAAATATTAGGTTGTACTTAACTACCCAAGTCTTGTTTAAATGTACTGATTAAGTGGGACATGCATAGTTACATCATCATCACCATCATCATCAGCACGTTGCAGTCCACTGCTGGACATAGGCCTCTCCCGCGGTACGCCACAGAGCCCGGTCTATTGCTTTACGCATCGAGTCGCTGCTTGCCTAACATATAAGTGGCGTTTGAGTATTTGGGCTTATGTCATGTAAATAATTGTATTATGTACTCAAATTCGTTTGGAACTTTTTCCGTTCGATGAGTGAGATCACTGGAGGAAGAGAACCAAAAGTTTATGGACCGTTTTCGTATCTGCCCGCATAGCGGCCACCGTGTACGATGATAAAAAACTTATAGTGACACGCAATCCAGCCGCTTTTCAGGTTCATTCCTTGTATATCCGATTTCGACTAGGCCAGCGTAATTGTGTGGGTACTGCACTTACTGCCAAATACTAGTAATAATTTGGTCGTAAAAATATCTTACAATACTGAACAATTTTCGTTAATGTTTGCATTGACGTAAATTATGCAAATTTCAAACCATAGATTTATGCAAACAGTTCGGAGTTCAAGGAAACTTCAAATCTTTCCAACACCTCGCGTCGTGGATCGTGACGTAGCGAAATACCTATAAATAAATAAGTAGCTTAAATTATGAAAAATATTATGAGGATTATTTCATACTCGTACCAGATTGATTTGCTTTGCTCATATTCTTAGAATGTAATATTTTCTAGCTCTCTCTTAGCGTCGTTCTTTTTCTATTATAATATGGTCTTCATACTTTGCATTTCAAGGGCCATACATTAAGTTTGACCCATGTCTTTCATGTACCTATAAACATTGACTGCAAGAACATTGTTTACAGTGCGAAAATGTTCAAAAACTGAATAATACTGTAATAATACTGTAATAACAAAAATATACGTTGTAATGCAGTGTTATTTAAATTAATTAAACACTTAAAATCGACAAAATCAATTTGTTGATTCAAATCAAATTCAATCAATAAACAAATTGGTATTTTTTTTTTAATATTACTAAAATACAACTGCTTTAATAATAATGAAATTAAATGAAATGTAATGAAATGAAAATGAAAATGATAATGAAAATGAAAATGAAAATGATAATACCAGTATGTTCCCCAACCAGTTCTTGAAAATGGTCATGCAACGCTGTACTGGGATCGATCTGTTATCACAGACAGGACTATTGTTGCCAATAAGCCTGATATTGTGATAATAGATCGATTGGCGCGCCGGGCAATACTTGTTGACGTCACCATTCCGCATGACGATAACCTTGTAAAAGCTGAAAAGGACAAAATGTCCAAATATTTAGATTTGGCACACGAGGTTACTGACATGTGGAATGTCGACTCAACAATTATTGTCCCGATTGTCGTTTCTGCTCATGGGTTGATACCGAAGAGCCTCGACCAACATCTACAGAGGCTCTCAATTGGCTGTTGGGCCAAGAGTCAGATACAGAAGGCAGTATTACTGGACACGGCACGTATTGTGAGGAAGTTCCTCACTTTGGGGTCCTAACCACCGGTGGCTTGGGTCTCGAGCCTCGCCACTGTTGGGTTAATCTCTTTTTTTATATTTTTATATGTATTTTGATTTTTTATTATGTATATAAAAATGTAAAAAAATAGTATAATAAATAAAGAGACAATGAAATGAAATGAAAATAATTTATTGAATCCATTAAAATGTTCAACATTGTTTAGATTCAGTCATTTTTTGAACTCCCACCCGGTTCGGAAAGCGGTTTTCACTAGAGAAGAACGGGCAAGAAACTCTAATGTTGCTCTTTTCAAAACCAGTTTACAATGTAGTGATTATTACAAAAATTACAAGTTGGTTTAAATCAGAGCAGTTCAATAATAACTTGTTATGATATGCAAGTAGGATATATTTTAATACGAATAAGTTAACTTTATATTTAATATGGCTGAGAGAAACGAAACGAAGTAACCCATAACGAAGTCGAAGATATCAGTCATAATAATAATAAAATAAATAAACTACATACATATTTGCTCGGTGCAGGCAAATCATTATACAGCCTTGAATTTAACGCGCTCTTCTAGAAAAAAAGTACACGTTGCTTACACTATGAACCTCAATTCAGTATTTTTGGGTTTTACTTTAGGCAAAGAGCAAGAAACTTGCACGTTATGTATAGCACTTACGGTCCAATTTCAAGTACTATAGGACCCCTGAATCCTGACTAGCATTAATAAATCAACAACTTTGTAGGTATTGAAGCCGTCCTCTACTGACCTTTATTGCTCCCTAGGTCATAATTCTACATATTATTTATTAACTGCTACTTAGATTTTAGGTGGAGTTGTTTCATACTTTAATTTTGTTCTTTTTTTTGTTATTATTTCAATGAATTTATTTACCCGCTATTGTTTTATTTGATTTACGATCTTCGCATGTCCCAATGCAGGTAGGTAATAAATGCAAAACATATACATAAATCTCATGATATTTCCATTTAAAAATTAAGAGATAATATATTTTAGTATTATCGTATTTTTAATGCCAACGATATACACTACTTTACTTTGAATATTTGTAATGTTTCCGTATATTTTGAAACATTCATATTTAATGAAATTTAAATTGTACTTTGTCATTATTTTATTATTATGCTGTCGATTTCAACATCTGACTTTCTTACCCACCATTCCCTAAGCTTGCAAATACAAATATTTACCCTTTTTTTAAATACCTATTATTCCAAAATTCATTTAGTAATTTGTTATTATGACTTTAAATAAAACAATTTCCATTTCCATCCGTTCGAGTGTTTGGTTTCTGGGCATAGCAATAACCACAATTTCGCAAAATCTTGTGTTTTCGTGGGGTTTTAAGTATAGTGGGTGAACTGGTAATATAGCCCAGAACGGAAAATAAGTATCCTCAGTATGAACAGGTTGAGGCGTGGAATGTTGCGATGTATGATATATCAATTCCAGGAGTATAAGAGACATTTGTCTCAGAGTGACGAGCTCAATGCAGCATCACGCTTACCTATACACAAGAGCAGGACTAGTCAAATTATGCAACGTATTGCCATACGTTGCATAATTTCAAATTCTGACTAGTCCTGCTCTTGTGTATAGGTAAGCGTGATGCTTATCATCAGGCGACCGACTGGTCGTGTCGTCACTCTCGCTGATAAATAATGTATGATTGCAGACGGCATCGACGGCAAGCAGGCGCGGCGTACCGGCACCAGCGGCCCGCTCGGAGAACTCTTCGACCACGGCCTGGACTCCTACTCCGCCGTGCTCATACCTACTTGTCTTTACAGCATATTTGGAAGGTAAACTAATATAGGTATTTAAAATTTATACATTTAATGTACGTAATAAAGTTCGGTTAACATTTAATATCCTCGCACACACTTGTGAATACGTGTGAAGATTATCAGAAATTATTATTCCTTATGTATTTAAAAACTATACATTCGTCATGTAACCTTCAAATGCTTATATTCGGATATATTTATTTTCAGAGATGAAGTGAGCCCACTTAGATTTTTCTTCGTGATATGGAACGTATTCTTCAATTTCTACTTCACACACTGGGAGAAGTATAACACAGGCGTCATGTTTCTGCCGTGGGGATATGACTTCACCATGATCGTAAGTCGATACTTGAATGCGCCATTTGTCTATGAAATGTATAAAGGAGCTTTCTAATGTATCCAGGCAGTCACTAGAAAAAAACGCTTTTGAATATCTTTGAAAATTTGGGGTTTAAAATGGGTGGCATAGTACCTCGAACTAAAGGAATGGTCTTTGGCAATTACATAATTAGGGTGGTCATGTGTTTTGAAACGAATTCGAACGAAGGAACTTCGACTAATTTCAATCTGGATGTAATAATGAATTAAGTTTGTTAACGAATGTATCGGAAACCAATGATCAACATCTCGGTTTTAATAATCGATCAAGCACACATACATATATTTGTTTCGGGTCCGGGTGTTACGAAACTAAAAAGACACTCGTAGTTTCTGATTCTCTGACACACGACTTGTTTCTCAGTATGGAGTCAGGACTATGTACATGTTCTTTGGGTGTTTATTATATTTTACTTAAGTTAGTTTGATTTTTAATTTCTTCTTTTACATGCCAAAATAGGTTTTAATATAGTTAATCGTTTTTGTCTAGAGTTTTAGTTTTTTTTAAGTGCCATTTCTAGTTGCTTTTTTCAATACCAATATGTCCAGGCTTTTGTGACATCTAATTGTACTGGCGCTTTTTTATTGTATAAAACTTTATGGTGGTATGTTAATACTTAATGCGCAATGTTCTCGCGGTGGCCAGGGGTCGTGCTTGCTTCTGCTGGTGACGTCAGTGATCGGTCCCCGCGCGTGGCACGTGACTCTGCCGGGGGGTCTCACTCCTGGCATCGTGTTTGAGTTCGTCCTTTACTTCTCTGCCATGCTCACCAGCCAAACCATCATATTGTGGAATATATACAAGTAAATATTAACATGTTATGTTTCACCTCGCCAGTTTTGCAAAAACAAAGCTGTTTAAATGCACTTACGGCCGAATACTTAAACGCCACTTAAATATTACGTTGCATTTAACAACGCACGTCCTACTTAATCAGTACATTTAAGCGGGACTTGCGTAGTTAAGTGTAACATACTATTTAAGTGGTGTTTTAGTTTTCCAGGGTAAGCCTCTGGATTAATCGTATAGGATAAATGGCATTTGTTTGCAGGTCATACCGCGACGGGACCGGCAAGATGCGCTCGTTTACTGAAGCGGTTCGCCCGCTCGTGCCGCTGTTCGTTTTCTTCGTGTTGAGCTCCGCGTGGGCCGTGTTCTCGCCCACAGACATCATCAACCGCGCCCCGCGGCTCTTCTACATACTCACCGGCACCATATTCTCCAACATCAATGTGAGTTCATCAAAATAAATAAATACACCCAACAGTCACATACTTAGTTCTGACCCCGACATTAGGATCGATTAAGTCGACGACACAATTGTGACTACGAGAAACTTTGGTCGGTAATTTCTGATACCCCCCACAATATAAGAATTTGTATCTTAGTGTGGGGTAGTCCCAATGTATCAACTGTTATTTTATTTATTTGGTGATATAATGTGATGCGATGCGTGGTGTGCGTGCGCAGTGCCGGCTGATCGTGTCGCAGATGAGCGACACGCGCTGCGCGGCGTGGAACGGGCTGCTGCTGCCGTACGCGGCGTGCGCGGGCGCGGCGCTGCTGCTGCGCGCGTCGCCCGCCGCCGAGCTGCTGCTGCTGGCCGCGCTGGCGCTCGCCGCGTCGCTCGCGCACCTGCACTACGGCACGCGCGTCGTGAGTCCTTGCATTACACTCTTACATACGTGGAGTCAACACCTTATAATATAGAGGGAGGGTCGTACGTTTGCGTCTTCAAAAATGTAGTTATTTTTTGTACGTAATGTTGGTGGCACTGCTTTATTAGTGAAAATTGAGATAATTATTTCTAATTATTTAACAAGAAATTGCTAAATATTCCGTTGGTAACCAAAAGTATATTAAGTTATTATCCAAATCGATTTTTAATAGAATTAAATAGCTCTAAATATTTTTTATTTTTCAAATAATATGTGCATGTTGGACAACCTGTCATATGTCAGCCAATTAGCGGGAAAAAAATTTACCCCGGCACCTTCGATCAAATATACAGGATGAATTTTTCAAATGGGCGTAGATGGCCAAAACCTAAACTATAAGAAATAGCAAAAAATACTGAAAGGAGTCACGAGCCCGATTTTGATGAAAATTAAAACTACATACTTGGATTTTTGATAAATTAATATTCCTAGCGAGGAATCGAGCCCGATGATTTTGAAAAAAATAACAAATGCTGTATTATTACACCATTCGATAATGTTGTTAATAAGGATCAAATTCTGGGAAGTAATAACACATGACAGACTAAAGGAAAGAGGTTATTATAAACAAAATACTATTTTTTCTTCCGTTATTTATACTACAGTACTGCCAACGGACGGAGTATAGAAGTTATTTATTTTTAGTAAAATACCTTGTAATCCGATAAATTACAGTAAATAAAAGTAAGATTCTCTCGGAATTTTAAAATCATACTATGTATATTATATGGAAGTTGACTAAGTATATAAAAAATATTCTTTTGAGTCACGGTTAGAACTTCAGACATGTCTGATTACAAAGGGCGCCGGACTACTAGGAGTCAAGGTTTAATTTTACAAACAAAGGAAGTCATAAAGTATAATTAATGAATGAATATTGAGTTAAATTATAAATAATTCGTTTTTGTTTCAGGTGCAGGAAATGTGCGAACATTTCCAAATTGATTGCTTCCACATTAAACCAAAGAAAAATTAATTTAATGGTAAAGGTGATTTTCTCATATGACACTGTAGAATAATTTATTTTATTTTATTGTCTAGTTGTGGTTATATAGGCCTAGTATATAAATGGACGATCTTCCTACTCTTATTTTTAAAATAATATTTATTTACATTTACTCATAATTAATAGCCTAGTGGTTTATGAAATACGTCGTCTCTTTTACATATTATTATTTCGTTAAACGGTCAGCCATTAGTGTTTGACCATGTTGTTGCATTTCGTTTTCGAATTGAGGACCAAACTATTTAAGTTTTGTACATATATTTTTATTTGTTGAGATCAATTTTGATCAGGATTTTATGAATAATAGGTGTAGAGACCACGTGATTTTTATTGACTCGTTACTAGCAATACTAGTCAACCATTATTTATAGTATCAAAATGCCATGCAGTAAGGTGTAAATACTAATAGATTTTCGATAATAAATAGCTTATATTGTTACTTTTACTATAACTCGGCCAGAATGAAATTACGGTTAAAATTAATAGTTGTATACTTTGAGAGATATTTTGATGCCAAATATTCTTAATGAAATTGTTATGTACTAAGTTTTAAAAGGAGCTGTGAAATACATTATACCATTATGGAATACTTTGTTTTTTATGTAATCTTATAAAGTAGCAAAAAATATATTCGACTTATTGTCAATCTAGCTATAATTTTCTGACCTGTTTTGAGTGGATCTTTTACATGTTACATTTACCATTAATTGCATCACAAGGCACATATGGCAAATTTGATGTTGATCTGAAGTTATAATATCGGTTTAAATAGGGCTTAGGAATACATTGGTGTCTCGTTCTATATTGGATAATATTATAGTAGTCATCAAATTGGTAACATTACACTTTATTAATATAATGTAGAACATTTGTAATACATTCCTAGGGGTAGATATTAAATTCTTGGATGTGATGGATATCTGTGGATGGACAGATCGGTTTACATTTGTTTTATCATATTAGTTGTATGATAATCATATATATCAATAAATAAGTTGTATGGTAAACCTACACTCAGTACTACACAAGACTGATATAACTATTGTTTATTAATGGCCGATCCCAATATCGAAATTTCAATCTGAGATCATATCGAACCATCTACAACTAATATTTACCTAGTCTAATGGCCCAAGCCCTTAATCATTTGTAAATCGTAAAGTAAAAAAAACCTAACACATTGACAGCCTCCATGGCGCAGTTGGTTAGACGCCGCCTGTTAAACGAGAGGCCGTGAGTTCGATCCCCGCACTGAAACAAATGTTTGTGTGATCTACAGGTATTTGTTTCGGGTCTGAGTGTTTGTGTGACCGAAAAGTCTCTCGTAGTTTCTGATATACACGACACGACTCGATCATAGTGTGGTGTCAGGACTATGGGTGTAACTGCTGGGTGTATTTATTATCACATGTATTGAATTTTGAATCACAAGTAGCAACTCAAAACTCAATGCTCTTCTTTTTGAAGCCACAGCTGGGTGGTCACTAGTCACTGCCCCTGCGATACGAACAGATTCGCTAGTTCCTGTCTTATCAGTACCATCAAGCTGTAGTACAGTTTTCCAGCCCATTAGTTCCTTCCTTTGTATGATCCTGGGTTTTTAAGCGGGGCATGACGACTTGATTGAAATAAACCGGCGTGTATACATAAATATGTCCATCGCCGATCGGTATTTTTATCTAAAAGGCATTGAACTAACCAACTAATGCAATATAGTCACTTAGCACTATGAAAATAATAAAAAAATATTTACGAGAACCGTTTTCTTAATGTCTTCCATTACTTACTTCCCTCGCGCTCTGTTGATTCCCCGTAAACGTATTGTATTCGTGAGGAACGCCCTAGTACAAGACGGGGATGGGAAAACCATTCTCCCAATGGATGATAAAATAAAGTGATAAAAAGCTTAAAACAATATCTTAGTTTAGAATCAGTTACAGAGACGAATCATCTCTTGATTGTTTTTTAAAGATGATGAGTATACACGATCGCGCCCTTCCAATCACAAATTGTAATCCATATACTTATGATTCATTCATTCATATTCATGATTCAGCCCATGCTTACAAGGATCAAAATGGATTAATTTATGTATTGGAATCAGCCATAATAAATGTATATCAAAGAAACTAAAATTTACTACATAATTAATTTCTATATTCTATTGTTTGGTCTTATCAGACCTTGTATTATGTGCTCAATACCTATTACCTACATTTTTTACCTATGTATAAATCGTCGGCAATATCTGTGGACCTAAATAATTAACGTCACTGGAACATAAGTTCAGGTAATTCAAAATATAGGTTAAACAAATTGAATTAAAACAGAAAAACGAATAAAAAATTGAATTTGCATCCATCTCAAAACGTTTTTTATGTAAAATAACATAGTAGATAGGGGAACACAAAAAAATGAAATGTGAACCGCATGACAGCTAGGTTCACAGATATTTCCGACGAGTTATATATGTATGAATGCTCTTGGACATTCTTAATGGATTAGAAATTCTAGTGTTTATAAATACTGTCATTCAACACTAAGTTCTACAAGAACTATCTACTATTGTTATTTCTCTCTCAATAAAATAGTTATTCCATTCATTATTTTATTTTTACCTACTACCCTCTACCTCATTATATTTTAAACTTAATAGAATTATCCATGCATAAAAGTTTTAATTGCAAACATATGGTAATAGCAAAAGCTGTGGAGTTTAATGATGGCATGAAAGATCTCATATAGTATAGTTCACTGTTCTATCTGCAAGATGCACTGGAGCCCTTTGATACATAATGAAGCTAAACTCATGCTGACCAATGCCACATTATGGGTACCAAGACATAAAGATATTAATTATAATATGGGTCCACTAGAGAATCGTGTGACTGGTGACTAATTTAGGCTTATGAATTGGGTAAACCATTAACTTGGCAGTTGGCACATAAACACAATATAAAATGAAACAAATATTGTATTGATAAAAAACAATTTTTAATATTTCAACAATTATGCTTGCATCACAAAAAATGCACATATTGGGATAATCATTGTTTTCTTAACATGAGGTGCTAATTGTTTCATTGATTTCATCACCCAAAGACAACAGTTTCCTCCATTGTTCAGGAGTAAGGCTGATGCCCTTCTTGCCAGGTAATAAGTCTCCATTCTTTTCGTAAAATTCTCTTATATCTACATAAACTTTACCTTTAAACTCTCTTACTTTTACCAACTTTTTACCCTGTAAAACCCAAGTTGGCTCCTTATCATTTGTTTTGGAACTTGTTTTTGCTTTTTTTTCTGGTGGTTGATTTCTCTGTAAAAAGAGTTTTTTTTAAATCAAAATTGGGTAGCCAAAATGTTTATGGTTAATAAATTATTACTAAGAAACTAGTTATTAATTACTGAACATTATCTATTTAAATAATAAATTATTTCCACCTAAAATAAATCCATTCTTATAACCTAATATAAAGCCATCCCTGAATGATAAGACCCAATGCCAGCCAGGCCAAGTCTTTGACTTCATATTATTTTCATATGGCATACAAACATAATCCCCACAGTGGCCCTCTTGAATGCATTTGGAACGGCGCCAGGATCCTATGGCGAGAGTAGTCCCAGCCTCTCGGGAAGGGTTCCGGCTCAGAGCCGCTGTGCATCCCGATTCTGTACGATTGGATGTGAGGGGAGCAGACTCCCTAAACGCATTCAAACTCTTTGGCAAACGTCTTTGGCATCTACTAAATCCATGATACGAGATTCGGTCTATGCACGAGTCCTAATCCGCAAAGCGTGAAATTGCCTGCTAACACGAGCCTTCCACGTAGGCGAATACACTCGACGTGATTAGTTACAAATATACTACTTTTTCATCATATAAATGTATTTTGGATACCATAACAGACCCCTAATGACATAAAATTGTTAAACTTACATCAACAGGCCCATCATCACTGTCACTGCTGGAACTCTCTTCCTTTTTATTCTTATGCTTAGGCATGTCTGATCAGCTTATCTGTAAAAATACTTTTAATATTCTAGCAATCACTCTCGAACCTATTGTTTTTTTTTTTTCAAAATATATTAAAAATCAAACAGTTAACACTAACCTAATTCTATTAACTATCCAACAAACAATACCGGCTTTATGAAAAACGAATGACAAAAGAAAACGAATGAACGAACGTCGTGGAGAATGTAGGCACCACAGACTAATAAGTAAAATTCCTTGCAATGACCATAGCAGTATTTATATAACTGGAATGCTTGCAAGTTGCAAGCCACGTTACGTCTTACGAACACTTTAAAAGCATTCCAAAGTAAAGCCCTCGGTAGACCGACAGCTTCAAATGCACACAATAATAACCTATATTCTATAATCATTGATAATAACAAATAAATAAATTCAAATACGTTGTTGAATCTGTATTTGAATGTTGATTTGAAATAAAAAAAAAGTCACAAGTGTCAACTGCAATGATTATAGAATAAAGTGCGAAATTTACTCCTTAGGGTGGGTTGCAGAAAATAACTTTAACATTAACTAAAGGCTAATCAGCCGTCAAATCGACGGTTATGCAATTTTCGGGTTGCAAAAAATTAACAATTGTTAAAATGACGTCACATATAACATTAACATTAACCGTTCAATTTCGGACGGTTATTGTTAAAGTCACGGTTATCTTTTGTTATTTGTGTGTGTTCTCGGTATTGATAATTGTCATTTTTGTAACGATTTGAATTATAACCTGTTCTTTAAAACAATTTACAAAAATATGCTGATAAATTCCGACGTAAAATCGCATCGCATCATTTCACTGGTCACTCTTTTAACTTTAACTATAACAATTATGACAATGGTGCAACAAACGAATTTTCTATCTCGTGATCATTGTTATTGTCACTGCTAAAGTTAACTTTACCGTTAACATTAACGTCAGATTTTCTGCAACCCACCCTTAGTCTGTGGTGCGAAACGAACTAACCTGTATCTTGTAAAATTGTTGTAATGCATCTGGTAAAATTAATTAATAAACATCTGTGCTTATGAATTGTGATACAATGATAGAACCTTGGAATGATGCTTCATTATTACCACCGCCTATTCATACTGCACCAAGTAGTGCCCATGTCGGTCAGTATAACGTTTAATAAAACGTATAAAATTCTCCATAGTTATGTCTCATTATTATTATTATTATCAGCTTTTTAATTCCCACTGCTGGGCAAAGGCCATGAATATTCTATTACTAACATTTTAATGATATTTTTCAGATGTTAAAGAACTGGCACATATATGCAAAAATATCATAACAATATTATCAAAGCAGTCACCATTACACAGAGAAGGTGCTATAGTATCTAGATTCCTCTATAAATTCGACAAAAAATTCCGTGGTGATATTGGCTACAGATATTTAAAAAAAGTCAATACTGCACTTCATAGGTATCTCACCCTTAACTTTTTAAAAGATATAGAAAGTTTTGAATCTGCTTTACCTAGTACAAGTGAAGAATACTTACCAACAAGACAAATGTTGGAGTACATCCTCATAAGGCTGATTACATTTTCAAAGCTACTTTTGAGAATTTCAGTCTGTTCAAAACAAGCAGCTATCTTTTACTTAGACAGATTGAAAAGAGGTGATAGTTACTGGATGTGTTTAATGCCATATGCATTACTAAGTAGAGTATGGTCTATAAGTAAAGTACTTTTGAACCATACAACCAGATGGTATAACAGTCTGTATCCATATATTGATAAGTTAAAATCGAAAGGATTACAATTTTTATCTAATGAGTTTCAACTTCCTGGGGATCTTGATGTTTGGTTAGATTTGAGAAATGCAGATAACTTTGGAAGACTAGAATGGACACAGCAGAAAATAAACAACACAATTATCTCTCTAGATGATGACAGTGATATGTTTGATGATATACTAAGATTTGTAAACCAAACAAATGCTGAATATTTAAAACCGGAAATAAATAACACAGTTTTTCCTGAATCAATGGCACCCACAGATCAACTTATTATACAAAATAAGATGGAAATAGATCATGGTGAAACAATATCTAGAGAAAGTTTTGATATTTTATGCAAGAAAGCAATAGTAAATGTGAAAGACAATATTAATGACCATGTATTCCAAAATGTGCACAACAAAGAATTATTACAGAAGTTTATTGACAAAGAGATTTTGTTGCGAAATGAAAACAGCAGATTCTCACTTACAAAACATTTGAGCTTCATGCAGTTCGAAGTTCTAAAAAAATCTCTTTTAGCTGTATGCAAACTGAATGATAATAGGAACTTTGAAAAAAAGATTCAGAATATATGGAGTAATAAATGCTTATATTATCTTGAATAAAACTCAGTTTGTTTCTCATTTGACTTTCATGTTTATATTTTAATATTTACATATAACAGTAAATACAGCACCATCTTTATAGATATAGATAAACGCTGGCAATTACATACATTTCACACAAGAGTATCCAAAAAAGCACAGCTCAGGTACAAAATTAAGGGTGATCATGTTAAGTTTCACATTACTATAGTATATATTCAATGTATTTTATACATTTAATGAGGTGTTACATTTTACATAATTAACAATATGAGCAAGTTGTTAGTATGCAGACTGCTTGTAAAAACATGGTTAAAATATTTTATATGACAAGAAATTACAGAAAACATTTATAACAATTATTAACAATCATATCATCTACAACATAGGATTTACATTTTGAAGATTGTACAATTTATTTCTAAAACAATAGCTGGAGAACAATATGACACGCTTAGTATAAAAAAAAAAACCGAAAACAAATTGATTGCGCTTTTAATTAACTTTTCATACGTTTCAGGGGTAAAAAAGGACACAAGGTACTTTTCATACAAAAAAAATCTAGTTTTGAGGGATAGGGAAAGAACGGTTAGACGGTCCTCCGAACAATAATTACAGTATAAAAAGATCTGTATCAGCTCATAAGTCCCACTGCAGGGCACGAGCCTCTTCTACTAACGATAGTACGATTGAGAGGTGAGCCACGAAATAGAGATTTATGATATCTTGAAGGAAAATATGTAGATAAAACGCAAATCCCGAGTTATCTGAATCACACGTGTGAAGCTGCAAGCAAAATATATTTCATAAGATGGACGTATGATGTATCGAAATAACACACACCCGGTGAAAGGCGCAAACTGATGCTAACGAAAATGCGAGTGCCTGTCATACTGTAATCCTAATTTTAATACCATCGTCTCTGAATATATTTTATTTTCGGTTTTTTTTTATCTATGTGAAAACCAAAAATATATCCTATCTTTAAAGTTTTATTAGGTACTAGATATACTAAGCGTGAACTTTTTCACCCTATAAAACATTTCCTGTGCATAAAAAAACATATTCACCAATTTTTTTTTTTTTAGTATATATTTTAAACCAAATAATAGTACAACACGGGGATGCGCAGTTAACAGCAATAGTTTCTTTTAATTAATTATTTACAGCAATGTTTGTGCATAACAACTAAAATCACAATTAGCAATTATCACTCACTATACAAACTATTTTCTGGATAATTTTTGTAGTCTGGCTTTCAGTCCACCTTCTTTTATTGGCTGCGTTAAAGATTTTCTTTCCTCCTGAAGCTTTTTGGCTTCTTTTAACCTAAAAAGAGAATATATAAAATTAATATATGTAGTATAAAGAATACAAAATAGTCTTTAGAATATTAATGACAAGAAAATACAATAGAGGTGTGTTGCAGATTATGCTTGATGCTTCTCTATTAAAATGAATGATTAATTCTAATTTACCATACATTACTTTTCTCACTATAAGAGCAGCAAGCTTTGGAAAGTAAGATTTTGATTTGTTTCCAAGTCAGACAGTGCACATTGTAAGCTTTTTTAAATTTGAAAAACATTTGAAACATTTGGAATTTTAAAACGAGTGCGTTTCGTGGGTAAAGATTCAGATTCTGATAACGCAGTTAATTTATATATATAAAATAGCATTGGTTAAACATTGTACAAGTTGGGTCAACATAACGTCTTACGTTTAAATAGGAAAAAGAAAAGGAATTTATAGAATACAAATACACTGTGGAGAAATCTAAACAAAACATACTTCTCTTTTATCGCGATTTGTTCTTCCTTTTTGTAAATATCCTTAAAATCACTGCAAAACGATGTCCACAACGAAAAGAACTCTTTCGGTTCACATTCTTCAAGTTTACCACACTTTGGGGTGTATTGGTAAAATTTTACTGTTGCGATGAATTTATTTCGACATTCTTCTAAGTTTTCATTTTCAGTCTTCAATTTCTCATCAGCTGCATTTATAAATGTGGTCATTTTGTCTTTGAACACTTCTAAGTTCCTCTTGCATTCCCCAGGCGGTTGATCTTCAGCAACGTTCCTTGATTGTGCGTCTGATTCTATAACTTTTTTAGTCTTATCTTTGCATGCTGAAAGTTAAATCTAAATTAATTATATGTGCTTTTTAATTATAAATTATATGGTATATGAATAGACTAACGGTCTTATACATACATATATAGTTTTAAACCCTATTTTAGTTATCGATTTTTTTCTCTTCTTCGCTCAAAGTGAATTCTAAAGTTGTCCGAAAGAGACAAAACATTCGATAACTAAAATAGGTTTTAAATGTGTCTATGAATAGAACCGTAAGTGTTAGTTTGACTAGTGAGTGTTGGTGTAGAGTGTGGAGTGTGGCCTTACCCGCGAGTTGCAGCGCGAGGCCGGCGAGGTGCGCGGCCACGTCTGCGAAGTCGAGCGCGGCGGCGCGCGCCACGTCGCCCGGCTCGGGCACGGGCAGCGCGCACGCCGCCGCCAGCGCGCCGCCGCAGCGCCGCATGTACGTGCGCACTATGAAGTGCAGCAGCGTCACGTTCGACTGCTTCGACTACGCACCCAAATATTCAATACTGCGATGAATTGCGAGACGAGCATGCCATTCGCTTGATTGTAAGCGATACGACCGCTCATGGACAGTAAAAAAACTAAACAGCACCATGAGGCATAAATTACAATGATTGGCATTCCACTGCGCTCTCGCCATCCTGAGACATAAATCTAGTAGTCTTAGTCTAATGTCAATATATCCACTAGTTACTCTGGCTACAATGTGCTTGTGGAATGTATGTGACAATACATAATCCTGATCCCACACTAACATCCAGTCTTGTGTCGTGGATATCGGCAAATACGAGTGATTATTTGGTCTCACAAACACTCAGACCCGAAACAAATCGGGGATCGAACCCGCGGCCTCACGTTTCGCAGCCGGCGGCATCTAACCAACTGCACCACGGAGGCTCAGAGATTGCCGTCAACAACTACCTATTCCTCCTCACATTGCGCCAATTATATGTTGCATATTTTCTATATAATTCACATTATGGCTCATAAATAATTGGGAATATACATATAAACACACATTAACCACTTTTAATTAATTTATAATCAAATAATGTGCTATGGATGCTAAAATTTATTTAAAAATATAAATAACATACATACATACATAAACTCACGCCTTTATCCCCGAAGGGGTAGGCAGAGGCGCCACCAGGACACCCACATTTCGCCTTGTATGTTCCGTCCCACGATGTGATAGGGGGCGAGCCTATCGCCATATCGGGCACAAATTCCTGACTCCGGACTGGTAATGAATAGAAAAATCCAATATCACTTTGCCCGACCCGGGACTCGAGCCCGAGACCTCAGCTTTGTAACCATACCGCAATACAACTACGCCACCGAGGCAGTTATAAATAGCAGTTATGTAATAATAACAGTGATTGATACCTTAACATCTTTTAATTTGGCAAGTATTTCTAGTCCAAACCCGTCTGCCTGTCCTCTCTGTCCGTTACCGCCGTTCATATAATTACCCAAAGTGAGAATAATGGCGAATACTTTTTTTAGAGATTCATTCGTTGTAAGAAACTGAAATAGAAACAGTAATTTATTTTTATGTACTTAAGTAAATTCATTTGATACTTATACCATATACAATTACATTTCAAACTTAGAATTCAATAAGAAACGAAAGATAAATAAGGTCATGTTTATGAAGTTTTATGCTCAATTAAAATAATAATTTAGTATACCTCACAAGTATGTTTCAAATTATCTAATTTGTGCATTGTTGTGCTAATGGAATCTTCAAAGTCTGCTTGAAACATAAAACATGATATTCTTTCTGCAAAATTTGGTATTCCAGAAAGGTCATGTAAAAACGCTTCAGGCCTGTCCAGTGGTATCTGAGGTTTACTATTGAGATGCTCTTTTATTAACGACAGCTCCTCCTCATTGGCTCTCTGTAATATGAATATTAAATACACACATACATAAACTCACACAATTTTCACAGAAGGGGTTGGCAGAGGTGCTACCAGGACATCCACATTTCGTCCAGTGTGTTCCGTCCTATGAAGTGATAGAGCACGAGCCTATCGCTATATCGCGCAAAAATTCCTGACTCCGGTTTGATCATAATCAATAGAAAAATCCAATATCACTTTGCCCAACCCGGGATTCGAACCAAAGATCTCGGCGTTGTAATCATACCGTAGTATAACAGCGCCACCGAGGCAGTCGAGAATATTAAATGTTGTATTAAAATTCGTATTAAGACATATACAATTGAATGAAGTGTATATTACCAGTTCATAAATTTGTTGTAAGGCCTCCAAGCTCACAACAGACGTGTCAAAGTTGTATATGGCATTCTCAATTTCTGAGAACTCTACATGTAAACTCTGTGCCAATATGCCAACATTTTGTGATCTCTTGCTGTCTAATATTTTAACTGGTTGGATTTTTGTTTTGACTTCAACCTTTTTCTTGGCTGGGGCTTTCACAACTTGCCTTGAAAAGAGATCTGTGAACTCATCTATATTATCTAGTGGAGTCTCATCAATTTCTAACCACAAAGGTTTCATACTAGATTCTGATTCTCCCTGATAATTTTGTACAGCCGTTGTTGCTAATATTCTAGTCCAGTAAAGTGGTTTCATTGGTGCAGCAGGTTTTACAGGTGTTTTTCTTAGAGCTGAAATTTAATCATTAAAAAATTACAATTAGTTCAATATGAAGGGTTAACTAGCTCAATACCATTAAAGGGTATGTATTATGGATACATATTTTAACTCCCAAACTTAAATTAATTCAATGTGAAAGGTAACTTACTGGATCTTTGCATGTTCCAACCACCCACAGGAGGGGCTGGAAATGGAACTGGACCTGCATTCGGAGGCGGAGGCGGTCCAGGTCCTATACTAGGCATTCCTGGTGGTGGTGGAGGACCCATACCTGGCAATGGAGGTGCAGGTGGATGTGTTCCTGGTGGTGGGGGTGGCGGCGGTGGTCCCATGCCAGGCATAGGTGGTGGCGGGGGACCTGTTCCCGCCGTGAGGGGCGGTAAAGAAGCTAAGCCTGGCATAGGCGGTGGTGGGGGACCAATTCCAGCCATAGGGGGTGGTGGTGGACCCATACCGGGCATTGGGGGTGGCGGTGGTCCCATTCCAGTCAATGGAGGCGGTAGTGGTGGTGGAGGATCCATTCCAGGCATTGGAGGCGGCAATGGTGGAACCATTCCGGGTAAGGGGGGAGGTGGTGGTGGCGGCAGTGAAAGATCCATTCCAGGCATAGGTGGTGGTGGTGGTGGTGGAAGAGGTGGAACCATTACAGGCATGGAAGAAGGTGTTTGTAGTACCACCAAGTTTGTTTTTGAGATTGAAAGAGGCAATGCAGATTGTTGTTTCTCAGATGATACATGTTTTTCATCTGTCCCAGGAGTTGGAGGAGGATGTGGTGGCATCCCTGGTAAAGGAGGAGGCAGTGGAGACACATTGTCTAATTCTTTAGGTTTTCTATCTGATTTCAAAATCACTTCTTCTGTTGCCTCTTTTCTTTTAGATATAGATCTATCAATGTTGTCTTCAAGGGTATGTGATGTAGGTGACCCTTTTGTAGGTTTCCTACCATGCAAATTGTTTACTGAGATTTCTTTCATTGAATCATTTAAAATATTTAATTGTTCATTTAAATTTTGATCAGGTTTAATGATATCCTGCTGTTTCTTGTCCCCAACTGTATATAATATCTGCATAGTTGGGAGGTGTGTTGAAGGTGAAACATTTTTTAAGGCTATATTTTTTGCCCTACTAGAGTCTGAGGAACTGCGGTCTTTGTCAAAAATCAAATCTGTTGATGCATATGAACTGAGGAATGATGCGTCTGATGAGCTTTCACCCAGTGGAGTTGCACAGTCATTGTCAAGATCCTTTAGACATTCTGTTCCAAAACTTGAGCTTTCTTTCACTCCTTTACTATATAAAGTTGACCCATCAAGGTCAATACCTTTATTTTCTAGGGCATTCTCCTTGCGAAATATTTTATTACAATCTCTACTTTTATTTAACTTACAGTAATTTTCTATTTTTTCAGATCTTAAATCAGGTTTACTATTATCTTGCATAACATTTTCGCTTCTGTTGTCTCGGCTACTTAAAGCTAAAGTGTTATCAATATTTACATTAGTTTTAACAGTGTCACATTCGGGTTTGCTTATCACAGTTTTGTTAGACAGATTATTCACTTCACTAGTTACATTAAATGTTTGCACCTCTTTACTGATCAATTCAGCTTTATTTCTTATTAAATTATATTCAGTGATAGACTCAAAGCCCTTCTCCAAATTCTTGTTAAGTATATCAATTTGAGTATTAATTTTATATTTCTCTAACTGGTACTCAAGATCTTTCAGCTTACGTTTTAATTGGGAAATTATTACTTTAGCTTCACTAATATCACTGATTTCTTCATTGTTATTCTGATTTATAAAGTTGTTTCTCTCTAACAAGTTATCTTGAGATAAACAATTTATATCTTTGTCAGGGGGCCAAGCAGACATATGCAGCCTACCGGGTGTAACTGGCTGGGATGCAGGCACCTCCATATGGGCCCAGTAATACATTAAATTTGGCTGTAAAGTGTATAAAGTTTTTAATTAGTGTAAGGTTCATAATATTACTGCAACTTGTATGAAAATTAATAAGGTGTTTAATTTAAATTTGACATACACATATTGCATTTTAAATTATTTTCATTGTAACATAACTGTGTAAAGTATAGGTTCAGTTTTATTCATGCGTCAACTGAGTTACATGCATTGGTTCAAAAGGAATAAAGTTCTTACAATATCAAATAAATAACTCATAAATAAATTATGGAAGGTTGTCATACCTTAAATATATACTCCGTAGGTGCATCCTTATCTGATATTTGTCTGAGCACCCCGGCTGCTAAGAGATGTGTACAGTATTGTATGCCAAGGTTTTTCAAATCTTGCAGGCCTAATAAACTTTTTAAGTTATTGTTCTCGGCAACTGACGATATAAACCAATTTAGAAGCATCTGCCCTGCAATTTACAGGCAAAACGTTATTTTACAACATAATTTTGTATCAAAATTGTAAACAAATGAAAAACATAAACCGCAAATGTCAATTCATTGGTGAATCGCTCGTCTATGGTTTTGACATAATGAAGAATAGACAAAGATGAACACGAGAATGTGACATTCTCGTCATGCTACCGACAAAAACTTTTTTGTATTCGTTTTTTATTCCACAATTATTAATAAAGACAAAATACATGGTCTGCATGGATGATTGATCATCCCTATATCGGCACAAAAAAATAAGTCCAACTAAAAATTTAAGAGGCTCAGTTCCAAGAACAGAAAAATAATGGTTCACTTTTGGTGGGTAGATATTATTGTGGCGTTGTTCCACATGCTTGTTAAAATGCGTCTTTAATCAGCCTCTCAACAACGATACGCAACACAGATAAAATGGAAAACGACTGCGCTAGGAGCTTAGTCTGGTTCTAAGCCAGTAAGAATTAAGTACCTAACGATCATAATAATAATTTAGCGTAGGTACCTATTATTAGATAACGTTAAACAATGTGTTTTAAAACTGTCCTCAATAATGCGTTGGATTTTCTACCAAAATAAAAATTAAAATAACACATTATACATATTGCCAGATGAAAAACTCTTTTCTAACTTACTTATTACGAATGCATTCCATATAGATAGCTGCCTGTAGTCATAGTCCACTCTTTTTAGATTATGAATAGGACACAAAATATGCATTACATTTTTGCCAAAAGAGTGAAATATTCTTAATACACCCATTTTTAGATCACATTCTATAAAAACTTTGTGTTTACTTCCATTATAAACCCAAACCGTAACTTTATACCACTGTAAAGTTCTTTCGAATTTGAATTCAAGTTTCTTCAAGAGCGGATGAATCGCTACAGCACGTTTGTTTATGAATTTGTAAGTGGAAGTCTTGGAAACGGCTCGTCGCCATAGCGATTTGGTTGTCTTACGAGTACCGTGCGAAAACACATCATCTGTATGGACACCTAATATAGTCACTATGTCCTGAATGCCTTTCTTCGTCGAACGGAATTTGTTCAAAAATTCAACATAATTAATTTGTGCCACAGAGGAACTTGTAAAATTAACGCGATTTGTCGATAACTGCATAATTAAACTGGTTTTGAACACTTTCAGTAACGTTAGTCACGTATGCACACATGTAACTAAAGGGATATCTCCACTGAGACTGTTGATTACAGAGATAAGAATTGGGGAATTTATTAATAAAGATAACAATGTAATCATAATGTTCATTCAACTCGTAAGACAGGTAAAATGTATAACATAGAGTGTTTGTGTTTATAAAATTTCGCATACATCGATAGATTCTTTAAATAACTAGGCATTAAAAAATACATAATATGTATTTAAATAGGTAAGGTGCGTTGGGGTAACACCTTAATACAAGGATGGACGGGGTAAGAACGTAAACTACTTTAAAATATACGCATTACCAATTGCGGTGTTACCCAAACCATGGACGTACTATTGTATAATACGTCCATGACTCCAACGCACTATATGTAATCCCCATAGCGCAGCGGTTAGCGGTGATAACTCGCTAACAGCCTTATGGCCTATGGGTACAAGTCAACAAAATATTAGAACGTATCGTATTAAGACCTACTCGCATTTTATTAATTACTTAGCAGTACCCAAAACTAATTCAATATCTAAATAAAATATTAGTTAAAGTTTTTTTTAGTCTTAACTCTTACACCAGTTGTTATTAATAATAGTCTAAATATATAAAAAAGGAAGATAAGTACATATGTAATATCAGAAATAATATTTTTACCTTCAAATTTCTCATAAAGCTTGAAGTCTAATTTGTCCGGAACAAACTTAGGCCGAATAATTTTAGCCTCGGTGTGTTTTTCAAGGGTTAAAGAGGCCACCTTCCGCAAAACATTTGATTCTGATGCAGGTGGTACTTCGCTTACACTTACTGGACGTCGCTCTTTCTCTTTAACAGCTGCAACAGACAATTCCACATTTTACTAATAGTTACTATTCTCACGTTGTCTTTAATCATTCGGGTTTACACAACTGTAGCAATATTTAGCATTCCTGTCAGATGTCTTTCATGATGATGTTTTTCACTCGTGGTAGGTCTTTCATATTTGGGAAGCCGCCTGGGTAGGTACAACCACAATGTCTACTTGAATGTACCGCTAAACAATAGTATAAATGTATTGTTGTGTTTCGGTTTGAAGGGCGTTGTAGCCAGATTAACTACTAGACATAATGAGACTTAACATCTTATGTCTCAGGATGGCGAGCGTAGTGGAATGCCAAGCATTGCTTTATAATTCATGGTGTTGATTGGTTTTACTACTGTCCATGAGAGGTCGTATCGCTTCCTATCAGAAGAATGGCATGCCCATCTCGCCAAAGACAAATGAAAATATCGTTTGAATAGGTCAGCCTTAAGAGCTCATTATTAAAGGCAAGCACACAAATAGGTTGTTTTAATTAAGTTTTGTGTCTTGTTTGCTGGCTGAATGTATATTACCTTTATAGCCCATTACAAGCAGATCAGCCGTCAACCAATTAGAAAAAACAATATTTCGCTTTGTATTCATTTTGCCGGTCGTGTAAATAAATCTACTATCATTGGTAGGTATACTTAAATCTATTATAATCATTTGCCATCTGGGTACTTAGAAATTAGAATTTCATAAAGTTTGTATCTTTATATAATGTAAATACTGCGCGTTTTATATAGTCCGTATATCAGTGTGGTGCAAATAAGAATATCATTTGTATGTTGTAATTATGCAATAACATAGGCTGTTTTTATACAGCGTACGCTTTAAAGAGATGCCCCTTGGCATAGATAACAGCCTAAGCCATGAATCGCCGTACACAACACTAGTAACTCCCTTAACACCACCTATATCTCAAGTCGTTAGTTATTATCGTATAATATTTTTTCATTCAATAAGGTTTATTATGTCGTCGACCATATTATTTTCTTATTGCCATACACTAGTAATTCTTTTCACGCCTTTTTAAACTTGCACCACCATTGACTTTAAAATCAATGGACACTACACTATGTATAATGTATATACCATGCATCTATGTATATACCAGGCAAATGCCAAAATCCTATCACCAGCAGTTAAGCCCAAATCCATCGTGCTGCCCTGGTACGTGCTGGTAGACTTCACATTACTTTGACATTCTTGGGAGAATTTCTCAGTCATGTCTGGAATTTTATGTTTCTTCACGATGTTTTGCTTCACTATAAGTGCTTGTTCACGTTAACTCGCGGGCGCGGTCGCGGGCGCGGTCACGTAATATCAAACATATGGGATGTCATACAAGTGTTCACGTTGGAAACGCACGTGCGATGTAAGTAGCGGGCAAGCTCGCGACAATCGCGCGCGGCGCGCTCGCGGCAATTTCAAACGCTTGAGTTGTTTGTGTGCATTCACGTTGAACTAGCGGCGGAGCTCGCGATTTACTCGCGACGTCAGTTATGTTCAACCAGTTTGAACTTGTCGCTCGAAAATTAATGAACTGATTCATTAAGAATGAGGAGGAACATTGTTTGAGCTTGAATTTAACTACGTATAATAAACTACGATTTTTTAAAACCACCTTATGGTTAAAAACAGTCTTTCTTCGGTTTTTATACATTTATGAAAATATGTGTCTTCTTCTGAAATCTTACTGGTTATTGAATTCAAGATGTAGTCAAAACAGTTGACAGTCATCCTGGTATATCCGAAAAATATTGAAGGATGTTCTCTCAAATTACTATACAAAGTATGAAATTCAGACTGTCTCGGCGGCGTAGTTGTACTATGGTACGACTACAAAGCAATTCTTGCACACCAATTCTAATATTTATCATCTCTCACTTTAGGTATGAATTTTCGATTAAAAATAAAAGATCGTCGTCCATGTTTTCAATCTCTGACAACATGTCACACTCGCGCAAACGTGTGGTCGTCAACGTCACGTCACGAACACGTCAATCGCGCTCGCGCCCGCGAGTTAACATGAACAAGCACTAAACGTAAGCGATAATTAACTAAAAGTATGCACGGAACTTCGGACGTCAGAAGTGTGCCTTGGGCTCGAATCGAACCTACGACGGTCGTCATGACGTAAAAAATTCGCCTGCCTAAAAAGGTACGCGATTCATTGCTAATGTTAGTAACTGTTTTGTGTAAATATTAAATAACGAAGTGAAGGTGTAATGTAAGTAGTAAATGTTACGATTTGGCAGTATGTTGTCGCCCTTAAGTAGGAAATTATAAGACTCATAATGTTTTGCCACACATCGATTATACACATTCTTCCTATGAAATAACGAATCAACAAACAAGTTCTCTTGCAGCTGTAGGTAATGATTATGAAAATAATACACGTCGATAATGTATAGACACCTAAATACAATGCGCAATGTACATAATATACCTAATATTTAAACCCACATTCGCGTAAATAAAATGAATTAAATATTGACTTCATAGATGCACAACCAATATTTGCCGCATTTATCTGATAAAAATATCAATCCACTTCAGACTCTCAACAAAGTTTATATCGTGAATCGTGACATAAGATGAAATTATGTAGGTAAAGAAAATATGGTAAGAAATCTACAAAACATCTATTATTCACGGCAAAGTCACTCACCGTGATCGAGTAAAGTGAGGGAAGGTTCGTAAGCCACAGGTGGAAGCTCCACTTTTCTATGTTTTGACAAAGTAAACGAGGTTTGTCCAGGGCAAGCTTTCAGCCGGTTGTCGCGGAAATCATGGCTACACTCGTGTGTGCTCCGCTCTAGAGCTTCAGTTCGTAATCCCGATAATATACCGCCCATAACCTTTTCATTATCGGTAGTGTCACAAGTGTCATCGACGGTATCAATTTTTTCTTCTTTTCCCGTGTCATCGGCGGAGAGCGTAGAGGCCGCGTCGTCGTGCGGCATGTCTACGGTGCGCGCATTGGGAGAACATTCGCGTGTGCCGGTGATGGGCCCTGGCGGGAGCGAGGCCGGTTGCGAGGGCGTAAGGGTCCGCGGCAGCTCGTCGTTGGCGGAGTCGCTCTCGGCGGAGTAGTAGCACTGGTTGAGCTCGACGGCGAGCGGCGTGAGCGGGTCCGTGAACACTGACTCGGAGGTGGAGTCGGCGCTGGGTGGCTGGTCGCGGGTCGGTGACCGCGGCTCGGCGCGCGGCTCGCACCTGGTCACCGTTACCTCTGAGTGCGCGCTCGCCGACTCGCCGCGCTCCCCGTCCCTCGACAATGTTTTGAACACGCACTCGACCGTATCGTTATCTGATGTGTCGACCGGTTCGTTGTTATCGGAATCTGGCGTTTTATCAAACTCTCTGTCGAACACCTCTCGTTTGATGTCGCTTTTTTTTCTTCCATGTTTTTTGCTTTCACGACCTGGTGATTTTCTATTTAATGTCCTCATAAAATGTTTACCTTTTGCGGGAGATTTACCCGTTTTCACTTGCTTCTCGTTAGTTTGAATATTCCCCATGTTTTTATCGACAGTTAACAATAAACTGTATGGCACAGAATTATTCTAATAGTATACTTGTAGGCAGGCGAGTGTAAAAGTAAAGAAAATACAAAAATCTAATACGAAGCAAATTCACAGCCATATTACAAATGTCGAAGATTTCAGTCCACACCTATCCATGCGCAGTACGGATTACGGAGCGAATCGAAATCAATACTTAGGTCGCGTACGGTTTGAATAAGTGCAAATGTGAACGAAACAATATTATAAATATCTTGTTTAATAAGTTTAAAGTAATAATCTTGTAATAATTAATATATATTTTCATTGTACCTGTATTAATTCGCGTATTTACTAACAAACGCGGTAGTTCAGTACAACAATTTCGCAACAAAATAACAGATGGCGACACTTTATCCTTTTTCGGTAAATATTTTCTGTGTAGTATTTACTCGTATACTTATAGGTATAAAATATTAATAGTCCGCTGTTGTTGCAATAATCTGATTGTAACAGAAGTGCAGATTTTTTTTAATTGTTATATGCCCGTGAAAGTTTCTCATCAACCTACAATAGGTGGCGGGGCACGTTTGTGCGGTCAAATTTCTACTGATTTAAAGAGTTCGTTTTCTGTGTCCATTTTACCCACCGGATAGTATATCCAACGAAATAATCTTTGCCGGACGTTTGCGTGCCCGACACCCACATCAACGATGCTTGTAGACGCTACCGAACGGATATAAAACAGTTCTGATAATTCCCTTTATATCCGCCTCAAAATCTTAGGTCCTCGTGCCGTAGCGTGTAAGGCAATTGTCTAGGCCGGCATAAATTATACTTGTATCTAACGGTAAAAGATGTCTATCTGTTGCCAATCGATGCAAATTTGTACAGCATTGTTCTTATCATCAGGTGCAGTCACTTTGCCGATCTAAGATAAAGCAAAAAAAAGTATATCGGGCAGAACTGAACATTGTTATAAAAGCAAATAATCAAACCTTAGTCGCGTAAAGGATTGTATTGCTTCAAATGAGGATTGACTCTTTCCTTTCTATCCCACCACCTTGGTGAGACGGTCTAGCTAAGGTTATAGGAAGTCGCAATATGCAGGCTACTTCCTAGAGGTTGCTGTGGCAATCCTAGAAGAACGCGTGCGGCTATTTTACTGTTATGTTTCGTTTCGTGAGTGAGTTTGCTGGAAACGCATTACCTTATTCATTCTTCCATCCTTTTTGTATAATTTCCCATTTTAATAGGCTGCCAAAGCAGCTGCGATCCAAGAGTTGAAAAGCTTCAAAGGCGGCAATAATCACTTACCATTATGGGAACTGTTACTCCTTAGCCGGACCTTATGCAATGAAAAAATATATAGCTACGATATTCCGGTACGTCGTACATGTTTAATTTTTTGTAGTAAGTTTATGAATCTGACGCAATAATCTAGGTACTTTAATTATTAATAATAATAGTAGATAATTATGTACGGGCATCAAAATACTGGGTAATTATATTGGCTTCCAACCATCCATTTTATAAAATGTTTTTGCGAAGAATTTGTTTCGGGTCTTGTTTGTGAGATCGAAACGTTTGTCGTAATTTCCTATTCACAATTGTATACCTACTTATAAATGTGGGGTCGGAACTATGTACATAACGCCTGGCGGTGAGCTTACACTGTAGCACTTGGACCTGCCCGATGCCAGGGCACAGTGAAGTCGCTACTGGTTACCCACCGGCAGGTGAAACTCATTGTAGGCCTGTCCTAAACAAGCACAATATGTCATAACGCAAGGGAAACCCGAAGTATGATGTTCATTCCAAAGCTTGCAAGTGCGTGGTAAAAATAAACGCTGAAATTACTCAGTAAATTCCTATTTTATTTTGAGAAAATTACAGCTCTATATTTGAACTCCGAGGTCAAATTACAATTACTTTAATATAACTTATATTTGATTATAATGGGATTAATTTGGAGCCAAACTAAAATCATCAAAATCGATCTAGAAATGGCGGAGAAATCGGCGATATATATGGTGTAAGGTGTAAGTTATAAACAGAGTGTTTCGTATAAACTATAATTTAACGTAACCGGTTTCGAGCAGGCCTGTATAATGGTATGGTGTATACACTGGCGACAGATATTTACCATCCAGCTGTAACTGTAACTTGCATGTTACAAACAAGGTTCTAATGTGTACGCTTGTTACAGTTTGGTTGTTCGGGTTCGCATTCCGTGGTTTAGCTGTCTGGAGTCATCACATACGTATTGACCGTCAATCCCCTTTTAACACGCATTTTGATGGCGACTGAAAACATCGTGAGAATCCTGTATAGTAATTTTACCTTAGAATATGTAACAAAAAATGTTATGGTGTGTGAGGTTCGCCAACCCATAATAGTTCAGCATCGACAATTATAGTCTGTACCGTCTAAACGTTAAATAGAACAATCCAGGAGTCTCATGGTCAACATTGACCGATTGTGGGTTGATAGTGGTGCAGTAAAGAAAATCATTTCACAATATTTTTTTATTAGAGTAGAAAATACATTCCAATCGCATCAAAATAGCCAACTTACATTCGATTCGTTCACGCACCAAACCCATATCAGGTGATTGAGACATGACATTTGAACTATATGATTAAACTTAGGTACACAATAAAAACGATGCATAATATATTACATTATAGCCAATGGATATTTACTAGACAGTTAATGAGGACATGTTTGTTTTCTCGTTTGTTTTGTTTGTAAATTCATATTTTAATAAATTAACGTGACTCCTACGTAACAGGAATGTTGTAGTGTCATGTCCCAAGCACTCTGTATAACACACATAATGGGATTATAAATAAAAACAGAGTACCGGAAAGAAACATTAGGAAACAATAACATCACAATTTCTACGCTAAGCATTTGGTCGTCCAGACTCCAGAATAAATATTAAATAAGTTAAGAGGTACTCAGTCTAATCTATATATACAGATGATTTCTACAGTCTCCGTCGTGTCATTGTGTTTACACTTATGTACCAACAAAGAAGGGTACTTTGGATCACTTGGTGCATATGTCCCATTATAAATACGTTGACGAAAAGTGCACTTCGCCACTATTCTGGTTTACAGATCCCGGCGGTTGTTTCGGTGCCGCGACGACTTGAAGTGCACCCGAGGGGCAGCCGCAGCTCGCACTCAACGAGAGCGCTTGTCGGCACGCGCCGGCGTCAGAGGCGCGCGCGTGCACATCCGCCGCCGCGCTGCGTACAGCGCGGCCGCCAGCGCCGCCAGCACCAGCGCACCCACCGCACACCCCGCCGCCACGCCCCGCAGCCGCCCGTACTCCGGCACGTGCAGCGCCGCGCCGCCCTGCGCGCCGCTCGCGCACTGCACCCGCGCCCAGTAGTGAGCGCCCTCTTCCACCTCGCCCACTGCAACCGGCACACACCGAGGAGCTCGACAAACTCACGTCAAGTGAGTCACGTCACACTCACGTCTCAAATCCACTTACCGAGCGCGTAGTCCTGATGCGTGTGTGCCGTGGCGAGCAGGCGCGCGTCGGCCTCGTTGTGGTCATACCAGCTCAGCGTGCAGCGCGAGTCGTCCCGTGGGTCTCGTTGCCATCGCACCAGCGCTCCCTCGTCGATCAGCCGGATAGTCACCTCTAGCTCCTCGCCGTCGGCGTCCGCCGCGGTTTCCGATTCAGTGGTGGCGGCCGCGTAGGCCACCTCACCGGCCGCACTGTTCACTTCTGGATCTGAAATGTCTGTTTGTTTGAGATATTGACCCCGGTAACGCAAACTACTGACTCGTCTCGTGACATGCATCATTAATACCCAAGGTGCGGATGTAAAGCGGTTTGCTGAACAGTCCATCTCCGATGAGGTCCTGCGACAGCACGCGCAGCTCGTACTCTGTGGCAGGTTGTAGCCCCACAAGTGTGGCCTCGGTCACACCTCGAGTCAATATTTTCATGGTGCGCCATTCGCTGACTGTGCGTTCTCGGTACCAAACGTTGTAGTCTACTTCGAGGCCATTGTGACCTGTCAACATACGACATGCGAATCAAAAATACACATTCTACTGTGACATACTTGTATATATGTTTTTTGTGACACATTTGCTCTACACGTAGAGCTAGCCCATCCTGCTATAGTGGATTTTATCATTGTGTTTACAAGTGATCTCATCTTGTGTCTAAAGGGTTGCTTAAATGGCTTTGCTCGACAGTTAGGGCAGTTAGTGCTTTTCATTTTAGAACTCAACTGGTTCCTTTTTTTCCTCTTTTTTATAACATGATATCTATTTTTTGTGTAGTTAACCTACTGTATGCTATGGTAACGGAACGAGCACTCAATAGTGACAATTTGAAATTGAATCCTATAGGTATTGCATTTACATTTCTACGACATGAATGAAAATTGCGTTTTTAATAATTTTCGACATAATTACGCATATTATGTTTAATAAAGGTAAAATGTCGTAAATAACATTATAATTCGAAACGCGTTAGCAACCGTTAGAAATACACTAAAACGATGAATCAGTACTTCCGAGTTTGTACGAAGAAACCAATTATAATACATGTACACTTTATTGCATCTCATGCTTGCTTGATCGCGCTTTCATATTTTATAGCGCTATCAGGAAATATCTCTCATTCTTTCTGTTTATGTGCAATTAACATCAGTGAACTGTGGACTGACCAGGAACCCAAGACAGGTGCAAAGAGTTGAAGGAGGGCGTGGCGGAGAGGTTGTAAGGCGCGCGCGGCGGCACGTTCTCCACCAGCAGCTCCGTCTCCACGGTGACGGCGGCCGCCTCGTTGCTGGCCGCGCACACGTACACGCCGCGGTCGTCCTCCGACACGTCCACGATGGTCAGGCTACCGTCGTCTAGAGAATGCCGCCCTACCGGTAATTCGCTACCATCTTTCTGTGAAAGGCAAAAAAAAATTCAATTAGCCAAGATTTTTCAAGAGTCGACAAGTACGAGTCAAGGGAGCAAAAACTGACCCTTGTCCATCGCACGATAGGCGGATCGTGCTGGGCGTGCGTGGTGGCCGCGCAGGGCAGAGTGAGTGTGGCGCCGAGCCGCGCCACGTACAACGGCTGCGGTCTCGCCGCCAGCACGGGCGGCCGCTGCACGAACACGCGCACTCCCGGCGAGGGCCCCTCCGAGCCAAGCGTGTTGTAGGGCGTACAGGAATACACGCCCTCGTGTGACTCGTCCACCTGTGGACCACATTGGTAGAACACTCTGAACATGTACGCGCTATGAGACCATTGAACACCACACGAAGTGAAAAACGCACCTGGTTGAACAGCAGGCTTCCATTACGGCTATAAAACACGCCGGGTACATTATAAGGATCAAATAGAAATCCATCTTTTTCCCATCGCAGATTTGTCAGGGGAGGATTGGCGCTAAAGTGGCAATCGAGACTCGCCGGCTTGCCATAAGGAAAGTGACGTTCCTTAGGGGCATACACCACCTTTGCCTTATCTGCAGCAAAATAAAACCAATAAACCGACGGGAAATACAAAGCGAAACGAGAGACGATCGGTGTTTACTCACATTGCACGTCGAGGAAGGCGCTGGCGCTCTGCAGCTTGTCGTCGGGCGCGCGGACACGGCACTCGTATTCGCCGGGGTCGGTGCTGGCGGCATGACGCAGCACGAGGCTGCCGTTCTCGACTACCTCCGAGCGCAGCGCCATTTCCGGGAGATCAGTGATCGGCGTGCCTTCTCTGTACCACTGCACTATCGATTCACGCTCCTTAGGCAAGCACTCGAGTTCGGCACGCTCTCCTTCCAACACTGTCACATTCATGGGAGGCGTTACAATGAGATTCCCACCTGTAAAAATAGGCTGGTTAAGTACAAGTCCGATAGTGGCTCAACAGCTCCAAAGTCCAACCGAATACTTACCATCCACTTCGAGGTAGTAGAAAGTGCCATTGTTGCGCGCGGGCGGTGTGCGGTTGGGAAAGGTGACGCGACAGCGGTACAGGCCGGCGTCGGTCTCGCGCACGGCGCTCACGTTGATAGAGCCGCGCCCGAGTCCGTGCCGCCCTTCGCCGAGCCGTCGCACTCGCCCGCCCCAACGGTCCGCCGTCCACGCGCGCCCCTCCAAGCTGTACCATGAAAATATTGTCTCCCCCTGCGGATTACACATGTATCTGTATGCCTTACAGTCCTGTCCAGTATATTTTCTTTACAGTCTACAACTAGGTACATCTACATCTACCGTTACTAATAGTAGTATATTATTGCAAGTAACAAGTAAGAATTTATCAGTAGGTATTAATTAATATTCATTATCGAAGTGCCTCAAATATGATATCAGGCCTGAGTAAAACAACTTTTCTTTTCTTCTTTCGTTTTCTGCGAAACTGTGGTTCTACCTTGACCGAAACAACCTGTTTCTAGTAGTTAGTTGTAGCTTTAATAACCTACAGAAAGGATGAAGGATTGAAGGCTCGACAAAATTCGTTAGTTAAGTTATATCAGACATTTAAAGAGAATAAAAAATTGTATATCTTTAGTCTTCCACTAAGACTGATAACTAATACATAAGTACACCCAAAAATCACACATTTAATCCGGACACTATAACGTGATAACCAGTTCTGTGTCATTTCGTGGGTATACACAAGACACAATACTCGATCTTAGTGTGGGGTCAGGACTATGTATGTGACTGTTGGGTATATATTTATTTTATTCATAAGACATTACGACACAATGCTCTGGGTATCCGAAAAAAATATAAGTTGGTCACAATTATGTAGGCATATCTTTGTCCTGTTTTCTAAAAATGACATTGGCACGATGTTATACAATTGCCATTTAAAAAATATCAGTGCACGGATTGAACCCACGGTCTCGCTCCATAGCCAACTACTAAACCAACTGCGCCACCGAAGCCGTCATTCGGTGTGTGTTAACGCTACGAGATAATCGAAACAACACAAAACTACAGGTTGGATGACAATCACCAGGATTAGAAAATACGTCCCGAGTAGGGATTTCGATCCCGGAATCCAGATACACGGGATCCCAGCTCATTTTTCGAGATTCAAAACCCCGGGATTACATGTGTCAAGTCCCAGAATTTTTGGAATTGAAATAAATCAAAGAACAATGGCAATAGCCCACATCATGGACAGTTTTAGAGAGTGTCCTAATATAAATACATAATTGGAGGCACCAAATGGAAGGAATTAAAATGAACACATATATCTAGGGTATATTAATCTATGTTTATGTACGTTGCAACTGTGACTAATGAATAGTTTAACATAATAAGATGGTGTCAATTTCATAAAGATATTAACGTTAATTAAGATAAGTTAAGAACGCTAGAGTTCATAAAGGTCAAAACTGTAACCGAAATTGCAATAATCTGAGTAAAAACAGATGATTACGTGCTCTTTTACTCGTTTTTTGTGAAATTTCACAATTCTAGGATTATCCCGGGAGTCCGGGATCGCTCTTGGTCAATCCCGAAATCGAAATCACTGATCCCGAGACACAAAGCAACTTCTGTTTTTTATTACCAATCATAGCCGGTTCCTGTTAGTTTAAAATTTAAATTCACGTCACCACATCGTAGTTACATCGAAATCGTAAATGCGTTCAATAAATAAAACGTTATCTCTTTCTCAATATTGCAATAAAACTTTAATAGACTATGATATGATGTTCTATTTTCAATAAGAGCCTAGTGCAGGATGACTTTTATACAAGTGATAACTAGAGCTCAGCAGGAATGGGCCGGCTCGACTGGGATGAAATGGCTAACTGGTCTGTCATAAGGAGTTGTGACTTATTTCGTTTGGCGACTGGGATTGTCGGAAGCGAAATAGTCCCAATACCTTTTTCGTTCTCCAGATTATTTTCCTTTCATTTTCCCTTCTCTTTTAAAGGCTGGCAACGCATTAATAAAATCCATGTATTAGATGTATTCATTGGCGGATATAATATGAACTTACTATCAAGTGTGTCGTTTGCTGTTAGCAATAAGTATAACATTAATCATAGGTACATACGTGTAAAGAACACTTGGGTATGAATTTTAACCCCCAATGTTATGATCCACCTTTCTACTTAGAGACCAACATTTACAATAGTGATTAATTACTAGATATACCTAATGATTAATGAGTAAACAAAAGTTATAAAAATCTGCTCCTAATCTGTTTCAGGGTTGGTTCGGGTTCAGGGTTATATCTGATAATTATGTAAATTGGAGCCACGGGGGCAGATGACGGATGTTGTAAATACCGCTAGGGGCAAATGCAAGCTCACGTCTATTAGGGTAAGCCGCATAACTACTAGTAATTTGTAGAACGAAGCGTGGTCGTGTGCGGTAGCGGCGAGTGGTAGGTCCCAACGCGCTGAGGAGTGTCGCCTCAAGTGGTCAATTGACGCTCCCACGCGCACCTCGGCTGCGGCTCTCACGACGCCACACTGCGAGCAAGCAGCGACCCTGCCGCTCGCAGACACTGCGCCTCGGTAAACGTTTCTCACATGCGCTCCAGAGACTAGGGCCACCAGGTCACGTGGGCCACGTTTAAATTAAGCACATTACCATAGCTGAAATAACATTCTTCACCAGCACGATTGGAGTGACCGGGCGCCGCTTGCCTCATCATTCATAATTCAGAGAGGCGCACGCGTGGGCCGGTTTCTCGGTTGTTCCTTGAGGACGCTGTAATCATTGTGCACGTGTAATGTGGCACGGCGCACACCTAATGCGGGCAGCGTCCCTCACCTCTTATATATTGTTCTAATAACACGAGTTCCTCTAACTGCGTCAACGTGTCAGATAAAGTCTCTCACGTGCGCAGTATGGGAAGTGAGTACGACTTCTCATTGATATAAATATCATATTCACATTCTTATAAACTAATAACCATACCACCTGTAGCTTGGTTATAACTCCGACAGCCTTCGTAGCGCAGTTGATTAACTGTGAAACGAATCTTCGTTTTTCAGTTCTGAGCAGATTCTCCAGTCGGTTTCGATTCCCACACTAAGATAATGTTAGAGTGATCCGTAGACAATTTTTTATTCCAGGTCAGGTTATTGTGACAGGCTACTTTTGTAGGGACTAATATACACGACACAAAACAAAATATCTTGATGTAGGTGTATTTACATATTTATAAATTATAGGCTCTATATACACTTCTACTAGTATCAGTTAACCCTAATCTTGAAACTTGATGACATTTAACCCCATTAAATGCCGCCACGATCAAATAGAGTTTATCGGGCACTACTGTACAGGTCGAAATAATAAGAATACTTTTTTCTCACTTCATATTTTATGAGCTGGACATGTTAATACTATTAGATTATGAGTAGATTATTAATACTATTACATTATTAGTATAATTAATTCTTTTTGTTTAAACTTTGAAATCATATCTTAAACAATGCGTTAAATATATATTTTATTTAAAATTAGCGGCCCGACCTGGCTCTACGCGGGTGCAGACACTTTATAAGTCGAATCCACATCAGATACATATTATTATTTCACGTGATAACTGTTCTTTATTTAAAGTCAACGTGACTGCCGTCCTTTATACTGCTTTTCTCGTCCCGTCCCGTTACATCCCGGTCTGTCCCGTCTCAATCTATTCCATGACTTAAGGCATGCAACCCTGTCCTTTTATATCCAATTTCATCCGCCCTATATTCTATCCCAAACCATCTCTCTGAGTGTGAAAGAGTAGCAAATATTCATATTTGCATTTCTTGCTCATCCCACGGGAAACCTATATTTTATCGGGATAAAAAGTAGTCTATGTGTTAATCCAGGATATCAGCTATGTCCATATCAAAGAACAAAATTGGTCCAGCTGCGTGAGCGTGAAGAAGTAACAAACACACTTTTGGCTTTTATAATATTAGTAGGATTTCCCTACACGCCACTAGATTTTGGATAAACTGAGCGTTCAACTGTATCCAAAAGACAAATTGGTGATTCTAATCCTGTTCAAATGTAATCTAGTGTTAAAAATGTAGCAGAAGATTGCTCAAATCTTGAAGTGATTCGCATTACGTCATCTATTACCGTCAACAACTCTTTCAACTGCTAAGTACCTACCTATACGTTATTATGTTCGCAAGTCTGTAAGCTCGTAGCACTTAGTTCCTGCAAGAGAAGCTAACCATAATAAATATTTAATTTGTGTTCAACACTAATGTGAATTATGATCGGTAAGACCTCGATGCAACAAGCGATGCGCATGTCCGGGCGGCAGAAGCAGATGATAGACAACTACCACGGTGCTTCTGGATGTTTTCAGGCAACCTCGGGCGTACAAACGTGAGTACGAGCGGACCGTCTGCGCTTAAGGCAAGGACAGTTCACGGGAAAGGGTGCGCCGGCGCAATTGTCACCTTTTGTGACGTGCGGCTCAGGTGCGGTCCCGCCTCGCCTCCTACACTACCGGTGGTGCCTACTGGCTCAACACTTAAACATTAACAGCAAAAACACAACGTCATGGCTTATGAGCCAATTTCATTTGTAACGATTATTTTTCGTTGAATGAACTTTAATTTCCTAGTTAGGAGTGATGAAGTATACTTTTGAAATGGTTTCTAATTACCTATTTATTAATTTAAATATAAGACATAAGTATTTAAAATTTCAATCTGCGAATTTACACTTACATACATAGGTATCATGTTTGCCACCCTCGATTAGTTCAACAGCAAGACACATTGGCTTCTCTAAGTGACCTAAGATTTTCCTTGAAGAAAGCTCTCAATAAGCAAACAGTTGGACAGTCACCTACAGTCGCTCCGTAAACAGTGCAAGGTGAAACAGGTATGGAAGTGCGGAACTGAAGCTGCAACTCACATCTTTATCCCACTGCAGATGGTAAGGTATCTCGTTGCCGAAAGGAAAGTCCAGGTGGCAGTTCATGACTGCATAGCCGCCGACGCCAGCGCGAAGTCGCTCGGCATCGAGGGGCAGCAGCGAGCCAGCGGCGGCCACCGCCCACGCGACTACAACTGCCCACGGTGCGAGACGCACCAGCCTGTATACTCGCATGTCCTTATGCGACAGGACACTCGCTACAAACGAGCCTCGGACGCGCAGTACGGCTCGCGACTGGCCGCGCCGCGACGCCCGCGCCGCGCCGCCGCGCCACCGCGCCCGCTCTCCGTCGGCACCCGCCGCTAAGACGCAGCGACGTGCGGGAAGCGCCTCTAATGCGCGCGCGTCCTCACCGCCTCCTGCGACCTCTTTCCGTTCTTTACAAGCGGCTCATTTAATTTAAATGGTCGTTCTTAACGAGCCGTCAACCGGAAGCCACAGCGTACACTCGCGATCGGCGTGTCCACCGACAACACCGACGGCGACGGCGGCGCTGACGCAATAGAGATGCGCTCACTGATGCTAGACTAGAGAAACTAGACTAAATGTAAACCAAATAATCTAGTGCAATTCCTAGCCTGCTGTTTGCACGATGCACCATCGTAAGTGCAATTCAAACATTCAGAATGGTGATAAGATATTTTGTGTACGTCAGGGGCGGATTAAATGTTGAGAGCGCCCTAGGCAAGCACCTCAAAGGCCTAGTAGCCATATTAAAAAAAATACGTACATTACATGAATGTGTAGTTCATTTTGCGAACGAATGCGATTCGTACATGTAACATAATTATAACATCAGATGGTTTTGCATAGAAACGAAAATATCCGAAATCATCGCGCGCCCCTTCGTTACCTCGCGCCCTTAGGCACGTGCCAAGTTTGCCTTAGGGATAATCCGCGACTGGTGTACGTAGTGAACAGGAGACACTTACTATACCTGACACTTTTATTAGCTTAATCGTATATAGAAAACATATTTAAAAAACCTGTAACCTGACTTTTATTTTATCCTGCGTCGATAAAGTGATTACATTGTAGAAGGCGGTAGGTAGGTACACTGCCGTCCAAGTAGTATATCGTTTTGCAAAAAAAGAATTAGAAGGATATCTACCCATTCGATACTAGTCTGCTGGCCTACTTAATAGTTTTCTACGCTCTACAGCAAAAGAACCTAGGATTAATGAAATAAGAGAGCACTAGGAAAGCAATTTACCCAAGGTAGGGTATCGAACAACAAGAATACCCAACACAAAGCCCAGTGGAACTCTAGCATTAACTGAACTCATTAACAGCATTGACCCCTTCAAGGGGACACGTATTCTACACTTATACAGAAAGCCAACCCATGTGCATACGTTACTGGGTAGACAGTTATAACGGAGGTTATGTTGCAAGACCCTTGAGCTAGAGCTCAACACCCTCTCCACAACGATGCAGAAAACACACTTGAAGATCGTTCTGGCGGAAACTATCATCTGCCATTGATAAACGTGTGATCCTTCGACCGACTACATTTTTTTGGGGTCGGCTCACATCACAGCTCACATCTGCACACATCACACTGCATGCCTGATGCGAATATTTGTCATGTTGTAGTCGCAATTAGGCAGCTTAGATAGTAGGGAGATATACTGGGAGCTCTAGTCTTTGAGCCGCAAGAATTAGTCACACAGAGACTTTCCAGAAGTGTGTATGTAAATAAATATATAAAAAAATAAAAGAGTGGGTTTTTCATGTTGTTTATGGCCAGTGATCCGACTGGAAATGCATCCAATGCTAAAATATCTTGCAGGCCTTGGCAGCGCGGTTATGATTTGACTTGAGAGTTGAAGGAAATATTATCCAACATAACCCCAAAGAGCGCACCCGGATCCAGGCGCGATACACCACTTATTTTATGGAGATTTCATAGGCAGAATTAAACAACAAGCATTTTTTGATCAACTACAACTTTAAGTAAAAAATATTAATTATGATATTTTGTACCTATATTAAATTATGTAATTAATAAACAAAGAAAGGGAGTGATTTTGGTCAATATAATGATTAATAACATTCACTCCATTCATAAAAAGAAAGTTTATTTAAAGTTAAATTAAGTTAAATAATAATTATAACTACGCCAACAATAGACTTCTCATTTAGCTGCATGTTAATATAGTACGACCCAAGTAGTACCTAATTCAGCGTTGGTTTACAATGGAAATTTCTTGTAATATTCGGATCGTATTTGATAATACTCAGAATTTGTGATGCTAAGTATTTGCTTAATGTTTCCCAGATCAATAGAGTAACATAAAGGATAATTCCTAGATACTCAGATGGACAACATAAATCTTGTTATAATTTTTAGTTCTACTTTCTAACAACGGAGCGGTATACCTACATATAATCGCAACCGCCTGTCGCCCTTCACACAATTCCCTTGTGGCTGTCACACGTTGCTTATTCATACTCTAGAGATATAGTATAGCCGATAAAACGTACGACTGTCCTAAATAACATTGCGGTCATTGTTGGATAAATGGGTTCAAGAAACCTAAGTTGATAGTAGGTATTCGATACATTTTTTTAAACAGGAGATAGCATTATTCAAAATGTAATACTAGAATTAATTTGTACATTCATTCAGGAATAAGCAAATTTGTAACGGGTAGTGTGGATTATTCTTAAGGAACAGAAAAAGGATGCGTGAGAGTTGACCCACTAGATACGTGCCCACATTTACTTAATGTTTAAGGATATAATTGGTTCACTTTACGAGCTATTTTGATGCTGTGTCACCGGAAATGATTTATTGTAACGGTATTAGCTCGTGTGTTTAATAAGATGTATACAACCAAACACGAGAAACTGTCCTATTACTCCATGAAGAGCCAACATACCAACGCGTACTGTACCATTTAAGTAGTCTGCGACCATTTGGCACCTACGACTTAAGCAACATCTCGGATATTATGCTGTATAGCTTCTTACGTGATATGTATATCACTGATTAGGTGGAAGGCGGAGTCGTGTTGAAGGGCTCACTGGTCTTACGACTCAACGTTAACAACTCTGGAAATACGTTAGCATCGTTAACCAGTAACTGTTGAGTCGTGTCCCTACTAAATTCCTACACCGGCATACCAACCAAAGTCTTTAATGCATTAGAACGGCGCTGGGATTCCAATGCAATTGAATGCCATAGCGTTGCCGCAATCTCTCCTGCCCGATGCCGCAATTTACACCGTTTCTGAATAATGTCCACGACAGCATGAGAGGAAACACCCATATTGCCGCCCACCTACAATAGGCACAACGCAGTACGCAACACATTGCTGCGTGCCCGCGACCACCACCGCCTTAAGCCCACAGGTAGAGAGATACGGCGCGGTGGCGGAATTCTAAAAATCGCCCGCAGTCCACAGGGCATGACACACACGCCATCTTCCGACATAAATTATTATACATGTCATACCTACCAAAAACTAATAATAATCAACGCATTCTATAAACAATAAAGCACAATTACATTATTTAAGAGGACGCAGGTAATGTGTTCCCCAACGTTTACTGTTTTCTTTTGCAATCTACTTACAAGCTTTTTATTTTACACAAAATTCTACCATCAATTTAACATCAAATCACATCGGCTCATTTTCAAAAGTCACGTTGCTTTGTAATTATCTAAATAGCTAACAAGTTTCATATGCAACAGCATATTCATGCATAAGAGCACGATTGAGAGGGGTTAGACCGTATAGGCCTCCTCGCTGGCCTAGTGCAGGTTCGAGAAATAGCTATGGTATGCAGGTTTCCTCACGATGTTTTCCTACAATTATGCAAGGATCCAGCGATATAACGTGCTTCGAGCCCCGTGCTAGTTCAATTTGTCACTGCCTTTAAACGTTTGCAAATGAGTATTAATGTTAATAACTAATTATTAACCATATACCATCAATATTGCCATTAACTAGTGGCAACATTAGTGACCACTAATGTTGGGTCATAATGACGTGTCTTTGCACCGATTTGTGATTGTACTAAGTATATCTAGTGATAGCGACGAGGGCAGAGAAAGTATCTTAAAACAGGCATCAGATCCCACGCGACGGTTAGGTATTTCTAGAACCAGATCCATCTGAATAAATTAATAAAGAGAATAGCTGTGTGGAAGTTACGTAACACAATTGTGCGCCGTCAACAGTGTGCGCCCCGCATTACACACTTCTCGCCCTTCTTTTGTAATATTGCCTGCTGAAAAACAAATAATAAAACGGTGCAAAGGCCTGCTGGCTGACCATATTGATCCCGTAATAAAATACACTAAGTACGTACAGAGCCGAATCTACATAAGGGCTCTTTGGGCTGCAGCCCAGGACACCATGGATACAAAGGGCCCCAGTCCTAAAGTTTTTTAATATGTTCATATTAATGACGTTATAAACTGCTCAATCATTAGGGATAAGGGGATAGGCGATAGGCCTACCCCCTTTCACATCGTGGGACGGAACACACAAGGCGAAACGTGGTTGTCCTGGTAGCACCTCTGCCTATCCCTCATAGGAAAAAGGCGTGTGCTTTTGTATAGGTATATGTAAATGTTTTATTGACCTATTTTTTTCCTATACAGTGCCTATACATACATCACTCTAGAAAACAGTTTCTTAACAAAATTACAATTAGTTGTATTAACAGGCTTCTGAGACGTTATTAACGCAGGGCCCCACAAATTCACTATCCGCCCTTGAATACGTATGTATATTTAATAATGTGATTGCATGTGCGAGCAGGGATTCGCAGCTAAATACAGGAAGACTCATCAGAACTGGGATTAAGAATGAAGCCGAGACACGTAACGCTCCCATATATTAGATAATTACGGTGAGTACCGTGTGGTACCTACGCGACAAGTCGGGGACACATTCCACTGGTTGGATCAAAACTCGCTACATTAACTTGCTTGCATTAATTGATACTTAATGCGAGTCAAATGAGTTAACGCATTAGCTAAGTTGCCGTAGGAATAATGTTTTATTAATTATATTAAACACAATACACAGTATCAACCATCCCAGAGACCGCGGATAGTACCTACCTATACCTGCTATGCTATGATCCTCGTCACACATAATATCGCGTCAGCAATTAGGTAGTACATACACCAAATTCATTTTAATTTTATGCTAGATAAATTATTATGAAATAACATAACTTCCATTTAGTTTATATAAAATTATTTATTTTAGAATTTTGATGACAGTTGTAATAGAATAATTTTGATTGACTCGTAGCGACAGTGATGATAAATAATATCGTTATGTCTTCAGCGACCGGCGCTATCAGATGCCCCATAAATCAACGTAAAGTCTAAATTGGGTGATAGGGCAGGTAGTGGCTAAACCCATAAAATTAAGAAAAGTCTGTATTTATATTTTCCGCAGCGCAGCAACTATGCGTGTGTATCGTGTCTGTAATTTATTTAAACGTGCACTGCATCTTGACTACTGACTAGTATATTATTGCCAAGCTAAGAAGAAAACACATATTTTGCTTTATGAATTACGAATACGAACACAGATATTATGACAATTATAATTGATTGATAGGTAGAAAAGGATTTTTACCGCGTTTTCTGTAGGTGTGCTCAGAGTTAAATCGATTAATTTCGTATTTTCGAAACCATATAACCCAGTAAATGATAACACAGACGCATAAAATAACATGATCGAGTGTGCAATCTAAACCTATTTATACGGTTTAGAGAAAATACAATGGAAGCACCACAGAAATATACCAAGAAGAAGCACTTTTTATTCCTAATAATAATAATCAACGCTGAAGGAAAGAGATTGTAAAAGTATGGAAAATAATAAGCGTTTGGTCCGATTTATTTGATAAGAGTATTTCGAATTTATGTTCTTCGATATTATTAACGAAATAATAAATGCACCCAATAGCCACATACATAATCCTGACCCCACACTAAGATCTAGTCTTGTGTCGTGGGTATCAGAAACTACGAGAGACTTTTCGGTCTCACAAACACCCAGACCCGAAACAAACAATTGTGGATCACACAAATATTTGTTTCGGTGCGGCGATCGAACCCGTGGCTTCACGTTTCATAGCCGGCGTCTAACTAAATGCGCAACGGAGGCAGTGGAATAATATAAAGTTTAATCTTTTAAAAAATTTACATCTAAAGGCAGAATGGAGATTGCAAAGTTTGTTAGTACCTATTGAAAATTATATGCTTTTGGTCTAAGCTTTTGGTATTATATGTATATACTGGCACAACATAGTGCTGATAGCTCTGAAAGTTAGTCGGTTGAAGTGGCAATGGGCTGACCACATATGTCGCAGTACGGATAACCGTTGCACTCCAGGCTGCTGCGTTTTCTGGAGTGGAGACCGCGTCTTGGTAAACGTAGCGTGGTACGCCCTCTCGCCAGATGGTGGGACGACTTGCACAAGAAGGCCGCCAAGTGATTGGATGCATAAAACAGCAGACCGGGCTCTGTTGCGTACCTTGGGAGTGGCCTATGTCCAGCAATGGACTGCAACGGGCTGATGATGATGATAATGAAAGTGCTGATGGTAATTGCAATGCCGTTTTGATATATTATTGAATTAGGGTCCTTGTAAGGAAATGGGGATGGTATGATAAGCCATAAACTAAATTGCGAACATCTTGGTTCCGACCGAGGTCGAGGTCACCACGAAACTGTGCCATGATAAACCAGCATTTAAATACGAAGCAAGGGTAATCTATAAATAAAGTAATGAGAGGTGGATTGCATCGAAAAAATAACAGCACGCAGGTGAAGTTTGGTTGGACAACCTATGCAATGAATTGAATAAACAATAACAAGAAATTAAAAAATGTAGTGCCTACTATTTTAATAAAATCAGAAAAGAATAGACTAAATAAAAACAGCGTAAGTACGTTATATTATTATGGTGTGCACTGTGTAGTATGCAATTGATCCTCCGAATATTGTCGTTTCTGTGTTCCGAGGTTTGAACACTGTTGTTTGCCTCTGTTATGCAATTGCAAGGTACATTAACTATAAAAACAGGAAAACCTTGGAGTCAATATATCTGATGAGCAATGCTCAAACAGATTAGTGCATAGGTTCATGTAGGTACTATTACGTCTGTTTATGCATTAGCTTTATCCCAAAGTGACAAGTTAATTTTTTTTGACAGCCTCCGTGGCGCAGTTGGATAGACGCCGGCTGTGAAACGAGAGGTCGCGGGTTCGATCCTCGCACCAAGAGAAATGTTTGTGCGGCCCACAAATATTTCTTTCGGGTGTGGATGTTTGTGAGACCGAAAAGTCTCTCGTAGTTCTTATTAAAACACGTTGGATATTCGCAACAGACTAACTTTTTTATTTATTGACAATGAGGGACTGACATGAGAATAGTACAAACCAACAAAGAGTTTACATTTTGATACATGCATTACTAACACCCCCACTTATCAAAACAAGCTAAATATTACTGAAAAAACTACACTGGCACAATACCAAGCATTTTCATGAACTTGTAATGTTTAACATTACACAGGCCTTTAGTCAGCAGATCAGCAGGCATTTCCTCAGTAGGAATATATTTAATTTTAACAGTCTTATCATTAATGACATGTCTGATGTAGTGATAACGTACATCAATGTGCTTTGACCTGTTATGAGTCTGGTGACTAGATGCCAATTTGATTGCACTTTGGTTATCACAATGCAAATTAATTGTGTACACTTTGCCCGTTATCTCATGTATTAAATTTTTCAGATAGACAGCCTCCCTTGAGGCTTCGGACATAGCAATGTATTCCGCCTCAGTACTGGACAGACTAACTGTCTTTTGTTTACGACTTTGCCAAGAAATTGCTGAACCTGACATGATGAAACAGAAACCAGTATAGGATTTCCTATCTATGGCATCTGATGCCCAATCACTGTCCACAAAACCATGTAAATCCATATCATTACTGGTATACTTTAAACAATAGTTTTTGGTACAATGTAAATATCTCAATATACGTTTTGCATAGTTATAACAGTTTACATTAAAACAACTATTAAATTGACTGAGATAGCTAACAGAATAGGCAATATCTGGCCTTGTCAGTACAGCCAGATACATCAAACTTCCAATCAAGTTTTGATATGGTACACTAGACAAACATTCTTTAGGTTTGTTTATATTTAACTTTGGCTCAATTGGAGTATCTCGATTTTTACAGTCAGACATCTGGAACTTATGAACTAACTGTTCAATGTACTGAGTTTGATCAATAGTAATAACATTCCTATCTTTATTCATATTGATATTCATTCCCAGATATCTTCGGACTGGGCCTAAATCTTTTAACTTGAACTCCGAGGCTAATGCTTTTACTAATTTTTCAGTTTCAGTCTCATTGTTCGAAAAAATCAAGAAATCGTCTACATACAACCCAATTATTATTTTTATGTTACCTACAGTTTTAGCAAACAAACATGGTTCATATTGACTGTTATTGAAACCTAATTTACAAAGAGAATCTTTAACTCTTTCATACCACGCTAGGGATGACTGTTTTAGACCATAAATAGCCCGTTTTAATCTTAACACATTTCCCCCACTTTTGTTTGCAAAACCTTCAGGTATTGACATATAAATATTTTCTTTTAAAACACCATTTAGAAAAGCTGTGGTTACATCTAAATGTCTTATGCTCATTCCTATTTTAACACTAAGAGCAAACAATAATCTCAGAGTGGAATGACGAATTACAGGAGCAAAAGTTTGAGTATAATCTATACCTGGCTTTTGTGTAAAGCCTTTTGCCACAAGCCTAGCCCGGTATCGCACATTATTGTCCACGTCAAACTTTTTATTGAACACCCAACGACACTTCACTATAGACACATTACCAGGATTTTTCACAAGCTCCCACGCGTCGTTATCCTCAAATGACTGGAACTCATCAGCCATGGCGCGCCTCCACTGCTCCTTCTCAGGCCCCTCTAGAGCCTCGGAGATTGATACCTCATCAGAAGCTGGAACAGTACTGGATATACACAGGTTACTAAAACCATACCTCTCAGGCTTTTTCCTTTGGCGCTTTGCTGATACAGAAACCTCTGGCACTGGTACTGATGTTGTCTGGACCTCCTCCATCGGGACCTCACCTGATGGGATATCTGGAAGTGTGTCCTCACCGTCAGTGTATACTGAAGTATCTGAGCTGTCATTTTGATCTTCTACAGCTGGAACGCAGGATTCCCCCACTGAATCAAGACTCTCCTTCTCCACGATGTCTTCTGATATCTCCATACTACCATGTGCTGTCTCCTCATTTGGTACCCAGATAGCCTCTTCGCTGGTTGCAATATCGCCCGTCTCGTCTTCCATGACAATGACATCTCTGCTGAAGACAATAGTCTTTTTGATAGGATTATACAACCTATATCCTTTCACATCCTCTCCATATCCAACTAAGATGTGTTGTACGGCCTTCTTATCCCATTTGAGACGCTTTTCTTTTGGGACATGTACCATCACCTTGCTCCCAAACAACCTTATATGACTTAGGTCAGGTTTTGATCCGTGCCACAGTTCATAAGGAGTTTTTGGTACTCCTGACACAATCGACCTGTTTTTCAAGTAAACGGCTGTATTGGCCGCTTCCGCCCAAAATCTCTTGTCCAACTTTGCATCATATAATAGACATTTCCCCTTTTCAACCACAGTGCGATTGGCTCTCTCACAAACACCATTTTGTTCAGGCGTGTAACTATTTGTTTTTTGGTGAATAATACCAAATTGTTTCAAATATCGCTCAAATTCTTTACTGCAGTATTCAAGTCCATTATCAGTATGAAATATCTTTATTTTCTTACCTTGCTGGTTTTCTACCATCGATTTAAAGTCTTTAAATCTACTCAGAGCTTCATTTTTTTGTTTCAGAAAATAGATGAAAGTCATCCGACTATAATCATCCACAAACAACATAAAATATCGACTGCCATTTAGAGAATTCACCTCCATAGGTCCGCACAAATCACTATGTATTCTGTGACATGTCTCTGTGCTACGTTCACCCACATGAGAGAAGGGCAACCTCATCTGTTTTCCCTCACAACAAGTGGTACACTCTGCTTTTGTAATGTCAAATGACCCATCATATGATATGCCACTTACAATTCCATTCTTCATTTTATTAAGGTCTTGACTGTTGATATGAGCTAGCCTTCTGTGCCATAATCGTCCTGTTACAGCAGGAGCTGCCAACACACAACTCGGTGACTGCAATCTCAACTTATAAACACCATCAGTCAAATCAGCTATTGCAACTAAATCAGAATTTCGGTCATAAATATAACAATGCTTTTCCTCAAATACGACATTGTTGCCATTCCTGACAAGCTCGCTAACTGATAATAAGTTTGTTGTCAAATTAGGCACGCATAGCACATTTTTCACTGTGATGTGACATTTCAAATCCGAAATAATCTCCACATCTCCAGAACAATCAACTGATACCTTTGATTCGTTAGCAACAACGATTTCTGGTAAACACGACGTGAAGCTCATGTTTTTAATCCAATCCTTGTTTGCAGTCATGTGCGCACTCGCACCACTGTCGACGTACCATTCCGTCTTGTTAAACTTTCCATTTATAAAAACAACACTGAAAACGCATTTACTAGCAGTTTTCTTTAGTACTAATGGGCATTGGTTTTTATAATGTCCACTGTTTTTGCATTTATAGCATACAATTTCTTTTCTTAAAGAATTTTTGTTTGACGTAGATGAACCGTCATTTTTTTCTTCTTTAATTGGCCTGACATTTTTCTTATGCTGACTCCATTGATATTTCTTTTGAAAACTACCAAAAGCAGCGCTGTCACCTCCACTAACTTCTGACTCCATATCTAATAATTTAGATTTAATGGCATCCGTTGTGATAGACATTCCAGAATGTTCGATGGCCATTATCATCGGAGAAAACTTTTCGGTTAAACCAGCAAGCAACAATGATCCGATCCATTCGTCACTTAAATCAAAACCAGTTCTAGACAATTTTTGGCCTGTCTCCACTAACTGAGTGACGTAGGACTCCATTGAACTGCAACTTTCAAGTCTTATTGATATGAGGCTTCTCAGTAGACTTATTCTTCGCGTAAACCCCGAATCATCATACAGAGATTTTAATCGATCCCATAATTGTTTCGAAGTTTTCACATCTTTAATATGCACATAAATGGATGGATCAATTGTCAGTATCAGCTTGGCTCTGGTCATGGCATCTTCTGCAACTGTAATTGCTGCTTGCCCTTGCTCTGGCTTAATACATCTTAGCGTGCCTTCCAACACTAAGAAATTCTCAGCCGCAAAGCACCACTCGCTGTAGTTTTGACGACCTTTCAGTTTTGGTACGCTTACGACATAGCTCGAGTTAGACGCCATATTTTTTTACAACACGTCTGCACAAATGTAACAACTAACTGTTCTCTTTCTGCAACTTGTTATTGATAATCCCAATAAAACAAACTGTCGCAAAGATGAACTAGTTGACTATACCAGGAATAGCTCTGTGTCTGGGCCCATAACCTATTAAAACACGTTGGATATTCGCAACAGACTAACTTTTTTATTTATTGACAATGAGGGACTGACATGAGAATAGTACAAACCAACAAAGAGTTTACATTTTGATACATGCATTACTAACAGTTCTGATACCTGCGACACAAGACTTAATTGATCTTAATGTGGGGTCAGGACTGTGTATGTGTCTGTTGGGTGTATTTATTTATTTTAAGTAATGTTTGGGGTTCGAAACCGCGCCGCGCAAGTCCCGGACGTCGTGGGTGACTAAAATAAGAGAAACTCGAAACATCGACTTTGCCCTCTTTAAATTTACGTCTTGTGCCGCCTATGTTGGTATACTGTTGGCCCAAAATATTTAACAATTAAATACTTATCATCCACCACTTCTTTTATTCACATAGGTACATATGCTATCATAGTATGAATTATTTATAACTATCGACAGTGAAAATTAGGAACAGTCTAGTTACAGGAGGAACACATGCAAAGAATACACTCAGTAGATAAATCACGTTTATTTAATGACTAACAGTAGCAGACCTTATATAATGGTCCTAAAAATTTTGGATACAATAATACTATATATAACCTTGGAATCATGTTGCAATAATTTTACATGGCTAACTTAAATGCAAGGCCGCGGCCGAGCGCGTCCCTCTCCGCCGCCGCCGCCACACTCCTACCAACAATGATGTGTTGATTATCAATACTTTGCAAGTGATATTACATTATTATTTATGTTGATGTAAGTACAGTTTATTAAATATACAAGTGCAAATTATGAGTATGGCTAAGTGAAGCTTACAGCGACGCTGTACCATTTCATCCCTGCATTATGAGGTGCACAAAGTTCTCATAATTGATGTTGCCCTGCGAGTCTTCCTGGCCCTGCAGCAGCTGCTCCACCTGCGCACAACAGGAAACCCACCATAACATACCTCTTTTACATGCACTAAAAGTTTCTCCTTCAGCAAATATATTGCCAACTCATTAAACATGAATTAATATGTGTATTACCATATCATAATGTTTAAAATTGGAATACATGTTCCATCATCATGACATAATGATGACTAGAAAATTTTAAATATTTTTAATTAGATTTTTTTTTATCTATAAAATACTAATGTTAATAAGCCCTTTTTCATTTCCAAATTAGTACTACTCACATTAGATTAGTATATGAACCCAGAAAAGATGCACTGTGAAGAAGCTATTAATTCCATAATCAACATTGGATCATGCCTGATGAAGTAGAATTATTGATACCTCCTCTAACAATATGAGGAATCATTACATAGTTCCCAGTAGCAGATATATGAATTGAATTTGATTTCTGTCAAAAGAATGTGCACCCAAAAGAGTTGTCCCAGATGAGAATACATGGTACAATTGCACACCACAACACGTTACCTCATCATCACTGAGCTTTTCACCAAGTGTGGAGAGAAGATGACGCAGCTCTGCTGAAGATATAAAACCATTTCCATCCTTGTCGAAGTGACGCAGCCCTTCAATAAAGTCATTGGCCGTGTCCCCACTGCGTGCTTTTGATATTGCCTAAAATTTTAACATAATGTGATGAATTGTGTAAGACATAGTATCTGAGTAATTTTATGACACGAAAAACATATGGAACTGTAAACCTATTTTCCCCTAAACTGTTTCACATGTGAAGTATTTACCAATTGTAAACAAAGATATTGAATAATTTCTCACTTGGTAAATGGGCAGAAACACCTCGAAAGATATCCTCTCGTCAGGCTTCAAGTGTAAAGTGCACTTCTTGACATCTGACTCTGTAGGGTTCTGTCCAAGGGCACGCAGGGCATCTCCAATCTGCGCCACGTGAATTTTTCCATCGCCGCGCGAGTCAAACAGCTGGAACGCCTCCTGAAATTCTACAAACACAGCTTGACTTTAGACGACGCGCGACGGTCTGGCGACACTATGGACGCCATCCACCAAACTTACCATCCACCGAGGTAAGCTTCAGCTTCGTCGGTGCCTCGAACATGAACATTTTGCGAGAGTCGACGATGCACTGCGACCTGCGGCCGTGGCGCTCTCCCCTGCAGGCGGCAACTTACCTGGTTCGTTTCAAATAACTACCATATATGGTAAGTAGGGCGGCCGCGACGACCTCCGCTTTTGGTGCGTACGTTGATTGACATGAGTCACAGGTCGCGCCGCACCCTTGCCGTGCGTCGCTGTCGCCTTCATTCGCATCACTCATTGGTTTCGCACCAGACACTAGTGCAGCTGTTAACGTTAATCCAGTTAACCGTTCAGCATCCACAATAGACTAACACTCACCTTTCGACCTACTGTTCATGTTAATTAACCCCGTAGCGCTAATTATGAAATAACGACAATGTCGACTCACCCGCCAGTTGATCCTCTGAATAACCCGCCTGTAACCAAAGCAAACATTTCAACATACCTATCTACAAACTTATGATACTACTAATCGATTAATTATTAAAATAATACCATTTTTATAATCCAATTGTAATAAGCGAACAACAAAGCAACTCTCACACAACAATCCTTGTTGATAAATGATTAAATGATGATTGATGACACAAACTACAAGGTACAAATTAGTGAGTGATGACGTTTAAGTTCAAACTGGTCCAAACAAAGTTACAGTTCACGGATATTGACATTTTTAGAATATAAACGCGATAGCATGATATTATTGTCTATAGTATAAAAAGGATAGAAAATATTTCCTGAATAATAGAATTAAAATTCGCTCCGCAAAATGTTTTTGCATACCGGAGACACCATGGTGGACGTATTATACAAACAGGACTGCGCACTCTGATCGAGAAAACGAGCCGAGCGAGAGATGTTGAGTGGAGGATTGTGTCCCGCGCTAATGTGACCATAATAAATTTAATACACATACACAGACCCAACAGCCACATACACAGCAGGACCCCACACTAAGATCGAGTCATGTGATACCCACGGGTATCAGAAGCTAAGAGAGTCTTTTCGGTCTCACAAACACTCAGACCCGAGACAAGTACTTGTGGGTTTCACAAACATTTGTTGCCGGGATCGAACCCGCAGCCTCTCGTTTCACAGCCGGCGTCTAACCAACTGCGCCACGAAGGCTGCCCAAAAATCCTCTGTCTACGAGTTACGCGCAAATTACCAACTTTTATTGTTTTTAACAAAATTAAATTTCTGAAGGTTCAGCAGCCTTGACCTCTTAATGCGACGCAATTCAGGACCTATTCTGAACCGCTTTGTATTTTCGTACCATGACATCGTTTTAGCCGATCAATTTAGGTTAGAGCCTAAACTGAATCGCAAATCACGTTTTCATTCATTCAATTCGTACCATAACTAAACTTCAAGACCTCAGTTGAGTCGCTGATCTGTCAAAACTTGCGATTCAAATAAAGTTTTTTATTTACTACCGAAACTGAATCGTTATTGAATAAAATAGATATTTCAGTGAAATGAATGCATTAGGAAAGTAGGTAACGTTCAATAGTGGTTTTTTAATTATATTTCTAAGTTATGTACATTGAATAAGCATAATTTATATTATTTTAGATGTCACATAATTTATTATTTTTCGAATAGTTGGAGTGTGATAATGAGGATAATACCACAATAATACTTCACGTCGTAAAATTAATAAAACAACAACAATTACATACTATTTTAGCATAATAATCGAAACACCCGCGTTCCGAGAATGTCACAACTCACAATCTCGAATCTCATATGTCATAAAGAAACGTTCATAAGTTTGACACGTGCAGAATATGCACGTTGACGCGTATAATATACATAATATAATAATCAATTAAAAATTGATATAACGTCACCTAAAATACTATTCTGTGTCAATCTGCAACATTCACATTGAAGGTAATCTTAGCCAAAAGTTAATACTTAGTACAATAATACAAATTATCAATCGTAAATATTGTCGTTACTTTTACACGATTAAGTTTCAGAACGCTGCTAACTAGTGCGGTGAGAAAGAAACAAAGGATATGATTATTCTATAGCGCTGTCTCTTGCTACTACCTGGGAGCCTTTGTTCAGTATTTCTAACAAGATTTCTTACAATACCCTAGCTTGTTATATCTTGTTGGATAGCCAAAGAAACGCAGATATTTTTAAGCACATCTGCAGAATAGCTGTCATAGATATTTTATACTTGGGAATGAAAAAAATTTTTAACGAATTTATTCTAATTTACTACTTCAACAGCCTCCTACGACCCAGCCCGTTCTGTAAGCTGTACTTTTAGTGTTGAGTATGATAAAGTAACTTATCCACTACACAAAAATCGCTAACACAAAACAATTTGAGGCAAAAAACCCCAATAAAATGGGCCAATAGACAAAAAAAAACGTCATTTTTTTACAAAAACTTCAAAGCGAAATATCTTGGAAACAGTTAAGTTTAGGGTATAGGGTCTCATAGTCAAATCAGTCAGAAATGATGGGAACTACAACCTCTTAAAGGATCTAGGTCGACGTACCCTGTAACCCTGTATTTTATAAATATTCCTTTTTCGTAACTTTAAACTTACAAAGTAACTTTATTTCACAATTTAATTTATTATGGTCACCCTATTAGTGCGGGACACAATACTTAACTCAATATCTCTCGCTCGGCTCATTTTTTCGATCAGATTACACAGTACTGTTTGTATATTATACTAGCATTTGCCCGCAACTTCGTCTGCGTGTTTAAGATAATGTAGACGTTATATCGCTAAAACTATGCCATTATAACCTTTACGTTTTTAACAAAAAACAACGTGCAGCATTTTTATTTCCAATTCTGACTCTGAGTTTAAATTATCGGTTCAATGGGTCCGTCAGTTGTCGATTCAGAGACCAATCGGATCAATAAATAAAAAGTTCAAATTGACGGCCAAAATTTTCAATTCTGAATACAAATTTAGATTATCGGAACTCAGATCGATTTTGAGACCAATCGGATCAATACATAAACGGCCTTATTCATATACAGTTTTAAAACCTATTTTATGTATCGAATGTTTGTTTTCTCGCTCAAACTGAATTGAAAAGTCGTTCGAAAGGGTTACAAAAGTTAAATATTCATAAGAATAACTTCAGCAGTTTTATTTTCTATACAAATTTTTCAACCCTTATTTTTACTCCTTTAATGGTTAAATTTAAGTAAACAGAGTACGCACTTATTTTTGATTTTAGATGTGTAATTATAGTGTCAAGTGTAAATCTGCAACTTCAATGGTTGCGGTTTTCCATACAATTTTATTTTACCCTTTTCACCCCCTTAGGGATTGAATTTCCAAAAATCCTTCCTTAGTGCTACCCTACGTTATAAAAGAAATCCCTGTGTAAAATTTCAAGTTCCTAGCTTCAGTAGTTTCGGCTGTGCGTTGATCCGGCAGTTCGGTTCTACAAAACTTCAACCCTTATTTTCGTCCCTTTAGGGTTAATTTTAGATAAACAATATATTATGCAATTATTTTTGTCGTAGGATGAATAACTTAAGTGCCAAGTTTGACAAGTGTAACTTTAACGGTTTAAATTTTTCCTATATCAGTTTGTAACCCTTTACATCCCTTTAGGGGATGAATATCGAAAAATCCATCCATAGTGCTACCTTACGTCACAATCGGAACCCCTGTGTAAAATTTCAAGTTCTTAGCTTCAGTAGTTTCGGCTGTGCGTTGATCCATCAGTTCGGTTTTACAATACTTCAACCCTTATTTTCACCCCTTTAGCGTTCATTATAAGAAAAAAGAGTATGCAGTTGTTCTTGTTTCTAGATGAGTAACTAAAAAGTCAAGTTTGATATCGGCAACTTCAAGGGTTTCGGTTTTCCATACACCAGTATTTTACCCTTTTCACCCCCTTAGGGGTCGAATTTCCAAAAATCCTTCCTTAGTGCTACCCTACGTCATAATAGGAACTTTTATGTAAAATTTCACGTTTCTAGCTCCAGTAGATGCGGCTGTGCGTTGATCGGGTAGCAAGGAAATCACCCAGTTTCTAAACATTTCAACCCTTATTTTAACCCATTTAATGTTAATTTTTAGACAAATAAAGTATGCAATTATTTTTGTTATTAAATGAGTTATTAAACTACCAAGTTTGAGAATTGTAACTTCAATGGTTTAGATTTTCCATACAACAGTTTTTAACCCTTTTCACCCCCTTAGGGGTAGAATTTCCCAAAATCCCTTCTTAGTGCTACCCTCCGTCACAATAGGAATCTCTGTGTAAAATTTCAAGTTCCTAGGTCCAGCAGTTTCGGCTGTGCGTTGATAGGTCAGTCAGTCAATCAGGTTCCTCTTTTATATATATAGACTAGCATTTGCCCGCAACTTCGTCTGCGTGTTTAAGACAATGTAGACGTTATATCGATAGAACTATTCCATTGTAACCTCTATGTAAACTTTTAACAAAAATCAACGTGCAGCATTTTTATTTCCAATTCTGACTCTGAGTTTGGATTATCGGATCAGTGGGTCCGTCAGTTGTCGATTCAGAGACCAATCTGATCAATAAATAAAAAGTTCAAAATGACGGCCAACATTTTCAATTCTGAATACAAATTTAGATTATCGGAACTCAGATCGATTTTGAGACCATTCGGATCAATACATATATATAGGTATCGAATGTTTGTTTTCTCGCTCAAACTGAATTGAAAAGTCGTTCGAAAGGGACAAAAGTTAAATATTCATAAGAATAACTACAGCAGTTTTATTTTCTATACAAATTTTTCAACCCTTATTTTTACTCCTTTAGGGTTAAATTTAAGTAAGCAGAGTACGCACTTATTTTTGATTTTAGATGTGTAATTATAGTGTTAAGTTTGAAATCTACAACTTCAACGGTTGCGGTTTTCCATACAAATTTATTTTACCCTTTTCACCCCCTTAGGGGATGAATTTCCAAAAATCCTTCCTTAGTGCTACCCTACGTTATAAAAGAAATCCCTGTGTAAAATTTCAAGTTCTTAGCTTAAGTAGTTTCGGCTGTGCGTTGGTCCGGCAGTTCGGTTCTACAAAACTTCAACCCTTATTTTCGTCCTTTTAGGGTTAATTTTAGATAAATAATATATGCAATTATTTTTATCTTGGAATGAATAACTTAAGTGCCAAGTTTGACAATTGTAACTTTAACGGTTTAAATTTTCCCTATATCAGTTTTTAACCCTTTACACCCCTTTAGGGGATGAATATCCAAAAATCCATCCTTAGTGCTACCTTACGTCACAATCGGAACCCCTGTGTAAAATTTCAAGTTCTTAGCTTCAGTAGTTTCGGCTGTGCGTTGATCCAGCAGTTCGGTTTTACAATACTTCAACCCTTATTTGCACCCCTTTAGGGTTAATTATAAGAAAAGAGAGTATGCAGTTGTTCTTGTTTCTAGATGAGTGACTAAAAAGCCAAGTTTGATATCTACAACTTCAAGGGTTTCGGTTTTCCATACACCAGTATTTTACCCTTTTCACCCCCTTAGGGGTCGAATTTCCAAAAATTCTTCCTTAGTGCTACCCTACGTCACAATAGGAACCCTTATGTAAAATTTCACGTTTCTAGCTCCAGTAGTTTCGGCTGTGCGTTGATCGGGTAGGAAGGAAATCACCCAGTTTCTAAACATTTCAACCCTTATTTTAACCCCTTTAATGTTAATTTTTAGACAAATAAAGTATGCAATTATTTTTGTTATTAAATGAGTTATTAAACTACCAAGTTTGAGATTTGTAACTTCAATGGATTAGATTTTCCATACAACAGTTTTTAACCCTTTTCACCCCCTTAGGGGTAGAATTTCCCGAAATCCCTTCTTAGTGCTACCCTTCGTCACAATAGGAATTCCTGTGTAAAATTTCAAGTTCCTAGGTCCAGTAGTTTCGGCTGTGCGTTGATAGGTCAGTCAGTCAGTCAATCAGGTTCCTCTTTTATATATATAGATTATACTGCTCGCCCCGTAAGTCTGCGCGCGGAAAAAAATCAAAACTAACGTTGACGTCATAGAATGTTGCCCACTTAATGCATTTACCCTAATAATTTACCTTAATAATTTAAGTTTTACCATTAAAGACTAATTTGTTAATCTTCAATTCACTGTTGTTGGGAAAATAACATTGTTAAATTGACAGCTTATACAATTCCACTTATGTACTAATTTAAAGTGATTGGAATTTAATTAAAACTGGGTAAATAACTTATAATTGTAGCATATTTTAACAATCCTACATTAAGACAAAATAATTCCAAGCATTATAAGTACCTATATAACAGGCTGCTGTCTGCGTGATAAAAGAGTTTACAACTCCAATTGCTATAGGTACCCCAATTCCCATTTTTATGAAGTTAATTATTTTCATATAGCTTGCAACATTAGAAGCGCCCTCCGTTACGCGCACACTTATCTGGCGAGGAGTCTACGTCCTTGGTTGGACGTAGTACTAAGTAATCTGTGGTTGGACGTTAGAATATCCAAGGTCACGTTCTCGACTAAACAAAAGAATCCTTGTCCTCGGTTTAAGACGCATTTGATCAGTCGCGTTCATCCGATAGTTTGTTTTCAGTAGGTGGGCAATATTCCATGACGTCATCATTAGTTCTGTAAAATTGTCTACCTACAATAATTAAAATACTTCCCCTCCATGTGGTGTCTGGACTTGTTTTGATATAATTAGATGTGTAGTTCTGAAGCCTATCAATTAACTTAATGTGTTGGTTACAGTAGATATTTGAATGTTTACTAGAACGGCTGCTACTGGAAAACTATCGGGGATACGATTATATGTATATGTTTATGTCGCTGTGCTGTTTAAAATTAGTTCCAATTTTTTCTTTTAGCCACGCGCAACTTTTGTTCGATGTGACTTGTAGCCCTTGTAGGGCAATACAGGCCTATTTTGGGTACCTCTGGAAATGCCTTAGTTTGAGGAAATTCTTGATCTATCTAAATATTTATCTGAAAATTACGTCATGTTATTCAATAAAAGAAATAATAACAATGTTCCATTTATTTGTGGGCAAAGTTACCCTAATTGACTAATATATTATTTTTTTACAGGCTTTTGTAACGACATGAGAGAAACTGAATTCCTGAAATAAACTGTGAAATAAATCATAGATATTTTGATAAATTAATATCACAATATTAATATCACGTAGATCAATTTTAACACATAAACTAATTGTGAATTTTGTCACATAATTTAATTATTTATAGTACAGAAAACACCTAGGTACTTTAAATAATATATTTTATATTTAGATATCAATTTAATTGGAAAAAAAAATTGGTAATGTTTATTTATCACTAACAATTCAATGAACGTTAAAATTTTTATTTCAGAACGTTGCTCTCGTCAGCCAATATTCATTATTCAGTCGGCCATCATTGATCTCGCTCTCCCAAAAATGTCGGAACGAAAAATTGCCGCCGCTACAGTCAAATGCTCGCCGGCTGGGGGTAGAAGACGAAAGACAATATATTCTCCATTTGCAGATGCAATACGACAGTTTCAAGTTCCGTCATTATTAATTGGACTCACTTGAGATATTGTCAACGAATCTGCATAAAGGCGAACAGTGAAGTAGCGGCAGAAAAAAGAAAGATGGCAAAATGGTGCGGACCATCGATCTTTGGTAAGGTTAGTATCTATGAACATCTGATAGATCGAATAACGGAGGTATAATAGTTATTTGTATTGGTTAGACTCGTTGATTAACGTCATCATAAAACCGGTGAAGACAGCGACACAACGCCACCGCTTATTCGCTTTGTTCTGTCGGCTCCACGTGCCTTCCGCCATTTAGAATCGGTTCTTCGATGAATTTACTTGCATAAATGGATATTAGTCCTCGAAAACGTGGCACGTACAAACGAATGCAATGTTTGTCCTAACTTTATATACTATTTATACTTTTTGTACCGGCGAAACATGCCGCAGTGATATCTGGCAGCGTGGCCGGGTTGCCGGCCCGCCAGTTCGTCTGAAAGCTATACTGCTCTGTGTACAATCGTAGAATACAAGGTTATTGTTACAGAGCGCGCTAAGGATCCCTAGCTCCTGATGGCCGAGTTCGTGGAGGGATGGCTGGTTGCGCAGGTGCTTGGCGAGGGAGCCTACGGCGAGTGAGTGCTGCTTTGTTAACGTAAAACATATATAACACGATGGTTAGAAGTAGTCATGTAAAGATGCTCAAGTCTAAGGAATGAAAGTATTGTGAATCTTGGGTCCCATGGTCGTGTTTGTGAGTGTGCGCGCATGTGCGTAGGGGGTTTGTTGTGTATGGACAGCTGACTGTGAGTTGAAGCATGACCAGTTAAAGAGTGAAAAGTGGAAAGAACATCATCCCAATTATTCCTTGTAAAAGTAAGGAAATACTCCTATCACTTTGGAATCGTGAATGAGCAACATAAATTTAAAAAGCAATCTCTTGTTTTATCACCTTTTTGTAAAGTATTGAAAAAATTATGTTCACAAAGGTTCAAGTGTTCAATACAAATACACACATTCACACAATGATATTATAATTATTTAGTATTATACTTCTACACCACACCCTCACTTGAGAAAGCACACATACTTTATTTCGGCCTCAGGTTATGTATTAGATAACCACTAGTCTTACAACCCTTTGTTAATTTAGCACATTAGATGATGGCAATTTAGATTTTCAAAATGATATGATAAAAACAATTTAAGTTTTCCAATGTGATAAGTGGCATTGCACAAAGGCTTTTACATTTTTAATGTTCATAGTTTGTATTTGAAGTCAGTAACACTGAGTGTTGTGGGTCTGTGTACTGTACTGTACTGTGTGTGTGTGGGTGTGTAAGTTAAGATTAACATGAAAATAGTACTAATATGCTACTAGCATGCCAATTATAAATCCATTTTTCCCAAGTCTTTTATTATGTTACTATGAAAACATTTTTTTCCCGTATTTTTTGATGGCATGGCTACATTTGAGTCTCAACTCTCAATATATTTTCTTTTCGTATTTGAAAAAACGTAACAATTCATTACCATTACAATTCTCCCAAATGGTGTGTCTAACTACTTGGCCTAGATTCAGTTTGTTGGATTGTCAACATTGTGTAACATAAATTGCCAATAATATTTGCATATCACAATTCCAACAATTTATGTTAGAACTAAAGGGGTCAAATTCTATGTAAATTGTGAACATCTATGCGCACGCAAGTTCGCTATAGTTTTGTGTATAAAGTAAGCGGCGAACACGAGCAAATCCACGGTCTATAGTCGGGAGCGAAGGCGGAACTGGCTCAACGCTGCAGTCGGCAAAAAAGTTGGCCGCGAGGCACGCCGCGCCGCCGCGCTCGGCGCATCCTTGAAAGTTTAACCACCTGCGCTCGGGCAGCGCGGCTGGCGAGGGCAGGGCGCGGGGCGGGTGCGGGGCGCGGCACTGACGGCGACGTGTGCGGGTGCGCGGTGTGCAGGGTGCGGCTGCTGGTGCACGCGCGCTCGGGCGCCGCGGTGGCGCTGAAGGTGTGCGGCGGCGGGGAGGGCGCGCGCGAGGCGGCGCTGCAGCGCGCGCTGCGCCACCCGCACGTGCTGCGTTGCCTGGGGGAGCGCACGCACCTCAACCACCACTACATGTTCCTCGAATACGCGCAGGGCGGAGAGCTCTTTGACAAAATTGGTGAGTGTCCTAATTTCTTCACTGCACTTGCACAGCTCATCACGTGTAGCAACAGTCAACAGCGAACGACAAGTGTACACACTGCGGGCGGCAGGGCTGAAACACTAGCGTGAGCGTAATGTGTCGGTATGGTTGTGAAAGCTGTAGTCCAACTGTACATTAATAAAAAGATTACTGCATTAATAAAAATAATTTAATCAATAGAGAAATTCACCGTGTCTAAGGTACCTACGCATTTTTTACTATCTGAAAGGAGTTTATTGAGAATGTATAGCAAAGTACTGATAGCATTTCTATCAGATATTAATCATCGGAGTTGCCTGATTGAAAGGTATTATTAGCTATAAATAATACACCTTAATGAACCAATAGTTTAATTTAAAAAACGTCACTGTTCATAAGCATAAAGAAACACAAAAACTAGAAAGGAAACACAATATAAAAATATTGAAGCGAAAATAAAGCTAATAAAACATTTAAAAAAAACACTGGGATCGTTATTATCTCTGACCCATCTTTAAAGACATCTAGTAATGGGAATTATTGTTATTTCAAAGAAATATCATACCTTGTTATGTTTAAAGCCTTAGCATGCGCTACTGCTAATTACCCTCAGGATTTTTCAAACAAAAAAACTACCCATGTATAACCATTTTTCACATCTAAAATTACACAAACAAAATTCACTGTTCATTTTCTTCATTAAAACGGTTCTTCAAAAAAAAACCAACATAGTTAACATTTACATTATTTATACCATTATGGTTATCTATAATTACATTACTAATATTGTTTAAGTTTGTACTACTATTACAATTTACAATACGAACAACACACAAAATAATTCAATTTATTAGCAAAACATACTATTAGTAACGCAAGCGTAATGGAACTTAAGACATTAAATCACGAAATACGCAGCAAAATGGAGGCACTGCGTGCCGCTTAAATTGTTATTAAAAAACAAAATACATTCATACAACACCCACCCTAAAAATGCATCGTTTCTTTAAAATCAATTACTATAATTGCTAAGCCGCATTCTTCGCGTTATCTACATCACCTATTTCACTCGCTCCTTCATAGATCACACGAGACTGCATGAAAATAGCCGATCGGCATTGTGATTTTTTTCGGAAATCGCATGTTTTAGCAACTGAACATAATTTGTGAAGTGATTTCACCGGCCATTACTGATTGTTATTGCTCATTATTCTCACACTAATCAGTACTATCGCCTGTCTAAGTTTTTGCGCTTCCATAACACCCGATATACGGACGGCGATATAAGGACACAAATCCTATTAGTCTAAGAGGTAGCAACGTTTTTGAGAGAGAATTTCAGGTAGGCCAGTTTTTAGATATGCTATCTCTCTCACTCTCCCGGACGTCATACAGGCTATCTGGCTGGCGGTAGTGGTTGCGTTCATCAGTGCGCAGCCTACCTATACAGGTAAAATATCGAATTTTAAAATCATTTTAAGAAGCTTTTTTCCTTTATTATTATTTTTATTGAACTTTTTGCAACATGAATCTATTATTGCCAGATATTTCTATTGTTGTTTAAACTGTGCCAGACGCTAATTTTGAATTAAAAAAATATTATTTTTCAAAGTATTTCAGTATGGCTGTAATTTTTATATGATGTTATTTAAGTATCTAAAAACCTAAATTTAAATTGCCAGAAAATAATTCGATTGTTAAACCTTCAGCCAGACCGATCTAAAAGTGAAAAGTGATTGGGCATGTTGAAAGAGTACAGACAATCACGTGTTATTTTTAATGTGTATAACAAAATTGTATTACAATGGCTAGCGAAAAATTAAAATGTGGTTTTTGTAAAGACAGAAATGGAAAATAATAACTTTTGTTGAAGATACATTAAAAAAGTGTAAAGAAGTTCTGCAAATACGTGTAAATTTTAAACTGAAATACAGGGTATATCAAGACCGCGACCGAAAACGAAGTCAGGTGGTAGTATTAGTGACTTCAGACACAATGCAAGTAAAAATTTCGCAAAAAAATCGTCAACTTTTTTTTGTAATTTTTTACTAATCGTCGTATTTGGGTGATAAAAACATAATTTTCCTAAAATAAAGATGTAGACCTCTTTATTTTTAAACACGCAATGGTACATAAGGGTTTAAATTAGTATTTTCGCAAAAAATAGGTATTTTCCACCAAAACACGATGATTTTAAAAAATATATAAAAAAATATCTATCACTGTTTTGGCGAAATTTTTATTTGCATCGTGTTTGGAGCCACTAAAACTACAACCTGGCTTCGTTTTCGGTCGCAGTCTTGATATACCCGGTATAATAGTGTACAGTTACCGGAGCAAGTTAATGACACTGATGGATATCACAGAAATTGTTACAGCAGTTTTACAGCTCTTATGACAAAATATCGTAATTTATCTGAAATTAATTTCTCGTCAACAGTAGATCTTCCCAGCACATCTAGTTCAACTTCGTTATCAAATACTGCAGTAGATGTTAGCGAAACCCTGCCAGATAATACGTCTCAGAATTCACATACAGAAGTTAATATCCAAGAAATTGACACTTCTAATGCAATTAACAAGTGCTTTTCATACCGGGTTGAAAGTAATAAGGTTATTAAAACTGTTGAAGATGTACTGTCTTGCGAAGAACAAGAAGAAGCCGATTCTCAAATAATAATATATCACATTTGTCAAATAAATGTCGATGGCGAAGTTGTGATACGCTGCTCAGACACAGATATTTTAATAATACTTCTTGGTAACATGGAGCATTTGAATGCATCACTAAAATCTGGGTAAATTTGGGCGTGGGGAATTATGAGCGATTTATAAGCGTCATCAAGTACACGAAATTCTAGAGAATTCTTTATCGAAAGCTCTACCGTGCTTTTATGCACTCACTGGATGCGACTACACACCAGGTTTTTTCCGGAAAGGCAAACTTCGATCTTTAAACTGTTAGAGCAATCAGAAGAGTATCAATTAGCCTGTCAAAATATTATAACAGATGATGAAGAATTGCTGGATGAGACATTTAAGATCTTAGAAAAGTTAATTTGTCATATTTACAGAGCTCGGGATTCATGGAACGTCAATGAAGTTCGGTGTCATCTGTTTTCAAACACATATCGGTCTACAAAATCAGATGATAATTTTGAAAAAACAAAATCGTAATTTTGATCCATCAAAGCACCATGCAAAGCTGAATTTTATCAGCATTTACTACGAGTTCGTTACGTTAAAAAGTTTTGGAGAAATGATCATTTACAACAACCAACATCTCTATCACCTCAAGTTTCCGGCTGGACCATAAATATGATTTTATCTGGTTTGTTGGAGAGCAATTGCCATCATTAGTTGCCGACATTATCATTAAAGGTAAAAATTAAAAATAAAATACTAATAAATTTATTTGCCGATAGATTATAAAATGTTTCATTCTTTTACAGATAATAACTTATTACAAGACGATGACATTTCAAAAGACGACGATGACAATAAAAATGACAACAGTGCTGAAGATGATGATGATGATGATAATTATCAAGATGCCTCCGTTTTTTTTGTGATAAAATTATGGATTGAAAAATATAATTTTTGGTTATTTTCATCCTTGAGATTGATTATTATCTTATTTTGTACAACGATAAATAGTTATTTTGATACTATATTAATCCACACATTAATTCAATAGTTTTTAATTAGTTCTATGTAATTTATTCGACAACTATTCCTAGATCAAGCAAAATGATACCACATCACTTTTCACTTTTAGGTCGGTCTGGCTGAAGGTTTAACAATCGAATTAATGTCTGGCAAATTAAATTTAGGTTTTTAGATACTTAAATAACATCATATAAAAATTACAGACATACTGAAATACTTTGAAAAATAATATTTTTTTAATTCAAAATTAGCGTCTGGCATAGTTTAAACAACAATAGAAATATCTGGCAATAATAGATTCATGTTGCAAAAAGTTCAATAAAAATAATAATAAAGGAAAAAAGCTTCTTAAAATGATTTTAAAATTCGATATTTTACCTGTATAGGTAGGCTGCGCACTGACGAACGCAACCACTACTGCCAGCCAGATAGCCTGTATGACGTCCGGGAGAGTGAGAGAGATAGCATATCTAAAAACTGGCCTACCTGAAATGCTTGTTTTCCAGACGTTGCTAGCTCCCGTACTATATGGGGAAATAAACAAAGAGGATCAAGCTTAATAAGTAAGAGCGGCTCCTATATCGGAACCTAAATATTAATATCGTCGTGATATTATTATACAGGTGTCCCAGAACTAGACGATATACCAGTAACAGAAGATAAATAAATAATACACCTAATTTTAGTAAACATTAAAAAACTACATTGACCAACAATGTACTAAATTAAATTAAAGAAAATCCAACTTTCATGAAATATGATAAAATTTCACAAAAAAATATTTTTTAATTTATTTATTGATCACCTATAAAAGCCTTTTGAAAAAAAAAAGTATTATAGTTTCCGTGGCAAGTTTTATCAAAAATTGGCGCATTTTATCAACTTTCTAAAATGCTACACTTGTTTCACTTTGTCACTTTTATTACAGTTTTTTAAGTTATTAGTTGCGAATGACCAAATTTTTTAAACAAGTCATCATGATAAAGGTTCTAGCCGGTTAAGCATATGAAAACTGCACTCGCGTCTGATGAAGGGTTCTTACCTTGTTTTATTACTTTTCATCTAAAATATCATACACTTAATCTTACATCACTAACCCCTATAGTAAGGGAATAATAGGGGTAAAAACCCTAAACGTATTTTTTTCTCATTTTCTATTGAAGACTCAATATCAATAAACTAAATTTCATATATTTTTTTAAGAATTTTGCAATATTAGAATCTGTTAAAAACGAGAAGTATATTTTTGGGGGTGGTATTTTTTATACCAACCCCCAAAATGACAAAAAATATATCTTATTTGTTAATTAATTAGCTGTTAAATGTTAAAGTCACAAAAGGTTCAAATTGGTGGAGGAACATAGCTTAAAAAAACCACAATGTAAAAAATAAAAAAAGCATATATCAATATCTATTTCAATACAATTAAATAAATTCAATGTAATTGGTGAACATAAATAAAAAAAAGATTCCGACGAATTGAGAATCTCCTCCTTTTAATGAATTATGAAAATAATTTTTATTTTTTGAAAAAAAAAAAAGGTTTCCGACTAAAACTTCCCGGTGTCCTGTCCAGCATTCCTCGATATCACAGGACAAAAAGCGTCCCGACTTACATCCGTCTGTTTGCCCGGCACAGAACCATGACTAGTCTTTCTATTTGGTACACAAAGCTGTTATGCTCGGGTCTGGTCACGTCACCGGGGGGAGTTAAATAAATTAATTGAGTTAGGATTTTTTGTTATATAATCCATTTTAACCAGGCCTATGTATGTGCCTGTGTGGGTGTACTTATTTATTTAATCCAGATAACGAATTGTTATAAGCTAGAGTAGGTTACCTATATTGTACGATACAAGAGCTCCACGATGTATGTGCAGAGCCAGACGTCGGCATGGCGGAGGGCGAGGCGCGGCGCTACTGGCGCCAGACCCTCAGCGGGCTGCAGTACTTGCACGCGCGCGGCGTGGCGCACCGCGACATCAAGCCCGAGAACCTGCTGCTCGACCACCACGACCACGTGAAGATCTCCGACTTCGGCATGGCCACGGTGTTCCGGCACGGCGCGCGCGAGCGCACGCTGGCCCGCGTGTGCGGCACGCTGCCCTACGCCGCGCCCGAGGTCCTGCGCGCCGCCGCGCAGCCCTACCGCGCGCCGCCCGCCGACCTGTGGGCCGCCGCGCTCGTGCTGCTCGCCATGCTCGCCGGCGGTGAGTCTGCACTCTCTTTAGCGTGCCGCCTTTCATCCGAGTCGATTTCGTCGTCGTCGAGTTTCGTCGCGACCCGTCTCTTTGGTATCCTAGCTGTAGGCGTATCGTGAGCCCTAAAGTTATGGTACCGAAGTTACGAGTCGCGTCGCACGCACCGAGCTCCTTTGGCCGTCACCGGGTGAGTTTATAAAGTTGAATGGTGTGTGGGAACGGTGTTGACCGGTTCGGTCGTGGCGCAGAGCTGCCGTGGGAGCGTGCGGCGGAGGAGGATGCGCGGTTCGCGGCGTGGTGCGCGTGGCAGGGCGGCGGCGGCGCGGTGCCGGCGGGTCCGTGGCGCAAGTTGTCTCGCGGCGCGTTGGCGCTGCTGCGCGCGGCGCTGCGACCGGCGGCGGCCACGCGCCCGGCGCTCGAGGCGCTGCTGAGCAACGCGTGGACGCGCGGCGACCAGCCTGCAGGTCGGTGCCGCGTACTTCTCCTTTTAAACAGGCTCATTTCAGTGGACACCTAAAGTGAAGCCGCGGCGCGGCCGCCTCAGGTACTAGGTGACTCTGAGTGGCGTCGGTCTCAGAGCCGCCTGGTGCCTCAGCGCGGAGCGCGGCGCCGGCGCAGACATGAAGACTACGCGACGTGATGCCGCTGAGATATGCGCGATGCGACGCTTTGGCGATTTAGCTCCGTGACGTGAAGTATACTCATAAAGCTAGATTACCAAAGCACCGCGTCCCGCTGGACACCGCTAGACACCACTGGATGTTCGCGATGAACCAACCCACCAACGCTTCTGTATGTGATCAATAGTTGTGTCATTATGTTTTGTTGTCATGTCGTGTTGTTTTGTCTCCAAGGATAGATAGTAGATAGCAGTTTAGGCGTAATCCATGTGCTAAAATGAAACAAAACTCAAGGACGACTCGAGTTGTGAATTTAAGATAATATGACAGTCTCCTTGGTGGAGTTGATTGGTTGGTGGAGGTTGGTTAACACACTTCTTCCACAAGCAATCCCCTCTCCCTACCATATGTACCACCTCATTCATTCATACCAATCAATACACATGCAATCATTAAATTATTCTAAATATTCAAGTATATTGTATATTATATATATTAGTATATTAAGATAAAATATTAGGTGAGGAAATGGAAGCCCAAATCATTTATCCTACAGCCTATAGGATCTGATAGAACCCAGCCACTACCAAAGCATGAGTAAAATTCCACGCATAATTGACGTACTGCGCGCAAACACACGTGCTAGTTTAGGTTGTAATATTATTATTTCAATTAAAAGACAGTGAATAAATATATTTTATATTTTGATCGTTACATATACATTATGTCAACACACACCTGTTATCTTATTATCTATATCGTACCAACCACAATATGTCTCCACCGTTTATACGAATAATAATTAATTATTATTTTAATAATGTATTGACGTAAGTCCCACTATAGCGCATAGTTTGGTTAAGATAATATAATTGCTTATTGATGTGTTATTTATCTGTGCGCCTTAGAAGTTGAAATAAATCTATTGTATCCTTCCTGAGATGAATGAGTTAACACACATTAATAACGGTGTTTTACATGTCTACTTTTTCATGGACGGTATCAGTATTATTCACTTAGTATGGGTTTTATAATAAAAACATTATTTAGTGCGGGCCTAGTGCGGGCTAGCGAACTTCACATACCATAGATTATAGAAATTCTTACAAATCGCTGTGGTGTTTCCTTACTATGTTTTTCTTCACCGTTACAGTGCGTGGTGATTGACTATCAATGCATACATGACTCCGAAAAGTCAGAGGTGTGCCCTGGGATTTGAACCCGCACCCACCATGAACTTGTAGGCAGCCGCGTCTGGTCCGTTACCAACAGGCCACAACGCACTTGTAATAGTAAAGTGTATGCAAATAATAAATTATGTATGTATGATTAGTCGTGATGTAAACATATTTTTGGGTAATTTATTACTGTGTATCATTTTCGCCGGTCCGTATGCTGTTTTTGTGTAAACGTTGAGCCACGGAAGTGCAGTCTAATCATAGTCCTCCGTGCAGAGAATGCAGACAGCGCGGATAGCGAGGCGGGCGCCATGCGCGAGTGGCGCTCGCAGCCCGCCGGCGCCGACGCGGGCGCGCGCGACCTCTCGCTCGCCGACATGGACGCGCTGCTCACGCACTCGCAGCCCGCGCGCGACCACGACCTCGTGCTCACCACCAGCGACCCCGCGCTGGCGCAGCGCCTGGTGCGGCGCCTCACGCGCGTGTGGCTGCGCTGCGACCACGTGGCCGCGCTGCGAGCCCTGCGCGTGGCGCTGCACGAGCGCGGGCACACGTGGCGCGAGCTGCACCCGCGCGTGCTGAGCGTGGAGTGCGGCGAAGTGCGCATGCGCGCGTGGGCGGTGCGCTGCGCGGCGGGCGGCGAGGCGCGCTCGCTGCTGGAGTTCCGTCGCTCGCGCGGCTGCGGGCTGCAGTTCAAGCGGCGCTTCCTGGAGCTGCGCGCGGCGCTGGACGCGCTGAGCGCGGCGGCGCCGGCGCACGCGGAGCTGCTGGCCACGCCGCTGGCCGAGCCGCTTCTCGAGCCGCCGGGGCCTTCGCTACTGACGTCACACCCCCCTGCGTGAGCCCGCCGCGACGAAAGCAGGAATAGATTTTGCATAGATGCGCGGCGCTTCGATTCGTTTGCCAAATGATTATAGACTTAATTTTGATTCTACTATATTATAATCATAAAGATTGTGGTATTGAGTTTTGTTTAGTTATGAAAAAACTCAATCAAATCTTCCTATGTCACGAGATTTTTATACTTAAATACCGTCAATTTTTGCTCATTCTCACAAAATTTTGTTCTAAGCATTTATTGTATTTTTATATGAAACAGTCCATTTAATGAACTGTAGTTGTGTTTGGCTCGTTATTTTTATTTTTAGAGTGTCGTCTAACATTTATTTTAGGTAAGGGCCAAAGTTTTTGATACATGGAATTGCTGGTTTAATTTTATAATGTACATTGTTTCAAGATTGATCGATAATGAGACCTTCACTAGTACTAGTTATTTTAATTTTCATGCGAATATTTTACGTAAGTACAGGTGGAATAAGACGGACATTAAGATATTGCAGTGTGCATGTAAACTGTTAAAATGTATGAAAGTGTAGTGCTATGTTTAATATTAATTAAATATAGGTCGGCGTAATGCAATGCGTCCGCCGCGTAGGTAGGTATATTGTATTGTTGATCCGCCTCTCCATTTTTGTTACATTGTCTTGCAATTAAATAAAATACTTTTATAATAAGGTTAGTTTTTCTTAATTTCCTTTATTTATTTTTAGGCCGAGTCTAGGTAGTTCTAAGAAATAAAAAACGATGGTTCTAGTAAAATGGTTTATTATAAAAGTGCCAACTGAATGCGACCGCGTACAAGTTGAAGTGAATGTAAGTGTAACTCGCACTTTAAAATAATTGCTCCAACACGCCACTGCATTTCGGAATACAATCTTGATAGAACTATGATATGTGTGTGCATACGTTGACTAATATTATTTTTCGCTAATTATAAGTATGTTGAAAATAAAAGTATGGTATACCAATGAGACAATACTCAATATTATAGATACCCAATTACAGGCACACGGTCATGTCAATAACTAAGTTATAGAAGCTGAACTTGATCAGGAGCACTGACAATGAGACCACTTATTCTGACGCGAGTTAAACTTCAATACAGACTTTAAAGAACACATCCATAAAGTTAGGCGCTCGTATGGACGTCTTGAACTTCCTTGTATTCATACTTGTAGTAACAGTATGTGCATGGTTTCATTTCAATGGATGGACAATGATTACATCTATGGGTACAATCAGCCGGGCGATAAGTCCACAGAGGGTTTACAAAACTAAAACACCGACTGACTGCCGCCATTAAAAAAGTAGGACACCAACTAGCTCACTACGCGGTCGACACATTCGCGCACTAATACAACTACGAAATACACCTACCACTGACTTACTTTGACAATATTATTTGTATACTTACACAAGCCCTAAAACAATGTTTGGCGTTTGCTGATGCGCGTTTCGCTCAAATATTTATAAGCTAACTTTACAACGTACGAAGAATCACACAACCGGAGATGGGCGCGCGAGGTCGGACGCCAGCAGCCGACTCGGCGAAGTTCACTGATAGCAGAAGTAACCGCGGCATTGCATTCGCTTCACGCTCGCAGTGCCCACTGCCGATTGCTCTCTGAGATTTGATTCCGTTCTTTCATATCCTACAATGTTTTAGCCTTTTCTAATAATTCGTTGATGAATTTCTGTAACCAATAATATAATAGTCAAAATATGATCTACTGGCAAACGAAGTAAGTATAAAAAGGACAAGTCGGCTTCTCCCTGAGGACTGCAGTGTTCATGTGTATCGTGTAGAAATCTAGTATTTCATTTCATTTAAATATATTCTAAGTATTTTCTTAAATATGCATTAATATACAACACTTGTAAATAAACCAGTGGAGATAAAAAAATATGCTTATCCATAAATACTGGTACATGTGTCACGTATGTCTGTGATTTAAAATTATTTAAGGCGGTGAATGATAAGGTCATTGTAAAAAATCGTGATAAAAATGATTAATCTTGAAAAGAAGTATAGCTTCTTACTTGCGTACATTGACTTATAATGTACTATGTACTGCGTACATAAGTACACAAGCCTGTTTTTATCTATTTATTATTTTAGCACAATGAAATTGCAATGATAACGTAGGTATTTCATTTGTATCTTCACGTAAAATGTATTGACACAAATTTATTAATTAAAAACCTAGTGCTAATCTATGTTATAAAGATTCTTATTAAACGCACCGTTAATTTCACGTAGGTGTACTAAAATAAAAGTGTATCCATCCTAATTATTCAAAATATATCTTTGTTTGCTGTCAGCAAAATAGCTCAAGGCTTATTAAAAGTGGTATGTAGTTTCAAACTTTCTAATTTTAATTCTTTTTGCAAAGGAGATATTTTATATAAAGATTCATACTCACATGTACATCCTTCTGGGGTTTTTTGGCATCTGCTAGTAAAGTCTGTAATAAAAAGAAAGTTGTGAACATTGGTGACATTCAATTACGTATAATACTGGATAGCATATTGAGAACAAATTCAGTGCGCACACTGCATGTACCAACCAGGACTCTGGAGTGCGAGAACCCAGTGGAAAGACATAGAGAGAAAGAGAAATAGCGGTTCGGGAACCGCTCTTTTGTTAAACGGATATTGTTTGCGCTGACCCCTATAATATATTATGTTAATGGGAGTGATGTCGCGGTAGCAAGCAGTAGTACGGTACCGTGAGGTGGCGGCGGCGCAGCTCGTCCGTGTCCATGTCGAGCAGCTCGTCGATGTCCACCTCCACCTCCTGCGACGACGCGCACGCGCTGCCTTCCTTCTGGAAACAAACCGGTAATAACATTGTAAATAGTAAATACTATTACCTATGTACTTATTACTTTGTATTGTATTCTTACTTTATACCACAGTAAACTGACCCTTTAGTAAAGTCGGTAAAGGGCTTTTACAGAGAAAAGTAGTACACCTTCTTTAGTTTTTACGCTGGTAGAAAGTGACTGCGATGCAACTGATGATATATGTATTGCAATAAAAAAATTAAGTTTGGACTTTTTTGAGTGTTTTTGACAAGGTCTCATATGGGTACGACTATATTTTATGTGGCAATTCTCAGTCCGGCAAACGAGCAAACCGGTTACCTGATAGTAAGTGATCATTGCCGCCCATGAACATCCTCAACGCTAGATCATGGATGTGTGGTCGGCCCAATTGGGAGAGGACCGGGAAGGAAAAAGGTTGGGAAGAGAAAAGGGGTATTGGGCATCCGGCAATCTCACTTACCGAACGAAACGCGACAGTAAAGCTGTTGCTTCACGTCGATCTTACTGTGAGACAGTGGTACCGCCACGGACGAGCCTGCCCATGTATGCTGAGTCATGACTGACAACAGCGTGGGTCTACCACTTCCAAAATATGTTCGCACACTCTTTGTCTTTTTGTATGTTCAACCAGGAAACCAAAAAGATGAGTCTTCAAATATGTATAACTATATTTATATTAGATCATAGACGAACACCACAATACGGTAAAGTTATCCAGTATACTTAACGACTTTTTTAAATGTCCAAACACATTAAAAATATGTTTTTATTACATTTATTTACCTAACGACAATAAAATACTAGCAATTAATGTATTCTCGATGTAGGAGTGACCGATAGTTGGGAAGCCGAATAAAGCAACTGCCTCGCTCGAGACCGTATATTCCATCTTAAAGCATACACCTTACCGCCAATCTATCTCGAGTATTTTTATTATTCTATACAAAATTATATCAGTTTCAGGATTTAAAGAAACTTGAAAACTAGAGAATTGCGCATAAGCATGTCTAAAATACACGAAACCACATAGGTTTAGCGTGGTGGAATTAAATTATTTCCAAATTATGAACGTCAAGCTCGTCGTAAAATCATAAATGTATTATTTATGTGACAGGCGCGAAACGCTTGTTAACCGCGTCCACAGCGCAATAAATTGTGCTAGAATATGAGTTGTGAAATGAGGCGTAATACTGTGACTACTGACCGGGATTTCGTACAACTTCTGCAGTTCGTCGTACAGCCACATCTCGACAGCGAGCCGCTTCCTTATCAAAGCCATCTGGTGCGTGCCATACTTCGCCGTCAGAAATTTCTCCCTTCTCTCCTTCACCTGTACAGAAGAAATAAGAATATAATACGACGAGACTCCTAATAATCTCACCTCTAGTCGTTATAAATTGATCGTCTAGTTGTGGACCGCAGTTTGCAGTAGTAATAAGTTTATTAGATGTGTTTGCAAACTTTAAAATCTAGGTATTTACCTCTCCTTTGTCGCTAAAGTTGACGTGCAGTCCCGACTTGGCCGGCGAGCGCTCGGTGGGCGAGAGGGCTGGGTGCGGCGCGTGTGTAGGGTGTGCGGGGTGCGCAGGGGCCGCGGGCGGCACGCGCGGCGGGGGCGCGCTCGCTGCCACGCCGCACTCCATGCCGCACGCCGCCGCGCTGGCGCCGCCGCCGCCGCTGCTGCGGCTCTGCAAACCGAAGCACGTTACGATTTACCGCTCCTTTTCAATATGTCGTACCATTCCAACCCACTTCGTTAACATTATCATTTTAAACTTCACTCGGTCGCGAGATGTGGGGCTCTTATAGTTATGACAATATTCTGAGGAAACCTTGATACCATACTGATCGTTCTAAGATTTTCCGTGGTACCTATGTGAAGTCAGCAAATCGGCACTTAGCCACCGTGGTAGCTAAGGCTAAGGTCCAAATACTGATAGTAGGATATTCGTGTCCGCCCGGAAAGCGTCTGCCGTGCACAGCAGTTAGGGGCCTGTAATAGTGGCCTATGCCAGCGTGTCACATTTCGGATTCATCCTGTGTACATCCAGTTAAATCAAGAGATAGCCATCTCGCGTACGCCAGAAACTTTAGAGATCCTTTAAAAATTACGTGATGTACGTTTAAGTGTGGTTTAAGTAAGCAGTAAAGTAGTAAACAGGTGGCGCGTGCGCGCTGGGAGTCGACCGCGTGTCCACTGAACTCCATTGGCCCGGGTTTACCACGATACTTGCACTCACAACGTAAGGAACAGTAGGTAAATTCACATTTTTACTAATTACCACCTCGCCAACCCGCACTAGGCCAGCGGCCTGGTGCATTATGGCTTAAACCCTATCAAAAGAACTATTGGTTGCAGAAGAGTACCGTGCTCAGCAGCGGCCAATATTATCGACCGATACAGTACACAACGCCTCATTATACCGGGTATATCAAGACTGCGGCCGAAAACGAAGACGGGTGGTAGTTTTAGTGGTTACAGACACGATGCAAATAAAAATTTCACCAAAACAGCGACAGATATTTTTCTAGAATTTTTTAATAATCGTCTTGTTTGGGTGGTAAATAGGTATTTACCACGCAAATTATTATTTTCGCAAAAACTACCTAGTTTTTGCGAAAATAATAATTTAAACCCTTACGTACCATTGAGCGTTTAAAAATAAAGAGGTATCTATCATTATTTTAGGAAAACTAGGTATGTAGGTATGTATCACCCAAATACGACGATATGTAAAAAAATACAAAAAAAAGTTAGCGATTTTTTTCGAAATTTTTACTTGCATTGTGTCTGAAGTTACTAATACTACCACCTGGCTTCGTTTTCGTCGCGGTCTTGATATACCCTGTATGTATATTATGTTATAGCTATCAGTGGGCTTTAGAGCTGCACTTTATATCATTCTAATTGGTACTACACTACCAAATAAGTTACAACTATTCGTTAAATCGACATGCCTGCGCTGAGAACGAAATTTTCAGACGCGGAATTATATTATTTAATCCAATTCCTAAGCGCACAATTATGGCGCGAGTTTCTTCATCTGTTTATCTTGTAGTCGGCACTATGGACTATGAGGCTTACTGGCACAGTGTTTGAATTATATCGAACTATCGAAATAGCAAGAGGCCTTTAGTTATTTAATTGGCATTACAAGCGTATTTAATCGCGTTAGCTTAATCATTTAGGTACCGTTTGCCGATGTAATTTACTTTAATGTTACGCCTACGTATACATATGTATATGGATTTGGTAATCATCAGTAAATTGTTACGACCACCACTTAGAACGAAGTTATTTACAGTTCATTTCGAAATCAATATTGGCCTTTACAATAATATAGCATTTTTATTGAAACGACTTCTTGCAATCGAAGCGAGTTTATGTATAATACCTATTCAATATTCAAGGCTAATTTGTTTTGAAGAAGATATTTTATACATACATACATATATGTATATTTGATGAACAGTCGAATCAAAATTAGTTATGTTAATATTACGACATCGAATAAGGAATAGGGAGATCCATAAAATATCAAAAGTGATTTACAGGTTAAGCAAGATGGGAGTGTGCAGGACACATTATTGAGAAAAGTAGAAAAGATGACACAATTACATTAACGAAATAAAACGATAAATGTGGTGTATGGCCATAGGCCAATGAATATTTATATGTAGTTACCTACCTGAATAGGTAACAGTGAATTTTTGGGCCTGCACTACAAATTACAATAGACAACGTGACAAACGCGGCTAATTTGCTAATGTGATTTTCAATGCCAATTTGTTTTTTCTCAAAAGATTGTCAATTAAGATTCATTAAATGGGAGTGTAGTAGATGTGTATCTCTTTAGGTGTATTGATAAGTACAATGTAATATTGTAACGTATATCGTATAAATGAAGCAATTTTCTTTTACAAATACTGCTTCAATCTCGTTTCAATATTCCATATAATGGACTCAAATCATCAACCAAAATTTAAAAATCTGCAAGCTCCTACTCCAACTTAATTTCTAAAGATCCGAAAAGTTATTCATTGGTCTGTTATAATTAATACTTTTGGCAATTCCTATCCATGTAGTCACATAATTTTGTAGAATGGGTCCATAGGGCCTATTGAGTAAAGTCAAAGATTCAGTAATCCCGTATGTAAAACTATTTATCCAAATAATTCAGGAATACATAACAATATGTATGCAGTATACAACATTAGAACATTAAACCTTAGGAGTGAGGGCTTGGATAGAGTAGATCGAACCCTTCAGGGCGATGAATATACTCATTATGAACTAGTGGACTTATTGATGTCATTGTCACCTATTGTAACTTGAATATTGAAAGTTTGCCAAGTGGTACAGCTACGCTACGTATTGCCGAATGAATGGGTCGGCTCAACAGGATTGGTACCATTGTTTCATAGCAAACTACATTTAGGCAATTGCAGCTCGTTTTTCTGGGTAAGATTGTTGGTAAGAAAAGATTATTCCTTTATCTTAACAGCGCTTTCAGGCGACAGAAGATCGTTGACAGATAATGAAAACCCCGTCTCTATAACTCAGGAAATAATGTCTCGTTCGGCATAACTGTATCGACTGATGAAAGATAAGCATGTACATACTATCAGCAGCTAATTGATGGGACTCAACTAAGTGGAAACGGTATCACGAGAATGTGCCTAATGTGACCAATTTAATCTTCAAAAAGTATGTCTTTATTCTAATTTATACGAAGATATTAAAAAACACATGTATGTAGTTTTATTTCTTCCTGAAAAATTCAAGATCTACATGTAGTATTTTATTTCAAAGCACTTTGTTTTTTATCAATGACGTTACTTCTCAAGAAACTTTTTTCAGATTTTCCACCATCATCATCATTATAAGACTATACTAGCCCACTAATGGACATGCAGGTTTCCAATTCAAATAGTAGATTAATTACAAGTTAAAACCAAAAAAATATCATAATATATCTTTAAGGTTGTTTGAACCCTTCGAACATTATTTACTTAGGCTCAGTTGCACAAACTAACTTTGCCCATAACTTTGACTTTAACAATGTCATCGCCATACATTTGTGATGTATTTGACATTGCTAATGTATGAGATTGACGTTTTCAAAGCCAAAGGTATGGGTAAAGTTAGTTTGTGCAATAATGGACAATGTTACTAGGTATGCCAAATCGCTTGAAATGTTGTCTCAGTAAAGCCTTTATGTATACAAACACACTAGTTTTTGTTGTAGTCAAAAATACCTAGAAGTTTTGATTTTATAGGTATTCAAAGTTTTGAAAAATATCGAGTCCCGCTACAGTCGCGTGATCGCTTGTGACGTCATTTCACAACGCGCCGCACGGGCCACGACTCGCTTCGTATCAAATCGCCAGCGATTATAGTAGTTGTAATAGCTTGCGCAGTGTTTTGTTGTTGGTTTTCGTTCGCGTATTAAGTTAATAGTTTAATAATAGTAAATATTATTCGATTAATAAAATGGATGAAGGATTCGAAAAAGGGCAATCGGATAATCTACCTAAAATAGATGGATTAGTTGCCGCCGAAATGCGAGGAATAAAAATGCAACGGTTAGTGAAATTTCCGTGCTACTACTTATGCTTAATAGTTTATCTATTCTAAATTGTTTTATCAAAACAAAATACCCAACTAATGTCGTAATGGAAGAATGCAACTCAAATAGTAGAACTACCTACCTACCATTAAATTTGTAAGTTAAAGACAACAAATATGTATGTATTATAGTTTTGTAGCTATTGGTAGGCACGTATGTATAATATAGGTAGGTAACGCTCTTCTTAATAAATTTAAATGAATACATACATACCTATATTGATTTATTGCAAACTAGCTTCCGCCAGCAGCTTCGCCCCAGTTTCCCTCAGAAGCTGTACATTTTCCCAGTATTAAAAGTAGCCTATGTGTTATTAAAGACTTCGTCCAGATCCTTTCAGTAGTTGTTTTTGTGAAAGATAACAAACACACACACTCACAAACTTTCGCATTTATAATATTAGTAGGAAGTAGGATAGGTACTTATGTAGATGTAGTGGGTTGAACGTTACAGATGTACTAAGCCTTTTTTATTTGTATTTTTTTACTTACAAAATACGTAAGGCCATTTTAATCTCATTTTTATTGCAAATATAGATGTTTGAACAGATGTACTAAACCTTTTTTAGTTATTTGTTTTTTTCTACTAATAAAATACGTAAGGCCATTTATTTTTATTTGAAACTTATTTCAGATCGGCAAGAGACAGCAACAATAAACTGTACTTTTATCTCCAAATGAATCTAACCTCTTCATAGCCTTTATCCATTTTTTTCGCATTTTAACGTCCTTTGGAACTATAAAAAACAACTTTTCTGGCGAATTGATATTGTGTTTGTGCATTTAGGCACAACACATGATTTCCTAGTATTTGGATTGGACATTGTTAAAAGTCTTTAGGTATAAACGTAATATTATAGTACTCTGTGGGTATAAATTCAACGGCACGGGCGCGCGACCACGAGCGGACTGAGTGAGCCAGTGAGCGTGTTGTGCTATGACGTCACACCGTAACCGGCAGCCCGGGTCGTACGGTTACAACTTGTTTTACTTCTAAATCGGAAACTAATTGACATATCGAAGTAATTCTTTCACTAGTATTTTTTATTTTTGCCAGAGAATATGGAGTGCTAATAATCAAAATTAGTTAACATTCTTCATTGGCCCTTAGACATTATGTAACATTGTTGATGTTGCGTCCCACCGCCGCGCCTTACACGCTTTGTAGCTTGTGAGTCGTGAGCTATGAATACGGTAAAAGTGTGCTTATTGAAGAGAATAGCGCATTTATAGTACATACAAACTCTTCAGCTTTATTATTATTAGTATAGAAGTATGGATAATATTTATCACAGATCTAACATCCGTCTCAATTTAATATCTTGGCAATACAAAATACTTGTGTTGGTCAGATAAATATTGGGAACAATAACGAATTATTTCTGCGAAAAAATGCTTCAGTACCTACGCATTATTAAGTGCTATATTGAATACTAGCAGATAGCAGCGCTTGCTGATAAACTGCCAGAACAAATGACTACTCTATACCATTTATTTAATTATTGAAAAAATCAATTTTGAATCGTGTGAGACCCTGGAGTAACGTCATTCTATACGTGCTGGTGGACACGCAGCCCGGGTGCCTCACTTGCTGTGTTGCTTCTCATGTGAAAAATCAACAGAACCGAAATTATGAATAATTAATAGGCTTTGTGCTGCTACCATAACAAGTTCCACTTATAACTTTATTGACAGGGGTCGTATTGTCTATTGAGGTGACTTGCGTTTTGAGTCTGTCTCCCTCTGCCGCCGCGCCGACAAGAAGCGCCGTTGCTCTAAGCTGTCCTCGGACACATGACGTAATGATCGTCTCAGATGGTGACGCAAACGTAAACGACAACATGTTCTAATATTATAAGCTCGCAATTGGAAGGCGGTGAGTCAGCGTTTCATTCCAGCGCGGCGGCATGCCGAGCAACGAGCATGGTCGGCGTTTTATCTGCATAATCAAGGATGGATCATTCACGTTCGGATCCCGGAACATACCAATACTGTGCAGTGAATTAGTGTGATAACTTAATCAAGACATTAATAAAAAATACGATGAGTAAATGTGATATTAGTGATAAAACGCTAGCAATTAGGAATCCCGGAATAGAATGCAGCAAATGTGGCAAGACAGTACACGCTAACGAAGTATGTACGGGTCTATCAGCGAAACAGCTGTCTGCCCTGTGCAATGGATATGTGATAACGCAATTTACCCAAGAGGAAGTCATCTATGATAATGCCACAAGAAGATGATAACGAAGAGGACGGCGATGTACGTGAAAACACGAGCGAAAATTATACCATTGATTCGAAGAAGTTTCTGCGCGACATCACAGTAGAAATTAAAAAAATATAAAAAAATAGAACTTGAATCCATTAAATCATCTTAAAAATTTATTTGCTCAAAAATAGACGAACTTAATGAAGTCCTAGACATCTAGATGAAGAAGTTAACAGAGTTAGAGAAGAAACATGTCGATTTCAGAAATAAAAACACCCACCTTGAACTAAAAATCGAATCCCTGGAGCAACACTTACAAACCATTGAGCAAAAGAGCTAGATAATATAATTGAGGTTGTAGGCATTCCGAAAGCTGATATAGAAGACCTTGATCAAATATCAACGAACTTAGCAATCTCTCTGGATCTGGATCTCAAACAAATATTTACAGTAATGCGCTTGAGAGGACCTAATGAAGAAGATAATCAGATTCAGATATTCCGTCTGATGTAGCCGAATCAAAGGTCATCATACGACGTGCCTTAACAAAATACAACAAATGGCGTCTATTGAAAGCCCAGCAGCAATTACGCCCATCATTTAAATACGTGTGGTTTCAAGAGGGAAAGGTACTCGCCCGCAAAAATGATAAGAATAAATCAATTGTAATAAGATGTGAAAAGGATATAGAAGCCACGTTACGCCAACTACATTAGTAATATAATTTTTCATAGGAAATTGTCATATTGGCTCCATACCGTTTCATTTAAATCAATTGTTCAAACACTAATATAAGATCACAAACAAAACATTTGGGTCATAAAATCCAACTTATTAACTATTCAAACATAATATGTTATAGATTTATTGGTGATGAAATACAAGCACAATGTTTCGGATATTTTTAAATACTGTAACATTTGACCTGCCCAAAATAAAGTAAACAACACTGTTATTACAGAGGTTTAAAGACCAATTACTCATAAAATAGGGAAAAGATGAACATGTATGATGTTAAACAGGGGTATTTCTGACACATAGGCTATGTGTATAGGCTTATTCATTGGTATAGGCGTATAGCGGTTACAGTAAAAAGTTTGAAGTCTTTTTACGGACCTACGAACATTCTCCATTACTGTCAAATTTCGACTGCCGGGCGGGTCTTAGTTCATATAGTAATTTAAACCCATTATTTAATTTGTAGATTTTCATTTGTACTGCCATTAATCAAGAATAATATTATATTCATATAATTGTAAATTAATATAAATCACAGCCAACACGCTTTGTAAGTGCAACACAGTTGCAAAACTTGCCAAGTCAAACGTTAGGCTTCAATATATTATTATCCTAAGTTATAAGAAGAAATGATATTTTATGTTGTTCATAAATAAACATGATTGAACATTGAACACCACTGTTTCACATCAATGTTTTCGATGGGGTAATATTTATCTTCTATCTATCTATTCAGCCACAGGAAGTCCACAGCCAAACATAGGACTTCCCCAAGGATCTCCACATCGATCTGTTGGAAGCGGCCTGCATCTAGCGACTTTATTTATATTAAGCTGATATAATTTTTTTTAATGTATATATCTTATTTTTAAGTGAATGTGAGCACCAACACAAACATCTAAGTTTAGATGGTGCAATACCTACTTTGATTTTTATATATTTTTTTAGTTTATTTAAAAATAAAAAAAACTTCATACGGTGATCTTTTAGTGACTACCACCAAGTGAAGATGCAATGAAGTCACAACTACACTTGTGGATTGTGGCCATATCGTCAGTCGCCGTGACATGATGGCAGCGGAGCGCGACCGCCAGCGCCCGCTCGACTGCTCGCCCTCTCGTATAACTCCATTGAAAATTGTCGAAACATATTGTGTTTGTTTAAAAACATTGATTTACATGTAGCTGAGAAGATTGGTACGGTGCTGCACCGCGCTCCTTCATCACACACAATGATGTTCACGGACTGCGATGCCCAGTTCCTATAAAGCTTGAAGCCTGAAGGCTACTTCTTGTAGGGTTCTTTGACGTCAAACAACAGCGACTAGACCGTATGCACACTACACAATGTGTGAACTGTGCTGTGTTTACTCTACGTAAACACAGCACAGTTCAAGTCCCTGATATGAGTGAGTTGAGATGCGGAAACGGTCGAGTGGAGCGGCATGTGCCCACGCGTGCAGGCTAAGTGCTCATTTGTACAAATTACAAGGCAACATATTGTTATCAATAGATATTCACCCGATAATTACAAGGAAAGATTTGTAAGTATTTTGTGTTTATCAGAAATTACATTTTAAAATATAATCACATGAAAATTTCGATAAAGTGGTTATTTAGTTTACAATTTTCGTTTGGACCTACGAAATATGTATAATTCAAGCCATATGTCCGAAGGGTCTAGCTATTTGTTGCGCCGTAGTATTACGGCGAATAGTGTTGCTGAAAATGCAGCTTTTGGGAGTCGAGATCGGCAAGTGGCAACAAGACATGTTACTCGCAAGGTGACCCGCTACTGGCAAGCATGTGGCTATTATTGTAGTTATCGCTAATCAATTTTGTGGGCGTTTGATAATTGATACATAATTTATATATAGGTAATATACATATATTGACGCACCGAGCGTGGTCGTGAACGCGCATATTTACGTTATGCGGCTGTTAGCGAGCCGAGTGAAGTGAACGCGCATTTCTAATTATGTACCTAATTCTATTATAATCTTATGTTTTAATAGCAAATTCAGTAAGCTCATTAAACTTAATGTGAAGTGTTAACAAAGCAACCCCGCATGACGTTGAAATGAAAGGGAACAACAAGCGATGTCGACAATCGACTGTCGTTAAACAGTGCACCTTACATAAAGATCATCACATAAATGGGATGAGTTTACAAAAGGTCTGCTTATGAATTGGTCTTGTCGCGGGGGCAGTTTGTTCACATCAAGCAAACGGCAGCAGCGGCGGGTGTTATCCGGCGACACTGTTCTCCTCGGCACTCGGCTTCGAGCAAACACAGAGTCACGGGTGAATCTGCGCCCGCCGCGCTGCCGCGCCGCTGCGTCTTCCACCTCCGTACCGAGATCTCGTCGGCGGTCAGTGCCCCCGCCGGAGGGCGCGACCGTTCCGTAGCGCCGCACTCAAAAAACTCCGCGCAGCTTCAATTGCACTGCACCAGCTGTACTCGACACTTCAAACCGTAATGTGAACACAAAAGCGCAATAACACGAAATAGAACGCGGCGCCTTCGGCGATGCAATCCTGAGACTACAGACAGTACACGTCTGTCAATGGTCGCGACTACACTGCGGGCCGCGGGGAGCCTGTCACGGGATGGCGCGGCGCAACGCGGCGCGGCGCGAGCGGGGCGGCGGCGGGAGCGTGGGGAGGAGCGGTACGTCGGAGTCGCGACGCGACGCGTCGGCGTAAACCAGAGCGCACTGGGCACTGGCCTCAGCACAGCTGATAGGTACATGGTGCGACGCGCGCGGGCCATTTGCCAGACATACACGCTTACTTATTAAGTATGAATAATAATATAAAATACGTATGTACATAAATCCGGGATGCATTATTTACTTTATATTAACCGAATTGCTAGGTCTTATAGAGTTAATTTATAAATTAATATACTTTAAATTTTACGATTCGACAGCCTCCGTGGTGTAATTGCTTAGACGCCAGCTATAAACAGAGGGTTCGCGGGTTCGATCCTTACACCGAGACAAATGTTTGTTTAATCCACAAGTATTTAGTAAAACATTCGTTATAAACGAACCTTAATATTTATTGAATTTGGTTATAAATGTACATACATAATCAACACAGGGACCTTGCAGATATTAATTATAAATGACTTTATTAAGCATAATGACAGATTTTGCAAAACTGTCCTACAATGTTCGGAAACGTATATTATTAACGATGTAGGAAAAAAGAACATTTTAGTTTATTTATTTAAATTCATACCAAAACGCTCGTCAGTGTCATAGCATTGCTAAATGCTAGTGGTGTCACGATTGAGTAAATATAACATCAACACAAGAGGGTTCTTAAACGAGAGATGCTTATGTTCAGCAAACACAACTCAAATGTAAATAAAACCACGGGTTGTCAGTCATTTGTTTACTTTTTAAAAAGTGACGTTGTATCTGACTAACCCGGGGACACGGCATTGCCCCTGCCGAGACGAGCCAGGCGAAGCGCAACTTGGGCACTACGGACTACATACCTATTCTCGAAGAGCTTTCTCCTTTTTTGAACCCTAATAACTTTGGTTTTGATTATACAAAATAAACAAAATTCTCGGAATATGTTCTCAATAGTGGACTTATACATAAATGGCCTTATTCATAGACGGATTTAAAACCTATTTTAATTATCGAATGTTTTGTCCCTTTCGAACGACTTTATATTTCAGTTTGAGCGAATAAGACAAAACATTCGATAACTAAAATAGGTTTTAATTCTATCTATGAATAAGGCCGATAAAGTTTTAACATAACATAAAGTTAATTGCATAGCTCTTATACTTTAGATTTCATTGATATCTAAAAACCTCGATTTCGTCACTGACTCACTGATCATCAAAATTCTTACGGTACTTCCTAATGTCCTAGAAAGCTGAAATTTGGTAAAAAAAGATAGTATTAGTACTCAAACAACAACAAAAATTATGTAATTTGGAACTTTTATCTCCCAACTCCTTAAACTAGGGGATGGAAGTTTATTCACGAGAATTCTGCAAATTTTTCTGCTAGAGGTCTGAAAATTTAAAAAAAAACGTAATAAAGTGTTATAATATATTTATAAACAATTCAAAGAAAGAATAAAGCTAATGTTTTAATAAACCTAATATATTTATGCCAACAATTTTTTTGTGGTCTGTGCCGGCCTTAATGTTTTGGACCAGTTGTGTCCCGCAGTTTTAACCGCATAGTTCGTAGCGTGATGTGATATATCTTATAGTCGTACAGTTGGCCGTTACCTCAAAAAAAATGTTTACATCTTCATCAATCTACCCATGCTAAATGTATAATGCCTATTTGGTCCTTTCATCAGGACTCGCCCTGACAGAATAGTGTGCTTCTGACCTTTCATTTTTGTCATTTCTTTTTTTTCAGCAATAACTTGTTTAATATTAATATTTTTATAAACTTGTACCTAATTGCCGTTTATTTTATTTGCCCGTAATTGTAAGTTTTACTACGGTAACAAAATTATTGTATTACATTTGGTAACTGAATAACCAACATTTTGTTTGCGACTGTCGCTGGCATTAAATGTGTAGGCAATTATCGATATGTCTCGAGACATGATGATGAAGAAATAAATGTATTCTGCAAATGTATAGTCAGCGTATGACGGCCTTATTCATAGACAGTTTTAAAACCTATTTTAGTTATCGAATATTTTGTCTTCTTAGCTCCAACTGAATTCAAAAGTCGTTCGAAAGGGACGAAACATTCAATAACTGAAATAGGTTTTAAAACTGTCTATGAATAAGGCCTTAAATATTTATATGTATTTAATTACTCTTATTGAAAAACATTAGAAAATGTTGAATACCTGCTAATTAACGAACTTATGTTGTTTCGTTACCGACACGATACTAACAACTAAATGGATAAGCCTGTACGCCTGTAATTAAACACGTGGCTGATTTATATGGTTAAGTAGACCTCTAATAGAAGTGGCGTGGATTATGCCCGGGCCTACAGAGCGTAATGCGCGTGGTGCGAGGTAGCGTTGTAATTGCTAGCAAATCCAGTGTCTCACTAATTGTGTTAGGCTGGAGTGCAATGTACATACTCGTATTAAGTACATTTTATTTTTTATTTTATATGTATGTAGGTAGGTACAATATTACAGGGGCAGGAGTCCAAAATAATCGCGACCGCAGTCCCAGACATATTTGCGCCCTTGACGTATTGAAGATAAATTATTCGTGGTTTTAAAATTGCGAGTGCGTGAGTATTCTTTAACTGTATCTTCAAGAAGTGTCCTCAACTCTCCAGTGGCCAGTGGTGATTTGACCACTGTTTTGACAAAAATTGTAATTGCAGACTTTCTTCACCATTTGTTACATGCAGTTATAATCTCAAAAACTGCCTTACTATTCATCTTGTCGCCACTCGCACAATGTGCAGGGTCTTTATATTGTATATGTACTGCTAGATACGTATCGAACATACGTATGAATAATTAGCCGACGATGTATTGTAATATGTATAGACGTGTGACTTGTGAGCGCATGTGTAGTGATGCTGAGAGCATCCGCCGCCGCCGCGCCCTCGCCACGCCACAGCCACGCCACGAATTTTCGAACGCCTAAAGTGCCATGTTGCAAGGAGATAAATCTTCATATCACTTTATAAAATTAGATGACACTTTAAACGAAGCACACGTAAACTTAACAAGAACACGTGATGATCGGAGGTGGCGGCGGCAGCAATGGCGAATGAGGTTCGGTACTCACGTTGCTCCGGAATTTGAAGAATAGCGACATGTATGAGGGGCGCGTCCGTGCGGGCTGCGGGCTGCGGCCGACGGTCGCGCCGACACTGCCGCCCGCCGCGCACCAGCCGCGCCGCAGCGACACGCACGCGGGCCGCGCACCGCACGCGCGCACCTCCCCGGCCGGAGCCCAGTGGACACTCGACACTATGCTCCCACATGAACAAAACGTCCTCTGAAATCATTCCACAAACATTAACTTTTCTACATTCAACTGATTTTCGATCATATTTTATTTGAAAAACAATCGCCACCAGGTAGTACCTGTTAATAATGTCCATGTCAGATGATAGTGATTAGTGAAAATCATAGGCGAATAAACACTTAATACATATTGGCTTCTGTGAACAAGATAGAAGAGGAAGCTACGTTTCAGCTCTACTCGAATGTCACGGTGTGCTGCAATAAACCTGGAGAAACTGGAGGGTAAAGGAAGGAAAGGAGATAAAGAACATAGCTGCCGTCCTCAAGCTAAAATGCCGTTAACTACCATAACCCTTTTTTGAGTTATGCGCAAAAAAACATTTTTTTTGTTTTTAATATACTACTCAATAACTAGAAGTCATATTTAAAACTTTGAAATACTGAATAATAGATCTCAGGAAGCACTTTTCAATAGCGAAACTTTTTTTTCTGATTATACTTGCATTTAAAAGTAAAAATTGGTCAGATGTTGGTTAACGGCATTTTAGCTAGAGGACGGCAGATAGGCAAAGGATCGCGAGCTAGCTTTGGAAAGGAACTAAGCTTTGAGAGGCGTTTTGTTACACATCGCTTTCCTACATGACACGAGACACAACTAAAGCTAAAGTCAGGCCCTCATTAGGATCAGTTTCTATTGAGTCCGACATCAGATACACCTACAGCTGCCGTGACCAATTAGTTGTTTTATTATTTAATCCATCAAAATTATTTCGAAGCAAAAAATGAGCAAAATTAATAGACACGGTTAAAAAGAGACCATACTGTTGTACTGCATAAAAATAATGAATATTTTTCGAGCATAAAAAAAGACGTATGAATTATGAGTTTAAAAAGGAGCTTTGTATTATACTGGTGTCTTCTGGTATGGTAATTCACCGTATCTACATATTAGTAGCTGCGAATTGAGGCACCTGTGCGCAGCCGCGCTGTTATCGACCGACGGCTGTTGGGGTTCGCAGGAGACGCGCGCGGGGCGGCGGGGCGGCGGGAGCACTGTGCACGATGCGCAGCACACCCGTCCAGTTCATTGCAATACAAGGAAGTCCGCTCGGGTTGAACAGTGAGGCAGTATGAAGACTCGCGCGTGGGCCTGGTGGATAGCGATAGTAGCGGCGGTGGCGGGCGCACGTGAGCTGGACCCCGCGGCTTGCGCGTCGCGCTTCGACGTGCAGCGCGACAAGATCATCCGAACGGAGGAGTCTCGCGAGATGGGCGCGCGCTACCTTTCGGAGCTGGACGTGGGCGCACGCCACGAATGTCTTCGCCTGTGTTGCGAGACCGACGCCTGCGACGTGTTCGTCTACGAGGAGAAGGTGCGCCGCGTGCCCACAGCGCTGTCCAACACATCACAACGCCTCGCGGCGCTGAGCCGCGTGCAGCGGAGCTGAGCAGAGCGGAGGTGCGGCGCGGCGGTGGCAGCCATTGCGACGGTGACGCATCGATCGATAGCCCGCGCCGTCCGCGGTGACGACGCGCCACCAGCTCGTCGACACCGCTGCTCCTAATCAACACACTTCATTCACAATGCCCCACGAATTGTCGAATTTGCAATCTTCCCTGGATTTATGTTTACATAGTGTTGATGGTGACTAAACAGTATCTATACCTACTGATTGAAATAAGTATGGTTTCTTTCTTTCTTTCTATAATTAGTAAATTTGTGAAACAACCAATAACACTACGTTTTGCGGATATAACGTGAAAAATGATGTTTACAATACTCGAAGTGAGCAGATGTTATGGTGTGTGCAGGGTCCGGGTAGCTGTTACCTTTTCAACTGTGGCCCGCCGGAGGATTTCCGCTGCAAGTTTACGGCACACAGTAACTTCAGCAGCGGGGTGCTGGCGCTGAGCCGCCGCCTTGCCGAGCTGCAGGACCAGGAGCAGCGCGCGCACCACGAGCGAGAGCTCGCCAGTCTCAGGTGAGGTCTTCACTATGCACCTGCAGTGTCCACCGATATTAACCGAGCCAGGCGGACGCATCGATCCTCCTGGCGGCATGATGAACACACGGATGCGCACGTGTTGCAGGGGTGGTGCGAGCACGACGGCGAGCAGCACAGCAACTGCGGTGACGTCCATGTTGCCGCCGCCTGCTGCGCCCGCGTCTCTGTCCGTTCCCGCCGGACCCGCCGCGGACGCTGCCCCTGCGCACCCAGCGCGCGCCCCGCAAACTCACGACACGCCGCCACCGCGTATGTATTGTCGGCTACTCCGCCATTCGCTCACCGTAAGAAAAGTTCCTACATACATTGCGATTGAAGGCAATGCGATTCACCGTATCGAGAACAATACCTACCTACTCAATAACATTGACACACCTTGGTATTATGACTTTATTGTGATTACTGATTAAAGATTAAATGTTTACTTTGCCGGGGTTTGAATCCGCAATTAAACGGAACAAGTTAACTGCTTAGCCGCTGTGCTAGTGGGTAGTTGGTTTGGTACATTAAAGACAAATTACTTTATTGCTTCTGTCGGAGATTTTGTCCACTCGGACTGAAAGCGCCAAGCGAAACTATGTGTTCAGGTATGTTCAATCGGCTGTACTCGTATGTCTTTGAAGATCACTATTGTAGCGACAAACTCGAACCTGACGCTTGTCGTAATCACACCGTGATGCACATAACATAGTGTACCTACTTATGTTGTCTGCGCACACGAGGTGAGTGTATGGTGGTGATAGCAGGTCGGTGCAGCCGCTACCAGTTCGAGTGTCGGCGCGGTGGCGAGTGCATCGCGGTGTATAACGCGTGCGATGGCGTGCCGCAGTGCGCCGACGGCAGCGACGAGGCCCCCGAGCTGGGCTGCCCGTCGCCGCCGCCGCCGCAGCCGCCCGCGCCCCCCGCACACCCTGCCACGCCGCCAACCACATTACCGCTACCTATGAAGATGCTTCAGGTGACACAAACATAACTACCATCATAGAAAATCCACAAGTCATATAAATGCTATAGAGTCACACAATGAATTTGCTGTTTCGATTATATGGAGAATAATCCAAAAAGCTTGAAAATGCCTCAACTCTCTAGGACTTTGAATTCTTTCGAAGTGGTATAATAACGAAACAGATTCTCACGGACTGAGGCAAACTGCGCGTTCTCTAAAGCCGAATATGAACTAGGCCATGTGAAATGGCGTGTGGGAGATCGTGTAACCTTCACTGTATTCGCTACTATCCTGAGATTTATTGGTATTTAAAGCAAAGCGTTAATGAATAATCGCTTTAAATAAAATGTGTTTGTGTTTCAGGAGAGCGCTGATGTGACCGGAGAGTCTAGTGGCGGCGCGGAGAGCGCTCCTCCTGACAGATGGCCGCACCGGCTCGCACAGGCGCAGCCCGGACACCGCTACTCAGGTGAGTAGAGGCGGGTGTGAACGGTTTTATTTCGTCAATCGTCAGGTTTTTCCACTTTAAAGTATCGTTGCTTGGCCAGTTGTGCTGCTACAATTCCTGTTTATACAGGGTGGTAGAAACATAGTTGAATTAAATACAACCGCTAGTTACTAGTTACTTTAAATTATTAACCGTAGATAATATTATTACAATAGCTTATACAGACTTAAACATATTCAAATGAGAAAAATATGTTTAAGAGAATTGTATGAATTTGTTCGGAATTCATAAATAAAATTGAAATCCCCATAATAATTGACCCACAATGAAGAATTAAATGATAGCAATAGCAGTATCAGAAAGTGTTCGCACTGCCATGTATGATATCGTATGATGCTAAATAGTCATGTCGCCCGCTATCCACTCTGACGAGAGAGTACAAAAACGACGCAGTAGCGTTGTGTGAAGTAGGTACCATTGAGTGTGTAAATGAGCTAGTTAATAGCTGCGTCGCGTGGCGTGTGACACGGAAGTAGTGTTGAGTAGGACATGACTTGAAAAAGAGTTTGTAAGAGTAGCCTCATTTTTGTACTGAGCTAGTACAATGTCCCACTTCAATTGAAGTGAGGCGTACTAGATAGTTTGAAGGTATTAGTACCTCTCGCTCTCATCCTATAGTTAATGACGTAGTGTAACGAGTACCGGGACACAAAATATGAAGTAGTACATTTCAAAAAGTTGAGCCGCTCTTACATTTTGACGTCATGTACGGGACAAATGTACTACCTCTTGTATGTCCTACTCAACACTACACGGAAGTGTGGAATGTGGAGTGCGACAGTTGCAGAGACCGCGCCGAGCTCGCACATCTTCAGCCACAAGGGCGGGCTGCTGCAGGAGGCGGAGGCTGGAGCGCCGTATGCGCCCTTCGAGCCGCCGTGGCAGCGTCGGCCTTGGCCCCAGCCAGGTGAGTGCGCCCCTCTCTGCTAACTCTTAGTCGAAGGTAACAGACTGTGAGCGCTCCGTGTGTGGTAGTTTGAAATATTGCTATTATATTTTTTTTATTGCACTTCCACCACGAAGCCCTTGTCCAATACCTACACCCTGAAGAAAGAGATACGAGTGAGATAAAAACGAGTGGATAGGACGCCTGATGTCACCATATTCTACGACTAGAATGGCGGCTACCTGAAAACTATCGTCTATAGGATTATATTTATTTTGTTGCTGTACCTTCATACATTCGCCTATCTTCCGTTAACAGTTTATCGATGCTCATATTCTGTTTTTAACTAAACGGACTTAGAAAACATTTTTTTTAAAGGCAGAATGAGAAAGTCGGAAATGTTTTTTATATTACAGGAAAGTACTTTCAAGGAATTCAATACAAGAGTTTTTAGTAATAAGAAGTTTATTTTTTTTAAACTAGTATAATAATTGTTTTCTTAAAGTCCCGGTTACCCCACGCGCAAACGCACTATACCTAGCTTCAAAACCAATTTCAAAGACTGACAAAACGCGGAATAGGTATACGAGTCCGCTCGACGGGGGTGTAACAGTGCATACTGTGGGTATAGTTATTATAACGTGTAGTGATTAATTGAAACCACGGGCTCGAGGGTTCACAGGTGTGCACTTGTTCAGGACTGGACAGCATGTCGGGCGAGCGCGGGTGGGGCGGCGGCGCGGGCGCGGGCGGCGGGTACTCGCGCCTGGACTGGCCCGAGCCGGACCCGCGCCGCGCCTGGCCCGTGCCGCAGCACCGCACCGAGCCGGTACCACGCTCAATCTAATACATACCAATAAATAAACGATGCCCTTCAAAGCCTATTGAAACACAGCGTCTCTTGCGTACAAATTTACTCGTATACACATAATTCAGCCTATTTAAATCAATAATAATAACTGCTGACCCCTTCTAAAATAATTACTGAGAGTGTTTAAGCCATAGTCCACCACATTTTTATGGTGGTGGTTAGGGGTTAGTATACACTAATGAGCTTAAGGGTGAGCCTAATGGTAACGAACCTGACACCAATTGCGAGACCGTAGCCACGGGTTCTAATTTCAGAGCACACACCTCTGTCTTTTCGCAATTATTATGTGTATTTAAATATAATAACCAGTTTATGTCTCGTCTACAGGAAATGCCGATGTATCTGCCACCAAAGACGATGCCAGAAATACCCATAGTGTACTCGAATCAGCAGCAGACGTTGCGTGACAGCCCTAAGAAAGGATTCGAGTTGAGCAAGAAGCCGGAGGGCACGGCGGCGCCCCCACGAACCGACGACGCGCCGCGCGCGCCTCCCGGAGACAAACCGGGCGACGCCAACGCTTCCCTCACCAAGAACTCACTCAAGGACAAGGTATATATTCTTACTACACCTGTTTACTACAAGTTAAATAGTCGACCTTATAAAGATTGCAGGAAGTCGCTGGACGCCGGCGCTTTCCAGGGTGCTATGGAAATCTTTGAGGGAGATCTTTGTATATAGTATAACGTATAATCAGATAGCATTAAGTAATTGATATAATGGTATGTGAGGGTAAAGGATTAGACGTTTCACCCACCACGCCTGTCCAATGCTGATTGGTGGGTGCGTAGTGAGCAGCCTAACTGTGCTCGTGGGCGTCGGCATTGGTACTCCAAGCGCTTCTCCGCCTTCGTCCTAGATCTTTTACTAATGTCAATTTATCTGCCTTGACAATCGCTTAAGAGCTTTTGCTGTACGGTCGGGGACCTCCGAAGCAGCTAGCAGTAATATTTTACTGCCGTTTCATTATCCGCCACCGTGAACCCCGATAGTAATATGTCAATAATAATTACGTATTGTAACTTACATCGTTCACATGTGAGCTGATTTTTGTAGATGTAGGTACATACTGCCATTAAGAACGTTGCTGGGGATATTTGTATGTTGTTGAAGAGATGTTGACAGTTGATATCTTGCGCACAGCCTTTGGAGTCCAACAAGCCGTCCGTGGAGGCAAGCGGAGTGCGGGGCGCGGGCGGTGCGACGCAAGCGAGGACCGAGCAGCAGGCGGCGGCCCCCGCGGCGCACACGCACTCCGCGGCCGACGAACACGACGGCCTGAGCGAGCGCCCGCCCGCCGCCGTGCTGCTGCTCGTGCTGGGTGAGTACCTACTGAACCTGCCTTTACTTATATATGTATATCGCATGAAAGTGTCTAATGAGGTTGAAAATCGCATGCTACGGTGTTGCAGGCGTGCTGATGACGGCGGCGATGGGCGCCATGCTGGGGTGCCGCGCGCGCGCCGCCCGTCGCCGCCTGCGTCGCGGCAAGTCGCCCTTTGCGCACGACGCTGACTACTTAGTCAATGGCATGTACCTGTAGCGACTAGTGGCGCCCTCACAGCAGACGGCGGAGCGCCCGCAGCCCCACGCGTCGCCCTCGGCGGCTCTCATCTACTTTGTGCTCTTAACATTGCAACGCACGTTTGTTTTACCAAGTTGTTTTTAATAAAATTTTATTAATAATGTTTTCATTTCTTTTATTTAGGTATTAAATTTCCAACAAAAACTTCGAAATTAATATATGAACAACAAAAACAAATTGCAATAAAATATAATTAAAATTATGTAAAAAGCAAACTGCAAATGATACCAATTAAATTTCATTCAACATTTTAATAATCAATTGAATTTACAGTGTATGTATAAACACAAAGTTGGGGCGACCGAGCCTCATGCCGACTACATCCAAGTGTGGCGACTCAACTCGCTCGAGTAGTCAGGACGAGGCACGGCGGCCGCCTCAATACGTCTCATATTTATTAGGCAACAATCACTGTCGAACGTCACTTACAACTTAACAAACTAACGAATCGATTATGGATCACAATTGATTGAAGTTTAGGCACTGCGTATCAAAAGTAGTATGCGCCATTCGGGCGCCCTGAGCGTCTGTACTCGGTGTGGCGCGCGGGAGATGGCCACCACTGCGTTGGTCCCAGCATACTGCACTACCGCACTAGTCGCTCGTACGCATCCACGCACGCACACACATTCGTATATACAACACATCATACTTCATATATTTAATATAATGCACTCAAAAATGTCACCATGGTATTAAATATAATATTGCATCGACAATATACAGTAGATTATCAAATATTTACATAGGTACTCGTATAAATCAGTCCATTATAAAGCATTCAGAATGCTCGCGACGCGCGCTGTTCCGCTCGGCAGATCGAGAGCAGTTTCCAGAAATAAAACTATTCAGCCATTTAAACATGGTGACTGTTTATAATAATTACTTAGAACTTGAAACTAATTATCACTAGAAACTTCGTTGAAGGGTCAATGATGAAGCAGCGTTGCACAGTGTAAACTACTACATTGCTTACAATTCGGGCCGGCTGTGGCTGTAAGCCGCCGACCCCGCCTCGCCTATATACAATCAGTAATATTATCACGAGAGGAACGCTGGAAAACTCAACGATATGAAAACTATTCTACGTCGATTAAAGGCACTTCATGTTACATCGTTCAGTAGGTAAATATTACTTAACTTGCGAGTCGCAGAACATAAATATGTATTGTGTCATTACTTTATAAGTATATTGTTTACACGCCAAATGGTGGCGAGTGAGACGCAACACACTACACTGTAGTGAATGCACACATAATATGCACATACGGCATACTCGCCGCCACGGAGCGCGCCCGCAAACGGCGCCTCCACCTCGCGCACTCGCACACACGCACACCATAGATATGTTTAATCACACTTGAGGAGCGTAGGCAACGCTAAGATGCCATTGCAAAGGATAGGAACGTGTTATAAAAATATCAGGGCCATTCGACTAAAACATAAAAAATCGCGAGGGTACGACGCAAACAGCGAGTGTCGTTAGAGCTGTCGAACTCGGCGGCGAGCGGACGCCGCGTCACAGGTGGTTCCGATGCGCCAGGTGACAATTCTCCACGTACAGGTCCTTGACGAGCAGGTCGGCGGCAGCGAGGCGCGCGTGCAGGCGCCGCACCGCCGCCTCGGCCCGCGCCGTGCGCGCGCGCAGCTCCCGCACCTCGCCCGCCTCGCGCGCCGCGCCCCGCGCACCCCCGCCTGCGCCGCCCCCACCCCCCGCGCGCCGGCAGATGCACGCGCCGCTGCCGCCCGCGCCCGCCCCGCCGCCCGCGCCCTGCAACAACCACACAACACAATACTCACTCGAGACTCACCACTTAGTAGCATAATATATCAAACTTCCTAGAATAGAGTGATTATGTGTATATACGTATTGAAGGACGGTATTAAGCGTAATTTGAAATATGTACCAATACGTGAAGATAATATGGCAATGGCAGAAACACAAAGTTACGATAGCACAGTAACTGGACGAGCTCTTAGCTCACACATACAATTAACAAACTTTGCGGTATTAGTATATAAGCTAACAATATCTATCAAGTGCAGCTTGCAAATCTGAATGATTGCGTTAGGTCGTGCGTGTTCAATATCAGTTTACCTGTAATTTTTATCTTAGGTTATTTTTTAATATTATGTATACTAATATAATCGAACTTAGACTATATAAGGCGAGTGTGGATGGGAGAGTCGGTAGGGTTCGACCTCACCGTAACTACACCATCTAAATCAGTGATACCCCCAACAAGGGTCAGGTCTAAAGTACCCTGAACCGACGAGAATCCATGAAGAGATTGATCAAAGTAGATGAAGCGAAAGTCCTAACAATGAATAACTATACGTGTGACTGTTACTAATGACTGCATGGGTGTTGAAGCAATCTGTACAGTAACAAAAAAATCCGTGCCGTATCTCTGATGGTTCTCAAACCTCAAGTAACAGCCTTTCTAAATACTTTATTGCAAATTTTGGCAAGTATTGCCAGGTAATTAATTACATACCACTTTAAATTAAAACAAGTCTACTTATCAAGAGAAACAATGAAATTCGTCATGTAATGAGTTTTTAAGTTTTTATTAGTCTTAAACTTTTTTTTATATTATAGGGGACAAATGAGCATACGGTTCACCTAATGGTAAGTGATCACCGCCGCCCATGAACATATGCAACATCATAGGGGATGGTGCAAATAGGGGATGAAAGTTTGTATATGTTACTACAAGAACTATTGTATAACAGAAAAGTAATAACAGTTATAAATTTTACACCTTACGACTATGTAAATGTAGCAAAATGACCAAGCCATATATTTTGACTAAGGTTAATGAGTTTGTGAAGTTAGGGCGTGAAGAGTAAGAAGCTTGGCTCTACACAATATCTGATAATTTTTTGACAGTGCGAATCTTGGCAACATTTTACATGAAAATGTTTTTGGTAGTATTTAATTTGTTCCATATAAATTACATTAAATCTAGCATATCTTTGTATAATTTGGACTGTTGCTTTATTTATACTTCCTCTAAATACAACCTGTTTTGTATGAATTCTGAATATTTTTTCTTTTAGGTAGCCTCATTAAAAAATATAATTTTAAATTCTAGGACCATGCTGGGTATTGATTCAGACTAGACTCCCAGCCAATTTCTCTGGGTACTCCTGTGTGTAACATAAGTCAATATAATAATCTGCTTTTCTTAAAATTCAACCAACTGGCTAATTGATTAAGCAACATATAGTATATGAGCTTTTCTTAAAAGACAGTAAGCGAAATTAGTATATATAATGGCCAAGGAGTGCATTTTGTTTGAAAATAATAATAAATATTGAACATATTCGTTGGTTGGAGCAGAAGATAAAGCTTCATGTAATTTAGATTTTCAGAGGAGGTCAGTTAATGATACTTGTTGGCGGAAGGGTATCATCCAGCGGGTTGTCGTTTATTTTATTTTTATATTATGTCTGAATTCCTTAAGATATATGTATAAATAATTGTAAGAGCAGGCATTGGTTACAGTGGCCAAATGATGAGAATATAGTGTACGTACGGCGGGGTGGTCGGCGGCGGGCGGGTCGGCGGGCGCGTAGGCGGGGTTGTGGTAGTCGCGCACGCGGCGCCGCTCCTGCGCGCGCAGCCGCTCCAGCTCCTTGTCGCGCTCCGCTAGCTCCTTCTCTTTCTGCTGGCGGTAGCGCGCGAATTCCTCCTCCAAGTCGGTCACCTGCGCCTCCAGGCTGTATTTCTCGTCGATGGTGGGCAAGGCGCTAGCGCCGTTGGCGAATTGCCGCTCGTACTCGGCGATCTTGGCGATGAGGTCGCCAAGTCTTTCGTCGCCAGCTCTTTGTTCCTCGTTGAATATGGCTCGCTCTTCGTCCAGCTTGTTAGCCCAGTAATCCTCGCATTTTTCATACTCGGCTTTCATCTGGTCTAAACTCGTTTCGAGCTCTCTGAAAGAAGGAGCGCACGTGTTATTATTGTCAAGGTAAAATTAGAAACAATATGCGCGAAGAACAAGAATTGGAACCGCACTAACTTTACGAGGGTTTCGAGGCGTTGTTTTTCTTCTTGGTGCGGAGGTTGAGCGTCGCCGTGCTGCTGCTGGGTGTCGGTCTGCACGCCGGCATCGGCGAGGCCCGGCGTACTCTCTGACTGCTCGGCCACGATGACGGCGTCGCATAGCTCGTGAGCTCTGTCCCTGAGCGCGACGACAGTGGCCACGACGGCGCCGCACGCCTCGCAGCTACTGCTGCCGCGTGTTGTACTCAGCACGTCATCCAAAATTTCGCGCAGTTTTGTCAATGCTTCTACATGGCCTAATACTTTTTGATCCAAACTGACTGGTGACGAATCACATTCCTGTAGGTTACATAAAACAAGGAAATGTAATTAATACTGTAAACTGATCGTGAAGATCATATAATAGTAATATATATTAGATGTGATGTCTAATTGTAAGGCTAATAATTTGCACACTTCAACTATTTGTATGCTATACTGTAATATCAACTGGATCACTTAAATGCAAGGACTTTGATAAGGTAACAAACAGATGTGGTTATTATAAAATTATATAAAGCAAGGTTTTACTGCATTGAAATATGTAACCATTGCTCCCTCTTCAGTTGCAGGAAATACACTGCTGAATACATACACATGGGCCTCCCAGGACTTCCACAGAAACCTGTTGGAAGCAGGCTTTAATTACCCATGCCTATTATATTTTAAGATGGATAATATACTTACTAAAAATAGGAATAAGTCTGCGGGCACAATTATCTAGAACAATAGTGGTAACTTGGTATTTGGGAAAGAGCAGCGAGATGGACAAACATTCACTTTTTTAGTGATGGTACAACTGATATCACCCAGGTTAATAAATAAAAAAACCTGTTTAATCAATCTGGGGAAACTGATTTTAAAGGCCTCTGGGGTGAGAGAGTGATATAACAGTGACATAGTAACATACAAAACAGTGTTGTAGTAATTAATATTAAATAGAAGGAAAATCAATATGAGTAGTACATAGGTACAACAAAAAATAAAAGTGTGTGAGGAATTCAATGCCAAATTCAATGACAGGCCCTCACCTCAACACGGTTGGGTGCTAGCAAGGAGCCTAGCTCGGCGGAGAGGTCGCCGGCGGCGCGTGCGCCTGGCGAGCCCGCATCGGGCGCGCGACGTTCGCTCGCCTCCAGCTCAGCGCATAGTTCATCGTTGCGATCACGTAGCTGTTTGTTCTCCAGCTGCAGCTCAAGCAGGCGGACCGCTAGCTCCCCGCCCGTCCGCCGCGCGCCCTCCTCCGCGCCCTCACCCTCGCGTCGTGCCGCTTGCGCCTCAACAGCAAGCCGCGCGCGTTCCCTCTCGGCCACTGCGAGTCGTTCTTCGGCGGCGTGCGCACGTCCTTCTGTTTCTTCCAGTCGACTCCGCAGTTCGCTGACTTCACCCTTCAATCGCGCCTCCACCTCGATCCGGCGCGTGAGCTCAGAGTTGAGTCGTGCGGCTGCTGCGGCGGCTCGTTCTCGCTCCGTAGACGCTTCTGCCGCGGCTGCACGCATTGCCTCGATGTGACGGATTTCCGCTCGACGCAAGTTAGCTTTGAGTTCGGTTTCGATACGAGCATGGCTCTCGTCCACTTCTTGCGCGAGTAGGCGTGCTCGAGCGTTCGCTTCGGCTACGTCGGATCTCAGCTTATCTCGTTCGGCCGCGGCTGCTTCAGTCCGGCGACGAGCGAGACTTGCTCGCAAACGAGCGACCTCCAGAGCCGCGACAAGCAAGAGCGTCCGCTCGGTTGCTCCCGTCGGTAACGCTCGCAACTCGTCGTCGAGGGCGCGTTCAAGCTCCGTGGGACGTAATGCTGCGCCATTGAAACCGAGTTCGTGCAAAAGAGCGGAGCCGCGGGGTACTCCGGCGCGCTCCCAGGCCTCGAGGATGAGCTCAGCGGGGGCGCCGGCTCCGGTTTCGTCGTCAACACCCACGTCGTCGTTCACGGTGCCATCGCGCGCCGCCTCTATTGTGGTCGCTAGCGCAGTGTTTAATTGACCAAAGAATTCACCGACTGTTGTATCTGATGTGGACGTCTGTTCGAATATTCTGTCCACTAGTCCATCCACTCCGTCCATGCTGAGCCCGCGGCAGAGTGCCAGTGCCTGGTCGCGGTCGATACGACGGGCTGGATCGAGGGCCGACGTCGGACAGGCACTTGCGCCTTCCTGGCGGTCAACGTCACGCGCCTCCATCGCGGACGCGCTTCGTCCAAATCCGTTGCGATTTTTCTGCGGGCGATCGTCTGTTTCAAGCCGTGAGGCAGATGCGGCACGAGGTGTAGGACTCGCGTCGGTAGAGCGCTGGGGGCGCGACCGGCGGCCGTACTTCTTGGAACCATACACTATCTGTGGCGCCACTTCGCAACCAGAGGAATCTTCGTCGCTGGGCGGCGGGTCGGGCGGCTCAGGTTGAGGGTGAACGACGCGTGTTGCAGAGGTGTCGCCGCCCAGAACAGCCAGCAGCCCGTTGCGGAACTGCGTGAATGTGACACGGTCGGCCCGCCTCTCGAACAGCGTGTCGATGAGCGCGGCACCGCGGTCTTCCAGCTGCAACGAGTCGCAAAGAGCGTGAACAGCGGACTTGTCCAGTGCCTCCGCATTATCTACGTCGAACGTTTTAAAAACGGTGTACAGCTGTTTCTCGTAGTGGTTCATCGTAACGCCGTCCATGGCTGACGAGCCCTCGTAAGGACTGCAGCCCAATGTGCCACACCACACTTCACGTTTGCTCTTAATCACTTTACATATTGTAAAACTTATTCTTTATTGATAGTATGCAATTTTTCTGAGGAGTATTAGGATTTTTGTCACTCTGTCATTGTCAATGTCAAATTTGTCATAGTTGTCAATAGAGCTGAGATGTATTTACGATTTAAGTTTTAAAACCAGGTATTCACTTCGAAGTACGATTCCCTGGTACGAGCAAAAAATAATTGCAATGCTCAAAGTATTTCCACCCGTCAATGCGCGAAGAGCTTGAAACACTACACATAAAAATACTTTGACAGGAAAACAATCCATATCGTAATAAAAATAAGAAACACAATCGTATTTCTGAATAGTAACTAATTTGATTTCAAAAGTATTTTTATTTATAACATTTTTCTTCTTATCTGTCATGGAAGGAATTCCTATGCCAGTATTTTCAAATATAGACGCCACTATACGTCGATGCGCCAAGAGCTTGGAACACTATACTTAAAAATACTTGCATAGGAAAAGGATCCATAACATCTAATAAATAAGAAACACAATCGTATTTGTAAATGGAAAATACTTTTAACTTCGAGATATTTTTGTTTATTTAAACTAGTTTGCTCTTTAAAGGTTACGGAATACGGGTTGAATTCCTATGCAAATATTTTTAGACACAAAGCCGCGGATTGGACGTTAAGGGTTACTGAACCTGGATTTCGACCCTAATATTTTTACGTACTGGTATTGCGAGTATATCTCATCCCTAGTTGTCATATGTAAATTTACATTTTTTACGAAGATCGTTATGTTAATTATGCATCGATCCATTACATAACTTCGTATTTATAGTAGTAGCTATTAACAACAAATAACACTTATTTTTGCCAGAAATTTATATAATGCATTTTAAATATATTTATAAAACATAATTTAAACGATTTTATTTTTTAGCTATTTATTATGGTGCGTTCGCATTACGAACTTAAACATCACAAGTTTGAAATTGTGTTTTTGATACAATTTTCCCGTTAAATGACATTTTTTATACTTGGTAAAATTACTAAATTATATTACTTTTGAGGGTTTTGGATTATTTTAATAAAGCGTTCTTTGGGGACCTATTAAAGTACAAACTAAAGCAGTTGCAGTTAGTTAAACGCTGATTGTGAAACGAGAGGCCGCAGGTTCAATCGTCGCACCGAGACAAATATTCAAGTATGGCCCACAAATATATGCATCGAGTCTGGGTGTTATTGACACCATAAACTAATAAGTAAAAGTGAGACCGAAAAGTGCTTATTTCGTATTTTTTTATACCCGTGAAACAAGACTTACAATCATAATGTAAATTGTGAGATCAGGAAATCAGGACCATATATTATGTGATTGTTGAATATATTTATTAAACCAGACAGAAAAACAGGTTTTTTCACACAGAATATGAGATTTAAGCGGGTCAAGATTAAATTAAAAAGGTTCCTCAGAAGTTAGAGCCAATCGCTATGCAGCTTACCTTAGTCGATTATAGTCTATTATCAGTTCATCTACATTAAGTTTGCATGTGGCAAAAATAGGAACTACGTATAAAAGTAAAAAAAGTTTAACGTATTGTTTGACATATGTTTTTTAATTTAAATAACGAGCATGTATGCTCGTAATTTAATAGTAATTATAATATGTTCAATGTCATAAAATTTGAAGAGGGAAAAACTGTTCAATTAACACAACAGCGCTTTCGACCTAAGGCCTTTGCTTAGGACAATTTACAACCACAAATTTGTCAAATTGACGTTAGATAAAGAAACAGGAAGTGAGTTTATAAAGATTAAAATCACAGAATATAATAAATAAATTGCTTGTGGATAAGTATGTAGCATAAGTGTATAAAATCACGAATATAGACACAAAGTTCGCGAAACGCGCTACATTTACAGAAAACACAAGAAATCCCGATACTGCAACGGTTAAATAAATTGAAATACAGTCTGCGCCTTTGTAAATCACTTGATGACTCTATATGCATGTAGATAACATTGTTTAATGAGCAATAACCAATTATCAGTATTTATACCTTTGTTCGCGTTCCTACAAACGCGTGCAGGATTAGAAACTCAATCACAATGACTGTACAAACGGACCAGAGCTACCGTCACCTACAAGAGTGTTACGAGGTAGAAGAGCTCAAGCTGCCTAGGAATAAACGATGGCCAAAGAGTACGTGTGTGCAGTGTCTTTGTGTGTGTGCAACTATTGGATTTCTTGTATTTACTATTATTGGTCTGTATACTGCAAATACATTACAGGAGTTCAGTAAAATCTTGCAACCGTTTTATTTGAGTAAAAGTACGTATCGTGCACAAGTGTATTCAGTAGTAAATAAGGAGGATGTAAGAAAGCCACTAGCACAGAGAGTGATCCGGGAGCACTCTAAAGATTTAGAACAAGTTGTTGTGTCTTGCTATTACAATATGCCTAGTGACAATGGATTGCAATGGATTGGAAAGCAATTGTTGCCTACTGATCTTCATCCACACTTGTGCACACACATTAATGTTGCATTTGCTCGTGTAGTTAACAAGGAGATTTATTTAGATAATCATCAATATAAAATATTAAAGGAAATAGTGGCATTGAAGAAACAAAATCCACAATTATATATATTAGTTTCAGTCGGAGGTGCTGGAGATGATAATGGTTTTTCTGACATGGTTATTAACCATGCTGCAAGAAAAATATTCATAAAATCTATTAAAAGCCTGTTACGCAATTACACACTGGATGGAGTTGATCTGGATTGGGAATTTCCAGCAATGCATTCAAGATTAACAGATAGACCAGGAAGCCGTGAACGTCAACATTTCTCTCAGCTATTACGAGAGATCAGGATGGAGTACATAAGAGAAAAACGCAATTACCTACTAACTGTAGCAGTACCAGCACCGGAGTCAATAGTAGATGTTTCATATGATGTGGATCAACTCAACTTATATGTAGACTATGTAAATGTCATGACTTATGACTTTCATTACTACACAAAGTACACTCCATTTACAGGTTTCAACTCTCCTCTGTATCCGAGGCACTCAGAGGAATTGTTTTTAGCAACACTTAATATTAACTATACTGTCCACATGTACTTGAATAAAGGACTTGACAGAAGTAAAATTGTGCTTGGAATACCCACATATGGACACACCTTTAAACTTGTCAATCCAGACAATCCTAATGTGGGAAGCCCTGCGTCTGGATTCGGAACTCTGGGATCACTGGGTTTTGTTAACTATCCAGATGTGTGCATGTTTTTGAGAAGTTCTGGGAACAAGGCACGAGTGGTCTTCGACAACGACACTCGAGTGCCATACTTGTATGAAAGTACGGAATGGGTTTCGTACGACACGTCAGAGAGTGTGATGGAAAAAGCAAACTTTATCAAGGTAAACGGTCTGCGTGGCGCCATGATATACTCTCTCAACGCCGACGACTTCGAGGGAGTGTGCCATGAGAGACTCAACCCGCAGGGAGACGCCAGATTTCCCCTTTCGCAATCGATCAAGAACACATTGATGCGCAACAGTAGTCATTCGGCTGACACATAACACTATAATATAAGCGCATCAGATATCAACCAGATGCTGGTGGATTAGCAATATGACACAATTTGGCAAATTCTTTAGTTGTTCAAATTACCTGTTTCTTTTTGGTGACATATGTTATTTTGTACATGGTACGGGATTTCATAATTCGTCTTCAGAGGCAGACGCGGTCACTGCGACACTGTACCGAACAGGTGACTGTTGCTGGCGGACGGCCATGGAGCGCCCACGCCGGCGCGGTGGTGGCAGCGCTGCTGGCGCGGCGGCGCGGGCTCGCCTCGCACTGGGCACCGTGCTCACCCACACAGAACTGCACGCGCTGCATTCATTACGCTACCTAATTAACTTTTACAGTTGGAAAATAATCGGATGTAAGAATGTTAGCGCTTCAGCTAGCGTTGGAGCGGGGGTTTCCACTCGAATGCCACTGAGCACCTTCTTGTTCGTTGAAGCCGCCGCTGCGTTCGTCGGATCGCAAATGGCTACGCAAAATCTTCTGTTAAACTCTTGCATTTGGATTTAACTTTAGATGTGATAAAGTTTTATTCTAGACTTTCATACGGTATCTAGTTCATTTAGCTTAAAAGCGTGTGAAGTGATATAATTGTGATATTACCTACTGTTTAAAGATAATTTATCTAATACGTGCTATGTATTTGATATGGCACGTATAGCTTATTGTGACCGAACTTAGTTAAAATATTAATTTTGTAAGTGTGGGGCCAGTCAACGTTGCTTCAGCACCATATAAGAGACTGGCGCGCGTGGGTGTACGTCCAAATATTTGCATATATTGACGTGAAGGTTCGATTTTTGTTTGCTTTGATGTGATTTTGAAACGTACGATGTTACCATATAAAATATTATGTTCTGTGATATGATGCATAAAAATATCATTTTTGTAGCCATGTGTTATGGACTATGGTTGATGGCCGTGATGAAGTTCAAATATATGCTAGCCAGACAAGTTTCAAATTTTTATTTAAAAGAAATTGTTTGCTGGCTGCCATACGAGGTAAAACACGAATTACTTATGGACCGCGAATGTCGAATTATAAAACGCTAAAAAATCGTCATGACCAAAGTTTTATATCAATGTTATACAGTTAAAGCATTATCTCATTGTTATTTATTTTGAAAAGAGGATCCATTATTTGGTTAATATAATATTATGTATTATGTACAAATGTAATATTAAATAGTTTTTATACGCTATGTCGGGTTTTATTAATTGTTAAACAATTTCTGACCATGTGATAACAAATATTAATCTGTCGAAATACGACAGATTTATAGATAGACCAAGGACCCACGGGTACTTCGGTCAAGATTATACTACGATATCTTCAAATTTGAATATGCACAAACAAAAGTAACCGTAAAATAATATAAATACGAAAGTAACTTTTACATTTTCACGAGTCATGACCAAGTCGCTGAAGCGATAATATCGTAAACGACTTTGGAAAATATATTAAGCTTCCCGGAGGTGACGAGGTGAGTGTGATCATATAAAATTCAACTTTAATACTGTAACGTTGGTAAAATTTCATTTTATTAATAAAATGGCACAATGGCAAATATGATATATTAATGACAGGTACTCTGCATTATTGTAATAGGTGTATGGTTCGCCTAACGTTCCAACGTTATTGTCCGCACTCACCTCTGCAGCATCCACGGCGTCGTTTACAGATTCATAGTAATGTAAACTGCATTGTTTACATATTAAAAGACTCTGGGATAAAGAATCAAGGTATAGAATAAATAAAAGATTGATTAAAAATAGACAGGAAGCTCTTTTAATATGGCACTACCTTAAAGTACCTAAGCGTTAGTTTAACACTACACAATATGTTGTAGAAGGCATCGCTGGCCACTTTACAGCGCGTATTTTGAACCGAGCACCATAAGCAATAAAAACAATAGGTGTTATAGCAATACTCGTCTACGAAGTCTGTCCAAAAGAAATGTCATGTGACCGCAACTATGCTGCCTGAATCTAATTAAAATAATGTACAGGTTCAAAATGCGCGCTTTTACATCACATACCAATATTAAACAATTGTTAGCCATTTGAAAGGAAAGTAACAAAATATTTTCGAATAATGTCCTGTAACTGATACAGCACCTTCGTGCTTTATTACATAACTGCCATAGATGGTGGCAATGTAGTATTATCCACAAGTACTGATAACAGAAGCTTCATTATTCCAGCTCACGAAAACCATTTGGCTGAGGCTGTAAGTGATAAGCAGGTAGCCCTATTTATTCATTAGTGTGCCTGAATTACAACGCTTGTAGCGACAGTAATCTTAAATCAGTAATTAACTAAATTATTGGAATCAATGATTGAAATGACGGTTAGAATCCTGCGTTTTTTTTATTTTGCTAATACCACAAAAATATGCAATCCTGAGGCACACCCACTGTATTTGAAGCCGCTACCACCGTGAATATGTTGGCAGCCGCGTCTGTTCCACTAACGAATAGGCCACCACGCACTTCGCACAATTCTCACAAACATGCTTAAAGTTATCGTTGAAAGGATAATATTATTTATGCTGTTGAATTACCACACTATTAGTACCGTGTAAAATATTAAAGTAGGTACAAAATACCAGTGGACTGGACCGAGACATTGTTATGGTCGCCACACACGTAACGATATAACTGTGCGTGTCTGAGTTTGCACCAGTATAGCAAATAACTGCGCAAACTTCGTTCAATTTTCGATTAGAGACTGATGCAAACTCGCGTTTGCGCAAACGCACTTGACCGTGCGTTGCAGGCTTTACCGTCGCTCCTGAAGTTACATTTATATGTACACGGCTGACAATATTTACACTCAAATGGACTTCGTGAAATGGTATAACTACACTGGATCCAGTAATATTGATAATGATCTCGCAATCGAAAAATGCACTCTTACACAAAGTAAATGTTGACTGATGCAGTCATTTTTCCAATCTCCACGTGTATACAGTCTGCCACAAAATAACGAGTCATTTAGCGTGCACCCGTGTGGCACTTGGTTCATGTAGAGATGAACACCTTCTACTAGCTTACAATTAAAGTAAAACTATAACTATATGGCTTTTGTAGTTGCAATAACATATTACGCATATCTTTACTTTACATATACCATCTAGAGGCACTGGTTACATATACCACTAACACATCCGCAGCGCACGAGAACGCGCCACCGCCGCCACAGCCACACTTCCAACGCTCGCCACTGTTTTTAACACTAACAAACTAAACCGAAGCACTGATAAGCGAACTAATATAAAAACAAATACTTAAACATAAACTAACGTTTCATCATAACGCAATGTGACCAGCTGAACTACTTATGGATTTATAACCACAACACCAGAAGCTGTGCCACAAGTATGTGTAAATCAGCTTTGCCAGACGTCTAGCTTTTGTCCATTTCCCCTGAAAATTCAAGGCCCATTGCGGGACACGTTCAGTCAACTGTGGAATCTTCAGTGTGGTATAATAAATTCGTATAGCTTAATTCATCTCACTTTTCCACAAAAATAAATCTTAGCTAATGTTTTTTTTATTGGTACACTAAGAATTTTTTGTGTGGCTATTACAATCGCGAACTAAATTTGAAGCAAAATTAAGAAGATTTTGTGGTAAAATTCATTTATTTAGGTCTTTTAAGGTATATCTGGCTTACGACGCCAGTATCCCACTTTTACACTCAACAAGTTTGAAATTCTTCTTTATAAGCAAAACATTTTAGAACATTGCTGTACCTAAAAAATCTGGCAAGTCTGATGTACATTTCGTTTGGAAACAGTAAACATATATTTAAAAAAATGCAACAATAGCAACCAAATGACGAGAGAGCAAATGATTATTATTATAAGAGTATTTCATTCGTTCATTAAATGCAAATTTATAATTTCTTCAGTAAACAGTCTTTAAAAGAATTCTGGCAGCGCAAAAATTTAACGGTCAAAATACTATGCCAATAACAGTAATTTGAATTAAATTCAGCATTAGGAATGTTGTTCTACATGTACAATATAAACGACGCAGCATGTTTGAGCTACAAGCTAGCAGTGGACACGCGAACACGCTAACACTCCAGCACGCGCACCCGCATACGTCACGCCGCGCCGCGCTGCCCACAGACTCACAGAGACGCGGAGGTCTAGTAATTGCTACGCGGTCGCGTGCCCTCTCAACTTACCCTACTCCTTACCTGTTACAACTACTTTGTAGATTTCACACAAAATGTAAATTCATTCATATCACAAACTATACGTAGAATATAATAATACTCTATACTTCTCATAGGCATCATATATATAGATATATATAATATTGTATAATAGTTGAGTATCTAAATATTAGGATATGGCAACTTAACAACAACTTATTGTCTATTGGAATATTCTATTAACTAATGGTGATGGGTCTATTTAGCGCACCATCTTTTGAGATTGTGTGCATTATGATATTGACAATCCTCATCCAACCGCATTAAATTACTTGTAACAATATCTATTGTACTTCTTGTTATCTAACCATTCATATTACTTATGTTTATCAAAGTTCACAATTGAATTTTTGCACAACACAATGGATTATAACATAGCAACAGGTCTGTTGTAAACTTTGCATTCATGATTATAATTTACATGAGCAAACACATTTAAAACAGTGGCATAACATATCCAACTACAAAAATGAAAAAAAAAAAAAACGTCAAAAATAAAACCTCAAGTGTTATCCTACGTTTCCTTTAGTGTACAAAATCCACAGCTAAGTTTTACAGATTGACTGCACACATAATATATTGTGATTATTTGGACACATTCTGTGTGTCAATATCACAAAAGAACTTTTATTTGGCCAGATAATATGCTTCTATATGTTAGCACATTGATTGAAGTTCAGATTAAACAACTATGGAAATAATAACATGTTACAGCTAGTCAATTTGTTATTTCACTACTTGAGTATAACAAAATATGAATCACCCCCAATCATATAACATAGAAGCTGCTCTTTATGTTTCTAAATATAATATTTGACTAATGAAGATAGCAATTATAAATATTGCATATAATTTCAATTACACAGTTTGGGATTGTATGCTATGCCACTGATGTAAACTCTACAATTTATAGCACAACTGGAGTCAGCATTTGTTTATGAAGTCAGAACAAGTTCAAAATATTTTTTTATTATATTGTTGAGTGTCCCCACTGATAGAATGTGTAAATCCCACCTGAGCTCCAAATGAGTTGCATAAATTGGCCACTATTTTCTCAATACATCTATATAAATGCCTATCAGTTTACCTGAACCATAACTATGTAAAGGGTTCAAGTAAATTACAGTCTAATTTAATCAGATTAAAATTATAGCAGGACGGTTGTGTCAACATGTGACATTATGAATACATATGGCAACATTTTTAGTGATATGTGCAACATTACCACACTGGATTCTAGAGTCTGCATAGCCAGTGCAATGTTTATTTCCAGACATGCTTTGTTCATAATTTAGAAGAGACAATTAATGATATGAGCCAATGCTAATGTTGTACCTGTAACATGGGGACAGACGGGGGATGGGATGTTACGTCTGCAACCAATGAAACATGAGGCTATGCACCGTGGGATAGTCCAGCTCTGCATTGGGCGAAGTCAGGAATTCGCGTAGCGTGAGCGAAACGTCGCCCGAGACAGCCGCTTCTTTGAGCTCGGCGGCGGACTGCGCAGAGTTGTCGTCAGAGGCACAGTCAGAGGACGCTTCCCGCCACTTGTCGTCATAGCTGAGGTCACACAAAGTGGGCGGCTCGTCGGTGTCGCTGAGCTCCTCCTCGAGCAGCAGCGAGCGCGACTTGGCGCGGGGTGCATCTCCATCGACGCTCTCTCGCCCTCCGCTGCCCTCATTCTGCCGACGCGCGTTTTTCAATGCACGATAGCGACGCGAGCGTTCTCGCTGTAGTCGTCGCTTCCTTTCGTCAGCTCGTTCAAGTTCCTCAGGCGTCTTCTTCAGCGCGTTTTTCCCGAAGAAATACCTCATGAACGACTCGTCACAATTCCGTTTGGACAGGTAACTCGCCATTAATTTGTAATAATACTGGTTGTCCATAGTGCTGATATGTTTGCTGCTCAATTTTTTGAGCGCTTTGCTGTGGATAGACACAATTATGCAGATATTCTTGTAGTTGCGAAATAAAAATAATGAGAACGCGACAATCGCTGACGTGACGTCACTGTGTCACTGACATTTCTCACGTTCGTAATTCCTTTTTACGGAATTAGCTGATGAGATTTTTTTTAAAGAAACACCATGACTAGAGTAGTCTTTTATTTAATTACAGTTTCTTTTATCTTCAGTTTTTTTTAATATATTTTGTAGTAAAAACAATCGAGGTAATTTAGTCGTTCAATAAAATATTGGCCCACTCATACAGTTTCTTGTTTCTTTACGGTTTCTATCATTTTCTAATGTTATAATGGACAATGTTACTAGGTATGCCAAATCGCTTGAAATGTTGTCTCAGTAAAGCCTTTATGTATACAAACACAATAGTTTTTGTTGTAGTCAAAAATACCTAGTAGTTTTGATTTTATAGGTATTCAAAGTTTTGAAAAATATCGAGTCCCGCTACAGTCGCGTGATCGCTTGTGACGTCATTTCGCAACGCGCCGCACGGACCACGACTCGCTTCGTATCAAATCGCCAGCGATTATAGTAGTTGTAATAGCTTGCGCAGTGTTTTGTTGTTGGTTTTCGTTCGCGTATTAAGTTAATAGTTTAATAATAGTAAATATTATTCGATTAATAAAATGAATGAAGGATTCGAAAAAGGGCAATCGGTTAATCTACCTAAAATAGATGGATTAATGGTTGCGCATTACTTATCAACAAATAGTGTTTTCGTTGCCGCCGAAATGCGAGGAATAATAATAGTTTAAAAAAACTAAAAAACACGCTTTTTATAGAAAACCGAACTAAAAAATAGAAAATAAATTTTAATGAATTTAAATTAAGAAAATAGTGTTAAAAATTTCAATGAATATAAATTAATAATAGTGTGAATAAAAAAAAATTACTTTATTAAAAAAAAAGCGTGGGGTGCATGGTGTCAATAGTTATAAATATTTTATTGACAGATATGAGTAGAGTGATTATCATTTCGATAATATCTTAAAAAGCACCCCACGCTTTTTTTTAAATAAAATATTTTTTTTTATTCACACTATTATTAATTTATATTCATTGAAATTTTTAACACTATTTTCTTAATTTAAATTCATTAAAATTTATTTTCTATTTTTTAGTTCGGTTTTCTATAAAAAGCGTGTTTTTTAGTTTTTTTAAACTATTATTTATTTTCTACTTTTTAGTTTGGATTATTTATTATATTTATCATATTTTGCAAATTGAAAAATGGAATAATTTTATCAAATTAGTGTATTGTCATCGGTCCTCAATAAATCTACAAAGTTTGAACGAAATCTGGCCGTTTAAAGTGGGTCAAAATCGCGCCCAAAGAAGTCGGTTACAAACAAACATACAAACATACAGGTGAAGCTAATAAAAAGCGTGTAAAAATGCAACAGTAAGTGAAATTTCCGTGCTACTACTTATGCTTAATAGTTTATCTGTTCTAAATTGTATTATCAAAACAAAATACCCAACTACTGTCGTAATGGAAGAATGCAACTCAAATAGTAGAACTACCTACCTACCATTAAATTTGTAAGTTAAAGACAACAAATATGCATGTATTATAGTTTTGTAGCTATTGGTAGGCACGTATGTATAATATAAGTAGGTAACGCTCTTCTTAGTAAATTTAAATGAATACATACATACCTATATTGATTTATTGCAAACTAGCTTCCGCCAGCAGCTTCGCCCCAGTTTCCCTCAGAAGCTGTACATTTTCCCAGTATTAAAAGTAGCCTATGTGTTATTCCAGACTTTCTTTTCTGGCGAATTGGTAGTTGTGTTTGTGCATTTAGGCACAACACATGATTTCCTAGTATTTGGATTGGACATTGTTAAAAGTCTTTAGGTATAAACGTAATATTATAGTACTCTGTGGGTATAAATTCAACGGCACGGGCGCGCGACCACGAGCGGACTGAGTGAGCCAGTGAGCGTGTTGTGGTATGACGTCACACCGTAACCGGCAGCCCGGGTCGTACGGTTACAACTTGTTTTACTTCTAAATCGGAAACTAATTGACATATCGAAGTAATTCTTTCACTAGTATTTTTTATTTTTGCCAGAGAATATGGAGTGCTAATAATCAAAATTAGTTAACATTCTTCATTCTGCGGCATCTGCCTATCAATTAGTCTGTGCTGCTTATTTTCTCTAGCATTTATAAAAAGTAAAAATCGAAATTGAATTTCTTCGCGCGTTTTTAAGACTCGCAAAACAATGTTTATTAGCATTCATACAAATTACAACTGACTTTAATTTTATGTCGTTACAGCATAGGTATTGACAGAAATAAACAAGAACAAAAATATATATCGAAAACCGAACATAAAAATTAAACACACAAAAGTTAATCAATAACGCTTTATTTTTAACCAACTGCAAGAAACAGGAGGTCCTGAATTCATCAGATTCTTTTTTATGTATATTCACCGAATATTCGAAGACGCCTGAACTGATAATATAGAATGTCATATTTGTTTCCAAGGGTTTGGTGAATACCTAGACCTAGAATAAATATCATCGGACCGGGAAAGCAAAACTCCTCAAAATTGAGTAGGATTCTAATAGTTCTATTTGCACTAGGATTAGTATAAAAGTCAGTACAAAGGAGAAGGGATGTTACGGTAAGAAAATTAGGTACTTATTCCAGTTAATATTCAATAAGTTCGGCAGCTTTGAACCGATTTTAGTGATTTCTTTTTCATAGGAGAGAACGCATTGATACGTTGATACCATCAAACATTCATGAAAATCTGATGATCATCTTCGGACCAGGACATTATTATACCTATATTTTTTTCCTTAAATAACCACTTCTTCGTCATTACAATACCTATCAACACTAAAAAGACCATAATGTAATGGATCTTATTTGTTACTTTTTAGTAGTATTTTTGAAGAAGGTTTTTTATTTTTTATGCAAAAATTATATCGAACCATGTCAGTTCCTAAAGGAACTAAAGGAGGTACTCTTCAGCACACTGAGTCATTAAACTAAAATAATTTGAATACTGTAATTTTAGAGATTTTTTGTTTTAAGAATAGCTTTGCCAACATTCAGATTTATAATAATTGAAATAAAACTATTTATTTCAATAAATAGTTTTATTTCAATTATAAAACCGTAGTAAATAGTTTTATTTCAATGTGTAACATTCGCGTAAATCTAAGAAACCAGATTTATAATATTAATCCCTGGGCCACGAAATATAACGGCAGTTTTATATATTATGTACAATTATGTTTGATTTGATATGTGGACATTATATGTATGTTAATTAGTCGTATGTCCTATCATAACTCCACTAAAGAAAAGTCCAAAATACTAACTACTACTCGTAATATAACCCCGCAAATTGCTAATGCGCATGGCAGCCATGATGGTAACGTCAAAGTAACGTAGTCTCGAGACAAGTAACATTATGCTGGGTCTACGCTAGAGGAGCCGAGCACGATCGGTCCACCATCCGCACGTAGCTACTAGCTATCATTTATCCGTGGCTTGTATGAATTGTTCGGACTATGGCATTGTTGTTAAATTTTGATATTATGTGTTATTGTATATTTATGTTAAATGATAGGAAAATACTTAATGAATTTAATAAAATAATGTTTAAATGCATCTATTTATGTATCACTAACTTTAAATTTAATTATTTGAGAAAAAAAAAACAATGAGACAACATATAACATTTATCTTATATACCTTACTGACAATATATATACCATAGCCGTTTTCGCCTTCGCTGATAAGGCTTTTTTTAAGAAAAAGTAAATATATTACATAGTAGGTAAGGTAATAATATATTTAAAATATTGAAAACTAGCTGCTGCCCGCAAACTTCGTCAGCGTGATTAACTTTATTTGGTATTTCTCATCCCATCCCGTACCGTCCCGTTATATCCCGCCAGTTCCGTCTCATTCTCACTCAAGGCATGTAATCCAGTCCCATCCCATCCCTTTGAGTATAAAAAGTAACAAATATATCGGAATTCCTTCCTCATCCCACGGGAACACTTAATTTTTCGGGATAAAAAGTAGCCTATGTGTTAATCCAGGGTGTCAGCTACTTCCATACCAAATTTCATCGAAATCCGTTAAGCGGTTTTTGAGTTCATCGCGCACAACCACACAGACAAACAGAAAAACAGCCAGACAAAAATTCTAAAATCAATGTTTTTTTTACGTTAATTTATACAGACTCCCATCTTAGTTTTTCTCATTTATGTTCCATAATACAAAGAAACACCCTGTATGTAAATAAGACATATACCAGTTTTTAAGTTGGACTTGCATCTATGTACCTAACTGTGAAAACCACATCTCATTTTGTGCGGTAGTTTTTGAGTAATGTGCAAGCAAACGAAAAGAAACATCCTGTGTAAACTAAATATATACCAGTTTTCAAGTTGGACCTGCAACAATATAACTGTGAAAACTGCATCTCATTTGGTGCGGTAGTTTTTGAGTAATGTGCAAGCAAATAAAAAGAAACACCCTGTATGTAAATGCAACATATACCAGTTTTTAAGTTGAACCTACAGCAATACAACTGTGAAAACCGCATCTCATTTGGTGCAGTAGTTTTTGCGTGATGCGCAAGCAAACATACAGACAGACAGACAGACAGACAGACAGACAGACAAAAATTCTAAAGAAAATTGTTTTGGCTTCTGATGCTGTTATAAAGACCCCACGCATTAAAATTTCTTAAATATCTTCCATGTACAGACATCCACCATTTACATTTTTATTATATGTATAGAAGATATAGATGTATAGAAGATAAGCGGCTGACGTCACATGGGTCTTAATGTGACAAAGTCCCAGCGCACTACTAATTTAGGGGGCTATCATTAAATAGCACCTACTCACAGAGTCCTAAATAGTATTTAAAACATTCTAAAATACGCAATAGGTGTAAGAAAGTGAAAGGTATAAAAATACTAAGAGAGGTCCTCAGGTAATGTTGTGTATGTTACAAGTGACCAGTACCTATTATTAAAACTAGTTTTGTCTAAATATCACCTAGCATTCATAAGATTAATGAAAGTAATATTATGATCTAAATAAATTATCATGATGTTCTAAACATCACTTAACAATATTATTCCAAAAAACTCCTGACGCACGCACTTAGGTAAATATAATTAACTATAATTATTTTTATACAACCAAGGAGGCAAACAATCATAAGGCTCGCCTGATGGTGAGCAGTCACTGTAGCTTATAGCCTATATTAAAATATAGTTGAAGAATAGTAACAAAATTTTATAACTATTTAATAGTTGATCTGTGACAATTTTTTACGTTAGAAGTTGTTTTGTTTTGTATTTGTAATGTTAATGCCATAATTGTCGTATTTGCAATAGAGAGTGAAGTGTCAGAAGACGGCGATGTCGGTGCGTTTGACGGCGGCGAGTCCGTCATCCCACGTGAGCATGGCGTTGAAGGTGAAGTACAGCGCCACGGCCGACAGCATGTGCCATAGGTCGTGCGAGTCGTAGAACTGCAGCACGCGGCACTCGTGGTTGTAGTGCCGCGACTGCGCCGGCGTCGCCGACCAGTCTGTGCTGCCTGCAACACACACTCTCACACTTTACTCCATCACTATTCATAGGACCTCCACGCCGCGCCGCCTCCATTAAATTGAGCATGAAAAACATCACTACCTGAGTCTAAACTGACTCAACAACTGATCATGAAAAATAAAAGTTAGTGCTGTCTTGCTTTGTAATGATGAGCGACATAAATTATGTATCGTTCATTCTAGTCCCGAGACTAAACGCCTTCGATGACCTAAAAAGTGACTATACATTCGTACAGTCCCCATAGATAAACGTGAGATCTGCCGTCCAAGCTAAAATGCCGTTAACTACCATAACCCTTTTTTGAGTTATGCGCAAAAAAACATTTTTTTTTTGTTTTTAATATGCTACTCAATAACTAGAAGTCATATTTAAAACTTTGAAATACTGAATAATAGATCTCAGGAAGCACTTTTCAATAGCGAAACTTTTTTTTCTGATTATACTTGCATTTAAAAGTAAAAATTGGTCAGATGTTGGTTAACGGCATTTTAGCTAGAGGACGGCAGAGATACGAAAGGCACATCCAAAATTTGAAAAATAATGACCTGCAGTGAAAAAATATAGTGCCGGCACCCAGGCGGCGGTGGCTCCGGCGAGGTAGAGCCAGGAGTACCAGCGCGGGCGCTCGCCGTGCAGCAGCTTCATCACCAAGTAGAACACGATGTACAGCAGCGTGTTGCACAGCAGCACGCCCAGCAGGTGGCTGGCGATGTCGGCCGTCTGCGTCAGCAACCTGCGCGCATCACACCGCAATATAACACTTGTACACCCCTCACTACCCGACGCGGACGCCGACCCGCGCGGACCGTGCACTCACCCGTACAGCGCGAAGCCCCAGTTGACGGCGTTAGCGATGAGCAGCATGATGAGGCGCGCCGTGTACAGCGGCCGCACGCCCTGCGCCGGCAGCGAGCGCAGCTCCCGCGCCGCCACCGCCAAGCTCTCCTTTTCTGCGACGTAGAAAATCACTCGTTTAAACCCATTCTTCTCGTAAGATTCGGCAAATAGAGGTGTGGAACGAGACATACCGAGGCGGAACTGTCCCACGTAGTAGATGCGTAGCGACAGCAGCAGGAACGTGAACACGTGTAGCACCGTGAACATGCTCCAGAACAGCGGCCCGCCGCCCAGCACGCCCCACACCACTGCGCACAGTACACGCTACACACATGCCTGGCGCCCGACTGATGCACTCCCGTCAATAAACTTACAATCATTATTTATTGTACACTTGTAGCTCGGCTCGAATTCGCCCAAGTGCAATTCATGTTTTGGTTGATTCATTTTAAATCCAATATGATTTTAATATTGATTATACTACTCTATCTACACAATATTGACGTTTAAATCAGTAGGTGAGTTAAAGAGTTATTCATTAACATTCACTTCCCCGACTTTACAACTTTGCTTCAAAGATCTTCACATTCGCGATTACCCCAGGGCGTTTGTAAGCGTTCACAGCCTGATCATTTTCCACTGGGTAAGCTGTTTTTTTGCTTGCCGCTTCGATTCCCACTGATATAAAAAACATAAAATTTAGCCTATACTACTATGTATGTGGGTATATTACCCAGAGCAATGAGGATGGCGAGCACTCCGAAAGTAGCGTGAGCGCGCGCGTTGATGTCGGGGTGCCGCGACTGGTAGATCTTCACCATGCTCAAGACGGCCAGCACGTACATGAACGCCGTGTCTGCAACACCACGCACATTCATTACCTTCAATCATTGTTCGCCGTACTCATCACTTACACAACACTCAATGTTACAAAACTTGTACCTACCGAATTGGAAATTTAGTCGGTTGGGACACACGTGGTAGCTTGCAGAAAGCAGCGCCACCATCATCATGCCGGCGCCCAGTGACGACAGCAGTCCGTAGTGAGCCGGAATGCCGTACTCCTGCGCACCAGGTAAATGGCAGAGTGATTGCGAGTGCAGTGTTGATGTGCAATTTAAACAGCAAATGTACGTTTAGTGACCAACCTCGTCGCGCGGCGCTAACTTGCGATTCCGCTTACGGCGGCGCAGCTGCAGCATGAAAAGCGCCCCCAGTAGCAGATAGCCCAGGTTCGAGAACACGTGGTTGAAGTCTGACAGCCCGCCGGCGGGATGCGCGCACAGGAAGTTGTAGTAACACATGTCTAGCGAGCCAGATATGTTTAGTACCTGCAAAGTTAATTTTATCCCATCACAATATACGATTAAATTAACAATAACGATCGTGACAACAATCTATTTAATTATTAAAGAAGAAAAAATATATTTTTCCCTGGAGAAAATCAAAATATGATTAAGGGCACATTAAAATTTTAAAATGCGTGAATCTTGATGATATAAGCGCTGTTATGCGAAGAGCATGATATCGTTGTGCGGCACTCACCACTTGGAAAGCGGCGACGAACTGCACGACGGGCAGCGCGTAGAACACGGCCACCGTGTACAGCGTGTACAGGTAGCGGTCGGAGCGCGCGCGCAGCACGGTCGCGCGCCGCCGCGCCAGCGCCGCCACGCGCAGCCGCGCCGGCAGACCGAACGGCCGCGCCGCGCCCGCCGCGCCCGCCTCGCTGCTGCCTGCCTGGATTGCGTCTTCCGGAGCCACTGCATTAGTGGCCCGTGTGGTACCGTCAGTTGGCGTGGGTAAAGCGTCTGTTCGTCGTTCCACATCAGTGGAAACGGTGGCTATAGTAGGCTCCACGGTGGTTGTTGCCTCGCCGGTGGCTGTAGCCGCTCCTGTGACTATAGACTCGACGGTAGCTGTGGACTCGCCGGTTGCTGTGTCAACGCTAGCCGGGACGGCCGTGGTTTCTTCCTCCGAATCGGTGTCGCTGATGTCGCTGCTGTCAAAAGTCGCATCTGTGTGCATCATTAAATTTGTTTCGATACAAGTTTTAATATGCAATTAGATTGATAGTGGCTCGAATTTCACCTGAGCCGCGGCGACGGCGACGTGGCGATGTAGTGGCGATGGTGCTGCCTATATCTGACACTGCGCCGTTTTCTGATTCTGTAACATTTTAGAATAATTCGCATGGAGTTTTCAATCAGCGTAATTATGCAAACAGTTTGTTTGTTGGTAAATATTATATAATGTATTATATATTAAAATACATGTTTGTAACAAGTAACGGCGCAAGTGCTCACTGTTGGGGTCTGCGAGTACGGCGCGCGGTCCGACGTGGCGCGCCCAGGCCGGCCACTTCTGCGCCAGCACCAGCGCGCCGAACGCCACGTAGAAGGACAGGAACACCACCACCGTCACGCTCACGCCCACCGCGTACTGCGCACGCGTCAGCGACGCCTGTGCACGCATGCCTACTGTTACTATTGTTCTAGTGGGAGCGGCCGAAACCGCGCCGTTCATACATCAACGTCATACCTTCATGGTGAGCGTGAGGTACTTGACGCGCGGCCTCGGGAGCTCCTGGTCCCGACCGGCCTCTGGCCATATCACCGCCTCCAGCAGCCAGTCTTCTTGCTCAGGCGAGTCGCCAGTGCATGGCTGGTCTGTTTCGCGTACAAGTATCACTACGTAGAATCCGTGTGGATACCGCTGCCGCTGCAAATGTTTACAAATACTTACAAATTACTTGGCCATATATGTATATAATATAAATAGTAAACCGTACTATTCTTGCGTACTATACTGAAGTAAAACTTTGATACGCGCAGTACCTATAGTAACAAACATTTTATTACTCTTCAAACATAAGAGCAAACAAACGAATTTTCACTACATTGTCATATGGGCTCCGTGATGGTTTAGTACGCAGATGTTACAAATGCTCGAATTGCAGAAAAATTAGTACTGACACAAGCTGAGTGCAGACGGTTTTATACAATCTAGGCATTACCGAGAGCTGCACACCGCCGGAGCGCTGCACTGTCATCCTCAGCGAAGAACCTACTATATCTTCTAATGTTTCAGCTATGGGACACTGCAACATGACAAATAGAAACAAACGCTTATACCATCTTAAATTTGCAGGAATTTCAAGGTTTTATATTTATTTTCCACAACACGAATTCTTGGATAAAGCTTGTGAAAATGGGTGAAACATAACTATGCGTAGTTTAGTTAGTTCATATATCTAAATAAGCAGGTATAATGAATGCGAAGTAGAGTTGAGCGCGAGCAGTGAGTTCACGCGCGCAGTGTGAGGTATGCCTTGTGTCGAACCGTGTAGTTCTGCACGGAGATGGTGGCGCACACGTCGTCCTCGGAGTGCACCACCAGCCGCACGCTCTCCTGCTCCGGCTCGAACTCGTAGTAGTTGACGGCCGGCGCTGTCTGCAACAACAGTATCAACAAAATCCTTCACACACAGAAGCGAAGTGCACTCCCACCTTTTAAGTGAACGAAGGTGACCAAACCAGAAACTATCAGAAGTACACAAACAATACACCTTTATTATTGCACCATTGAATAGTGTAATAAAAATTTAATCCTGAATAGTAATGACATGGCAAAATAAAGTTAAATAGGTATTGAAATCCAGGGAAATGAAAATGCAACGAAAATTGAAAAATAACCTTATGAACAATTTTAAAATATTCGCCGACCTCCACTAGCACCCTCGATATTAATAATATGTATTAATAACACTATTGAATGATAAAATATGAATAGGAATCTACGTAATCTAGGTTTCTTGAAGTGAAATCTTATTTAGGGGCGTCGGGCAATTTTGGATAGTTGACCTTGTTTCTATCACAAAATGTGGTGGGGAGGGTGTCTCTCACTGTACAGTTTATCAAGTCGATTACACTTTAACGGTTATCAATGTAAAAGGTTACAAGCAGTAGGTAAGTGGAAATCACATTAAGTAGATACTAGATATCATTCACTGTAACGGTGTAGTAAAGCATCGTGAGGAAACCTGTATAACGTAGCGATTTGTTAAAAAATCTATGTTATGTAGGCACTTGGCCAGCGTGGTGGACTATAATTATAGCCTAACTCCTCTCAATCGTACTCTTGATTGTAGAGAAGGCCCGTACCCTGCAGTGGGACGTATATGGGCTGATACAGATCATTTAATTGGTACTGGGATGTGCTCCACTCGTGTAGCAGGCAAGGTAAGTGACAGCAGTAACCTGCTCTGCGACCACGACGCGGGGCGCCTCGCCGGAGAGGCGCAAGTCCCTTGCGGGCACGGCGCGCAAGCTGACGAGGAAGGGCACGGCGCACGAGGTGGCGAGGTGCAGCACGAACTGGCCACGCGCCGCCGCGCTCTCGCCAGCGCACTCGGTCGCGCCGTCCGCTTCGCTGAAGCACAGCGTGCGCTGCAGCGTGTGCACCAGCCGCGAGCCCGAGTAGTGCGGCAACTGCCACGAAACCGCGCCTGCGCACCATACAACCCACCCTTTCAATTACATCTACATGCTGACATCTAATGTCAATATAATAAATAAGCTAACTACATAGGTAAACACTAACTACGCGTAAAATTAAAACTAGCTCCGTTACATGTGGCGACTTCGAGGCGGTCGCAGTTTTACTTCGATTTAATACACCTAAGTGCATAAAATGTTCTTACATGGGGTGAAATTTTAACGTGAGGTCGGCAGACGTATTACGTAGACGTAATGACTAGTTTTGAACTATAATAATACTTATTAGGAAGCGAACGACGCGATTACAATGAGTAATAATGGAGGGAGTGGTGAGTGACTGACCGGTGCGATGCCGGGCGGTGAGCAGCAGCGGGTGGCTGGTGTCGCCGCCGTCGCTGCGCACCCACAGCCGGCTGGGCCACTGGTCCTGATCACCACTCTGCGCGCACACCGTCTACTCTTAAATACTCAATAACAAATTGAATTATATGGGTACTAGTTATGCATATAAGTTATTGTTTGGATGCGATTGTCCTAGTATAGAAATATGAATTTGAACGAGGCAATTGTCGAGCAGTGAGTGAATGCGGGAGAAGAAAATATAAAACATTATTATCTTGTTGCCCGAAAATCCGTTACCAACTCTAGATTACCGTAAGATATTTTAACATTTTGGACTGGTCTTATCAGTTAATAGATTTTTAGTGTATTTGATTATTTATTTCATTGCAAGTGCCTGGTGGCCAGTATCACGTACTTACCCCGAAACCGGAAACGATCAATAGAGATAACGTTAACAGGTTCCAATCCAAGATTACACCTGCCTTATTGGAGTCATGTTCCCCAGAGATAAAAGGGGAGACTACAGCAACAAGTGGAAGAAAGCATTTGAAGGTCGATACCTAATTCTGTTACTGAAGACTTGATCATGTTCCACGCCGGCGACTACTTACTACCAGCCAATATGGACGGTTTCGAAGGTTCAACTATCATATGACCCAAAAATGATATGGCAGGCTCAGCGACATGTCTTATGCCTCCCTAACTTCTCGGGAGGAGGTACAAGGTGTCGTAAACTTAAGACAACTCTTAAACATTTCAACCCGTATACGCACAGACGCAAGGTGGAACTAGGATTATTACAATCGGGGTATTGCGGAATCTCCACTCTCTGACTATGGAGCTACGCGACAAACAATGCAGCGTATTGTGCAGAAAAGCCCCAATAGGAGCTACGGAGGTGAGCTTCCGTGCACCGGAAATTCACATACGATCAGATGGACGCCCTTGTTTTGCTCATTTACGTAGCAGTGCTGATTAACAATTACATATATTTATCCAAATATCTAAAAATATTTCAATTAAAAGAAATCAAAATGTTTTACACGCAAAATGATTACGTATATTATAAAGCACAGTTATTAATCTACAATTTTCTCCACGTCGTTTAGCTATGTTTACATGGAAAGTTTAAAATAGTCAGCCGTTTATTCTTCATAATCTATAAATGCTTTAATTCTATTTTTTTATAAAAATAATTCATTAAACTCTGGATACCCGCCATTTGTGTTTGTTGTGTGCCGTTAGTCAATCCGCGTAAAATGTTCAAATAATAAGGAAAATAGTAAGTCGTTTATTAAATCGTAGAATTTGCATTAGTTAGTGCGTTATTTTGTTTGAATATTATGTATTTTGATAACACTGTGAACACGGTTTTCAGGTTAATTTTAGACATATTAAACGAGAATCAGTAGTTTTTAATTCCGATAGAAAATTACAAGGCCAATTTAAAATGAAATATTTTACGTATTACGTATGTCGTATATCATTGATAAGTTACGTTATGTATTAAATTGTCGATTAACAAGCAACTACATATTAGGTATATTGGATGTGTTGCGCTCAAATACAATATTGACGTAAGCAAAACATCAACAAGTCGAGACCACGTGCTGATTAAGTCATTGGCATTATGGCAGGGCTACTATAAACATTTAAGATAAAGATAAGGGGTTCGTCCTAGTTTTGAGCCATCTGTCGTTTGTTACATCTTGACCCATCTTATAATTTTGGTGTAATTCGCAAAGCACTTATCTACATCGTGGGATGAATTAAAATGATTAATTATAGAAATATCATAATTTAGTTATTCTCGCGACTAGTTATTAAATAAACGATAAAATCCAATTGATAGCAACTGACCTTTGTAGCTGGGAAGTTTTAGGACTTATCGGTCGTTATTCCATATTTAATTGTAGTAAATGGGTTATTGAATTGTCGCAGACTATACGGCATAGTTTCTGTTACTTGATGAAGAATGTAATACGTACGTTTAATACAGTTTAAAACGTTTTTATTGAATGAAATTGTTATCATTTTGGTAGAATGTATGCAAACAGGAACAACGCGTGTCGACACTAGCTCTGTCTATAGCATTTACGAAACCCTTGTACAAAAGTTTATAACGTAGACGCGACCACATTTTGGTTAGGTGTCGGTGATTGAACTGTTATTTTTTCAGTGTCGACTACGGTCCACAACATGAACGAGCGTTTTCTAGAACAACTCCATTTTTTAGACATTGCGTACGGTTGTGTGTATGTAAGGTGTTTTCGAGCCCCGCGCCGCCTGCGCGCTGGCCGGCACGTTGACGTCATGAAGCACTCACGGGCACGAACTGCAGCATGTACTCGAGGCTGGGGTCCATGGTGAGCGTGTAGTTCTCCTCCAGGTTCAACCTGCGATCACGAACACATGCTGGCGGTCACATCGCACATGTAGCACCTAAGTATTGTGACACCTCACTCCACTATGTAGCAATAAAAGATTTCCGTAAATTGTAGCGAGTGGTGAAGATATACACAGGGCGACAGGTTCGCGTACTCACTGCTTGTGCACCACAGACACGTTGGTCTGCGCCGCCGCGGGCGCCACCAGCAGCAGCAGCGGCAGCCACAGCGGCGGCGGCGGGCGGGCGCGCATGTCCACGGCGCTCATCACTCTGGCGACATGCCGCGCACCTCCTCACAAGCAACGCGACTACACAATGTGCGAACTCGACTGCCGAACGACGCTCTCTTATCGCCGATACCGCTCGTTCCTATCAGGTGTCCCAACATGTCGATAAGAGATACGCCGATAGCTCCGACTCATCGGTGCGTTCAATGACTAAAGCTCAAAACATTACCGCAGATAAACCATGTGCTCGATTTTGATTTTGATTTACGGTCTCGTTCTGCGTGGTGAACGAAGACGAACGACTGCGGCGCGCTAATCTCGCAAACTAACGTCCGTGCATGTGGCTAGCGAGCGGCAGTCGACGCCGTGCCGGTCGAGGCGCAATATTCGCAACGAGTATTATCTGCGGTCAGTGTAAACACGGCGTGGGCGTCATCTGTGTTCTGTGTGCTTAGTGCGAGTTTCTTAAAAAAGATCGAGTGACTCAACCATCGCGTTAAACGAGCAAACGTCCGTCACGTCGTATTGCGAGCAAGTGCGAGTGCGAGTTTCAAACATGGCCATCGACTCGAATGGCGTTTAATCACCGCGAGCAGCGTTAATTTTTTTGCTTATATTGGCAGCACTGGGTTCCTATGTTATAAACCGACAAAATCTAATACGTATTTTGTTTGGCTATCTTATTAGTGTTGCTGATGTACTCTTAAAACGGTCGGATTACGCGTCGCGTCGCTTATCAAAATCATAACAATAACAATCTCTAGCAGCCGGTGTGTCACGAAACCGAATATTATATTTGTTATTAATATTTTTGTGTGTCAGCGCTTTGGTTAACGCAAATGAATAATTTAAATGTGTTCCTTACACAAAAAATAATAGTTCTCTCTTAGACAGACGATATCTCTTCCAAAATTTTGAGTTTGTGACATCATTTAACGGGTTATTAGTTATGCGGGATCTTGCAAGATCAGAAACAAGTTTTATTACGATCATCGTGTGCCACACACTCGTATACTCCAAGCAACAAAAAGCGCCATTTTTTGTATGTCCACAAGTGCACAAACGCAAAACATACGTGCACATTTATAAAGTTACGCCTTTTTCCCAGAAGGGGTAGGCAGAAGAGGACAACTTAGATAAGCCTTGTGTGTTCCGTCCCATGATGTGAGCCTATCGTTTTATCGGGAACATCGGGCTGATAATGAATAGAAAAATCTAAAATTACTTTGCCCGATCCGGGATTCGAACCCGAGACCTCGGCTTTACAATCATACCATAGTACAACTGCACCACCGGGGCAGGCATAAACACAAAACTTCTTATAAAATACTACTTAACAAACCACTCTCACTCCAAAATCCTTTGTGAATGACTTTACCATCGCGAGTGTGAGTAATCTAACCGTTCGAACGGTCAAACGTGTAAAATTTGCAACTCGCACTCGCAAAATGACCGTTTTCGCGCGTTAACTCGCTCGCTCCGCGAATAATTCGGTCCTCGCAAACGACAACGTAACATAAACAAATCTCGCACTCACAAATTATGATTCAGAATATTGACACTAGATGGCGCTGATAAAATGCCATACAAATCGAAGTTAACGCTAACGCGATCGAGTCGGTGTAAAAACTCGCACTACGGCCACTGTTGTCGAATATCAAAACATGCACGAACGAGGTCAAGAGGAGCGGCGGGCGCGGACGCATGTCAAGGTCCCGCAGGCCGGCGGCGCGCCGGTACCCGACGGCTTTATGCCACGGGTGTACCACACACAAACCAGTGGACAGTGTTAGCGTCTCTTCATGACGTCGGCAGTTGTCACAGTAGGTTTGTCGGCTTGTGATACCGCACCACACAATTATACTTACTACATATGTTACGTAGGCAGCGACTAACAGGTCACCGGAGTCGCTGGGCGTACTGTGGAAGCAGTTCATCATCAATAGCTTCGATTTCGAGATGGACGATACAGCGCGTGGCCTCGCATCTGTCGTAGTCTTCCGACCGAAATGTAAGTGGGGGGCAAGTTGGTCCCCAATAAGAGAGACCAGTCATGGTTCTGCGCCGGGCGATCACAGGGAAGGAATCGATGCGCTTCTCGCTCTGAAAAATCTAGTGCTGCCCGAAACGCGCGACGTCCACCGAGGGGTTTTATGCTGGCATAGATTTTAGTTAGGGACCCGACTCTCTGCTCTGTGGGTAAGGGGCGTTTAGAATTCTATCACGGTATCTCCTGCCTGTCGTAGAAGGCGTCTAAACGGGCCTTTGAGACCACTAGGTGCACTTGGGGGCACTTTCACCGAAAGTGATCCCGAGGCGAACGCCTATTATGAAAAACGCTATTAGGAGCGCTTCCTCTCATTAAGACGGGCGGGACCGTAGGTCTCTGAACAGCATAGTGTGGCTGCGGAATAGTACTGGGCGAGTCTTGCTAGCAGGGACTGCTACTGATATGCGCGAAGAGGGGTTTTGGTCGGTACGCCGGCGTAGGGTTTTAGCGTTAGGGACCCAGTTCGGCATTAACATCCGCGCGCCGAGCTGGAAGGCCGGTGCCCCGAGTTACCCTTCTCGCACCCTCCTCCAGGACTCGCGTGAAGGAAGAGATAATTAGGTTTCTCCTCGCTAAAATATAAAAAAAGCACCCTACTCTGCCGCAATATCCGCAGCGTGCCGGGTTGGTAGGCCAGTGTTATACCACTTTCGGCTTTTTCCGGTTTACCGCAAGAGGAGCTTTACATCTTTCCTTTTGACAAAAAAAAGTATTGTGGCGAGTTTCGATTCGAGACAGTAAGTAAAGGATTTAAATAAATAACTAAATTGCAGCTCAATTCATTTATTAAATAATGTTTGTATCATTCCGCTTTTTAAAACTATTATGTGCTTGCTCACTTACGACAGCGAGCGCTCCATTCCCCTCCCCAGGCGTCTACATTGCGGCGACTCTGTGTTTGCATGATATCAATAGGGCACCTATACCTCGAGATGTACTAACTAATATTAGTTACAGAACAATATACATAATTCAGTCGAAATGACCGGTGTCGTCGACTCCAAGACTCATGCGCCATTGTGTTTTACATTTATAATAGTAACCAATGAAAATGATTTATCAGGCTTTCTGCTATTTAATGTACCTATAACGCACAATAAAATAGAATGATCTACTACCATTACACAAATGCTAGCCATTGTAGCTTGCGTCATTGTATTTATATTTTTATAAATGCTTCGTTCCAACTATCAATACTAGTGACCCTATAGTTATAATACTCAACCTGCGTACATAACACGGCTACATAAGGATACATTTTTACATGAATGCGGCACGTTTACGGCCAATGTCCGGCGATATAAATGATACACGGCGGGCGTGACAAAATAATTTATTAAGTATAAGCGAATATACTATGAATAACGAGGGTGGTGCGTGGCTAGAGCGGCTCGGGCGGCGGCGGCGGCAGGCGCGAGTACCGCAGGCCCAGCTCGTCCACCACGGCGCCGATGGCGGCCAGGCTGCGCTCCAGCTGCGCGCGCGAGTGCGACGCCGACAAGCAGAACCTGCGCCACAAGCAACCACGCTGTCAGCCGCGCCCGCTCCACTGCTCCGCACTACTGCGCACCTCCGCGGCGCCTACGTACCTGATGCGCGCCTTGTTGAGCGGCGTGGCGGGGAAGCCCACGCCCACCGTGGCCACGCCCCGCGCCGTCAGCCGCTCCACCGTCGCCGCCATCTTGCTGAACGTGTACACCAGCATCGGCACTACGGGAGAATCCTCGTGCCCGAACGTCACCACGCCCATCTCGCGCAGTCTGTGCACGACAATCGCATCCGTTATTCAAATGAGCGTATAAAACGTGGGCGTGCACGTCTGGTTTTGTGTCAATTTCAAATTTATCTAACTTCGTTCGCACCAAATTTTAATATATTTACGAAAAACTAGTCACAAAAGAAAGTGCCAACTCGAGCTCGGAAAAGATGCCGCTAAAAATTTCCTGACAAGTGATACGAACGCGAGTGAGTGAGGTCGGTTTAGAGGCAAAACGAGATAATGTGCGCACCTGTGTCGGAAGTATCTCGCGTTGCGTCGCAGCGTCGCCACCCGCGCCGCGCCCATCGGCGTGTCCAGCGCGCGCATGGCGGCCAGCACCTGCGCGGCCACGGGCGGCGCCATCGAGTGCGCGTACGTGTGCGCGTGCCCCGCCTGCCGCACGCGGTTGATCAGCGCCGCCGACCCTGCGCACACAACTGCCACTTACTCACTGCCGTCGTGAGCTAATCGAACGGCGACCGCATCGCAAGAGTCAAGTGATGGGATGATATGTGCAGAAACGGACCTGCGATGTAGCCACCGGCGGCGCCGAAGCTCTTGGTGAAGGTGCCCATGAGCACGTCGACGTGTTGCGGCGGCACCTGCGCGTGGTCGGTGACGCCGCGGCCGCGCGGACCCATGGCGCCCACGCTGTGCGCCTCGTCCAGGTACAGGCGCAGGCCGAGGTGGCGCTTGAGCGCCACGAGCGCGCGCAGCGGCGCCACCGAGCCCTCCATGCTGTACACGCCCTCCACCACGATCACGATGTTGTCCCACTTGGCCTCGCGGATGGCGGCGCGCGCCAGCTGCTCGGCGTGGCGCACGTCGTTGTGTCGGAACACGCGCACGGTGACGCGCGCCAGCCGCAGGCCGAGGATGAGCGACGCGTGGTTGTTCTCGTCGCTGAGCACCAGCGTGCCCGGCCCGAACAGCCCCGGCAGACTCAGCGAGTTCGTCGCGAACCCCATGCCGAACACTATCGCCGCCTGATAACATAAATTATTGAAGTGAATTCTGGACTTTTAAAACAAATCGTATTAGGTAATGGTAGTGTAGAAGTGAGACGCGCATGCTATATCACCTCGACTCCGAGGAAGCGCGCGGTGGCTTCCTCGAGCTCGCGGTGCAGCGGCGTGGAGCCGAGCTCGGCGCGCGAGGAGCACATGGCGAGCCCGTAGCGCCGCGCGGCCGCCGTCACCGCCGCCTCCGTCACCGAGCCCGCGCCCTCCGCGAAGCCCAGGTAGTTGTACGAGCCGAGGTTGATGCAGCGCCACTCGGTCCCCGTGAACCTGTAAAGTCGACCCACACTAATTATAGTCTCACCGATTATTTCGCTTTTTGTATTTGAAGCTTCTATTCATTTCTGTTTTTATCACCTTCAATGCTCTGTACGAAATTGCTAAGGTGCTTTGTTGGAGACTGTCACGGCATCCTCTATTTGCCATCTAAAACGAGGCAAAAAAACTAGACGTGCTGCGCATCATCATTGCTGCCATCCTGTGGTGGTCGCCACACTGTGCCCGAACGCCACAACTAGTTAAATTCATTTGTGTTAACAATGTCTTGTGCTTAATAAATATTATTTGTCACAGTTCCAAAGGACACAAATAGCTATACCCATAGTAATGTTATGCTTTCGGTTATTATTAGTGCATGCGTACCTGAAGGTCCAGTTGCGGTCCGTGCTCTCTTGCTCCTTGAGCGTGAGCTCGGCCCCGGGCGCCGAGCAGATGGGGCGGTTGAAGCAGTGCCGCACTCGCCGGTACACGTACCGCGAGAAGAACTGTTCAAACGGGTCGTACAGGGGCGCATATCCCTGCAATCAACATAAGACACTATACATTCTCTTCTATTAAAAACAACAGAGCACGACCAAATCCGTGACAAAACGTCAGCACTCTGTACTCACTAGTCACAACAATATTTCTCTGTTTAGAATTTATATATTTGTTGGAATGGTAATAGGTTCGTTTAAGACAATATAACATGTAGTACGTAAAGTAGTTCATTGGATGCATAATAGAGGAGAACATTACCTGGCCTTAGTTCTGTAACAGATGTGGAGTACTCGTGATAACGTTCTAATGAACCTGGAGGAATATTTCCCAGCAAGGATAATCTTGGCAATTGACTATAAACCGACTTACGAAAATTATCTCCTTTATGTTAATTATTCTTCGTTGTACCACCTTAGCCGAGAACGGTGTTGATTCATTATTGTAGAGGTTATATTTAGCTGGAGGCTTAACATTTAAGCAGATTATGGCTAGTGTACGAGTTGTGTTGGTATATTTTAACAGTAATGAAACAGGTGGAACAGATGCGTTACATGTGAATCGTAGTCCACTGTACATAAACACGCTACGGGCGCAGCAGTGAGTCATTAATAATAATTAGTTCTACCATCAATGAGTAAGAGATAGCGCGCCGAGATAGCACGCCTGTCGCTCGTTGTAGTAGATAACGTTTAGCCCACAGAATTTAACATAAAATCACTTAGATTACGACATTAATGTGTACTCGAGAAGTGAGGATAATCAGACTTGACGCACCACACCGCTGACGTCACGTGATCCTTCACAGCGCTAATAAAGATTTTAGTGTCATCGATATCGAGTTGAGCACCGCCAAACGGAACTGTTTATTTCCTAAAGATTGTAAATGAATTAGAAGGCCAGCATTGCACATCTACGTAATAATGCATATGGTGTTGCAGATGTTCATGGGCAGCCGTGATCGCTTACCATCAGGTGAACCGTAAATTACTTTACCCCCTATAATATAAAAAATGGGAAATCTATTACGCGTCATGGTATATTGGTTATATTAACTGGGAATACGCTTTCAAAGAACCACCGTGTTTAAATCATCTGCCGCTTGAAACGCTATAGTTATAAAATGTTAATTTACCTAAACGTGGGTAAAAATAGCCCATTAGTGAAACAACCGCTCGATAGTAGTTCAGGGGAACATAGTGTATTTGTGTATTTATTGTAATGTAACTCATCTACAAAGCGTTACTAATTACTTCGCTCTTGTTTAAAATATGTAAAACAGTGCAATAAGTGGTCTGATTTCGCTCACTAATTTTTGTTTATTATATTTTATAGCTCAAATAAAGTACTGTTTCCAGCCGAGGTTACCTGAGAAGCGTATGTGTATAATTAATTATGAAATCTTATAATAACTGATTAACTATGTGTAGAACACGTCATTATAATATCACCACGAAAAACACCGCATCGGTCAATTCATCTATGGTCATTCACACGCATGTTTATTTTAACCAGATTTTTATAATTGTAAAATAAAACAATATAATAGTTACTTGTTGCTGGAGCCTGGAGGTATACCTACCTCCAGTTAGATTACAATGCGATGAGATTAATTAGCATCTCGGTCGACAAGCGAAGTGCTAACTGGCAAGACGACAACCGGTTCGCATCCGCTGTTACATACATTATCACATTTTGGTAATCGCACCGCCTGTCTGTGTCATTTTATACAACAGGCAAACATGTGACATAATATTGTTTCCAAGTGAGGAATTCTCCGTTGTCCAAACATGTTGGTATTGCGCGAGATGAAAGTGGAAGTGGCTAGTTCAAGGTTATAGTTTTTACGAAGCAACGTCATTTATTAGTTGTTTTGAATAAATGAGATAAGTGGGCTGATGATCACTAATAAATTATAGTTCCATGTGTGTTCAAGTTTGAAGGCAGTGTAACTTGATCGGTACATGAATACATTTACATTAAATCGTATCTCGTAAAAGTACAAACATACGTTTGAAATCTGTGTGGCTGAGCCACGAGTTTGTTATAAACATATCTCTTCGTCTATCTGTGGTCTAGCAAACAATATGCCGAATATTATTGACATAAATTGTAATAGCGCGACTAGTCCGATTTTTCATGGAAGTCCAAAGAAGGGAGTAATCCGGCATGTCAAATTATTTATACGAACAAAAAAATAATCTCGGTGGCGATTGAACGGTTCCATTTGTTGTGTAGAGTCGTTATTATTTGGTGCGGTTGCATCAAGTTCGACTGTCTATTCCGCTTATAATAACTATGGCTGTGTGGAAGTATTGACGGGCGTGCGCGCGCTGCATACTAAACTTAGTGAGCCACCGTGCACTCGAGCCGCTCTATATGAGAGCAACGCTTTGGTATGGTAAATGGTTAACATAAGATGTATGCACAACACAATCCGTATTATATTATTGATGAGACACTAAAAATGTTAGCTAATTAAAAGTCTGTATCAACTTAAATCACTGGAGCAAGGTATGTACATACATGTAAATGAAGCTCTTTTAAACCCTTCATTAAATTACCCGCGCATTTCTTCTGTAAATTATATCCAAGTATTATCTGTGGTGGCAGTAATTCGCTATATGTTCACTTTCTAATAGAAAAAACACTCTGGATTTATACCATAAACTCCAAGGCATACAGTATTGTAAAAAAAGGGCTTGTTTATGGATCTACATGCTTTGTAGAATAAAAACGTTAAGAGTCTATTAGAAATATTTAAGATTGTACCTACTCGTGAAAATATTAATTGAATCAATAGCTTTAAATGTTGTTTCTTTTAACAGGTTTGTGATCTAATATAATCTTTTACTTATGTGTAGGAGTAAGTTGTGTTTAATTTAAGTAATTTGTAAAATTGTGTCTCGTTACAAAAATAAATTATCTTTTTATAGAGCAACAAAGTGGCTATTTTTGTTCCAATGAACACCATATTACATACATATTATATTAAAGTACATTATCTGTAGCTAAAATGGTATATATACTACATATTAGTATGAGCAATAGAAAAATGTACTAATTGTTATATTTCGGCGATACAGTCAACAACGTCAGCGCAGTTCTGTTTAAGGTGCGCTAACTAGGACAAAGTAATGAAGCGGAAACAAGTGCCACTTCATCGACCACTGCCAATAAAACACCTTGAAAATGTTTAGTGGCTTACTCTATCGGTACACTGTCATTGTAAGGGGCCGCCTGTGTTTGTGCGAACTACGACCGCGTTGACTATTTTTATACTGCATTGATGTATTCCGCTTAAAAGTAAATTAAAGTATGTGGGACGTTCTTCTTTTTTATCGACAATGACTTGTCTTCTCCGCAAAAAAAATAATATATTACTCCAAAATACGAAACTTCTTATTTTTTTAAAATAATAATACGCTTGACAATATAATCATTATAATATCCTCAAAAAAGTATTTTAATTATTATTATTTATTTACAAAATTAGTGTGACATAGTATACAAAAAACGTGACAGAGGTGTTTTACATACAAATAAAGTGTGTCCCTTTATGACTACTAATGTAAACAAACTGCTCTCGTAAAAAAAAATCACATTGAAAGTTTCTATCCAAAAACATTTACTGAACTACTTAACCTTTGTTATTAAATTAATAATAAGAAATATTTTTTTATGTTTCTATTATTAAATAAAAAAATATTTTATTGGCTGTCTCCCGACGTATATGATTTTTGTTGCTACCTTCTGTCACTCATTTTATGGTACAAAATAATGTGCGTTAGCAATTTTGACCTTGGTCACTAGACAAGAGAATAGTCCCCATCCACCCCGGCCCAGGCTATGCAACCCTACGGCCCCGGCAATACCAGTCAGCCGCTCGCAAACAGTAAAAGAAGGTGCGTGTGTTTAATCAGCGACCGCTCCGTCACGTAAGTTACTACTTCCAAAGATTATTGTAATTTCTGTGTTTTAATATTATTTTATTGATTCCTGATAAATATTTCATATATGCCCAGTTTTATGCGTAAATTATAATTAGGCAAATGCTGAGAATCTCGAACACTACTATTTTACACCTCTGTCACGAAGCACCTCTGTCACAAAAATGTGACCGGGTGGTATAACTCGTAACGGAGTGGTCATTTTTGTATGGAACTTGGAGCCTTAGTTAATATTCATAATAGATTATTGTTAGTTTTTTTTATTTTGGTTATTATATCGTCGATTATTTTGTTAATTTAAGGTGTAACCATCAGGTAAATGGCAAAATGGCATTATTCGCGGCTGAAAGACAGCGACGGTGACGTGAAAAAAGAAAGTTAGGTAACATTGAAATCGTTGCAGGAGTGAAACATAAAGATTTAGAAAGATATCATGCTCGTAAAAAAATTCACTCTCATCATTTTTCTCCATCGCGCCAAAAGAAATACCTATAACTTCAAAAATAATTAAAGATATGACACCAAGAGAACACAAAAAAATAAAGAGACCGTGGCATATTAGAAATAAGAAGAGAAGAGAACGACAGAAAGCTTTGCAGAACGTTTTGATAAACACACCGGCTTCTATACCACCTCCTTCAAGTCCCAGACTACTTCCATTAAGTCCTAGTTCACTGACTCCAGCCTTGTGTAGTGCCAGTACAAGGGGAAGAAAACAAGTTAGACGGGATAGATCTCGACTTAATATACAAAATATTCAACTTCAAGACCAAATACAAGAAATATTACAATTTTTTATTGTTTTCTAAAATTGAAAATTGTTATAAGGTTAACTTTGTTCGGCGGGTAAACATTATTTACCCCTTCGTCACTTCGTTAACCACTCTGTCACAATTTTGTCCCCCTTAAAATTTAAGTTCGAAGTAATTTATGAACCATTTTATTGCTAATATTTACAAAAAATAACGTTTTCTAGTATTACATGCTAAACAATAAAGGTGTTCACTACATTTTCAAGTTACTTTATTGGGCAACTTTCAAAATATTAAATAGTTTGTTGTCATAAGAAGCAAAAATGTGACAGAGTGGTAATGGATAATTTTTTTAAAATGTTTATTTTAAGAATTGCGTCTAATGGAGCTAGATAAAAATAGATGTTTATATTCTTGATAAGAAAGTAATAAGAAACTGAAGATCTGATTTTAATAGAGAAATAAAAAAAAATAAACGTTCTTGTGACTGAGGTGTTATTTTTTCATACCATTCCTACGAAATTTGAAATAAAACAAAAATTACAAGTAATACTTCGATGCATTATATGTTTTTGAAATCTACAATAACGAGGCAATAATTTAAATTACATTTTACTTAACAAATCACATGTTTACTTTTTTAACAAATCTAAAAATTTGCCGGTCAGATTGTCGATAAAAAAGAAGAACGTCCCATGTGTTTATTACGCTACATAGCACTTAATGCCGCTAGGTGATAAGGATTTTGTAGTGCCATGCAGTGCTTGTCGCTTGACATGAAACAGTGCTGAGTGGTATTCTTCCTATCTAGGGACAGGCGTGACGGTTACCAAATAGTATATACTCACCTGCTTTGCTTAAACAAAATTACATTAAACATTATCTATTATCTAGGAATAGTCTGCCATAGGTTTATGATGATAAATAAAAACACTATAATTGCCTAAAAACGTAGAATCAATATTTCGTCCCCGCTATAATTTCAATAACATGGTAACAATGAACAGGGTGCACTGTGTAATACTTTGAAAAACATTTAATTTTACAGAGCACCCTATGCAAAAGAAATGTTTAAAAAACGATTATAACAAGTTTCCCGCGACACGACGCGACGCCGCCCGTAGCCATGCAGTCCTCGGTCTGGACGTGGCCCGCCCCGCCACGCGGTGCTCTCTCACGACACCTCGTCAATGCCTCGATTGTGTATACCACAGTCATGCACCGTGGACTATATTGCAAGTTTTACTTCTATGTATTCAAGTTTTTGCATTGTTTCCGTATTTAAATAGAAATATTATGTACATAATTAGTGTAAGCCTTGATGAAATTCGCACAATATTAGTACCAAATTTGAGACGCTTTTTTCGTGTCACTGGGTTTGTCCTTCACGGTCCGTATAAAAATAATGGTTATTTCCTTGGTACGGGTAACTAAATCGCAATGTTAATGTCGACTACATTACCCCCTTCATCACTGTGCACTACATGCACTCATGCAGAGACAAAATGATCATTTACAATATGCTGCTTCGTTACTGCGCAAGCTGGCATAGCACCATTCACTATGTAAGGATTTCCACTAATATTCAATACTAGGTACTCAGCAATGGCTGGGTATCAACTATTACCATAATCCCCAATCACATAGAATCCATTGCTACACGTATCCGTCCACAAAGAAATTCCAATGACCAATTTAAAAACTGTCTACATCCAGGGATTTCCTGTAACCTGAATTAGTCCATCCTGCCTTGCAGATGGACGTACGACGTTCCGCTGGGTAATATACAAGCTTAAGTAACACTATAAATTAATTACTTGCAGTATGTTAAACTTTAAGTTTTCTCTTTACCGAATCATTGTTTCGTAGCTTCGACAGAATCAAAGTGTGCGAGGCGGTTCTGCCTACATATGGCAGCAATGAGTTTAATTTACGTCAAGGACGTCCCATATAAGTATGTATTTAGAAGTAAGTAGCAGTTGGTAGTGTGTGATGATTATTGAATAGTATCACATTGGCACTGTAGAATTACTGCGTAATCTGGGAACGTGCTCTCTGCGCCGTTGATTCTTTGGTAATTCAACAACCGAAAACTTACTATTGTAGTATTTGGGATATGTATGCGTATAGTGCTGGATGCAGGGTATTGGTCCCCCATCGCTGCCATCGAATTCAATGGTGGAAACTGGAAAACCCATTATACACGCAAGTGCGTTACGTTTCGCGAGTTGCGACCAACTAGTGTATGCCAGATACCCATTTCGCGCCGGTGAATACACTATTTGAATTATATTGCACAATCAAATCCTTGAAATCACTTAGTGGTACTAGTATAAAAATAAATTTACTATATTCAGGTTTATTAGTATCTTTTCTTTACAGCTTTGGATAAATATCGTTTTTTTTTATACGTGGCATAGTAACTGTAGTCCAATAACAGGCACGGACGTATTATTTTCTTGACTTGAATCATTAGTGAGAACATTAATTGAAATTAAGAGTAGGTAAATATAAATAGTGATCTTAAGAAAAGACGGAACTGAAAGTTGGAGCTGTTAAATTAATAAAATTGTATATTATAATTATCGTGTGCTTTGGGATCCGCTACTACTAAAATTCGTATCATTCTTTCATCAAAGGTGCAAACCATTTATAGTCAAAATCACCAGTGATCATACGTGTAAAATTGTATAAACTGTTGCCATCTTCAAAGCTAATATCTAGAAACAAATGGTCACTTCCATGTTAGCTGCAGTCAGTAAATAAAAAGTATCAGAAACCCAAATACATATTTTGCCAGACAGCACCAAGAACGTGTGCATATGTTTTCATTTGAAACTGGTTTATATTAGCGTGGTGAGAGCCTAATAATGACTCACATGACACATTATAAGTTTTAACTAGCCAATGTCTTCAGTAGTTTGGACTTTGGAGAAACAAGCAAATAGATCTCTTGCAGACTGTAACTTTTCGACGGTTCATCGTACCATACATAGACATACAGACGCCCTGATTTTCTTTAATGAATAATCAACTCTAGCTGTCTCATTAAAAAGTGAAAACACACTTTCCCTAGCTTGAGCTAGCGTATTTAAACTTGTTCGGCCCTAATGTTGTACATTTAGACGGAACAAGTTTACTTAATCGAACATACGATTTAAAGCGATGGCAAATAGTTTGCACTATGCACCAGATAGGCACGTTTAGCTGCATCGAATATTCGTTCGTAAAAACTATTACCGTGGTAAAAGTACAATTTTGTGTCTTTCTATATTATTCTTAACACCGAACCAAGTTTATATAGTTTTTAAGTTGTGTGATATTAAACGGAAGGGCGAAAATAAAATGTGCGCCATTGACTGATTTTATTAACATTTTTTTTTTTTTTACTCTTTATAAATATAATTATACAAAATATGTCTTATTGTTGCAGCCCTAAGTTGTATGAATGATTTATTAATTTGGTTTTCTCTGTTTAATTGGATTAAAATCAAACAATGAACATACTATATTGTGAACTAGCTTCTGCCCGCAAACTTCGTCTGTGTGATTAACTTTATTTAGAATTTCCATCCTGTCCCGTCCCGTCCCGTCCCGTCTCATTCCCACTCAAGGCATGTAATCCAGTCCCATTCCATCCCTTGTATAAAACAGTAACAAATATATCAGAATTATTTCCTCGTCCCACGGGAATACTAAATTTTTGGGGATAAAAAGTAGCGTAAGTGGTAATCCAGGGTGTCAGCTACCTCCATACCAAATTTCATCCAAATCCGTTAAGCCGTTTCTGAGTTCATCGCGCACAACCGCACAGAAAACCAAACAAACCGACAAACAGACAAACATTCTAACAATCATTGTTTTGGGTTCTATTACGTTAATAGATATCCCATATATTCGTTTTTCTCATTTATCTTCCATGTACAGACATCGGTCGGTTACAACTCTATTATAGTTACGTCAAACACCAATCATAAAAAATAAACGATATTGCGAGTGTGTTACGCATTGATTTAAAAACTAAGGATAGACTCTTCGTTACATTGGGAGTATCATTGAGATGACCGTGAAAATCGTGTTACCTATATTTCGCAACTATTTGGAAATAAAAATGCTATAATAATGTAATAGATTTTTTTCTCGGTGATAAATATTGTTATCTTTTTTTTAATATACTTTATGTCATTATTCAAGCAGGTATTTTCAAAGTCGTTGCGAGCGACGACTAATTTTAGTAACGCTCCACTGGAGATGCACTGGAGAGCCGCACCACTGACGTCGGAACACTTCACGCGCTCTCCGCTATGTCCATATTTATGTCAATGTTTTACGCAATAGCGCCAACAGAAAAATCAAATCATTTAAGGTCGCATATCTACGCGCTGGTTCGTTCCTCTTATTGCTCCCATTTTATTTTTATTATTATCACACTTTAGCATTGATAAAGATACTTTGTTACTGTGTACTGTCGTCCCTTAAGCCTTTGTGCTTAATTGCTGAGTAACAATAGTTTTCAATAAATATACAACGCATTCCATAGTCGTTGAACTTTTATGTAACTTTTACCATTCACAAACAATAATATGATCGCTTGAAGCACATTTGTGGTCAGGATCCCAAATACATGCAATAAATATTATTTAACGTTTTAAGAGCTAACCATGACCCGTAAAGCATATATTGATGGTACATACCTCTCTATTCTTCTCAGTAGCGGCGTTGGGTTTGAAGAGCATCTGGTTGAGGAAGCCGAGGAACATGAGGATATAGAGGCCGAAGTGTGTGAGCACAGCCGTCAGTAGCGAGCACTTCTCGAAGGAGCCCGGGAACGTGTCGTACAGCGACCAGTCCATGCGCGGGATGGCGCCCTCGCCGTCCCATGGCGGATGCTGGAACCACACCATGCGCATACTCATTTCTCTTGTTATAATTTCACAGAAACGATGTTTAAACATTATTCTTCTATTGCTCATAGACCAAGCTTACATTGGAACGCTGCGATTTATTTTTTTGGCCACGTCGAAGAATAATTTGATAAAAATAAATTACAACAGATAAGGGCTTCTGCGTACAATAATATGTAACGCGCCCATCATGTAAGTACATCTATATCAGCCCATATACGTCCCACTGCAGGGCACGGGCCTACTCTACAATCGAGAAAATCGATTGAGAGTGGTTAGGCCATATAGTCCATGTAAGTACATAATTTTTCAAAAATATGACGGGAACATTAGCATATTTTTAAAGCATCGATATTTCGAACTAAGTACCAGAGCTCAGGCCTAGTAAACTTGGCAACTTCTTCTTAACTCATCCTCTGCATTGAGAAAGATTCAAGACTTTTGAAAACTGTCATCGTAGATCTACGTTTTCCCAGCAATTCTTTTACTTATGCACATAATATTAAAAAAAGTGTAAACTACGCACAACTCTGTAATGAATCATCGGGATGAAATCTTACAGATCGGTAGAAAAGTTCTGCGCCACTAGATACAAAACATCCGAGTGAATATCGCATAATTGGTACGTGTGTTGTTACTACGGCAGTGTACAACTTCACAGTTTGCAGCATTCTTTCAATTAAAGGCATTTCATGCGTTTAAATCGAGCATTTTAAATAAATAATTACGTAAATAAAATATAATATTGTATTTCAATAAGAGTCCTGTTTGGCTAGTTCATATCTATACTAATATATAAAACTGAAGAGTTTGTTTGTGCCCGCTTATCTCAGTAAGTAGTGGTTCGAATTCAAAAAATATATAATTTGATGGTTTAATATTTCCTATATTCTATTAATTAAAATAGAAATGAATATAAACATTCAAAAAAAAAGTAATTACCATTGAGGATCTACTTTTTTCAAACGAATAAAAGAAAATACTAATTTCATCATCTAACTTCAGAATCAGTGACATGATTTTCAGCTCATCAAAACATTCCACTTCCCATGATTTGTAGAGTGACCTATTAGAAACAGCCTGTACCAAATATCTGTAGAACAAAGGTTACCGACATGGCCCTTAGGATTAGCAAGTTGAAGTGGCAGTTGGCCGGGCACATATCTTGAAGAACTGATGGCTGTTGGGGCCGAAAGGTCCTGGAGTGGAGGCCACGGACAGGTAAGACGTCGAAGAAGTAAGACGTCGTAGAAGTACGGAAGGTCGGACGCCCGCCTCCAAAGTGGACGGACCCCCTGGTTAAAGTTTCAGGAAGTCGCTAGATGCAGGCCAATGTTCAGCAATTGACTTCCTGTGGCTGAATAGATAGATAGACTCCATGTCATATTTTGTGCTAAGTACGAAAATTACTCTACCTGGGGAAGCAAGACGGGACGCTACTTGCAAATAAATTGAAGTGGACGTAAACTGTATCATTAAGATCTTTGCTACTGCGATGCCAGGTGGACTGTTTGTGTCATTGATTCAATTCTTACCAGAATCGATCATTGTTCGCGATTTGATTAATCCTAAGTGGTTTGATTAGTGGAATTGTTTGTAAGTTGTTCGAGCTGTGCTGAACGTTGTTAAAGTTATAGTACAAATGGTCCGGTTCCAATCTCCACCGAGGTGGTATCACTGTCTCACAGAAATGCAACAGCTCTGTCGTTGCGCATTGTTCGGCATGTGAGGACTGAGGTTGACACAGACTCAAAAGCCATACAGATTCGCTTAATGCTAGGACTGTTGACTATGTCATGTGCAAACTGTGCCTTTTTGTAATAATGTATTGGACTTGAATATTCTATATAGATTTTTTTATAGTATCGCAATTTTGTCTACTACTATGTAGGTACTAATTAGTTTAAATTACATGAATACCATTAAAACAATAAGCATGTCGACTAGTTTCACGTCATTGAAACTCGACTTCTGCATGCTAAGCATGTTCGATATTCGCTACGAACCTACCTATTTCTTATTACTATAATATATTGGGCATAGTGTGATTAATATTTGTTTATGTTTATATTTAGTACTAGCAAATACGTCGAAACAACACGATAATAATATGTTTCATTGGTTAATCATAACAGCGGCACCTGAGATAACGAAATATGTTATCTCTCCACGCGGAACTTCACTCGCTCACCTGATGTCGCTTCGCTTATTCTAATTGGCGGTTCAAAATTATGGACCTGAGTATTCCTATATGATAAAATAATATGTAACAGATGCATGTAGCTACACGGGGCTCGTTCATTGTTACATAGGGAATAGACACTGACAAGCATCTTACGGCTCTTCAATGCACAAACTGCGATGCCTGGATGTCACACACGATATTATAATAAACAAAAAATATTATTTTCTTTATATAAATTAAAAACTATCATTGGCTATTCATTGCTATTTTTTGGATCACTTTAAATTATTTTATTTGTCGGGTAAAAACTTCTTTTATATGTTACGATCCGCGCAGCGTCGTAATTTTACTGTATTTTTTTTTTATGTTATGTAAACCTAATTGCTTCACTTAAATTTTTTAAAGTTAAATTGTTTCAGGAATATATTATGAAGGTACGGTGTCTTTTATTGGTTTAATAACGACATCTACAGGCTCCCACTCGCAATTTGTTACGGATCGCTGCTAAAGTGGAGCCAGCTCGCCCTGGCCGCGGCAGCTTGCATTGGGTAATAAACAAAAGCGCAACTCCACTTCAGTGAATGAGCATAACACCGCTGGCACTTGGCAGGCTGTATTTGCCGTATTCGCTTGGTATAATTCACGTTAACTTTAACGATTAGAACATTATAATTTACGTTATTTTAAACTACACATCACTCTTTCAGTGTATTGCAGGCACTTGCCATTGGTATGTAAGATAAGGGAACTTGTTAATTATTGTGCATTTCCTTTAACTCTACATGTATTATATGATAGGTACGAGCAGTGCCGTAACTATTTATTTTGTTTGTCAAAAAACATTTATTGACAATGCGAGGGCATTCGATTGAGTGTATCATGACTGATGACCCCCTTCTGGCGATGCTACCTGTCTTTGGAATCCCCTCGTCTGCAAGTGTATGGCCAGTTTTTTGCGTGGTAGGAGCATGAAAGTCATGGTAGAGGCTATTGCTCCGAGAACGGTGTTTCCCGAGTGCTACAGTCAGTCCTTCAAACAGGGCTACATAAGAGTTTTCACCTTACGGTAGGCAGCGGTTTATCTGTGTCCCTAGAATTGTAGAGTCAATGAGCAGCTGCAGCCGCTTGTCATCAGGCGGGCTGCTAGCTCTTCTGTCTATGACGTCAATAAAAAAAAACTGATCGGGGCCCGAACCCATGGAGTCTCGTTTCTCAGTTGGCGTCTAACCAACTGTGCCACGTAGGCTACCAAAACTGACTCCGTACTTGAGCACTACATCATATTATTAACCACTTTTCTTTTAGTTGCGGCTTGTACTTTTTCGGAGTCATGTGTGTATTGATAATGATAGTCAATCACCACACACTATAACGATTAATGAAAACATCGTGAGGAAACCTGCATACCATAGCGACTTGTAAGAAATTCTATGGTACGTAAAGTTCGCCCACCCGCACTAGGCCAGCGTGGTGGACTATAATCTATATGGCCTAACCCCTCCTAATCGTACTCTCAATTGTAGAGGAGGCTCGTGCCCTGCAGTGGGACGTATATGGGCTGATCCAGCACATTCTGATTGGAAAATTCTTAAAGTTAATTACACAACGTGTTTTACGTTGGGCAATAATTACGTCATGAAACTATTAGGTGGTAATTTGTTGGAAATATCATATCGGTTGAGTTGGCGGCGTGGACACACAACAGCTGCGAACTGGCCATGAATGCAGCTGACTGCTGAGTGACAGAGAGCACGTGGTGTAGATTCTGTCTCCCACTCAAGACTCGCGCTAATTGGCCAGACGCCTACGGTATGGGCAGTACACGACCGGAATGGCCATCTCACAATATTATGTTATTAACCATTTCATGCCACATTTACAGTTGGTCACTTGGTCTGTAGTTGTACATAACAATTGTCGTTAGTAACATTAGTAAGATTACAGAAATACATATTTAAAATATCACACAGCCTTCGTGACGCAGTTGGTTAGACGCCGGCTGCGAAATGAGAAGCCGCGGATTTGATACCCACACCGAGACAAACGTTTGTGTAAACCACAAGTATTTGTTTCGGGTCTAGGTGTTTGTGAGACCGAAAAGTCTGCCGTAGTTCCTGATACCCACGACACAAGTGACAAGACTCGATCTTGATGTCCTGTGGGGTCAGGACTATGTATATAACTGTTGGGTGATATAATTTATTATTTTTTATCATATTATGTATAAATATGTTTATAGTATTAACTTGCAATTGGCATATAATATTGGTTCAATACAGTAACAATATTAACGTCAGCAATATAATATTATAATGGACAATATTCATGAAGGAACAGCAATTTTATTGTTTTTGTAGATTTTAATGAACTATTCGCAATTGGGTGTTATGTTGGCAATCCTATATAAAATAAATATTTTATATCTAAATTAATTTCATGAAAAGAATAAGCATTTAAATGTAAAATGTGATTTACTAGCAGTGCTCGCCATTACAATTTATGTTAAAATTAGTCAATTAACTTCTCTCTCACAGTTTCAATTTGCTATGTTCCAATGTATGTTACAAGGGCATGTTTTACGGATAAGTGATAAGAATAATGAATAGAATAAAATTTATCACATATTATGCAGACATCGTTTCAGGTTTGCCCACAATTATTTAATGTATTTATATGTCAGAGAACATTTTACTTATCACATTAAGCATGGATGTAAGTGTGCATAAATTCAAAAACATACTATACACATTTGTAATTGATATTTGTTAGCAGAAAAAAATGTATACTTAATTTTATTTTGCTATGTAATAAAATCATGATTTATTTAAGTTTTTTTCTATAAAGACTACCCACTAGTTGCACAGTTTTAACACTGTATGTTGGATGGGTTCTTTAAAATGTGCAAATGTATTTTTGACAGCAACAGAAAGTCCACTGAGTGTAGGTCTACTTAAAAGATTTCTACAAAGACCTGTTGGAAGCAGCCTGACTCTCGCAATCAACCTGCAGCCTGTCCAACTTTAATATCCTATGAAACCATGGTGTTGCATAATAAATAAAAAAATTACATACATCATGTTTGGTCCTCTCTTTTTAGCTAAAATAGAGTTCTGGACCACTCAATTAGTATTGTACATGGTTTGATAACTTTATTATTAAGGCATGAAGTTCAAGATTTTATAAATTGAATCATTTATCATATGATATAGTTAGTCAAGCCAGCTTTTATAACATACGAGGAGTAAAGTTGGGACAAAATTATTGATTCTATTGAGAGTCACATTCATCATGTTTTCAACATTATTCACACAAATTCTTCTATGCCAATAAAACTACGAAATCAGATGCAATTAATAGATGCCTAATGTAATATTAAATATATGTATAGCAGAATTACGTACTAATGTTTACTAGCCAACATAAGCACAAATATGGAGCATAAAGTGTATCAACTATTAGGCATGTGTAACAATGATATCGTCATAGACCTTGGGGCTTAGCATCGAGATTTAATTTTTCAATTTGCGAAAGCTCGCGCGCTTTATGTTTGCGAGACTGGGTCAGTAAACATTACTGCAACCCACTGCACTGCAACAGCGGCTTCCTTAAACTTCTCCACAGTCTCACGCTAAGAGGGCGTGTCATCGGGAAACCACCGGTACCACAAGGAATACCAATTTGACTAACTTTTCAAGAGGTTATGAAAATAAAAGAAAATCTACTCACCGTCCCTCCATTACTGATATGGGTCGATTTCAAAAAGCCATTCCTATGTTCACTTATTTTTCCATTTAATACCTTTCCTTCTTTGCCGTTGCATTCTTGTAATTTTTCAATCGAATCAATTTCGACAGGCTTGACACGACCATTCGCTACTGCCGCCGCCATCCTTGTGGAATTTGACAACTGACGACTATGCTCAATCGGCTTTCCGAGCAGCGAAACTAGCGATGTGTATCGTAAAAAAATATTTTAGATGATGTACTAAGCATTATTTTAAAGCTGATAGAAGCGCTGCAATATTTATGTTCTACCGAGAAGTGGATGAAAGAAACTGCTTTAGCGATCTGTCATGAAATAACTTTAACCACTTGACAGTAGGGGTGGGTTATAACAGGACAAACATGATATCTGTTATTACTGTTACTGTTACACAAAAATAACAGGTACCAATTTCTGTTATTAAATAACAACTGTTATTTTTTTCAACCACGGCCCATTAGGAAGAAAAAAAAAGTAAAATGATCATTTTAAACACAAATCAAAACAATCGCCTTCTGGTTTTAAAACAAAAAGCTGCTTTAATTTTTATCATTATATATAAATCAGAACTATTATTACAAATTTTCAGTGCCAAAAATCTTTATAAGAATCAAAATTAAACAAAACTTCAAATACACAAAATAAAACAATCAAAATCGAATACACAAAACAGATATTTTTAAGTTTAACATGAATAAATTCAACCGATGCGCACTAAACCTGTTTCATTTGAAAGTCAATAATGCGAAGATTTAATACAAATTAAAATCATAGAAAGTCACAGTGAAGCGTAGCCACGCTCACAGACTAAGGAGCACAGATTACTTAGGTCACCTAAGGAGTAAAGCCACGCTTAACTTGTATAAAATATGCAAATTGTTTGACCAATTTATATTATATACCACAGATTACTTAGTTATATACCTACTTAAGCACAGACTATTAAACAAGACTACTTAAAGAAGCAACACTTGTCATTCCAAAATAATATAAGACAATAAAATAATCATGCTAACATTAGCCCTGCAGTGTTTCCGAACACAAATTAAGTAACAGTTAAGTCATAATACGACTAGAAATACTTGTCACTTTTCAAGGATGATAATATGCTTGTAAGATTACAATTTCTATTTTTCGGGTTATAATACTAGGTGCTTCTCGTTTTAACAACAGTCTATGAAATGAGTGTGAGCGAGATAGATTAATAAGCGAAATAACAGATAATAGGATTTAATTAAAGAGTCACGTTTGTACAATGATATCTTCTTGTTAGATTACTTTTCTATTTTTCGGGTTATAATACTAGGTGCTTCTCGTTTTAGCAACAGTTTACAAAGCGGGTATGAGCGAGATAGATAGATAAGCGAAATAACAGATAACAGGACCCAATTTAAAAGTCACGTTTGTACAATGATATCTTCTTGTTAGATTACTTTTTCTATTTTTCGGGTTATAATACTAGGTGCTTATCGTTTTAGCAACAGCCTATCGAATGGGTGTGAGAGAGATACATGAAACAACCAAATAACAGATAACACGATCTAATTAAGAATTCGCTTTTCAAAGAGGATTTCTTCATAAGAAACGACTTACTATAATTTTGGTTTATTGCAAATAAATACTAGGTGTGTCTCGTTTTAGCTTATGTCAATATTATACAAAAGACAAAGACAAGAATAGTTGTTCCATTTTTTATTGGCTGTTCTGTTATTTCAAGCTATGTTACTTGTTAGTGACCGGGTGTAACTGTTATCGAATACTGAAAATACTGAAAACTTGAGAATGGTGATTGGTGAATTTTAAACGATATTGAAGAACAGATATCTTGACATCGCAAGAACAACTGTTATCTGTTATTTTCGAATACTTGTGATTTATATCTGTTATGATAAATACGCCTCACTCCTACTTGACAGCAATAGCGAATTTGATAGGGGGAACTGGTGGACAGAAGCATGGACGTAATAAATAAACAGGACTGCACACTCAGATCGAAAAAACGAGCCGAGCGAGAGATGTTGAGTGGAGGATTGTGTCCCGCGATAATAGGATGACCATATTAAATTTAATACACACATACAGACCCAACAGTTACATACATGGTAGGACCCCATACTAAGATCGACTCTTGTGTCGTGAGTATCAGAAACTACGGGAGACTTTTCGGTCTTACAAACCCGAAACAAATACCTGTGGATCACACAAACATTTATGTCGGTGCGAGGATTGAACCTGCGGCTTCACGTTTCACAGCTGACGTCTAAACAACTGCGCCACGGAGGCTGTCAAAAATATTATTTTTCGAATGAAGCAGATTTTATGATCTAACAAACACAATATTGTCTAAGGCCCGTATTCACAAACAATACTTTACTCAGTGTTGAAGTAACCCTATGCTAAGTAAGACATTTCTCATAGTGATCGTTCCGCTCAGCCTTTTTATTCATAAACAATACTTGAGTCACCCTTTTACTATGGGAACGCACAGTATCCAATGCGGATCAGTGATTGGTCAATTACTGTTGCTAATTTCTCTCTGGTGTTTATTTTTATTTGCGTTCTCCCGCGAATTACGTGTGAGTGTCACAGAACAATGAGGTACATAGAAGAAACGATAATGACATTTCAACGTACACTCTAATTTTGACAACTAGAAATAATTGTGCTGTGATCTCGTCTGATAGTTATCGATATCGATAGATGAACTTTATTTATAGCAAATTCGTAGGCATGACAAAATAAACTTTAATTTGATATTAAACACATCGGTAGATATTCATACATGAATCATGTAAATGTAAAAAAAACAATACATGTTTGATTGCGTTACTCTGCTAGTACGCAAAGCCTCTATAGAGTCAATTTTTGCAAGGAACATGATGAAATCGAAATTTGTGAAGAGTAAGGTGGGAACTTCTTTATTGACACTTAATATTTAATAACGGATTTCTGTCATTTCGCTATTCATTATATAGGGTACCATTTCACATGTTAGTGGGTACTTCTGACGAAAATTGTAAAATTGGCAAAAAAATGCGAGTTCTCGATATGCTATTTGTTGGAATATGCTCAAAATAGGTTTACTTATGTATTGTATATTGTCTATTTATTGTCTTTGTGTGTATAGATGTTTCTTGTTTTTAAAAATATATTTTTACTTCCGTTATCACAACTCAACACGTAGCACGTTTTATTTAATCCTCCAATAAATAATTTAAATAATAACAGGTTATGGGCCCAGACACAGAGCTATTCCTGGTATAGTCAACTAGTTCATCTTTGCGACAGTTTGTTTTATTGTGATTATCAATAACAAGTTGCAGAAAGAGAACAGTTAGTTGTTGTATTTGTGCAGACGTGTTGTGAAAAAATATGGCGTCTAACTCGAGCTATGTCGTAAGCGTACCAAAACTGAAAGGTCGTGAAAACTATAGCGAGTGGTGCTTTGCGGCTGAGAATTTCTTAGTGTTGGAAGGCACGCTAAGATGTATTAAGCCAGAGCAAGGGCAAGCAGCAATTACAGTTGCAGAAGATGCCATGACCAGAGCCAAGCTGATACTGACAATTGATCCATCCATTTATGTGCATATTAAAGATGTGAAAACTTCGAAACAATTATGGGATAGATTAAAATCTCTGTATGACGATTCGGGATTTACGCGAAGAATAAGTCTACTAAGAAGTCTCATATCAATAAGACTTGAAAATTGCAGTTCAATGGAGTCCTACGTCACTCAGTTAGTGGAGACAGGCCAAAAATTGTCTGGAACTGGATTTAATTTAAGTGACGAATGGATCGGATCATTGTTGCTTGCTGGTTTATCTGAAAAGTTTTCTCCGATGATAATGGCCATCGAACATTCGGGAATGTCTATCACAACGGATGCCATTAAATCTAAATTATTAGATATGGAGTCAGAAGTCAGTGGAGGTGACAGTGCTGCTTTTGGTAGTTTTCAAAAGAAATATCAATGGAGTCAGCATAAAAAAAATGTCAGGCCAATCAAAGAAGAAAAAAATGGCAACGGACATCTGTCAAAGATAAATGTGAAATGTTACAAATGCAAGGAAATGGGACATTATCGTAATGAATGTACATCATTTGGCAAAGTTGCGGAAATAACAAGAAAGCAAACGAATGCGTTCACTGCTGCATTTCTCAACGGAAATTATAATAAGGACGAATGGTACATTGATTCGGGAGCGAGTGCCCATATGACTGCTAACGAAAGTTGGATAAAAAACCCATGTTATAAAAAATCTGACGAGATTGTTGTTGCAAATAACAAGAAGTTACGAGTGCTGTGTACAGGCGACGGGAATATTGTTACGGTGACAGATAAATGTGAATATGAAGTGCCAATTAAAGGAATACTTTGCATCCCAGATTTGACTACGAATTTATTATCTGTAAGTCAATTAATGAAAAACGGTAATAAAGTTATCTTTACCGAGTTTGGCTGCAGTGTTTATAATAAAATTGGTCATTTGGTGGCTTTGGCTGATTTAGTCAATGGAGTGTATAAGGTTAGAATGCGTAAATATGCATTGGCGGTTACTTCAGTGTCAGGAGAGACACGGCATCGTCGATATGGTCACATCAATAGTACTTGCCCGAATGGAATGCAGAATGCAGGATTTTCCATTGATAAAAAGGCGGAGATAAGTACAGTGTCATGCGAGACTTATAAAGGAAAGCAGTGGCGTCGTATATTTTTAAAAAGAGGTGGCAGAAGCAATCAAGATGTAGTGCATGTTCCGAAGGAGAGAAGGACCAAATGGAATAAGAAAGCTCAAGTTCAGCAGCATATTCGTAATGGTTACTCTGAACATGTGAAAGGCTACCAAGTATATGACCCAGTCAGAAAACAAGTTGCTACCAGCCGAGATGTAAAGGTGATGGAGACAAAAAATTCAGGTCGAGTATCTGCAACCAATGAAACGACGTGGTGTGTGGATGGAGGATTGTCTGTTCCTTTAGGAAATGATCGTTCAGTGGGGGAATTTGGCCGTCCAGAACGATCACAGCTAGACACTCACGAAAGTTCGGACAGTGAATCACAGATATCATTCTTTGATGCTGAGTCAGATGAAACTAGAAGTCCTGAAAGTGAGCAAAGGAGAAAGGCAATGAACGAGGAGTTGGAGTCATTCCGAAACAAAATGCGGAAATCAAGATTGAAATTATTATTTACGTTTAGTGTGAAAATAATTATAATTAGTTTGATTAGTATGTTTGGTAAGAGTTAGGAATGAATTATGTAAAAATGTTTTTAAAGAAATTGTACACAAGTGTCATGTATAGACATATAAGTTTAATTTTGAGAGTGGGGGTGTTGGAATATGCTCAAAATAGGTTTACTTATGTATTGTATATTGTCTATTTATTGTCTTTGTGTGTATAGATGTTTCTTGTTTTTAAAAATATATTTTTACTTCCGTTATCACAACTCAACACGTAGCACGTTTTATTTAATCCTCCAATAAATAATTTAAATAATAACACTATTAAATCAAGTGTATAAATGTATGGAGAACCATCTCCTGATCATAAATTTGGGGAAAGGAAGGTAGTGTCTAGAAGGAATTCTGTATTCTGTATTAGTCCATATACGTCCCACTGCAGGGCACGGGCCTACTCTACAATCGAGAATACGATTGAGAATGGTTAGGTCATATAGTCCACCACGCTGCACTGGCCTAGTGTGGGTTGTTGGGTAGCTAGAAGGAATGTTTTGAAACAATTAATAATTAATTTGTTTATTTATTATTATTTGGGAAACAAACAGAAAATTAAACATATAGATTACATATAAATGTTGTAGAGAATACAGTAGTTTTCACTAATAAATTAATGCAGAGAAAAGAGTCGTTTTGAGCAAATACGGTGCTGTTTTTTCAATTGTAAATCTGTTCGTGCGACAGCATCAATCCACTTTTGCTTCATAGCTTCATTTGTAGGGAATCTGCATTGAAAAATAATTATAATATGAAACACTAAGATTATATCATATGGCATTTTAGACCACAGGTCTCGCGCAGTGGCCGAGCGCTTTTTACAACTACACTACCAGGTAAGTATTTAAAGTACAAGCCAACTTATGTAACATGGCTAGTAAACTAAAATATACATTATTTATATTATCGATAAAATGTGCACCACATCACTATTGAACATGACTACCAAATTGGTAAAAATGAACAATATTTAAAAATTACTGAATCGAATGGCCTGCGGGTTATTAGAATATGACACCAACATACTAAAGTTTAAGTTTAATTAGATATTTTGCAACCCTGTATAAGTTTTTAGCAAATATTATTTGTTTATTGTCTACTCACAAATGGAAGCTGATGATTTCAGCTTGTTTTTGAGTGCGCGAAGAACGCGATCTGCATCCTGCAATAATGCAAGACATTGGTATTTCGCTTGGCTTGATTGTAAAGTACACAGGCACTGTTTAATTATTAAAATAACACAAAATATTTAAAAAAATCGGGAGACGACTATGTCAAGCGCGCACGAAAGTATAACGTAACTAAATTGTGTTGGCGCGTTGCCGGTTTGTAAATTTGACATAAATTCACTTTTTAATTCGGCTGCGTAATCATACCAAACATAGCAATTTGACGTTTCATGAGTGAACATGAGCCGTCCTTAGCACATACTATTTGTCTCATTCTCTCCCATGATTTGGCCCATTGGAAAAAACAGGATAAGTATATGAGTAATTTTCAGGCTCTTTCTATGTACCTCATTGTTCTGTGGTGAGTGTAAAGCGCCTTTGACAACTTCAAATATTTACATGCCAAATATTTTATAAAATTTCCTTCCCACATTTTTAAGCCGTAAATTATATTTTTGTGGATTAAAAAATGGATGCAGACGGAATTGCCAACACATCTTCTACAAGTAAAACTGTTGAATGGTAAGTATTTTTGTACATACATATATAAACTCACGCCTTTTTCCCAGAAGGGTAGGCAAAAGTGCCAAGACACCCACATTTCACCTTGTATGTTCCGTCCCACGATGTGATAGGGGGCGAGCCTATCGCCATATCGGGCAAAAATTCCCAACACTGGGCTGATAATGAATAGAAAAATCCAATATCACTTTGCCCAACCCGGGATTCGAACCCGAGACCTCAGCTTTATAACCATACCCTAGTAGAACTACGCCACCGAGGCAGTCTATATATAGTCAAATATTTTTGTTATTGTTTTTATCCTATATGTACGTATTGTGTAGTAATTGAACATAGCTCGCGATAAATCTATCGCAAATTGAGCTTTATATTTTACATTAATTAATATGTACATAACAATAAATAATTAATCCGTGATTGTGGTCTTCATTTTAGTTTGAAAAAGCAGTCATTCACCTCTTCTGAGAAGCAATTGCTTATAAAATTAGTTCGAAAACGGCCTGTAATCGAGGATAAGCGTATACACGCTCAAAATATACAGTTGAAGAAACGAGCATGGGAGGAACTAACCAAAGAATTAATAAAGTAATGTTAAAACATATTTGTTTTGCAGATGAAAGCATTGTGCCTCCAACGAAGTTAAAAAATATATATAGTGCAAGCATTCCAACCAGTAAGTAGGTTCTCCTTTTATAATATATTAAAGTAAGGGTAACAATAAATGTGAGCAACAACGCATCTATCACTATATTCTTGACTTCTCGCTAATAAAGAAAAGAAACATTCAATAACACTTTTCTCAACCCGGTATTCAAACCCGAGACCTCACTGTTGTAAGTGTGCAACCGCACCACCGATGTGATCCAAGTCACGTAGATAATATTAAAATAAATAATTTAGTAATGTATGTATTTTATTTCTTTTTGTTTAGGTAAAAAGCGATTGGAAAGTGAACTTGAGGCGAGAATGAAACGGTGCACTTTAAATATAGAACACGATAAGGAATGAAGCACATGAAGCAAGGATACAACGAGAAAAAATTTTACTCGAAAGAGAAAAAAATACTTTAGAATATGAAAACCAACTACATAATTTAACTTAAGTTGGAAATTGAAATGTTACAAAATAAAAATATTTGAGTTTAAGTTTAAAAACTATTTTCATTACCTACAACACAAATTTATCAAGATTTTCAGTTGCCCGATAACCCTATTTTCTTCCTATCCTTTTTCCTTCCCACTCTCCTCCCGATTTGATAAGCCAGTAACACACCTATAATTATCGAAGCACTGTGGATGTGGTGGACACGGCCGTCAGTTATTACTTATCATCCGGTAACCTGTTTGCTGTTTTACCAAAACTATTGTATATTAATTGTTTTGTCAAAAATGGCGTGCTATAAACATTCTTCGAAAAAGGAGCGCTTCTCTACTAGATGTCTGAACATGTCCAGTAGAAACACCAGATATTCTCAAGTTTGGTTCAATGTGTTCAAGAACACCACGCGCTCTGCATATATTATATAGCACCGCTGTAGCCACAATAATATTGCAAGTTGTGGTTAAATTGGTTGCCATTTTTTTGGAAAGACAAGGAAATATCATTTTCCATACACCTATTGTTCTTTCCACAGTATTTCGGGCTTTTATATGTGCCTTATTATAGCTATGTTCACTAGAAGATTCTGGGCGTGCTACTGGTGGTAATAAGAATTTTTGACACCCATACCCACTGTCTCCCAAAAGTATACCTTCAATGAAAAAAATGAAAACTCCCAGACGAATAAAATCTTAAGGCCACAAGTAATTGATAAGCTGGTATTGGAAGGCCCCTTTTAGTTAATTTTGTCAGGTCTAAATCGACAAGTGGCAATAGTATATGAAGAACAATATCTTTAGCAAATAGCGTCTTCGAAATTCTTCATCATTGTAAAAAACAAAAGGATTTTGAAAATCTCGAATAATATTTCTTGTGCTTATCGTCCTGCGTTCGGTAAGGACATCATTAATATAATCGTCGAACTCCTCCTCGCTGCTGTAATCCATTGCATTGAAAATTGAAAAAACCTAATGCAAAACCTTAGTGCAAAACACATAAAATGAAATTGCATATACATTCACAACTGTCACTTTTACGTCTTCAATCGACACTATGCGTTGCGTAAAATAGCTGTTGAGTTTCTTTACCCGAGGGCCTCCATAAGTGAACGCATAGTGTCACTCATCACTCAAGTATTGTTTTTGAATCAAAATTGACAATTCTGTGCGTTTGGCTACACTATGCGTCCTCATAGTATTGTTTGTGAATACGGGTGTAAGTGTATCAAAAAATGCATATTTATATATTAAAGTACTTATTGCAAATAAATAATTAGTATGCATTGGTTTTTGTAATAGTAGCTCGATAAAGGTATAATATAGTAAATATTATTGATGATTTAATAATTATGGTACCATAACATTATTTTCATAAACATCCATACTGATTACTGTTTTATATGTTAAAAGTGGCAAGTTTCCGGCAAAGGCTAATACTTTTATAATTAAAATTTATATTATTTTTAGCTGAACTTTTATTTGTCGATTGAAAAAAAGATTTAACATAAGGTTTTATTATGGTCACCGTAGCGAAAGAAAAGGGACACAGACCCCCACGAACTGTCTCGCTCGGCTCGTTTTGCTTTCATGTTTTTTATCATAGCAAATTAAACCTTACTCCACAGGCATATGTGTTATTTCAGGACAACACTATTTCGTGAATGCGCAATGCTGTTTATATAAATAATACGTCCATGAACATGAGGAACACATCTGTGTTACCAATCGAGTTTTGAGATTTAATTACCACGGTTTTTTTCTATTAATTAATGTCGTTATAATTGTAATTTTTAACTTTTTATTTATAATTCCGATTGGTTCCAAAATCGATATCTGAGGGACATATTGCTACGAAAATCTTAAATCAGAGCCAGAATTAGAATTATTAAAAAAATAAATAAAGTCTCATTATATCCAGTAGTTATTCTGGCTACAATGTCCTTCTAACTAACTTCTAACTTCTCACTGCTGTTTGGCAGGAGAAAAAATATATAATATAAGGGCCAATTGCACAAACTAACTTTACGCATACCTTTGACCTTGAAAACGTCAACCCCATACATTAGCAATGTCAAATACGTCACAAATGTATGGGATTGACATTGTTAAAGTCAAAGTTATGAGCAAAGTTAGTTTGTGCAACTGAGCCTTATAGTGGTAAATTATAGGCAATTGTAGTCGATGTATACTTTTACATTATCTTAAATATTTTCTACATAGGTACATTACAATACTTTCAGTTTTATATAATAATATGTCATTGTTTTATTTCAAAGCGCTCTCCGAGATTTTTTTTTCTTACTTCCTCTCTCTTCTTTCATTCATAGGAAGTCCACTGCTGAATATCAATCAAAAGTCAATATATATTTTTTCTAAGCAAACAAAATTCAAAATGTGTTAAATTACTCATTAAAACTGGCAAATATTATACCGGGTATATCAAAACTGCGACCAAAAACGAAGCCATGTGGTAGTTTTAGTGGTTACAGATACAAAGCAACTAAAATTTTCTTTTGTATTTTTTTAAAAATCATCGTGTTTGGGTCGTAAATACCTAGTTTTTATAAATAGTAATTTAAGCCCTTACGTACTATTGCACTTTTAAAAATAAAAAGTGTACATAATTATTTTACAAATTGACTGACAAAATGATTTTTTCATTGCGAATTTTTTAGTTTTATTGTGTCAGAATTCACTAATACTTCCACCTGGCTTCGTTTTCGGTCGCTATATACCCGGTTCGGTCGCATTCTTGATATACCCTGTATGTTGGCCAATGTAGTTAAAAAAGACAAAGTTACCCCAACTGACTGTAGCTTAGAGGCTGGGACAATCTCGTGGCTTTGTAACAGCAACATCGTATGTAAGTGTCAGTGTCATTTGTGCGTTCAATTTTTCAGTCTTTTGTCATCTCAAGTGACTTTCTACATGTCAGTGCAGTAGAAGCCGGTCGTAGTATCGGTAAAACAGCACATATCCTGCGCGCCGCCTGCAAATTAGGTTCGTATGGAAAAGTCAATAATTTTACTTTCTCTGATTTAATTAGTCGCTAATATTTTTTATGAAGAGCAGTAAGAAATATATATTTTAAATTCAATCAATGAAATAGGAAAGGTTGTAACTAGCAGAGTTTTTGGTGATAACATTTATGTAGAGCGGGGGCGCGCGCTGCGCTGGAGGCTGGCGGGGTGAGCTATGAGTAATAGTTACCGTTGGTCGTGGTGAGTGACGTCGTGCACCGCGGCCGGCGCTCGGCACACGGGCCGGCGCGCCGCAGTAGTTAGTACCCGGAGTTACATCGTGCCGGCTGGAACCGCCCCGCGCACTGCCCTTCGCACGCGCGCACAAACCGCACCTTATCGATTCACATAAATCTCAATATTTTTTTTGCAAAGGAACATGGACAGCGCCGATGCCATGCTGGGAGGTCTCGCCGGCGGCGACCCCGCGCCCCCTCCGGAAGTGCCGCGCGCTGAGTCAGCTATGAAACGTGATCAGGACTCGACGGACGACTTCGAGCACCTGGATCGCGAGGGTAAGCAGGAAGCCGGCGAAACGCCGCAGCACCATCATCGCACCGCAACGCAAAGCTTCCTCGACATGGAGCGAGGTCCGATGCCGGATCCGCCGCGCGCACCTTCCGTCACCGACAAGTTGGCCGACCACATCGCTGACAAGTTTACCGACAGCGAGTCGGATGCGGACACTGCCGGTGATTCGCCTCTTCATAGGCCCGAGCCGAGAGTCGAGCCGCCCAAGCCGAGTGCGCCCACACCGGAGCCACCGGCGGCGCCCATCCACGATTCAACCCCTGTGTTGGCTCCGACCCCGGCGCCGGCACCCGCGTCCGCCCCGGCTCCCGCACCACAACCCGTCGAAAAACAGATGGAGCCTGAACTGAAGCTAAAGCCTGTGGCAGCGCCCGTGCGAGAACCCACGCCGGAGCCTCCCAAACCTGAGCCCAAACGGGAACCGGCACCGCAGCCTCAGCCCAAGCCGGCGCCCGCGGAACCCGAGCCGCAGCGCGCTCCTATTGCACATGTCATAGAGGCGGAGGTGATCTTCTGTCAGATGGGACTCGGTGAGTACTTTACTGTTTATCTACTAGGCTTAAGTGGATACATGTCGCGCAACCTCGTCGGATAGTTATGCTAAAGGGGTTCCAGGGCGATGGCGAGATGCGCGCATAATTTAATGCCTACAAATTATTTTTAATGTCGCCAGTAATCGTTAAAATATGAATACATACCTAATGAGTATGTCATGGAGGCATGCCGCACGTGAACTATTTGTATCGGCGTGATTTCATCGCGCGTATCTGCGGGCTGGCGTTAAGCGATTGTAATGTGCGCGACTCAGTGTCCGGTCAGGAGGTTTAGTTGGGGCCGATGTCGCCGCACGCCGCCGAGCGTGAACAACACGTCTGCAGGTGAACAATGAGCTCGAGCCGCGCCGCCTTAACGCTACGTCCGCCGTGTCCAAGCGTCCGCCTCTTTTGTTTAGGTTGTCCACGCGCTGAGCGACCTATCATTGAATGGTGGCTGGTGTGGCAGACACCAGCGTGATGGTGGGCCTTGGGTGGTGGAGGTCGCGGAGGTGGCCGAGCGGGAAGAGCGTTGACCGCGATGCCGGCCACGGCCCGGGGTAACGGCACCCGATTGCCTCTCACTGCACGCAGAAATGTAACCATGCCACCACTACAATACGTTTTTCAACAATTCTCTGATCATCCCATGTTCGATGAGGGAGCATGAGTGCGCCCCTTGATCGCGCACCCTTGAGAAGTATTTTATTAGTGTATGAAACATTTAGCATAAAGACGACTCGAGCAGCGCGCTAAATAAAACGGCAATAATACGCGAACACTCGCCGCCACGGATTCGTTGCACTTCCATGAACTGCATGACTCATCACTACTTGACTTGTTATTTATGATTGCCCTGTCCGTGAATGTTATCAGAAACTTCCAAATAACATAATATTCGGTGAGAGACATGTCAAGCGATATTTGTAAAGTATACACTATAACATGCGACGATATTATACTGGCAGCGGTGTTGATAACGCTCTATCAGGAGCAAGGGACAAATGCGCTGTGTGTACACTTAACGCAGCACATGTACAAACTGCACTGTACCTAGTACTACTAGAGTGTGAGCAGATGTGTGATGGTGTTTGCGCGAGCGCGTGTTTCCGTGGGCTGGGTGTAGTGATGGTGCGAGGCGCACTGCTCTGTGGGCTATATTTAGCGCGCCGTCGGGAGCACGCCGAGCGGCTCAGCGGACTCGGCTGCTCAGTGCTCACAAGCGACGCTCCCGCCGCGCGCTCAACACGCAACTCGCGCGCATCTGACATGCTACTCTGTGCTTTATTTGCCGAACCTTACTTTTTTTGATTAAAACTATTTTTGTGACTCGTGCTGTGCATCGAGGAAACTATGGGCTTCGCCGCTGATGACGTCACACGTGAGTACAAGTACATGAGCTGTCGACAACAGGAGGCACACTTTGATTGCTATTATCATGGGGAGGTGGGTTTTGATGGCGCCTTATGTAGTTATGTCACAGACCTCATAAAAGCGCTGATGACGCGCCGACGTCGTCCTTCAATAAGGCATGACGTCAGCTACGCCATGGCACACTGTCTCTTGTCTGACATGTCCACCACCGCGTTGCGCAGTTTCAGAGATGTAGATTTAGGTGCGTGTCGGTGGCGGGTGCCGGCGCATGTGTATTGATGTATCGTATTATTTTTGTTCTCAAACGAGCCGTTCGACCGAGTCGACCTCGACACGATGCATGCAGTTTTGTACATCTGTGCATTTTGCATTTTTCGTAGGTGAATTAAAATGTTATGTCCAATTAGTTTACTTCTCGCATACATCTAATCATCGCTGTACATGCAAAAGTTAGGTATGACTTGCAATATGTGTATGTGTGTCGAAATCTATGACTGGTCCATTACTTTAAGCAGTGATTGTCCGAGAAAAGCGTTTAATGTTAACCGTATCAACCGGCGCGTTTCATGTTTTGCATACATACATCGCCACTCTGGTTTGCTAAGCGGAACACAGATTTATTTGGTGGACTCTCGGACGTTAACAAACATCGCAACTTAATTAATATTGGTAGGATTTTGATGCTCGCAGCTCGTGTAAAATTTTATGTCATGTGAAGACCGTATGTAGCAGACAAGCGGTCCGATGTTGTTCCACTGTCCGCAGCCTCTCGCAATCGATACGTAGACGTGCCTTGAAATGACATTGAATGGAGAGCAGTCTCCGGTTCTTCGCCGGCAGTAGACAGTCGAGGGCTCTCGTGTGTTCTGTTTCGGTCGGCGCGCATGTCGTTGACCTAGTTCGATTCGCTTCAAGTGTCAAGCGTGAACCGCTTTGTGCTTGTTGAAGGAAATGATGGCGTCGCGTCGTCGCAATGACACCAGCGCTTAGTTTTTCCATTACCAAGAAACGCTCTTGAAATGTCGCCATGGAACAACTTATCACTGAGCTAATAATTATTTAGCACCTGCAACAAATTCTTGTTGTTTTCATAAATATTGAAGTATTTTGTAAACATTTTTTTGCTCTACACATGATACATATATGTATGTAGTGTGTAGTATATACATATATTGTTTTCTTACATAGTTATGGGACGAAGGGAATTATAGTGATTGTGAATTTTGCAGCAGATTTTCCTTGTTGTATTTAAATTATTATTAATAATCACAACGTTAAATTGTTTTTGGATAAACATAAACAATATCAATCATAATATTATGTTAGCCCCTTATGCATGTTATCTTATCAACAATTACCAATAGTTTCAAAGTGGTTGCACTTTAAATTTATTATAAATACGATGAACCTATTTCAATGGTTCATTAATTTTAGGGTAAAATATATAACATACTCGTATATCTATTTGTCAAGTTCAGATAAACATGGGCACTTCTTCAGCTCCACGCTGAAGTTTCACAGAAAGAGTGTTACAACTAACTAGTGTTTGCGATCTTCCTGTGTCTACTCTTTTGTATTACGTAACGCCATCGAAATTAACTCCTTGCCAGTTTGTATTACTTCATATATATTATTGAACAGCCTCAATATATTTGATTACGAAAATTTATGGCACCAATTGAGAAAATTCACGAATTCTATAACTGGGAGCAGTGTTCAATTAAGGTTTTAAAATAATTCCATTACTGTATGCTTTCGTTTTTAAAATGTATATTTTATATTTGGTCGGGAACTCGAGATGCGAATTAGTTGCTCGTTGCGTGCAGATCGTTGTGTTGAGTACGTGGTTCGGGTATAGAGGCTGCAAACGTATGTTATACGGCAGGTATACTTCGATGCAGTAGTTTTCTGGATGTGTGGAAAAACCCAGACTTCAGTGTAATAAAATAAAGGCTAGGCTGCGAGTGGGTGCGGGGTGGGCGGGGTGTGGCGGCGGCAGGCTCGGCGCGATCGATACGCAGCCGCGCCGCGCCGCACAGCCGCATCGCTTCACGCCGCACCGTCTGTCGTCTTTATGTAAACGGATGAAGTGGTTGCTAGGCTGGCAGCGGCCGACAATGTCCACCTTCTTGACGCCGTCGGCGCACTCGGACACGAACGCTTTCTGTGCCAATATGCCCCTAACACTTCACACTTGCTACCGGCAAGATGAGCATTGTTATCTACTTATTACTGCGGTTGAAATTATTATAAGACCGTTTCCAGTTATATTCGAATAATGAACTGTGACACGAAAATAAAAATATAATTTCGAATTCAAGATTTTTGTGTACCACGGCTGTCGTTTTGGGGAAGGGGTGTTGGTGGCATGAGTCACGGGGAATCTACCCAGTCACGCTGCCCCTCTCAGAGGGTGCATAGTTTATTAACGACTGTCATGCATTACCTACCATTCATTAGAAGCCAACCGTTGTAGCTGAATGAGCTGGAGAATATGGAAGAATTAAAAGATTTAAAATGCACTATTTCTTTTCCCACTTCTGTACAAAATGTTTACCTTAAAAGAGGTACGGAATCGGTTTACCGTCAAAGCATAGCATAACTCAAAAATCAATTTATAGAGAATAAGGATTCAATTACACGTACTATCACCTTATTCATCAATTATACATACATATTTGGTAAAGGACTATTTTTGTTGAATATTTAGTGTAGACTTCCATGCGTCGGGTTACTTAAAATTAGTCAAATAGATTCAGTACTTTCTAATCAATCATATTTTTATGCTTTAGCACGTGTGTGCGTGTGGCGTATTGCAAATTGCAAGCGTTAGTTACATGTATCTCAGAAGTTTTATTGAAATAAAACACGCCACATACTTATAATTGTTTCATGTGCATCTTCGATCAACAATACATGTACATTATTCGGTCAAAAAAGTTCTGAGCTTAGAACTATCGTTATTAGTATCAAGTTAGTTTTTACCCATAAGAGGAACATCTTGTTTTGACACTATTATTATAACCCAATGACTGGATGCTCCCGCAGTTCACGCGTACATTCCTCCCAAAAGTTACATAATATGTAACTTTTATATGATTGTAAATAGTGGTGCGTGCATGTAGTGGTGGGTGGGTGATGTACCGACCGAGTCAGCGCGACTACCGGGGCGCCACACTCGCCCACGTATTTTTAACCAGGAAGTACCCGCCGCGCAGCACCTCGCCCTGTCCATCACCGGAGGCTACGCCCTAATCACTCGCGAACGTGTGGCAACAGGCAGGTGAAAGCTCTCTCGCCGCCACCAAATCACGGACACGGTGAATGCGATATGCTCTAGTAATTAGGAGTGGGAGAGAATTGCAGCTGCTCTCTATTGTTTAGAATGAAGGGCACATTAATGTATATATCTTTATTCATTGTTTAGTCGAAAACTTTATACTAAGCTATACTTTATAATATCTTTGTTGACTTCATTGTTACTCTTGCTTAGACTCCATTTTTGTTTGGGTTTGGTCGAGCATGTCTTCTTTTTTCTTCCGATTAATCATCATCTAATCCTGCGCTTGGCTTTCATTTTTGGTGTAATTGTGTGAGGGAGCGCATAAAATATCTATGTCGTGTTTTATCTTCATAGTTACTACTTCCTTTAATCTATTTACATTCCCTTACCTTTTTTTTATTTATTGATGTAAGTAAAAATAGTATGCACTTTAGGTGCTACTAGTATAGAGTGCGGGTTGAAAACATTATATTTGTATAATTTGTAATCAATGTGTTAAAAAATAGGTATAGCAAAATTGTATTGCTAATGAAGGCTTACTGTGGTCGTCGCAATATTTCAGGTACCAAAATGGTACAATTTATTCATAATGCTTAATACTTTCACGTTTTTGCACTAATATTCAAATATGTACTAGCGTACATATTTGATGTTTCGTTGGGAATGCTAAATTCTTTTGAACTAGTATACTCTTATAGCGATGACGATAACGAACATCTTATCTTTGTGAAAGCATTACTCATATTTACGTTATGCTGAAAAATCTTGGTTGCGTTTTAAAATACCTACTAACGTTATCTAGTAATGCAAGCAGCGAGTGATCGGCGCCAACGCCGCGGGGCGACAGGTACCATTCGATTCATTGTGTCCTTTCTAGCCTTTGGAGTGTGACTAATATCTTTTTTAATGGAACACGTCATCATGTTTGCGCTGTCTTCATGGGATTTTAATTCCGGTGTTGATCAGTCAGTACTCAGTGCTTGTATTTTCCTTTATCTTATTTGGCAGTGAGTTGTTATTATATTTCAAATCGTAAATTAGTGTATTAACTATTAAGTTACTATCTCCCCCACTGCTATCAACCCATTCGATGATTTTACACATTTGAACAAAAAATGTGTGTTAACAACTTTATAGAATTGGTTGAAATATTTGCTTTAATTAATGTTTTAGAAAAAATGTTTACAATATGTAACACAGTTTCGGAAGTCATCTTTTACGTTTTTGTGTTGTTCCTTTAAGTTAGATTGCGTTATAGCGTCAGATATTGGCAGGTAAATAGTTAAGTCACACTGTCATAAGTTTGGAGTCATGGCTTATAATAGGCATTGTGGAATAACATTGTGAGTATGAGTCACGGCGGCGGCTGCCCCGTTTCTGTGCACGCTAGGTGTAGGTAGGTGTTGTGGCATTGCAACACCTATTGTGGAGTCGGTCTGAGCTCGCGGCTCTCTGAGAAGCCACTGCCTGGTACACAGTTGACGTGGCCCGTCTCGCTGACACGGTCCCTCCGGAACTTTCAGTGAGTGTTTTTTCCCAATTTATAGATTGTTTATATTCGTGGGCGACCGTAACTAATTGTTATAAGGTAATCGGTTTTGTTAAACTCATTGTTGAATTCGGATGAATCACGAATGTTACGTAGGTCGACCTTGAATCGCCAAGAACTATGTTTGAGCAAAAAAAGATTGATCAACCCTACGTATAATGAAGTAAAAGTTTTTAAGGTTGAAAAGAAATCAGAAATGTTTTTTTTAGAAAATTCATTTCTTTATATTGATATCCCAAGGAATAAGACCCCACGTACTGGGACTCAGTAGCCTTTTCTAAATGTGAATGTCATGCGCGGCATCGTGTTAGTTAATATAAATATGACCGTTTTGTTATCCTATAACATTTTCGCTTGTATGGAAATTGTAGTAAGTACCGAGTCCAGGGCGTGCGCGGCTTACTGCGCAGTACGGAGCGACCTTGACAAGGACTTGACTCAGCGTGGAGCCTTATCGCACATACTGTCTACTGAATGCATATAAATGGCGTTATAAGCGACGCTCAACATATGAGTCATGATCACGAGTCGTGATTTCTGTCTGGTGCGGATTTTGTCTCTCTTGCAACTTTCTTCTCCACTGATGATCGCTTGCATAACCGATACCACGAATATGTACCCGTGATATCCGATTTTCCGACGGAAATGTGAATTCAGAACATGTGTTGGTGACGAAAGCTTTGTTTTTTTATTGATTCAGATTACCCTAATTTTATCTATTTATATATCTCAATAATATAGGTAATATAATCTCAAATGTCAGAATCGTGTGGGCTGATTTTCACATTAATATTCATTATAATATATTTATTGTTGGAATAGTTGATACTCCTTCATTGTGCACAAATTTAGAGCCAGACGATGTTAATAAATAAAACTGCAGCGACTAGCGAGCATAAGTCACAAGGTTCTGGTGAAGTTACCCCCCTCCCCCTGACATCTGCGCAATTGTTTTTTACACGAGCGTCGACGACGCGACGCGACGTCGACATCACTGCCGTGTCCATGCGTCGCTGTCGATCGTAATTCGTAGCAACGATACCGCTCTCCACAACACTGCAGTTTCATAACTAATGCAGCAGCGGTAGCAGCCGCATTTGGGTAAGCAGCCGGCTGTATAAGACGCCACGGGTTTAATCCACGCACTAAGATAAACTTTAATGTGACCCATAAGTATTTATTTCACTTATGAATGTGCGAATCAAAAAAGGCTACTGTAATTTCTGAAACCCACGACATAATTCTTGCTTCCTTATGTAGGACCAGCTATCTGTGTGACTGTTGTGTATATGTATTTATTATTCGTTGAATTGGCTGGAGATGTTATGTCTGCCCGGGCCACTGCTCATGACGGACATCCGACATAGTGACCCAGGGGAAGATGCCACGCTTAGGTTGAGCTAGCATATCCGGTTCTGAGCAGACCAATACTAATTGTGTCGACCGCCGAGGGATATGTACTGTCTGTCGACTGTATTTGGGTTACACTATACTTAGTATCAGGTGCATATAGTGCCCTTGTCCTGTCAGTTTATAAAAAATATCACATGCTCAGAACTTGCAAAAGGACTAAAAAGCCGCAATGGAGTTGTGAAGGCCGTTAGCTTATACATTAGCTACTTCCAATGGCAAAGAATAATTAAATTGTGTAAGCTCTGCTATACAGGTAGAAGGAAAGTATATTACAGTATTTAAACGTTTTTCAGCCTTATGCTATGTAAATGAAATAACCTATTCCGGTGTTATGGGATCTACACACATACATAACCATCACGCTTTTATCCCAGAAGGGGTAGGCAAAGGCGCCACCAGGATTTCGGAGGACCCACATTTCGACTTGTATATTCCGTCTCACGATGTGGTTGTGGAATCTAAGTATACATAATATTCCTAAAGTAAACTAGCGTAAATTAAATGCAAGTAATTTAATGCTGCAGGGCCGGGAGTGCTGCTAACCTCTCTATGTGCGCTGTTACGACTCGCTCCCGGTCCCGTGGGAGGCGGCTCCACGTTCCAATCGCAATAAATGACAGGGGGTACGCAAGTCCTCCCACGCTCATATGAAAATCACAAGATATTGACGAAGCCACTAAATGAACTTTACTTTGGTGAAAACTAAACTAGGGATTATTATTTTTTGATATACTCTCGGCAGCCATTAATTGGTTTAAGCTAAATGTTTGAATTTGTATTGTAGCCGTGTCATTTGTACTATTCACAAAATAGTGTTCTTAAATATTTAGGTTCCTAGAAATACTTAAAGAGCGGTGTGGCTGTGCTGTATCATCGTTCACACTGATAACGATTAGCATCATGATGCCATTACAAACATGCAACCTTCACACTGACACAACGTTGTTAATTATCTAATACCTTATCGGAGTATGTCGTGAGCAACTAAAATTGGATCTCTCCCCAACTCCTAACAATGTTAAGTGCATTTTTATTGATTACCACAGGGCCCCTTCGTCATAGTCACCGTTGCCTCTGTAGCTCAGCCAGTAAACCGATTTGTGTAATCCCCTTTAGCGATACGTTGTTTTTACAGTCCTCTACGTTATCGAGAGTATTACAACAAATATACTGATGAATAATGTTATATGGAATACTTTCGCCTCGTTTTTTTCCACGCGTTCAATGTGGAGTAGCCGGTGGTGTGCGTTATCAGTTAGCGCAGTTATCATCATTACCGGAGTGATGTAAGCGCTGTCTGCCGCACCGTGGAGATTATGAAGTTTTTTCCTATGGGGGAACTTTAAGCGCTTCCCAAGTGCTCAGTAGGCGCAGAGGGTGCAGGTGGCGCGACGGTCGCGCTGATAAAACGAGCGCACGCCGCTGCCGTGTGATTGTTCGTCATGTATCTGAGTACATCGATTGCGTCTAATTGTCCTTCGTCATTTTTTTACTAAACGGTCGTGCATCCTATACATAACCATACACATGGAGGTAATACATTCCTTCTTGCTGATGGCTGTATTTCATTTTGTTACCCATTACACCTAATTGAATCTCGAAAACACTGTCATATTATATGATTTGCAGTATTAAAGTATAAATTTCAATCGACAGGCTGTCTAATTATAATTATTCATTTTAATTTGGGCTTATAAAGATAGCAATGGGTAACTGTGTTTAATAGATGGCGCAGGTGACAGGAACTATGACGTGTATTATCTTTGTAAATATGACATAATTTCTAAATGACCATTGTAACCAATATCAAGAGTTAAAGAAGTCTCGCTGAGAATGCAACAAATGAAGCGGATGTGTTTTTCAGGCAGTTCCAGAGCCACATGTTAATGTAGGATCCGCCGCGCCGCGCCGTATGATGTGTGCCGATGAATTGCGACCTGCGAACCGCAGCGCATCTATCACCTCATTTTTATGTTGTGCCTGTAATTATTGTACTAACATCTAACACCCTAAACCGTGCTCGAATAACTGACGACACCCGAGGGCTCGCAATCTCCCATTTGCATGCGGTATCGGTGGTGGTTTGGTAGCTATGGTGGCGGCGGTGGTGGCGGTTGCGCAGCACGCTTGCGGCGCGGCGGCATGGCGCGCTGTGCCGTAGTGGGTACACGGGGCGGCGCGGCGCGCGCATGCGCCGGCCGGAGCCGAGCGGCGGGCGCGGGCCGTGGGACGGCGGGGGCGATCCGGGCCGCCAGTATCGACGCGAGACTCGGGCGCGGCGCGCGCTCCGTCCGCCGCCTTTTCATCTTCTCGCGTACTCGTAGTTACGTAAAGTGTCACCATGGCAGAGTCCGGGCCCTCGTTGTGCAGCGTCCTCAATCCGCGTAAGTGGCTCCGCGCCGCTCCGCTTAGCTCGCTTCTTCTCTGACTGTCGCGACTAACCCGCTAACGCGCCGCCTTCTCTTGCAGATGCCTGGTTCGACCCGCAGCGGCTGCATCCTGAAGGTGAGTGTGTGAGCGGGGGCGGCTGCGGCGGGCGTGCCGCCAAGCGGGCCGCCCGGGCGTTGCGCCGATCCGCCCTGCGGCCCTGTCGCTCGCCGTCGGCCGCCTGCCGCCTCGCCCGTTCTCTGCCGTATTTAACCCGGTGCTTGTGCTAGCTCACTGCGGAAATAACAAAACCCTTCATATTGATCGTAACGGCACTACAGAGGAGCCCTCGGTCGATGTATCGGCGGCGGCGGTGGGTGGCGAGCGACCGTGCAATAAAATCACATTAATTTACTGCGGCGGGACTGTGACAACGGAACAATAATAACTTGGAGTCAAGGTCTACGTCGGCATCGCTGTGCCGTGCACGCCGAAGTCCACTCGGCGCGATCGTACCGCGACGCCACGGTAAAAACAAGCGGTTAGCGAAGAACTATTAGTAAACCATCTAACAATCGTGCACCAGGTCGGTAGTTGAACATTCCGTTGCACGGGGTCGCGTATTTATAACTCTGGGCGCATGGGACAAAGGTGCAATCATTTCGGTACTGTGTGGCGGCGTTGCGGCGCGGCGTAGTGTCGCCACAGTAGGCATGAATTTAACCACGGAAGGAGAGGAGGCGGCGGCGTAGTCAGCGTGGCTGTGTCGCTCACTACCAGCCCGGCGCGACGCGCCTGCGCGTGCACACCAGACCTCGCCGCTGCCAAGATCAGATTAGATTCATTTAACTGACATTGAGGAGCGTGCCCGTTTAATTTGTGTCACTCGAAGCATCGGGGTTATTCGAATGGGATTTAGACGAGGAGGTATGCATCTTAAGTGCTGATTTTGCGAGTGCTTGCTAGGTGGCGCTAGTTTCCTACCATTTGTTAATAAGCATCAATCGAGCGTTGAGACCAGCATGTGATCGCGGGCGGCCCGACGTGCCGTCAAATCTTCACCTCTGTGTGGTTCATACTCTGCAAGTCTTGACAAGATTCGCATTTCACCAATGCGAGTAAAACACAATTGAGTGCACGCATACGGAAAAGCAGTGTATTGGTGGGAGGCGCTAGAGCCCCAGAATGTGTGTTCTGTCAGTATCAGGGGTCGCTTCCTTGTACTTACGCTCGCAGCCCGCAGGGTAATTTGATCGAACTGTGAAGGTCGCACGGTGGCGCACTACACACATGACACAATGCAGCAAACGTTACGAGTCATGTAGAATGCGAGTCTAGTACCTAGTAAGCATTTCTGTGCGTTTTTAATAAATGAAGCTTTGGGTCATGCTTGACGCGTCATTGGCGCTATTACTCGTAGCTGAAGTATGATTCGATGAGCTTTTAATACGAAAAAAGTAATTGATCGTTGATCAATAAAAAAATATCACATGCCCATTATTCGTACTTCGTAGTATCCCCACCACAATCCCCACAATGCATAGCTTTCAAATTTTAAAGCCATACACTATTAAGTAAATACATAAATACCATACACTAATAGCATGGTATCATTTGATTGAATATTTAAAAAAAAGATTCGGCTTTTGAGCACGTATATTTTTTAACGATTGAACTCATATTATAAGATATTAGTGTATCCGGTCGTTAATAAGTAGTAGTCACAATGTACTCATAATATCTATACAGACACGTTAAGAGGACGGCAACTAGATGCTGAATACACTATCAATAAGCACTTGTAAGGCGGCGGAGATGTGTGTGATAACGGCTGCACTCGGCATGATGAGCGCTGTGTGATGTGTCGGCTGATACCAGTTCGGCTTTTATCTAGCGCAGCTTCGCCCAGACATGATAGGTGGATACAACCCTTTATATAGGTCAAGTACACTTTGAACTCATTGTGAACTAGACGTAAGACAAGTTGCCATCGCTTTGTATTGTACCTACATTATCATCTTCTAAATTGATTGAAAAAATTGGATAATATTCGTCCTGTCAATATTGATACCGGCACTACATTTTGTTCTAGTAGATTTAAGGTACACTGTCAATTACAGAAAGATTTTCCATTAGTAGAATGCAATGATAAGCTATTAGTGCTTAGTGTTCTCAGCTTCTGTGAGGAAGGTTAGGAAAGTGTAGGAAAGATGACTATCATCGGGTATAAGTGTAGGTCGGGGAGTCTGATATCATTCCGGAATCGTTCGTCATTGCTCCTAATGGCATATAAATTATTTTCGCCTAATGAATTATCAGTAATTATGTTGTTTATTACTGCAAGGTTGTCGTTATTAGCACACACATCGCTTGACTCATATTACTCATTTGGGTCATTAATAGTGACATCATTGAGGTGCATTGCTTTTCTTTCATTTTTACAATTCTAATAAGAATTAAACTTATATGCTGTCGAGATTGAGTAGACACCAATAGAAAAAAATCTATAAGGCAGTATGTAATGGACTATAGAAGAAATGTATTGCTTAGCATTCACTTCTTATATTTGAATACATTTAGATTAGTTCTGTATTCGGTTTACAATCTTCCGATTGCCTAATCTCATTAATTTATGGAAAATAATAATTCCAAGCAATCATATTGATCTAATTGGAAAATTCATTTGTGTGAACATACGACCAAAATATCGATAACATTTTGCAAATTTTACAGTTCATTTGCTTTGTAACTTAACCAATAAATTGTTGAACCATATTTAATGTGGTGCTGTAAGATAATGATGACCTGCCACACGAGAAGCGCAACTTCTGACCTATTCTGGAAGGAATAGTTTCCACTACATTTCGTTTGACCTTTGCATTAGATATAGTTTTCGTGTGTTGCGAAGTGAACTTTATCGAGGATCAGTGGCGGCTGTTATCGCGTGTCGCCGTGCTAATTATCGCCCATTCATTGTGTTACTCGCCATTACTACGTTACTATGGCTTCCATAAAAACTATACGTAACTGCTTCCTCTGTGCAAGTAGGTATAGTTCTATGTTTAAAGGACACATCTAAGTCATCATCGTCAGGAAGCCCTCCGTCCAGCTGGTTGACGCTGCTAATAAAATAAGAATACCTAATTGATCATACTGGTGTAGACGGGAGCATTAAATTGAATACTGTGGAGTTAATTTTACCCGTACTTCCTGATACACGAGAGGAAAACGTTCTACTATTATATACCACTAAAGTTATATAGCTAAGAGCACAATACTATTGTTCTTTATTTCGTGTAACATTCAACGATAGCTCAGTGTGAAATAGTCTGCCCAACTGTATTTGACGGTGTCGATACCTGGGTAAATCACTGACTTTTCAAAGACACGTGGTCTACATTAATAATTAATTATTATAACTTGCTTTAACAATTTATTTTATGGACACTTTCGTACCTAAGTGACCTCTGTAAGAATTCCAAGGGCATGTGAAGTCTGCCTTTTCGCACTAGGCCTGCGACTGAAGGCCTATTTTCAAGTGGGTTGATTTCATTTTATGACGTAGAAGCCTAAATATTCTTTAACGCGGGTAAAAAGTAAAATTGCTTATTGTCACCGTGTGAGTGGAATAATGGTTGATGACGAAATTACATCGAAATCGGGTATATGTATTGAATATTTTAATGTTGAGAAAATACTAATGTATGATATTTATGTTGGATCTTTTTTATGGCATCAAAACCAATCACTCAGATTCCGTCTTTCTTTCTGTCTTGGCGTTGATGTCAGGGTCTGTTTCATAGCTATTTCACGCGGTCTATAGTATTCTCGATTGTAATTCTCGTATCTTCCTGGATGACATCAAACCAGCATTTTTTTGCCGACTAATCTGCGCAGGTACCCTTTGTTGAGGTCTAGGGATACAAGTATGTGGTCAACGTACTATGTGTTAATAAATCTTTTACTGTGTTTGCTGAGCCTGATACTCATTTTATCACAATCGCCGAGTTTATGTTAACTCTCTTTCTCTCCTAAGCCACAAGAATTCCACTGCTAAACATAGGCCTCCCCAAAACTTATGTTAACTAAATCCATGAAATCGTTAATTCCGCATCTTGAATTGCGTCATATTAAATAATACGTGTCACCAAGACGTTGATACACGCCACGTGGAGATTCTTCACGAATTATAATCTTAATACATAGAATAAAATAAGATAACATTATCAATGTGTTTTGTGTATGTTTGCACGCATCGCTATCTTAATACTACGGAGCCACGGAAATTTTGTATTATTGTAGACAGGCAAATTCTGGTCATGGACTACGTGTTTCCTTGACTAATTTCAAGCAAGCATGGCATTACGACTCACAGGTAAGAATGAAGAAAGACGCGCTTATCAGCTCATTAACAATGTATAACCATTGACGAACTAACCAGTTTGTCGATGTGGTGTTGATTACTCGCCGCAGCGCGCGTATGGCGGTGTAATACGGGAAGGTGCGGTAGAGTTTAGTCGGCAGTCTGTAGTGATTAGTTGATACTTGGTAGTAGTTGCGCAGTGAGTGATGTGTCGCCAGCGGTACTATTCCGCGACGCCGCGCCGCTCTGCTCGGTAACCGCAAGTGTGACGTTATTTTTACCGCATTGTGACGGCACGGAGGAGCGCCGCTTGCCGCTCGTCACCGGCCGCGCAGACATTGTATTTCTGTTACATGTCATTTATTTTCATCCCGGCACCTGGTGCTTTTTTCATTCATGAAAATCTTATTACATTCTGCGAATTCTGAACCCTTAATACCTTAGCGTCGTAGTCATTGGCGTGGGATTAGATTGTGAGTTAGATGTATGGCACATGCTAGGGATCAATATTGCTGTCAAAAAATATTCTGTTCAGCGTGGTTGTCAGGGGCCGATGATGTGCAGTCGACGTACGTATGCTTATCTTTTATCTGCTTGCGCAACTGTCTCCGCTCGTCTTACACAAGCGAGTCGACAACTTGTAATGCGTTGACAATGTTTGGCGTCACATTTATTATTTCATAATGGTTTTGATGCACTGATATTTTTCTTTTGAGATTGTGTTTAACACGCATTTATTAGCTACGCCTGTATCTATGTATTTAATGGATTCTTTGAAATCGATTTTCGGACACTTCAAAACGTCGAATTGATTTCAATTTTGCACACTTTACATGGCCATAATAGCTGTTTTTACTAAAAAGTTATAAATAGTTTAAAACTAAAAAAACACGCTTTAGCAAGAGACCGACCTAAAACATACACAATAATTGTTAATGAGTTAGAGATTAAAAATTGATTGAATAACAATAATTTCATTGTTAAAAATCGTGGTGTGCTTTCAACTATCATCGCGCACCCTAAGCTTATTAAATAATGACCGTGCTTCAGGAGAGCTTTTAATATACATTACAATTTTCTATAGCTAGTCGTGGAACTAGGGAAAACTCACAGCTGTAAAGGGAAAAGAAACCAACAGATCGTAACTGTTTCGTTGCATATGAACTAGGTCATAATAGTATGAAGCTCACTAATGAATGCAACCATGACAAGTATGTACAGATGTGATGTGAGTACCCGCGCCGCCGGCTGTGACTGTCTGCCACCGACTCTCATTAAAATTAATGACTGCAGGTACCAGGGAAGGGAGCAATCACTGCGCGTTACGATCTCAAACGCACACTGCGCATATACCCGATCAATTGAAAGCAAATTCCTTTTGGAAGAAAATAATTCAAAAAAACAAATACTTCAAATCGTGTTCATATCAACCAGCAGCAACAGGCCATTCATATAGGGAAATACATTGAAAATTATAATTATTTTTTATTTATTAAGTTTAATTGTTGTTCGGTATTATTCTAAGCTCTTGAGCCTGAAAAAGTGGCGCAAGTCGTGAGCGCCCTAAGGAGACCAGACCGAGGAAGCACACCGGTTCTTTCATGAGAAATATTAAGGATACCTCGCGATGTGGTTCTATGATAGCTACCTGTGTTTCGGGTTGTCATGGTATGTGAACGCAAACAGGAGCAGGCGGCGCGGCATATACCGCACTTGCAGCGAACGCGTCGCAATTTACATTCTGCGATGCGTTAATTGACTCACGCGTTGGTTACTAACGTAAACAGAGAAAGTGCTCGAAAGTGTTTGCTCGATTCATATAAAGCGAGCTGTGAGATCGGAATTGCACATTTTCAACATAAATTAAAATGATGTATGCTAAAGATAAAGAACACACTCAACTAGATTACAATATTTATATACTTACTCAAAAACGAAAATAGTGTATCGCTTACCCTATCTTAGACCCTACTGTCAAATACAGACTGTTAAATTTCATATCCATGAGGTTTGATCCTACGACTTACATCAATCTATAAATCGGTATAGAAATGATAATAATCTCTCGCGATTAACGATATCATGTATTCCTATTAAGGGTCGGCTTTGTTCCTCAGTGTGGCTCGGTGTGTTCTACGGAATACTACACCACTATTGTATGGTGCGGTTGTGTGCAGCGCGCGCTGGATCGATCGCCGCCCGGTGCATTTGTAACGTGCTACAACTGGGTCGGTTTGACTTGCGCACTGTTTCAATGTTAAGATGTTAACGTACTCTATTTTTGACCGTGTTCTAGATATAGAGGCTCTTAGTTGGACATGTATATACCTATTTATTTTTCTGATTTTTTGAAGCTGATTATTTGTCCCGTATTACTTAAATTGACAGACAATTTGTTGCGTAGTGTCTTTCTTTGTTTATGAAAAATATGCTTCAATTAATGTCGACACCTTTATTATTTTATTCCTTCCAGAATATCGTCACAATTATTACATGAAGGACCCTTTATTCACATTAACAAATGGCTATCAACAAAACCCTTTTAGGTACCATATAAGTATTAAATATTCAGTCAAATATTTGTTTTATAAACATTAAATACCAGAGAAGGTTAAAATAAATCAACCTATAATCATTACTTAATCAAAAGTTCACTTAATCAGATATTTTATTCACAATTATTTATTTGATGGTTCATTGATTTGAGGTATGTGGTTGTTGTACAACACAGTCGGAACTAGGAAAGCATAGACTACATATCCGTATATTCAACTGTGTGTGTGTGTGTACCTGTGAGTATTGTATCGATTGCGGTTGCATTCGTAATGTAGCAGGAACTGCTGTGTGTGTGAGATGTATCGTCGCAGCCTATTGATTTGACCTGTGGCGGCCGGGTCACTCGCCGGGAAGCCTTCGCGCGCCTCCCTGTCTCACTCGCACCCCTCCTGGCTATATTTATATTCACCATATGTGTCATAAATTGATTTCCTCCACACGCAACTTGAATGGCTTTGTTAAAAACGATTATTAGGCTTCTCATAGCTAGCGCGGCTACAATATTTGCAATCGATTTCCATCCTTCCTGTGCAGCAGTCAATAATTATTAATAGGATATTTGTTAGAGCTAGTGAAGTATGAATTACTACTGCTGGTATAATATTACCGAGAACTGATTTCATATTATGTTTAATTGTAAACATTACATCTCCACATAAGCCTAGTAGTAGCTTGATTGGATTGGGCATCGTTTGGTTCTGGATACAATTAGTTACTAGGTTAGGTCGAGGAATTCACTTTACACATTTTAACATCCGCAAATACATATTATGTCTAGTCTCACATTGGATAACTTCTCGAAAGATTTAATATCAAATAATTATTAAAGGAATCAAATAAATCTCCCACTGTACTGTATTTTACAACTGTAAGTACAGCTGAGACTCTGCAATCGAGAGTATGATTTCCCAATCAAAGGGTTTGTTATAACTAATCTCACGTAATCTGCCGAGACTGCGGTTCCGACTTCCGAGTTCGAAGCTCAAGAAATACATACCTACTTGTGACTTTTCGGAGTGATGCGTGCATTGTTAGGCAACGGTGGCAACTTTAACGGTGAACACAAACTAGGTGGACACAATACGCACGCGTCGCGCACCTGGTAATGAGCTCTCAAATACGAGTGCAGGTCAACAGTGTATATCTGGCGAGTTATATAATACTGACGCTGAAACAACGGATCGAGACGCGCGCCAATTACTACTCTATTACTATTGTCTCTCCACCACCTCCGTGCTAATTCCTCGCTTCAGAATGAGGCCGACCTATATTCCGCATACACTGACATTATTGCACAATGGAAAAATTCAATGGGCTTTTAACCGTTCTAATTAAACCCTACACTGAAGGTATGTCACCACTTAATATCAAGTGGCATCCTTGAAAATTCAAAAGGATTACCGCCACCCATGTACACCTACTACAAATGAGGAATTATCTTTTGAAGGACTTAGGAAATGAAGGATAAAAATTGAGGAGTCAATGTGTTTTGATCGAGCGAAAAATGACCGCGAAGCTGATAACTCACTATGGTTTTCTGTGAAGCATCAATACCTTCAACTCGACCCAGTTAAGCTATAGTCAAGAGTGGTTAAAAACTGATTACTACAACCTACCAAGGCGTATGAAATTTTAAGTAATCACCCCGAAGAACCACCAGTCTGTACCTATCTTACGCATTTGTTGCCATGGTTCTTGTATCAATTTGTTGCTTTCCGCCGGATTTCTGACGGATCAGAGGAATTGGTATGAGCATGCGCAACTCGTCTAGTCCTGTTACAGCGGGGATGCCGCCGCGTCTGCGCCGCTCGACATACGATCGCTGTACAACTAGTTTCTTGCTTACCGGTTATAGAACACTACCGGCCCGTTACCAGTTTATTTGGCTACCATCCCTAGTTTCTGAGTGGATGAAACTCAGCAATTTCAAATTTTGGAACTTTCGAATCCCAGTGGACACGGTGTGATAATTAAATGTATATGGGACGTTCTTCTTTTTTATCGACAATTAGCAAAAAAAATTATATATTACTCCAAAATACGAAACTTCTTATTTTTTTTAAATAATAATACGCTTGACAATATAATCATTATAATATCCTCAAAACAGTATTTTAATTATTATTATTTATTTACAAAATTAGTGTGACATAGTATACAAAAAACGTGACGGAGGTGTTTTACATACAAATAAAGTGTGTCCCTTTATGACTACTAATGTAAACAAACTGCTCTCGTAAAAAAAAATCACATTGAAAGTTTCTATCCAAAAACATTTACTGAACTACTTAACCTTTGTTATTAAATTAATAATAAGAAATATTTTTTTATGTTTCTATTATTAAATAAAAAAATATTTTATTGGCGGTCCCCCGACGTATATGATTTTTGTTGCTACCTTCTGTCACCCATTTTATGGTACAAAATAATGTGCGTTAGCAATTTTGACCTTTGTCACTAGACAAGAGAATAGTCCCCATCCACCCCAGCCCAGGCTATGCATCCCTACGGCCCCGGCAATACCAGTCAGCCGCTCGCAAACAGTAAAAGAAGGTGCGTGTGTTTAATCAGCGACCGCTCCGTCACGTAAGTTACTACTTCCAAAGATTATTGTAATTTCTGTGTTTTAATATTATTTTATTGATTCCTGATAAATATTTCATATATGCCCAGTTTTATGCGTAAATTATAATTAGGAAAATGCTGAGAATCTCGAACACTACTATTTTACACCTCTGTCACGAAGCACCTCTGTCACAAAAATGTGACCGGGTGGTATAACTCGTGACGGAGTGGTCATTTTTGTATGGAACTCAGAGCCTTAGTTAATATTCATAATAGATTATTGTTAGTTTTTTTAATTTTGGTTATTATATCGTCGATTATTTTGTTAATTTAAGGTGTAACCATCAGGTAAATGGAAAAAGGCATTATTCGCGGCTGAAAGACAGCGACGGTGTCGTGAAAAAAGAAACTTAGGTAACATTGAAATCGTTGCAAGAGTAAAACATAAAGATTTAGAAAGATATCATGCTCGTAAAAAAATTCACTCTCATCATTTTTCTCCATCGCGCCAAAAGAAGTACCTATAACTTCAAAAATAATTAAAGATATGACACCAAGAGAACACAAAAAAATAAAGAGACCGTGGCATATTAGAAATAAGAAGAGAAGAGAACGACAGAAAGCTTTGCAGAACGTTTTGATAAACACACCGGCTTCTATACCACCTCCTTCAAGTCCCAGACTACTTCCATTAAGTCCTAGTTCACTGACTCCAGCCTTGTGTACTGCCAGTACAAGGGGAAGAAAACAAGTTAGACGGGATAGATCTCGACTTAATATACAAAATATTCAACTTCAAGACCAAATGCAAGAATTATTATAATTTGTTATTGTTTTCTAAAATTGAAAATTGTTATATGGTTAACTTTGTTCGGCGGGTAAACATTATTTACCCCTTCGTCACTTCGTTAACCACACTGTCACAATTTTGTCCCCCTTAAAATTTAAGTTCAAAGTAATTTATGAACCATTTTATTGCTAATATTTACAAAAAATAACGTTTTCTAGTATTACATGCTAAACAATAAAGGTGTTCACTACATTTTCAAGTTACTTTATTGGGCAACTTTCAAAATATTAAATAGTTTGTTGTCTTAAGAAGCAAAAATGTGACAGAGTGGTAATGGATAATTTTTTTAAAATGTTGATTTTAAGAATTGCGTCTAATGGAGCTAGATAAAAATAGATGTTTATATTCTTGATAAGAAAGTAATAAGAAACTGAAGATCTGATTTTAATAGAGAAATAAAAAAAAATAAACGTTCTTGTGACTGAGGTGTTATTTTTTCATACCATTCCTACGAAATTTGAAATAAAACAAAAATTACAAGTAATACTTCGATGCATTATATGTTTTTGAAATCTACAATAACGAGGCAATAATTTAAATTACATTTTACTTAACAAATCACATGTTTACTTTTTTAACAAATATAAAAATTTGCCGGTCAGATTGTCGATAAAAAAGAAGAACGTCCCATATACTCTTCCACCAATTATCACTTTCTTTGAGCTTTTGCGGAAGGTAACTACATAATGTACTTGGAAAGCACTGGTTATACGATTTGCAATTATTTATTCACTGGCATACCCGTTAACGATTTTTTTTATAATATAGGTATCTTTATTAGATTATGTATAAGATCTCAAACTTGATCTAATCGGTTTCTGTATTTTCACAATAATCGGATGCATTTTCGGGAGTCCGGCTGTATTAATACTTATTGTGTATGTATTGAATTAATGAATTCATAACATGAACATTGGTAAACAACATGTTTATAAACTGAAAATGATCACTGGCCACAGGTGCGTATAATAACGCCATCTGTCGTCGATATGTGTGAACATGCATTGCGTAACTCGTGTGACATTGACGCGCGGCCGGCAGCTTGTGCTGCTCTCATTTATTGACCAATCTCTGGCGAAGGTCAAGTTGACGAACAGCTACATATTATGGTGAACCCTGTGACGTCACGTATTCTCCTGTTTCTCTTGTTGCCGACTGGCGAGCAGCAGCGCCTTCTTAACCGCAGTGGCAAGCAAACGTGATTGATGATTGCTAATTTCTATGATTCAATCTTTCTGTTGGCATTGGCGCATTGTGCTGTGACGATAGGCACAATGTCAGTACGCGGTGATGATATTTCATGTATGACGTGAGCACTACTTATAGTAATCTCATTGTTTAAATTGTCCCCACTGATATGTAGCGTAGAAATGTTTTCGATGGTTGTTGGAAAATCGCTGGGGTAGGTCATATTATAACATTCTTATGCGGTATCGGAATTATACATATAGGGATATTCTATATTTTATACCCAAAACAAGGTTCATTATACATTATCGTAATCATAATCATTAAGGTTGCTTTTACCAGCGGTTCTATTCATTAATGTCGCCGGTAGGGATTTGGGATTATGACATTGAGTTATGATAATAAGTTGATTAATCGGAGTCACGTCAGTTTCGTGCTTACACATTAACATAAACATTTAAGTTCAGTCTCTTAGTGATTTGTGTTGAGCTTTTAGATAGGAGGTTAGATTGGTCGATGAAGTAGATCAACCTATACGCCACCGAACCATACGTAAGAGGAGATTGATTGATATTACAAACAAAGAATCACATACCCCCTAAATGGTAGGGTATCTGTATGATTATGCAGTGAATTTAACACGAGTGTTAACTGGAGGTTCCCTACACATTAGAAACGGGATCGTTCAAATTGCTATACATGAACGCATATACCCTGTGCCACTTTCAGTCGATGCCCTATACATAAAGCCCTCGTATGACTTATGAAATATTATCGTTGCCTAAAACTTCTGTAAAAACTTCTTCCTACTAAAATTTTAATGACCACATTAAATAATTTTTAGTTTTCTAAAACATGACTTTTCCAGGTTTGGCGCAAATCATAGTAAATAAACATAATTATTTTAACTTATTGATGATATTGGACACTTGTGTATACATTATCATACTTATTCATAGACGGTTGATAAACCATTTTTAGCTATCGAATATTTTGTCTTCTTCGCTCAAACTGAATACAAAAGTCGTTTGAAAGGGACAAAACATTCGATAACTAAAATAATTTTATAAACGGTTTATGAATAAGGCCCTTTGTTTCCTACATTGATTCTATTAGCATATTCCGTACATGGTAATCGTAGCATAACCGGATATGTTTGCAGTGTGTTAATCTTAGACAGTATTAGTATCTCGGTTAAATCAGGGGTCAATAAGAGTATTTTTAAAATTATTCTTGATACAATATTTGGATTTAATACTCGCTCAATATAGAAATTATATATTATTATTGGCTTTGAGAATATTATGCACAAATATAACAGTCAACACGTTGTGGTGTACACGTGCGCGAGCTCGGCGGAGGGGGGGAGGGGTGAAGATTTAGAAGATTACTTCACGCGTGCAAGGACACGATGACCATGAAATATGAATTCCCGTGATCAGTGTTTATAATTATTTAATCGAGTGTCGTTGACCCCTCACACCGCGCCTCTGACTCACTGACAATGCTATCTATGTATTCAAAACAATTAATAAGCAAAACGCCACCGAATAATCATTAGGTAGTATAATATTAATGTTGCTTGCAGACAAGGAACATTAATAATTCTTAGTTTTCTTATATCAAAAACAATCCTAATAATGATTGTCAACTTTGTTTCAAAACCTATATCGTCGTCGTCCAATGGAATAGGTGAATGGTAGAAGGAAAATGTCAGGACTATCGACCTGTCTCAATTTTGTTATGTTGGAAGACGCTCTGCAATATGGGCGGGTCCAGGCGAGATTTGCATTTGTTATGCGCGATCAGTGGCGAGTGACGAATGGCGATCGCTCTCCGACTTTTACAATTTCGTTTGAATTGTTTATCACGAAAGTATTATATCTAAGATAATTATGAATTATCATATTAATATATTATCAAATTATTATGGGCAATATTGTTGAATATAGCACCGAAGATATGGATCAAGTAATGAAGTCAATTTCATTGTATCGGCTCGTCCCTGAGAGCGGCACAATGTCATGGAGTTTATCAAAGCCGCGCAAGTTCCGTTGTGTTGAGTGGAGACCAGCAGCGGTGCGCGCGACGATAAACGCAACAAGGGCGTCTTGTTTATTCATACATAGACAGATCTGTTGCATTTCGCACTGACCCTTGATAAACTCGATACATTGTTACATATGTAGGTAAGCGATTTATCGTATGCGAGCGGTCTCACGGATTTTACACCGCATTCATCAGTAGTTGCTGTACCCTTTATGCATACTCGTGAATTTCCTGCTTCCTAGCAATATGGGAAACAGGGTTTTAGGGAAAATCATTTGCTGTCACAATATTGTGTTGGTTGAGTTCAAGATCGATCGAGTCGATGAATCGATAGAGTTGAACAATCGATAGTGAGTGCCGCCGTGGCCGCGCTGTGCCGATGACGTGTGTAGAAAGGTCTGTCGTCGTGGCGGCGCGCGGGTGTTGCGGCGCGGGTGCGGGCGCCGACGCTCGCTCACTCCGCCACCATGGCCCGTATCAGACAGTCGCCGCGTCACGCCGCACAGCACGTGGAGCTGCCGCCCCGCGGTCCAGGTAAACCCGCGACACATCACATAAACTACGCGTATTTCTCTCGCTGCGCGACGCTTCAACCCGTTCCCCACGCCTGAATGAAGGATCTCGTACGGTCGTTGACGTGGAAACATTCGCGGTGTGAGCGCCTGGTACGCTAACGTCAACAATTTTCAACATATTGTGAATTAAAACTTGCTTAAATGGTATCAATAAAGAAATTTACCAAAGTGTTGTGTGAAAATACAATAAAGGCTTAAAGGTGTCGTGTCAGGAACCGCTTTCAGTACTCACCGTATGCGGTAAATTTGTCGCAGCGTGCATTAGGTAATCCCTCGACACTCGTGGGACGTGAACACAAAGAATGGATACCTATGGTGTTATGACGTTCGACATAAATTTTCTTATTGGAATATTTTTGATTGAAAATGAAAACAATTTATTGGATCCATTAAAATGTTCAACATTATTTAGATTCAGTCATTTTTTGATCTACCCGGTTAATAACTACCCGGTTCGGAAAAAAACGGATTGCATCGTAAATGCTTTATAGTAGGTTTTATAATTCTCAGGTCACGTATTGGCTATGGTGGGAGTAGATACAAAAATGTTGTCGCACGGGAAACAACGGCCTGTGCAGTCGCTTCGCTATATTACGATCGATGATCTAAGATCCGTAACGGTATGCGGCCAGTGGAACCTGTCGCCGTATCACCAGTCACCACGACGGGCTTCCCTATTCCTGCAATAAAATACAAGGCATTAATTTATTATGTATGTATAGGTCTGTTGTCCATACTCGTGTTGGGCGCGCTCGTGGTTCTGTTTACCGTGTACACCACTTTCTCCGCGAGCAGACGTTATTAAAAACCAGTTGTCAATCACATTACGCATTTAAAACCTGTTTTGTTAATCCCCCGCATGCATATTTTCGTCCTGCTGTGAGTTTATTTTGAAGAGTGTGTAGCGTGTGTGTGCACAGTAGTGTATAGTTGGTGTTGCGTGTTGCAGTGGAGTCGCTGATCTACTGGCGGTCGCCGGCGCGGTCGGGCGCGGCGCTGGGCGCGGGGCTGGCGCTGCTGGTGGCGCTGGCCTGCTGCTCGGTGGTGTCGGTGCTGGCGTACGCGTCGCTGCTGACGCTCTCAGCCGCCGTCGCCTTCCGCATATACAAGAATGTGCTGCAAGCTGTGCAGAAGACTAATGATGGACATCCATTCAAGTAAGCACAAATAAATCGACATTAGGCAGCTATTACTCCGGGTTAATATGATGTGATAGACAAGTTTCATTTCTATCATTCTATGACATATAGTTTAGCAATTTCGTAGCGCGGTGCTAAAGCCGCTGCTTATGGAAAGTGCTAGGTGGTCATTTCCTAGCTTTGTGTAGCAATAGCTGTCGCAGCTAAATCGATATGATTAAGTAAACACAAAACATTAATATGTGTTACTTATTATTAATTAATTGTGAACTCGCTTAATGATACTTTAAAGTTTCAGACTACCTTTCACAATACTTACATATAACGTAATCTTGGCATTTCTAATTTCGTAACCTGTCGATCATTCAGGTGCAATAGATAAAAACTTTCACTTATATTGGTAAAATCATTCATAAGGTGTTTCCGTGAAACAATTTTGGATGGAATGTTTATCTTCCGATATAACTTGGATAGTTACTATAAAAAAATAAGAGATGAGAGGAGATACGGAGGTGCCAGTGCGAGGGCAATGACATAGTAGTTAACCGTGACATACAGTTATCAGTATTTACACACTGCTATATAAATAAATATGGCCTAGTTACCTAGAACAGGAAAATAAATGTGCGAAAATAATCTGCAAAGATATAGATTGTTTTCTAAATTGTTTTCGACAGCCTCCGTGGCGCAGTTGGTTAGACACTGGGTGTGAAACGTGAGGCTGCGGTTACCTGTGGACCACACAAATAATTGTGTGATCCACAGGTACTTGTTTCGGGTCTGGGTGTTAGTAAGACCGAAAAGTCTCTAGTAGTTCCTGATACTCACGACACAAGACTAGATCTTAGGTTGGGGTCAGGTCTATGTATGTGATATGTTGGGTGTATTTATTTATTAAAATAACTTTATAGTACAGTCATTTAGTATTTTTACTTGGAAAGTTTTCCGGGAGTTTTGAAAATTGGTTTTGAAAAAAGGCTATGACACAAATTGTAGGAAATTTTCTCTACTTTCATTTTGTGTAGATATGTTTTTTCTGTAAAATGCGCCGGAAAGGAGTTATTGTTAATTAACTGTTTTTAGGCGCCAATTTTCCAATATGGCCGCGCGAGCGGCAAAGATCGTATCATGACAAAGTTGAAATTTAGAAAGAGCACGTCAAAATCTATAAGATTGCCAATTTTCAAAACTCCCAGAAAACTTTCCACGTATCCTCTATTTTTACCATCAAATGACTACAATAATAGAAAGGACCGATAACATCCGAATCTGGTGCCATAGTTGGCTACGAATTTCAATATTTACCAAGCGGAACACAGACACCCCTTCTAAAGGCTTTACGTACATTTGACGCAAATATTATCCAATGTGAAGACTCCACTATATTTTTAAAGTTTATGTAGAATGTTGAAATGGAGTAGCTAAGGATAAAATAACATTAAAATCACTTATTTGGAATTATGGTAATGAGATATTTACTAGTTGGGTAAAAGGTTACCTATGGCCCAACTATTTCAGTTTAAAAACACAAACGCAATAAAAAATTCATGCAATTACTTTCGTGCTAATAAGTTTAAATATTTATGTCCGTGACGCATTCTAAGAACAATTTGAAATAATTCAATTTTGATGTGATCACTGTGAACCCGTCCAATTATACTGCATTATATTGATGTTGGCAGAAATAATTGGAGAATTTGTTGAAAAAGGGTGGGTGAGGAGCATCTGTGATCTGTGTAGTTATGTTCGTCGGCGCACCATGTGCACGCGTGCCGTGTGTTTGTGTGTGTTCCACAGTAATGCACGCTGAAAGGAAGCCTTACTGTATCGATCTATTTGAAGCACGCTACTAATAACTTACGAGATAGGGTCCAAACGACAACTGCATCAATGATACTTGCCAGGGCAGTACGGAAGTACAAATAAAGTCAGTGTGCTTACAGCTTACATTTAAAAGACTATAAACCTAACGTGCTAATACGTATCATAGATAGTAAATACTAGACATATAACAAAAGCTAAATGAATAATTTAAGGATACGGGCTTCCTCTGCTATTAAGAAATATGCGCTGTTATCCTTCAAGCTAGTCTGTGCGGGTAGACTTTACAAAACTTAATAGTATTTGAGAAATCTCGTAAGCATTCTGGCTTCATCACGTTGTTTTCCTTTACCTTTGAAGTAAATGATGATATTTTTTAACATAATAATACAATAATCACAGATGCAACCACTGGTTTGAACCTCCAATCTCTAATTTTTGGTCCTGTCTGCTTCCAATTGGTTTATCGGTCATTTTTATCAAATTAATAAATGTGCATAATAAGGGTGTTATTTTAGCGCTTTCAGTTACAAGGTCGAACAATCGCTGGTTTGGCCATCCTATTGTATAAAAACCAGTGAGATTGCTTCCACGGAAAAGTTTGAAGAGTTATTGTTGTCAGGAAGATGTGTGAGTCATCGTCGCGCCACATTTACGATGGAGTTTATAAATTGACAGATTTCCAAATATTTGTCGAGCCATCGGCCAGTGTAAACAAACTGTTGTTCTCATGTGGAACGGCTCTGTGATGTTGCAGACATGTGCTGATCACACCTAACAGACACTTCGTCTAAAAATATCACAATGCAGTTTTGAAGTACACGTCAAACTCGCCAATCGTAGTTACACCGCCGTCAGTCATGCCGTTCGCCTAACAATCTGAATGAGGCAATATTACTTGTGAAACTGCCGCCAAAAGATATTAGACAATAATTTAGGTCAGCCGACTCCACGTTGAACTAAAACGTTCACATAAGTAAGTAGAGCAAAAAATGCTTGAAAAAATTAAGTTCACCGTTTCTGTTCGCGTTACTTTTAGTAGTATTGTTTGACAGCCTCCGTGGCGGATTGATTATACTCCGCCTGTGAAACGAGAGGCCGCGGGTTCGATCTCCGCACCGAGACAAATATTTGTGTGATCCACAGTATTGGCGACGGGTCTGGGTGTTTGTGAGACCCAAAAGTCTCTCGTAGTTTCTAATACCCATGACACAAGATCCGATCTTACTGTGGGGTCAGAACTATGCATGTTTGTGACTGTTGGGTGTCTTTCATTATAACTCAATAAAACTAATATTGTTAATATAATGTAGTATGTCTCCATCTTGAACGTTAGTTAGTGGATAATAAGCATCGAAATTGATCGCTTCTATTTCCGGATTCGAAATTTAAGACATTCCCATGCATTTATTTCATGGAAAGCGTTTATCAACTCAACTTACCTACAGTGCCTGAAGTCACTGTGCGATTGTAAAAGTAAATAGAATATAAATTAAGTATAAATTATATTGAATACTGACACATGATGGACAGGTCGTATCGGGTTTTTGACACCGGACGATTTCACAGCATTTGATGTGAAGGTAAAAACTTATTTTTTGAGTTGGGTCGTGTTACAGCAATAAATAGATGTGGTGTCACGCACGTAATGAAGCCATATCTATAAAACTTTAAAGTATATTAGTTAGTGCCTTCGGTGTTTATTAACACGTTTTATGTGCGCTCATGCGATGGTATTCCGTTCATTTTGAACCTGTACAACTATAGTAACAATCCATCAAAGGTAGTTATTTGACTTGGCATCGACAAACAATAGGTAGACTCGGCCTTTAACATACAATACACCATATTAGTTAATAGGACGATAAAATTTGTCAATAGAAATACGAGTACAAGAGACGTGATCTCTAAGCGAATGAAACTGACACTCTGTATAGCTAATATTCCTTAAAACAAATGACTAAATATACTCACACAGATACGATGCTACGTATATAATCTACTGTATGTACATACGTATATGGTGGAAAGTGTATAGCATATCAGTCTATAAGCACCCGCTGCTGAACACTCCCCTAAAATCCATCAAGAACTAATCTTAAGCAAAATTCTATAATAGCCAGGTTATCCAGGTCCTACAACTCTCTCGGCCAAAGCGTTGATGTGTTTAATGACTCAATGGGTACTTTCAAGACTGAAGTTCTAAAATTAATTAGTGATAAGAAATTGTAGACATATTATTTATTTTCATAAATTTATTTTTGTTTTTTTTCTTTTTTAACTCATTATAATTGTTATTTCTTATTAATTTCTGGTTTGTTTGTTGTTTCACTTTGTATAATTTTTAAAATTTTATGATTATGGTTTATTTCTTTATGTTTATAAAATTTAATTTTGGTATTGCTTGGCAGTTGTTTATTACTCAGTGCATGTTGTGACACCTGCAGGTAGTACATTTAACATGTTACATATTTAATTTGTGTATTAGATATAAGATACAATGTAATTACCACTGGTAGTCCTAAATAAATAAAATAAAATAAAAATAATTTTTTTTATTGTAAATGCTTAGGTCATATTCCGCCACGCTGCCCTATTGCGGGTTGGCCGACTTCATAGAAATGTTTACAAAGATCTCTATGTTGTGCTGATTTCCTTTCGCCGTTTAAGAGTGCCTGGTAATTTATTATCAATACGCACATGACTCTGAAAAGTTAGAGCTTATAGGTATGCCTTGGGATTCGAATATTCGAAAACAATTGCAATGGCGTGATACCTGGCCGAGCCACGACTATCTTAAATTATAATGTTTCTGTGTCACTGACTCGGGCGTGGGTGGGTGTCATTGCCATAATGTTATACTGTGTCCATACTCGAGCCAAATAAGCGCTCGTAACCGACGACTTGAGCTTGAGGGAATTAATTGCAATTATAAGAAGCGAAGAAGCTGTCATTCAAGTATAGCATCTGCTTGTAGTTCGTGATTCTTTCACTGAGATATGTCTCAGTGTGACGTAGAAATTATTTTGTATCAGGCTTGAGCCGAACGGTCTCTCGTATTTTTTCATACCCATGACGAAACTTCTATACTACCTATACTGTGTCCACTATATTATATGATGATTGATTAATGACCTTATCGAGATTTTCGTTACACATGAAAAGTTGTATTACTGACCAATGTACAAATTGTATTTATACCTACATATAACGCCGTTAATTTGAAAAATATTACTTGTCACTAACTTGTTATTAATCATCTTATGTTGGAAAGATTATAGTAGCCCGGACGTTACGAGTGTCTTTTGGTTTATAAATTAGAGTAGTATAACTATTAGAATTGTTTGCAATACGCATGGTTGGTCGTTTCAGATGGTTGTTGGAGATGGAAGTGAGCGTGTCGGCGGAGCGCGCGCAGTCGCTGGCCGCCGCCGCCACCGCGCACCTCAACGCGGCCGTCGCTGAGTTGCGCAGGTATGATGATGAAGGCATGATTGTATCGAATGGTATGAGAATACCGTCTGATGCCATTCGATACTCTGTCTGGACGGCATTAGCACTTACCACCAGGTGCATTGCAGTCACTGTGCCGTGCTAGAATAAAACAAAAATATCTACACATTACACACACACAATCATATTACACACACACAAATATTGGCGGTTACGCACACAGATACAAAAGTAAAAATAAAATGTATCAAAAGTAGTACGTAGATATTTTATTGCTTACCACTCTCCAATCGTTGACTCAGTGCTGAGTATCGTGACCTTCATTATGAAGTTATAAGTTTTATCTTCTTGTGCTAAGCATCGCGGTCTTATGCGAGCCTAATTGCCTACCACAGGATATAATACCAATTTCATCAAAGTTCATCCTGACTAGAATTTTAAATGTAATTATATTGTCCTTTTTAGTTTAGAATACATTATCGCACAGTGGAACTAACAGGCTCCAGCTTTAACAGTTCAGTAGTCCGACTGCTTCTAACTTTGCATTTTCACTATGTTATTTCTCAATAATGGTCTGTTTTAACTGCATTCCATTGTTGTGTGAATACATGGGTATAAAATATATCTAGTGGTGTATTAAAGCGTGCTGTGTTGTCCGACAGATTGTTCCTGGTGGAGGACCTAGTGGACTCGCTCAAGTTCGGCGTGCTGCTGTGGTGCCTCACGTACGTGGGCGCCTGCTTCAATGGCATCACGCTCATCATACTCGGTGCGTATCACACGATCTCACGTGACTTACTGCACACGTGGTCTATTATAGGCAGCCTCCGTGCCGCAGTTGGTCAGACGCCAGCTGGGAAACGATAGACCGTGAGTTCGGTCCCCGCACCGAGACGAATATTTGTGTGATCCACACTCACAGACTTATTTGTTTCGGGTCTCGTAGTTTCTGATACCTACGATACAAGACTCGATCTTAGTGTGGGGTCAGGACTATGTGTGTGTGACTGTTGGGTGTAAAATGCATTGGGGTAACACCGTAATAGTGGTACGTAGGGGTAAGAACGTAAACTCCTACATAGGAGTTTGCGTTCATACCCCTACCATCCTTGTATTACGGTTTTACCTTAACGCAATTATTTATTTAGAGACCTTGTCTGTCTCGCCAACCTACTTGCTAAAATATTTCAGTGAGCTCTTCTTCTTACATAAGCTCACGCCTGTATCACTGGGGTAAAACTAGTATCATCTAACATTATCTTCTGCCTAAGATGTATTTCTATCTGCCAATTGATGGGGCAATACACAATACATATCACAATACCGGTATTTTTTGGTGAAAGATTCCAAAATTGAAAATTAAAACTGGTATGCTTGATCCGTCGAACCTCAGAACCCCTCAGTTCCCAGCCCATGAGACAATCAAGCATTACGTCTTACTCTCTGATAATGTTTCTCCATATGTCAACCTACAAGTTCTGTTTTTAGACATTTTATAACGCAATTTGAGAATCAGGCCATAGGACATGTGGTTTTTAGCCAAGCATTTCTTAACCCCAGGAAGCTATAAAGAAGACGTTACACGTTGACATTGGTGAGGTATTTTAATATGGCTTTTGGTTTCGGTTGCAGGGTGGATAGCGCTGTTCACTCTTCCCAAAGCGTATGAGATGAACAAGCCGCAAGTCGACGCCAACCTGGAGCTCGCACGCGCTAAGATCAACGAGATCTCTGCTAAGTGAGTGAACATACACATACTAAAACAACACTCAAATACACATACATTTGCAAAACAGGCAAGGAAGTATCTTTGCAGGCCGGTGTTTTTTATTTTTTTATTTTATTGAAATGAATGACGAGACGAGCCGATGGTCAGCGATACGACCGCTCATGGACAGTAGCAATACCAAACAACACCATGAGTTATAAGGCAATGCTTGGCATTCCACTGCGCTCGCCATCCTGAGACATAAGATGTTAAGTCTCGATATGTCCAGTAGTTACTCTGGCTACAATGTCCTTCAAACCGGAACACAACAGTGCATTTACACTGCTGTTTGGCGGGAGAAATAGACATTGCGGTGGTACCTACCCAGGCGGTCTCTCACATATGAGAGACCTACCACCAGTAATAAGTGTAATTGTATCGAATGGCTTGAGACCGCCGTCTGATGTCATTTGACACTCTGTCTGAACGGCATTGCGCTTACCATCAGGTGCAGTGCAGATGACGTGTCAGATTAAAAAAAAAACTTGAGTATAGTAAGATAGGTATTGGCACCCCTCTAGTAATTGACTCTGTTGATCAACAAGCTCTTTGCCGATTATAACCATGGTCTGAGTTTCACCAATTCTTGGATTTAGTAAAAACCAGTAAATATAAGACCAATGGTCTTAGCTGATGGATCTATTGGATTTTAATTTTAAATTTAGATTAGCACTAATAATAAGAATGTTTTTTTTATTTTTACGGATTTTATAGCGATTTGGTGAAATTTTTAAATTTTTTTCCTTCCCGACGTTTCGATTGCTTTACAGCTTTCGTTGTCACGGGGCGGACTGAGGTATTAGTCATCCGCTCTGTGACTGTTACAATTTAACTAACCTTAATTTTCAAGAAGTGCATTAGTTTAAAAATCAGAAAAATGGCGCGCCTATAATTTAAGTATCCTTAATATAAGTTACATTACACACTTTGTACACTATTATTACACAACATTTATATATTAACCTTAAATTGACATTTCATTTAGGGACATATTTTTCTTCGTACAACTAGGTCTGATCAGAGGATACCACAGGACTTGGTACCTCTCACTGATACATAGTTTGATACGTGTGTGTGTGTGTGTGGCAGAGTGCGGGCGGCGGTGCCGCTGGGCCGGAAGGCGGACAGCGACAAGGACAAGTAGAGCGCGCGCTCGCAAGCGCGGGCGGGAGGGCGCGGCGCGGCGGGCGGGGGAGGGGGAGGGGGCGCAGGGCGGCACGCCGAGGAGACACCAGCGCCGGAGTACTGCACTCGCTGTTTGTTATATTTATTATTACTGTACCATTAAATAAACCACTTTACGTGTAAAGCTTTATGAGACGAATCATGCGGAGATTATTGTATTTGCTTTTTGAAATTTTAAATTAATATAACTGTCGAACCAATCAATTGTTTTATTACTTACCTCCTGTTCTGATTTTGAAAGTTGACGGCGGACGAAATCATGTCTATATTGAACAGCTGAAAATCCCATTATATTCTTCAATCCCAATCAGGCAATATTAAGAATATCAACGACAAGATTACTTACAGCAAAAATCAAAGCCTTTAGACTAGTTTGAATTGTTCTAAATAGACTACCTACGGCCCTTCTCCATTTCCTATTTAAGTAAAAAGTTAACACGCCTATCATTAGTTTATGTTGGTGTATTTTTATTTACCCGTAAACAAAAAACCGTATCTTTTCTTATACATATGTATAACAAAATATGTATTTTGTTTATTGTCCCCACGGCATTATTCATAGACAGTTTTAGAACCTATTTTAGTTACCTATCGAATGTTTTGTCTTCTTCGCTCAAACTGAATTCAAACGTCGTTCTAAAAAACAAAATATTCGACAACTAAAATAGGTTTTAATGCTATCTATGAATAAGGTCGCTAGTGTCCAGTGATTTCTTCTAAGCCATAAAAAATATTCTTATGAGAATACGGGACTAAGTTTAAGTCAGATTTTAATAAAACTATGTACTTAATTTTACTTGAATGAAAATATAAGAAAACAATACGGTTAAAATAGGTTTTACAGCATACCTTAGTAGTTACGCTTGAAAGCCGTCTTGATAAATAATTTATGTTTTGTCATTTAAGGGAACTTTAAATTTGCTCAATCCATAAAAAGCGTATTATGCTTCAAGTAGAACAATCCTCCAGTAATTACTAGGATGTGTAAGTACTCGTATACAGAGTGAATTTTTCAACTGACTGCCTCCGTGTCGTAGTTGTACTACGGTACGCCGCGCCGTACGACTACAAAGCTGAGGTCTCGGGTTCGAATCCCGGGTCGGACAAAGTGATATTGGGTTTTTCTATTCATTATCAGCCCGGAGTCAGGAATTTGTGCCCGATATGGTGATAGGCTCGCCCTCTATCACATCATGGGGCGGAACATACAAAGCGAAATGTGGGGGTCCTGGTGGCGCCACTGCCTACCCCTTCTGGGATACAGGCGTGTGTTTATGTATGTATGTATGAATTTTTCAAGTGGGCGTGTATGGCCAAATCTGAAACTATAAGGAATAGCGAAAAATACTGCAAGGAGTCAAGTGCCTGATTTTGATAAAAAATTAAACCTGCATACTTGGATTTCCGACTAATCAATCTTCCTAGCGAAGAATCAAACCCGATGATTTCGAAAAAAAACAACAGCTATATTATTAGACCATTCGATAGACCTCGTCTACGATCTTTTGGCGTGCGAATGCGATGGTGTCAATAAAATAAGAATAGTTTATGTTTCTTCACACTCTATCACATTGGACGTGTTAATATTATTAGATTTAAATAAATGTTTGTTATTTGTATTATAAAAACATATCTCAAACAATGAGTTAGATATTTTAAAATTCCAGTTATATTCCATATTTCGCCAAACGCCAGACGATAATGTTGTTCCATAATACGGATCAAATTCTGGGAAGTAATGACATACGGCTAATTAATGGAAAAATGAGAAATACTTTTTCTGCCGTTACTATAACGGGTATGGCAAGAGGAACCACAAATAACAATAAAAAATCTGTTTATCGCCATGTATGAGATGTGCTTTCTTAATAAAACCGGCCAAGTGCGATTCGGACTTGCACACCAAGGATTCCGTACATATTAATTTAAAGGTATTATATACACAACACATTACAGCTTAAAGGTAGTATAGACCTGAGTATTTGATATGAACTTCAATTTGATGTGGAAAGGGGTAGTAAGTATAAAATATATATTTTTATATGATGTAACTAAAATGTATTCTTTTCGCAATTGTTCCTTTATCAGTGCTGTAAGACGTTGCTTCGTACCAAATTTTAAGAATCTGAGTTCACGGGAAGTACTCTGAACGTTTTGATTCCCTTGCGGGTGTCGAAAATTTGCAGCATAAACGGCTGTATCTTTTGATTGCGTTAGCTTAGAAGTTTGATATTTTTCACAGCTCAAAGGGACAGTAGACATAAGTATTTGATATGAATTTCAGCTTGTTACCTCCACGCGTTCCTGAGAAAATGGGTCTTGACAGACAGACATACGGCCAACAATGTGATCCCTTAAGGATTCGGTTTTTCCTTTTGAGGCACGGAACCGTAATAAAAAACAACTGTATTTTATACTCGTTAGCATACGTTTTAACATGTTCAATGTAATAAAATATAAATATAGAAAAACTGTTCTTAATACTTTGCACAACGCTTTCGGTGATAGAGGATCGTAGTTGAGGTAGTGTCAGAACTTGACCTGTTACAAGCCGCGCAAATTGTTAATGCGCAGGGACTTTCCCATTAACGTCCATGTGACGCCAGTCGTTTATTATAATTAAGGTAAGGCAAAGTTTAATATAAAAAAAGGCTGGACTTTAGTATATTATGGCACGAGTTGAGGGGTGAAAGTGATCAAAGGTATTAGGGATTGGGTCACTGATTACAACGTTATCATTCTTATTAAAAGGCAATGCATAGTTTTCGAGAAATTAATAAAAATTGTTTCTAACCTCAAATCACACTTTAGGTAAAACGGAACGTTATTATGGGCGACTGACAAACAAATCGATAATATTATGTCAAATATATAGTCTGTGATTTGAAAATTCGCGAAAAAAATGGTGAAACGGAACGTAAAAATATATTTACGAGTTGCGATAAGTGTTAGTGTCATTTGTTTTGGTTCATTCCGTTTGTTCCGATGGTAGTTAGTGTACCAACTTTGTGGGTAAAATAGGTCGACTTTGTCCCAAAACCGACTTGGGGCACCCCGACTTCACGTAGTCTTTTGGGTACCACCCCTAGAGTGTATATAAAAAGCCGGAGACGTTGCAGAAGCAAATTTGTTTTGACAAGAAGTGTTTTGAGGTTAGGTTTTACATTAATTACTTTTTCTCAGGAACGGTGGGTTATCTTTTCGTGGGAGTGGTACCAGGGGAGATGGGACACTCCCCCCTTCCCATCCATCCCCTCCCAACCCCCAACTCATGCCATAGGATTCTAAAGATTACCCCGTATCTGTAAAATATGCTGTACACTTTACAGTATAGTCTAACCAAAGAACTTAAACTCTAATAAGTTCCTTGAGTCCAACCCATTGCCTTCTCAGATAATATATAATGTAGGTACTCTGTGCATTGCCTTTCCGAACGAACACAAAAAAATAAAAAAAAACAACATCCACTGTCATCCATGAATTCATTTTAGTGATGGGGGAGTTGTAATTTATTATATAGATATTTTAGGTAATATTACTCAGTCACAATAATGCAAGACGTTAATTAATAATAACTTTATGTTTGAAACAATATATTATATTTCCAACAGGTCGACGTGGAGATCCTTGGGGTAGGCCTATATTCAGTAGTGGACTTTCTGTTACTGAATATATAGATAGACGTCATGGGGAGGCACTATTAATATAGATATTATTAAATTGCAATTACTAAATTACTACAGGCAAATGTATTTGAATAAAAAAACTTTTTAAAATAATATAAATAATAATGACCATGCCTAAATATCACTTTAAATAATCCCCCATACCTAGAAATCATGATATTATGATAATCACCGCTGTTAGTGAAAACAATTCCAACTCGCAGTAGACGGCAGTCGACAGTCGTGATTTCTGAATCGATACATCACTATATCGTAGACTTTGGTCGGCTCTAGAAGTGGTCAGTTGTGCGCGCGTCGGACATCTCGGCGAAATGTTATCGTAGTTTTAGTTATTTATTCTAATTATTTTTGTTATATAGATGTTTCTAAGATAAACTATTTATGTATTTTGTTATGCGTGAAACTTAAATATTAGCGTATTGTTGAATTTAAATGTGAGGTGATATAAACTAGAGCTTAATGCAATCCCTAGAACGAAATGCGAATGTCCTACAGTATTACAAGAATCTGAAGACAATATAATTGTGCTTGCCTTGACCACGCCAGAATGGTAGATGTTGCAAGGTTGGTAAATATATTTATTAATTGTTTAGTGGAATAGCCACGTCATTATACAATAAAATAATATGTAACATTTTCGTAATGCTGCATCACATGTCGCTTGTATTTGCAATTACATGACCTTCTACAAAGTTCCTTACTTATTTTTAATGTGTCGTAATTTATTAACTAAATTCCCTTCCTGGTGGACTCCATAAACCGTGCTAGTAATCTGAAAGTCGATTGCAGCTAAGTTCTCAAGATGTTTTATTACTCTCCATAAGATTTATAAAATAGGTACAACATTAAATTTAACAGTGTTCATAAATGTATTTTTGGTAATGTAATTTTCAGCAGTTTATTTCCATTTAAATACATATAAATGTATGTAGGTCATCTAATAGTTATGCAATCAGAGGAAAGAACATTGTAAACCTGTGCTCTTGCTTTTCATTAAACGCATGATTCCTATTAACACATTAATCAAACTTATATTCCTAACTATTAAGGTAGTTTATCATTATCTGTCTTAACTTATCAGTGATTGACCCAATGTCATATATTTTTTAGATATAATGTTTTATTTAGTCTGCAAGTAAATAAATGTATCATTCCATAAAAAACATAAAAATTATATTTATTAGATAAACTATGGGGCATTTCACGTCAAGCGGACAACCAAAAAAAAATGAGGTCGTGAATTTTGTTTATACTCTGGTCAGTTCTACTTCTAGGGGACGTGAATGAGTACACACAATTTTTTTTATCGTATGATGCTTAATTGCTGAGTTATGAGCTTTTAAAAAATGACTAACAATGAAATCACGAATTTTTGGATATATATTATCTTTATTAATTAATTTGTAAAAAAAACTAAATAGTATTGTTTCTTATAGTTAAAAAGTTGAAGTTTTTATTTTTTTTATAGAATTCTAAATTTGAATTTTTTTGAGTATAGTAAACCGGAAGTGAACATTTCAAATCGATTTTTGAGTAACTTCGACACTTTTTTTTTTAAATATTTTAACCTTGAATTGAAGCTTTAAATGTACTTATTCTTCACAAAAAAAAATAAAACGTGATCTCCAATAGTTTAGGAATTCGAGCATATAGAGTACATACACATAGCTATGACAACTTTCTAAGCAATCGGGTTTATGCGCTAACATGCTAAAATACTACGCTATTAGTGTTTTATTCCTTCATTCTAACATGGAAAAATATAAAAATAAACGATTTCTTTAATTCTTCACAAAAATATTAAAACATGATCGCCAATAGTTTAAGACTTAGAGCGGTTTTACTAATTGAGATTGAAATAGTATAAAATAAAATGGAGAGATTTATTTTGTAATTTTCACAGTTTTACTATTCGCACTAGCACTAATTCTCTTTACACATAAGCCTTCGTTGGTTGGAATAAAAGCATACATTTGTTTAGTTCCTGGAACGGTGATAGCGGAAGCAAAACGGACTCGTAGGAAATCTCGTTTTTGTTGAATACTTTCCTTCGAGCAGCAATAAATAGAAGTATCAGTTAATTATGAATTGGGCCATTCATATAATCTTATAACTGTAGTGATAGCGCTATTCGTAGACTGTAAACTTTCACGGGTTGCCAAAAGTTTAAGGTTTCCCCCAAGACCATCACATGGCCCTTTTCTATGAGCAGTGGCATGGAGGTGTAAATGCGCTTCTTTCTTAAAATCTTCATGCTTTAAATCGTCTGATATCATTATGATGCTTCCATGTTTAATGTCATTTCCATCTTTACAATAATAAACAGATGTCAAAAGCGTGGCTTGATCATTATTCCAATGAAATAATTGGGCAGAATCTTGTACGACAAAACTATAATTTTCGGCAAAATCACATTGAACGAGAATTTCTCCTTTAGGGATGGATAATTTGTGATCCTAATTTACTTCAAACAAGATTTTAAGAAAGAAACGCAATTACACTTCCATGCCACCACTCATGGAAAAGGGCCATGTGATGGTCTTGGTGGAAACCTTAAACATTTGGCAATTTTTTTGTGAAGAATTAAAGAAATCGTTTATTTTTATATTTATCCATGTTAGAATGAAGGAATAAAATACTAATTGCGTAGTAATTTAGCATGTTAGCGCATAAACCCGATTGCTTAGAAAGTTGTCATAGCTATGTGTATGTACTCTATATGCTCTAATTCTTAAACTATTGGAGATCACGTTTTAATTTTTTTTTGTGAAGAATAAGTACATTTAAAGCTTTAATTCAAGGATAAAATATTTAAAAAAAAAAGTGTTGGAGTTACTCAAAAATCGATTTGAAATGTTCACTTCCGGTTTACTATACTCAAAAAAATTCAAATTTAGAATTCTATAAAAAAAATAAAAACTTCAACTTTTTAACTTTAAGAAACAATACTTTTTAGTGTTTTTTACGAATTAATTGATAAACATAATATATATCCAAAAATTCGTGATTTCATTGTTAGTCATTTTTTAACAGCTCATAACTCAGCAATTAAGCATCATACAATAAAAAAATTGTGTGTACTCATTCACGTCCCCTAGAAGTAGAACTGACCAGAGTATAAACAAAATTCACGACCTCATATTTTTTTGGTTGTCCGCTTGACGTGAAATGCCCCCTATATTTATTTGCTGTAAAGCATAGCTGAATTAAGTAAACCTGTATAGACCACTCGGAAACCATAAACTAACTTTAACTAAGACAGTGTTAACTGGAGAATTTTCAAAATAATGTCATGAGTTTTAAAGTGGCTGGATTGTAAATAATTTATCTATATGTATATTATGTAATATAAACATAAGCTATTAGTGCACACTCCATGTCACTTTAAGCAAAATAACAATGTAGGTCCTCCTCCTCCTCCTCCTTGTGTTAATTCCTCAACATTGGTGGTGGTGAGTTATCAGGGAAACAATCCTTCACACATAATGTTTTACCATCCAGTCTGGTTCTTTGGGAATGTAGGTGTATTCTGTAATTAAAGTTATTAATTAATTAAATTAGTCTTTTATGCAATTTAAACCTTGGTTGAAAATAATCAATTAAAACATACACATAGGAGTAACAAATAAGGACATACTTAAAATATAATTGGCTAAGCTTGTTATCATTCTGTGGGGGCATCCTATGATAGGAGATGCATTTTTTGCTTTCCAATAAGAAACAAAACTGTATCCCACACATCACACATTGTTATTATATTTGCATTTAATAAGTGTCCTGTAGTGAGATTTCCTAAAATTGAAATAACTTATTTCATAATTTATAATAAATAATACATTTCTTATTAATTGCAAATTACCTATTTAGATTAGAAAAAAATACATAACAAAATCATAAACATTTAGTAAAATATGAGAACCATATAAGTTAAATAATTAATTTGGTTTACCTAAAAGCCTCTATTTTTATGGTTTTATTCGCCGCATTGGTATATAATTTTGTGCTTTTTAACAAATACATAATATGCAATTTACATCATTTGTTCATTTGATATACATGTTTTCAATATAATGGAGAATATTATAATTTTGGCTTTATGTAGATTAGTTGGCTTGACATAAGTTTTGTCATTTGCAGATGCACCCTTGTTAAACCTGCCGGACTGTTGCACAGTATGTAACTTTTGTGTGTTAACACTAACCATATCATAGTTAAATACCACTATCACATATTCAAATTCATTATAATGGTAGCATGTTCTAGTTAAGCCATGAATTCTAAAAATAAACTTGGCAAGTGTTACATCCTTGGTGCTGTGGAGGTACTGTGTTGCAAATTCCAAAATATCTTGAACTACTTAAACGGATTTTTTAAGTGACTGTTTTACATAACGTAGATATTGATAATAAATTGCTTATTATCTTTATTTTGAATTTATGGACATAAATATTGATGTATGTATTGACCACCCCGCCCAGTAGTTAACTTTGTGTATTACGGTTTTAATAATCTCAAATGAAGGCTTGCTGCATCTTACACTGCACTTATAGGATGACAATATATTGAATCGAAACAAAATATGTCTATTTTACGGAATTTGAAGTAAGTGCATAGCAAATGTGGTCGCCTGTTTGTACAAGTTACTTATATAATAAAATGAATAAAAGCCAGTTAGTGTTTCAAGGTAACATTATATTTTATCTATTGTCCAGTGGGAAGTGAAACAGTTTATCAGCGTTTGCCTTCTTGTTAGGTAGAAGACCTTGTTTACACTGCGCCACATTTTTCGCGGAATTCATAAGTACGGGATTTCTACAACGAACAAGAGATGTTCGGTGGCCTACCACTTATATTTATTCCTTATCTTTGGATTCTTTTTTATTTTATAAATTCGCAAGCCTGTAAGTCCTATGATTAAGACAGTGCGTACACAATAAATATATTTTTAAAATGACTATTACGGACCGAATTTTTTTTGGAGACATCTATTTAAAATTCCAATATACTAATATGTTTGATGTTAAGTTGTTGTTTTAATAACTTGTTCTAAAGAACATTGCTCACGCTGCACACGACGCGATGCGCCGCGCGCTACTTTACCAATCTATTCCATTGTTTACCAATTGTTCTCAATTGACACGGATTATTAACTTTAAAAATGTCTAAGAGTCCGATCTCGTGCAATAAAAGATCCTCCAAATAGTCTTACTTATTGGCAATTTCGAAATGGTCTTACTAATTGGCACGAAACGGGAATAAAGCAACAGCATGTTTTGTGTGTGGTCGTCACTTCTACTTAAACACTTAACAACAATACATTCTTGGACGCATGGTAAATTCATTATTTCAGTTTTAATTATTAAAGCATATTTTTTGTAAAGACCTTTGATTTTTTATAATATAAGGTTTGGGTTGCTGTCGCGGTCCATGTCACTCATACGAAAACATCTCAAATAAAAAATGACTAGTGAAAATAGTTCAAAAGAATGTAACGTATTCTTGACCACGCAGCCTTTTTTAATGAGGCGAAAGATAATTGTGGCTCCCTTCCAGCTAGTCCTGGGGAAGGGAGTAGGAAGGGTATGTCGGAGAACTGGCATTGAAACCGACGCGCGAGGGCTGCGTCCGCACTGTCATATTAGCTGGGTCCCCTACCTCAAAACCCTACGCTGGCATGCCGCACAAAATCTCTCAATCGCTATCTTAGCTCATGATTAGGGTTTAGTGCCTGCTAGCGAGGTGCGCCGTCCCTCAGCGTTGAAGATTGCTCCATATACAGCATATTAAAGCAGTTAAATTGTCAGCTTTTATAAAAAGTAGTAAGTCTGCGGGCCACGGGCTCTTAGAACAAATGTTTTATGGCATTGAGTATATGTATAATTGCTAATCAGAATAGTTTAGCATTTAGTGAATTTTACTCAAAGAGATGAACTGAAAACCTTTTAGGCTATACAGTGGAATCATTTCTAATGTTTGTCATATATTGCTACGCAGTTTAAATATAATTAAATCACGCTTTTCCAACTGAAAACAATGTATCCGATTACAATTTATAGTTTGTTTATAATTGAAACTATTTTATAGCTACATGCAGATTGTGTGCAATATTTCATTCAAGAAATATTAATTTGAAATACAATTACCTACCGAATACAGGGAGATAGACATGATGCCAGGTTTCAGTTGGCAGGCTATATCATACAGATAAATTACGTAGAGTATAAATATGATGGTTCTATTGGGAGTATATTCATACAACCTTTTTTATTTATTATGTGATTCGTGATAGCGATTAGATAGCGCTAGATATACATTCAGGATATATTTGTTCATATCACTGAGTGGAAGAGTTCCACTGGAATTAAGAGAATTCTGGACAGTTTACCCCACCTACTCTACGGTGATAGGACAACTTTTATGTACACATATTATTAAAAAAAACTCCTAAAACATTTACATTGATAACAAGGGATTTGAGGAGCCGCGATGAAATTACGCAGCATGTCTTCATACAATGTTATGTACTTGTTCAATAAAATGTTTTGCAAACATCTTATCTGGGTGAAATACACGTGTACATTCTCCTTTTAGGATTTGCTTAGTACTTGGGGTTCGAACGTATTCTCAGATGGATGGCAAGTTTCCTAAATTGGTTTTTTAGAGGTATATGTGGTACGTACTTTTGTAAACAAGAAGCTCAACTTGTTATTTTTTATTGTTATGTTTTATAGTATTACAGGTACATAGAAAAAAGAACAATTTAGGTAACATGCCACCCATCTAAGACTACTTGTATTATATGTACGTATGTTTTAGATATTGCGCAAATATTTCGAAAAATAAACGATCACATTTTAATATATTTCATTCCATCCAATATGACTTATGAGATATTGTTGTGACACTATTAGTTTTACGATGGCAGTTATTTCTATATTTGAATATTCCTATTTATTTACATACTTTATTGCACACCACAATAAAAGAGAGAAACATAATAACAGTAATTAAGTCACTTAAAATCAAAAATAATGAAATATCATGCCTATAGAGGCATGATTACAATTTAAAGGAATGTGTACATCTGTCTGTCAAGAACTCTTCAGGACCAGTTCAAGTAAAAGAACAAATATGATACATGACAGATGTAGTAATACAGTACATCGCTCATCTTATCTGTTGTCATGTTATCAGTATTTATTATTCTTACTATGGTAGCTCTGTTCTAGTTTTTTTTCTGTAAATATTCATAAAATTTACGACGTTACGGTGGCCACGTCCTAAGACAATTCATAGGAGTTTTGTATTGATTGTATGAAACAAATTTAAACTACTTCTCCAGACACTGGAATTTCGTCTAATAAAATAATCTATAAATTATAATCGGAACTGAAAGTTCACATTCTTTAATTGTATCCTGTTATGGTAACGTTGAGTTGAATAAGACAAAGGTTCTTCGTAGGCAATGAGGAAAGATATTTAAAATGATTTTATGAATACGGTCTTTCCCATACTTTATATGTATAACACACGACGAGACATCTAAGGCAATAGAATTTCTTATTAATATTGAAAACTTAAAAAATGCCTATTCATAAAACTAGCGATTTTCCATTATCTTATTCGAAGTTTTAGGTTATATTATATTTATTTAGTTGGAGGTCGAGCAAAGTATACTTGAACTACTACATATTAATTAATCTGTATAATAGTTATAATAACTGCGAGTACATATTTATTAATTAATAAGGAAGAAAAGGCTAGTAATATACGGTAACTGGAATCATATCATAATCAATAAGACGTTTAGTATGGCAGTACAGAGAATATATACTTCATTGTCAACGTCATGATTATCATACATTTCTCCTCGCTTCTATAAAGCCTTGTTACTATTGAATACAAAAGTGGTTTTATGTAATGATAATATATAAATTGGTATACTTATGTAGTTATTACTGCAGCACTGAATACTGGCATTTATATATTGCTCATTCGATGTTCGCAGAATGTTATAAATTGTATAAAACGTCGTCAAATCGGCAATGATAACCTCTCAGTCATTTGGAGACCTCGGATAATTTGTAATTATGTAAAGATGTCAATAATTGACTGCAAAGTGCAAATAATACGTACATTATTATTTTTATGCGTATCGATCGCTGTTACGGATATGAATTATTGTGTGTCAGAACTCTGATGATGGTCGATGTATCTACGTACATCGATCTCAGCCCGAGAACAGCGCGGTACTTCTGCTTTACTCTTTTGCAAAATAGATATATACATAGAGAACACTTTATTTGACACCACTTAATACAGAAACATGTATCCAATAAACAATTTTCTATGCCTAAACCACACGAGTTTATTTCTAAACTATAATCTTTATCTCTTATTTCCATTGCCTTACGAGTTTCCCTTCAAGAGGTGCTTTTCTTTGCATGAGATCAATCGTGTTCTAGAAGAATCGAGTTCGTATTAACTTTACAACAGTCAAGTTATCAAGGCATACTATTGGTACACATGAGCAGACACAAAACTGTTAAATTAATATGCAATTATATAAAAATAAATTTTGTCGCATTTTTTTTGAATTAATGAATTGTCAACGTAGTGATGAGAACAGCGTGTTCTCACAGACAACACAGTACAAATAAGATACAGAGACGCGAGGCCGAGCGCCCGCCCCGTCTCAACACTGAACACTCAACAGTCCGCTGCTCGCCACTGACGCTGCTGTTGCCTTCACTGCCAGCGGTCACAGTGTTCCTATATTCTCACCGCCGAAATGTACGTAACCAATTTCAAGCGCTTTGTAATAAAACAAAATAATTATCAATCAGTTAATGAAAAGTGCAATTAAATGAGTCGGTTATACGCTTTGTGATCGGGATAATGAAACCAAGTTTAATCAGTTGTTGATGGTTCAGCGGTGAAACTGCATGTTTACATATACTCTTATGTATCAAGTGAGCTGAATATATAAAATTTTCAGGTAGAATTCTTGGGTTGAGTTCTGTGGTACCTAATTGAATTTTAATAGTGAATAAACCACGCTAGTTAATTTAAAAGTATAATAACATAAGTATAATATAATATACTAAGTAAAAGTACCTAGTTCAAATTTCATTATGCTACCAAGACAAACTTGACGAAAGATTATAATTGATTAATACTTACAATAAAATGTAGGTACAACTATAATGTAATATTATAATCAGTTTGATAATAATAGTATGTACACATCTTTAATATTTAAGAACTCGTTTAAAGATTATTCCGTATTTTTCTCGCAGTGTACGCGCAGAAATTTCACGTGATCATATTAATTAAAACACGTGGTGTTCTTTTTTATTTATTTATTAAAAATAGAAGGATACAAAACAATAATATACAATTATAGTCCCACAAAACCATACTTAGGTTTGACCGTGGAGGTCGGACAAGTCTCGTCAAACATATAATAATAATAAAAATAAAACAACAGCACAAAAGAAAATTGCTGTCTTATCGGGCAGCGTTTGAATGCATAAAATATATTTATTTTGAGCAGCGAAAGTTATCATAAATGTAATGTAAGGCGTGGTGGCCTGTTGGTAACGGACCAGACGCGGCTGCCTACATGTTCACGGTGGTCACGGGTTCAAATCCCAGGGCACACCTTTGACTTTTCGGAGTGATGTGTGTATTAATAGTCAATCACCACGCACTTTAACGGTGAAGGAAAACATCGTGAGGAAACCTGCATACCGTAGCGATTTTAAAGAATTTCTACGGTATGTAAGTCCGGCAACCCGCACTAGGCCAGCGTGGTGGACTATATGGCCTAACCACTCTCAATCGATTCCCTCGATTGTAGAATAGGCCCGTGCCCTGCAGTGGGACGTATATGGGCTGATATAGTGCAAAATATATTATGGATAACAAGCCACTAGATGACTAGACTATTCAGTACCTGTAAGTTTGTAACTGATTACGTCTCAAGATATCGTTTTTCTGTGTAAATCCGTGTGCATATACAACGCCTTTATCGAATGCGCAATGAATCGCACTTCGCATAAATACTAATATACCGGGTATATCAAGACTGCGACCGAAAACGAAGCCAGGTGGTAGTTTTAGTGGTTACAAACACGATGCAAATAAAAATTTCACCAAAAAAGTGACAAACATTTTTTTAGTTTTTTTTAAAAATCATCGTGTTTTGGTGGTACATACCTAGTTTTTGCGAAAATAATAATTTAAATCCTTACGTACCATTTAATGTTTAAAAATAAAGAGGTTTACATAATTATTTTAGGAATACTATGTATTTATCACGCAAATACGACGATAAGTAAAAAATTACAAAAAAAAGTTGTCGAGTTTTTGGCGAAATTTTTACTTGCTTTGTGTCTGAAGCCACTAATACTACCTTCATTTTCGGTCGCGGTCTTGATATATCCTGTATATCCTATATTTTCCAACAGTGTTAAAAACGACAAATACAAAATGTTTATATTCGAGGTTGTGATAACAATATCGATGCCAAATTATATAAATAATGTTTAAAAACCACAGTTTTCTGTTACTCAAAATTTACCCAAGAGGGAGAAAATTATAAAATATAATACATAAATTAATAACCCGTTTTGATTCTTGTAGTAAGCAGGGTACTGACCAACGAGCTGTAACTGTAACTTGCATGTTACAGTAACGAAGTTCAAATGTGTACGCGTGTTACAGTTTACGGTTACAGAATGAGTACGTTGAAATCGTCGGCTCACTGTGAGCCGCACGCGTGCCGCTCGCAGCAGGTTTGCGAACCACGTACACACTATATTTTTCGATTAAATATAAGGTAACGGTTACGGTTACTGCTTCCTAGTGAGTACTCGGCCTAACCCCGTACCACGTACCGACTGACATGGCTCGGGCTTATCAAGAACGATACGAGACGTTATAAAACTAAAGCATGTGACTTAAATATTTTATTAGTGCTTACTTTTTTGGTGCTCTCTACTTGTGAGTAATTGTTATCTATTTTTCGTACGCAAGTTACCTGATACAACGTACTGTGTATTACACACATTTGCAATCATTTCTTACAGTCATGTAACCATGGAGTACGGAAGTAGGGTGCCTACATCGGTGTCGCACCAATTAAGAAAAATATTAAGGTAAATTATTATCGTAACCACAACGTATGACAAAACCATTTTTGGAACTAATTATTTTACTTCATTATTTTAAACTGTTTCGATAAAACTGATGGTTAATGCAGTGCAAACTAAATACAGGACCGTTCATAGATATATTACATACTAGAACTGAAACCAAAACGGGACACTACTACTCAGAAAGGCTTCATTTTAACCAAAGTGCACATTTATACAGTTTGTAGAGATTTAATTAATAATTAAATTACGAAGTTTCATAGATCGTATGATTAAAATAGTAAAATATGCCGAACTCACAGGAGCCCGTATTTTAATATACTTTATTAAACCCCACTAATCCGATTTTGCCTAACGATGGCTAAGAATGTGGCTTAAGCTGATATGTTGAGAAAAGCTGAACGAAAAGTCCGCGTTAGAATTTATTATCACCGATAGCCCATGTTAAATACTAGTGGAGAAGTGGGCTAGAAGTAAAAATAACTTAATGATCATAGCCACCCATGTTTCTAAGTATTGTAGGCAACCCTGGATATGTTGCCGACCTATCCTATTAGGAAAATATAATTGTTAGTAGCTTTAATTGTTTATTAATTACTGTAGACAACATTTGATTGTTTCAATTGATGAGGTATAAAGTATCGCGTATTCCGTAAAGAGTATTGTATGCCTACAGTGACTATTTAATGAGAATAAATATACTTTCTCTTTTATGACTTATTTGAGAAGGTTTAGCAGCTGTGTAGATAGTGTTTAGGATCAAAATATATCAACTACTGTTTTTAGTAATGTAATCATTAATCACTAATAAGTACTTATTAGCTATTAATTTATATTACGATGTCATGACTTAGATTTATTAAAGAAATAGCATTTTTAAGTTAATTACAATAAGATAGTCAGGGTATTATGATTGAAACAGTTTTTTATCAGTCAATCGTTTATTCAATAATTATTTTAGTGGTAAATAAAAATCTAAATACTTTTATCGTAAATTTGAAAGTTTAATTACAAATTACCTTTAATTTCACTTGTCTTAAATCAATAGTGTCTCCATCTTTCAATTGCGATAACGTACTAAATTATGCTTCATATGTCACTAGATGTCGCTATGTGTTCTACTGTTTGAAGATCTTGGAATACCTCCGCTTATCTATGGAATTGCCGTTTTCCCAAATATGAGTGTTAGTCGGTAGAAATCCTGCGAGCCTTTTCATAGCTAACTGTAAAGTAGGCAGGAGCCGGAATACTAAATGGATCTTGATATTATGTCTACTAAATTCTCGTGGGGTATAATGCGAGTCTAGCATGATACTGATTACGCCATATTAAGAAACATAATATGTAGGTATGTTGCAGATGAAAACAGAAATATATATTCTTTTAAATTTATTTTCTGAGTTGCATAAACAGACAATTAAATATTGTATGGAAGCTAGCCAATTTTGAAAGTAAAATATATGGAATTGTTTGGGTTTATGAGATTTTGCCGTCGAGAATTCCCATAGGGGAACACATCTTATTATTATGTAATACAAGAAATATTATTATTTCGGTTTCCCTAATTGAATCACAACCTAAATTGAACTGTAGCACGTATATTCCTACAGTCTACTTTTCTTTAATTTCATTTTAGAATGACATTTTCATTGCGTGGCGTCTGGCGGTGCTTATATGGCCTAAATAGATAACTGGAAAAGTAACTTGTCTTCTGTAACTAGTTAAATGTTATAAACATATATTATTAACAAAGAATACTCTATTTAAATTATGATTAGCTTGCGTTAGTTAATGATATTTACTGAGGATTTTTAAAAAGTAAAATACAATGAAAACTCACAATGCAAACACCAGCTGTTATCAGTTGCCCCAGTTTTAATAATGTGTCTAGTGCCTTCTATTTGTACGAAATACGAATTGTTCTTATTCTGGTCATGCAACCGCAACGTATTTTAGTTCTGCTCTCCGACCATTAAAATTTAATTATATGTTTCAATAACAAAATAAGTGTTTACCGCGATGTAAATGTTCCATTGTTTGATACAGTAAAATATGTAGCATTGTGAAACCTTCAGTGAAGTGTGGTTGTGTGCTGGAAGGCGTTTGTCTGGCCGTTCGCGGTTGCTTCAGTGGCAGGCCTGTTGTCAGTATTTGTGCCAATAATAATTCTGTGCGTGGTTGTGCGACGTGCATCTTTTAATACGAAATAATATGTACTGAATGAGTAGAATTCGCCATATTCTTCCATCGGTAATACTTGGGTTCCCAATTAAATGAATGCCAGGATATAATTTGCTTCAAGCAGATAGCTGCTTCGATCGACGCGCCAGTTGTGAGTTTGCTGATGTAAACTTTTTATTGATTATCTTTATTGCGCATTCTTTTTCCCGTATTTTGTCGTCGAAAATAATCGTATCTTTAGCTCTGCTTAGTTTACCTCGTATTTAAAGTTACAGTAACTTCTTCTATATATGTTAAGTTCATCAAGTAAGACATCTAAAATATTATGTAATTTTTAGAGATATCGCAATGATATCAATAACTTCGATTACAATTTATCGGTCACGTAGCGATGAACCATTGATTATTAATTATATTTATTCGTTTACATATCTCCGCTGTCGGCCCCAACGCAAACATGCAAGTTTCAAAAATAATTTGCAAAGTGTAAATGTTGGATATCCATTTAACATCATAAATCGTACGAAAATGTCGTATTTTTAGATATGTTTAACTGGCTACAGATATTTTCAAGAAAAAAATATCGACTGCTTACATACTATTTATTTAATGTCGCTGTTAGACGACTGTGTACAATGTGACATCAACCGTAGTTCGTAGCTAAAGTATTGATCCAGCTGTATCTATGTATGCTGTGATCTTTGCTTGAGGTGTTAATAAGTAGGTAATTTTATTGAAATCTTGTAACGTTATGATATTTTTAATACACATTCGGAATTTTTTTATGCTATCCTGAATAATACCAACTTGTATGATTTATATGAACATACTACCGTGAAATAAATAGTACAATGATGTGCATGCTGTGGATGTAATAATTATAACGTTGTCACTTATAATTTCTGCTTGAACCTTTTTATACAAAGATTGTTTTAAATTGAGACTGATGAAGTGAAACTTTGTAGCAACAAGTGTTAAATTAAATTACGTTAATTTCATCTTCTTTATCGTGTTTCTTCAAAGCGACACTAATGATAACAAATTACACAAGTCGTAACTAACCTTGTCATGTTATTAACACAGGTATTAACATGAACTTGATTTTATTGCGGGTTAACTTGTTGAACTAATTATGTTGTCGATTTTAGGTTAAACGAAGACAAGGAGGTTGCGCCGTGCCTGGCCAAGGAAGAGGGCATCAATATCAGGATGTGGGGCGCACAGCGGCGCGTCACGCTCGACGTGCTCATGATGTGCTGGGGCATGGGCACGTGGCTCGGCGTCAATGGCATCTACGTGCAACTACCTCTGCTGGTAGAGCGACTGCCGGAGGGCTGGGCGCTGCCCTCCTCTATGGTGCTAGCGGTGCAACTCGCTAATGTGGGCCTGCTCATGTACGGGCTGCTGCGAAGATTACGCCCGCACTCTCCTGATTCTCATTATATTTATGGACTGCTGATGATAGGCACTCTCGCTTTAGTACTTAATTCGTTCTTATATGAACAAACTTCTGTGATAGGCAACTCGGAGCGCTCGATGGCGTTCTTAACGCTTACATTTTTTGCGGCGCTGGTCGGTTGCACCAGCTCAGTGCTTTTCTACCCGTACTTAAGACATTTCCGCGACGTGTATCTAGCGACTTACTTCGTGGGCGAAGGCCTCAGTGGCTTCATACCGAGCATATTAGCATTAGTTCAGGGAATTGGGGGCGAGCCTCAGTGTTTACCTTCCGCCGATAATACCACGTTAGTTCCTCATTACCCGCCCGCACGTTTCGACTCTACCGCGTTCCTGCTGATGCTCGGGGCGTTATCCGCTGCGAGTCTATTCAGTTTCCTCGCTATCAACAATTACAAAGGCTTCGACTCAGAGAAAGTGACATTGTCGGCGGTTGCCAAGGAAGAAGAAGCGACAACAGAGTGGCCGGAATTGCTGGCGCCGCGCTGGGTGATAGTGCTGCTGTTGATGGCGGTACTAAATGCCTTGCATAACGGCGTGCTGCCGTCCGTGCAGTCGTACTCGTGTATGCCGTACGGCACGCGCGCTTACCACTTGGCTGTGACGCTGGGCGCCATGGCGAACCCGGCGGCGTGCCTGGCGGGCGTGTGGTTGCGGCCCATTTCTGCCAAGGCGTTGACGGCAATGCTGAGCCTGACGTCAGTGCCGCTGGTGTACATCATGGCGACGGCGCTGCTCAGCCCCGCGCCACCGCTCCAGTACCGCGCCATAGGCGAGGCTCTAATTGTGAGTAATCATTATCCTAACTATTACGTAAATAATCATTCAGGCTCTGTATGAAAAAGCGTTGGATGCTTACAACAACTATCATGGAGCACCATACGCTGTTTTTTAAAAATAAAATGAATGTTATTCACTTCATTGTCTAGTTTTAAACTCATTAAAAGTTATTGTTTACTTTTTACTTGGTTCTTTTACTGAACCGTGGATTTTTGTTCCTTAAATTGTTTCTTATGTTGATAATATGGTGATCCCACGATGATCCTGACACACGCTTCCTAAACCGAAACAGTATTTGTGAAAACAATTTCTCCAGTTTGACACGGAGATACAAATGGAATGTTAGTATTTGTTTGACGGCGGGGTTGTCGCAGGTGGTGTCGTGGGTGGTGTCGTCAGGGTTCGTGTCGTACGCGCGCATGTGGGTGTACGCGTGGGCGCGGCGCGGCGGCGCGCGCGGCATGTGGGCGTGCGGCGCCGTCACGCAGCTCGGCTCGGCCGCGGGCTCGGCGCTGCTGTTCCTGCTCGTCAACTACACGCCGCTGTTCACGCAGCCCGCCGCCTGCCCGCCACTCTAGACAATATATTGACATACACATCTATATTTGTTTTATTTACCGACACTTATACATTCGCAACCTTTCTCTTAAAGTCATTAGAGGGCAACATAAGGCTGTGGATACTTGACGTATGCAACCCGCTTTGCGTACTTACATTTAAATTTATGCATATTAAAAATACATGTCTGGGGAATCTCAACAAAAATAGTCAATTCTGTAATACCTGTATCAGCTCCCCAGCTAGCTATAGTTTTCAACACAATATGCATTATTGGTTGTATATTTGCTGATTAAATAAAACTCGGTAAGATCATTTTTTTATAATTGACCGATTTCATCCCACTGCTGGTCAAAGGTCTCCTTCTCTCCCTCCACAATTAGCGCTCTAAAGAAATTTCGGACCACATGGGCTCGAACGCATCCAGGTCTTCTCGTCAACGTGCTCGTATCGATAGTGCTGCTGCTGATGGTGGTTCTGAACGCGTTGCACAACGGCATGCTGTCGTCCGTGCAATCGTTTTTAATGGGCAGGCCATGTGACTCCAATGCATCCGGATCGTTGGGCAAATATCGTGACCCAATGGGTATCTGATGGCCGACGACGCCGCGGCAGTAACATTATACCACTTATTATATCTGGTAGTACAGATGAACCCTCTAATTTTAGACCTACATATATCAATACTGCGTTCCTTAAACAAAATTGGCTGTCTAACTCGTGCTACTCGTTCATTTTAAGTCAAAACACATTAATTGTACGCCCAACACAGGATGCTTTTAGAAGCAACTCATATAAGCCTATTACGAGTGGTGTGTTATTTCCATACATACGAGTTTAATACTTCCGAGCTGAAGGCCTGACTACCTGTAGCCACTAATTACAACTACGTCAGCGAAGGTTAGACGTGTCCAAAACGCGCTTGCACTGGTACTAAAACCTTGGGTATGTAAGCCACACATGAGTGCATTAGAGGACGGTGCATCAACGTCCTAATTAAAAATTCGTGAGTCCAACATAACAGTCGCCGAGGCCGAAAATGGCTAGGCATTCGTCATCATCACTTTCGAGCTGCAGTTATGCTTGTTTGCTGACGCAGGGATCAATGTGTTAGGATTCCTATAATGATCTCTCGGATCATGCCACATACATTGATTTGGTCGCATGTGCGATGAACTGTTTCTTATTCTATTAATAATTGACCTTTTCTCTGTGACGCGACGCAGCATTATGAATGCGATTCTCATATGTTTGTGCTCGAAGCACTGATACTCGTAGATAAATAATTAACAAGTACGTAAATGGTCCAGCATGGCTTGCCCATTCACGGAACATAGCCTGTATGAAACACCACCGAGATCATTACGTAAAATGTCGTTACATTAATAACAGCGTTTAAAGATTTAAAAAATAATGTAATCCGAAACATAATATATTTTATTGAATTACAAAGCATACCTACTACATGTTATACATAAACTCATGCTTTTTGCCCCGAAGAGGTAGGCGGAGGAGTTTCCGGGACACCGACGTTTCGCCTTGTGTGTTCCGTTCCATAAAGTGTTAGGCGGCGGGCCTATCTTGATATCGGGCACAAATTCCCGACTCCGGGCTGTTAATGAATAGAAATATCCAATCTAACTTTGCTCGATCTGGGATTCGAACCCGAGACCTCAACGTTGTAAGCGTACCGTAGTAGTAAATACAACTGTGGCACCGAGGCAGTCAGCTTAGTGAATTAGTATTATAAATTACTTAAACAAAGTTACTTTATCAAGAAGTACGAGTACAGTTGTCAAAATGACGAGCATTTTCCTCTAAATTACGAATTGTTATATTATTCAGCCTTCAATACACGAAAATAAATGTATTAATAATAGGTACAAAATAAGGTACCTAAGTAATAAAAATTACTCACTAAATTGTTATCAGATAGCGTCGAATACAGAATACAGCTGTGATGGTGTCGACTCACTTTCGAAGTTGGTCTCTTTGAACAAGTGTGAATTAGTTTATTCATTTCAATCGTTCACCAACTTGGAAATTTGTATTGATTTCCATGTATGCACTGCCCAATACCTACACATGACAGTAGTTAAGGGATATCCTGGCAACAAGTCGCCAGTATTAAGAAACTAATATTCCTGTCAGTGACTTGGTCCCAGTAAGGCTATAATTAAGCAAAATTTTGTGGTTATAATAATACACAAAGTCGTGATTGCATTATGCACATATATTATTCCGTGAGAATTGCCGTTAAATCCCCGGAAAGTTTCTACAGTCTCTAAACCATTGTAGGATGGCGGTTAGTTAACGAACACATCATCTTGCCTTTGAGTTCTGTTTGCTGCTTAAAGACGTTCAACACAACGTATTCACATTTGCGATTTTGCATTAAATAAACATTTTCGCGTAATCGTGAAGATTCCACGGCAAGTGCGCGAGTGTGCGCATCCATAGTTACCTAATTACTAATAATGAAATGATATCTTTTATCTAGTTACAAAGTGTCCGCGCGATAAAAAAATGATTTATGCAATTGATAAATAATTATGGAACCATGGTAATTAAAAAAAACGTTTTGTATTGCAAAATATTTATTTTTTAAATTTTATTATTACAATATAGTTTCCAAAAATGAGGTGTGACGTGAAAAAATGGTGCTGAATTAAATTGAATTAGGGGGGTGAAAAGAAAAGTTTGTATGAGATAACGTATTTCTTTAGCATATTAAGCTTTCATTCGAAATTAACATTATTTTCTATACGGTTGTAAAACGACATTAATAGGTAATGAATAACATAGAAACCCAAGGAATTTTTTTTTTTGTGATGAATGGCGAGACGAGCTTGCCATTTATCTGATGGTAAGCGATATGATCGCTCAAAGACAGTAGCAAAAGAAACAACACCATGAATTACAAAATAATGCTTGGCATTTCACTGCGCTCGCTATCCTGAGACATAAGATGTCAAGTCTCATTACATCCAGTAGTTATTCTGGCTACAATTTACTTCAAACCAGAACACAACAGTGCATTTACACTTACTGTTTGGCGGGAGAAATATACATTGCGGTGGTACCTAGACGGCCTCTTACATAATTATGAGAGCCCTACCACCAGTAAAGTTAGTTTCGCAAAAAGTTCTGATGCCTGTGTGTCATACACTCCTGGCCTACCGAGGGTGGTGGAAGCGCGATGCGTGCATTAGTAGTATCACAATCGGTTTCTAGTTCAGCGCCGGTAAATCAAATATTATAATACAATAGGTATAGCTTCTTTATTTTTTAAAGCTTTGGTCCGGTACACGAGCAAACAGGTAACTTCATGGTAACTGATCACTGATCACTTGGTATGCTGGGCCGCCTGCATAGTGTGTAGGAGCCATTAGGCCCAACAGTCGCCGGCGTAATACTGATTTGTAAATATAAAAATCTATACAGGATCTTATGGATTCTAATAATATATTTTTTATGAACCTTAAGTGTCCCACTGCTGGGAAAAGGTCTCCCTCGACTCTTTCCAATAATAATTGATTCTAAAAAATTAAATGTAAATGTTTTTATGGCTAAAAAACTTGATAAGGTTTTGGGGTGCGAAGCCCCTCAGTCCACGAATCCGTGGGCGGTCGTCCACCTTCACCATTTCTAACGCCGCCTCTGGGTAGGTTGCACTGCTAGATACGACAGCTCGCGATATTTAGATTAGATGTTATAAGTGTTGGGCTTTTGTATCGACAGTGCAGGTTTCGTGTTCACAACAAATACTTATTTCTTTTTACTATCGAAATTCGCATCGGCTTTAATCCCCAAATCTCGCGATAAAGCCGGGTATGAAAATGTGTGCCGTATGTTGATGATATAATAGACGACGAAGTAAGTCAGATAATATTATGCTAGTACTTGCTGTTTGTAGACTTGCCTTAATCTCGCTTACGTCGATTTTATTATATAAATCTATTATATATTTGGGTTGTTGATTAAGATTACTGTCATAAACCAGTGTCTGTCGTCGGATCAAGACATTTAGCATTATTTTTAATAACAAAATCGCCCTTCATTTAGTGTAGAGATGTTATTTAATATTTTTATTTTAATGTAGTGTAACAGTTCAGTCTGTGTGTCCTCTTGCGGTGGTGTCGAGCGCCATTCAAACAGAAGAGAGATCCCGCTCACTATTCTAACGGTATTGTATGTTAAGGCTTTTTGAAAACTAGACAGAATTATCTGCTATATCTATCGAAATTAATGTAGATATGTGATTAACGATTTCCTTCATAAAGTAATACTACCACTCATAAATATCCAATAAGTTAGAAAAGAACATATCTAAATTATTTTTCATACATAATAAAACATGGGTATAATGCTGTTTCTTTAAAGGAGTGACAATTACTTGTGGTCGCTTCCAGGTGAAACCAAGTTGAGTGCCGTGGTCGCTCAAGGAGGAAGGCATCAACATCAGGATGCAGGACACTCGGCGGCGCGTCACGCTCGACGTGCTTTTAATGTGCTGGGGCATGGGCACGTGGCTCGGCGTCAATGGTCTCTACGTGCAACTACCCCTGCTGGTGGAGCGACTGCCGGAGGGCTGGGCGCTGCCCTCCTCCATGGTGCTAGCGGTGCAGCTCGCCAATTTGGGTCCCATCATGTATGGGTTGCTGAGGCGTTTCAGACCGCAAGGCTCTGACTCTCACTATATTTATGGACTGCTGACGATAGGCACTCTTTCGCTTTTGTTGAATTCGTTTCTTCATCAGGAAACTGTGATGATCGGCGGCTCATATGTTTCCTTCGCATTTCTAGCATTGACATTCTTCACAGCACTAGTCGGTTGCACCAGCTCTGTGCTCTTTTATCCATATATGAGGATATTTCGTGACATCTATCTTGCAACGTATTTAGTGGGCGAGGGGCTCAGTGGCTTCATTCCTAGCATATTGTCTTTAGTGCAGGGCGTGGGAGGTGAGCCCGAGTGCATACCCTCCGCTGACAACTCAACGTTGGTTCCTCACTACCCGCCCCCGCAGTTTGACACTATGGTGTTCTTTTTATTGCTAACTGTACTAGCGGCAACGAGTCTGGTCAGCTTCTCCGCTATCAACATGTACAAAGGCTTTGAATCAGAGAAAGTGATGCCACGGGATGTCGTGATGGAAGATAAAACAGCAGTAAGGAAGGTGTCAATTCTGACACCGCGTTGGATATTCGTGATGGTGTTTATGGCGTTGCTGAATGCGTTTAACAACGGCGTGCTGCCGTCCGTGCAGTCGTACTCGTGTATGCCGTACGGCACGCGCGCTTACCACCTCGCGGTAGCGCTGGGCAACATGGCCAACCCGGCAGCGTGCCTGGCAGGAGTATGGCTGCGTCCAGTACCGAGTAAGGTGTTGGCCGCCATGATTGGCATCACGTTGATACCTACAGCGTACATACTGGCGACAGCGTTAATGAGTCCCGCGCCACCATTGCAGAACAGCGCCGGTGGGGAGGCTTTAATTGTAAGTAATGTTTCCATAAACTAACTAAAACTAAATTCATTCGCCATCTTTAACTTTAAAATAGACCGTGCACCAGGTCAATCAGCAATCATTCAGAAATTGTCAAAATGGTTATGCTAAAATATAATATGCCTGAGTCTATATAGTGATTCCTAGATCTCGTAGCCGACCAAAAAAGAGCTGGCTTGATATCGTCAGAGAAGATATGAGAGCCAATGGTTTTACAATTGATCACGCCGATGATCGGGCGAGGTGGAGGAAACTGACCAGAAAGGCGGACCCCTGCACTGGCCGGGATAACGCCAGGTAGAAAGAAAGATGACGAGGCGTGGCGAGGAGTACCTGGTGTTGTTTGTGCGCAGGTGGTGTCGTGGGTGGTGGTGTACGCGGTGCTGTCGTACGCGCGCATGTGGGTGTACGGCTGGGCGCGCGAGGCGGGCGCGCGCGGCATGCGGACGTGCGGTGCCGTCACGCAGCTCGGCTCTGCGGCCGGCTCCTTCGTGCTCTTCATGCTCGTCAACTACACTGCTCTCTTCACGCAGCCGGAGAGATGTCCTCCTTGGACAAGATCTATTCATTAAACTGTACTTAGTTAATATTTTTTTATATAGGCAAATTAAACATAGTTCACTGATGGTAGGTCTCTCATATGTGTAAGGCCGCCTGGTTGGGTACGACCGCAATGTTTATTTCTCCCGCCAAACAGTAGTGTAAATGCACTGTTGTGTTCCGGTTTGAGGGACCTTATAGCCAGAATAACTACTGGACATACTGTGACCAAACATCTCATGACTCATGTGGAATGCCAAGCATTGCTTTGTAATTCATGGTGTTTGGTTTTGTACTGTCCATGAGCGGTCACATCGCTTACCATCAGGCAAATTGTATGCTCGTCTCGCCATTCACCGCAATAAAATTAAAAAAAAAATGTGGGTGCCTGGGAAAATGTCCCATCATCAGTGTAGACAATTAAATTGATTAAGATGTACATGACATTATATTGTTATTTTCATTTTGTTTTTCGTTCTATCATCTATGTTCAGTTTATATGTATGTTTAGTTATGTATTTTTGTAACTGATTTGTAATCGTTCTAGAAAAATTATGTTTTTTTAAATATATTGTAATGAACATTAAAGGAAGTGGCGTTTTTTTTTCACTTTCAACTATCAAATTGAGTGGTTAAGATAAGTTAACCGCTCAATAGGTCTTTAATCTCTCATCACGAAATAACATGTATGATACAGACAATATATCTACCTATTTCATTAGTCAAAATATTTAATTAAATCTTCAAATATTAATAATTTGACATATTATTATATGTGACAAAGGTAAGCTTCAAAAAGCTTATACAATAAATAATATGACAAAGAACGCAGTTGCGCGGTCAAGGCTACTTTTGTCGTAATTACGGTAATGACGAGTATTATCGGATATGATGTTAGTTCAGACGGTCATCGTAAGCAGTGGCCTTGCATTATATGCGATTAGCTGATCGCTTGGCAAACACCAGACCCATGGCTAATAGAAACCATTTTAATACAACTGTTAAGGGAGTACCACATGCTTTTTAATTTGAAAACCTCATGACTTATCCAAATTATTAATAATAATCATCATCATAGCATACATGTGATTTGATAAGCACCCTTTTGTACAAAGAAATATTATATCCACATACTTTACATAATATGTAGACACAACTAACCTCTATGTGTACTATTCTTATATTTACATATACAAAGAGACGACTGGCACATTTGGCAACAACTATATTAATGAAACGAAAGGCCCCGGGTTCAATTCTCGCACGAGACAATATTTTGCGTTAGGTACCACATAACATATGTAGTTCGGGTTATCGGTTCGGGTAAATATCTGATACCCGTAACACAAAAACTGTATTTAAGTATTTAATTGTGTGTTAATTGTGTCTCTTTTTATATAGATATGCAATACTATTTGTGTATGTATATATATAACATTTTGGGTTAAATAGGTGAATGGATCAAAAATAACAATAAGCTCATTTGGTTCTTGTTATTTTTTATCGTCGTATTATTAAGTTATTTATCAAAATTTATTAAGTGTTCAATATTAATTTCTTTATAATACCTTTAACGATTACAGAAATAATGAAAACTCGTTAGTAGATATCCGCGTCTAATATCGATGTATCGTTGTGATCGGAAACATTGCTTGCGTTCTCAAAACACGACTGTTTTGAGAAACAGCCGTTTCTCGTAAAATAGCAACGTTGTTTCGTATATTTGCTCCGATAAAAATGTGTATAAGAAAGTTTTAAAGAACTAATTACATCATCATCCCATTATAGCTCACTGCTGAAAACAGGAATTCTCTACAATCGGGAACCCGATTGAGAGGGGTTAGGCATAAGTCTACAATACTGGCCCAGTGCGGGTTGATGTACTTCACACACCGTAGAAAATATTTATGAGATCTCTTTAGTATGCAGATTACCTCAGGATGTTTTTCTTCACCCTTAAACTGCGTGGTAAATAACTACTAAAATCTGAAATGTCTGAGGTGTGGTCTGGGAAAAGACCCCGTGACCAACGTCTTACGCTCCGGCGACACAGGCCACTACGCATTTTTGGTACTAATATGTATGTACTTGTTTAGTATTTGTTACATAAATGTGTATATAACTTATAAGTGTAATACTAAATTATTTTGTAAATAGAAAGCAGAAATTACGAAATTGTTTTCTTATTATTTTAAATTACGTAACAGGGTATATAGGTCGGATATTTTTAACGCCAAAAAAATATGTGTTGATTTTACAATATAAATAATGCATATCAAACATAATTCCACGAATATTGGTTTCGTTTTGGTGCTCTAAACTCGTGTGGTCGATTCCCGCATGACACTAACCCTTAACAGAGACTATTATAAAACGCAATCGTTTACCAATGAGCCATTAGAATATACTTGTCACGAAATTAGTGTGCATGTGGTCGTGACTCCCTCGATGCGACATGGAGATTGTGCACTTCATATTGAGATATTTTCTGACCAAGAACCTCTCCTTGATTACAGCGTTCTTATGTTGGCCGCCTGGTAATATGTCTAACATTATTCCACGTATTTCAAAAGTTTAAATTTCTGTCTTAGAGGCACACTGCAGTTACCTTGGGCTTCAGAGGAATTGGGCTCGTTCTATCGGGTTGGTACCGCTGTTTCGGAGAAAACCAACGCGAAGCAACGGCTTTTACAGGCGTGTCTCCTTTGGTAATTGGTGTTGTTAGAGGTCTAATGCCTCTTTCCTTCTTTGGTCCCTTTTCCTTTTCTTTCCACTCTCATTTTAAGAGACTGGCAACACGTCAACTATCTTAGTGTTATAGATGTGTGGCGGGTGGTAATGGGTGGCGATCATCACTAACTAAAATAATCTGATGATCCTTGCCGGACTTATAGAAAAAAAACATAAGTGTAAGTTAGTGTAAAAGGTAAATTTAACGTTGAAGTTAAAAATATATATTTAATGATGATTTAATATGAATTGAAGTCAATTTGCAGCTGCAAATGCAAGTTAGTACACAGGTACATACATAAACTCACGCCTTTATCCCCGGAGGAGGCGCCACCAAGACAACCACATTTCGCCTTTTTTGTTTCGTCCCATGATGTGATAGGGGGCGAGCCTATCGCCATATCGGGCACAATTTCCTTGAGTCAGTTGCAGGCTGATAATAAATAGAAAAATCCAATATCACTCTTTGACAAGTTAGTAACTGCAAAAAACAATGTTTTTATCAAATTCAATACTTAAATATCTATTTTGCATTTTCTATGTTCCTAGAGGATCTAATGCGACTTTGGCGAACAGCAGGAGAGTACGGTATGAGGATCAGTATTCAACCGAATTTCAAAAACCTACCTGAGCTGCCTGCTTATGACGTGCATCGCGAGGGAGTGGTTCTCGACCTCAACTGCCTTAATTCTTTACGCGTCCTTGAAAAGGTTAATGAGTTGACAAATACAATGCTTGATTTTTATTATTTCGATTTGGATATTTGAAACTAAATGTTTCTTTGCGAAGATAATAAAGCAAAATATATTTTCTTTTTATTTCTTTTTATTCTGGTTATTTGGCGGGACAGCAAAGAGAAGGAAAAGGTAAGAATGGAATTAAGTGTGGTGAACAGGATAGGTCCCATAGTTTAGATAGAGGATACGATAGAATGGAATGCGAATGAATGCAATGATCGCTACGAGAGAAGGAATATTACAGGAATGTACAAAGTAAATGAAAATACCAATTTCTTTTGATTATTAACCTTTAACTCGATATAAAAATAAACTTCTTTAGGCTTGTGGCATGTACATGTACAGGGGTGGAAACGAACTGAACATCTATTGTAATGATTTTTTCCAGGCATCGGCAAACCGCGCTTTCATACATCGTTATTCGTGGCTTCTCCTTCACAATACGTCTCATGATTCTATGACCATCCAAGGCACCCTAGCTACTACGTCCATTCTCCCAGACTCTGATGTAACGTGGTCGTCTCCTAATGACTTGGTGGATGTGTATCGAGTGAAGGCTGAACTGCCTCTGGTATTGACGGTGTTAGGGTTGCCAAGGAACTGCACCCGTGATGATCTAGAGAACTTGTGGTGTGAGCTGCCCGCGGCTGCCAGACGGAGGAGGGATCTTCAAAATGTTTATTTGAAGGCTGCCACTGTTGTAAGTAAAATAATTAATGTATTTTCCTTGCATTTCGTTTTTCTGACCATATGTAGTAAATACATAGTGGCGTGCGTGCTTACAATTTTAAAGATGCTAAAATAATTTGTGTTTAGATCAGTCAGCCGCAAAACTTTAAGGGATGGTCAGACTTGCAGGACCGGCAGATCGACACACACCCCAAGCTCACCTACCCCCTCATGATGCTCTGCGCTGAAGACTTGCACTTTAGGTTCAATAATATTCATTTTTGTATACTATTTACCGACGGCTTAATCAATCTCGTAGACCCAATATAGTTAATTACAATTTAGCTAATTATGAAACTATTACAGTACAGCCTTTTAAAGTAAGTTCTCTAATCAACTTTATTTTGAAGTAACTGTGTGCATTTATTTTACTACATGCACACTTATAATGCTGGATTGTTTTTCTCATAATAAAAATATCGTTTATCTCACCTTCCTACCCCTTTTGTTAAGGTACAACCTGAAGCAAGTGGACCTGTACGGCAAGGACAGCAACGGCACGTTCAACGGGCTGGCGGGGCTGCTGCAGCGGCGTGCCATCGAGCTCGGCATCACCTCCATGTTCATGCGCGGCGACCGCTGGCGCGTGCTGCACTACAGCGCAGAGACCGTCGAACTCGTGTCCGTTCTCATTAAGTTCTTATGTTGGAATATTTATAGAGATATAATTTTTATCAACGGCCCGGTCCAGCTTTGCTGGGTGCTGAATCTTTATTGACTTGATTCCTCATCAGTAATATCTAATTTCCTGGATATAAATACCTTGGTACGTCATACCCGTCCCATCTCGTCCCATTCTACCCTATGCCATCCCCTGATGTCGTCCTGGCGTACCGCTCCAGCCACTCCTAACCGCTAAGTTCTTTACAATCGCATCCCATTCATCTCATGCCGCCTCGATGTGTGTTTTCAGTGCCATCCCGTCACCGTCTCCTTAATTTCCTTCCGTCCTTCTCATTATGTTCCATTGAGTGTAATCAGGCAGGATTTTAGTTCTGTTCTTCCCACTCTATTCTATTCCGTTCCTCTAGACCCAAATACCTCGGTAGACTACAAATCCGTTTCCTAAACGACTTCTTTGGAAGTAAGTGTTATCAGTGCATCTTTAATAAGATATCTCTTAAATTTACCCACTGTGTGTAATGTGTTTACTACCTAACACTAACACTGATGGTGATGTCTTTAATGTTGTAGATGGCTATACCATATATTGCACAGATCGCATGCGATGATGTCTTGACTTGATGTCCGTAAGTGTGTGTGTGGCAGGGGCGCGTTTATATTCCGACAACCGGCGCAGTCTGCGGTGAGCAATGTGTTCGTGCTGCCGTTCAGCCGCGGCGTGTGGGCGGCCAGCGGCGCCGTCTTCCTGACCGCCGCGCTGCTGCTCGCCGCCATCGCGTGCCGCCTGCGCCCGCAGACCAGCGAGCTGCAACCACTCACCATGGCCGAATGCTTCACTTTTGCTATAGGCACCGTGTGTCAGCAAGGTACATACCTTATTACGTACATACCTTATACGTATTTGTAACGCCGCTTACATAAGCGGCGTTACAAATACGGTCCAGTAAATTTTACTCTTTAATGTTTCTTTCAATCAGAAACTTAAACCTGTTTCATTTGCAGGCGAGAGTTGCATCCTAATTTGCACTAAGCTCTTTGGGATATTTATTTGCTTTATTGGGTATGTATAAAAAAATCGAATCAACCTTGGTTAAGAATCTGTGGCAACAGCCAGTGCTGGTTAGTTTTCCTGTTGTTTTGGTTTGTGTTCCGACTGCCAGGATTTTTCCACGGGCTATGTCCGTGTTTAATGAAAATTACACGTTGATGTTGCAGGCTCGCACTTGTTCCCGTCGTCGGTGTCGGTGCGCGTGGTGATGGTGTCGACGCTGGTGGCGGCGCTGTTCGTGTTCACCTCGTACTCGGCCAAAGTGGTGGCCATCCTGCAGTCGCCCAGCGACGCAGTGCGCACCATCGCAGACCTGGCGCACTCGCCCATGACGCTCGGCGTGCAGGAGACCACTTACAAGAAGGTCTACTTCGCTGTAAGCGTCTTTGAACATGTTCTCATCTGTAATACATCTTAAATTGGTAATATCAACATACTTTTAGAGAAAAAAAAAATCAATGGCAAATAGATACTAGCCGTGATTAAATTATTTTTTTCAATAATGTATACCTATCTATTATTGCTTGTACAAAAAGCAGTAACAAGACTAAAAAGTGCCTTTATAATGTAACAATCAAACCAACATGCAATAGATATAGGAATAGTGTGAAATAAGTAGGTATTGATATTCGTACCTAGTTACTAATTTTAATCTAAGGAAAAAATGGATATATAGGGATAAACAAGAAAAAGAGTCGAAATAGTTCGTGATGCTCAAGGTCGTTATTTCTTCTAATCTTCTCTAGAATATTCCAAACCGATGGGAGCATCAAAAATCTTGTAAGACTTTTTAAGATTAAGATTTGTTAAATACTTAGAATATTCCACGTTACTCAGGAGAGCGCGGACCCAGCGACCCAATACCTGTACCGGCGCAAGCTTCTTCCCTTAGGAGAGGGCGCCTACCTCAGCGAGGTGGAGGGCATAGCCAAGGTGCGCCAAGGATTCTTCGCCTTCCAGGTCACTTACATTGGCATCATACCAGTCTTTAAGGTGCTATTTTCAGACAAAATGTAAGCAACTCATATTCCTATTACCTGGCAGTCTATTTTTTGTGCTCATATTATGTAATTAAAACTATTTCTGAATATTTTAAATGATAGAGGTAACCTATACGTTTGAAATAAACTAAATATAGTGCGTTTGGGTAACACCGTAATAGTAGTTCCCAGGGGTAAGATCGTAAATTTCTTTATAATGTAAGAGTTTACATTCTTACCCCCTTCCGTCCTTGTATTACGGTGTTACCCCAGCACACCCTATATAATTTTACCCACTTATCTAAAGAATCCTTAACTATGGGTTTGTTTAGCATAATTAGTTCGCGTTAACCATAAGTGGTACTTGTTATCCTCGTAAATATTTCTTTTGCGTGTCCTGGTGGCGCCTCTGCCTACCCCTTTTGGGATAAAGGCGTGAGTTTATGTATGTATATTTCTTACCAACGAAGTTTTGTTTATAAATAGCACAAAGTCAAATAAACAAATTGCTACATATATTTTCAGGCGCTTACACGCCACGGCTCGTTTACATCATGTTGTTTTGATCATGTCTAAAGTCTACACTTATAATGTTAACTGTATGGCTTGATGTCGTGACGGTAAAAGCCAAAGTTTCTTCCATGCTAGCCTTAGTTCTGTTGAAGTAATATGAACAATGTGCGGGCAGGTGGAGCAGGGTGCCGCCTACGAAGTGATAAGCAAGACGTTCGAAGAGCCAGAGAAGTGCGGGCTCAAGGAGATCCAGGCTTTCAAGCTCCCCATGGTGGCCGTGCCTATCGCCAAGCACAGCGGATACAGGGAACTGATCGCCTCTAGGTGATGCATTGCGATACTGTACTAAAGGGGATATCACGAATAAGGGTATTCTCTGATTCCGTCCCTATCACTCCTACACAGTCTGTCTTTCCTCTCATTTCACTGGTTTCCTGAAGGGTATTTTATAATGACTAGGCTTTGTACAATGCGTGGCCATCCACTGCAATCGTTACCCTGAGACATAATGGTTGTAAGTTTTTTAATGCCCAAAAATCAAAAGATACGATATCCAGTGCTAACACACTGCGGCTTGCCGGGCTTCTCTCTCTCTCTCTCTCTTCAGCCACTGGAAGTCCACTGCTGGACATAGGCCTCCCTCAAGGATCCCTACATCGATCTGTTGGACGCGGACTGCATCCAGTGACTTCCTGCAGCTTTAACCTTACAGCACATGTTTTTGGCTGGCTTAGGAAGTATTATTTTCATATTAGAATAAGCTATATGGTTATGGTGGCACGCATTTTGTACTATGCAGGCTGCGGTGGCAGCGCGAGGTGGGCGTGATGAGTCGCTGGCGGCAGCGCTGGATGGCTCGCAAGCCGCGCTGTGACGTCGGCGCCGGCGGCTTCCTAAGCGTTGGCATCAACGATGTACTACCTGCCATACAGGTATATCCTATCCTATAATTAACCAAGAATCGTGTACTCGATAACAGAAAAGTGTTTGAGCATATATGCGTATCACAGCCGAGAACATAAGGCTGTGTCGCTTTTAATACTAATGGCGCCCTGGTTGGCAAACCTATGCGGAATGTAATTCTATAAGACTAGGCCTTTTTTGACGAAAGTCCCTTTGGCCGCCCAACGCGCGAGAATGATAATATGTATTATAGTATCAGAAACTACGAGAGACTTTTTCTGTCTCACAAACACCCGAACCCGAAACAAATACCTTTGGATCACACAAATACTTGTTTCGATGCCGGGATCGAACCCACGGCCTCTCGTTTCACAGCCGGGGCGGCGTTTAAGATTTCAGTAGGCTCTGCAACATCCAGCCGTTTTAATATACTTATGTATTTTGTCATGAAAAATAGTGAGCCACCATACAAACATAAGTTACTTAGAACTCGCAGACAAACCAAGTATTTGGTTTTGCGGGGCTAATTTTAAACATTCTGTACTATTTTAAATATAATCTATATATATAAAAGAGGAACCTGATTGACTGACCTATCAACGCACAGCCGAAACTACTGGAGCTAGGAACTTGAAATTTTACACAGGGATTCCTATTATGATGTAGGGTAGCACTAAGAAGGGATTTTGGGAAATTCTACCCCTAAGGGGATGAAAAGGGTTAAAAATTGTTGTATGGAAAATCTAAACCATTGAAGTTACAATTCTCAAACTTGGTAGTTTAATAACTCATTTAATAACAAAAATAATTGCATACTTTATTTGTCTAAAAATTAACATTAAAGGGGTTAAAATAAAGGTTGAAATTTTTAGAAACTGGGTGATTTCCTTCCTACCCGATCAACGCACAGCCGAATCTACTGGAGCTAGAAACGTGAAATTTTACATAGGGGTTCCTATTGTGACGTAGGGTAGCACTAAGGAAGGATTTTTGGAAATTCGACCCCTAAGGGGGTGAAAAGGGTAAAATACTGGTGTATGGAAAACCGAAACCCTTGAAGTTGCAGATATCAAACTTGACTTTTTAGTTACTCATCTAGAAACACGAAGAACTGCATACTGTCTTTTCTTATAATTAACTCTAAAGGGGTGAAAATAAGGGTTGAAGTATTGTAAAACCGAACTGCTGTATCAACGCACAGCCGAAACTACTGAAGCTAAGAACTTGAAATTTTACACAGGGGTTCCGATTGTGACGTAGGGTAGCACTAAGGATGGATTTTTGGATATTCATCCCCTAAAGGAATGTAAAGGGTTAAAAACTGATATAGGGAAAATTTAAACCGTTAAAGTTACAATTGTCAAACTTGGCACTTAAGTTATTCATTCTACGACAAAAATAATTGCATACATTGTTTATCTAAAATTAACCCTAAAGGGACGAAAATAAGGGTTGAAGTTTTGTAGAACCGAACTGCCGGATCAACGCACAGCCGAAACTACTGAAGCTAGGAACTTGAAATTGTACACACGCATTTCTTTTATAACGTAAGGTAGCACTAAGGAAGGATTTTTGGAAATTCAACCCCTAAGGGGGTGAAAAGGGTAAAAAAAATTGTATGGAAAACCGCAACCGTTGAAGTTGCAGATTTCAAACTTGACACTATAATTACACATCTAAAATAAAAAATAAGTGCGTACTCTGTTTACTTAAATTTAACCCTTAAAGGAGTAAAAATAAGGGTTGAAAAATTTGTATAGAAAATAAAACTGCTGAAGTTAAACTTATGAATATTTAACTTTTGTCCCTTTCGAACGACTTTTCAATTCAGTTTGAGCGAGAAAACAAACATTCGATACCTAAAATAGGTTTTAAAATTGTATATGAATAAGGCCGTTTATGTATTGATCCGATTGCTCTCAAAATCGTTCTGAGTTCCGATAATCTAAATTTGTATTCAGAATTGAAAATGTTGGCCGTCATTTTGAACTTTTTATTTATTGATCCGATTGGTCTCTGAATCGACAACTGAAGGATTGATCCGATAATCTAAACTCAGAGCCAGAAATAAAAATGCTGCACGTTGATTTTTGTTAAAAGTTTACGTAAAGGTTATAATGGCATAGTTTTAGCGATATAACGTCTACATTATCTTAAACACGCAGACGAAGTTGCGGGCAAATGCTAGTAATAAATAAAAAAAAAAGTAATAATATATTTTACAGATTTTGGCCACCGGGATCTTTATTGGATGTGTTTTGGTAATGGGTGAGATAATACTCGCCGCGGCGCGACGCAGACGAGCTACTGTAGCGACTTGGGTTAGTTGTTTATTCGATCTTCTTCTACTCGCCCTTATCTTACAGTTACTAGAGGTCGACACAAAATAGCCTGTTCACCATGTTGCAATGATTACCCTTATAATTGATGACCAGCTACCCGCATTACAACTGCCATCAACCTTTTCCGAGGGTTCATTTTTTCGCATAGGTCTGACAAACGAGCTACCAGGTCACCTGATGGTAATTGATCACTGCCGCCCATGAACATCTACAACGCTTGGACCATGGATGTGTTGCCGGTCCATCAAATCGGGAGGAAAGCGGGAAGGAAAAACGGGGTAGAGGAAAGGGTATTGGGCATCCGGCAAACCCACCGAACGAAACGCGACTCCAAAGTTGTCGCTGCTTCACGTCGATTTTCTGTGTATCCGGTGTCCAAAACGCTCATTTCGGGCTCCCTGTCAAAATTTATGTGACGTTCTCCATTGTTCTCCATTGTGTAGTATCTGTCAAAAGTCTATTGTCTATACATGGACACCTGAAGGCCGGACAAGCCTGCCCATTCATACTGAGTCATGACTGAAACAGCGTGGCTCAACTACTTCCAAGTTCCAATTCATCATTATATTTAAACGAAAACAAATAACTTTTAAGATACTTTAGTTCTGGCCGTCTTTATTTGTTTCAGATGTTACGTCACCATTATTTTAGAGTACCTAGATAGCTAGTTGGATTAAAAATAAAACAAGTATGAAATATACATCTCTTTGTTAAATCGTCTAAACAACATGTATTGCAGGGATTGTCAATAAAACGAATGTAGCTAATTATATACTATTACCAGTGTGGGAAAATATTGTGAGGAAGTCATTATATTTCGTCATTAGTCAAAATTTATATGATATGCACTAAGCATATCATATAAATTTTCAAGAATTTTGAATGTGAAGTCCGCTAACCCATATTAGTCCAGTGTAGTGGACTATGCCCTAAGCTCTCATGATCTCTCGATTATAGAGGAGTTTTGTGACAGTGGGACGCATATGGTCTGTATTATTGCATTTTAATTATAATAATACATAGAGTCTGCAGGTGGGATTAGCGTGGAGTTGTGTGTGTGTGCAGCGCGGCGCAGGTCAGAGGAAGTAGACGGCGGCGATGATGAGCCCTGTGAGGTGGAACGCGGCGAGCAGCGCGCGGTCCAGCAGCCGCGCCGTCGCCGCCCACGCCACGCTCTTCTCACTTGCCACGCTATCCTGTAAAGCACATTATACAACATACAGGATAAATACATACACCCAAGAGTCACATAATTCTGACAGTCTCGTGTCGCGGGTATCAGACTACGAGAGACTTTACGGTCTTACTATAAACAGTAATAAAATATTTAAAACTTTATTTAACAGTATTGCCACTGTGTTTAAAAGATAAATTGAATTCTCATTTAGTTGCATAATTTTTTTGTTTTTGAATTAATAATGTGACCAATGGAGAATGATTAGTACAATATTTCTTGAATAACATTGTTTCTTACCATAAAATAATTATAAATAATAAACAAGAAGATTACCGAAAACCAAATAAATTTAATATAAAATATATATTGCTTTGTAAATAGAGATAAAGTATTATGTATTGACTTGTCATAAGAGCTATTTAATTGCCTACAAGACCAATAAACGAATTAAACTTAATTTAATTTCAATTAAATTCCTTTAAAATGTAACAAGGTTATTTTACCAAACTGTTATATAACATTAATAAAACGGTGAAGGAAAACATCGTGAGGAACCTGCATACCTACTACGAGTATAGCGATTTGTAAGAATTTCTATGATGAGTTTATAAAGTCCGCTAACCCGCACTAGGCCAGCATGGTGGAGTCTATGGGCTCACCCCTCTCAATCATACTCTCGATTGTGGACGAGGCCCGTGCCCTACGGTGGCCGATGGCTCGTAAATGATACAGAAGGTGTTTGTGTGTCGACGGTGTGTGCACTGACCGGGTGAGGAGTGAGGTCGCAGATTCCGGACACGCTGGAGAGCAGCGTGCGCAGCGGCGGCGGCGGCGCGGCCGTGCTCTGCGCCACGCGCTGCACCAGCGCCGCCGCCGCGCCCAGCGCCGCCGCCAGCACGCACGCGGCGCACACCGCACCCGCCGCGCGCGACGCCTCCACCCCCCCGCCGCCGCGGCTGCCCCACCACACCAGCCTGCACAACAACACCACCCCAACATTCTTCCACTCTCTTGCCTACACGAACTGCATTACATAGGTACGAGTACCTACCTACAAATACATAGTGTAAATCTGCCTCAGATGTATCAATACTTCCTAGATCGTTAGCCAAAAGTGACTATGAATCGAACTCGAATCCCATTAAATTCAGAGACAACTAGAGCTGCCTAGTGCTTTGGTAGCCGGCGACGTCGCCATGGCGTTTCGGTGAGGTAGGGCCCTAAGGACGTTCGTAGTAATTTCTTGCAGTTGATGATCTGCGGCTGGATATTTGCCATAAAATAGCGAATCAAATATTTTACACATAGTTCTGTGTGAATATCATTGGTTCAGGAAACAAATACGGTACCAAACAGCGGCTACGAGTGCAGCGGCAGCGGCGAGCGGCGGGCGCTGCGGCGGCGGTAGTGCCGAGGCGGCGGCCAGCTGCAGCAGTACGGCCACCAGCACGGCCGCCGTGGCCAGCGCGTGTGCGGGCGCGCGCCGCCGCACCTGCAGCGTCCACGCCGCCACGCGCGACTCCACGCCCTCGCGGCTCCACACCGACGTCGCACCGCTCATCGACACCATCTCCCACGCGCCAGACTCGAACACCAGTGCATGCTGACACATATATCGTCATATTTATTTCATTTTTATGTACATTTTTACTACGTGTGTCTTTTATGGCGTACTTTAAAATATCTGTTGATCGCAACCAGGATTTGATTGAAAAGTTCCTGAATATTTCATGAAGTCTTTAAAATACATATAAATCTAGAAGTGTACCTTGAGGTCGCTGATGGCGAGGTCCAACTCGTGCATGTTGTACATCCTGGAGCCGAACTTGAAGGTGACGGTCTGCACGTCGCGCGGCCAGTCGTACAGGTGCAGTTGCACCGGCGCGGTGATGTCGAGCCGCTTGATCCACGCCAAGGAGCCCTGGCTGCCGAGCCGCGCGCGCAGCGAGCTGTCTCCGGCGCTGGTGGCCGCCGCGTTCAGCACCACTACGTCCGGCGCCCACACCCGCTCCGCTGAGATCATCACCGCGTCGCAGCCCCACTCCGATTCGTTCCACGACAGGCGCTGATCTACCCAACTCTGCAGTTTGCAAGATTATTTTTCTTATAGAGAAATTAAAAAACTAATCAAGGGTTGTTATTTCAGCCACCCCACTTATTTTACGGAAATAATTAGTATTGTGTAAACAGAATGCCTTAGAAGAAAGTGCGAAAATATTCGCTATTCTTTTCACTATCTTATGTTTCAAGCAAGACAACACATTAAATCATAGGAGAGTATTCATTAAAATATTAATAGAAATTAATAGAATAATAGAAAAACATTACAAGCTTCAGGTCAGCCAGCATCCGCACGGAGGAGTCGATTTCGTTAACGGTGGCGTGGCGGATGTCGATGGACACGTTGACGAGTAGTTTGGCGGCGGGCGGCGTCTCGCGGTCGTACACCGCCAGCAAGCCGTCGATCTGCAGCGACAGCACCGTCGCGTTGTCGCACTCGCCACGAACGGCCCCCGCTGGAACCACAAGACGAACATGTCATTAGAATTTAGATTATGCTTTATTTGCACCAGATGCTCCGAATCCGGGATTCCGGCAACGAATCTTGCAATAAGCTTCCCCTCCTGCCTCAATGTTTTCTACTTAACCCAATATTTAGTAGGTATTCCCAGAAACTATAAGTGAATCTTCGTTTGCTTGTTTTTATTGAATAATATGCAGTACTGGATAAATATCTGTTGTTTTTCCTGTTCTCCCATATTTAGCACCGAACTTGTTTTTCTGCGAAACTGCCGCACAGGTGATAGGTATTGTTGTCACCTACAAGGTCCTTATAAAGGATTTGCTGTAATTTTTTGTAGTTTACAAACTATAGTAGGTACCTATATTTACCACTTCTATGAGTCACTGAAAACCGAAATCACTTGCCTAATTTTTAATAACTACCTGTTTGTTCTGAGTATTTAAGACTGCAGTAAAAAAATACTATTGAAATAGCTGTGTATGAAGAAGTATCACCCACCACATAGTAACACGAGCAGCAGCGCGGAGTTCACGCGGGGCGCCATGTTGGAACAACTAATAGAGTTGGTGGCCACTCCGCGATACATGCCATCCTACATGGGCGCACAACCATCGGTAAATCAGCAGGAACTAATGTCTCAAAACGTGTATTCTGAAAGCAGTATAGATTGGAAGAGCTTCGCTTTAAAGGTATATTTGTTCATGTGGATCCAGTTCCAGTGGATCATGAATGAGCGACGTCACCAACGTATTAAAACGAGATTAATAAGGTTGCTGATGCACTATGCGGTGCACTACTCCCTTATTTGTATTTATATGAACTGAGTTATGAGCGCCGCGGAAGCAACACTTAGAATGATAATTGTATTTATGACGGGAAGCAGGCACTGTAGTACAAAAGTAGTCTACGCTCTTACAATTTGTAATTTGTACGAATTAGGCAATCGAAAGTCATTGATTACAGTCATCGAGCATCCCATTCGCCTGATGGTAAGCGATTTGACCTCTCATGGACAGTAGCAAAACCAAACAACATAATAAATTACAAAGCAATGCTTGGCATTCCACTGCGCTCACCATCCTGACACATAAGATATTAAGTCTCATTATGTCCAGTAGTTACTCTGGCTACAATGTCCTCCAAACCGGAACACAACAGTGCATTTACACTGCTGTTTGGCGGAATATACATTGCGGTGGTACCTACCCAGGCTACCTCTCACATATGAGAGACCTACCACTATTATGCCTAATCTATACCCTAACTTTTGTGCTGTATAATACTACGTACAGAATTTAAAAAACAATTCGGTAAGAAAAATCCAATCAATAGTTAATAAACTGCAATAGCTAATAAAATATTATTAATATGGTGGTGGTAAAATTGCCAGTGTTGACGAGCCCTGCGCGGTGGCGGCGTGGGCGCGCTATCTGCAACACCATCCGGCGCCGCAAGGACATTACACTGAACGCCACCACACAACCACTGTTTGCATTATATTATATTGAGAGGGGAAATTCCCACTGAATTGCTAAAAATATTCAGATGTTACATCTTTCTGCCTGCGATTTCAGCGACAATTACATATTAATTTAATTAATTTAGACAGCCTCCGTGGCGCAGTGGGTTAGACGCCGGCTGTGAAACGAGAGGCCGCGGGTTCGATCACCGCACCGAGACAAATGTTTGTGTGAACCACAAATATTTGTTTCGAGTCTAGGTGTTTGTGGGAGTTGGGACCGAAAAGTCTCTCGTAGTTCCTGATACCCGCGACACAAGACTCGATCTTAGTGTGATGTCAGGACTATGTATGTGCCTGTTGGGTGTATTTATTTATACATATATGATGAAATTAATGGTAATGCTTTGTACACAGTCTGATGTAAGAATACTACCAAACTAATGCAATATGAAATAATTATGTTGCCTTACTGTGGTCAGGGAAGATATCAGGGCCAATGATCGCACGAATGAGTAGCTATGTTTAATATCGGGCGTTACGGTGTATAAAGTTGACAATGCAATCCTGTAGTGTAGAATTCAGTGTCCAGCATTACATATACTGGCACAACGAAATATGAAATTACCCCACCATGCTCGATGATAAATGCAATGCAATTCATAATATAGATATGGGTATAGAGAGAGGTATAGATATATAGGGATCCACCAGGGAGAGTTGGTTAGCATTTTACAGACACTTACATGTATCCATATTAGGGTTTTCCTGCAAGATGTACGTGAAAACAGCTTGCCTTGATGGATGGAAAAATTAAAACTTCAAACGGTATGCACGCTTTTTGTCTACCGCAAGGTGCAAACCGAACAGCATTTATCATTTCATAAAAATCAGTCACGAAAAAGAATAATATTATTGATAAATTAATTTGTAAGTAGTCTATCTGATTACTGATAGCTGTAATTTTTCACGAGTTGATATACTCGTCAGTCGTCATAATACATAATATGACGCCGACAGTGGTATGGGGTGTCGTTGGATTGTTTGAAAACTTTTGAGTAAGATTTGAGCCTTTTCCAATTTATTGGTAAAATAAAGTCGAAATGCAATCAATCACTTGGCTATAAGCTTTAATATAATTTTGCGAGTATCTACCACACAAGGATTTTGGATTGGTGTGGGCAGGTTCAAAACGTTTCGAATAATACAACACATTTGTAGAAATTCTTTATTGTGATGAAACTTATGTACACGAATTAACATTTTAGAACAATACACAACGGATCAACATTAACATAGTTTTATGTATTTGTAGAACACGTCTATGTCCACATTATAATCTGTGGCTATTTTTATATGAACATACATATTACATACTTAAATATACTACATACAACAATAGTATATTAATTGAGGAACATACCTACAGGGTATCTCAAGACTGCGACCGAAAACGAAGCTAGGTGGTAGTATTAGTGACTTCAGACACAATGCAACTTAAATTTTCGCAAAAAAAAATCGACAACTTTTTTTTTTGTAATTTTTTACTTCTCGTCGTATTTGGGTGATAAATACATAGTTTTCCTAAAAGAATGATGCAGACCTCTTTATTTTCCAATACTCAATGGTACGTAAGGGTTTAAATTATTATTTTCGCAAAAACTAGGATTTTACCACCCAAACAAGATGATTTTTAAAAAATCTAAAAAAATATCTGTCGCTGTTTTGGTGAAATTTTTATTTGTACCGTGTCTGTAACCAGTAAAACTACCACCTGGCTTCGTTTTCGGTCGCGGTCTTGAGATACCCGGTATAATTTAACCTAAAACCTTTTGAACTTTATCTTATACAATCTTCAGAATTACTAACCACATTGGAATATTCGCATGGGTAATTTAACAATAAAATCATTTTGTAGAATTTATTGACTACTTACAATAACATTTACCTTATTTCTTACTTATGTTACCGAATACTATTCTGCACAGAGTGTTAAAAATACTGTAGAGTTTTGACTACATTAAGGTCTTTGCCCGCTACAAGCTAGATTCACAGGCAGCGCGTGCAATAGTAAATCCAAAGAAATATTTTATACCTGATGCGTTCTCACTTATTTTATTGCATGAGTCCGGCAAAAGAGCAACTGTGGTTAAGTGCTTACAGTAGCCCATGAAAGTCTTACAGCTAAATCTTAGTTCCGACTAGCTTCTGCCCGCAAACTTTGTCTGCGTGATTAACTTTATTTGGTATATCTCATCCCGTCCCGTCCCGTCTCATTCTCACTCAAGGCATGTAATGGATTACCATGTCCCATGCCATCCCTTTGAGTATAAAAAGTAACAAATATATCAGAATTCCTTCCTCATCCCACGGGAACACTTAATTTTTCGAATTAAAAAGTAGCCTAAGTGTTAATCCAGGGTATCAGCTACTTCCACACCAAATTTCATCGAAATCCGTTAAGCGGTTTCTGAGTTCATCACGCACAACCGCACAGACAAACAGACATTAATTCTAAAAATCATTGTTTTTATTACGTTAATACACATATTAGTTTTTCTCATTTGTCTTCCATAATACAAAAAAAACACCCTGTATGTAAATAAAACATATACCAGTTTTTAAGTTGGATCTGCACCAATATAACTGAAAACTGCATCTCATTTCGTGCGGTAGTTTTTGAGTAATGTGCAAGCAAACAAAAATAAACATCCTGCATGTAAATGCAACATATACCAGTTTTTAAGTTAAGCCTGCAGCAATACAACTGTGAAAAAAGCATCTCATTTGGTGCAGTAGTTTTTGCGTGATGCGCAAGTAAATAAAAAGAAACACCCTGTATGTAAATAAAATATATATCAGTTTCCAATTTGGACCTGCACCAACATAACTGTGAAAACTGCATCTCATTTCGTGCGGTAGTTTTTGAGTAATGTGCAAGCAAACAAAAATAAACATCCTGTATGTAAATGCAACATATACCAGTTTTTAAGTTGAACCTGCAGCAATACAATTATTAAAACCGCATCTCATTTGGTGCAGTAGTTTTTGCGTGATGCGCAAGCAAACATACAGACAGACAGACAGACAGACAGACAAAAATTCTAAAAAAAATTGTTTTGGCATCTGTTGCTGTTATAAAGACCCCTTGCGTTAAAATTTCTTAAATATCTTCCATGTACAGACATCGACCATTTACATTTTTATTATATGTATAGATGTAACTTGCCATTCTCACAAAACGAAAGCGAAAGGAAAAGAAAAAGAATGAAGGAATGAGGTAACGGACCTCCGACAAACTCGTTTATAGACCTAATACGGCACAATAAACTGTTTATAAATAAATTAAATAAACACAGCAGTAAAATCGTTCTTTTATATCGGTTTTCTGTAAGACAATAGTGCTACGATAATTACCACCCCATTCGAGCCGACCCTTTGCTACTGCAGTCCAAGATATCAACAGTTTGACTCTACCATTCTCTTTATAGTACGGTTATGCTACGCTGTATTGGGCAGAAACCTTTATGATGATGTCAAATTAAAATTGGCGTCGAAGTGTAGATGTACGGTGTGGATTGTCCACATTTGAGGACGCGTGTGGCTATTGATAATTGTATATAATACAATATATATGTATAGTTATTATATAAAAGTGATTAGTGCTATCCCTTGAATATACAGGGTACCTATATCAAGACTGCGACCGAAAACGAAGTCAGGTGGTAGTATTAGTGATTCAGACATAATGCAACTAAAAATTTCGTATTTTGTATTTTTTTTTACTCATCGTCGTATTTGGGTGATAAGTACATATTTTTTTCCAAAATAATGATGAACACGTTTTTATTTTTAAAGATGCAATGTTACGTAAGGGCTTAAATTACTATTTTCACAAAAACTAAGGATGTACGAACTTAAATCGATGATTTTTAAAAAATTGCAAAAAATAATCTTTCGCTTTTTTTGCGAAAATTTTAGTTGCATTGTACCTATCTAACCACGAAAACTACCACCCGGCTTCGTTTTCGGTCGCGGTCTTGATATAACAATACCTGTCACCAGGATCTATTGGTTGGAAATCTATCTAATCTGGCACTTTAAAAGGTACCCCTATAAAAACATGACTTATTTACTTTGCCGAATGGCAGAACGCTCTTGACTATGTAGCTACGCAATCATGGAACCACTGAGCGTTGATTTATGCCAAAATCTTACATACATAACCCCGTAACATCTATTTCTTTGTATTACTAACTAATACACAATGAATAACAAAACATAATACACAACAACAGAACGTACATAAAACAAAATTCATTGAAACTATCTACTTAAATATAAGTAACATAATATTAATCTCGAATTAACAAAAAAATTGCATTTTCAATAAACAATACCCTTCATTGAACGAAAATCAATAGATATGGCGACGTATATAACAATCTTAATATTAAAATTTAAAAGTGTTCTGAATTCATTCGTCGGCAATGATGTAAAATGAGTCATATCACTATAAACAGTATTTTCTGTAAAGTACTTATAATGTTAATTAAAAAAACCATAGTTACTTAATACTTGCTAATCTCTCCAAAATATGTATGTATGGTGGCACGTTTTTCCATATCACCGACGTTTTAATTTTTAAGCTTCGGCCATTACATTCAAGCTCAATATGGCCGTCGACAGTTTTAGCTCACATCGCTCAAATATTATGTTTTTACAAGAGGTTTGTTATTAATAGACTGTTAAAACGAATTTTAGTTATCGTATGTTTTGTCTCTTCAAACTAATTTTGAATTCAGTTTGAGCGAAGAAGACAAAACATTAGATAACTAAAATGGGTTTTAAAATTGTCTATGAATAAGGCTGTTAGAAGTTGAATCCACCAGCATTTATAACTGTATCTGTATACAGATAGGCTGATACAGATCATCCTACATACGTTCCACTGCCGGGCCCGGGCCTCCTCTACAATCGAGAGTACAATTGAGAGAGTTTAGACCGTATAGTCCGCCACGCTGGCCTAGTGTGGGTTGGTGGACTTTTTACGTACCATAGAAATTATTCCGAATTGCTATGGTATGCAGGTTCCCTCACGATGTTTTCCTTCGCCGTTAAAGTGCGTGGTGATTGACTATCAATACAAACATGAGTCCGAAAGTCAGTAATAGTTGTGCCCTGGGATTTGAACCCGCGACCACCGTGAACATGTGCCGTGTCTGGTCCGTTTCCAACAGGCCACCACGCATTTTTAACTACATTAATTAATCAGTAATCTTACTTTTATTATAAATATAAGCCATGTGGCTGATATTTCGAGCCTTAGGAACTGAGAAGACATAAGAAACAATTGGAACATACATAAACAAGGCTCAGTTTTAACATGCACACTTACGGAATTAAAATACCCAGTTGGTATTATGTTTCAAGTTGAAAACGTAGCCTGGTATGACTAAAGTTGGTAGACATTTCGATAAGGTGATGGTAGTTTAAGCCTATTTCTTGCGAACTGAAATGTACTGGATGCAGTATCTAATTTAAAGTAAATTTTTGCATTATACTTAATCACAAATTGTTATGGTTTAATGCCTGCAATCCTATCATCTCTGTCACATAATGAGACAATTACACCATTAGCAGAATGTAAACGGATTTTGTCCCGCTATAAACAATATAGATTTATTACCTTCTTACTTGAAAACAGTAGTTGCACGATCGCTACCAACTTTGTGCTTTGGCTTCGCACAATACGATATGATGTTAATATGAATAATCTGTATTTAAATGTTTATTTTGAAATAGTAAATGCAACACTAATTAAATTGATCCACTCCTTCAAACATACATTGGCGTGCTCTTCCCCTACCGATAGCTTTCTACAATAACAGTTGCACAGAAGCAATTTAAATTTTCGAAAATACCTCTGTGTTACAACCACTGAAATGTCCTCTCACTGTCACACACATACTAAACATTACACAAATGAAATTGACTCACGAACATCTCGCTCTAACTCGTAGAGTACTTCAGATGCATGTTGCAAGTGCAGTAGATTGGTTTAGTGCGTGCTGGCGGGCGGCTGACTGCTGTGCTGCGGTGAGGAGTGAGTGGTGGAAGGCGGCGGCGCGGGGGTGGGCGCCGGGGGTTGCGCGGAAGGGTGCGCGGGGGGCGTGAGGTAGTGCCAGTAGGGGGGCGCGTCGGCTGCCTGCGCCTGGCACGCCGCCGTTAGCCCCGCCCAGCTGAACCGATACGCGTACCTCTTGCCATGTACCTGACGCACACACACACACCTTATTGCCTTAGCCTTTAATCTACATATATACGAGTAAAATAATCTGCAAAAACGTCTGCGTTGAAATAAAGCAACAACAAAACAGTCAGAATAAGTTAAAGTTTTGAAAAAGATATTTTGTTACGAAACTATCATGTACATAATAACTACATTCACCATTTTTGTTAATAATTACAAATTTCATTATTTCTTAGTACTACGAATTCATGAATCTCACTAAAATATCAACTTATACTCATATTAAGGATATTGTAAACATTGCAATTTTTTGCTGATTTTTAACACGTTGTATCTGAGGAAATGGTCTGCGTGTTGTGTCTTGCGTACAAATCACCAGAAATCTCAGGGGTGCTGTGTGCAGGTTCCCGCACAAGAAAATCCCATTTTTCTCCCTAATCTGAAGAAACTGAAATAACCAATTTGAAGACGTAGGGCGTTCCCCTCTCAATGTGGAATGATCTGAGTATCCTTGGTGTGAATATCTACTGTGATCTGAATACAAGGGTCCACAGCAAAGGCTTTTCATCAGTGATTACAAGAAGGATCGAAATTATGAATGAGGTGCATCAAATTATCAAACCCAGTCAAGTGTACCGCTTTTACAAAGCGCAGGTCCGCCCAGTAATTGCTTGATGCCCTGTATGGATTGCAGCAGCATGCCATCCGAATTGTAAATACAATGATGCAGACTTCGTTTCGCTAAGTTACGTAGGGACGTCCCTTACGTAAGCGTGTTCTATCGTTTCTATCATGGCGAATGTCCCTTTTTCCTGCAATCCCGACTTCAGAAACGTAGTAAAAAAATCCATTTTTTTAAATATCCTTAAATGTTTGTGCCTATTATATTTTCCAGTTCTAGATGATAAGTGCATAAATGTCTTTTGATTATTCTTTTGGGGTATTTTATATATTATAACAAAGGTGATTCACTGAAGTTCCCGCGGTACTATGCCTCGACATCACATTCATTGCTTACATATTGGTTGTATAATGTTAAGCTAAATCTGCAATGTCAACATTGACTGGAGGATGAATATGGTTGATATGGAGTATATGATTGCATAGAGTTTACGTAAGTTTAATAAAATATGGATGGATCTACCCATGCAACATCATCAATGTGATGGAAGAACGCGATGCGTCGAGACTACCTAAATATAGGAGCCGATAGAATGCGTATAATAATGTGGTAGAAGCATACCTTGCTCATGATGTTCTTATCGTAGTAGTAGCGCAGGGCTCTGGACAGCTTGTCGTAATTCATGTTGGGCTTTTGCTTGCGCCGGCCCCATCGCCGCGCCACCTCGTCCGGGTCCGACAGCCGGAACTCGCCGTCTCCCGGAGGACCCTGGACAACACAACACACTTCATGTGTCAATATTGATCCCTATACTCCCATACTTATTATACTCCCGGGATGAGACAATTACAGATAACTTGATAATACTATTTAGTATTTTCGTGAATTTACTCTGGTTATTTTTTTTATGACGGCGACCACTTGAAGTAGTCTCCAGTTTTTCCGGATGAAAAATCGACTTTAAACCGGCCACTTTTTAAATTGTCAAATATTCAGGTCACTGTGCTTTTAAGTCGTGTCAAGCCCTAAGTCAAAAGTCATCTTATTGATCTGTGTATTACCACAGATATTAGTGTCTATTGATTCGGATTCATTGGCCCATATAGAGAGATAAAAGTATTATTACTGATTTATCTGAAAATACAATTATAATACACAAAACGATAGTTCTGATAAATATTGTAAGTCAAGGAAAACTGAAAATATAACAAATTTGAAATGGCATTTTAAAAGCCATCCTGCTAGTTCATCTCATTCACATAAAAGAATCAAGTTTCATTCGAGAACAACTATCTAGTTACGATATGATTGACTCACCCCGTTGTCATATTGTCATATCAATTTGTTTAATCAGTCTGATATGATATCAAGTATTGCCATTGTAAGTATCAATTATTGTAACCCACGATAGGCACTGAGGGTTTCTGAATGCTGTGAGTCACGGCATGCGTGGCGCGTGGCACATTTCGCCAGGCGTGTGTCATCCTATTGTGTTTATTATTGCCAAAATGTTCTTATATTGGTAATAACGCGTTGCGATAATATGGACTAAAACCCAGTGCTTATAAATAGAGATTATAGCTTGAATTTAGTTGATCGCTTTGTGACTCATGATTATGATCATGTAGGCAGTAGGACTTAACATTTATGGACAACTACTGAATGTAAACTATGTTGATTTCCTTGATTGAAATCAAATGTTCTTTCAAATAGGTCATGTAGGCTAATAAATTTCTATAATTTAATGGTGCAAGAAAGCACCTCTCGTTAATATTAATTAATCCTACCTACTTACACAGTGTATTCTTTAGTGTAAACTTCAGTTTTGAGTAAATCAAGCGAATTAAACACATTGAGGTTTAAATGGGTATTATTTCGTAGTTTTTCCTTATTTTTTCTTTCAATTCCTTTAATGTATAGTATTCAGTCCTGATTATGTTCATATATTACTGAAAATTGAAACCGATCACGAATACGATACCCGTTTTAGTATGACATCAACTAATTGGCATAATGTAGCACGTTAAAGCTTGACCCTGTTGACATTTATGACGTTTTTCTAGCTAATGGTAAGTCTTCAGATTTGAGGTGTGGTGCTGTACTGACCTCCCAGCAGATGCCGGGCGCCCCTGACGCCAGCTCTTCTAGCAGGAACTGCCACAGCTGCACCTGGCCGCCGCTGGCGCGCGCACACCCGCCCAACGCTGAGTAGCCTTCTGCCAACAATACATATATAAATCTTTCCTATATAGTTATTATCTATGTATAAAACTATGATAGGAATGGACAGCGACTGACACCTGTCATTGCGCAATGTGTGACTAGTGATGGTTGACTTTCTTTCAATTGTAACCTTACAGTAAGAAACAAGTATTCAGTGGTTTAATCGTTATTTATTTGCGAAAAGCCCTACACTATCTAAATACCTAATACATTTCTATTGAGACACTATACTAAAGAATCTTCGACATCATAAAAGTGTTACAACTGGCTGAGAAGGCACATTCCAAATCAGTGGGTCTAGGAGTATGATATTTTATACAGGGTTCTTGTCATAGCGTGGATATGTATCTATACTATCCGATGCCGTCTATAATGCGTGTAGGAAACTGAGGATTAGTGATGCCGGTGGGACCTGGGGATTTGTTAGAGGCCCAAACCTGCATTCTTGCATAAACCGAGGCCGCCGGCCGATCTGTTATAAATACTACCCAGATGTAATATCTGAAAAATATCGCGGGAGACCAGTAACTACGATAACCATTCGGCCTCTCCTCACAATATCGACGAAATATGGTTTACAGAAATTGTTGTAGTCATTAATATGAGCAATAATAGTAGTCAGTATTTGATTCAGAACATATCGATGGAAATGAAATTCAATAAGAAACCATTTTAAAATATAAAATTGTTTATAAAAACACCGTCCGTGTAAACTAATTGTTTCTTCTTCTTGCACGGCTGACTGGATTGCTCTTTGCGATAAGACCGCCGATTTTTTAACACTCAGTTTTGTGTTTAGAATTCATCTTTTATTTTGTACAGGTGTTTTAAAGATTTAATTATTATAACTGCTTTATTTCGTCCGACAATACGATCAGTTGAAAAGTAGTTTACCCACCGTGGTATAAATGTTGGAAGCGCGCGTGCTCCCCGCGACTGAGCCACAACATGACAGCGCCAACCCGCGGCCCATCACACCACCAACACAATCACTCCACAATCACTACATACTGGACTTCACATCATGCACTATATGGAATCAATTGAAGCGAGCGATGAATCCATTTGCAAAATTAATGACTTTTTGTGTATTAATTTTAAAAAGTAGCATAAATATAATTTTCGTCACTTAATTTTTTTACTGATATCACTTTTTAAAGCTCCTTAAGGGTATGTGTTTAAAATGTAGGAATATTTTGATGGTTTAAATTGGGATATTTGATTGCACGGTGCGCCGGATGTGCGGGCGGATACGCGACCGGAAGCGGACGAGTGGCGGCGGAAACCGCGTGTCAGCCTGGCGCACCCCTTCAGCCCCACACCCCGCGCTCCGGCGCCGCACCCTCTCCTCCAAGGACTTGCTTTGTCTCTCTATGGCTATAGCCTTTCATACTGTTAATGAAAAACAAAGGATGTCTGTTTTCCTATAGTTAAAGTAAAAGTGTTTAATTAATGTAGTATCTTTATAATTTAATTATTGCGTCGTGCGTAGTATAGCAAATACTTACATATAAGACTTAAGACTGAAATTCGATAGTAAAATATTCTAAAAAAAAATATCTGTATTCGTAGGTTTTAAAAGTACCTTGACCCTGGTAAGTCACAATAAAGCTGATAGAATTCTTACAAATCTTTGTGAATTAAATAACGTAGGTACCTACTTTATAGGAATGCAGGTGAATTAAAACCCAAGATTACGGAATATGTTTTCGGGCCTATATTATCATGTAATTTCTGTCCAGAACTTTTAACGTAAATTCCATATTTTTATAAAAAAAATAAAAAACAATTACCAATATTTTGAACAGGAAATTTCAACTTAATAATATCATTACGTAGTATCATTCTCTACACAACTTGTAAATTAATCTGTGTAATATTTCTATTTAACCTAGTATTGTATATTTTATACGCCTTCCAAATGTTAGCGAGTTTCAATTTATAAGACGATAGGATTACGAGTGTCAGTGTCGCGTGCGGCGGCTCCCTACGTAGCTACTTATTACTCGCAGTTCAAGTTATTGCTTGCCCTACTCTGACAACTGTGGAGGGTGGCTTAACCTCCAACCGAGACGCTTCCATTACTCGGCCCCATGCTGCTCACGACGACGGTATTGTATTTATTAACCATTTATATAAACCAGGGATTAAAGTAACAATTGTATTAAAAATAGTCTTACATAGGAGTTGGAATGAGAAGAATGTTCGTTGAAGTGTATGTGCGTTTTATGATTTGCATAATCTCGTTATTCTCGGCATTACCCTATAGAACATGCGCTTAAAATTGACGGATTGCAAGAAAAAATCGTATTTGAAACACATTAGAGTGTTAGAAAAACGCTTCCAAAACGAAGACAGGTGATAATATTAACGATATCATTGATTGAAATAAAACTATTTTACGGATTTTATCGCGATTTGGTTTAATTTTTACATTTTTTAACTTCCCGACGTTTCGATTGCTTTTCAGCTTTCGTGGTCACGGGGCGGACTGAGGTACTAGTGATCCGCTATTCGCGTAAATCTAAGATATCATTGATGATGGGTCAGAAATTAAAACAATCCCGATGAAAAATAATCATTTCGCATTTTATTAGGTTTCACGCACATTTTCTTTCATCATTCCACGTTTAAAATAAAAAAATAATTCCAAATAAAAGTTTTTAAAATAATACATCACTGCCTAAAATACTGAAACAAAAAATTAAAAATAATGAAGCGTGACTTCTTGAGATACTCGGAGCTAGAACGGCTGACGTTGTTGGTGGACTACTTAGGTCTTAGGTCATAAATATTTGGTTGATAAAATACTTCTTAAATTTGTTGTCCATTTAAACCTAATGAAGACAGATAGAAGCTATAGGTGATAATAGGTAATGAAGCGGGATCTGTGCCGTTGCATAATGCATGGGCGCGGCGGGTGCGGCGGGCGCGCCGGGCGCTGATACATGCATTATTCAGAGGGCGCTGCACCCCCGGGAACTCTCATCAAACCCCAGTTGACACTTATTACACTCTTTATCTGCCCTATTAACATTTATTTCAATTATTCTCCAAGGGTAGTTTTTGATAAAAATAGATACTCAAAAAATCTACGCCATAACTAGCACCTGATATTTAACCTCGCACCTGTACCTATCGTTCAGTGATGGGCAGAGACGAGAGCAATACCCAATACCGTGCCCTGCAGTGGGACGTATATGGGCTGATATAGATAGATAGATAGAAATTGGATGAAAACCAAAGCATTTAATTATGCAGCCAATAATTTATAAGTAAGTTACTGCACTCGTGACGCCACCCAGCGCAAATCTGGATTTAACTAGTCGTTTAACTAAGATAGCAGTGGTCGAAATAATTCACAATTCGAAGTATGTCAATTGCCTTCTTAAAACTTATCAAATAACCTATGTCAAATACCTTTATATTATGTGTAACGGTAAAGGAAAACATCGTGAGGAAACCTGCAGAGTGCATACTCGTAGCATATCGATATTAAAAGAATTCCTATGATACATAAATTTCGCCAACCCCTAAAAATTTGGCCAGCGTGGTGGACTATATGGCCTAACACCTCTAAATCGTAATCTCGATTGTAGAAAAGGCCCGTGCCCTGCAGTGGGACGTATATGGGCTGATACTGTACAGTATTATTATTTTATTGTCGTAGAGAAAAAACGCTAGTTGCGTCTTTCTTAACATATCCATTTACATAAACCGGAAAAAACAGTAGTTATACCACCACAAAATACATAATGGCAATAAAAGAATTATAACAATTCTTTGCCTGTTAAGACACCGCGAAACCCCAAGGTAAGTAATGATTGGTTCTAAGAAGGACCACACGCGTGTAACTGCTCGGTTGATCTGGGATTTTACTTTTATCTTGTTGATAAATTATCGATTATATTACGAAACCTGCAGGACCTTGGATTCGGTATTAATTTTATAAAACCGCAAACATTCACATTGGTAGTGTCTTTACAATTACGCAACACATTCTGTGAGTCTATAAGACTTTAAAAATATTTTCAACTAAGTAACTCTTTTAAAATAACGTTAAGCTGCTAAACGCTCAACAGAACTTTAAAGAAAATACTATAAATTTTGGTGCCCTAAATAACGGACAGTTTCCCCGAACTGGCACATTACTCATAGTGAAACTTATCGAATTTGTTCGGGGCTCCGTTTTATATCGCAGTAAACGTGTCGTAATTAACAGCCGATAGTTTATTTAGCTCGCAAGGCTTTGGTATCGGCAGACGGCAACAATGGCGCCGGCTCTTCAGGCCCGCGTACACCGCAGTGTGGGTACATCGCCACCGCAAGCGATGCTTCGTGGAAACCCCGGGCTTGCCGCAAATCCTAAGCAATAGCGGGGTCCACTATTCTACTAAAATTGATGAAGTAATAAGATGCCAATGAAAAACAATCGTTAAAAATGTTAAGATGAGCTATTTATACTCGTGTTTATAAACAGATTAGTACTGTTTATTGCATTGATTATAAAATACTTGGTTATATTTGTTTCCAACTCAGCTATTAGCCGCACCATACACTATCTAGCCAATGCATTATCTAAAAAAGCATTGAAATGAGTCATACAGTCAATGCTTGCCGATGCTCGTTATCCAATGTTTAAATAGGCAGCTGCTTCTGATATGCCACTTGTATGAAATAAAAATATTAAGGAAGCTAGTACGTAGCAGAATATACAAGCACTTGCTGTGAGTAATACTTGTGATTGTAGAGATAAGGTTTCATTCACAAGTTCAACGACATACGCGAATAATGTTTCACACGGCATGGTATATACACTCTAGATTACGACATGAGAAAAAAAAGTCAATTTAATAGCTTCATTCCTGAAAATATACCTCCCCGAAGGATTTCCTGAGCGATCTGATCCAGGGGCATACTGCAACTTCTGTCTGAACCACCTGGAGACCCGACGCTGGATCGAATTCTATAATGATAGACACTAACAGGAGTAATGACTACATAACGCTAAAGTTCAGTTAATGGAAAACAGTGGAAGTCTGGTATGCTTGATCGCCACTATAGGCGTCTGACTTCCTTCCGCTCCAGCCGGACTTCCTCCTAGCTGCCTAGTTTGGAGTTACGGAATAATAACTTTATTTACACTACATTGGTTTTGTTTATTGTGACACATTCGCTACTTAAGGCTTTGGCACACAGAACGCGTCTTTAGCCCAATCTGAGTGCGGGCTCTTGCTGTCCGCGGCGCTCTGATGCTCAATTGGGCAATGTATTACCGTCTCAATTCGATACAACGCGACGCTATAGCATATATTATGGTGATTTACATTACTGAATACTCGTCATTAAGTATTATACTTAGATACATGCAAACAAAATGTTAACGAAACGAACGTTATTCCGATCGTGACCCGTATATGGAACGAGATGTGTAATGTGTGTGTATACCCAAACAACATCGCATTCGCATTTAACGCCGGCGCTTGTGACTTGCGGCGTCGTTTCCTCACAAGAGGGCGCCGAGAGGCGGAGACTGGAGGTGTGGCTTCGTGGTCGCTCGCCCCTCCCACCGCGGGACCATGGAGGACACGTGAGGCCAAACGCGACGGGACATGGGATTCTCATACAAACCGTACAAGGAAATCATTACAGAGAATGAAGAACCCGCAGTCTATTTGTTATGTCCTTTTAAAGTCAGACTAGATGATGACAGATACGTTCTCGAGCTAGATAATCTCTATTGTTTGTTAAAAAAATGTAATGTTAAAGCTCCACTTTTTGATTTTGCATAACAACAATGTTAGTCAGCGCAGTAGACTACTGGGTGGAAGAACCTCGCAAAAAACGAATTGGCAGAAAAATCCGTAGTGAAAATATTAAAAGAAATAAATCACTTTATATTAAATGAAATTTAGGTGGAGCTTATAATCGGAGCATTTAAGAAATATTTATCTTAAAACGTAAAAAATAGAATATACAACGAGTATGTGGCGCATTTTAATTAATAAGAGTGTTGAACATCATGGCAAGCCCTGAAACCCGGTTGCTTTAGAATTTGCTTCTATTTTTTTAAGTTAACTCGATAATGATTGACTGACATGTCTAATAATGTCACGGATAGAATCTTCCAATACATTTAACGACCGAGGGTTTGGTCTTATCTCAAGAAAACCAAAAGGCCTCAACATGCCTGTACCTCGGCATCAAAGTCAATATGAAACACTAAAACGAATTTTAACGTTTATAACCAGTGAAAGAGACGACTGAGTAATGACACAATTTTTTAGTAGACCTACTTAGTATGAATAAGTAAATAGGCCTAAAATTTTATAAATAATAAATAAATACACCCAACAGTCACATACATAGTTCTGACCCCACACTAAGATCGAGTCTTGTGTTGTGGGTATCAGAAGCTACGAGAGACTTTTCGGGCACACAAACATTTGTTTCGGTGCGGGGATCAAACCCGCGGACTCTCGTTTCACAGCCGGCGTCTAACCAACTGCGCCACGGAGGCTCTCAATTTAGACCGATAGTTCATCTACCACTAACATTTGATAGCTTCTAGCTTACGATGTCAATAAGTGCGTACGTCTATGTACACCAACTGGAATCTGCAAGCAATGTAGCTCAATACTTATCACAATTTACCATTACATCTATAATTGGCAATATCATATTTCTACTTCTAGTTCGGGTGTTTATGTATTTCAAATCAGGCAGGTAACTACATACATACATACACACATACATAGACTCACGCCTTTATCCCAGAAGGGGTAGGCAGAGGCGCCACCAGGACACCAACATTTTCCCTTGTATGTTCCGTCCCATGATGTGATAGGGGGCGAGCATATCGCTATATCAGGCACAAATTCCTGACTCCGGGCTGATAATGAATAGAAAAACCCAATATCACTTTGCCCGACCCTGGATTCTTACCCGAGACCTCAGCTTTGGAATCATACCGTTGTACAACTGCGCCACCGAGGCAATCAGAATTAGTATATTTATAAACCCTTAGGCCTTACCCAAACAGTGGGTAGTAATAATACCAAAATGAATTCAAAAATTAAAACGTTTAGGAATTTAAAATTACGTAGATACTAAGTAACTACATATGTATGTATACTCGTACTGTTAGGTTTCCAATTACCTATCTCCCGGCAAATGCTACGAAATGAGAAGTGCAGTTACAGGGAGTTATTTACTTGTCTGTTCGGTTCAACAGACAAGTAAATTAATGCTTTATTTTCTTGCATATCTTAACGGCCAAGATGTATTTAACTGAACGAAGGACCACATCGTGAGAAAACATGTTTACCTAAGTATTAGAGAGTTCTGCAACAGAATTTAAGTGAAGTCCGCCCATGCGCACCGTGGACTAAGTTCTTCTCAGACCTTAGCCCTAAATGGTATGCAAATGCACTTGTAAATCTTCAAATCATTCGTCAAGTGCAAATAGAAACTGTCTTTATTACGTTATTCCCGCATTAGCAACAGTCATCAATATTGCACTGGGTCATAAATTAAATATCTATACCCAGCGTACATTTAGCAATTCGTTTTTTTATGATAATGTGAAGCTGTGTTCACACGGCCCCGAGGTCCGCTGCGGCGGATTCCTCCTGCGTGATTCAGCGCCGCTCGAGAAAGCCATTCAACCGGCCGCCGTCGCACACTCGCACACTATAATGTCTGCATAGTTTGTAGCCCCATGCTGTACCGGATTTCACCCGCACGGGGCCCGCACACATTCTAGTGAATGGTCCTCTGTTTGATATAAGTCCTTAAGTACGACCCATAAAAAAAAGAAAACCAACTGTACAAATCAAAGTTTCAGTACACACGCTATATGTAACTTAGATACATTTTTTTGTGCATGCGGATAACTTAAGCGAAACGCTTGTGTACTACATACGAGAGAAATTATATAAATATATTTTTGGAACTACTTATTTAATTTCATCCACGTTATAATTTTTGCATTCTCAATAATAAACCTGTCTTTTTTTTTTAGTTTTGTTCTAATTTTCACAATTAACCGTTTTTCCTTACATAATGTGTTGTAACACTTGACATTGGTGGAGTTATCGCAATTGCGATAGAGCCATATTAAAAAAATTGAATAGAATTGAATCCGGTTGCACACATCAATCCTTTATGTGATTTATTGTTCGGACTTTAACCCCCTGAATATTTTTATATTATAGACCAACTAGCAACCGAGTGACCTGATTGTAAGTCATCTTCGGAACAACTAGCGTATTGGATGTGTCATGCTCGATTTTGAGCAGCAGCAAAGCAGCAGTGAAGAAGACGATGAAAAGAAAGGTATAGAGAGAACCATTATTAGCCCCCGGCAATCGAACTCTCTGACTCGACTGGCCAAACAAAATTCGAAGAGGAATTGGAGGAAAGAAAAAGGACAACCTGCTGACGTTGGAGTGGGATTTATCACGAAATTGGTTTCGCCGTACACTAACCTGAACTAAAAATATCATAGAACATACCTACTATATAATTTCATGACTATGTCTGATTAGGGGAAACAGAGAATAGAACTATAAAGAGCCCAACGATACGGTACTAACGCCTATTTCGTTTCATCAATTGTCTACATCCTGAAGCCATGACGTCCTCGACCGACACATTCATTGTGGCACTATAAATCTTTTTCGTCAATTTCCTTGCATCCATTCTGTAATGGCCAAACAATCTAAGAACCCCTTTCACTAGGTTATTCCAAAATTCAAACATTGCCTTAAAATCCACATATTTCGCATATTAAAGTATATAATCTATTTATGTACCACTTTTTAACAATGTATGACAATCATAGAAAAAATATATGGTCGAGTGGTTGAGCCTTGGGGGGTGGAACAATATTATTACGTTTATGAAAATATCCGGGTGTTATCCCGGGCGTCCCGGGCACGAGGTAAGTCAGAGGGCGCGTTCCCGCCCATTCACTTGCAAATGCTCTCGTCTCGCCGCGCCCCCTGCTGGGCTGAAATAAACGAGCATCGGCCCAAGTGTCAACTACTCCATTTATAAACGTCATAAAGTTTATTCGCGAAGAGGAAACTCGCGAAGAGGTTCGGAAGAAACTGTTGTAAGATATATCACGTTAGGTGTAACGATGGTATTGCTGGATGAAATCTGCTTAAAATAATAAGTATTCGTTATATCATTGTCCCAAAGGTATAAAAATAAAAAAAACCATCATGAAGTATAATAACAGTGGTCATTACAAAGTGATAAGGTCAATTAGAGCCAGGACCGCGGTATGAATGGACTGGCACGACTGGAGCGGTATCTCTGTGATTCGAATTGTTGGCGGTCAGGTTATTATTATCCGCCCAGATCAGATAGCGACCAGCGACCAACGCATACAGGGTTTATGTCTTTTAGGACCCCCAGCTGTGTCTATTGATAACCCGATTTTGAACAGTTCGGTGATAAACGATAATTATAACCGTTTCTCACCACTCAGTACTGTATTTGGATCACACTGCCCTCACCTCAAGGTGTCAATGCGGTCACTTTGCTGTATTAGCATAAAGACTAAAAAGACAAGGCAAAACTATTGGCATACTCGTAAACTTGTCTATGATAATCTTTACTCCAATAAAACTAGAGGTCTGTGCCACTAAGAGAACATCAAGGATTTTTCGTCGATACAAAGGCGCTTATATAATCCTGCAAACGGTAAGATGGCGGCCAATTATGTCATAAATTTTAAAATAGAGGAGGCGGAACTCGCGCGGCTAGCGGCTCACCCAATTTGGTACATGGATTGTGATACTATCTCAAATCTCAATTAACGTGACGACGCGGCGTCGGCGCGGTCGCGACGCAAGGACGAGACGGCACCGACGCCCGCGCTGTTTCCTAGAACCACTGCTTCATCACTCATATTATTCACTATTTCCTGTTGTTAAGTAGTTTAACTTGGTATTTTGTTTGGGTGTACAAGAAATATTGGCCTCAATCTTTCCACCGTACAGTCATTCAACGACTACTGGTTTCGGCTAGTGATCATCGACGTCGTGAACACACAGTTCCACAGATATTTAAATACATTTTCATGAAATATACTTTTTGTAGTTTCAAATATTTCATTGAGTAATTTTGAGTACATGTGAGGCCGAAACCAAGGTAATAGTTTTTGCGGTAAATCAGTATTCTGCGAAACAATATTATAGAAACTGTATAAATTATGGAGTGTGCATCACTAAGCACATCCAGGGACCAGGTAGTTCATCGTTCCTTCTTTAGGTACAAGAATGAATATAGAATTAATCTACAATATATGTACTATTAAAATAGGTATAGGTATAGGTAACTGAAAAACAAGAAAATAAGAAAGAACATGTCTCTTTCGGTGCGTATGAAAGACGTTCTAGGACTTAGAATCTTCAACAAATCAAGTTGATTTTTTGCTCGCGTAGCTTTATTTAGATACATAATCTAAATTAATAAACTAAAGGTGACCCCTCATAACCTTGTCATTGTCCTAAACATTAAGAACTAATGAGTACAAATGGACCAAGAACTGTGGGTGTGTCCTGCCAGCCAGTCCACCAATAATGGCGATGCTCGCTGCGGACCACGGCGATCCATTACACTTGTTTATAGTTGTTATGATACATAAAATAATGTTTATGTTAAACCAGAACATGTATGTAGGTTGAACAGGACGTGATGTGAAGCAGATATTTTTGTTTTAAATTATGCATTGGCTCCTGCCGACGGATTCGTAAGTTGTGAAAAATGTAGTCATTCGCGTCAACTGAGAATTTATTTTTTGTCTGCACACCATGAATATATTAACCTCTAACTAATTTAAATACGTAATACCTAGTACGGGGCTAGTCTTCAGACCAGAAAATAAAACATTAATTGTAGAATGACAGTTCCTAGTTTTATTGTTACTCTGTGGTTCCTAGCAACACCATACATATTATCTAGTTACCTATTGATGTTCCAATTATACTGTATGTGTGTTAGTATGAATCGACAATTGCATTTTTATTTGCTTATTTACTGCTACGTTTTGCCGGGAAATGATAATAATGTGAAACAGGTGAACCGTATGCTCGTTTGCCCCCTATAATATTTAAAAATAACGGTCCTACAGATTACACTAGACGAGCAATTCTATCCTTAAAAATTCGCCGATTAAAGTTAGTTTTTATGTTGTATTCGACAGCCTCTGTGGCGCAGTTGGTTAGACGCCGGCTGTGAAAAGTCAGGCCGCGGGTTCGATCCCCGCGCCGAGACAAATATTTGTGTGATCCACAGGTATTTGTTTCGGGTTTGGGTGTTTATGAGACCGAAAAGTCTCTCGTATTTACTTTCTGATACCCACGACACAAGACTCGATCTAAGTGTGGGGTCACGACTACCGACTATGTATGTGACTGTTGGGTTGGGTGTATTTTATTTTGTTACTTATAATATTATGTATAACCACAATAACTTAACAGCTTTCATAGCGTAGTCGGTTAGGAGGTCAGGTGCGACAGAAGGCATTCGATCTCTGCGCCAGGACAAATGTTTGTGTGACTGTGACCCAAAGTTCTTATTTGCTTCGATGATTCGTTCTATAATATTATTATTGTAAATTGTGTAATGTCCGAAATCCCAGCGTTGTGAAAGTGGAGCGTCGCGCGTCTTGTCCGATGTCTTAATAGTTAATACTGTACTCTCACAATATTACTCAAATAGTTACCGCTAACTATTCAGCGTTGACTCATTGAAATATCTGCTTCGTATTTTTTGTCCGTCTGACACATAAACGGCGCCAATATGTACCGACTTGAATTATTAACCGACTGCGAACATGTGTGGTGTGATTATTCCTTCGCAACTGGAAGCACACGTGCAAACGCCCATCGCCCCAAAGATAGCATTTGTTCCCCCACAGGGCGATGGCGCCAGACACCACGCTTTTTCAAATTCGAATACTACAAAGTGACTACACTACACCTAATGATTAATGCAGTAGTGTATTTTTTTTTATTGCAATGAATGGCGACACGAACATGCCAGTCGCCTGATGGTAAGCGATACGACCCCTCACAGACAGTAGCAAAACCAAACAACACTATGAATTACAAAGCATTGCTTGGCATTCCACAGCGCTCGCCATCCTAAGACACAAGATGTTAAATCTCATTATGTCCAGCAGTTATTCTGGCTACAATGTCCTTCAAACCGGAACACAAAAGTGCATTTACACTGCTATTTGACTGGAGAAATAGACATTGCGGTGGTACCCACACAGGCGGCTTCTCACATATGAGAGTCGTACCACCAATTATAATAAAGATAATATCGACCAGTGTAAGATTAACTCTCTCTGTACGAGACAATTATATCGGCCTCGATACACCAAACAGATTCACAAACACAAGTTACTCATTACGAGGTGATTTAGTTAAATAGCAAGATGGAAATGACTCAATCCGGAATAAAATGAATCACAGTTCCGAGTAAACATTTGACTCACTTCCGAGACGCGATGGTAGATACCCAAAAGGGGCACGTGTGTGAAAAATTACTCAGTAGAAAGTGCACGTGTACTCAAGCACTACTGACGCTGACAACGTGTGGTGTCACCGCTTACACCATCATAAACAATGTGTTGGTTCGTGCTGGAGTGGTCGAGATTCCAACTCAAGACCCTCTCGTGGTCAAATTTTTGCCAAACCAATGTGGTTGGTTAGTAATGCCAGATTCTTCGAACTTGGAAGCATAATTAATCACCAATTAATCAATTCAACGTCTTGGTATTTATAAATTTTATGACGAGACAAATGGTTTATCACGGTTACTGATTTTTATGAGTGTGCCCCTTGGCCCGCGGCTCGGCTCGGCAAAGTTAACTGGATTGCATAGCTGATATAAAAATTATAATTTGCCTATATCTCTATTTTCTAAATCGACACAATTATACCGGCTTGTTATTATATATGCTTCTTTACACCCAGCCTATAGGCCCCATACGAGGCTAGCACAGGCTAACCACAAACCGTATGAAAAGTGAAAACCTAAGATGTGAGGTAAATTATCGGTCAAACCGTAATTTTACTTTTTCATCATTTCTTCTTAGTGAGGTTTTTAAAAACTATACAAATCGATGTGGCTTTATCACTTCCGAATGTGAAAGGCCCGCGCGCGGGCTGTGGAAACTGAATGCCTTTCATTACCTGACAGACTATGTTGAGGAAAATCATTGTGATAATTCATATTCCTTCATTTGTTCACAAATAGACAAAAAAAATATTTTCTGGTCTTTCTGTTCCGAGTTGACGAGGTCATTCCATAGTATTTACGAAGTTTAGGGTTATCTACTTATTCCGAAGTGTGTGTTATGAACGTAGAGTTAACGGTATCTTTTAAATCCATTTATTTTATGATTTATGTTTAACAATAAGTAATTTACTAATTCATACCATGTCGAAGGTCTTGGAAAAGAGGTACCTATGGCATGCTACCCACGTAAATATGCATATTTTTAAAAGCCTATTTGCTCTCATGCAGTACTTATGCAAAGGAACGGAATCATGCAGCCTACGAAATAACTTTAAAACATATCTATCTATTTTCGCTCAATTTTACCGACAGTATTACTAAAAAATGTGTAGAATTTTCTTATGTTTTTGCCAATAATTGGCGTTTTGACACACATTGTGACGAATGCAGTAGGCGCGTTGTTTTCCACGGCGTGCGTGGCCGTTGGGCGAGTTTCCCGGCCGCGTCGCGTGCCGCGCGTACTTGGCGCTCTCGCAAGCACACTCAGCCCACCGGCACGAGAACACTGAATCACTAAATTATTGTAACTGAATTAATATTCGGCCAACGCTCATTTGCATTCCATACATTTTTTATGTATTAGTTTGGTATTCATGTTTTTCACTTTTATTTTTGTAGCTAATCAGTGATGTGTGGGAACGGCAAATCATCTGTAAATCCGAACCAAGGATAGGACATACGAGTATAGTATGCAAGTGACATTTTACCCGCCATTCAGTTTTTCCATCGAATCGTGGTCTCTACTTAACTTATTCACCCCAGCGATTCAAACCGGTTTGCCAACATATGTGGCCAATCCAAATGAGCACAATAATTAATATTGAATAACATTTACAATCTAAAAACGCGTGAAGTACCTAATCTTGTATCAACATTATAAAATGAAGTGTCAAAGCCTCTCAAGAATAAATCGGGAGTCATAGTATGTGAATGGAATAACTATTATCTAATATTAACATGGTACCTTAATACCGATACGACTTAAAATTGTGGATGAATAAGGCCAAGACATTATGTCGGGTACTAAATACTTTTTTGTTTATGCCTACTTACTCGCAAATACCAGCACGAGAATTGGAAAAAGGGCGGGAAACGTTCGAGTTGTTAGGCGCGCTTTTTTGTTTTCATATTTTATTTAATGATTAAATATTAATTTATTGGTGAACAGTGGATAATAAATTGCTCTTAGATATATATTTCGTTTAAGTATTTAATTTATTTCTTATTTTCTTCTTTTCTTCTGGCCTTCTGGTAAGTCCTTTTAATTTTCTTGCTGGATGATGGCCGAGCCCCCCGATCCAGGGGGGACAGTCCCTCCAATCGGTTGCAATGTCACTATTAACACATCTTATAATGAATCTGAGTCGGGAATGGACACGGATGGCTCGCTTTCGCAGCGTCCACTTAAGCGAAGTCGCCTTCACAAAATTTGTAAGCGATGCAATAAGCGCAGGAGAACACGTCATGGTTCGGACGATAACAAATCCATTAGCTGTCAATGCAATACTGATTTTAACGAACAACCTGAACTTCGAGTAATTAATAGTAACTCAATAGATAGTCAATCTAACTTAGGACAGAGCCCTGATATAGTAAATCCCCAAAATACCAATATTTCTATAGGCAGAAAATTATATGCAGACACTGATAGCGCTCCTTATATTTTACATATACAAAAAGTTCAATTATCCCCTAATGATGGCTCCACTCTCCACCCTTTAACGTTTGGGAAATTCCTCAAAAAACATGATTTTAAAAATATTATAAACGGTAGTATTAAAAGAATTGGAAGAAATAAAATTACCATGGCGTTTTCAAAATTTATTGATGCTAACAGTTTTATAGAACACAATAGCCTAGTTTCACAGAATCTTAAAGCCTATATTCCCACTTTCAATATAACCAGAATGGGACTGGTACGCGGAGTTCCTGCTGAGTGGTCACCAGAAGAAGTTTTAAGTAATGTTTCAGTACCTATTGGATGTGGAAAAATTTTAAAAATTAGAAGATTGAATTATAAAGTTTTAGTGGATGGTTCTCCAATTTGGAAACCTTCCCAAACAATTGTTATGACGTTTGACGGACAAGTGCTACCTAAACGCATATTTATGTGCTACAATGCTCTTCCCGTTGAACTGTATGTTTTCCCTACTATCCAGTGTTTTGCATGTTGTCGCTTCGGTCACACTAAAGTGCAATGCAGATCGAAGCCTAGATGTTTTAAATGTGGTCAAGGACATTCTGGAGATTCATGTAGTGTGGAGGAGGATTGTGGTTCATGTTGCCTGTGTTCTGGCAACCATTTTGCTATAAATAAATGTTGCCCTGAATTTATTAGACAAAAAGATATAAAGTTGTATATGGCTGAAAATTGTATATCCTATGCAGAAGCTGCAAAGAATTTTCCTTCTGTTAGTAGATCTTTTGCTGATGTATTAATTAATAAAGAGTCTCATGTGCAGCCCTTACAAATAAAGAATTCACTTAATAAGCCTTCAACATCACACAAAAAGACAGTATTTTTAAAGCCTCGCACCCCACCTAAGTTTACAAGTGGTTATAATAAAGAAGCTCATCAAACACTTGTTAAAGATTATAACATGCCATCCCAATCACCTAATGGTTCTGCGTTACAATCACATCACAAACAACAGAAATCAATAATAGATATTGTTATAGCCCTGGTTAATTGTTTGACTCAGTTTAATATAACAGTACCGTCCCACGTTGCCCCAGAAATAATGAATTTATTACAAGATAACATAAATAATGGACCAAGTAATCCAGTGGAATTGTCGCAGTGCAATCAGCAAGAAGAGTGATATATTATATATGGTTAACAAATACAATCCTTTTGTTATTGCACTTTCAGAGACATGGCTTAAGCCAGAGTCTTTTTTTAAAATACCTCATTATATATGCCTAAGGGAAAATAGACCTGATGGGTATGGTGGAGTTGCTCTGCTTATTGAAAAATCCCAAATATTTTCTCCTATAACCCTTCCTCAACACAGTGATGACTTCTCAATCATTGCAGCAATCATCAATAAAATATGTTTTATATCCATCTACATTCCCCGTCCTTCTTCTGATATATTTAATCAAATAAGTAATATTCTTTCTTCTCTTCCTCATCCACTAGTAATGCTGGGAGACTTTAATTCACACCACAGATCTTGGGGTAGTTCAGTATCAAACACCAATGGTGAAACTTTATTGGATCTTTTAGATCGTCATAATTTGTGCATTTTAAATTCAGGAAGCCCAACTCATCGAACAGGTCCTGATGAGATAAGTAGTGCAATTGATTTGTCAATTTGTACTCCTAATTTAGCTTCTTCTTTATCTTGGTCTACATTACTTTCCACATTTGGGAGTGATCATTTTCCAATATTAATTAAATTTCCTCAAAAATACCAAAAATTGCAAAAAGTGCCTCGGATAAAATATAAATTGAATAGTCGGGATTGGGGAATGTACCAATCAATCGTTGAAAAGGGTATATCTTCTCTTCCAAGTACATCACTTAATGATCCGTGTGCTTGTACAGATGCTCTGTTGAATTTACTACATGAAGCAGCTGGTAAAACATTCCCTGTAAAGAATATACCAAACAATAAGCTTCCTTCTCCACCTTGGTGGGATGAGGAATGTACACTAGCTATAAAAAAAAGAAGAGCAGCAGAATGTGCATATGGTAGAGACATGTCCGATATAAATTTTAAAACTTTACGGGAAACAATCGCAAATACAAAGAAAACATTAAAAAGAAAGAAATCAGAGGGATGGAAAAGGTTCTGTGACTCAATTTCTCCACACTCACACCCTTCAATAGTTTGGCGTAATATCAGGAGATACAGATTGGGTACGGACGACAAATTTTTTTCAAACGTTATTCCTTTTGATTTAGCACATAATTTCATAGATCATTTAGCTCCCCCATACGTACCACAGAAAGATTTAGTTAAAACAAACCCGTTTGAAGTTTCCAACAGAACAGGCCTTAACTCACCTTTTTCACTTGTTGAATTGAAGGGGGTTTTGAATGGTATGAAGGACACAGCCCCTGGAATTGATGGCATTACATATTCATTCCTTGTAAACCTAGGTGACTGTGCTCTTTCTTATTATTTAGAAATTATCAATTTAGTGATGACAAATGGAAAAGTGCCTTCTTCATGGAAACATAATTTAGTGTTGCCAATATTAAAGCCTAATAAAAATGCCAATAGTGTTTACTCCTACCGTCCCATAGCAATGTCGTCTGTGTTGGCTAAAATTGCTGAGCATTTGGTCAAAAACCGATTAGAGTGGTTTATTGAGAGTAGAGGATTATTATCGGACACTCAATTTGGATTTAGAAAAGGAAAAAGTACTATGGATAGTGTCAGCATATTTGTTACCGATATTCGTCTTGCCTTCTCATCTAAGGCATCGGTAGTTGCTGTTTTTTTTAGATATTTTTTCTGCTTATGATAATGTTCGCTTAGACCTTCTCAAAAATAAGTTGTATAATCTGGCTGTTCCAGAAATACTCAGCAATTTTATTTTAAATATACTCACAGAAAGGAAAGTTACTCTAGATACTCCTAACTCTCCAAACATATCTAGACTTGTGTGGCAAGGGCTTCCTCAAGGATCTGTTCTTAGCCCCCTTCTGTACAATATCTATACACACGATTTGGCATCATCACTTAACGATTCTGTCTCTGTACTCCAATATGCTGATGACCTTCTTTTATATACTTCCAATCAGTCTATAAATTCTGCTTGTTCAACTATATCCTCTTCGCTAGATAGATTAAAGAATTGGTTAAACATTCATGGCTTTGAACTATCTGCCTCAAAAAGCACAGCAGTCCTTTTTTCGAGGCATAGAATAACTCCGCCCCTTAATATACAATGTGATGGTCATCAGATCCCAAATAAAACATATACGAAGTTTTTGGGTGTCGTGTTAGATGCTAAACTTACAGGACTACCGCATTGTGATTATATAACTGCCAAATGTGAACGACATTTAGGCATGCTTAGATGTCTTTCGGGCGTTTGGTGGGGTGCGCATCCTTTTTCCCTCAAATTGGTATATAATGCAATAATAAGAAGTGTTCTGGATTATGGAACTTTCTTATTGGAGCCTGGTAGTAGAGTCGGATTTAAAAAATTGGATGCAATTCAGTCGAAAGCCTTGAGGATAATTTCAGGCGCTATGAAGTCAAGTCCTATTAATGCATTGCAAGTGGAATGCGGTGATCCCCCTTTAGTTCTCAGACGGCAATTTATTTCGGACAATTTTTTGTTACGAAACCTACAATTTTACAACTCCCCGCTTTTAACTAAACTACAGGCGCTCAATGAACAGATTAGGCTGTCTAAATATTGGACTCATACATCCCTTCCTTGCTTGCTCATAAGCCTACGAAAATACCAAACCATTCAAGCTCCTATCCACAACTCCCGGTATCTCCCTATATTTTCCACAAATTTTGAATCCCTGATATTGTCAGTAAACATATGTTTTAACTTAGGCATCGACAAACACGAAAACAATGCCAACATTTATTTTAATAATCTAGTAGCTAACAAATGGTCCTCTTGGCACCATATATACACTGATGCATCCAAACTCTCAATCGATGGATGTGTTGGGGTAGGTGTATATCATAGACAGTATAAAATAGTCCAAAAAATTAAGCTTCCCCCGGAGTCATCTGTATTTACTGGAGAATGTTTAGGTCTACTCAGAGCAGTCGAGTATGTGCTTACCATGAAATTAACTAACACCGTCATATTTACAGATGCTAAAAGCGCATTATTAGCATTGGATAGGTTTCCACTTAAGGGAAAATTATTTCATATTATAATGCAAATTAGGTCTAAATTATATCAGTGTACCATAAATAACTATTCGGTGACCTTTGCTTGGATACCAAGCCATTGCGGTATAAAAGGGAATGATAAGGCTGACGAGCTAGCCAAGCATGCGGTGGAATGTGGAGACCTTTTTCCATATCAAAATTACTATACTGATCTTGCTGCTCTGTCCAAGGCTAATCTCCGGACATCCTGGGATGAACTGTGGGCAGTTAGTAGCCGTTTAAAGGGTAATTATTACTACAGAATACAACCCAATATACCAATAAAACCCTGGTTTTTCAAGTTCGCTCTTAGTAAGTTGGCTACATCCATTTTGATACGGATGCGGCTTGGGCACGTTTGTACCCCAGCCCATCTTGCTAGGCTTGGTATTTTGGACACTCCAGCCTGCTCATGTGGATGTGATGTTGGTGATTTGAACCATTGTATGTTTTCCTGTCCCAACTATGACTCCTCCTCATTATACAATCAATTACAGTGCCTACGTGTTCCGTTTCCTACCAATATAGCCACTCTTTTATGTACTAACAACCTGAATATTTATAATATCTTATCTAAGTATATAAGTAAAAATAATATTAAAATTTAGCCTCTTTCCTTTTTGATTATCACCTATTTTATTAATCCACTGGTACTATTCCAAAATTATCCGTATCCGAACCTTACCGAAACCATCGTTTCCCTAACTTTGATCGAGTTTCTTGAAATATAATACATTTATAAAACTTCGACACTGGCAGAAGCACAAATAGTGCATTGCCATGAAGAGAAAAAAAAAAAAAAAATACCAGCACGGTGGATTTGCGAGGCAGTCTGTGTTTTCAAAAATACCTTGATTGATTTTTATAATAGTAAATACTTCTATATTATGTATATAGGTATAAGCATGTGCTATACTCGCCCACCAAAAGAATAATGGCGATGTCGGTACCAAAGACAGTTGTGCAGTATGCTTCTATGTTTAAACGTCCTACTATAAATGTCAATGGACACACTATCTAACAATCTTAGCCCCCTGAGAATTGTCCATCGAAAGTGATTTTGGGGGAAACTTCACGTTTTCGCCAGTTCTTGGGTGCATAATGAGTCATAAAATTAAATGGATTACTTATCGGATACATTTATTTAATTATAGATAAAATTATATATAGATATATAGATAGGCTCGCCCCTATCACACCGTGGGACAGAACATGCAAGGCGAAATGTGGGTGTCCTAGTGGCGCCTCTGCCTACCCCCTTCGGGGATAAAGGCGTGGGTTTATGTATGTATGTATGTATGTATAAAATTATCTCACACAACGCATATTGGTATCTGCAATCGTGTCCATTACACAGATGTTATTGTTTATTGTGGCTTGGTATACTTAGCAACATTGAGTCAGCGTCGATATTAATTTTCATTGATAAAAATATCACATATCTAATAAGATAAAAATATGAACAAAAATATTATGCATTTATTATATTGATGTAAATTGTAGGTACATCGATTTTAAAAATCCTTTCATCTTATTACAAGAGTAAATCTTGATTAAGGCCTGCATAGTGACGGTAGAACGAACAACAATCTTATGTTTAGATTAGGACATACCTACCTAATTACAATGATTATATTGTCAGAATAATATACCTAAAGGATGAATTTCACTTAGTATCTTTTTTCTTCATATAATTAACACTCAGGCGTTTTATAAATATTAAATTACTATTCATGGAGATTGGAAATAAAGAGGACGTATTCCGAACGGCATGCAATTACCCGGAGAACAGTTCCCGCGCATAACTGTACGATCGCTGACCCCGTGCCGCCACGCGCCGCCACTGCCCCTTATCGAAACTCTCATCCAAGGCATAATAGCATTTATTTTATTTTATTCTAAAACTTCTAATAACATTATTCACATTATTGTTTGATTTGATTTAAAATTGGCAAAAAATAGAATGTGACTCATTTTAGGAAATGTAGTGAGCAAATTGTGCTACTTAAAATCATTACCTCCTATGAATCATTTAAAAATGTATAATCGTTAGCAGCCTCTTGGGTTCAGTGGATAAGCAAACATAGCAATCCAGTCACCAATATAACTTTTTCATTTTGAAGAATCTCATACGAGTCGACCGGAATTGGAATTTGTGCCCGTATGGCAGGAGACTCACCCCTTCCACCTTATCAGAGCTTGGGTTAACTAGCTTGATAAGCTCGGAAAACTGTAGGAACACCATCCCCTGGTTGCTACTCTACCTCCTCCGCAATTAATATACGTGCGTTCACGCTTGCAAGGAATCCTTGTTGTTGTAAATTGATAATTTATATTATTATGACAATGTAAGTAACGCCAGATCAGTCATCTGTTGACTGTTGCATTGAAGTTTATGATGAATAACCAAATTCAATTATTCGGTAATATAGATATCAGATAGGCACGGCGATTAACGTTATTATCAAAGTTTTATTTCGTGGAAGTGTTGAGTCAGTAACCGTGAGAGATGAATGGAACGCACGCCGCACGCGGCGCCGTGAGATGACTCACGCGCTCTCCATTCATGAGTTTTTGGCGCGCTTTTACGTTTACAGTAGTGGAGGATAGATGGCGCTGTACAGCAATTTCATTAATTAAAGTAATAATTAATGATACAACAGAATATTGTATTGTTATAAGTACATAATATTCTATCAATAATTCATACTTGTTGATATTTAAAACAGTAGTAATAAATTATTATTCGGTGAGGTGTTTGAGATGTTTGACATTTTTGTATCTGTTGATTCATACTACGAATACATACGTAAAACGATCACAATTACTCACCTATTCAATTAAAAATTCAGAATATATTATGATATCACTAATGTTAACGCATTAAATATATTCCGCTAGTCGCTAACGATTCATGGTGACCCCCTAAAGTCTAAAGTGTCACTATGGACATCCGGGTTATATTTCATAGATACCTACATTTTTAGGATTGCGGTGGCAATGATATTGCAGGAGTACTCACGGGGGTCAGCGGGCGCGCTGGGGGCGGCCTGGTGCTCCGGCAGCGGCGGCGGCGGCGGCTGGCCCGTGGCGCTGGCGTGCGCGTGTCTCAGGTACGCATGGTAGATGCGCGCCGCCGCTTCGTCACCGTTGCACACCTGCACACACGCAATTCATATTTAGCTGAAAGCTAGAGCAAATTATCAAAGTGATAGTTGGATGCCAGTTTCATACGAGAGAAAAGCGGGTAACTGCCCTTCCAGTCCGGCACACTTGCAGACCGACGGGCAGAAAAATCTAAGTCTAAATCTATTTTACTTATTTTATTTTGTTTTTCCATTCAGAAAACTTACAGGTAAAACAAAGAATAAATTAAAAATAATGTAACAGAAGGCCAATTACAAGATTTCACAGGTAAATACGTTAATATATTTTTTAACTTTATCTTACAATAAAACAATATAAATTATTTATTGTATTGTAATTAATTATATCATTTGTGACATATTATGTGAAAATGCATACGCTTCTTTGCTTACGCTAGCTTTTAACTTGATACCTCAAAATATTCTTAAGAAAAACGGTCTAACAGGTAATCGCATAAAATGCACTCTTCTTTTCATTATAACTCTTTAAAAATTAGATGAGTGGGAATTGTGCGAGCACCTGAAGCCAGTTGTCGGCGCTGAGGAGCAGCAGCGCGGCGCCCGAGTCGGGCAGCAGGTGCCGCCGCGGCGCCGCCACGCGGAACGTGCGCGCCACCCAGCGCACACACCGCAACACGTCCGCGCGCTGCCATTTCTCTGGATCTGCAAACAATATGACATTTTATATGCCAATCAATTCGTATATTGAGTTATGGTCTCTACCCCAAAGTTAAAATAGGTTTTCAACCGTTAAATCCGGAGTCTGGTTTCCATGTCGAGCACTAGGCTTTGTATGAATTTCGGAAAACAATATTAGGGATTTTTTTTTTTGAGAAGGGCTATCTTCAGTAGAGCTTCCTGTGGTTGAAAATAATAAATACACTCAACAGTTACACATATATTCCTAACCCACAGTAAGATTTAAGTCTTGTGTCGTGGAAAAAATATTTTACTATTCTACTGTCCCGGTGCGCGCATCGAATGCGGCCTTTCGTTTCAAACCCGCAAACATCTTCACCAGGGAGGCGTAAAACAATCACGTCAATATAATTGAAAATTAAATAACTATCACAAATATCAGTGGCTCGGCCTCTTATTTTACAGCTGGTGTCATAATAAACTGCGCCTAAAAGGCTAATATATCGTCTTGGAAACACGTTTTATAAAAAATGCTACGGTAATAAAATCGCAAAATCGAGCCCAAGAAAATGTATTCATTAAAAATGTATATAATTCTAAATTAGTAATTGCGGGGTGGCGTAGTTGTACTACGGTGTGATTGCTAAGCTTAGGACCCGGGTTCGAACCCCGGGTCGGGCAAAGTAATATTGGATTTTTCTATTCATTATCGGCCCGGAGTCAGGAATTTGTGCCCGATATGACGATAGGCTTGCCCCCTATCACATCGTGGGACGGAACATACAAGTCGAAATGTGGGTGTCCTGATGGCACCTCTGCCTACCCCTTCTAGGAAAAAGGCGTGAGTTTATGTATGTATGTAACTGCTGTATTGTGTGAATCATTACACTTCAAGGAACTAATCTGAATCAATATGGAATTTTCAATGGTTAAATGCACCCAATAGTCACTAAGTACATAGTCTTGACCCCACTCTAAGACAAATCTTGTATCGCGGGTATCAAAAACTACGAAATAACTTCAAGATCCACAAAAAGTTGGTTCGATGGAGGGATCGAATCCGCAGGCTCTCGTTTCAAAGTCGGCGACTAACCAACAGCGCTAAACGGAGGCCTTCATTTATGTCGGTTATTTGTTTTGTTATATGGTTGCTCAGTTTCGGATATCGGCAACATGACAATGATCTACTGCGGATGTTGAAACAAACCACAGATGAGAGGTGCTTTTCAACCACTCAAGATAACGAAATATGATTCATTGTCAAGACTTGAGTGCATCTGGTGTCTTAACTTGTCATCTTTTATCAAGGAACTGATACTAATTTTACAGCTACTTATGTCCTTATTAGGTACGAAGTTATGTACGGTTCATCGCAAAACCACTGAAAATGAAAGTTTGAAAAAAAGGAAATGAATTTAACGCTTCTTTAAAAATGACCAAGTTTTTAATCGGAAAAAGCAAGGAACTCGGTCGTACATTCTTGGTAGTCACTATTCAGTATATTTGTTATGATTGTTACTATAATATTAAGTTCAAGAATGGTTCAAATGTGATCAATGGAAGAAAATAAGAGCTTTTCGTATACAGCTTTTAGTTAAACTTCAGTTAACTGTAGGTTTTTTTTGGGCAGCATTAAAATCTTGAAAATATTTTTTATAGTTGCACGTACCTACATTTAGTACAATTCACGTCTTTGCGATAGAGAGCACTAGACAACTATGAGATCATGTAGAAATAAAGTTTAGTATCTTGTCACGGATGTTTCATGTTTGAGTCAAACAAAATACAATTAATCTTATTTAGCTCCCTTAATAGGGACATTTATAATGTAATCGCTAATCACAAGTAATATTAACATATTAAAAGCAAATAATGTTCTTCGAAATGTATTTCCCGTTGCGTCAAAGGGAATACCCAACTTCCACTATGCTGATTCCTGATCCTTCTAAGCTAAGATACATGGTGGCTCCGATTAATATTTAAAAAAATATACATAGATATATAATGTTCAATTTATCTTATGTTTTCTAGCTGATATTACTAATAAATTTGGAGTTATTTCATACGGGCACGACAAAGTGACTACTAAGCGCTTCATGTTGAGTGCAGAACAGTCCAGAATCCGAAATAAACTGAAACCGACATGAACTGTCGGTTGATACTCTGTCTTCTAATAACTTAAATGCGAAAACTTAGAAATGGTTCGAAGATTACTAAATCGTATTGTATACCGACATAAGAAACTGTTTGTTTTCCAAATAAAATAAAATAACCAATTGGTTTTTTGCCGATCGACACAAATATGCCGGCATGGTTGTATGCGGATATCCGTATATAACCAAAACACGGCACGTGATCTCTAATGTCTCTATGAGGGGTTCTTATCTACTCTGTGGGTAACAAAATAATTCATCATAATTATACTAGATAGGCTCGCCTCCTATCACATCATGGGACGGAACATACAAGGCGAAATGTGGGTGTAATTGTGGCGCCTCTGCCTACCCCTTCTGAGATAAAGGCGTGAGTTTATGTATGTATGTATGTTATTATACTCGAAATACATACTTACATATACATTGTTATTTTAAAGTTGATGCATGGACACAAAAATAAAAACCTATGCACCTGTTGAACCTCTCGTTTAGTAAGACTGCTTGCTTTGCAGCACAAGCGTGTACAGGCTAATACAGCACAGTATTGAATATTGATAGCTTTTGATTCGCGCCATTATTTTGAAGAGATGCAGTATTGATACTTGAGTATTATTTTATGATTAATAAAAAGAGCTTAGAGCATACAACAATTGTAACAAAGGCTCCACCAGTTCTGTTTTCAATTGTATAGTGTATGAGGATCCACTACATAGATTAATATTTAATGTTTTTCCTTGTTTCTTATATAAAAAATAAAGTCGATAAAAAGGACTTTTAATTAAATCTACAAGTAAAATCCATAAGACATTATATTTTTAAACCATGTAGATTGTAGAAAATACAGTTTCAAAGTTTAACAATCAAACCTCATCGTCGATGTTGCTTTATAAAATATAATTATATTACTTTGATGGAAAGTGGGGAGTGTGTGGGCGTGAAATGTATATCTAATAGGCCATACCTAAATGTAATTGTCGGGCAAAGGTTATATTGTTTTGTGGGACCCAAAAATAATTGCATTTTGTACATTATGAAAATGTCAGCAACGAGAAACTACCAAACCATTTATTATCTCGTTTGACGGGAGTATATTTAATAAAAATAACAGTTATACTTGTTCTGAAAGATTACAATATAGGCATGTTTGATTTTTCCGGGAACAAAACTACCGGACATTAGGTCCGTCGAACAAACTTTACGCGTGCTGAATATAATGACGAATAATCAGTTTTGGAAAGTTAATTATTATAATCACAAACTATATTCCTCTATTTGTCGTGGAACTTCTGTGTGTTTTTATTGGAAATAAAATCATCACGAGATGTCGAAGAAAACAGAAAGTCCACCGGTGACGACTGATTCATCAATATTATATGTCGATTAATACACACATTAAGAGCATTTTTATGGCGAGTCTACGGTCACCATGCATTCTCCTCTGCACTAGAATAATTAATATTCACATTAAGTTGATAACGCGTTTTACAATGAAAGGCAGGAACATAGGCCGAGCTTGCATTTAGCGCCTCGCAGATAACTTAAAATAAAACCTTAAAAGTTTGTTACACCGGATTAATATGATCAAAACTTGTTCAAATCATCTGACACATCTTTTGCTCCACAATAGAGAAATTAGGGATAGCTATTTTTTTAATTTGTTTGCTATTACACTATAGGTGAATTAGTGTTTTGTGTTTTACGTGAAAAAAGACAATGTGATTTATGATATACCTAAGTAAACAATTTAAAAACGCATTATGCTCACCCTAAAATTTGCTGTAGAGTCTAAGAAGTACGTAGGGTGTAATAGTTGTCGTATGTTTTGTATACATCTTATGAACGTATAGAGAACGTATATGTTATATCTAGAGCCTAGTAATAATAACATTTGGCATGTTAGGTCAAACCTGTCTAGGGTCCCAAATTAATAACCTATGTTTTTGGAATTATATTTTTTAAATTATGTTATTTGTGGATATACCATAAGGTCTTCATAAGGCATTCAACATAATAAAGGCAGGTAAAGGATATCTTTTTCACATTTTATGACAATGCTCCAATTTAAAATATTCCGTTTTATATTTAAATGAAAAGGAAAGTTTACCACATATATAATAAATTTGTTATCTTAAAATAAGTTATATTTACACATTCGCGCTGTTTTGCATTTTATAATATTAAAATTTATGATATTAATATTTTAAATTAAATGAGTCAGCTCTTTTCAATGTACCTAGGTCTTTTCAATGTAGGCCTATAGACTTCGGTTTGTGTCAGTCAGAATATACGGTGTTTTTATAAACATTTTATGTGCAATAAAAGTAATGGACAATTGTCTAAATATGTATGAAAAAACGGTATTACATTTTACTAGAAATTCAACACCTGTTCAAGTTTACTAATTTTTAGCATTAAGTTTATTGCAAAACTTTAATTAATTAAACCTACTTACATTCACTTGTTATTAAGCGTTTAATTTGACTTGAGTTACTCAACTCTTAGCATATATTGCGTGAGATAATAACATTTGTTTGAATCTTTACTAGTTAGATATCTATAATTTACCTACCTATTCAAAATATTTAAGGAAGAGAAATCATAACATTGCAAAAGCAAATAAACCTTAGCAATACTTTATTATTTTACATAAAAATAATTTGGCACATAGGTAACATAATATTTAGTGAACAACAGTTTTGACCATTGTGTAAGTACTAAATAGCCGAAATATAATTAACTGTGCTCTAGTTTAATGCTTTACTTAGAAAATGTTAATGATGAAAACATTCCTGTAAACCAATCCTCAAGTGACAGGCAAACAAAACACAAGGGATCCAGAGAACACACTGCAATGGGATGCACTGTGACCCATATCCACTGCACCACACAATCACAAACACTGCACATGCCAGCACAGGGCCCAGGCCCGCGCTGCCTCATAACCTCAACGAGAAGCGCATTACCGGCGGGCACGGTCTCGTCGCCGGAGTCTTCGGAGCCCGAGTCTGCCGACGAGCGCGACTCCATGCAGGCATCGTGGGGCGCCAGGGTTGTCTCCGCGGTGCAAGACGGGGAGCTACTAGGGCCGACGCGCCGAGATCGCGCCGTTTTTTATTGGCGAGCGCGCGTCATCGGCGTGACGTAGAGATTCGTCAGCGTACAGCAGGAAAACGCTTTCTGGGAAGCTGCGCTGCGCTTGCGACACGCAGCCGGGCGCTGCCCGCTGCACCGCCGCGAGGCTCCGCGGAGACAAGTGCCAGCCTCTAGCCACAACTGGTTTGCACATTGTTCCATTCATAATTACTCGAAATAGTTCAATAGTGTGCATTTTAGTGAAATTTGGCAAGTCTCTTGTAACGTGTACGGTCATGTATTTTATTAGGATTGCCAGATCATCGAGTGTGTGATTTACGAATATTTAGTGGGTAGTGGTGGTACCATTGAAGAGCTGAACCCTATGAAGAGACCCGATTGAGACCTATGAAGACTGTAAAGTCATATCATAATATGTACCTATATACTTATACTGTGAATTTTATGGTATTAATTGGGTATGTCTAATATAACTTTTTGAATAGTATAGGAATACTTACTATAAAATATAATTGCTATATTATTCAAAGAAAAACATAATAGCGCTATGTAAATGTATTAACTAATAAAGAGTCCTGCTAAGCACGAGATGTAACATTAATGAAGTGGTCAGGTGGCTGGGGATCCGTGCCGGCCAGCACGTGTGCCTGTCGCCAGCCGTGGCGCTGGGCCGGCCAGAAATGAACTCAACTAGATGTCGCCTCTTTAGTTCACAGAGAGCCTCGCATTTAAAGTACGTTTACTTACACAAACTACATTGATTCTATCGATCAAAACGTCATTAACTTCGCAATGAATTTGAAAGAACATATCTATCGCTGAAATCATAAGTGCTATTTATATTACATATTAGTCATGCTCATTGGCGTTGCTGGTATTTAGCATTATAAAATTTTCAATATATTTATTAACAGAGTAACACTTTTACTATTTATATAAAAGGCTCTAAGAACACGTTGGAACAAAATATGTGCATCATATTGAACCTGGAGTATTGCGTAGTTTATTTAAAAAGAAAAATTAGAGGTCAATAACTTTCTAAATCTAGGACTTTAAAATTGTATATTAGACAGCCTCCGTCGCGCAGTTGGTCAGACGCCAGCTGTGAAACGACAGGCCGCGGGTTCGATCCCCGCACCGAAACGAATTTTTGTGTGAACCACAGGTATTTGTTTCAGGTCTGGGTGTTTGTGAGACCGAAAAGTCTCCCGTAGTTTCTGATACCCACGACACAAGACTCGATCTTCGTGTGAGGTCAGGACTATGTATGTGACTATTGGGTGTTTTTTTTTGTCATCTTCATTTTTGGATTTCTATAACAAGAGGTACTAAGAACTTTGGTGGAAATTAATTAGTTTTTTAACCTTGATTAAGAGCGAGCATATCTGATATCAAAACGCTAGTTAATTCGCAAACACTATCCTCACTTGCTATTGTTGAAAACTTCTAAGGGCCAATTGCACAAACTAACTTTACCCATACTTTTGACTTTGAAAACGTCAACCCCATACATTAGCAATGTCAAAAAAGTCACAAATGTATGGCGATGACATTGTTAAAGTCAAAGTTATGGGTAAAGTTAGTTTGTGCAACTGAGCCTAAATGTCATGGAGTTTCGGACACTAGTCTTATAATATTTATAATACTGTAGGTGCCATACAGTGTCTAATGTTTAGTCTATGTGATGACTGTTATTATTATTTTTATTTTTATCAAAAAAAATCATAATAAAAAATGTATACCAGAATAATTATTTTCTTTATACCTCGAATAGAACTTAAAATTAATATTTTTATAATAAGGAACTTCGTTTCTATCCGGTGTCCCACCACACGGTTTTTTTTTGACGGGACAAAACCCTTTGTATTCCCCTTCCGGTACCCCGGTGGAGGCCGAAAAGAGTATGCCAGTGTCATTGTTCGTCCAGTCCGGCACGCTACGGATATGGCGACCAAGCCGGGACACTAACAAATCTTATATGCCTTACTTAGAATTATTTTTCTTCGCCGGTTGGCTGTGACTTATAAGATATTGCCTAAGGCTCCAGAGAGATAAGACAACCTGTGTGAACTTTTTAATGTGTGTGATACCTATATATTTTTTTTTCGCGGGGATACCGGGTTACCGCTGCCGCCCCACCTCGGGGAAAGTTGGGCGATTATGTTGGGTTCACCAGTCGACGGCATACCAACCAAAACCCCGCGTTGCCCTTTTTGGCGCAATTGAAACGGCCCCGGGAACTAGAGCGAAGCTAGAGCGCCCCAGCTTCTACCGGAACCGTTCCTGCACACTGCCGCTTAATTTGCAGCCCAATGACGCTTTGTGTGTGATCTACCTTTTTCTCTTTATGTGTATTGTGTACAATAAAACACCATAGTGCGTGGTGGTCTATTGGTAATGAACCAGACGCGACAGCCAACATGTTCAATTTGTGGACGCGAGTTCAAATCCTAGGCCACACTTCTGACTTTTCGGAGTCAAGTGTGTATTGATAGTAGATAACCATGCACTAAAACAGTTAAGGAAATCATCGTGAGGAAACCTGCATCTCTCTCTCTTCAATCGCTCCCTCAATGCTGAGGATCGTGACCCCTGTCACTTGTCGAGTCTTGGACAGCTGATCGCCATGCCTGACGGTCCTCCGCCAGATGCAGCACCTCCGGGATAGTCATGGCGTCTTGCTTATTAGATCAGCCCAACGAGCTGGTCTGCATACCAAAGCGATTTTTAGGAATTTTTCATTAAATTATGAATAACTGAGACGAAGTGTTTTGTGTATCATCATAAATTAAAGATACAGCACTTTCCTATGATAAAAATGAAGAACTATTAATATGATGGCGTGTAAAAAACGCTTCCGTTACTCAGGTTTTCTTTTTTATGCTTTGGATGGCGAGACGAGCATGCCATTCGCCTGATGGTAAGAGATACGACCGCTCATGGACAATAGAAAACCAAACAACACCAGAATTACAAAACATTGCTTGGCACTCTACTGCGTTCGCCATCCTGAGACATAAGATGTTAAGATGTTTGTGTTATCGACAGCTTTAAAGAATTGTAAGAACATCACATCATTACATTTTTTTTAACTTTAAACATATAATAATAATTTTAATTTTAGTATGTATTTTAGTATGTATTTCTTGAAAATACTAAGCTGAGACGAGTTCGATATAGGTATTAAACAGTTTCCGTTTTTATGTGTTTTGTGGAGAAAATCATAAAAAAGCTCAAAACAATTGATTGCCCACCCGAAAATGGCGAATCTATATGTAAATCCAGTGGTTGGGAAAACCAAACCGCCGCGACCTGCGGACGCGAGCAGCTGGACTTTAACGTCACCACCAGATATAGCATCGTCATCGACATCCAGGAAGACACGTACCAAACTCAGTAGGTATTGTTTTTTGTGTTTATATAACAACAATGAGTAGTAATATAGAGAAGACATCAGCGACCTCTGCAATTCACTAAGAATAGTTTCCCGCTTATTTTTTTTATACTACTAAAGAGGCAATCAAGCATACGGCCCGCCGCACTGGGAGGTAAGCAGTTACTGTGGCCCATAGACGTCTGCGACACCAAATGTGTCACCAATAGATTTCTGACACTGTAAGATCCTTTTCACTCCCTTTTTCAAGAGCTGAATTGCTGCTATCTTTTGGAAAATCCTCCATAGCTCATTCCAAAGCCTGAATATACATGGGAACAAGTTTCTCTGGAACCGTACAATACCATACCATATGGGTTCAAAGGCGTGTGGATGAAATCACAGCAGAGGGCAGGTGGTGCGATAATGAAATGTGGCTGTTAGCACCATATGAAGCAATTCCTCAGAACACAGTCCACAGTAAATCATAGCTATTTTATAATCTACTTAGGGGCGTAGCTACCGCCGTATCAGTCATACCAATGATACAGGGGCCCCCGGGCTACAGAGGCCCCTAACATGAGTAAACAAAATTAGTAAAATGTGATCCACAATGTCACTTAATCTTGTGCTTCTCAGGAAGAAAACATATAAACAAAACTGTTATATGTGCCTATAGAATGTGAAGAATGAATAAATACCTGTATCTCCTATAGTAAAAACTAAAATATGTTAATACAATATTTGTATTAACATATTTTCACCTCCAGCTACAAATGCCGAGTGCCGACCACGGCATATTTATTTTCTCTCTCTCCCTCTTCAGGCACAGAAAGTCCAAGGTTTAATAATGATACTTAGTTGCTTACGTAATCATTCTACGTAATTTACTTCCATTTCCTAACAAGTAATTGTAATGCAGTATTAATATGACTCGGTTAGTGTCTGACGTAGTTCCAGTGTCTACCCCAACCTTATGAGTCATAGGGATTATCCAAGCGGTATACTAATCTATTATCCGAGCTTTGGTTAAAGTACTAAACGATCCGTACTAAATACCTAATCACGCCGCACAAACGACGCCTGGCGTCGTTAAGCTGTAACAAAAATAAATGTTATCCGCGAAGTACAGATGGCGCGATAAGTAGCCCGTATACAAGTGCATCACGATGTAAATAAGTTTCTATGCGTTGATAATATTTTTATGACTGTTATGAACATAGGTATGTATTTTTAAGTCGGCGGGTTTCGACTCATCAAGACTTTAAGATATTATATTCATTATAGTCATAACACTCTTTGACCACAGCAAGTCACATGCTGAAAGGCCACCCTCAAAATTAAAGGTCGACACTAATTAATTAAAAGTTTTTAGTGGCTATGCTTTTTTAAAATATTTTTTTTTATTGCGTAGGTCCAGCTAGCTAGCAAACGGCTCATCCAATAAGTGATTAACGACGCCCATGAATATAATATGGATGTATTATACTAATACGCCAATGGTTTACAACAATACAATGACCCATTTGTTGTCTATGGTGATTATCACTGGAATTGAATAAATGAGTTTTATTCGAGTTAAAAGTTGATCATAACACGAAGAAGGAAGGAAGGACGGAAACTTTAACCGATTAATGCTACCCAATTAAACACTCCATATTTCCGGAAATAGCGTAAACTGTGCCACTATAGGTATTTTTGTCTTTAATTAAGATTATATACATATATTTAGAACAATACTATGTTCTTTACTGGCACCTGTTTAAATTTTAACCCCGGTAGATCAAGATAACTTAATTTTCATTCCAAAAGTCCTCCTGAATAATTAGTGTATGTATCCATTTCTTTTAGTAGATAACTTGGACAAACATACGATATGTATCAACATTTGAGGCTGATTGACATTAGACTGCAGAAGCCAATATGACTTATATTATAAACATTTATCAAAGAAAGAAAACTTACAGCTTGTATTAGTGTTATTAATGTGTTAGTACTAAAACATGTTTCTTAGTAATAACAATTTTCAAGAAAGACATTTCTAAGGACGTTCGGGTAAAATACCTACGCATTCTATTACCTATTATTTTTTCACAGAAATTCTTAAGCTCAAGCAAACTATATACCTGCGAGACAGTGGTGAGTGAACCATAAGTATTTTTAACAATATAATATAGTTAAAATCTCCATAAATCGAATATTTTATTATTTCGGTAAATAATTCTGAACGGATATTTATTAACATTTTAAAACGAAATGTGGGTGGTAATAAACTGTCAATGTCAGTTTATGTATTGATCACAGACTATTAAACAAGACAGACAGCCGACTCCATACAAATTTTTTAACACGATAAGGGAACTCACACAACGAAAGCCCAAACATGTACTTTATGTCTATATTATGTTATATAATTCATTCATAATTAATCGTCCATCTCTTTCTATCCAGTACATATTTTGACAGGGTGTTCTACTGTTCTTTTCGCTCGGTGGTTATATACATGGGAAGCAGTGCTGTGACAATCGGTACTTTTTCGAAATACCGATCTTTAATTTAATTAGGGATGGCTTTATTTTCCGGTTGACATCAGTGCCTCAAACTTACCGGTTTTTTTTACCGGTTTTGGTAGTTGTATATTCAGGTATTGGTTATTAAATAAATAAATAAAATAAACTTCAAAAATAAATAACTTTATTTATAAATAATGAGAATTAAATTAATTTGTTATTCTAAAAATACCATAAATAATCCTTATTTAGATTGTCACTTTTTTCTCTACCACCCGGTTCACAAGGCTGTCTTCGCTAGAGAAGAACGGGCAAGAAACTCTAGCGTTGCTCTTTTATAATATATTTACAATACAGTGATTATGCATTAGTTAAATTCAGAGAAGTTCACAAATCATGTATAAAAATCACAATATTACAGGTCATTTTTTACAGCTGAGATACGTAAAGTCAACCAGAACGCACAATTGGTATACACTGTTCCGCTAAAGCAATGATTGGCAAAGGTAATAGTAGTTTCAAAGTAATTAAAAGTTATGATAATATTATAAATACATTAGGTTTACATACATTTTTTAAATTCTTAATGAGGTTTTTGTTTGTTCAATCGGGATAATCTTAGAGAACTACCACTAGGATAAGAAAAAATCTGCTTTTTATAGCGATTCATGACAATTTAGAATGATTCTCTCCTCCTCAATTTAGGGATGAAAGGTTGTATGGAAGTAAATAATGTGAAAGTAAGAAGCACAACAAATTATTTATCACATTTACCTGTTTCTGGAAAGAAAAAATGTTACATATTATGTTACTTATAAATCTTACTATCACATATTTTACTTCTAAGACTCCTTGTAATTATACATTTTTCAATTAACGCCTAACGCTTTTTATGATATAAGCGTAATATTAATAAGGGTTTTTTTTTTAAATTTTATAAGCCTTATGAATGCAAGTTATGTTAGCAACTACAGTTACAGTTTCTTTATGTTAGTAACTACAGGGTTGGTATTCATAGAAAAAGCAATGAAAATGCCTTAGAAACATTAAGGTGCTGGGTCATAGTAGTTGGCAATATAAATTTAACCAAATTAGTTCAGGCTTCTAGTATATTAATGAAACGTTTTCATTAGGTTAACTTTAGATACATTAAAGCAAAATCGTGCTAAAAACAACATACTAACTAAATAATGGTGTAAATTTACAAATTATTACACCACGGAAGCAATTCCATGTGTAACATTACAAATGTATTATTAAATTGAATACAAAACAAGTTAAATACAAGTCTGAATACAATGTAATGTTAGTATCTTGAAATCATATAATATATAGTTTTCGCATAATATTATTTTTAAATCACGAAGATACAATTTCTTAAAAATTCTGCAATAAAAACGAAAATGTTGGATTCAATGATTCGAGGAAATCCAATAATGTATATTTATCTATTCACTCTACCTTACACTCCTATACGTGGGCCTCCTCAATAAACTATTGAGATTGAGATAGGTCATGGTCCACCAGGGCATCATTTAAAGATATGACCGAAATTGCTCTTCCATTACATTGCAAATCAATAAAAATATATGAAAGGTGCAAATGCATGATTTGTATTAACAGTTTAAAACAACATAATATTATGCTTTCCACTTAGTAAAATGATAATCATATTGAAGATTACTTTGTTTTTAAACCATGTAAGGTGAGTAGAGATATAATAACCAAACTATTATATGATCCTACTATGCAATTTTTCAAAGCATAAAATTAAATTTATTACAATTTCCAGCAAAGAATTGCTATGGACATTATTACAATGAAGTGTATTGCGAACAATGTCTGCTTACAAATATAATATTTGTATTAATTAAAAACAGTCATTATTAAATTTAATACATCATTGCAGACTTTCATTCTAATGCACCGAAATAATTCATTTCAAATTGGTTAATATAAAATACAAATAAAATACAAAAAAATGAAACTGTAAAATAAGTTTACAAATATTACAACATGTGAGACATTCCATGCATAATAATATAATTGGTAATATCATATCAAGGCACATTTACAAGCAAAATGAATATAAAAATACTGGATGCAATATGATTAAGAAACAAACAAATTGCTATTTCAGGATTCTACATCAACCATCAGGTAGGTTCATATTAAGGTGTAAGAAAAAGTTTGGCAACATAAGTCTATTTTAAAGAAAACCTTGAATTGAAACTAAAATGATTTTACACCCTGAAAGGAGACTTGAGCTTCAACACTCAAATTTAATCAAAGAATTTTAAATTTAAGACAATATTTAAATCAATTAACAAAAGTTATTACAAATATTGCAATATTGCTTCAGTGATAGAGGTTTTGCTTCCCTTGGATTGGGAGAGTCAAAACGCATAGACACAAAAATTTTTACAGCTTCATTCCAGAAATCTATATGTTCAGAATTACAAGACAATGCATTTGTCAATTTGTTACCATATCGGCCAAAACCATTTAAACTTTCAAACAAATCATTTATGAAGGTAATTATATCTGTTGTGAAAAAAATATCAAAATTAAGATTAAAAGTAGAATAATCATGTTCTTGGAGATGTTGGTTACTCTTCATATAAACTAGTAGTGATGTAGCCACTTGCCGGCTAAAACTTGGGCTGCAAGTTTGACCTGTAATGTATGTGCATTTTAATTATTGTATAACAATAAACAATATAAAATCTATACTAATATATAACTTCTGACATATTAATCACTTTTTGTGATTAAGTGACCACTTCAAAACAGAATTGATAGAAATTGTATACTTTAATTATTTACCTTCATTTTGTCATATGAAGTTGGATTTATGTGTTTCTCTTTAAGTTTGGTGCTTCTTGCTCGGCCACCAAAGCCATCCTATTTGTATAGACTTTCTATACATTCCCACTTTGATCTTCGATAACCAATGAGTAGATGCTTTTTCTGAAAATTATTACGAAAACATTTTAACAAATGAGGTACATCATAGTTGTAATATAATTGGTTGGGGCCAATTTTGTAGCAGATGTCATTCGTGCAATTATTACTACGTAAAAGTTCAGCATTGGAATCTGATATTAATGACTTAATAGCAGCAACATTAGCAGAGCCTTGATCACTAATATTTCTAAAGTTTCCCTAAATTGATATTCAAGTTTAAACACGGAATTGCACAAGGTTTTAATTTTAATTTTTCATTAATATGTTCGGCAAGAAAATTTTTATGACAAAAACGAATACGGCTGCGTTTAATAAAAGGTATGTTTTGTAAATATGGACAAAAGCCTAACCACGTTTCCCACCTTGCTTGGTTTGTGAAGGGAACACAAAAATATTTATTATTTGGTCCTCGAGTGTTACACTCGGGAACAATGCACTTATTTACCATAGTTCTTACAAAAATAACAAGTATTTTAACACAAATTCAATAATAATAAAATAACACTCGTTTGAGCCGGTAAACACTAATGACTAAGGTCACTTATGCCTATTTTATCTTTTACGTAAACATAAGCACACAAAATTAATAAAAAGGAAAAAAACCGCCTTTTATTGCAAACTGTAGCACCAGAATCCGTGATTAGAAAGTTATTAAATTCCAATTATAAGATTCGCTGTACTAAGGTTTGATCAAGGCACAATAGAAAATGGCGGCAAACGAGATACGTTGACAAACAGACATTTCAATACTAGTGACTTAGGATACTACGTCACACGCACACTAATAAAAATATTTAGTGTAGAGAGAGAACGATGAACGCCGTCCATATTAAAATAGTGAGATAGCTAGCATAGCTTAACGTGCAACTTTTTTTGTTCTAAGTTGGACGGGCCTGGTATTGATCAATGATCACATCAAATGTAAACGTAAAGTAAAATAAATAATATCTGTTTAATTATGGTGATATACGGCGTGTACATAGTTAGCAAGTCGGGCGGGCTGATATACAACTATGACCACAACATTCCACGAGTCGAGACTGAAAAGACGTTTGGTTATCCCCTCGATATTAAGCTACAGTATGAAAACAAGAAAGTTGTCGTCGCTTTTGGCCAGAGAGATGGAATTAACGGTAATTATTATACGCGATGTTAGTAGCTTTTATTGTGATTTCATTCGAGTAAACTTGCAGTAAATTTTCGAGTTAGTATTATTCCTAAATTGTGTCATAATATAGGTACATAAATAAACTTTTGTAATTTTAAAACTAAGGATAAAACTGGTTAAAGTGGTAAACTGTACAGAAAGCCTCACTTTAACTCTGGTTGGGATGATGCTAGCTATTTGAAAATGAAAATCTTTATTTGAAAATATTAATTATACATAAAGAATATTGCAAGGGTTCTCAAATTAGGCGTTGCCTGTGTCTTGAGAAACCAGTTAAAATATAATTATTTTTACAATATTTGGGTGTGTGAGTGTGAGAGCGTGATGTGTACATATGTGAGTGCATATGTGGTTCGATTGAGCTATGAAAGTATAATGTGTGTATACATAACTTTATATGTATCTATGTATATACGAGTATATATATTGAAAAATTCCATCGTTTTATTTAATACCTAGCTATTGGACCCATATACTTAATTTAACCAGTAAAAATCCTATATACTGCTACATTATCACATATTTTGAACTTAATGTGGATTTTGAACCTAATATATAGAACACTAAACGCATCTCCCCAGTTTCGTAAATCGTAAAAAGATTTCTAGTCTGTTCATTTTATAAAGTTTTGAAAATATGTATATAAAATGTTTATTAATCTGCCTCGGTGGCATAATTGTACTATGGTATGGTTACAAAGCTGAGGTCTCGGGTTCGAATCCCGGGTCGGGCAAAGTGATGTTGGATTTTTCTATTCATTATCAGTCCAGAGTCAGGAATTTGTGCCCGATATGATGATAGGTTCACCCCCTATCACATAGTGAGATGGAACATACAAAGCGAAATGTGGGTGTCCTAATGTGCCTGCCCCTTCTGGGATAAAGGCGTGAGTTTATGTATGTATGTTTATCAATCTTTCTAATAACCACTCATTAAAACTTTGTATTTGTGAATTGTCAAGACTTTTTTCCGGGTTAATCTGAATGAAATCTATCATAATATGGTTTCCAATGATACCAACATGTACACATTTTGTGCCTGGTCAAATGTTCATAATACTTAGAAGGATTTTTTTAACATAATTAACTTTTTTCACAGTGGGCCATGTATTACTATCAATCAATGGATCTCCAGTGAATGGAAAGACCACAGAGGATAACAGAGATGTTTTTGATATTATAGAAGCTAAGGTATATGCTTTATCACAAATCTATACTTTCATATTAAACTATGCAATTATTTTTACATCCAGCCAAGTAAGTTAGATGCTTGCTGTGAAATGAGGGGCCGCACATTTAATCTCCACACCAAAATCTTGTGCATCCACAATTTTTTCGGGTCTGGGTGTTTTTGAGACTGAATAGTGGTTTCTGATACCCAAGTGTATTTATTATTATTTTTACACAGAGATGACAAAATACTCATGCTGAAATTGATTGTAGCCCAGGTCAAATAGCATATTGACAATATTATTCCAGCTTCATAATTTCAGGAGTAAAAGTTTGGTAATATAACTTATTTTCAGGAATATTACCCACTGAGTCTGAAGTTTGGCCGGGCGCGCGCAACCACCAATGAGAAGATAGTGTTAGCCAGTATGTTCTACCCACTGTTTGCTCTGGCAAGCCAACTCAGTCCTGTACCAAAGTCATCGGGTATAGAATCACTGACAGCTGACACTTTCAAGTTATCTTGTTTTCAAACATTAACAGGTATTGTATTCCACATATATTAATAAATATAATGAAGTATTTTATAGTGATGGAAAACATTGCAAGAAAACTTGAATATGTTAAACACTTACCAAAACTTTTACCTTAACATAATAACAGCAAGCAAGAGGTAATTGCTGCCTGGTGTTATTGCTTGCTTTATGCTCGGTCATGCTTTATATTGAATAGTCTATTGAATTATTCTTTCTCTCAAATAAGGGAAAAAGTAATTATTATTGGATTCAAAACTTATACAAACCCAAGAACATAATTAACAGGTTGGTATACTAGTAGGAACTTCATTGTTCCTTGATAATTAATTTGCAAAACCTACACGTGCTCGCCTTGATGCAGCGAGTTGTAGAAAAATTACGTTACGCCGAAATGCGCTGGACTGTCTCTAATTTTATGTATCTACTAGAATGTTGGAGGTATGTGAATCCCACTATCTGCCAATAATCCAGGGTGCTGGACTTTAAGCCCAATTGCCTGTTTATTTCAAAGGACAACTATGTCCTGCCTGGTTATGGACTGCCTCGGTGGCGTAGTTGTACTACGGTACGGTTACAAAGCTGAGGTCTCGGGTTCGAATCCCGGGTCGGGCAAAGTGATATTGGATTTTTCTATTCATTATCAGCCCGGAGTCAGGAATTTGTGCCCGATATGGCGATAGGCTCGCCACCTATCACATCATGGGACGGAACATACAAGGCGAAATGTGGGTGTCCTGGTGGCGCCTCTGCCTATCCCTTCTGGGATAAAGGCGTGAGTTTATGTATGTATGTACAACAATGTGCACCTGTTTGACTACTGTATATTTATACATGATATATAGGTATTTTATTTACTTCAGATTTTAAAACGCATTAAAATGTAAGCAATAATGTAATTATTTAACATATTAATTTATTACTTCTCAGGTGTAAAGTTCATCACAGTGACAGACCCAAACATGCAAGGCACCGAGGTAGTGTTAAAACGTATTTATGAACTGTACTCAGACTACGCTCTCAAGAACCCATTCTATTCCTTGGAGATGCCCATCAGGTGCGAACTGTTCGACACATCGCTACATACACTGTTGGAATTAGTCGAGAAATCTGGCACCACTAATTTATAGCTGTAAACCATATTTATTGTAAAGGTTTAAGTATAATAGCAAAGAATATATGACTGTTTTTGATTATGTGTGCTTTTTGCAACGAGATTAATATCTATGGCTATATTGACACCAAATGCAGGTGAATAACAAAACAACCTTGCAATTTGTATCAAGTATGGAATTAATAATATGTTCTACCCTGTGTATGTATTATTTCCAGGGCATCGAGTCTCTTTGTTCATATTAAGCAAATATTTACGCTACGGAAAAATGTAATCAAGGTGTACTAATGTAGTTAAAGTAAAATAAAATGTTGAATAATAATTTTTATTTCGGTAGTATTTGCACAGCAACATTATTATATTTATTTCCGATACAAAGTTTTAGTAATACTATTAACCTAATTATATTATTTCAATAAATTATAACTTGTTCTGTGACTGATTAAAAATGAAACACATGATTAGTTTACAATAAAAAATTTATTGATATAATAATTATTTATTTATAACAAATTCAAACCCGGGCACTGATGCCCGCTCGCTTGTGGACCGCTATTATACTCCTAAATCTGCTCCGTTTTTATATGAGTCGCGCCACACTGTGCCTCACTCACCTCACTACCAACTCCGCGCAGCATCTCCCACCTTACCCGCACTCACACGACGCGCACATTGTCTACCATCCAATCACTATCCTGACCAAATTGCATACTTTCATCATGCAAATAACAGAAAGCTTAGATTTCAAATGAGTACCTAAAATTGGTTTAAGCAAAAACAGGGTATAATCATGACCATTTCAGTACTACTGTCACGTTATGCGAGATAAGGTGCTGCGAGACTAACGCAATAGCTACTTTAAAATCTAAAAATATAATAAAATATCAAAAGTAAATAATATTATAAAATTGCGTTAACAAATAACCGTGTTTCTAGCTGCTGCAGAGTTGGGAGCCGAGTATTCTATGTACAAGTATGTTTGCGGCAATCTAGCGTCGACTGTAGAGCAGGTTCCGTAGCGCGTCGCACTCAACCGGACGTACTATACTGGCCACCACCGATGCAATTTTACCTCACTCTAGCAAAATCACAGCTCGTTAATATTAAAACACGAGATGGGGCTTACATTCGTCCCTAAAGCATATCGATTAGGACGCGTTAATATTGCTAGTCAAATCAGCCGATGAACAAACCTAACACATATCCAATCGAAGACGTTCTTTCGAAAAATTATAGTCCAATTTGTAATAACGGTCAGTATTTGCCGATCTTTGGCAGTTGCTAAATTTCAATTGTTTGGATTTGCAGGCCGAACTAAAAGCCGAGACAACACTTAAACGAACATCTCCGGTGTTAGAAACCCCAACGTGCGACGCAATATTGATTATTAATGCGGTTGAGTATTTGGTGTCGGAAATAATTAATATAATCACCGTAAGTCGGCATCGGACGTTTTCATGTTGTCGGCTTTGTCGATCGCGAGATTCCGGGATCGTTAAAAAAATAGAGCTACACGCGGTCACCGCTACAAAATATGAAACTCTTTCGGTATCATTAAGTCTTAATTAAGTTAATCGAAGGGACTTAAATAAAGTACTCTAGATTATTTTGTGGATATCGCCGCCGAGTGTCAGCACGTCGTGGCACCTGAAACACAAACTTACTTTAGTACATTATTGCCATGCTTGTGACTGATAAATAAATCAGTAAAGGTGTGTGATAAGGCGTGGATGTAAATATATTTATCGCCGTTTTCATAATTCGAACGTCCAATTACAGCCAAAACGATTTGTTGAATAATATTGAAAACTAAGTCAAAGCTATTAAAGGCTCATATATCAAACTCTGTATCTCAGCAAGCGACAAGCGTCTTGTGAGATTGCATCATTATCTGCAGCCCCATAATTTCCATTATACAACTTATCAGATGTTAACAGCAATCTGTAAGGAGAGCCGTGCTCCTAGTCACTTTATATCAGATTAACTATCGATCTTTCCTGGTGTGTTTTAATCAAGAATAATTCTTGTGTATCGGCTGATGTGCATGTAGCTTAATGACAGGTGACAATCGCATGCCCGTTTCGGTTCGGTTCGTTTCTTCACCCGGGTATCGGAAGGGGACCTTACCAAATTTCTTCGCACAAAAGGTGTGAACATCGAAGTACAGAGTGGACATCGCGGATCAAATCTATTCGCACTGCCCTCGAACCAATCAGGACACCACGGGAATCCAGTAGAGCGAGTGGGAAGATAGTGTGAATTGGTAAGAGTGACAGAGACAGGTAGACATAGTGTAGCGCACACCTGCGCGTGCGCTACGCGCGCGGCTCGCGCGGGCCCCACAGGCGCAGCGAGTAGTCGTCGGACGCGGAGACCAGCACGTCGTGGTGCACGGGGTTCCACGACACGGCGTTCACGCAGCGCGTGTGCCCCGAGATCACCGCGATCGGCTCCTCGCCGTTTATGTGCCAGATGTACACCTGCAACACGATTGATTACCCGTCTCAAATCCGTTCTTGCATCTACTATAAAGAATCGAAAATAGATTTATAATTATTTGTCATTTGCGTCTGGGATCCTTACACGAATCCTTACACATTCATACATAGATACAGTTACTTACATACTAGTCAATTTATCAACCAAAAAATTTGCCATTTAAAGAAAACTTTTAAAGTAAACTGCGTCATAAGGTTTTTACGAGTATACATGTTTTTGTGTAAGCAGTAGGTATGAGTTGTGATTGAATGTGGTGTGCTGGTAGTTGGTACCTTGTTGTCCTCGCTGCCCGAGGCGATGAAGTCCTGGTGCGCGCCGCCGAAGCACGCGTGTATGGTGAAGTGTCCCTGGCTCAGGCCGCGGAACCGACGCACCAGCGCGCGCGCCCCTGCACAATGCGCCAATATGTCACATCTTTAGGTACTTAAAGTTACAAACAGGGTTATTTTTATAATCATTAAGCAAAATGAGTGGCAAACGTATGTTTTACACAAAATCACAGCTTTATGATTTCTACAGGCGTCATAAACAAATTGTCGAACAATTAAGTAGCCCAAATTTGGTTTCAGAAAATAATAATTAAGTATCAATAAAGTATCAATATACTTTATTTATACTTTACACATATTCTAAAGTAACATATCAATTTACCTAGTGAGGGTAAGTCGCGGGCCTTGGCAGACGCCTCGCACTCAGATACGGTGCCGCAATAAATCGGTTACAGCGTGTATGTAATGTGCGTATGTGTAGCGAGTGGAGACCATAGATGTAATATAACATAGATCGGCAATGTATCATTTTGAGTGAAACCAAAACGAGAATACGATAGTGTGCGTGAAGTTTGCATGTGTGCGTGACAGATAATGCTGCGCCATGCTCTGTCGATACTATCATATCGATATACCTAACGGCCCAACCAATAAAATAAAATTTTATAGATATATATGAGACATTTCATGGTATTTTAACAGAAAAATAATGATTGTGTTTATTTCAACACAGATACGTAAACACAAGTAAATAAAGATAAATCGTCATATTTGAGAATAATTTTATTTGACAAGTTTTGTAAAGCATTCCTTATAATAATATCTAATGTTCTATTGTTTTATTAGAATGGCAGCCTCCGTGGCACAGTTAATTTGGAACCGGCTCAGAAATGGTAAATTACGCACACGAAATATTAATTAATATTTAGCAAATATAAATAGTGAATAAATAAAGTGAAGTAATAACTGTTATTATAGAATTGATGTTATACTACGAGATTATAAAATGAAGTGAAACCTCTATGGTCATTGACTATTTTTATCGACATAATATTATTGATCGAAACTGTCAATCAATCTCTAGCAAATGTTGGTTGAAATTAATATAAATTCACGTATATGATATCATTTTATATAGGCAATGGATGCTTTCTACGCATTTAAATAATGAATAAGGACATTCTGTTCTACCGATATACATACAAGGTTTGTCTTACAATTCTACAATATTGTCACTAAACAACATTGAAAAAAGTGATACGATCTTATGAAAAACTATGATTATTCGGGTTTTTACACTAAAATCAATCACATCCAGGCACTGGACAACTCACCATAATAAATTACATTTAATAAAAGTAGCTCAGTACTGAAATATTAAATAAATCAAGAAAATAAGCGAAATTTGTCGTTCGCTTAAATGACATATTTTCACACAAATCTCTATAGAACGCTCTCCGTGTAAACGCATGGTCGCATCATGCGTCTCGCTTTAATGTATGATTTAAATCATTCTATCTCTTTCACATTGCCGATCTATGTTATGCTACATCTATGGTGGAGACTCACGTATGTCCCAGAGGTGCACGCCCTGGTTGGCCACGTTGAGCAGCAGCAGCGTGTCGGCCTGGTTGAGCGTCATCGCCATCACCGCGTGCTCCTCTTGGATGCTGGCACAGAAAGGTATTAGTTAGTAGAGTGAGAGAGTGCGAGAGAGAGAGTGCGTGCGTGCGTGCGTACAGGTTGCGGTCGGTGAGGTCGGTGAAGTCGTAGTGTCGCACGCGGTGGTGCGTGTCGGCGGCGAGCACGGCGCGCGCGTCGGCGCGGCACGCCAGCGCGTTCACGCGCACGCCGTCCCAGCTGTTCAGCAGCGAGCCCTGCGCACACGCGCCTTATATTTATACTACATTATTGTATTTTTTAGCAGCGAAGTCAAATAAAGTGAATCACACATTGATAAAAAATTCCACATTTTCTTACTTTATCCAACTACAGTATTTTTGCTTTACGAAACTATAATTTTTTCCGATGCTCAAGTGAATGTCCCTCACTGAAATAAATTGCGTTGTACGGTTTTATTGCGGTTTTGGTTTATTTTTATCTTTCCGATCTTCCGAGAACCTTGATACAATCCATAAACTAATGTTACTTCATCACAATGAGTTAAAATGTGAAATGTGACCAAATAATAATATAAAATGTGTTTAAGCGGAGTATAGTGTAGTGTAGTGGTACTGACGTCGAGCGCGCAGTGGTAGAACTGTCCGCGCGCGCCGCCGCACACGAACTTGTCGGAGGAGGCGTGCCACGCGGCCGCCGTGAGCGAGTCCTCCTGCGAGTGCGTCATCTTCACGTGCAGCTGCTCCGTCTGCAACAACACCCACGTCACACGTCTCACCACCGCTGCATACTCTTTACAAGTACAATGTTTACAGTTCAACCATAATAAGTATGCTCACCTCCATGTTCCATATCCAGAGGTCGGGGCAGTCCTCAGGCCCGGCCGCGATTAAGTACCGTCCGTCCGGGCTCCACGTCAAGTACGACACGCCGTATGTGTGGCCTTCCAGAGATTTTCTGCAAACCGTACCAAGACTTGAGTTAATAATTTATTTTCATTACTTTTCTAAAAAAACTTTATAGACAATATTAATACAGAATAACTTTAATGTGGAATTGAGTGAGAATGCGACGGAACGGGCGGGATATAACGGGACGGTATGGGAAATTCCAAATAAAGTTAATCCCGCAGTCGAAGTTTACGGACAGAAGCTAGTAAATAAATAAATAACTAAGTGTAACCTGAAGGAGAGTCGTTTGACACTGGGATCGTAGTCCCATATCATGACGGTGTTGTCTTTGGAGCCGGAGGCGAGGCGGGTGCCGTCGGGCGACCACTTGCAGTACCACACCTCGTCGCAGTGCTCGTTGAGCACCTGCAGCGAGTGGATGGGGAAGTTGTCGGCCGAGCAGTGGTGGTCGGCCAGCAGCGTGAAGGGGATGCCGTCGGCGTCGGCGCTGGGGCGCGGCGTGCAGTGGAAGCGGCAGCGCGCCGCCTGCTGCGCCGCCGCCTGCGCCAGCAGCACGCGCAGGCGCTCGGGCGCCATCATGAGCGCGGGCGGCACCACGGCCTGCACGCGGTGCAGCACGCTGGCGCGCGACGCCTCGCCCGCGCCGGGCCAGCGCGCGCGCGCCTGCAGCTCGCCGGCCGACGCGCACATCATGAGCGCGGACAGGCGGTGCACGCGCGCCGTGTCGTGCTGCAACGGTGTGAGCTCGTTGCGCAGCACGTGCAGCGCGTCCAGCACGCGGCCCGCCTCCAGGTGCTCCAGGTACTTCTGCTCCAGCACCACGAACTTCATCTCGGCGAGGTTGTGGGGCTGCACGTGCGGCGAGTCGCGCAGCAACTCGTGCAGCGCGCGCAGGTCGTGGTCCGCCTTCACCCAGTCGCCGGCGAGCACGTGCTGCCGGAACGTGGCTGCCGCCGGGTGCTCCAGGTGCAGCCCCGACTCCTCCATCAGCAGCGCCGCGCTGCGTCTGTGCACACATGCCATGCCATTGTTAACAAGTGTTTATCATTCTGTTTACAAATAAGTATTTACATATACATATATTATAACATACAATATTCAACTATATTTCATATTCATTTATATTCTAATCAGCCTATATAGGTACATCTCAGTGTAGAGCACGGACCACCCTCAAATTGTAAAATGAAATTGTAATCCTCTAAATACGAAACCAATTAACCATGCGTTCTTTGTTTTTTATAGAAAAACATCGTCGAGTCTATAGGAAGAGTATCGCAAGAACTACTATGCGCTATCGTTAAATGAGTGAGTAACGACTAAAGACGCGATGTCGGTTGCACAAGCGGGAGCGCCCACGGCGCGCGGCGCGAGCGCGCTTGCGACACACCGTGTTGACACATCCACGCGCCAGCTTCGACCATATAGCACCCAGACAACTGTATCTACAGCTATCCTCAGACATAGCCGCCTTGGTAACAATCAAACACAAGCAGGGTGGAATCACGATCGTGTTGCGAAGAAATAATTTTATAAAAGCTAATTATTTCCCGTTGTACATAAAAACCTAAATCAACTACAATATATTCCATTTTCGTATAAAATTATGTGTCCTTATTTTTAGTGGCACATTTTTAATCGAATTGTACACACCATGGCAATTAATATATCGCAAGGTATATTAATTGCCAAATGCCATGGTGCATACAACTAGGTAGTCATTAAGTTTGCATAATGCTTGCTTGTATTTTTTTTTACCAGTCAAGCTTTATCCAACAGGTACACTATTGACTGCCCTCTCTTATGTCCACCCCAAGGTAGTCGGTAAGAGATTGTCTCGCGCTACGACCGCCTTTTGTACTGCTATGTAATATACTATTTTATTATTAAGCGTTATTTGTTGTACAATAAAAGGAAATAAATAAAATGTTCGGTTGAGACATTATTATAAAATGTCGTAGTGTATAGTCTGGTACATAAATCCCGTTATTGACCCCATATCCGCGGAGTTCCAGAGGTCGCGCGACAACCGCTTTCGTATCGAGTTAATGACCCGTTTTACGGAAATATCAACGTTATTATCCAGAGTTAAGAAGATAAAGTGCTTTGTTAAAGAAAACACGGCGAAATATAACAGTATAGTGTTCACAATACTGATGCAAAAGATAGCGTTACAACGTGACCTATCTCCATAACATAAAGATACATCTGTACTTCGCAACGATTTCTTAAAATGAAATAATCAGCAATCAGAACAGGAAGCGCGGAGATAACGACTGTTCTATTCGTAAAAGTTTTCCAATCACAATTAAGACACATTTACCCTTAACCCCAACGAATATAAAACAACACAAACATGGCATCACACATGTCATTTAGTTACGTCACGTCGGTACGGGTCACATATAATCAATATAATGTGATCTAGAATCCAGGCGGAGTAACAATATAATTTTTTACCTCTATTATGCGGATTTCTACAACAAAGTATTTTGCTTTCCTAGTATACCTCATAATTAGCACACTTATGAATTGTAGTAATTTTCAACTGTCATAATACGAGTAGTATGATTCAAGCATGTACGCGCCAGGATTGCTATAGAACACACTAGAAGGAACACAGTTGTGTTTAAACAAAGTTTAAGTTGTTAGACAGAATTCTTGTCTCAGTGTTCACGATATCTCAAGTACACTTTCATTCTAATGAACATGTGTATAATTAAAATATATGTAACAATTTCCAAATAAACGAAGTAACAAAGCAATAACATATTATAACTACATAATATAGCTCTAACATACATATAGATAGTATTTGTAACAAGCGGGGGTTTATTTGAGAAGGTGCCGTTGTCTAGTAGGTATTCACAGGGCAGTAACATCGCTGCCACCTGTCTAGACGTCTATTCTGCCTCCCTACCCAGGACTTATTTAATTTTACTCCATCCCAGTCCGACTGCCTCGGTGGCGCAGATGTACTACGGTACGGTTACAAAGCTGACGTCTCGGGTTCAAATCCCCGGTCGGGCAAAGTGATATTGGCTTTTTCAATTAATTATATCAGCCTGGAGTTAGGAATTTGTTCCCGATATAGCCCCTGCCAACCCCTTCTGGGATAAAGACGTGAATTTATGTATGTACTACATCGTAATCGCCATGGAAAATGTTATATCATGAACTTTATTTTAGCACCAATCCTCTTCTCCGCTCGTTTCTTATAAAATGATTAAAACCGTTAATACGAAGTCACTTCAGACTTAAAATTTTCATAAATACATCTTCGGATCAAAACTGAACACCTGCGATTTAGTTTAAGTCTACGTAATAAGAACCTCATATATAAAGCTTTTAACCGCGTTGGCTATCCGGTTGTAAGACGCACGTCAGATCAGCTCACTCATTGCACATTTTGTAAGTTAACAACAACTTCTGAAGTCCAACTGATCGGATAATTTTATCAATATTTAATCAGGATTTATAAACAACGTTAAGCGACAATAGCAAGTAATCACATACGCGTCCGCGCTGTGGCAAGGCCGCGAGCCGCGAGGCATTAGCATAAACTCCGTAACGATACTAAACATACACCGTGCAGGGGTGATCCATAACTCACCGATAATACGGCAACTGGAAAAAGACCAAATTATGACGAAACCGTAACAAATAAATCTAAGTTTTATCTCTGATAGTTGTTAGTAACAGACTTCAGCGAATGTTTAAAAAATATTTTCTGTCCAACTCTTTTGTGGCAGTGTGACCAGCTTTTATTATTTATAATATTAATTAATCTTTCTCCCGTTGTCGTATCATCGCTGTGTTTTGAGACACCCTGTATGATGACCGCGACTTTGCTCGCGTGGCCTTCTGTTGCAACTAGTTGCGTGCAAGTGATATGAAATACCACCGTTAATAGTTAACGTATTTGATATTACAAATATTTGCAAGAATATGAAGCGCCTAACGTGCACAGGTTGATTGTTCAATACTAATCAACCAATACCACGTAAGGTCTGCAACCATTCAACTGGAGTGTTATTTAAATCTCGATTTCATGTCTATTACAATAAGGGTGTTATCAATTGCGTGTGGTTACTACTTGGCTTGCACTGTAGTTGTTGACCTTATGTGCATTGTAGTCATTTTGCCGTGTTAATATTAAAAATGACAGAATTCAAGACGCTGTTAGACTACTTATCCCAAGTGAGAGATGAACTATTCTCCTATAAAAAAGATAATAATAAAATGGTTGATAAACTTCTGCGACAATCGTTATCCACGCGTCCGCGGCGCAGGTCTACTCTCGCAGATAACCCAGTGCCGCGCTCTATCTAGACAACCCAAATTATCTGAAGCACTGCGGCCATTAAGGACAAGCACACGCTAATATATCACCTTTCAGATAATTTTTGTGTCAATATGTGTAATTGACACAAAAATTATACATATTTTTTTAACCTGGCCCTAGAAATATGATTTTTATACCTTATGGATATTTCTAAAAACATAAAATTAATTAAATATGTCCACGTGCCGTAAAAAGCTACAAAATAACTTTACATAATAGCTTCAAACTTCAGCTATGGTCATAGACCATAACTAGTTTCAGACAGTCATTTAAATCTAACATAGTTTTGAGTCAAACTAATTTCGGAAAACGATTGTTTTTAAGTTATTCGCGTATTTTTTAACATATTAAGGAAGAATACTTTCCAAAAAGGTTACTTTCAAAATTAGTCACTTCTAGTACTATTCTACGTGAGTGGCAATAAAACTGTAAAGAAAATAAGAAATCTGTAAATGCGATAAGTGAGCCAATCGCCTGCCATGTGGTAGGATTTTTCATATATCGTGAAGTACCTACAGCTGCAATCACAACACACGTTTTTCAATATTGTATCTGTATCGGCCTATATACGTCCTTCTGCAGGGGACGGGTCTCTTCTACAATTGAGAGTACGATATAGAGGGGTTAGGCCATATAGTCCACCACGTTGGCCTAGTGCGGGTTGGCAATATTGGTTGGTTGTTTCAATATAGTAGCGGTGAAAAATATTTAAAAGCTATAAATGAAGTGCGGTTATTAAACAAGGACTATTTTATAAACAACAATTATTTACAATGTCTACACCATCAGTTGACAGAATTTAGAAATACGTACATTGAGCTTGACAATCTGGAAACGCGACACGAGGAGGTTATTTAGTATATTGTTCAACGTGTGTAGCGTCTATCTTAACGGAACTCTTTTATCAAGTTGATCAAATGATCACTTATTCCACCCTCCTCTTACGACCCCTAGGTATGACCATTTTGTAAAAAGAATGTTTATATGCGGCACAGTCGTACCACAGTCCACAGCATGAACGTAATAGTAACAAACCATAGCATCACCTATACAATTTCCGCAACATGAATTTATTTATTTCCTTTGGTTCAAATACATTATCGAAGGGAAGTGTTGCCGTCCGGCCCTTAACGAGTGTTATCTGGGTACCGGGTGGAAGAGCGCGCGCACCTCCAGTACAAGCACGGCCGCCTTGTATGTAGGTAACTGATAACGTGAAGAGTTAGCGACGCCGCAATACCCACGGTTATTTCCTACATCTCAATATCAAAATTGAAATACAACTCGAGAGCACAACAAGCGATAACAATTTGTATTGCGTCTTTATGTTTACTGACTTTAGTTCTTATTCACTTTTACTAATAAAAATAAGTTTATCGACAGATCTACTTTTTTCGAGAGTGACTCATTTAATTGTTAGTCGTCACCAACGTCCACAAACACTCACTATATGTGAGTTTTTAGGGAGGAAGAAATTATAGGAACCTCATATATTTTGCGGAAATTCAAGGATGAAGCAGACAAGGGAAATGTGGGGAGAAGTGGTATGGATTTTTGAGCAATCTCACGCACCGATAGAAACACGAATACTTTTACCATATTAAAATTCATTTTCGCTAAGTTTCGCTTGCACAAATTAAGAAAAATATTAACAGTAGGTATATTAAATCGTTTTCATATGGAATATGAAACTTACAGAGATTGGAGTAAATTATGATAGGGTCGTGACTTTAAAAAGCAAATTCATAACGTTTAGTGCCTAGTTTCTGTCAAGATTTTCAAATATCATACAAGGTTGCTGAAGCGGCTTAAGGACGACTTTCATAGCTTACTAGTTGTTAACGATACCCTAACTGATATTATCTTTGAGGCATCTCCAAGTATTGTGGTTTTTGCCAATTTTCGCTACGTATATTAAAACGCAAGGCCTTTTTTGGCTTATTTGACTGGGCTACATCGCAAATCCATACAATAACATTTATATCTGTCCCTGGCGGGTTTCGATTGGCGCCACCTGGACAGAACCATGACCCACTTAAGAATTACAAGGATGGGCCGCACTTTCAACACCCGATCAATAATAACACAATTCATTTATTAATGCAATATTTCACGTTTGCTTTGCTCTCCGCTGATGTTAATCTTATTGACTTTTGAATTTCTTGAAACACTCATGTTAGCAAATAATACTAATGTTTAAGCAGGGATACATTCTGTTCTAAATTCTAAGCACGGCATCAGAATGATTTTTAAGATAAGGCGTCATAGTAGTCAGGTCAAAATTCAGTAAAAATTGAAAACAGGAGTTATAAAAGCGTTTTGGGTGTAAGCCAAGACTTATGTACGTTAAAGTAGTGACATCTTTCGGTACACACTTGAACTACTTTTGGCTTCAAAGGACGTGCGGTGCAGTGGTGCGATTAATTTTATATATTTTTTCGGCATTGAATGCTATTGCGTTTTTTATGGTACTACGAGGCGAAAATATAACACATCCGAAGCGATTTTATTACGATTCCAATATAAATAACGACGATATTTGCATAGCAAATGTTCTGCGTAAAGACACAAGCTGTTTTATTTTGTAAGTTACAAAAAAATGTATTAAAGAGACAACCTATCCGGAAAGTTAATTAAATTGCAGACAACAAAGTGCCCAGAACTTTGAAAACGACGATCCCATATAATCTTCATTATATACGGCTTAAAATATTTAACGAAACTCTCTTGAAGGAACTCTTTTATATAATATGTACTACTTATTGAACACGATTATTCGAATTAAACTTGGAATAACACGCCCATAGAAGGAATATAAATTAATTTTACTTAGTATTTAATATTTCCGATAAAAATGTTGACAAGACCTAAACCTCGTGAGATAGAATAAGATGACAAATTTAATTTTATATCGTGCCTAGTGTCCATTGCAAAGCGAATAGCGTTGCCACTTGCCAAGCAAGGTACACATTGGTCATTACGTATTACATAAGGCCACAATCGTCTTGGTTACAAGACTAAATAAATACCCTTATAGTCTATCTAAACTAACAGGTTCCATTTGACGTTTCATAAATTTAACGTAAATAACTTTGTGCAGACGTAACCCACACAATTTCAATAACACTTTCCGTAAATCCATGGAATTATGAAGCTATTCTTATTTTATCACTAGATATACAAACCATAATCACTAAATTTAAACTAGAATCCTTTAAATAAAGCAAAATAACCATTTTAAACAACATATTTTTTTTCTAGACGTCATTGCAAAGTCACCTCGTTAGGTCTTTTACCGGTAGAGTCGAGACTATTCAAATGCATTTGTATACGCATAATCGGTAAAAATATTTAAATAATCGAGCAGATATAAAACAGTTGTTTTTTAATTTTTAAAAATACTGAACTTTCAGCTAATAATAGGTATGCTGTCAACGAACATACATCAATAAATAGTGAAATAATAATATTAATATGAATTAATTTATCATTAATTAATAGATTTGGATATTACAATGGAAATGAAGGCAGTATTGTAGGATACGCCACACATATTGAGGAGGTTCCTCACTTTGGAGTATATGTATTGTATTGTATGTATGTATCATGTGTTCATAAGCATGTGCGTGATGTGGACTGGACTCGAAAAAGTGTCTGAACCCGGGTGAAGCCGGGACGGGCCGCTAGTAATAGATAAATCATTCCTTTTGTTTCAAAATTGTAAAGTGACATGCAATTGTTGATGTCTCATTAGAATAAAAATGTTCATGAAAAAATAAACGAAATGATGTAAACTGAAAATATAAACTGTAATCGATTAAGAAATACAAACAAATATTATCGATATCTCTAAATAATCGGATATAGTAAGAACCGATTTATTTGACAGCATCCCTATTTCCCAATGTCAAATGGAACTTCTTAGTTTAGATGGACTATAGCCGTCAGATTGCCGCGGTAATATACTGTTATATATCTTCCAGAAAAATATTATCTGTGATAATTAAAGTTTTGATCAAAATTATTTTTAACTAGCGGTCCGGCCCGACTCCGCCCGGGTGCAGACACTTTTATGACTGCAGTTCACATCAGAAACATATTAATTCGGGTGTTAACTGTTTTATATTTAAACTCAACGTGACCGCCGTCCTCTGTACTGCTTTTCCCGGCCCGCCCCTTTATATCCCGTCTCATTCTGTCCCATATCAAAATATGTAATCTTGTCCCACCCCATTCATTTAAGTTTAAAATAGTTACAAATATAATTCCTTGCTCATCCCATGGGAACACTTCATTTTTCGGGATAATAAGTAGAGTGTTAATCCAGAGAGTTAATCAAAGGATGTTGAGCCAGGGTGTCAAATATCTCCATACCAAATTTAAGCGAAATTAGTTCAGCACAAGAACATCAAACTCGTTAACAGTTTCTGAGATTAGCATGCACAAAGTGACAGACAAACACAAAAATTCTAACCATCACTGTTTTGGATTATATTACGTTAATACAGTCCCCCATATTAGTTTTTCTCATTTATCTTAGATGTACAGACATCGATAATTACTTCATTATATGTATAGGTGTATAGATATACAGATAGATAGATAAATAGAAGCCAATTAAAGTTCTAAACAAAGAGTTTTGCGATTTCAATGTCCGCTAAATCTTGACCTAAATTATGTTTATTATTTTATCAGTTTCTTTAATAGATCATGTAATTCTCATCGTTTTGATAATTTAACACATGTTATAAACATTTTAGGGACATTTAATAGTGACAACGGTATGAAAATCATGTACTGTATTGGTGACACAAATAATGATTGCTTGTAATCGATAAGTCGCAATAGCGTGTATCGGAACAAAGGCGGAAAATCTAATGCATTCAGAGGTTTACTGATACTTGACAATCGTTCCGTTCCATTGTAATATCATTGCACGCGCTTCCTTTGTTCCACATTCACAAGGCCAGGCGGCAGAAGTGCCAATAACACCGTAGCTTTTATACATCAAATATCATATCATCTTGTATGGTTAACTGTTCTAGATTAATTTTAGTGGTTAATCTTGTACCATATTTTTAATTCAATTTCGAGCAGTATTCTCCCCAATATCGATCACTATGCACGACGACTCATCATAAAGCGTCGCGTTTCGGATACAGCTCTCATATTGTTCGGTTACGACCTGACCACCATACTTGCGTCGATTGGTGAGAGATAACCGTGACTGACTGTCGAATATTATATTTGAATTGCTCTGCACTATCCATCGGATGCATTGTAGTTATTTCGCCGTGCAATTAAATGAAAATCTGACTAATACGTAATAGAGTGGTAGACCACGGACTAAGCAAATGCCTCGGTTTATAATTGTGCATAACAATGTTTTAAAGGGCACTCTGAGGCAGTAAGAATATTATTGTATTTTCCATCAGACGTGGACTACTTTTTGCTTTCTTGGAAGAAGAACGAAAGCAATTATGGATGGAATCTTAGCATACCCGTCCCAAGTTCACAGAGGTTTCTTTTACGAAATCATAGTTGACACTGATCTCAAATATTTATTAATTTATTTATTCAAAAATTGGGTTCAAAAATCTCAGCAGTATCGGATCCACTACAATAGGTATCGTATTATCTTTGAAACCGAACCCTTATAGTCATTCATTTTAGTCGGCATTTCGCTGCTTTTGTTACACCAGTTTGCAAAGTAATTGGATAAACATTGGACAGTTCTGAGATGTCATGAGATGAGTCAGGGGTGGCCAACTTTTCCCTGCTATAAGAATATGGATATGAACAGATGATAAATATGACGTGTTCTAAGACTCCTATTGCATATTTATAGTAGTTCCTTTTCGACGTTTTTAAATTCGTAGTTGTGTCAAAAAGGTGTCTGATAAGACTGACTTTCATCACAATTAAATAAAGCCAACGAAATTCCCCAATTGACTTCTGGAAAATAATTATATCAACTAGCAAAATATTGTGGTGGGTTCTCAACCACTGTGTACAATGGTCGTCATCCGGGCGTATATCTTACGACCAGCCTACTTTATTAACTGGGATTCTACGATGAATTAGCATGAGGAATTTCGCTTTGCCTAACCTCACGGTCACCTTTAAATAACATTGACAAGAGTGAGATGACAAAATAAAAGATATATATCATTTTCTGGAGTATCAATATAATGACACAATATTGATGTGGGCTTGAATAGTCTGGCTTGATGGTGTTATGGAATGTGTCAAATCCACTTCTTGTTACATGTATGATGATTAAATGTAAATAATGTACACTGTACAGTGATATGAAAACTTGAACTCTCCCTAAATCATTGATAGAGCCACAAAAAGGATCAAAAATGACCATGACAAAAGTTAAAATATTGTTTTTCTATGCTCCTCTCTTTTATCCTTCTCTTATTTCCATCCCAAGGTAGTCGGTAAGAGATTGCTTCGAGCGATACAACCACCTTTTGTACTGCTATCTAATTTAATGTTTTTTTGTCAAGCTTCTGTAGTGTACAATAAAGATTATAAATAAAAAATAAATAATGCGCAATCCTTACTAATATTATTAAGCAAAAATATTTTTTTTACTTAAAAAGACCGGGTAATCTTTAGAATCTTATGGCACGAGTTGGGGATTGGGAGGGGGTGGAGGGGAACGGTAGAGTGTCCCATCTCCCCTGGTACCACTCCCACGAAAAGGTAACGCACCATTCCTGAGAAAAACTAATTAATGTAAAACCTAACCTCAAAACACTTTTGTCAAAACAAATTTGCTTCTCCAACGTCTCCGGCGCTGCGGGAAGTGCAGCCCCTTCGCCCTTGCGTAACAAAGGATAGGTACCCATGCTCACCTCCGCAGCTTCGGCTTGCTGGTCGCCTCCGGCGACCAGCCTCAGCCGCTACGGCTCGCACGGTTGCCTATCCTTCGTTACAGCGGGCGGGGGCTGCTCTCCCTCCGCGCCTCCGGCTTTTTATATACACTCTAGGGGTGGTACCCAAAAGACTACGTGAAGTCGGGGTGCCCCAAGTCGGTTTTGGGACAAAGTCGACCTATTTTACCCACAAAGTTGGTACACTAACTACCATCGGAACAAACGGAATGAACCAAAACAAATGACACTGACACTTATCGCAACTCGTAAATATATTTTTTACGTTCCGTTTCACCATTTTTACACAAATTTTCAAATCACAGACTATATATTTGACATAATATTATTGATTTGTTTGTCAGTCGCCCATAATAACGTTCCGTTTTACCTAAAGTGTGATTTGAGGTTAGAAACTATTTTTATTAATTTCTCGAAAACTATGCATTGCCTTTTAATAAGAGTGATAACGTTGTAATCAGGGTCCTAATCCCCAATTCCTTTGATCACTTTCACCCCTCAACTCGTGCCATAATATACTAAAGTCCAGCCTTCTGATTCTGTTTCATACACAAAGCAATGTACAATTACCATAATTATGTGTAATGTTATTTTCCCTCACAAGTACATATATAAGAAATGTTATAATTTAAGGCATTATTACTAACATACACATGTTTCCAAAAATAAATGGTTACACTATAAATATACCTGTAGTGTGATTATACTACTAGTTATTGTTCTCTAAATATTGTATACTGATGGTTAAAAAATACCAAATTAATAAATAAAAATCATATGAGCCCATCACTGACAGTAATTAAATTTGTATTCTGTGGTGTATGGCTAGCATAAAATATAATAGATATATTATAAAATGTAATTGCAAAGGATTGCCTTTGATGCAGTTTAAAAATTTAAATAAATGTGTTTGAAAAAGCAACAAGTTATTCAATCTGTCATGTAATAGATATATGAACAGGTATCAGGTCCATCCACTTTAACAAAGCTCTTTGTTGTTGGTATACTCTTTCATATTGTATATTTCCAACATATTCATTTATGAAAACATTCTGTGCCAAGAACATCTTCGGTTGTCAACTTACTACATTTGTATTTTGAAGTGTACAAGATGTAGTACATAACTTTATAAATTGTGCTGATGGATGCTGATATAGAATGACAGTGCAATTCTCAAATATTGCATTTTGTAAATCAGAAACTAGTTGACAAAATACTTTTTTAAAACCATTAGCCAGCAGAATAAATGGAGTTCAGGTGTGTTGGCATGATTCCAAATATGTCATGCACATATTTGGAACATCAGCAATCCCACATGTATAATCAAAAACTAATACCAATTTTGTGCCATAACACATTGACCATTTCCATGTTTTTGTATGTTTATGAGGAGTTGGTTCCAAGTTCTTGTAAACAATGCTCATGTAACAAGTGAATTAATAAAATGACTCGGCATAAGTCTTAGACTATTTCTAAACAAAGATTCACATGGCAGATGGGTGATTGACTCTAAAATATCTAAGAATCATCATAGTCATCATAGATGACTATCGGATATATCGTCATCATCTGCGGGAAGAAGCCAGAGCAATCAGCAATGTTATTGCCTCATGTTCCAAGTTACACTTCCAAGATGTCAAGCTAGACCATTGACAACTCAAAAATACTTATCTAGTAGAAGAAGGAAAGCAGTTCGCAAAGTACAAAGCATTTTGAAGGGGTACTCACTCAAGTCCGATGGAGATGAGGTGCTGGCCGATGAGGCGTACGATCTCCTGGTCGGTCTGGTCCATGACGCGGGCGGGCGGCGGCAGTTCGCCGTTGGTTGCATCGCCATTGACGTGGCGCTGCTGCGCGCCGTTGGCGCACGGCTGGTGCATGGCCGCGGGCCGGGCGGGCGGCGACAGCCTGCGGGTCCGCTTGCGCGGCGGCCGGTGCCCTGCGCCCTCGTCCCCCGACTCACTGGAGGCCAGGCTGGCCCGCTGCGCTGCGAGTGCGCGCACCGAGATCACCGGCGCGCCCGCCGCATCGGCCGAGACGCCGCCGCCGACGCCGAGTGACGTCACGCCCGCCACCACCCGCGCTCACTCAACCATCTCCCTTTGTTCGACGCTGCGAAACCGTCGCTTCCTAGCTGCTCTCGTGTCTCGACCTTGCACCCACTTGTCTGTTTGTGCGAGTCACTGTGTATTCCTGTTGACGTAGCAATATGCCTCAATCACCTTCACACTCCGACGTCTGCGATGCGTACACAAAAATCAGCTGAAAATGATGCGACAGCTGTCTAATGTCTTTCTACGCGAGTCGCCCTTCTTTTCCGTTTCGGGTGACGTTCGTAGTTCGTGTTTTGTTCGGTTGCGCGTCGGGCGAAATCGTGTTGGTAATAGAGTGACCTCAAAAATAAATTTATCCGTGCAACTAAAATGGTGCATACTTCTAGCACCATGTAATTAAATAAAGAAAAGTTAGAATTATATTTTAGGTTCATCATCTTATTCGTAAACGATTAAATTTGCATTATAGTTCTTTAAAATGTAGACTTTAAAGTTTTTAATAGAACTGTTTATTAGTAATATACATTAATGTTCTGCGTTACATGAAATGAAAAACTTAGCGTTTATGAATCTTGTTAAAATAAATAAATTTAAAATCACACATTAAAAATTTATTCATGCGACTTAAACTATGCAATTACATTACGAACTTTACAAGCTAAAAATCCATTATTTTAAGCTTGTAAATTTATATTCAGTGTAGTGAAAAACGCAGTTGCTTGCGTTTATTGGTCTGTGGCAGTTACTACTTTAAAGCTTTCAAAGCCTGTTTAAACTTTAATCATACTTTACAAACATGTCTTGTAATGTCAGAGATATAAAAATGAGAAATGTTTCGATAATAAATAGCTTTTTATAAAAATAACAATGTATATATTTATATTAAAGCTTACAATAATTGTTTTCTACATCACACCAACTAATCTGCAACTCCTTATAAATGTAAAAAATCAGGTAAAATTGTGAGTTAGTCAAAAGTTTACTACTAATGATATTTCTAACTAGATAAATTAAACATTTTGTCATATTTGTAGGGCGGCGATGTTATGCTGGAAAACATAACAGCAAACGTGTCTGAGGATACGGTGGTCCTAGAGTTCATGCGGCTGGATGGTGTGTATGTGTCACAGCTCGTCGATTTTACTAATGCAAGTATTACTGTCTATACGAGTTTATAGCTCGACAGAACCCTTTACAACATTTTATTTACGAGGCCAATTTTAGCCTCTTACTATCCAGTAACAGAAACCTGCTCTGTGTCAAATACTTTAATAGCCTACAAAGAGAGAATAATTAAATCTAAACTAGTATTTTTAATTCGGACTTTTCAATGAATAATAGTTATTTAGTTCATAATCACACTTTCGGTTGTAGAAGAGTCCCTTGCTCAGCAGTTCTTATGGACTCATACAGATACTTACATAAGTTATAACTAATAAGATACAATTATAGAGTGCATTTGAATCATTTTTTTTATTTTTTATTTTATACTCCCAACAGACACATACATAGTCCTGACCCTACATTAAGATTAGTTAAGTTGTGTGTCGTAGGTATCAGGAACGAGAGACTTTTCAGTCTCACAAACACCCAGACCTGAAACAAATACCTGTGGTTCACACATATTTTTTTTTCTTGGTGCGGGGATTGAATCCGCTGCCTTTCGATTCACAGCCGGCCTCTAACCAACTGCACCACAGAGGCTGTCAAATCATTAGAATCAGTTGAATAATATTTTTGGTAATTTTTAGGCAAAAAGATTTAATATAACATTTATGTAAATCTATAAATCCCTGATTGATTTTATGGACCAAAACAGACATGAACATTGTAGAAGCATGCATATTTAAAATATATATTATATAAATTCCTATATTGAACATTCCAACTTTGCTTAAGTTTATTAATATAATTAGTAGATTTAAGACTATTTATTCAATGATTAGTTAAAAGTTAATCCATTCATTAATTGAATAGTTATAATCTGATAAGATATAAAAGATGAACATTTGGACAATTTTATTTCAAGTTTTTATTTTTAATTTGTTCATGTCATCAAATAACACATATATTTTTTTTAGTATAATATATGTTGTTGGTATTTTTACATGTATAACCTTTACACCTACACATTCTTATGTGAAAAACTTTATATTATCTTGTTTGACTGTACCGCATGCATTTTGCCCACACATATTTTATTAATGCAACTCCTGGCATGTTTTTACACTTTTCACGGGAGAATTTCTTGGTGGGACCCACTGGCCCTAGTCGCATCCATGGGGCAGGCATTTGTTCAGCAGTGGACTTCTTGTGGCTGAAGAGAAAGAGAGAGAGTGGGTCCTATGGGTAGAAAATTAATTCTTTTGTGTTAATGTATTTATACAGTATTTATAAATATATTCATTTGTGTATTATTTTATAACAAATGGATTTTTTTCATTTAAGGAGGTAGAAGCTGTTAAAGTTGTGATTCCTGGTGAAGAGGAACTTGGGCAAACTGGCTACCAAACACTTTGCTTTCTCACACATGCTGCACAAGCAGACTTCATTACACCTGATGCCATGGCCAAGTTGCGACAAGTGAGTTATTACATATTATTTTTATTAATTTGCTTACCTTATCTACATGGTTTGAATCAAGGTAATCAAAGCTCATGCTTTGTGCTCATGATTCAATAATATCCTAAATCAAATCATTCTACAACATGAAAAAAAATTGGTATATTGATATGCCAAGTAGAAACTAGATTTCTAATATTATGAATGCCTACAAAAGCTTGAATGTTAAAAAAGGTAAAGTTTCCCACAAAAGATATTCAGTCATTGACCATTTCATCACCTAAAGACACATCACGACTTGAGATCTGAGGCAGACTTCACATACCAGGGAGTTTTTTGTGAATTTATGACATGCAGGTTTCTTTACAATGTTTTTCTTCACTGCCATATTGCCTGGTAATTGACTATGATTAAACATATGACTCCTAAAACTCGGCAACACACATATATGATGTGAATTTATACAAATTGCGTGGTGGCCTGTTGGTAAACGGACGAGACGCGACTTGCCAACATATTCACGGTGGTCGCGGGTTCAAATCCTAGGGCACACCTCTGACTTTTCGAAGTTACGTGTGTATTGTTTAGTCAATCACCACGCACTATAACAGCGAAGGAAAATATCGTGAGGAAACCTGCATACCATAGCGATTTTAAGGAATTTGTACGGTATGTAAAGTGCGCCAACCTGCACTAGGCCAGCGTGTCGGAATATATGGCCTAACCCCTCTCAATCACTCTTGATTGTAGAGGAGGCTCGTGCCCTGCAGTGGGACGTACTTATATGGGCTGATACAATATAAATCATAATTATCTATTTTTAGAAAAATCCAGGTACTGTTCGAGTGGCAGAAGAAGACAAAGGTTGGAGGCAGACAACCGCCACATCATGGGCGGGGCGCGCTGTTCGGTTGCTGTCAGCGCCTGCGGCCCGACATTGTGCGCAGGCCAGGGACAGAGTGTACCTGCGTGCTGCAGACTTAGCGCGATGGGCACCCAGACCAGGTACCAATTTTAACAATATTGCATGTGTATTCTTTAGTGAATAAGTCCTGGTATAATTTATATTTGTCATTTGAAGAGATATAGTAAGATCACATGATGTCAATCACTCAAATACCTCCATAAATCTATCAATGCCTAGAAGTAATTTCCGATTTTTAGCAAATCATTAATTTCCCATTCCACATTGGTACAATGAATGTGATCTTTATATTACAATGTAATAATTTATTGTTTGTGTTCCAATCCAGGCATGGACCAATCTTCATACATGTCGGCGGTGACACCATTTCCGGCGCACGCACTTCTATCTGATACATCAGATGGGAAACCACCACTCGGCACATGTCTCTCCGAAAAAGATGCAAGTAAAGAATGCATCTGCCATTTAGAGGTATGTTGCACTATTTCGGTAATTTCTCAACAAAGAAAATAAAATAGCTGTGATATAGTAATCAGATGCGCCGTTGCCCACACCTTTAACTATGTAGTTTCCTTTATTTATTAACAAGATATTTATATTATTTTATTGACCTATTCAATCATGCATGTCGCATGCATAGGAGCTCCTCTGGTAGCTACCAGGATACCCAGATTTCGCCTTGTATGTTCCGTCCAATTATCTATTTATTTCAATAATCCAAAATCTTTTAAAAGCAATTATTATTTTGATTGCTATGCGACCTTATCGAATATTATTGTTTTTACAGGTATGTGTCAACTGGTATCCATGTGGTCTCAAATATTGCAAAGGCAAGCCACAGGGTGGTCTCAGCTATCGTTGTGGAATCAAGACATGTCACCGCTGCTACCGATATCACTTCTACGTGCGGCGGCGTGAGGGCTGTCTTAACTATACGTGACGACGCGGCCGGCCTCCGCGCCACCTCTGCCAAACCGCCCTAGTCATAGTAACGCTACATTTGTATAAACATTGACAGCACTATATTCCACCTATGTCTAACCGGAGGCACAGGTAATTTAAGTGTTGGACTTGGAACTGACATTAAAAAAAGTGGTTTATTGCAAGAATGTATTATGAGGTAAAGTACAGCTAATTTAGTTAAAATACTGTTATTTAAGAAACAACACTGCTGAACATTTACGGCCTTATTCATAGACAGTTTTAAAACCTATTTTACAGTATGGCCGCTCAAAGAATGCGTTCCTGACAGGTCTTAATCAAACGGACGACGTTAATTTACCCTACTAACGAAATTAAACATTATAAAAAATAAATTAATATGTAAATTTAGTTATATGTAATTTTTTTATTATCGGCGTATTTGGGTGATATATACATAGTTTTCCTAAAATAATTATGAAGACCTCTTTATTTTTAAACACTCAATGATACGCAATAGGTTAAATTATTATTTTCGCAAAACTAGGTATTTACCACGCAAATATGATGATATTTAAACATTTCTAAAAATATATCTATCGCTGTTTTGGTGAAATTTTTATTTGCATCGTGTCTGTAACCACTTAAACTACCACCTGGCTTCGTTTTCGTTTGCAGTCTTGATATACCCGGTATATTCATAACGCGTCGGAACAAGGTTATGTCAACTGTACATTTTTGTAGTAATGTTGCCAAAAATAGTGGGCAATTTTATGTTATTTTCCGTTATGCTATATTTGAAACCATAATTAATAATTAATACAATATTAATTTTACTAGGAATAATTCAAAGGTTTACCAAAATGTTAATTATTTGTCAGGAACGCATTCTTAAAACGGCCAGAGTATAGTTATCAAATGTTTTGTCTTCTTCGCTAAAACTGAATTCAAAAGTTGTTTGAACGGAACAAAACATTCGATAACCAAAATAGTTTTTAAAACTGTCTATGAATAAGGCTGTTATACTAAATATGGTTATTATGATTTATAGTCACCAAGCACTTTCTATTTTTTTATTTGAGCACTTTTTATTTTTTTATGTGATTTTTACACAACTCATGGCAGTTTAGATATTTACATAATCCTTTTGTTATCCCAAAAAACAGTTGTTTCTTAAATTACACTTTTTTGGAGACTTGCAGATATTTAAAGAGACAATATTACTTGTAAATATTAAGCTATCTTTTAATTCTGTGTAATTTTGTGTATTTTTTGACACTGTACTTTAATTTGAATAGAATTGAATTGCATGATATTAATGCTTATGCTAAGCCATTGAATCAAAAGCAACTAAGTATTATGTTAAGAATAAAAATTAATTTTTTTAAACTATATTTATTTACATTTGTATCTATAAGCTATTTCTATGTTTTTAAATGAACATAATAATATAACAATGTTTAAATTGTTGATGCATTTCTTTTATTTCTGACAAAATACCATTTTGGATAAGGTGAAGGCAAATTGAAATGAAGCAAAATTATATTATTAGTAACATTTACACTAAGTTCTAGACAATATTTATCAGTAACATCCAGGGAATGGTTCGTGCCTGTTCTTTCTGAGCACAAACTGTATTTTTCGTTCCATGTCTTCATTGTAGATGGCCTTGCAACGCTGATGGTTTACACGTCTTCTTGTCTATAAGGCAATAAAACAAGTTTATTGACAATACATGTTATACGACTTTTAATTATTGTGTAAATGAGCTACATCATATAAACAAAATGTAATCAAAATACATTTTATATCTGCATGTCAATAATCAGCAATAGTTGGCAAAGGACTGGACTGACAAATCAGATGTATAAACCCAAGGTAAGTATTTCCGACTTTTCAATGTTAAATTGTTCTTCAAATAAGTTTGAAGTTTCAGTGTTAAGACACTGAATGGTCTTTGCTACCAATGGTGAAAGGTATGAAAACAACATACCACACATTTGATAGTGACAGTAGGACAGACCACATGAAATCAAATTTTGTTTAAACAATATAGTGCTATTCTCTGACCATTATCACTGCTGTATTTCTATTAAATGATTCTCTTTTAATTTATACGAGATAAAAATATGCGTACTGTCTAGATCATGTAATAAGTAAATAACATAATGGTCTTATTTGATTCCAGTGATTGCAACATTTCGATAGGTTCCGTGAACGTGAATTATAAAAATTACTTACTTGAAATGGTTTCTCGTAGTATCTAGTAAGCCTGTACTGTTCCAAAATACCTTCCTTCCCGAGTATTCTATTGACTAGTCTGCAAGCCGCATCTACGTCATTGTTTTTTACAAATACGGTGCGTGCTATAAACGATGGGTGCCTATTACTCAATAGTCTCAACGTCAAGAACATTTTATATTTATATTAATTAACTTTTAAACGCGAGATATTTGAGGAGATATTTGAGGTTATGTTATTAGAAATTTTACAAATGACATTTCACATTATAGGTCATCCAAATTCTATTGGCATGTGGCGAAATTTGGAACTACAAATAATATTTAAAAATATCTATTCAATTTATTGTTTGAGATATGTTTTTACAAAATAAACAACAATCATTTATACTCGTAATCTAATAATGTTAACATGTGCCTTAAAATAACATGTTAAAAGAAAAAAAACTATTAGTAATATTTTGACAATATCGCATTCGGACGCCAAAAGATCGTAGACCATCTATACCCTGAATACCAACAAAAAATGTAAAGGCAATAAATTATGGGCATATGCGTCGTAGATCAAAGGATTACAATTTAACAGCATTGTAAACCTTTGGTCTACGACGCCTATGCCGCTATGCCCAAATAAGAAACGCTTTCCATTTTTTTTATAGAAAGTTTTACGGGATATTACACTTAGTCGTAGCACCTAGTGTATACTAGGTACAATTATTGTACTCTTTGTTTAAACAGCAAACTTCTATATTAGCCAATATACGTCCCACTGCAGGGCACTGCAGGACATGGGCTTCCTCTACAATCGAGAGTACAAAAATTGAGAGTGGTTAAAAGGCCTAAAAGTTCACCTATCTGAACAATCTTTTATAATAGTCTGGGCTGAACAACTTCGTTCGACTCCCTAAATCGAAAAATGACTAAGCGGCAGTTTCGCCCCTCCTTTATTATAGTGTAATAACTATGTTCGCCCCTATACGTTAAAGCCATCAATGTATTACATGATTTTACAGTTTTATACTTTACTCGTGCAGAGATAAAAACCTCTGTTTACATTTAAATACGACATTTACAAAATAAAATAAAGATTTATATGTGTCAACATCAGCGTCAATATTTATTTTATTGTCAAATGCACGTCAGATTTCGTTTTTGAATACATTTTACGTTCAACATGGCAAACGATAGTGAAATAAGATCTTTGATGACTATATCGTCTAAATCTGAAGGTAGCACAGCGCCTCAGACTCGTACCCGATGGCGAAATGTGCCACTCCACGACCGTTGCAGTATTGGTGACATGTTGAAAATTAAGGAAGCATTTCAAGATGCCTATAGGAATAAACTACTGCCCAATGAGTTTAGGAATCTTTTAAGGACCATACTCAACATGGAATATGATGATGATGATTTCAAAATACTTTTTATGAAGGTCCAATTTATTTGTTAACTAGCTTTTACCCGCAAACTTCGTCTGCGTGATTTTCAATATGGTTTTTAAAAGAGTGATAGACTAACGCTTAACTACGCTTTAACACGAAGATAGGCGATAGTACTAATCATACCTACCTTTGAAGAGTCAGAAAAAAGTCGAGCCCGACCCCGGGAAAAAAAAACATCTTTTTACAATATTAGAGCACTAGATATCATTAGCGAGATAGCGAGGAGAGATTCTTATAACGCCATGAAAAGTCGGTAACAAACATAGATGTATTCTGTACTACATCTATGGTTAAAAATATTTTAAGTATAGGTATTCAAACAGATTTGTTACATCAATTTGTATTCTAGTTTTAAAGTATTTATGAATAACCAACTTATCTCTTCACATATGTAGATAAATACAAACCGTAATGGCGAAATTGAGTGGGACGAGTTGGTGTCTCACTTGCTGCTTGGCTACTTCGGCAACGACGCGGAGAACCAGCGCGAGTCCCTGCAGCTGCCCATCATGGGCTTGCCCACCGTGATGCGCTCGCAACACCGCCATCCGGTCTCCAGAATATGCTTTTGTCCCGACGTAGCTAAAGTAAATTTACAGACTTCATTACTTACATATAAAATTTAATTTGCTTTCATGATTAAGGAAACATTGGAAACACCTACGTACTTGAGACTTCAACAAAAGAATAAAGCTGTATAATGTATATAGTTTAAATATTGCGTTAGGATAGCATGGGAGATTAAGCGGCTATTACCAAAGGGGGTCGTAAAATACCTTGGGCCGAATCCACGCTTTTATAAGATAAAGGCTAGGAGAAGAATAAGAATATTACCAGCAATAAATATGATAAGGGTAGAATTATTTTCTAAAGTCATGGATAGAACAAGTGAATTTATAGAGTACATACCTAATGGTAGAAGGAAAGTAGTAAGTATTACGAAGGAAATCTCCTTAAACTTTCGAGGCGTGAGGCTGTAGAGGAATGCTCGCGTAGAACAAGCCCTGCACTACTACTGGAGGGAAGGAGTTTATGTCTTTTTTGTTTCAAGGATCGGAGCACAGACCCGATGCAGGGCACGTACATCACCGCTAGCCGCGATGGCATGATAAACTGGTGGTCATTGGACATGGTTCTCCAAAGAACAGCCTTCTCATCTAGCCGTTAGTTGATTGTTTACACGTCTTACATTAACAACTCAATTTCTATTTAATAAAAATGAACGTATATTAGTTAACGTAATAACGTGGCTGAAGAGAGAGAGAGAGAGAGAGAGAGAGAGAGAGAGAGAAAGAAAGAAAGGGTAGGTAAATTAGTTTATGTGGAATTTTGCTTAAACATTATAAAAAATACAGAACTCATTTTTGAGCAGCTCACTTGAAAGTTCGTACGACCTGGGTGACGGACATGGTGTGTATGCCTGACGTGAACATCATCGTGACCAGCTCCACGGAGCGTGACCTGCGTTTCTACGACTGCACTGCTAACACTTTCACGCTCAAAATCGTCATTACCAGCTGGGAGTACATGGTATGTATTTATTTACATTAACAAAATAGTGTAAAATTCTACCGCATAGCCATGGTTTTATGAATTTTGGATAAACCGTGCCTATTGACTGGCGTTAACCAAAATACCCGGGACACTGGACAGCAGATAAATGTAGGATATTTCTAGTTTAAATAATCTTTTTGTATTTTTTTCGCTGCAGATTTGCACCATGTACTATCACTTTCATCAAGACGAGAATGAGAAGTGTATTCTGATCTGCGGCGACGTAGGCGGCAACGTGCGCGTGTTGCTATTCTCACCGATCAAACGCGGCCCTTTCCGAAACCAGGCAGGCAGGGCGCTGATACAGTTGCGACATGTCGACTTGCAGAGGAAGGTACTTGCTTGCTTTCATCAATACCCAAAAATGCTTTCTCGATGGCGAGAGTCAATGGTTTTACAACGGAGAGAACGGAAAGAAATGGAGTAGAAACCGACAATCCGTCATCGTACATCGCCGTCCGGTCGGGTCAGCGCAAAGACATCGCACAAACTGAAGGTTTGTAGCGTATGTCTATGTATGCGTTAGATTATAAAGTACCTATTTTTATTATTTTGGTCTTGATCCTTTAAAAAAGATCTTTGTTTATTGCAAAGCCTCGGTTGCTGCCTGAAATGACGTTGGTGGAACTAACCCGCATGCACTCGGAGTGGGTGCGCCAGGTGTCATTCTATGCATCTCTGCACTGCGTGGTGTCATGCGCCACGTGCCCCGACGCGCTGGTCATGTGCGACATCGCCGGCTCCAAGACACACAACATCTTCCGAGTGGATAAGGCCAGTTAACATAATTTTATATTAAAAAAATATTCAAAACAGACTACTTACCTAGCAAACAGATTTAATATTCAAAACGTAGATTTCTTTTTTAATGACATCGGATGGGACTAGGGAGTGGAGTTGGAGATATAATTATGTATTTAGGTATACACAATGATTATGATTATGCCTCATTGAATAATGATAATGAACAGGGTATTCAATGCTTTGCATTCGACGAGGATGGTCACATACTAGTAACTGGCGGTCCCGACTGCGCTATCCGTGTCTGGAACCCATTCGTGCCGGCCAAGGCCAATGTGGTGCTGCACGGCCACCACGCCGGGATCATCTCGCTCGTGCTGCAGAACAACGGGCAAACCATCTACTCCTTGTCCCGCGACAGGGTGATCAAAGTATGGGACGTTCAGGGTCAAACATGCATACAGGTCAGTTGTAAATGGATCATTAACTAGGAGATTAGATTCGGACTGTGATATTATTATTTTCAATTCTAACATTCATTCCTCACCTCCTAATGCGTGGTCGTCTCCTATTTTCACCACAAGTCATACATCGACATCCCGTCTCAAGTGGGCGAGCGCACGCCGATCACCGCGGTGTATAACCCCGCGACGCGCGAGTTCCTCCTGGCTGCCATCAAGATCGCGGTGGTGATCCTGGACGAGCAGCTCAACGCGCAGCACACGGACGGGTTCACGCACTCGCGCGCCGTCGCCAAGATCCTCTACAACCCATTGTTCAAAGTGGTCATCACCTGTGGCATGGACAGTATTATTATTAATTGGGATCCTGTTACCGGTAGTCTATTTGTTACCTAGTTTTTATTCTGTAGTAAAATTTATTAAGATGCTAAAATGTAGTCAATATTTGCAGGTAAGCGCAACGCGATGGTTCGTGATGCACACACTCGTCTGCTGCACGGCGAGTTGATACCTGTGGAAATAACGGCCGCTTGCTTTGACCCCGGGTACCAGCTGTTACTTACTGGCGCAAGGAATGGCTCACTGAAGGTATTGTTTGGAGTCGCTTCTATCAATTCAGGTTATTTTTCCTTTTACATACTTACCTACTTACCTTATGTTTTTGGGGTTCAGATATGGAATTTTAATACTGGATTGTGCCTAAGAACAATGTTTATAGAGCACATGTGTGAAGTTACAAACTGTTTCTGGGTAGAGGGCAGGTTAGTAGAATACAATTTTCCTTTCATTATTTTATTTAAATGAACCAATTTTATTACCATTAACCAATTTTATTAACAGAATTATGGCGGTGGGTTGGAATCGGCACGTAACTGAATTTGAGGACACAGGCACTGCGACTACTGGTAAGAGCTGGGAGACGCGGCACACTGACGACGTATTGGCCGCCGCGACGCGCAGTCCACTGACCCTCGCCACATCTAGTTACAATTCTGAGCTTATCTTGTGGAAATTAGAGACTGGCCAACCTTATAGGTGAGAATTTGACCTCTTTGAAGATAGAAATATAATTTTAAAACTTCTTCTAGTTCAGTTTATAGAGCAATTGATATTTCCTTCATGTGTCTACCGCAGAATGAGAGTTAAATGCTACATCGGAGAAAATTGTGTGTTTTATTTCTAAAACCATAACTTTACACAAATAATTTCTCAATCCCAGGAATCAGGATATAATGATTACGCGAGGGGGGATTAAAATATATTATGAGTTGACTTGATTCAGCACTTAATTTTGGTCCAGCGTAATTTCTAACTTACTAAATACTTGTAGACGTTTCTCGTGCACGGAGCCTATGCTTCGAATCAAGATGCACTACGACAAACGAGCCACGGCTAAGGCAGCGGGAGGCGCAGCCGGAGGCACATCAGCTGGGAAGAGGACTTCCACCATACGGAAACCAAGGTAAATATTATTGTGAAGGCTGTTTAGCATAACGGCGTTTTTTAAATCGTGACTTATTTATTAAATTATCGCACGAACCGAAAACCACATTTGCTATCCTGAATATAAAATTTAAGATAGCTTGATCAAATTACAAATCATTGCCCGAAAAATATTAAATGCTAATTTACTTATTGTGTTTATTGTTTAGCATGAGCGGACCCCGCGAGTCAATAATAAACTCGACGTCGGCGATGCGCAAGGCGTACGCGCGGCGCGTGTCCACGGTGTCGATGCCCATGCGCGCGCAGAACATGCGCCAGCTCGCCGTGCACGCCATGATATTCCTGCTCACCAGGCCTATCGCTATGAAAGTCGGTATGCAGAGCTTATAAAATATTAAATAAAGTCACATACATAGTCCTGACACCACACTAAGATCGAGTCTTGTGTCGTGGGTATCAGGAACTAAAAAAGACTTTTCGGTCTCACGAACATCCAGACCCGTAACAAATACTAGCGGATCAGCCAAATATTTGTCACGGTGCGGGGATGAACCCGAGGCCTCGCGTTTCACGGCGTCTAAGCAACTGCGCCATGGAGGCGGGCGAGCTTGAACAGTTGTTTTATTACGATATCATTTTCCTTAGCTTATAAACTAATTTCATTCAAAGGATACCTAAGTTTTTTCACTAGAGGTGCACCACTTCCTTTGCTGCGGTCCAAAGAAAAGTTCAGCAATTTCGTTCAGTATGTCTTTCGGTGGTGCCATACCAGATATATTTCATTCATCCAATGCAATTCTTTACTATATTTATTGTTTTAGCTTCACTTATGCTGTCGTTGGAGAATGGTCAAGTGCAAGGTTGGTCGGATCACCCTGCAGGAGGGTTTCAAGGCTCGTTCCAGGGAATCCATACAGCGGGGGACTACGTGTCGGCGCTGGCGACTGATATTGATAACGACTATTTGTTCACCGGCACCACAGTTGGTTACGTAAAAGTGTGGCTCATGAAGAATTACCTTAGAAATGAAAAAGTTAGTGCTAAATTTATTCCTAAAAAGCCCTCAAGATTTAAGAATAACTTACAAGTCACTTGAAATAGGGCTACGCTAAATTCAGTATATCATTGTAACACCTGGAGCTGGACCTAGGATTTTTCTCAATTATTGTATGCGAAAATAATGTTCCATTATTCTATAGTGCCCCGAAATTGAAATAACCGATCTGCTACCAGCTATTTCACCTTAATCATTTGAAGCAGGATTCGGCTACTGTATGTAATTGTGATGCTAGGTGCACGTGAACATGCCGAAGCTGCGGCTGGAGTTCCCGTTCCTGTGGCGCGACCGCGTGGAGGGCCGCGCCAAGCGCAGCGTGCGAGACCAGCCGCGCCCGCTGCTGCTCAACAGCTACCGCGCGCACCTGCGCTGCATCACCAGCATGGCCTACATCGACGAGCTCAAGATACTTCTCACGTACATTATACATACCAACAATATTACATCAATATTCATTATTTCTCTCTTCCAATGAATGAATATTTCTACAGAAACAAACAGCAATCCACATTTCTGTACCTAATTCTAAGTAAATATCGGCACGGTGGGGAGACTGAACCGATTCTTCCCTAAAGGTTTTGTACGGGTGGTCAATTAATCCGCGCAAAAGATCGAGTCACATAGCTCTGAAAGAAATGAGTGGGTATAATAATGTGAGTACCTCGAGAATACTTCCCTTTTGTCTCATCGATAGACTATAGGTCTAAAATATTTTTGTAGATGTTATCAATTATTTTGCGCTGGTTTCATAACTTTTGGCTACTAATGCAGGGAGATAATTTTAAAGTCTACATATCTAAACAGCGGCAGCTCGGACTACAGCGTACGCGTGTGGCGGCTGTCGGGCGAATACCTGCAGACTCTGGGTGGTCTTCTGCCGTGGACGTTGGAGGTGACTCGCTTCCCGGCAGACGTCAAGAAAGTTGCCAGCTTTACTACATTCAAGGTAAGTTCCATTTTCAGCTTGTTAAGTGAGGATTTCGAACATTTACTCAATATTAGCGGCCCGGCCCAGCTTCGCCCAGGTGCAGATACTTCTTGTCCTTCTTGTATAGATAGTCCATATCAGCTACATATAATTTCGCGTACTAACTGTTTAATTTATCTATATGACAGTCTCCGTGGCACAGTTGGTTAGACGCCGACTTTGAAACGAGAGGCTGCGGGTTCGATTGTCGCACCGAGACAAATGTTCATGTGAACCATAAGTATTTGTTTTGGGCTTGGGCGTTTGTGAGACCGAAAAGTCTTTCGTAGTTTTTGATACCCACGACACAAGACTTAATCTTAGAGTGGGGTCAAGACTATGTATGTGACTGTTGGGTGTATTTATTCATTTATGTAAACTTAATGTGACTGCCGTCTTCATTCTGCCCCATGACTCAAGGCATGTAATCCCGCCCTCTCTTGTCCCATCCCATACTTTTGAGTTTAAAAGGGTAACAAATATATTTGATTTCCTTGCTTATCCCATGGGAACACTACAAAGCTACAGCATAAATAAGTAGAGAATATCAGCGCATTAGCCAATATGATAGGCTTTCCACTACCACCTGTACAGATTACTATACAGTCCGAAACGAATATTCTATTATCAGTTATAAGTTCTTTCATAATTTCACTCACCGAACGAAACACTACAGCAAATCTGTTACTTCATGTCCGATTTCTATAAGACAGTGACATCATAACTCAGTGAGATAAATGTGAATGTATTGGTTCTGCGTCTTTACGACCCACGCTTCGTTTATGTGGACAGCAGATGTGAGGATGTGTAATGTGTGTGTGTGGCGTGTAGGTGTGGCGCGGCGGGTACGTGTCGCGCTACGTGCCGGGGCAGGTGGAGATCGACAAGCTGCGCGACATCACGGAGCTCGAGCTGCGCACCAAGACCTTCGGCGCGCCGCCCAACGAGCCGCTGCTCGGCCGCTACTTCAACTTGCCAGTGCGCCCCGAGTTGCAGGATCCCGTTGTTCTCGACGACTCGCTACAGACGGTATGCCCTACTATGTTATACTTTGTCTGACACTATGGTCAAGTCACCCCAGAGGAAGCGTTATACTGTCATCACTCATAGAGTAGATATCATCAGACATACCAGAGAGTAAGTCGAATATACGAATTGTTTTAACGGTCGGATTTGACCCCACTTATCAAGGGCCCGTGGGTAGCAATATATGTATAATTTAGCTTGGTTTATTTGTCCATGGTTTGGTATAGTATGTGTGTGTTGCGGCGGGCTAGATCCCGGTGTACGCGCACCTGCGCACGGCGTCGACGCAGCCGGTGCGGCGGCCGCCCACGCCCGAGCTGGTGCGCGCCACGCGCCTGCAGCGCGCCGCCGCCCGCCGCGCGCGCTTCCAGCCGCCGCCGCCGCCGCACGCGCACAAATAATCACACTTCTACTTGTTATGCTACTTTTTATTATATTTCTAGTAATAAAACATTTTTTCTTGCAATAAACTTCTTATTAATAACAATGTGAACATAATAATTGGTTAACTATAGGTTAATCACTATCTATATTATAAATAATATTTATCTTAAACTTGAGTATATATGCTAAGACAAACACAGAAAGAAAGAAGAGATATAGGTATTTTAAACTATAAGGTAAGAAGAAACAGGCGTGTTCCAAAAAACACTTGCTAAATATTACCAAAGAAGGTTTAAAAACGCCGCAAGTAGGTAATATAAACGGCGGATCGGCTGTCGTGGCATTTTTCATTTATTAATTCGAGACTTGCCACGTTCAACCCTGCGCGCTGGCTTCGCCATCCGCAGCGTCATGGCTTTGTCCAGCAATTCGTCAATCATAGCGTATTCGAAGCAATTTATTGGCATTTCATTGCCTTCGATTACGACGCGCAGTAGTCCAGGACCCGATTTGCGCTCCAACTTGTTTTGATAAGCCAGCACCTCCAACAACTCCACTACGGTCTCGTAGCCGAGGTTGTTGAACGCGAGGTTGAGGTAGCAAAGTACCGTGTTGCCGAGAGAGTACACCTGCTTGTCTTTTGATTCAGTCTCGTCGATGCTGAACGGATCGGTAAGTATGCCCACTAACTCATTGGCCATCATGTAAGCCCTTAGTGCGATCGAATCCATGTCGGGGAAGGTGCAAACTGCCATCGAGGTGACGTTGACATTCTTTGAACGCGTAGTAATCTTCCTTTTGGTTCTTTGACAGACTTCATCTAGAGACTTTTCCGCCTGTGCCTCTAAGAGTTCTTTTAAACACCTTTGATAGGTCCTTTGTTTCAACATCAAATATTCCATCATGCGTTCGCGCTTCGTCAACAGCTCGGTGTATGTTAGACTGAACTCCGTGAGGCTACGTAATATATTTATTGCGCCGATGTCAGTTATTCGGTTTCCAGATAGATTTATATACTGAAGCGTTCGATTACTTCGTAACGCCTGTCCCAGCGCACAAGCCCCGACGTCTGTAATCTTGTTGGAGGCTAAAGACAACATGACTAATGTCTTTGTCACCGGCTGAGGATGCACCAGCTTCGACGCTATGTAAACGCAGTCGTCGTCAGTGATTCCACATCGGACCAAACTCACTCGTTTCAGATGCGCAAATTCGAACAGCATATAATAGTTGTGCTGAGACACCGACGAGTCTTCCAGGATTACCTCGGTTATACGCGACTGTGGGAGAAACTTAGCCATTTCGTAAATAATTTCACCTTTGAGCGAGACCCAGCGCATCGTAAACCTACTCAAGCAAGCCTGATAAGGAATGCACATTGCGATGACTTGAATGAGCATTCGCGGCACGTTGCGCGTTCTATTTAGCATCAGCTCCACTAGACGCCCGCCTGAGTCAAACACCACGGTGATAATAATCTCGTTAGGATCGCTGAGCACGGTGCGACTACCCCCTAGCGACTCGATCTCCTTGTCCTGTGAGTCAAGCAGCGTTTGCGACGCTTGTTGCGTAGATTTCCCTTTTGCTAATTTCTTAATTTTATCCTCAGTTTTACTGATGTATTCATCTGTAAATATATTCAGATAAAATTAAAAATTAAGATGACACAAATGGATCCAATGTCATTAATGCTATGGTGATATCAGAAGGCTGCGTGTTCAAATCACGTCGGGGTCAGCAATCGTGGTTGTAGTCGACTACATGAAATGAAACGACGATTACAGAAGCTAAGACGAGTATATAAAAAGGGTACATAAGGTAAAGGTTGTTGATATGTGATTGCCGATTGGTAAAGGGTTTTGATATGTGATTGGTAGGTTAAGGTAATTCGGTAAGGAACTATATAAACTATATGGGCTGCAACGCCATAATGCTAATAACGAGCTCATCCAGAAGATGTTTTTACGTGTGTTGAAATTTACCTTGCACGAGTTTGGTAAAGGAGACCCTAAAGGACGCCAGCAGCTGCAAGCACGCATATGGAACGAAGGCGACCAGGTCGGCGGGCGTGGGACGCGTCTCGATCGGTCGTCCCTCTGCAGTATAATACTCAGTCATTCTTCTCGTAGTGTTATTTCTAATATTACCTATTTTTTTTTAAATTTTATTTATTACTTGATTTCCTGTACTTATTAGTAAGAATAAAATAACTTAGATGGCGTCAGAAATATTTTGATTGACGTTTTGTTTTTTTTTTGAATAATTAGTATTTTTTTAGTTGTGTGTAACAAGTTAGATAAACCATAAGATCGAAATCTGTTGCCTACTATTTTAATGTGGGATCTGCTTTAAACGTCGATCCTTTCCATTTACGGGGAAATGCCCTCCATATAAGTATTTATTTTCGCGTAGTACGCGTGAGATAAGTTACATATAGGCGAGTACCTCAAGCAACATTATTGAATGGCAATACAGCATGTATTTTTTTCAAAATCATCGGGTTCGATGCCTCGCTAGGTAAAAATTATGCAGTTTTAGTTTTCATCAAAATCGGGCTCGTGACTCCTCTCAGTATCCGCTATGTCGCGTAGTTACGGATTTGGCTATCCACACCCATCTGAAAAAGACATACGTAAACATCACGCCTTATTCCTAGAAGGGGTAGGCAGAGGACAGCCACGGTTCGCCTTATGTGTTCCGTACACGATGTGAGCCTATCGCCATATCGCGCACAAATACCTGATTCCGGGCTGATAATTAATAAAAACATCCCATATCACTTGCTCGACCGGGATTGGAACCCAAGAACCCCTGCGTATAAAGCTATTACTAGATCCTGTCGATCCAAAAGGAATTATGTAAACAAAATTAACTCTTTCCAGGAAACATATTAGTCACCCATTAATTAGTTTAATTGGAGGACGAGCAATCACCAATGTTTTCCTTTTCGTCTCGCATTCCATATCTCAAGGATGAATACTTTTATGATGTTATAAGTACTGGCATTCTTCATGAGCGGCAACGGTAAAAGACAAATAAAACATTATAGAACTTTGTCTAAATTTATTTATTATTTCCAGATAGATACATTACGAAAATATACGATACAATGACTGTCTACGGTGTATTTTGGGAACTGCATGCGATAAATGTTGGAACTATTAATATTGCTGTACTAGTATAAATGTTAACTGTAATACAGCCATTTCGTTAGTTGGGTTTTGTTTTGTGGTTCATGTTTAGGAAGGCTGTGGAGCGTGCGTGTGTGCGTGCGTCTAGTTGTGCGGCTGGTGCGTCTTGGCGCCGCTGAGCACGATGTAGGGGGACTGCGTCTCGCGCTGCTTCTCCTGCAGCATCTGCAGCGTGCCCAGCGGTGTGTCCGTCGAACTCATTTTCTTCATCAGCTGCAATCACACATACGCCACGTTAGACACACACGACTATTGAACAAATGTGCTCTACATATTGTAAATTGTCAATGGATTTTTTTTCTAAAATCGTAACAGAATTGTTCAGATTTCCGAGTTTATGTATATACAAATGCAAATTATTCTTAAGAGTTAGGAGATGCATTTCAACAAACTTCTTATCAAGGTATCTGCATTTCATAGGGATTGTGGACTTTTTTGATAAAGCTATGGTTGCCGACTAAGCAATGAGAACTTATTCATATGAATTAATCTGCATAGTTCAATAGTTCCTACACTAATCTGCTGATTTAATATTCAAGTAAGAAACATATATGGGTACTGACTCCCTCTTGTATGGCTTTCTTGATGCGCTTCTCCTGCTTGTTCTTGCCGGGCCCCTTGCCGTGGAACTTGTGCGAGAGGTAGCGGAAGGCCTCCTTGGGGCAGAGCGCGCGGCCCTCGTCGTCCACGTAGTCCAGCTTTACGCTGGGCCGGAAGTTGCTCTTCTCGCGGAAGTCTTGTAGTGGGCCCGAGTAACCGCGCTCGCGACGACCGTACTTGTCGTCTTCACTGTTATACAAATATTCCGATTATTGAATTTAGTTATTTATAGCTATATTTTTAAATGCAGTACGCGTACATTGAAAATATAATGACAATAAAATATAATGACTGGTGGCAGGTCTCTCATATGTGAGAGGCCGCCTGGGTAGGTACCACCGCAATGTCTATTTCTCCCGCCAAACAGCAGTGTAAATGCACTGTTGTGTTCCGGTTTGAAGGACATTGTAGCCAGAGTAACTACTGGACATATCGAGACTTAACATCTTATGTCTCAGGATGGCGAGCGCAGTGGAATGCCAAGCATTGCCTTGTAACTCATGGTGTTGTTTGGTATTGCTACTGTCCATGAGCGGTCGTATCGCTTACCATCAGGCGAATGACAGGCTCGTCTCGTCATTCACTGCAATAAAAAAAAAAAAAAACAAAAAAAAAATGAGTGATTTCTAAATTATCAATGAATATTATCAAGACTGGGCAAGGGTTTTATTACTTTGGTTGTTAGAAAAACGTACATGTTTTATTTATTTCAGAGTATGTGATTTGAAATGTTTGAGGTGGTACAAAGGTTAGTTTGACATGAGTGTAGTGAGTAAGTTTGTTAGAAGGAGGCGGGAGGTGGTTACTTGTAGGTCTTGTCCTCGATGGAGTAGTGCGCGGCGAGCAGGTGCGCGCGCGCGGCGGGCGCGGGGTGCGCGGCGGCGCGGGCGAGGTAGCCCTTGGAGCGCGCCAGCCGCAGCGCGCCCGCCACGCCCGCGCCCAGCGCCGGCTCCGAGCACAGCGCGCGCGCGCCCTCTGCACACACACACACACACACACACACTCAGCACCTCTCCTCAAGAGCATTATTCATAAAGTCATGACTAAACTTAACGATTGCAAGTTACCGCTAATTAGGTAAGTTGTGAATGTGATTAAATTAATTTATCACATTCACAACTTACCATTTCAATCAATTGTTCAACACTGGCTTGGATTCCACTACCGTCTCGGCAGACCTTACCAACAGGCCAACACACACACATACTACTGCATCTACTCTAACATGTTGGCATATGCACTGTATATGTACCTGAGGTGAGGTCAGGCGGCTTCTCGTTGTCCACGTCGACACGGCTCCACGCGCCCGCATTAGCCTCCTGCTCCTGCTCCTCCTCCACTTCCATTTCAACTTCATCTTCCAATTCCTAGACATATAACATAACTCAGACATCATAGAGTAACATATTATGCATTTACCATATTAAAAAAAAAAACTGTTACAACATTTATAACTCAAGAATGGCTAGATTTAATAATTTTTGGTTCATTGAAGTAAACGGTTTTAAAAAAATATTTATGATTTGCAAAATAAGGTTTCGGTTTCATTTACCCTTCGTAAATTTCTTGATATCTATCACTTCAGTTCCCTGCACACCACATCCCACTTCATAGTCTAGATAGTTAGAGAGCTTTGGTATTGATGTTATAAGTAAAAATAAATAATAATTATCTCATTACAAGAATAAACATTGAATCGAGACTCACCACAGACTCAGCGAGGCAGTCCCTGTTGCCGGCCAGGCCGTACGTGGGTATGTCGCCGAGCGTGCGGCAGAACTCAGCCGTGGCGTCGAACACCATCGGCCCGCCCTCGCTGTTCAGCTCCGGTTCCACCACCTCCGGCTCTTGCTTCACCTGTTCCAGAATTTCTTCCACCTGCATTTAACAGAAGAGCTCTAAATACGAATATAAAACAATAAATCGGTAACCCGCAGCCAACGATGGAATTTTATATGGACCGTGTATTCGCGAGGGAATTTTGTTAACGTCGTAAACCTACACTTGGTATAACACATAATATTTACAAATTGTAGGTAGATAAATAAAGAAAGATGAAGTCAACTTCACAATTGAATAAATGATCTTTCATATTTGCACGAATTTTCAAATGCAAGTGCGAGTTTGAAAGCGCGGAAAATATTTTTCAATACATAAATGTTGTTTTAAGGACAGCCAAGGTTGTCATGATATTATGCAAGTAATAGGAGAGCGATAGTGAAGGGGAGTGACCTTGGGCACGGCGTGGTCGGCGGTGGCGGCGGCCTGGCGCAGGCGGCGCGCGCGCGCCAGCGCCGCCTGCAGCTCCGTGTCCGGCTCCGTCTCGTCCTCGTCCACCGCCAGCGCCGCGCCCAGCTGCTCCGGCTTCACTTCTGCCACCACACACCACACTTACTACCAATGTTTACTCATTCTGTCGGACCAGTTTGTTTCATATTCGTAACTATGCGGTGTGATCAAACTCAATCCACTTTGTCAAAAAATTCAGATACATATTTTCAAATTTTGTACAATGTTACCTAAAGGGATTAGAAACATGTGAGTTGAAGTAATGATCATATTGCAATAATACACAGTATATCCAGTAGGATGTTGTTGAAATAAACATATTGTAGTTTGAATAGTGCGATCTATGCAATGGTACCTGTGTCGTCGGTTTCAAGCGGCGCGTTGCCCGCGTCGTACGCGTCCACGTCAATAGGCTCCTCCTTCAGCTTCTTACGTATCTTGCCCTGAAGTATCAACAGATTTGATTTTATTTTTCAAATAAACATGTACAGGAATATTAAATGCGTATGAGTGTTGAAGAGCGTACCTTCCTCTTGGACTTCTTGAACTTGGCGTTGATCTCGTGCTCGTCCAGGTAGTCGGAGGCGATGCGCAGCTCCGGCAGCTGCAGCGACTCCAGCCGCTTGTCCGCGCCGCCCGCGATAAGCTCTTGCCGCTGTTTGTTTACAATAATAGTAAATAGTTGTCGTTGCCTATCAGTATGTCAATAGATATGTTTAAGCATGGAAATAATTTTCCATTAACAACAGATAAACGACCATTTTTTATAGATAGTTTTAAAACCTATTTTAGTTGTCGAATCTTTTGTCCCTTTCGAAACACTTTTGAATTCAGTTTGAGCAAAGAAGACGAAACATTTGATAATTAAAAAGGTTTAAAAAACAGCTCCGAATAAGGCCTTAATGTTTATTTTAGTTGGGCGATTTTTTTAGTATAGAGACAATTGTTCAGAGATGTGAACACATAACTCGGGGAATGTACATAGGCTTGGTAAGCTACCATTTTGTCCCTGAAGAGTTTGGCCCGTACGGCCTGGTCGTCTCCGATGAGGAAGCCGCGCTCCTTGCCGGCGCGCGCGGGCTGTATCTCGTCGTCGTACTTGGCGAGCACGGGGCGCTGGTAGCCCAGCGCGGCTTGCAGCTCGGCCTCGTCGTCGTACGCCTGGTAGCCGCTGCGCGCCTTCTTGCGCTCCTCGATGTTCTGCACAATATAACTACTTTTTAACAGTTGGCAATATTTTTAAGTAGCTACAGTTGTATGGTTTATTTCAACAAATACATTGAGTGAGTAAATCAAGTCTTTGATATGTATATTGGGAAAATAATAAGATGTTATGACCCATTGGCTGCGTGGCCATATGTTTATTACAAACCCATCAGTGAAGTATTGTTTATCGGTATTTAATAAGAGAAGTGGAAAAGAAATGGAGATAGGTTATGTTGTACCTTTTTGTACTTTTCGTTGTCCACCATGTTGACATTGACGAGTACATCCTCTTTGTCCTCCGCCAACACGTCCTTATCGGCCAGCGTCAAAATTGTCTCGCGCTCGTCACCCAACTGTAAATCGAGTAATCATAACCATCTAAGTGAATTAACTAAATTAAATAAATCAGATAAATTATGTAATATGTTGTTATAAACAAAGAGCCAACTACTATTAGCAATGATCTTCATGAGATAGTGATAATGTATATTATACTGATTAATAATGGCGCATATGGTCTATGGCCTTCACAAACATGAGTCCTCTGTGATAGCAGAGGCCCCACATTGTGGAAACCATACTTGGGCTTAAGCCCTCTTGGTGTGGCCAATCCAAGCGACCCGTAAAACCGGAGTCGTTATTTGATTAAGTCCGATACGAGTTCGGACTTTAAATGATGATCTGACTCGAAGCGAGACGAAGCATGAGCATGAAGCATGGCTGAAGCTATGTGGTATATAAGCAGTGTGTTGTACTGACGGCGTCGATGTCGTGTGCGACGCGCAGGCCGCGCAGGTCGGCGGTGGAGTAGGCGTGCGTGGCCGCCGCCCCCGCCGCCCCCGCCGCGCGCTCCTCCTCCTCCACCAGCGCCGACACACCGAACACTGAGTCCATCTCGTCCAGCATCGCCGCCTGCACACACATATACGTCGGAATGTTTACTTTATTCGTTCATCTATAAATTAATATAACCGATATTTACACAAATTTACCTGACTACACACATACAAATACTGTATCGTTGAAATCAGAGCCTAACAAACAGATTTATCGATGTTAGAACAACCTCACCCGAAAAGAACATTTGTGGACTTCACAAACATTAGTCTTGGTGCGGGGATCGACCCCGCGTCCATATAATTGCACCGGCAATTGGTTCTTGATTAATTCTTAATGGATTCACAAAAATCTTTGCTTGCTATATTTTGGATATGGATACCTTTTAAAAAATACAATAATAAAATGGAGACAAGTATCCTACTTACTAACATAATAGAACTGATGGACCCTGAGGTCCTGTAACATATTCGTAAGGCCTGTAAGACCAAAGTGATTAGCCATTGAAATATACCCTTTTGGCAGCCTCTCTCTTCTGCTTTTCAATTTCTCGCGAGCGCTTCACCCATGCGGATGTGTCGTCCTCATCTGACTCATCTGCCAATAACTTTGTTTGCAATCTGTGAAACAGTAAAAAAAAATTATACAGTTATTTCCACCATATTTGGTAATAAAATAAGTTACTATTGCTCAAAGAAGAAGCAATTGTTATGTAATAAAATATTCATAGCTTGAAGCAAATATTGATAGTAAATATAAAAAAAAAAACACTAGTTAATTCTTGTCAATAGAACAAATTCATGAAGATATTGTTGATACCATAAAATACATCAATTAATCCCTAGTAAACTTACTTCTGTTCAATTTTCCTTTTCTCCTTTCGCAGCTCTAATTTTTCTTTCAATTTCTCTGACTGTTTCTGCTTTGAAATATTCACAGCAGGTTTGTGATAGAATTCTCCAAGATCGTCTTTGATTTTTCCATCATCTACAACATTATTTAATTCAGTTATATTTACAATTCCAATTTATCTCTTAAAACAAATGAAAACTATTTAGGTTACAACAAAACTGGCAGTATTTTTACAAATGTAGTGCAAAGTTTAAGTTATATGTGTATGAATAAATAATAATATATTTTATGTAGTTATTATCGATAACATTAACAACTTACCAGCCGTTTTCTCAGACACCTCAAGTGGTTTGAGACCAAGCTTTGCTCGCAGCCGGTTGGTCTCCTCAATTGAGAGGCTCTCTTGGCCTGTACTAGACGCCACTACTGGAGACTTTTCGCGTTCAGGCTCAACATCTCGTTCAGGGCTCTTCTCCCTGAGGCATTTTACAAATTTAATATTGGTTATAACTATAAAGATAAGGGGGACCAACTTCCCATTCAATTAATGTTATAACTGAATTATGTTATAACTCTGAAGTGTAAAAGATTGGGCCAGAACTTTCCCAGGAATAAATTATAAAGTACCAAAAACACCATTCAACAAATATTTACAGTGATCCTCAAAGTTCTCCAAGACAACAGAGATTATAATAACTTATTTAAAGGTCTTGTTTGGCAATGCAAGCTGTAGCCTCATGTTGTTGATGATGCACAATGTTTAAAATATGATGTATTGAACTGTATGAATGCCATGTGTAATCTTAGTTGGAGACCAATAAAATAATATTATATATATATTAATAAAATAATATTATGAAGGACAAGTTGCAATAAAAAGGTTATTTACTTGTTGGAGCTGGAGTCGTCCCAGGTGGCGCTGTGCGTGGCGCGGTGCTGGTCGCGGGCGCGGCGCTCCTCGCTGGCGCTGGTGCTGCGCGAGCGCGCGCCCGAGCCATCCACTGCCACCTCCTCCACTGCAACAACACAACAAGCCTTGTACATCACTCGCCAATATCGATACTTCTTAGTGTGGAATATTATTTTGGGTCCATCGCCAATTGTTTTCTACGATAAACTTAAATGTCTAGTACATTTGGTACATCTTGGTTTGATATAGCAATAAGAAAAAGAAAAGGAAATATAAAGAAATATAAGAAAACTTTTCAAGCATTCCTTGTATTTGAGAATTCGACAGGTACTTCAACAATTATATTACATACAAAGGCTGTCCAAGTAGATGTCCTGTCCAAATAAACAAAATATTACACATTATTAGTTTGACTTAACCCTGGTTGAAATACTTTTTATATTTCTCTTTGTCACACCAAGTGGAGTACTATTGAACACAAAACAAGACAATATGATTAATGTCATTTATAATATCTATAATGGCTCCTACAAAATATGGCGGGTAATTGAGCCGCCGATGCCGCACAAACCTCCAGCATGCAGACAGCATGTCATGCTAAACTTGGGACATATGTACCCAAAATCTTCTTACGTTTCTTTTCCTAATTAAATTTAATGTCACAGTTACAATTGCGATGATATCTTGTTCATTGTCTATATTAAATTATTAGCAATACAAAGAATACTGTTACTAGCATTCTACATGGCTGTCAAAACATGCTGTGCAGCATTTTGCCAGGTTTTGCAGCAAATGCCTCCGGCATACTCGCGCTGATAAGTGGACAAAATTTCAAATCAATTCGACTATATGAGGTGCTTGAAAATCGACTTTAAAGATTCAGTTACATACGTACATACATACATACAGGTGAAGCTAGTAAAAGCATGTTAAAAAATCGTGTGGTGTCGTGGGACACGAGATAGGAACGAAGTTCCTTATTATAAAAATATTAATTTTAAGTTCTATTCGAGGTATAACGAAAATAATTATTTGGGTATACATTTTTTATTATGATATTTTTATTGATAAAAATAAGCATAATAATAAATGTCATAACATAGACTACATTAGACACTGTATAGCCATCATACAAAGACTATACATAAATAATAAAAAACCCAACGAATTGATAACATCCTCTAAAGTTGGTTAAAAACATAAAATAATAAGCAAAGAATTAAAAACAAATAATAAGTTCCTACATTTTTAAATTTAGAATAAAAATCTTATGTTACAGATGTTTCTTCCCGGTTAGGGTACTCCTCTGCATCGTCCCATAGGGAACTTAGTTCCAAAAACTTTCAAAATTAATAGTAGTTTAAGTGGATATCACAGTGTTTATTATGTTGCCCAAATAGGGTTCTTCCCAATGTTGCTACATAAAATTTGTTTTATTTTTCAAAAGGTAGCTTGTATAGACTTTGAGCTGTGAGGTCTTGATTTTCATTTGCAAGCCCGGTGCTCATGTGAATATTTGTGGTTAAGGAAATTCATGAGTTGCCAAAACGGGCACTTGTGTTTGACAGGAAAAGGATCTATGTATATAGTAAATAATAGTGTTGGACAGATAAAGGTATAAAGAGATTATAATTTGCGAAATATTTTACACAGATTTTATTTTAAGATTTCTGTATGCAAGGAGTGTAAGATTTAACTATTTTTTCACAGATTCTATTATGAATTTGGTTTAATTTTCATTTTACTTAACTTCCTGACATTTCATTTAATTTACAGTTTTTATGGACATGAGGCAACTGAGGAATTAGTCATCTGCTCAGGGACTGTTACAATTCAACTAACTTTAATTTAATAATTCCAAATTCAGGTAATTATATATAATTGTACATTTACGTAAGATAATAATTAAGGTAATGTAAAAATTAAACCAAATTCATGATAAAATCTGTATAGAATAGTTTTATTTGAGTGTGTAACATTCATATAAATCTAAGAAACCATTATAGTAAAGGTCTTACATAGTCAAAGTGTAGGAAGCAGTAAAATTAGATCTGTTACAAGTAAATTAAATTGATAAAAAGTTTTTGTTCGTTCTGTCAATATTTAACATATTATATTCAGATATATGAATGCTCAAATTTCAAACAATGTAGGACTACTACAGTAATAAAAATAACAAACCTAACACTCAACCAACAATAAAGAAAACATTTTTCGCCTGCTTCTTCACCAACATTGTTGTAATTCCCTTTAATTACCAGGACAAAGCAGGGTGCGGGTATAATACCTACCTTACAGCAGCACTGGCAGGCTGCGGTGGCCCAACTCGAATGCCACCGAGTCTGAAATAATGAGCAAAATACACCATTATATTGTCAAATGAGGAGAAGCCAGTACCATTGATGACTTCCTGAACTATTTTAGATAAACATTGCTATTAAGTGAAATAATTAATGATCAAGCAGGGCGCGCCACTATATTTATTTTTTGGTTTATCTTCAATGACACTTTAATTTAGTGAAATCATCATGGGTAACAGGCTTAATTCACAAAATAAAAGTAAAATTGTAACTAACCATCTGGGGAACGATCCTTTTTGCGATCCTTGTGTTTTCTGTGCCTTTTTCGTTCACGTTCCTCGTTGTCCAGTGGCGAACGTGACCTGCTCCTGTGTTTTTTCTTTTTAGATTCCTTCTTATGTTTTTTTGAACCCATTATTTTAAGGTTTTATCAATGGTTTTATTGAAAAGATTTTGTTTAATTGTATTCTTTATGATTTTTAAACACAATAATGATGGCTAAATGCGCAAAACTACAAACACGTTCAGTAATCACAAACACAGAATCACAAATGCCAAGTCAGTTGATCGCCGCCATTTTGTAAACTTGACATTTGTAAAATTATAGATTAGGAAATTGGCAAAGGCACTTAATAACATACAGTATTGGATGAAATATATTAGTCCCACTAAGTTGTTTTTATTTTGCACTGCCTCGCACCCAAATATTGTTTTTTTTTTCTCCAACATGTTCAAATTGGGTATTTGACTGTTGTGACAATAAATTATAAAATGTGTTGCATATGATAGCTTTTTGGTAAACAATAATTATAGGTATTTTTATTTACAATTATCTAAATTATTTTATTTATTTATTTATATATTCTTTATTGTACACCACGGAAAAAAGACACAGATAAAAACAAAACTAAACAATAAGTACAATCGGCGGCCTTATTGCACAAGGCAATCTCTTCCAGGCAACCTTGGGATGGACATAGAAGAAAGGAGAGAGAAAGGGCAGTCTAGGGTGTATAGTGACATAAATATAAATAGATAAATAATAATATTATAAATAGATAAAGAAACAATAAAATAAAACACAAATATAAACTCATACAACAAACATACATATTACATACATATATACATATTATATTATAAATATTTAAATTGTCTAAAATAAGTTTGCCATTTTTTATCTGTTGATTAAATGTAACAAAACACGACAAGCTGTCATTGTGCAGCGTGTGATGTCACGATTTACAATTTTCATTCATCTCTGCCATTATGATCATTCACCATTTATAAAGCGTGACGTAACTTTTTCAAAGTCACGTGACCTACCGTTTTGGTGACATATATGATGATAAAACTGAAAAATATGTTTATTCGTTATAAACAACTCTTTAAAAATAAATTAATAGTTTGAAGAGGTATAGAGTGATTATATCTAGACTTTAAAACACTTTTCAGAAATTAGTCAAATAGCCAATTGTGAAAAAAGTAAAATTTTGCGGGCACGAGATCTGGTGAGTACCTTCGGTGGAAGATAGAGAGCTTCCAATCTCAATTATTGCTTACTTGCACACTGTTTAACTGGTATTACAGTCGAGTGTTGTCGTCTACCCAGGAAGTCTACCGTCTCTAGGAGGAGAGATATTTACCCAAGTTATGTTCAGTTCTTCACAGTAGGCAGGTAATGCTCATCCCATTTGTTGAGTACCTATGATGAATTACAGTGGTACTAGAACTCCAAAGAGTAACTATTAGTTTTTATGAATTTTAAATTGAAATTTCTCAAAGAAGCAGGTAATAGGTATTTTACCCTACAGTTATTTATTTATTTTATTCTTAACTGCACATAAAAAAAGGAAATAAAAAACACTTAAAGATATTACATTACTTAAAGGTAATGTAATATCTATACTTAATTTTTTAGTTTTTTTTATGTGCGAGGATTTAAAAATCTTACTCTACTCAGCTTTAAACAATGACCTGCAGGAGTTACACTGTTTCGTTGGGGCTCCATAAGCGGGTATCTCTAATATTTATATTATGCAATACGGCGAATTCGGCACTGCTGTCTACGCATCTAAAATCACAAAGGCACACTCCGAGATTTTAACTACAAACAGCAATAATATAACTATTAAATTCCTCTTTAGGCTTTATTGTGTTTGTAGTCGGTTTTATTTTTTTATAATTTTATGAAAGCATGATCATTTGTACAAGGGTGGATCCTGCTTTCAAGTCAGGGGTGGGGTCATTATAGTTCTAGGCAGAACTCTGGAGGTACTCGAATTAGATTACAATTAAACATTTAAAAGTGATTATTTAAAAGTTTGACAGCCTCCGTGGCGCAGTTGGTTAAACGAGAGGCCGCGGGTTCGATCCCCGAACCGAAATAAATATTTGTGTGATCCACAGGTATTTGTTTCGTGTCTGGGTGTTGCGAGACTGAAAAGTTTTTCCGTAGCTTCTGATATCCACAAGACTCGATCTTAGTGTGGAATCAGGACTATGTATGTGACTGTTGGGTGTATTTATTTACACATGTGATTAGTGAATACGTTTATGATTTTGTTCAGTGAAAATCAACGATATATTTAAAAATCTATCAATCTGGAGTCAGCCCAGGGGTCATGACCCCCATGACCTCCCCCCCTGGATCCGCCCTTGCATTTGTAACATTACTATCTGCATTTAAGCTTAAGGAACGGACATGATTCGGCATCAACATTAACGGCGTATAGGTATCTTACCTTTGATTTGTTGACAACATAATGCGCCCCCAAGTAATTACGTGAGGAACATAGGGTAAAGAAGAATTAAATTATTAAAGTTCATATTTATTAAAAAAATAAAACAAAGCAGGATACAACATTTTACAATAAATAAATATTCGATGCAGTATTTAAGTTGCATATTACTAATGAATAAATCAGCATTTATAGGTGTACCATTTAAATAAATTACACCTCATTCTTCGTACGCGGAGAAACGAATAATCCTACAATTTACTAAAAAAATTGTACAAGCCAATGAAATATGGGACTTATTGTCTTATGTTTAGATTTGAAATACAGCAACAGCAGTTTCATGCTATTTAGATATAACATAATTATTCCATGAATTTCTATCAGGTTTTCGATAAAATACATTGATAAGCAGTGGATTTTTTAATGATGCGTACGGCAAATATCCGATAGTAGATGAAGAAATTTGCGCGTCTATAAACAATTGGCTGAAACATATTATACCGGCATTTCAAAAATTGTTCGATTGCGTAAATATGTGGTTGTAATTCATAAAAAGGGTACCACGAATACGACGAAATAAATTACTTTTGATCGAAATAATTAACGAAACCATAACTTAATGCTTTGACAAAATTGTTAGCCATTTAAATTACTTACTATTAGTATAAACATAGAATTCAAATAAGTCTTTTGAAAACTTGATTTTAACCAGGGATGAAATATATATGAAATTTCAGATCTAGATAAGTATGTACGACATTTTACATGAATGGTAATTTACCGGAGTAATGTGTGGTTCCAAAGTTATTTCAGATAATTCAATAGTTTCATTTTCAAATGTTAGATGTCTTAGAAATTTTAAAAGGATATATTATGTACTATGAAGTTTAATTTAAATTTAGACTTCGGATAATTTCCGTTAGGCTTACGGAGCTCTATAACATCCCTGATTAATAAATAAGACCTTTAATAACATAATCGTATTAGAAAGGAATTTTGGACATGAATTCTTTACAATTTCCTCAATTAAAATTTAAAATATAAGTAGATGTTGCTGAATAATATTTTTATTGCTAACCATAATTCTAGAAAAATATTTTTTGTCATGGGTTGTAAAATACATTTCAAAAATTATTAAATCATAATATTTCTTTATGACAGCGCACTTGTAGAAATATATAATCACCATAAGAAAATATCACAATATAGTTCATTTTCCAAACTGGTTAATAAATCAAGTGTTTATGCAAATGCATTTGAGCAAAATGCTTAATTTTGCATAGGGAATGTTTTAATATAAAAATATATATCTTTAATATTTATATTTCATAATTCTTAGAGTAAGATATGTATTGCTATAGTTGCCATGGAACTGTACAGTCTTAAAAATACACCATATTTAAAATCAAGTTACACATTTATGAAATACATAAGAATCTGATGAGAAAAATAAAAATCAATTGATTAAATATACATAATATTCCTTTGGTTATTTCTTTTTCCCTAACATAATAGATATATTTTTATTTTTCTCATTAGTAGAAACGAACCGAATTGCCGGCAAATGATGTTAAACCTGTATTTTAATTTTTATGAGTAAGAGTAACAATATTTTGAACCTTTAGCAGAGTGGCAGGTAAAAGTTCTAGATATTAAGGTAACCAATATTTCTCTTGTGATGTATTTGTGATTTTAAACAATAAACCTCAAGCACGCCCAATATACAATAGTGAGATGTAATGAGGTTCACTATAAGAATATTATACATCGTGAAATTATAATATTAACATCATTAACTAGGAATCTTGTCATGGAACATTGTAAATAAAATAAAATATTTCTGTTCCCTTTAAAAAAAATATTTATCTTTAATTTTGTGACTTTCATTATGAGATTTACAATATAATACATATTTAGTGATCAGTACAGAAAATATTCCCTTAATAATCTTATCTTTATATGCATTCATAATCATTCAGTATGTGTGAACCTTTAGTTATCAGTCTGATTACTTTCAAATTTTATAGAAGAGGGTCTCTAAAACTCCACCTTATTTCACAATTATCTAGTAACACATATACTCCAAGTAAAGTATACAAAAATCAAAAATACAAATACATACATGGTTAAGTGCTAAAAGTTCAAAATATAATATCCTCGCTGATATGTTTACTATTTCCATCAGCATGTATCACAACAAAGTTCAATCACGTACCTAATATATTGTCTCATGCAGCATCACAACAATAGATTGCTTACGGTTCTCTAAAATCCATTGGCACTTAAACGATCACAAAATGTTTACATGTAGAAGTATAGAGCGGAAGACATGTAGGTTTACGCGAAGTATCTAGATAGTACTACAACTAAATGTATATTTGGTTGTAGTAAAATATAAAACTATTGCGTACAGAGTTTCAGTGTGATATAAACATTCAAGACTAAAATATAATATCGAAGAAAAAGGAATGGGAACAAAGAGTTAGTTGAGTGGAGTATGAATGTGGTAGTGGAGTCGGGAGTGCGTCACAGCAGCGCGAGCGCGGGCACGAGGCGCACGGGCGCGCGCGCCGCGCCGCTCTCCCACGCCGCCGCCGCGCCGTCGCCGTAGCTCGCAAACAGCACCATGCTGTCGCTGCTGTACGACAACCTGCACACACCACGCCGCGACACGCATTTTATATCACACCTGCTTACTTACAGACTTATTTATAGACAAATTATTTTGTTGAAAATTATTTAATGAATACTCTAAATTCAAAAGTTGTTTTAAAGGGACAAAACATTACATAACTAAAATTGGTTTATAAAGCAGTTAATGTTTAGTGAAGGAAGTGGTTAGTGTGTGAGCGTGCAGGACGCGGTACGCACGTGAGCACGGGCGCGCGCGCGTGGTGCGGCGGCAGGTAGGTGAGCGGGCGCAGGTCCCACGAGGAGTACAGGCGCACGCCGCCCGAGTCCAGCCCCGCCGCCACGCAGTTCACGCCCACGCCCTCCGCCGCGCGCGAGTAGCACACGCACGTCACCTGCTCCACCACCTTCACGCTGCCTGCACAACGCACAACCATCGCTCTTCACTACAACGGTTTACATTCTTTACCCGTAAGTGTAAAAGACTTGTTCTAAAAACTGTGAAAACTTGTAAATGGCTTTTATAAGTATACTTGTACTAACTACTACATAAAAGTTGTAATTTTTATAAAAGACGCGTTTTTCACCTACGTTTACGATGAATACAATATGAGAGAAAATACACAATATCTAAGGTACCACCAATTAAAGGTTCCCGGGCAATTTCACATACTAAACGTAACGCTTGTTTTCAGCGTGATAGTAATCTACCCAAGTCGAGCTGCCCCGTTTATACTATAGTTTGCCGAGCTACTGCAAGACCATTTAGTAGAGTGAGTATATTTGTGGTAAATGATAATACTGCACTAACCGACAAAGGTGGCGTTGCATGTATGCACGCGTATGAGTGACTTGTGTTTGTACGTGGTATCCTTTTCATAGTCGTCGGTGTCGGCGTCCGTATCGCGCGCCTGCGAGCTGTCTTCCATGTAGTTGTCCCTCGTGCGCGGCGACAGCTCGTGCACGGAGGCCACATCGCACAGCGTCTCGCTGATGCTCACGTGCGTCACCGGCAACATGTCGCGGTTGGGTAAAGTGCGGATGTACGTCAGACTGAAAACCAAATCAGCTGCTCGGTTTATCCAAATTAGATTGTTATTTGAGGGCCTATGTTTAAAAGTGGATTTCCTATGGCTGAAGAAAATTACTTTAGTGAAATTAAATAATGGTAAAAATATATTACTCGTTAAGATCCCAAAGCACGATGGTGCCATCTACGCTGGCGGTGGCGAGCAGGCGTGAGCGCGCGCACACGCACATGTCTGCTACGGCGGCGCCGTGCGCGTGCAGCGTGCGGGTGCGCACGCGTAGAGCTCCTCCCCCGGCGCCGCCCCCACCCGCCACGCCCACGCTCTCTACGCGCACGCACACCACGCGCCCCGATGAGTGCCCCATCAATAACGGGTACGGGCACGTCGCGCTTGCACACCATGACGACACTGTCGTCACCTAAATGATAATTACACATTAAACACTTCGCGCACATAAATCATGCATTATAGCACCGACAATAATGTTCTTTTAATATTGCTATAAAGAAACAGATCATTATTCGACGTCGTTACCTGATCGAGGGGCGGGACGAGCAACAGCATATCAGGCGGCACATCACGTCGTCGCTTGAGCCGCACTATACCGTCGGAATGCCCCCACGTGACCAGCGCCAGCGATCCACGAGAATTGGCCGCACCCGGGTCTCCTGACATCAGCGCATAATTAGTCAGTGGATAGATAAACAAGATTTAAAAATAGTGTCAGTGACGAGTGCGGGTGCGTACCGTGCAGGTGCAGCAGCGCGGAGGCGCGCGGCACGAGCGCGGCGGCGCGCGGCATGGGCAGCGGCTGCAGCGTGACGCCGGCGGTGGCGCTGCGCTTGGCGGCCAGCGCGGGCGGCGGCAGCGCGGGCGAGCCGCAGTAGCGACCCCACCGCGCGCCGCGGACTCCCGCCCATACTTCCGGTTCTTCGCCGCCCTCACCGTTGGCGCCCTATATAATTCCGTCAAGACATTATTGTGCTTACGATAAGACAAGAGTGAGTGGTTGCGGGCGTGTGGTCGGGGTGGGTGGAGTACCTGGTGCGCGCGCAGCAGGTCGTGGTGGCGGCGCGGGTGCGGCGTGCGCAGCAGCTGGCGCGGCGCCTGCCCGTACGTGCGCACCATGGCCGCCGCCGCCGTGCGCTCCACCTCATCCTCCAACGCCGTCGGGTCGAACCCGTAGTACGTCTGCCGTGTAAATACGCAGCGTACGTTATTTTTTTTACTAATTAATATTTCTAGTATGGGTGCTTCAAAGCTAATAAACTATAAATAGTTATCAGAAATCAGAAACTTGACAAAAATAATAATTATCAAAAATACTAAATACTACTAAAAGCAAAATAATAATTACTACATATAAATACTATACATCGAGCATGTGCGTCGCGTCTGGACTTCACTGAGCTAACGTTGTTGACTTTTATAAATTGACTATGAGTATTTTTAAGAGATAGTAGTTAATAAGTGTATGTGTGTGGGTACTGACGCACGCGGGGAAGACGTTAATGGCGTCGAGCGCGGGCTGGCCGGTCTGCTTGTAGCCGAACACGAGGTCGATCCAGTGCGGCAGCTGCTCGGCCACGAGCGGCGACTCCAGCGCCTGGCGGTGCAGCAGCGTGAACACGCGCGCGTCCGCCGCCCACGCCGGCACCTCCACGCTGTCCACGCCCGCGCCGCACTGCCGCACGCCCAGGTTCAGCCCTGCGCCACGCACCAGCTTACATCCACTCTTACTGCACAACGAGTCGCGGCTCGCTTCGATATTCACCTTCGTTGTTGTGAAACAGTTCTGGCAAGTAGAACAGCTCCGGTATGAGCTCCTTCACGTCGGTGGGCGAGTCGTTTGTGATGAGCCGCCACGTGGTCGCCAGCGAGTGGAACGTGCGGTCAGGCATGTCGAAGTTGTTATCTGAAAATGGAGCCATCAATACTGTCACTCAAGGGTCTCTTAAATCTAAATCCTTATTTGTGTAAAATTTTAATAGTAATTTGAATATGTTTATTGTTTTCCTAAGCTAACCAGAGACAGTTGAAGTTTCAGACATCGGAAGTAATGATGAACGTGGCGACGGAGTACCTTGGTAGTTGAGGAAGAGCTTGGTGAAGGGCGGCACGCGCACGAGGTAGTGCAGCACGCCGCCCGAGTTGGAGTACAGCGAGGCGTAGTGGTGCGGCTGCCGCGACAGCAGCGGGCTGCAGCCCTCGCGCCGAGCCGCCTTCAAGTCCTGGACCAAATACATTAATACTCGTGTGTTATGTAATGTATCGAAACACTATTTTATGTTCTTTTGTATTAGCTTTGATGTCGCGGATTTTGAAATCAGGCATGGGATTGAATAAATATGACCCAAGATGCACTGTGACGACGATAAGGTAATACGAACGTTATAAACGTTGATGTAGTGTTGCTCTCTGTTTTTGTTCTGCACGGCCATGGGTTTGCTGAGGTCCCGGAAGGAGGCGGGGTCGTTGAGGTCGAGGATCTTGGACGTGTAGTCGGCGATGACAAACGGCAGCACTGGATACTGCATGAGATCATTGTACGAGCGCCCCGCCAACCCGTTCAGCCGCATCAGGTACTCCCAGTTGGTGATGGTGCCGTTGCGCCACTGGTTCATTGCCTCTGTTAACGTGTCCGCCTCTATTCTGTGAGATGCAATTTCACGATTAAAACATTAACGGCACAGGGACATTGAGTAATGTACTTTATGAGTGGGCACCTGGCGGGTAGATGGGAAGCGTTGAGCGCCTTGAGGAAGGCGGCGCGCTCCTGTTCGTCGGCGAAGGCGAGCATGTGCGCGTGTCCCGAGCTGAGGAACAGCTCGACGGCGAGCTCCTGCAGGCACCAGCGCCGCGTCACCACCTGCAGCAGCGCGTCCAGCGGCCACGACTCGGGCGCGGCGCGCTCGTCCGGCGCCGCGGCGGCGGCGGCCGCGTCGGCGTCGTCGGGCACGAAGTGCAGGCAGCGGTCCGTGAGCAGCAGCTCGCCGCGCGTGTCGGCCGCCACGGCCACGCGCGTCACGCGCGCCATGTAGCTCACGGGCTCGTCCGCCTGCAGGCGCGCGCTGCCGCCGCCCGCGCCCTCCACCACGCTGCGCAGCGGCGGCGTCGCCTTCACCGCGTCTGACAACATCGGTCAAATTCCTGCCGTCACAACGCTTCATTTTACAGGATTATGCAATATTTTAGTATGTTCAGTCGACAAATAACACACCGAGCTTGTGCCTGAACTCTGGTTTGAGAAACCGTGGATGAATATTGAGGTGCGCGCGTCTCAGTCTTACACGCACTCGACCCGGTCCTTCTGTGGGATCCAACTGCCACGATGTGGGATAGCTGCGAGGATCGTGCCACACCGCTGCATAGGAAAATAAACTATTAATAGTAGTTCTATAGTACAGGTACAGAAATAAAACAGAATGGATATTTTAATAAAAAATTGAGGAAGTGTTGGTTGCAGTATCGTCGTTAAGTAGTAGAATAAAGAATGGCCACTGGTATGTGTGTGTGTGTCGCACCGTGTTCGTGCGTGAGTTGGTCGACGAGCGTGCGCCACGTGGCGGCGCGCGCGGCGGCGCGGGCGTGTGCGCGGCGCAGCTGCTCCATGAAGCGCTTGCGCTCGCCGTTCTGCGCCTCCACCACCTGCCGCGTTATCTGCATCGCCGTCTCCGATACCTTGCCCGCCACGCTCTCCTTGCTGAACACCGTCCTGCACACACACCTCGCTCTTTGTAACAATCTACTCGCACTTTTCAATTCGATGTTATGATCAACATACTTTTCACTGATATACCTAATCCCAATTGTAAAAAAAATATTTTGTTAAAAAAGTGATGACAATAATGTTTGTACGGTGCAACCGTACAAATCGGCGCGGTCAGCATTTTACTTTATTAACATAAAATTATTAATTGCCGAATTAGTGCGTTAGCGTTCGCGTTCCGATGAGCATCACGCCGCGCGTGCTCCCATCAAATCAAGCATCAAACTATCATTTTATCATTATCATCAGTAGTGCTTTAAGTTATCATCAATAAACTTTTTATATATCAAGCAAGTGGTATCCTTTATCATCAAACAAACTATAAGGTGTGTGGTGCTGGACTTAGACCATACATCTTTTTGGTCCTTCGAGAATTTTGGTGAGTTGGCGAACTCACTTGACTTGGCGAGCAGTTGGATTCGACAGTCTCTGCGTCGAAAACGTAGCACGAGCATCAATCAATCAAGTAAGATCTTTCTGATTTTTATTATCATCAATACATCATGGAAGCTATAGTAGCAAATCAGCAACAACTGTTAGCAGGCATTGAGCAACTCTACACCAACTTTAAAAAGGATGGTGCAGAGAGAAAGTCTAAAGATTATATCAGGCGTAGGATAGAGACGTTGGAAAATTATTGGAAGGAGTTCCAAGCTAATCATGTTCAATTATGTGGTTTTGGTGTTAAGGGACATGTTTATTTTACAAATAATCAATATGACCTTGCAAAAGATAGATATGAGACAGTCAAATCAGTGATCGAAAACTATCATGCGGAATCGAGGCCGACAACTCCAATATTAAAGCCGGCAACCCCGATATCAGTGCCAGGAACTAGTCTTCAATTTCCAACGCCTCAGTCACGTGGTACTCATTCTAAAACGGAAGAGTTACTACGTAAACAAAAAAGCAATTTTAGGGCTTTTCAACGTGCTGTTTCTATGATAAACCTTGATTCTGTAGCAGAGAAGTGGGAGTTAGAAGATATGTTAAGTATGATTCAAGCACGTTGGTCAGTCGTTGATTCCCTTCATTGGGAATTGGATAGTGAGTTGGAGGAAACTAATCAAGAGTATGAAAATGCGTATTCAAACTACGAGCAGATTTATTATAATATTAAAAAAGGTATCAATAGTAAGATGTGGTCCCAAAGTTATCGCGAAAAATCAACACCGGTTATGGATATTCCTACATTTAGCGGTAATTATCATTCATGGGTCTCGTTCAAAGATTTATTTTTGGAAACTATTCATAATAACAATTCGCTGTCGAAAGCACAAAAAATGCAGTTTCTAAAAAGCAAGTTGAGGGGCGAGGCTGAAAAACTAATCCAACATTTGCACATTAGTTCTGAGAATTATGACGCCAGTTGGGATATTCTAAATCATCGGTTCGACAATAAGAAACTGATTTTCAATTCGCATATGTCAATTCTCTTCGGCCTCCCTACGTTACAACATCAATCAGCAGCAGCAATTAAGAAAATTCATGACACATCGAACGAATGTCTTAATGCCGTCAAAAACTTAGGCGTAGACATCAGCACTTGGGATCCCATCATTGTCTACATTTTAAGTCAAAAATTAGACGTCTACACGCATAATGATTACATTGAATCGCTTAACAATCCCAGGGACTTGCCATCATTAGAGGGCTTTATGAGGTTCCTGGAGGGCAAGTTCACTTCACTGGAATCATCTAAACGTAAACAAGATGGGAAATCATACTATCAACCAGATACATCCACATCGATGAAAATGGAAAAAACTCATTTTTATAAATCATTTAACATTAATCAGAAGCAAAAGAATAACCCACATAAAATATTTAATACGAATAAATGCCCAGTTTGCAAATTAGACCATGGCATTTTCCATTGCAACACGTTTTTACAATATTCACCGGATATGAAGCAAAAAACTATAAACAAATTATCACTATGCAAGAATTGTCTATATAATCATAATGGCAATAAATGTTATTCAAACAAAAGATGTCGAAAATGCCAGGGCGATCATAACACACTGTTACATGATACTTTAGGTATAATGCACGCGCCGTCATCAATCAATAACGCTATTTCGCACATGGACAAAAATTTGTCGAAACATCCAGAAAACAGTAGGAACACTTTAATGGAAAATTCGGGTGAAACTTTGTTAGCAACAGCACTAGTTAAAATACAAGCAGCAGACGGGACTTATCATACTATGCGCGCTTTGATTGATCAAGGATCACAGACCACGTTAATATCCGAAAATGCAGCGCAGCGGTTGAGACTGCCCCGGAGACACTGTAAGGGAATTATTTTTGGGGTCGGAGCACGCGAAAGTAATTGCAAAGGCGTCATCACTATCATACTATCATCAATACACGACAACAATTATACATTACATACAGACGCATTTGTCATGAATCATCTGGTTAACAATTTGCCCAACAAATCATTTGCCAAACCTTCATGGTCGTACATAGAAAATTTACAGTTAGCAGACCCTGAATTTTACATCAGCAGACCAATTGATATTTTATTGGGTGTTGATATTTATTCCTCTATATTACAAGCAGGCATTATTAAAGACTCTGATGCTATGCCGGTGGCACAACAAACTCGGTTTGGGTGGATATTATGCGGCAGCGTAAAATCTTATCAATGCAACATAGTTAAAATCAACATTGAAGATATTCAGAAATTTTGGTCCATCGAGGATGTTGCAGAAGATATCAATATGTCTACAGAAGACCATCAATGTGTGCAGTTGTATGAATCTTCAACAACACGTCTATCAGACGGAAGATACGTTGTACGCTTACCCATGCATTCGGACGCACAGGAGAAGCTGGGACTATCAAGACCAAAAGCTGTTGCTCAGTTCCATCAATTGGAGCATAAGTTTGGTAAACAACACAAGATAGCCAGCGAATATAAGGCGTTTATCAACGAATATATTAATTTAGGACACATGCATCGCACACGTGGAGCCAACACGCGCACACATTATTTACCACACCACTGTGTGCAGCGTGCTGAGTCGACAACTACTTCACTGCGCGTCGTTTTCAATGCGTCACAGAAAACTACAACAGGTTTTAGTTTAAACGATGTTATGTATCGTGGTCCAAACCTGCAAAAGGATTTATTATCTTTAATATTAAAGTGGAGGCTTTATCCATATGTATTCACAGCCGACATAGAAAAGATGTTTCGGCAGATCATGATACATCCTGATGACAAGCATTATCAGCAAATCGTGTGGCGGGATTCACCTGACCAAGCTTTGCAAGACTATCAATTGGCCACTGTTACTTACGGTACCAAATCGGCGCCCTTCTTAGCCATGATGACACTCAAACGGCTAGCAAAAGACGAGCGTGATAATTTTCCTAATGCAGCAAGGGTCTTAGAAGAACAATTTTATATGGACGATCTTTTAAGCGGCGAGTTTGATATCAGCTCTGCGAAACAGTTACAAGCGGATTTAATATCATTACTTAAGGCTGGTGGATTTAACCTTCGAAAATGGTCGTCCAATAATGTAAAACTATTAGAGAACTTTAACACTTCAGTTAGTCAAGGAACATTCGACTTTAAGCATCAAGATTCCACCAAAACATTAGGACTAACATGGAGAGCAAATTTAGATACATTTACATTTGAGTGTAAGATTTCGGAACAAGCAGCGAATCTTCTAACCAAAAGAAAACTATTGGCCGAAATATCCAAAATTTTCGACCCATTAGGCTGGTTGGCTCCTGTTACTCTGAAATGTAAACTACTTTTCCAAAAAGTGTGGTTAATCAATTTACGTTGGGATGAAAATATTCCGGACTTTTTACACAGGGAATGGTTGAAGTTAAGCGCAGAAATAAATAATATCAATCAAGTCGCAATACCGAGATGGATAGGAAGTGGCAAGGACGACTGCATCCAACTACATGGTTTTTGCGACGCATCCACAAAAGCATACGCGTGCGTCGTCTATTCCAGAATACAGCAAAACGATAAAGGCGTTGTAACGCTATTAGCAGCCAAGACAAAATTAGTACCAGTCAGCAAATCAAACGACGGAATATCACTACCCAGATTAGAATTAAGTGGAGCATATTTATTGTCAAAATTAATGGCTAAGGTGCTACAAAGTTTCGAGTCACATAAAACAGAAATTTACGGTTGGTGCGATTCGACAGCAGTACTGGGTTGGCTGCAAGGGGATCCTAATCGATGGAAGCCCTTTGTTGCCAACCGGGTTAAGAAGATTACCGAAATTATGAGTAGTTCATGTTGGCGTTACATCAAATCAGATGAAAACCCTTCCGACTGTGCCAGCCGCGGATTGACCGTAAAGCAATTGCAGGAACATGCTTTGTGGTGGAGCGGACCTAGCTGGTTATCTTCATCAAATTATTTAATCAAATCAAATCAGACAATATATAATACTAACTTAGAAATTAAACAATCATATGTGACGACAACAAATGACGCATCACCGAGTATAATTATAGAAATCATCTGCAAGCACAGCAGTTTTACTCGAGTAACGCGTGTTTTAGCATGGATATTGCGAGCATTAACAAGAAATAAAATGAAACCATCATATTTAACAGTTACAGAGTTACAAACAGCAAAACAAAAAATTATAAGACAAGTACAGTTAACAGAATTTTCGGAAGATATCAATGACCTTAAAAGTAATAGCAAAATTAAACCAAGTAGTAACCTAATCAGTTTAAATCCGTTTTTGGACAGCCAAGGACTACTGCGAGTGGGCGGTCGACTCAGAAATAGCAATATCAGTGACAGCATGAAATATCCAATAATCATTCCACACAATGGTCATCTTACGGATTTATTGATTGACCATGCGCACCGATCAACTTTTCACGGAGGAGCTCGCCTTACATTATCATGGCTCAGACAAGAATACTGGCTGATAGGAGGCAATAGAGCAGTTAAAAAACGCTTAAGACTATGTGTTCTATGCAAAAAGCATAATCCAAACAAAACTACTCAGCTGATGGGAGACTTACCCGAAGCCAGAACGAATCCCACCAGACCCTTTTACCATACAGGCGTGGATTACACTGGATGCATAGATATAAAGTCTAGCAAAGGTCGTGGCATTAAATGTACTAAAGGCTACGTGGCAGTCTTCGTCTGCATGGTAACGAAGGCTATACACTTGGAGCTTGTGTCCGATCTATCATCATCTTCGTTTTTAGCAGCCCTAAAGAGATTAGCCGCCAGGAGAGGCTCTCCGCATCATCTTTACAGTGACAACGGGACCAATTTTGTCGGGGCTAATAAAATATTATCAAAGGAATTTGATATAGCGTCAATACTATCAAGTGACTTCTATACAGAAATAAGTGAAATGCAAATAGAATGGCATTTCAATGCTCCTTCTTGGCCGAGCGCGGGAGGACTTTGGGAGGCGGCAGTAAGAAGCATGAAGTACCACTTAAAAAGAGTAGTAGGTGATCAAAAGCTTACATACGAAGAATTTTCAACGGTATTATCACAATTGGAAGCTTGCCTCAACACAAGACCACTTTGCGCTATATCCGAAGACCCAAATGACATCAATTATTTAACACCATCACATTTCTTGGCAAGTGGCCCACAGTTGACTATCATCAGAACAGAAAGAGACGCTAGAACACGATGGCAACTAACAGAGAAGATCTTCCAAGACACCTGGAAGAGATGGCGCGCTGAATATTTAAGTCAGCTGTCGCCCAGAAGCAAATGGCGAACACCACAAGCTAACATCAACATAGATGATATCGTCATAATACATGATGCACATTTACCACCTGGAAAGTGGGCGTTAGGACGAGTCGTCGATTTACATCCCGGCAAGGATGGCTATGTTAGAGTTGTGTCAGTTAAAACCAAGAACGGCATATTTAAACGACCTGTCATCAAGTTATCTGTTTTGCCCACAAGCCATGAAAATAAAGATCAACCAAAGAATGTGGCAGTACCAAAAAGAATTGAGAATAGCAAGACCAAATCAACAAAGATCAAGGGATTTAGTTTAACTTCATTCATGTATTTATTTATATTTCTAACAGCATTTATATCAGAGACCTACGGAGCATATAATATCACGAAACTGCAGTCAAATCAAGCAATATACTTTGACAAAATAAACAACATGCAAATTATCAAAGATGACTGGACCCTCATTGTATACTATAATATGGATCCGTACTGGACCGGATTTCAAACATTCGACAAATATCTAAAATATTTGGATCATATTTGTGCTAATATAAAGGAAGGCTCACATTGCAGTGACGTTTTATCATTCCTACGTCACGATCATATGGAACTACAACATAACAATCAAATGTTGTTAAGTCAGCAACTGACGGCGCGCGCGCGTACGCGCCGCGGTCTTATTAATGGGGTAGGATACCTTGCCAATAGTTTATTCGGTGTATTGGATGAGCGTTTTGCACAAAAGTATGAACAAGATATTGATCTAATTAAAGGGAATCAGGATCATTTGGCTTTATTGTGGAAAAATCAGACGTCAGTAATTGAAGCGGAATTAAATTTACTTAAAAGAATGGAAACGGTTATAGAGAAACATCACAAATTAATTCATCAAAAATTGTTGGGAATAGAAAATTCTGTTACTATTCTAAAGGATAAATTGCAGGATAATTCATTGATAAGCGACTTTACTATGACTTCGTTTATAGCAAAGGATATTTTGAATAACTTGAAGCATATACAGGACAATCTGTTAAATACCGTTACTAACATTTACAATGGGAAAGTTAATTTTCATCTCTTATCACCGGATCAATTATGGCATGAACTAAACATCATATCTGGGCAAGTGCCGAAAGATTACTCTTTGCCAGTGGGAAATACTGACTTCGCAGAAATATATAACCTTATGAAAATACGGACAAGAGTCATGAAGCAATATATTTTATTCGAAATGAAAATACCACTATTAGGTCGAGACAGTTTTGAAATATTCCATATGATACCTATTCCACATAAAGTTGGTGATCAGAAAATGATTCATGTTTTACCTATTTCGGAGTACGCAGCTATTAGTTTAAAAGGAGGCACATATTTATTAATGACTGGCTACGATGTTTCATCATGTTTCAACTTACGAATTGAAAAGTTATTATGTCATATAAAGACTCCAGAGTATCGTATGACCGACGACGCAGCTATGTGCAAGACAGAGACAGAGCCGTCTGGATGTGCTACTACTGAGAAAACCTGTAATGAGAGAATGACGGCACTACATAAATCGGGATCATATTTATATTTCTGTTGTACTGAGTGCCGCATGAATGTAATATGTGGAGATCAGGTTACTAGTTTACACCTTACAAATGTCGGGTTGTTGACTGTAGGTCATGGTTGTCTCATTAAATCTAAGGAGTATAGCATCTTTACACATCATCAAGGTCAATCAAAAATGGTCCTAGAACCAGATATTTTAACACCAGATATAAATCAGATAAACCACATAATTAACATCTCTTTACCTGATATAAAAACGAATGCACTTAATGACACCAATAATGCCGAAAACCACAAGAGACTTTTATTAATTGAAGATCAAGTCCAAATTATGAAACAGCAAGTACCAATTATAAATCGAATATCCGACCACGATATCCATCATTACACCATGACATACGTTATTTTGGCAATAGTAGCATTGATTGGAATACCACTCGCATGGAGGCGGTTCCGGAAGTATCGACTAAAGAAGACTTCAGGGAGTCCAGCGGTGCAGCCGGGTGTAACCTTCTCCAGGCATCACGGCGATAGTGAAAGTGTTATCAGTGTAGTGAGTGATAATACAATTAGTGCAAGTGTCGATAAGGCTACATCGCCAATCGTGAGCAAAAGTGTTAGTTTTAAGGAATTCGACTCTAATTGAATGTCGGGTATCATTTGTTATCATTTACTAACCCTTAGTATTTATAAATCAATATTGTTTATCATCCTTGTATCAGTCTTTCATCTTAACCACGCATTCCTCATTTTCCAGCCCGGGAGCATGTACGGTGCAACCGTACAAATCGGCGCGGTCAGCATTTTACTTTATTAACATAAAATTATTAATTGCCGAATTAGTGCGTTAGCGTTCGCGTTCCGATGAGCATCACGCCGCGCGTGCTCCCATCAAATCAAGCATCAAACTATCATTTTATCATTATCATCAGTAGTGCTTTAAGTTATCATCAATAAACTTTTTATATATCAAGCAAGTGGTATCCTTTATCATCAAACAAACTATAAGGTGTGTGGTGCTGGACTTAGACCATACAATGTTATTTATTGGATATATTATTTTCTTGAAAGTGTAAATTCAATTGACATGACAAAACGATGTACTAACTTGGCAATGGCGGGGCGCATCCTGGCCGCCGCCTTGGCCCAGCGTTGTTCGTCGACGCGCAGCAGGCTCTCGGCCTCGAGCGCCAGCGTGTCGCTGTCGAGGCGGTCGGGCAGGCCGGCCTGCGTGGCCACGGCCCAGCCGCGCGCCCAGTCCGTGATCGCCAGCTCCACGGACGGCGGCCCGCTCTCCGCCTCCGCGTGTATGTGTTTCAGGATTGTTAAAAGATACACCGCTAGCTGCAAACCATACCATATAATTTTTGGGTAAATAAAGTAAATGTCTCTTGCTGTGTACTTGTTATTATTCATAGTGAGATAGGTGTAGAACACGCGACGACGATATGGAGCGCAGTACCTTCCTCTGCGCGGGCGGGTCGGGCGCCAGCAGCAGCAGCGCGGGCGGCGGCGCGGCGTAGAGCGCGCGCAGCAGCGCGGGCTGCAGGCGGCGCGCGCCGGGCGCGGGCGCGGCGAGCCACCAGAACAGCTCGCACAGCGGCGCGCTCCAGTCGCCGCCGCCGCCCGCCCACCACGCGCGCCGCGCCGAGCTCGGCCCGCTCACCGCTGCAACCGCACGCACACACACACACACTCTACATGCCACTGGACTGTATCAACCCATATACGCCCCACTGCAGGGCACGAGCCTCCTCTACATCTGGGAGTACGATTGGAAGGGGTAAGGCTATATAGTCCATCACGCTGGCCTAGTGCGGGTTGGCGAACTTTACATACCATAAAAATTCTTGCAAATCGCTATATACTATAACAATGCAGGTTTCCTTACGATGCTTTCCTTCACCGTTACCGTGATTGACACGTGTGACTTTCGGACTCGTTTGTGTATTGATAGTCAATCACCACGCACTATAACGATGAAGGAAAACATTGTGAGAACACCTGCATACCATAGAGATTTACAAGAATTTCTAAGGTATGTAAGGTCCGCCAAACTGCACTAAGCCAGCGCGACCATATATGGCCTCTCAATCGTACTGCCGATTGTAGTAGAGGCCAATGCCCTGCAGTGGAACGTATATGGGCAGATTCAGTATTATACAATAGATACAGTGATGTGTTATAAATAATTAGTAGCAAATACATTTGTTTTGACTGAAATGGAACATTATAGTGCAGCAATTTGTTAGAATATTGTAGTATAGGAAAGAGTAAAGGTATGCGTTGTGGTACCGAGCAGCAGCGTGGAGAGCAGGCGCAGCGCCAGGTGTGCGTGGTGCTGCAGCGGCGCGGCGGGCGAGCGCGCCAGCAGGAACGCCACGCTGCGCGCCGCCGCCGCCTGCAGCCGCGCCGCGCCGCCCGCGCCGCCCGCGCCGCCGCCCTCCGCCGCCGACACCACTGCACACAACACTGTGTCTCACCTCCGCAACGAACACCACCATTCACACAATTGTATCACACAGCTACATCACCTTGTAGGACAGTCTCGACAGTTCAAATACATTGTAGAATATGAGTCTGACTGTTGAAATGGTTGAAAAGCTACACGATCAGTAAAGCTCGTGCACAGATTAGTATAGAATGTGACAACAACACGCAAGAAGGCGTCGCGTGCGTGTACCTGTGGCGAAGTAGTTGTGTCCCCTGGCGCTGGCGGCGTAGGACGCGTGCAGGCGCTCCTCCAGGTAGTCGAGCTGCGCGTGGAACAGCGCCAGCTGCGCGCCGCGCGCCGCCTCGCACACGCGCGCCTGCTCGCGCGCCTCGCCCTCCGCCTCCACGTAGCTCAGCAGGTGGTGCATCTCGCACACCGTCTGCACCCACAAATACCTATACGCTCTATCTACACAGTACACACACAACGACCAACAATCTGCATCCAACGACTAGCGTCAAAAGTAAAGATAACATATCGAGTTCGCACCTGCATGCTGTGTTGTGAAGAGAGCGCTTTGATGGCGACTTTATTGAGCAGCTCGTGTAAGTCTTCGAGCAGCAGCTCGCGTCCTTCGAAGCTGGTGTCGGGCATGAGGCCGATGGCGCGGATGGCGCGCACCACCACCTCCACCAGCGCCACCTCGTTCAGCACTTTCAACGACGCCTGCGTGATTTATATGTTACAAGTTAATAAACTATTGTTCAGGGTAACACGCACGCTAGTAACATTATCATACGCCGTACGAGTTTCCATATAGCCTGTGCGACTTTAGGAGGTTCATGATTGGCATAACAAGCGTTTGATTATTTGAGACATAAGTTACGAGTTGATTCAGTTTGTAGAACGTGTATGTAGTGAAATGTGTAGGTAGGTATGAGTGCATGCCTTGTCGATGATCCTGCGCAGGATGAGCGTGACGTTGTGCGCGAGCGGCACGTCGGCCAGGCAGCACGGCAGCAGCGCCAGCAGCGGCCCGCTGCGGTGCACCCACTCCTCCGTCATGTCCACCCAGATGTCGTCCTGGGACACACATACATCGTAACTATCCATACTGTTATCCTATTCTTCATGGAATCGATTGTGGCAATGGATTCCATGAAGAATAGAGTATATTCTGTATAAAACTTATTGTAAAATAAAATAAAAAATATTGTACTAGGTATTTTGAAATAAAACTATTCTTACGTCCAATTGGTCTTCCAATGGCACGTCACATTTGGTGAGTAACGCTGCACACGCTGCCGCCAGCTCCCACGAGCCTTCGTACAGCGAGATCTGGTCGTAGTGGATTATAAATATTACTATAATAATTGCATGTTTGTATTAAATATTGCATTGCAAATAAACTTTGCAAGCGAGGAAGTAGTTTAGTTTATATTTGATAATTGATATTGATATTGCTATACTAAATACAAAACGACGTTAAACACTGTAGGTAGGAAGACTGTTAGTTGACATGTGTTTGTTGTGATTGTGGTGCAGTAGCGCGGAGTGCGTGGAGGAGGAGGTACCTGGCGCGTACCTGGTTGGCGAGGTGCAGGTAGTAGTGCTGCGCGCGCAGCCTCCGCGCGAGGTCGGCGGGCGCGCGGCGCGTGAGCGCGGCGAACGCACGCACCAGTGCGGCGCGCACGGACGCCTCGCGGTGGTTGGCCAGCACCACCAGCGCCTCCGCCTGCACCGCGCCGCACGTCGCCTGCACACACACATGCTGAGCCATCCATCCAATTACAAAACTATTCAAAATTCAACTGAGACATCTCTTGAAATTCCCTCAATCATAATGGAAGTGCTACGTTGTGCGTACATTTTTACTTAGAACAGTTGGTCACGAGAGTGGGGTACTAATAAGTGGTGTGTTAAGGTGTGTACCTGCGCGAGCGCGTGGTCGGGCAGCACGGCGATGGTGTCCCGCAGCAGCAGCAGCAGCCCCTCGCACGCCGCCCAGCCCGGCGCCGCGCCCGCGCGCACGCGCCGCTGCACACGCACACGCATTGCTAATACATTAGGCTTAGCAACACTAATGTAACTTACTAATCTATTCCAAAACCAAACTCTGCCCTGATTTAAACCAACTTGGAACTTTGTAACAATTACTATATTGTAAACTGGTTCTGAAAAGAACAACACTAGAGTTTCTTGCCCGTTCATCTCTAGTGAAAACCGCTTTCAGAACCGAGTGGTAGATCAAAAAATGACTGAATCTAAAAATTGGTGAACATTTTAATGGATTCAATAAATTACTTTCATTTTATTTCAATCTCAAACGTCAAATATTATACTTCCACGTAAGATTTCTTTTAATATGACTTATTTGTATGAGAAAACGAGCCTTCCCAACTTCTGGGACAAAAAATGATTTGTTAAAGTATTGTGGAAGTGTCTAGTTGTCTTAAGTTTTTATTTTTATCAATAATAATATTTACGATTGAGCAATAGGTAGAACATTCGAAAGGTGTATCAGAACGTGCGACGAACCTGATGGTAGAGTCCGGCGGAGTACATCTCGACCGTGGTGTGGTTGACGTCGTCCACATCTACAACAATGTAATCAGTGAGGTCGCCGTGCACGTCGCCGTCGCTGCCGGCCGCTTCTGCAACCGCCACCACCTTACACCTTACCACCTTGCTACCATACACCCAAGCATCGCCAACACTCACGCCACACCCGTACCCGCACAATGCATCACATGCATCTATATATTTCACGGATTATATTAAACAAGTAGACAAACGTTCTGGGTAATATGTTGTCGCATATGATACAACAACGATAAATAATTTTAAACAAAAAAAATCCATGAATTATGTAAGAAAAGCATGTAGCTTTTTGCGATATTCATGAGTTAAATATCATGATCTTGATTACACTGAATAATAATAAAAAAAACATAGTTATATGTATGCGAAATAAAGTTATAAACAGACTTCTGTTAGTGAAAAACGGAACTATAAGCGTGTTGGATGTTGGTGAGTGTAACAGATTCTTTTAAACTCGCTAAAAATGGGGATAGTAAAATCGGTCTCCAAAGGATTTCATATATTTTTTGGGTCACGTGGCCACGACGTTAAAACAGAAAATCGTGCGGATATCAGATATCTGGCGCGGATGTAGAAATTAGTTCAAAGCGGCAAAGCAATTAATATTGTTTGATCTATGCTGTGCAGTCTCGTCCCTCGGGTTTAAATATATTGCATTTGATGAAGTGATAATATCAAATTGTGAGACAATATAAAACATGTCCTCATGTTGCTAGAAGTTGAAGAGCAGTTCAACATAAAAGTGGGGCGAAATTACTTTAAATAATTCTTTAACAGGGGACATAAATGATAAAAGTCGGACTGTGTCGTAATACAATTACTTTACAAGAAAACATACACGAACACCTGATGAACCAGAGTAGGTGACAAAAAACAATATAATATATAAACTTGATTTAAATATATAAGCATGAAACAAAAAATTATATGTATTGGGGATCACAGAAATTGCGTGCGCATGGTTCGTGAGCTGCGGGTTGCCGAGTGCTGATGTAGACATAATGTTATGAATAAGCAATTATATTAAGCCGGGTATCGACATTGCGAGGCATGTTTCGCGAGCCAGCCTCGCGGTGTGGAGACTGGAGACGCGTTTGCCTCGCGAGCCAATCTGATCGTTTCCGCGTGCGAACATCGCTCGTGCGAGCCGGCTCGCAGTCGGTACATGACGGTGCTCAAAAGGCGCTCAGTGTGAGCCGCTCAGTTACATGGGACGCATTTGTATTGCCTCGTGCGCTCGCAACGTTCGCACTCGTGTTTCATTCATCAATGTGGTATTTATTTATTTATTTATTTATTTAAATCTTTATTGTACACAGTTAATTAACATACAGAAACTGAAGAAAAAAAAAAAGTACAAATGGCGGTCTTATCGCATAAAGCAATGTCTTACAGACAACCATGGGATGGATTTAAGAGAAGGAGAAAGAGAGGGCAGTGTAAAAAAAAAAGAAATTAAATAAATAAAGAATGAAAGACAAATAAAACTAAATAAGCAATATAAATATAAATACACAGACATTACATACTTACATAACAAATAAAATAAAAACATAATAAATAGACATACATACATACATACATACATACATATATAAATTTATATACAAAAAGTAAAGAGAATTCAGATGTAGGAAATAATAATAAAATCAGTTTAAAGAGAGAGGTAGTGTTCTTTAGTAAGCCTCTTGAACGATGACAGTGTTTGCGCCTGTCTCACCACAGTAGGAAGCGCGTTCCACAATCGAACTGCTTTGACAGTAAAGGACTTGTCCATGAATGTCGTGGTGTGCACAGGCATTCGCAGATTAAGATTCTCAGACGACCTCAAGGATCTCGAATGTGAGTCATGAAGAAAAATAAATCGTTCTTTAAGATAAGAAGGGGTAAGAGGATTAAATAAAATATTGTAAAGAAGAGAAAGAATGTGAGCATTCCGACGAAGTCGTATAGGTAACCACTTGAGCTTAGCTCTAAACTCGGAAACATGATCATATTCTACTCTTATTTTTATCTTATATTTTTTTTTTCAAAATTTTACACTATGAAAAACGCTATAAACCCAACTAAAGTGTTTGGTTCCATGGAAAACGTATACTGATGCCTCGCAGGCTCGGCGTAGCTCAGTCTGACTATGTAAACGCTAAACGAGCGCACCGCGAGGTTGCATCTCGACACACTGCTCAAACGAGCAAACTCACGAGCAGCCTCGCAACGTCGATACGCGGCTTTAGCAATGACTAGCGGCAAACAAGCGATTTAAGTACAACTTACCAGTAGTGGCATCAGAATTCTCAGACGTTGAGTTGGACGCGTTGTGTTTCCTAAAACAACAATATATATTAAACTGTCATGTGTATAAGAGTCTCCGGGTTGTGATAGGTATACGGACCTTCCCTCGCGTATGTGCATGTTGATGATGCCTTTGATGTGCTTGGTGGAGTCGAGGCTGCTGTCCATGTGGTCAGCGTCGGGCGGCGCGGGCGCGTGGTCGGCGGCGACGTCCTCGGTGGAGGTGCTGGAGGCGCTGGGCTTGTCCGCCGTCTCCGACTTCCTCTTGGCTCGTCGGGACGCTCGCCGCTTCACATCCGAGTTGAACTCGCTCATCTCTTGCGTCTCGGACGTTAGAAGAAAGTAGAAATTCGCCCGAGAATGTGTCACAAATGTGTCGCTAGCCTGAGAACATATTATGTTTAAACAGAAGGATTTATAAGCTATGAATAACTTGATGTCTTACGTGAGATAGCAAATCACAGACTATCCAATTCTAATTAGGTAAGCCTACGCATTTCAAGAAATAAAACTGACCTGATGCATGAGGAGTAGGAAGTCGCAGAGCAGTGCGACGCGCTGCAGCACTGGCGGAGTTCCGATCAGTCCGCGCACTACCTCCACTAGATTGTTACTGGCTATCGGATCTAACGGGCCGCAATCAGAGTTTAAGAAACGTTCCTGAAATCAGTTACCAATATTATTATTATACAATAAACAGTATTTCATTAGATTTCGACTAAGTTTATATTTATTATTACTATCTATCGTCCATTGCTGTAGAACAAGGGTTTCCATATCAACTTATTGGAAGCGGCCTGCATCCAGCAACATCCTGCAAGCTTAACCATCCGCACACCTTGTCCCCTATTTGATCTCGTAGGGAAATACTAAGCGTAGCCCTTTCAATAGCGCGTTGAGGCACCTGGATCCATCTTGTGAAGCCTATGGTTAAAGGGACTTTCACGACTAACTGAAAGAACAATTCAATGTCGTGTATGCGGGTACCTTGCAGGCCAGCAGCAGGTGGTGCAGCAGGCCCACGCGGTTCATCTGGTAGTGGTTGAACTCGCGGCGCGGGTGCTCGTCGCGCAGCAGCGCGCGCGCGCTCGCCAGCCACAGCGCGAACACCGAGCCGCGCTGCGCCGCCACCGCGCCGCCGCCCAGCTCCACGTCCCACGACACCTGCGCACCGAGCTCGGGGTCAAACTATATCACTAACATTCTACTGGTTCTACTTTACACTTTAAGGTTCCAGTAAAATTATTTAGATTGGGTAATCTTTGTCGAAAATCTTCGAAAATCCCCGTATTAGTTGTTTAAGTCTGGAATATGTTTACACGATGCAAAGCTCGCCATCTAACAATTTGTCTGAAAATATTATCGTAAATTGTAGACGAAATTCACTTATTCCGCCTGCAATACACAGGAGAGATTCCTCCTCTACATATTGCTTTGGTGAGTACGACTTGAGTGGATGTATGAAGCTAGGCTATGTACCTGCGTGGCGTCGAGGTGCCTCCAGGCGCGCAGCAGCAGCACGTAGAGCGCGGGCTGCAGCAGCACGGCGGGCGTGCGCGCCGCCAGCACCGCGCCCGCGCCGCACACGCGCAGCACGCGCGCGCTGCACGCCGCGCCGCACACCACCTGCGCCACATACACCACACATTTATAATCGTTACTCTTCTTTATTTCGAATGCAAGGAGCACTGCCAAGGTATTGCCTATTATGCCTAGGTATTACATATTATGTAGTTAATCGTACCAGGGGCTGTGAGGGATTTGGAAGAAACATATTATGTTTCTTTATACCTTAAAGATTTAAAGATAAGTGCTTACGACACGTCAAAGATGGCAAAGTGATGTCAGAGTCCGTATTCGTTTATGAAAACGTAGTGTGTTTAAAGTGTATTTCATGAACTTGGAATCGGTCTAGTTTACCGCCAGCAGATGGTGCGTGACGTGGCACTTGGGCGAGGCGAACACTGTGAGCAGCATGTCGAGCGAGTCGCCCGAGTAGAACATGGCGTACAGTCTATTGTCCACGCGGCACGCGCGCAGCAGGATGCTCAGCGCCAACGCCTGCTCCGCCGCCGAGCCCTCCAGCTCCACCACCTACCACGAAATGCCGTTTTAGTTCATTATATCATGCTGTTGAGTAAAAATGATTTTCAGCTGATTGTAGAATGAATGAAAGTGTATGTGCGCGTGTGTACCCGTGCGTATAGGTAGAGCAGCACGTCGGGTCCGCCGAGCGTGTAGAGCGCGGGCGCCATGCCGCGGTGCGAGCTGCGCAGCGCGGCGCCGGCCCAGCGCGCCGCCAGCGTCTCGGGAATGGACGCGCCCGCGCCCCCCGCCGCGCCGCCCGCCGCGCCGCCCGCGCCACCCGCGCCGCCCACGCGCGCGCCGAACACTGCGCACGCAACCACACTCCGTTACCGATCCGCTGTCTCTGCACAGGCCGTTCGTTACTCGTAGTGCATTTCTCACCCGTGGGCAACGCCACCGTCTGATGGTACAGATTCATTATGTACGGCGCGCTCGCAGAGAACGTCAGTACCACGTTGTCGTGCAGCTCGCGCAGCGTCGCCGTCGATATGTCGTACACCTGTCAAATAAACGCACACCCATCGTTAAGCCTACACTATATACTATAAAAATTCTTGAGAATAAAATAGCTAATTAAATTTTAATGAACAAACAAAAAATGTATCGAATTACACATACCTGATCCCAGTCAAGATTTGAATCCAAAATATCCGGTGTCAAAACTAAAGGATAATTGGGTGCTTCGCATTTAATCTGAAACAATGTGATAAAATTTTAAAATAAAACCTATAATAAATATTGGAGTTATGCACGGCGTTGCGGGGCTGCGAGGGATTTGGTTAGATTGTTGGCAGATAGAGTGTGCACCTGGCAGGAGTGGTCGGGTCCGTGCGCGGCGAGGTGCAGCGCGGTGTAGCGCGACAGCAGCGGCGCGCGGTACACGCACACGCGCGACAGGTGGTACACGCCCACCTCGCCGCCCCCGCCGCCCCCGCCGCCGCGGCACGCGTGCCCCACCACCATGTTTGTCGGTATCACCTTGCGCACCAAGATTCCTGCACACAAACATACCTTCCTTTTTCCTGATTCACCACACCTATCAATATTATACATAATATTTTGAAGTACCGTTGTTGATTGACTTTTTCTGCTAGCGGATAAGTAGTTTGCGTTTTAAATAATAAGCCAAACTGTTACTGTGATATACACAAGTGCAGCCTTGGAGGAGTTATCGTATTTATAAAACAATTAAGTAAACGACTAAATAAAAAAAAAACACCAATCACCTTGTAATGGTAGCGCCACGGACTCGCACTCATATCCGTTGACGAACGTTGTCACCTGGAAATGACGATTGCGTATTTAAATATTATCTAAAAACTTATGAGTTTTTATACGTCCACAGACCACACGTTATTCAAAAAACTGTATACGGCTTACGCTAATTACTACATTTGGTTCAACCCTATGTTAATGAAGTATATCGTATTAATAATAATAATCATTTATTTCAATCAACTTGGATCACACAATTATTTTACACAAACTAAAATTAAAACATTTTAAAAATAAAATTAACAACTACAAAATGCTTTCTTATCAAAACAATACTTTGACATTATTCCGTACATGAATCATACGGCAATAGTTCAAATACTGACAGTCAAATTGATAACCAAATGTGTTCAGGATAGAGTTATAGTGTATATTATATACACTAGCTAAGATGAAGTAGTGGACACAGCGAGCACAAGCGGCGTGGCTCACCTCGATGAACATGTGTCGCTTGTGCACGCGCTCGGACACGTTGAGCGCCACGAGGTTCCAGTGGCGCGGCGCCAGCCCGCCGCACACGCGCGCCTCGCTCATCACGCGCCCGCCGCCCCACTCCGGACGACTCAGCCGGTACGTCAACACGCCTCCCCAACACAACACAAACAACTCATTACCATCACTCCTACTCAATACTATGATCAAAATTTAGAATATTATTAAGTCGTGCAGAACCCTACACAACGATTTTCAAGACTGTCATCTATTGGCAAATAATAAACCTGAATTCCTTGACGGTTGCTTGGCTACGTATGTCGTCACTCGACTGAATACCATTTGCGCGGCAACTTAAATACATATTTGATAAGACAATATTTTTTGCACTTATTTTGCTCTACTATTTTAAAATCATATTTTACCTGGCAAATCAATAATGAATTATTTATTAACACTTACTGAACAGTTATCCGGTCGCCATTGTACAATGAATATATTTTATAATACTGATATATGATTCGTAATCATTTTAGTCAAGTCAAGGTTATTTTGAAGTCCAGTTGGTTAACTAGAGGGCACATGAGTGATACGCACCGGTGGTGGTTTGCAGCCACATCTCGAACATGAGCGAGTCATGTCCGATGGACACGACGTGCGACAGGTCGGCGGGTCTGCCGCGCGGCTCCCTCGTCGGCGACTTTTTCGTCGATTCGTTTTCTGACGAGTCGTCATCGTTATTCTCCATCGTATCATCTGACAATCGAGAAATTATGTTATATAAACAAGCGTATCTTTGAGTCGAATTTTAATCGAACACATTTCGGCCAGCGGCTTCGCTAGCGTGTCGTGATTAAGAGTTACATGTACTCCGATTTTAGACTGTCATTATTGTCAACGCAAACGTGTATCGTAAAGAAAATTAAATACAAAAGACAATACATCCCATCCAATTGTCAGGATAAAAAGTAGCTAATGCGTTATGTTGTAACGGTGTGGTTATGGCACGTGTATACACTAGCTAAGATATTACGTGTACCGAAGGTGAGCCCTAGTGTAGTGGTGAGGTGTGAGTGTGAGCGAGTACTTGCCGTGTGCGGGCGGCGCGTGCAGCCACACGGTGAGCGCGAAGCCCGCCGCCCACGCGCACCAGCCCGCGCTCGCCGCGCGGCACCGCACCGCGCCTGCACACGCCACGCCACACATGCACATATAAACCTGCGAGCATTTGCTTCAATACGACAAAACTAATATCATTACATCCGTGATAAAAACATACCGGCCTTCAAGTGTGAATCTTGGAATATCTTGTCGGAGTCGTCATTATGATTATTCTGCGTGGAATTATTTAAGCCGAGTCGGTTCATTTCCTCAGTCATTTCCTGCAATCCCTCTGCAATAGATTACCATAATCGCGTTAATTGGTGAAAATGTACATTGAATGTATGTCTGTCGACGCGAGGGTTGTCGCGGCGGTGCTGACCGTGATGCTGCGTGTCGACGGGGAAGGTGAGGATGCAGTCGGGCGTGTGGTGCGGCGCGCGGCGCAGCAGGCGGCGCAGCGCGGGCAGCAGCAGCGCGAGCGGCGGGCGCGGCGCCAGCAGCAGCCGCAGCAGCGCCGCCACCTCCGCGCCGCTCACGCTCTGACACGCCAGCGCCTGGATCAGCTCCACCACGCTGCGCTGCAGCTCTGCACGCACACATACACTTCTCTACTACCGCAAACTAATATTCCTACATAAACATGCTCAATTCTTGTTTATTCATTCTACCAACGTATTTTATTACGTTTAAGTTCTTGTATTATTTTTCGAATAAACCTTAACAATTAGTCTCTTGTATACGACTACTAATCAACAGGAGTTATTATTAAATATTTTGTTACTGTTTTAAATCTCATCGTAATTATGACGAAGATGATATTATGATATGAAATTAATTATAATTTAATAGATTCTGTAAATGACGGTGTGGCAGTCTCATTAAGATAAGAGAGTGTGGTGGTGGTACCGTGGAAGGAGGGGTGGTGGTGCGCGAGCAGGTGTTCCCTGGCGGGCGCGAGCAGGCGCTGCAGCAGCGGCGGCGCGGGCGCGGCGGCCAGCCCCGCGCGGCACGCCCGCGCCAGCTGCGCGCCCACGCGCTCGATGCTCGCCGCCGACTCCGCGCTGCACTGCCGCTGCACCAACCTGCCGCCGCACTTTTCACTTCTCACTACTTTCATTCATTATACTAGTGCTGACACCGCGAATTAAATATTTGTAATAAAAAATCGCGATTGATACTTCTGTCTCTGTCATTCTACGCTCTGCACGTCTAGCACTTGCGCTCTGCGCACAGATTTTGTTTGTAATATCCACTACAGTACAATAACTCAATATATGAAACAATACAGTAATTTGTTAAACCGACTTAGAAACCTTATAGCTGCCTAATGAAATCAGACACCTATTCAAAAACAACTAATTTAATTAAAACATTATATCGTTTACAAGAAATTAATATAAAAATGTTTATTTTATTAAGTTTTAAAACAAAATAATTAACTATCATTAATAAAATCCTCCGATTTCTTGTTCCTCAAAAGAAGTAGAAGTTTTCATACAAAGCGAATAAATTTACTACGTAATTTGTAATCGTTACCCAACGATTTTAACATTCTCTCCATTTTTTCCAACGATTGAAATAAAAAAAAGAAGACATTTTTCAAATAAAGTGACTTCAGCCACAATGCAACTAAAAATTTCACTAACTTTTTTTTGGTAATTTTTATTTGGGTGATAAATACATAGTTTTCCTAAAATTATGATGTACACATTTTTAGTTTTGAAGACGCAATGGTACGTTAGGGTTTAAAATGTTTAAATTACTATTTACGCAATAACTAGGTATAAATACTAATCAAACACAGTGATTTTAAAAAAATTGCAATAAAAAATCCGTCGCTTATTTTGCGAAATTCTTATTTGCATTGTGTCTGTAACCACTAAAACTATCACCCGGCTTCGTTTTCGGTCGCAGTCTTGATATACCCGGTATATAGATTGCGCAATACCCTACGGTTACATTACACCACACCGATTGTCTCACAGCGTGTAGCTATTTATGTAAAACTCTGACGTTATTATTCATAATTAAATTCATAGTAAATATGTCATAACTACATATTTACTGAGAGATCGATGACCAGAACCCACTTGAACCGGTCTCAAAAATAGGTTTTAATCAATTTGTTTCATTACCATTGTGGTTCATTATAAATACGTGGTGCGACTTCATTAACCAATTAGTTATTTTTGGAAGATTTACATAATATAAAAAGCGATTATATCAGATGTTATGTTTTTGGTTATATCGTGTTAGTAAATGTAAGGTGATGTGTCGTGGCGTACTTGTCGATGAGATGCGTGAGTATGTCGACGACGATGACGCAGAGCTCTGGGTGCGCGAGGTGCGCGCGCGCGTTGTACTCGGCGCACTGCAGCCCCGCCGCGCCGCCCGCCTCCTCCCCGCGCGCCGCGCACGACTGCACGCCTGCACCATCACACAACACCAATAACTCAATAGGGTATTTGACTATCATTGAATGTTTGTATTATTTTGTAGACAAACACAAGTGCCATTAAAACAAAATATTTTTGTGAAAACAGTATTAAAGTAGCTTGTAACATGAGGCTAATATTAGTATTTTAAATGAAAGAGTGGGGACGTAGTGGGATCATCTTACCGTTTCTTTCACACCCGCACACTATAATGCACTATAATGCACAGTGACGTCACTAATTTTGTTTTGCATCCCTTTTCTACTACCCCCACTACAAGATTTAAAACGTTTCTAACTTGTTTAATTCTGAATGGATTAACAATATTCTTTGTTTGCTAGATTTTGGATATGGATACTTTTTGATAAATACAATAAAAAAAAATGAGTCAAATACCCTATTGCGACCATACTTTGACCAACCGATGACTCTAACAATTGGCATTTTCTACTTTAAACTGTTTCGTTCTTACTTCATTCTGACTTGATAAAGTGACTGTTTAGGCAACTTATGGTTAAGGACAGTGCCATCCAAATCTTAGTGTTGTTTTCATGCTTTAAAAACAAAATCATAGCCTAATAAATAAGTGGTAGAAATTAAAGCGGCGTATTCAAATTAAAATATATCTACCAGTTTAACAAAATGTAGGCCTCCATGACGTCATTGCACTACCGACTACCTCAAATAATATTATGATAATTATTTTTTTGCCAAAACAACATCATTATGTTTGTTATCTACTAACATACTAGCTATTATAAATCGGTGTCCTTTAAAAAGTAAACATAAAACCATTTATATTACTTGAAATTTATTTAGGGGCGGAGCGGGAATTGACCAAAATAAAAAAAAATCAATCAATACCAATTGAATAATAATGAGTATTTTTAACCTTAAATATAGTTAAAGCATTACAATAAAAAATTCGTGAGATTATATTCTTTGGCCGTTTATAAAATCCATAATTTTTTCTCATATTCATATTACTTACCTAGAAAAATGGTTATGCAAAATGTTAAGATTTTGTAAAAACTAAAATTTTTGCCTAATAAAATGGAATAATATATTTTTGTTGAATTCATCTGGAATGAAAATGACATTAATAGCAGTTGATACCTGAGTCAGAGGTGACGGTGGACATTGACGTGGATATTTTGCGCGCCTTGTACGACTGGTGGACGTCCAGCTTGCCGATTTCCACATCAGCCTGGAGTTAAATAACACACCATTATACTTTACACCCATAATGAAATTGTAACTTGTAAATCTATAAGCCCAAACTGATCGATATTACATTAACTTATTTATTTCAATAAACGCCGATTTCTCAATCATAAAATAGAATAGGTAAAAATTAAAAATGATATTTGTATCAATCAAATTGTCCAATTGTTTTACTACATTAAACAGTTAGCTTATAACGTACTTGCAACTGCATAATATGTTCAGCAATTAATAGTTCTCACATATTATTATGTTTAGTGAAACGAAATGTATGTAATGGAAATTTAGGTATAGGATGACTTGTGGGTGCAGGTGAGTAATAAGGTGCAGTGACGACCTATGTGAAACGGTTAGGCGAGGCTGAAATAAAAGATTTGGAAGGGAGTTGGGTGGCTAACTATGTATGTATAGCGGTGGAGTGCTTCGGTGGTGGTGATGAATGGCAGGTGTGAGGTGTGCCGTGGTACCTCGTATCCCTCGTCGGGTCGCAGCGCGGCGGGGTCGCTGTGCTCGGAGGCGTAGGGCGCGGCGGCGCTCTCCTCGCTGGACGAGCACGAGCCCGAGCTGCCGCCCGCCGGACACGCCAGCGGCGGCACCTGCATGCCCCGCACACACATCAAATGCAAACTTTGCTTACGGTTTTGAAAATCGCATTTCACTCATTATCATAAACCAAGAGCCCGCGGCCGCCAGACTTTCGTCATTTTATAAAAGCAGAGAGTTTATCTGAGCATGCCTTACATAGGCATCACACGATCAGCTATTATGAAATGAAATGAAAATATGGCTATACGGCGATGTATTTTGGTCCTATTGTCCAATTTTAGATGATTGCTGATTAAAAATAGTAATCAGGACTTATCTAAAATTGGTCCCATGTGTATAGAATGGAGAATAGAACCTTTGCGTCACGATTCACGGCTCAAACACTCACGCAACACACCACAAGTAAGTATACCAAAGAAGCATTGTATATTACCTACCATTGTATATTACATACCTTTTTTTAAATTAACAAAATAAATGAAATCATCTCCTATCAAATTAGGGAGCATGCGTGGGTCGATACAGGCTAAAACAGTATCTTCTATACTATTATAGGTACTCTAGTTATCTCTCTATATTTATTATGACAGCCTCCGTGGCGCAGTTGGTTAGACGCCGCCTGTGAAACGAGAGGCCGCGGGTTCGATCCCCGCACCGAAACAAATATTTGTGTGATCCACAGGTATTTGTTTCGGGTCTGGGTGTTTGTGAGACCGAAAAGTCTCTCGTAGTTCCTGATACCCACGACACAAGACTCGATCTTAGTGTGGGGTCAGGACTATGTATGTGACTGTTGGGTGTATTTATTATTTATGTATCTATGTATTATCTTTCTATCTATTTAGGCACAGGAAGTCGACTGCTTAACATTGCCCTCACCCAAGGATCTCAACACCGACCGGTTGGAAGCGGCCTGCATCCAGCGACATATGTATTTACAATTGCATAATTGGTATTTAGTACTTACCAATTATGTTACCATTCCTACCACTTGGTTTGGCTAACCTTTGCGTCCGTTTTTCCAAATAGATATGCCATTTTACAAATGCTTACTACATAACTAAACGCAGATAAACAGTTAAAATTTATTTTAAGAGAAGAGAAGATGGCTTGAAGCTTGCACCATCATGGGATCCAATTCTACATTTAATTAAATCGGAACCCAAAAGACCAGTTGCCAGACCTCAAGACACAGTGAGCTCCTTCTGCGTAGATCGAATCGCAAATGCTAGTTAACTTTTTAAATTAACTTTTTAATTTAATAATTGTAAATTAAGGGTTAAATTGTAACAGACACTGAGCGGATAACTAATACCTCAGTCCGCCCTGTGACCACGAAAGCTGTAAAGTAATAGAAACGTCGGGAAGTTAAAAAATGTAAAAATTAAACCAAATCGCGATAAAATCCGTATAAAATAGTTTTATTTTAACTTTGTAATTGATAAATAGATTACTTTTATAATTATATATTGCGTTGGCGAAACAGAGTAGGTATACTGATTCTTCATTATGGGTTACTTCGTTTCTAAACTTATTCGTATTAAAATATATCTTACTTGCAAATCATAACAAGTTATTAATGAACGGCTCTGATTTAAACCAACTTGTAATTTTTGTAACTACATTGTAAACTGGTTTTGAAAATAGCAACACTAGAGTTTCTTGCCTGTTCTTCTGTAGTGAAAAACGCTTTCCGACCGGGGTGGTAGTTCAAAAATGACTGAATCAAAATTTTTCATTTCAATCAGTTAAATATTAAATATATACTGGGTATATTTAGACTGCGACCGAAAACGAAGCCAGGTGGTAGTATTAGTGATTTCAGAGTTCAGACACAAAGCAACTTAAATGGCACGCAAGTGTTTAAATTACTATTTTCGCAAGAACTAGGTAGTTACCATCCAAACCAACAAATGACGATATTAAAAAAAAAACATTGCGAAAGAAAAATTTATTTTTTGCGAAATTTTTAGTTGCATTGAGTCTAACCACTAAAACTACCACCTCGCTTCGTTTTCGGTCGCAGTCTTGATACTCTTGATATACCCGGTATGTACCTATGTTAGGTATATATGTGTGTCGAGTGTTGTCCTCTAACAACTGATACATAAGTGCTTACGTCCATAACAAAATTGTGAATTTCATTCAAAGTTCAAAGTTTTTATAAGCCATTTGTTTCTTGTCAAAAATAAGTAGTCAATGTTAGTTGCTCAAAATAAACAATGCCTTTATAAATATCCTCGTTAATATTTCTATGTAACAAGGTTGAATGTGTGAAATATTGCGCAACTCTACAGTCTACACCAACCTACGTTAATAACCTTGGCCGTTAGCATGTACGACTTGTCTAAAGTCTTATAAATGCTAAATTAATAAAAAATATACTCGTGTTCTGTAATTCATGAACCGAATTGAGCTTTAAAATAAAACAATTGGTAATTTTTGTTTTGAAATGACATTATTTCTGGATTTGAATTTTTATATTACTAGTTACCTAGAAGATCAGTTATATATAACTATTGGCTTATCTAAAATAAAATTATTATAAGTACTATTAATGGATGCAATATTTAAAACAAAATCCTGGTATTTTTAATGTGAACTCAGGTGATATTTAATAAACTATGCACATTATTTATCAAAAACGATCATCGACAGAGATTAGAATAAGTTACTATTTCGGATTCAATCTGTGGTGCGGTGACCACAAAACTGAGGCTCTGTAAGACAGTACGCGTGGCTGTGGTGTGGTAATGAGATACTAGGATAACGTTGTATTATTTTCCAGTAAATTTTCCGTCATACAAACGGTAGGACACGCTAACAGTATGTTAGTTCTCATTTATAGAGCCCTCAATTACTTCGTTACGTATGCATCGGTCACGTATAAGACGTATTCCTGGCATTGAACTCAAAATATCTAGTACGACATTTACAAGCGAGCTCCTAGTTCTGGTTAAGCTCGATGATCAGATAAGTTCAGCAGCTTATTTTGTTATCGTAGCAGCCAGGAGGGCGCCTTATATAGTAGGTAAGTGCCGGTCAATAATTGATCAATTGCGGCAGTATAGAACCTTATTAACATTTGAAATAAAAACGGACAAAGACATGAATATTTAAATTTTGATGACCATTGACGTAGGACCTAAGAAGTTAGATTCCAGCATTAGAACACGCGGCCATGATCCTTTCAAGGAAATGAGGAAGAGGATACATCGAATTTACAAATGACTGCCTGATTCAAACAAACAACACTTTTCTCAATTAATAGCATACAAACTTTAGTTCAGAAGTACAAAACCATTTTGCTAATCGACGCCCTAGAAAATATTATTTACTAGCGGATTTTATTTTCTTGATGAGAAGAATTTTATTAATTTGTTTTTCTATTGCACTATTACTAAAGAAAATATGCTTACTTTTCCGGCGATATTATTTGAGTTGATGGTGTCGATTTGATGCGCAGTTATTTTACAAATCCCCACCGTCAGATTCTTCATTTAACACAATTACTAATGTGCTTCCAACTCACTTTCGCTTTTCACCCACGACTTAATTCGATTATCCGAATCTGTCACATGTCCACCACACACACCCACTTGCCACTAGTTTATTTAAGTTATTTTATGCAGAGAAACACCAAAACTGGATTCGCTTTTGATACATAATAAATAAAATGTCAAACTCGATGTTTTTCCCACGACAACGACTGGTGTGGAGCCGAGACTTCCACGTTATGAGAATTTAGTGTGCGCCTATTGGAAGTGTAGCGATGGAACCTTGATGGGTTCCGTTTACAATATTCGATTAAAGATTTAGTAATAGTGTGGTGATATCCTTTATAATATAGAGTCAGTACAGGGCAGTATTGCGACGATGTCATTTCCCGTGTGATATTTCTAAATATACGAATATTGAATAAAAAAGGTTCGTCTAAATTCAATACAGTGTTGTGACGTGTTTCGGAACCCTTTTTTATAATACAACGGTACCCAAGGTGATTCAAGATCTAATAACGGCGCAGCGCATAGCCGAAAACCAGTCCGGCAAGGCTACTCAAATGTACCACACATAACCCATGGCTTTTAGTATGTACCACCCTCGGTAAATTGGATCAAAATATACAATAAATGTTAATTTCTACAGGGAGGTGAGGTTTTTAAACAAAAATATTTTTTTAATTCAAGGTTTACCGCTTATAAACTCTTTACACTCCACACGACTACTCATTTTTAGTAATATTTGAAAAATTGTGTGAATAGGTTTCAAAAGCTGGTTATTTTTAATTATACAATTTGAAATAATTTTAAAATACTGTTTATTGTCGAAATAAAATACTCTGCATTAATGTAATGCAGCCGAAGTCGAATAATTTGAAACTTGTTGTTGTTGTTGTTGTTGTTCTAAAGTTGTTTATTTCACATAAATTAACTACATCTAATATGAGTAAAATACAAATATTTGGTGAGCATTATAAATAATAATACTTACTGAAATCTCTATCTGTTCGTAACTGGTCTAGGTCAGTTTTATTGCAGTTTTTTTATAACATCTATTTAATAAATATCGGAGAGAAAATTAAAAGTTCTAATTCTAACTTAATCGACGAACTTCTAATTTCAGCTTTTTTATTTATATTTACGTCAAAATTCGCTGTTAAAATACTTCATTATTTGAAATAATTATAGATCGACTGCATTGGGTATAGCGTTACGTAAAATTGCAATACAAAAAAAAACATTCATCGCCTTATAGATAAATATGATCATCACAGTAATTTAATATTTTATAAGCTCGCAATGCAAAGCGTAAGAAGCTTGCGTCCGTTTTACGGCAATTATGCAGAGATAAATGCTAAATTTTATTAGCGTTGAATTGCGATGTTAAAAACAGGATACATAAGTACAACTGTTAGAAACTTTTCGTTTAATCTGTTTATTTATTTATTAACAATGTATACATTTATTTTATAAACACATATACATAGTTCAGATTCCACAGGTCCACATTAGGATCGAGTCTAGTGTCGCGGTCGTGAGTAACAGAGATTACAGCAGACTTTCCGGTCTTACAAACACTCAGACCCGAAATATTTGTGTCGGTGCAGGGATCGAGCCTCTCGTTGCACAGCCAGCGTCTATCCGACTGCGCCACGAAAGCTGTGATTATTCTCTACCAGTCGAATCTAGGCTGATGCAAAGATGATAGGAGATATTTACTCAAAGATGTTGTTAACGTATTTAACCCTGCCCGAAGCTTTACGGCCTGATTGCTGAATACACAAAAACATTTTATTTTTCTTACAATTTACAAATGTTTGTGCATTTACTTATTTTATCTCACCTTTTGATTTGAAGTCAAAACGCAGGGCGTTTGCAGTATAATTCCGGAGCTGGGGTCCTCGCGATCCCAGTCACCCGAAGTGGGAGATGCTAAGAAATTTGAGCGATATGCCAGGAAATCTAGCGTAGGAACTTAGTTCGGCATCACCATCTCCACCCTAGGCTAGAAGTTATGATCCCTGCGTACCCTTCCGAACCTCCCTTAATGCACGGTAAGGCCCGATAAGAAGCCATAAAAAGATATGCTTTTAAAAATATCTGACGTAGAATCATGAGCCAAAATTCTGCATCGTCGGTGAAAGCTACGTGTGATAAGGGCAGGTGGGCGTTCAAGCGACACGCGTTGTTTATGTGTATAGTGTATATAGCGCGTACCTTGGCGTGCGCTCTGCTGGGCATGACGTGCGTGCGGCTGGGCTGCGCCGTGGCCACGCGCACGAGCGCCTCGCACAGCGCGCGCACGTGCGGGCCGCGCGCGCACGCGCCCAGCGCGCCGCGCACCACGCCGCACGACGCCTCCTTCACACTGTACCCCGCGCCGTCTGCACACACACGCTCACTACTACCCGCAGCTCTCACTACACTCCTTAATCTTAGTTCACGCGACATCGTAAAAATATCCAATGCCAAATTAATGATAAAAGCTTCACTCGCAACCTTCATATTAATCTGAAGCCTACGATTGACGGTTAAAAACCTGATAGTGCCTTGTGATAACATTGGTACGCTGCCAAATTAGTAGAGAAAATTAATTATGACTTTAATTATTATTGTGTATGTGCATCTTAATATCTTCCTTGTATAAGTCGAAACATAACGGTCTCGAAGAACTAGTACTTGCATCAGGTGTGTAGCGAACCATCCAATAACTAAACACATTGTCACGCCAATGACATTACTTAACTAATTGCTACAGTAAAAACAACCTTCCTTAATACGACAGAGGGTACGCAATGATTTACTCGATATCTAGGTTCATGGTTTGTGATCCTATCTAGCCATATTCTGTTACAGTTATAGGTGCTATAGAATTGGGTACTATATCTACTGTATGTAATAACAGTTGTATATTGTAGGGTTTATTAAGGTTTACTAGGGAAATTTTTAAATATTAGCTCGGTATAGGAGTGTTTTATACATAATTATGTAGTGGCCAAGTTCTGCATCATCTATGTCGACATTTATAATGGGACAATTATTTTAAAACAACAGCGTGGCGTGTCTAATTACTGTCTGTTCTTAAATATTTTTATTTCATAAATATAAAAAGGGTCTTTATACAATACTTAAGTTTAGATACGTGAAATTTGAAGACACACGTGAGTTTGATATAAAAGGCAGACTTACCGGCGAGAGAGAAGTGCACGGTGAGCAGCGCCTCGACGATGGCGATGAGCAGCGCGGCGTGCGGCGCGGGCGGCGCGGCGTCGCCCAGCGCGTGCAGCAGCAGGCGCAGCAGCGCCAGCGACGCGCCCAGCACGGGCTGGCGCGCCACGCACGCGCGGAACACCGGGCTGTACAGGCACACGCGCCCGCACGACTTCCAGAACGTGCACACGCCCTTCAGACTCTCCGCCTCGTCCGCGTCCGCGCGCTGGCCGCTCTCTGCCGCCGCGTTGCCCGCGCACTTTCCCACTGAACTGCTCTTCTGGTTGTCCTCCGGCGGCAGGCGGAGCATCTCCCTCTCTTTGCTCACGTCGCACAATTCGATGTACTTGTCTGCCGGTATCTTAGTTTTTAATATCCTGAAGCATCTGTCGGTCACGTCTATCAAGGATTTAAGCAGCATCTGCACCGACTGTAACGTGCTTATCTCCCTGTAGTACGTCAGTTCAGAATTTTCCCTCATGAGTTTGAATATTTCCACTATGATCGCTATCTCCAATATAGTACAGCATTGATTTGAGAACTCTGACAAAGAAACTAATTCGAGAACGTAACTGAGTCCACCTTTTTGTATAAACTGCTCTGCGAAGGAAACGGTGTTCAATAAGCTGGCGAATATATTCAAACATGAAACCGTGACGAAGTAAGCGGAATCCTCTAATCGTATAATGTATCTGTGCTTGGCGACAATAAATGTGGGATATATTACGCTAAAAAGCAATTCGTATTTCATTTCAGTGCGACACTTCGGAGTAACGCGCAAAAGATGGCTCACCGTTGCATGCAATACGTTACTGTGATTGTCCAGTTGCAACAGTGAGTTGTAGTGGATGAGAAAAGACCACATGCTCTTCCTCTCTACGGGGCTGATGTTTAGCGGACAATAATTTCTGGTGAAATCTCTTCTATCATCGGGCTCACAAATTGAACATGGAAGTTGATCAGTGACTTTCGGTATTAGGATACTCGCCCCCAGATCTCCGTATACAGTGTGTTCCAACACTTGGAGACACAATGAGGCGACACTGTTCTGCGTCAACATGAGCCTGACGATGCTCTCCATGACGACGCCTTGGGAGAAGCAGCAGCACACGCCGCAGTTGAGCATGACGCGCAGTATTTTGTTCCGGAGGGCGGCGTGCGCGGCCAGCTCGTCGTCGGCGAGCAGCGCCGTGAAGCAGCTGTAGAGCACGGCCACGCAGCAGGCGGCGGGCAGCGGCGGCGCGGCGCCGGCGTCGCCCAGGATGTCGTGGTGGTGGTGCATGCCGAGCGCCACGCGCGCGCGGCACGCCTTGTGTCGCGCGCGCGAGCACGCCGCCGAGTGGATCACCTCGCTGCGCACTCTCTTCATTCCGTTAATCAACTTCCCGATCGATTCGATCAACTTTTTGATTAATATTATGGTTTCCCCGAGATCGGTTACGGGTATTCTGATCATGAGCTCTATACATTCTTTTATGAGAGCTCCTTTTAGACACTCGCCATACAATCTGAATTGGTCGGTGAACTCTCGAAGTTTATCGACACTCCGACATTGCATCAGCAGACAGTGGAAGAATGCCATTATAGAGTAGGCAATGCCGAAGATAAATTTCAGTAAATGCTCCGATTCGGTCTTTTCAATATCTTTGGCACGACTTTTGCCACATTTAGTTATGACGTCTTCTAATAGGCGTAGAAGCATGGGCAGTATACCGTTATTAATAAGTTTTGTACATAAATCCGAATGTATAAGCACCTTGTCCAAGGAAACAATAAGTAGTTCCGTTAATGCAACTTTTATTCTCGAAATATCTTGGTTATTATGCGTGGCCGTTGAACTAAATTGTAATGAGCAAAGGTTACGCAATGAAAAGTTTATACACTGCACTGATATTTGTGATCCTTCCGAGCCGGATAAACTGCTTTCGGCTTTACACAGTTCCTGCAACAAGTCTGTTATTATCAATGTGAACTCAAACGTCGTTATTTCTGAGTTGATAATTTCCCTGTGTCTATCATTTATGTAGTCATCGGCTTTGGGTTTGGCTTTCCGCGGCGTGTAGTACGGATCGCTGTAGTATGAATCGTTGGGGTATTCGTTGGAGGATCTCATAGAAGAGTTGAAGTACTCGAAGTCATCGATGGGCGAGCACACTTTGATGGCGAGAGAGCGGTTGAGTATTTGCAGATCATCGTTGGAGTCAGCCGACTCAGAAGACTGTTCTGAATCCTTGATATATTTTCTTTTCACTTTACTGTCAGGGGAGTCAAACTTTAGTTGACTTGTATGCCTTGATCTGGGAGAAAGAAATTTACATAATTACTAATATTTGCCAGTATTTTTATTTTTAACTTATATTCACTAAATTGTTTTGACAGCATTTAATCTATGAACCAAAATATTTATATCACCCTATTAATAAACTGAGTTTAATTTTATACAGGGTATATCAAGACCGCGACCGAAAACGAAGCCAGGTGGTAATATTAGTGACTTCAAAAACAATGTAACTAAAAATTTCGCAAAAAAAATCGTCGACTTTATTTTGGTAATTTTTTACTTATCGTCGTATTTGGGTGATAAATACATAGTTTTCCTTAAATAATGATGTACACCTTTCTATTTTTTAAGACGCAATGGTACGATAGGGTTTAAATTACTATTTTCGCAATAACTAGGTATTAACTACCCAAACACAATGTATTTAAAAAATTGCAAAAAAAAAAACTGTCGCATAATTTGCGAAAATTTTATTTGCATTGTGTCTGTAACCACTAAAACTACCACCCGGCTTCGTTTTCGGTCGCAGTCTTGATATACCCGGTATTTCTGAAATTACCAAAAAAGATACTTAATATTTAAATTTCTGCATGTAATTTATTTGCTTCTACGATGGCTAATGCAATATACGTGTTAAACTCGTTAGAATATATTTGAGTCAGATTGAGTCATAAATTAAGATATTTTCTTAAATTTTATCGAATCTAGTTGTATACTTTAATAACATACGCTATGCCATCACATAAAATAAAAATATACAACTTATATACTCTAAAAACCGTGGGAACTTAAAGAAAACAAGCTATGTAAAATATATACATATAACTGAGCAAAGTGGAGATCGAGAGCGGTTACCTACCCCCCTGGGATGCGGGGGTGATGTTATGTATGTGTAAATATATGGACAAATTTAAAGCAAAATGGCATGTTATTATTTACCTGGTTGTTATTGAGCCTTTTTCAGACGACCCAGTGGAATTCACCTTGCCGCTTTGAACACCGCTGGGTTTTTGTTTGGACCAAATTCTGAAACAAAGTAGGTAATAGTACAAACCGGAGACATTAATTATTGTTTTCATTAAGGGTTGAAATAAACCACTGCTAGCTCTAGGATAATTTCTTAATAAAAGCGTGGGAATTCATCGAAAGTACGGAATTAGAAATAAATTTGTAATATCATATGGGTAGTGAAATGTCAAGTGCTGAGAGAGACGTGCTTTTCGGTATTCAATTTCGGTTTCGTCGTGAAGGGCAGATAAGGTCTGTTTACCGACGGGTTATCGCGGTGTACTCTACTGTTTACAATGTAATGCTTGACGTAAATATCAACTGTGAAACCGACGCACTCAGTGATGTCCGGCGCGCCGCGCCGCATCTCGTCACGTTATATGGCAATTGGCATCAACGAGAATTACGAGTATATTACGCCGTATAAACTTTTAGAAAACATTTACATGTTTATTCTGAATTCTTATTAACAATGAAATAATTACAATTTTAAATACAAGTGTAACTTCGGCGATATTTCGGTAGAATGGTACAATACAAATGAAATACTCTGAAGTAATATCAACTAATGGGCAGGATCACCGCGCCGAATCATTCTTGGTGCAGCACATATCTCTTGCCATTCAACGTAGCAATGTTGCAAGCATAATGGGAACATTCTCACCGGGTATGGTTCGGGGCGGTCTTTTTGATTAATTTGAATGTAAATATTTTCTTTAATTTATTAATTTATTTTTTAATTTTGTGTTTATATTTTTATGTAATATGTACTGTCTGTATATATAATTGTGTGTTTCTAATTCATTTCCTTTGTATATTTAATTAATTGAATTAGTATATCGTTCATTTTCTATTTGTATTCTTGAACTGTTTGTGTGCTGACTATTGTATTATTATTTTATGGATTTTATCTGAAATAAAAATCTTTATTTAAGGTTTATATTTTCTCATGTAAATTAAAAAAACTAGTACTTAACAATATGTATATTCAATATTTTTGCAAAGTGGGCGAGAGTGTGCTTTAAGCCGTAGATCACAATGCCCACGCCATCAGGTGAATGATGCGACGGAGTTGTTAAGTTATGTCGTTTCGTTATCACAAAAACTAATGAATTGAAAGGAGATCGGTCGATTTGGTCCAACCGTGGACAAGAAATTCATTATTACCAAAAAATTTGGCGTATTTTTTTAGATTTATTTCTCTATTTACTTTGATCCTACGCCATTGGAATTAGATTTACAAAAAAATGAGGATATCATGAAATATTTCTACCATTTTTGTATTTGTCAGCAACATTCATAGAGTTGACATCTGTCACGAGACTATTATCTGTCAAATTGCATTGTTTATTTCGTCGTCTACTCATGTGTATTTAAAATTGAATTAATTTGAAAATCATATAATTTCTTTTTGTGGCTGGGTGTTGTGTTTATTCTCTACGGCGTCCCTTGCAGTCAATTGCTTACCTCGATCCAACAATATTATAGCATATAAATAAGTTAAAATGTTTATAATCGTCATGTAAGCAAAAACTACGGGAAATCATTGATGCGCGCCTGAAGCCAACAACTACGAGACACCGATCGTAAAGGCGCAAAGGCTTACATGATCTGTAATGTCTGAATGGATTCATCCTCAATCATTGTTTTATTTTTTCATTATTGTGTACGGTAGCTTCAGATATTTTTTAAACTAGCGCATGACAAAATGACTAACTACATACAATAAACCTGATATCAAAATAATATACTTTTAAATATTCAAATGTGTTTTTCTGTCTTCCTTGATAAGCTTACGTACTTTATAATAATTTTTTTTTTTTTTTTTTTATTGCTATGAATGACGAGACGAGCCTGCCATTCGCCTGATGGTAAGCGTTACGACCGCTCATGGACAGTAGCAAAACCAAACAACACCATGAGTTACAAGGCATTGCTTGGCATTCCACTGCGCTCGTCATCCTGAGACATAAGATGTTAAGTCTCGATATGTCCAGTAGTTACTCTGGCTACAATGTCCTTCAAACCGGAACACAACAGTGCATTTACACTGCTGTTTGGCGGGAGAAATAGACATTGCGGTGGTACCTACCCAGGCGGCCTCTCACATATGAGAGACCTACCACCAGTAATGTATATTCATACTCATCCCAAACTTAAAATATAAGCCAACTATGATATTACGTATTCAGATAGCAGAAAATGGTAGATTTTGTAAAACTTTAAGAGGATAAATCTTAAAAACCCCGCATCCTAGATCAAGAAGATTATGTTATATTTGAAGGATAAAAAATCCTTATTATTTAATTCTATGTCTCATTTGTCTCCACCATGTTTCCACTACTAGGCCCAATATTCATAGGAAAACGACCGATCTCCTTTTAATAATGTTTTAGAAAACGTATCATTGTGAGGCACGAGTAAATGGTAGTGGTGTACATGTAGAAGCCATACTTCTGTGAAAACAGCTGGTGTATGGGCGTGGTGCAGGGCGGCGGCGCGCGCGGCGTGCTGCCCCCCGCCGCCCCCGCCGCACCCGCCGCCCCCGCCGCCCCGCTCAGCTCCCCGAACAGCCAGATGAGCACCGAGCTCAGCTGCCGACAGCACGACAGACCCTGCACACAAACATCATCCATCATTCTCCCGCGCTATACACATTTCTCTACCTTAAATTGACGCTCAATCGCTAAAAAAAACTCATTAGTCGTTAGTGTGCAGTGGATCTCCTCTGTGCCAGTTATTGTGGGCAATTGATGTTAATCGCATGCCTTAAGAGCTAATGGTAATTGTAGACAAGAGTTGGCTTTTAATGTATGGAATACCTATTCCATGCGAGTCTACACATAACTATGAATCTGCCAATCGCGGCACCGGAAAAGATACAAAATGATCGTGCAACTCATGCGATATTGGCGGTAAAATCAAATTGTCTCTTTCTACAGACTGGCCAATTATATCAGATTTTAGCAAAATGAATGGTCTGATCAAAAACAAAGTCTTAAAAATTTAGTTGTCTTATTTTTAACTAATTCAAACTAGCCTTCAACTTAATTGATCTTAATGTGGGGTCATGACTATGTATGTGACTGTTCGGTGTATTTATTTATAGACACGCAAAAATCAAACCGCGTAGCAGTGTATTAAAATATCTTGTTTCTATTACCATACATTTATGCATAAAAATAATATGAGAAATAATATCAATAATTAAAAACGACTAACGGGACCTCTGTAATGCAGTAAGAGTAGTGATAGAAAAGTAATATATTTGAGGTGGTCATGAGGAAGATTCCGCGGTCGGATTATGCTGTTTTGTGGTCGACGGCCGACACTACCGACTGGCGACTCAAATTACAATCGTGCTCTGTTTCCACAATATAGATTTGATTTCATTGTACGATTGATAAATAATGACGAATAAAATAACTGCCCAAATTATAAGTTCGATCAATTAAAAAAAGCATTTTTTTTACACAATTTGTAACTTTACGTGGCTGTTTTTAAAAAAGTGCATAGACATGTGTTAGCCTTTCTGATCTCAACCCTTACGATGGCTAAGCCGGTAACCTCTGTCGCCCTTTTGCAATGACATTGTAAATTATTACATTTGTATGATCTTTAGGGAGTTATAATTACCGATACATTCTGTAATTTATTGAAATAAACAAGTAGATCCGACCCTTTTGTTCGACATATATTTACAAATTATAAAAATAATACCGGGTATATCAAGACTGCGACCGAAAACGAAGCCAGGAGTTAGTATTAGTGACTTCAGACACAATGCAAGTAAAAATTTCGCAAAAATAATCGACAACTTTCTTTTTGTAATTTTTTGCTTATCGTCATATTTGGGTGATTTATACATAGTTTTCCTAAAATAAAGATGTAAACCTCTTTAATTTTAAACACGCAGCGGTATGTAAGGGTTTAAATTAGTATTTTCGCAAAAAGTAGGTATTTACAACCCAAACACGATGATTTTCAAAAAATTCTAAAAAAATATCTGTCACTGTTTCGGCGAAATTTTTATTTGCATCGTGTTTGTAACCACTAAAAATACCACCTGGCTTCGTTTTCGGTCGCAGTCTTGATATACCCGGTATAAATACACCAACCGTCACATACATAGTCCTGACCCCACATAAAGATCAATTAAGTCTGGTGTTGCAGGTATGAGAACTACGAGAGACTTTTCGGTCTCACAAACACCCAGACCCGAAAGAAATATTTGTGGGCCGCACAAACATTTCTCTTGGTGCGGGGATCGAACCCGCGGCCTCTCGTTTCACAGCCGGCGTCTAACCAACTGCGCCACGGAAGCTATCATATATACCGCGTGATATTGACATCTGTTACTTAATTTTGTCCACATGTTCGTGACCACCCCAGGAAACATTGTACCAAGTTACATCAAAATCCACCTGGTAGTTTTGACAAAAATCACGATTTTGTATTTCGCAATTTTCGATCACTCTGTACATGCACGAGTAGTTTTGCCGCTCAGCTGACAAAGGACTTTGACCTCGCAAACATAAAACTTGGCGAAATACAGATCACTCAATATGTTCTACACTACAATAATTATTATTAATGTAGTCTAGAACATAATGAATGATCGTTATTTTATAAGTAAGTACTAATGATTAACTGGGGTTTAATAGTTCACCTTTTAGTAAGCATTTAATCAAATACATTCACTAATTACTAGGCACTCTCAAATTCCAATATACACATTAATGATTAACGGGTTTCTTGAATATCGGTCAAACATACAAGGCATTTTAATTGCACAATACAAAAACTTTAATTGTAATCGTAATTATCGACCAACAAAAAAAAACTATTCTTCGGCACGTGACAATCGGTCCAAATAAAAATACGTGAATAAAACTATGCAACAAGAATAAAATTTATTTCAGCTTTATTTTTAAACAATATGCATTCAATTTCAAGTAATGTTTAAATCCAACACGCAATATTTCAATTTAACATTTTCAAAACAATTTTACGTAAACTTATCATAACGCGCCATGTCCCTTCTGTACATTGCATTTACTATAATCACTTGTTGCCAGATTGTACATCTTTTTATATCATAATATGCTGTCCCTTTTTCGCCCTTGGAGGAAGTATAATTATAAGAAAGTGACAGCATACGAAACATTTTTGAAGTAGTGTTGTGAAATTATCCGAGAACACTTAATCGATATTTTTTATCTCTCATATTATTTAATTTGAGTTGACTGGAAACTTAATACTATGTCAGAAATATCATGGTATTTCGTTTTTATTTCTTACGGTTGGTTTTAATAATTTAGAACATCTTCAATAATTAAAACCCAACCGGTCATCGAGGGTTTTTAGCATAATGATATGCTGGCGTAGGTGTTGCTAGGGACCCAGCTCGACCACAATATACGCGTTTGTACAGGGCTAGAAGGCCAGAGTCACTGATTTACCTTTCTCGGCTTCCCCGGGGTATCGAAAGGGGAGCAAAAAGCTTTTCCTCTTAACAAAAAAAAAAACTTTACAAAGTTATCTGACTACATTTCCTGAAAATGACAATAACTTGACAATATTTAATGTTTCCAAAGTAAACCACCTTAAGAAATCGTAATTTTATACAAAATACACGTATGCATTCGCTGCTGTAGATTGTTTTATTTTATTAATGAACTACTTACGGGTAAAATTGCTTAGAAAAGTAAAGTTGACACATTTGAATAAACTACAAATAATCGATATCGATTTCAAAATATTGTAGTCACGGCTCTTATTTTAAACTACCAATCACATAAAGTATTTTTCTACGCCAATCAGAGTATCTCATTTTAAATACTATTGTCCAATCCAGTTACGTAATTACTGCATCAACCAATCCATCCAATCAATCCTTAGGGATCTTCAACTTTTTAGCAAATCCTAATGTATGGCGGCGCGACCGGCGCGGCGGCACGCTCAGTGTTCGGTTTACTGCGTTCAATTAGTAATGTAAACAAAAACACGCGCGCGCGCAGAAATCGCCATTTTGATAGTATTATAAATTATGTTGTTATTTGTATTTTGTGTTCAAGTGAGTGAATAAGTGTTTAAGAGATAGAGACACATATTGCAATTAAGTACTTTTTATTAGTTGTTAGTTTAAGTGTTCTTTTTATTATTTAAGTGTTCGTATTAGTGTTTATAAGTACTTTTTAGTTTTTGTTGATTTAAATTGTTCAGTATTATTGTATTTTCTATTCTTAATACAATGACGAATACTTATAGTACTGTGGAATACACAAATATGGTGTTGTTGTATGGTGAGTGTAATCAAAACGCCGTCATGGCCCTCAGAACATATCGTGAGAGATTTGGTGCATAAAACATAACAATTTGAATAAGTTAATTTTATGTATTTATGTGTTGTGTGATTACTATGAAAAATATGTAACATGGGAAGATAATTCCCGCGATCGCAGCGCCGCCCGTGCTAGCGGGTCAGGCTGTTTTCATAAACGCGGGAATATTGCGATGTTGCCGCTCCGCTCCGTGCGGACGCTGTATATCAGGTAAGTCTAAATATGGGATGTTTAACTTTAATGTCATTATTTTGACTTATAATTTGTTTGAAAAATCAACTTTTTTGTTTTTCCTTCTACGACAATTCCTATGCGTGCAAATAATATCCCTTACTACGCGATGCACATGGTTTAATTTAATGTAGGGGGTGTCAATATCACGCTGTATAATAAACATAAAACATACTACATCAATATAAAAACAGACGTAGGTATTGGGTTATTCTTCAACGGGAAGGTACAGTATGCACATAATGAATAAATGGTCCTAGACTAATGACCAAATGTAATTAATCTCGGACCGTTCAATTCTTGTTTAAGTTTGTTTATCTCAAAGTGCCAGTAGAACGCAGATGCGCTATTGTGAACGATTAATTACGTCACGTCACTCCATTAAGATGAATGGCTCAACGAACAACTGCACGCAGAAACAATTATCTCTTCCATAATTATGTTAATTTTCATTAGCTTTATATAGATAATTCATCTATTGAGAACAGTTTCTATCAATAACGAGAATTGATGATTGCTTTTCTTGAATACAATATAGGTAACTACTCGATTAAAATAGACACATTTACGGTGATTTCGATACTATAAAGTATAAAGCATGATTTTTATCATCTAGATTATAACATTACTTTTAACAAAATTTGGGCAATATAGTGATGCTAAATTTGTTAGAAATAACGCTACGTGATTCATTATTAATGTAATTCCAATAATAGTGATAGATAAAAATTACGATGCTGCGTCTCGGTAAACAGATCATGTATAGATACATGCATCTAATATAACTTGTTCGCAATTTCAATGATTACGCACGTTTGTGACTATCCGGTTCCTTACTGCAGCAATACATTAAATCCTACAGGTTACCCTTTTATCTCTATTTGGTTCATTAACAATAATTCACATATATCTTTTCCAGATAATGATAATTAGTATTAAATAACATGTAAACTAAGCGATAAAGATTTTCAGGTCCCAATATTGCACGTCAATTTGACCTTCTGTTAGCAATCGATTTAGGAAGTACTATTATTAATTATTATAATTATTTTAAATGAGGCTGCCGTGTCGAATGGAACTGTAATCAATGGCGTAGTCATATTCTGAATCAAATCTATAATTTTTCGAAGAAATGAACGAAAGAGTCAGATGATCCAGCCGCAATCAAATTTGATAATTCCGAGTTGCTATAATACGATATAAGTTGATACAATGGTATTTTTTAATTATAAAAAAATACTTGAAATTCGACGTTTGAAGATTTTTTTAAACTGATTATAAATTGTTGTTTTAAAAAATTAGGTCATTAGAATCTTAAAACTTCTCAAAAAGAAAATGGGATAAATATCAAGTATAACAGCAGATTACTTTTTGATAAAAGTAACCAGGACATACATAGTTCTTTTTCAGTATGAAATGTTAAAATTGACCATTAAATAAAATTTAATATTTATTTCATGAGGAGTTTTATCATTTTTCATGTAAATGATTTAATTTGGTAAGTATAGAGCTCTTCAGCATAGCTATTTATTATTACGAAACATGAAATAAAATACAAAAATAAATCATGGAAATCACTGATCACATTATCGTTACACGTTTTTCAAGATAGTTTGTTTTGTATTTGCACTAAAAAGGCAAATGCAAAGGCTATTTAAAAACAATCTGCGATAGAACTGTATTTTTTAAGTTACTGTTCCGTCATAATTTAGTCTGTGTCCCACTGAACAATAATATGGATTGTTCAGTTTTGGAACACCTGTATATTTCCTACATATTCTAGATATATCGAGTAAGTATAGAGCTAAGCAAAAGATTTTGTATGTATGTTTGAGAGGCAAAAGTCGGTCCTTTTTTATCGCTAAGGTCGACCTGCAGATAAGTTAATTTTAATTAATTTAAACATAAATACATTGATAGTTTACAATAATACAGAGTTTTATACTAGAGGCAACTGATTGTAGATAATTTCTAATACTGAGTTTCGCATATAGTGTAATTAGTTTCTATGTCAATATCATACTGTATATATGTATAAGACCATAAATCATCTTACTCGTTGGAGGTACATCACATGTGGTCGCGATCCTCAGCAGTGAGGGAACGATGAGAATATACCGGGTATATCAAGACTGCAACCGAAAACGAAGCCAGGTGGTAGTTTTAGTAGTTATAAACACAATGCAACTAAACATTTCGCAAAAAAAGGAATTTAAACCCTAACGTAGCATTGGGTCTTTAAATATAAAAAGGCGTACATTATTATTTTAAGAAAACTATGTATTTATCACCCAAATACGGCGATATGTAAAAATTTACAAAAAAATTGACGGATTTTTTTTTGCGACATTTTTAGTTGCAATATGTCTGAGACACTAATACTACCACTTGGCTTCGTTTTCGGTCGCAGTCTTGATATACCCTGTATATATGTATGTAATCTAGTGTGCATAATTTTATAACAAAGATTAAGGAAAAAATGAAACAATTAAAGAAAAAATCTTACAGTAGAATGAATTCGCTTTAGTATTCATCTTCGCTGTAATCACTTCCATTGGACAACGTTTTTACTATTATTCTCCAGGGCCTTATAAATGCAAAATACGTACTCGTGTTAATATTATTTCAACTTAAATTCTAAACCGATTTCTACGCGTCTGTTGTCACGCGTGGATTATTATTGCCATAAACAGATACCTTATTAATGTTATGGTCTTCTCTAAGACGGTAAGGGTTAACATGTTGCAGAGGAAGCAATGGAATTTGGCAGTTACCTCAACGCCGAGCGCTCTGAGCAGCACGAGGCAGCGCCACGCCACGCCGCCGAGCAGGTACTTGCGAAGGATCTCCTGGGACGACTGTGCGTTGCTGCGCGTGAACAAACTCGTCGGCTGGATCTTCACTTCATCAGGTTTCGTTTCTGATGACAATAAAATTGGCATTGGATTCTGAATTCCTAATATTGACTCAATAATATTACATACATAAATACACAAATTATATTATAAATCAAACAACCTACGAGTATATGTATAATCAGTCCGTAACATGGATAAACTGAGTACGGTATGGGCACACAAAAAAAGAGGTTTGAAGTTTACAGATAAATCCATAGTTTAGTTTCTTAAGTCATGCGATTGATGCAATTCTGACATCATATAATGAGACTAAACACTTTCATAGTATGTAAATTTCTTGAATGAGTATTATTTGTAATATAGGGTACCTTGTGGAAGCGCAGTCCTGGGCGGGTAGGCGGTGTCGAAGGGCGGCAGCGGCGTGGCGCAGTGCGCCGTGATGGACGAGGTGAGGCGGTGGATGCCGCACAGCAGCTCGCACCCCACCAGCGTCACCACGCCGCTCACCGGGCTGCACGCACACACACACACTAACCACCTACACTCTCACTACACCCGCCGCTTACAGACTATACAACAGTGGCAAGTATCTAAACCTCATACATTTTCGAAGGCAAATAAGGTAACAACTCTCACCCGACGTTAACTTTATTAAATGATTATTGTAAACACAACCACGCCTTACCTGGATGGTCCTCTGGTCTATTATAACATGTATCTATATTGTAGGTGTAAAAAACGGTGTTACTATAGGCTCTTCAAGTAGCTAGAATTTCAGAATAGATGACGACATCTAAGGTACACAGATGTTCATTCAAAACATCAATCAATATCTACTTGTAATGTAAAATAGCGTATTCCTACACCAGCCGAATCGTCTGTGTGTTGTCTGCCTTTAAGGAGGGTCTAGGTTCTTTTCTTAATCGTTCATAAGTCGTATCGGTTTGGAAATACCGTAGGAGAAAGCTGATTCCTCATAGTTGTTGATTATTGCTTCGAAATTCGAATAGAATTAAGAATATACTTTGGATGTAGGCTAATCTGATTACTGATACTAGTTGAGCAATATAAACATAGTCACATATTTACGAAATTATAATGCGTTTCGAAGTTACAAGTATGTGCCAAGTTAATTAAATCTGTATTAAGACACACAAATGTGGCTGTGGCTGCCTTTTCTGTTACTAAGTTAAAAACAAGATATTTGGAGCAATGAGGCCTCTGGCGTAGGTGCGGTGTGCGGTGACCCTCAGTGACTCAGTTTTGCTAAATAACTCGCGGACAATATCTTATTGCTGAGCGAGATAAGAAGCAATTTAATTTCATCTAAAGACCATTAATTAAATTCAGACACTCATTACAAGTATTACATTCAGTGGATAAAATTTAATGGGACAAAAACACTCGTTATGATCTGACCTTATCTCCAAAATTATTTCTTGTGTAAGTATATAAATAGCCTACAGTATATTTATAAAAAAGTTGTTTTTTTGTTGAATAATATAATAAAATATCTTTAACGGATGGCGGGACAAGCAGACGGTGAGTTTAGCTCGTTTTTATTATGAGTAATGAGACCATATAATTTTCTAATACAAGAGTGCGCACACTTACCAAAACTTAATTAACTCTTTAGGATTTGCACCCTCGTTGAGACGGATGAGAAACTCGGCTAGAAACAAGTCCAGCCATGTAGATTTCTGTCAGTAACAATCATTAAATTGGGATTAGGTTCTTATATAACTATATACATAGTCCTGACCCCACATTAAGATCAATTAAGTCTTGTGTTGTGGGTATCAGAAACTACGAGAGACTTTACGGTCTCACAAACACCCAGATTCGAGACAATTAATACTTGTGGCCCTCGCAAATATTTGTCTAGGTGCGGGCATCGAACCCGCGACCTCTCGTTTTACAGCCGGCATCTAACCAACTGCGCCACAGAGGCTGTCAAATATCATTATGTTCGTGGCATTTTTCATATGGATATTTACTTGAGCTCTGATGAATCAAATTTCAGGTATTTATAGAAAGTTTTCGGCAATCCTAAATTTTGCAGTGAATTTCCTACAGCTAACGATTAATCATTGCCCACCGTAAGGGCAGAGCGCGATGTGGCGGTCACCAAAGGAAACTGGAAATGAAGCGCCGGCGCAGGCCTACTTTTACTGCATGCACTGCTTTTACTTGCTTGCTTGAATTAGACGACAAGTAGAGTTGCAGTAGTCCGGAGACCATTAAGCTGATGGTTTGATATTGGTATTCGATAACGACTACCTTACAAGATGACTGATGATGGAAAACCCACCGGAGCGACCCATATACTAGTAGCGCGATTGGGGTTCACCACGTGTATATTATGTTCAGAGAAGGCTCGAATAGTTTTGTTAAATAACCTTTATAAAGATTGCATTATACATGTAATGACTATCGTATCGTTCTAATATAAAACAAATTTCAGACGTCACCTCATAAGTGCCCGTCTCCGCCTTGAAGAAATGATCCCAATACAGTTTCAATGTGTCTGTGTCTTCTTCTGCCGCCATGATCGCTGTTTGAAGACCTGCAACAACGACACTTTGTTAGACACCGCTAAATACTTAAAACATTAAATCCAGTCTTTGTCATCCAATCTCTAAGACAAAATTATTTATTTTTCAAGCTGGACATCGTCTAAAAATATAAATTCAACGTGTGCATCATAAGCTACGTGTTACGGCCTAATGCTGACTACGATCCAATCAATCATAAAAAAATTGAACCATTTGACATACATGCAGCCAATTGTCGATTAATTGGCGAATGCAGAGCTCCATGTTTCATGGTTTAATTTTCAAAACATTTCCGGCCAACTATCCTAGTTTGAAGGTACAGTTTCTATGGTTATACTATATATCTTAAGTTTTTCACCGTATATGAAAAACGGATAATTCTATTTAAACAAAAATAAAGATCCTTTTGAAAAGAAATATATACCTCCCTATTGTGTATTACGAAATAGGTAGGAAGAATCAAAAGTCGGGGATTTTAAGTTTTCAAGTATCCTGTACACCAGTGAAGGAATCAGACTTGTTCAAATATACGAATTAAAAAATAATAGAGCATGTGTATAAAACTCAAGTAAGATTACACGACAGTAATATTATGTAAAGGTACTTATTATTTTTTAGCCACAGAGAGCACACTGCTGATCATAAGCCTTCAAGGATTTTACGGTAACTCGCTGGCAGCGGCCTGGCTCCAGCAACTTCCTACAACTTTTATTACGTAGAATGTCCACTCAAAAACTTTTAGCCCCATCAGCCATCAGTTCTGCTTGTTGTGCGCCCTGCTCACTGTCAAATCAACTTGCTAGTCCATTGGTCTATGGCGGTAACCTTTGTTCTCCTACGGATCTTCTCATCGCCTACTTTTTTTACACTAAATACCGAGCATAGCCCTCTCCATAGTGCATTGAGTGACCTTGAGCATTCTTATGGGGCTCATGGAGAGAACTTAATTACTTTAAGGTATCCAGCAGAAAGCCGGTTTTTTTTATAGCTGTAGAAAATTTTGCGTAGAATAACAATGCACACATTGCGACTGGGGAAAATTATCAGTGGGCAGAAGTGCTCCACTTCGATGATACTTTATGAAATCTGTTGTTGTACGTAGTCATTCATAAAGAGCAAATTACGCATACGGTCGGTGAAGGTCGTGGTACGGCCCGCCGCATCAGACTATTGTTTGCAATATCAAATATCTGTGCTATCACGCTCTTGTCAAAATATAAAACCAAATTAAACACTGCTATCCAAGATATAAAACCAAACAACACCATGAATTACAAAGCAATGCTTGGAATTCCATTATCTTGGCTATCCTGAGACATAAGATGCTAAGTCTCATTATGTCCAGTAGTTACTCTGGCTACAATGTCCTTAAAACCGTTCAATTTCATTACTGTTTGGCGGGAAAAATAAGACATTGCGGTGGTACCTACCCCTCTCACACATGGGAGACCTACCACCAGTAAAATGTTTGTTGCTACTTGCTTGCAATGTGCAATGCAAATATGCATCGTTTTTTTCCACTTTGGTATACATGAGTAAACTGTTTTAATCATTTGGCGTAATAGCGAACGGTTATAGTCTAGTTTATCTACCTTCTACAGAATTGTTTGGAAATAAATAGTAAATCTTGTTGGTTATTGCAATTTATTTGTAGCACATATTATTTTAATAACCACCATGAACCGCTATGAGTTGTGACCTCTTGCCTTTAGTTTGCTGTGTATCATTACTTCCCAGAATTTGATCCCTATTAGCAACATTATCGAATGGAGAAATAATACAGCGTGTGCCGTGTGGTATTTTTTTTTTCAAAATCATGGGTATCGATTTATGGAAAATCCTAGTATGCAGTCTTAGTTTTCATCAAATTCGGGCTCGTGACTCCTTTCAGTATTTTTCGCTATTCCTCATAGTTTCGGATTTGGCCATCCACGCCCACTTCAAAAATTCAACCTGTATAGTGATAAATCTTTTTTTCTAAATTTTAGGTTCCATGTACACATATAGTAAAGGAGATCGGTCGTTTTCCTATGAATATTGGGCCTAGTAGTGGAAACATGGTGGAGACAAATGAGACATAGAATTAAATAATAAGGATTTTTTATCCTTCAAATATAACATAGTCTTCTTGAGCTAGGATACGGGGTTTTTAAGATTTATCCTCTTAAAGTTTTACAAAATCTACCATTTTCTGCTATCTGAATACGTAATATCATAGTTGGCTTATATTGTAAGTTTGGGATGAGTATGAATATACATTATTATAAAGTACGTAAGCTTATCAAGGAAGACAGAAAAACACATTTGAATATTTAAAAGTATATTATTTTGATATCAGGTTTATTGTATGTAGTTAGTCACTTTGTCATGCGCTAGTTTAAAAAATATCTGAAGCTACCGTACACAATAATGAAAAAATAAAACAATGATTGAGGATGAATCCATTCAGACATTACAGATCATGTAAGCCTTTGCGCCTTTACGATCGGTGTCTCGTAGTTGTTGGCTTCAGGCGCGCATCAATGATTTCCCGTAGTTTTTGCTTACATGACGATTATAAACATTTTAACTTATTTATATGCTATAGTATTGTTGGATCGAGGTAAGCAATTGACTGCAAGGGACGCCGTAGAGAATAAACACAACACCCAGCCACAAAACGAAATTATATGATTTTCAAATTAATTCATTTTTAAATACACACGACGAAATAAACAATGCAATTTGACAGATAATAGTCTCGTGACAGATGTCAACTCTATGAATGTTGCTGACAAATACAAAAATGGTAGAAATATTTCATGATATCCTCATTTTTTTTGTAAATCTAATTCCAATGGCGTAGGATAAAAGTAAATAGAGAAATAAATCTAAAAAAATACGCCAAATTTTTTGGTAATAATGAATTTCTTGTCCACGGTTGGACCAAATCGACCGATCTCCTTTAACTAATCGATGTCTGTACATGGAAGATGATCGAGAAAAAATAATATGGGGGGACGGTATTAACGTAATAGAACCCAAAAAACTCTGTTTGTGCGGTTGTGCGGAACTCAGAAACGGTTTAACGGATTTCGATGAAATTTGGTATGTATATAGCTGACACCGTGGATTAACACTTAGGCTACTTTTTATACCGAAAAATGTAGTGTTCCCGTGGGATGAGGAAGGAATTCCGATATATTTGTTACATTTTTATGCTCAATATGTTAGGATGGGACTGGATTACATGCTTTGAGTAAGAATGAGACGGGTGGGATATAACGGGACGGGACAGGATGGGAAATTTCAAATAATGTTAAAATAAAGTTAATCACGCAGACGAAGTTTGCGAGCAGAAGCTAGTAGTTAAATAATTCTGTACTTGGGATACTACAATCGCGCTTTCATTTTCATAATCCCTTAGGTAACAATATTAAGTCTAGAAATGATATATTTTAGATTTATAGAAACACATTTGAAATAATTGATAATGCTTCTGATATCGATTATTTACAAATGCTTGATAGGTCAACAAACGGAGCGTTAGGACTTCAGAGCCGGATGTGACGTAACAGATTGCGCAGTAGAATGTAGATTATTACTGTTCACAACACCACCCAGTAGGTGGCTGCTCATAAAACTAATAAGAAAACATCTTTTTACTTGCAATTGAAAATCTTGTCAAGCAGAACACGGTGATAATTTGGACATTTAAATCATTATATTATGTATTATTTTCGCGTATTTGATTTGTCGTTCTAATGAGACGTTTATCTAACTCTCTGCAAACTTTAACACTTTTCTTGTATAAACTGTAGGTGACCAGAAGTTCGATATCTTTCTACAGTATAATTTATACTTTTTGCTTTCGATGCTACCCTGTTAATGTGTAGACCATGTTGGTCTACACAATATGTAAGTCAATGAGGGCGCCCCGCAAATACCAAATATATTAGGTGCGCATATTTTTATGTGATAGACGTCGTACATAATATTTTTTTTATGTACCACATATTCAAGAGTCGATATAAAACGTTGCACGTAATTTAATATGCTAACTATAATATGAGTATCCTTTGCAAATTACTTATCTACTAGTTATTACTTATTACCCACACAATACAAGCCAACTTAATAATAATAATGACATACCCAACAGACGGACGCATTAAATATTATAACATACCCAAAACTCAAATCCCGAGCATGTTTTAGCAAATCATTAATTAAAATCGTTTGCTGATTATAGGAACAGCAATACATCCAGCCGTATACATTGATAAAACTTGCATTCACAGTGAAAATGTATTGCCAGATGCGTGCTACTATACACCGAGTGCGCGGTCGCTGGGCCGTCGCGTCGCGTCGCGTGCGTTGGGCGTCCGTGCGCCGCCCGCCGCCCGACTGTGTTATCGCGACATTATTTACTGGATAGTGAGAAGACTCGAGATAAACAATCATAAATGTAACAATGTTATCAACGCGCGAGATTTTCATGTACTTTAATTGCTTCACAATAACCATTTCATGGAAAAGTAGCAATCATATCTCATAGCCTTTGGCCGGCACTTGAAAGACAACAAGTTGTGGCATGGGAAATGGTCCGAAACATAGTAATTACTAAAATTATTTGCTTTTATTATAGATTCTAGTAAATATAGATAAAATGTAAACTTTAATATTACTTTTATAATAAAAAAACATCCATAGACCATAAAATTGTGGTTACTTTTTTAGTATCATTATCATGGAAGCTTCAGCTAGTGTGAAAAAGTTGGCACCTATCAAGTATCAATGAACAAAAAAATTACACTTATAGTAAGTTTGTCTCTTTTATAGAATGTATCCAATTGTGTATTCATAAATTATGAGTAAATTCATACACAAGCACAGCCTGTATCCCTTAAATGGTTGGCAGAGGTACCCCTAGTGTCATTAATAGTTTGCAAAGTTTATTTCATTACCAATATGTAATAGGTATCAAGGGACAAATAGCTGGGGTAATTCCATTAAAGGGGTGATGTCAGAAAAGTAGCTGGTAATAGCCAAATCTTTTTGCAACACTAGATAAAGTATCATGCCTACGCAAGATGGTTTTAAATTAAATTGTGAAAGCAAGTTATACATTTGTTAAAAATGTAGTCCTCTCTTTTGACCTAAGATAATGCATGTCAGCAAAACCACAGCTCACTATCTCTTCTATCCCAGTCTAGACTATGAGTACATCAACTTGAATTTCAAGCTTCCCATTAGGCTGCTGAGCAGTTGCCAGCCCACATACTGCATCTTGCAAATAATTCTCGCTCCTTTCAGCATTCATTAAGAAGCAATTAAGAAAATCAGCATCATTACATATTTTCAATAGTTGAAGTTTACTGTGTCTCGACAATAGACATTTTATACAGAATCTATGATTCAAGAATGATAGGCCATAAGGTGCAGTGCAGTCCCTTTGTCACACAAGTATAAAAAAAAATATAACACAACTTTTGGAAAGCAAATACTTAGATGCTAAACAAAAAACAATAATTAATGATTTTAGTACCTGAAAAAATATGGTTTATTGACAATTTTTAAGAACAGCTATTAGGTTTAAATATTTAATTTAATTGATATTCTCTTGCGGTTATAATTTTTAAAAAAGAATGTATGTAATAAATTTAACTAGAATTTATGGGTTACATAGAATCATAATATTTACAAAATAGGTATAATGAAAGTGTAATCGTAATTGACAGATATTTTCTATTCCAGTTAACATGTAAAAGTGCGGCTTTTTATTATTAAAAATATACGCAAATAATTTAAAGAATTCAGTTTTAAAACTCTTTAACCCTGTCATAGCCACAGAATAGTTTCCCAGTAACCTGTATTACATAAAGTTGTATTAAGTGTTATGAAACTAATTAATTTCAATGCTATAACCATTAAAATACCAATTATGAAAACAATAAACTTATGCTTTTAATAACTTACATATGATTCGGTCCCAGGCTTTTAAGTGATACTCTTAAGCCACCTGGGTAAGTGTCGAGTTATATTTATTGCGAGTAGAATCTTGGATTATTTGCTACAATTTAAATAAGTTATTGTAATATTAAGTTCAGCTACCTCCGTTCACACACAACTTTTTGAGTTTTGACTTTTGACAACAAACTAAAAAAGGAGACTTTTACGACTGACGTTTAATTTATTTTTTAATTCTAATACTTCTTTTAGATAGAAATATAAAACCATGCAGCCCAATCATCGATATTTGAAATAATCTATGAAACTCGTCTTTTTAAATTGAATTTGTATAAATCGTTTCTAATGTACAAAATATAGGACATATTTGTTTAATTGAAATTATATGTGTATATCATCTCTACCTAATCTGTGTGTATATCCCATGGACGTATTATACAAACAGGACTGCACACTCACGAAATAGTGTTGTCCTGAAATAGCACATATGCCTGTCATTTAAGGTTTAATTTGCTATGATAAAAGACATGGAGGCAAAACGAGCCGAGCGAGATAGTACATCGAAGTCTGTGTCTCTTTTCATTCGCTACGGTGACTATGGGCGCGTTCCATTTGGCGTTCACGGCGCTCAAAACACTCATTTCGCCGTTCCATTTGACGATCACGATCGTCGTGGTCGCGGTGAAAACGTCATTGATGACGTCATGACATACGCTCACGACGACCCATGTCAAGAGGTGGGTCGTGGTGCGCGTTGAGAAAATTGGCGGGATTTTGAAACGTCAAAACAAGAAAAATGTCAACAGAGAAAATTACGTTATATGATACGGAGAGGGATATTTTAAATTCGTCATCTGTGTAACTATTAATTACTTGATCGTAATCTTTAATCAGTGGTCGAAGTATTCTTTTGTGGCGGTCATAATTTTGTAATATAGTATTCCATTCTTAATCGGAACTGGACGAACTACTACTATGTAAATCCATATTTCGACGCACGATTAAATATTCAAATGTCGCCGCAAAAAGTATTTTTTTACTTCGAACGTAAATCAATGAATTGTTCCACTAAAATGCAGTAGGTATAAAATTGTGTTTTTTCAACATCAATCAATTTATCTAATTTTATTATTGTTTATCACAGAATACAAGATGATAAAACTCAAATGTTTTACCATCAAGATTTAACCCATAATGCAACCTAACTCTTTATAGCTTTTGAAAATAGGTATTTGTTACTTAAACGCTCAAAACGCCCCATAACCCGTTCCACTTGGGTTTGCGATCGTAACGCTCACGAGCAAATGGAACGGCAAATAGCGCGGTCGTGAGCGTGGTCGTTGCGATCGTCAAGTGGAACGCACTCTATAATAAAACCTTATCTTAAATCTTTTTTTAACACGCTTTTATTACCTTCGCCAGTTTGTTTAAATGTATGTAATTGATTGATTGACTTGAAATTTTGCACACTTGCCAAGGACCGATGACAATACAATAATTTAAAAAGTATATGAGATTATCCGAACCAAAACCTTCACAAATTTAATTCGTTTGATAAACAATAAAAGTTGGTAATTTGCACGCAGCTGTTATCCTTTGATAAGATAGCCGTAGATAGAAGTTTTTCGGCAGCCTCCGTGGCGCAGTTGTTTAGACGCCGACTGTGGAACGTGAAACCGCAGGTTCAATCTCCGCACGAGACAAATATTTGTGTGATTCACATGTATTTGTTTCGGGTCTGAGTGTTTCTTAGACCGAAAACTCTCCTGTAGTTTCTGATACCCACGACAAAAAACTCGATCATAGTGTGGCGTCCTGCCATGTTTGTGACTGTTGGGTCTGTGTGCGTATTATATTTAATATGGTCACCCTATTAGCGTGGGATACAATCCTCCGCTCAACATCTCTCGCTCGGCTCGTTTTTTGATCAGAGTGCACAGTCCTGTTTGTATAATACGTCCATGGTAATTCCTACTTTAATACATATTCCAAAAACGCCCCTTACCCCGTTCCATTTGGGTTTGTGATTGTAGCGCTCTCAAACAGGTGGAACGCGAACGTGTGAAATCGCGGTCGGGAGCGTGGGTGTTGTGATCGTTCAGTGGAACGCTCGGCAGGTGCTACTTTGACAATTGACATTGACAAATGACATTTGTACATGTGAATTCTCACCACTATCTGTGACTGTGATTTGAGTGTAAAGAACAGAATATATTAAAGAATAGAAGATATTAAAGAAATAAAATGTGGGATAGTATAATAGAGTATTTGAAGGATCCATTATTAGTAGTAAAAGTGCAGAACTTCTTCGGTGTCACGTATAAGAGTAACAGACAGGAGAATGATTCATCGGAGGTAGTACATTCCGATAGACTCGAACGCTTGGGCGAAGAATACGAAGTTAAACAACACAAGAGGATACCGAGCAACATATCTTGCAGTTCTCAGTCGTCGTATGATACCGATACATCGGCAGAGAGTGGTGGGCAAGACGACGTTGTTTTGTCAATAAATAACTTATTCTGGTATTACCTGTTTGTGCTGGGGACGGAGCTGGGAGATGAGATATTCTACGCGACTTTTATACCTTTTTGGTTCTGGAATATTGATGGGGCAGTCGGCAGGAGAGTCGTTCTCGTTTGGACTACTGTTATGTACATAGGCAAGTTAATTCGTTGCTAATTTTTTTTTATTGTGTTTCCATCGTATTTAATATTTTAATTAGTCATTTTGATGTCATATACGGGTCAGTGTGATTCTAAGACGAATTAATTTCACTTATTATCAGCCTCTATTGATGTCAAGAATAAATTACTGATAAACATAAGGTACATAAGATAATTAAAAATATAATTTTATAACGCATAGTCTTTTTTCATGTTTTATTAATTATTGTATCAGAAGAGCAGAAACATTAAAAGGACCTTACACACTGCACTTATGTGACAAGTACCTATAAAAAACTCTATGTACACTTCTTGTTTACAAGATGACATTTACAATTAATTGGTGATGATTGCTACCCAAAGGGAAGGGTGTCCATTCTCTTATAATACTCAAATCTTCAAGACAGCAAACTTTCCCTGTGTAAATGAGCCTTTACTATAATTTAGTACCTAGTTGAAAAGCAAATTCAACAAATACTTCAATGTAAAAAAAAGCTACTGGAAATTTAATTCTAGGTTTATTTGTACTTAATATAAAAATAAATATACACTTTGCTTAATATTGTTAATAACAGTTTTATTATATTCTAATTATTCTGTAATTAATTACCACACAACATTTGTGTAGTGGCACACTGACCTTGTGTCTCTTTCGTCCAAAGATATGCAGTGTTTTCCGAATATCCTTAAATAACTGTTTTGTTACCTTTTATTCAGTCAACAATTTCACTCAGATATACTGTTTTATATCATAAGACTTTAATACCATCTTATAGACTATGTTTTGAAGTTACTAAAATTCTGATTTCGTTTTCCCCATGATTGATATTCATGGAGTAATCCAATGTCAAAGTAAAAATGGCCTATCCCACAGGCCATTTTTACTTTGATTTACTATAAGTCAGCTCCAAATCATGCCACGGAGGTTTCTGGTATATCAAATTAAAGGCAATTAAATTATCTACGAGAGCTTTATAATGATGTCACCAAAAAACACAACCCTAGTAAATGCATGGTGTCAAAAACGAGTAAAAGTGTGGTGTTTTTTTTTTGGTGGTTTGCCTACGATTGCTTATCAACCAGGCGTACAATCAAGAAATAGAGTACAGATCTAAAAATTAGACATTTCATACTTCCAATTTCTTGTTTTCGAATTTCTTAACGATTCATTTATACAAGAAAAAGAGTCTGTAGACTGAAAACACCAACGAAATTTGATTAAAAAAAATATGCTTTAGTTTTTGTCAGTAGTATATTAAAATCCCTCGGAGAAGGCTTGATTTGTTCTAACTTGGTTTTGTGGTTCTTAAGCTTATCATTGCTAGCATAAAATAAAATAATAAATTTAGAAATTACAAAGCGAGTGTGTATAATGAGAACCAAGCAACATAACATTGAATAGAATAAATTATGTAAATCAGTAGTAGCATTAAATTATTAATCAAGGTAGATTTATTTGAATGTTCACTGAAAAGGCCATTACTTAAGAGGCCTCCTCTTAATGTATTATCATACTATAAATCAGGGACCGAAAACCGCTATACATTACGGTACCGGTATCGACGAATTTCGGTTACCTTTCTGATTAAGGTAACTGTTATGACGTTAACCAATACAAATTATAAAGGTTACCCTTAAATTAGATTACCGATTTAATACCGGTAACTGGTAACGATGAGTTCGTGATTGGTCGGCGAGCGGCGGTAAACACACATACAACACTGCCCGCTTTGACTTATGCCGAAGGCACGTGTAAAATAGAGGCAATGCTTATTTCGGTTACCGGTATGACACCGGTAAAATCGGACAAATGTAATAATAATTAGTGCATAAGGGTTACCTTTTAAAATACCAGTTATTTTAGGAACCGGTTTCGGTCCGTGCTGTAAATGTATTCTTATACTTGGCATATTTTTTGCACCCAACACAGATAATTGGTAATTATTGATCAGACAATAATAAGAAATATGTAGAACAACAAGAAGATTGTGTTTATTTGTGATGTTATTTGTATTATTTAATAGCCAAGGATTTGGTGGATGTTAGTCTGCACTCTCCAGATTACTCAAGATTACGCGAGTTTTGGAACAATCTACTGCGGAAATAAAAGTTGACATGCTGTAGGCTGTATAGTCGATTTTTTTGTAAGACATTTTAAATTGATAAATTATTTAAAGTTTTCATAAATTGTTAATTTGAAGGGAATTTTGGGCTATTGGTTTCAGTTGATTTTCACGGCCCTCAGGTGTATTGTAGTCACTTCACACGCTCCAAATTAAAAATATGTCTTGTTGAATTACAGGACAAGGCTTCAAAGATATAATCCGCTGGCCGCGGCCGGGGTACCCTGTGAAGAAGCTGCAGCAGAAATGGGCGGTGGAGTACGGCATGCCGTCCACGCACGCCATGGTGGGCGTGTGCATCCCCTTCTCCGTGCTGCTGTACACCATGGACCGGTACATCTACCCGGCGCACTGGGGCCTGCTCGTCGCCGTCTCCTGGTGCACGCTCATATGCGTCAGCAGGGTCTACCTAGGCATGCATTCCGTTTTGGTAAGTTACATTTTCACACAGCTTATAACTACTGATACTAGGTCAATGACGCAAAACAATGCAGGACGTTATCATTTATCTTGTATTATTTTCGTAGTAACACATTGAATGAGTGTGCTGTTCTAAGAATTGATAAAATATGTATTTTATCGGGAAACTTCTGACGAAAATAGTCTGTACAAAGTAATACTAGACTGCGTCTCGTTATGCTCAGTTTAATAAAACCTTGACTGTTAATTAATATTGACCATTATACATTTTTTACAAAAAGTATACGAGGGTTTGTATAATTCTGGAACTTGCAATTCACAATTCATCTTGAAGTATAACTTTTGGCTACTCAGAATTCCATTCACATCATCTTCGCTACACGAGTGTCTGTTTACGACGCGTTTTGCGGCTTAATGTTAACGTATAAAAATAGAACCTAACAATCGACATATTTATTCATTCATTGTCACATTATCTTGACAGCACCGAGCGCAACTAGTGAACTATGTAGTTTTTTGAATCAATACATCTGGTTTGTTTGGTGATAGTTATGCTATATCTTCATAAATTACCTTCTCATCGCGCCTACTTAGAAGTGTTTTTAAATTTAGAATTTATGCAGGTACTTAAGTTACTTCTCGAAGAGATTACGGTCACTTATATTTATTTGGGTATCTTCGTGCAGTAAGTAAAGCATAAGGGAAAGATCAAAAATAAAACAGACATATTTACTAGGTGGAACAACTCTCTCTTTCACTTATTGCAACCCGTTAGATGGACTCGCTGGATATTAGGCGTAAATTGTTCTAGAATGTACTGTTTAATATTATTTTATAAAAGGGTATTAGCCATGTTTTGTTTCCAATAATGTAATGATTTTCAAAGGGCTATATGATGTGGTTTTTCCATGGAATGGCATTATCCTACAGTGTGATTTAGTAGTGTGCTCTTGGTGTATGTTTCCAGGACATAGCGGCGGGCCTGGTGCTGTCGGCGTCGCTGCTGCTGGTGCTGGTCCCGCTGGTGGACCGGCTGGACGGCTTCCTGCTCACCTCGCAGTACGCGCCGCTGCTCGTCATCCCCGCCTCCATCCTAGTCATAGTCTACCATCCCAACGCAGATAAGTGGACACCCACTAGGTATGTTTCTATGAGCATAACAAAGTCCAATTGATAGTATGGGTGGAAAATATACTACGCACAAAAATTAAAGGATACTTTTTTTAGTTTCCGAATTTCTTAACAATCAATTTTTTCTAAGATACAGACTCTCAAAAAACCCCGAAAAATAAATGATAAAAAAAAATGTGAGTAGTGTATTTTTGCCGTTTGAGATAGTCTCGTTAGTAGTCTAATTAATTTTTCCAACGTAAAGTACATTATAAATCTAAGTTGTTGTCAGTTATGTTGTAAAATCAAAGTAGTCCTACTGTGGAAAAATGAAATAACTATAATTCATTCGTAAATTTGACTGTATGCTTAAAGTAGTTGGTTAAAATGCTCTAACTAGAAATTAGAATATTATCAGAAATGTTACCTTTGTATTGTTAGTTGTATGATGCGTGCAATATGTTGGCACTGGCACCATCGGTATAAAGTGACTGGTCACCTCTAAAAATTTCAATTCTGGTGTTACAAAATCACGGTGATTTTTCACTGGTATTTCTAAGCGGAACAAGAGTTACGGTGTTAAAAAAAATATCTCCCCCATGTCTAGTAAGCATACTGTACATATAAAGAGTATGAGTGTGCTATTCGCAGAGGCGACACGACAATGATAGTCAGTGTGTGCGCCGGCATCCTGTCGGGCGCGTGGACCAACTACCAGGTGGGTAACATGGCGGCCAGCCCGCTGCGCCCGCCCTACCACATCATCTGGCCCTCATACGAGATGCTGGGCTGCACCATCCTGCGCACCATCCTGGGCTTCTGCGGCGTGCTGGCCACGCGCGCCATCGGCAAGTCGCTCTCCTACGCCTTCGTGTGCGCGCTCCTCGGCAAAGACAAGAACGAGCTCAGGAACTCCGAGGACAGCCTCAACAACAAGCACAAAATTATTGTCGAGCTCAGCTATAAGTACTTCACGTACGGCATGATCGGTTTCAACACCACGTACGTGTTCCCGAACGTGTTCGCGTTGCTGCGGATCAACAGGCCCACATACTACACCGAGATCTAGGCCGCTCAGTTTTATGGTCGCCTAGTACACAGGTTGTTGCACAAGGACTCAGTGATGCTGCGTGTTTAGTATTTTACTGAGAATCAGGGTGTAGCAAGAGAGGGGTTTTAGACACTGAGAATATTTAAAAAAGTATTGGCGGTGCGGGTAATATAGTGAAAAGTGTATTTTCGTAGTGTGGAACCTCATTAATGTTGAATTCCTGTATTGTTAAACCTTAAATAGAAAACCAGTTATTAAGCCTTGTTCAAGGAACCAGGCGTCTGGTATCGCACCTTTCTTACACTCGAGAAGTGAATGCGATCCACATTAAATGTTATCGATATTGTACATAATTCATTGTTAAATATTATTTAAGTATTGTGAAATAGAATGTGCCTTATAATGTGTTGTAACATACTACTTTAAGAGAAGGCAATTGAACAGTGAAGGTAAGGGAAATGGTTAGTAATACTTGGCCCGTGATTAGTTAGGTCGTTACTCGCCTCCTGAATATTTTATTGGAATTAGTGTCCAGGCGGCTTAAACGGCAAATCATGCGAGTAGTTTTCATTGATAAATTGGTTATGCCTTCTTACATACAGCTTAAAAGTGCCTGCAAGAGATTAACCAACTTGCGTTGATATACATATGTGTATATGTATGTTTTTGATATGTATGTTCTGCCGCTATATCTATGTTACGTTGATTTTTTGGTTTTGTTTATTTATTAAACGGAATACAAGTGTTTGGCTCCTTACAAAATTAAACCTTGAATAATGATATCTGCCTACTCCATCGTAGCATACCAGGATCGTGTAAGAAGGAACAAACGTATGAATTGGACGGTTCCGCCAGAGGCCAACACTGTACCACGCTACGGTCGGATTGAAATTGATTGCATACTTTTAGATACATTTGCAAAGAGAAAAATAAAAGAAATCATAACATGAACAAAAAGACCTTTATTTTTGAATGTATTGATTTTTTTTATAGAAAGTGGCCTTACTACCCGAATTGGTAATGTTATAGAGAGGCAAAGTTAAGTTATATATTTATTGGACACCTCACTGCCAAATTATCTCTTAGTTTATCATGCAGTGTAGGCATCAGTTGCCTTGTAAAGTCTGTTGAACCGGCAGATAATTCAAACTGTGATTTAATGAGCGGTACTGATGTTTTTTTAAATATATTCTAATTTTAATCACGTTTTACCTTCGATCAAATATATACTAGATGTTGGATGAGCACTTCAAAAACGGCCCGAGAAATAGAGCCACAAAAAGAAGTGTGGCCCTATTTCAATTTAGTTTGCTCCAATCATCGCCAACGTAAAGACGTTTACATGCCGCACGGAGCCTTTAAAATTTGTGAAAATAATCACCGTAATACCAATATTTCGGAGGGAATTTTTTCGATAAATTAAAGTCTATAACTATTCTTTCCATATAAAAAATTAAACAAGCGTGAAATATAAATCAATTCATAAATAATATTTTAATTGTTTCCAACGTTTGTGACGTCGCGCCTACATGTCAAAAGCTTATTTAGAACAAGAATGGAGTAAAGTACACCTAGTTTATATAAATCTTAGGTCCATTTCACCAGGGGCGGATCTTGAATTTGTGGGGCCCTGGGCTAATACTGCTTAGGGGTCCCACCTAATTACTCAACTAATTGCCATTTTGACAAGAAACTGTTTTCTGTAGTGATGTAGGTATATGTAATGTAATATATGTTAAGTACAGGAAGAAAATAGGAAAACAAAATATTTTATTTATTTATTAAAACATTATTTATTGCAAAATAAATTGACAGGTTATAAATGGTTATGTTATGTATATTATAAAGCAACCTTTCTGCATTTTTGTGCTGCAAATTCTTTTATTTGGTCATCGCACTGTAGATCCTTTGTTAAATCGCAATTTATCGAAAGAACTGATAAATGATTTAGTCGATAGTCGACATTGTTGTCCTGTATTTGTTTTCTATATACGACATCCTGGAGAAAGAACGCTCCGCTTCACAGCTAGTGATCGGCATCGTTAAAAAAATCTTTAAGATGGTATAGCAGTTTGGGAAAACATCAACAAGTTTCTTTTCATAAATTAGCCAAAAAATTTCACTGCATTTTTTTTTAATTCTAGATAATTTTTATTATTGACAATATCGTCTATTGATTTCAGTTCGGTTGGTGGCCCTCTGTATTCGCGGGGCCCTGGGCTGCAGTCCAAAAAGCCTTTAAGTAGATCCGCCCCTGCATTTCACTGTGCAGTGTGGATGTCAATTATTGGGAAAGAAAAAAGAGAAGAATTTTTAAAACAGCGTGAACGCTAAATGTCAACATATTACTTTCAATCTTATTGTTTCTCTATGTTGATTTATTTTAGAATATCTGTGCGCATTTGTCAAAAACTTTATTGTTAAGTGATATTTTTGTTTTATGGATTTATTTTTTCTTTGATGACATAACGTCTTGAATGCAAATATATTGTAAGATATAATTAATCTGTTTCAAACTTTTAAAGTTTATTGTTACCTGAAGTTGTTTATATTTTAGGACTATTTTTCTACATCTCGTAGTTTGAAATACAAATGTTGAAGTATAAGCAACCTCGGGCACTTTTGGCATATGATTTTGTTCCCGACACTTCATCTAGTATACAGATATTTTATCGAAGCGTTTTACAACAAAATTAAGGTAATAAGCACCGGTCACGCTTAATATTTTAATTCATCACAAATTCCTGTTTATGTACCTAAGTATGTATTTCTAAGTGTTATTTAATGATATTGTTTTATTGTATTGTTTATGTAAGTAATGATAAAACAGTATAAAGAACCCCAGGTTGATGTGATTCATATTTCTAATTTTCAATGTTGTGACTTTATACATTCCATGTGCCTTCAATTCCACAGAAAATAGGAATTGGAAGCTTTGTTAATATAAATTATTAATCAATGTTATTGATTTAAATATCATTGAAATAGACATTTCAGAATTTCTCTTTTAAATACCATCAGTGAATTGACGCAAGAAAAACTAATGAAAATGTTACTTTTCGCGTTTTAGTGAGTCAAAAAATATTTCAATAATATGTGCAAATCAGTTGTATATTGGTTTAATTGATGTATGTAGCAAATTAAGCATAAACCGGGTTATTTGTAGCATAATCGAATACAATACGATAATGTAAAAAAAATGAGAATGTTTTACAATTATTATCCATTTCTGTATTTAATTCAATTTCAAATTCCAAACTAAATTAAAATTTAAAATTAAGTGCCTGATGTGCGTTGAATCGACGTAAACTGAATTTCAAGTACATTTAAAAATATATTTTTAAGTTAAAAATATACAAACATCACAAATGTGTATCTTCAGTGCCAAAATTATGACTTTTTTTTTAAATAAAACACTTGGAATCGAAACTTAACAACTCCAACCTCTGGTTTATTACACAATATAGTATATAAAATAAATAAATAAATAACAAATTTTCAATTAAAACAAATTTTTATAACAAAATATATATTTACATATAATATTTTTTTTTAAGTTGCTATAAGTCTTTAAAAATGAATAGTTGAATTGTAACATTATGAGTCAAAATAAACAAGGAAATGTTTTGTACTAAGATACATATCATGCCGATAGAACCACAATAAATGATACAATCGTTATTACTGTATTATTCCCATTGTTGTATTTTTTCCATGGTAAAATATTCTACAGCATACTGGGAGATGGTAAGAATAGAAATAGTTGCAAAAATGCAATTATTTTATTTTGTTTGGGCTTTTAAGAGCACTGGGGACAATAAAATTACTTTCTTGATACTTAAAATTATTACTTGGTTTTTGTTCGAAATACGAAATACTCATATTTCTATCATTAAGCCATTATGTTGCCATATATTTATCTCGGCTGGTTAATTTTTTTTGGTGGACTGCCGTTATTTTCGGATAAACTTTTAAAATTATTTTTTTTTATCCCCAAAAATAGTATTGTTTTCGGGATGAAAAATACCCTGTGCCCTTTTGTGTATCCCTGAAAATGACAATGCAACATTTGCATACAAAGAGTATTGATAAAACACTGAGGATCGGTTAAATAGTTAAGCCGTGAAAGCGTAACAAACGAATTCAGCTTCGAATTTATGTTATAAAACTTATAAATTCAATTATTCACCGATATATAGGTACCTAGATAACATAATGTATACAAGGTTTCTTAGAAATCTTTTCTGTTTTTTATACATCAATGGATAATTATATTAATTACGGTTAGTTGATAAGTAATGTCGAAGCTGGAAGATAAAAAAGAGGTTCAGACCCGTGCTGTGTTTTTTTGCAATCAATCTTATTTTTTTTGCACATAAATAATCTTCAGCTATTAAATTAAAAAAAATAATAATATGTTTTTGATTTGATTGCAGGAAACTATATTCAAATTCGTTGCGTAGTTTATGGACTATGTTTTATGTTATGTATAGATTAAGGTCTATCTAAACTAAGAAGTTCCATTTGACATTGGGAAATAGGGATGCTGTCAAATAAATCGGTTCTTACAATATCCGATTATTTAGAGATATCGATAATATTTGTTTGTATTTCTTAATCGATTACAATTTATATTTTCAGTTTACATCATTTCGTTTATTTTTTCATGAATATTTTTATTCTAATGAGTCATCAACAATTGCATATCACTTTACTTTTTAGGAACAAAAGGAGTGATTTATCTATTACTAGCGGCCCGTCCCGGCCTCACCCGGGTGCAGACACTTTTTCGAGTCCACTCCACATTACGCACATGCTTATGAACACATGATACATACATACAATACAATACATATACTCCAAAGTGAGGAACCTCCTCACTAGGTGTGGCGTATCCTACAATACTACCTTAATTTCCATTGTAATATCCAAATCTATTAATTAATGATAAATTAATTCATATTAATATTATTATTTCACTATTTATTGATGTATGTTCGTTGACAGCATATCTATTATTACCTGAAAGTTCAGTATTTTTAAAAATTAAAAAAACAACTGTTTTATATCTGCTCGATTATTTAAATATTTTTACCGATTATGCGTATACAAATGCATTTGAATAGTCTCGACTCTACCGGTAAAAGACCTAACGAGGTGACTTTGTAATGACGTCTAGAAAAAAAATATGTTGTTTAAAATGGTTATTTTGCTTTATTTAAAGAATTCTAGTTTAAATTTAGTGATTATGGTTTGTATATCTAGTGATAAAATAAGAATAGCTTCATAATTCCATGGATTTACGGAAAGTGTTATTGAAATTGTGTGGGTTACATCTGCACAAAGTTATTTACGTTAAAAGTATGAAACGTCAAATGGAACCTGTTAGTTTAGATAGACTATATGTTAGTAATAGGGGAAACCGTCCAAAAAGTGCGATCAATAGTTTTAATCCCATGCTTTGTAAGCGGTACAGTTGACGGCGCGAATACTTAATGCGCCTTGTTCAGGATTCCGACTCTGCGTAAAGTGTCAGATTCTAGAAGATGTGATTCCTTTGATTCAGATCGTGGTGATTGGATATTTTTTATAATAATAATCTCTCAGGGAATATTGTAAATCTGAAGCTGTTTCATGATAATCTAACTATATCAAGTAATCTCGCAAACTGGTGTAGCCTACTGCGGATTTTCCACTTGGTAGCCTACCAATACCTATCGGTGCACTTGTTTATCTTGTATGATATGGCAATCCCTACTTCCCTACTAATATTATAAATGTGAATGTAAGTTTCTTTGTTACGCTTTCACGCGAAAACTACTCAACTGATCATCATGAAACTTTGTACACATATTCTTGGAGGTATTAGAAGTAACATAGGATACATTTTACGAAAAAAAATTTTTTTTTACGAAAATTTAAAAAATTGTTTGTCATAAAATTCTATACATACAATAAATTTGTAACCGATCGATGTCTGTACATGTCTCTATTAACGTAATAGAACCCAAAACAATGATTTTTAGAATTATTTTCTGTTTGTCTGTTTATCTGTTTGTATGTGCGGTTGTGCGCGAGGAACTCAGAAACGGCTTAACCGATTTCGATGAAATTTGGTATTTAGGTAGCTGACACCTTGGATTAACACTTAGGCTACTTTTATCCCGATAAATTTAATGTTCCCATCGGGTAAGGAAGGAATTCTGATATATTTGTTATTTTTTCATACTTAAAAGGATGGAATGGGACTGGATTACATTTCCTTGAGTGAGAATGAGACGGGACGGGCGGGATATAACGGGATGGGACAGGATGAGGAGTCCCAAATAAAGTTAATTTCAAAAAAAGTAAATCACGCAGACGAAGTTTGCGGGCAGAAGCTAGTTTTTAATATTTTAAAGTTGAAACAAAATTGTGTAATCATAATTGTGTTAAAAAATATATTAACATATAACTAGTAGTTACCCTTATCAATTGTCAGTACAACAGTAATGTGGGTTTTCTAGGCGCGAATATATTACAAATGTCCCAGTTTAAAGGAAACTTACTGGGAAAATATAAGCCAATTGGAACTAGGAAACTCCAGGAAAAAAATGAACTTGCAGAAGCACAATTTTTAATATTATGATAATTGTTTGTACTAGATGCTTTAGTATAAGAATAATCTGAATATGCATGTTATTTTATAAGCTCAATGAAGATTAAAATGGTTTTGATAACAAAGGTTAGGGTATTGTCACATTTATTCAGTCGGATGATACATTATATCACCGAAACGAGGGGACGGAATTTTCAAGAGATCAGTTTTATTTTTAGCCTTTTATCCAAATAAATAAAGATGTGTTGTTTATTGGCTAATTTTCCTTGTCAAGCTTGTTGTAGTGATACTTTTTGTGTTACAAATTAAAGGGTTTCTGCGAATTATAGAGTTTCTGCGGTTTTGTGTTCCAACTTGATTTTCATTAAACGGGTATCGGTATTATTTTGTGGTTAAAAAGCACATGGCCTAGTGTACAGTGTATTTTAGCTTGTTATTAATGTTGCAGACAATTTGAATCATTTGTTGGAAGCAAAATCATTAACACACATGGTATAAACAATCCTGAGGTGACGGACTCGTGTGTGTTGTGTATTTAAAGTGATACTGAATTATTCTATTCATCATTAGCCCTGAGTCAGGCATTTGTTTCCGATATGACAATAGGCTTGCCTCGAACTCAAACACAAGGCGAAACGAGGGTGTTCTGGTAGCACCTGTGCCTAAATTACGCCTTTTTCCCAGAAGGCAAAAAGGCGTGATGTGTGTGTATATAATCAATAATCATATACCCTTGATTTTGAGCTTTATGTACTTACCAGTTATAAAATGTTGTACAATGCTAAGTCATGATTTACACTGGAACTCTACAGACGGGTTTTAGTAATAATTTTCGCATATTATCGCTGAGTAATGAAAGTAATTTTCTGGCATTGATTTTCTTGAAATACATAAATAATTGGAATTAGTTACAAACATTCAGTATGGGGTTTAGTTATCGTTAACAGGTTAAAAAAATAAGATATATTTGATTTATGTTCTTTATTAAATAAATAGGAAGTGGATAATATAAAAAGAAAAAAAAACTTAAAACAATGGGTTACATTCGGCGGGTTTATTGTCATTAAGATCTCTTCCAGACTAGTTTTCGATTTGACTAGAAACAAGAGATTTTAAACTTAAATATCATTCGATATTGTGGTATGTGCGCTGATATGCACGGTTTTGTTTGTTTGTTTTTTTCCAGTGAACATTATCCTGTTGCCCTCGCCGAGAACGTTGTGCGTGAAATCCCAATAACTAGTCTTACCACTAAAGACCGCCCGGCTTTGCCAGTTTCCTGCTGAACATTGCGACGTATTCCTGACTGTCTGGGTAAACCGTTATTCAATGCATCACTTGCGTTTCTGCGTTCGGAATTCTTTGCAGAGCTCTGTCTATGAGTCATAACGGGTTTTGTTCGATCCCCCTCTTTGGGAAACCATCGTAATATACTAGAAGGGAGAAAATGTATGTAGAAAAATAGTTATTTTTCCGTACCGCTGTTTGTTTTTGTCTCCGTCATCCCTGCTTAGATGCACTATCTTCCTTCTCGCTTCCTGGTTTCTCGTGTGTCAACTGTGTTCGGAATGTTCGCTTTAGTATAATACCTCAATTGTGGAAATAGATCTCATGTTATAATTTTGCTTTAATGCTGGTTTAATTCATCATCATCTGATCTTCTGCGTCCACTGCTTGACATAGGCCTTTCCCATAGCACACCACTGGGCTCGATCTTCAGCCCGCCGTCTCATCGTCATCTGGTTTAATTGCAACAGTTTAATTTTAGAATTTCTTATTGGATAGCCATCGCAGTCGTCGCACTTTTTCCCACAACACTAAAATATGAAATTATTACCTAACTTATTTATATGAGATATTGCCCTTGAGTTGTCGAAACGTCTGTCAGTTATTTTAGGCTAATATTTCATGATGTACCCATCGGTGTATTGCATTCATGCTTTATTGTCTATGCGGCGAGGATGGTGCGGGCAAACAAATAAAAAAGTGTCATATAATGTAATATATTCAAAACTGACACAACAATGTATTACATACAGTGATTATGCAGTTCAGAGCTCGCTATACTAATGTAAATATAATATACATGCATATTCCATAAATTAAACTCTATGTCGCATTGAGTGATAAACGTACAACACCGTCGACCCAAACTAGTGTCGTAGGATACTAGTTCATACATACTGAATGAGTTCAATTGTTAGGCAAAAATTGGTTATAGAAAGCATAATACACACAACTATTGGGTCGCGGTGCTACAAATTTGACACCTCTTATACAAATCGTATATATAATTATAACCTGCCGAAAGCTTTCAGAGTTTGTTTCTATTTGTTTAGCTCCGTATTGCGTGGAGCCTTTTGTTACGTGTTATTCAAATATATGACTTATTGCGTATCTATCGGATAACGATTAGTCTGTGGTTTTGGCTAACATTCGTGTATTTTAACTAGGTACGTCTTTGTTTTGTATTTAACTGACGGCAGATAATTTTAAACTATACATACTACTCATTATTGCGAGAACTCCGATTACACTATCTGACGTGACACTGAGGCCTTACACCCGTATTCTAACACGTTTCCTCTAATCTTCCTCAACCTTATCCTAGTCGAGGTGACATAAAAATGAATTTAAGGAATCCTCGAAAATGGTATGCTTAGTTAAAAATATACTTTTACTAAAGGTTCCTCGAGTGAGGTTGAGTTGAGGAAAAACGTCATCATTTACGTCACTGATGTATAGATAAAGTAGAGATTTAACAAAAAAACTTTGAAACTAGCCTATGGTCACTTGAAAAGTGACAGTCAAATGTCATGTCAAAAGTGTTTACAAATAATATATAATTATTTAACTCAAAATCTTCAGGATTATGACTGGAAGACAAATATTTAGTGAGTCGGAGAAATGGTGGCTGCAAAAAAAACGCATGCAGACAGGAGGAGGGTCATTCAATCCAACCCGGAAATTTCGAAGGATATTCTTATTGATGAATCGTCGTTCGGGATATTCGTACGGAGTATCGTACAAGTATTACAGGAACCGCTGGAAATCTTTAATAACTCGTTTAAAATAATAAACATTGTTTCCAAACGAAAAATCTTTTTTTTATCGACTTCAAAAAGAGGAGATCACCAATTCGAGCTGTATGTATGTAATTTTGTCAGAACTGCATCGTATAAGTTGAATCGAAATCGGTTCTGCAGTTTTTGAGATAGAGCAGGGGTCACAATCTTTTTCAGTCAGCGGCGCACATACATATTTACTATTTTGTCTCGGCACCCTAATCTATCTAGCTGGTTGAAACGTACAGCGATATTAGTTAGGTATATAAGCACAAAACTAAAAATTTAGACAGAGGGAATTCTACGCGGCGCCCTCCTTTACTTTCTACGGCGCGGCGTACCAGGAGGCACACTTTAGGACACCGTGAAATAAAGAGTAATCATTCACTAGAAAAACGTGTAGATCGTGTAGAGGCACCCACCTCAAAAAATTGTTGGCATATTTAGGTATTTAAGAATTTTAAAAGGTAAACTTTATTTCTCTCTTTTAAATTACAATTTTAAAGTAGGATTATTTCTTTTATTTCTTCCTTAAGGTAGGTCGCGACGTACCTTGAGTTTGACAGTTGATTCCTTTCCTCGAGACAGGAAATTTTTTGAGTGACGTTGAGTGGAGGAGATTTTCTTCTACTAAGAATACGGATTTCCTCTAGTAACGTCAAGTGGAGTCGAGAAAACGTCTTAGAATATGGGTGTTAGTCACTGACACGCTTATAATATCATAATAACATCAACATTTTGATAGTGCAATGGAAGATCAAATTAAAATAATAACATAAAATGCTTAACTTTCATATATTTAAATATTATATTATTTCATACATGATGGAAAATATATAAAATAAAATGTCTCCTTATTCTCCCTCAGTTGTAAAAAAAACAACCACCCTGTTTTTTGGAACTCTTCTAAGCTGGCGCTAAGAAATATCTTCGCAAGAATTGTATATATAAATCCTTAACTACTGCTTTCTTCCGAAAGTTAGAGCAAGGCATATTGTTTCGACTTCAACATTTTAATATAATCGATTGATTGTGATTATTCACTTTTTTACATTTCTCAACGCTATGCAGGTGTAAAATAGTGTCTCTTAATTTGTTAAATACCTAAAATTGTGATGGTTCAAATGTCATTGTAAGATTTAAAGGTTTTATCAGGGCGTGTAGTGCGACGCTCCCACCGATTGTGAAGAGGGCTCATAATAGCTCATACTAGCGATAAGGTGGCGATGTAATGTTTCCGCTGTGGCCGCCGCGTGTACTCGCTCCACTCAGCTCTCGCCGATACTGCGGCGCAATTCAATTGTCATGAGCTCGATTCAGTAAGTATGTTGAAATGCTTTATTTGCATCGGATTGTTGTTGTAGTAGCATAGAATTTTCATATTAAAATCGGCCTGAATCGACGTAAAAAAGTTAGTGTCTAGGTAAACAGTTATGTGGGCAATAAAACTTTTTGCATTTGGTATCGTCCTCGACAACAGTTCAATTGAATCACTCACTTATAAATGTTGTTCGTAACATAGGGTTGTGTAAGAGATAAAAGAAAGGAAATGGTCAATTAAAACAAACACTTTAATTTACTTAACTATGACTAAACAATATTTATAAGTAAGCGTAATTGTGTGTGAAACACGGTATAACGGTAATATGTACACATGGCGCTAACAGTCACACATAGGAAGACGTACGTCGTACACACATACATTTGTACAAGAGCAGTTGCCTCCACCCGCGCACTAGTCTGCAGGCTCACTTGTCCTGTCCAACCCGTTTCATATTATACAACGGACATTTCACTCAGCTCCGTCCAGTACCCATTTTGCGTCATTTAGTGCAATATGAATCACTAAAAGCCGCGAAATGCGAAACTCGTTTACCCCCATTCAATAACATTAAGTTCACAGCAAAGAAGCTGCGATGACATTGATTTCAAATACGTTCTCAAATCAGAGATTATACTAATGTTAAAATTCAAACAATTATAATCAACATAGTGTTTGTCTATCGCTCATCGATAAGACTTTTCATTTGTATAATGTTCACCATATTTTCACACAATGTAGGTTTGTCAACGCGTAGTTTTTTTAATATAAATTAACTAACAATAGTGGCACAAGAGTGGCATTGTAGTAGTTTATAACGCCTCTTATCCCGTCTCAAAGATTCTGATCAGAATAGCAAACTAAATAAAATTATTAAAAAAAAATAGCAATGCTCATCGAATGCGACAGATAAACCAAAAGTAAATACATACATAACAGTGATTAGACCTAGAGATTACAGTAACCTTCCAATATAACAAATATATAATCTTTACTACAATTTATATAAAAAAGACATTATAGGAAAGAAAAAATGCAACGACACAAAAGTCGAAGATAAAATTTGAATTTAAAAAATTGCATTATGATTAATTTAAAAGGCAATTTGTAAAATATACACATACAATGTGTGAGACAAACATTTATAATTATTATTAGTGTAAGGCCTCGAGGCGGAGACGCGTTGCTCAGCGCGCGTCGCTACATGTATTAACAGACCACCGCCTCTCCATTTCCTTTAACCCCCAGATTGCGCCCACTGTGTATTTAATGCAATATTTATGGAATCTGCGTATACTCTTACAACATAGGCCGAAACCGCGTCTCCGTAAATGCTCCGATATATTGTTCTATAATGTTGTCCAGGCCGCGGTACGAGCCGCCTGCAGCTCCGCGCGTCCGCGGGGTGGCGACTGTGCGGCGGTTGCTGTTGCTGCTAATGCTCCTGCTCTACTCAAGCGACGTTGATGGATGACGTATTTAAGCTGTCACGAAGTTTCTCGAACAACGTTTCACTATCGCTATCATACATCTGTAATAGAAGAACAAAGCGGTTAGTGTTGATCTGTCATCTATAAATGGGCGAATGTAGCAAAAGGAAATATTTGAATTTAGTAAAAAGCGTTTAAATTGAAAATACTTACATCATCATCGGAATCGGATTCGGAGTCGCTTTCGTCTTTGGAGTTGGCGAAAACGGCTTCGGCCTTGGTGCGGCGGGCGAGCCTCTTGGGCGTCCTGCCCGCGTAGTCGCGCGCCTGCGCCGCCGCGCCGGGGCAGCGCTCGCGCAGGAACTGCACCAGCCGCACGTCGCCGCGCCGCGCCGCGATGTGCAGCGCCGTCCAGCCCGCCAGGTTCTCCTGCGACACAACAAAAACAATATTATAGCTCGTTCGCTGAATGTGGAAATACTATTCGCGACCGATTACTGACTATTATGTATTTACCAATGCTTGTTAAACGTTTGTCTGATTACAACTGTAATAAATTCCACTAGCAGTCAATTTCCGTAATTTGTATGAATTTAATCGGCTTCAAAGATAATTTACACTTCAAACAGAGTGTGCGGGCAGGGGTGGTGCGGGGCGAGGCGACTCTCTTAAGTAAACATTTCCATTATTTGCTGGCTAAACAATAAAGTCATTATATTACAGCGCAGCAAAGAGCGAAAAACCCCAAGGTGCGCGGTATCAACGTTATCAGGTGATTAAGACGTGGGTTTCCCACTTTACATACAACACTCCACATGCTCCGAAACTATACAACATGTGATCGAGGACAACGTTCACAAGTATCGCACTATCTTTATTATTTAAGATTACAATTTAGATATTACTTCATATGTGAACTTTATGAAAAATATAAGCCATTTGCGTTTAATTCACGTTATTACCTCGAGCTTGAGAGGTGGTGAAGCCCATTGCACAAATTAATAAAACACGGTTATTTCATAATTTATGCTATGATAATAGATATCTTAAATACCAGAAGGCGGTGATGATCGGAAAACAATTGGATAATCAGTACACCCGTAGAGTAGGCGTGTTCAATAGCGGGTATTAATCATTTGATAATGCTACAAATTACGACATCTGCCGTATCAGGAGCATTCGTCACGTGAATTTACTTCGAAATACAATTAATAATTTACCCTTTACGCGGATCATTTATTTAAAATTCCCCATGTATAATCCAGGAAAATTGTTCTCTACGTGTAATTAATGAGAAACCAGTGCGCTGAGTATTAATGACGATGGCGTCATGTCGGCGGCCTCTCAGTACTGTGTGTTTACAACTATTCGCTTTTGATCGGTTCCTTTTCGAACACAGCCATGTGCCGTTACATGAATTACTGAATCTGTTTTGAATCTGAGATTTGTGTAGAATCGCTTGTTCATCGTGCAATCTTATATTCCGATACATACTCATCTACTTTCCATATAACCTAAGTTTTACTAAAACGGATATTGTAACTTACCCTGGCATTAATGTCGGCTCCGTAGTAGACCAGCGTCTGTAAGGTCTCCACGCTTCCCGCTGAAGCCGCGAGGTGCACACAACACTGGCCTGAAACAACACAAATAAAAACATTCAACGATCTCCTCTGCAACCAAGTACATTGCATTTTTGAGTTTAATTCATCTAACGTATAATTCGCATTAGTGCTATACTTCATAAAATAAACAAAATAGCTATAATGTCTAGGGAAACTGATAATTAATATTACCATTGCATACGGTTCATAAATAAAGATAATATTTTTAGTAAATTAAGACGTATTTTTACATTTTTTAACTTCCCGACATTTCGATTACTTCAGCTTTCGTGGTCACGGTCAAATTAAACCAAATCGCGATAAAATCCGTATTAAATAGTTTTATTTCAATGTGTAACATTCGCGTAAATCTAAGAAACCATTACGTATTAATAACTTCAATTTTATTGTGTTAAAGTTTAGGAAATCCGATGAAATACGAACGGTATTATGATACTGTCGACTGCGATTTTTTCTAATCGATGCCAATTGATGAACGGTAATTAGGGCTACGATGCTGATAAGATATATGTCGAAGCAATGACCTATTCCTCGTATTTTTCCATACGATATAACGTTCGGTAAAGTTGTTAGGGGGACGTTGGGAATTACTCGGGTTTTTTGTTTACGTCAATAAAATGTTGCGATGCATCAAACAAAGATATCAAACAACTGCTTAATATTAGTTTATGGCACGACCGTTATTCGCAGATTTTAATCCATTTTTTATCTCGCATGAAAAACAGATAGACAAGATTAGGGTAGATAATGCAATTAAACATGTGCGTTGAAAATTAACTTCCTGTCGTAAATATTAAACTTGGTTTAGATAAGCTACGCTGCAGAAGACAAAATCCAGCAGCTTTGTTGATGATTTACCCACAAAATAACGTTCAACTTAAATGTTTGTTACTTAAATTATAAACTATGCGCGCGTGTATGAATTGGTACATATGTGTCTGCGAGACATCGACAGGTAAAATAGTAAGAGCTAGCGGTTACACTATATGTACACGTTAACAAACAAGTAACGGATAAACGATCTGCATTTAATATCAAACCCTGTTTACCGCCGCATCGAGTATGTACGATAACCGTATAATGCACACACACGAGTAAGCAAATATTTTGTCTATTATTATACGCTCACACAGTTTAAACTAAAATACGACTCGCAATTCATGGTGAACGTATTCAAAAAAAAACAAAGATTTATGTTAACTACGTCCGTGCTTTTTGTGCGACTGGTAAAAAAACTGATGACGTATATCGATAAACACGGGATGGGTCGAAGTTAATCAGGTAGGTAATGTGTTATTAAATGTCCACAAATATTTACTTTAATTTAGATATTGTTTATGAAGTGGCAGAAACGGCTGCGTCATTTGTAAATTCCAATATTTTCGTGAATAAGTTGAAAAAAATGTTTGCAATCACACTTCAAAACTTTATATTTGTTTACGTAGCGGGTGTAGTGATGACGTTTCTACAACAATGACGTTATGGAACATATAAATAACTTCAATAAGCACTAAGCATTCTTAATATCACACAACCGATTGTAAAATTACCTCTTGAAATAATTATGTACGCTATCGCCAGCTGGAACTAATCCAAGTTTATTTTGAAGCGGTTCAAAATATACCCTCTAAAAAAGTGTAGCGCGGCTTTTTAAAGACCAGGAATTTAGGTTAACAGTTGTGGAGTTACTAGAGGAATTTAGTTTAGAATATGTATCGGTAAACTATGTTTTAAAAAGAAATGTTTTTATTACGTAGCGTTCGAGCCCGGTTTACATCTTACTATAGAAACAACTCTTAGGTTGGGGTTTCTTAGATTTACGCGAATGTTACACATTGAAATAAAACTATTTTTTACGGATTTTATCCCGATTTGGTTTAATTTTTACATTTTCCGACCTGTGACCACGAAAGCTGGAAAGCAATCGGAACGTCGGGAAGTTAAAAAATGTAAAAATTAAACCAAATCGCGATAAAATCCGTAAAAAATAGTTTTATTTCAACTCCTAGGTTTTACTAAAATATTGCATAAATTGTAACATGATTCCAAAGCGTGTTGATGTTATATAGTTTGCAGGGTGCATCTATTATTGTATCCTTTAAATACAATATACAATCGATACATAATGGATGGAATGGAAATAAGTTTGCTAACGTAAACAAGGTAAAAATAAGCAAAAAACTTTCTAGAGGCCCTCGCGTCTGGATCAAGTTTATACGCCGCGTGTAGATGCGGTCTTTTATCAATCTCAAACTCCAATTTCAACATTTAAACCCGGAAATCTGACTTTCGATGGAACCCTTGAGTCATCATAAAAGCCAGTATCCATTCTAAAAGGCATCCACACTTATTGTTTTTTTATTTTGAATAGTACATTGACGAAGGCAAACCAAATCAACCGCGAATTTCCATTCGTGCGTAAGTATATCCAATAGTTTCAAATTAGCGTACATTATACAGGGCCGTGAGTAGCCTCCTGTCCAAGGAACGCTGTAACGTCACTCGTATTTTCCACTACTATAAACAACCATTGACGTACACCGCATACTGTTACTTGCAATAAACAATCTATATTCTACAGGGTGACATGATAACATTTTATGCGAATGTGTTGACGACTCGTTAATCACTGTATTTTTGCAAAACAAGCGCCTTTCCATGGGAAAACTCTGAATGTACAACATTCTACCAAGAACTATGACACGGTAGCAGATTTGATGACGCATCGATTTATTGGTAACTTTTGAAAGTTACGTCAGAAAAACTTCTAAAATGCTTCGTCAGATATAAAATAGTCTACTATACTGTACTGCATAATCCAAAACGGCCATTACGCTGGCCTAGTACGGGTTGACAGACATCACATACCATAGAAAATCTTATATCAATAGTATATCACAAGATAAATATTGTACGCTTCGAGATACCAGTCGAGTCTAATCATTGCATATGTGTAATCTTGTTAAAAGAAAAAAATCCGTAGATTATGTGACTCAACACTCGAGTACCATGTTTCTCAAACATTTGTTAGCACGGAATCCTATTTCGCATTTTGTGCAGCAATTATAGGTGTATCTTTTTGCTACCTAACTAATGTGTTGTTTTTAACCGATTTAGAAAACTCCAAACGATGTGAGTAAAAGAGGAGAAAGAGATCGTCGAGAAAGGCTATTAGCCATAAGGTTCAGTTAACATACTATGAGTCAATTAATTTTCATTGATGTTCACTGAGCTTCGCCTTTTGCGGTTAGTCACAAAAAGTATTTATAAATGTTGATATAGTTTGGCAACAACGAAGCTTTTCATAATCATCGCGGAATCCCAGAATGAACACAATGCGGTTTAGGCACAGTCATAGTTTGGCATCGCGCGCCTGGGGAATTTCAACCACCACAGAAGTCAATCATCACAACGTCGCCAAGGAACATGGCGCCACTAGGCATCCTGCGCAGAGCTCTGCACCAAGACGGTTTGGTGTCGTCACTACGTGAATACGTGAGCGCCGCGTCGCGCCGCGCCACCCGCCAGTGTTCACGAACTGCAGAACTGGCAAGCGGTCGATGCGGGCGGGCGAGGGGAGGGAGGGTTGTATTAGCGTGCCGCGATGGGGTTTTCCCAGCAATGTGGCGACGGCGCGCGCGCACCTCGACCAAATATAGCAACGAGCTGTTTTCTCTGTTTCCGCGGCGCAATTCACGACTCTTTATTTATGCAAATGATATCAAATGCTTCGTGTTTTAGTTTATAAATAAATATGACTACGGTGGTTCTATTTTATACTTTTAATTTAAGTCAATTTTTAATTAGCGTAAAAATAGCATGATTATGAGATTATACATACTGACGATTGGCACTCACACGCGGCTAGTTATACTGCATGTCAGATTTACATACCAATTGACTTATATTACTTTACTCTGGCGTAAATAAAGTTTAACGCCAGCTCACATCAAAGTAAGAGGTATTGTTCGGAAAATTCATTGACATCATTGAAACAGAATTATCAACCTAATCTCATTTGTTTATTAAGAAAATTTTATTATTTCTAAAAATAACGTTTTGTACGTATTTAAATCAACCGTGTTTTGTGCGATGGAGATATAAAATGTATAGTACGATATTAGCTTGAGCCCACCGCTAAATTGGCAGTTGATAACATGACGGTCACTAATAGCATTGTAGCTTTGGGTCTGTATAAGAGAGTAATATGCGATATGGACACATATTTTGCGGATAGAAGCATATGGTGGATATAAAAGAACAAACTGTGCATATTCATGTAGTTATGTAAATATATTGTTTATCAAACACAAGATTGTTTGCCGCGAGCGGCATATGTACGTGTTGAAATCTTGACATCGCATACGTCGAGGGTCATTGAAAAACCGGGCCGATGGACGGAAAACCCCACGCCACATAAAAACTCAAACTGTATGCGTATATAGTGATAGCTTTATTTACGAGACAGATGAGATGCGATAAAACCTCCACCGCGCAAACTTAACTGTTAAACAAATTGTTAAAATATCATATGCTAAAATGGATCTATAAAAATACTATCTATAAAAAATTATAACACAGACAAACAGTGCTTTGTCTACCTTCGTTGAATTATCAAACTAATCTCAAAGTACCTAATAACGCCGAGAACAAACTTTCAATACTAAAAGTTGGGCATTTGTGTGATTCTTGTTACGGTGTTTGACTTATCTCGATTATAGTTTATCTAGAGTCCTGAGATAAATATAGCCTGTTCCGGTTTTCGGTCGGATTCGGAGTGGCACGCGAGTAATGGGGAGGCAGTGGGATTTTTGCAGGCCGTTTGATGCGTGCGACACTTTTAGAAAGTGTGCGCGAGAAGGCAACGAGCGGCGCGGGATTTCCGAGCGCACGTAACGCTTACGATCCGCTCGGCGTACTTTCACGTGGGTCGTGGGTATAACCCAACACGAGCCATTGTTATAACTGCAGCTGCACCAAGCCTCTGCGGTTTTCCTCGACTAGTTTTACCTTCAACTTAATCCCATGTTGGACAGCACGTGGACAATGTTTAGATTTTACAGGTTTCCTCATTTCAAAATTTTATGTACCTACTTAATCTAATCTGATCTTTAATTCAAATACTGGATCATGTTCACAACTGATATAGTTAAAAAAAATAGTATAGTACCTACATAGGAATCTTTGTGAATGTCGTTTTTAATATAATCAAGAACCTCAATTATACAGTCGAAAAAACAAGCGACGCGTGCTCATTTCGAAGGTAATAATAAATTCAGGGAAAACCTTCTTGAGAGCGTTCTTGTACAGATTGGTGGGGCATCCCAAACGGCTCGTACGGATGGTTGTGTCGCGAACACGGTTAAGTTTGCTTTCACTTTGTAAGCGGGCGGCGAGTGTGTTACGCGACCGGTCGTCGTAACGTTGGGAATACCCAGAGGCGCGGGGCGCGGCGTGCGGCGCGCTCGGCAGCCTCCTCTCCTCCGCTGCTCCGAGCCCGCGCGCACGCTAACATGTAGGTGGCCTCTCTCAAACGCGAAAATTGTATAATTAGACTCACAAGTTATGTAACAACACGCGTTGAAGCGACTCAACACGGTCTATATTTCGGGTAAAACCATATGTAAATGTATCGATCAAAATATATAATCTGAAATTCTATTCCGAGTGACGCGAGTCGTGCGAGTGCTCCGCCGATTTGGAAAAACCAGAAATAATAAATTCCACAAAGAATTAATATGTTTTTAATGCACTTTACACAGTCCGGGAATTCCGAATGTATATTGTAATGGCAGACACGTCGGATCGTTCTCGACTCGCTGCATGAGGCTACTTCTTGGATGCATGAGAGCTTTTCGATCAGAAGCAATAATGATTGCAAACAGATTTCCATGATGGCATTGAGCGTAGTAGACACCTTGGTGGACGTCAGCAGTGGGCACGGTGCGTTCACACGTAAACAATGTGCGAGGCCTTTATCGCGTCAATTGGTAACAGGTTCCAGTCGAGCCTCATTACGAACACTTTTACAAATATCCTAGAGAATCTCCGGGTGTGGGTGACATGCGAGAGCGTGCCTTGCCTTCTCAGAATGCAGCTTCATGTCCGGACCATTGCCAGCCAGCCAGCCAGGACAATGGCGCCGCTCACCGATTTTGAAGTGTATATTGTATTCATATAGATTTTACTATCTCATAAGCCTACGTTATTATTAATATTCTTAATTATTGACGCAAATGATAACGTTTGACCTGTTTATCGTAGCTTTAAGATGATTTAATGTACGTTTTGTTCACTCAGAAGCAATGAGAAAGAGTGGGCTATATACAATGTATCATCATCTCGACCTTTTGTTTTCGACGGAGGGCGTGTTATCCCGCTTGGTCGGCGGCGCAAATTGTAGCCCAATATTAAATTATTAAAACAGCGGTAAGTGAAAACATAAAACTTTATGAATCTAGATAAAAGCTACCAATCAACGCGCGGATAGGTAGTAGTAGTAGGATTACACACTATCGGTTATAATATTTCAAATGCAAAATAATGCTTGTATTGCCGTGGCCCTAAGTAATTGTAAGATAAACGTAATACATATTTCGATACGAGCTGCGCAGCTGGTTTAATAACATTTTATTTGACGAATAAATAGTTTATACTGTGAAACGGTACTCTATGAGATGATGGAAAAACCGTTTTAGAGCGGGTTTTTACTACGTGAATCACAAGGATACACGAGGTTACGCGTTATTTCATTATAATTATATATAATTGTAGACTAAGTATATTCATATACAATGTACATTATGATCTGATTTACTATTTGTATTTCAATACAAAGGTATAATTATATTACATTAAATATGTAACTTGGTTTAGGATAACAAAAGATATTGAATCAATGGAGGGGGATATCGAGTCAATTATTACTATTATTAAAGGGTATAAAAGTTTAGAACATGAAATTAAAGGTCAATAATATTCATTAAACTAATAAATCATCGGATGACATTAGTAAAAGAAAAAAATCGCCGAGCTTAATTATGGTATGCGAAATAAATATGAAAATTAGTTTGCTTAGAAGTACAACTTACCGTTATAATTTCTCTGGTCTAAAACAGAAGACAATTTTCTAGAGGAATGCTCTAGTACAGGGGCGAGCAGGGCTTTGAGACACTCTTGGTGGCGGGCCACGGTGGCCTTATGGAGCGGCGTCTCGCCCATAAAGTCGCGGATGGCGATGGAGGCGCCCGCAATCACCAGCATTCTGGTGACCACCGGGTTGCCGCTCATCACCGCCAGGTGCAGCGGCGTGTGCCCGTAGTCGTTGGGGATGTCCAACCATCCCTTGTCTGGACACACCCTTATGATTGTGCTCACTGATTTTTCGCACCCGTGTACTGATGCAATGTGTAGTTGTCTGCAAGCGAAAAATTAAGTTTAATTTTGATTCAATACATTAAAAATTATTTATATTTTTCATTTGACAGTGGTAACTATAATTATTTGTTAAAGCTTATATTTCAATGGACGACGTATATGAGGCACGTCCTAACTTTGCCTTGAGAAACATTGTGGTTACAAGTTTACAATTGCTGTGGCACAGAATTAGAAGTATAGCACAGCAACAACTGTCATGAAAACATACGGAAATGGACATAATATTATTCATGATGTTAGAGGAAGCAAGGGCGATGTAATTACATAGATAAAGAACTTATAATATCGCCATATCGCCAAATGTGTGAGAGATCTTTAACTTGTTTGGAAACTCCATGAATATATTGGGAGCTGCATACATAGTTCATACATACAAACATAATAATAAGCAGTTATTTTAAACACATGTAGGGTAGTCAGATCGACATAATATCGAACCAATCCTGCAATCATCTGGCCTATGTCCGTGATTGATATTCTACACCGATTAAATGTGACCTAGATGGCAAGGAAATATACTATAAATATATAAAAATAAAACATTTAATTATCACACCACAACCCGAAATACAGACGAAACAAACGTTTATTTGGTGAAACAATTAGCGGCCTTATCGCTAAAAGCGATCTCTTTCTAACAATCATACAATACATATACACACACCTTTTCCATAAGGGGTAGGCAGAGGTACTACCAAAACACCCACGTTTCGCCTCGTGTATACAGTTTCATGATGTGATAGGGGGCGAGCCCTTCATATACTTGTATAACTCTATTAGAAACAGCCCTTAGCTCAGAGTCGAGTCCATTCATTATACATATTGCGTAAAATAATCTTGTTGCCACTACTATTTAATTTCTATACTACGAGATTTGTTAAAACCAGACGTATTTGGCATTAGCCTTGAGAAGAGAACACGTATAATGATGACGTATTTATAATAGCAAGTAAATAATCAACTAATATATTACATACTTCCGTGACCAATAACCTGTAACATTTGATGTACACAAGTCGAATTAGTGGAGAAGTACTTTGCAATGTTATGAAGTTTTTTTACAGAGGGCAATATAATGTGTCAACTAATTTTAGGCATAAGAATCCTAATGATATTGTCCATGCGGAAATATTTTTATACTTTGCAATATGATCTTTATCTGAGATACCTATTAAAAAAATATATAAGTGTACAACAATATATGCATAATTGAATTATCTATAAGTCCTTGTTTGGTCGAATTTGTTGTGACAAAGGTATTCATTGTTTACAATTCATTTTACTATATTATCATATTGAGTCTCATATTAGTATAACATTGCTTGTATGTATGGTAATCAACAAAATAATTTTGATCACAAGTTAAAACAGGAAGTGACCGCTAATTATATATTTTTGCTAACGGCCCGGCATGGGTCTGCCTGGGTGCATATACTTTGTGACTCCAGTCCACATCAAAATCATATTATTTCATGTACTGTTTTATATTTAAGCTCAACGTGATTATTTTCCTCTATACTGTTTTCCCTTCCTGTCTCGTCACATCCCGTCCTGTTACATTCCGTTCTTTTCATTCCTCATAATAAAAATGAATACACAATATTTGAACATTATTTTGCTGCAGAAATATTTTAAAATAAATCTCCTAAAAAAAATATTGGAATCAAAAATATGATGTTAGGGCAACATTATTCAAATTTAAATATTTGTTATTAGTATCTTGTTTATTTAGATAAGAATTAATGCCCAGAATAAAAACCCATTCATAAATAATGCATTATTTTAAAACAAATCTGATTATCAATAAAAACATTATAGTAAGCCGACCTAAATCATGATTTGATCTAGACATAGGCTATTGCAGATTTTTATTTGCACTATTTAAGATGGACAATCAACAATATAATTTATTGAGTACATAAAATGTTAAGTATTACATATAATCACACCCTTATTTTCTCTACTACCAAAGAACGGGCAGAATGCTCTAGAGTTGGTCTTTTTAAAACTATTTTACAATAACGTGATTATACAGAAGTAACAGCTTATCTTCCTTCATACATACATACATAAACTCACGCCTTTATCCCAGAAGAGGTAGGCAGAGGCGCCATTAGGACACCCACATTTCGCCTTGCATGTTCCTATCTTCCTTCAGAGCTTTATTATTACCAATAATAAATAGAATATGAACAAAGAGCTATAATAACTATAGTCCTGTATTGCCAACAGTTTAACAAATATATGCAACAGTCATAGTTAGCAACAGTAAAATTATTCTAGTGTTCAATTCTACCCAAGAAATGTGAATCTAAATTTATATTTAAAACAAAATTACATAAATACAATGTTAATATCCTAAACAAACAATTTGGGTATTTCTGAATGTATATAGGCAGACTTGAATTAGGATTTCCCACCCATTTAGAGGTGACATTTCAAATGAGGTCCTTAAATATTTTCTTGCAATGCACTAATGCCACCTTGGGGTTTATCCGAGGTCATTGACATTAAGTAGGTGGTTTATAAAACCATAATGTTATTGTCTAGTAATTACTAGTCAGCAGAGAAATTATAATTAAAAGCACTTATAATATTACTATTTGATACTATAAGAAATGTATTAAATATTCTTTTTTTAACACTCGGTGGCACAGTTGTACTATGGTACAATTACAACCTGAGGTCTTAAGGTCAATAAGCTGTCAATCATTTAAAAACAATAAACAAATTGTGAACAATATTTATTTCTACAATAAATCCACAATATTAAAATAAGTTACTCAACTGACTGTGCCACAAAGCAGAAGATATAGTGAATTAATATCTAGAATATATTATATTTTACATTACTAATTGTTTTAATAAATGTAAGTATATATTACAATAACTACTCATAAATTTTAACCATTTTGTAATTTTAACTGTTTCTCATTATTGTACTTATCTGATTTAGCATGCGAATTTATTTATTTATACTCTTTCATGTAGATAACAAGTAAGAATGAATGAATGAATGTGGATGTATTTAAAATAGATATACCTCATTCTTTTTTTTAAAAAAGAAGTAATTAAATGATGAGAACCCAACACAAGACAACAATTGTAGAAAGAAAGACAGATTGTATGTATTGTACAGTATGATAGTATTTATGCAAAGCATTAGAATACAACATTCTCCAATTCTACTCTGATCGGATTATTTCGCGCTTGAAGGTCACAGTATGAGTATGAGACTGATAATGACGTCCCATAGGCTGATAGAATGTATCCAACTGTGAATATAGTAAGTAATATTATCAAAGGGATAACAAGGACACTTACGTGTCACCATCCACGTCTGGCTGGAACAGTATGTTCGGTGGGATGTCTGTGCAGCCCTCTTGGCTCACAGTCACTCCCGTCAATCGCTTTGTCAAGTCCTCCAAGTTTTTGTCATCACAATCTATCACGCCCGAATCCAGTTCACGAGAATCCTCACAAGGACCCGACAATTCACCAGACAAAAAACCGGAATCCGTTGTTTCGTCTTCAACAATCTTCGTTTCAAATCCTTTTTTGGCACTCATATTTGGTTCTTTAACTAGACACTTTTAAAAAAAACTTATAATTCGATAAACACTAACTTGATACTGGAGATATCATAAACACGGAAACATGTTTTGAAACAAAAAAATACACCCAGTTCACAACCGTATTCCAACGAAAGCGCGTTCGTAATACGTTCTGCGCACTGTGTCGTGTGATAAAAACTATGTTGAATGGTTGCCATTTTTGTTTCCCACATACGTCACCCATTGCATTCGGATACACGTAGGGGGTTTTCCTTTAATCCTATCCTACTAATATTATAAAGGCGAATTACTTCTTCACAATAAAACGTCTAGACCAATTTTGATCAAAGGTATGGAGGTAGCTGATACCCTGGAATAACACATAAGCTACTTTATATCCCAAAAAATGTAGGGTCCCCATGGGAGGAGCAAGGAATACACCAATGCATGTTTGCTACTCATTCAAATTCAAGGGGATGGTTTGGTATAGAATATGGGTGGACGAAATGGTATCTATAAAAAGAAGACATGATTGCATGCCTTTAGTAATGGAATAGAGTAAGCTGGGACAGGACGGGATGTAACATAATATAAAGAACGGCAGTCTCGTCGAGTTTAATTAATATAAAACAGTTAGTACGTGAAATAATATGTGCCTGATGTTGACTCAACTCAAAAAGTATTTGCACCCAGGCGAAGCCGGATAGGGCCGCTAGTGATTAATAATATCCAATTAGGCAAGTGCCAAGTATGTTTAAAAATTATCTAAATAAATGGGTTTTGGGTATATTTGGCCTTTATCTTCTTAAGAATCATGCCAAGAGCACAAAAGTTGCGCAGCCCTAGTGATCCCTGACTTGAACGAGCTTTCAAGTTAAATAAACATTCAGTTATTCTTTTGTATTTACTAGAATTGTTCACAAAGTTAAGAAATATCAAAATAATATTATTTTTAAGTTGTACCCATATTGTGGCCCAAGGGTCATGACATCACGATTTGCCGCATTTCCGAACACTTTTTTGTCAAATCTAACTGAAGTTTGATAAAAAATAGTCACTTGTCAGTAGGTTTCGTAGGTAGGTACTATTTAGCTAGCCTGCTAGGTATTCTAAATTCGAATTTATGTACTTTTGTTCCATTTTATCGCAGCATTATAAGTACCTAACTTACTGATTCTAAATGAACTAATAAACCTGTAGTGTAAGGATACAGTCAGTTAAAATTGAACTAATAATAGCATACAAAAATGTTTGCCGAGAAAGTAATTGAATTACTAAAAGAAGCTGAGAGGAATCCAGATACAATAGATCAATTTAATGTAAGTTTTTAGACACCTTTTTTTTTTCAAACGTATTGTGTTAGATAATGCACGTATGAAATGTGATTGTATGGTCTTCCAATCGATTCTTATTGGAATAAGTAATACTTAAGAGTCAACATTCGCATCACCTTGGTTCATGATAAACATATCAATATAATATTTTGGTCATTTACTGCCTTCATATTTCAGGATGACAAAGTACGCCAAATATTGGAAGAAATGCATCAGCTATTTAAAATGAATATGAGTGACGCGTAAGTTGTTTAGTTTACTGACAAATTGCTTTTCTGTGTAAAAGTAATTCGACCATTTTTTTTATAAAAATAACTGTTACCTTATAAATGTAACTTGAAATTACAGAGCAACCTCAATATAACTAATCTGAAGGGACTTAAAAAATATTTGCTATATCAAGTAATTTGTTACAATGAGGTTTTGTTATATAGAGGTTGGACTAAATTTCGTTAAAGCAAGGTAAAAAAACATGATTTTCGTTTCTCAGCCATAACAAGTATCAAACATTAATGACTGAATTACTAATTTTTTAATATGTCTGAACCTGTCAAGTCATTAAGTTTTGGGGAATTATTTGTATATTATCAATAAATTTCATTATCTATAGGACATAAGATGAAAAAATCATTAAGTAGAGGTCAATAATTATACTTTCTATTAATATTCTGGAAATATAAAAAAATGTTTTAAGAGGATTTCAATAAATTTATTAGTAATCTGAAGGTATATTTTGCATCAACTGCCTCGGGTGCATAGTTGCACTATGGTACGACTACAAAGCTGAAACATAAGAACTTTTTAAATGACATGGAAATATACAAAATTTTACTTGAAAATAATAGAAAGCTCATTTTTTCCAATTTTAATTTGAATATTCAATCCAATTTGCAATAGTTAACTACATTTTAAAGTAGAGTTATTGTAGTAATGCCTTATTTTTGTGTTTCAGAAATGCAACAACAGAAAACAGGTCATTATGGACAACTGTCCAAGTGCGTCACTCGGCACTAGAAAGAAATAAACGCTGTCTTCTGGCATATCTTCACAATAGAATGACCAAAATCAAAACATTACGATGGGAGTTTGGTTCTATACTGCCAACTGATATAAGGGAACTATTGTCTGATGATGAATATGAATGGTTTTCTAAATATTCTAGCAATTTAGCCTCTTACATGAGGTCATTGGGTCATGATATAGGGTACAGTGGTATAGATTTAACTGAAAATTTGAAACCACCAAAGTCTTTGTACATTGAAGTTTTATGCATTGTTGATTATGGAAAGTTGGAACTAGAAGATGGAGATGTCATAATGTTAAAGAAGAACAGCAGACATTTTTTACCAACTTCTGAATGCCAGACATTAATTAGACAAGGTGTTTTAAAACAACTTACCTAATATTTACTATATTATATAAATGTGTTCAATGCAGTGCCAAAACAATGAACTAACAGTAAGGCTTGTATTATTTGGTAATAACATGCCATGGATGTGATAACCGCAAAAGGGTATTATCTAAAAACACATGTGTAAGCCCCTGTAAATTACTGTAGAGCCATTTTTATGATATCTGTGCATTTTATAAACCTGTATAGGCCCACTGCCCAGTATGGTGACCGAAATAAGCTTACCTTACAGTCGTTGGCACTTATGGCGCCTCTGCCCACCCTTTCAGGATGAAGGTGTAAACTTATACCAGAGTTATTATTATAACATATAAGATACACATATAGGTATGTTACAAGATAAGCATGGATGTAAATAAAAAAATCTAAATAAGTATAATGTGCCTTATTTATTTTGTATAAGCAGCAAATGTAATGTTAGCTTTGCATTAAAAGTAGATTAGCAATTTTTTTTGTTATGGAAGCTTATAATCACTTTTGATATAAATTACAAAGGTGTTATGTGAGTCTCATGAATTATCAATACAACTCCAGGAAGTTGCTCTTGTCTATCTTTACCATGTGTCAGTGTAATCGCAAAAATAGGTATTTTACCTATTATGGGTTATACCTATGATGTATTTCATCTATTCAATGGTTACACACAAAAAAACAAGTGATTTTAGACCATATCTGTCTCGGAATCATTTCTTTTTCGGCTTCTGCTAATCCCATTCCCGACGCAAGACGTATTTAGTAATAATAAAAACAATATTTTATCAAATGAACTCTGCTTACGTGTCATTTCTAATTACTTTCCAGAAATTGATTCTTATTAGTGGTAATGTCAGTCAGTGTTTAAGAGTGTTATAATAGAGGTGTGTATTTTTTCAAAATGCTTTAGGTTCGATTCCTACCTTGGAATATTGGTTGAATATAATAAATATCTAATGCATTTTTAGTTCTTATCAAAATCGGGCCAGTTTAAACTACTTTAAGCATTTTCGATTTGGAATCTGCCAACCGCACCGATTTAACAAAAATAAATTTGTTTGTTAGTCTGTTGGGTATTATCGTGGGTTTTACAAAGTAATGTTTAAAATCTTTTTAGGGAAACTCTTCCGTACGTGCATTATAATTACAAATAGGGGCATAACCGAAAAAATCCAGCCAGCTAGCAACTAGTAGTAGGTATCATGCTTATAAAAGGATATCTTCGGTAATAACTTAGGCCTTTTAGGAAAAAAGTTGTAGGAAAACGGTAAAGGAGCAAACAGGTCAACTGATGCTTAGTGATCACTGCCCATGATCATCTACAGCGCTTAGATCATAGATGTGTTGCCGGCCCTTTAAACGGGAGGGGAGCGGGAAGGGAAGAGGAAATGGGTATTGGGCACAGTGGCGGCGTAAGGTAGGTTGGCACCCTGGGCGGTTTGAAGGAGCAAAAAAAAAAAAGGTACTCCTTCTTTGTAGACAGCGGCAAGGATCTTTGTAGACAGGATCGTTTCGCCCACGGACGTGGTCCACGCTCTTCGTTTGTTGTCGCTTGTCGGGTTGTTGTTGTCACCCCTTGGTGCTTGGTACCCGGGGCGGACCGCCCCCATCGCCCCTCCGTTACGCCGCCACTGATTGGGCATCCGGCAATCTCACTCACCGAACGAAACGCGAGAGCGAACGTGTTGCTTCACGTCGATCTCCTGTGAGACAGTGGTACTACCTCGGACGAGCCTGCCCATTTATGATGAGTCATGACTTACAACAGCGTGGCTGTACCACTTCCGAAAAAAACACCCAACAGTCAACTACATAGTTTTGACCCCATACTAAGATCGTGTGTCTTGGCTATCAGGAACTACGAGAGACTTTTCGGTCTCACAAACACCCGGACCCCTTGGTGCGGGGATCGAACCCGCGGCCTCTCATTTTACAGCCAGAGTAACAAACTGCGCCTTGAACGGAAATGAACGAATTGAATAGATTTATTTATTTGTATTTTTTGTACACCGAGGGACCAACATAGAAAGCAGCATCAGTCACTTAACATCAGGAGAGCCGGACCAATGCAATAAAAAAATCTCAATCGTCCACATTTAAGTATATTACTACTAGGTCAGATACACTTTATTTGTAATACTCGGACGATGGACGTTCTTCTAATAAAGGAGAGTTATAGGTACCTATCTCGATAAGTTGCAAGCGTAGGCACCTTGTTGGTCGTTGCCGGAGATTTGCATATAAATGTCTAGTGTTTACGTATTCTTGTGTATTGCAATAAGACGATTTAGATATTGTTTTGAAGTTTCATTCTATTATATTATATATTAAGTATTGGATTCGCACAATACAAAGCACAAACAACGTATAGTCCCGGTTCTTTCTTAGTAGTCTGTGATTCCCGGCTTACGAGTATATAAATACACTTGAAGTAGGTAGATATTAAAATTGGAAAGTTTTATGGATATGAAGTGAGCACTTTTTAGAAGTTGAATAATCGGGGCTTTATTCGTCTTGACTGCCTCGGTGGCGTAGTTGTACTACGGTACGACTACAAAGCTGAGGTCTAGGGTTCGAATCCTGGGTCGGGCAATGTGATATTGGGTTTTTACATTCATTATCAGTCCAGAGTCAGGTATTTGTGCCCGATATGGCGATAGGCTCGTGGGACGGAATATACAAGACGAAATGTGGGTGTCTTGGTGGCGCCTCTGCCTTCCCCTTCTGGGATAAAGGCGTGAGTTTATGTATGTATGTATTCGTCTTACACAAGATGCAGGGCGTACCGCGGGGATTCTTAAAAGTCCCCGAACCACAAAGCGTAATGCGTTTTATTATGTACTGGTTCAATAATAAATAAAAAAACACAATTCATTAATTATATGTCGGTAAACAAAATATAATTAGGTATCTAAATCGTAATTCTATGGGTACATATTTACAGACACATGAAATTACGATGTAGTTTTACTTTTTTCTTTGTATGTAAGAAGAAAACTACCCATATAAGATGCACAGGCTGTTCCATGAACGCGACATGTTTGTATGTGGCTATGGCAGCATAATAATAGCATCAGTAGCATATTTTACAGTATTACAAAGTTACAATCTAAATGACTATATAGTATAGGTACTATGGATGTAAACTAATTAGGTATGTACTAAACAATATCGCGGTTCAATTCAATCGTGGCGCCATTTCTAAGCCGTTTTGTAAGCAATACGCACAATACGCAAGCGTGTGTACAAAAACGCGTGTAAAAGACAGTGAATATTAACTAGTGACTACTGAGGCTACAAATGCTTTATTTCAAAGAGTTTTAATAATGTTTACAATTATTGTAGCAGGCAACGGTTTGAATATTGCTAAAGGTTTCTAAGTTAGTTTCCCTGTGTATCCTATAAATGAAAACATTCTCTATCTGTATCGACTGTATAGAGTGATATTGACATATGGTATTTAATTTAATTTAAACCATATGTTCCTAATCACCCTAGGTAACATTTAAAACATACAAGACGTGATCAACGTACTAGGCTCGTATCTGAAATTTAAATTTATTTATTTCTTAAATATTATATTTCATGCACATGGACAATCGACATCGATCAGTTCCAGTTTTACATAAGTATTTAGATTCTTTTAATTACATTTATTTACATTTAAGTTCCCCAGTTTTGTATCAACGATAAATATATTTATTGATTCTTGGATTTTAATGTTAAAAACCCACCGGGAATTTGTGCTTTTAACACTGTAAATACCGGGAAATCCCGCGGGACATTGAAACCATTTGGCATGGGGGCAGGCGCGTGACTAACAATATCGGCTAGCTGGCGGTCAGGGAGAAAACACATAAATTTGTATTGTACTAAAGATGATTTAGCACGCATTCCTTCGTTGCCACCTAATGCTGCAACTCTCTCTATAAATTAATTTTATGTTCCAAGTGTTTGGATGATAAATATGGATTGGTCGATTCATCCACTAGGAAGTATAGTGTTGCGATACCGGAAGTGGTGCTATAAATGCTTCATCATGACTAATACATACGCTTAAATAAAATAAAATGTTTCCGTTTGTGTGAACTGGTTAGCAGAATACATACGTTACACATACGTAAATATTAAAATCGATGACGAATAATGCTTAAAAAATCATCAATAAAATGGTTTTTACGCGTGGTGAGTTTATATAATGTAAATACCTCGATATAAAGGGGAAGGGCGGGCAAGATGGCTTAGCTTTACGATCCAAAAAATACGTAAACAACACGGTAAAAAAAATCTATTTCCATCAGTTTTTAAAGAGACCTTTACACAACCACGCGAAAACAAGAACTAAGCACAAGTCGCTAGCTGGCTCTAGCAGAGCTGAGTTTCTGTTCTTAAATACAAAAAAGCCTTATGTCTCCGTATGTTAAGAGGCAAGGGTGCTCATCGCATGGTTTGGAAAATATAAAAAGTTTCTATCTCACTCGGCCCTATCATTTTGCTCTCCCTTACTCTACTCAAGATTCTGGATTATAACCCACACTTCGTCATGGTGACGCACTGTATGAAACAGACTATTTTATGTATTGGACGCGAAAACTTAAAGATAAATATTTATTAAATTATATTTCTGATTATCTATTGATTTTTGTTTACATTCTGAAAGCTAATCTAATCATAGGCGCCAAATATCTTCCACACGCGGTTCAAATCAAATGATGTGTGTATGAACGTGCGCGTGAAACTTGGATGGCTTTTTATCACAGAATAATATCAACGTTTAAAACTGTAGGATTGGAATGTTATGATGAAAGATGAGTAGAATGAAACGTTAGACGAATGACTAATATGGAACGTAGTGTATGTGAAAGAGATAACGAATGAAGGTATTCAAGAGTAAAAGATAGAGGTGAATGATTACGATGTTGAAATATGAAAGGACGGAATAAGAGAGAACAGTTTGGAAGACGATAGAACGACGTACGACGAAGAGGATAAAGACGAAATAAAAGAGTATTAATTAAATTGAAGAATATCTAAACGATCATTGTTTGATTTTGCTTCGACACGGAGCTATTCCCACATAACTATGTATTTGTTGTTAGTTGTTTCACTATCATTGCTACTGTTGCTAACTGTACGTACTTTCTTTAGTGATCATCTGTCTAATCTACAGGTATTAACCTATACACATTTTATAGCGGGGTGCGGGCTTTCCCCTCAATTTATATGACGGTTTTGGGAACACCCCAAGCAAACTGTATAATTGTCCGAAAGGCTTAAAGCTGGATAGGTGGCCTCTCGTACAATTACAATCTAGTTATTACTACAATATCTGCCTACTAATCGGATAAGGTTCAGGCTATCTAGGCAGATTCCTAGCGTCAAATCTTAGAGTATCTAATACTACTCGTATTTTAGGTAGGTAGGTATGTTTTATGTTAAATTGTCTTGTTTTATGTTAAATTAACTATTCACAAAGACGAGGCCTTTTGGACGGAACCTAATATTGAGTGAGTGGCCCTCACGTGAGTGAGGGTCCAGTTCATCAGACTGACAAGGATTAGTTGTTAAGCGCAAGTGTAATACATCTGTTTTTTGAAAGTTACGTATGTATTCATGGTTAATTTTCGCTCAATATAGCTGTAATAAGAAAACTCGAGTAAACCTGCAAACCGCACAATAAAAAATACACAGTGATATTATGATGTTACTTCCTATGTGGTGTTCAATTGAATGGACCGACGCGACGTATCGTTTGAATTACTTATCTAATTAAAATATTACGTTTATTGTGCAGTCCTAAATTAATTAATACACTAAGAAGATGCGTCATTGGACTTTGGTGTGATAACCTTGTTCTGTCGTTCTTCGAATGTTAATCTAAATATTATTGTGTTGAATTGAAATTGTTGTTTAATTTAAGATTCGGCTGTGATAACACTCATAAATCCATTTCCCCGTCTTTGTTTATAAAGGTAAATGAGTGATTTGCACTACCTAGCGATAATGGGTTGTGATTGATATTATATAATTAATTGTTTTTCCTGCCTTCTTTTATTGCCACACTGTTGAACACGCGACTCCTCAAAACCCGCATTAGGTACTCCGAAATATCAGAGGTGTGCTCTGGGAATCGCACCCGCAACCATCGTATCGGCAGATACGTCCGATCCACTACCAACACGCCACCGCACACTATTCTTTTTTCTAACTAACATTGTAGATATTTATTAACTAAATAAATTAATAATAAATACATCCAACAGTCACATACATAGATCCCACACTAAGATCCAGTCTTCGTTCGTTCGTTCGTTCTCGTGGGTATCAGGAACTACGAGAGACTTTTCGGACTCACAATCACCTAGACCCGAAACAAATACTTGAGGTTCCCACAAACATTTGTCTCAGTGTGAGGATCGAAACCGCGACCTCTCGTTTCACAGGCGGCGTCTAACATAAGCTGGTTATTAAGTTTGATGAACAAAAAATAGACTATTGCTACAATCAGCTCCGTTCGGATATTCACTTTTAATTTTTTTCAGGTAAGGTTGGCATTAGAGCCAGGTGCCTGTTTTGCGTTCGACGCCCGTAGTGTATGCATTAAGTATATCGCTAATCCACCAAAAATTATATACATAATTTAACTGGAGTATGGGAATTGGGACTCCAGTGACAGGCTCAACAGTGGACAATTATTATGGGTTGATACAGTGTAGTGCATAAATTAATACATATGTAAACATTTATGCTATTTATGTATATAACTACACCGTATTCAGCTGATCTGTGCATATAACATAAAATAGTTTTGTTGTAGAAATATTAATTATTCCTAAAATATCTGAGTCTAAATAACTTAAAAGTGTTGGGTAAGCAATTGCTAGGAAAATAATATAGTCAGCGACTATTACAGATCTGGAAATGACCGGTTGTAAACAGCCTGCGATTTTTTCAGGCATTGTTTTGAAATGACGCGATAATTTAAATAAAATACATTTTGGGTTTTTACAAGTTACATATTTCGAAACAAAGATATGATCTACGCGGTACGCGTTTTAAAGAATTCGTCATATTTTACTCACGATTTGCGTATCTAACAAACAACAAAGATAACTTAGAGGCGTCGAATGACACCGCGGAAATTAATGTTCCAATAATTTATTTTTGTAGTTTGCCTAGTTGTTTTAGTTTAACGGACATGCATAAAGTATATTTCATGAGAAATTATGTATAATGTCAACGCATGGGAGGAGTGGCCGTGAGGTATGTATCAGAGTCACCGACCTGGACGCAGAATTCAGAGCGGAATAGCAACTAAACCGGTGGCGTGTCCTTGCACGGGTATGAAAGGCTTTGTAGTATTTTGTTGTATAGTAGGTAATCGCAAAACAACTAGTCCCTTCTTTAGTTGTAAGGCGGTAGAGGGGAGACATACTGATACCCAATAAGTGCATAGCGAAGCAAAACGCTTCCAGCTCGCGTCGGAAATGTTTTTGTATTTATTTTAACACTATTATGATTTTATGAACAGCTCGGCTCCGTACGTTACGATAAATCTTCCCGAAAGAGTTTACGTTGTAGCAGCGGGTCTGTCTTTCCTTATTCTTCACATATTTGGTTTTGTGCTGATATTGCGAAATTATTAGGTTTGTAATTTTAAGATCAGCCACATTTCTGACATCTACCCTTTTGGGAAAAAAACTTTTAGACTATTTCGATAGATTAAAATCCGCTGCTGCTAAACCTTTTTATGTGAGCATTAGGCAAAAAATATGAACGTTATTATTCCATATGAAATATAGGAGGAAACGTCGCGTCGGTCGGGAGTTGGCTGAGAGCGTTCTTTGCTCGCAATTTATAAATGAAGGTTTTCTACTGACCGTAAAAGTACGGCACGTGCTGCCCATACTAACTGAAATACATTATCGGTTCCAATGCTTGACGCCGTTTTCGCGAGCACGTGTGTAATTCAAATATTTTTACGTCAAGCGGTTCATTGAGCAATAGGGAAGTGCTTTTGCGGTCTTCATATAGGAGTTTTGTATCGCCATATTGTAAAGTAATGCGATATTTTAATGAGTGAACTGTCAAAGAGCTAGTATCTATGTGTGCACGACGGTTCATCCTAATAGGTCGAGCAGTGGCAGATGTACCCACGTTTTTCGAAGCACCATCAGATTATCTCGTGAAAAAGTACACGACTATTTTAATGTACTTACACGTAAACGTGTCCGTAAACATACATTTGTTTATTTTTGTATTTTTAACTATAAACGCAATATTTGCGGCTGGTTGTTATTGTATTAATAAATAATGATAATATAAGTCTTATCAGCTCTTCAGCTCTTTAATCTCCTGTAATAACAACACAACAGCTTAGTATAGAAATATTTGTGGCCAATCTCAATTCCACTAATATTATATTTCCCGTCCAATATTTTGATCAATTAACCCGTATGAAGTTCATTTGCAGCATGGCGCGGTGCGTGTGACAGCTGCCAGCCGAGCTATGTAAATCCATTGACAGTGGAAAAGATCGCAGCTTGCATGCACCGAGCCCGCCGCGCCCGCCGCCCGCCGTACGTCGACTATTTCGTTTAATTTCTGAAAGGAGTTTCAGTTTTTTACAGCTGTCGGCGACAGTTGCTTTGTTAACTTTGTATTAATATACAAAAAACTTGCAGCGTATTTAATACTTCTCGAAATTCGGAGTTGAAAAGAATATCCTTTTGCATTTTCACTCAATTCTAAATTTAAAATGGCTTTTTGTAAATATTTACGCTTGTTTAGGCTTAACGACTCATGAAATCGCTACAATTAAATAATTAACATTTTGATTGGGTTTATAAATTATAACATAAATGTATGTACTAATAAACGTATGCTATGTTATGTAAATAGGTATATTTATTTTGCTGACATCGGTTTATGCGGACATTGTTTTGATCCACATTCAAGTCAAAATGTGGAGTGACTGTACGAGTAGTAATTTCTATATTATACATAACATAACCACGAGTTACGACAGTGTAAACTGTTCGCTTCGTTTCCGCAGATAATGAGAATATAATTTTCTATCGAATAGATAAACAGCTGTAGTAGATGTTAATACAGAAGTCAAGGGCTTTCATAAGTATCTATTAGGAATATTAGGATAGATTACGAGAACGCAAAGGGACTGTAAACTGTAACTTTATTATGTATCGTACTAAATTTGCGAGAATGATAGTTACAGAATTTTCTCCATTTTAGTGGAGTCAAAAAACTATTCTTTTAAAAAGTTCCAAAAGTACGAGTGTCTTTATGGAGTACTTACTGAATGTTCATGATTATTCGTTTAGCATTTTATTTACATAATCTGGCACTGTAGAGAAATTAAGACGAAAAACGTACAAGTAAGTCACTTTGTACGGGTAGTGCGATGTAGATATTATTTTGATGAAACAAAAATATGCACTGTGGTAATCACTTAGGTACTTACAATCTTACAGGTGAACTGTTTATTGCTTTGCCACTTCACATTAAAGAAGCATGGTATGTAAGATCAGACCACTCGACTTTCTAAACAAAGACATATCAAAGCGCAACCCATGCAGGAAACATACGAAATAAAGCTATACAAATTACAGTAACTGTTAGATATAGTTTGTATGTCCATACATTGCGCAGCTGACTTGTGCAAACAGCGGTGTGTAAACGTGCGCGCTGGGTAATGTATTGCTTAACCCCGCCGGCTCCTTGTACATTGTCTTCAATGTATGCGAGTTTGGTATCACAGTTGTTACTATAACAGTAATGTAATTCATTTTTTAAATTAAGGGTGCCTTTTTTGTATGCTTATTCGGATTCGGATTTAATTCATAGCAATATTTTGTTTAGAATACCGTACCAGTTCTTTATGTTATTCGTACCTACATAAAATTTACATAATATTATAGCCCTTATCTCTCATCTACATTTTTAAACTAGCATCACAAAGTGACTATAATGCACCTGGTGGCAAGTGCAGCGCAGTCGTAATCCCGTCGTATCTCATTAAATTATCGAAATCGCTATTGTTTGAATACAAATTAGCATATGTATGTTGCAAAATAGTACCTATGTATTTCCACAGATAAATTATTATTTAAGTTTATTTACAAATAATTAAAATAAAGTATTGTATATTTAGTTTTACTATACCCATAGTAAGAGCGGAAATTTAAAAACAGAATATTTTTTGTACTAGTTTGGCAGGCACGTATCCACTGCCTCACTAAATGATATAAGTTAAATAAAAACCGCGATGGAATAGCCTTTTCAACGAATATAATATTTTTAAATATTTTATTTTATACGACGGCTATTTCATAGGGGACATATTCACCAAGACATTGCAAAAAGGTTCCTTGAGCTGCGTTCTCGCGAGTGAGGTACGTCGCAGCGCGGTGCGGCAGTGCGTTAGAGCGGGACGGAAGATCAGCGCGTTCCCGACCACGCATAACTTGATAAGCCCTATGAAGCCTTGGGAAGTGTATTCTCCATATTTACTAGTTTTTTAATTCCAAATATAATCATGTGGAGGGTAGTTTAATCGTCGCCTGCATTCCTGTTGTGTTTGTAGTGAGTCTCGGGTAATCTTCTGACCAGGCAGCACGGGACACGCGGCTGCGTTGGATTTCGCGTAATTTCGGTTGTCTTGTGTGCAATGTGGTGCAGGTGATGTGAGGTGCAAGTGGTGTGTTGTGTTGGTGGTATGTGATGTGAGGTGCAAGTGATGTGTGGTGCAAGTGGATGCAGTGAGTTGTGGGGGTTCCTGTAAACTACAATTCTCCAGGTTCCTGGTCATCGGTAAGTCCGTTTAATGATATATTAGTCTTTGATTATCATTTTTATGTTGTTGTGTATTATAATTGTCTTCGAACATACTTTGAATCACGAAGTACGCACTGGCCTGTCTCAATATGGGATTCATGATCGTGAAATATTTTTCTGTACGAAAAACATGGTACATATAAAACTTGGTAAAACACATCCTTAGACAAGTGATTAGGGTAGGGAATATACCACTCGCCACTGCAGTACCTGTAAGCCAGAATAGACCGCGAAATGATTTGTGCAAATGCCATCATTATTAAAATAACTGTTGTGCTATTATTTATCAAGGAGTTCGAGCTGTAACAGAGTGCAGTTTAAATAATCTGTTTATTTGAAAAAGTTCAATCCATTAGGATACAAAGGGATTTCCATTTGAACTTCACTTAACAGAACCTGAGCATGTGACATCATTTTACTAAGATCATAAAGTTTACTAAGCCTTCGTTCGCAACAGAATTTTTGCCGCTTAATTTGTCAAATGGGCCGTCCACTGCCCCTCTAGTTTGCTAATGCGAAAGGTTATGTCGATAACTTATCTCCTTTCTCATACGTTTAAATTATTATGCTCCAGATCTCAGAGAAATCTAACTGGGTAATGTGGAATTATGCACTGACCGCGAAGCATTATCCATAAAAGAACCGTGAATTTATTTCGGGCTAAAAATACCCTACACAGATTGCGCGCAGCAGAATTTACATATTCATGGATTTAACAGTTTCCATGCAATGGTACAGCTAGGAAACAAATAGATTTTAAATTCGATATAAATAAACTATTTACTCTATCGTTGATAAACAAATCTGGATAACAACAAAAATAGGTTACGGCTTACCTACACGTCGCCTACTGAATTTTTATCTTTTGATGGAAATACGAAGCTATTTCTCATTACGAAAATATTACTTATAAATAGTGCTGGATTACTCATATGGCAAATGTAGCATAATATTATGTTACGCGCTCCGCGCGCTGCCAAATGGATTTCCGCGCTTAGTGGCAAGTGGCAACCCGTGTTTAAGTAATTTTTATAGATAATTTTTTAGTAAGACATTTTTTTTTGTTAGTTTCTACTTGAATCGAAATTCTACGGATTTCTATGACATTCTACGAAATTCAACAGATGCAATTGTGTTTTCGGAACTATCGTCAGAAAACAGGGCCCCCGCGGTGTTGTGTTTTTGTTTATTGAATGTTAATTTCTCCATCGTACGAATCAATGTCAAGTCGTAATTTATTTAAGACACAGATTCACCAATAAGTATGTACATATACTGTATTAATCAATTGAGAGTCAATTATGATTATGTTTTTTTTATTACTTATGTAATGTGTTCCACATGGCAATCGTGCTACGCGATTAGCGTGCTGCCGTGTGCTCTAGCTAAGGTATGTGCACCAGGTAGCTACATCTGGTTTGATTCGGGTTGATACAACCAAGATACAGCAGCAGTATTCTGCATTTAACTGTTTCTTTTTTTCATTTGGTTTGGTGAAAGGGAATACTTGGGGTCCAACTACTCTAAAAGTAACTACGCAAATGTTGTTAAAATTGTTGAAAAATCCATAAACAACAAATTAGTACTTTGCATTTCCATGGAAAATTGAGATTGTTGTTGGTCACATGATTTGTTCATCTATCTGACTACTTATTCGTCTGGGTTCAGCGGATCTACTTACACATTGCACAATACATCTAGAAGAAAATGCGTTTATTAACTGCAGTTTTTAAGTTAACTTACTGTGGGATATCTCAGCTGAACCCCAGTCGTGAACTACAGTGTACACGTACTCGATAATACCGACAAATTCTCCAGTTTACTGGGCAGCGAATATACGTTCAGTGTTGGCTCTACGCGGCACATGCACTCGCATCAGCGGGAATAATCGAACATTGTACGGTTCAGCTGCCCTGCTAGTTGCTACCCAGATCGCTGTGAAACGATACCATTAATTATTAATCGTTAAATGTCACCAAGTAGGTTACGTCAAAACAAATAATCAGCTTCAACGAATTAATTTAATGTGTGACGTAAAAGATGTGTCATCGAGTATGGCAGTCGTAAAGTTCTATATACTCGTAAAAGATAGGGGATGTAGTGGATAGGTATTTTTTTATATTCATTACAATTATGAAGTGCTCCAAAATAACTTTGTGCGAATCATGTGTCAATATCATAGTTGAAGAAAAATAAATCGGCTTTTCCCCAATTACGAAAATGTCAACGTTTCGAAGATGTTCTCGGAATATTTGAAATCGATAGATTATTTGTCCTTGTTATTCTAACAATAACAATAAACATGTTTTGCTCGTTACTGTATTCATAATTATAATGGACTGCGCACATGCGTGGTATTTTAATAGCTTATATAGTAAGGACGTGTTTATTTTGCTGTGCTACAAAGGGTAGGTTGTTTCTTTAGAGAGTCGGACTCGAAGTGCCTATTTTTACGATTGTCCATAATATGTCCAATAACTCCGTGTGTGAAAAATATTTGCTTGTCGTAGTTTGTCGTAGAAATCGTACCATACGTGATAAAAGAGGAGTTCATGTTTATAACTTGTACAATGTACATGCTTGAGTAAAGTGATCTCAATATTACTCATGCAAGGTGTTCGCGTGTTTAGCGTATCAGGATTTTGCTGTTGTCGTTTGTTGTCAACTTTATGACTTTACAGATAAATTAAGTTTTTATAATTATTTTACGTATAGCAAAAGGATAATATGCCTTTATGCATCAAGATCGGTAATAAGTTCCATGTGGCTATATTCCTGTCTGTTCTTCACATACCATCCTTTTTTTTTCCGTCATAATATTAGTGGCGTTATGTGTGTATTGATAGTCAATCACCACGCACTTTAACGGTGATGGAAAACATCGTGAGGAAACCTGCATACCGTAGCGATTTTAAAGAATTTCTACGGTATGTAAGTCTGCCAACCCGCACTAGGCCAGCGTGGTGGACTATATGGCCTAACCACTCTCAATCGATTCTCTCGATAGTAGAGGAGGCCCGTGCCCTGCAGTGGGACGTACATATATGGGCTAATACAGTACAGTACAATATTAGTGGCGGTGGTGATGTGGTGGCTTTGGTCAAAACTAATCCTTTTATAGTTTATATTTAATTTTTAAGATCGGAGGGATGACTTGCGATTTTGTTACAAGCTCCAAAACGACTGGGCCGTGCGATAAGTTGTCCTCTTGTCTCTAGCGCAGAGCGCACCGCACTGTGCGATGATGCGTCCCGGACCATATTCGATCGTCTGTTACTGGTTTTAAGTTTGACAACAGCTCTCAATGTGTACGCGTGATACAATCAGAGTGGAGGGTCAAGTGAGGCGGAAGATCTAAGTGCCGCTCTGAATTGTACCCATTCAGCCAATAATAAAGCCATTCACCGACAGCGCAGGCGGCGAGTGGCCTGGCTCTATAACGAGCCACAGATACCTAATTGCTAACGATTCTGGATAGGAAATTATGGCCTTCGATTCTTGACAACGTCTCTTGTGCTGATGGCGTATGTAAGGAAGTGTTTTACTTCTTAAATACTAGCTTCTGTACACTTGAAGATCTTTAAAAACTAAAGATATTAAACAATTTAACTGATACCCACTCTCAAAAACGATACCATACGACGTTACCCCAACGCAATGTGATTAAAACTTGGGCCAAATATTTTATAAAACGTCTCAAAACCGTACATAAATAAATAAGCCCTAAGCTTATCCCTGCATTTCCGTAGACATATGCAGAGGTGCCGCTGGTGTCACTCACAGTTCTCCATTCGAATTTTTGTCCCAGGATGCGATAGAGGTTCGCCTATCTCCATATTATACACAAGTTAAATTTTCAGTGACTGCCCCGGTGACTAGGTTGTACTACGGTATGACTACAAAGCTGAGGTCTCGGGTTCGAATCCCGGGTCGGGCAAAGTGATATTGAGTTTTTCTATTCATTATCAGCCCGTAGTCAGAAATTTGTGCCCGATATGGCGATATTCGCCCCCTATTACATCATGGGACGGAACATACAAGGCGAAATGTGGGTGTCCTGGTGGCGCCTCTGCCTACCCCTTCTGGGATAAAAAGGTGTGAGTTTATGTATGTTTATTTATGTCAATTTTATTACCTACTTTCCGTAAGATTGTTCATGACCTTTCACGTCTGTGAGCATCTAGATTATACATTGTTGCAAGGGCAGGATATTGCTGCAGGGTATTCCACACTGTTAATGATATTAGTAAAACATTGAAATTTTTGTGTTTTTCCTCTACCTAATCTTAATAATGTATAATTAAATGATTCGTAATGGTTTGAGGTCATACATTGAACCTAAACGTAGGTGATGCTCGATCGTTAATTGAATTATATAAATAAAAATACAAAATATAATTTTATTTTTTCCATTCCCAAAGAAATGAAGGTTTTTTGTTTTGTATGTATTTTATATCATAGGGTCTAAAAGCTCCCATAAATCCAGTAATTAAAATGATGACATTAAGTTTACGTACAACGGAAGTATATACTGGGTATAACAAGACCGTGACCGAAATCGAAGCCAGGTGGTAGTACATATTAGTGACTTCAGACACAATGCCACTAAAAATTTCGCAAAAAGAATCGCAACTTTTTTTTGGTAATTTTTTACTTATCTTCGTATTTGGGTGATATTTATACATAGTTTTCCTAAAATAATGATGTACACCTTTTTATTTTTTAAGACGCAATGGTACGTTAAGGTATAAATTACTATTTTCGCAATAACTATAGTCTATCTAAACTAACAGGTTCCATTTGACGTTTCACACTTTTAACGTAAATAACTATGTGCAGACGTAACCCACATAATTTCAATAACACTTTCCGTAAATCCATGGAATTATGAAGCTATTCTTATTTTATCACTAGATATATACAAACCATAATCACTAAATTTAAACTAGAATTTTTTAAATAAAGCAAAATAACCATTTTAAACAACATATTTTTTTTTCAAGACGTCTTTACAAAGTCACCTCGTTAGGTCTTTTACCGGTAGAGTCGAGACTATTCAAATTCATTTGTATACGCATAATCGGTGAAAATATTTAAATAATCGAGCAGATATAAAACAGTTGTTTTTTAATTTTAAAAAATACTGAACTTTCAGCTAATAATAGGTATGCTGTCAAAGAACATACATCAATAAATAGTGAAATAATAATATTAATATGAATTAATTTATCATTAATTAATAGATTTGGATATTACAATGGAAATGAAGGCAGTATTGTAGGATACGCCACACATAGTGAGGAGGTTCCTCAGTTTGGAGTATATGTATTGTATTGTATGTATGTATCATGTGTTCATAAGCATGTGCGTGATGTGGACTGGACTCGAAAAAGTGTCTGCACCCGGGTGAAGCCGGGACGGGCCGCTAGTAATAGATAAATCACTCCTTTTGTTCCTAAATAGTAAAGTGACATGCAATTGTTGATGTCTCATTAGAATAAAAATGTTCATGAAAAAATAAACGAAATGATGTAAACTGAATATATAAACTGTAATCGATTAAGAAATACAAACAAATATTATCGATATCTCTAAATAATCGGGTGTTGTAAGAACCGATTTATTTGACAGCATCCCTATTTCCCAATGTCAAAAGGAACTTCTTAGTTTAGATAGACTATAGGTATTTAATACCCAAACACAATTGTTTTTAAAAACTGTCAAAGAAAAATCTGTCGCTTAAATTGCGAAATTTTTATTTGCATTGTGTCTGTAACCACTGAAACTATCACCCGGCTTCGTTTTCGGTCGCAGTCTTGATATACCCGATATTATTACCAAATTTTGATATTGGTTTAGGCCAGTGGTTCCCAATTAATTATTTCAGCGTTTTTAGAAAAAAAAGTCTGTCAGTTGATTGAGAAGTGGTCGAGGACTTCCGCGAGTATACCAAGCACATCTGCCCTACGACGCATTTCTATCAAGTCGGTTCAAGTTTATGACAGTTTACCAAAAATCCATATTAGTTTTTCTCATTTATCTTCTTACAAATTTATTATATGTATAGATATTAAATATCCCAGCGACTGTAATTTGAGATGTTATATTATGTCTGATTAAATTAACTCAGCAAAAATAATACTGCACGTACCTCGGGGGTATGCGAACCATTAATTGAGAAGCGCTGGTCTAGACTCTGGCGTCTAAACAGACACTTTTTAGAGCAACTAGCTTATGCAGACAGGTTTAGTAATTGTCCATAACATAAAATGTAGGTTGATTTGTAGATGTGCCTTAGACTTAAGAGGACCGAATAAAAAAGAATTGGCAAATCGCACAAATCGTTTTCAATAATTTTAATAAAACAATAGTTTTTTATTTGCATGTCGGCAAAAGAACAACTAAGATTACAATATGTCTAACTCATTTATGAGTAATTTGACTGCCTCTTTTAATCTGATGGCCTCCGGCTATGAAACGAGAGACCGCGAGTTCGCACCGAGATTCCCGCACCGAGACAAATACTTATGACACTCACGAGTATTTATCTCGGGTGTTTGGGAGACCGAAAAGTCTCTTGTAGTTTCTGATACCCACGACACAAGACTTAATTGATCTTAATGTGGGGTCAGGGCTATGTATGTGAACTGCTGGGTGGGTGTATTTTGAATATAAGCTAAACATGCGATACTGTAAAAAAAGATTTTGTATAATAAATACTGCGTCTCTGATGGATACATCAAAATATTATATCGGAATATAAAACGAAGAAATGCGTCAAACAAAATGAGGAATCAAGTGATCTATCAGTGGCAGATAAGATAGGATACATGGTATTGTCTTAGGTTTTCCTTGTCCCTTTTACAACTGAAATTATTGGTAATTCGAGGAACAATGATAATATTTTTCCTGTTGTGAAATTTGCGTCATAGGTAGTTGGATGCGGACCGAATTATCAATCCGCGAGCCATGGGCTCTAAACCACGACACACACCATTGACTTTTATAAATGTTGTCTGTATGTACTATGTACATAATTAATTGTTGCTTATATAAACGGGGTATTAAAAAAGTAATGTGGGTGTTTTAAGAATGCTAAGTCGCAGGGACTCGTTTTCTTTCGTCGCGTAACGACCTGGCAATAGTCTCTCGTACTTCCTGATACCTACGACACAAGACTCGATCTTAGTGTGGGGTCAGGACTATGTATGTGACAGTTGGAACTAAAAAAAATTTTTTCTAAATCCAGCGATTTCCAAAGCTGAACCTTGTCAACCACACGCAATACGTAAATACTAATATTTAATGACAAATTATTATAAGAATCACCTCTAAAGTGAGTGTTGGAAGCAGCAGAGCAGACTTGAGATATAAGTGTAATTACAGGAATAATATCTGAAATGTTATTTAAAGTTAACGTCCAGGAACTGTATGAAAAATAAAGAATTTTTCCCGACTATACCTAAACATATTGATTGAACATAGCGATGAATAAACTGACCAATGAACAATTATGACTCATTTCAAAATTAAAAACAACAATACAAAGTCCCAAAGTGTTCTAAATTTTTGCCACGGCATGCGTTGCAAACCCTAATAATCTTCATGCACTTCGCAAATAGCCAATAACGGGCTTTCCACCACCATCTACGGCTGTTGCTTTCCATTCGGATACCAATATTAAACCAACAGCTAGTAGCCTTTATGACTTGGAGGATATATTTACAACAATTGGGATACCCAGCCTAATTTTTGCAGTCGCTAAACCCCGCTAGATACTCAGTGAAAGGCTCTGAACTTTCACTACTGAATTAGGCATTGGCTTAATAAAGATGCCAGTTTCTCCGATTGCAATTGATAGCCTCCGTGGCGCAGTCGGTTAGACGTCGCCTGTGAAACGAGAGGCCGCGGGTTCGATCCCCGCACCGAAACAAATGTTTATGTGATCCACAGGTATTTGTTCCGGGTCTTGGTGTTTGTGAGACCGAAAAGTCTCTCGTGGTTCCTGATACCCACGACACAAGACTCGATCTTAGTGTGGGGTCAGAACTATGTATGTGACTGTGGGGAGCATTTAAATATTAAAAAATATATAATAGGCTGCCGTGCTACTTGCCCTCACATAGTAACAAGATATCCGTCGGATTTTACAGATAGCGTTTTTGTGCAAAAATTTTATCCACTTCAGTATAAACACACAAATTTTCCGTGTTTTTTAATTAACGTTCTGTTCGTTTTACATTAAGCAAATCTTGTTAATTTCGTGAAAATCTATAATATCCGCGACGTCAAGTTCTCAGAGAATAAACTGAACATGTAAAAAAGTTAAAAAGGACAAGGCAAATATGGGGAGCATCCGATTGTGTTGATATGCGAGTGGGGTTTCCCAAGATTCGGTGGCAATTAGCGGCACGAGGCACCACGCCGCGCCATGCCGGCATTTCCGGTGGCGCCGACGCACGCGCCGCCTTTGATTCAGCTGATGAGTCGCTATAAGGAGAAACTGCGCTTTTCTTGACTCACGACGCAATACAGTTGCAAAACTATTCGGCAAGGAATCCACGTGATTGAATCATCAGTGTTTTCTTTGTTGGGAATTTGGTTCTGTAACCTCAATGTAACGTAGTATTGCAAATTATTTCTTTATTTAAGAAGCAGGAGGAAATTATTCCGCACATTCATTTATTTCTAGCGAACACGGATTGCCAAACGGAATTACTTAGCTCCGCTTGCCAGCCGAATATATAGATCGTCTACGATCTGGCGCCCGAATGCATTATTGTCAAAAAATAAGAATCGTTTATCTCTCTTCACATTGAACATGTTAATATTATTTTATTGCGAGTATAAATGCTTGTTGTTTCTAATAAAAACATATCAATGAGTTTAATAGGTATATATTTTTGAAATTTTATTTGTAGTTCCAAATTCGCCACACGCCAATAGAATTTAGATGACCTATACGTACATATGTACCACTTTGTGTAATTTTTTGAATTGGGAATTCAAGACTATTCACCGGCAAAGGAGATTTCTCTCGATATTCCCTTTGCTGTTAAAGCGAGCGTGTTTTGACACACAACTTTAACAATTTAGACGACCGAACATTCGAACTTAGTTTTGGATCATAGAGTTAACCCCTTGGATTGTAATACGCGACTGCAGTCGCAGAAGTTACATCCTCAACTAGACTATAGTTCACAAATGTTCTAGTTCACATGTACGCCGCATTCTTACAAGTAGAAGTTCGGCTTTTGACATTCTCTGCGCACTTTATTAGATCCTTTGAGCGGCGCGTCGGGAAGCAATTAACTCCACACAATTATAGTGGCCGGGACATGCTTGCGCTTCAGGAAGTCGAGATATTTTTTGGTCTCTTCAGTAGAGGCTTATCAGGAAATTGCTTAAACGCTCAATACTTGCTTGGTTTGATAGCATGTATGTTATAAACATAAAACCTCATTACCTTAAGCCGTCTTTTAGGTTTGATTCTTGCCAGCAATTTATTTTGATTTTTAAACATGTATTGAATGCTTGTTTATGTAAATAACTGATTCGTTATTGTATGATTGTGTTGTCAAAAGCTGTCGAAGCGTGCACGGAGTGTGGACTTACGTCATTGGTTTGATTCTCAGACAGGATGGGCACGCGATGTGATTAAAAACTTAGGGGCAGAATGTACATATTTTAATGCAAACTAGTTTAACGGGCCCTGGAAATTTTGGAGGAACCCGTTTAGTATAGGAGATTATTAGACCCAAAATAAAAGTATAAGAATTATTAAAAGACTGATAGAACTAGCTAGGCTGCTGCGCTGCTCTAAGAGGTAGACATACCATAAGATTGAGGTGGACAAACATGAGTACAAAATTATCCCTATCTAGCACTATTCAGCAGTGAAGCAATTATATGGCATTGACTTGTCGACGTAGCGACGCATACCACAGTGGAAATTATTATTTTATCATCTTTCCTTATTTACATGAGTGTAGACATATGTTTTTTAAACCCACTTAATATTAATGATGTAATACGTTCCCGTATTTTACAAACACTAGCGTCTGATCTCAATAGTCTGCCCTTGGGGAATTTACGAAGAGTGTAAAGGTTGATACGTGTGTAGGTCGACTTAATTATAATATTACTTATCTTTTATTCTCGGCTATGACAATGTCTAGTTATACCTACGCCAAATCCAATTCACAAGAATCGTGTAGAATAAAAAGCGGCCTGCTGTCTAGCTTAATATATTTACTTATGCTATTACATAACAACTATATGTAATGAAGTATGTTTAAAACGTTTAGTCATTACTACTACTACATACTACGCAAGGCATTTTGTTAAAAGTATATGTATAGGTATACTATGTTATTTAGGTTTATAATTTTCTCGAAGTGAGAGTATATTTTTTCTTAGAAATGTAAATATCTGTTTCTTAATTCAATCAAGATTTAAGAATCTATTCATTAAATATTAATTATATTCTCAAAGGCAGATTTCGGCGGCCCCCATAATTTAATCCAAGATTAATTAATGTATGTGTCCGTTTTCATAAGCAATTTATGAATTTTAATTAAATTGACAATTTGACAGTTTGAAGACATTTGAAGTTACTATCTGAAATGTCGTGTCCGTTTACAATAAGTGTTTTTTTTTCAATAAGATGCGGTTGGAGATTTGCTGTTTCGTTTATTTATTCGCAACGATATTATGTCCTAGAATATATGTAATTCAGAGCATTTATTGTTATCTGAAGATCTTTGTGGAATTTGAGTCAGATCGGGTCGCATACGCTGTATATGGTTCCGCTTGTATGGCGAGGTACTACTAACGACTTCTTTTCTCTCTTCCGTGAACGGCAACAACAAGTTCGCCTAGCTTATTTCTGCCCCAAGAAGCGATGAAAGGTGAACCTAAGGTATATCGGGCAATTTCTGCCTCGGACAACAGAACCAAGATTTTCCAAACCGAAAATTCATACTAAGTCCATTCGCATTGGGGATTTGAACTCTGGACGTCACCGTTCCATAAACTGTTGCGTCAATGGAGAATCCAACCAACAAACTTTCGCGGTCTCGATATTATAATCAGCGGTATTTATAAGGTAAGGTCCAATGACGTGTTGCTACAACCGCATAACACTGAACGATTTATATAACTTGAACACTATTTGAATATTATTAAGGAATCTTTTCAACGATAACAGCTCTTATGCAATGATAATATAATTAAGGCATAATGTGCGGACAAATACATTTTCTTAAAGGTAAAGCGGTAACTGGGTCTAACATAGTAAACAATGTATATTCTCATTTATATATAAATCTATTTAGAAACGAGATCCTAACAACAAAAGCACTGATTTTAATTTCAATTTCCGTGCATAGCAGAAGCCAGAAGCATTGTTTATGTAAATTGGTGTACCCCATCTGATTCGGTAAAAAATACTCGTGCAGCTTTCGCTAGGCTCTGAAATGTGGCAAATACATGTAACAATTTCGGGCAGGCCCACGTCGCTTGCGTGTGCCGATCACAGCGCCAGGCGGAGCATCGAGGGCTTCCACACGTCACGCGTGACGCGACATTGCATTCACGCGGTGACGTTCACACAGCCCCGCGCTACCAATCAAAAACCTATTAGTGAGCGAATGTCGCCATGGATGGGCCAAATTAAAACGGCATCGGTCTTTATTGGTCTTGATGTCTGGCTTTAATTTTTTATGCCGACGGGTTTTGGACGATCGGAAAAAATACCAAATAAATACTAGTGCATATGTATTATATTTATTTATAGATACATATATTAATAATATACATCCACCAGTCACACACATAATCCTAACCTCATACAAAGATACAAAGTTTTGTAATGTACGAGCTTTTTGGTCTCACTATTCCCAGACCCGACACAAATTGTTCGCCAAACAAACATTCGTTGCTGTGCAAGGATCGAAATCGCGGCACGTCGTTTCACACCCGGCTCTAAACGAACTGAGCCACGGACAATGATATAAAGATTTTTGTGGAAAAGTTACGATTATATTATAAGCTGTTGGGGTGGTATATTAGAGTTACATAGGAATAATCCGCTTATATACACGATGTTGGAAACCTCTATACAGCACCTGACTGCCGTACTCAGAGACATTTAATATAAATTAAACTATTAGTGTAGATTTCACAAACATAATCTACACTAGCATACATAAACTCATGCCTTTATCCCCGAAGGGGTAGGCAGAGGCGCCATCAGGACACCCACATTTCGCCTTGTATTTTCCGTCCCAAGTTGTGATAGGGGGCGAGCTTATCGCCATATCGGGCACAAATTCCTGACTCCGGACTGATAATGAATAGAAAAATCCAATATCACTGCCCGAGACGGGACTCGAACCCGAGACCTCAGCTTTGTATCCGTACCGTAATACAACTACGCCACCGAGGCAGTACTAAGGAACAATATAATTGACATTAAACGTCTCTGAGAGCGGCTGTAAGTGACGCAAGTCTGTTGCATGTGGAGTTTAGCCTATTATACCTGGATACAAGGCGGCTCGGATAAATGTATCCATAGGTGAAATGGTGGACTTTCTAGTTGGTTTGCAATGAACCTTCCCATAAGATGCAATGTAACTTTACTTTGGCCAGCTAGTGTACAAAAAACAAAATCTCAAAGGCTTTATTCTAGTAACAGATTGATGACTCCAAGATAACGTGTTCCAAATAAGAGGCGTCGGTTTAAAACAGTTATTTAGTTAGTGGTAGGATGTTGGCATCCGCTTCATTGTAATTTATATAAATAAAGAGTAAAACCCGCCAAATTTCCCAGAGTAAGTGTGTCGTGTTCACAGAGCGTCACCACTTCCTTATTCAATTCATAATTTGTCTACAATAAAAAAAATTATTAATAACATTTGTCAATAGGATAGTAAAATAATAAATAAATACACCCGACAGTCACATACATAGTCCTGACCCCACACTAAGATCGAGTCTAGTGTCGTGGGTATCAGAAGCTACAAGAGACTTTTCGGTCTCACAAACACCCAGTTTCACAGCCAGCGTCTAATCAACTGTGCCACGGAGGCGGTCATATACTATAAATAAAGGAAAACAAAAAAAAAACATTAAAAAACGATTACGGTAATACCTATGACCTTCCTCAAGGTCAAATAGATCTTAAAGGCAGTGATGTCGTAATCTTCAAGCAAAAAGAAACTATTTTGTTTTATTTATTATAGGTATTTTGCTGTGCGCACAACATAAGTAAAAAGCAACTTGAAAGCAATAGAAAACAAACACTATGTATAGTTTAAACAGCAGACTTGTCGTTATCGGTGGTCTCTTTCAGACAATCTTTGGAAAGAATCGAATGAACACTAATGAAAAATATATTTTAATTAAACTTCCCTGACTTCTAAAATTTTTTTTGTCCATTCAATCGGAATGTAAATTTATATGAAAATGTGTGTGACGTGTTGTTTCTTGTGGGTCACGACTCGACACGCAGCCGTTGACTTATATTCTACCGATAGACGAGACACGTCATAGAAACAAAGTGCCCCCGTATTTTTAAAAGCACTCTACCGACATTTAGTTCATTGATTGGGTCTATTACAAAAATATAACTTCAGACGATTTGCTTTCGGTTTGACGGCGAAAAGTCTAAATAAATTACATATAAACGTATCCGCTATGGCGTACTGCACTGTCACTGTCACGAAGCAGACTGCTTCAAGTGCGGTGCATGCACCGCAACTAGGTGGGACATATTTTGCGTACTGAACGTCTTATCTAGTGTAACATTGATATCGATGCACGCAACAATATACGTCACTACTCAGTAGTGTGTTCATGCAGGCTTCCGTCATACATCGACCTAGTACACGGCCGGCGCGTCACCTAGTGACTCGTCATACAATAATATTACGTAACCATATTAAGAATTTCGTAGTTTGTATTACAATACTTCACAATTCGCGTGATACACACGGTTTGATGAATCAGCATTGTATTGGCGGATAAAGTCACAAATATTCATGAGTTAATGAAAACTGTGTTTCAAAATTGATATTAGTCTGTTAAGCTGATTAACATTTATGTTATTTTTAAGAATGATAAATATCGTTCTGTAGTATACGTTGTTTTAGATCTCTACTTCAAAATGAATAATATACAAGCGAAAAAGTGTTTATCCTTTCGTTAGAATGCAACAAACTATCACATATACACAATACATGTAAAGAAACTATTATAAGCCCATAAGTGTCAAGCTTTCTCTTTTTAGCAGGAGGCTTCCAGTGAAAGACATGGCCTCCTCGAAGGAGTTCCATTGTGGCCTATTGGAAGCGACCGGCATCCTGTGATTTCCGGCATCCTGAGCTAGGTCGGCAGTTCACCATGCCGTTACGTGACCTCTAATCAAGCATTTTGTAGTTCCATCAGTCGTCAGATTGCAGTGCTATGTGCAAGCTACATACATAAATACATAAACTCACACCTTTTCCCAGAAGGGGTATGCAGAGGTGCTACCACGACACCCATATTTCGCCTTGTAAGTTCCATCCCATTATTTGATAGGGGGTGAGCACTGAGCCTATCGCCATATTGGGCACAAATTCCTGACTCCGGACTGATAAATAATAGAAAAATCCAATATCACTGCCCGACCCGGGATTTGAACCCGCTACCATGGTGAACATGTTGGCAGTCGCATCTGGTCCGTAATCAACATGGCACCTCGCACTTTCATACTTTATCATCATTCAGGCTTTTTCATAATTTAATGGACAAATACACCTTTACAGGCATAATCCTCAATTGAGATAAAAGTCTTATGTCGTGTTATGTGACATAAAATTGATAACAGAGAACTTTTTGGTTCACCCTAGTAAGTCGTGTCTATCGTTATCTGCTAGTTGTTGTGATCGGAACCAAGTATTTGTTATGTTTGTATATTTGCGTCATTATCGTTATTTTGCAATGGAAATTTTCTTAATTACTAATTTGTTAATAATATTACGTTTTATCTATTTAGGAATGTTGTAGAATGGATCCGTGAGTAATCCGTTTCACTTTATGGCCATCACGCATTAACTTCTAATCGCATGCTCTTAGATAGACTAATATATAGAATATAGAAAGAAAGAAAGAAGAAAGAAAAACTGTATATTTGTCACAAGCGAAACAAAACGACGTACATAATACACAAGGAATTTTGCACGTCGTGGCTGTGACAAGTAGGTGATCACTCGGCAAAATGTTGCGCATATCATTTACCAATCATAGACGGATTAGAGCAGTTTTGCTGTGTCCCTTCGCTGGCATTGCAAAAACCTTACAACGGTGCTGACCGCTCTCCACCAGGTAGGTCGCTACATATTGAATAAACAATATCTAAAATAAATTCTTATTGAAACTTCAAGTTTGTAGTCTGCAGGTAAAACGTTTAAACATTATGGTTTCTTAGATTAAAGCGAATATTACACATTGAAATAAAACTATTTTTTACTGAATTTATCGAAACGTCGGGAAATTAAAAAATGTAAAAATTGAACCAAATCGCGACAAAGTCCGTAAAAATTAGTTTTATTCCAACGTTTAAACATTGTTTCGAAGTTACGTGTGGAGCTTTGAAACTTACGTGTTGTGTTACTTTAACGATGAAGACAAACTCTGCGGAGTGTCGCAGAAGGTCAGCGTGCTCGACTAGAGCTTAACCTCTTAATCGTGAAGCAGGCCCATACTCAGCAGTTAGGTATGTGGGTCGACAAGTATAATTATCTATGATATGTAAAGGCCGATATCCTACACAATATGCCGGCGCCAGTGCCGGCGGTATTTTGCCGCGTGGCACAATGCCGCAGAACATAGTTCCAGTGGTGACAGCCGTGTAGAATGCTAGTAATTGTACACATTGTATTTATAATTATTTATGATGGACAATGAAGCCATCAACGTAGGCATAGCGACCGTGATATTAATTTCAATGAGATTTTGGGAGCGTCCAAGTTACGCATAACCTGCCGCCGCGCCGGCTCCCCGCGTAACCCGCCGGCATATCACGGCGGCCATGCCGGCGGCTCGATTGTATGGCGTTACCGGGGACTCAAACACCTGCCAGTATTGCCGCCGGGCTAGTTTGTGGCATTTCCGCCGGTCTGCCCGCCGGCATAGTGTGTAGGAGCTATAAAGCACGGAGAAGCAATGCACTAATATTGTATCGAATACTGTCAGTCGATTATCGATATTCTGTCCGAACATCATTAGGTGCAGAATAGTCTGCTAACTGGTATCAACTAGAATTGGTGTGTATGTAATCAATAATGAGTAAGTCATAAGTACGAGATAATAGGCATTGTGATTACGCTCGTTGTGGTTTTCCCTACGTGTGAGGTGGGCGTGGTAGAACACAAACATCACATGTTTGTTTCGATAAAGGGGATTATAAATACATCCAAAATATGTATTAACTCGCTAAGCCCAGTATTCGCGTCCTTACTCTATCACTTTTTTATGCTGCAATAGATCATCTGAGGTCGCAGTTTCGATGCCCAAGGCAGACCTCAGTGTTTACGTTTTTTTATTATATTTGCAATTTTTTAAATATCATCGTGTTTGAGTGGTAATTACCTAGTTTTTGCGAAAATGGTAATTTTAACCCTTGCGTACCATTACATCTTTAAAAATAAACAGGTGTACATTATTATTTCAGTAAAAGTATGTATTTATCATCCAAATTCAACGTCAGATAAAAATAACAAAAAAAATGTGCCTTATATCACTAGTAATACCTGGTTCCGATTTCGTATTTTTTAACGAACACGTACACACAAACTATCGTAAAGAATTGTGCGTGTTTATAAGCGGCAATGGCTATTTGCTAAAAGACGAGCCTGTTTTCCGAGAACACCGTTCATGGTGGCGAGACAGCGATGTCATGCTAGTCGGCCCATCGGCCCACCGGGTCGAGGTACAGAACCGGACGCCTCGACCGGAAATTCCAAACAATACAAAAAAATTCCCACTAACGTTATCGAAATCATGTGCAGAGTAATTTTACCACGTGGTGTCTTGGTTTTTCACTACATTGACGTTATCGCAAAACAAAAGTCGTAGGAAATCCCTAGATTCAAGACGCTTTAACTGTTGGGGAAATCTTGGGGTTGGCCTATATTCAGGAGTCACCAGATTGGTCCAGTGTCATCGTAGGCTACCAACCTTCAGGGTGGTGGTGATGATACAGCGCCCGCCTGTATCGAATGATGGTCACTAAGGGCCTTTAGTCGGTATGCCGGCATAGGTGAGGGACAGACAATACGCGCGCCGGGCTGGAGTGCAGGAGACCACGGTATACTTTTCCTTTTAACTCCCCCGAAACGTGAGAGAATGAACCTTAAGAAAATTTCCCCTCGTAAAAACATACGAGTAACATCAATACCAAAATCAATCAATATCTCATTGAACACCCAAAAATAAAACACTGGGTTTAAAGTTAATCGGTGTAAGTGTAAACCAGAATGCCTAAGAGATATCCTCGTAACCCTATACATCCCGTCGTTCCTCCATTTCGAAGGACAGTGCTTGGTTCCAACTCTCCAGTAGCTAGATTGAGTAGATTATATAATAAATACAGTAATCGCATCGATATACACTCTATGTCATTACACAGTTTTAGAAAACATATGTTGGATGCAATATCAGGTTACATACAGTAGTTATATTTAGTTTTTAATTATAAGTATAATTGTTGTTTTTTTTTATGCTTAGTTTAAGTTGATGGTTGTGTTTTTTTTTAATGTATTTGTTATGTTTACCTGTCAGTAATTGTGCAATTAGTTAAGATTATTTTGTTTTATATTTTTAGTACAAGCATCATTGTAACAATAATTGTAGGTAGACTTTTGATAATAAATAATAAAAATAAAATAAATAAATTAGAGTATTCTTCTTTAGTTTTTCTCTTCTTGTAAGATCAAGTGATCTAAGGAATGTTTAACATCCATTTTTTACAAAGCCCCTTATTAATTGTGGTATAGCACATACCCCCACTATCTGCACTTATTTCCGTTAGCCTTGGCTTGCCTCCAAAAATCGTTCCAAAATTCGATCGCTCAATATCCTTAATTAAAATCTAAGATACTATCTGAACTAAGTTTATAGAAATAATATTGGAGGTTGGAGTAATGTTTTTGACGTACCTACGTTGGGATTATGAAACCGTTTTATAAACTTCCAACACTGTCCTGTGAAAATAAACGTGTATTTTATATCGAATAATTTGAAAAATAAAGATAGTTTGCGTTCATGTCGCGGATATGCGTACCTGAGTATCTTAGTACTCTTAAGGCCTAGGAGAGATGGCGACGCCGCCATTGATCCATACCTTCTATATTCTTATTTCTTTCTTCACCCATCAATTTTCAAAAGCCTTACCACGTCTGCTATTTTAAATATCGCTGGTGTTTATGTTCATTTATTGATTAGTCTCCAACATTTAATTGCTAAATATAGCCTGTTCGATTGTGCCTTATCGATGTACATAATCGGTGTCTATCAATAATCCACGCTCAGCCGCTCCCGAAGCTTGACACTCCACCTAGTTTGAGGGTGTCTCATATCACGTTTGTCGAGCTGCGGTGACGCGTGTTGTTATTGTTTGCACTATGTACGGATTTATTCAATTAAATCATTTGTACAAATAAATTGATTCCCAAACCCGACGCAGGCATATCTCAACGGGTTAATAGGCAGTCCATAAATTATTAATATTTAAATAAATACATCCGATAAATACTGAAGGCAGTACTAATAAATTGATTTGAGTTTTGAACAGCCGCATCAGATGTTTGGAACTTGATTTATAATTTGATTTCATGAAGTATATAATAAACAAATCTTAATATATAACTTGAGTTCCCGTTATGAGCTGAGATGGCGCTATTTTCATCATAATTATAATCATTTATCAGTATACGAGTTCATTTCAAATTGTGTTCTAATTATTAAATTAATAATATCACATTCCATTCTGACCATTGCGCAATAACATATCGCAGAATAAATGACACAAAATGTGCGTTCAATGAGATATTACAGCAATCACAGTGGGGCTTCTTAGATTTGACGAAGATCTTAAAATATTGACCTCATCAAGAGATAATATCAACAAATATAAATAATAAATAAATGAATACACTCAACAGTCACATTCATAGTCCTGCCCACACAATAAGATACAAATCTTAAGTCGTGGTTATCAGAAACCCCGAGACCCCTTTTAGTCTCAACAAACACAAATTCGAACATATGTCTCAGTGCGGGGATCGAACCCGCGGCGTCTCGTTTCACAGTCGGCTCTCAACCAGCTGCGCTGCAGAGGCAGTCATCCATATTTGACACTGTTGTTCATACTTCTCTTAAAAATTCAGAGTCTATGGATAACAAAAGCTTCTTTCCGTTCGGAGTGCGTCATGTTGGAGATACCACATGGTAATAACGAGGATCGGTTGCGCAGCCAATTCAAACGATACAAGCGAATTCGACACTTTTCCTATATTGCGAAATAAACGTTATAAATGGTTTTTTTGAGGATAAATGTTCAACTTTTGGGGCATTCCGTTAACCACTTGGAAACTTTGACTTCGCTGTTGTTACCGTAACTACTGGGAAATTGTTCAAATCCCGGTAATGTATTAAATAAAACGTTATTGATAAATATTTATTACTACATAATTATTATGTGTAATTTAAACAAATTTTAAAGGTTTCTTGTAAGAATGTGGTGCCACTCTGGACGAGCTGGCTTATTCATACTGTAGTTAAAAGTGGGTTCTGGATGGCTATACAACCACCATATTAATATATTTTATAGATAATATATGTAATGTTAAGTCTGTTTTGTGACAATCAAAGGTTTCTGGTTTTACATGTGCATGCATAAACCTATGCTTCTTCTTGGTATGATGGACAAAACAAAAAATTCTACACAAAAAGCGTAGGTTTGTGCCCGGCATGGTGAAAGGCTCGCAATCTATCACAACTTGGAAATACACTGGTTGAAATGATAACAAGTAATAACGATAATATGTTCTCTGTTTATCCTCGAGATCCAGGCATGAGCGATTATTATGTTAGTATTTCGCAGCAGGCTTTTCACTCACTACGCAGGCTGTTATTAAAAATGCAGATTCCGAAATAGCAGATGGTACATCCACTTTTGTGGGCGTACAAAAATAATTGGTCTAGACATCCGTAAACAGAGTGGGCACAGTGCGCAGTGACGAGGGATTTCATTAATGGCTTACGAATATAACGTTTCAATGAATAATTTCCTTAATAACAACAGATTATATAATATTTATCAGCCCGGAGTCAGGAATTTGTGCCCGATATGGCGATAGGCTCGCCCCCTATCACATCGTGGGATGGAAAATACAAAGGCGAAACGTGGGTGTCCTGGTTGCTACCAGGGAGACTTCTTCCTACCCCTAAAAAAAGGCGTGAGTTTATGTATGTAATATGTATATAATATTTAACAACTATTGGTATACCCAAATTGATTTTTGTAACATCTTAGACCTTTCAATATGAATAATTGTGTTTTCAGTTCAGAAATTACACACATACTTGCAAATAAAAAAAATAAATATCCTACATTCTACCTTTATCCTACACTGAAACTTTGTCTGTGTAATATGATTTTCAAACATTTTTGGAGTATGATTTCCGATATGATTTACAACTTCCCTTGCGATGCCAACTCTTCTAAAAAATGGGTAGGGGTTTTTCAAAACCCAAGTGTTGTTGGCTTGACTGCAGATATCTGCAGTATATTTATAAAGGACTTAACGGTTAAATGTGACGGATGGAATGAGTTTCCTTTGTGTGTTTTCCTTTAACGTTAAAAAATGCTGATGAGGCAGATTGTGATACCTACTGGCTACTACTTACATGTTTTGTAATATTCCTCTTTAGTTTTATACGTTGGATGAAAGATCTTTGCCCATTCCTGCAGACAAAGTAATGAACCATTTTAAAAAAACCCAGTTCAGATTTTATCGAAGGTACGTGGATCATTCCCCCTCGAAGTGTTAGTTCGTGACGATAAAAAAATAGTAAGACATATTCGTATATCAAATAAAGGAATGTTGGAATTTCTTTTAAAATAAATAACGAATTACTTACTTATACGGCTTTTCCTCGTGTGCTATTTTTGTGCGTTTGTCGCTGGATATCAATGGGAGTTATTTATTACCCAAAAATATCTAGTAAAAATAAATAAAAGACCAACATAATAAGCAAAAACACTAAATATGCAAACACAAAAATATCTTTAGAATAATTTGTATCTAATTATAATTTGTATGTAAAATGAGATAATATAATGATGATAATAGGATGTGATCGAGCAACCTAGTTCGTTTTCCGCTCGTTCGTCATTTGTGTATTTTATAAATACATACTAAAGTTATCATACACCTAGAATTATCTTTATGATGTTTATGAATTCAATTAAGAGAAAACCCAGATATGCACGGTCCACGTGCGTGAAATCTCCGTTTTTCCCTCTCCGGTTTTAAGGACAATCCCCTGTCATTTCGGAGGGGCGTAAGCATCTTTGATGTGGAGTCCGCTGCAGTTTGAATTAATGGAATCTCACCGACGACCTCCTCTCTCAGGCAGGAAAGGAATCCTGAATGATACGTCGGTTATAAGCGCAGGCATCGAATACAGCACATTTAGGATGATTCTGTGAAATACTTATTTAATGCCGTGGATGGATCCATTTCTCGTGGAGATCTCTTAGAAATAGCAAACATAACATTATCGAAAGACAAAAGGAAATGACTCAGCATATGCTGACCGAAACTAGAGTTTAGATCAGCGCTGGTTTTCAAATAGGTAATAGGTATGCAGGTTCCTCTAGATATTTTCCTTATCTGTTAATAAGCATCTGGTTTTGAGCAAGGTCGCATAATTGTTTCGAGGTAAGAGATAACCACCTCTCTTCAGTGGATACTCTATTTGTTCCTCGCCGCACTTGATTAAACATGTAACTCACTAAGACTTTGCCGGTTCATGTTTTACCCAGTTCTACATCCCGGGGTTTTCAGCCGCAGCGTGAATAAGCAGGTTTCATCCCAATCGGTAATCTTTGGTCTGTATCGCATTTACCGTCATTTGCAGTACAGTTACAGCCGCCCCAGAATAAAAATGATACTTAAGGTAGAATTTTCATGGTTTCACTAATAACACATTAGTAAGTCGTCCCATCTGTAAGTTCCCATCTTGATAACTGCCCAATCCCCCTTCCTCTTACCATCCGCTTTCCTCCCAATTTGAAGGGCCCGCAACACATCCATAATTGTATACAGCCAACAGTCACATACATAGTCCTGACCCTACATAAAGATCGGGTCACGTGTCATGGGTATCATAAGTTATGAGAGACTTTTGGGTCTCACAAACTAACCCAGAACCCAACCCGAAACAAATACATGTGGATCACACAAATATTTGTTTCGGTGCGGGGATCGAACCCGAGGCCTCTCGTTTCACAGCCGCCGTCCAACCAACTGCGCCACAGAGGCCGCCAATATTTGGACTTATTGGTACAAATATCATAAAAAGCAAATATTATAGTCCTATTTATTTATTTTAACGTGCATTCAATAATCAAGGTTCCGTAGAAGTAATAAATAATATTAGAAAAAAAACCAAAATAATTAGGAATACTCATATAATGAACTTTTCCTGTCGCTACTTCATATAGCTTCGTAATAGCCTATAGTTACTGTTGTTTGTGGTAAATTATACGGAATTCCGTGTATAAAATCCCATTTAGTCATAGCTAATTGCGGTTTGGTGATAATAACATTTTTTAGTACAAGATACGCTCTAAAGTGATTCATAGTTGACACCTTATCGAAAGTAAAACTAAAAGGGGCACTGAGTGACTTAAAGTTCAAAATATATGTATATTATAGGTAAATAATTGCAGTTGTTCTATTACATGGTTATTATACGGTAAGCGGAGGTTTCACTGTATCCACAGAATTACAATAATTGTTTCGGGGTTTTTGATTTTTACATTTTAAAGGAATTATACAGGGGAGAAAAAGTGTTAGAAAAATTAATAATTCGAATTTAAAATATACTATTATTTACGTAATATAAAAAACTAGAATTCGTATGTTTGTATGAAACTTAAATACCTAATATGTACCTACATGTGTGATTGAAGTTTTCCAACAAACTATACCTAGTCATTATGTAATATAATTAATTCATTTAAATATTTATTAACAATAAAATACCGATTGTCAAGAATAATGGGATTATAAATTTCCCAATTATCAACGGAATGCCCCAGATAATCACATGAAGTACCTAAAATAATTTTAGTAGACTATTCTGACTGCCAATATTTTTACAGCCGCCGTGGCGCATTTAGTTAGATGCCGGCTATGGAAGAGGAGACCGCGGGTACGATTCCCGCGCCGAGACAAATGTTTGTATGATCCACTGATATTTGGGTCACTGGGAAACTGGCTCGTTTCTACGTAGACAATAACAAAAGGCGTTGAATGTAAAAAAAATACTTATAACGATGACCTCTAGGTGCCCTTTATGTCATTTGATTGAGTCATGAATTCGCGACACTGTATGAAAAATACAGTGTATTTTTGTGGTATTGTAAAATTGAATATATGTATTTTAGATATGAATATTCGTAAAATGGAGCGTGTGTTGTGATTTTGGGTAGGAGATTAGAGCAGGATTTGGTGGTGCACGCTGACGCGGGCATGATTTGACGTCGCACATCATTCCGAGGGCCTTGTGACAGCACATGATTTTTTTACAGCGAATTACATGCGGGCATGTCACGCTGAGTAATATTTTTAACCGGTGTGATAACTTTAACTCACCTGTATGTATGTAACGAAATCTTTGAACTCGATTTTCGAGCATTTTATTAAATAAATTTGAGATTGTGGACACTTATTAAGGACCGATGACAAAAACTTACAAATTAGTAATTTTTTTACAGGACTTTCAGGATAAGTGCTTTTGGAAAAAAATTAAAATGGATAATAACATCGTGGGACGTAACATGCAAGGCGAAACGTGGGTGTCCTCGTAGCCTTTCTGGGTGTCCTCTGCCTACCCTTTCTGGAAAAAAGGCGTGAGTTAATCTATGTATACAACCCAACAGTCACTTTCACAAATACGTGTGGAATTCACAAAAAAATGGTCTCGATGCGGGGATCGAACCCGCGATCTCTCGGTTTACAGCTTTCGTCTAACCAACAGCGTCACTGTAAGAAGCTGAAATATGTGTCATAGAAGTTTCCATTTCTATACATTAACTATAACATGCGTATTATTATTGATTGAAGGTTATTCAACCCGAGTGGATAACGACTGACATAAATAGTAATTAGTAGTGGGCCACTTTGTGTAAATAACTTCACAACAAATATTTTTACAATTGATTACTTAATTAATTTTTTTATTAAGGTAAACGTATACATAATATATATTTTATAAGGATAAAACATAACGCATACAAAACAAGTTACGTCACTGCTGGTTTATTACAAGAGTTTGAAATCAATTTGTTTAATATATAGTGTGAAGTGTCCCACTGCTGGGCAAAGGTCTCTTTCAACTTTTTCCTTTTCATTTATATAAATGAAAATGTATTACTGACTCATTTATTCTTAGAGTATCTATGACTATGACTAAATATTAAACGTTATTCAATTCACCTGCATATAAAAACTTCGTCATTATGTTGCCAGGTATACCCCCCTTGATATTTTCTTTAAAGAGCACTTTCTGGTTAAAGTGCCATCGTTACTTAATAAAGAAAAAAAATTGTGGACCGAAATACTGTTTCATCAGATATTTTACCACCCCGATATACACCTACGTTCTTGAAAAACAAATCACGAAAGTAGTTTTCGGTAATAAAACTAGAGCTCAATATACGCGGCACTAGCGCCACCTGCTTAAAAAAAAACGATCAAAAATTTCGCGAGAGTATCAGTCACAAAATATCATAATTATTAAAATTTGTCTTCGTTTATGACGTATGCATACCGCAGTTATTTTTTGTTGCGCATCGTTTTCAGTGCCTGGTGGCCTGTTAGTAACGGACCCAAGGCGACTGCCAATATGTTTACGATGGTCGCGGGATCAAATCCCAGGGTACACCTCTGACTTTTCGGAGTTACGTGTGTATTGATAGTCAAGCACCACGCACTATAACGGTGAAGGAAAACATCGTGAGGAAACCTGCTTATCGTGGCGATTTTAAATAATTTTTATAGTATGTAAAGTCCGCCAACCCGCACTAGGCCAGCTTGCTGGACTATGGCCATGACTATGGCCTAACCCCTCTCAATCGTTATTTCGATTGTAAAGAAGGCCCGTGCCCTGCAGTGGGACGTAATGATAAAATCCTGTGCTTTTTTAGTTTGCTATTATTATTCATACCAATTTTCCAATTACCAAATTCATACTTTGTAGAATGGTTTGCTTATTGATATTTTAAATTTTGTATCCTATGCTGGGATTACATCATTTAATCCTAAGGAAGGAGAATAGTTAACCAGCTCTGGAGTGGCTTTTTTTCCTAGTGACAAGTCTGACGGGGAATTCTACCGGGTTTATATGCAGCTGGATATTACCTTTTAAAGCGGTAAAAGTATTTTCCTAAGTATGAAGTAATTCTAACACTACTTCACTTACCTCATGAGCGTACCTACCTATTGCAGAAGTTGTAAGTAAAACTGTGACCATTACCGACTTGATCTGCTGGATCTGCATTTACAAGGCCTAGTCCGAAAGAATTACTACACTTCTACCCATTTCAAAATCACATCATATGACAGCCCCCTATCATATCGCAGTGGTTTCATTTAGATATGTCGTTCTACTTTAGGACACACAAAAATAAAACTCGTTTAATAAATATTAGATATATCTGATCTTTCTCACACTCATGATCTTAAATTTTAAACCCAAAACTAGTGTAGCAGATTTTTATCCAAGTAAATTGGTTTTTAGTTAATCAATTCCCCGATAAAATATTCTCTAAACAACATTATTGGAGAAGCGAAAGAAAAACAAAGGCCATTTGTGTGGAGGGCGCTGCGTCATCAAGTCAGCAGTTGGAAAGCCGCCAACACAATTGATTGTGGACGTTGATGAAGAAAGCTCCCGAACATGACCACTTACTGACGAGAGCATTCTTTATGCCACGTAGTACGGAACGTCGCGATACGACCAATTGATTGCTATTGTATTTAAGCTAATTGGTTTTGTAATGGTCCCTGTTTGAACATTACATTCGCCTTTTTTCCAGAAGGGGTAGACAGAGGAACGAATAGTAAAAACGTGTGTCGTGTTGGAAAGGGTGTATAACGGGTAAGAAATTAAAACTATCATAAAAACCGCTTTATGGTCTAAGGCCCCTCTCAATCGTACTCTCAATTGTAGAGGAGGCCCATGCCCTGTAATGGGGCTTATCTAGACTGGGTAATTATTATTATACAGGCCGCGTGGAGATACTTTATGAGATACCTGCTCGGTACGGGATTTCTTGCGGCTGAAGATAATGTTGGGATGATGTGACGGTTTCTTCGGTGCGGTGCCAGTTGAAGAGGTCTCATAGATATTAGTTTTGAGGAAACTTCGATGTTGCGTTTCAGTGATAGGTTTCATTCTAGCCGGCCTAGCATGCGCGTATGTAATTAATCTCGACATCGACACAACTTGTATGTGACAAATAAGCGACGTCGATTAAACACGATTTCGTTTTAATTTATTCATTGTTGTTATTTTGGATGTAGATACATTTGACAGTAATGTTCAAAACCGTAAATCGACGTCACAGCCGAGACCCAAAATCTTTTATTTTATTGCAGAATGATGATGTGTCGTATATCTTCGCATGTTAGTGAGGTGTCCCAATTTCCATAAGTCGTACACACGTGCTATCAAAATGATGTGGTAAAACATATTAATATTTGAATTCCAATGAAGTGATTAAAACACAACGTCGATGTCAAACGAGGTTGCGCCGAGGAAAAAAGTTATTTACGAACGTTCCACAATTATTAGAAATGCTGATTCATCGCAGACGATGCTAGTATAAATGGGTCAGTTCGCAGGTGGTGAACTTACAGTATCGTACCTTGTATAGATAAATTGCTTAGAAAAAGCTATAGGTAATCCTGTAGTGCAGATGTTAAGGAAAACAGAGCGATTTAGTGTCGGATGGTGCGGCGGGGCTCCAGCTATTACACGTTGTTTTCCGTGGCTAACAACATTATTACAGTGTTATTATTCAGAGGTTGGGAAATACTATAATATAACATATATAAACTCACGCCTTTTTCCCAGAAGGGGTAGGCAGAGGTGCTACCAAGACACCCACGTTTCGCCTTGTGTGTTCCGTCCCACGGTGTGATAGGGGGCGAGCCTATCGTCATATCGGGCACAAATTCCTGATTTCGGATAATGAATAGAAAAATCCAATATCACTTTGCTCGACCCGGAATTGGTACTCGAGACCTCAGCTTGGTAATTGTACCGTTGTATTTTATACAACTACGCCACCATGGCAGTCTAATGTAATCGCAGCTTTAATATGGTGGTTACGATTATTGTAATGCAATAAAATATATAGTTTATATACAGTCTAATTTTTCATATGACTCGGAATTTGGCACCGACACCCAGGTCGTATTTTGCGTTTATATGTATAATCTCTCGGGCACTGAAATACATAATACATGAAATACATAATGCTCGGCATAGCGACAGATTCGCGCAACATCTTGGGACGGAAATAATCTTACCGTACTGCGGGTAGCACTAGTTTCCTCTGCCTATTCCTTCGTGTGTGTAGGCGCGAACCAAAGTATTATTTATTATATCATTCATCAGCTTCATCAGCCTATAGTGATCACTGTTGTACATAGGCCTTCTCTAAATTGCGTCATTTCATCCTGTCTTCGACTTTTCGCATTCTGCATCTGCCAGCGCCTTTATTATTATTTGGTCTATTTTGTATATATGTTTTCGACAAAATCCGATTTCAAGATGAACTTATTTCGCCTAGACTAAACGAGTTCTCCCTACACGCGATAGGCCAAACCAGTATAACATGTATATTTCCTATGATTTCTATGCAATTCCGAAATGATGCTAGGAAAGACATGAAAGATGAATGAAAGATGAAAGATGTATTTTATTTAAAGCACATATTCCTAACCACCCCAGGTAACATTGTACCAAATTTATAAGAAATCTGCCTGGTAGTTATGTCAAAAATCACCATTTTATTTTTAAATGCTTTAGATCAACCCCTATTGGTACGAGTCCTTTTGCCGCTCAGGTAAGTTCCCGAACCGAACTGAAGCTCAGCTAAGCGGTTAAAATAATCGTATCTATACGGGACGTCCAAAAATCGTAAAAATAAAATCACGAGTTTTTACAAAAAATTATATCGGAATTTTGTACAATGTCCCCTGGGGTGATGAGAAATATGTGGTTTAAATTAAATACCACATGTCAATATCATCCTGTATAACATGTACGCGTAACTATGGAGAACATTGCAGGAAATTCTTAGCATACGATATTTCCGCCCCATATTTCTAAGTGATTTACTTCGATGTATCAACATGTTTTCTGTGCCAATAAACACGGCGCGAGATGTATCATACATTTTCCTGTTGGGGGCCGGTATTCCCTAAACAAACGCTGTCTGCCATTTTTACACAATTACCATTGTTTCCGTGATGTATTGTATGAGAAAATGTGTCATTATCTACTATTAATAAGTATTAATGTAGAGTTAGCCAAGGTTTTATCCAGAGTATAATTATAACTCGGAAATTAACATTTTTGTTTATTATTTAGACGTCGACTGTGAAAGGAGAGTCTGCGGGCTCGATCTCCGCACCGAAACAAATGTTTGTGTGAGCCACTGGTATTTGTTTCGGGTCTGGGTGTTTGTGAGGCCGAAAAGTGTCTCGTAGTTTCTGATACCCACGACACAAGACTCGATCTTAGTGTGGGGTCAGGACTATGTATGTGACTGTTGGGTGTATTTATTTAGTGAGAATTATGATGCAATAAGTCGCTCGGCTGATAAAAAACGCCTGCAGGTAGACAGGTAAAACGTTCGTGACTATATTACATGCAGCTTTACTAATGGATCGAAGTTTCCATTAATTCAGTGTTTTTCTGCATCACAAAGTATATTCCAATGGGTGTATGTAAATGAAGACGGTATTTATTTATTTATAAATACTTTATTACACACACAAAAAAGAACCACATAAAGAACCAAATACAATCATAAATCACATAAAAAATAAAGTACAATCGGCGGTCTTATAGCCCAAACTTCAAAGACAATATCTTACAGACAACCATGCAATATTGCTTATTGAAATATCCCCGTGTTTGGAATCACGATGAGTTTTTTCGTATAACATACATATTTTCCCCCTTATTGTATTGGCTTTAGGTGCTTAAGCAATTGGCTGGGCTGAGCGGAATTCCCTTCAGATTAGGTTATTAAAAAATGGGGGCGTTACAGGAAAATTTTTGTTTTTTACTTCTGAAATAATGTGACGTTAAACTGGCGATAACCATAATATTGTGTAAATATGTTTTATTTGTAACATAGACAGATATAAGTACGATCCGCTGGCTCAGTTCTGACATTGTAGTAATGTGTTTAAATTAAATAGTTAATTATCTAATTTTTTTTAAGAACGACATAATTAAATGAGGGGATATCTGCTTTTTTAAATATACTGTGCCTATCTCTAAAGTTTAAAACAAATGCCGATAACTTGATTCATATGCTAGTTGTTCTAGTTTCAATATATTTAAATATTATTTAATATGAACATTTCAATGATCTAGCCTACCTACTATCTAATTTTATATCAAAAATTATTAAAATAAACTCAATTATGGTTGCCTGGCAGAGATCGCTCATAGCCGTAAAACTGCCAATTGTTCGCTTATTTGTAAGGTTACTGTTTAAATTTTCTGTACTTCATGGTGCTCCATAAAGTGTTGTGTATCTGTATGTGTTTTCTTATATCCATCCTAAGGTTGTCTGTAAGAAATCGCCTAGAGCAATAAGACCGCCATCTGTACTTTTTATTAATTTTTAATATCTTTAAGTGTTTTTCTTTTTTTTTGTGCAGTTAAGAATAAATATAAATATATACATATTACATTTGTTCTTCTGCCTTTGGGTTGTTATCATTTAAAAGCACGGATATTTCTGTTTTATTAGCAGAATTCGATTAAACATTGGGGCATTTCACGTCAAGCGGACAACCAAAAAAAAATGAGGTCGTGAATTTTGTTTATACTCTGGTCAGTTCTACTTCTAGGGGACGTGAATGAGTACACACAATTTTTTTATTGTATGATGCTTAATTGCTGAGTTATGAGCTTTTAAAAAATGACTAACAATGAAATCACGAATTTTTGGATATATATTATCTTTATTAATTAATTTTTAAAAAAAACTAAATAGTATTGTTTCTTATAGGTAAAAAGTTGAAGTTTTTATTTTTTTTATAGAATTCTAAATTTGAATTTTTTTGAGTATAGTAAACCGGAAGTGAACATTTCAAATCGATTTTTGAGTAACTTCGACACTTTTTTTTTTAAATATTTTAACCTTGAATTGAAGCTTTAAATGTACTTATTCTTCACAAAAAAAAATAAAACGTGATCTCCAATAGTTTAGGAATTCGAGCATATAGAGTACATACACATAGCTATGACAACTTTCTAAGCAATCGGGTTTATGCGCTAACATGCTAAAATACTACGCTATTAGTGTTTTATTCCTTCATTCTAACATGGAAAAATATAAAAATAAACGATTTCTTTAATTCTTCACAAAAATATTAAAACATGATCGCCAATAGTTTAAGACTTAGAGCGGTTTTACTAATTGAGATTGAAATAGTATAAAATAAAATGGAGAGATTTATTTTATAATTTTCACAGTTTTACTATTCGCACTAGCACTAATTCTCTTTACACATAAGCCTTCGTTGATTGGAATAAAAGCATACATTTGTTTAGTTCCTGGAACGGTGATAGCGGAAGCAAAACGGACTCGTAGGAAATCTCGCTTTTGTTGAATACTTTCCTTCGAGCAGCAATAAATAGAAGTATCAGTTAATTATGAATTGGGCCATTCATATAATCTTATAACTGTAGTGATAGCGCTATTCGTAGACTGTAAACTTTCACGGGTTGCCAAAAGTTTAAGGTTTCCCCCAAGACCATCACATGGCCCTTTTCTATGAGCAGTGGCATGGAGGTGTAAATGCGCTTCTTTCTTAAAATCTTCATGCTTTAAATCGTCTGATATCATTATGATGCTTCCATGTTTAATGTCATTTCCATCTTTACAATAATAAACAGATGTCAAAAGCGTAGCTTCATCATTATTCCAATGAAATAATTGGGCAGAATCTTGTACGACAAAACTATAATTTTCGGCAAAATCACATTGAACGAGAATTTCTCCTTTAGGGATGGATAATTTGTGATCCTAATTTACTTCAAACAAGATTTTAAGAAAGAAACGCAATTACACTTCCATGCCACCGCTCATGGAAAAGGGCCATGTGATGGTCTTGGTGGAAACCTTAAACATTTGGCAATTTTTTTGTGAAGAATTAAAGAAATCGTTTATTTTTATATTTATCCATGTTAGAATGAAGGAATAAAATACTAATTGCGTAGTAATTTAGCATGTTAGCGCATAAACCCGATTGCTTAGAAAGTTGTCATAGCTATGTGTATGTACTCTATATGCTCTAATTCTTAAACTATTGGAGATCACGTTTTAATTTTTTTTGTGAAGAATAAGTACATTTAAAGCTTTAATTCAAGGATAAAATATTTAAAAAAAAAAGTGTCGGATTTACTCAAAAATCGATTTGAAATGTTCACTTCCGGTTTACTATACTCAAAAAAATTCAAATTTAGAATTCTATAAAAAAAATAAAAACTTCAACTTTTTAACTATAAGAAACAATACTTTTTAGTGTTTTTTACGAATTAATTGATAAACATAATATATATCCAAAAATTCGTGATTTCATTGTTTGTCATTTTTTAAAAGCTCATAACTCAGCAATTAAGCATCATACAATAAAAAAATTGTGTGTACTCATTCACGTCCCCTAGAAGTAGAACTGATCAGAGTATAAACAAAATTCACGACCTCATATTTTTTTGGTTGTCCGCTTGACGTGAAATGCCCCCATTATTTTATAGATTGGAAATCCAAATAAAATGAATAAATAAAAGTCTGCCGTAATATTTATTGGAAAAGTAAAGCCATCACATCACAATATGTTTGGCAAACACGATAACAAGGTGTCATTCTCGTCGTGCCACTCACCCTGCTAGTTTGTCACCCCCGCAGTTCGTTATAAATCTACAAATACGATATTCAAACTTTTCTAACTTTAATAGTGAAACTCCAACTGGCGTTGGAATATACCGACACTAGACACCGCTGGTCTCGTATCATACACTTATGTAATAACTAGGTTTTACTCGCGGTTTCACCTGTGTGCTTAAGGAAATTAATTGGGAACGGAGTTTGTTATAGATCTATTAGATTCTTCTCCAAATTACCGCGGTTCAACATTTCTGATATTCAAGCAATTCAATTGCGATTTATTAATTTCGTCAGGCCGTATGTTAATGCCGATCTACCGTTTTTTGGATAACCGTCATATTGTTACTTTTCTATATCTTCGGTAATACTACTTACGTTCCGGGTGAAAAGTACCCTGTGTATTTTTTTTTTCCTGATAACAGTTCATGACTATCGGTTGAGTAAGTAAGGCGTAAATCTAATAAACGAAATATTTTTCTATACCGGGTATATCAAGACCGCGACCGAAAACAAAGCCAGGTGGTAGTTTTAGTGGTCACAGACACGATGCAAATAAAAATTTCACCAAAACAGCGACAGATATTTTTTTAGATTTTTTTAAAAATCGTCTTGTTTGGGTGGTACATACCTAGTTTTTGCGAAATTAATAATTTATACCCTTACGTACCATTGAGTGTTTAAAACTAAAGAGGTCTACATCATTATTTTAGGAAAACTATGTATTTATCACCCAAATACGACGATAAGAAAAAAATTACAAAAAAAAGTTGTCGATTTTTATTGCGAAATTTTTACTTGCTTTGTGTTTGAAGTCACTAATACTACCACCTGGCTTCGTTTTCGGTCGCAGTCTTGATATACCCTGTATATATTTTTTGTTATTGCGATGAATGGCGAGACGAGTATGCCATTCGCCTGATGGTAAGCGATACGATTCGTAAGGATATTTAAAATGGTAACTGAATAGTGTTTCAGTGAAGGTTCGCTAATATTATAAGTTCTAAATTTTTACTTGTATACCGCAAATGTCCGTGAAGTTTGGATCATAACTGGGTATACACTGGAGTCAAATAAATTAATAAATACACCCAACAGTCACATACTTAGTCCTGATCCTACATTAAGATCAATTAAGTCTTATGTCGTGGGTATCAGAAACTACGAGAGATTTTACGATTTCACAAACACCCAAAAGACAAATATTTTTGGGACTCACCAACGTTTGTCTCGGTGCAGGGATTGAACCCGCTGCCTCTCGTTTCACAGTCGGCATCATACCAACTGCGCCACGAAGACTGTCAAAATTAACATCTACTATCGCATACCAATGGTTCAGCATCGTTTGTCTTCAAAAAAGAGTAGCCTAATAACACTGTAGTCTGTAAGCATACAAAGGGAAACTGTTTAGTGATATGACAAACTGTGTATGGATTTACGCCTTACTGAAATATATGTGCAATTTTATGTAATTGATTTAATGGAATAATTATTTACGGTCAGGCGTTTTTGTTCAAATACAGCAATGAGAACAATTATTACTCACGTTTTTAGATAAGCAATTATCACGAACAATCGCGGATATGATAATATAATTAACCCTACTTTCAGATGGTAATACGTCCTCACATTAGGTCCACGAACATTGCTGACATTGATATACTTATAAGGATAATGAAAAAATACAGGAGAATTAAAAAGAAAACAAATAAGACGTAGGTAATTTACTAATGTATGTAACATAATATATTTAATATTAAAATTAATGTTGAAATAAAAATTGTTTTTAACAATTAAATTATTTGGGCTTTATTTATAAAATTATGCTTTAGGCGCTGTTATAATCGCTGCACCGCTGATGTCTTTGAGTTCGAGACACCTGAATATGGCCACGATTTTGATCTTGCCCGGTTTCTGTAAAGAAGTAGATTGCTAGTCAGTTTCCGAGTAGTAACACAGCTTGAAATTTGAGAAAACAAATAGTTTAAAATATAATCGACAGCCTCCGTGGCGCAGTTAGTTAGACGCCGGCTGTGAAACGAGTGGTCGCGAGTACGATCCCCGCACCGAAACAAATGTTCATGTGATCCACAGGCATTTGTTTCGGGTCTGGGTTCTTGTGAGACCGAAAAGTCTCTCGTGGTTCTTGAAACCCACGTCACAAGACTCGATTTTAGCGTGGGGTCAGGGCTATGGTCCTCAGCCCACACTAAAATCGAGTCTTGTGTACATACATATACGTGATTGTAGGGTGTATTTATTATTATTTACTCGTACGGTAGCGACCTTTTGATCTACTTGAATTTTATGAATCAAAACAAAAGTAACAATATCATTATTGGTACTTGGAAATTGGAGTAGACTTACGTTGGGCTGTACACTAATTTCCAAGTTGATTGTTGCCCCGGGCTGCAAGTCCTTAACTTTACTTCGCAGCGTCGTGCCCAGGATCTTGGGCGACGTGAGCACAAACTCACATCCGGTCAGCGGCTGGGGCAAGGGATTCTTCAGGGACAGGATCAAACCCACCGGCTTATTCGGGATCACTTCATCTTGGACCTGAAAATAATAATACATTAATACCCACATATTGCATGTAGAAATAAAACTACTTTTGTACGAAATTTTTGTGAGTATTTTTATTTTTTATCTTCATGACATTTTGTATAGTGTACAACTTTCGTAGTCAAGGGGCGGAAAATTTATTTTTAAACCAAATCCGTATAGAAATAGTTTTATTTCAACCTCACTAATAGCTTTTCTTAACGAGCGTATATTAGTAGCGTTTAGAATCTAACCGTTATGTTAATATTAGGTCTGACGATCTGAAAGTCGTCATCATCCGCCCATGACTGCTTGGTGTCCTCTATTATGGCCATTGCTGAGATCTTCATGTTGCAGTACTCCACCAGTTTCGGCAAGTATTCATGTGCCTTCACCGCGAGCCTGAGCAGTTCCTCTGAAACAAGTGTCGAATTAGTTTGTTATTGAAAGTCCTGGGGTACATTTACTTCGCCTGTATCTACTAAAATGGGCAGAAGTGCCTTGAATTTAGGTGTGTCTACTTTGAAAATGTATTAAGTTTTCTCTGCCTCGACTGCCTCGGTGGCGTAGACCGTAGTTGTTATACGGTAAGATTACAAAGCTGAGGTCTCGGGTTCGAATCCAGGGTCGGGCATAGTTATATTGGATTTTCAATTCGTTATCAGCCCGGAGTCAGAAATTTGTGCCCAAAATAGCGATAGGCTCGCCCCTTATCACATTGTGGGACGGAATATATGAGGAGAAATGTGGTTGTCACCCACAGAGGCAGAGGTGCTCCTCTGCCTACTCCTTCTGGTAAAATGGGGTGAGTTTATGTATGTAGATTTGAAAGTTCCCAGAGTACGTGATTACATAACAATAAGGCACTTGCCGTATTCTGATCTTTAATTCTTCTCTCAATAGCATACATAATACCCAAATGCTATTTAAAATAGGTATTCAAGCGGTTTGTATTATTATTAAGTACTTACTTTTCTGTGGACCGACGTAGATGTCATTTTCAACACTCTTCACCAAGTCAGCTTTTATTCCGTTGTAGTATACGCTGGTTGCTGATAAAGTCGCCTTAATTTTGCGGCCCTGAACGAACGAAGCAAGGGTCAAAACTAACAAAAACAGAATACTTATCTATACATATAATAAATTTATAACCGATCGATGTCTGTACATCGAAGATAAATGAGATAAACTAATATGGGGACAGACCGTATTAACGTAGTAGAACGCAAAACAATGATTTTTAGAATTTTGTGCGGTTGTGCGTGATGAACTCAGAAACGGCTTAACGGATTTCGACGAAATTTAGTATGGAGGTAGCTGACACCATGGATTAACACTTAGGACTTTTTATCCCCAATTACTTAGTGTTCCCGTAGGATGAGGAAAGAATTCCGATATATTTGTTACTTTTTTATACTTAAAGGAATGGGACGAGACTGAGTTACATGCCTTGAGTAAAAATGAGACGGGACAGGCGGGATATAACGAAACGGGACGAGACGGGATGGGAAATTCCAAATAAAGTAAATCACGTAGATGACGTTTGCAGCCAGAAGCTAGTACATAATACATTGGGGAGGATTGCCTCGGTGGCGTTGTTGAACTACGGTACGATGTCAACGCTGAGGTAAATAATATAAGTATAATATTGCTACCTCATCAGAAGTATTCTCTATGTCGACAACGACCTCGAAGTCCTTGCCGATGGCCACGGTGTCGATATCGCGCAGTTTGAACTTGACGTCACTCGATGAACTGCCCACCACCCCGTAGTATCTGAAGCAGAATAATAATGTGTCTACAACACGTCGTACAACCGAATTTGTTTCAAGCAACAATACACCAGTCCTCCCTTTGGTAAAAAATGTTGACATTGTTTTTTGGGAACCTTTGATCTTCAATTTGGCGTACTACAATTACTATTTGGGTTATTAGACCTACAAGTATTGAAAGGATTTATTCGATTTTACCACAATGTCCACATTGTTTTGTTGGAAGCAGCTTGCATCTGATGATGTGAAATAAATCATTTAAAAATGTATGTATATATGTACCTCTTAGCCCTCTCAGAAAAGTGCACCCCATTCATGAGTGCTAGTCTTTCAGATGTGGTGCCCTCCCTGTGTTTGTACTGATTTGTGATATCCTCGTAGTCTTCATCATCACCCGGGTGAAAGATGAACGGCTTCTTAGTGATGACCATGCGGCCAATGCTGAGAAATTATGAAAAATTCATTAGATGCCCAAAAATATCTATTTTAGCATTGTATATATTTTAGTATTTCATTTTTCGTACACCTCATGGTACCCAAACACAAAAGCTGTTGTTCCCTCTTATCCATCCTATGGTTGGTTATCTGTAAGAGATCGCCTTGAGCGATAAGACCGCCTTCTGTACGTTTTTTGTTTTTCTCTTTTAGAACTTGTAATTTTGTATATCACTGGTGTACAATAAAGTTTTAAATAAATAAATAAATAAATATCGAGCACAAAATGCACCCAAACTTCTAGACGTGAACAGGAACAGGGAGGGGAAAAATCCTAGTTTCATTCTAACAACTTTAACTAAAGTATAGGCCACCTCATTTCATAATTAAAATTAAACTATAACTCAGACTGCCTCGGTGGCGTAGTTGTACTACGGTACGACTACAAAGTTGAGGTCTCGGGTTTGAATCGGGTTTTCTATTCATTATCAGCCCGGAGTCAGAAATTGGTGTCCGATATGGCGATAGGCTCGCCCCCTATCACATCATGGGAAGGAACATACAAGGCGAAATGTGGGTGTCCTGGTGGCGCCACTGCCTACCCCTTCTGGGATGAAGGCTTGAGTTTATATATGTATGTATGTAATCAAACTATACTATCATAATATTTAGGCGCAGAATAGAAACCGCTGAAGTAATCTTCTCAAAAAAAACTAGAGAGCCATTTAGTGGCTTGTTTTTCGGAATTTCTATGGCTCTTTCGTCAGTAACTTACTGATAGTCCTGAGTTTGAACCACAGTGTATCCTTCTTCCGCGTCAGGGTCTTCTCTCCAGCGCATCAGGTCAGCGTTGACCGCCGCCAGTATGAACTCCACGTCATAGCCCAATCCAGTGGCTCCTTGCTTGATAGCTTCTAATGAAGCTGGTCCGCACTGATACATACCTTGGGAGGTCTCTTGTGGCGTAGCGTCTATGGCTTGCCAACCACCGTAGCCTGTAAAATCAATAATTATAAACTGACTAGACTCTAGAACATTAGTTAGATTTACAAACAGAACATTCTGCTCGTTGATAAAATATCGTTGTGTAGGTGAATAAGAGACGAAGAATTGACAGTCAACGTTGTTACTGGTAGAGGCATCTACTTGTCTTGATCGTATCGAACGACTGGAGTGATACCAGTGGTGGAACTGAGAACCATCTGAACCGGAACCATCTGAGGTCCGTGGCAAAATCATCGGATGGGGACCTCCTCGTTTTTTGTTTAGGTAAACTATGAATCTCCCTTTCCGATATCTCGGAGGAGGCCGGAAAGGGTATGCCTGTGTTAATGGCCAAAACTACCCAGGGAATTTTATGGTTGCGGATTAATTATCACCAGTCGTGCGACTTACAAGATCGGGCAAGTTGTTAAAAAAAGATTTCGACGAACTGAAAACCTTCGGTTAATAATGCTCTCGTCTTCACATACCTAGAGGCAGATCGGGTCGTGCCATCCAAGCGTCATTCCATACATGGAAGTTCCAGATCGAGTCCTGTTGGGGGCTGGTGGGGTCGTAGCCCAGCTCCCTCCCATCTTCGGAGTAGTACACGTCAATGGAGAGCGTTCTGTTGCTGTCGTGGGCTGACACCACGTTGGTTACCGTGCGACACGGAATGCCAAGAGCGCGACACACTAGAATATAATTTTTATTAACAATAAAAATTGGCTGCTTACAGTAATTATTGTCAAAAATCCTACGCTTTTTAAAAATGAAATGAATGGAATTAACATAATTTTCTAACTTTCAACTCATTAACAGTTATTTTTAACTTTTTTAAGCAACGTAGCGTAAAGCATAGTGTGTCTTTTAAGCACAATACACACTAAAGCCGCCGACCCGCCAGCCTATGTCGGTATCTTTCTATTGGCGGGCGAATTGGCGGCTTCACACATTGTAAGCTGTAAAACTTTATCGTCGACGAGAGTGGCCCGACATGATAAAAGGAACATTATTATGACGTTGATGAGTGTCACCAGGCAACTGAGCAGAGCGTTTGCGTCGCCAACATGTCGGCGGGCAACACGTGCGGGCGTTTGTTGTCGACTGATTCTTGTTTTATAGGCTGCCGGGTTGTGTCGGCGGGCTGTGTCGCCGGGCCGGCGCGGCGGTTTTTTTTTTTTTTTTTTTTTTTTTTATTTATTTATTGGGAAAACAAACAAGTGTACAGATATATTACAAGTTAAAAGATCTTAAGATTAAGGTAGAGTACACTCCATTACGTTTTCACGGATTACTTAAAGTAATAATGTAATTCACAAAGGTACAGTAAGAACAATTACATATTAAATATACAATCACATTTCGTGTTTTGGCGCATCATTAGGGCATCTATAATTTGTTTTTTAAATACATCTTTTTTAAGAGCAAATATATCTATGTTAGTAAAATGATCATTATAAATTTTAACTAGTCTATGAAGAGGCGCCCGTTCTCCCGCATTTGTACGACTCGTGGTTGTAGCAAAAAGTGGATAGACGCGCACCTCTCGCCTAATTACAGTCCTAGGTACAACATAAAATATATCATTAATAAGTTCTGGACAATCAAAATTATTGTGAATTAACCCATGTAACATCATGGCCTGTAACAGCAAGCGTCTCGACTTCAGTGTCAATAACTCGTATTTAGCCAGCGATTCATCATACGACAAAATAGGTTGTCTCTTATTATGGCATTTATATTGCAAGGTCTTAACAAACTTCTGTTGAATTTTCTCTATCTTTTGATCATATTTGGCATAGTATGGATCCCATATCATACAGGCGTATTCAACCTGTGGGCGTATCAAAGAGTTGAAAAGATAAAGATAAGTGCTTTTGAGTTTAAAATCAGATGATGTTCTCATAACAAGGTTATACATTTGGAATGCTTTGACAACTATTTTATCTATGTGTAAATTTAAATGCAATTTGCAGTCCAGGAGAACACCCAGATCGCTAATTTGAGTCTCCCTAATTAGTTTTTCATTGCATAACGAGTAATCAAAATTAATAATATTTTTATTTTTTGTGAAGTTTAAAAATTTACATTTACTGATACTTAGCTTAAGATTATTTTTATCACAATAATTGGATAGTCTATCTAAATCATTTTGTAGAAGACGGCTGTCATCTAGGGTTTTGATGGCTCTATATACCTTAAGATCATCTGCATATAATAAAAATTTACTGTTATGAAAGCACTTATTAATGTCATTGATATATATGATGAACAATAAAGGGCCTAGTATCGATCCCTGTGGGACACCAGACGTTGCCAAAAATGAGTTAGAATGGAATCCATTACATGCCACAGTTTGCACTCTATTGCTAATGTATGATTGAAACCAACGTAATAAGTCCCCTTTTATGCCATTGAACGAGATCTTGTTTAATAGAATTTTATGGTCCACCCTGTCGAAAGCTTTTTTAAAATCTGTGTAAATTGCATCTGTTTGGGATCTAGTATCCATATTTTTAAAAAGATAATTTGTAAAAATAATTAAATTGGTCGTTGTAGATTTTTGTTTCACAAAACCGTGTTGTTCAGGTATAATGTTGTGTTTAATGAATGGGTAAATAACATGATGTATAAGTTTTTCAAACAGTTTAGCCAAAGTACTTAGCAGAGATATAGGACGGTAATTTTCTATGTTTTGCTTAGAACCACCCTTATGGATAGGAACAATATTAGATTTTTTCCAAATCGTAGGAAATATGCCAGCCCCTATACATTTATTGAATATTATAACTATTGGTTTACATATTGTTTCTGCAGACCTTTTAAGAAAGCAGGGGGGAATTCCATCAGGCCCCGGGCCCTTAGTTACATCTAGCAGTTGTAATTGCTTACGAATTTGAGGGAGGCTCAGTTTAGCAGTTGAAAGGGAGGTGCCGTTATCACTTGAATGCTCATTATCAGGAAGCCAATTGGGTGCTATGTTTGTAGGTTCGTACACAGACTGAAAAAACCTAGAAAATAGGTTGCATATCTCTGAGGGGTCACTTGAAGATTCATTTTTGTAGAACATACACGATGGGATTCCAGGCTTACGTTGAAGATTGGCTATATATTTCCAGAAGTACTTAACGTTATTAGGAATGGAATCTTCAACATTGTCCATATAGGCACGAAAACATTTAGTGCATTCTGTTCGAAATCGGGCCCTATATAAAGAAAATACTTCATATTCCGAGACATTTTTATATTTTTTCCATTTGGCCCAAGCTTTTCTTTTGGATTTAAAAATATGTATTAATCCTTTGGAGAACCAAACTGGGAAGCTGTGTTTTTTTGGTTTCGACAGGGGTACGTGCTTTTTAATAATACGAAATATATTATCGTAGAAAATATCTACGCACTTTTCAGCGCTCGTATTATTCAGAGCAGCAGGCCAGTCTATTTCGCCAATTTCTTTATTAATTAGGCAGTAGTCTGCCTTTCGATAGTTATATTTGGGGCTAAATCGTGGGGGAATAAATTTTAATTTGAGATTCAAAGACAGCAAGGTATAAAATGGAGGGTGATGTTGATCAAGGTGAAGCAGATCCTGATTAGGTTTCAGAACATTACAGGTAGTATTAGACATCAACAGATCAAGTATGCGTCCATTTGAGTTGGTCAGGTGGTTGTACTGTTTAAGATTATGAACAATCATGAAATCTTTCAACCGATTGCATACAGCAGATGTGCCTGAACAATGTAGGTAGGTCGATGTAGTACTAGGATTTGTCCAATTTGCTGATGGTATATTATAATCGCCTAGTAAAACTAGATTATCAATATTAGTCGACATAACAAGATCAGCAAGGATTTCAAAATGTATGTTATAAGTTTCTAGTGGCGAGTTGTTGGGCATATATAAAGCGCTGATTAGTGTTTGCTTTGTGTTATTACGGCCTGATATAGCAACAATTATTTGTTCAAAATATTTTTCACAGTGTGTGTAAGTCGGGATCATTATGGAGACGGGGTTATATTCCCGTAAAACAGCAATTAGGACACCTCCGCCGTCAGACTTATTGGTTGCAGATCTATTACGGTCACAGCGAAATGTAATGTAACGGTCATCTATAAACTCACTGTCGTTAATTGCAGGAACTAGCCATGTCTCGGTTAAAACAATTATGTCAAACCAATTCGATAAAATGTTTACATATAGAGTGTTAAGCTTAGTACGTATACCTCTACTATTCTGATAGTATAAACTCAGATCACAACGATTCGCAGCCATTGTTAAAATTATTTAAATAAACGTAGTACAAAAGAAGTATTAATGTAATTAATTAGCAGTGTTAGTCTTAATTTTACATATATCATTAGCATTTTTAACCACTATGATAGGAGATGTTTCGTTCCGCCTCACGAGGATACTGGCATGTTTCACCCATACAAACTTATAGCCGCACTTCTTAGCAACATCACGGGTTTCACGCAATAGTTGCTTTTTGTAGAGAGTGAGGTGCTCGTTGATGTAGATGGATCGAGATATCCCAGATATGCCCAAATCCGCGGAGGTAAGTCCTTTCTTCAGACGGCATGCGCTTATTATATTGTCTTTCAAGATTCGGGTACTAAGCTTAGCAATAATATTTTTGGGTCTGTCGGTTGAAATGGCGTGAGGGACACGATGTACGGAGATAATTTGTTCTTTTGTGACTGCTATATTGATTTTTTTACAGATAGCATCAAGTAAGTTGTTCAAGTTCTCGTCACGTCTTTCTGGAACATTAGATATTTCGATGTTACACTGCCTGGATTGTTGCTCAAGACTTTCAATTTTTGCCTCTAGGCTTTTTATTACATCTTGACCCAAGGATTGATCTTCCAACTTCTTGAGCCGATCTTGATAATCATCATATTGGTTCGAAATGAACTGAGTCGATGATTTGATTTCGGTTACCATCTCCGATAATTGGGTAAAGCTCTTTTGCATAGCTACATTCTCAGAACGGAGACAATCTATTTCCTTTTTTAAGTTGATTGTATAGACTTCTAGATCACTTTTTATTGTTTTTATACTATCATTAATGACGACCAGATTCGTATCTAAGCTATTTTTTAACTCAATAAGAGTGTTTTTAATGTCGATGTAATCAACACAGCAATCAGGTTGTTTTCTTTTTCGTTTAGCAATGTTCACGTCTCCCTCAGATGTCTGCATTGATAACTGCTTGGCAAGATCTGGTTCTGAAATCGATTGTTCAGGGCGCAGCGAATGTTTTGGCGGAGTACGCTTTGTACTGAACATACTGCGCCTGGCGAAGTACTGTTGATATATATCTAATCGGTAGCAAAGCCTAAAGCCTGGATTTGCTCTTTAGTAAAGCGCAGGGGCAACGATAAGCAGTCTCGCAGTGACGTATAGCAATGAAGCGTTGGCAGAGCGCACGATCAACAGTTTCGACACACAGTGGACTAACCTTGTTGGCGCAGCGGTCGGGGGCCCGATTACGAATCCGGTCGATGCGTCTTCAAAACCAGGTCGACATAAATGAGTAGGAACACACTTGCCGCTATTTGTTTCTTTCTAGGACGGCCCACTAGGCGTGAACGATCGCCTTAATTGCCACAAGAGTAAGTGAGAATCGTATTTCAAACTCGATGACCAATCACAGTTAAACACGCCAATATACACGCTACAAAACGTCCGCACTGTACCGAGTTACGACGATGAATGACTTTGATGAGTAGTGCGCATTAGTTTTTAAACTTATTTTTTAAGAAAAAAGATTGAGATATCTTTCCCTATAGTCAAAGATAGGTTATGGAAACCAGTAATAATTAATATCAGTCATTTCGCAATTTACGTTAGTTGTCTAAATAAAGAGAATAAAGTAGTTCCAAATATGAAAATAGTTTGAGGAGCGTACCAGTAGTCACTACTCCGGCGAAGACCCAGCATTGGCCGTAGGATACTGACCGCTTGGTTTTAAGGAACTCGCTGAGTATGTCTACAGACCCCGTCCAGTCCCAAGGAGCTGTGCCGTTCTCATACGGCTCCTGCCAACGACCGATTAATACACCGCCATCGTCATTCGAATTCACGATTCGACTGACGGCACGAGTCACCTTGATTGGATCTCCTCGTCTGGAGAAACAGAGCATTAAATGTATTATATATACATACATACATAAACTCACGCCTTTATCCCCGACGTGGTAGGCAGAGGCGCCACCAGGACACCCACATTTCGTTTTGTATGTTCCATCCCACGATGTGATAGGTGGCGAACGTATCGCCATATCGGGCACAAATTCCTGACTCCGGACTGATAATGAATAGAAAAATCCAATATCACTTTGCCCGACCCGGGACTCGAACCCGAGACCTCAGTTTTGTAACCGTACCATAATACAACTACGCCACCGAGGCAGTCGTAAATGAGATGCAGAGGTAAATGTATTATAATACGTACTAATATATAAGAATCCACATCTGAGCCAACCTCTTCCGTCGACTCCTTGTTTGTATACGCAGGACAATTGCGCAAGGCAATCGCGATGGTTCTTAGATTAAAAGTTTTTGGAAATGAGAAACCATGCATTAAACAAAATAAGGTTTAGATTCAACTTTTTTTACCATTTATTCGGATGAAAATAAGCTTGTTTAATATCTTTATCGATACCTTTGCCCAACTCATTAAGGACACAGATGTGACTACGTCAATACTCACTGATTTTGAGGCAATTTCACTTTGTCAAGCATGAACATGCAGGCTGGCAGCACCGCGGCATCGAACTGGCCGTAACACCAGGGTTTTCCTCTGCCGGAGTTGATGGGGCCCATCCAGATCTTGCCAACGTCGCTGAGCACGTACTCTTTCAGCAGGCTGCAATCTTCCATATATGTCTGGTCATCTAGGAATTAACATGGTTGTTTTGTGTCTTGAAGTAAATATATCTTATGTTATCGATTTATGTGTTTCCCCCTTGAGTGAGATGATGTAGACACTACGCTTTACTGCGTGCTACTCGCACGCCCACATTGCCTGCCATCCGTCATGCGTGGGTGAGCTACTGATAGCATTTAAGGCGTTAGTAAACAGCTCTAGCTTGTCGGATTTATAGACTTCACTTATCTTGGAATTGCCATGCTATTTATGCCATTTTTATTGCGAGTTAAAATTAAAATTAATTGCGAATGCATATTTGCAATACACGTACATAAATTTGGACGGAAAGAAGGAAAAGAGAAAAGTGGAGCTGGAGACTGTCCCGCTCACACACCCTCCACTGCAACTCCAGAAGCCAGGATCAACAGTGGCACGCATTTCAATGACACCGAGCATTGTAGCTCAGCCAGTCTCCGGGAATGTCTAATTTGTATTTAACCCGCAACGAAATCAATCACAAAGATAACTTAATAGGAGGAGTTGGAAATATTTGTGTCCACTTCCCTCTGTAACAAGGGGGTGACAAAACAATGAACAAAAGAAGTAAATAACCCCGCATAAAGACTTTTTACAGCCAGCTGTAAAGCATCACGGATCAAATCATTATTACATTTAAATGAAGCTATCAAGCTTGGAGTTATTCAATGTAGAGTAAGGTGGGGTATTTACACCTGGGCGACGCCGGGTTAGGCAGCTAGTACACTATAGATCTCCTACAAGAATATCTATAGTGACGTGGAATCTGTTCGAGAACTTTTCAGCCTCGTAGGCCATAGCAATGAACCTGATGAGATATTACAAAAATAAAAAATATACATATAAAGGCTAAAATGCAAACTCACCTGCGTTCCAAGGGTTGAAGAGGATATAAATGTCTTTGTCAAAGTGGTAAATATGCTTCTTAGGAGACTCTTTGAGTGCAGTGTTAATGGTCAGCGCCCATACTCCTACAGGCAGGGTAACTGGAGACGTCACCTGGATAATGAATATATATTACTGTATCGATCCCCTTTTGTGTAACTAGTAGCGGCCCGGCCCAGCTTCGCTCGGGCGCAATAGCCAACCTAAAAAGATAGGCATCCTATCGTGGAGGATTTTTTAGACTTTTTAAGAGGAACAATTCCTTAGTAGTTTCATTATTATTGCGGAACTTTAACCGTTTACACAGCGCAGGAAACGGAAGCTCTCAGAATTTTTTTTCCTGCTTTTGTTACATTTTTCATTGCTGCTGTGCTCCTATTAGTCAACGCGTGGTTTTATATAGCCTATAGTTTATAGTCTTCCTAAATAAAATAAATAAATACACCCAACAGTCACTGACCCCACATTAAGATCAATTAATTCTTGCGTCACAGGTATCAGAACTACGAGAGACTTATCGGTCTCATAAACACCCAGACCCGAAAGAAATATTTGTGGGCCGCACAAACAATTATCTTGGTACAGGGATCGAACCCGCGGTCTCTCGTTTCACAGCCGGCGTCGAACCAACTGCGCTACGGAGCCTGTCGATAACTGGGATATTCAACACAACCATATTTTTTCAATTCGTGCCAGTAGTTTCTGAGATTAGCGCGTTCAAACAAACAAACAAACTTTACAGCTTTATATATTAGAATAGGTTAAGAAGTAGATACTTGTTTTATATGGAGTGGGACGTAAAACCGAAGAGGGATCTAGCGGTAGGTGCAGCGAGCTCCATTCTAAGTGCCAGCGATCGAAAGACGGTAAATGACATGTAGTAACTAACTCACTTCAAACATTAATGTCTTTTGCTGAACGCTTTTGATATTGGCAATCCACAGTTTCTTGTTCGGCAAGGCATCTTGACGGAGATACATCGACCCTTGTGTTTCCATATCACGTTTCTTTCCTATAATAAAAGTAATTTAGTAGAGTTTTTTGTAGAGTCCAATCCGTGTGGGTTGGGTCAAAGCAGTTTTTTTACTTATCATACGTTACATATGGCTTTGCACGAGAAATTATTATTTTAATGACAAGTTTTAGTCAGCCTGTACGGGTAGTTTGTGTTAGTAATTCATTTTATGTCATTACTTCCCATCGCAAGCAGCAGACCGGGTTCTGTGGCTTACCTTGGGAGAAGCCTATGTCCAGCAGTGGACTGCAACGGGCTGATGATGATGATGACTTCGCATCTTCACCTGACTGGGTATGACATGACCTCACAAACATGATACGTCATATCGTTGAACTAGTTAGGACCCATGCTTCTGAATGAAGCTCTACATAGATTTCATTGTTTAATCATCTAAGTAATTGAATTTATGAATATACTAAATTTATGTACCTAAAGTTTATTAATAACACGAAAACAGAACCTACTTCGTGTTTAGATAAGTGTCATGTTTTTGTGTATTCTTTGTTGGATATCCTAAAATGGCATTAAAATAAAACTTTTAATTTTACGCATACACAAATAAATATTATACTCGTATACTACACGTCACGTGATATCTCCGTCATCATTAAAAGCACATGTTAGTTTAATACTCACCGAGGGAGAACACCAATTGTACTAGATCATTGGAGCCGTAAGGTCTGTTGAAATGTATCACCCCATTAAAAGGCTGGCCACGACGTACTACCGTAGTTTCTGAGTTCACCTCGTTTACCACATCATACCTGGATAAATTAATAATTTTAATAAAAAACAAACGCTAAATAAATTAACTGACTTCAAAATTGAAATCTGTTACAATTAATCTTTTGAAACATCTGAAATACCTAAATATGCCAACTATTTTTTTGAGATCCGTGCCAGCCTTGATATTTGAGATCAGCTACGCCTCGCGGTTTTATCCGCGTAGTTCTTAGCGTGATGTTAATTAAATAGTTTACACTCTTCTAGCTGGGACCGACCTTAAAAATACAGTTGGTATTTCTAGGTAATTAGGATTTTTTTACGACGGTAAACGTCCGAGAGGCAGATGTCCCATCAGATGGTCGGACCAAGTCAGCTCGACCCTTGGCGTCAAGTTTCACGCTGCGCTCCACTACGCCAAGGATAGGAAAAGGTGGCGCAGCATAATCCAGTCAAGGATTGCTCCATTTTCAGGGGATCACGACCCTCAGCAATGAGGAAAACGATGCGAGGAGGAGGAGGATTTTTTTAAAGGTTTTAACAAACAATCGAAACTAGCGCCACCTTTATTGATTATTTTTACATTTGAAACTACCATTTAACACTCGCCAAGAGATGGCACCATAATCGAATTAGATAGCGCTATAATTTGATACCCATGCCTAGTATATAAGGGCATCGAGATCACATCTTCAAGAGGGGAAGGGTCCACAGTACGGACCCGCCTAAGGATAAATACTGCTACACAGTGTCGCGTGTGCTTTCCTTTTGGAGACGCTCGCTTGACTCTTGGTACAGTGTCGTGCTTCCGGACAGATTCCACTGCGTGGGACTGCCTTGGGACGTTTTATTGAGCCCGTGTGGATTTTTGTTTTACAAAGCTGTGAAACCTGTTGTTGCATAACGAAGTGTTAAACACGACTTGTTGTTTCCACAATTCCAAATGCTTGTTACAATCTGGCGACCACCGTGGGCGATTCGAAGGCAACCCCACACGTTCGGAGGTTAATTTTATTCCTCCCTTTTACATTGGGCTATTTACATCATCCTTGTTGAAAAAATATTGCCATACTTACTTGTACGTGTGGTGTGCTTGAGCGTTTTCCATCTGACACATATCTACCTTCTTTATTACCAACGCCATGCTTTCAGTTCAAATTCGATTTCCTGCAACACAAAATACAACATTTTACCTTTTGAGGTCAAATTTCAAAAACTTATGACTGCCTTAAATACTATCTATTTTATTTGAGATATTTATCTTTGTTAACAATGAAATTAAATTGGGACCATTTTTAATTTACACGAAAGTCATGCTATTCGTCCGTTTTTTATTACTTTACTAACAAAATTGTTTGGTATTTTGCTCGCTTAAAAAGGATATCAAGTATCTTTAAAAAACTTTAACAGTTTATAAAACTTATATTTAATTTTTAACGGGAGTCGTTCGCAGCTCCCAAAAAGTAGTTAATTGCGATCCCTACTATCATATTTTATTTTGTTCCAATTAAAAAGTTTTCATGCTTTTTTATACTTTAAACTACAGTCAATCTGGGTAACTTTGATTCTTTCGGGTAACTTTGCCAGTGTGCCCAACAACTAGCTTTGATATTTTTCATATGATAACATAGATTTTATAAATGCACAATTTAAACGTGAGTTCTTAAACGGCTTGAAAACTTCTTATTGAAGGCTTTTTGTTTCCGGGAAAATTTCTGAGTGCGATATACCCATATTATGTTGTTGCTGTCATGAGTAAATCAGTGGAAGGTGGTTGGAGATGGCCGCAGAAAAGGGAAATTATCAAAATGAAATATGATGATGTGGTATCCAAAGCAGACAACGATAAAATAAATATAACACGTCCTGGAGTGTATAATGTGGACGATTATTTGCTCTATATGGAGTGGGGTGACTATTCACCCCGCATAACAGGCACTTTTTATTTATACATTTCTTTATTTTTATTATTTTACGAGTAGTTTATTTTCTGTTCAATTTGTTTAAAAATGTTGTCAACAATATTTTTTAAAAGAATTTTTGATGCTGATTAAAAATAGGTGTAGCATTGTCAAATTCCGCAGAGTGAAACATGTTTTATTTAAAAAAAAAAAGGCTGATCTCAAAATGTAAGGTTTTATTGACACGTCCATAGTCGTAGTTTATAATAAATACAAGCCAAATACACCCAAAGTAGCGTTATAATTAAATATTACCACATTTCCATTGTTGGTTTTATGTCTGTCAAAGTTACCCATGTGGCCCCCCCCCATTTTGACACACCAAAAAAATATATATTTTGGTCAGTACATTTAAGAACTTATTAATCTTTAATTTATTTCTATGGATGAAAAGTATTACGAGAACATCAACAAAGCTAAATATTGTCATATTAAATACCATAATACATCTCTGACTTTTCGGAATCATGTGCGTATTGATAGTCAATCACCACGTACTATAACGGTGAAGTAAAACATCGTGAAACCTGCATACCATAGTGATTGGTAAGAATTTCTATGGCATGTAAAGTCCGCCAACCCGCACTAGGCCAGCGCGGTGGACTAACCTCTTAATCGTACTCTCGATTGTAGAGCAGCCTCGTGCTCTGTAGTGGGACGTATAAGGGCTGATACAGCCCTGTTATTATTTTGCCATGCCAGTATAATATACATACATACATACATAAACTCACGCGTTTATCCCCAAAGGAGTAGGCAGAGGCGCCACCAGGACACCCACATTTCGCCTTGCATGTTCCGTCCCACGATGTGATAGGGGGCGAGCCTATCACCATATCGGGCACAAATTCCTGACTCCGGGCTGATAATGAATAGAAAAATCCAATATCACTTTGCCCGACCCGGGATTCGAACCCGAGACCTCAGCTTTATAACCGTACCGTAATACAACTACGCCACCGAGGCAGTATAAAATGATGGAGTAAAAATAATAAATACCTTTCTGAAAACACGTAAAGTCGTTTCACAATGTGGATTTTAGTTCGTTTGTCACTTGGGTGGTAGTCCTCTAACACCTCGATACCAGCGCGCGTACAGAACTAATATAATAGTTATGTAAAGAAGTACATATATATATATGTACATGTCACAAGCCAATTTCGTTTAATAATAGTCATAAAATCATGTTATTGTTTTAATTACCCTGTCAGAATCCCAAATTATAATGTATTATTGAATTGTCAAAAAACTGTCAAAAAATGACTTTAATATTCAGAAATAAAGTTTAATTTACTTTATCACTAGAAGTAAACTGAGACTACGATTGAGTACCTATCATATTAATCGCAAGGTATTTATGTCACTGAATTCGCACTAATCAGTAACTGACCGCATACCAATATGTAAAGAATAAAGGAAAACAATGATTTGTGGTAAGTTTATGGGAAAACCCCATCAAGTACATTTTTTATTAATACGCTTTTATTAGCTTCAGACGTATACATATGTTAGTTCGAAACGTCGGATTAACTTGAAATTTGGCATTCTTATTAAGGACCGATGACAATTCAATATTTTAAACAGTTTGGCCCGTTATCCTTACTAGGATAATCAGGATTAGCGATTTTTGTTTTCCTGAAACCCGGAGTGTCATCGTCAAGACCAATAAAGGAATCTACCAGGCGCATTCGACCAAAAAAATGAAAAATAAATAATAGATTAAAAAAAATATAAAAAATACGCTTTAAAAGATAGCAAATAAATTTTAATAAATTTGAATTAAAAAAAGTGTAAGAAATAATGATTTTATTGTAAAAAAAGCGTGGGGTGCATGGTACCAATAGTTCTAAATATTTTATGAACAGATTATGCCTAGAAGGGTTCTTTTGATAATATCCTGAAAAGCAGCCCACGCTTTTCTTACAAAAAAATATTTTTTTCTTACTCTATTTTTAATTCAAATTTATTAAAATTTATTTCCAATTTTTTAAAGCGTATTTTTTTAGTTTTTTTAAACTATTATTAGTTTTGTGGATATATCTCAATAGTAAATTAAATAAATATGTAATAATAAAAACTCAACAGTCAGACACACACGGCCCTATCAGAGAAACATTCAAAACCAATTTTATTTAGTTATCGAATGTTTTATCTTCTTCACTCAAACTGAATTCTAAAGTCGTTTAAAAGGGACAAAACATTGGATAACTAAAATACGTTTCACAAACACTCAGACGCGAGACAAATACTTGTGGACCTAACAAATTATTATCTCGATGCAATGCGGGGATCGAACCCGCGGCCTCTCGTTTTACAGCCGGCGTTTAACCAACTGCGCTACGAAGGCTGTCGAAATATTACTTCATGTAGATTTTCTGCGATACAGTCATACCACCTCGGTAGAGTCGGCCGATTCGAACTGCAGTCATGGCTGCCGCATGGCTCTACCACTTTTGTTGAAGCACTGGCAATAAAATGGTATATGGGCATACGTACCATGGTTTTAATAAGAACTTCAAATTATTTTTATATGCGGCAAAAAATAAATCTGAATGCATTTTTGGAAAGGTCAGTAAAAGACAGAAATAAAGTAAATCACGCCGACGAAATTGCGGGCAGAAGCTAGTATAAATTTATACAGTTAAGTATATTATTTACCTCATAAGTATCAGATATATTGTAGGTGCATTGTCGAGCTAGAATAAAGGCAAATTTTGCCTATCGTTTGAACGATATACTGCGTCGATACCACGAAAATGTAATTAGGTATAAAGTATTGTATGTTACTCATTGGTTTTAAAGCTTTATGATGAGTTTAATATATTATTATGCGAGTTGGTTGGAATTCCCTTTGTTTTGTTATATGCGACTGCCTACCAACAAAAAAGATTAATAAATAGATTTAAGAGTCACATATTCCTGACCACCCACTGCGGTCGAGTCTTGTGTCGTGGGTATCAGAAGCTACGAGATACTGTTTGGACTCACAAACACCCAGCTCCGAAAATAATATAAAAAATAATATTTGTGGACTTTACAAACATTTTTAAATAGAATTTCATTGGTCTTAGGTATGTCTTTAATGTAAACTATACTCTGAAATCGAATCCGAGATCGAAAATCTAAACAAACAAATGTCATTGTGAAAATGACATTTCAGGGCTATGAAACATTTTCTAATAAAAAATATTAGATATAATTTTATAAATGAATAGATTCAAATGTTGCGAGTACTGGGTTTTATAAGTTCCTTTATATTAGCATGGTAAAAATGAAAAGCACCAACAAAAACGAAATATATTTAACTTCTTGTAAACTATCTTCCAAAAATTGTTTGACTTCATTCCATCTGAATGTATTTTTATTCTTGGCGACGTGACCCTTGACTTGAGCCCAAACCAATTCTATCAGATTTAATGCAAAATGTTCTGTCCATGGACGATCATATCGTTTACCATCAGGCAAAAAATAGCGAAAGCTGAAGTGTCAACGATCTTATGTTAAGCAATACCATCGGTTATTATCATGAATGGTTCTTGCAGTGTGTTTTATAGAGATCGTGTCAACTCGGTACATGATTTACTCATTTAATAGGTACTAAGGTTTATCCGTGATGTAATAATCTAGTTTCTGCTGTTGGACATGTCCTCACATTTCATCATAACTCCCCGTGCCACTTATTTTTATTTCCAGCTAAGTGATGAGGAATTGAAATTCTTCATGTAATTATTTTTATTTAGACTGTTTTATTAGGAAGAGCAATGTAGTATAATAAAAACACCAAAAAATCATCACAGAAAAAAATATATTTTAAGTGCTTAACACTTTTAATATCATATAAGCCACACAGCTATAAACCCAATTCATTAAAATGCAGCAATACTTACGTTAAGTAGCCTTATTGCAGGGCTTAGAATTATTTTTAGAATAATGTAAATTGTGTATATAATATTATCATAAATGTACATAATATATATCTGGTTTTTATTTCAATATTTTTCAGATGAAATTTATCTGTCGCAACTCGCAAGGTTATAAACACATCAAGTTTTTATCTGACGTTGTCTGAGGGAGTGTATGGAATAATATTTATTTCTTCCGCCAGAACCTCCCCCATATATGCTATCACATTTCGGTGTGCGCGAAAATCCGCAATTTTGTCAATGTGCCGGCTAAATTCGACTGCGCCGTTTATGGTGCGGACCCGAGCTTATACAGGGTGCCCGACGATTTATTATTTCGCTTTGAAAGGGAATCACAACTACATATATAGATGTGAGGGCATGGGTAGAGTCAGGACGGAACAGTAACACATTATTCGATTAGTAATAATATTAGTAAGAACTCAATTAGTACTAATTTGGTTTTAATTTTCCCGCTATAAGTTTTTGCTGATTACTAAGTATGGAGTGATCGTTTAGTGGAATGCGAAGTGGTTACCACAGCTTATAATGGGTCTCGTTTGCTTCCGTAAGAGAATCGAACCCGCGATTTGTCGTTTCGCACCGGTGTCATACCAGTTGGTAAACTACTAAACCAGGAGTCGAATGTACTGTGTTCCCGGCCTCTAAACATTGAGTCTACTTTTTCATTCAAAGGTGTCTCGATTATGTATAAAATAAACTGTAGAAAAAATATTTTGATGGCACCTAGCATAAGATATACGTACGTATTTGTTTATGTTATGCATTTGTAATTATTCATTTTTTTGCCCTTTGCCAAACTTCACGGAGTCGACGCAACGTTACTTTTCAGTTTTCAGCCATGGTGCACACAGATTCAGCTCACAAGTTGATGACTGGTTGCCTGCCTGAATTCATACATACATACACAAACTCACGCCTTTTTCCCAGAAGGGGTAGGCAGAGGCACCAATTGCCACTAGGACACCCACATTCGCCTTGTATGTTCCGTCCCACGATGTTATAGGGGTCCAGTCATATCGCGATATCGGGCACAAATTCCCAACTCCGGGCTGATAATGAATAGCAAAATCAAATATGATCCTGAATACCGTTTTCAGTATATCATGGTGCTCATAAAGCGTTTGGTACACTTCAAATACCTTTGAAATTCTTGAGTTAATTTCTTGGGTACTTATTATGTCTCTCGCCGCCAAAATAAGCGATAATTAACTTGGAATACATTTAACTTCGGAAAATAATGGTGTACTTGGGTTTATAATTGCGATCCCGGTTAGTTATCCGGTTCTCACCCAACTGAACTATGATTCGTTTCATATAGTTGTAAAACGCAGTTGAGAAAGTACGTAAGCTAGGAATTATGCGTGGCATTAACAGGTCTGTCTATACAATTAAAATAATTAATGTATGTGCGAACATGTGTACTGTGTAGCTAATCCGATAATGTTCAAAGTAACAAAAAATCTTAAAATATGGTCATTTATGACCATTTTTTTTTGTGTCAAGGGGAAAAGTAAAGCTCCCTTTTTAGTATCGTCATTTATGGCCATATAAGTGTAAAATTTATAATTTCGTGGATATATTATTAATTTAGACACAATGTATATTATAATATTAATCAAAGGTTGAAATGTTTGTACAGTTCTTCGACCCTCCTCTAAAATTAAGAAAATTTTGATCGGTCTAACCGGTTCTTATATCACGGAATAACCCCCAGACTTTTACATAAAAACCACAGCAATAATGAAGTTACATAAATATTGCGTTTCATATTTTAAATTGTTGTCCAGAGTTGTGAATAATGTACTTACGTGGAGTATGAAAACTGTAAGTTTGGTGCATCTCGCCGCAAAATTGTTTTTAAGTTATTCCTTTGCAGTGGATGGCGAACGAGAAAGAAACTTTGCATTTTGTCCGCAAAGTTAAATGTGTAAATACTTCTGCGATATTTTACTTAAAATTCACTAGCTAATATAAATATTAACTAGAGAAAATGTCGCTACAAACATTTTTGCATCGGCTGATATTTTAAAATTAGAATTTCGTATAACTTTTTATTTTAAATTTCGAATTATAGATGAATTGCTAAATGCATGGTACGTGTCTGACTATCATAATATTTCATTAAAATGTTACACTATACGACTTCTATGTTATATTCCGGAATCAAAATGTGATACAACATTGAGAGCTTTGAGCCTCGCATCGAAAAGCTTATAGTAAGAAGAAGATTATTATGTATATCTTGCAATGTCTTTCATATAAGGTAATTTATGAATATTTTAATGTAAAAGTACGTTGGTTTGTCTTTTTTACACAGCAACGAATTACTAACGACAGATAATATCTTTGTGCATGATAAATATTTCGGGATCTTAAAATAGCATAGCTTGTTAACTAAAAAATCACGTTATTATATACGATTTGCTGAGGCGTGTTCTGTATGGAAGCCGCGGGTATAGGCTGGTAAAGCCTTAATTTCCAAGCAGCAAATAAATAACTAAAATATGTTTCGCTTTAATAAAGCTGAGATGGCAACCCTTTGGCACGTTTGCGAAACAATGTGCATTTCAATAATAAGTGTTTTATAGTTTCCTTTTTTTGTTATTGTTTCCTTTTGTTTGTTCTTTTTTAGTCTTTTTTTTTTATTCTGGAGCTGTATGTGTTGTGTTGTAATCGTGTCAATAAATACTCCTATTTTTCTTATTCCTTTGAAACGTCCCTTAAAAGTGTGATGATATTTCCACACACCATGTATAATTTCACGTGACACGCTGTTTAACGGCAGCATCAAACAAAGCTTTCATTGCTGTTATTTTCGCTCACGGCTTAGTGGTAAAGCCATTGATTGCGTGCGGTACGGCCAAGGTTCGGCTCTTGGATTAAGTTCTTGTTATTATTATAAGAGAAATTACGTGGAAGAAGTTCGTACCTTTTGGCGGAAACGGATTTACACTTAAGATAATTTCCAACAACAGTCGATGTTGTCAATTTTCGGTTTGATTGTAGCAGCACAGTGGCTATCACCCGAAATTTTAAGCAGATTATTAATCAAAGCATTTATTTAAAAATCAACCTGCATTTTTACCGGGCACCGTCGTTAAATTTAATATGCATAGTGATAGATTCAATAACATCGTGGCCCGAAATATTTCCTTCAGGAGAAAGTCCGAAAACCGGTAAAATTACAGTAATAATAAATATTTTCGATAAATGTAACTTAACATTTTTTTACTCAGTGTTACTGTTACAAGTAGTATACATATATCGTCAAAATAGATAAAAGCGGTTATCAAACTTACTTGTCAATAATCTAATAAAAATATTCGCGGAATCTACTAAAAAAGACAGATTTATTTTAACAGTAAAGATGTCATTTACTTTTCTTTTCAGTTTACAATTTACTGGATACTACTAGTATACGTGTCGATTAAACAATAAGTAGGTATTTTTACTTAAATTCTGAGTATAATGGACGCAAGCTCAAGGTGTGTGGAACGTTAATATTCCCGCGAGTCTCCATTACTATTAAAAGCGGGGTCATCTATCATCCAGCCGTATCGATTGGCGATTGCTTTCGGTTACTAGGGACGCGCTGCTCCGGAACTCCGGAACTTCCGGAAACCGGGACTCCGCTCCCTCAGGGGATTAATTTGGAACTAAGCATTCGTTAATGAACTTATGCGGCATCTTGCAATTAGCTGCTTATACATATATATATATATATATATAACCTAAAAGAACCTCGAAGAATCAGTTTCATATTAACGCAACTAAAAACCTCTCACATTAGTACTAATTGTGTGATGTTGCTAGATACCCGAATCGGCAATTGCAACATGTCGAGAATTTTCTCTCCCTCTCCGTCCCCTGAACATGAGGTATTAAAATTCACACTGATTGTTGATTATGGATTTGAACTTTTTGGGCTTTTTTGTTGCAGCAACTGCTTTATGGAAAACTAGGAAAATGTTGACAGTGTCTTCAACTGAAGTTGCTCTATGTGCACAGCCTTGGTAACTAACTAATACTACGGAATACTACATAATGCACATAGGTATATTATATTACTTTTTACTTGATTTTCACGCGTAAAAGCAGTCCATGGGCCACTAATTGTATATATCCAAACGTGGATTGTCATATTCATCGATGACGTTTAAGGGATAGATAGTTTTACCTGGCCATGTATGAAATGTCATAATTTCATGAAGTCGAACACGTAACGAAATGACCAATTCCACGACCGGGCCATAATAGATATTCGGTGTATACAGTATTGCATTTACTTACAGTGAATATAATTTGCCGGTCACCGTAATAATAAGGTTGTAAGCTTCAGTTGTGTGTTTATATTAGCAAAGTACAATAACTTTGCTGATTTTAAAACTCGATGCTCGCATAACAACGTCTCGTAGGAAATTTCACGTGTACAGTGACATAATAACTATCATACATCTCCTGAACTGATGCAACAGGGATGGACTTTCAGCTGACGTCATTCATGCATACTTTCTCCCTTTCATATTTTCCCAGTAGTTACGATCGACGATCTAAGTGAAGTGAGGATTAAAAAAAATCTTAAAAAAATTAGGATATTATCCTGAACATAATGATCGACTAGGCGTAGAAATACAACAAAGTATTTACTAGATTCAGTACATTGGCCGTGTGGTGTCCGGCAGAGTAGAATAGCACCAACCCACAACACTTATGGGTGTCGTACAAGGCGACTAATGTCTGAGGCAAAACAACAGAAGCCTCCGCATGTCAGAGAATGGGCAGCAGCGTTTTCTGATATTTTTACGCACTGCGATCGCCAACCCGCTTGCCCAGCGTGGCGATTAGGGCATTACCTCCTATGAGTGACGCGCAAAATAAACGGCCCCGAGTTCCCGGCCGCCACACCAGGCTTGGCCACGGTAGCGGTCACAGCATCGGTGTGGCACGGGGTGCTAAGAATCCCCGGGTTACGGACGGCTACCACACATTGACCTTGGCTACGTATAACGGACGAACTCTGAGGCTCAACGAACATCTAGCCGAATTGGAGGTAGAGTTAGGCAACATTCGATGGCATGTTCTGGGGTTATCTGAAGTCCGTAGAGAGGGGGAGGACACAGTAACCTTGGAATCAGGCCATCTACTCTACTTCCGAGAAGGCGACAGCCTCTCCCAGGGCGGTGTCGGATTTCTCGTCAACAAAACCCTCACTGGCAACATTGTAGAAATATCCAGTGTGTCGTCAAGAGTAGCGTACCTCGTACTCAAACTGACCGAGAGATATTCTATTAAGGTCGTACAGGTATATGCGCCGACCACCGCACACTCGGATGATGAAGTGGAAGCTATGTTCGAAGACATAGATAAAGCCCTGCACAACACCTCAAGGGCCCACTTCAGTGTTGTCATGGGGGATTTCAACGCCAAAGTGGGAGTACGCACGGACACCGAATCGGTTATGGGGCCACATGGTATTGGGAACAGGAATCACAGGGGGCAGATGCTGGTCAACTTCTTGGAACGAGAGGGGTTATTCTTAATGAATTCATTCTTTAAGAAGAAGCCCCATAGGAAGTGGACCTGGCAGAGCCCCGATAACGTGACGAAAAATGAGATCGACTTTATCATGACGGATAAGAGGCGTATATTCAGAGATGTCTCTGTGATCAACAGGTTCAACACCGGAAGTGATCATCGACTTGTACGAGGCACTCTGAATATAAACTTCAAGCTGGAACGCACCCGTCTGATAAAGTCCACGCTCCGGCCTACGCTGTTCCAAACCATTGCTGGCTCAGAAAGATTCCAAATGGAACTTCAAAACCGATTCGATGTGCTGGAAACCGAATGTGACGTTGACGAGGACTTAAGTAAAGTAGTAGAAGTCGTGAGGGATGTGGGTAACAGGTTCTGTCGGAATAGGCATGCGGGCAGGAAGTCCAAACTTTCAGACGAGACCCTGGAACTCATGAGGGAGAGACGCGAGGCCGCAGCGGCAGACCAGCGAGCACTCACGAGACGTATTCGAAAAGCGGTACGGCGGGATCTTCGAAGTTCCAACACACGCCTTATTAAGGAGGCAATAGAACAAAACCGAGGTTCCAAAGTATTCGTGAAGCGTCTTGGGAGGAGCCACATATCCAAGCTGACTGCCTCCGATGGTCGTCTCGTCTTCTCTAAGCCAGAGATCCTCTCAGAGGTGGAAGACTTCTATAGCCAGTTGTATGCCTCGCAATCTCCGCTACCAGAGCCTGTCCCTTCCGATCCCCGAGCTGCTTTAGTCCGACACTATTCCGACGAATTTCCCGACGTCAGCATTTATGAAATTGAGTGCGCCCTCAAACAACTAAAAAATGGAAAAGCCCCGGGCGAGGACGGAGTTACAACTGAGCTCTTAAGGGCAGGGGGAACACCTGTACTTAGGCAGCTGCAGCGTATTTTCAACTCCGTTCTCCACGAAGGGAGAACTCCAAGAGCGTGGAGCAGGAGCATGGTAGTTTTATTTTTCAAGAAGGGGGACAAGACCCTCCTCAAGAACTACCGCCCTATATCGCTCCTGAGCCACGTCTACAAATTGTTTTCGAGGGTCGTCACAAATAGGCTGACGCGACGGTTGGACGACTTCCAACCACCGGAGCAGGCCGGTTTTCGCGGAGGATTTGGCACCATAGACCACATACACACTTTGAGGCAGATTATACAGAAGACCCAGGAGTATAATCAGCCTCTGTGTCTCGTTTTCGTGGACTATGAGAAGGCCTTTGACTCCGTCGAGACCTGGTCTGTTCTGGACTCCCTGCAGAGGTGCCAGGTTGACTTTCGATACATCGAGGTGCTGCGAAGCGTGTATGAAGCTGCAACGATGTCCGTCCAAGTACAGAATAGTCAAACAAGACCGATTTCATTGCATCGAGGAGTACGACAGGGGGATGTGATATCCCCGAAACTGTTTACAAATGCATTGGAAGACGTTTTCAAGACTTTAAACTGGAACGGGCGAGGCATCAATATAAACGGCGAATACATCTCGCACTTAAGGTTTGCCGATGATATCGTAGTCATAGCAGAATCGCTGCAGGAAGTTCAAGAAATGCTGCACAGCTTAAATGAAGCCTCCAAACGAATTGGTCTCCGGATGAACCTAGACAAGACGAAGGTCATGTTTAATGACCTCGTCGCTCCGGGACCGGTTATCATCGATGGCACGCTTCTCGAAGTTGTCAAGGAGTATATCTATCTCGGGCAATTAATGCAATTGGGTAGACACAACTTCGAAAAGGAAGCCGACAGGAGGATTCAGTTGGGCTGGGCAGCGTTTAGGAAGTTGTACCACATATTTTCGTCGGATATACCACAGAGCCTGAAGACAAAAGTGTTTAACCAGTGCGTCCTCCCTGTAATGACGTACGGAGCCGAGACGTGGACACTGACTGTGGGGCTAATCCATAAGCTTAAAGTCGCTCAACGTGCTATGGAAAGAGCTATGCTCGGAGTTTCTCTGAAGGACAAAATTCGGAACGAGGAGATCCGCCAGAGAACCATGGTGACCGACATAGCTCTGAAAGTTAGTATGTTGAAGTGGCAATGGGCTGGCCACATATGTCGCAGAACGGATAACCGCTGGAGTAAGCGTGTTCTGGAGTGGAGACCGCGTCTTGGAAAACGTAGCGTGGGACGTCCTTTGGCCAGATGGCGGGACGACTTGCATAAAAGGGCCGGCAGCGACTGGATGCGTAAAGCAGCAGACCGGGCTCTGTGGCGTACCTTGGGAGAGGCCTATGTCCAGCAGTGGACTGCAACGGGCTGATGATGATGAGTACATTACATTTTTTTGTAGTTTTAAAAGAAATACGACAACGACCAATATCATTTAACCAAACGACAATTCTGTCGTATTTCCCCCAATAGTCGGTGGAATCGGATTTGCAACGAATTTCTCTAATGAGGATTGCGATTTTCGAACAAACTTACCGGTGAAATTCCGGAAATGTCGTGAAATTCCGTCATACGGTCCCGCACGCTCAACCCGATACAAAATAGTCTAGCATCAGTCAAATGTGATTGGGGCAGGGGCATTTTGCAGGCTGTATCAATCACTGTGAGCGGTGCCCGGACGACGCTCGGCAGTCTAAGAAAAATATTCGGTTATGATGTATTCGGGAAGCTTTTTAAAGATTTTCGTTCTAGATTCTGGCACGTAAAATTGTGTGCATAAATATGTTAAATTGTATAGCTTCATACTTTCCATAATACGTAGAAAGTACTTAATTTAAGAATAAATTAAAACATAACTAACTAAAATATTTCGTTTTGTATTCATTTCGACTGCCTTGGTGGCGCAGTTGTTAAGATTGCAAAGCTGGGGCCTCGGGTTCGAGTCCCCCTATGGTGTCCAGGTTTTCTCACGACGTTTTCTTTACCGTTATAGTGGGTGGTTATTGACTATCAATGCCTCCGAAAAATCAGAGGTTTGCCCTTGGATTCGAACCCGCGGCCACCGTGAACATGTTGGCAGCCGCGTCTGGTCCGTTTACGAACAGGCCATCACGATACTGTGTCACGGGATGTGCAGAAGAGTGTGTGTCATTGTATTTAATCAGTATGAGATATTTACTTCACTTAATACCCTTGCGGTGATAAAATAAACACAGTTACCGGTATAAAGCCGTACGACCTACATTCAGTGAAAATTGAAAACCAAATCCAAAACGATTTTCTATAAAAATGGCGCAGATGTAAAGTCCATTAGTTTTGATTTGTAAAAGCTATTTCATTCACTTGAAATCCAATTTGTAGCTGCGTCGCAGTGTGGTATGTAAACCCGCAAAGTGTACGACGGACTCGCTCCAATAGTCGAAATAGAATTGTTACATGTATGGAATTATTTCACACATAATAAATATCATTGCTAGCCATTAGACGTATAAAAACAAATTTTGATATTTTCATAATAATATATTAAAGACACTGTATTTCAAACCCCTTTGTGGTTGAGACTTCAAATAAAACTTCTTTATGATCCTCATTCTATAACAATGTCTTGTGCGTAATTTAATGTTTCTAGGACTGACGTTGTCTAAAATAAAACTATTTATTATGGATTTTATCGCGATTTGGTTTAATTTTTACATTTTTTAACTTCCCGACGTTTCGATTACTTTACAGCTTTCGTGGTCACGGGGCGGACTGAGGTATAAGTAATCGAAACGTCGGGAAGTTAAAAAATGTAAAATTAAACCAAATGACGTTGTCTGTTCCACCTGAGTTTGTTCTATTTGAGGACCTACGCGTATAGCGAGTTTGTGTCTTAATTTATGATAAATATTTAGCTAGAATCATTTAATTTCTTGACCGTATTACTAGCAAGTCACAATCATCACTTAAAGGTCCCTGCATAATTTATTTTCACCACATTTTTCGAAACAATCCGCAAGCCCGTACTAGACCAGTGTATATTGTGTATCACTAGTGTGACTATGATCAATACTCTATAGCGTAAGCACTCTCAGTGGTAGAGAGGTCCTGTGTACAGTGCAGTGGGCAATTAATACATCTAATATTAGGTTTAGTACTCCCACTGCACTCGAGGTATGTTAAAACTTAAATACCAACTTTTCCCGGTATACGTCCCTCTCTATGATTTAAATTTAAAAGCCTTTGGTTAACCTATTTACTTAAAACCTAAGAGTGAATGATATACCACGTGTGGCCTAAACTGTTTCCTAAGAATGCATGAAAATATCAACAACGATTCCAAATACAACTTATAAGGTTTATTTCTTGTTAAAATATTTTTCGACGATGAATCGGGGAAAATATTAGACTTTCTGGTATATTATATTATAGGACTGAAACCACACGCTTTCAAATAAAAACCTTTCAACTATACATAGTTGTGAAATGAATATTTTTCGGTTAATTAGAGGGATTGAAGTGTCTTTAAATATGCATAGAGATATACTAAATAGTGAAGCTCAATTCAAATTGCTTGAAAATCTGGGGTTTACTGACGGTTTCTGGATTGTAATACTTGTTATGCTTGAGTTATTAAGAAGGTTATTCTTATGCAGGATGCGAAATAAGAGCGGATACGGATGTCCCAATATGGAAATCCCGTACCATCGGATATCTCAACTGACATTAACGTTTAAAAAAAAATTGAAGGCTTTATTTGCAACTACTATACATTGCACACCATTGGCTCTTGTATATGAACGAGAATATAACTGTAGTAACTGCCGAGGTAGTGTACTGCAAAGCATTGCTGCGCGTCGAAGCCTCGTGTCACGTCGCCTGTCGAGGCGCGTCTGCCTGCACGCTTCATTAAACTCACGCTAATTACAACTTGCCGACTTTGTCTCAGGACTTACCTTCAAACTATTCCGAGCTAACACCTTTAGACGCGCTGTTTGCTTCAGGGACGAAATTGGCGAATACTATAACATTATTCAAATATTTTAGCTGCTCTGTATCAGCAATTGAGGTTGTCAGCTAAGGGTTCCCAATTATCTTCTGTAAGGACCCCAAGCTTATAGCACCACTACCATACACATGTAGCATATAGCATATAATTAAGACATATACAGGTGAATTTTCTGGATGATGAATCCGGTGTCGATTACTTAATTTATTAAATGCACCTGCCCTTCCCCACAGTAATTTGGGATGTGTGCATTGTGATTATTACAGGACTTCAGATAATCTTAAAAGCTGTGGTGAAATTCTGTGTTTCGAACAAAAAATTTATAAATGTATGTACTCGTATGACCTGGGCGTTTAACCCGGTAATTCTTATATCGTAACCAATCAACGACTCAATAATTGAAATGCATCAGTAATAGATATATTATATTTACTCACTGTTTTGCTAATAATTATTTACTATCTGTTTGTAAATAGTTTCTGCTTGAGCCTTACATTTACGTCACTTTGTGATTTTGTAATTTGTTTCTGAACAACACAATTATATTTCGGTTGAATTGTTTATGTTAATTGCTCATTAAAACGTATTATTTGCGCATTGTGGCGAAATATATTTAATAACCGTGTTTTTAGCTAGAACTTGTTTTAATGATCTGAATGTTATATCAGTTGGTCTATGATTAATAATATCTTCATTTTAGAGGGATTGAAATAAAGCGTGATTATCTCACTTACACAAAAAATAAATTCATGACAATACTTATAATTAAATCTTAAACGTTTTTTTAAATTATTGCACGATACGTTGACTATATTGCACTTCATGGTGAGTGAAGTGCAGGCCAAATAGAATATCTACCAGTGAGAGATAGTTTAGTTTTAGTTAGTTTGTCAATCGAGAAAATTATACTCTCTCTCTCTCTCTTCAACTAGTCCACTGCTGAACATAGACCTCCCCCATGGGTCGCAACATAGACCTGTTGGAGGCAGCATGCGTCCAACTATTTCCTGCGACTTAAACCAGGTCGTCAGTCCACCTTGGTGGTGAGCGTCCGACACTTCGCTTGCTTGTACGCAGCCTCCACTCCAGAACCTTTAAAATTATACTAGTCTCAGGTCTGATTGGTGTTGAGTATATAAGTAATACGACGTACTTTCGTGGCTCACTGACGGCAAGCAAAGGTTATTAATATTAAATTCATGTCGGTTTTTTAAGTTTGGTTTTACTTTAAGTAACTACTGGACATAATGAGACATAACATCTTACGTCTCAGGATGCGAGCGCGGTGGAATACCAAGCATTGCTCATTAATTCATAGTGTTGTTTTGTTTTGCTACTGTCCATAAGCGGTCGTGTCGCTTACCATCAGGCGAATGGCATGCTCGTCTCGCTATTCATTGCAATAAATACAAACAATAACTTTAATACTGGCACGGCAAAGTGACCGTACTAACTCCTGATGGTAAATGTTAATTTAGTATAGAGTATCGGCCAACGAGATACATTTATGTGGGAATAGTTCCGTTTGGGTCAAAATCAAACAATGATTGCTTCAATATTCTTTGGCATAATTATTTACAGTCTTTATCGTCTTTACGTCGTTCGTCGTTCTATCGTCTTCACGTCTTCCAAACTGTTCTCTCCTATTCCGTCCTTTGATACTTGACAACTTAATCATTCATTCTCTAACTCTTTTATTCTTTAGTACTTCCATTCGTCATCTCTTTCACACAAACTACGTTTCATATCAGTCATTCTTCTAACGTTACATTCTACTCATCTTTCATCATAATATTCAAATCCTACATTTACGAATATCTCACCGCCTATTCGAAACTCGATACTTAGACATAGGTTGATCCTAGAACGCGATACGCTACATTTTTATTATTTAATGACGTATTACCTTATCTGTATTAATTAAATAAAATTCCCAACTAACCCGGTTTTTACTTCCAGGAAATTTTCCTGTTAGATTAGTGGAATAATGGATATAATTTAGTACTTTTATAACTTTTCTTATCAATATGCCTACTTAATTAATATTGTGTTCCGTATTTTGGTAATGGCGTGCAGATCAATTAAGAAGATTAATTATGTTTTTTTTTGATATAACTTTTTATTCGTCGTCTCCACTTCACAGACTTCACGTATATTTGAAATAGTTCTTCAACATTCTCAGGTCTCCTTACGATGTTTTACATCACAATTTATTTCGAAATGTCAGAGCTATTCCATAGGGGTTGAGTATGGATCGTTCGGTTCTTTTAGTCCTGGAGGCCGCTTAAAACTAGCGTATATCTTATTTGTATATTTCTAACACTCATATTAGTAAAGAAATATTTAACCACTAAAGTATCATGATGCAAGTTAGACAAGGAGATTCGCTGAGCTTCAATACTCAGTGTCGTTAAAATGCGTGCCACCGTTGGTTCTGGCTTACAGAAGTTGCAGTGGCGGGTGTGAGGGCAGGACGGTTTCCACTTGACCGAAAAGGAAAAGTTTAAAGGTAGCGACTTAGGTATAAAATCGTACAGGCTATCCCGTTCATATTATTATTAATTTTCACTGTGAAGTGATGTCGCACAGGCAATCTGTTGTAAGTTTATAAGCCTAATCATTCTGCAGCTACAAGACGTGCAGCGCTGACCCTATGTGCGATAAGGAAAGGCAGACGATGAGTGATCTGGGAACTAACGCTATTCTAGTCACAAATACTAAGATAAAAATGCACAATAAACATGGAACCCACAAAGTCCCAAACGGATTAGTCCAGGTGTATATTTTTTATAATAATTACATAAGGGTTGAAAAATATGATGAATAATGACCATGGATTTATAGAGATTTTAACTTTTTTCTGTCACTAATAAATGATTTATCACCTATTTCCATTATTTTATTAAACCATTGCCCGCTTGCAACTGTAAATAAATAACATTTTAAGACAAAAACAAAAATGAATCTGACAAAAAAAAAGTTGATTGTATTCTTGGCTATATCACGTAATAATTTTATTGCCTAATAGAAAAACTGTCTGAATCAAAACTCAAGAAAAATTACACGAGCTCCACAGAAAAATAGTCTGAAAATACAAAAACCGACTCACTGGGCAGCGGTATTTTTTACTCACGAGATGTCATGTCCAGTGGCATGGGCCAGACTTGGAGCGACCGCCATACTTCGAAGTGGGACCCTAATTCTTTGTATGTTTTAGATGCACTACGTGTATTTGTTTTTATTAAGGTATTCGTGCAACATACAACAACTTAGAAACAAGGTAACTTGTAATCATTCATCTGCGAATGACGAGTGTATATTTCTTTGTATAATAATTGTTTATAACCGTATTCGTTAAGTTATCGTCGACAAAGTTTACAAGAGTCCTTACAGCCTGAGTATTAAAACTAGTAATTGAATTAATATTCTGTACAGACACACCGGCACGAAATTTATATACAACTGAAATTAATATAGTCCTGGAAATTAATATAGAACTTATATGACGTGTATATCAAAAACTATAAGATACTTTTCAATTCAAAAGACTTAAGTAAAAATGGATTCATAAACCGACTCATAATTAAATTAAGTATAATATAATATATTTAATTACAAAAGTCCTAATCGTAATTAAATTGAATTAAAATTATATCAGTATTAATAATTATTAATATATTATGTCGGAGAGTGGTTAATGCTTTTAACCGACTTCATAATAACAACTATTCTTATAAACGTTGCAAAAATGACTATGCCTGCATTATATTTATAACCGACGCGACAGCAAATTATAAAAAAAAAAACAATCGCTGAATAAAAATACCCATAAAACATACAAATCGACAAACATTTTTATGCTAAACTACCGAAAGCTATGATCCGATTTCTATTTTAAATTGAATTAAATAAAAAATTACAGCCCAGTAAGTAACGTGGAAACCTGACATGCTCACTGTTGAAAACAACGATTGACATTTTTATTTGGAATAGTTTAATGTCCTTGTATATAAGTTATAATAAATATACTCGTATAGTATAAGCGATCCTGTGGTGCGGTGAAATCAAGTGGAATTGTCTTAAATGAGTAGTGTTATTCAAGATAATTCCGCTATTATAAGTAGAAAAGATTATTAAATAAATAAATAAAATGAGGGGGTAAATGCATTAATCCAGATTCCAGTGTCATTACATCCCTGGATATGAGCGAGGCACGCGTTCAATCGCGCGTTATGATCTTTCTTATTTTACACGAAGTCGGTGTTATTTATCAGGCGTTTCTGCTCGGCTCGTCGCGTCGACGTCAACAGCCGTCCGCTCCCACCCCATGGTTTAGGGGGTGTTTTATGACCCTTGCGTGCAGTCTCTATTAGTGTATCGGCGCGATGTTATCGAACGAGAAAATACAAGCGTCGATTCTGATATATTATTGGGCGTTTTATTGTTATTTCATGGCCTGCGGTGGTAGGTCTCTAAATAACAGGAAAAAAGGTACTACAAGACACGAGTATTTATTATTAGCAACATAGCAGTTTCCATATTTTATTTATAAATAAATAAATACACCCAACAGTCACATACATAGTCCTGACCCTACACTAAGATCGAGTCTTGTGTCGTGGGTATCAGGAACTACGGGAGACTTTTCGGTCTCACAAACACCCAGACCCCAAACAAATGTGGATCACACAAATATTTGTTTCGATGCGGGGATCGAACCCGCGGCCTCTCGTTTCACAGCCAGCGTCTATCCAACTGCGCCACGGAGGCTGGCTTTCCTTTAACTTTTTACGCCGGCCTTGTAGTAGTTTCTCGTTAAATATTTAGACATAACTAGTTTGCATTACACAGGCTAAACAATAAACGCAACGTACTTTTTTCAGGGATTCGAACCTAGGATCTCAGATTTCACAGCCCATATATGCAGCCAATGAGAAAAAAAAATGTGTTTAAATTAAATTAATTACTTTGCGGGATTCACGGATTGTAATACTTGCAATGAATCAATTTAGTAGGAAAATATAAAGAGCATGCGGTCATTGATATGAAGTTATTTTAATTAACCGATAACCCTTTTCAACTTTTTTTCGATGGATTTGTTTTAATAATGTTTTCTTAGATTTACACGAATGTTAAACATTGAATTAAACTATCATCGCGGATAAAATCCGATCCGTGATAAATTAAACGAGAATTAAAGCCGTAGCAGTTTCTCATTGATCTAGTGGCTATTCGTATGGGTTGTGGTTTGTGAGATCTTGGGTTCGATTCTTAGGTAATTCACAGCCCATTTATTTTAAAAAAATTAATATGAATTGCCCGGAATTGGAATTTGAGCCCCGTGTATGCCTACGTATAGATATGGCTTCCTCTTCTATCACATTTTGAGACGAAATTAAGCTGGAACTGCCAGTGGTATACGTTCCACCTTTGGGGGATACCCTTTAGGGATAGGCACAGGCTTAGTTCTCGTAGTTGCTTCTTAATTTTGCATCTATCAATTTAGCTACCGATACAATTTGGTGACATGACAAGGAAAAACGATACCCTTTTCGAATCACTTCGTTGTTTCAAGGAAACAACTATAAGGTTTTTCCTATTGACCTGGAATAATGAAATTTTGCAAGAAGCGAAGTCTAAGAATATAAGAATAATCGGAAAGTCCGAAGAATTGTGGCTATCCCGATTATTTTTTCTCTTAGACAAAAATAATTGCGACTTACAAAGTCTCAGTTGTAAGTAAATGGCACAGAACTCAGGAGCCGCGAGTCCAACCCGCACTTGGTAGTTTCTTTGCATACATAATGTTTGTGGATGGTGAAGGTAAAAAACGTGAGGAAAGTTGCATATCGTAGAGGTTTTCAAGAACATTTCTGTGATATGTGAAGTTCCACACTAGGCCAGTGTGGTGGACTATATGGCCCAACCCCTCTCAATCGTACTCTCGATTGTAGAGGAGACCCGTGACCTGCAGTGGGAGAGTTTATGAGCTGGATCACCTGATAGTAAGTGCCAGTAAGAGGAATGGGGTATTGGGCATCCGGCAATCTATCAACATGAGCCACAGTGACATTTGTGACTTTTTACTACGATAAATTAGCGATTATCGTCAGAGAAGTATACTCGTATTGTTAGATATCATTTATCAATTCCAATCGAATCACGGCGAAAAGCTAATCCTTACTAATATTAAAAATGCGTGTTGGGGTTATGCTTAAAATGATAGTCTTGTTTGCTAAAAATAGTTTATTGCTAGAGAAACACTGACAATCTCCAAAGTTAATTAATAATGCTAATACTAAGCTAATGTTATATGCTATGCTATACTATACTGATAGGGTCTGATAATAATTGATATAGAGCACGCGCGGCGCGACTGATTACCGTACGCGGACTGGTGTCACATAATTATTAAGTAAACGCTTTGAACAATATAATGCTGAAGTAGCAATTGTGCGGTTGCACCGTACAATGCGAAAGTAACTCTGTCTGTCTGCTGCCTTTTCAGGCCTAAACCACGGAACCGATTTTAATGAAATTTGATACAGTGATAGATTAAAACTCGAGGAAGGACGTAGGCTACGTTTTGTGAATTAAAGGCTTGAAGGGGTGGAAATAAGGGATGAAAGTTTCTATGGAAAATTCTAAACCATTGAAGTTACAGGTCAAACTTGGCACTTTAGTTACTCATTTCAAAACAAACATATCTGCACACTTTGTTTTCTTAAAATTAACCCTAAAGGGGTTAAAATACGGGTTGAAATTTTATATGGAAAATCGAAACCGCTGCTGTTATTTCTATGAAAATTTATATTTTAGCGCCATAATACAAGCGAAAAATAGTAGCGTGCAATAATTTTAGAAAAATAGTATTATGGGGGTGGAATAAGGGATGAAATATTGAGGTCAAGAATTCATAATTTGAATCATTACCACTAATATTGTCATTGTTTAAAATGGAGGTCAGAATGAATATTGCTGACGACGAATAGTCTTGATCTTTTTTTATTAATATATTTGATCTTGAAATGCTACTAATTATATAGGTATAGTAGGTATGCTTTGTTAAATGAAATTTGTATAGGGGTAGCCGACACCCTGGATTAACCCATAGGTTACTTAATATCCCAAAAAATATAGTGTTGAGTTTAAATATATAACAGTATTGGAAATAATATGTTGTTGATATGGACTCGAATTAAAAATTATCTGCACCCGGACGAAGCCGGGCCGGGCTGCTAGTAGTTCCATATATTTATTAGTTTTACAGCTGTATGATAAACGGTGTGTAGCTAAACTAAATACTATCCGAGTATTTGCAAGCAATCTGTGTATTTACACAGTATCCACACGGGCGAAATAAAATGAAACTGATATTTCATTTCAATTAAATTCGTTTACACTGATGTTTTAATATAAAACGGAACTGAGCTTGTGTGTTGCACGGCAAAGTCAATACAGTATGCTCGCAATTCAATTGTAAAACATATAATATTTATTTTCTTTTATATTCAATGTGTTATTAATTATTTTCATAGGTTTTTTTATTGTGCCTCATTAATATCCTTTTAGTATTCGCTCTTAAATTAATGTGCAAGATCACTGAGCGGTAATATATAGACAACTGAGGATGTATGGCGGAATTTCACATAGTGACTAAGTAGCTCTTGCTTGCTACACATTTGTCACACATGACATCTTATTAATTGCTTTGTTTCCTCAATATTGTTATCTTCAACGGCTTACCTAACCTCACAGCCCAATCTTCTAAAGCTTGCTTCAATAAATGATCATTTTATGAGCTGCTCGTTTAGAAACGAAAAAGAAAACAGTATCACATTGCGGAGTATCTTTGAACGGTCAATTGGCGCCCGAACGTGGTGTATTTAAAGTTTAACGCGGAAAAAAGTTAGATTAGCCGATGTTATCTGGGGGTCGGTGGGGGCATTTAACTGAGTGCCCGCATTTATTGCCCGCTCACGTTTGTGTACTTGGGTACCGGTGATAGCCGGCAAGCGAAAGATTAGAAGATTTAGTCGTTCAGATTGTTGAGAACGCGATTATCAGGTAAGCTGACCTCAATATTAGTCAGGGTAAGATCAGGTAGGAAGAAAGTTCTGCTGCAATAAAAATTATATTGTCGACTAAATTAGTATTACTGGGTCTTCGATATTATCACTAGCCGTAACAAATGAAATAAGAAAGCTGGATACTGCATGTCGACTTGTCTGATCTCATCAATTCAAATTGTTGTCCAGACAGGTTTCAAGAAAAAATTCATTTTCCTTTCAAATACTGTTCAAAATACTGCGATATAAGAAAAAACCGCTATCGCTTATAACTTAAACCATTCTGCGGCATGCCCGCGCCGCCAGCATACAAATTCATCATCCAGGTATGTTTGTTACTAACTTTGTTCTCCGATTCTTATAAATTGTTTGGACGCGACCGCCCACGATTCTTCCCAGGCTCCTCCGCTTGCGCTTGTACCAGGCACCACTCCGCATTAGCTGTGACTAATAAATCTTCTTACATTTTAAATGGTTATAATTCATTTTCTGGTGCAGATTTCGCGTTTGTTGCGTGGCTACTGTGGCGGGTGTTCCACCGTCTACAGTGATCGCTGTTCGAGCTGATTTATTTTAGGAAAATAAATACATACATGCCTCGGTGGCGTAGTTGTACTACGGTACGACTACGAAGCTGAAATCCCGGGTTCGAATACCGGGTCGGGCAAAGTGATATTGCGTTTTTCTATTCATTATCAGCCCGGAGTAAGGAATTTGTGCCCGATACGGCGATAGGTTCGCTCCCTATCACATCATGGGACGGAACATACAAGGCGAAATTTGGGTGTCCTGGTGGCGCCTCTGCCTATCAGGAGGGGTATTTATATATTTTCTCTTATTATTATCTGATGAGATGTACATCCTAATTATAAGGTTTGTGGCAAATAAACTTATTGATCTTTTTTTTTTCTTTATACGGATATATTATGTAGGCGTAAGAATCTCCATGTATGCATGTGTTATGAAGAAAGTATTTTTATACGCCTGATGGTAAGTGATACGAACGCTAATTGATAGTAGCAAAACCAAACAACACCATGAATTAAAAAGCATTGCTTGGCATTGCACTGCGCTCGTCATTCTGAGATATAAGATAATAATAATAAGTATAAGTTAAGCTTCAACATGTCCAGTAGTTACTCTGGCTATAATGTCCTTCAAACCGGAACACAACAGTGCATTTACTCTGCTGTTTGGCGGAGAAATAGAAATTGCGTTGGTCCTACCCAGGCGGCCTCTCTCATATGAGAGACCTACCATCAGTAATGTAATGAGTAAAAATAGAAAATTGTTTATTTGTATTTTCAGTGGGTAGGACAGCTAAAATAAAAATTCCGACGCGATTACCCGTTCTTGATGTGGGTGGCGTGAAAATAAAGAGATAAAATGAAAAGCGTTAACAAAGCTGTTACGTTCCCTAGGATTTCTATGAGAATGAGAACCAACCCGGTTAAGCGGGGTCGTTTGTACCCCTGTCAAAACTGGTGATAGCGTGGCGCTACCAATTGGGTACATTTAGTGTTACAGCAAAACGAATTTTATGAAATAGGTCGAGCTACATACAATATCGGGTATATTAAGACTGCGACCGAAATCGAAGCCAGGTTGTAGTTTTGTTGGTTACAGACACGATGTAACTAAAATGTTCACTAAAGAAGCGACAGATTTTTTTGCAATTTTTTTAAAAATCCTCTTGTTAAGGTTGTGATTACCCAGTTTTTGAAAATAGTAATTTAAAAACTCAAGTAACATTGCATCTTAAAACAAAATGCATCATTATTTTAGGAAAACAATGTATTTATCACCCAAATACAACGATAGGTAAGTTTAAAAAAAAGACGATTTTTTCGAATTTTTTATTTGAACTGTATCTGAAGTCACCTGACTTCGTTTTCGATCGCAGTCTGGATATAACCTGTATACAATATACAGTATACCTATAAGTAGCTATTTATAGCAACAAGTCTATTTTCAATTCAAGTATCAGAATAAATGCGACCTAAAATAAAAATAATCTTTATGATTTACCGCCGGTAACTCTTACCTTGTTGGATGTAAGTTAATATTTTGCAAACATGTTCCCGATCCCTAGAGGTCGCTCCTGCCCTCGTCAATTACTTTCTCGGCAAAACCTATCCGTGATTTAAATTATATTTGGATATATCCAGTAAATATCAATATTTATTTTTTATTTTATTCTGGCACGGCACAGTGACTGCATTGCACATGGTGGTATGTGCTAATGCCGTCCAGATAGAGTATCGAATGGTATCAGACGGTAGTCTCATACCATTCGTTACAATCATGCCGGCCCGCTGAGATGCCTCTTCACGCTACGGCGGAAGGACCCAGGATTATAGGAAGTAGGGAACACGTGTGATGGCAAACCGTTGCATAGCTTGACTGTGCGGCAGAAAAATGAATTGGAGAACCTTTTGGTTCGCGCCTCTTACGTTGCTATGTAGCTATGCTCCTTCCTATGTAGCTATGTTTATTCTACGATAAAAAAGCCCCAATAATATTTTTATTATGTCAACCATGTACAACCTTAATAACGCTATTTTCTTAGCCAATAAATACAATACATTAATATTAAACAGCCCACAATTTCTTATGCTTTACGAAAAATCAACGTTACTCACATCGCATGAAACAAAACGTGTGTGTTTTAAAAACATGGTCTTTAGTATTGGTTGAAAGAAACGTTTTAGATTTTTTATCTGAGTATAATAATTGTTATTCATTGTGCACACTCGACGCTATCCGTGTGTTTACACAATTCTTGTCTCGCAAAGAAATTTTTTAAAATTATTCATACAAGGTTTAGGTGGAAAGTATCTAATTTACATTTGATACAAAATTGGAATATAGGTAGAAAAGTCCACCAGTCTAGTCCTGTTAAAAACTCTAATCTATATGACGTTGGCTTTTCTGTGATTATATTACATTATTACAAAAAAAAACCACATCCACATGTTAACGCATGTCCGTAATATCCGAAATCAATAAGCTTCGAAACAGTTTGACCGGTTAGAGTGAATTTTACGAATGGTTTTCCATAGAAAAGGTTTTGGTCAGAACCAACAAAGAAGAGAACCAACATATTTCACAGAACCTAAGCAGGAAAATGTGTGTTGATGAACAATTATGAATGGAGCTTCAAGGTTTTTTTTGTAACATTGATTAATATTTGTATTAATCAGGCTATGCAAAGTGACTACAACACCTATTCCTAATATAGGATATAACTGGCAATAGATTATGACCAAGTTGCATAAAAGCATGAAACTGGGTCTTGCTGTGTACCCGAGATGGAAAGAAAAAGAGGAGAGGTCATGATACAGGGGGGCTCATTCTCCTACGCAAAGTTCGAATGTTCGAACTTCGACGTCCACGTATAAGATAAATGTCCACTTAAAAAAACCAATACTATTCCCCATGAAACTCATCTTTAATTCCAAACGTTACGTGATTACAACGTGCGATAGGGGATTTGAACATTTTGTAGAGTTTTTAGGCAGATTCTTACAATTTGAGGACTTAATTATGTTCTTCCGGTCCAAAGATTATCATCAGATCTTCATAATTTCTTCGCGGGATCAACCTGTCAATACGTTCTTTCCGATGAAAAAATAAATCACTAAAATCTGTTAAAAGTTGCCGGAGATATTGATTATTTACGTTTATATTAATTTTCTCACCGCCCCTCGCCCCTACCCCTTCTTCTCTCCCCCGCTATAGCTTAACTTTTATATTGAAACTAATCCAAAAAGAACCACTGGAATCCTACTAAGTTTTGAGGAGTTCTACTCTTAAGGTCGGAAGATATTAAACAGATCTTTGCCGCCTTTTCAAATTGAGAACCTCCTCCATTTTTGAAGTTGGTTAAACTTTTACGGGCGAATTACTCAATGGTTTGATCCATTTGAGTCCACGTTTAAAATCCTTACCTTTTGATAAATCCGCAAACGAGCTGCCTTTGAACATTCAAATTAAGGGGGCCGGTGTCTATCGTCACTTGTGTTAGATGTATTGATTCGCTGTATTATATTTGGGAAGAAGGCTTCTGTCGGTCTGGTAATGTATTGATCAGTGAGAGTAAAGTTACTATCACTTGACTAAGTTCGATTGTAAACGATTAAGTTTTTAGTTCCATAAATAGGCGTAGGCGTCTCTATTTACGCTGCTTCACGGTCTGATGAATAATATAATGATTTCGAAGTTAGATTTGAGTTTAGATAATATTTGATTGAGGTGGGGTATGTTAGTTACCTACTGCCTGTTAGTAGGTACTTTTGGCTAAAGGCATATACAATTCTTGTTTGGAAACCACGCGCTGGAAAGGACTTAATATATTAACATATTGTCCTATAATATACCGGGTATATCAAGACTGCGACCGAAAACGAAACCAGGTGGTAGTTTTAGTGGTTACAGACACGCTGCAAATAAAAATTTCGCCAAAACAGAGACATATATTTTTTAAAAATCATTTTTTATGAAAACTATGTGTATATCACCCAAATACGACGATAAGTAAAAAATGTTTACTTACATTGTGTCTGAAGTCACTAATACTACCACCTGGCTTCGTTTTCGGTCGCAATCTTGATATACCCTGTATAGGCCTTCAACGTAAACGCTATAGAGCTTAACCTATAGCCAAGATACAATATTACTAATTAACTTCGTGTGAACAGCAACTTCCTCCAGCATTTATAACATTGATCATCTTCCACGTGCAGGTACGTGGCATCCTAAAAACCTTTCGAATATTTCGCTCATCAGTTCTCCAGTCAATCTGCTTTGCATACCGTCACTTAAACTTGCTAATCAGCTGAGCTATGTCGGTACATTTTAATATAATTATCAAGAATTTACTGCAACCGATTAGTATATGAAACACTTTCAAAACCACGTACTAATGTCGAGTATCCATGTTGTTATATTGTTTAAGGAGTGCACACTAGAAAACTGCAAAATACCGTAAAACTTTGTCTGTTGTTAGATGCCGGATGTCTAGTCCGTAAAGTATGCATTAGTAGGGCAGTGAGCACAGTGACGAGGATAGCGAATAATTATTAAATATCTCATAGTTATATTTACTAACAATATATTTCTAATTACAAATACATATATTTAACCCTAACAAGGGTGGTAGTACACATGTATCCACTGCCATAACGACCACCTTAATCAAAGAATCAACTATCAATATTGCCTTCATGAGTAGGTATTCTCTTTCCGGGTTCAGCCTACCTATAGTTTCAACAGACAAACATTTCCTTTCAGTCGATACTGTCAGGTCAACGTTTATCATCAGGCACAGAGTCAGGCACTGCAGGTTTAATATAAAAATATATGCCCATAAAAGTTGGACTTGAATTACCCTCTTATTCCACTTAGAAACTTAGAATAAATTGTTCTTTCAATCCGATTATTCAAATGTTGAAGTTGTCGAGTAAGATTTTTTAGATTTTTTATCTATTCTTGCACCATTTCATTCGGATAAATCGTTTTAGCTATAAAGTTTTATTTGTAGTACGTTGCAAGTCTATGCAGAATGATATTGGGAGGTTCTGAAGCTTTCATTAGTTATTTGTTTTAGACTGCCTTTGTCAAAAATTTATAAAAAGTTATACGTTTAATCCTGAAAATAAAACAAAATGAAATGAAAATGTTGATTAAAAAATATATATTATTTAAAAAAAGGAAAATAAAGATTCCGTCGCAATGTTATCAGTGTGTATTATCGTGAATTAAAAAGTTGGAACGATTCGCAATAAAGATATTACGTTAATGCACTAAAATGCATATACTGTTCTGATGATATGTTAATACAAGTTTTAAATAGTATTATTATTATGATGACTGCCTCGGTGTCGTAGTTGTATTACGTTACGGTTACAAAGCTGAGGTCTCAGGTTCGAGTCCCGGGTCGGGCAAAGTGATATTGGATTTTTCTATTCATTATTAGCCCGGAGTCAGGAATTTGTGCCCGATATGGCGATAGGCTCGCCCCCTATCACATCGTGGGACGGAACATACAAGGCGAAATGCGGGTGTCCTGGTGGCGCCTCTGCCTACCCTTTCGGGGATAAAGGCGTGAGTTTATGTATTTATTATTATGATGAACATAGTTTTTAAATATGAATCGCTTATTCTCCGCTACGCAGCGGCCTTACTCGTCGACAGTCAGACTTGCGTCTGTACGTCGAAACACTCGGATGGACGAACTTTGCCAAATAAAAACTCATTACGCTGACATTCCTCGCAGCAGAGTTTGTTTAAATACCCCTCGCGTTCCAGGCGGTTATAATCAATCCTTATTTATATCCCTTGCTATTTTAACACCACGCAAGCCCGCGGTACTGAATTTTTCGAGTCACTTATGACATCTTAATTGTGACAAACAGTTTTTGTTAAAGAGTTTAGGGGCCTTTGAGGATTTTTTAATGCGTGGTGAAGGTAATGCCTTTCCTCCACATTTGTAAATTATTGGAATACGACTTTGTGAGTTACGCGTGTCGGCGTTTTTTACGTATATGTAACGTTCATTATGAAAAAAAAAACTATAATAAATAAATACATCCAACAGTGACATACATAGTCCTGACTCCACACTAAGATCGAGTTAGAAGCTGCGAGACACTTTTTCGTCCCACAAACATTCTGAACCGAAACAAATACTTGTGAATCATAAAAATATTTGTCCCGCTGTGGGGATCGAACCCGCGGCCTCACGTTCCACAGTCGATGTTTAACCAACTACGCCACGGAGGCTATCGAAGCTCAATTCTATTGCAGCCCGAAATAAGGACTCATTAAACATACTTCTACTTTAATATTCGGAAACAATCTGGCCGCCATAATTGTAACAACCGACGAGAGATACCCACTTCAGTTCGATGGATACGAACTTTAGTCGGATATTAATATAAAAAAAATACATTTACAATGTAAGTATTGGTAGTAAAACACCAGATAATAACCCCCAATATCCGCCCATTGGAAACCGCAGACATAACTCATTAGTGATAATAATGTATATAATTCATATATTTTCGATAGCAGCGATTCTGGCGCAAATGTAATCCAATCATTGATACATACAAAAGGAAATCAAACTACACATTCTTTTACGTGTACTGAAAGCTTTGTGTATTGGGAGCGAATTATTATTGACATAGATTATAATGTTGATAGATGAAGAAGCGACATGAAATAGATGTTTAATTTTTACTTTTTATGACGTTCATTAAGCTAATTTATTTCTCTTTCTCTCTCTTCAGTAACAGGAAGTCCACTGGCTACTGCTGAACATATCCCCCCCTTACATCTCCACAACGACTGTAATTTATAAGCTAATTTACAAAAACATATTTTAGTAAAGTTCTTTATTTACATGTTATTAATTACGAAAATGATTTAGGCAATCCTAAAACCAGTATGCGCTTTTGTAAGACTTGAACTTTAACGGCATAACCCTCTTAGCCTTCCCTGATGTTTAGAAAAAAGAGTGTAACATTTTTTTTAAATGGCAGATCTGTTATACCATATTATTGTGGAATGATAAATTTGCTGATATTTCGATGATTAATGAAATTCATTTTAATTGTCTGTTTCCTTTTCACTTTACTTATATGCATTTTTAATATTTACTTTAATAGTTTATACTAAACATGAGCTATTCATTAGGAATAACCATACAATGCATAATCTTAAGACTCAATAATAGTGTTCATTGAAAACTCGTGTAGTACCTCATTTTTATGTCTTATTATGGAGAGTCTATCAAAGAAGTGTCTGGTCTGTTTTCCCTGATTTAATCTATGTTACCGAGTCGATCGTATGACGTGTAATTGGCAGGGCCGGCGGGCACGGCGCGCGATCACTTGTGTTTGTTCAGCGAGCCCGCAGATGTTCCATGTAGTGTAACAACCCTTAATTTGTTGGTGTGAATTGTAAGCGTCTTGTCATTGTTTCATATTCAAGTTTATTGAAGACGAAGATGAGTTTCAATACAATTATTGGTTATAAGTACAGTGTTAGTTTAATTTTAATAAGAAGGTTATAATCTGGTAGAGACAAACGCCCTTATTCATAGACAGTTTTAAAACACTTTGGATAATTTATCGTAGCCTGCCATCGCGTGAGTTTTCACTTATAATACCACAAGAGCTTCAAAATTATCGGGTATTTCCCTTATTCGGGTATTTTAATTTGACTGGATCATGTTTTGTTTTTTATATATAGCAACTACCAGAGAAAATTTTCAAAAAATTATCAGTATAATACCATGTAGGTTGTACCACGTGACGTCGAATGGTGCAATTCTATTGGTCGATATTTGGGTCGGAAAAATAATCATTATTATTATCATGTAAAAAATATTATCAATAAAAACCTTTTATACCTAGATCTAATTGAGGTGTTTCGGCTTTATGGTACATACGAGAAGTAATGTTAAAAACATATTTTGGTTGTGACAGAAAATGTTTTAGCAACGAATCGGCTGACCGCGGTCCATGTGCTGTTTCAAAGCGATAATACTTACAAGGAATAGTTTGTGGTTTTATCGTTGGCCGCACGTTTGGAATATCCGATTATGTGTTGCTAGTCCGTACGGTCCAACGACTGTATAGCTAAGCCATTTTACCCTCAGGGTGCAGTCTATTTTCTTAGATGTTTGGATTCAAACGTTAGTGTTGAGTGCAATAATCTGAGCGTGTATTTAAATGAGGTTGCAGACGCCATATAGCTGTCAATTTTCGGAGAAATATTTTTGACACAGAAAGAGTTTGAACTTGGTTGTTAGCACCACAGAGCCGATACATAGTCCACATAGTCCGACATGGACCAGCGGATTAGTAAGTTGAAGTGGCAATGGGCGGGGCACATAGCGTGAAAAACGTTATTATTTCGTCATTAGTCATTACTATTCAGTGCTTTGTAGTCACCTGATCGAACAAAAAAGAATGCATACATAAAATGAAAATATTTTAACTGTTAAAACGACTAGGTGGACTTAATTCAGCAACAGCATGTATTTTTTCTTTTAAATGAATACATTGCTACATACAACTAGTTATAGTTATTACCATAGGAGATATTAGCGTATATCGCATGTTTTTAAATTGGCGAGCGGACCGGCCGGCAATTCAAACAGCTAAATTATTTGCAAAACATAATTAACATTAAAAAAACTGATTATTCCATACCCCAAACGAATCTAGCTGAAATCTAATAATAACTTTGTAAGAAAACGTATGTGCCAGTGATATTGCAACATCTATTCATATTTTCGTTGTGATGGAGACCAGTAATTAGACCTATAATTATTCTTCTACGTAGACATTGCAGTCCGATTGGCTGTATGAAAAAAAAAATAGTAGAAAATTTTGTGGTTAAATATTCTAGTGATATGTATAAATATATTAATAGATGCAAACAATTTCCCGGACCAATGGCTACCATTAAACTGTCACAAACTAGCAAAGTAATTTGCAGTCCAGCAAAGCACCGACCAATCTAAGTCTAACCAATATTGACAAACACTTAACAAAGTTTCTTGCATTTGGAACTTGTAGGGGTTGACGAGCAGCTGGTATGTGGGTGCCAGGTTGCCATAATGCCACGTAGCATTACTAGGTAGCCGTGGTACAGTGATGGGGCGACTTTGGAGCAAAAAGCGACAGTTCCGAAATGGCATGTTTTTGGAAAAATCTAACTAATAATTATTGTGTACTATTGCATTGCTTTTAAAAGCAATTACTGTCTAAGTAAGAACATTATCCGCTTCCAAAAGGTCGTTTTAAAAAAATTGGTGGAGGCCTATATTCAGCAGTGGACTTTCTGGGGTTAAAGAAAAAGAAGGGGGAAGTATAAGGGAGCATAAATCGCTTGTCTCTCGTGTCTGGCGCGCGTACGTGGCAACCATTTATGTCTCGTTAATGAACCGAGGCTTTGCCAACAAAGAACATTATTATACCTAAAGTAATTCCAATTTACTTAGCGCCAGTGACCCGTCGCGCCACGGAATTCTCTTCAACTATTCGCTACTCACTTAATCTTTAAATTGTTATTTTCACTAAGACCTTTTGTGTTATAGCCCAATCGCTCAGTGCTGAATAACACATAACCCTTATACAACAATGGGAGAGAGAGAAAGTTCCATTGAGAGAGGTTTGGTTGTAGTGCACTATGCTGGCCTGGTGCATTTTGGCAGACTATAATATATTTTGTATTGCATTGCGCTTACCATCAGATGTAATCATCTTCCTCGGTTATGCTAGTGTAAATACTCTCCAACAATAAAGGCAGAAACATACTGTTGAAGTCCCAGGTGTGCCCATGCGACGCGAGAATGAAATTAAATCAAATTAAACAAGTCGTCTACGATCTTCTTTCGCCGATGGCACTGTAGTCAAAATACTAAGAATAGTTTTTCTATCTTCACAATTGGATTAGATCACGAGAATAATTGTTGTTTTAATTATGGAAACATATCCCAAACAATGCGATAAATCGATATTTTTAAATTTAATTTGTAATTCCTAATTTTGCTACACGCCAATAGATGAAACATCTATCATCGTGTCATCACATATTATACAATTTTCTTAATTTATTAATAATTATTAATTTATTTCGAACTCCTCCTATTTTAACTTTATGATTGATTTCGTTGCGGGTTAAAGACATGTTAGACATTCCCGGAGACTCGCTGAGCTTCAATGCTCAGTGTCATTAAAATGCGTGCCACTGTTAATCCTGGCTTACAGGAGTTGCAGTGGCTGGTGTGAGAGCGGAACAGTCTCCATTATACAATTTTCTATGACTAGAACCTAACACTACGAACACGTGACGTAACGTTGCGTGGGGGGTTATAAGTGTGGTTCTGGTCATAGAAAATGGTGCGATTTGATTTGTAACACGCGTTGCGTTGCATCGGGTCGCGCCCGGTTATAATAGTATGTTTCAGCCATCAATTTCCTGGTGGTAGGTCTCTCATATGTGAGAGGCCGCCTGGGTAGGTACCACCGCAATGTCTATTTCTCCCGTCAAACAGCAGTGTAAATGCACTGTTGTGTTCCGGTTTGGAGGACATTGTAGCCAGAGTAACTACTGGACATATCGAGACTTAACATCTTATGTCTCAGGATGGCGAGCGCAGTGGAATGCGAAGCATTGCCTTGTAACTCATGGTGTTGTTTGGTTTTGCTACTGTCCATGAGCGGTCGTATTGCTTACCATCAGGCGAATGGCAGGCTCATCTCGTCATATATTGCAATAATAAAAATAAAATAAAACATTTTAGCTGGGTGCTAATCTAGCAAAGCAGCTATACTTAAGGTGAAATTTGTGTTTCACTGTGGTGATAGCTACTTTGGACGACGGAGCAATCAAGAGCTCTACTGCGATTAAAATTTCAAGTGACTAGCTGAATAGCGGCTCTTTGTGAGCCGTTTATGTTCCTCATTTAGCTAATCGGTTATTTTTTTTATACCACAAAGCGACTGCAATGCATTGGACACCTAGTGCAAAAAAAACAACGTTTCTATCACCGTGAGATGGTTAAAAACAAAAAAATAGTAACATAAATATTTCTCTCTCTTATCGTTCCCGCGATGCTGAGGATCGTGACCCCTCTCACTTGGTCGAGTCTTGGACAGCTGATCGCCAGGCTTGACGGTCCTCCGCCAGATGCAGCGCCTCCGGAATAGTCATGGCTAGCGTCTTGGTTATTTGATCAGCCCAACGAGCTGGTCTGCGGCCAGTAACTTATATATGTTACCAGAAATATATGAAAACTAGGAATTGTATACAATTACTGGGAAATGTAAATATACAATTCTGAGCGTGTTTAGGAAATCTGTAAAATAATGTTTTAAAGGTTCTGTAATACAAATATTTCCTGGGAAATGTATAAATACTTCCTACAATACATAAAAAATGAATGCTTCTCTGAATAGAATAAATAAAACGTATTAGTAAAATGAGAATCAGAATACCCGACCGCAAAGAAATCATCTTTAGGTTAGGTTAGTTTATTTCCATTTTCTAATAAACTTTTCAAAATTGATGTATTATTTAATTTTATCCACTTTTGTTCTTACATAATTGGGTATTCTACCCATTTTCAAGAAGTCTTTTAAGTTGTTCCTAAGATTAAGACAAACTATTTAAAAAAAAATCAAATTTTTATTCGCTCGGCAAGTCCAATAAAAAACCATTTAAAATTTAAATTTTAAATTTATGCGCGCAAATATGTGAAAACGCTAGGCGCCATATTCCTTTAAAATGATACGTCACTCAACCAATAAACAACCTGTGTTTGTATGAGCTCTTGGACACCGGAGGGGGTATTCTACTTACGGAATGACGTAGAATCGTTATCCATCATGGCGGCAGCCGTTTCACATATTTTTAGGACAGATAAAAAAATTGAAATTTTCAAAACGAATTATAAAATTTATTCCTTGGAAATAAAAACTGAAATTAACATATACTTATTGCTTAATGCTCTACTATATACATTTATAGTTTTTAGATTTTTTCTTTAATAAAGTAAAATACCCAATTGTTTATCACATTCCTAACGTAGCTTAACCTAACCACCCCTTTGTCTAGGACTCTAGACCATGGAGTTTAGACCTACTAAATTTCCGATCGCTATTTAGAAAATGTATAGATTTCGTTGGAATAGTATACAATGACGGATTACATACATTTCTGTTAAAATATATACAAGGTGAACTCCAAACGGGATACAATTAAAAACATAGATTATTAGGGGTTCTCACCCACCCTGTACCACCCTGTAGTCTGTACGGCATCTCCATTTATCCGATCAATCTGTCAAAAGCAAAACGGGCCACAACTTGGCTGTAATTTCTGTTCAGTAAGTACCTGAGTTCTAATTTCAGTTAGTTACAAACTGATACTTTGACATCCTCCGTGGCGTAGTTGCATAAGCACCGGCTATGAAACGAGGAGCCGCAGGTTCGATCCCTGCACCAACACAAACGTTTGTGCGATCCAGAAGTATTTGTTTGGGGTCTGGGTGATTGTGAGACCAAAAACTCTCTTAGTTTCTGATACTCACGACACAAAACTAGTCTTTGCGCGTCGAGTCAACTATATTACTGTTGGATGTATTTATTTATTTATAATCAGCACTATACATCCCTTTGCTGGAGACATGCTTTCTCAAAGAGTGGGATAAGATTCAACTACAATGACTTAACGCAGGTTGGAAGACTTATTTCGATAAGTTATAAATTATAAAGTATATATTTTTCCAGGTTATTTTAATACTGCGCAGTGCGTACATTGGCGTGGCCTCGGGTGTTGATTTTGAGCCAAAATAACGCCGAATATTTTATACAGTTAGCAACTGATAACCTTTTTACTGCGGTGCGAATAACATGTTAATCGCGATTTAGATAGCAGCGTTTTAAATAATAGCAATATTATTATTGTTTATTTCGCTTGCAATGTTTGGTAGGTTATATTTTGCAACCTTTAGAACTACTTCCACGATGAAAATACTGTTCTAGATATTTATATTTGTCTAATTACACCGTTTTTATTAAAACGCTTTTATTAGCTTCAGACGTATGTATGTTAGTATGTAACGGAATCTTTTTTTCTATCACGCTTTTTTACAATAAAATCATTTTTTCTTACACTATTTTTATTTCAAATTTATTAAAATTTATTTTCTACTTTTTAGTTGGATTATCTATAAAAGTGTATTTTTTTTAGTTTTTTTAGACTATTATTTTTTTATTTATTGGTGGCCTGTTGGTAACAGACTAGACGCGGCTGCCTACATTTTCACGGTGGTCGCGGTTTACAATCCCATGCCACACTTCTGACATTTCGGAGTCATGTGTATTGATAGTCAATCACCATGCACTATAACGATGAAGGAAATCATAGTGAGAAAACCTGCATACCATAGCGATTTGTAGGAATTTCTATGGTAGGCAAATTTCACCAAACCTTAGCCAGCGTGGTGGAATATATGGACTAATCTAATATTTCTGTGGTCTAATCTCTTTCAGTCGCACTCTTGATTATAGAGGAGGCCCGCGCTCTATAATATGACGTATATTGGCTAATACAGATACATATTTATTTATTTGTTATATTTGGAATAAGAACAGTGCCGTGTATTTGAGAATATTACGTTGCCAGTTTCACCAGTTTGCTAGAATAGGAATAAATTGGTAGGGACAAAGGTGTCACCGGAAATCTCGAGCCGAATGGCGAAGTGGTTACAATATCAGTTTGCACCTGAAATACAGTCCGAGTAAATTGGGAATAGACTCAGATATTGATTTAGTAGACACTAGTTTATATAATATATAGTATTGTTTGGGAGCGCCTTCGATAGACACAAATAGCGGTCCATGCTTAGTTGGGTGTATACGTATACACTCTAGTACTTTATTTATTTAATTATTTAGATACTGCTGAACATTTTATACAGTACTTCAGTTATAACCTTGTATGTGCACTGTGTCAGCCTATATACTTACGTCCACTGCAGGACACACGCCTTCTCTACAATCTAGAGTGTGATTGAGAGGGGTTAGGCCATATAGTCCACCACGCTGGCCCAGTGCGGGTTAGCAAACTTTACATATAATAGAAATTCTTACAAATCGCTATGGTATGCAGGTTTCCACACGTTGTTTTCCTGCACCTTTGTTGTGCGTGGTGATTGACCATCAATACACACATGAAGTAAGAAGTAAGAAGTGTGCCCTATATAACGAGAAACCAAAAAATACCGTACCGCTATTATTATTTTTGTCTTTGTCGCTCCTACGCAGTATTACTATCTTCCCTCTCAGTTCACTGATTTCTCGCGTGTGTAGTACGTGCGCACAGATTTTGTGCGTAATATCCGCTCCGGCATAACACCTCTGTGTTGTACCCATTCTAAATTAATATTTTATTTACGCATCACGAATACAGCTGCTGTATGGCAGTGCTGAATATATCTACAGGGAGTGCCAGAAATCAAACATAAACCGGCAATAATAATAATAATAATAAAGCTTTATTATTTCCTTACACCTAGTTTACATTAATTCTAAACCTTATTTGTAGTGTTAGTATTATACTTATTCTAGTTTTTTAGTACGTGTTGTTAAACTGCGTTAGCGTTTGTTGTAAGGACCGCTCTAGCGGTAAAAGCCTCCTCCATTTCTTTCCATTTCGCTCTGTCTCTTGCCAGTCTGCTCCATGTATTTCCCACCGTGGCAACTATGTCATCGCTCCATCTTTTAAATGGCCTTCCTTTTCGTCTTTTCTTGTGAATGGGGTACCAATTAGTAACAATTCTGGACCATTTGTCTTACTCTGATTTAGTAAACAGTATCATAAACTTTATTGATAAACACTTCCGCATTAAGCTTGAAAAAAAGAGATCTACAGGCGATTACGCGAATAGGCAAAAAAGGGGAAACCGGCAATAGACAGACCAAACTACAAGGGCACACCAAGAAATAAAATCAAATTCTAATTTATGTTCACTCTGTATAAGCGAGTGGTGAAAATTATATCGACTGCCTCGGTGGCGTAGTTGTATAACGGTACGGTTACAAAGCTGAGGTCTCGGGTTCGAGTCCCGGGTCGGGCAAAGTGATATTGGATCTTTCTATTCATTATTATCAGCCCCGAGTTAGGAATTTGTGCCCGATATGGCGATAGGCTCGCTCCCTATCACATCGTGGGACGGAACGTACAAATGTGGGTGGCCTGGTGGCGCCTCTGCCTACCCCTTCGGGGTTAAAGGCATGAGTTTATGTATGTATGTATGTATGTTAAACACACAAACACAAATTAAATGACTTCGGCTAACTTTACATACAACTTTTTGAAATATTTGGCCGTCAGACGAAAATACATTCACGATTAAATTATCAAACCAGGAATATTCGATAGAATTAACCTGCCGTTTATAAATTTTATTCAACAAAACGTAATCCAGGGCGGCACTCGACCGACGAAAACACTAAGGGCCCCATTATTAAAACAGCAATTAGTTAGTTTGGAGTTGGTTAATTGGCAAAATCTCTATATGTTTGGCTGGTGAAGCCTGCGGTCTGTTGCATCGGTTCGGCCCGACAGGCCCCGCTCGCTGGATCTCGCAGGATTAAGCTGTGAACGCTGGCGTTTTAACAAGTTCACCTTAGTTTATTTCCTTCGCTAGTTTACGCGTATCTTAGAGGTTTAATTACTTGTTATCTTTTTGAATTACGCTTCCAATAACTGGTTTTATATTCAAAACAATAAGTACAACCAACAACTCACACACTCTAATATAAAATACAAATATTTCATACAATTGTTTGTCACGGTATGAAGGCCGAAACCGCGGCCTGTTTTTATTTCACAGCTGAATTCTAAACAGTACGGAAGTTGTAATAATGAAAATGTACGTATTTATTATTCATCGTTTAAAAAGAGGTTTTTAATTTACCCGTACTTATGTACGTAATATATATATATATGTTCATATATAGGTACATAACCAGATTTTTTGGTACGACAAATTGACTATATTGCACGTGATGGTTTTAGATAGGCTGTCTTGTGCACCTGAGAGGCATCGGGGACCGAATGCCCCCTGACGTTAATGCAAATTCGTGTCTGCCGGGGCACTTATGGTATCTGAACGATAAGAACGTATCCTTCCCGGGATTATCTTAGACGGGCCGTGTGTTGCTCTACGTACGTCGTTAGCCTGGATAACGGCTCTATCTAGAACATTAAGCCGACGAAAAACATCAGAGAGCTCTATTTTTAGTACTATTAAAATACATGGACCATGTTTTAACAAACATAAGAGGATATAAAATGATTTAAAACGAGGTTACGGTAAATTAGGCATATTATTACTTTTTGAGTACATTTTACTAAGTTATTTCTCTGTATTGGATTTCCCACTTTCCTTGATTCGTTGATATATAAATTATAATATAAAATATACATATGCAAATATAAATGATTAAACTGTTCAATAAAATATAAAGACCGCTACAAAGTAATCAATAATATTTATTTCATTGTACTTGTAAAATGTACTTGTGATTAATTTGCGTATTGACTTGACTAGCCCACAAAAAATAATATATGCGTAACATATTGAAGGCGGGTCGCCAAGTAAAACATGTACAAATTTAAATTAATATAAGGCATATCTCCTACTTTTTTTTATCGTATGATACATTTGTTGAGAATCTAGACATAAATAAATAATTCGAAACTGTATTCCCGGTAAGCAGAAGTGCCAATATTTGACACCTACAGATCTCTCTCTCTCTCTCTCTCGCTCTCCCTCTCTTCAGCCATAGGAAGCCTACTGCTGAACATAGGCATACAGTTACCACCAGATACCACCTACAGATCGCCGAACTTATTTCCGTACCAAGAATTGATACTTGGCAAGCCTACAGGCATGCTATGCATAAATAGATAAAATAAATAAATACTTGTGGGCAACACAAACATTTGTCTTGGAGCGATCGAACCCGCGGCCTCTCGTTTCACAGCCAGACCACGGAGGCTGTCAAAATACAGTCCCAGATAACGTACACGGTATTTTCAAACATACTTTTTGAGGTGTTTTTATTCACATACAGTATCAAGGGATTCATGTGCCGACATTAATTACATACATACATAAACTCACGCCTTTATCCACGAAGGGGTAGGCAGAGGCACCACCAGGACACCCACATTTCGCCTTGTATGTTCCGTCCCACGATGTGATAGGCTGCGAGCCTATCGCCATATCGGGCACAAATTCCTGACTCCGGACTGATGATGAATAGAAAAATCCAATATCACTTTGCCCGACCCGGGATTCGAACCCGAGACCTCAGCTTTGTAACCGTACCGTAATACAACTACGCCACCGAGGCAGTCGACATTAATTACGAAGCTAAAAAATATGAATCTGGTTTACCCACGAATTCTGTGCACAAACACGAGAGCGCAAATAAAACGACGTGCCCCAGAATAAAAACAATAGTAAAAATTTGAGAAAATGAAATCTACACAAAACATTTACGGCGAGACGGGGTTTTAACGTATGTAAAGCAGCAAACTTTTTACACAACAATCTGAAGCAATGTTTTAGAGTAATTAAAATATATTCGTTGCTCTGTTGCCAAGTGGTATGTTACCGCTGGATTGGAGTGTCTTGTTCGTATCCGGTTATTTTCATATCCTTGGATCCAAGTGGAATGTTTCATGATGCTAGTTTTATTATCGCTGAACGATAAACCGACCTCTGCAATAAGACTGCGCCTGTTGGCAAGAGCAGTGCTATCGAAATAGAGCATTCAGCCCTGAGAGAAACAAGTATCGAATATAACTGTCGAATATATGAACGATACAACGATCCGTCGATACAACTATGCCTGGTATGGACTCCGGATCAATACCGACTGAAACTAAAAGGCGACACATTCGCGTGGGTCACTTTGACCATCGCTTATCCAGAGGATACGAATAACCCACCGCCAGCATAAAAGGACAATAAAATAAATATAATATTCTGGCTCTACATAGTCGATGCATTATTCTAAACACTAATGAAGGCTCAAAATAAGTATGCATATGTGTATTACTAAAGTTCTAAGCACTTTGTGGAGTACAGCGAAAGTATTAATACTGTAATTAATTTTAAGACCTCTCACGTTATGGCAAAATAAGTAATTTACTAAAGCGTGTAGAAATTTTCAATTTTTGCAAAGAGTACAGGGTGCTCGGATTTGTTTTTATAGTCGATTATCCTTTGAGTGGCTGAGGCGGAGCAGAGGTACGAGACAGCTGAGCATGTGGCAGTGGCGCAACATGAATATTTAACTCATACATACATACATACATAAACTCACGCCTTTATCCCCGAAGGGGTAGGCAGAGGTGCCACTAGGACACCCACATTTCGCCTTGTATGTTCCGTCCCACGATGTGATAGGGGGCGAGCCTATCGCCATATCGGGCGCAAATTCCTGACTCCGGACTGATAATGAATAGAAAAATCCAATATTACTTTGCCCGACCCGGGACTCGAACCCGAGACCTCAGCTTTGTAACCGTACCGTAATACAACTACGCCACCGAGGCAGAAGAGCATATATAAACCATACTTATACTAAGTCGGTTTCTACACACTCCAGCTGTAAATCCTATTTCCTATAATCCTATTTCCGAGGTCTATTGTTGGCGCAGTAATAATTATTTTAAGTGGTGTTTTTTTTTTTCGTGCATTTCTTTCTTTCTTTCTTTCCATACATACTTTTCTTCATCCAACTTTGAAGTATGGATTACGTAATGTACCTTCGTCGGGTAAAACTACTCCCTAATTGGATTTTTTTCAACGTTTTGATTATTGTAAGACCACCTTGACACAATTCACTCAACCACTTGTTGTTCTATATTTGCAGGCAGTATTCGGTTATTTTTGAACGACTTTTGAAGGGCAAGGACGACCTCAATTTGTATATCCATTTATTTATTTATGATCGCGAATTAAAGATTTTCTGGTTATGCATTAAGATTTTTCTAGTGGTGCCATTTAGACCCATTGGTCTTGGACATAGGACATCGTTGAAACAACAAAAACTCTTGAAAATTAAATATGATTGCAATGATTCACTTTCCGTTAAGTTTTGCAGTGTAAAAAGGGTGTAATACTTGTTAATTTGCTTAATAATATTGTGTTCATTCTGACTTTTATAAATACTTTTAACCTTTTATAATACAAATCTCTCACTTTGCTATTGAATAAATTCTTAATTCACTACTGAATTGAGAACCTCCTCCATTTTTTGAAGTCGGTAAAATTCGTTTTCGTTAAGGTGCTTGATGAGATGGTTAAATTTTGAAAAATATATATGAATTAATTACATCGAAGTGTACATTTTTTTGCATTCAACAACATTAAAAGTAACAAAAAGCAAAAAAAAAAAAATACATAAATATAATCATTAGTCAAAATAAGTCCATAAGTCTCACCGTAATACCACACCATAACAGAGTTGAGTTACTGCGCCGTGCACTGTACTAGTTGCAATAGAAATTTCAGCAACGACGAAGTTGAAGAGCCGCGCAGTATTTTTTTTAAATTGGTCGGTTGCGGCTGTGTTTTCAATTTTTTAGGGTTACGCACTTCGCTCGCGTTTTAACCCTACACCGCCTAACATTTCAATATTCGAGCGTTTCCATTCCATTTTACTGATTTGTATTGTGTATTCATAGTCTTTTCGGTCTCACAAACACCCAGACCCGAGACAAATACTTGAAAGCCTCACAAACATTTGTCTCGGTGCGGGGATCAATCCCGGGGCCTCTCGTTTCCTAGCCGGCATCTAACCAACCAATCTAGCATAGACTTTCTTGACATGTTTCAAATTGGCTTCCTGTGCCCACCATAACCCTTTCGGCATTGGGTGTTACCACTGCACTTGCTCATTTTGGGCTAATGGCCGTCACACATTATAACCATTAACATCCTTGTCAGAATTTCATGTACTATGGATGGACATTTCGTTGCAATATTTTTCTTCATTGCTGTAATGACAGATAATGAACGTTTACATAAATACATAAACTCACGCCTTTATCCCCAAAGGGGTAGGCAGAGGCGCCACCAGGACACCCACATTTCGCCTTGTATGTTCCGTCCCATTAACGTTTAATACCGATAATTTTTTTTCTGGTATATTTATATTCTGCTAGTCTGACACATTTAAAAAGAGCATTTTAAACCACTTTATGTAGCGAAATTGAAAGCTTTTCATTATGTCTGCATTTTTAGAAATAACTGTTCACGACATTGTGTTTAACTTTGTTTTATTTTGTATTTTATTTTTTTATTTATTAAGTCTTTATTGTACACAACAATGAAACACAATATACAGAAATAACAAAAAAATATATTATATTTTGTTAACTCTATATGAAACACAAGTCGCCGACAGCACCGCGGCTATATTGGTACTGTTGTTAAAAACAATAAATCGAATAAACACATCGATAATTTTTTATGCAATTCATATATTTTTTAAAAATGGTATGGTTGCCCATAGAGTACCGACAAATGTTCAATACGAAAACTGACAACAGCATTGTGCCACGGTTTGTTGCTATTTACGTTCCGCTGAAACGAATTGAGTTCTAGGAAATCGGGAATACACATTAGCGATGTCCATTATTAAAAAGCAGGAGCCTTGTGCTGGAAAAAAAATCACTTTCTACGGAACCACACGTGAATAAACGATTACCATTTGATGGGTATACATTGTGAAGTTCAACGAACGTGGCTAAAACGCTAACAAGAGCGGTGTAGTGCCACCCCCCCTCGCCCCTCCCCTCCCACCCCACCACACCGCACCTTTGCCCCAACGTAATATGGTTTTTTTCTTTCTTTGAGTAATTGAATCACATTTGCAACATTTTTGCCAGAATTTACTTAGAGGCGCGGGTCCTTTTATCCCTTCAATTTAACATTGACAGGATTATCACGATGACTCTGGAGAGAACCTTGCACCTAACAGATACCTGAAAATTAATAAACTAATATATATAGGATATTTAACAACCAAAAGCACCAAATATCACTTTCTTCCGCGATACTTTATTTCTAAAGATATAAGCATACAAAGCAAAAATCTTTCCGCCTTCCGTCATCGAACAATCTCTTGACAATTAATTTTTTTAATCTCATCAAGTAACAGAGTTGCAAGGACAATAACTAAAGTGAATACTTTTTTCTAATTATTCCGACATTTATACATATAATAAAATTGTAATCGATCGATGTCTGTACATTGAAGATAAATGAGGAAAACTAAGATCTGGGCAACTACTAGACATAATGAGACTTAACATCGTATGTCTCAGGATCGCGAGCGCAGTAGAATACCAAGAATTGCCTTGTAATTGTGTTGTTTGGGTTTCCTACTGCCCCTGAGCGGTTGTATTGCTTACCATCAGGCGCATGGCATGCTCGGCTCGCCATTCTTCGCGATAAAAAGCACACGTTGTGAGGCGAGCTACGTGCTTGTCTTGCCATCTCCTTCTCGTTAGCTAGAGGAAGTCCACAGCTGAACATAGGGGTACCTCAAGGTTCTTCACATCTGTCTTGACACACTACATCTATAAATTGTTATTTTTAAATATTATGTACGCCAACATTGTCAATGTATTACCAAAAGCACACCGCCTGTCGGTTAACATCCACGATCCAGGCTCATAAAAATGTAGGTACTTTAAATGCAATTTTTTTTGGTTAGTTACTGATCCCTATTGAATTTATTTGAGAAGTTTAATTTAGAAGGCCTCCTTTAGAAAGGGGAGGGTTCGAATGAGATTTGTTCACAGTTCGACTTTCTTTTATGAGCGAGTTCAACTTGTAACTTTAGATTTTGTAATTATAATCTGAGCTGAAATATAAGATTGGGATTCGTTTTTGTAGGCTTTTCGCTTTATTGCAGAGTAGGTATTATATAATATTCTGTGGTATTTTAGTAAAAATGGTGTGTTAGTTATTGTTATTTTGTGACTTATTCTGTGTATATATGCAATTTAGAAGTTATATGTAGTTCAAAATTATTCGAGCGTCTCACGGTGTCAGTTGTCCGCATTGATCCAATCAAATCGTAAACAGTCGAGTATAAAATAAGTGTATAATATTCGAAAATGCTATTGATGACTAGAAAACCAGGTTGTCTTGGATTTAATTTGTATATACTTTGTGCATAAATTCTTCAACGGTCTGAGATTATACATTTTACTTGTTACTTACATACAGCACGGACAAATAAAAAAAGATTTAAATTTTTAAATGTTTTCGATCCCTACGGTTAATTCCAGTTAGGTTTTAACTTATTTGGTCATAGCAAAAATCATTATTTACGTGACAGTGGAAAATCGGGTCGTATTTTGATCGTGGAAACATTACATTATTGTATTGTATTATACCCGAAAACGTATGAAAATGCAAAAAAAAAATCGCTAAGCAAAGTGACGATTATTTTGCAATTTTTTAAGTAATATCGTGTTTGGATGTTAACATACTTTTGCTAACATACCTAATTTAAATGCTTGTGTACCATAGCGTCCTTAAAGATAAAAGGCGTGAGTTTATGTATGTATTTTATTAATATATTTGATTATATCACGATCTTTGTTTTTTCGTTTGCACACCGCTCGTAGGTACCTCTGCATCACCCCAGGTTCGACTGGTAGAGAATGCCTAAAGCATTAAGCCTACCTATATATCATTTGTATAAAGTGTAAATAAATAAAGAAATAAATACATCCTACAAAACCATTTGCGAGAGTGGTGACAACTTGAGATAAATGTATGTGATTCATGATGCAAACATTACAACATTGAATTCTAGAAAAACATTACGTATTCTAGTCGCATAATTGGTTTTGGTGCAGAGAATATGGATTGGTACCCTGGATGGGTACGATTCCTATGGGCACGGGTCTCCTCTACAATCGAGAATACGTTTGAAAGGGGTTAGGCCATAAAGTGCACCACGCTGAAGTGCAGCGCCTTTAATATTGAGCAAGATGAACTTTATTCATCGAGCTTTCATACAATTATTGTGACTATTGTCATGAGTCGACAATCGGGAAGCGGCTTACAGTGCTCTCCCGCGTACAAAGGGGCTTGAAATTTTAATCTACCTATGGTCACTATTCATCGTGTATTCAAACCTAATGCATTGCTATAATTCTACAATAGAACTAAAGAGATTTATAGTTGTAGATATAATAAAGTATCTAACTAACATAATTATATGCATGTTAGCATTGTTGCACTACCCAAAGTACATACCTGGATACGACTTTCTTTTAGGCGCTTATTTTAATACGTACATATATCGAACACATTAAAATACCCATAATAATAAATAATAATAAATACACCCAACAGTCACATACATAGTCCTGACCCCACACTAAGATCGAGTCTTGTGTCGTGGGTATCAGGAACTACGAGAGACTTTTCGGTCTCACAAACACCCAGACCCGAAACAAATACCTGTGGATCACACAAATATTTGTTTCGGTGCGGGGATCGAACCCACGGCCCCTCGTTTCACAGGCGGCGTCTAACCAACTGCGCCACGGAGGCTGTCACCATCACATTAAAAAGATTTTTAATTGATAAAAAATTAATAAAAACGTACTGGACAACCCCAAGAGTGCAGTTGATTGAGAACCGGCTGTGAAACAAGGTTGACGACATCCGTGTGAAATGTCTGCTGTAGTTACTTCAAGTATTTATTTAGTTACCTACGTACGGCAATTTCCCGTGAATTTTAAACTAATTCTTCGTAAGAGAATCGTTTACCTGCTCCCAGTTTTTGTGCAGAAACTCATAAAGAATATACTATTTAAATACCGAGTAAAAAGTAGCAGCCAATGTAAAAGAAAGTAGAAGAACTATTTTACTTTTATTCAACGAGGCAGACGATGTTATGCCTCCCTAAAAAAATGAAGTTAATAAAACCCTTGAAATAAAGACGTTGATTGGACTTCAGTAAGCTAGAAAGTTTAAAAGACTTGTGAAGATTTGTGTATTCTGTTTGTGTTAATGCATACAGTATTAATTAACGTAAATGCTTTCGAGTAGTTTTATTTCTACTCTTTCAGCACTGGAACTGCAGTTTTCCGTTGAAACTAAGAAAGAAAAATACCGGTTGTTTAAATGACTACGTTTTCAAGGAGCCGTTTTCTCAACGAGTTGCGAATTTTGTTAAATGTGTAAGAATTAAAAACAATAATTATACTAGATAAGTATCGCGAGGAATTGCGACGATTATTTTTACTTTAATAAAACGGTAGAGTTGTATACAATGTACATTTAATCAATAGTAAATTATAACAGCACACTTTGTTAATGGTTTTAATACCAGGAACAGAATTTGGTTGAATTGGTTTTCAAACGAAATATGTGACCATACTATAATTTATTAATAAAAACTGACAAAACTTTTGATTCCGTTACATCTCTTATACAGTAAAGTATAGGTAGATATGGATAGTGAAAACCATTTTATAGTACGGAGTCCTTGGTGCTTGAGTTCGACTGGCACGTGGCCGTTTTTGTTTTCTTGAGTATTTTCAAGTACTCTTTTACAAGAACATTTGAATTGTTAATGGTAGTACGACACTACAACTGCTTCAGAATGTATTTACACGAACAAGTATAAATTTTTTCTCTCTTTTAATGCTAGAGCGAGTCACTACAGTGCAATTGTTCGTAGTCACCAGCTACAGATAGTCAAATCTCGCCGGTAGACATTAATATGGCGGCATAGTTGAAACTGGACAAACCAGTTAAGGTTGTAGTCGCTGGATGCAGGCCGCTCGGGTGTGGAGATCCTTGGGGGAGGTCAATGTTCAACAGAGGACTCTCTGTAGCTGAAGTCAGAGAGAGAGAGGGAGAGAGAGAGAGCGAGGGAGAAAGAGAAGAGAGAGGGAGGGAGAGAGAGAGTCGAAACTGGATGTGCCCAGCGTAAATATGATACTCTACACAATTGCGTGGGGCCTGACTAGCTTTTGGATCTCAAGTCACTCATCGCATGGAAAGTTGCCATACTAGTCTTCTATAGAGACTGGTACTAGTATGTTCAGCAATGGGCCCAGTCGAGCTGATTAAATTTTACTGTAGTTTTAACCACACGTGGTGTGCGTTTTCTTGCCTGGATGTGGAGTAATACAGTAAGTCTGTTTTCTATAATAGTTTTGAGACGAGGAAGCGCCCATCCAGTAAAACTGGTCTACCAAAGTTTATTTCGCGCTTGAGTGCTTGTGCATGCCAAAGTATTTACATTATTGGAAGTAAGTGTGTTTAAATTAATATTTGTATACATTCATTTACTAACAGCCTCCGTGGCGCAGTTGGTTAGACGCCGGCTGTGAAACGAGAGGCCGCGGGTTCGATCCCCGCACCAAGAGAAATATTTGTGCGGCCCACAAATATTTCTTTCGGGTCTGGGTGTTTGTGAGACCGAAAAGTCTCTCGTAGTTCTGATACCTGCGACACAAGACTTAATTGATCTTAATGTGGGGTCAGGACTATGAATGTGACTGTTGGGTGCATTTAATTTAATTTAATTAACAACCAATGATAAAAACGTAGGAATAAATCCTTCTACCCGAATACTAATACGTGAAAACGGGTAACAATAATATCGCCATAATAGAAAACCAGGAGCTTTAGGATACTAAGCATGTGTAAGATTCAATTTCGTTTGTAGCCGGAAAGCCACGGGACAAAAACACCTTATTTTTCATCCCTTATCGCGATGTCCAGACGCGACAACAAAGGCACTAAGTAGCCTCAGCAAAAAGGGCTAGATAGGGACGGTATGTTTTTGCCGCGTCGGGCCTGATCTATCGACGCGTAGGGCTGACCAAGGGTTTTTCTGAGAAACTTAATGATTTAGCTAATGGTCGTGGCGGAAAAGACTTGATTCGGTCTTTAAATTTTTTGTTGAGTGGTAAATTTTCACTATTGATATATTGTTTGAGCCATATAAAAATATTGTTGTTAATGAATAAATATTTGGTGTTAGAGAAAAGTGAAAGGTATTAATATGTGTTTTTAAAAGTTCTGGCATGAAGGCAACGTACGTACTGGTAAGCGCAGGGTTATTAAATAAATAAAATTAAAAATCGCTTGCAAATCGCTGTGGTATGCAGGTTTCCTCACTATGTTTTCCTTCACTGTTATAGTTCATGGTGATTGACTATCAATACACACATGACTCCCAAAAGTCAGAGGTGTGCCCTGAAATTTGAACTCGCGACCACCATGGACATGTTTGCAGCTGCGTTTGGTCCGTTACCAACAGTCCACCACGCACTTTTTATCTATGTATTTAATTAAATACATAATTAATTTATCTCTCTCGTCATCCACTGGAAGTCCACAGCTGAAAATAGGCCTTTCAATTAAATTACTTCGGAATTTAATAATCGTTGCTATTAATAAACGTTTCATAAGAAAATACAATTAGTTTATTATATCGCCTGCCAACAGGAAACATTTTATTGTGAAAAAAACAGCTCAAATCTCCGTCGGTAACAGCAGATTATATCTTGAAAGTATTAGAAAATAAGCGAAAATTAGCACATAAAAATATATTACGTAGAAGTCTGGAATTAATATCAACTTCAGTTGTATACCAAATTTTCTGTTAATAATTGCTAAGCTTCAAATAATAATAAATAGACACGAGTTTATTTCTTAAAATCCTTGGTCCCTATTGTTATCCTGCGGAGTACCGCTGGATGACAATAAATACTAAGCGATTCCCCATAAACTACTTAATCATTAGGGATTAATAATATTTTTTATTTTAATCTTTTTTACATGTTGTATGAAGGCGGACGTCAACTTTTGGTTGATGCAGAGATTTTACAAAGTAGGTGTTTATAGTATAACGAAGTGCAAAAGAACGAAGCAATTTCTTTACATATGTATTATGTATTTAAAAATACGATTAATACAAACAAGTATAAGTAAAAATAAATTTAGGTACATACATAATAATATATGTATTTAAATACACTCCCTCATAAAAGATAAACACTCTTATAGAATCTCTGTGATTTTCAATTTTATGGAACAACAATGTAACACGAAAAAAGCTACTTGAAAAAGTTGTTACATATCAAAGTATAAATACATAACATACATACATAAACTCACGCCTTTATCCCAGAAGGGGTAGCCAGAGGCGCCACCAGGACCCCCACATTTCGCCTTGTATGTTCCGTCCCATGATGTGATAGGGGGCGAGCCTATCGCCATATCGGGCACAAATTCCTGACTCTGGGCTGATAATGAATAGAAAAACCCAATATCACTTTGTCCGACCCGGGATTCGAACCTGAGACCTCAGCTTTGTAGTCGTACCGTAGTAAAACTACGCCGCCGAGGCAGTCTGAGTGAGTCTGTGTCTGAGTGACCCTTCGTCCCGATAATCTAGACAGAATCGAAAATTGACACAATTTAAAGCATTTGTTATTGTATTTTGACATCATTTGCGTACGTATGTGGATATGTTGTGCAATTAACCCATATAGATTGTATATAGCATTGAAATAAATAAAAATTATACGTGCGGGATAAACAGTACAAAGGACGGTAGAGTTGAGTTAAGTTTCCACATAAAACAGCACTTCATTTCTTGATAAGTCTTTTACAGTTCATGCTGCTCGCTTGTGGAACGAATTACCAGTAACAATTAGGCAAGCCAAGTCACTACCAATTTTTAAGAGACTTGTTAAGACTCACTATTTGTCGCTACAATAACTTTTTATCCTGTCATAATATTTTTTATCCTCTTTATTTATATCATCATTTAAGTTTACTTGATATGTACTAATATGTATATGTTTATGTATATATATATGTATATTTGTGTGTATGTATGTATTTATAATGTAGGTATATATTATGTATGTATATGTTTATTATGTAAAGCTCGCACATCCATATTCCATTTTTTTTTCCAGTTGTACTACCCCATAATTCTATATAATAATGATTGAATCCATCCAAAGGTTGCCTGGAAGAGATCGCAGTTAGCGATAAGGCCGCCAATTGTAACCATGACATTAGTTTTAAGTGATTTACTGTTACTGTGTTATTCTTTTTTATTGTGGTGTACAATAAAGTGTGTAAATAAATAAAAACAGTTGTTATGTAAAATAATATGCGTCTGATGTGGACCTGACTCAAATAGTATCTGCACCCGGGCGAAGCCGGGTCGGGCCATTTGTATATCAATAAAACTCAAACAGAATTAATAAATAATTATTTTACATTAGGTATTTTATGAAATGTAATATTTCTCCTTGTGTTCTTTTTCTTCTGATATTCGTTACAAAATTGCGTTTAAGAGTGTTCGCTGTGCCACATGCACCCGTGACAAAATACATTGAAATCGCTGAAGAGCAAATTAATTTACAATTGAAACGTTAAATTAAATATTTATTGTATTAAACAAATTAATTGACGAGTTCGCCGGAATATTATTTGTGCCCGTTCATTTTAATAACAGATTACTGTTTGATCAAAACACTCGTTAATTTGCATTCTAATTCGACATCAGTTAAAATGTCAATCATTTGGAGATATTATGCTGATGAATGAATGAAAATGACTGCCTCGGTGGCGTAGTTGTATTACGGTACAATTACAAAGCTGAGGTCTCGGGTTCGAATCTCGGGTCGGGCAAAGTGATATTGGATTTTTCTATTCATTATCAGTATGGAGTCAGGAATTTGTGCCCGATATGGCGATAGGCTCGCCCCCTATCACTTTGTGGGACGGAACATACAAGGCGAAATGTGGGTGTCCTGGTGGCGCCTCTACCTTCCCATTCTGGGGTAAAGGCGTCAGTTTATGTACTCGTATGTATGTTTATATGAATGAAACAATAGGATGAAATGTGTATTTTTTCCTCATTTGCTTGTTAGTCTCACAGATTGAGCATATTATCATGTTAAAGAGCTTGTGGGATCGACTCCTAGGCTAAATAGCTTTCAAGGTCTAGTCAGTGAGAATCTGTCTGAGTGGGAGCTTAGACACAAAAGTCTCGTGGTTTCTGAATTGTGGTACTTGTACTTGTCCAACTTTAATGTAGCCGGCCGGCATAATTCAAAAACTTATATAATATAAATAATTCAAAAAAAGAATCAAAAACTTATAAGGGATATAGAAGTTATTTTTCGCACACTTTTACCAACGAACCTTCTGTACACCATGGTACTGAAAAACTTAGAGAACCGAAGCCTAGTATCTAGCAAACACTTACTTGAATTTCACTCGCAACGACTTTTATAAATTCATAAATAAACAACTGGAGTTGGGTATATATGTAACTCCCCACTTACCTTTAGAAGTTCTAACAACATAATACCTCGGTGAAACATAATGATGTATTGTCTTTCATTAACAAGAACAAAAACATTAGCGGCCTTATTCACAGACAATTTTAAAACCTATTTTAGTATCCAATGTTTTGTCTGTTTGGAACGACTTTTGAAATCAGTTTGAGCGAAGAAGACAAAACATTCGATAACTTAAATATATTAAACACTGTCTCTAAATAAGGCCGTAATTAGTCTATAACTCATTAACTTTTTACTACATTGTCTCTAGACATTTAATTTGACTTTAAATAATTGGCATCATATAACTAATCTTCTTTGCAACAATTTAATTAATATAAGAATATATAATCGAATTAATTCAGCTAAAATAACATGGGCTTTTAAGTCTACAAGCCTTTAAGTGGGGGCAGTGAAGTATGTATATATATTTAATCTATTTGAAAAAGAAATTATTTTACCAGAGGGCAAACTCGGGCCTATTAAGCCACGATAGGCCTTTCGTCCACAATTTTTTCCTAAGGATTAGTAGACTTCAAATGCATTAAATATCCATAATATATATAAAATATATAGAATATAACCCGGTTACTCCATAATATTTGCTTTCATCTATAATTCACACAATTTTTAAGCGACTTTCATAATCATATTAAGTTTAGCTATCTTTAATACGGGTAAAGGCTATTTGTATAAAATTTCTTTTAGGTAGAGTAGCTATGAAATTGCAAGTCGGTGTTAGTTTAACATGAAATAAAAATTCATACATACATAAACTCACGCCTTTATCCCAGAAAGGGTAGGCGGAGGCGCCACCAGGACATCCACATTTCGCCATGTATGGTCCCACGATGCGAGCCTATCTCCATATCGGGCACAAATTTCTGACTCCGGGCTAATAATGAATAGAAAAATCCAATATCACTTAGCTCCACCTGGGATTCGAACCCGAGACCTCAGCTTTGTAATCGTACCGTAGTACAACGAGACCACCGAAGGCCATGAAATAAAGTAATAATTAAATACACCCAACAATCACATACTTACTTCGATTCGACATACTCGTATTACAGCGAGAACAATTAAGTCTTTTGTCACGGGTATTAGAAATTGCGAGATCCTTTTCGGCTTAACAACGCCCAGACCCGAAACAAATATTTGTAGAGCACATAAACAATTTTATTATGCGAGGCAGTGGCCCTGGCTCGGTCTACCCGGTATATTTTTCAAACTATTTTCGTTTTTAAATATAAATATACCGCAAGCAAAACGCATTGATTGTGCATTAAAGAACTGGCTGCAACGTAGCGCTATTACATAATATGTAACAATTCGTGGTATTTTAAATGTAAGCAAATTTATATTTAAAGTAACTCGATAAATAGTTCTGCTTTTTATGAAAACGAGAAGTGAAGAAATTAGAGCTGTGACGTGACACATAAAAATATTATTGGACAATGGAAGATTTCTGTTATTAAGGCACCTAGAAATTCAACTTAAATCTGGAGGTGGAGGAGGGAATGTAAGATGTAAAATTATGATAAACGTACAATCCGAGAATTACCAGGTTATAAAATATCCCGCTTAATGCGTATAATTCCAACAATTGTGAGGATTATTATACTGAAAATTTGTTTCAATGTAGCTGGCACGTAAATGATTCGGAACATCTCTTAATCCGTTTAACACCAAGTTGTTTGATGTTGTATCATTATTGGATGACACGGTTAAACACTGTGTACTGTGTTGGAAAACATTATGGGCACACAATTACGTGATTTTGTTGTTTGTTGATATAATAAGTGTTTAATTAGGACGAGTAATCTGTGTTTTCAACCATGAAGTGTACATTATTGCACGATTTTATCAGTGTTTAATGTGGGTGACTATGCTAGATTCATTTACCTATTGGTATTTGTAATGTAGCTCAAAATATAATATGTAGGAGTACTGGGTGGCTTGTATTTGTGCTATACTTAAAATACTACCATCCTTTGATGGTAGTCGCATTAACATAGTCATCGCTGTAAATTGTAAATTGTATGTAGACAATAATTTTTGTTCCTTTATTTGTATTTACTTTCGCGCATGGGTTATTAGGTTAAATGGTTACATAGTGATTTTTTTGCATGTTGCGTGCAATGAAGCTAAAGCAATAATGAACGTGCATGGTGTAAAAACCTGTGACCGTTTTTCTCTAGAAGAGCAAGTTGAACAGTTTAAATTGATGTTCATGAGCAAAACTGTTTCACAGTATTTACACGATATATAAATTATTGTTATAAGTTAATATGTGCAACATTAAAGAAACTTGCACGGTACAAATAGACCTTGTATAAAACATCGCACAGTTCATTTATTTTTAAAATCATTTTATTGATCCATGACGTAAAGACTACATAACATTTTTACCTGACTTTTATATTAAAACGTTTAAACCCCCAATTTTTAAGCTCATGAATTGCTGGCTCGTTTCCGAGCAAATATTTTTGTTCCAAAAATATATTCGAGCATTTGCGTGATTTATTGAAATTAACCGGTTCCTGCGCGTTGTCGGGGAGTAAAAATTACAAATGTTGTTGAATTAATCACCGCTCGTTGGCTTCACATTTGTGTCTCATTTTTCACTGGTGTTTGTAAGTTAAATTGGATGTAATTATGTGAGACCGAGCTCGTATATTAGCTAACTTTAACACGCGTTCATTGAGCTATAAATATACAATTTACGTTGAACGAATTTAATGCTTTGGAATGATATATTTTTGATCTTGATTTTGTTTAATGGTTTTGATAAACATGGATTTTCTGCTCATTGCTTTGTTATACACGGGAATTACTTTGATGATTCTATTAATATCCAACTGTTTTACACATAATATACTTGACGCTACTGTAAGATAACATTTTTGTAACATCTTTGGAATCAGAAACTTCAATAGACGTTTTAATGCTAGCGTTACAAATTGACTACATTGCTATTGGTAGTAAATAAAATTATTAAATCCATATAGAATATCCTCCAGTGAGGGATAGTTAAACCTCCGTGATTGAAGTGTAAGGAGAAGTCTTCTCGGTTGTAACCCCTCTTATCTTTCCACCTGCTATGCAACGGTCAAAGCTCTGGCAACCCGCTAATGGCTAAATAGCCTATGAATTGTTAGACTCTACGAATCGTCGTAAAACTTTTTTCATATGAAATATATTAAACGCACATCATTCAGCCCTGAGATTCAGTTAAAGAAACGTCAGCTGTACAGAAGTTATTTTTTCCCAGTTTGCATACAGATCCATTCTAGCTGGTTCGCTTTCAGATAAACGAGAGGAATATATTCACAGCGCAGTAAAACAAATAACAAAATTATACGGCTAGAAGCAGGATTGCACGTCCCGGGAGTGCGGCTATCTGGAACGTCGGGAGCTATCGAGGGTTTCCTAGCCGCCCGTCCCGGCCCGTCCCGGCGCTCCCAGGCGACCCAGTGGCTTCGGGCGGACCAGTAAATGCAAGCTACAGTTATAAATGCGGTGCGATTACTCACTATGTAATCTACGCGGAGGGACGTGGCCGGCGCAGCGCGCTCTGTCACGAGGATTGCACGGGAGGAAGAAATCCGGCATTTCGAAACATTGCGCGCAACTTTTTAAAGAATATCGCTATAATGATAATAATTTAAAGTTTTTATAACATTCATTTATAAACTCACCCCTTTTTTCCCAGAAGGGGTAGGCAGAGGTGCTACCAGGACACCCATATTTCGCCTTGTATGTTTCGTCCCACGATGTGATAGAGGGTGAGCCTATCGCCATATCGGGCACAAATTCCTGACTCCGGGCTGATAATGAATAGAAACATCCAATGTCACTTTGCCCGACCCGGGATTCGAACCCGAAACCTCTGCTTTGTTGTCATACCGTAGTACAACTACGCCACCGTGCCAGTCAGTTAAGTCACGCGTTAAGTATATTCCTTTTATAGAGTAAACGCCAAAATTTCGCCTTGATTTTTTTTGATACGGGCACAATAAAGTCTACATTGTAATTAACGGTAAGTGCAATATAAATTTTGAATTATTAATTAATTATTAATTTTTAAATAATCATTTAATTTCACCAAGTCGATACATTGGTAGTGTAACTTCAACGAGCTACGTTACACATGGAATACAGAGGTGTCAACACAGTTCACTATACTTATTTTCAAAGGCGAGACCACCTCCATGTCTTGCTCTAAAAAGCTGTGGAGAAATCGGAATCTGTATTCAATATAACATACATTAAATTCCAAATATCTACAACGATTTCAGAGAGGGCAAACCAATGTAGTCGGATGTATTTTAATGCAGTTTTTCGAACGGACTTCCTTGTATGAGCTCGACGAGACGCAAAGCGTTCCGGGGGCAACTCAACAAAATTAATGTTTAAAGGAAGCTGACCGCGGTCGGTGCTTTGTAGTGGAGCTCGCAAAACGTTCTTTGCGTTGTGCAAAACATTCATCTGATCTACAAGTAAATAGCGTGGTGATGAAAACTTGTGGAGTGAAAGAGGATGTAGTGACAAGAATAGACAAAGGAATGTTACGATGGTTTGGTCATGTCGAGAGGATGGATGAAAGGAGAATAACCAAGCAAATATACAAGGCGAGTGTGGAAGGGAGAGTCGGTAGGGGTCGACCTCACCGTACCTGCACCATCTAAATCGGTGATACCCTCAACAAGGGTCAGGTCAAAAGTACCCTGAACCGACGAGAATGCATGAAGAGATTGATGAAAGTTGATGAAGCGAAAGTAATATGTCAGGATCGAGCAAAGTGGCGATCCATAGTCTCTGCCTACCCCTATGAGATACAGGCGTGACGATTATATATGTATGTACAAGTAAATACATTTGATGGGATAGTACTTAATATATCTTTCTTTAAACAGATTTTGTGGGTTTTGGGGTAAAAGAAACATAAATCGGCAGACATTATTTTGCATTAATTTTAGATATTGAATTATTTATGCTTTTTATATGAAAATTACGCATTGCACCGTATTGTATACTTATTAGATAAGCTGTATTCATACGGACACTGGGCGTGGCGGTGTCCGTCAGTTTTTCATAGATCACTCATGGTATGCGTTTTAGTGGTCAAATGCCTTTATACTAACTTTGCATCGTTTAGACTTTAGATCATCTACACTAATATTATAAAGAAGAAACATTTGATTGTTTGTTTGCATTGAATAGGCACCGAAACAACTGAACCGATATGAATAATTATTTACGGTTGGGAAGCTACACTATCTCCGGGTGACATAGGCTATATTATATTTTCAAAAAAAAAAAATTGGTATCCTTACTAATACTTCAATTATGTAACCCAAGGTGTAAAAAAATACCTAAAATAATCCTTAACAACGCCTGCGCTGCGAAATCTATAATATGTTGTTGATGTGGACTGTACTCAAAACTATCTGCACCCGGGCGAAGCCGGGCCGAGCCGCTAGTTTTAAATAAAACTTTAATTAAAATGAGGACCGAAGTGAAAACTCAGAAGATATGAAACACTAGCAGCTGAAATTAATAAGTGATCTTGATCTCTATCTAAGCTGCCATTCCGAAAATAGACAAACCGAAAAAAGATTCATCAACTCGCCATAATTTAGCATATTTTGATCAAAATTAGTTTATTTGGCTTAATTTGATCGTTTTTAAACTTAGTTTATTTTTTCTTTAATAACCATTAAGATCGCTTATTAATTCGCCCGCGAGGCTTATTGAACAAAGCCTGAATTTAATATTGACGTCATAATCAATGGCACGGAACCGTAAAGCGAAATGCTTTAACACGTGAATGGGTTTTAAAAAAATATTTTTAAAAGCCTCATCGGGATAAAGACAAAGCTATCTTTGTAGAGGAATAAATTCGGTTCGCCTGTCTCCTTATTAAGGGGTCACTACTTCAAGGGAAATGGCCCTTGAACAGGGAATGTTTTCTTTCAAAATTAAACCAAGTGAAATTTGATTTTGCGCGTAATTAAGAGTTGGTACTTTATTAAAGGCCTTTTGCACTTCATTTACTTCCGAGGAACGTTTTTAGTTATCGGTAAAAAATAAACACTCTTTGTAAGGATGTTTGTACTTGGAGTCGCATTTGATTATATTTATCGGGAAATTATTACTAATGAAGGAAAAAAGTCACGATGAAGTGAGATGTTCGTTTAATTTTTGGCAGCAAAATTTTTTATGGCCTATGACACCGATAAAGATGTTCGGAAAATATAAAAAGGAACGGAATTTGGCTGGATGTTCAATATACCAGCATCTAATGTAGACTTACCCAACATTCCACGACCAGATAGAGTTCAAAAGAATTCTCTGGCTCTTAGCGAAAAGCACATGCTTGAGAAACATACAAAAAAATATTATTTTACGTATAATTTTTTTATTGTTTCTATATTGTGTATTTTTGTTGTTAACTGTGTACAATAAAGATTTAAATAAATAAATAAATAAATAAATCTGGAGTATGGTATAAGGAAACATTTAAATCCCAATTTATATCGTACAATCAGGCTTCGTGAAAATGTTTTAAAAATGGAAAGTAATGGAAATACGATGAAAACTTTATCTTTTATAATAATAAAAGTATATTAATGGAAATATGAGTTGTGAACTTTTCATCGGAAAGTCGATTAATTATTCGACTTTATATCAACATAGTTACAAACGATTTAAAGTATTGAAGAGAATTCATCCGATAAAACGTTTCAGTAAATCCGTGACATTCCCGGTGAATATAGAGAAACACTGTTTTAATACCGACACTACGCTAGCTTGTACGTGGCTTCCAGAACCTTTGTTCAGCACTGGATTCTCTGTGCCTCAAAAGAGAAAGGGAGAAAGAAAGCGAGAGAGAGAGAGATAGTTCCAATTCTAATTAGCCACCAGAATTGATAGGGGTATTGGCCCTAGTCCATAACCATCGACTACTTTTCTTTTATATAGTTAATAAGTACATAAACAATGCAGAAAATTAATTCGTACAATATTTCTTTTTCTTCGGATCCTATTCATAGATTGTGAAATATCGGCAAAATCCTGTAATTACATTAATATATTTCTGTCATAAAAAATAAGCTCACGTCGCACAAACAATACTAAGCGAGTCCAGAATGGAACTCAATCAGAATAATCGACGGCGGTCATAAAAACTGGAGGTCATTTTTTTCTATGATTGAATACAAAGTTCGGGCTTACCTATACAGTTTATCTATGGTTCGGACTGTGATATTGTCAGCATTTGTATTTTTTATTTATGTAGGCCAGGCTTATTAAACTGAAACGTATTCTGAAACTATAATAAAATAGAATCGCCCACTGCAAAGCTCCTCTGTGATCGAGGCTCAAATCAAGTTTCCTCCAGCAAAATTCAAATAAGAGCACTTCAGACTGAAACCCTTTTGCTCCTCTTTCCTTACTTTCCCTTACCATTTTGAGACACCTACAATCCAAGTGTTGGGTTCATGGACGACGGTAATCACCTACGATCAGAATAACCATTTGCTTCTACGACAGCCTCCGTGGCGCAGTTTGTCAGACGCCGACTGTGAAACTAGAAACTAAAACTAATCTACGCTCGCTTCTCACAGGCTTCAACATTTTGCTAATAAAGGTTAGAATTTTAATTACTATTGCCCATTCAAACACGTCTGTACTAAGTAACGAAGCCTGCAGCATTCAAATACCAAATTCAGTGTTTGAATAATACTTAATCGTTATAATTTCCAATCAAACGAATTTGCTATTGGAAATATAAATACTAAAGAAATAACAACTTGTGATGAAGTCAATAAATTCTGTGAGCGGTGTGCGGATATCGCGGTGGATTAATTAAAACTTAAACAAACTCCTCAAGAATATGCTAAACACAAACTCCGTTATTCAATATAGTCTTGTTCTGTTTAATGAGGTAGAAATTCAGAAGCAATATTAACTTGGCTACTTTCCGATCACTGTAGGACGTGTTTACCTTTTAAGATGAGATGTATAAGTGGAAAATTGGTTCGAATTCAGCATGTTCATTACTATTTCAGAGTGGCCATGTTTAGCCTCTGTTAGCATTAGCTCCACGTATGAGCAATCGATTTATTTGTTGGTTTTTTATTCTTTATTAAACATGCAAACTAGAATTTTTCGTAATAATAAAACGTAACGTAAACGAAAAAAACGTAAGAAAATGTACAGATTTTATTACGTAGGTACGTTTTATTTAACGTCGGATTTAATGTTGTCGCCAATGTCATTTATCTTGGATAGGTATCATAATAAATACTTTACATTATTATTTTTGATACTGTCCATCGTCCAACCATTTGAATCTGCCACGACATGCTTAAATCCAGATTTAATATAAAATAGTTCTATGACTTTCAAATAATAGTATTGAGTTATTGTAAAGACGTTTGAAAGTCAGACGCTATTGATTATTTAGCAAAACGAAATTCATACTCGACTCAAAGTTGGACCAAAATGTAAACACAAGCGATACTTATCAAACGCAACCTCAGCGCAACGCGGACAAATAATTTGCATACGAACGCCGAGTTTGCTTTCCATTTGCTACGTGAATTAATAAGATACGAGTAAACAATATATATAGGTGTAACTTCAAAAATAATGAATGTTGAGAGGGGGGAGCAAAGTTGCAGTTCAAGGAGCTATACTCAAGTTTAAGCACCGTGTCAACTTGCGTGAACAAAGCATTTTCGACTGTAGTTTAAATAAACTTCAAATCTAGATGTACTTGTTTGAATCTATTGAATGTATGTTTGAATAATTGTGATTGCGTTAGACATTGAGAGAGGAATTACGAATGAGTCTGCCATCCCTTAGAGCTGTAAAAAATTAATCTTCTTATGTAACGCAATAAAATAGGACTATTTGTGCCTTAAATGTTTCCTCACATTGAAATCAAGATCAAGAGTACTTGATAACATAATAAATACAATTAGTAGTTAGCCGTGTAACGAAGCAAAAGTAAGTCCGCGAATTCGGAAATATACTAAAAACTTTAGCTATACAATGTTTTCATAAGGTACCCCTTTGGCAGTCTGGTAAAAACACAAGCGGCGAGTTTAAAAGCATTAACAAAGACTACATGGGACTAAGTAAATTGCGAACTTCTAGCGCGTCGCAAAAAGTTTCAGAATATCGATATCTCAGGCCTCAAAGGGCGTATTAGGAATTTCAGACTTTTTGTAACATCTAAGACCGTGATTATATCTCCATCTGTTGGATTTTAGGCTCAAAACATACATACATACATAAACTCACGCCTTTATCCCCGAAGGGGTAGGCAGAGGCGCCACCAGGACACCCACATTTCGCCTTGTATGTTCCGTCCCACGATGTGATAGGGGGCGAACCTATCGCCATATCGGGCACAAATTCCTGACTCCGGGCTGATAATGAATAGAAAAATCCAATATCAAAACAAGATCTAAAATCGGAGATAACATTTGTATGGCTAGAAATGTAGCTATAACTACGTATTTTGATTCTGGAAAATCAAGTTTTGTGCCTTCCACTAAGCTCCGATATAATTTAATAGCACGAAATCAACATTTCGCTTTCATTTCACTCCTACACGTCTTTGTAGTCCGTGGGTATGTCCGTTATAATAAATCCTACAACTTATGAACATAATCCTCCTTTTGTGCTCGCGATTGTCTGGTGTTTTTACTGAAAATAAATTTAAGTTTAAATTATTTGAATTTTACTATTCTTCTTGACCACTGGTTGCATTCTGTCTGATGTCCGAGGCTAGTGGGCTATGGACCAGTGCGTTGAAACGTGTTGTCCTTGATCAGTAGCTGGGCATCAAGTTTTTATATTCCGCGTGTAAGGGAACAATTCGTTATACAAAAATGTTCCTTAAATCTGCTAATTTAAAATTAATTTTGTTTAATTTACGCTTTTTTTTTCATTATAGACGAGTATACAAAATTTATAAAAAAAGAATTGCGCAATTATAATAATTCCCCCTTTAATATAACTTTTTCATTGTACACGCAAATGTTGGATCAAAGGTAAATTGCTGACAAGCCAAACCAAAGGCGTACGTCGAACAAAGAAAATATTGAATATTGATTTGTCTCACCGTACTATGTACGAAGTCGCACCAAATATACGATCACAGCGCCTTGGAACGGCAAAAGGAAGAAAAATGTAATGCCCAATACGATTTTGAAATACGAATATCTTTACCGTATGAAACACTGAGCGAATTCTATTAGTACTTGCCACTTGTCAGGGTTATAACTTTGTATTGGAATGGTTTTCACGTCGAATAAGTGTCCTCCTTTGTGTTACATTTTATCGTATTCTAAAAGTCACTGAGTGAATATAACGAAAGTAAGTTTTCAATATTTTACAAGAGTATTTAATTCTGCCTCGGTGGCGCAGTTGTACTACGGTGCATTTACAACACTGTGGTTCCGGGTTGGAATCCCGGTTCGGTTGAAGTGATATTGGATTTTTCTATTCATTAATTATCAGCCCGGAATCAGGATTTCGTGCCTGAAATGCAGGGTAGGCAGAGGCCCGCCCCTTCTGGGAAAAAGGCATGAGTTTATGTATGTATGTATTTTGCATCATCATATTTTTATACCATTAGGAAGGCGTTACACAGTTTATGCATATTGCAAAATGGCTTCTGATTTTCCTTGCTTGCCATCTATTCTTTTTAGTCATAATATTACGGAAATACTGTATCTTTTTGAAGCAACCATAATATTATTGATAATAACCCAGTAACAAGCAATCTCGCTGCGTATTTAATAAAACTACTCCGAGCGAATTGGAGGGCCTATATACTGGAGTAATTGGCCATGAAGGTAAAAATGAAAAATTTAATTAGCGTCGCTTCAATAGTTCTATCTGCGTATTCAAGGCTGAATTTGTTTAAATTGCTTTTTATCACTGTAGGTAATATTATGGGCAAGTTTGTGTAATAGGCGCCTGTCGATGACTCCAATTAGTATTGTTGTACCATACATACATAAACTCACGCCTTGTCCCAGAAGGGGTAGGCAGAGGTGCTACCAGGACACCCATATTTCGCCTTGTATGCTACGTCCCACGATGTGATAGGGGGCGAGCCTATCGCCATATCGGGCACAAATTCCTGACTCCGGGCTGATAATGAATAGAAAAATCCAATATCACTTTGCCCGACCCGGGATTCAAACCAGACACCTCTGCTTTGTAACCGTACCGTAATACAACTACGCCACCGAGGCAGTCATTTTTTAAGTATTTAAACTGGTCGCTTTAGGATAAACCATTGTCATCCTTGTTGAACCCTGGTGTAACTACTATATTGTGTCTTGCCTAAATGACTACACTGCACACTTAAAGTACTTAAAATATAGAGGGAGCGCTGTCCTACATTTGCATCTTCAAAAACATAGACATTTTTTATTCATAATGTTGGCAGCACTGCTATATTTGTGAAAATCATAATTTAACAATAAATTGCTATAAATTCAGTTAGACCCCGAATGTAAATTCAGTTATTATCCATCTAAAAAGAGTATTGAACTCAACAGCCGTTAACTGTTTTTTTATATTTTCCTTTTTCAAATAATTCGTGCATGTTGGACAACCTGTCAAATGTCAACCAATAGGAAGGCAGTAAAAGGTAGCTCCGCTCCACAATTTATATCTATGTTATTGATTTACTAGTCCTCCCTCTAATCTCTATTTAATGAATACTTAAAAGACTGCTCACTCAATAACTGCTTAACGGTGTATTAAGTGCCACTCAGAAATGTATCAATTAGCTACTGAGAACTATCTCACCTCTTATTAAGCCTATTTAAGCCAAACTGACCCTGAGACATCTAATTTCTTTTAAGAACTTGACATTTATTATTTTATGGCTATTCCTTAAAAATACTATAGATTTTACGAAGAAAATCTCCTTCATCTTGCATACCTTTTGACCCATACGTGAATTTTCTTCTGCGAAGATTTTGCTTATTTAAATTAATAACATATCCGACAACAACATAGTATAAGCAATTCGGTGTCGATGATAATTAATTAACTTGTGGGTTGGTGCACAACTGGATCCAAATTTAATATGATCAATTAATCCTTACAAAGTAAAGTGTGTATGCCTTATACATACATACATAAACTCACGTCTTTATCCCCGAATAGTTAGGCAGAGGTGCCACCAGGACACCCACATTTCGCCTTGTATGTTCCGTCCCACAATGTGATAGGGGGCGAGCCTATCGCCATATCGGCCACAAATTCCTGACTCCGGGCTGATAATGAATAGAAAAATCCAATAACACTTTGCCCGACCCGGGACTCGAACCCGAGACCTCAGCTTTGTAACCGTACCGTAATACAACTACGCCACCGAGGCAGTCGCATCGCATGACATAACCGCAATATTTACACGATGCAACTTTTTTATATATCTTTACGATAATCGTATCTTCCCGTATAAATGGAGCTTTATGTAATGTAATGTTTTTGACGTATACTGACGTAATGTCATATAGGTACTTTAATATGGTTTCGGTTTCGGTCATATCTCCACCTTTTGCTACAGAAAGCACGAGGGTAAACGTATAAAAACCTACAAAATCACCTCAAAAAAAAAGTGTAATCGTTAATCTAAAATAGTTATTAATATCTTCTCAGTGATGTTTATTGAAGTGATCTTAGACGATTTCCGCAATCCGCAATTCTGCAAACGTTCATTGTGCAAAGACAAGTGGAAACGGTAATCCGTTTGCGTTGCATCATGCATGACAATGGAGAATGTTACTAGGTATGCCAAATTGTTTGAAATGTTGTCTCAGTAAAGCCTTTATGTATACAAACACACTAGTTTTTGTTGTAGTCAAAAATACCTAGTAGTTTTGATTTTATAGGTATTCAAAGTTTTGAAAAATATCGAGTCCCGCTACAGTCGCGTGATCGCTTGTGACGTCATTTCGCAACGCGCCGCACGGGCAAAGACTCGCTTCGTATCAAATCGCCAGCGATTATAGTAGTTGTAATAGCTTGCGCAGTGTTTTGTTGTTGGTTTTCGTTCGCGTATTAAGTTAATAGTTTAATAATAGTAAATATTATTCGATTAATAAAATGGATGAAGGATTCGAAAAAGGGCAATCGGTTAATCTACCTAAAATAGATGGATTAATGGTTGCGCATTACTTATCAACAAATAGTGATTTCGTTGCCGCCGAAATGCGTGGAATAATAATAGTTTAAAAAAACAAAAAAACACGCTTTTTATAGAAAACCGAACTAAAAAATAGAAAATAAATTTTAATGAATTTAAATTAAGAAAATAGTGTTAAAAATTTCAATGAATATAAATTAATAATAGTGTGAATAAAAAGAAATATTTTATTTAACAAAAAGCGTGGGGTGCATGGTGTCAATAGTTATAAATATTTTATTGACAGATATGAGTAGAGTGATTATCATTTCGATACTATCTCAAAAGCACCCCACGCTTTTTTAAAATAAAATATTTTTTTTTATTCACACTATTATTAATTTATATTCATTGAAATTTTTAACACTATTTTCTTAATTTAAATTCATTAAAATTTATTTTCTATTTTAAATAAATAAATAAATAAATAAATACACCCAACAGTCATATACATAGTCCTGACCCCACACTAAGATCGAATCTTGTGTCGTGGGTATCAGAAACTACGAGAGACTTTTCGGTCTCACAAACACCCAGACCCGAAACAAATACCTGTGGATCACACAAATATTTGTTTCAGTGCGGGGATCGAACCCGCGGCCTCTCGTTTCACAGGCGGCGTCTAACCAACTGCGCCACGGAGGCTGTCAAATTTTTTGTTCGGTTTTCTATAAAAAGCGTGTTTTTTAGTTTTTTTAAACTATTATTTATTTTCTACTTTTTAGTTTGGATTATTTATTATATTTATCATATTTTGCAAATTGAAAAATGGAATAATTTTATCAAATTAGTGTATTGTCATCGGTCCTCAATAAATCTACAAAGTTTGAACGAAATCTGGCCGTTTAAAGTGGGTCAAAATCGCGCCCAAAGAAGTCGGTTACAAACAAACATACAAACATACAGGTGAAGCTAATAAAAAGCGTGTAAAAATGCAACAGTAAGTGAAATTTCCGTGCTACTACTTATGCTTAATAGTTTATCTGTTCTAAATTGTTTTATCAAAACAAAATACCCAACTAATGTCGTAATGGAAAAATGCAACTCAAATAGTAGAACTACCTACCTACCATTAAATTTGTAAGTTAAAGACAACAAATATGTATGTATTATAGTTTTGTAGCTATTGGTAGGCACGTATGTATAATATAGGTAGGTAACGCTCTTCTTAGTAAATTTAAATGAATACATCATCGATCAAGTATAATTAATCGATGGAATACATACATACCTATATTGATTTATTGCAAACTAGCTTCCGCCAGCAGCTTCGCCCCAGTTTCCCTCAGAAGCTGTATATTTTCCCAGTATTAAAAGTAGCCTATGTGTTATTCCAGACTTTCTTTTCTGGCGAATTGGTAGTTGTGTTTGTGCATTTAGGCACAACACATGATTTCCTAGTATTTGGATTGGACATTGTTAAAAGTCTTTAGGTATAAACGTAATATTATAGTACTCTGTGGGTATAAATTCAACGGCACGGGCGCGCGACCACGAGCGGACTGAGTGAGCCAGTGAACGTGTTGTGCCATGACGTCACACCGTAACCGGCAGCCCGGGTCGTACGGTTACAACTTGTTTTACTTCTAAATCGGAAACTAATTGACATATCGAAGTAATTCTTTCACTAGTATTTTTTATTTTTGCCAGAGAATATGGAGTGCTAATAATCAAAATTAGTTAACATTCTTCATTCCCAAGTCGTATCAAAGCCTTCATCAATAATACCACAAAGCTTATAAACTTAGCGACACAATACAGTTATTGCATTGAGTATTGATCAAATACATTTGTGAGTATCATGAGGTGTAATCGAACGCTTTGTGTTAAGATTTCTATTGTACTGTACTTTATCAGCCCATATATGGCCCACTGCTGGGCAAGGGGCCCCTTTATCATCGAGGGTACGATTGAGAGGAGGAGACATGGCCAGGCCAACAGGCCAACAGGCCGCCATGCACTAGATTTCTATTGTGAAGGTTTGTAGTATTAATAGACTTTTCTGGAAATTGACGATATGAGATCAACAGCACGTATGACGGAATGAGTGAACCCTTTGTGGAACGCGTATTGATAATTATTTTACATTGATACCACTTTCTAAAAAGGGCACGTAAAGGAGCCGTCGATATAATTATCGCCCAAGGCCACATAAATTTTCGGTATAATGTTTAATTCAATGAAATCAGAAAATCCGCTTAAAACTTCCTCATTGAAGAAAAAGAATTTCCAAAGTGGTAGAGCCACGCTGTAGTCAGTTATGACTCAGCTTGGATGAGCAGGCTCGTCAGGGGCGGTCCCACTGTCTCACAGGAGATCGACGTAAGTGACAGTTATGCTGTCATGTTTCATTCGGTGAGTGAGATTGCCGGATGCCCCTTTCCTCTTCCAACACATTTTTGAATGCCTCCGAGGCGCAGTTGGTTAGACGCCGGCTGTGAAACGAGAGGCCGCGGGTTCGATCCCCGCATCAAGAGAAATGTTTGTGCGGCCCACAAATATTTCTTTCGGGTCTGGGTGTTTGTGAGACCGAAAAGTCTCTCGTACTTCTGATACCTGCGACACAAGACTTAATTGATCTTAATGTGGGGTCAGGACTATGTATGTGACTGTTGGGTGTATTAATTATTTATTATCCATGATCGAAACGTTGTGGATATTTAAGGGCCGCAGTGATCCCTTACCATCATGACCTGTTTGCTCGTGTGCCAGACCTATTGTATAAAAAAAGGCCAACGAATAACCCAAAGTTATGTAATTGTTTCCATAAATAATTCAACCGTTTCAATATTAACTTTTTCAGTGTTTTTGGTAATTTCGTGTTATGACGAAGTATGGGAACAAAGTTGGCAGTACAATGAACAAAAGTGGTGCGGTGCCCGAGTAACAGTGTTCGCTCTGCGGCATGTTTACGTGCGTTCTGCCATGGCACGAAACGAAATTGTTCTGGGAAAGTTCGTTTTATGTGTAAAAATACCCCAGTAGAATTACCTGCTGCGTTGTCTATTCGTTTTTCACGAAGTATTATTTACCTTTGGAAATTACTTGGTGTTACTAAAGTAGAACTTCGTTACGTATCGCATTTTTGTTTGGACATAAATATTTTGGTTCATGCCAATGTATTAATAACGATATACTTATATTCCCGAAAATTATAACCGTGAATACAACGTGACTTACGTATATTATTAGTACAAGATCTAATTTAAACGGAAAAAAAATATAATAAAAAAGCGCTCACATAGTGCTTATCATTCCTGACGAACAACTATAGTCTCCTACTTGACAATGATTGTCTTAAAATATGTATACTGCCTCGGTGGCGTAGTTGTATTACGGTACGATTACAAAGCTGAGGTCTCGGGTTCGATTCCCGGGTCGGGCAAAGTGATATTGGATTTTTCTATTAATTATCAGCCCGGAGTCAGGAATTTGTGCCCGATATGGCGATCGTGGGACTGAACATACAAGGCGAAATGTGGGTGTCCTAGTGGCGCCTCTGCCTACCCCTTCGGGGATAAAGGCGTGAGTTTATGTATGTATGTATGTAAAATAAATTGAAAACAAAAAATAACTTTACATTTTTCAATCGGCAGATAAAAGTTATCCATCAAATCAATTACGATACAACCTGACTGGCTATAAAAGCAGCAGAATTGAACAGTTTTATTAATACAACTGACATTATCGTTGATATTGTGTTTTATGTTTTAAAAATATTTTTATTCCACAATTGAAAAATATGCTTAGGTCGTAAATATTGTAGACAAAATTGAAACATCGTCTCCCTTCGCCACTATAACTAGACACAATAGAATTTAGTGTCAGACGCAGTGCAGTGGCTTTGTAGAGCTAGCTTAAGAAATAATAGTTTAAAAAATGAACAACGCTTTAGTAAAAGACCCAACTAAAATGTTAAAATAATTGTTAATGAGTTTAAGATTAGACAATGGAGTACCAATTCGATTAGATAGTGGATTATTCATTCATTTGATGGTTAAAAAGCTAGAGTGCTTGATGATAAGCACCCCACGCCTTTCAACTGTAAATTAATGTATTTTACTTCACTGTCCCGTTTTGAACTCATTAACAATTAATTTTACTGGTTTACAAAAGCGTGTTTTAGTTTATTTAACTATTTATTTTTTATTTTTTAGAAATGGCTATCATATCCAAGGAAGGAAACAGGCGCACAAATTACCCAAAAAAAAAAAACAATAAAAATGCAAATCCTGAAGTTACCTTCAGGACTCAGGAGTATAATGAGACAAACTTTTTAAATTATTGTATTATACATACGTAACGGCATCTATGAAGTAGATTTTTTCACTTTCTGTGACACAATGGTACCAATGATCGGTCCAAAGTATAGGTTTACCAACCTTCAGCAACCTTAAGTGATCATGATCTTCAGCTTATGTAATCCAAGCCTTATTTGTTTATATCACGTAAAATCGTCAGGCAAATTTTTCAGAACCAAGCGAGAATTGGAAATGTATAAAACTTAAATCTTGCAAGTGTCGTTAAACAGTTCTCCACTTCGTTTTAGATTCGTATCGATTTGTTGTCGGAAACAGCTTCGCGCTCCCAAGCCGCGTGCTGACGGAAATTTCACAATTACCTATTCTCTCTCAGTTCGGACGATTTCTCAAAAGAAGAGAAGTATTTTCCTTCACAATTCGCTTGGATAATGAAGCGTTTCAGTAAAGTACCGATGGAGTTTAGTGAAATGCCTTGAATACTAACGTAAGTTTGAAAGGAACAATATTGTGATATTCAAGATTTTAAATCCATATTGACAGAGTAAAGACTGTTATTTCCTCCGATGGGGAATGCTGAAAAAACCTTTCAGTTGATTGATACGCTACAGTAAAACATTTCTTTCGATGGTACTAGGGACTAGTTCAAAACTGTGTAGATGTCATCGAAATGATCTTGATGGTATTTTAATGCAATCAATTTTAATCGTTTTTATCGAAAAATACGATAATTTCAGTAACTATATTTTTATGAACAACTCGTTTCTATAAATAATGTTCATAGCGATTTTAATTAGTAGCTTGCATTATTTTGGAAGTTTTAAATTCATAGCATGTACCTCGCATAATATTTATATGTATTATTAAAATGCTAGGTACAATAATGTTATATTTTATTACTTTATTAAATAGTGTAACAATGTGTAAGTAATAATTTTATACATTTTATTAATTGGTGGATTCTGTCATATTATTTAGCATTAACCATAGCAAATATATATTTTAATCTGCATCCGTCGTTTCAACATTTTTTAATTCATACTTCACTCACTGTCGATCCAATTGCCGACGAACTGCAATATTAATTGGGAACTGAAGTGGTCAATCGCTTGTCCACCATATGGAAATACTCTGTCAGCCGGACAATTACAGAGATTTTACTTTTTAAGTGTTTATTTTTTATAACGTTTTCCTTCCAAGTATTCCATCAATTCCAGTGAGTAATACCGGTGTTTACTCTACGACGATTGATTCTGAGTCATAAAAAATGAAGGATAAAGTAAAAACATTCCCATCGAAGCTCGATAATGCCCAATGGATTGAGTGTAAAGTTGACGCCGGTCGCTTTCACTCGCAGATCATAATATTTACAGCGGGAGATTTAAAATGTCACCGAAACGAGGGGTTTGATATAATCATTGCCGTGTCGCCGTAGGCGGCTCGGTGCGAGTCGACACCACAGGTATAGCTTGCTGGATTTGGCTGCGAAATAACATTTTATTTTCAGCATAAAGAACTGACGTTATACCAACGTTTTTAGGAATAAAACCTACCGAATCGATCGCTCGCATTTTATTTACTAATTACATGTCACTCACTTTCAATCGACTCTCTCGATTGTAGAGTAGGCCCGTGCCCTGCAGTGGGACGTATATGGGCTGATACAGACAGATACAGAATTACATGTCAAGCTGCTTGTGAAGCGTGCCGACTGCCGAGTATCGGCCACACAAAATAACATCCTTGAGGATGACCCATGGTCAACTGTGGATTCCTGTAGCTGGTAAAAGACATCTAGACACAGAATTTGGAAAGTGACAGTACTTTGATATAGTCAGTTTAGACTGTAGTAAACAGGCTATCTGAAACGATACTACACCCCACAACAAACGGACGTTTTGTAACAACTTTGATGTCGCCCTTCGTATTAAGTTTTGCAAGATTGTCGGGAACGCCTTAATTACTTTCTTACTTTTACTTACCTTTCCGGTTATTTTCTCTCTCGCTTTTCTCGCTGATTTTCAGGCGGGCAACATACTTAAGCCCAAGTGTTGTTGTATATTCAGATGAATATTGCTGATGTTAAATAAATAATAAATAAATACACAATAGACATACCAAGTCCTGACCCCAAGTTTTGCGTCGTGGGTATCAGGAACTACGAGAGACTTTTCGGTCTCACAAACACACACAACCGAAACAAATATTTTGGAGTGTTTCGGATTTAAAGAAAAAATCAGCACACTTCAACATTAAGACATAAATTACTAGACACATCCATTATACTAAATCCTTGTACGAAGACCGAATCAGTCTTGAGGGGATTTTACCGACGTATTAGGAATTTACCCTATAATGCTCGCGGTGGAATCGAATCTATATACCGGCACACTTACTTTGAATTGTTAAACGATATTTTATGTTTCCGGTTGATTGCCGCCTTATCGAGGTTGAGGAATATTACAAATATAGGATGTTGCTTTTAATATTCGTGTTTATTTTTATACTTTCACGACAAAGTATTGCTCAATAGTAAGGACTCAATTCCATTAGGCAAGTTACTTGTATGCAAGTTGCAAATCGCATGCAACTTGAACAAACCTGCATATAAGCTACCACTTGCATGTGAAAGAAAGAAAAACATATTTATTTGTCACCCGAGACAACGCACACACTAACTTAACTAAAATTTTCAAACATCGCAATAAAAACGTAAATATTAAGGACTTTGCACGTCGCAGTGGGTAGTTTTTTTATTGCAGTGAATGACGAGAGAAGCATGCCATTTGCCTGATGGTAAGCGATACGACCGTTCATGGACAGTAGCAAAACACCATGAATTACAAAGCAATGCTTGGCATTCCACTGCGCTCGCCATCCTGAGACACAGGATGTTAAGTCTCATTATGTCCAGTAGTTGCTCTGGCTACAATGTCCTTCAATCCGGAACACAACAGTACATTATGTGAGACCTACCAATTTATTCAAGTGACGGTTAAATTTAACGCACACAGGAAAGCTGCTTGATTCCGTCTTCCACACATTATTTCCTACTCAATTTGGACTTTCATACTAGTAAAGTTCCATGCAACTTGCACTCTTGAAAACATGTTTCAAATGTAAGGATCTTGTACGTAAATGTGACGCCATACTTCCATGCAAGACTTGCCTAATGGGATCGCGCCCTGAGAGTATTTACACGTGAGAGATGACTATCTCTCGCTCTCTCTCTGGACTGCACTGCACTTTATATCAGTTGCATTACAGCCATTTGTAACAAACTCAGTGGCGCAGTTAGACTCCGGTTTGTGAAACATAAGGCCGCGGGGTCGATCCCCGCACCGAGACAAATAATTGTGTGATCTGTAGGCATTTGTTTCGGGTCTGGAATTTGTGAGGCATAAAGGTCTCTCGTAGTTCTTGATACCCACGATACAAGACTCGATCTTAATGTGGGATCAGGACTATGTATGTGGCTGTTGGGTGTATTTAACTATTCATTTATTTACTTTTGTATACCAGTATGAAAAACAAAACAAAGAAATAATTAAAAAGTTGGTTGTTGGAGAATTATTACGCAATTTATTCGGTTTAAGGAGCCGATTATCGATAGATATTATCAGTTCATAAAGTGAACTTTTACACAAACATTCGGCCCCAACTTCCACTGCAGTCCCCGATATCAAATCGCAACTTTCGCGCGTTAACATTCCAGTTTTCGGTTGAATACATGGGAAACTGAGTGCCACGTTAATTTTCCGGCGAGTCGCGTTCGGATTCGAACCGGCGATTAATTAGGCGCTTTTTAATTAGTAGCGTGTCTCTCGACGTGTGCTCTGTGGAGTTCAGAGGTGCTTTGTTTAGGAGTTCACCTTCAGTTCCTAGTTTATGGCACTCCTGTGGAGTTGGTAACTTGTAAAATGTATACTGTTGTCGTTATTGTGAGTGGAGAAAGACTTTTTCAATTTTAACGTACGTAGCATTTACGTGCATGCACAAGCTTGTATATTCAAGGAGAAGACAGAGCTGGCATTATTGCTATTCATAATTCGCCCATCCTCTTTCTTTTCCAAGACGTGACAGGAGCCGAGTCTTTTACCACGTTGGACACAAATCCAACTCTGGGGAAATCTAGGGCAAAATCTCATTGGGGTGTTTCAGCTTTATGGTACACAAAAAGTAACTTTGTATATACTATTTATTTATATTTATTATTTATTTAGGAACATACATACATAAACGCACGCCTTTTTCCCAGAAGGGTAGGCAGAGGCGCCACCAGGACACCCACTTTTCGCCTAGTATGTTCCGTCCCATGATGTGAGAGGGGGCGAGCCTATCGCCATGTCAGGCACAAATTTCCTGACTTCGGGCTGATAATGCATAGAAAAATCCAATATAACTTTGCCCGACCCGGGATTCGAACCCGGGACCTCAGCTTAGCAATCATACCGTAGTACAACTACGCCACCGAGGCAGTAAGCATTATTAATTTATAAGCACTTTATTACACACACAAAGGAGAAACCAATACAAGATAATTGCAGTTTTGTTAAATAATTGATCGTTATTACAGCCAAAACATGTCTTACATGTAATAACAAGCTTTATCCTACAGGTATTGGCTACCTTTTCTTTTTCCTTCTCTTAAGTCCATCCCAAAGTAACAGATTGCCTGGAAAGATACTTTATTTTATTTTATTTTATTCTCTTAGGGAAACTTACAGCTGAATTAAATTAATTACAATATTAGGTATTATGCTAGTTACATGCCATTTACAAGTTTCCACATTTATACAAATAACAGAATTTACAAAAAAATTACGACTGCCTTTTGTACTGATATTTATTAAATTGTTGTTTGGTTAAGTTTTGTTTGGTGTACAATAATTAAACTGCCTCGGTGGCGTAGTTATATTACGGTACGGTTACAAAGCTGAGGTCTCGGGTTCGAATCCCGGGTCGGGCAAAGTGATATTGGATTTTTCTATTCATTATCAGCCCGGAGTCAGGAATTTGTGCCCGATATGGCGATAGGCTCGCCCCCTATCACATCGTGGGACGAAACATGCAAGGCGAAATGTGGGTTTCCTAGTGGCGCCTCTGCCTACCCCTTCGGGGACAAAGGCGTGAGTTTATGAATGTATGTATGTACAATAATTAATGATATAAATAAATGATATTGACAGCATCCGTAGCGCAATTTGTTGAACGCCGGCTGTGAAACGTGAAGCCGCGGGTTCGATCCCCGTACCGAGACAAATATTTGTGTGATCCGCAGGTATTTGTTTCGGGTCTGAGTGTTTGTGAGACCTTAAAAGTCTCTCGTAGTTCCTTCTCGACCTTAGTGTAGGATTAGGACTATGTATGTGACTGTTGGGTGTATTTATTTAAATAAATTAATAAATAAATAACAGAGGTTAGCCTCAAAGCTTTCCGGATAGACGTTACATCCAAATTATGATATTCTATAACATAGCAGTGGATTTATTCTATAGTATGGACTCAGTAGAAACGTTACGTAAATCCACTCAGAATTTTGTACATAAGCTGATATTACTTTGATGTACAATATAATCTTTCTTTTCATAAAATTCTCATACATACCCTATTGTCAGCGAGGGAATTTCTGAATGAGATTGAATTATGAGGACATACATACGCGTCATCGAATACTTTACCCTAAAAATACCATTGAAAGATGAATCTAGATATGCGGCAAGAAATCTAGGTTTAAAATGCGACTAAAGCAAGTAAAGGCTATTAAGAAAAGAAAGAACAACAATTTATTGGTCACATTCGCAACATACACAACCTTATGTTATGATGTGGTGTAATCCACGACACAACCTTTATAACCGCACAGTTAAGGGCCTGAGCACAAAGAATTAGGAATTTATAATATATTTCGTAGATTATTTCGACTACACACTCAATCTGACGAGAAATATCGATAAAATATTTTTTGATCAATGGGAATTGGTACCCAATAATTCATATCAATTAAACCCTCATCTCTTTTATCCTCAAATACCGAGAACATTCCTAATACTCCGTAAGTAATATGGATTCATGGCGGATATTGTTATATTATCCATCAGATGGTTTCGCGCTTGTTGCTCCTAACTAATATAAATGCGAATGCGAGATTGTTTGTTTCGCTTTTACGTCTATATCACTTAAACGATCACAATTTTTAATACACTTTGTTAGTGATACATAAAATCATATAATCCTTTCATAAGATATATAAATTGTTTCTTCTGAGGGAAGTAAAAATTACTTTTCGTTTTTATATTAATGCTTCCTTTGATAACTGACAGCCTGATATGGTTGACAATGTTAACATTAACGCGGGGGAAGCCGTGGCAAACGCCAGTATGTTATAAGTAAAGCATACTATACATTCTCAATTATTTTATTACTTACGTATCAAACGCTCAAATTCGTTTTTTATCCACTCATCCTCTGAATCTTATTAAATTTCCGAGGGGACTTTGTAGTGAACGAAGCCGCATTCTGTCTGTTGAATAGACTTAGGCACAATTTTTGTGTTCTGTATTCTTAAATTTATATTGAAGTAAATACGTACAGCAATGTAACGAATTTATGAAACGCTCGTACTTGGGTCTATGACTGACGAATAAAAGGAATCTTTAGCCTTTGTAGTTCTTACGTTTTGTAATTTTATAAAAGACAAAGAAAATAAGCAAGCGCCTTACTGTAGTAGAAATATCAATGTCCAATTTGTTTATAGGGCATAAATATCTTCAAAACTTGAAGAATCTCACGTGTAGCCTTTGGACATTGATTGAAATGGCAAAGATGAAAGCGGTAAGCTGGCACTTTAGATATTTTATTGGCAATAAAAAGACGGTCTAGCTAAGCAACTAAATGCTAGCCTTTTGTGAATGTCTTATCACAAACTATTACAATTATGAATCGACCTTATTTTGTGAGAATGTTTGACGTTTCATTGGCATGTTTACATTTGTGTAGTTCAAACCTTTTATTCGTGGTAATCGACATTGGTAACCACTTAAAGCCCTATCTTCTTATTTGGCCATACACAAACGCTCAAAGAAGCATCGCGTTGGGAAGAGCACTTGACAAATCTTAAAGCGTGGCTTCCTGAAAGTGTCCGGGGTGAACCAATGAAAATCCTTAAGAGGAATTTGGAGCAGTTCAGGACACAAAGAGGCCTTTCACGCGTTCTTTAAAGTCGTCGGTTACTTAACGGCTGGATGAATAGGCGATCGGTTCGCGAGTCCCTGAGGTCTGGCTAAAATTGCGGAGTGCGGCCCTCCGAAGTGCCCATCGGAAAGAGTACTTTCTAGTTTGTTGCGGGTGTGTGGGCTGAATGTATGGCCGGTTATTTGCATGGAAACGGTGCGGTTTTAAGATGTTGCATTTTTTTCATAGATCGATTGTAATTATAATATTATTACATACATACATAAACTCACGCCTTTATCCCCGAAGGGGTAGGCATAGGTGCCAACAGGACACCCACATTTCGCCTTGTATGTTCCGTCCCACGATCGCCATATCGGGCACAAATTCCTGACTCCGGGCTGATAGTGAATGGAAAAATCCAATATCACTTTGCCCGACCCAGGACTCGAACCCGAGACCTCAGCTTTGTAACCGTACCGTAATACAACTACTTATTTTATTTTATTTCATTTTCTTTATTAGGAAAAAAAAAACGTTATTACAATCAATATATGCTAATAATCTGAAGCTTAATTATTTAATTTAAAGTAATAACCACGACATTTTCCACGTGTAAAGTAAAAAGTAAACATTGCTGCGTCTGAGACATGCTACAAGGTATGGTACCTCAAACTATACAATAAAAATAAAAAATTACAAAGAAAAAAAAAATAATATAAGAAAAGGTTATTACATATTGCTTAAGATTGTTTAGTCCACACCACTATCAATTTAATTACATTTATATTTAACTCTACGTTTTAGGCTCATTTTTAATACATGGTATGCACAGGATTGATGATGTCGCTGTGTATTAATCATCGCAAGATCGATTATATACATACATATAAGTGACCGCATAGTTTGGGCGCCGATTTGATATCTACCTGATGAAGGTTGCAGGATGTCGTTGGATGCAGATCGCTTCCAACTGGTCCTGACTTCGGGAGGCCTATCTTCAACAGCGGACTTCTTGTAGCTGGGGATGACGAAGACAGAAGATACTTGATTACAGAAATATTTTAGGAAATAATTATGAGTAGAAATGCCGCGTGCGCGCCTGCATTTTTGTCCCGTGTGTCTTGCGCTAATGTGCTGCTTCCCACGATCCGTACTTAGGTCACGTGCCGCGAGAGAAATCCTTTCACCCTGCTCGCTGAACATAATATGATCCCTTACAATTTAATGCTATATCAGGCTCTATATGGTTACTACTCAATCATTTGCAAATAAACTGTATATAGAAATTGTGAAAAAAAAAATCTATTTTATTAAAATTATTCTTTTGCTGCCTATCGCCATATCGGGCACAAATTCCTAACTCCGGGCTGATAATGAATAGAAAAATCCAATATCACTTTGCCCGACCCGGGACTCGAACCCGAGACCTCAGCTTTGTAACCGTACCATAATACAACTACGCCCCCTATCACATCGTGGGACGGAACATATAAGGCGAAATGTGGGTGTCCTGGTGGCGCCTCTGCCTACCCCTTCGGGGATAAAGGCGTGACTTTAAGTATGTATGTCTTTTGCTACTTCAGAGCTAACAAAATAACTGAAAAGTTGGATACAAGTGACATTATTTGAATAGACATTTCATTTTTAACCGGACTGCCTCGGTGGCGTAATTGTACTACGGTACGGTTACAACGCTGTGGTCTCGGGTTCAAATTGTAGTTCGGGCAGTCATATTGGATTTTTCTGGAGACGGTACACACAAGGAGAAACGTGGGTGTCCTGGTAGCACCTCTGCCTTCCCCTTCTGGGAAACAAGTATTATGCATATATGTTAATTTAATTTTTACTGCGGTGTGGACAATGATATAAATGTCTGTCTTAATATGTCAGTTGCGTCTCTCCGTTTCTTCTTTATAGCTTTAGTATTTACTCTTCTTTCAAAATTGATATAATAATGTCAGTCTTTGGTCCAGAATGTAATTAAGTCGGATACACAGGTATATAAAAATTAAAACCGCGCTACGTAAATTATGGTTTAATTAAATATATACTACTGTGTAATTATTTAATGTAAGTGTAACTCTCAATTATAAATATAAATTATTTACATTCCCTGTGCCAAAATGATATTTTTGATATTTTATATATTATAGAAAAAAAATAACTTTACAGTCGTTATTGTTGACAGTAACTTGGATATGTCGAGGCGATTTTGTGTAAAGTCGAAATGTCAAACTTGAAGATTGTTAAAGCAAGTGTAAATTAGCTGTAAGCAATCTACGGTTAGTTGTAGAAGTAATTTTATTACAGTAGACCCGGTTGTGGTTCTATTATACCCACAGTTAAAGTAAGTGTCGAAAAGTATGGGAGCATGACAGTTTGAAATATAAACCGCCTCCGGACCGAGGACCGGGCATTCTGCATTCAGTAGTTGGCAGTAAAGCATTGGCTTTCGCGTGTTACCTTTAAAAGTAACATGATGTCGTCTGTCGAAGATATTCGGATAAGTCGTTTATCCTTTAATTAAAACAATAAGTCGGCATAGCAATAATATTAATGAATAAACGAATACAGACCGGTGTCGTGGCGATAGATCTGGTTCAAATAATTAGCACATTATTTTGTCAGATATAAATCCTTTAAAAAGTAAAATTAATTAAACTCTGCCTGATTAAATGATCAAAAATTATGTATTTCAATGCAGCAAAGAGCGGAATATTCTGAACTTTTGAAATGAACATTACAACAGTATTTGTGGGTAATAAATGCGTTGTTATAATAATTAATTATGACGTGTAGTTGAGTGTTTGCTAACCGCATTGGGTCCGACCGCGACGTGAAGTTTCGTCTATCATACGATTTCCGATAACGCAGTGGACTTGACTGTGCATGAATTGGATTCATATTTTCCGAACTGCTGACAGATCGTGACAAATACACACTATGGTCAATGTCCAATGGTTGTCTGGTAGAGATTACCTTAGTGCGATAAGACCGCCATTTGTACTTTATTGTTTTGTTGTCTCTATACCCATTTTTATATTTATTGTGTACAATAAAGAATAAAAATAAAATGGTCTCTTTTGGCCACAAATAGGACTAAATACAGGAAATGTTTCTAATTTTGTACATAAAATAATGTACGTAAACATTGTTCCAGATACTCACAATACAAGACTTGATCTTAGTGTGGGGTCAGCACTATGTATGTGACAGTTGGGTGTATTTATTTATTTTATTTATTTATTTATATATTTTATCACGATAAAAGTTTGCTTTATCGGATGTTTACGTCCCAACCAGGAACCATCGCGAGTCGGTAGCAAACGTGTTAACTTTAGTATTTTAATTTTAAAGCGAATTGAAATATTTTTGTTCTTTGGAGCAAAATGTACCATAAACTTTTTATTTTATACGGTTTCTCGGGTGCAATAACAATGGTGTTTTAAGAAATCTTCTCGCAGAAAACTTTAAGTAGAAACTTTTAAAAATCGGTCCAAAAACAGAGAACAGAAATCAACTGCTCAAAGTTTTACGGTATCTACTAAGAACCGTTAATAGAATATTAAAACAAATTTAATTTAGTTTTGTTTTACGCGAATTTGTACTTGGAACATTTGGTAATGCAGGTCACATGTGGTTTCGGTAAAGAATTTAATAAGAGATGATTGGGTAAAAAAACAATAAAAAAAAAATAAACTGACTTCTTAATTGTTGAAATACCCAAATATTGAAATAAAACTAATTTTTAAGGATTTTGTCACGGTTTTTATTAACGGCTTACATTTTTTAAGCTCCCGTTTTATTTCAATGTGTACCATTCACGTAAATCTAAGAAATAATTAATAAAAACAAACCTATAATAAACCTGAGGAAGAAAGAAAGAAGAAAAGAAAGAAGAATTCACTGTCGTAGAAAGGTGTATAATAAAAGTTTTAAGCCTGAGGTATCTATTAACTTTGATTTCGTGTTATATGCATTCTATTGTTTTAGAGATAATTCTATTGTTTCAGTATAACACCAGTACAGATAGAACACATTTCGCCATTTTGAGCAAATTAAGCCATTGTTGACCAAATTAATTGCTACGTAATATCTGATTATTAATAAATTGGGCCAGAATTAAATTGAACATGATATTCTCGCGAACACTTGTATAATAAATCTTTAATATGTTGGTTGAATAACAGCATGAATACTCTTTATATTCCCGTATATCATTCACACCGCAGTTACTTTTTGTTGAGCAACGTTTCCAAATGTTACTTAGCAACATCTAGTAACCAAATGTCAGTACATGTAGCCGCTTAGTGTATTTATTTATTTATACGAGGAAAGCTTACAGACTAATCACTTAATAAGTAAAGTATGTCAAGTAGTGTTGCTTATCATGCAGTAACGATAACACTGAAATATTTTATATTACTCTATGATATATTTTGTTATTCTCTGGTGTTGGCGGTATGGACGCGATTAGTAACTTTTTTTAATTGCATTTAATGGCGAGACGGGCATGCCATTCCTTGATGGTAAGCGACACGACCGCTCATCGACAGTAGCAAAACCAGAAAACACTATGAATTACAAAGCAATGCTTGGCACTCCACTGCACCCGCCATCCTGAGACATAAGTGTTAAAGTGTTAAGTCTCATTATGTCCAGTAGTTACTCTGGCTACAATGTCCTTCAAACCGGAACACAACAGAGCATTTACACTGCTGTTTGGTAGGAGAAACAAGTAGCAACAAAAATTACACAGTGTTACCATGTTGCACAGTGTTGCAACTTTATGATGTGTGGATGCACCATTACAGAATATCTCGAGTATTCACTCATTTGAAGATGTCAAAGTATGACGTAATACTTCGAAGTATTAGTGTAACACAAATAACTAACGCCTGTATTGCATTCAAAGTACATTTTGCGTGGTTCAGTGTTATAAAAGAACCTCTCGGTTATTTTATTCATCGTAGCATAAATTTCCCATAAATATGATTATTAGGTTATTACTTTTTTGCTTACATAGGGAGAGCAGTGGTACAAGTATTTCACGTTATTAATGATTTTATTGGGCGATGCAGGTCCAAAAATTATAGTGACGAGTATTTATTCAAAATACCTTGGTAACGCACTAGACGCGACTGCCAACATGTTCACGGTGGTCGCTGGTTCAAAATCCAGGGCATACCTTTGACTTTTCGGACTCATCGCGTATTGATTAAAATCAATCACCATGTATTATAACGGTGAAGGAAAAGATTGTGAGGAAACCTGCATACCATAGCGATTTATAAGAATTTCTATGGAACGCAAAGTCCGCCAACCCGCACAAGGCCAGCGTGGTGGACTATATGGCCTAACCCCTTTCAATCGTATTCTTGATTGTAGAGGAGGCCCGTGCCCGGCAGTGGGACGTATGTGGGTTAATACAGATGTCGTGCAACTTGTTATTGTTTGCGATTACAAGCCACAACGCTACATATTTATGCATGAAGAAAACTTTCTAGAAACCTTGAAGTCAGCTGCATATTTAGAAGTTGTTTAAACAAGTACAAAGTTATATTACATCTACCGTTTCGAAGTTATAGTAGTGGACCAATGCCATCTTTTTTCCCGAAAGAGTTATCTCCAATGAGGCAAATCATAAGCCAAATTACTTTCCACCATCGTGAAAAATTCATACTGCGCTGAAACTACGTAAATTATTATATATATTTTTTATTGACATAAGAAGTAGTTCTACACGCTGAGCACAATCTCACGCACTTGATGCAATCATGCCGAATTAATAAATTGCTTCTCTAATTTATTTAACGAGATGAAACGACAAGCTGCGGGCTCGATCCCTGCACCGAGATACATGTTTGTGTGGCCTACAAAGATTTCTTTCGGTTCTCGATGTTGTGAGACTGAGTCTAATCCCCATGACACAGGACTGGTACCTTAATGTAAGGTCAAGATTATGTGTGACCACTGGGAGGTATTTTTCATGTTTTATTATTTGTTTTTGGGTATATAAGGTCATTATTTGTGTAAGCAGTCCAAATGTTGTTTACTCCGCTTAGTACTGGCCGAATCATAAATGTATATTCATGAAAGATTAATACATTCAAATGCGAACTGAAGTGGGCCCTTGTGCATATGTTTATTTAGCAAGATACCGCACCGTTCTCCCTACCCGCAGGGTTGGCCGTAAAGCGTGGCGACCACAAAATGTGTTAATGTGAGGTAATTAGTCCGCGGCCGGTAATTACGGCATGATTACCGAACTGAAGCCAAGGTACAGTCTGCGGTGATTGCGGTCGGATACCTAATATCCTCGCATCGTTAGGGTGAGGGATATTTACATAATTTTACAGGTGGGTCAGTGCAAATTGTAAAATAACCGAGTGAATTAAGAGTGAATTGTTCCAGTACGAGTATAGTTGTAAGGTATTCGTGTCCGATATCGATCACCGTACACAATAGAAGCTTACAAGCCCGGACTGTACTGCAATTACTCTCAGGTGTATTGTTCATTTGGTAATCATAAAAAATAGTAGTTGTTGAAATAAAACTAATTTAAAAAAAATTATCGCAGATTTGGTTTAATTTTACATTTTTAATTTCAAGTCTAAGTCTGCCCCGTGACCACGAAAGCTGGAAAGCAATCGAAATCCGCGATAAAATCCGTAAAATATAGTTTTATTTTAATGTGTAACATTCGCGTAAATCTATGAAACCATTAAATAGTAATTGTGCTTAAAGTAGTTACTCTGTATCGAAACTGCTGGTTAAAAGTACTTAAACATCAACAAGTGGCGTAAAATTGCAGCTATTAAAAGTGGTTGAATGAAAGTATGTTAAGAAATCAAATGATGATGACTATGATATCCTGCCTATACGCCGGAATACATATTCTTTTCTTTATAGAAAGTCTTTTATATTAAGAAGATAGAGGCGGTGAAAAATTATAAAATACTCAACCATGTGGTTGGACGTCCAATACGCTTGCTTGTACGTTTCCGTCCCATCGGCTATCCGTTCTTCGCACTATGTACTCATTTTTTTTTGTTGTCGCGAGGTTAACCGCGTTACCGCTACCGCCCCACCTTGGGGAAAGTTGGGTGATTATGTTGGGTTCACTAGTCGACGGCATACCAACCAAAACCCCGCGTTGCCCTCTTCGGCGCAATTGAAACGGCCCCGGGAACTCGAAGCTAGAGCGCCCCAGCTTCTACCGGAACCGTTCCTGCACACTGCCGCTTAATTTGCAGCTCGAACCCAATGACGCCCTAGGCGTCCTCGGCAGCAAGCAGTTGCTTCCACTTCTGCTGCCGACCATCTCAGGGGTCGCATTTTGTCAAATGGGCACTCCAGTCCCCAACTGCGCGCCCGCGACCTCCAGTTGCCCCATTAGTCGCCTCTTACGACAGGCAGGGGATACCGTGGCGGGATTCTTGTAACGCCCCCATACCACAGGGCGAGCGCACTATGTACCCTGCTCACTCTATCGCTCTCCCTTCAGCTAGAGGAAGCCTACTGCTGAACAAAGGCCTCCCTCAAGCATCTCAACGTTTACTTTTTGGAAGCTGCTTGCATTCAGCGACTTCCTGCAACCTTAACCACGCCGTCCATCCATATCCAATGTATATCAGTCGAATAAAACAAATTCCGTCGCAGGCTAAGCTCGCCCGTAATTTTATCCCGAAATGAACAATTTTGGAACATAGCGATGAAAGTTAGCAACCGCGTGTTCGAGCCGTGACCGCAGGTGCCACGGAGTTCTCAATAAGTCTAATATACGTTCAAGTGCGGGCTTAACTATCGTTTTGGGAGCTATGTAGCTTGTGTTTGGCATAATGATGCTTGATATCAGTTTTGTAATTGTACAATACCGCTCCCCAACCGCATTGTCCGTATGAAATGACGTTTTTTCTTTAGTTTTCCGTATGTAATTACTTTGAAGAATTTTATCTTTGTTAGCGAACTTATCAAACGTATACATTGTGTTTTTTTAAACCATTGGGGTCGAAGCCTAGCTAGGGATAAAATTTTGTCACGATTATTTTATTGTATTTAAAGTTACTGATACTTAAAATAAAAAAATAACCAAGAGTTTAATACATTTTTTAATCGAACTTAGAATGTTCAATTCAGAGTCTACTAATATGTTGCTTGCAATGAAATGAAGGAAAATACCAAGCTAGAAAATTGATTGATTATTGAATAAGGATTTCAAGGTATTTGACCTATGCATCACAATCCTTATTGCCATTTCATCTAAGGATAAAATAAGGTCAGTAACCTCACCTAAGCTCCATCCCTTCATAGAACTGACCTTGCATATTTCACACCGGGCCCGAACTCCATTCTCCACGTTTTGATTTATAGTTCTCAATGCGAGGAGGGTTAATTTTCTCGGACGTCTTAACTGCGCGGGTCGGAGAGGCCGCGTGATCTTGGCCATCCATTACGTTCTTGAAGGGTTAAATGTGACAAGTATTTGGTGGATTTGTGGAGTCACGACTGGTGGCGTGAGAAATTAAAAATCAATTTCGGTGCGCGTAGTGATTGAATATACATACATAAACTCACGCCTTTATCCCCGAAGGGGTAGGCAGAGGTGCCACTAGGACACCCACATTTCGCCTTGTATGTTCCGTCCCACGATGTGATGGGGGACGAGCCTATCGCCATATCGGGCACAAATTCCTGACTCCGGACTGATAATGAATAGAAAAATCCTATATCACTTTGCCCGACCCGAGACTCGAACCCGAGACCTCAGCTTTGTAACCGTACCGTAATACAACTACGCCACCGAGGCAGTGATTGAATATGTCGATTTTAAAATGTATTTGTAGGTCATACATTACATTTAATTCTTTATTAATGTAATGGTTAAATCGTTTTTTTTTTATTTGAAATTATGTATACTCTTTTTTCAATTCTAATTAAACGAATGACGAAGAAACATTTCATGAAAGTATACGCAGACTTAAACACAACTATCGACCCGTATATAAATTCATATACTCTAATTAAACCAATAAAACAATCGAACAAAAGAATAATTAGTTGATAAATAATATTCCGATAAATAATTGTTCCGCAAATTTTATTTTTTATTTATTATAATTCAAAACAGTATTAACTGTACAAGCCCAGTATTAAATAAAATACAATTTAATTGTTTCAAAAACAGTTCCTACTTATTTATACATTAAGAATGTAATGCTATATTTAACACAACGCAGAATGAACCCGAAACGCGATACATTTACGTGGGCCACTTTGCGTTTATTATCCGGCTAGCTACGAATGATCTACCTCCAGTCTTATAGATTTTATAACGATTCAATGTTTCTACAAATTTTCGGCATCATCCTTCTTTTGGTGTAGTGTACATTTGTTTTCAATTTAATTTATACCTTATCCTTACCTGCATTACCCTAAGTAGAGCAGAGCTTACAGGCAAACTTTAACCCACCTATCCGGTACATTCAGGGAAAATTCGTATGACATTTCACAAACAGACAAGCTAACTTTTGCATTTGCGACCGTCATAGATATGGGCATGACGCGCGCAGACGAAAATCGTATTATACACTACGTTGCGTTCGATACAGTGATAGATTTATGCCATCAAGTTGCATGGATTTTGAATGTTACTGTACACAAACAATCTATTTTCGTTGGTTTTTTATGGAACAACAAACTAGCAGTAATACAAATAGCCGTTGATTGTAGCTGACACTTTAGTACGTGCTTTGTTGGAGGATTTAAATGTTTATATTTTATGAAGACTGCCTCGGTGGCGTAGTTGTATTACGGTACGGTTACTCTGAGGTTTCGGGTTCGAGTCCCGGGTCGGGCAAAGTGATATTGGATTTTTCTATTTATTATTAGTCCGAAGTCAGGAATTTGTGCCCGATATGGCGATAGGCTTGCTTGATATGGCCCCTATCACATCGTGGGATGGAACATACAAGGTGAAATGTGGGTGTCCTGGTGGCGCCTCTGCCTACCCCTTCGGGGATAAAGGCGTGAGTTTTGTATGTATGTATGACGTATGTATTTTATGATTAACAAATCCAAATAGTCAGTGCTCAAATACTATTTTAAGGGATCCTATCGATTGTTTTTTAAATACTACTACCACTTTACTATTAAACTACTACCGTTTCGGTACGTGTTGTAACTCCGAGAAAAAAAACTCCCTCGGAAGCTAATTTTCTTTTCCACATATTTCTTTATGCGTAAACAATAGCTAAAATGAATTTAGTGGATCCACCTCTTATATAATAAAAATAAAAAGGTTTGTTAAATTTACAAGGTCTCGTGGTACAAAATCAAAACCCGAAACAAATATTTGGTTGTGAAACCGTCAAGCGGGTTTTGGAACTTCTGCTGTTTGATCCACATAAGGTTTCTGGCTGACTGCATCGACTCTGTATTATGTTTTAACGCGTAGGTCGGGCATATGAGCAAATGGTTTTGCTTCCGCGTTTGGTTCGGTGAGTGTGATTTCCGGATGCCTAATACCCCTTATTCGAAGTGCCAGCAACAAATCTATGATGCAAACGTTGTAGACGGTGAAAAAACCTCACTTTCCCGATAGCAAAAGTCTTGCAAAGCTAAAAACTACGACAACACCCAGACAAACAAACAAAGCACTTTGTACGAGTTAGGAATACAGTCGCAGAATCCGCTTCTCAAACACATGAAAGCCAGTGTCAACATCAATTTGCGACCGAATCAACTTGTCCCATCGAAGAGTGCCCCTCATTCAGAGGTTGCCCTGCTTGAGGACCCCGCGCGAGGGCGATCGCAAATACAGCTCTGATTTCGCCGCCAATGACTTCGGCACAAAAATAGGACGTGTGACGAATGCATTATTGTACATTGCATTGATGAGTTAGGAGTTGTGAATGCTTACTTATGAATTTTAGGAGATTTTGTCCTACTGTCCGAATATATTGAGGATCTTTTGCGTATGGAGACTGTCCCGCCCTCACAGCCGCCACTGCAACTCCTGTAAGCCAGGATCAACAGTGGCACGCATTTCAATGACACTGAACATTGAAGCTCAGCGAGTCTCCGGGAATGTCTAACTTGTCTTTAACCCGCAACGAAATCAATCAAAAAGTTAAATTAATAGGAAGAGTTGGAGTTTGGTTTTTTATGACAGGAGGCAAACGAGCAGACGAGTGAACTGATGTTAAATGGTTACCGCCGCCGATAAACACCCATGACACCAAAGGTATCGTCGGTGCGTTGTCGCCCTTTAAAGAAAGGCCATTGTAGAGAGCGATCAAACTCTACAGGAGTACTAGTTGCATTGTGACGGCGGGATAGCTTATATCTATTACTAGTGAACAAGCTGTGGGTAAGTACCATCTAGGCATAGACGTTCAATAATATCATCCCTTTATATACGGTACAATAAACAGGCATAGCTATTTCTTCCTTAAAGTAGCTAGCACCATACTAACGGTGGTCAAAATAAGCATTTCCAGCGCTTCAAGCGGAACGCTGAAAAAAGGCAGAGATTGTTTTATGCAAATGAATCTGACGCGCGTTTACAACATTAGCTGGGATAATGGCAGCGCTTTATGGAGTATAAAAATTACCAAGCGCTGGATGTATTTAACGGAACAGCGTTATTTATTGTTATGTTTCAACTGCGAGTAAGTTTATCCGCTGGGCGGCGAGGCGCGCGATGGATGGCCCGCTTACCACTGTGACGATAAAGGTTCCTGATGCGAAATTTCGTTTTTGCCAGGATATTCAGGGTATAAATATATACGAAAATAGCGATCTTTTTCTTCAATAAGACGCGTCGGAGTGGTTATTTTTTTCACGTTGCCGTTAATAGTATTAAATTATATTGTTTATTTGATTTAAGCGTAAATTGTGGGATAAATCAGGTTCATTTTTAATCGACTTTACAGAGTCGAAAGTTGTATGTAATATTAATATGAATAAGGTATGGATGTTGCTAAGCTCGAAAGTAATTAAAATAAGGGGCTGCTCCATGACTGCTATTAAACAAAGACACTTATTCTAGGTAACTTTCTACTTTATTAGTATATTTTTTATGACCTACTTTTTTAATATCTTTTTGAATATCTTCAATCTAGACGAAGTCGAAAATAGTAATATTGCTTTGTTCCAACTCAACTCAAATATACATTCCCAGGTTAGGTAAATACTTTTTAGTAACCGCTTTTCGTTCGTCGACATATTCCAGAGTTCATCCAAATAGCTGAGGGAATAAACGTAAAAAACGTATGTAATAACATCAAATGACGTCCGGCGATAACATTATGGGTCCCGTACTCCAGCGGTTTTAGTCGAGCCTCTTTTAAACATCTCGATAAATATTCAAAGGTCCCCAGGGTCCAGGAATACGACGAGAGGGACATCAAGTTCCTAACCATATCGATACAACATTTATTACATGACCCTCATGATTAATATACGATAATTTACAAACATCTGACTGCTCTCGGCACCAATGTAAAAAAATTAAAATTTTCATTTCTTTTTTAGTTTAAACACTATCCATTTTATCTTTTTTAATCCAATTAACGGATAAGTAATAAAAAATTTAAATATTTTGTTAAGCTAGTACTTTACCGAAACCTATTAAAGAACTACCTTTACCTTAGTGCAATAGTTTAGTTCTTAAAATCTACATGAAAGAGAGAAACTGTGTTGTTATTAAGTCCGCACAAAATGCTAAATGATTTCACAAATAATTTTCGTCATTGAAGTTAAATGGAATTCATATACATTCAACACCAATTGAGCGTTTAATTGATAGACATCAATTAACCATTCAATCAGAAAATTACCCGCAAAATCACTATCTTTGGTTTTCCTGGAAATAAATCAATAACTAAACCGCTGTAGCAACAAAATTATAACCGAACACAACTCAAATATGTATGTACAGAGACCTGTTTGTATAATACGCAGAAAGCAGAAATGTAGTCACTTAAATACGAGTATAAAGTAAAAATGTGCTATTGAATAGGTTATACATGTAAGCTGTTAGTGTATTACCATATTTCCTCACAACGACGGATAAAGTTTATTTATAGATTTGAAAAGACAGTCTTAATGAAAAGAATAAATAAATGAAATAAAATACACCCAACAGTCACATACATAGTCCTGACCCCACATTGAGATCGAGTCTTGTGTATTGGGTATCAGAAACTATGAGATACTTTTCGGTCTCAGAAACACCCAGACCCGAAATAAATACCTGTGGATCACACAAATATTTGTTTCGGTGCCTGGATCGAATCCGTGGTATTTCGTTACACAGTCGGCGTCTAACCAACTGCCGCAAGGTGACTCGACAGTCTTCCATTTTGTAACCAATATACCAGACACTTATAAGCTAAATTATTTCTCCAACTTCATTCTTCGGTGGACTATCGACCTAGTAACCTACAAAGAATATACAGATATAAACTAACTGTCCCATTAACTTGGTTAAAACTTACTGCATATGCTCATATGGTTCAAGTTGATAAAATTTTGCAAAGTGCTGGATATCGTGCGACGGTTTCCGACTGTTATTTGGGTTAATGTCGTGATATCTTTGCAGCTCATTACAGAAACTTCTATGGATTTACTTCAGCGGAATATAGGTGTAAACACTACAGTATATTCATAGATTCACTGCAGAGCACGAGCCTCCTCTACAATCGAGGGTACGATTGAGAGGGGTTAGGCCATGCAGTCCACCACGCTGGTTAGTGCGAGTATGCGGACTTTACATACCATAGAAATTCTTTCAAATCGCTATGGTATACGAGTGTTTAACGATGTTTAATTTAGTCCAGCTCCTCCGTTTTTTGATGTATCGTATTCCGTTGCGATGCGATTAGTTATTAGGTTCTTCGAAACAGACAAACTTTGAATCGGTTTCGCGTAAACAGAGAATTTTATCACTAAACCACTGTTGTCAAAATAGTCTTAAAAACTGAGAAAGTTGTAAAACATTTGTAGGAACTTTCGTCATGTAATAAAATTCATAATGGTTTCTTATATAAACGCGAATGTTATACATTGAAATAAAAAAGTTTGATTTTATATTATTTTAACTTCTAGATATTGTAACGAAGCGAACGTTTGAAAATATTGTGTAATTTATAATCAGCGTGATTACAGAGTAAAAGCCTTATTCATAGACAGTTTTAAAACCTATTTTTGTTATCAAATGTTTTTTTTCCTTACTCAAACTGAATTCAAAAGTCATTCGTAAGGGACAAAACATTCACCAGCAAAAATATGTATGTTACTAAACAAATACACCCAACAGTCACATACATAGTCCTGACCCCACACTAAGATCGAGTCTTGTGTCGTGGGTATAAAAAACTACACACTGAGATAAAAAAAGAATGAATCTAAATTATGCTTAATATTTTATGGATGCAAAAATATTTCATTTTGTTATCCAATTAAAACTAAAGGTACTTCTAAGATCAGTGGCCATTTGCAAAGCGCCCGTAGTCATTTTACACTTTAATTTTAGCTGGCTTCAATAAGGGCATTGGATATTTAACCACTTAACTCAAACTAAAACTTTCTACGACATATTTTATTTTCAGCAGTCACGTACATATTTCTAGAGTTACAATTTTTATATAAATATCAGCCGGGCCACCTTGTTTGATTTTTCGGGTGAAGTTCGTTGACGTGTGATATATTTTGATTGCCGTCGTTTTAAGCAAAGCAAATAGCTTTTGGAGACCAAAAAATATAAACCTTTTTATGCTGTAAGGTAATAAATGTGATGAATTGGTTCAGATAATACCAATATTGGTGAATGAGATCATTTTTTGTATCGGTCAAGGAAATAATTGCAACAGTCGCAATATATTTTATAACAGGCGTATTTAAAATAGCTCAAGGCACAGTGAGCTCCTCCTGCGTAGATCGGATTGCAAAAACCAACAAACTTTTTAAATTAACTTTTTGATTTAATAAGTGTAAAATACGGTTAGTTACATTGTAACAGTCACTATGCGGATGACTAATACCACTGTTCGCCCTGTGACCTAAAAAACAGTAAAGGAATCGTCGGGAAGTTTAAAAATGTATTAAACGAAATTCGCGATAAAATCCGTAAAAAATAGTTTTATTTCAATGTGATAATTCGATTGTTAAAAAGCTCTCGAGATTATACTAGCTCTCGAGTTATTAATCTGTGTATTTAGTGTTTACATTAGCGTACACTTGTAATACTCATGTAAATAAGAGACACAGACGCATGCCTTTATTAGGCGAATAAAGGCATGCGTCTGTGGCTAGTGCTGGCGACGACGGCGATCCGACAGCGGTCGCTGCGGCCGAGCACCCTCGCTAACATAATTTACTTGCTTATTATACAGGATGTATCAAGACTGCGACCGAAAACGAAGCCAAGTATTAGTGACTTCAGACACAAGGCAATTAAAAAAATCGCAGAAAAAGCGTTTTTTTTTGCAATTTCTTAAATGCGTTAGGGTGGTAAATGCTTAGTTTTTTCCAAAATTGTAATTTAAGCCCTTGCGTACCATTGCGTCTTTAATAATAAAAAGGTGTAAATTATTATTTTAGGAATATTATGTATTTACCACTCAAATACGACGATCAGTAAAAAAATTATAAAAAAAATGTAATCACTAATAATACCACCTGGCTTCGTTTTAGGTCGCAGTCTTGATATACCCTGTATGTATTATTGTAGATAAAAGTAAAAGTTTAAATTAATTATCGACACTGATATTATAAAGAGGAAAGATTCGATTGTTTTTTTTGCATTGAATAGGCTCTAAAACAACTGGACCGATTTGAAAAATTCTTTCACCATTCGAATCTTACATTATTCCTGATGATCATAGGCGATAGAATATTTTCAAAAATCTGTACTTGTACCTGTTCGTATATTTATATTTAAAGGTGTCGACTTTGTCTGTTTTTATTATTAAATTAGTTATAGATATGGTTAGATATTACATTCCCCTTTTTATTATACAGTTCTTATAAGTTTAACTTGTAAGTTTCCATAAAAATAAAATAAAAATAAATACTTGGCTTGTTCCCCGACTTTGTTGAGCACTGTATCTCACTTATGTTAACAAAAAATACTAGGCGAAATTCAGGACCGTTTCAATGATCATTTTAAATACCATTTAAGTTTCACAGCCGTCATACTTTGTCTGAAATGTTTTAAACAGCCGTCTAACATGAGCGGGTTTAAGTCCTAACTTAATTTATGTTGAAGTAAAATGTTCTCATTTTTATCGCTGTTAAAGAACTACTCCAGTGAGGTTTGTTATTTAACATACATACATACATAAACTCACGCCTTTATCCCCGAAGGGGTAGGCAGAGGCGCCACTAGGACACCCACATTTCGCCTTGCATGTTCCGTCCCACGATGTGATAGGGGGCGAGCCTATCGCCATATCGGGCACAAATTCCTGACTCCGGTCTGATAATGAATAGAAAAACCCAATATCACTTTGCCCGACCCGGGACTCGAACCCGAGACCTCAGCTTTGTAACCGTACCGTAATACAACTACGCCACCGAGGCAGTAATTAATTTTCAAAAAATACGAATGATTATTTAACAATTCGTATTTTTTAAAATTATATGTACAAGCTAGAGGGCGGCCCAGTCGTAGGTGACTGCCGTCTTCTGTGGTGCTTTTTCCATCGCGTCCTAGTATATTCCGCCTTGTCCCGTCTCATTCTGTCCCACGACCCAAGGCATGTAATCCTATCCCCTATTGTCCCAATTCATCTCTTTGAGTAAAAAAAATAGCTTGTGCTGTGAAATATAATTCAGTTCTTTTAAGTTAGCATTTGATGTAAAAGGAAAAATAAAGCGTTAAATAATGTCTATAATTTAAATTTTTCAGCGTTTAAAAGTTAAATCGCGGTGTTCATATAATTTTTACAATTAGTTTAATTTCTGACAATGTTAATTAATTTATTTTTTCTGTTTTCACGTCAATATTATCTGTTTTTAAACTATACGAGAATTATTCATCATAATGAATATGTTCCATAAATGATTTTAGTCGGAACATCAAAAATTATATGAATCTTACTTAATTATTTCGTAGATATAAATCAAACTTCAACTGCTTTTCTTGTTAACATAACTATTTGGTTTAACAATTCAAAACATACTCAAGGAATCCGTACTTAAATATTATCTTATCGTATACTGAGAATATTTTCGAATACGTAATGTGAGTAATTAAAGAAATCAGCATCGGTTATTAGCTAGTACGCACATACATATTATTATTTAAGTTAGAAACTTGCGTACTCAAACATAGATGAATTTGTACAAACTTTGCGACGAAATAACTCTTTAAGTCGGGCTGTAGGCGGCTGTGAGTGTGTGAATTGTTTTACGGATGTTTTTTTAAAATTAATAGCGATAATAACGAGACTTCCAGATCACTTGCCTGATGGTAAGCACCACGCGTAATAATAACTAGGAGCAATATACTCGTAATAGAACCAATTATGTATAGTACTGCCTGCACTTGCACCCATAAACATTAGGCGTTGAGTCTCCTCTGTCGACTATTTTTACTGACTACCATGTCCTTCAAACTGGAGCACAATAGTGCTCACATATGCCTACTTGGTGCAGAAACAGTCAATGCGGTAGTACCTGCCCAGATCTTTCGCATTCGAGGCACATAGTATTTTGATGTGTTCTTGATTTGTATTACCGATTTTGAATGATAAAATCTTGCTATAGTTAGTTAGCTCAGTGCCCCTAGCCGGAACATTTTGAAGTATCGTATAGTAATTCTCGTATAGTAAAGTAAACGTTTCCCGCTGTGAAATTTTAGTTCCAAATACGCTCACAATGGCGCTGTTTAAATTCCCATACAAATTTGTACTATTACTATTCTATTACGATACTGCAAAATGTTCCGGCTAGGGGCACAGTTGGCCGTAGACCAACGGTTGGAAGTGGCATGTATGTTCAGGCTTGTCCGGGGCAGTACCACTGTTTCACAGAAAATCGATATGAAGCGACAGCCCCTTCCCTCTTTCCATCCTTCTTCCTTCCTTTTCTCCTCTCAATTTGATCGCCCAGCATCAGATCCATGATCTATCGTTGTTGATGTTCGTGGGCGGCAGTGACCACTTACCATCGGGTGACCTGTTTGCCTGACCTATGCACAGAAAAACCGAACTTCTCAACAAGAAAATAAAAACGAATATCCTATCATTGAAGAGAAGTAACGTGTAATTTGATTCTTCGTATTTCTGTTTCCGTGTACACTTGACAGGGAAATGTTGTTACTTTATTTTCAAATTCTCTTCAACATTTCAGTGACTATTTTCATTTCAGTAACTTTCCGCAATATTGAAAAGTGAAGTTGAGTGTAAAAACAAAGCGAGCGTAGTAAAATATTTTATAACGCGGAACGACGGATTTTGTTCTTTGTGTCAAACAACATAAAAAATTACTATTCGAATAACTCATAGACCAAGAGCCAGTTATTTTTTGAAAATGTTACCCAGGTGGTTGGACAATTTTGATATAAGAACTATTTACTATTCTATATCGGATACTATCCTCCCAGAAGCAGTTTAAAGGCCAGTGTCGGCGATGAGACTTTGCAGTTTCACCACCAAGACTCGAAACAAAGTCCAGACAAAAATTGTCTAGGTGCGACGATCGAACGCGCGGCATCTCGTTTCACAGCCGGCGGCGTCCAACCAACTGCGCCACGGAGGCTGTCAAATTATGATTCTTCAAATTATGTACACCCTATGTCCTCTTCTGTAACCCTGACGAAGTATATATAATTTCATGATGCTGATCATCAGGCGTAGGTAAAGCGCCATAGCTTAAGAAACAAACTGAAATTCACATTTGTTAAGCACGATCAATGAAATGTAACTTCTAAGTTCCGTACTTAACAGCTCCCTTCGAGAATTTCAAAGTTACGTGAAGCATATTAAACTATATTACGTTGTTTTGAACTAAGGTCAAATCTTCCTAACGCGTTAGAATCAAATAACCCAGCGACAAATCATTCTACAACATGTACAAAAATCCTCCTGTTATGACTCTAATTGAGTTTTGGATAAAGGTAGTTAAGAAGACTTCATGGTGGTAGGTCTCTCTCATATGTGAGAGGCTACCTGGGTAGGTATCGCAATGTCTATTTCTCCCGCCAAACAGTAGTGTAAATGCACTGTTGTGTTCCGGTTTCAGGATATTGTAGCCAGAGTAATTACTGGACATAATGAGAATTAACATCTTATGTCTCAGGATGGCGAGCGCAGTGAAGTGCCAAGCATCGCTTTGTAATATATGGCGTTGTTTGGTTTTGCTACTGTGCATGAGAGGTCGTATCGCTTACCTTCCGGCGAATGGCATGCTCGTCTCACCATTCATTGAAAAAAAAAGAAGATCAATCGACTGCCTCGGTGGCGCAGTTGTACTACGGTATGATTACAAAACTGAGGTCGCGGGTTCGAATCCAGGGTTGGAAAAGTGATATTGGATTTTTCTATTCAGTCAGAATTTGTGCCCGATATGGCGATAGGCTGGCCGTCTATCACATCGTAGGTTGGAAAATACAAGGCGAAACGTGAGTGCCCTGGTTGCTACTAGGCGAACCTCTGCCTACCCCTTCCGGGAAAAAGGCGTGAGTGTATGTACGTAGATCAGTCGATCAGCTAAAATTTATAAAAACCTTATGACATCAAAAGTACTATCACACTAAGCAGAGTATAACTAAAAAGAGTAATATTTTTTGGCCCAACCTTACTAAACTGTCCGTCGGTAGTATTCAATATAATACCCCAAAAAAATACAGCAAAGAAAGCCGTATATTTTTATTTTCACTATCACATCCGATAATTCTGTAACATCATCACAAAACAACTTTATGGCAAGTTTAGGTAACGCGAGACGATACTCTTAGGCGCGCTTTGTGAATTGTCAAGTGGCTTGCGCAGGGCCGTAGTTTGACGTAGGCTTTTCGAACCTTTAATAAAATATCACCGCCCGTATATGAACAAGCCAAGGGGTTTTTGTTAGGCTATAAGTCTACACGCGTTTCAAAGGCTTGTACGGGTCGTTTATACAATTTTAATATGCAAAACAACAATCAAGGAAGGAAATTATGTGAAAGATTTATCTTGTCTCAAAGTAGGTACACGCAAAATTAAACATTTCAGAGTGAATAAAAATGTATCCTAACAAACAATATAAGATACCTTCAATCAGTTGGTAGAATATCAACGATCAGGCTTAATTTCCTTTTCATCAATTTTCTGATTTGATAAAACTGAAAGCATTTTGAAATTGAAGCAACCGGTGCTAGATAATTATCAGCTGAGTCTCGAGTCAGATGCGGAGTAATCACTATTACGAGCCACTTTTAAGAAATATTTGATTTACTTATTGCCTATTGTATGTGCTGCCACACCTACATTTTTAAGGCATCGCGTCAGGGACTAATGACGAGGTCTGACTGCTTCGATGACGTAGTTGTACTACGGCACAATTGCAAAGCTGAGGTCTAGGGTTCAAATCCGGGTCGGGCAAAGTGATATTGGATTTGTCTATTCATTATCAGCCCGAAGTCAGGAATTTGTGCCCGATATGGCGATAGGCTCGCCTCCTATAACATCGAGGGACCGTGAACACGTTGGCAGTCGCGTCTGACACCACTTATTTAAAGCTTTTATTTCAGTACTTTTCAGCCAATAAAGAAGTGGCAGTGTTATCCAAATTGAGTATCCTTCGGCGAGAGATAACCACCATACTACAATTATGCCGGCCAACTGGCCTACTCTTGATACTTCGTTTCATTTAGTTCAATCAAATGCCACCACGATTAAGGAAAATATTTTTTTAGCATTGCGGCAAACGAGCAAGCAGGTCATCTGATGGTAAATGATCACTCCCGCCGATAAACATCCACAACGCTTTGATCATGGATGTGACGCCAGCCCATTAGATCGGTACGGTGGCGAAAAAGGATGGGAAGAAGAAAGGAGCATAATCTCGCGCTATGTGGAGACGGGTTTGCCTTGCGAGCCAAATTGAATGTTGCCGCGAGCCGGCTCGTCGTCGGTAAATGGCGGTGCTCAAAGGGCGCTCAGTGTACGCCGCTCAGTTGCATAGGACGCATTTGTATTGCCTCGTCCGCTCGCAACATAGAAGACAAAGACGAACTTCTAATCTTATGTGTTTCATCCACCAACGTGGTTTTCTTCTCTTTCTTTAATAGTTTCTTGTTTTCTCTCAAAATTTTACACACGATGAAAAACGCTGTAAACGCAACTAAATATTTGGTTCCATGGATACCGTATACTGACGCCTCGCAGGCGCGGCATGGCTCGGCCTGACTGTGAGGCGCTAAACGAGCGCACAGCGAGGCTGCCTCTCGACACACTGCTCAAACGAGCCAACTCACGAGTAACCTCGCAAGCAGCCCCGCAATGTCGATACGCGGCTTAAAACAAATTAGTCTCAGCAATAGGCTGGTCGCGACCGCACACACAACATAGACAGAATCCTAAATCTGACATACATTTGCCGGCCACTTAGAGGGGTTATAAGGATGGGGATCCACTGAAGCAATCGTGAATAATTCAAGAACACAATAATTAATGTAATGTAAATATAATTTCGTATCGTGTTCTTGGTAGTTCCACTTGGTTGGCTCTTGTTTCGGAATATGTCTTACTGTAGGTTGAAGATTATTTTCATTACATTAATTGTGCTGAGTAAATGTTAGCTCCCAGTTTCAATTCTATACGAGGAGCGCGAAGTTTATATGTTTAATATATCTTATACTTTTTGTTCAATTATTATAAGGAACAACAAAGGGCAATGACGTCATTAAAATATCTTGATTAAATAATAGCGTTGTCGTAATAGTTTAAATGGACCTCGGCTAAATATAAATTTAATCTAAAATGTCGCTACGTATTTGCGGCCAGACCAGTGTCACTGATAGCTATTGAGAAACCCTGTCCTACTTCAGCCGAGAGATGACAATAACCCCTGTTCCCTAACTGACGTCTAACTACACAGTTCAATATTCCCAACTACAAACTACCAAATAACTAGGAAAATTTCCTGCCAAATACTCGTGAATACGTCCCTGGCGTCGATATTATCGTCCTCACAACTGGAGCACGTATTATTTGAGAGTTTGTCGCTCGCAAACTTCGTTGTCGCTGGCGACAAAGACCAACGGAATTATAGCACGTGCCCCGGCCGCGCCGCGTCGTCACGTTGAAAGAATAATTGTCCGAGAGCTTTACACCGCCGCTGACTACTCCAAGGGTAATGTTTAGAAGTTCTGGCACGTGACGCCAAAGAGGAAAACTGCTTATATCACTGATTTGGAAATATTGGTGGTTTGAATTGTTTTATATTGCCACAAAAGACTATAAATGATTTAATTACAAAGCAATTCAAATAAAGTATAACCAAGCGAAGTTTCGGACGCCCATCCGGTGGACGGACGATTTGTTTGAGGTCACAGGATAGTCGCTGGATGCAGGCCGCTTCTAACAGGTCTATGTCGAGATCTATGGGGGAAGCTTTAATATGTTCTGCAGTGGACTTCCTGGGGCTGAAGAGAGGGAGAGAGATCCATGTCAAAAACATACACAACCCGAAATGCGACACAGCTCCGTGGGTCACTATGACGGATTTCCACTATCATGTCCCTTTGTTGCTATCTGGGTGCATACGAGATTTTTCGTTAGCTTTAGGGTATCTGACAATCTTAATTATCGAAGTAAATGCAACAACGAACCTGTTATTTCGCGTCGGTTTTCTGAGTAGCAGTGGTACCAACGCGGTCTAGCCGATACATTAGTAGGTATTGGTGCTGTTGTTTTAATTGTACGGCTTCGATATTTCAATGCTATAACACTTTGATATTATTGCTTTGTTGGTGTTAATAATCAAATTGTATGCTAGCGTTTTGAATACTATATCCAACGTTAACTAATGCGACATAAGACATTCGTTTTATGGCAGTAATAAGCCCCATTTCACATCAATTAATTTAAAAGGGTAATCATCAAATCTAAATCATTGCATTTTTTAAATATTTTTACAACATTTTGTTCCGTCCTTTTCTATTCATTTTCAACATAAAAAGTACTATGAACATAAGTTAAATTGACTAAAAATTGCATGCTAAATTAAGAAAAGGTGATATAGCATGCAAAGACGCCGTCCTAGACTAGGAAGGTAAATTGTTGATAGCACGTAGATGCAACACCGGTAGTCGAGAATAGTGTTTTATGAACGTATGAATAACTCCCCGGTGTGAATTTTAAAACAGGTTTTAAACTATGTTCCAGCTTCGCACGCAGGCGTTACGATAGCACGATATTGCATCTTAAGTTTCTTTAAAACACGTGCAGAGGAATATCTGCACTAGAAAACTGTAATACAGATCCTTACAAGGTTATGTATGGTATGGGAAGTCCGCCAATATGTAAAAGGCTAATAATAGGTTAGCGTCGTGGACTATAGTCTAATACAAATAGGGTATCTCAAGACCACCACCGAAAACGAAGCCATATTAGTGACTTCAAATACAATGCAACTAAAACATTCGTAAAAAAAAATGTCATCTTTTTTTCAGAAATATTTTACTGATCATCATATTCGTGTGATAAATACATAATTTTACTAAAATAATAATGTACACCTGTTTATTTTTAAAGACGCAATGGTACGCAAAAGTTTAAATTACTATTTTCTCAAAAACTAGGTATTAACTACCCAAACCAGACGATGTTTAAAAAATTGCAAAAAAAATGTCGCTTTTCTTGCGAAATGTTTCATTGCATAGTGTCTGTTACCACTAAAACTACCACCTGGTTTCGTTTTTAGTCATAGTCTTGATATACCCGGTATGTCTTTTATTTTATTGTTGCTGTGAATGACGAGACGAGCATGCTATTCGCATGATGGTAAGCGATACGACCGCTCATGGACAGTAGCAAAACCAAACAACACCATGAATTGCAAAGCCATGCTTGACATTTCACTGTGCTCGCCATTCTGAGATATAAGATGTTAAATCTCATTATGTCTAGTAGTTACTTTGGCTGAAATGCAAAAACGTTTAAACCAAACCCTTGGTTGTAAAGGAGTTTCGTTTAATATAGAAGCAACACAGTACAATATAATAGAGAAAATAGAAATTAAAAAAGAAAATTACATTTAAAACTTGAATACAAACTAAAACAAAATTAATTAGACACTGTTTTGATATCTGTTTTCCTTTTCTATTGTCCCGGACTTTAGGCGAATATATCAAAAATAGGAAAAGTACTTGTTACAACATTTTATCTTTATATGCGGGTCAAAATAATTCGATTTATGGCTCGCACAAAGACTATATCTCTCATGTGTAGCTTATTTCATTATGAAGTGTTGTTGAATCAATAATAATATTAGACCGTTCGTCAGGAACAACACACATTTTAATATAACAATTAAGGACTTGCCCCCTTTGTATTTAATATTCAAGTTTTGATCTACATAGATCTGTTTATTGTTATAATATTTAAGCAAAATATTCTGTGTTGGAAATTCAAAAAAATATTATTTGAATTAAAAATATTCAAGTTCTAAAACTGAAAACTTATAATTTGAAATACAAATATTTCAACAATTAAAGGCCTTTTTACTTTTTTAAATTATATCCCCCGTATCTGAGCATCTCGAAGAATGCACTGAATTGTGGATTCATTTATTGCTCAACAGGAAAAAAGTAGAAGGGACCCTATTCAATTTGTTAGAAATTAGATTTTGCTCGCGGCTCCGCTCGCATGCTTGGGATAGGCCGGCAACAGTTTTTATTTTAGATATCAGATTTTCTTCCAGAACACCATAGGTCACTATTTCTGTACTCCAGGTATCATGTTGCTATTTATTCATGTCGGTAGGCAGAGATATTGCGCCAAACTGCAGTTTATTTAATGATCTAATAGTTATATTTATATTCCTCGGGAAAGGTACCCAAAGTCCCTTTTGTAGCTCTAGTAATATGTGCGTAAAATTTAATATTAATCACCTCAGTACTAAAGCCGTGAAACCATAACAAACAATTAATAAACTCACGCTCGGATTTATAAAATTAGTTAGTTTATATGTATGATGATATCATAGCAGTATTCATTGCAATTTATCAATGTAACTTCAGAATAAAACATTTGTTTATTTATTTAATCTTTATTGTACACAAAAAAAAAAACATTACAATATAAAGAAATAAAATTTAACAAAAGTACAAAAGACGGTCTTATCGCTTATAAGCGATCTCTGTCAAAAAACCTTTGTATGTATATAAAAGAAGGAGAAAGGAATATTATTAGTTAAGAAGGTAAAAGAAGACGGATATATTATACCATCGTTAACAATTTATGTTCGACAATTTAATACAACATAAGTCCACGTGTCAGCGCTGTTAAAGGCATAAATTAATAAAACGGCCGCCACAAAAACGCACATCACGAACTCCGAAGCGTAAAATATTTGATAAAATATTATGTCCATAATTTATATCCTACTATATATTAATGTTTACCAGGTAGTTTATTAAGGGACGGCACAGGATCACGTGACAGGCGCTCACACCGTCGCACTGGGCCTGTTTCTAATTAATTTATTTTATTATACGTGAGTTCTACAAAAAATTGCGGCCCGGTCCAGCCCCGCCCAGGTGCAGACATTCTTTTGCCGTTGGGTAAAACCAGATACCTTTTTTATTTCGATGAAAGGCGAGACGAGCATGCCATTCACATGATGGTAAGCGATACGACCGCTCATAGAAGTAGCAAAACCAAACAACAACATGAATTACAAGGCAATGCTTGGCATTCGACTGTGCTCGCCATCATGAGACATAAGATGTTATGACTCATTATGTTCAGTAGTTACTCTGGCTACAATGGCCTTCAAACCGGGACACAACAGTGCATTTACACTGCTGTTTGGCGGGAAAAATAGACATTGCGGTGTTACCCACCCAGGCAGCCTCTCACATAATTATGAAACCAGTATTTCTGTAAATATACGCCTTTCAAACTTGAAATATAATTTCTTATTAAGAAATGGTACCCTGAATTACCTACAATATAAAATATGACGGTTTACAAACGCCATATTTTATCAATGAAAGTTTCTACTGCGAGTAAATACTTGTCGTGGTTAAAAAAACAAAGCAAAAAGGTTCATATATATATTGTTTTTAAAGTTCCATTTGACTAAATAAAAGTTTTCTATTTGGTTCATTTGTATACCACTTACGTCTGCAGCCGAGTTTCCGTAGATATTAAAACAGCAAATATACTTTTATAACATTGTCACAGCAGCGAGAAACACCAAGTTTCTTTGTTTCTAGACATTTTACGCTTTAACCACTTAGCTTCTACGTAATTAGGACTTTAAATGCTTCACTTACTGGTCGGAAGATTTTTGTGAATAATACAAAAACCTTGAAAATACGCTGCTGTAAATATTATATTTTTAATAAAAAAATCTTGAAAAGTAAGTACGAATAGCTCGCACAAAATTTAAATACATTTTTTGTTACTGTTATAAATCTAAAAATGAGTTTATTACACTTTCACTCCTCGGCTACACAACGAGCAAAATCGATTTATTACATAATTCAAAGAGCGGTTGCGCTACGGTGTGATAGAGTTAGGGAGGCACTTGGCAGTCACGTAACGGGTTGAATGCGGTCTCCCAGGCCGGTGGTAATGAGGGCCGTTATCACCTCGGAGGCGCGTGCCGGCCGCGACTCTATCGTCTCTACCCAACTCTACCTCTACATCTCTTCTTTTAATTAAATGAATTTTTCTTGAGCGACGTAATGCCCGTACGCACTTTTACATTGATATTTATTTCAAAATGTAACATCTATACATATAATAAATTTGTAACCGATCGATGTCTGTACTTGGAAAATAAATTAGAAAAACTAATATAGGGGGGTCCGTATTAACGTAACAGGACCAACAACAATGATTTTTAGAATTTTTGTCTATTTGTCTGTTTGTCTGTGCGGATTTCGACGAAATTTGGATGGAGATAGCTGACACCCTAGATTAACACTAAGGATTTTTTTCCCAAAAAATATAGTGTTCCTGTGGAATGGGGAAGAAAATCCGATATATTTATTACTTTTTTATACACAAAGGGATGGGATGGGACTGGATTACATGCCTTGACGGGATATAACGGGACGGTATGGGAAATTTCAAATAAAGTTAATTTCTAAAATAAAGCTAGTTTTATAGTAATATAATTTAATAAACCAGTGATGCGTGAATGAATATCCAAAGCGTCGGCGATAATGCCTTCTGAGAAAAATTAATAGGAGACGAAAATGGCTTTCAAATAAGTACAGCTGGTTTTTTTTTTATTTTACTAGCAGAAGAAGGGAAGACACCCCAAACTTACAACACACTTCGGTGCGTCATTATGACGAGGTTTCCAACAACATTACGGTGACTGTTATCCCAACGGATACGAATAAACCACCAGATTCTTGTATTAGGATAGTTTTTATTTTTTTACCTCACTATTACACGAGGTCGGTACGACATATTTTTTCGAAGTCGCAAAATGATGTAAGTTTATTTTATGATAGGTCGCGAGGAACGACTTTTTAAGTCGCTCATTCAGGCCACATTCAGGTTGGTATACTTATATATACCTCCGATATTCTTCAGGATAACTCCCAACTATGCAGTTTTTGATTTAGATGTCTGCATTTATTAGTAAATTTGTAAATTTTGTTCTGGATTCGACCTCGCCACGACTTATAGTTATATTTATCTCCTGGGGTATCCCTACCATTTTAGGACATTGAAAGAATTGCATAAAAATAACCAAAAGTCTTTAATTGATTTTAAAATGTCTATTTTAAAAATATAAACACAGCTACAAGTATAAACACTTTCAAATTCATTCAAAGAAAAAAAATTATTAAGTGAAACCAAGAAAAATTTAACTTTACAAAATAGCACTTTTATTATTAACACAAGTAATTCCAGTATATGACGTATTCAATTTGAAATATTAAGTGTAGACCTTAAAGCATGGCTATAATGTATCAGTCTCACACATACGCATACACACACACACACACAACGTCTTAATGCGTAATTAATGCTTAGTCGGCGTAATCTGAGACATGACGGTATAAATTGGCATCAAGTGGGACGGATTAAGGGTTACCGCTGGAAATACGATCCCCCATAGTAGCCTCCGTGGCCAACTTAGTTAGACGTCAGCTGTGAAACGGGAAGCCGTGGGTTCGATCCCCGCATCCAGACAAACGTTTGTGTGATCCACAGATATTTGTTTCGGGTCTGGGTGTTTGTGAGCCGAAAGTATCGTGTAGTTTCTAATACCCACGACACAAGACTCGGTGTTAGTGACGGGTCAGGACTATGTACGTGACTGTTGGGTGTATTCATTTATAAGGCCCCCGGTGACTTCGTTTGGCTATGAGCTAAATATATTAGATAAATTAAGGACATAAAACCATATTATGAAAATAAGGAAAAGCTAAATTGTCAACAAATATTCATCAAAATTTAAATTATCTGGATTATATACCGATAATTTTAAGTATCGGAATAACATTTTTATAAGTAATTAATTTTTTTGTTAAGTTATTTCGGCGCATCTTCTTTAAAATTCCTTCAAATTGGTTTGGTGGTTTTTGTAAGTTAGGTTCCACTTAAAATGTACTGGAGCTACTATCTGATACCAGCTATATGTTTAGACAAAGTTTAAGCTCACAAATGTCAGTTGAGTTTTATAAAAGTAATGGCTACTTAGTAACTACAGTCCAGTACAGGATTACCTTTAGAATAGCGGCTGCACCTTAATGTTTGCTGACAATAACTCTAGATTTGCGCTACATCAGTAAAGCCTTCGTAATTTAGTACCTAAAAAGCTGGTCTTATCTCAGATAATAGTGCGCTAGCCTAAAGTTTCGTCCGCAAATAAATAAGGACTTATGTGTAGAACTTATTTAAAGAGAAATAATAAATGGTTGTGTGAAAGAATCGTAATAAAATGATATTAAATGCGATGATGGACGACGATGGCTTAGTGCAGATTATACTACACATCATTATGAATTTCCAAAAAAAATATTCAAATATGTATTTCCGCATTATGTTTTTCACCACTGTTAAACTCAGCAATACTTTACAATGAATACACACGTAACTCCCAGACAATAAAGCAGTGTGTCTTTTGATTTGTCAGTCTGGTCTTCTGACAAGAAAGTCTATTTGATTTAAATTACAAATGGATATTAATTACCATTTTATGATTTGACCCACACCAGTCTGCTACTGCTCCGTTCCTGTTCCCTATGCCTTACAGAAGACGACAGAGTGCGCGGTACAATCTTGTTATTTTCTAACAATACATTCGTTAAACAATCCGCCAGGGACAGATTATGTTAATCAAACGGGGGATTCTACGTGGCAAATGTTAAAATTTACGCTCCACATTTCAACGCAGGAATGGCGGAGCTTATTGCTTTGTAGATAACTTCCCGAGGTTACTGTAGTTTAGTAAGTAACACCGCGTACTACTTTGGATACGTTATTGTCTTGATAATCTAAAAAAGCAAGGTTATTTAATGAATTCACTGTGTAATGAGATGTCGCGGAATGGATTTTCGCACCGACGAGAATGTTTTTCCGATCAACAAATTTTTTTTTTCATGTGCGGATGTTGCGAACCTGATGCATATCTGCAAAATTAAAATAATGGAAAATGGAATTAAAGTTAAAATGTTGAATTAAAATATGAATAAACAAATAAATCAAATTAAATTACATTAATAAAGTTGTGTTAAATAATGCTCATAAAATATGAAAGCAAATAAAAATATGTTGGTAAAGTATTTAATGCAGGTTACAGCAAAATCCGAAATGCAGGTTTTCAACAAGCCGCTGTAGAGTACTTTATAGAAAGCCTATTCAGCAGTGGGTTTCTGCGGGTTGAACAAGAAGAAGAAAACATTTAATATTTGTAAAACATACAAAAACTTATACAAAGTGTCGGTGACATATTCACTTTTTTTGGGACCATATATAGGGTATCGCAATAGTAGTGCGTACACCAAATATTATTAATTTATCATCAACCGTTTAGTCACGGGATATTTTTTTATTTTTACACATTTAACCACCTGCTGTAGCGATTTATCTAGGTCATTGACACAAACGGGTAATGAACGGCAAGTGCGAAAAAAATACAACTCGGGTGTTATTATTACAAAAATTATACCAATAATTGAATTTAGACCTAATATCTATGACATTAAAACTCATATTATGATTTATGAAATAAATGTCTTTCGAAGCGCAGTGCGACGTTGCCAATTCAACATCAGAATGAGGCTAGGGTGGCAGCATACAATATCGATATTATCGATATAATTCAAACTTTATTATTGTTTCACATCCAAATCTCAAATTTATCCAAAATATTAATAAAAATTGTTTTGGATACATAACAGGAGATACACAAAGCTCGCATCTACATTCCAAACCTACTTAAAATTGCAAATGGGTCATGTAGCAACATTCGCAAATTCTTTCAGTATGAGGACTATTGAGACGCATTCTTTAACCTGCTGCTTAGAAAAAAAAATTAAAATGACTATTCCTGTATCTTTCTTTTGGTGTATTAATTTGTACCGAGGTCTTTTTAGCACGCATAGGATATGTTTTGATAACTGTGTTAATTAATATGATTTACACATTTACTGCCCTAAAAGTATTTAAATATTAATAGTTTCAAATTATCATATTTCAATTTATCGATATTTATTGACGATATTTTTATGTTGCATCCCTAAACGTGTATCCATCCCCGCCATGCCGGCTCGGGGATTCCCCCGCGACGTTTGGGCGGTGTTGCAAGGTAATTACATTTCGTTCCCTAATTACACTAAAACTGTATTTGTACTACATTTACTCCAATATGTATCAAACAATAGTATGCAGTTAGTATCGAACATACTGCAATATGACTAAGGAGACAAATAATAAAGCTATTTTTAACACTTACCACCCGTTTATTGCTTCAAAATAATTTTATAGGGTTATTATTCACCGAGCCATCCGTAGTTTTTAACCATACCATGGAACGATATTTACAGTACTTTGTGACCGATAATAATTTAATAAAAGTGACACACACAGCGATTAACTATCATTTTACGAAATATTTGTGGTTTTTTAAAAAAGGATGTTTATTTTCGTTTACTATGAAAAAAGCCCAGTAAACGGTATAATCTACTGTATTTTACATCCGTCTACTGTATTTTTACGAAACTTCCACTGTAGTTTTGAAAATCTAACCTAGCAACACTGCGCTCGGCGATCGACGGTCAAGGTTCGGGGGTCGGGGGTCAACGATCGGGCGTGAGGGGCAGGGGCGGGGGCGGGGGTGGGGCGAGTCGGGTGTCGGCGCGCGCGCCACTCGTCACTCGTCAGTGAGGCGTACATGTTTTAAGTGAATCTGTATGCGCTGCTCACAACTCATTAGGAATTACGATAGCATTTTATGTTCACGATGTCGTGATTTACAGCTTTGGAATACACAGATATGATTTTAATTTATGGCGAATGCCAACAAAATTCAGCGCGAGCTTTACGACCGTATCGAGAAAGATATGCTGCCTCACGAAGATGTCCCGCAAATTCGAAGACAGCATGTTCATTAGGGTTAATGGAGGACTGTTTGAACCATTGAAAATTTAGTTTAATTGAGTTTTAAGTTATGTTTGGTGGCAGTAATATTTCGCGCGACGTGCTATTTTTATCCACCGGCGCAAAATTAATAGTTTCTGAGTTTGTGTATGCATCATAGCTCCCAATTCAATGAAAAAATGTTGACCTAGTTTATTTGTGTAAATTGTGACTCGGCTGAGAGTGCTTTATTGAATTTCTTATTCTACGAATAAAACTACGCCTAACAACTACAAAGGAATCACCGCGCCGACGAAAAAAAGCGCTGTTGCCGCTCTTATCCTAGGGTCAAATGAGGTCAGTAAATACCTTATAAAGCGTGTTTTATTTAAATCAAATTATTTTATTATTTAGTTTGTTTGAAAATTTCATTTTATCAATTTTAATGAGATATAAAATCTAATCATTTTAATTTGTTTTTATTTACTTTTTATAATGACCTTGTGATTTAAAGTCATTACGACATCAACACTTTGTATATGTTTTGTATCTTTATTTTTCTGATGTACAATAAAGTGTAAATTAACAAATGTATCCAGGAATTAACCAAATATTATTAGTAACAGAATCAGTGAATTTGTGCCGGAAAAAAAACCCAATATGTCGATAGGCTCACCTTCTATCACATCGTGGGACGGTACATACAAGGTGAAATGTGGGTGTCCTGGTAACACCTCTACCTACACCTTCTGGGAAAAAGGCGTGGGTTTATGTATGTATGTATGTAAATATTATGTATTAATCACAGCGATACACAGAAATTAGTTTGTGCGTTACCTTAACGTTTTTCCGGGATAATGGTCCTGCTATATATTTTACCGGGATAAAAGATACTTTTACTAATTACCATCCTCAATAAATTGACTCATCAACACTAAAACATTTTTTCAATTCGAAATAGTAGTTCCTGAAATTAGCGCGTTCAAACTATTCAGCTTTATAAATACTTAGTATAAATTATCCGGGAATCTTAAATTTATAGTTTCTCATAATGGTTTCTTAGATTTAGGCGAATGTTACACATTGAAATAAAACAAATTTTTACAGATTTTATCGTGGATTGGGTATGCATCAGCCCATATACGTCCACTGCTGGGCACGGGCCTACTCTACAATCGAGAGAATCGATTGAGAGTGGTTAGGCCATATAGTCCACCACGCTGGCATAGTGCGGGTTGGCGGACTTACATACCGTAGAAATTCTTTAAAATCGCTACGGTATGCAGGTTTCCTCACGATGTTTTCCTTCTTTTTTTGGGTTTGGTCTATTTTTACATTTTTAACTTCCCATCGTTTCGATTGCTTTCCAACTTTTGTTGTCACGGGGTGGACTGATACATAAGTCATTTTTTTTGCGATCCGACCGAATTAAAAATGTAAAATTAAACCAAATCCGCGATAAAAATTAGTTTTATTTCAATCTATAGTTTCTCTTCCGGTTTAATTATTTTACGAATACTCAGTTCTTCATAGTAAGATAGCAGAGTTCGTGACATGGCTTACACTGAAGTCATCGCTTACACGGGTATAATACGATATAAATCGAGAGGTAATCACCGTCGTATCTTGCGCTGAGCTATATGGATTATATTTAGAACACAGTACATATTATATTGTCAGAAGTACGGGTTCCAGAAACACAATATATCTGAAGGCATTTGTTCATATTACATCTATGGTTATTGAGTCTTGGCGTTAAATGATTGGCAGATATTGATATAATTGAAGTAATTAGATTTTTTATTATTAAAATGGTTATATTAAATATACCCAACTGTAATTGTCAGTTATAGTGACACATTGCGCTAGAATGACGTAGGTTTTTTTATTGCAAAGAATGGCGAGACGATCATGCCATTCGCCTGATGATAAGCGATACGACCGCTTATAGAAAGTAGCAAAACCTGAGTGCTAAATATGCATCTTCAAAACTATCCTAAAGAGAGACCCATATTTAACAGAGGATTTCCTGTGGGTGATGTAATGATGATTTATATATATGTATATAAAAGTTATTTTATAAATTTGCACTACTGCGCACTATTTTACTGTGTGTCGGCAGTATCTCGAAGAACATGTAGCGTTTTCCCGTCGCGTCGCGGATTAACATTAGTTTTCTGTCTTTGCGAAGATAAAGGAATTTCGCTTGAATCACGACATACAACGCGCAGTCCACAGCTCTCGTGGCACTAAGCCGCACCGACGAATGAATGCCACTTCAAAAGTGGAGTTTGGTTGTAAATCTTTTTAGTATTGCGGTAATAGTTTGTATACGAGTACTGTTATTGTTGTTTTATACAGAATTGGAGCAGTAATTGAACATACGGGCTATTTAAAGTAGTGATAATATCAGCCCAGAATTATCCATTGAAAGGAAGTGATGACTATTGCCTATGTTGAAATATTTAGACAGTCGTACGTTTGCTGCCGTTTCAGGATGTTAATGAGGGAAGGGATATCGTGGGGATTATCTGTCCGCTGGCGAACTCATTGAATGTAAACGACAGTAAAAATGTCTTTTCACTTTAGTATTCTGAATTGGTTCTGCTATGTTATACCATTATGCAAAACTTAAGAACCATGCTTGATCGTAATATTATGTATGTATTACATATTTTCAATAGTAAACAAATTAATAACTGCTCGAAAGCTTACAACAAAATTTCATAAATATTTACCCGTAAAAGATATACTAAAATATTAAATCGGAGGAACGGGATCGTTGCCAGCAGCCTCAACATTTAAACCTCACCAATTATTCTAGAAATTTTATTTTATTCTAGAAAAAAGATTCGTGGAAACTACGAGTATAACGTATTTCTAGCAATCAAATCAATTTCAAGCACGGAAGGCTGTCAGTCTATCAAACTCACGGCTAGAATTATTAACCAGTAAAATGTGTTTCAAGATAGAATTCTCAAGATGCAGACGGAATATTCAAAGCGATTGCCTCGAGAATTCTTTTACTTTCCTTTTTCCACATGTTGAAATGTGTAGACAGACATTATACATTAAACGAAAGCTCTTATGCTCTGCGATGCGATTAGTATGAAAACAATTTCATATTTACAATATCAACAGGCGTGGAGCTGTTTTAAGGTCAAAGATGTACGCAAACTTAAATAAATAAATATATACACCCAACAGTCACATACATAGTCCTGACCCCATACTAAGATCGAGTCTTGTGTCGTGGGTATCAGAAACTACGAGAGACTTTTCGGTGACACAAACACCCAGACCCGAAACAAATACCTGTGGATCACACAAATATTTGTTTTGGTGCGGGAATCGAATCTGCGGCCTCTCGTTTCACAGGTGGCGTCTAACCAACTGCGCCACGGAGACTGTCAATTTAAACTACAAGTTATCGAACAAACCAAAAAAAAAACCGTCCAAAAAGTTTCCGTATCGGCTGCACTTTCGAGTTGTGGGAAAGTTTGTTTGATCCACATTTCCCTACATACAGGGTATATCAAGACTGCGACTGAAAACGAAGCCAGGTGGTAGTATTAGTGATATCAGACACAAGGCAAGTAAAAGTTTCGCAGAAAAAATCACAACTTTTTTTGTATATTTTTACTTATCGTCGTATTTGGGTGATAAATACATAGTGTTCCTAAATCATTATGTAGACCTCTTTATTTTTAAACAATCAATGGTACGTAAGGGTTTAAATTATTATTTTTGCAAGAATTATATATTTACCACCCAAACAAGATGTTTTTTATTTTTATTTGCATCGTGTCTGTAACCACTAAAACTACCACCTGGTTTCGTTTTCGGTCGCAGTCTTGATATACCCGGTATAATAACAAGTCGTTTCAACAAAGCGCGAAAAAGCAATTAAACACGCTGGTACCAAAATATTTGGGTTGAATTTTGCGATATCACCGTCGCATTTAATCAATATCCTGCAATGATATAGTACATACATAATGATGTCGAGAAATACTAATTAATAACCTCCAAACGACGGGATTCTCCTAACCATTTTTTATTTCGTTCCATTATCATATCCAAAATAATTTTAAATATTAATAAGTAAATAAATAAATACACACAAAAGTCACATACATAGTCCTGAAGATCGAGTCTTGTGTCGTGAGTATTAGAAACTACGAGAGACTTTTCGGTCTCAAAAACACCCAGACTCGACACTAAATAATTTTTCCTCTCCAAAACGAAATAAAACATTTATCTTTGCAGTTTAACACGCAATGTACAGCATAATAAACTGTGAAGTAGGTAATAACGTGTGTGGTACGTGGCAAACTCGTCGCTGTGTCATAACATTCTTAAAATTCAACATTATAATGCTTTCGTGTTATTTCGTACACTTTAAACTCCGTCTAAGCGGGTTTACTCTGTTTGCACACTTGAGGCCGAAATAAACGGGCCCTTGAAGGATTTTTATTTTATATTACATTGTTATTCTCTTGTTAGTGCTATGATTATAATATTTATATGCCTAAATACTTGTAAGACAACTCTCGCCTCACATAATTATCTCGCAACTTCGGGCCAAGTTTAATGCGATGGCTTTATGCAAAGTATAGACTCAAGAAATTAAGAATAATCTTTCTGGTTTTTTTATGCATAGGTCCGGCAAACGAGGCAATAGATCTGATGGTAAGTGATCACTGCCGTCCATGAACATCCTCAACGTTGGATCATGGATGTGTTGGTGTTGGATCATGGTGTGCCGGCCCATCAAATTGCTCCGGAAAAACGGCCATCCGTTTTTCCGGAGTACGAAATGGGGTATATGGCATACTAGGAGGTGGCATACATGGCGGAGGTATTAGTGTGCTCTGTATAATTTAATTTATATTAAGTAACTTAAACTATTTTGCTTTGCTTTGTGAGCGATTTGGATAAGTCATGCTCGCTTAAAAGTCTGTGCTTGCGGTGGCGTCGTGTGCCGGGTCGGTCACTTCCCTGTAGCATGGTTGAGGAGGCCGATGGCTGGCACATGCGTCATACTCGTGAACGAGTGCTGCTTGTGTGGACTGGTCTGTCCGATTTGCTTACTTTGTAATTGATAAGTGGATTACTTAACGCTTTTATAATTATTTATTGCGTTGGCTAAACAGAGTATACTGATTCTTCGTTATGGGTTACTTCGTTTCGTTTCTCTCAGCCATATTAAATATAAAGTAAACTTATTCGTATTAAAATATATCCTACTTGCAAATCATAACAAGTTATTAATGAACTGCTCTGATTTAAACCAACTTGTAATTTTTGTAATTTTTGTAATAATCACTACATTGTAAACTGGTTTTGAAAAGAGCAACACTAGAGTTTCTTGCCCGTTCTTCTCTAGTGAAAACCGCTTTCCGAACCGGGTGGTAGTTCAAAAAATGACTGAATCTAAACAATGTTGAACATTTTAATGGATTCAATAAATTATTTTCATTTTCATTTTCATTTTCATTTCATTTTCATTTCATTTCATAGAGACGCCCTTCAATAATCACCATTGTTGAATTGCTTCAATTGAGACGGACGAATTGACATATACATCAGGTACCAGTTACTGAAAGGAGACTTTAGTTCCAATAAATACTAGACAAGACAATTTGCACGTGTTAATGAAAGTTGTAAACGTGTTCTTGAGTGAAGACCGCGCCATGGTAAGCGTAGTGTAGGACGCCCTCCAGCTAGGTGGAGTGACGATTTGCGCTGGCAGATGTTGGATGCGACAAGCCAAAGACAGGGTGTAATGGCGCAATTTGGATGAGGCCTATGTCCAGCAGTGGACAACAGTGACTGATGATGATGATGATGAATAGAAGTAGGCTTTGGATCTAATAAGTACAATAAAAAACAACTTTTATCGTGGTCCTTCATGCGTTGATCGATATAATCTTCGTAATTTAATTTTTAAGGAACTATACTACATATAATAAAAGCATTGTTTAGCGTTTTAAATTTAAATATTTTTTGCCGTTAATTACGGTCAACAGTGTACATGCCATTGTGCCCACTGGGAACATTTTGGCGTTAACTTTCGCTAATTTAAATTCAGCTGTCTAGTTTTGGTTTCATTGCTGCCTCAAAACTAAGTTAGTTTAAAATTTTACTTAGTTCCGATATAATTAGTTCCTCCTGACCTTATTTTATGCTTTAAGTGACAGCGGGCCTCTTCACTCTTCGACCACGTTTTATACACTCCCTTTTTCCGTTGCGATAATTCTAATCCAGGGATTTGTGGTATTGGATCGATCCCAGTTCGTTTAAGATTATTGGATGTTGAGTGAGCAATAACTTGGCATATAAATGACTCGATATGAAATAAAATAATGGCATTGGAAATTGCTGCAGCAAGTATATTTGGCTTGTGGATACAATATTCCGCGAACCTCAGACGAAAGCAATATTTTTATAACTTGACAGTCACAGTGTTTGAGAAAAATTCAAACTATATCACAATTATTTATTAGATTGAAGAAGTATTATACTTATTCATAAAATTATGAGTTTTTGATTCTTTAACGTCAATAGATAGATCAATAATATTCAATACATTTATGAGTATGCGTCTTAAATATTACAAAGTTTAAACATTAAAATATTAAGTGTTTATAAATTTAAGGCCGAAAGAGAAAGTTACAAAAAAGCATATTATAAAGTTTCAACATAATATTACTAGCCGATAATTTTTTAAGTTCATAATAGTTTGAAAATTTATTTTTTATGATTGCGGCATTTTTTTGAGATTTATAGTCGTTTGCAATTTGTATTATTATTACACACTGAGGCTTAAATTTATTTGTGTTTCTTCTTAGACTATTATAGTATAGTTATGAAGAGCCTGTAAACTCAATATTAACATTATGGAAATATTTAAAATAATAAATTGTTGAACTGTAAAAGAGACTAATAAATTGAATAAAACGCTGATAAATGTCGTAACATGGCGGCGCGTCGCGGCGGTTATAGACTGTTTTCAAAAGAGCACTTTAGAATTTATTGAAGGTATGTTAATGGACTAATGGACATGGACACTAATGAACATTATACAGGGTATCTCAAGACTACGACCGAAAACGAAGCCGGGCGGTGGTAGTATTAGTGACTCCAGACACAATGCAAGTAAAAAAATCTGTAAAAAAACCTTTTTTTGTAATTTTTTACTTATCGTCGTATTTGGGTGATAAATACATAGTTTTCCTAAAATCATGATGTAGATCTCTTCATTTTTAAACAATCAATGGTACTTAAGGGTTTAAATTATTATTTTTGTAAAAACTAGGTATTTACTACCCAAAAAATATGTTTTTTAAAAACTTCTAAAGAAATATCTGTCGCTGTTTTGGTGAAATTTTTATTTGCATCGTGTCTGTAACCACTTAAACTACCACCTGGCTTCGTTTTCGGTCGCAGTCTTGATATACCCGGTATAGCTGGTGATAATTATAAACTGCAGACGTCTCGTTAATTTCTTAAGGATATCAATTGAACCCGCGCAAAGAAAACGCCACATTTTCAATTCAATTCAGCTCCGATCGACAATTCCATAATTATGAAATACCTTATAAAACCAGAATATTTCAAACGGGTGCTGAATGTACATAATCAATAGGAGCGACGGTGAGGCGTACCAGTCCCAGGGTAGCACAGACGTCACGTCAGCCTTCAACCTGTCAATGCCATGTCGATAAGTCTCTACACGCACACCTCCCTTCCCTGTGTCATCAATGTCGCCTGCCGTTTTGGACTTATTTAATCCTTATGGGTCTGGTGTGATAAATTCGAAGTTGCTTTATCTTTTATTGGTCTATTGTGTGAACGTCAAGGCACTTTAGGTTCAATTTCCACCCAATCAACTTTTTATTTAATCTCGATTTGACGAATGCAAGATGCACGTGATGGGAAATGCAATGCCTTTTATAGTCTATTCTCCCTCTTCACTCGACACAATTATGCTGGCTTCAAAATAATAAATTATCCGTATATTCCGTAAGCTTTCGTGACGCAGAGACGCCGGCTATGAAACGAGAGGCCGCGGGTTCGATACCCGCACCGTAACAAATATTTGTGTGAACCACAGGTATTTGTTTCCGGTCCGGTTTGTGAGACCGAAAAGTCTCTCGTAAGTTCTTATACCCACGACACAAGACTCGATCTTAGTGTGGGGTCAGGACTATGTATGTGACTGTTGGGTGTATTTATTTATTTATTTATTATTATCCGGGACAGAAATATGTAATATAATAAGAATTGGCTTACTCCGTCTAGTCTCGGAATAAATCCTCTCCCTCTTTCTGTTTTCCAGTAAATTGTTAAATTAGTTCCTTTACTTTCGGTTTTACTTTATTCAAATATCTAAAAAAACAACATCAAGTATTTAGGTTTGGTCTTACAACAATAGAATAAGATAATGATACAATACCAACATTTAAATGAAAAGTACTTTATTTATAACAAAGGAATTTCTCGCACAAAGGCTACATTGATACATTTATGTAACATTTTCACTGAAGTAAAAAACTCTAATAAGGGTCGTGAGGTTCCACGCACTGCGCTAAAAGGTTCCGAGGGATAAATTCTATTGACGATAATGTGATAAAGGGACGGAACTTCGGTAATGTTGGAACTAACCCATTGCCTTTATACTTTTATATGTATAATCTTTGTGTGATTTCACCTATTTTGCATTTATTCGGAGTAAAAGTTACCAATGGGTACAGACCTATCTGAAATTGTGTTTGATAGTTAGTTTCCGTTACTAACTCTTGCTACTGCTCCAATTATTGTTTTTACAGAAATATTTTGAAACATCGCACTGCATTGCGAGTATATACAATCCTGTATCGTGGTGCATTTACAAACAAAAATTGCATATATACAAACGTCTAGATATCTATAGCTCACACATCTATTTATCGTGCCGGAATTGAACCCGCAACATCTAGCGCAGAAAGCCGAGTTCCTACACCTGTGTGTAAACCCATGTCTTCAATAAACGATACGTGTACTCCAGCAGTTGCCTGTTTAGTGGCTTTTTTTCTCATGTCTTGCCTGCTAGGATTAAGTTAAAATCTTTTTACTGAGCTCTCTGCACGTCGTCCGATCTTTTGTGTCAGTAATAGTATTAATGATTCTTAGCTCTTTACTAATGGGTCACACATTTAATTATTATTCAGTATATTTGAATTCGAACCTAGTTTACTTGGAGATGTAGTAATGAAGCCTAATCCAGCATATTGAATAACATTTAGAATCATCTGCAGCTAAATGAATTCAATAGAAACTATTTTAATACCTCATTACAAATATCCGACTTTTGTAAAAAGGTCTGCATATAAATTATAATGGCAAGAATTTTAAATTGCTTGTTTTATTTACCTTAAACCAGGTTATTTAAATTCCAACCCGACCGCTCAAGTCTGGAAAACTTCGCTGTAAGTCAACCGTTAAAAATCGGAAGTGGTGCAACTTATAAACGAGGTCACCGAAGATTAAAACATGAAACCACTTGGCAGTTAATCGGTTTCCATATCGATTCTCGCTCAAGACATTTCTCACGACGGAATCTTGACCGGCCCTATCGCTCCGCGGAGCTAAGCGGCGGGTAAAAAGTCTTAACTTTAATTGGAGTTTTAATCTCACTCAGTTTTTTGCATCAACGCTATAAACTGAGCTCCAAATGGTTCTTATTAATGTAGACTTTGAATATCTTAAATTAAAGTGGAGGAGTTTGGTGAGAGTGCTGCTGGCTCGCAGGGATCTCGTAGGCTTTATAGTTTTGAGATATTATTCGTCAGTTGGAGACTTTTAGTTAAAATTAAAAATATTATTTATTTCCCTATCATAAAGTTTTCTTAACACTTTCATAGCTTGGTGATATTTGTTGGCTGGGTGGTTAGTGAACTTCCTTTTTTAATACACGTATCTGTTCCACCACCGCCACCCATGGATATTTAGATTGTAGATCATAAGTACGTACCGCTCCTCAAAATGGGAGTGGAAAAGGAAAGAAAAAAGGCGTGAGTTTGTATATGCATGTTTGATATGTATGTATGGATACATAGACTTTGTAAGGTTAAGTAAACTACAATTTGAACCACTAGTTAAAGCTTTATTTGGGCATCAGAGATCAATCAAACACTTTTCGTAAGTTAATATTGGTATACGATATAATGTGTATTTTAAGTGTTTTGTATGCTTGTTATATGGTGCAAATAAATTATAGTCTATTTCTTATTTCTATTCCTCTAATCAATACTTTTCTCAGTTACCTTGCTGCAACGGATCCAGAATGTTTCATGTTACGAGCAGCTTACCAGTTCAATACAATCTCCTTTATAACAGAGAAAAACTTCTTGAGGAATTGAGCAACTTTCTAGGACTGTGAAGATATTAATTACATTGAAAAAAGTCTACGTTTATGTTCTTTTTATGTACTTCTAATTATTGAACATGGCATAGAGTTTATTGTTGTGGTTTGTTTTGATTTCATTTTTTTTATCGAATGTAATACTTAATTTAGATTAATTACTGAAAGTATATTCGAACAAAAATTGTTTCTATACATAATACATACATAAACTAATGCCTTTCGACAACCACATTTCGCCTTGTATGTTCCGTCCCATGATGTGATCGGGGGCGAGCCTATCGCCATATCGGGCACAAATTCCTGACTCCGGGCTGATAATGAATAGAAAAACCCAATTCACTTTGCCCGACCCGGGATTCGAACCCGAGTCCTCAGCTTTGTAGTCGTACCGTAGTACAACTACGCCACCGAGGCAGGCGCCAAATTGTTTCTATCTATATATCTATTCCGCCACAGGAAGTCCATTGCAGAACATAGTTCTCCCCTAATTTGTAGGAAGTCGCTGGATGCAGGCTTCCAACAAGTCATGGGGAGATCCTTGGGGTCGGTTGACTCTGGTCTATGCCCTCTCAACAAAACATTGTGAAGTAGTCGTGTGGTCATAATTTGTAAGCGTATAAGGACCGCTACAATTATATATATTGTGACAACTAAAATTTACAATAAATCTAATCATTCAGATTTAATAAACTCACTTAATATCTTTTACAGACTCCCTTGAAGCAAAAAAACTGATCCACTGCAACTGACTCCGTCGTCGGCAGTTTTTCCGTCAGCGCCGCTTTACAAAGGGTAAGTCGAAACTTTCCTATTCAATGTAAACTTCTACCGACTGCGATCAATCCCATACGTGTCCAAACTGAATTGCCAATTGTGAAAGTTTTTCAGCGTTATAATGCAACTACTCCATTATTAGAAGACGTTAATAAAAGTGAGGGAACTTGTTTAAACTTGCTCCCGACGCGTCCGGGTACGAGCCATACGCTTCTCGCTGAAAACAGGATAAAACTGATAACTATTTGAATCGATGCAATTTAATGAGTTAAATTAATACCGTTCAAGTTATACTGGATGTGGGTAAAGTCATGCCACGTAAGTTTATATACATTGGAACTTCGTAGTGAATGTTGAAAGAATGTAAAATAATATAAGTTTTATTTAATTGATAATAACCCTACGCAATTTATAGGGATATTTACTACAGAATACTAATGCATATGGGATAATTAGGATAAAAGTTAAAGTAAAAATTTCACACAGACCATTAAACTAAATACGTATGTTTAAAAAATCATTAAATTCTATTGGTTATTTTGTATTACTAGTATCATATATATAAAATGATAGATAATACTTACTATACAGCATTTCTGTAAAGTAGTAAATGTGAGCTGTGATTTTGGTTTACTTTAACTTCCAAACTCTCTAGACTTAGACTTAGACTTAGACTTAGAGTTATCCTTCGTAGTCACGGGGCGGATTGATGTGTTAGTCATCCGGAATGTTACACAAGAACTACATTAATTTAAAAATTATAGATACTTAAAATTAATTTAAAATAGTTTGTTGTTTGGGGACTATGTGAACTGACTCAGGAATTTGTGTAACTGGCGCATATATTTTATATTAAATAGAACGAAGAATAAATATCCGTAGAACGGCATGATCGGAGTGCTTAAACTAAATAAAAAGGTCAATGAGGCAGCATTCAATCGCTTGGTCACCGCAGCGGTCCAAATTGCCCCGGGCACCGAGTGCATATAATCCGGACAATAATAAAAGTACGAAAGTCGAGGTCGTCTTGAAACTCGCTGGCTACGTTTAGCGCTAATGTCTTTGTTCTCTTATATTGCATTTGATTCAACAAACTTTTCTTATTCTTAGTGAGGTTATTAATAATTAGCTTAAAATAAATTGTTAAGGATATTCAAGACTCATTTTTAAATAGGATGGCATACAGAGCTAGATACGGAATTTACAAAAAGTGATATATTCAGCGCCCTCACTACTAGACCATAGTAGTAGTAGCTCTCGATAATGACATGTTATAGATCTTTATAGAATTGAGGTCAAAAAGTACAAGACGGCAAATTAAGCTTACTCCATCAAAGTTCATTTTTTTTCTGTAAGTATAATTCACTTAAATGCATTGTCATAATTGAGTGATATTATCCATTTTATGCTTTGCACAAACGCAAAACTTCTGAATTCAAAAGCAAATATTTATATGCGAATTCTACCATTTCTTTCTTTCTAAAAGTTGAAGCGGTCATAACAATATTTATCGATAAATCTTTACTCATAGTATTTGGTACTATAAAATTAAAGATACTTTTAATTTACGTACTTTTAGTTCACTAGTTTTAAAGTAGGCTATTAAAATAACGTACATATATCAGCTTACAAAGACTTTCACGACCTATTTGTATCCGAAACTACGGCAGGAAACATTAGGCCCCAATAAAATAACAGCAATTTCTAAAGAGGCACCACATAAGCTGAAATAAATAAAAGCGGGCCTAACATTCGAAACTGCTCACATACTTCTACCACGCTACGTCACAATAAACGGTAACATTTTCATCCTCTTCTCACACCATATATTAGACGAAGATGGAGCAAAGAGAATGTCGGAGTGAAATTTCGTGGTACAGGCGTGGATTTAAAAGGTATTTCAGCGTTTTAGCGCTGCGTCTCACCATTTCTCACGTTCGGTTTTCCACATATACGATTTCAACTAGTCAGTTTATGCAATCAGGTTTCAGATTTTTATTTGTGAATACAAACACGTTTTGTGGGCGAAATTGGCTTTTATATCGGGTTGCGACCCAGACGTTGGGCTATGACAAGCTTTCGATAGTTGAGTTTTGAATGTTTTTTTTAACAAAAAGAATATATACCGGGTATAATCAAGACTGCGACCGAAAACGAAGCGAGGTGGTAGTTTTAGTGGTTACAGACACAATGCAACTAAAAATGTCGAAAAAAAAAACAATAGATTTTTTTTTGCAATATTTTAAATATCATAATGGGTAAGTGGTAAATACCTAGTTTTTGGGAAAATAGTAGTTTAAGCCCTTGCGTAAAATTGCGTATTTGAAAATAAAAAGATGAACATTATTATTTTAGGAAAACTAAGTGTTTACCACCCAAATACGATAAGTAAAAAAAAAACATATTAATATTTCCGTCCAAAAATTCTATAATGGCGCGGTGACATATTTAAAAATTAAACGACCACAAAACCAAAGTGTAAAGCGTCATTTATCAGTATGAAATGACGTCATTACCTTATTATACCTTATTATATATATTAATTTATTTATTTAAAAAAAGATATACCTTTAAAAAACAACAATCGCAGCGAAAATCCCCAATTTGTCGAGAGGTTATTATTTCTCGCCGATGAATACTCCATCTGCACTGCGCTGCACTTATATTGGAGTTACTTTACTGTCAGTATTAATTTGTAAAGAATATATTATTTCAATAATTTCTGTGATTTTACGAACAGCTTCTCGTTTTTTTTTCCTGAAAGCGCAATTATAATGCCATTAAATGAAATGTTTCTTAGATTTACGTGAATGTTACAGATTGAAATAAAACTATGTTTTAAACATCCGTAAAAAAAATATTCGATATAATCAGTAAAACGTAGTTTTATTTTAATGTTTCTATCAAATTCTTCGGAGTCAGCAAGATGATTAAGCATCAAATGGGTTTGGATTAACAAGCTAAATCGCATGTAGTATTCGCTTTCAAATGTTCGAGGTCGTCTGAGTTCAAATGTAGTATATTCCACAATATGTGACATTAAAATGAATTGTCCATCAATTAATTATAATAGCAAAGGCTCGAATAAAAGTGGTATCGGTACTGGTAAATGGTAGTTTAGTGCCACTAACCTACTGTAATTACTGTTTTGTATTGAATGTAATGGTTTCGTTCAGAATTGAGTATATACGTATTAAGTAAGGCAAGCCGGGCTTTTGGGCTTGTATGGAAGTACCGCCACTAACTTAGTGGTTAAATCCCGAAATGATTTGTGATCGTCATGAAGTGTCAAGTGCAATAGAATGAACTGTGGACTGCATTCAGGTTCTGTAACACACTTCGTTTGCGGCGTCCACTTGAGTAGACAGTGGATGGTAATCAACATTCTATCTGTCCGTCTGGTACGTTTTCATCTGTCAACTGCTAAACCAATTTTGATATTTTTTAGTATTGGAATATTAAAGAAGAACAAAAGTTACTTTTTATTCCTTATTTCAACCCTAAAGGACAGAATGGTTGTTAAAATTTTGTTTGGGTAATTTCACACGCTTGGTCATCTGACCAAATATTTTTTTATCTAAGGAAAACTTGATATTAAAGATCTATGATGTATTAACTTAGCTCTAATTTTGACTTACATCAAAATTTCGCTTCTAAGGGCGGAAGGGGGTAGGAAAGTGTGTAGGAAATAATGTCTGTGGTTCGATTTTTTATGCTGGTACTGCGCTGTACATCATCAACGATTGACAACGCAGATATGCTGCTATCTATCTATCTAGATAGATATCTATATCTATATCAGCCCATATACGTCCCACTGCAGGGCACGGGCCTACTCTACAATCGAGAGAATCGATTGAGAGTGGTTAGGCCATATAATCCACCACGCTGGCCTAGTGCGGGTTGGCGGACTTACATACCGTAGAAATTCTTTAAAATTGCTACGGTATGCAGGTTTCCTCACGATGTTTTCCTTCACCGTTAAAGTGCGTGGTGATTGACTATCAATACACACATAACTCCGAAAAGACAGAGGTGTGCCCTGGGATTTGAACCCGCGACCACTGTGAACATGTAGGCAGCCGCGTCTGGTCCATTACCAACAGGCCACCATGCTGCTATGCTGTAAAGATATTAATTATAAAAGATTCAGGATTATGGGAACGAGAAAATGGAAAGGTGAGATAAGCTAAATTGCCAAGGTGGCTACCACGAAACTACCTTTGTTTTGGAACGAATAGTTATTTATTTTAAACTAGATTAATGAGATTGGAGTAGATTGGAACGGACGGATGTGGGGTGAAGCGAATAATTAATTGCATTCGAGCGAAACCTGGCAGAGTAGCTAGTGCGATATAATTACGGTCAAACTAACTTACTTTAAGTGACGTTTGATGGTAATTGTATATCGTTCCGTTCTAATTTTTTTTACATTTTTTGTGCTCTTTTAAACGTGGATGAGATCCATAAAAACGACTTCTATCGGGTAAATTTCGTTTCAGGATGAGTTGTAACTTGAAATAAAATATCCATCACAATTTACTTAAAACCGAAACCGGGTTAATTAGCGTAACCAATACAATTATTTTTTTATCTGGAGTTATAGTGGACACTCATAACTAAAAAAAGATAACTAAAAATTGAAGCATAGATAGAATAGAAAGCCTATAGATACTAATCATTAAATTCTTCTTTTCAAAATATTGGCGAGCCACTAGTAATATCAATCATACAAAATTCAACTATGCTGCCTCAACCCAGCGTATGAGATAGTTCCAATGCGGCATGACATTCACATCGTTATCGAAATGGGCTACAGCAAAGCTATAACAAAGCGAGCAATAAATCGACGTAATTATTATTAATTTATAGATACGAGTATATAATTGTCGGTAGTTCCGTCCTGAGTAGTCCTGAGTACTAAGTCTTTCAACAACCCTTCAAACGGTCTTGCTGCCTGCAACTTCATATAATATGGCCGCTCAGGCATAGTTCGGAGCTAATTTAACTCATGTTTGCTGAAGATTGAAACGTTGCGCTGGAACGCGGAATGCTTCAACGTTTTGTGCTTATTTGCCAGAAATATGATTGCAATTATTCTCTGTGCGCAGTGACGTGAATTTGATAGAGAAATGTAGATGATAGTAGTCTGCCGTAGGACAAATTAATTTGAAGATGCCTGTGCATGTAATATTAGACGCTATTTATTTGACCTGTGCATATATTTTGGCATATGCATAACCCCGGAAAGATAGGCAATGATAGCACTAGTGTGACACTCAATTCGCCTTGCTCACCTCCGTCTTGAGATGTCACAGATACATGATTCATCATCATCATCAGCCCGTTGCAGTCGACTGCTGGACATAGGCCTCTCCGAAGATACGCCACAGAGCCCGATCTGTTGTTTTATGCATCCGGTCGCTGCCGGCCTTCTTGTGCAAGTCGTCCCGCCATCTGGCCAGAGACCGTCCCACGCTGCGTTTGCCAAAACGCGATCTCCACTCCAGAACACGTTTACTCCAGCGGTTATCTGTTCTGCGACATATGTGGCCAGCCCATTGCTACTTCAACGTTCATGATACATATCCAACACAATAAACATGCTGCATTAAAATTTGCCAGTAGGTAATGCGTGGAAGCCGGCGTTCGCAATCCTCAAATTCGTGAGTGATAGTGCAGATCGCAGTGACGACCTATGTCATGTTCGTTCAGTACAATAGGATCTCATGTAAAGTAAATTGCTCGACCAGGGGATTGAACCAGGGACTTCACAGATTACAGCCTTAACACTTTTTTTAAAGTCAAATTGGGCGGTTGCCTCACGTGCACATTATAATAAATAATTTGTGGGCAATAGGATTTTCGCAACCACCTAGGAAGTGATACTTCTATTTGGGATGTAAAATTTAATATAATATTTAATTCTGGTCATTATAGCTGTGTCTATTGAGATAAGTAGTTGTTTCTTTTTAGTAGATACTCTATCAGGACTATCCTACACTTACTACCATGTACATCCTCTTGACGAACTAGTATAAAAATAAATGTAGGTTTTCTAATGTAAAATTTTAAGTGCGTGTTGGCCTGTTGGTAACGGACCAGACGCGACTGCAAACATGTTTCACGGTGGTCGCGGGTTTAAATCCCAGGGCACACCTCTGACTTTTCCGAGTTATGTGTGTTTTTATAGTCAACCACCACGCAATTTAACGATGAAGGAAAACAAGTGAGGAAATCTGGTACCGTAGCGATTTTGAAGAATTTCTACGGTATGTAAAGTCCGCCAACCCGGATTAGGCCAGCGTGGCGGACTATATGGCCTAACTCCTCTCAATCGTTCTCTCGATTGTAGAAGAGACCCGTGCCCTACGGTATTTGGGCTGACACAGGTTCTTATGTTGAATATTCAACCGCATATCTTGCAAAGCTATAACTTAAGGGATTAATTTTCTTGAAGATAACATTTTTAGCTTCTCCTATAATATTATCTTGATTGTCCCAAAAGTATTTCTTGTTTTATAACCCTAATAAAGTTTGGCACTTGGACAATCATACGGCCAATTTAGTTTTTTTGTAATTTGTATAAAGATTGTAGATATCCACAATTGAAAGATCTGTATCGTACTTTTATAAATATTCTGAGCGTTTACGAAGATAATTAATATAGTGCACAGGGTATATTCAGACTGCGACCGAAAACGAAGCCAGCTGGTAGTTTTAGTGACTTCAGACACAATGCCACTAAAAATTTTGCAAAACAAAATGTACGTACTAAGATTAAGAGAGTTAGAGGATGAATGATTAAGATGTTGAAATATAAAAGGACGGAATAAGAGAGAACAGTTTGGAAGACGATGGAAGACGTGGACGACGTAAAGATATATTACAAGAGTAATTAATTAAAGTGAAGAACATCGCAACAACCTTTGTTTGATTTGACCCGACACGGAACTATTCCCACATTTCTATTCATCACTTCCATTTTTTTATATTGGGACGACAAGTTGAAGAGCTTACCATGCGTCTGATAGATAGTACCTATCGTTCCACGGTAAAGAATATAATAATTATACCAAACTGCTCGGAACTAACATAGAATTCACCCAACACGCAAACACTGGCGTAGGCAACGGGTTTTCCATAAGCTTTTTCACTTATTCTACCATCTCTGAATATTTATGATTCAAGTTTTCATCTAGTATACCGATCGTATTGTTTAAAAAATAATCACAAACGTTTCCAATTTCTCCGTTAAACTTTAAATTGTCGGTTGATTTTTGCTTATTCGACAGCAATTGTTCCGTGAGTTCCGTCCTCACACCGAGTGTATAAATACACTCCAGCTGGCTGTCTCAGTGTTGATTAGTCGTGTAGTAATTAGCACTGGCGGCGTGAACTTTATAAATTAGTTAGCGGAGAAGATTAATGAAGTTTTGATTGAGAAACACAGACATGACCTACTTGCCTTGTTTAATTCTTCAAGAACTTCTCTGGCCTTCGTTATTAGATCATTAATGGCTATTGTAGACTTTACAACGTAGAGTACTAGAAAACAAAAGTTTTCAGCAACTTAACTTATGTTGAGCGAGTTTCCCAAGACGAGTACAATTTCAAGGCCTGGACGACAAACAGAATGAGATTTTTAGAACCGAATAATTCACACAAATTAAAATGTCCAACCCTCACGGTTCATAGCCTATGCATGCTCGCACCAGACCAATGAAGTGTATAAAAATATACGACTAATTTTAAATGGTCTCATATCGTGTTCCGAATTTTTTAGCACATGATTCTATTCTACTATTCCATAAGTATATTTTAGTATCATTATGTATGATAAATGAATCAAAGCATTTCGGGTACTGACTTTCACATATCATAATTATAACATGCTATAATTATATCCGGTATATTAAAAGAACGGATATCCGGCAGCTCCTGTGTTCCAGGCGTTTAAAGACGACAATATCCGTTCTCGTCAAGCTGTGTGCCTCTATTAGAAAATAAATAAAAATAACTGGAGATAAATATAATCATGCGATAGGCTTATAGTGGGTATAGGCCATTGTCCTGATTGTAAGTTCAAGATCATAAATCTTTTCATTGCGAATATGGTTGATGTGGGGTCGGGCCAACAAATGAAGACCACTGACGCTCATTTTTTTTTTAATAAATAATAAATAAATACACCCAACAGTTACATACATTGTCCTAACCCCACACTAAGATCGAGTCTTGTGTCGTGGGTATCAGGAACTACGAGAGACTTTTCGGTCTCACAAACACCCAGACCCGAAACAAATACTTGTGGTTCTCACAAACATTTGTCTCGGTGCGGGGATCGAACCCGCGGCCTCTCGTTTCACAGGCGGCGTCTAACCAACTGCGCCACGGAGGCTCATTAATGCCCACAACTCAGTTTTTGGTATTACATAATTTATGAGAAATTTCAAAATTGAAAAGTCGCTAATCAGACCTGACATGGAATACGAAAGGTGGACTTCAAAGACTTGCAGCCCATCACAACGCATACACGCCATCTCGAAGCTAACAAGAGTATCAACTAGGGAATAAATATGTTTCCAAACAGTACACATGACCAAACATACTATAGAACACGTAATAACCTCTGATACAAGCGATGTTTCGTTTTTTCATTGTGTTGTGGTACCCTAATAAATAAATGCCTTTGTTTGACTTGCAAGGGACGCACGCCAATTACGGGCCTCGACAAAAACCTGGATTATGACCTCGTTACCGTTGGAAACCGAGATGAAAAAATCGTAATGCCTTATCGCTCAAATGGCCTATTTAATCTTGCAAAGTTATCTTTTGTTCGCATTATTTACTTTGGCACGGCGCGGCGGCTTGAGGTATGTTTTGCTTGCTTTTGTTGGATTTTAGGGTGCAAATAAAAAATGTTAAAATATTTTTGCTCGGTTGGTTTGAATGGCAGCAATGAGTAAATTGATGTTGTTTTTTATTGCAAACATTCATTTGTTTTTGTCAAATATAAGGTTTTACATTCAAATTGCGCGTTTATTTTGAATTAGAAAACAAATATTTTATCACTTTAATACTATTTATCTTTAAAGATAGGTTTCAAAGTATAACGCTAAATCGAAGAATTGACGGTGTATTGCATTCACAACAACATTTTAAGGAACCAAAAGTTTTCATAATATACGGAAGGCAGTTTATTGAACTGGCTTTGTTATGAAAAGGGAAACTTAATATATTAATTATGTTTATATGTTGATCAATTAAACTATAATATTTTGATATAATATTGTTTTTAGAAGTAGAAATACTACTTGATTTATGCGTAGCTCCTTTACGCGGTATAAAATTTCAAAACACACCCCGCGCATCTGACTATATTATCAACTTCGTAAAGAGCGTCCCGAAACATCAGAAACCCATAAATGAGTCTACACGACAGTCTGCTCGAGAGATGGCGTGATAACAGTTTCCCAAGTCCCAAAACTCCGTAATAAGAAAGTTTAGTTGGAAAACTTGGCAAGTTAATCACAATTAGGAAGTATGGAAGGGTCCTCTGTACTTATAGCGACATGAGGGCCGAGGACAACGAGGTCTAATTTTGGATCATTATTATTTACACTCCAGTTTTCCGATATGTTTGAAGGACATTTAATTTAGCCGGGTGTTATTCCACTGGGAGCGTTTGGTCGATAAGGTTTTGTTATAGCTGAGATCCAGCCCGTAACATTGGTAAGCGGCCTGGTCTAGACAGCCGATGACATCTAGACAGCCTTTTGATGTAGCCTGGAGTATGCTCAACATTGATTTAACCAGGAAACTAGGACATATTCTGCCACAGACTACGCGAACTGCGTAAACATGCTACAGTATTTTTGTCACACATACGTCATCAAGTCATTGTTTATATGTCTAGTTTCTGTTTGTTTATTGTTTTGTATTATAGTTGTTATGTTGTCTTTTTATTATTAACTATATAAATATTTTTTTTTAATTTTTTTTTTTAATATTTAGATAATACTCGTACAATGACGAATTTAAGTGTTTTTTTATCTTCACTAGATTTTTGCATTTTAGCTAGCATGTTATAGGTCGTGTGTGTAATTGGAACATATTATTTAATCAATAATACTACGAAAGAATTAGGTAGTATTACTGTTTATTTTAGAATAAATACAATAACTATTTTGTTATTTCAAAAAACGTTAATCTTATTATCCTCTTAGGTGGCCGAAAATATATACTAAGCTGGAACATAATTGAAGTATTTAATTTTAGAAAACAAAGTTAGCAGATTCTTAATTGGAGGAGTATTAAAGATCTAATTATAGTTATTCTTGAAAAATTGTCTCGAAAAAGGCGATGGTAAATTTCTCAGAAAATAATGTTAAAAATATTATAGTCATTAACGATTTTCCAAGAATTCCCTAGGTGTTATATAAATTTGTGTTATAAAGAAACAAAATCGTGTTCATCTGTAAGACTTGAATATTCTTAAAGTAGGTTTGGCTGGTTAAGGCAAAATTGTGTGTATGTACCCATTGGTACGCATGCATTCGAACTGACAGATACGTGACAAACCGGTACGTGCGGAGGTTGCCGTTCTTTTCTACTCCGACTTAAATTTATCACAATTTGTTAAATTTCTTTTCAACTCTCCACCACTATTTCTATTGAAGTGGAGCAGTCACGAGTACAATTATAACGCAGCCTAAGTCGTTAAATCCAGCAAATTCAAGATTAAATGCATATCTTATCGTATCATCCATACATTCTAATCATTAATACAACTCATCCATTTAATTTCCTAAAAAAAATTGGTGCATTTATTTGTACATTTTCTGATTCACTAATGAAAACTCTCTTCAATTTGTTCTATTAATTCGCTTCACCTTTTTCGTTTGCTATATGCGTTACTTATTCATATTCATCTCATTCATTTTTTGCCTTTGAGTCAACAGTGAGTCAATGGTGTGTACATTCATAAAATTTGTCACATTTCATTCATATATTTCTTTAGCCATTAAGCGTCTGGGTCTGCGAACTCTGAACACAAAAGTTTATACTTGTACCTTAGCTGTTTGTTGATTGAGAAATTCCATTTATAAATTGTGAATAAAACTTTTTGACATTGTAATTGTACTTTAAAAAAAACTCATCTTCGCTTGTTTGGTGTAGTAAACGCACTTGCAGCGGATAAGTTAGGAACCATAATATTTTTACATTGAGTTTTCTTCTCGGTTTAAGAAATCGTTTGTTTCTAAGCGATTGGTTCCATTTCTCAAAAATATTATTAGGATTAGTTTAATGAGTTCCGTGGCGGAAAGATATAACATTGTGAGACAAAATGCTAGGGGAAAGTTTTCACTGGTCTCACACACACAGATTTCAGACGTGAATATGTTTAACGCCATTTTTCTCCGCGTCGGCAAGGTGACTGCATTGCTTAGGCTATTTCGATTTTAGAGCATCGATCGACAACACTCAATTTTTATAGGAAGGAGCGGAAGAAAGAACCGGTAAACTGTTATAGAGCATAAGAAAACGGCAAATATTAGTTGGCATGTAACTTTTGGTCTCCGACCGATATGTTGTCTAATGGTAGGACAACACGCATGGCTCCATTATGCTAAGGAAAGATGATATGACATCGAGAATTTTAATTGAAATGCTTTTGACGCGCACCTAATATTTGGACTAATATAGTATAATATTATGTTTTACGTCTAACTTCGACTGCCTCGGTGTCGTAGTTGTACTATAGTACGATTACAAAGCTGAGGCCTCGGGTTCGAATCCCGGGTCGGGCAAAGCGATATTGGATTTTCCTATTTATTATCAGCCTGGAGTTAGGAATTTGTGCCCGATATGGCGATAGGCTCGCCCCCTATCACATCGTAGGACGGGACATATAAGGCGAAATATGGGTGTCCTGGTAGCACCTCTGCCTACCACTTCTGGGAATAAGGCGTGAGTTTATGTATGTATGTACGTATTCAACTATCATAAATTTTATTTGATAAGCTTGACGATGTCGAGAAGCCTTCATTTGATCCTTTTATAATGGCTCAAGTCTAATCTTTCAAACCACACCTGGGACGTCTCCGCTTGAGATTATGACTATTCAAGTCACTATTTTCATTTTCAAATGTCTTTGTGTAATATTCGCTACATTGAATATACAAAAACATCTAGGATAGTCGATTTATAATCATTTCTGTCCGGTAAGACGTTATCGCATATCTTTGATACAGATCATTCAAGCCTTAAATAGGCGACCCTTTTCAAAGGCCCTGCGCCAGGCAGCTGAATAGTAGCTTTCTTACTAAATCCAGATGTCTTCGTAAATTTATAATCGTATGTTATGTGGCTCTTTGTAAAGGTGACTTGTTATAAATAAGTAGTCTATTATATTTGGTAGGATGGACTGATATTCTCTTAATATGGTAGAAATAAATTATTTTTTATATCTACTGCCTCGGTGGCGTAGTTATACTACGGTACGACTACAAAGCTGAGGTCTCGGGTTCGAATCCCGGGTCGGGCAAAGTGATATTGGGTTTTTCCATTCATTATCAGCCCGGAGTCAGGAATTTGTGCCCAATATGGCGATAGGGTCGCCCCCTATCACATCATGGGACGGAACATACAAGGCGATCTGTGGGTGTCTTGGTGGCGCCTCTGCCTACCCCTTCTGGGATAAAGGCGTGAGTTTCTGTATGTATGTAAATAATTTGTTTGAGGCTACATTGCTTTAATAGTGACGTTTGTATTCATAGGAGCTACTATGTTTAGAAAAATATTATATCTACGCTCTACTTTGTATATGTTATTACCATGTTTCTTTTAACTGCAGTATCGACCATATAGAATATAATACAACAACTGAAAACAATTAACTCTTGCCAATCAACAGCAACATGATTATGGCTGCTCAATTGTTTCTTCCGCTTTCATTGAAAGGGCCTGAATTTACATCAGGGTCACAAGGTAGATAGAATAGATGACTAAATTATAATTTTAAAAAAGTAACCCAACGAGTGAGTCCGAAAAGTCTCTCGTACTTCTTGATACCACGACACAAGACTCGATCTTAGAGTGGGGTCAGGACTATGTATGTAACTGTTGGGTGTATTTATTTATAACGAAAATCTCCACCTAAAAACCCTGCGCATACATAATTCTTCCTCTTTCAAATCCTGTTCTTATTTACGGAACAAAAACGCAACGAAGCGACAAGCGGCACTCAATAGGAGATTAAGGCCCTCTTTTACCGAGGTGTTTAGGTATTAAACGTCATCTCACTCCGCGCACCCGGAGCTCGGCGCACAGGGCACACTGACATCAGCCGATGCCACAGTTCAAATTAGTACAGCATGCTAACTCACCATGCCATTTCAATAATTTATTATGGATGCTCTATAGTTCGTAATGGCCTTGCCTATATAATATTTTATTTTACGTGGCTTATAATAGTATTTTTAATTATTTATTTATTATATTATTTATAAAATGCTTTATTATTACATTATTAATGTTAAAGGTTTTAATCAATTTTTATTAGTTTTTTCTTTGAGTTTTTAATGTAACGGTTGTTTATTATAGACTAAAATAATGAATATACACCGTTCTTTCTACTATACTTGGCGCATCCGCGACTGCTGTCCGCTACTGGACATAGCCTCATAATTTTTTCCACAGCATATAGCCTAGGCTATTTGTTATTTTCTGCAATTTATAACCAATGGGGTCCCACAATTTCCCCAAGTCATCGGTCGATCTAATTGGAGTTCTCACATTGCACTTTCCGTAATATCATCATCATCAGCCCTTCTGCGTCCACTGCTGGACATAGGCCTCTCCCATAGCACGCCACTGGGCTCGATCTTCAGCCCATCGTCGCCAACCGCTACCAGCCACCCCACGAATATCGTAATATAGTATTTAGTTATTATTATCTATTGAATTTATTTAATATACTGCATTTCTTCCCACCGCGACCCGACCAGTTCAATCCCTTCTGTTCCGTCACTTCCCGATCGGTCCCGTTCCATCCTTTCTCATCCCATGCCTTTATATTTCCTGCTATCCCATCAAAAGAAATATATCAGCTACCCTAGTAATTTTGACTATGAATTTAGAATATCGACACTAAGATAGGGAAACTAAAAAAAGGATTGAATATTTGGTATGTATTACACATTGTCTATGCCTTGCAAAAAAGGCGGAAAACCGATGCGCGCGCTTTTGCACCTTTCTTCTGTCAAGTCAGAAATAAACTAGCATCTCCTGGACTGATTGTTTGATTGTGCTTCCACATTTATATCAATATTACATTTTATCTCGAACGTTTATAATAATATGTATAAGTATAAAGTTTTCCCATTTACATTATTTCTACAAATTCATTCCTGTCCCAAGCGCGGCGCGGCGCTAAGAAACTTTGTTCGAAAAAATCAATACCTTTTCGCCTCTTTAGGTCCAACAAAGAAAACTAAGCATTTCATTATTTTAGTAATTATGAGTTTTTGACATTAATACATTGAAGCGATTATGATTCTGAATACAATATTTCGTCCCTTATTTCACCCCCATAATATTCTTTTTTCATAATTGTTCGTCGCCATTATTAACACACTTTTACTAGCTTCGCCTGTGTGTAATTCTTAATGACTACCGAAAAATAGTAAATTTAATATAAGTAATGTTGTCATAAATATCTTGTAAATAGAGAATAAGTACTATGTGTATTGACTTGTCAAACAAATTTCATTTCATTATATGTATTACATTTTACTAGAATAGTTCTTACATAGGATCATTGACACCATTACACAAGTCAGATTGGTATTGTATTTAGAATGGATGTATATTTTGCTGAGAAGAGAAGCACTTTGAAAATAGTTTATCAGCTACCAATGATTTACAATTATCGTTAAGGGATGAAATGGAATACAGTGGGACAAATGAGATGAGACCGGTCGGATCCGGATTGCATTCGATTGGAAATAATGAGACAGGATGTAACAGAAAGCAAAAGAGCCAGATGAGACGGGACGAAACAGGATGCGAAAAGGGACGGTAGCTACTTAGGTTGAGTTTGTGAAGAATGCAACCTTTTTGGTACGTTTTTTGTATTTGTAATTGTGAATCCAACTTTGATTTCCTTGTACATTTTTTTCCTTGTTGATAGCTTTTTCTATTAGTTGTTGTAAATATTTTCCTGGTTAATTAAATCTTAATTATTTTATTTCATTAATATGTAAGTGTATATGAAATATTTAAGCAACACGTGGAGTGTAAGCTTCGTCAGCAGGCACTCCCCACAAGTTTAGGAATAGAGAAGTTTGAAAGGGAATGAGAAGTTTTTGGTGTGGAGTGGAGTCTAAAAAATTGTGCACCTGGCGAAGTTGTGCTGGGTCGTTAGTATAATATACCGAGGGACCGACGGTACTTCAAGATAAGTTATATTAAATACTCTAAGGTGTAGAGATTACCTAAAATATTTTCCATACAATGACATTGTAATACTGAATCCATCAATAACTTCAGTTTCATTTAATATGTCATTCATATTCATATGTCAATTTTGTTCCGTACAGTATATCAAATGTATTTATTTTTACTGTGGCGCATTTACGCTATTGTTTTAGTGTATTTTGCAGTGACATTTCGTGAAAAAATCGGCGTGGGTCCGACCTCGATGACGCCTCGGCGTCGACTGACGAGCTGGTTCGAACGCGTGCATCGCTAAAAATTTAGTTTTTATTTCTTCATAAAAAAATTACAACAATATTATAAAATGTTTTCTTACAGATCCCTAATAAATTAAAAAGCCTATCTTTTGATATAATTTTTACATGATTTTGATGGAATCTCTCAGTAACAAACGTGTTTGAAAAAGCGATTTAGACCCATCTTTGAGATGATTTTTTATCGAATTAATTATAATAATTTATGTTTTCAGCTTTACAATTCCCTCGGTTGTACTCCCAATTTTGCTAAAATGCTTGGTTTTTGCGTCTAATAAAGGTATCCACGGAGCTGTAGACGTTTAAAAAAAGTAAAAATCGGTATAACCTGCCCTTAACCAATCTCGATGGCCGGTCACGTCGGTGGGCTTATTGTGCAGCTCGTGAAAGGTGTTTGGCGGTACACGGCGGCATACGGCGGAGTTCGGCGGTGTACGGCGGCATGCGGCGGAGTTCGGCGGCGTACGGCGGCATGCGGCGGGGTCTGGTGCTGCACGGCCGTCATGTCAGCTAGCTTGGAAGGCTGCCAGCGCCGCGCTCGCCCGGTCAATAATCGGTTTGGCCCGATTTGGGTCTCCTCATACACAGTTTATGTCAAATTCGTTGTACAAAATATCCTTTAAAATTTGTGTTTGTTGTACGTGAATACGGTGCATCGAGAAGGCAATTTGCTCCTAATATGTTGTATTCTTGCCACTTTTATTAATTGGTTGCTTAAAAATAATATACCAAATAACATAATTTTCCCATAAGATTCTAGAAAATCCACATTCGGATTGTTTGCAATTTTTAACATTCATAAATATTCAGATATTCATATACACAATTCATTTTTCATCCTAAGTTACCATAGCAAGGCGCACATTAAAATTACATACAAAATCGGACTTAGCTTGCTAATTAACCTTCAACTAGTCGCACGTCATGTTAACCCGTCGTTCGGCGACCAAATGCAGAGATTAACTGCGTTTGGCCGGACTAATGTAAGGTCTACCCCGACTACCTCCGTAAAGGATTGCTCGACCGTCTCTGTCGGCGTACAGGCCGAACCACTGCGGCCATCAGTCAAGCCCCTTTGTTATTGAAGACTTCCATCCCAATACAATCACGAGGCTCCAACTATCTGTATAGGTCTTTATGTTGCGACGACAGAAACTGTAGTGCTCCTGGTAAGCGCAATGTCGTATTAAGTCTGCCACACACGTTCAAGTGCCTTTGTGCAAACGCGAGTTTGCACCAGTCTCGAATCGAAAATTGAATGAAGTTTGCGCAGTTATTTGCCCACACATGTTCCGGTATACTGGTGCAAACGCAGACTTGCACAGTTATATCGTTACGTGCGTGGCGGTCATTACCTCCTGTGGTTGAGAGAAGGATAGCCGTTTCAAATTGGCGGATAGTCAGATTGGACTTATGCGCAATTTATCATTAGTGCATTGTAGTCACATTGCAAGTAAAATAAAATGGTTGGAGAGAGAGTTATCAGGGAGACGTGTTTTGTTAAGCCGGTCGACACAATTATTGACAGCCTCCGTGGTACAGTTCCAAAGTTACAAATAAACGGCTACTCTCTATTGCTTTCGGATAAAATATGCTTCGGTTTATTGACAGCTGCATATGATTCATTACTTCGGCACTTCCGAACTATCGCAACGCGCTTCTGTGTATCTGATATTCAGGTATGGTTAAAGTGTTTGTTTCATTCCTGTAGTTATTATTATTTTGCATGGCGAATAGGTAAATTCGTTATAGTTTTATACGTACGCCCAACAAGCGCACATTGTTATTTTGGATCCCACAAACATTTGTATCGGTGCAGCAGCAGCCGCAGCCATTCGTTTCACAGCCAGCGTATGACCAATTGCGCCACGGGAGTCAACAGTAATCTTGAAGGATTGTTAACAATTTCCGTTCTCTGAAAGTTTTTGATGCTTCAGCAATCTCAGTCCTCATAGGAAACGCAATAGCAAATTATGCATCAGCCTATATACGTCCCACTGCAGGGCACGGGCCTACTCTGCAATCGAGGGTACGCTTGAGAGTGGTTAGGCCATATAGTCCACCACGGTGGCCTAGTGCGGGTTGGCGGACTTTACATACCATAGAAATTCTTACAAATCGCTATGGTATGTAAGTTTTCTCACGATTTTTTCCTTCACCGTTATATTGAGAGGTGATTGACTGACAATACACACATGACTCCGAAAAGCCAGAGGTGTGCCCAGGGACTTGAACCCGCGACAACCGTGAATATATAGGCAGCCGCGTCTGGTCCGTTACCAACAGGCCACCACGCACTTAAAGCAAACTACTTCACTAAAATATATTGCTGGTCATTACAGTAATTACTAACAAAAATTAACTAGTAAACATTTGTTACCAATCAATGAAGTAAACTTTACCTACAAATTCGCAAAAATTCGTAATATCAAGTCAGAACCGAACACCATTTGCGTTTCCGAACGCAAATTGTGAAGGCCGGGTACAGGAATGCGTCGGTTGGTACTGGCTCGCTCGAATTATGCTGTTTGCTAGAGAACCACGCCAGGCTCCGGTGCTATGTTAAACACGCACGCTGTGTGGGGGCGTATGACCCGTGCTTAGTGTGAAATGTGGTGCGGACACAATTTACACAAAACTGTGTTTACTCGCGAGCATTTACTGTGATTCTCGGTTAATTCAATTTTAGTTACCGGGCTTCGTGACAAATCCTAACCAATGCTTCAAATTTAAATTTACGTACAAAAGAATCGATGCCGTTATCAGTTTTAAGAATCCTAAGACGGTGGTCGCAATTTCCAACGAAGCACTCATATGTCTACCTTTTATGCATGTTTTTAACGGTGGATAAAAATATTATACAGCCAACAATACTTGAGACTACGCTGCAAGTATATCTTTGTAAAAATAATAAATTAAACATTTATGAAATCTGACCATCTGCATTACATGTTAGTAGCTAAAGTTCAACACGAAGCAGCGGAGAAACTGACACCTCGCATTACTGTTACTGAGCTTTCCAGGTTATCTAACCTTTTTAATAGTAAAGGAGAGCCGTGCTCAGTGACGATTTAAACATAGAACCCAGTTTTACTTTATTACATACATACATAAATTCACGCCTTCCTCTCAGAAGGGGTAGGCAGAAGTGCTACCAGGATACCCATATTTCGCCTTTTAGGTATGTTCCGTCCATGTGATAGGTGCCCATCGCCAAATCGGGCATAAATTCTTGACTCCGGGCGGATAATGAATAGAAAAATCCAATATCACTACCTCACCCAGGATTCGAACTCGAGACCTCAACTTTGTAAGCGTACCGTAGTAGAACTACGCCACCGAGGCAGTCATTTTACTTTTTATTTTATTAGTAACAAGTAGTAGTTCGGTAAACGCTATGGGCTCTAAACATTCACCTTCATACGCGAGTAACCTATTAAACCCATTACAAAATGGAGTACAAATAGTTTCTCCGTAGGGCGGTAAATTCACAAGTACAAATTGATTGGTAGTGTTCCCGCGAGGGACGGCTATTACGGCATTATTATCGGCTGTCGGCAGCACAGAAACGCGCCATCTTGCTCGGCAATAGGTGAGGCTATATGAGTATTTTAGGGTCTTAATCCTTTATATTTTGTCAAACAGTGTGTTTCAAGTCCCATTTTCACGAGGAGAGTTTCGCCTCGAAGATACGATTATCGTAAGGATATAAAAAAGTTGCATCATGTAAACATTTGTCAGAACACGACAATCTATGGCGGTTATGTCATGCGATAATCGCATACGATTCTCGCCGCGGGAAACTCTCACCGTGTAAATGGCGTTTAATATCTACACTATACACAGACATATCTACACCACCTGCTTTATTTCAGTAAAACAAGCATATGTATCAGCCCATATACGTCCCACTGCTGGGCACGGGCCTACTCTACAATCGAGAGAATCGATTGAGAGTGGTTAGGCCATATATTCAGCCATACTATATCCACCACGCTGGCCTAGTGCGGGTTGGCGGACTTACATACGTATGCAGATATACAGGTTTCCACACGATGTTTTCCTTCACCGTTAAAGTACGTGGTGATTGACTATCAATACTCACATTACTTCGAAAAGTCAGAGGTATGCCCTGGGATTTGAATCCGCGACCACCGTGAACATGTAGCTGCGTCTGGTCCGTTACCAATAGGCCACCACGAACTAAAACGCACACAGTAAAACAAGTAATATTGGTCATTAAGTGTCGTAGTACCTGTGGTATGCATTTTTACAGCCTTAACATACGGTTTTATGGTCGGCTTGATAAAAGGTCAAACAATCAATTGACAGCCTCCGTGGCGCAGTTGGTTAGACGCCGGCTGTGAAACGAGAGGCCGCGGGTTCGATCCCCGCACCGAAACAAATATTTGTGTGGTCCACAGGTATTTGTTTCGGGTCTGGGTGTTTGTGAGAAAAGTCTCTCGTAGATTCTGATAGCCACGACACAAGACTCGATCTTAGTGTGGGGTCAGGACTATGTATGTGACTGTTGGGTGTATTTATATTTATTAATCCATAGGCCGCGGGAATGCCAAAGACACAATGAATTGGTGTGAACAAGATGTTTAAGAATGGCTGAGAAAGACATGAAATAAAATTATTTAATTGGTCACGTAGGCAATTAAATAGCTCTTATGACAAGTCAATATGCATAGTACTTATCGTCTATTTACAATAATTCAATAAGGCTTAAAAATATGAAAAAGTTAAAGCAATTCGCGATACTATCCGTATGAAACAGTATTATTTAAATACATAATTCAGTATCAGTTCTAGACAAGGGGGTATTATTCAGGAAACACTTAGGTGAGGAGTATATTCCAAAGATTACACGTCCGTTATAGAAAGGCTGTAGACGTTGTTACAACAAAGCTTAAGCAATCTTATATTTGTGAGGTGAACTCAAGCCCTAAAGTGACCCAATTCTGGGCTGTTGTAAAATTAAACTCAGCTAGAAACCGGCGATTTTATAGAAACTAACACATTTAAAGCAGAAAATAAATTGCAATTTATAGTTACTTATTTAAAAGTTCATAATTAAGCATTTTGAAATGAAACATACTTTACAGTTTTCGTGGTTACGGGGCGGACTGTAGCTGTAAAGTAATCGAAACGTCAAGAAGTTAAAAAATGTAAAAATTAAACCAATTCTGCGATACAATCCGTAAAAATGAGTTTTATTTCATTAAGTCATTCGCGTAAATCTAAAAAACAATTAAGCATTTGTTTACATTGTGGCGTTCCTTCTCTAGTTATTGTTTAAGCAGAGCATCTGAGAGACAGCCGTGATCCAGTTTATTTTTCTTTGGTCGTGACTCGGGCTCTTTAAGAATTCATTTAGCAGTTTTACCGAGGTGAGGAAACGGTGTAAGAACAATAGCCTTTGCTGATTACATTAATAATTTATGTCTTGGGTGTCAAATAGGGGCTTAGAAAACAGTCGTGAAACACTTTTAGACTATAAAGATGAAGTAAACAATATGCCCATGCGTTTATCTCAAAAAAGAATATACTACACATCTAGTTCTCGAGTAACATTTAATAGATCAGTTATGCAATTACTTTTGCTTGACAGTTTGGCAGAATCAATCTAGTGTGTATTTAATAGGTACCTACATTCCATTTACTTGATATATTTTACATAATATTAATATTCATTTTTTAATTATATGTATTTACTATATATTTTGTTTATATAAATATATAATAATATGTGTGTATTTATATAAAGAGACGTTTAACGAATTAAATTTATAATACTTTTCATTGTATTATTCTATGCGCCTACCACACTTTCTCTCAGCATCACCTAACAGTTGATTTGTAGAGAATGGCTCAGGCATTAAGTCCGCCTTTATACAACTTATGTATATGAAGCATGTAATTTATAAATAAACAACAGAATTCAGCTCTTAGGAGCCTTTTATTTGCTGGACAAAATGATGTGCAGTACAGATACAATATCTACGCAAGAGAGATGGTTACCTCTTATCAGCCGTAAAAAATATTCTTATTTCCATTATATTTAAAATGAGATAAAAAAAATACCAATTTCAGTTAATTCCAATACTTGTCAAAAACCTTGAAATATCCGCACAGTAAAGTGAAAAGTTCACAAAAATGATCACGGATTTGCACATCTCATTTAAAAATAACAGTAACATTTAGGGAGTAAATGATCGTGAAACATCTAAGTCGTAAAGCTGAAGACTGGCCGGCGCCGTAACGCATCCTGATGCCCTGTTTCATCCCACATTCAAACTTGGACCGACGGAATTAATTCATGCGCTCTAACCGTCCGGATCGCTTTTATTACATTGTAAAACTACGGGTCGTCATATCCTTCATGTAAATGCCCCGCTTTCAGTTGTTAGTTTAACGTCCTTCTTATCTCCAATTTACTGCGTCATTTGTAATTCTTTACATAATGATATATGTGTTTTACCTTTTGATCGGTATTTATTTGTTCCTTTAACAGTCGTCATGAAGCGAGTAAGTACTATGGGGTTTTATTATTTATTTCATTACGCGGTGGAGGATTTTAATGGTTCTGTTGTTTTGTTATACATATTCAGTAAACATGAGTTCAAAGTTGTGAAATCTGATAGTAATGTTTGAATAGTACAAATTCTATGGATATTTTTATAGCACAAACCGTTCACGTTAATTATTATTTTATTATTATTTATAGTGCGGTTCTCCATATATTCATCTATAAGCGTGTACAATGACAATGTACAAAAGACAGGCGGATTATTGGAGTTAACACTTAAACATCGCTACTGGGTTTATTGGACACGCACCTCGTTTTTTCTTGATATTGCAAAAGTAAGCGCTTTTAGTACAATTCTTTGGTACTTTGCTGTAGCGAATGATACGCAGATGTTTCGTCTGGTAGGCTTATAATACACGTAAGTGATATTCATCGAGACTTTATGAGTAGATTTTTTTCTAGTTCCATTGTCGATACTAACCAACAACGACAAATATAAAATGGCAGTAATATTGAAATACATATTATGCAATAAGAAAAGCAAGATTATTTTAAAAGACATCACAATAATGTTTTACGAGATGTGCAAAGTACCAAAAATTTAAAACTTTTTATGTAGGTATTATTATAGTGTGCGTGGTGGCCTGTTGGTAACGGACCAGAGGAGGCTGCCTACATGTTCACGGTGGTCGCGGGTTCAAATCCCAGGGCACACCTCTGACTTTTCGGAGTTATGTGTGTATTGATAGTCAATCACCACGCACTTTAACGGTGAAGGAAAACATCGTGAGGAAACCTGCATACCGTAGCGATTTTAAAGAATTTCTACGGTATGTAAGTCCGCCAACCCGCACTAGGCCAGCGTGGTGGACTATATGGCCTAACCACTCTCAATCGATTCTCTCGATTGTAGAGTAGGCCCGTGCCCTGCAGTGGGACGTATATGGGCTGATATAGATATAGATATAGATTATTATAGTATAGTATGTAATACTTAGGTTAATCAAAATAGTTACTGTACTGGTAGTAGTAATGGTGGTAGATCTCTCATATGTGAGAGGCCGCCTGGGTCGGTACCACCGCATTGTTTATTTCTCCCGCCAAACAGCAGTGTAAATCCACTTTTGCGTTCCGGTTTGTAGGACATTGTAGCCAGAGTAACTACTGGACATATTGAGACTTAACATCTTATGTCTCAGGATGGCGAGCGCAGTGGAGTGCCAAGCAATGCTTTGTAATTCATGGTGTTGTTTAGTTTTCTACTGTCAATGAGCGGTCGTATCGCATACCATCAGACGAATGGCATACTTGTCTCGCCATTCAAAGAAATAAAAAAAGTTATCACGACCCAAAACGACATAATTGTTAAGTATTAGTTTAGTCATATATTATAATGATTATTCTTTTGATAGAGGGTACACTGAAATACATAGTAATATGAGCTATATAAATTTGGACATAAAATAGATATAAAAACAAAATTCTAACGGTAAATTTGATGGAAAAGCTATATAAATATAATTAAATCAGTCATTATTATCCTACCCTTGAGAAACTAAGATATAAAAACATACAAATCTTAGTAGTTTTTTATTAAATTTTAATATTAAGGTCTCCATTTTATATGTTTACTGCCATTTTCCATGTTTTTATCATAATTTTTAAGTTAACTTAAATATTTCATAACAAATTTTGAATCGTGTCAACTAATTGCAGTCTTTTGAATTACATAATTGTTTTATTACGTTTAGGCCGAATAGACCCTTAAGTGACTGATTAAGAGTTAAGTTTTAATTAAAATGTTTTCCGGCTATCCTTTTTTTAAATCTTGACTGCAATGCAAGACCACTTCTGAGTTTGCAGTTGAGTTACTTCAATGTTCATCTCACGGATAGTTTTATCTGTGCATACCGCCACTAAGATACTCAGCACATTCCATATCACATTTAAAAACTTTTATCCCGAACTGTCAGAAGAATATTGATTGTTTTATTTTCAATGGCCTATTGTACTTTTAAACTATGATAATATTATAAAGAGGAAAGATTTGTTTGAGGAAATATGTTGGACCGATTTGAAAAATTCTTTCACCATTAGTATCCTATATTATCCCTGATGTAAAAAGCGTATCCGTATCAGGGCGGAGCCGAGCCGGGCTGCTAGTGCTTAATAAACTTTCTATGGTACTCCCGCTATCCCTTTTATTTGTCATGTAATATATTACAAAATATAAAAGAATAGCTTAGCTTATTGATGCATTTATTTTTATTTTTGTCTGTAACGAGTAACTTTCAAAGGTTTCTCATTTGTCCTAGATATTTAGCGGGGGCCCTGGGCATTGCCTTCTGTAAAGTGCGTCTGGAATACGATAAAAGGGTCACGCGTCCATGTTTCAAGAGAAAATAGCAGTTTTTAGGAGTATTGTGAAAAGCAATCAACGCTATATAATTCTCGCACGGACCGGTGGCCCGTTCTTAATCGACTTACATTTTATCGGCCGTCAAAATTTACCGCTTTCAGTGCTGGAAAATACGTAATAAAAAGAATTTGTGGAGCGCCGGCCATGTAGCATATCTCGTTGTTTTCAGAATAAAATAAAATGTTCTCTTAAAAATATTCGCTTTTATTTTTATTATATTATTTTTCAAATCAGATTATCAGGATTTATTTTTAAATACATAATTGCCTTCTATAATTAAGCAGTAAATTAAAGTGGACTTGATTGTATAACAATAACATTGACTTTAGGCTGATTTGTCATAAGCGCTATTTAATTGCCTACAATATTATGATCACTAAACGAATTACATTTAATTTCAATTAATTCATTTAATTGTGAAAATAAACCCGCGGCGTCTCGTTTCACAGCCGGCGTCTAACCAACTGCGCCACGAAGGCTATGAAACTGATAGGCTGTGAACCGTAAGATCTCAGACCAGGCATTCGACCCAAATTGAGTTTTAGGATTGAAAAATCTCACACCAGTTGCCCGGAAAAGTATTCCGGAATGAATGTATGCCCGGCATAAGCTAGTGTATGTAATTTTATCCTCGTAATGTTAAAATACTGCCTCGGTGGCGTAGTTGTATTACGGTACGGTTACAAAGCTGCAGTCTCGGGTTCGAGTCCCGCGTCGGACAAAGTGATATTGGATAGTCTATTCATTATCAGCCCGGAGTCAGGAATTTGTTCCCAATATGGCGATATGCTCGCCCCCTGTCACATCGTGGGACGGAGCATACAAGGCGAAATGTGGGTGTCCTGGTGGCGCCTCTGCCTGCCCCTTCGGGGATAGAGGCATGAGTTTATGTATGTATGTAATATTAAAATACGGCAAAGTTCTGGTAGATATGACTGGATCTTCGTTTATTTCTATCTCCTGTTGAAGATCTATCTCCAACATAGTACAATGCCCTGCGGAATTTCCAAAGTCGTCGACCTGTCTAGCTGAAACAATTATATCGAAGTTAAAATTATCGTTGTTTCTAGTTGAGTTCGTTAAAGTATATTATATTACAAATAGTTAGCGTTCCGTTTTCAAAGGAATAAAACCCTTCGCAGTGTAATTTTCCGGTTAGTTAAGGATAATTCGACTGGGTTAACATCTGTATCTGCACAAGGCATGGGCCGCTTCTCTAGAGTACGATTGAGAAGGGTTAGGCCACCACACTGGTCTAGTGCGGGTTGGTGGACTTTACATACCATAGAAATTATTTTTGCTAAATAAAAATATGTGAAGGTCTAAAAGCCATTAAGGAATCTATGATAGGTTACTGCTAAATTCTCATAGCGTCCCTTAAATTGTATCCGGCTACAGCTATTGATCGCAACATTGAAAGCATAAAAAATATTAAATGACGTAAACATTCCCGGGATTTTGGTCATCGAAATCTAGATAAGCTATTCCAGGTACCGGCCTATCAGCCTCACAATTAACCAAAACAAACACACCTAAAGCAAAATTTATAGAATCAAAGACAGCCCGCAACCTGGCCAAATAATTTATGGACGTCACCTTAACGGGAGAGAGTCGGCAATTTGCAAATAGGCCCGCCATGGGCCCGGTCACGCCGCCGATTTATTATCCACCACTCGTGTCTGCCAATGAAACGGATATCCGAGGCTAATTTACGTCCAGGCCGGCCCTTTGCCGGGCACAATGGCGGATATTTAACATTTTTCAAACGGTAACCGATAAGAGCGGGAAATGGAGATTTGTGCGTGATCGAGGTCGCTTTCGGGATAATGTTTGTACCTAGATGCGATTTTTTGTGTGGTACTTGTTCTTATCTTTGTCTCTTTAGCTACAAGACATTAATTCTGGATAAGTTTAACTTGTCATTTTTTGATTAGTGTGTTTCAACTGACAGTCATAAGCATCATAAAAATAGTAGGTGTATCGAAGTTCTACGCAATAGATTTTACTGGGTAATGGTATGCGAGAGATTCATCTGGGTACACCTTCTTGATGTACCACCGCTTTGTATATTTTTACCAGTGTGTAGCTGCTGTATACCAGTTCGAAGGACGCTTTAGTCAGCAATTACTAGGCATTAAGAGTTATTGTCTCGGGGTGACTAACAGGACATTGTACAGTAACAATACAAGTTTTAAAATATGGACACAGAAGCTCGCCCCAGAAACCAAACCATAGGTCTCACGACTGGAGCTTTTTAAAAACAATCGCTGAAGCAATAGGCATCTAATTCAGCCACCTTATACAACGCAGCAAAGACATCTCGCATTTTTATAACCACGAAAGTGAAAGATGACGCTAAAAATATTTTTCCTGTTTTCCACGAAATAGTATGAAATGTTGCATACGTGAATATGAAATGATTGTGGAAACGCGCCGGTGTAAATATTTTGTAGGAAGTTCCGCGAAATGAAATCAACTCGAATGTTTCTTTGTAGAGTTTTATATACACGTTGAGTTTGTTAAGGTGTAATGTAGTTATCGCTGCTTTTCTTGTCTCATTTTATATTATTACTAATATTGAGCAATACCATATTTCCTAACCCCTCTTAATTGTACTCTCAATTTTAGAGGAGGCCCGTGCCCTACATGGGACGTATATGAGCTGAAACACATATAGTGAGCGATTGTCTACTTGAAAATCGGACTGACAAATCGGTAACCGCAAGTTCTAGTTAGAGTTATTGCACACCTTAACTATAATAATAACTGAACATATCAAATCAAAATACGGCACAATTAGCGGCCATATTGCAGTAGGTTGCTTATTTATACACACGCTTTTATTAGCTTCGCATGTATGTGAGTAATGGAATCGTTGAAGTCGATTTTCGAGCACTTAAAAACTTCGTTTTTATTTGGAATATTGCATACTCACGAAGGACCGATGACAATATAATAAGTTTTTGACATCATATTTATCAGGATCTTCAGGATTTGTATTTATTGATTTTTTAACTTGACCTGACGACCAGGTTAAGGTCGCAGGAAGTCGCTGGATGCAGGCCGCTTCCAACAGGTATATGTGGAGTTCCATGGGGAGGCCTATGTTCAGCAGTGGGCTTCCTGTGGCTGAAGAGAGAGAGAGGGTGATGGATTTTTTTATAGGGGCTAATTTTGCCGTTTTATACTAAAACATAAATAATAGTTTATAAACCAAAAACACACTTTAGTAAAGTACCCAAACAAACATACATACATACATAAACTCACGCCTTTATCCCCGAAGGGGTAGGCAGAGGCGCCTCTAGGACACCCACATTTCGCCTTGCATGTTCCGTCCCACGATGTGATAGGGGGCGAGCCTATCGCCATATCGGGCACAAATTCCTGACTCCGGGCTGATAATGAATAGATAAATCTAATATCACTTTGCCCGACCCGGGACTCGAACCCGAGACCTCAGCTTTGTAACCGTACCGTAATACAACTACGCCACCCAAACAAAAAATGTAGAAATAATTGTTAATGAGTCAAAGATTAGAAAATGGTGTGTAATATATTAATTTATATACATAAATAAACGTACCGCCTGGGTTCCTGAGGTAGAGACTATAGATCTCCACTTTGCTCGATCACGAAATACTACCTTCGCTTAGTATACCTACATCAATCTCTGATAAATGTGAAATATGAAATTACAATAATGTAAAAATTAAACCAACTCGCGATAAAATCCGTGAAAAATAGTTTTATTTCAATGTGTAACATTCGCGTAAATCTAAGACCCGTTATTGAAATCTACTTTTAACAATTATATACATATTATAAGTGCGTGGTGGCCTGTTGGTAACGGACCAGACGAGGCTGCCTACGTGTTCACGGTGGTCGCTGGTTCAAATCCCAGGGCACACCTCTGACTTTCGGAGTTATGTGTGTATTGATAGTCAATCACCACGCACTTCAACGGTGAAGGAAAAAATCGTGAGGAAACCTACATACCTTATCCTTACTCTTATAACCTGGATCCTTACCTACATCAATTATTATCATCCAGCATCCTACACTATTTGTTTGTTCAAAAACAAACACAGGGCTGTTATTGCAGTATATTGAAGCTGTCAATTGCTTTAGGAAGAATTTCATTAACAACAAACATAATTCCTCGCGATGTTATGACGAGTGCTATATATCCCTTTCTTTACACATTTCCTCTTCCTTATAGCTTATCATGTAATAAAATCTTTTTATATTTGTTCCATAACAGGCGTGTGTGGAATATAATAACTTTAATGTAGTTATGAGTGTTGTTATTCTTGTTTATAAATAATTGAAATTATTGTTGTAAAAATATTTAAATCTGCCAGACGAATTACTGTTGTCCTCTACAGGGAGTAAAACAATTCGTGTACGTAATTTTTTCAAATTACCCAATGTTTATCTTGGGGTTTGCTATTTAATGTTTGGGTTCACATTTATTGTTTTGTTTTTTTTTTATACAATAACAAATCAAGTTAAATCGAGGCAACAATTAACAATACATTTAAATTTCTTTTTTTTGCTTCCTTCTAGGAAAGAAACCACTTGGGTTTTTCAGCCTTCGAGAAAGCGTTATCCACTGTTTTTGTTTTCTAGCTTTTATATTCAACGAAAAGGAAATTTCAACGGGTTAGTGTAGTAGCAAAAACCTTGTCTATCTGCCAAGCGTTTTACTATCTATGAAATATTAAAAGGGTTTCCCGGGGGCATAACACCAAGCGGTACAAAGTTCAAACCCCGCGAAGAAAATTCACAGACATTTTCGCTTCCCTCCGATAATTTCGGAATGTTTGCGATACGTCTGTTTTGGATCCCTTCAATAACAAACTCGCCCGCCCTCCCTAAAGGAATTCTGAGCAAAACTCTCCGAGAATTTCACCTTTACATTATAATCCCTCATTTCTGTTTATTCATCGCCGACTTTCAAAGTTGAATCTAATACATCAGACGATATCAACACGAACGAACTTTAACATGAAATGGGTGAGGGATTTATATCACACTTATTTTTTGAAAGACGCGGTAACTTTGCTTGATTGGTAGAAAAAAAGTATTTTATGTGTACATACAACCATTGTATAAATAATCTATCATGTTGGCATTGTGTTGATTTTTAAAAACGGAATGCCATCGACCTTTATAGGCGTTCAACAGAATCTACGTGACATAGTGACTGGATATATCAGGGGCTTTATAAAAGAATGTGAGGAGCATCTCAACGATCTGAGAGCTAGCAGAAAGGTTTATTGGGTTCAAGAGAACAAATAGCATCATATGAAAATAGTGCTGTGTGCGCGTGGAGACTGTCTCGCGTTCCGTGAGTAAGATTGTGATTAAATACGTACCTACGAATTGATCCGACATTTCCTAACATACGCCCATGATACTACGTAAGCTGTAACTAGATATAGAGCACGATACACCCCATGATAACGAATATACCCAATATTTTGTTATATATATGTTTATCAAACAGCTATACCTGTAGTTTAAGATTGGTCAGTGTACATTCGATGTGAGTCAGATGGCATAATTGTGCGGACAGATGGGAGACTATAATCAACTATTAAACTTCAGACTGTACTTCACATCAAGTGAAGCAAAGTTGCTTTGTCGTCTCACAATAAACCAACATGTATTTGTATGGGCTTTGGCTATTTTGATAGTCGTCCTTGCGAATATATTTTTACATAAAAATGTACTGATATTTGAATTGAAGGTGTAGGATTATAGCAGCGCGTTCTCAAATAACATTCACGCCTACTACTTGAAAGTTAAATAGAGCTATCTTCCATGATGTCGTTTACAAAATAAATGTTCCATTCATCTGGATTTCGGAGGAAATAAGGTAAGCTTTATATCTAGGGAATTTGTTCAGATTCCGTAGTCAAGGTAATAATGGTATGATATTCACTAAATGTCAAGAATTTTTGAAAATATTATTAGAATGATAAAGGCTATACAAATTAAAGGTTAACGCGTAAAGTGTAAGCACTTCTATAGAGTTAAGTGGATTTTCTCTAATCTATATGACTATTACACACATACTTACATATATTTCTAAATTCACGTCTTTTTCCCAGAAGGGGTAGGCAGAGGTGCAACCAGGACAGCCACGTTTCACCTCGTGTATTCCGTCCCATGATGTGATATGGGGTGAACCTATCGCCTATATAGGGAACAAATTCCTGACTCAATGAATAGAAAAATCAATATCGCTGTGCCCGACCCGGGATTTGAACCCGAGACCCCAGCTTTGCAATAATACCATAGTACAAATGCGCCACCGAAGCAGTCTTTATGACTATTAATACATATATTTCATGATCTAAATATTGAATATTTCATAAAGTCTTAAATACTGTTGTTATATAGTATTTTTTAAAAGATAAAAGCAACGCAAAAGTAGAATTTAAAAAAATGAATTGTTAAAAGCTGATGTTAATTAAATTTAATTGCATACAAGAAATCTGATAATCAGGCTATAAGGCCCATGACAACACATACACCTTAACTGATTATTTAAATCAACTCGATTGTCTTCGTTCAAACTGAATAAAGTACGCCATGCAAATGGCTTTATTATGGGGCGTGGGACACAAGAACAAGCGAGGAAATGCCTATAATGTAACAGATATATATTCACGCCTTTATCTCCGTAGGTGTAGACAGAAGCCCCACTAGTGCCACCTCCAGACAGAGTTCGGTTATTGTTGATGTTATACGTAAAATAAAAACAGTCCCAATTGACAGTCGTTTTTTGGTATTTAATTAAAAATGATTACGTCGTTAAAGTGACATGCGCGAACGGGTTGCGGTTGCCTGTGTATATACGAATAACGGTCGCGCCCGGCTTCGTCTGAGTGTGGATACTTTTTGAGTCTAGTCCACATCAACAACACACATATTTTTTCGCGTATTAATTGTTTTATTAAATTCAATGTGACTGCTGTCCACGATACTTCTTTTCTTGGCCCCGTCCCATTATTTCCCGTTCTATCTCGTCTAGTCTTAGACTATTATTCAAGGTATGCATCCCGTCCTCTCCTTCCACAGCATTACTTTGAATTTAAAAGAGTAGAAAATATGTAAATTTGAATTCCTTACTCATCCTACAGGTACATTACATTTTTCGGGATAAAAAGTAGCCTATGTTTTAATCTAGGGTGTCAGCTACCTTCACACCAAATTTCATTAGAATCCATTCAGTAGTTTTTGCGTGGAAGGTTAACAAACATCCATTCACACCTCCACCCATACACACAAACTTAGTTGTTTGTAATATAAGTTAGGATGCAAATATGAATAGCATAATATGGAAACGGGAAAAACGTAATAACACGAGTAAAACTGCGAATAGCACCAAGTTTGAATCTACTAATATTCGTATCATCTCGAATAACAACCATTACAAAAAATGTCAAGGAAATAACTAGCTTGTGCAGAGTATAAGCCGTGGCGAGCCGTTGCCGAACAGCAAAAGATGACGGCTAACAATACCCGCTGGTGCTCGTAACATGGACCTGTCATTTGCGTCCTGGCAAAGCTACAGTGATTTGTGTGGTTTGCGCGAAACGAATGGAATAGAAAATGAGATCATTCCTCCTTTGACGTGGTTCTACAATAACTTCACTTTTTGTAACCTTCGCTCGCGAGTGACAACACAACTTCGAAGAGAAAATTGTACAAGCTTTACGTAGGCCTGTTTTTTGTTTTTATTGCGTTGAATGGCGAGACGTGCATGTTACTCGCCTGATGGTATGCGATACGACTGCTCATGGACAGTAGAAAACCAAACAATACCATAAATTACAAAGCATTGCTTGGCACTCCACTGCGCTCGCCATCCTGAGACATAAGATGTTAAGTCTCAATATGTCTTAGTTACTATGGCTACAATGACCTTCAAACCGGAACACAGCATTGCATTTACACTGCTGTTTGGCGGAAGAAATAGCTATTGTGGTGGTACCTACTCAGGCGGCCTCTCACATATGAGAGACGTACCATCAGTAAAAGTAAGTACCTTTTAAGCTTGAATTGAAGATAACTGTACTTTAAGCTATTGGTAGGTTATACGTATCCGGCCGGATAAATACCTTAAGTCCGTCAGCGAGAAATGGTTACTTTCCGCCGATTGACACAATTACGTCGGCAATATTAGATGTACAGAAGTTGGTCCCGAAACGCAACTTTCTTGTTTGTATGCTCAGGGTGGGTTTTCTACCGTTGTATGCGGTTGTCCATTTTCACGTCGGTTTATTGCAAGACAGCGGTACCACCCCGGTCAAGTCTCTTTGCTACTTTAGATGTAACGTTCTACAGCAAGCTCTATTTCCTAAAGCCAAAATACATAATAACATACATAAACTCATGCCTTTTATTCTCGAAGGGTAGGCAGAGGCGCCACCACATTTCACCTTGTATGTTCCGTCTCATGTGATAGGGGCGAGCATATCGCCATATCGGGCACAAATTCCTGAATCCGGGCTGATAATGAATAGAAAAATCCAATATCACTTTGCCCGACCTGGGGCTCGAACCCGAGACCTCAGCTTTGTAACCGTACCGTAATACAACTACGCCACCGAGGCAGTCAGTATAAAGTTTAAAGTAAATAAACTGTATAAATATATGCTTATGTATAGTCTCAGAACCGTAATCGGCTAGAGTGTCTGCAAGGAACTCCGGTTCAATAAGTACTGCTCGGCTTTGTTCTCTTCGTTAAGCCCTCCAGTGGCTTGTGTAGCTCACTAACAGATACCATCACATATATAGCCAAGAGCCAAATAGATGACCACTTAGACATGGCTTAAGTTAGAAGTACCGTACGAGAATGCATGGGCAGGCATTCTAATTAAATATTTTACATAGCTAAACCAAAGCAAGCGGTACAAAGAATAATTCATATAAAATATTTTAATCTATAACACGAGACGAGAACGCGTTGAAAAAAATAGCACGGAATTTATTAAATAAGAAATCCTCATGAAGTTTTCCATTAAATTTTCCCGCGCGGCGGAAACAGAATACCGGACACAAATGAATATTTACTGTAAGAATTTTCGTTTACACCCTGGAACTTATAACTTCATCATATATTTTTAGTTGTGTAACATCTGTTGTCGGGCTGGTATCATTATTCTTGCGTCCACTGAACTGCGCTGTCTCCTAGCTAAAACAAAATGAAATAAGGCAAGGCATTACAGCCGAGACTTAGTTCCTGCATCGTGGATGATTCACGGCGTGGCATTTTTTACTTCTACCCGTGTCTTTTAAATATACAGCCGCCATTTTAGCATTTTTAAATGTATTAAGTTTGCAAGATTAAATAGTCCGTTATAAACAATAATAATGGCTAAAACTGTTTTGTTGAGTTGAAGGAAGTAAAATATGTTTTAAACTTTTATAATTGGTGAAGTTCCTCCCAGAGGCCTGACGAGGGCGGAGGTAGATTAATTTTAGCCTTTTTAACTTGCCCAAATGGAAACAAGGGAGCTATTATAATTTGGGTAGACATGGAGACTTATCGAAGTTTTGTAGGAGCGGGGAAAAAACGGTGAATGTCTATAAAGAGAGAGCAGGAAGCTTCGATATAGGTTTTATGTTGTGCGAAGAGTTTAGAATTATTCCATCGTCGCAAATGCTTGATCGCAGGCCCGAGAAATCGGACAGGAATTTGTTATCTATACAAAAGGGGTCTAGAAATATCTCTCATGACATTTTTTAATTATAAAATTGGAAATATATTGGCAACGGTTCCACACTTTTTCCATTTTGCTTATACCTTTATGGGTATTATTTTACCCGCAATATTTCAGGCTCCATTTCGAATATATACCAGCACAGGCTGAGTATTGATGTTTATGTGACGAGTATTTCATTTTATTATTATTTGTTTTTAATATTCTCTATTTAACTCTGCTTGTCATAAATAAAAGCATTCTTTCTTTAAATAAATGATTTTATATAAAATATTCGTGTGATGAGAAATTATACTATCAATATTATAATTCTGCCTCTACCTGCTTCTTGTTGTATTCCTTATCAAAGTATTATAAATGCGAATGTAAGTTGGTTACTTTCACACTTAAACTGATTAGCCCATAATCATAGTTGTACAGAAAAGAACATCAGGTAAGTAAGTAGGTAAGTAAACAGCAGAAAAAAGTACTGTTAGTTGTTGCTGAGTTATTTAACTGTTTATTTTCATTAATGATTATTTCTTGACCGACTACTTAAATTGATCGACTAAATTCTACTTTACGACTCTTTGAGTGACTACTTAAGAAAGGAAACTGTACGGTTAAGAGTGGGTATTATCCACAACGTAGGTCTATTACAGCTTGATATACCTTTGAAATTCGGGGATACATTTCTCAAATACCAACTAATAGAAGCCTAAAATACAAGGGCCTTCTCGAAGTAGATTGTAGCTAGCAATTACTTGGCAGGAGTCTAAACATCTTACGTCTTGACGAGTGTATTATGTTATAGTGCCTAGTAAGTAAGTTCGGAGTAGTTGTTTCTCCTCCTGGGCGATCATGGCTTGATACTAGCACAATATAACCATTATCCAAATCTGATATATGAAATCGGACCCGTAACTTAGAGTTTTAGAAAGATAAGAGATACTGCCTCTAGCTACTATTTCAGAACATGCCAGATGCCAAAGAAATCTTTTCTGCAACCGTTCCAATCGCAACGGAAGAGCAGCATAATGGGGCCTCCTTACCACGCTACGGTATTCGACAATGCTGCGTACTAATGAGTTATATATCTCTCGGGAACTGTTTTTTTAAGTTGAATGACACAGAGTTCTTTTCTGTGCCATGATCTCGTGTATGCTAAATTCCGTAATATTGTGTAGTCAAGGTATGAAAGCGTAAAAAATATATAAACTCACACGAAATTATTATAATTAGTAAGACATACAAAACAATTCCAACCACAACAGTAATTTCTTGATTGCGAAGGCAACGTTTTCTAATCTCAATTAAATTTCAAACACAATTCGTCCGGACCGTTTGATCTAAATGAAAGAGAGCTCAGTTGGCACCCGGCTGTATGTTCACACGACACAAATATCAACGTTTGAAGTCACTCTCTAATGAACTGAATCCGTTGATATCGCACACAGGGGGGTACGGAGTTTGTACGAGCAATTTTGGTTCACATAAGTCATTTAGCTGCTGAGTTAACCATGTTTTAGTCGCTGAGGTGATTATACTGAGTGTATACAGGCTGCGACCGAAAACGAAGCTAGGAGGTAGTTTTAGCGACTACAGACACACTGCAACGAAAAAAAACGCAAAAATCTATGTGTTTTTTGCGTTTTTTTTAAGTATCATCGTTTGTAATTGATAAACATTGTATTATTTATAAAAAAATATACATTATTATTTTGAGAAAATCTACGTACTTCCCACCCAAACACGACGATAGGTGTTTTTTTTTTACGGAATTTTTATTTGCTTTGTTTAGTCACTAAAACTACGACCTGCCTTCATTTTCAGTCGCAGGATATACCCGGTATTATAATAAAACAATAAGACATGTTAAATTAAGGAAAATGAACTACCGAGATGGAAAAACCAAGTTGGAACTTTTCTGAAAGGGCTGCCTGCTTTCAGGAAATTTCCAGTCGTGTACCTCGAACCAATTCATGTTATTTAAATGAAAACTCACACAAAGTTTATATTTGTTTAAAGTAACTTGGCAATTTGCGTAATAATAATAGCTAATAATAATAACAGTAGATATAGAAGAGGAATAATTGTAATATTGTATAATGGTTTCTTAGATTTACGCAAATGTTACACATTGAAATAAAACTAATTTTAACGCATTTTATCGCGAATTTAACCAAATCGAGATAAAGTCCGTAAAAAATAGTAATATTGTTCCGTAATATTGTAATTTCGTTATTTTTTGTTTTGTAGTTTAATTAATTTATAGTTATTGCTTATTGCTTTGCCAAAGTTGTGTACGCCTATCAAGGACATACACCTACATTTAATGGCATTTATAATAAATAACTAAGTGATCGAATGTTTTATGCTTTTGGCGCACCGTTATTAATTAAATAAATATTATTTCAAATTATCTGTATAATATGTAATGCTGCAGAGTTTATTTGTTACCGTTAGTCTAAGGAATGCATTGCATGCATTATTTGAGAACAGATTTTTATTATTATCGTTTAAAGTCTTATTCAAATAAATAAGTTAATAATTATAAGTATTTAATTTTGTATAATGTTGCCTTAAAATCATTTGGTTTCAATGAATATTTTAGGAGTCCATTTTAAAATATCTCCGCTGCATAATTATGTTCAAGTGTCGAGAGCGCATTTTTATTTTGGGGAATGAATAAGGCACAGGACGGCATAGAAAAAGCAGTATATGTGAACCATCACATATACTGTTTTATAATATTTAAATATAAAACAGTAAGTACGCGAAATAATATGCTTCTGATGTGAACTGTACTCAAAAAGTGTCTGCACCCGAGCGGAGTCGAGCCGGGCCCCTATAAAAATATAAACAAGTTACAATTACAACAAACATGCAAATGATATGTATGCGAAAATGTACTTCAAATCTATGTCATTCAATTAATATTCAGTCCCTCAGGTTTGGGTTTTCATATCAGTGTCTACAACCATCTAGGTAATGGCAGAATTTACTTGCCTGCGGGCGTGGAACCGTTCGAATACAAATAACTTGCGCTAACTGAGCCCTCGGAGTTAATAGATAAACATAATCTAATGGCTAATGGCGCGTAAATCAAATTGTTATGCTAAAGCAAAGGTGAAATCAGCCGATTCCGGGAATTCAACGAATTACTCGTATTTCAATCTTCGATTTTCTCGGAAACTAGACGTGGCCTCGACCCGGCTTAATGATATGTATTTCGATGTGCTACAGCTCTTGAAGCAGTGTTTTACAAAATAGCCATAACTTTACCATAATTTTGGGCCTAACGTATTCAGAAATAGAAGAATAATTAACTAGCAATAACATTCCTAACTTACTATATAATTCTACATTTAAATATGTCTAAGGCGACTTATATTTTAATAAATGCCGATTGAAATCTTTAATGAATACTAAGTTTTTTTAAATCGTAACTATTGTGATCGTGGTTTATTCACCAAGATTGTTTCCTTTATTACTATAGGGTTTTCATAAAATTAACACACTTATCTGTAAGATAAGCACTACTTGCAAGTTAACACGGAATACAGACCGCTTCCAACACGCCACTACGGACATCCGTAAAGTATGACGATGAATACAGTAAAAATTAGAATCAAAATATTCTTTTTTTAAACAAAGTTCTGAAGCACCCTTTGAGTCTTCAAATAAAATGATTAATTAATATAAAAAACCTTTTCACAGCTTGGTTTCAAGGTTTTATTTCAAAACTTTATCCCTTTCCCGTTTGAAATAAAATCAAAGCACCGACAATTGTAGGGACGTAGTGTGAAAAATAAGGAAGCCAGTCGACGGATATAGGGTACGACCGCTGTGTCGTGCGGGCAGCACCAATAAACTGGGGTCAGGCAACCGACAACTTCACGAATCCAATAATAAATTCTTATTTCACCCATTGTTTGATGTGAGGTGTGAGACGGTGCGGAAATGTAAAAAAAAAACAATTTTTGGTATTTTATGGCGCAGATTGCGCAATTTAATTAATTTTATTAGTAATTACATACATAAACTCACGCCTTTATCCCAGAAGGAGTAGGTAGAGGCGCCACCAGGACATCCACATTTCGCCTTGTATGTTCCATCCCACGTTTTGATAGGGGGCGAGCCTATCACACTATCGGCCACAAATTATTAGCAATTGGTTGGAATATATCATCATAAATGAAGGTGGCATAGAGTTGTCACCGCTTGGATTCACCCTGTGTGTAGCTGGTTTCCTTCTAGCATAATTGTGTCCCCCTTCGAGAAATAGCAAGAGTTAGTAATTGTGCATTGGTAGATACCCTATTCAGACTGCACTTCAGTTGCCATGAGGTGCATTTTAGTCGCTTTGCCGTGTCGTAATAACACCCACATTATTTACGCTAATATTTCTTACCTTGGACTGTAAGTAAGGGTTCAATGGAAGGGATATAAAGTGCGAGGCGGACCTAAGGTGGGTCAGCTGATATTGAAATAAGGTTACCTATTTGTGCAGTTTCGGAACAGCGTTTTTTATTATTTATGTTTCGCGACCCATGCCTTCGCCATAACGCCTTATGATAAAGAATAAAGCACGCGCTCCTGCGGTTTGCATTTTTTTGCTGAGTTTTGTTTCCAGACCCTTCCCCTTTGCCCTTTTTTGATGGTATGTAGTGCATTTATATGAGGGTGAGTGTTTTTGTTTTTCAATTTATTTTTCTTCTTCAAAATTTGACTTTATAGTGACTGTATAGCTACTGGTGATGTTGTCACTTATTTAAAGACAGATTTATTCCTCGCCAGTCAGCAAAATCATTCAGGTCTGCTTTAAACTATATAAAATAACGCTGGATCGGAAGCGCGGCATATTTGCGTTGCTCACTGTAACTCAATTCCATCATAGGAAATGTACAGAAAAAATGAAACATTTTTTATGAATTCGAACCGGTGTACACAATTGTACCAATGAGGTTATATTAAAAAGCTATTACCGATAAAAATACCCACCAAGAAAGATATTTAAAAAGGCGAATATTTTTTGTGAAAAGCGTTCGGCGGGTTAATGGCTAAAGCATTGCTTCAAAAACTCGGCGACAGATCGAGTTTGTCGCGACATGTACAAATGAGTTTTCAAAGGGTGGCGTGGTCGTATTGACATACCTAATGACGTAGAACATATCACTGCGTACACTCTACTCCGTATAGATATAGCTCCCGGGGTGAACGGCGTCTTACACTTTATGAGATTACTTCTTAGTGGAATAATCTAGCTGCGATATGAACGGACTTCGCGTTTCCTATTTGTAAACTTATGTTTTTTAAGCGACACTTATGCAAATATTCGTAAAAGCAGCGTAATTAATAATTCATTAACAATAATTACGCAACATTCACACACAAAGGAGTAGTAAACTGAATATCAAAAATAACGAGAAACTTTTCATTGGTCACAACACCCACATGTGTAAAAAAGCTTAGTGCGGGATTGGACACCCGCAGCCTCTCGTTTCATACATACATACATACATAAACTCACGCCTTTATCCCCGAAGGGGTAGGCAGAGGCGCCACTGGGACACCCACATTTCGCCTTGTATGTTCCGTCCCATGATGTGATAGGGGGCGAGCCTATCGCCATATCGGGCACAAATTCCTGACTCCGGGCTGATAATGAATAGAAAAATCCAATATCACTTTGCCCGACCCGGGACTCAAACCCGAGACCTCAGCTTTGTAACCATACCGGAATACAACTACGCCACTGAGGCAGTCGTTTCATAGCCGGTGCATTACCTAACTGTGTATCGGAGGCTATCTAAATGTCAACGTCACATTATGACAGCTAACAAACAGGTTTGTGACGATAACTGACAACCGTACTATCTAAGCGACAATGTGCTTTCCATTACGTGCAGCGGAATGAATTTGCCAGATAATTAGGCAATAGAAACAATTAGGTCCTTCCATAATATTAAAATCATATCGTGGGTAATCTCATACTCATACTTTTAAATATCAGAAATACCTAAAATTTTGTATCAAACTTCATTATCAATAACGCGTGTCAAATAGGTACTCGACATATGTACAATACCAAAGCCCCTTTATCACATAAAAGTAATGTTCGAAATCGTAAATTCCAATAAAAGTTCGCTAAACATGTGCCATTTACCTCAATAACAGACGCTTTTAAAACTTATGCTAGTTCGAATACAAAAAACTGCGCATTTTATGAGTCCCATTCGTCTGGTGCGGCACCGAACAAATCTTGAAACACAAAGGATTCAATACGTCGCCCGAGACGCCGAGTGCCGCTACCAATGTTACTCGCAGGAACTTGAAAGTGGTAGATTCGAGTGACTCACAGCTCAGGCCCAGATCGGATTGATTAGACAGAGATCGTACGTTCCTGTCTATAGCCAGCATCTTTGACTGTGCGTCCACTTGCCGTCTCTCGCCCGGTCCTAAAATCTGCCTTCTTGAATCATCGTCTCCATTTAACTAGATTTACAGCGTCTTCAATATATAAGCCGACAATACCTATACCTTCCTTGACGACAAATGAAAAAATAATAATTTGTTAATGTCGAGTCATGACTGTGTTAATTTTACCATCCACTTTGAAGATTTAAAAATAGTGAGGGTTGTGGAAAAATGTAATTTAAAATTTGTATCAAAAAATTCAAAGTTATGCGAAAGCCACCAATCCGCACTAAGCCAGCTTACAATCGATGAAAACAATTGATAAATCCCTCTCTATTTTATTATAAAAAATCCTTGCTGCCAGTTTCGATTACAATTTGAATCTTCCCTCCTTAGTGTCACTGTCTCACAAAAGAACGTCCAGTAAGAGTCTTGCTGTCAGGATCCATTTAGTAAGTGAAATCGTGGGAAATTCAATAATCCGTATTTTCCCCATTTCTTTTTTTCTTTTTTCATCAAGTTTAAAGGCAGTAACGCGCGTTTATAAAGAAATGTGGGTATTTGTGAGCAGTGGTGGTACTAGCAAAAAAATATTGGTTTTTAAGTACGTGTGATAAAAAAAAATTTTTAACTGCTGAGTTTTAACTTACTACCCCCTACTAAAACACGAACCTTAGAAAGGAGAAGGGGCAAACATGTATGGAATCCAGCCTATTGACCAATAAGGACGAGCGATATGTCATTGGAAAGGTCTTTTCAGATGTTACAACTTCTTCTATGACAACTACACCCAAATCGCTGTATTTAAGCTAATATAGCTACTTAAAGACAGACCGAAAATCACACGAAAGCGCCTCGGCATAGTGAGCAATAACAACAAGCGATACGTCGTTGGAAAGGTCTTTTAAAATGCTACAACTTTTTCTACGGCGACAAGTCTCAAATCAGTGTGTGAATAAATATATCGCTGCGTAAAGGTAGCGCAAGGATGAAAACATGTATATGGACTCATAGCCTATTGTCCAATAACGACGAGCGATATGTCATTCGAAAGCTCTCTTCGTTTTCTACAACTTCTTCTTTGGCAAGAAATCCCGATTAGCTGTATTTAAAAAAATATTTCGACATAAAGATATCGCGAGGGCCATATGTATGGACTCCAGCCTACTGGCCAATAACGACGAGCGATACGTCGTTGGAAAGGTCTTTTAAAATGCTACAACTTCTTCCATGGTGACAAGTCTCAAATCAGTGTGTGAAAAACAATATCGATGCGTAAAGGTAGCGCAAGGATGAAAACATGTATATGGACTCATAGCCTATTGTCCAATAACGACGAGCGATATGTCATTCGAAAGCTCTCTTCGTTTTCTACAACTTCTTCTTTGGCAAGAAATCCTGATTAGCTGTATTTAAAAACATATTTCGACTTAAAGATATCGCGAGGGCCATAATAATATGTATGTCTCATAGTCTATTGTCCAATAACAACGAGCGATCCAATAAATCTCTTACTGTATTTAACGTTCGATATCTTGCAAGATTCAGCAAATTGCGCTGTATCACAATCCAAAATTATGTATTTCCTGCATCTGTAATAACGTCCACCGTTTTAAAATGTAATTGTTAATTATTTACGCAAGACAAGGATTTTCAACATACTACTAATGTACGTGAAATGACTCCTATTTCAGTTTTGTGATGAAATACCATAAATTCAATCCAGGTATTGGTCAGGAGTTGTCTAAGGAGTGTTGCGCGACATTATATACTCGTAGTTTATTTTTAAATAATTAGTAATACTGTTTTTTACCGGTATTTGTACATTTGCCACTGGCGTTGATTATGGCAATGCGTTTAATAATCCAATCCGGAGGGCTCTTAGAAAAAACAAACACAATTTAAAATAGAGAAACAAATAATATAAGGATATTATGTAGGTATAGACTGCCTCGGTGACGCAGCTGTATGACGGTATGGTTGCAAAGCGGAGGTTTCGGGTTCAAATCCTGGGTCGGCAAAGTGATAATGGATTTTTCTATTCATTATCAGTACGGAATCAGGAATTCGTACCCGATATGGCGTAAGCCTCGCGCCCTATCAAATCGGCACGGAACACAAGGCTGAACGTCGGTGTCCAGGTAGCATCTCTGCCTATCCCTCCTGGGAAAAAGGCGTGAGTTTATGTATGTATGTTTTAGGTAAGACTTATTTCTACGACAAGCTTCGTTTAGTGCCGAGATAGTCGTATAAGCTAATAATGTAAATAATATTTTTATTCCTAGTTTGTATAAGTACCATGTTTAGGTATTTTTTGATAAATAAATAAACTATTATTGTAATATATAAAGATATGAGGTCGTTATTTATCGTCGTTATTGGACAATAGGCTATGAGTCCATATACATGTTTTCATCCTTGCGCTACCTTTACGCATCGATATTTTTTTTCACACACTGATTTGAGACTTGTCACCATGGAAGAAGTTGTAGCATTTTAAAAGAACTTTCCAATGACATATCGCTCGTCCTTATTAGTCAATAGGCTGGAGTCCATACATATGGCCCTCGCGATATCTTTATGTCCAAATATTTTTTTAAATACAGCTAATCGGGATTTCTTGCCAAAGAAGAAGTTGTAGAAAACGAAGAGAGCTTTCGAATGACATATCGCTCGTCGTTATTGGACAATAGGCTATGAGTCCATATACTTGTTTTCATCCTTGCGCTACCTTTACGCAGCGATATATTTTTTCACACACTGATTTGAGACTTGTCGCCGTAGAAAAAGTTGTAGCATTTTAAAAGACCTTTCCAACGACGTATCGCTTGTTGTTATTGCTCACTATGCCGAGGCGCTTTCGTGTGATTTTCGGTCTGTCTTTAAGTAGCTATATTAGCTTAAATACAGCGATTTGGGTTTAGTTGTCATAGAAGAAGTTGTAACATCTGAAAAGACCTTTCCAATGACATATCGCTCGTCCTTATTGATCAATAGGCTGGAGTCCATACATATGGCCCTCGCGATATCTTTATGTCGAAATATTTTTTTAAATACAGCTGATCGGGATTTCTTGCCAAAGAAGAAGTTGTAGAAAACAAAGAGTGCTTTCGAATGACATATCGCTGGTCGTTATTGGACAATAGGCTATGAGTCCATATACATATTTTCATCCTTGCGCTACCTTTACGCAGCGATATATTTTTTCACACACTGATTTGAGACTTGTCGCCGTAGAAAAAGTTGTAGCATTTTAAAAGACCTTTCCAACGACGTATCGCATGTTGTTATTGCTCACTATGCCGAGGCGCTTTCGTGTGATTTTCGGTCTGTCTTTAAGTAGCTATATTTTTTTTAAATACAGCGATTTGGTTTTAGTTGTCATAGAAGAAGTTGTAACATCTGAAAAGACAATGACATATCGCTCGTCCTTATTGGCCAGTAGGCCGGTATGCGCCTTCTCCTTTTAGGATAGGTCCTAATATTTATAATGTTTGCCGATTTACATTATTATGACAGCAGTGTGCAGTGGCGACTTTAATTGATAACATTTCATTTTTCTGACACACACATTTTATTATCAAAATTTAAATTAGATAAAAAGTGAAGGGACGCATATTTGTTGGTATTTCAAAATTCACTGGTTTTCAATCATGAATTTATGCTTCAACTTTGGTTTATGCTAAATAGACGTAAAACGTACATCTTCTGTGACACAGTAAAACCGCCCCGGACGAGCCTGCCCATTCATACTGAGCCATAACTGACAACAACAAAAATAAGTCGTCTAATTGTAAACCTACGAACACATATTATACTGGGTATAACGTTTTTTTCTTACATTTTATTACATTCGTGGGAGTAACTCATACAATTAACGTCACTTTCGAGTTTAAATCGTAAAATAGTGGTAATTTCTAGCTCTATACTCGATGTAGGACATGGACACAACCGTACGACTATTACATGCTTCTCTTTCGCCGGAGGTCCACTGTGACGCAATAAACTAGGCGGTACGTCGGCCCGGAACTCTATATGATGTCTATTAAAGCGCTGTTTGTGAGCTCGAACCCTCTTTAATTCTTTCGTTGGACGAGTATGTAGAGCTATCTCTATAATTGTTAATAGAATGTGTAATATAATGTTTATTCTAAATCAAACCTGTTTGTACTTCAAATTAATTTCTTTTTACATTAAATCGCTAGCTATGGGGTGGTGGTCACGGGTTGGTGAGCAAAGCATGCACCTCTGCCTTTTCAAATTTTCGTGTATTGAATGAAAACATTGAAAAATACTTGTTTATTTGAGAGCCTTCTACGTGAATTTCCAAAGTATGTAGAATTAACCGTACTAGGCTGTCTCGGTATGCTAAGCTTACATTCGAAAAGTCTCGCCCCAGCAGTGAGATTACACTCACAACGCTTATATGTAGATCAAATACATACATACATAAACTCACACCTTTATCCTAGAAGGAGCAGGCAGAGGCGCTACTAGGACACCCACATGTCGCCTTGTATGTCCGTCCCATGATGTGATAGGGGGCGAGCCTATCGCCATATCGGGCACAAATTCCTGACTCCGGGCTGATAATGAATAGAAAAACCCAATACCACTTTGCCCGACCCGGGATTCAAACCCGAGACCTCAGCTTTGTAGTCGTACCGTAATACAACTACGCCACCGAGGCAAGTAATGTTACTTGAATTTAAAGTAACCTACAACTCCTAATTCTATTACCAACGTGTTTCGTATTAAAAACAGTGAGCAAACAATGGCTCGGGACTAGTAAAGGTGTCACCCATAGCAGGTGTCCACTGTTCCGACGCAACAGGTTTACACCATCAATCTTGTGGACTGTCCGCCTATCAATTTATATCTTGTTTGCACCAGAACTTCGTATTCAAAACTCAATTAACCTTTACACGAAATGAAACTCCGAAGTTAAAATATATGCAGTTGAAAGTCACCTTAATATGCGCAAAGACCATCCAGAGATTTTTGGTTGGTATGCCAGTGTAGGGTATTTCCTTAGGAGTCAGCCCAGTTTCCAGATCTCTGTGATGAGAACGCAGCCCCCGCTCGCTGATCAGGAAGACTGGTGTCCACGACATACCCTTCCCGCCTCCCTCCACTGGGCTAATGGTAATCCTCCCTGGCGGACAGCCAGTAACCCTTTCTATACGCCTGTTATTTTAATAACTGTCGATAGCAAAACATACATACATACATAAACTAACGCCTTTATCCCAGAAGGGGTAGGCAGAGGCGCCACCAGGACACCCACATTTCGCCTTGTATGTTCCGTCCCATGATGTGATAGGGGGCGAGCCTATCGCCATTTCGGAAACAAATTGCTAACTCCGGGCTGATAATTAATAGAAAAACCCAATATCACTTTGCCCGACCCGGGACTCGAACCCGAGACCTTAGCTTTGTATTCGTACCGTAGTACAACTACGCCACCGAGGCAGTCGATAGCAAAACACTGTTATTATTTGTCTACAGCTAGGGTTAGAACTGCCAATATTCCTGATGACGTTACAGAATTTAATAGATTCCTCGAAAGTGAGCCACGTATGGCTTAGTCTGTGCATATCTGGCTTCGAACAAGCCGACTTATTGGATATTCTCTTTAGATTGCAATGTACTACTATAGTTACATTGCTGCAGAAGTATAAAAGCAACTGTGACATCATTTTTCTATAGTTGCACGTGCTTATGAACGATGATAATGGCTTTAAGATACTATAAACAAACTTGAGTTCAGAGTAAACACATCACACAGGTTTCTTATGAGAAAGATACCCTTATTGGTCTAGTCGCAACGGGTAAATATCGTAAGCCCCGAGGTCGGTTGCCGGGTCGGACAATGCTATTGTGTGAGTTTTCTGGTTTGATCAATCTCATATGAGTCGACGGCATAATTGTGCCCGATATTGTACATCTCCGATCGTATTTTGGAATTAAAATAATTTGGTGAAATATGGGAGATGGGAGTGTCAGTAGTTACACTTCTGCCTACCTCTTTTGGTATATCTCTGTTGTAACAAGTATAAATGTGCAAGTATTATTGGACGGGCCGTGTCATTAAGACAATAGAAAAGCTTATACCATTGTTTTACCAATTGAAGTTCAAATATATTTTTATTCAGTGCACTTTTAGTACATTGTAAATTACGCGAGTCTATAAATCGTAGTCTATATCACCCGTTTAATTTGTTCAAGCGCTCCGAATAATCTCTTTTAATTTAATTTATTGTTTTATAAAGCATTTATTGGAGGATATAATATAAAAATACTTTTCCTGGCGAAAACACCGGGTGTAAATAAAAATGCACGGTAAAGTGCAAAGTGGAATCATTAGCACGACAGTAACTTGCTTCCCCACTTGCCTGCGGCGCTGTCCCCGTGCGCACACAATACACATTCATCAACTCAAATGAAATAACTCGTTGTTCCCACACAATGTGTAAGTTCCCCCGATAAATAATAAAGTGAACGATATTTCAAAATTATTATCTGCCTGTTTGCAGTGGACAATGTGAGTTAATTGCCGTCCGTTCGGAGCGGTTCTATTAAATTTTTAATTATGTCCACCCTTCATGCGGTGATAATTTAGGCCTATTGTGTTAAAGGCAAATTACTTGTACAGCATATAAATGGGGTTTTTAAGAGCTTTAGAACTTTAGTGCGTTTTTGCGAGTCAATGAAATTCTTTTTTACCTGCTTCTATACCAGAGTGCAATCGAAATAGAGTATTCTGATTCACTATTACGCCAGTCGAGTTAAAACCCGGATATCCACAGAGCCCGAAACACGACGCATTAATAAAGAAGTCATACACCCAACAGTCACATACATCGTTCTGACCCCACATTAAGATCAGTGAAATCTTGTTTCGTGGGTACCAAAAACTGCGAAAGACTTGCTTGCTTGCTTGTGGGCCTTACAAGCATTTGCCTCAGTGCGGGGATATACGCCGCGGCCTCTCGTTTCACAGCCGGCGTCTAACCAACTGCGCCACAGCGGCCGTCGAATATGAGTTTCACAGTGAGGTTTTTTCATCTTCGCGTACATTCACTAAACAGGTAGGTAGAAATCTACTAACAGCTTCTGGGGCTTAGGAAAATCCCATATTTCAAACAAAATGCTACAGCAAAGCTATTACTTCAATTTACTTTAAGACAATATAACCGCTCCGGTCGAGTTGACCCATTTGTATTGTAGCTTTACCGTAGTATATTTCTAACACTTAAAACGTATGCTATTCGTAGTGCCGAGATATCACAGAGTACTACGTGCCTTCTCATCTACAAAATCACATAAGATCATTCTTGACTGCTTCGGTGGCGTGGTTGTACTACGGTTCGATTACAAAGCTGAGGTCTCGGGTTCGAATCCCGGGTCGGGCAAAGTGATATTGGGTTTTTCTATTCATTATCAGCCTGGAGTCAGAAATTTGTGCCTGATATGGCGATAGGCTCGCCCCCTATCACATCATGGGACGGAACATACAAGGCGAAATGTGCGTGTCCTGGTGGCGCCTCTGCCTACCTCTTCTGGGATAAAGGCGTTAGTTTATGTATGTATGTATGAATGTATGTATAATCATTCTTAATGCTTTCTTACTCTAAATGTTTTTGTTTGCGGATGAATGCTTATATTGGCCAAGTGTTTGTGGTTCTGCGAGCGGGACGCTTGACTGAGTTTTGAATGATTAATTAATTAATGTTTAATTAGGCAGTCTATGTGGTGCAATGGTCAGACGTAAGCTGTTTAATTAGAGGTCCGCGGGCTGGAACGCCGCACCGAGATAAAAATATGTGAAAGTCCACAAGAATTACAAGTCTAGGTGTTTCTGTATTTGTATCTATATCAGCCCATATTTCCACCACGTTGGCCTAGTGCGGGTTGGCGGACTTTAAATACCGTAGAAATTGTTTAAAATCGCCGCGGCATGCAAGTTTCCTCACGATGTTTTCCTTCACCGTAATAGTGCGTGGTGATTGACTATCAATACACACATGACTCCGAAAAGTCAGATGTGTGTAATGGTTTCTTAGATTAACGCGAATGTTACACATTGAAATAAAAGCTTTCACCATCATGGGATCCAATTCTACATTTAATTAAAACGGAACCCAAAAGACCAGCTGCCAGACCTCAAGGCCCAGTGAGCTCCTTCTGCGTAGATCGGATCGCAAAAACGAATTAACTTTTTTAATTTAATAATTGACAATTAAGGGTAGTTAAATTGTAACATTCACTGAGTGGATGTATAATGACATGTTGACAGTCGCGTCTGGTCCGTTACCAACAGGCCACCACGCACTTGGTGTTTGTAGAACCGTTATGTCTATAAACCTCATGACCTCATGATTTATAGCTAAAGTGCCGTCATAAGACCAAAATATGACCGAAAATACCTTTCAGGGCTTAGATATAATCATGAATAAATACAAACAATGGTGCAGGTATAATTATTGTATCTACTGAAACGGACGAAACGTCGCACTCTCATTACCATGGCGGCTGCGGGCTACGCATAAACGTTAAACGTGGTTACCGTACCCAATTCAGCTAATGAATGTGAACTGAATCGCGGCATTATATTAGGGCCCCAGTAGTGGCGAGGAGCGGAGATGTAGCGGCGAGCGGGATAAAAGTAAAGCATAAATAATATGTATTTGGATTTATATTTTACACACAAATATACAATTTGATAAGTCAGTTTATAATTAGTATTGTTCTTTAATATTAAAATACATTATGTAGTTGCGCCTGTGCATGTTTATTGTATTATTAATTTAAGTACCGATTATTTAATTGAAAAATATATATTTGCAGGATAGGTTACAGGATTAATAAATTAAAAATGTCGGTTATATTAGTGAAATTATCTCATGTGGAAGTGTTATACTCGTACTATATCTGTATCAGCTCATATATTGTACATATACGTCCCACTACAGGGCACGGGCCTCCTTTACAATCGAGAGTACGATTGAGAAGGGTTGGGCCGTATAGTTCACCACGTTGGCCTAGTGCGGGTTGGCAGGCTATTACTTACCATAGACATTCTTTCGAATCGCTATGGTATGCAGGTTTCCTCACGATGTTTTCCTTCACCGATATAGTACGTGGTGATTGACTATCAATACACATATGACTCCAAAAAGTCAGAGATTTAAACCCGCGACCGCGGTAAACATGATGGCAGTCGAGCCAGGTCCGTTACCAACAGCCCACCACGTATTTACTTATGCGGTCAGATTATACTCGTAATTCATGTGATGAAAATCGGTCATAAGTGGTTTCAGCAAAGTAGAAGCGCTTGTAACAACTCAAAACAAAAATAGATACCATGTACTAGTTTTATGTTAAATAAATAATAAATAAATACACCCAACAGTCACATACATAGTCCTGACCCCACACTAAGATCGAGTCTTGTGTCGTGGGTATCAGAAACTACGAGAGACTTTTCGGTCTCACAAACACCCAGACCCGAAACAAATACCTGTGGATCACACAAATATTTGTTTCGGTGCGGGGATCGAACCCGCGGCCTCTCGTTTCACAGGCGGCGTCTAACCAACTGCGCCACGGAGGCTGTCATTAGGCATACACTATATACAATTGTGATTAAAATATCCACAGTATTATTTCGATTTTTTTCTTAAATACAGGGTATATCAAGACCGCGACCGAAAACGGAGCCAGGTGGTAGTATTAGTGACTTTAGACACAATGCAACCAATAATTTCGAAAAAAAAAATCGTAATTTTTTACTTATTGTCGTATTTGGGTGATAAATACATAGTTTTCCTAAAATAACGATGTACACCTTTTTATTTTTTAAGACACAATGGTACGTTAGAGTTTAAATTACTATTTTCGCAATAACTAGGTATTTACCAACCAAACACAACGATTTTTAAAAAATTGTAAAGAAAAATCCGTCGCTTATTTTGCGAAATTTTTATTTGCATTGTGTTTGTAACCACTAAAACTATCACCCGGCTTCGTTTTCAGTCGCAGTCTTGATATACCCGGTATAATACTGTTATTTTTACCCAATACATGTATTTTACATTTTGTATGGTCTTGGGCGATGTACGAGAGCTGTTTTCCGCTGACTACGTGGCTCCACATTTAGGGTCATTACATAGAACGTTAACGCGAGTCGACAAGACACCGCGCGGGGTTAATAAGCTCACAGCGCCACGCACCCCCATGTTGAGCCCTTAACGACACGCCCCCAGTCACGGCTCAAACGGCACCTGAATGAATTAAAAAAAACTCGTGAAAGCCTGTTTATAGGCCGCTCAGGTGCACGGGATAGAGTTGTTGTATAACAAAAAATTCACCAACATTTTGGGGTGTGAAAAATTATTCGCAAATGTTACATAAATTGTATGGTTGAATTTTGGAGGTTGTCAATTTATTAAACGATGGCACATCAAGCGAACGTTCATCGCTTTATTAGGATGGATATATTTGGCGTTGTTACAGAATATAATTTTGGATATTAATTTCTTGTTCAGTCATTTCTCGTATTAGCTACAGAATATAAACTGCAAAATGAAATGGAAATAAGTTGACTATTTAGTCTCGGAAAGTCGGTAAGTAGCTTAAAAAAATCATGAACAGAAATAATATTTTGTTACTGGATAATAATAATAATATGATCTTAAATAAGAATCAGGTCAGACTTGAAACAAATATGTACCAGTGAGTCACACAAAGAATTGTCTCGATGGGATATCTAAACCGCGAACTTTCGTTTCACAGCCGGTGTCTCACCAACTGCGCCACGGGGGCAATATACCAGTATTCCAAAATGTTAAATCAAAAACAAGTTCGAACAAAAGCATCGTTGATTAATCGATGCAGTGACTGGGAAGATATTAACTTCCTGTGCTGGGAAACACGGGAAGCATCCCCGGATGGATAAACATTAGTATTACCTAGATATATTTTCCCAAGTTGGGCGTTTGTGCATCTGTAATTTATGTTTGTATGTGTATCTGCGATGCGGGAGTGATGAGAGTAGTACGTCGCGTCTCGCCGATATCTTTAAATGGCATCAACAGAAACCCAAAATGCAAAAGAAACCTACAAACCCAGAAGAAAAGTTATTTTTTGGAATGTATTAAAATTGGCATTGGTAACATTATCTGTAAAAAAATAAACTTTTGGCTACATAATTACTTAGTGCTATTCTCAAGAGATATAATCGTATTATAAAAGCAGGTATGCTTACAGATTTATTATATACTAGCAGCTTACTTCGGCTTCTTCTGACATCAATTTCCCAATTGATTCATTAACTGCTAAGTGATCACCACAAAAAATAAAAATAAGGAATTTAAATAATTTTAAAGGCAATTGAGCTTCAAAAAATTCGGCGTGAAATCGTTTATTAATTTTCACCGTTGTTTACTTTAAACAGTTATAAGTAAAAGTAAATACAAATTAAATTAATATGCATTGGTTGATTCTATCGCATTGAGCGGTTTTTCCGCGGCAACCTTTGGACGGACAGGAATGATTTATGATGGCAGGTGCCCAATGCACTTGTGTGGAGTAATTTCACAGTCTATTTTTTTTTTTTGAAAAATCGTGGTTTATCGGGGCTAAAGCCTATTAATCAAAAAGTTTTTTATAAACAGAAACTTATTTAGACCGATTTTCATGGTTCTATTTTAAATTAAATTCGGATAATTTTTAAGATTAAGGTTTTCTTTAAAGTTAAGATTTTCTAGATATTTTGACGTCGTTAAGGTCGCAGGAAGTCGCTGGATGCAGGCCGCTTCCAATAGGTCTATGTGAAGATCCATGGGGGAGGCCTATGTTCAGCAAGGGACTTCCTGTGGCTGAAGAGAGAGAGAGATATATATATATATACATATACTTTTTTTTTCAAACACATGCTTTATTTGTACGTTACGTTGATTGGCTAACACAAATAATTATATTACTATTTTATGCGATCTCAAGTTAACAAAATTAAAATTTGTTACGATGAATGGTGTCACATTGTTCAATACCGGAAACATGTGTTATAAGAGGTATAGTTTAGCTTTAGACAATATTTAAAGCTGCATTACAAATGGGTCTGTTCGACCTAGGGACTGGGGTAAAGTAACAACTTCATATTTACCATTATAAGGGCCTCGTTCACCATCTTTAAGTAAACCGTTGATTAGGCTAGTCATCAGTTAAAGTCACCCGTAACACCACATGTCGTTTTCACTATGCTCCAGTAACACTTATCCTATGATTACACAAATCAATACTTTTCTGGCTATATCATCTGCCAAATAGCGTATTTACATGATGGTTTAAATAAGGTTAAAATCTCAACCAACTTTTTTATTTTTTGAGAAAAAAAACACCTTGACACTTCAGGAGGAGCCAGGGCGGGGAACATTTGACCAATGATTTAATAATAATATTCTATAATCATTGCATTTGACGTAATATTGAACGAATGATTCGTTCAATTTCTTATGTCATTCACTCAACCAGCACGTTACTTTATTTTCACTTATGAAATCGACTGAAGATACTCTGCTCATTTACTTGGCAAATAACGTTAATCAAAAAGTAACTAATCAACGGTTTACTTGAAGATGGTGAACGAGGCCCTAAGTCTAACACTATATAGTTAATATGAAAATTTATTTTTCTATGAGCCAGTTCTCTCGGACTTCCCGTATATGTGCATAAAAACCAAAGCTTCACATCAATCTGGGTGGATACCAAGATGAAGTGATGTAGTATATAATTTGTTGAATAGTTTCATATATTTCATGTGGAGGGGCAGTGAAAATAGCAATTTCATTTTCGCCCTTGCTTTCACAGTGAAGCAACTGAAATTATTTCCTTGCGTTTGAACAAAAGGTTATTAAAACTTGTGATTGTTTCGCTAGTTGCTGGCGGGCCGGGGCAAGGGCACGCGAGGGAGGGGAGGCGGAGGGAGACCGGGGCATGATCCTCCCACCGAATACTCTACACTTTGTTTATGTTGCGTTAATTTTATTATTGTAATTGGTGTTTTATGAAGTAGAAATGTAAGGAAATGGTTTGTGCACTTAAGTGGGCATTAAGGTTTTATACAAGCTTCAGCGGGGTGGAATGAGGATTGAAGATTAAATGTGTTTTAGTGCTTTCTGCGATAAGGCTTTGCACTGGTGGATTTGTTTGAAACACTTTCCCGACAGTGAACAGCGTTTTAAGCCATTGAAAAAATATATAGTTGAGAGAAAATTTAAAAAAGTTCACCGATTTGTGTATATGGATCAAAACTAACTCCTAGACAGATTTTGACGAACTGAGTGTCCTATAATGCTGTTATTTTATTAACAATAAAAAGGCAACGGATCGAAGCAGGAACCGTCAGAACTACCGAGGTATCAGCCTTCTGAGTTATGTCGGCAAATTGTATCCTTAGCAAACGAAGGACAAGATGTCGGATGTGCAAGCGGGATTTAGGAGGGATGCACAGATCAGGTATTTTCTCTACGAAGTGTTGCTGAAAAGAGTTTAGCTGAAGGGCAAAAGTCTTCCGCGCTTTCGTAGATTTAGAAACGGCCTATGATAGAGGAAAGAGTTTAGAGCAGCACTGTCCAAGTTTCATCACATCCATAATATGTGTGATGATTTTTCACGAAAAAGCTACTAAAGCCTTTTTAATTAAACTTATCATTTTATTAGCTTGGACATTAGAAAAACATATATGCTATAAGTTTTTAATTCATGAATAAGTAACAAGAGTGACGTGAGACCGATGTGAAAAAACCGATCTCTGATAGTTTTGTGAATGTGCGCTGTATAAACAGTAACAGTAATAAAAAAAAACGAATGGAGTTATATTTTTTCTTCAAATGTTGTCAAAAAGCAAACATTCTCCGCAGTATGTATGCCTTGATGTAGACGATATTACAACTCAAATAGTAAACCATAAATACACATAAATTGGAGTCTGTGTTTATAATGTACAATGAATAATAAAGCTCAACAAAACTTTCATAGCTTGCGCTGTTAAGTAGACAGACGTTGTTTTTCTGCATGAAGTAATTTTGAAAACAAGCTTCAACGATGATAATATAATTTAATTAACAAATGGACTTACAATATAAGTTCAACTGCATGTCACGGCCTTTTTTATGCTTGAGAATATATATTGCGCTGGCGGGCTGCACATACCATACAAATTCGTGTAAAGATGTTTATTACGGCAGTTACGATAACTTTATAAATAAATATAGAGTAATTCTGTCTGTAAAAGCAGTTACACGAGTAATCCATTAAACTGATCGTAATAGAAGTTGGCGCCGGGTAGCTCGAAACTTGGAGATACACGGGCCATTTTTTATAATTAAATTCAACTGCGGAGGAGATAAAGTATGGTTGAAAAAATAAAACGCGCATTGATTTATCAAATTTATTTAAAATTTGCACAGCCCCTGTAGCGCAGTTGGTTAGACGCCGCCTGTGAAACGAGAGGCCGCGAGTTCGATCCCCGCACCGAACCAAATGTTTGTGTGTATCACAAGTGTTTGTTTTGGATCTGGGTATTTGTAAGACCCAAAAGTCTCTCGTTGTTTGTAATACCCACGAAACAAGGCTCGATCTTAGCGTGGGGTCAGGACTATGTATGTGACTGTTGGGTGTATTTATTTTTTAATTGGACCTTAGTGAGTATGAGATGGGACGGAGTAATTGTAAACGAGTGAAGGCGGTTCGTACCGCTAGTTTATACTGCTAGTAAGGGCAAGGATAAGTATTTCAGTTTAACAGACCAATTACTGTTTCAAAAGCAGATCACGGGATTTTGATAACAATTGTTTTGACATTAAACCACAGATAGCCTTTTATACCGAGAAACTAATTCTAAAACCACTAATTCCAAGAAAATCCCTGATACCGAGAAACCATTGTTGATAAAATACCGACTCAAAATAATCTCTCCCTGAGCCGTAGAAATCTTAATATTGAATATAATTTGTTTTAGATCAGAATTCGATATATTTTTTAACGAGTATTTGACGTAGAAAAAGTACGTAGTCACTGCGATTAATAGTTAAATAATAAACATACATCTGTAAAACATAACCAAACGACAATGAATATTATATGGACCTGTATTCCGAACACTTCAGTTATAAGAACACGGCTCCATGAGGTGAATTTATCAAAAAGAATTCGCGCACTTTACGTACTTTGCTTTTCACTCGAACCCTAAAAAGGTCGACTCAGCCAGACTGATTAACGGAGATTACATTAAAACTCCATTCATTAATTCGCAGGGCGAGACAAAAAATGCTCGGATGTTCTTTGAAAGGAATTACGAGTATGGGGCTCCGCGGTAATATGGTTATAAAGTTATACCCACAGAGCTGTTTTCAATCATACTTTTATATGAGATTAGTATATGGCAAAATTTTTCGTTTTTTAATTTAGTACTTAATTTAAATTTGTGTGTCGTGGCCTGTTGGTGAATGGACCAGACGTGGCTACCAACATGTTCATGGTGGTCGCGGGTTCATATCCCAGGGCACACCTCTGACTTTTCGAAGTTATGTGTGTATTAATAGTCAGTTACACCGCACTATAACGGTGAAGGAAAACATCGTGAGGAAACATATCCACCATAGAGATTTGTAAAAGAAAATATGGTATGTTAAAGTCCGCCAAACCGCACTAGGCCAGCGTGGTGGACTATATGGCCTAACCCCTCTCAATTGTACGCTTGATTGTAGAGGAGGCTCGTGGCCTACAGGGCGACGTATATGGGCAAAGATACAGAATATGAAATTATTACCAAAAGTCGTTACTACGAGTATTATTGCCAAGTTATTACCATAGTGACATGCGCGAACGGGTTGCAAATATCTGTGTTTGTACGATTTTGAGCAGGTCGGTGTAAACGTGCTGACCAGTGAGAGATACTACTAAGAGAAATACAGTAGCTCCGTTTTTTGATTGTCACATCGTAATGATCTTTCATTCGCTCACAATGAAATAATACAAAATGTTATCTACACTGATAGGAGGAGACAGGAGTACAAAAGTCATTATCTGAATATTTCGGGAAAGGAATGGAATTTAACTTATGAGACGGCAAGGTGCGCGGGCGGGCAAAAGATTGTGCAAATGAGCGCGTGAGTGAAAGATTGATTATGTGAGTGAGTGATTTACTGAATGAATGAAGTGAAACAAGGCCGAACCGCTATGTTGGAAGTAAGCAGTATCTAAAGATTTTATTATATATGGCATTTGAATAACATTTTAGTACAATTGTTCACGCAAAAAATTACTAAACATTTCTAAGAACAATTAGGATATTTCCTACTAACTAAATAAATTGTTGTTATCTTGTATCTTATATCTTGACTTGTTATTTATCTTAATGTCACAGAAAACAGATATAAGAAAAGTAATTATTTTGCCGTCTCATTTCAGTCATCAGTGATAGAAACTCAACGACCTTTCGTATTTCCCAAAGCCCATAAATTACATACGCCATAGCAAATCTGTAGTCATTGACAAAAAAAGCAAAGTACAATCTCCGACGCGAAATTCGTAAACGTTAGCAGAACACAAAATGAATTCCATTACAAAAAATTTCAACCTACAAACAGTCGAAAGCATGACCTGAAAAGTCGCCGACAGATTAACAATAAAGATTACACGAGCTAAATGAAAGCTAAACAAAAGGCGCCGAGCACGTCGGCGCTGATAAAAACCCGTTTAAATTTGTTTCAGACCTACTGGTTTTGACTTCAGATGTTCAGTTTAAATTAATTCATTTTTTCATTTACCTGCACTGGTCAATTATCTATTCGCGCGTGGCGAAATTTGGAACTACAAATAATAAAAATATATCTATTTAACGCATTGTTTGAGATATGTTTTTTAGTATTTATACTTTTATTTAATAGTATTAACATGTCCAATGTAATCAAATGTGAAGAGTAAAAACTATTCCTAATATTTTGACAATAGCGCTATCGTCGACAGAAGATCCTAGACGACTCATAGTTTAATTTGTATCAATTGTGGGTAGTCATTTATTATAATTTTCAGCCTCTATTTACTCAATGCTGGGCATAGCCCTTAGTCCACTTCGTTCTATGCATATAACATATTTACGTTGAGTTTTCTTCTCCGTATCAAGTCAAAAAATCTAGATCTATTAGTATTGAGGTCCTGCCTTCAATTTCTAACGATGGTACATCAGATAGTTGTAAAAATAATTTAAAATACAACACAAGCATGAGAAAATAAATAAATTGTAGTTTTATTTATCTATATTATTTTGTTCTTTGTTCTCAGATCGTTTTTAATATCCATTATTCATGATAAAAACATGAGCTTTAGTAGAGTCACTCCTCATCCATTTTTCTAAAGAACGCATGAATTCATTGTAATGTTTTTTCAGTACTCTCAAGCTAACGAACATCTTATTTTTTTTTATTGTCGTAGAGTCTAGTCATGGTAGAGTCATAGAAGCGTTGACCTGTTTTATAATGACAAGTTCAGGAGTAATTAGAAAATATAAACTGTTACATTTCTCCAAGTTTGGTGTAATGAAAAACCGGCTCGATTGTGATAAACATATTTATACATACAAAATAAGTACACATTATATAATGTAATTTGTCTTACACTCGCCAATTAATTTATTTAAATTTAATTAGAAGCGTATAATAAAACGGTTAAGTGTGTATTGGACATGTCGACGCAAGAGTTCACTACTACGAAAAACGATATTCAGACATCGTTCGACTCCTCGTGTTGAAACGTATTCAATAGGTCTGGCAAACGAGCAAACACGTCACCTTATGGTAAATGATCACTGCTGTCCTTGAATATCCACAACGCGTGGATCATAAATTGCCAGTCCATCAAATCGGGAGGAGAGCCAGAAGGCAAAAGGATGGGAAGAGGAAATTGGGAAATAGGACATCCGGCAATCTCACTCACCGAATGAAACGCGACAGCACAGCTGTCACTCCACGTCGATCTTCTATGAGACAGTGGCACCGCCCTGGACGAGCCTGCCCATTCATGCTGAGTCATGACTGACAGCATGACGAACAGCGTGACTCTACCACTTCTAAAACCCACGTTTTCACATTTGAAGATTTATAATTTTCGACTACATACTTTTATTTTCTTTTAAATTTAATCTCCTGTCAAAACTAAATAATATTGTGTCCAAACTTATTCAACTAATTGAATTTTGTAAAGTAATTTCTTAGACACAAAAGAATAGAATTTTTTAAAATAATACGTTTAGTGAAGTGCATGTCATTGCTTTTGGCTTTTAAACATAATAATGTAATCCTTATTAGGATTATACTTGCTCCAAGCGCCTATGAACAAAACTATTTTTTTAATATTAAAGTACACACTTACATTCCAAAAAGCTTAGCGTCTGTATTTGTTTCAACGATAAAATCATTATTTAATATTAAATGTGACACAGCACGCGTAACAAGAATAGGGAAATAAATCAAAATTGCGATAAAATTCATAAAAATATTTCAATTAGTAATATCCACGTAGGTATAACTATTAGGAACCGAAAATGAATTAATCCTTACAACCTTATTAAATTCTTTACCCTATTTTCCGTACAAGCACACGTAATATTATCATAATTAGCCTTCAACGGTCTACGGCCAGGTAAAGGCCTTTCTAAATAAACGCATTTAGCACTATTATGAGCTTCTCTTATCCTTCTAAGGCATTGTGCGGAGGTCGTAGCCTGCACTGTTTATTTTCTCAGGGTAAGGGTTCATGAATAGGGTTACCCACTTATCATTGATAAACCAATGATCAAAGGTGGCATTGTGGTTCCATTTCAAACTATTTAGACCGGCATAATTATGTCGACTGGCAATAGATTTTTATAAATAAATAATAAATACACCCAACAGACACATACACAGTTCTGATCCCACATTAAGATCAATTAAGTCTTGTGTCGTGGGTATCAGAAGCTACGAGAGACTTTTCGGTCTCACAAACAACCAAGCCCGAGACAAATGCTTGTGGGCTTCACAAACATTTGTCTCGGTGCGGGGATCGAACCTGCGGCCTCTCGTTTCATAGCCGGCATCTAACCAACTGCGCCACGGAGGCTGTCAAATTGTTCTCTCTCGCCAGTGCCGACAATTTGGACTGCACTGTGATTACACTCAGGTGCAATTTAGTCTCTATATAGAGGCCGTATGAATAACATGGACAATCAAAATCCATTCATGTAATTATTAAATAGCCAACACATCAAATGAACGCAGCTGATTGACTGCCAGCTCGCGTCCAGCTAACGTGATTAGTGCATGCGTTTGCGTAATGAATCAGAGCGACCATTACAATATTGTCGCGTTGTCAGATTTACTTCACAGTTTAATATGATAAATTAGGAATGCTATATGTTTTGCTGTTTCCATCGCGGCGCTGATGCGTGTGGTCGCGCCTCCACACAAGCACAATGCGGCAATGGTTAGTGATTATGTCCAAGTTAACAATGCATACAGCCGGCGCAGGGTGATTGCTAGATGGAATATTTATATTTTGCGCAAGTATTAGCCTGTTTGACCAGTGGATTACTAAAATGAACGGCCAGGAGGTCGATTTCCAAAGCTAATCTTAGCTGATTAATATTTTTCATGACTGAGTTGTGTACCGTAAATACCACTCCAATTTTTGACGACATGATGCATTATATATCGTATTGTGCTGCTTCCATCGAAATGTATTACGATTCACTTTGTTTAGTTGATATTCAAAAAAACAGTAAAAGCTATACGCTGAATATTATAAATTACATTATTTGTTTGAAGATTAATTGAAATTTGATTAATAAATCAAATTATACAGCATAACTGCCTCAGTGAATTAAATCAAAAGTACGGAATGCATGTCGAAATTCACGAGCATTTATAAAATTGACCTCGACAAAAATAAAGGACCACATCCGGAACCGCCGATAAATTATGCAACCCTTTGATCAAATTAATGCCGATGATTGACAATACCGCTTTTCCGGTAACCTCCGTTCAGTCAATCAATATAAAACAATTGGTTTTTGTTTACCCTTTTAAACCCCTTTGAAACAAGACGAGATATTTGATTTGTATTGTTACGCTTGCCTAATGTAATATGCGTGTGTGGGACAATAATCCTGGCGAACTCCATCGGATTATGGTCGGATTCAATCCCATCCTATGTCAGAACGAATAATTTATGGATGGCATTGGCAAACTGAAGTCGAAGTTTTCTTTTATGAATATGTTGTTATTTAGCTCTATTGTGATCTCAATTGAATTTAATAGAAAATATGCTTTTCATTCCATAGGAAATACCGTGTTTGATTTTACTATTATATATTTAATATCCTACATTGAATCAATACAAAATAAAAGACTGTAATTTAAACTGACGTTGATTTATTTTTCTCGAATGGTCAGCAGGACATAGCACACGAATTTACAGAAAAGCGGAAGCGAGATTTCTCCTTATCTTTGGAAAAGTCCGCTTCCGTGTCTGGCATTCCGGTTAGTGAGGTCGGAATTTCCGTTTGAAAATATCCAACCGAGACTTAGGCGCGAGATATCAGGATAAAGGTTCGCGAACTTTTCAAAAACAGCGAGGAACGCTTCGCCGAGGCGCGCGGGTTTGATCAATTTACAAACTATTTTTCTCAATTCATGTTTACTTATTTAATTTGTTCTATCCGATATAAGTTGGGTGCTGAAAGTTAGTTATCTAACGTAGCGGTTGGGATTGATAAGTGTTTGCTCCTTGGCATTCGTGGCGCATTACATTGAACTTGTTCGGACTTGAATCAGGTTCATTTGAGGCGCTTTGAAGATCTTTATTGAAAAGCAAAAATATATTTAGTTGCGTATGTTCATCATAATAATTTAATATGGCTGCCATGATCGAAATAATGTATTATTTATTCACATTCAAGACTACATTTTGAGGTGATTATGAGATAAAGGATATGATTTTTTTTTGATGATGAATCTTTTTGTACGCCAGTTTTTTTACTAGCAATTTACGTATTAGTCTGATATTTCCTCAGTTAGTTAGCACTCGTTCCAAATATTTCAACAGCGATCCGATAAAAGGTGGACAGGCCGTATCTGGCGAACGATGTTCCCAATTAAGCAAATTTAATTATGACGCGAGGGACACCGGCGTCGCGCAGCCAAACAGAAATTATTACGAAATGCAGCGTCGTGTGTGACGATATATTTTGTTGAATGGGAATTTGCTTAATTGACAGGTGTGGTAATTTTACTGACCATAATTATCTCATTATTTTTCTTAAACAGTTTTTTCAGGTATTACATAGTTATTGGTTTTTATTTCAATAGTTGTCCCATGTCACAGTCTTAGAGTGAATGAAAGATAAAACGTTTTCTGTCTGCGTGACTCATTCCTTTTTCGAGAATGGTTTATCATAAATATACCAATGCCAGCCCAGCCTGACGTCAAAATTATTGGGAATTTGTGTTTCACTCCACCGCGTTGCTATGCGGGCTTGTAGAATTCACGTACCTCTGCAATTCTTGCGAAAAATGGTAGAGAAGTCTCACAAGATCTTCCTTTCTTTATAAAACTATAATGAACAATAAATAATAATATTCATATTCTTCGACTAAGAAATTGGTCTTTCATCCTTTTAAACCCGTATATATTTTTTAGCTGGTTTTATTCAGCACTATTACACAACTAAAAAAACATTAACAGCTACGTATCACAAAAACATGACCTCTCTCTCTCTTCAGCCATATGAAGTCCACTGCTGAACATAGGCCTCCCCCATAGATCATGACAAAACATGACCTGGATATAATAAAATATGAAACGAACAGAAATCAGAGTGACCCGTGCAAAACGATATCAATTTCCAATATCTTGGTGTTTGATGTATTTTGGTATCCACAAATAAATATTATATTTGCAGGTCGTTTCGCGTTTGAAACTGCAACGGTTCGCGTTCCCGACCCGCCAGATTGCTAGGGATGGGCCGTTTAGTTCCTGTTGTGATTCAATCTTCTATTAGGTTCAAATCATTCATCGCTTCTTACATTGATATTATTGATGTAACCAGTATGGAATAGTTTGGAACAAATTGGCATGAAGAGTACCTAGTCAGATTAGTTTTAATACATCGCAGCCTTAAACATTCTACATTTCCAATAAAAAAAGAAGGTTAAAAAATGTTTTGAAAAAATACTCAATATTTCGGCAGGTAGATTTACTAAGACCCTGGCATTTTTGAAGCCCTTGAGCGGCAATGGTCGAGCTCAGATGAGCCAATAACTATATAACCTACGCAGATACAAAAAAATAGAAAGAAGAAAAGAAAGAAAGTATCTTTATTGACACGGTTTCAGAAGGTCGTTCCATTACTTTTATTGAGGTTGGATTCACCCTTTTCACAATAATTTTCAAAGGACGGCAGCATACAATATACGATCCTGCTAATTAGTGTGTGTGCTCTATAAAAAATAAAGTGACATATTTCTCCAGCAGTTCTGATATCGTCGTAATAGTAAATCGAAGTGAAGATATTGTATAGATGTTACGAGTATCTTTAGCGGTAAATTTTGCCTGAAATCCCATCATTTGTCCTCTTTGGCGAGGTTATAAAGACCTCAAGCAGCGGGGCGTCTGAAAAAGAGCTCTTATTTATTCCATCTTTATTTGTGTAAAACTTCACGATTCTGTTAAACGTAACGACATAATGTTTCTCTTTATTGTTCAGCATCTTTCATTCTCAACATTCGAATGATTAATGATCATTTCAGACATTTTAAGATTTTTTTTTCGAGTACATTCGTCTCTAAAGTGGAAGCATTTTAACCTCGTTTTGATATTATATTTATTCTTGATGAATGATCACATTTTTTTCTTTACCTTCACTTCTTATTTTTATGTTTTAGATATATTTTGTTACCTCATTAATGACGGTCAAGGTGGAAATAGCCTTGTGTATTCTGCTATATTAGAGGCAATTCTTATATAGATGATAGTCTTGGTTCAAGCGCAGGTTGTTAACGATACATGAATAAAAACTTGTCGTATATTTTCAACTCTATTTCAACGTAGCTTCGACTGATAGATAATGCCTTAGGCATTAAGTTCATCTACATACAAAATTATATGAAGTGTAAATAAATAAATTTATTAATATCGAGACTTATTCACAATTGCGTTAACAACCAAACTATTGTTGTAAAGCTAATATATTGTAAAGTCTTCGGTACTTCTTGAACTCGTAATGTGTTATTTATCGGACCGAGAACAAAAAATATCGATTGACGTAGTTATTTTTGCAGGACTTTCACCTAAGTCATCTATATAGTCTAGGTAATAGCGATTAATGATCAGGATTTTGAGAGTATGATAACACAATGATCGCGCTCTTGTATGACAGATCATGAGTTTGACTCACTGGAACTATTATAAACTTGGGTCGCGCCGCGTACAATACAGTGGCAAACCAAGCACGGTGATACCTCAGTCCGCCCCGTGACCACGAAAGCTGTAAAGTAATCGAAACGTCGGGAAGTTAAAAAATGTAAAAATTAAACCAAATCGCGATAAAATCCGTATAAAATAGTTTTATTTCAACAAGCACGGTGAGTTCATTTTGCCGGTACTATCTTCTCAGACTGCGCCACATATTTTGATGCTTTGGTAATTCTCAAAAGACGGCCGATTCGAAAATATCTAAAGTGAATCTAAAGTGAAGAATAGAAATAGAGTTGACTTGCTGGATCCACTTAGAACTGGGTAGCGCCACGTAGATCTCAGTATTAAGGTAAGCCTGCTAAGATTGTTTGGCTGGGTCTTCTCAAGCATCCTTTGCATCCAGCAGCAGTTTTAAAATTCTCCGCGAAGTTTCGAAAACACCCATGGATCGTACATTATGTAAAAATAATATTACTTAGGTATAAGTATTTCTTTAAACAAAAAAAATTAGACAATTTTCTCATTATCCCTAATCAAGAATTAAGTATAGTAGTTACAAATTAAAAGCAGCAAGTTTTATGTCTCCCTCGCTGGTTTTCAGCTTTTAAACTATTTTCGCAGTTTCTTATTTCTTCAAATGAAGCACATTGTAAGACGTTTAATTTTCCTTTGAGACTCATTTCATCGTTCAAAGTGCAATAGCATCTTTGTGAAGTTTAGCCGTAAACAATTTTCAGGGGAGCCTTAGAATTATCAGAAAAAAGTATTGGCGATAAATTGGTTTATTTCAGACTAATTACACTTTGCAAGAGTTTGATTAAGAAAACTAATTTGTAACTGTCATTGATAGTGAATCACTGCTCATCCATGCTCATTCTAGACATAATATACCAAAGTGAGGATTTTCAATCCATCTTATTAAAAAAAGTATCAGTAGTTCCGAATCGAATCAGCTCTTTGCATATCGGCATCGATAGTTCATGCCGGCATCCCCAATCGATGTATTGCTGTCAGGTGGCTGTACAGCCGATATTGCAAAAATTTTATCTAGTTTCAATTTCCGTTGAAGATACGTTGGCCCGAGATTAGATGTTGTATCAAACTTTCTCTCAGTTTTCGATAAAAATCGCAGCGTCTCCATCTGCTGCACGTAAATACATTTGATATATTCAGCAGTCGGGGAATTACCTCGTGATTGATGCATTGCACAAGCTGCGTCTATTCCGCTGTTGATCGATATGAGTATTTGCCTACGTATGCGATGAACTGAATACATTCGTCTTAATGCATTTGGATTTTTTGGTCTGCAGTCATTTTGGTATGGAAGGTGCATTTGGCTGTGATGGAATCGCATTTCGGTTAAGTGAGTAGTGAATAAAAAATAAAATAGTTGATTTTTTTGTTAACGAGTGTTTCATGGGTAGATTTTGGAATATGTCTGATTATTATTGACAATAGAATATTTCAAGTTATACCAGTCATGCAGCTATATCACGAAAATATCACGACCTCACACGCGCTGAGAATAACTAAAACTATAATAGAAAATGTGCTAATTCATATGATAACGTAATCACGCCACTGTAGCAATTAAGAGAATATATTCAAATCACAGTCTACAGTAACAATTGAATAGCGCCTAAATTAATTAACAAACAAATAAAATGATTCGATCCCAACTAACGCCGTTCCACTATTAAGTTAGAGTAACAAAGGGTGTTATTTCATATTTGAAGTTAAAATCTGATCACGGAATAATTGCTTTCGCAAACTGTGTCGGTTCCAATGCAATTAGCGAGCTACCATAGATGGCGTGGCAAACGTTGGAGGGGCCAAAATCTAATTAATTAGACGCGTATACAACACAGTAATAGAAACACTAATCTAAATTCTACATCAAGCGGAATAGGTAAGACAAGATGTGTTATTTTATGGCGCATACTCAATATTGCCAGTAATATGCGATCACGTTCTCCCAACATTGCATCGGTACAATTATATTATTGTTCAGACGAAGGTTGCCTAAAGAAACGTTTTAAACGAAAGTCAAGTGGCTGTTTGCTCTTTAAGATACTGAAAAATTCATTGTTAAATCTAGTACATGTAACATTAAGTATGATAATAACTATGAAGACCTGCTTCTCTTTTGCTGAAATATGATATTAAAGTGTTAAAGTATTTTAAGCGGTAAAATAAAATATAATCATAAAGACTGAAATGACCTTCTGTAATCTGGTAATTGTTTCCGCAATTCGCAAATCGATCTGTAAATATTAAAATCTCAAATATATTTTTTTAATTATCCTTCAGAACCAATAAAGTATAGTAAAAATATTTTGATTATTATTTTACAAACTAGTTTTTATATGTACCTATCCGAGTACCAATGTTCTTTTCGGATTTGGCTATTTCGAAAACTGGCATAAAGCAGTGTTGCAACATGTCGTGACGTCATTGGTTATTATAGATGGCTGTAGCATATAGCCAATAAGCCGTCGACTTTCATTAACATAGTTACTAATGATAGACCATAGTGAGGACGGGTCTTTAGATGTCAATGTTATGTTATACTCTGTTTTGACGTCACTCAAGGATGAAACTGTAATAATATTATTGTAACTTAAACGGCAAACAATATTAATTAATTGATACTCGACAATTTGGTTATTTGATATTGTGTCGTAAACATGTATAGTACACTAATCTTCATGGCAATGCGCGTGTCAGTGATCGTTTGTGTATTTTCATTTTTACATTACGTTATTGAAATCAAAGTGCATATACTTTTTCTCTGTACTTCTTTTATATATTTAATTTAATGTTTTTTAATTGTGTTTATTTTTAAATATAATAGGAAGTTGTGTGATAAACATGTTTCATATTTTTTCGTGTTTATTGTTTGTAAAATAGATACCCTCACAAATATATACCTAATATTTTTTTGTAATTTGAAGTGTGTTACAAGTTTCAAAGAAAAGCCTTCGTGGTCAAAATAATACGAAATTGCGGCAAAATCCCTAAACTCGATTTTATTACTTATAAAATTTGCATAAACATTAGTATAATACGTATATATTATATGGGTGTTAGAAAACCATAATTAGTTAAGAAAGTATGAACGTTAGTTTGAAAATAATTAAACCCGTGCTTACTCAAGTATAACGCTACACTGAGGGTTAAATGTATGGCTGGCCGTGATCAAACAGATCTATTTCAGAGCCTCAATAGTTTTTACTCCATTTTGTTAACGTATGTCTTTGTAGACTGTTTTAATAGAAAAATAATTCGTGCTGATTTAGGTCTACTAAATGTCTATTTTAAAACAGCTACGATAAATGTTTTTACGTATTAATCGGCGATTAATTCGATCCCGGCTCTTTAAGAATGAGCTATAAATAAGTAGATTAAGTTTCTGTCTCTATTACTCAATGTTATCGTCAAACCAAAGACCAGTAACGCATCTCTATGCCGTGTGGTGTTGCAGATGTTCATCGGCAGCGGTAATCACTTATAGTCACGTGAACTATATGCGTCTTTGTCCACTGAAACATAAAAAAACAAGTAAGATGCCTATTTGGTGTCAAGACCTTTCTATATACTTATCCATGCACTTCCTCGAACTTAAAAGTCTTCTGTTATGACTTGTAAGGCCATTAACCTTCATATAGAAATTAATTAGAACGATGTTCGTTTATTTCCGCCCAATTTAAAAAAACTAATTATTTTAAAAATAAATTTACAATAAATAAACTCAACAGTCAATATTGTCTTGGTCTCACAATAACACGCTGAATCTCGTGTCATGTGTTTATAAACTACGCACGACTTTTTGGTCTCACACCATTCAGATCTGAAACAAATATTTGTGAGCCAAATACCCATTTTGTTTTTACATTACTAACAATAAACCAAAAGAAAAGGCTTAACCAGAAACAATCTATAAACACAAATATGAATAATTAAAAAAAGCTGATATGGGGGTAACCTCGAATAATTAACCTTGTAGGCGCCAACATAAAAAAAGAAACTAACGAAATGTTTACAATATAAATGTTTATAATTCTGTGTTGAGTACGTTGTGTGCAACGTTATTTCATCTAATAGTGAAATAAAGCATATAGAAGAACTGAGTCTGGAAGGGCAGAAATTGGCTAGCTTTCGGGATAATTCAGCAACGCTTCCACGACAATCAAAGCGTCAGTTTCTAACGCTCGATTTCATACAATGCATATCTACTTGGAACATGAAGCCGGCTTTTGATGGTCGACTTCGAGGTCGAGGCGCCTCTGTGGTTAGGTTGGAAATATATAAGGAAATATACTAAGGGTACCATAACATGCCTTTTCTCTTTGCAATTTACAGTAAGCATGTTATATTCACAATTATATTTATATATTCAACCTGTTGAGTAAATATCATACCAGTTTATAATATTTTATTAAATAACAACGAACGAAATGTTGAATTTCGCGATTCTGAAATCTGCATCAATTTAACAAACAGCAGCAAAACTTTGTAATTTCCTAACCATTACAGAACCCCGACGTCTAACAATCTGGACAGCGAGGGCCTAATTCGTTATTGAAAAGATTTCTCCGCGTTTCATTTCTCCCTCTGACCCACCAAATCGTGTTAACCATTCCGCTCAATAAAATAAAGACTCGTGTATAGTCCAACAGACAAAATAATATCTGGATTCAATTTTCAAAGCAACCCTCGCTCCGGCGGCCACAGATAATAACGAACTTTTCACCAAGGAAATAAAAAAGGCAACCCACGGGGTCAAACGCGAGCCGTTTCTATTCCAGACCTCTTAAATGGAATATTTAACTTTGCTTTCATATTTTTGTCAAATGTGCCGGCTTGGAGAAGTGTTATTTTTATTTTAATGGGCAGAGATCGTTAAGAAAGATGTACTTTTGCGAATTCAATGAAGAATTTTCAGAAAGGTTCATCAAACAATTTAATTTAAGTAATAAATGGTGGCACTTTTTATGGACGGTTTTAAATTATTGAACTAAGTTGATGGTTTGATATATACCGCTTGAGATGTTTGGTCTTTTGCCAAACTACAAAGGTATGTTGGTAACATGTGCTTAGTGCTTAACATAGCCACGCCAATGCAATGAAATTGAGCAGAATATACATGGAGTTTGATCATCAGCTATGATAACGTATGGTGAAAAGAAAAAAAAAATAAAATAAAATGCCGTCGTTCTACACAATGTGTTTTTCTGTGTACAATTAAAATAATCGTATCTGTCTGCCCATTGATATTTTTGTCTTCTTGAGCATAAAAAATAGACAACCCTATTTATTTATTTATTTATTTATATTCTTTATTGTACACAAAATATAAAAACAGGTATATAAAGACAACAAAACAACAAAGTACAAATGGCGGTCTTATCGCACTAAGGCAATCTCTACCAGACAACCATTGGATGGATTTATGAGAGGGAGAAAGAAAGGGCAGTGTATAATAAAGGCAATAAAAGCTCAAATAAATAATACTATTAACATTAAATAAATAATACTATTAACCCTATCAACATTACTGACATAAAAGCAAAAGATATGAAAAAACATATAATAATAAATTCAAATATTCGAAAAGTTTGCAAAATTCTCTCTTTGTTTACTAAAACATTTATTTACGAGTAAGAAAATAAAGTTATTCCAGAGAATATTCCACTCCAACAATGCGTAAGGCGAAAATATCCCTAAAGAATAAACTCGAACGTAGAGAAGCCCTTAAATAGTTTGAAACGGTACTTGCAACAGTTTCACCGGGAGATTTATTATAATATACCCGAGGCGAGTGTATCTGGGCCTCTCGCAGCCGCCTTTGTAACTGCCTATTTCGATTAGGCTTGTAGGTGGAGGCCATAAAGTGCCTTCATATTGCCTTCAATGGAGAAATTACGTAATACTGAACAAGTCGGCCCGTCTCTTTTATTTCTCTTTCCTTTTAGAACATGTTGCTGATCGATTATTCGGAATAACAAGCTAGTAAGGGCGCCTGTTTAATGAATTGGTTTGCTGTTTTTTTTTATTCGAAACATATAGCAAATTAATGTTAAACAAACTTTTGTTATGGACGACAAGCTGTGAGTTGATTGAAAGGCTGTGAAATCTGGTTGGCACAAACATAAATGTTTATGTCATTAATATGTACTCGTATGTTGACTGTTATAAGAAATAAATCGTTGTATTCGTTTTTAATGCCCACAAGATATTTATGTTCTTATAAGGCAGGAATTATGTATGAGTGGCTGTTAAGTAATCGTTTCATATTTCATGTTGGCTTTGTGCACATAATATGTATGTTAAATAATATAATAACGCAGTTTCTAAAACAGTATTACGTTATTTTATTAGTATAATATTTTTTTCCTTATATTCATCTGTATACTATTTCTTATTTTCATTTTTCTTATTTTTTGATTATCTCTGAACAGAGACCTTATAGCCCCGTCAATATAAATCTCAATACAAAATATTGTCATAGTTAAGTTAAATATTTTTTTGTTAACATACACACCTTTTTCCCAGAAGGTGTAGGCAGAGGTGCTACCAGGACACACACATTTCGCCTCGTATGTTATACCCACATGTCCCACGATGTGATAGGGTGCGAACCTATCGCCATATCGCGCACAAATTTTTGACTCCGGGCTGATAATGAATAGAAAAATCCAATATCACTTTGCCCGACCTGGGATTCGAACCTGAGACCTCACCTTTTTAATCATACATAGTAAAACTACGCCACCAAGGCAGTCGAGGTTTTTTGTCAAATCACAAACAAATACACCAGTAATATTCGCAAGACAGGCTAGATTCTAACAAACATTTTAACAATTATTACACCGACTATTACCGAAAGATCGAAACCAATTGCGATCGTTTAGCTAATTTAATTTCCAACTTGGATTCCGTCGTCATTGGATCTGGAAATATCTTGCGTTCAACACTACTCGGAATAGATTTTCACGACGTGCGGTCCAGTCGCCACCAACTAAAGCCTCCCCGGGAACTTTATTAGGTTCCTTGTCGCCTTAGTAGGGGTTGTCTACACTGCTTCTAATTGTTTATGTTGCTGCACTCGATGCTACTAACTATGGACACGGTATTTTGTTTTACGACATTTTATAAATCGTCTTATGTGGATTTTGCCTCTCTTCAGAATTTAAATATAATTATAGACCCAACAGTCACGTAGTTCTGATTATCCTCTTCGTGCTTAATTTAGCCTTAATCAGTTATCTGGTTGAAATATGCTTTTTATTATTTTCTTTACAAAAGTGAAACATCAGATTGATTTTGCTTTAAGTCACGTACGTATTTAACGAAAACATCATAAACACTTCTATTTTTTGACCGACTTCAAAAGAGGAGGTAATCAAATCGACTGAATTTTTTTTTTTTTTTTTTTTATGTATGTTTGTTACTCGATTACGCTGGTATTAGGGAACCGATTTCAAAAATTTCTTTTTTGTCGAAAAGCATGATATACTAGGTTGGTCCCATAAAAAATTGGTGAAGACCTGATGAATATCTTCGGTCCTGAAGAACAGAACTCCTCAAAATAGAACGGTACAGCAATAATTCTTTTTGCACCTGGTTCAGTATAGGCGTATTACTACAAAGGGGGGCTTAAAAGGGGGAAGGGGTGTAGGGATGGGGGGAGAAAATAGATACTAATGTAAATACTCAATATCTCTGGCAGTACTTAAACGATTAAAAATAAACTATTTTGTCGACAAGTATGATATGTTAGATTGGTGTCATTAAATAATGGTGAAGACCTGATGAATATCTTCGGACTTGAAGAGCAGAACTCCTCAAAATTGAACGGTACAGCAATAATTATTTTTGCATCTGGTTCGGTATAAGTGTTTTACTACAAAGGGGGGGTTAAAAGGGGAAAAGCGTGTAGGGGGGGGGGGGGTTAGATAATAGATACAATTAATTTCAGTTTTCAATATAAAAGTTTTACTATAAACAGTAGGTGAAGAAGAGGGAGAGTGAGAGAAATAGATACGTAAATTACCGACGTAAACTAAGAGAATCCGACCTGGTCAGTGTCTAACAATAGCGGATATCATGATTATAATGACTTACAATCTTCTCATAATTTCACAGCAATAATATCATGTTTGGTCTGAAGAATTCGTAAATTTTAAAGACATCGTTTTGATTATATCATGATCACCTTTCTCATCATTACGATGCCTATCAAAACTAAAAAGGGACAAATAAAATAATTTTTAATAAAAAAATAAAAACCGACTTCAAAGTGCCACTACAAAGTAACAAATAATATATATATTTCATCGTACTAGTACCCAATGATTAATGTTCTTATTGACAACTAACAAATCTTAAATACGTAATATTTTGAAGGCGGGTCGCTAAATATCAAACACGTATAAATTTAAGCAAATGTTACACCATTTGATATTACATGTAGATCCTGCAATGTTGGCTCAGAAAGGCACATAAGTAAATTAAACACAAATGAATATAATGTGCTAATCCTACGTGTAAATTTATTGAAGTTTTGATAGAATTTCTATGTGACTTACATGTGTGTGGTAGCCTGTTGATAATTATCTAGATATGATCCACGAGACGGTTGACCACCGTCTCGGTTATAATTCCAGGGTATACACCTCCGGAATTATCGGAGTCACTTGTGTGTTGATGATATTCAATTACCAAACTCTTTAACAGTGATATATTTCAATCATAGTCAGGAAACCTGCATGACATAAAGGCCTTTAAGTACACGAAAAGGTATGTTGTGTCCCATGCTCAACAGTGGACGATTACGGCCTGATATATTAAGACAAATTAAAATTCCGTGTAAATCTTGCGTGTATTACGCTATAATTACTTACACAAATTAATGTTAAGCGTAAGGCGTACATGTTCGGCACTTAGCGACCCGCCTTCAAAATATTACGTATTTAAGATTTGTTAGTTGTCAATAAGAACATTAATCATTGGGTACTAGTACGATGAAATATATATATTATTTGTTACTTTGTAGTGGCACTTTGAAGTCGGTTTTTATTTTTTTATTAAAAATTATTTTTTTCTGCATTTTAAACGATTAGCAATAGTTATGTCTGGTATTAGGATGTTTAAAGGTGACAGCCGATTGCCCTTTTTACCAGTGCAGCGGTATGTTAAATAGAAAAGAGTCATCTTTTTTTTGTTTTGTAAATACCATGCCAGTAAGTAATAGACCAGGCAACCAAGCAGTATTAACTTTTCCACCTATTCTCTTTCCATAACCGCACCGAACAATATCTCAACGATAAGGAACACATAAAACGCTGTCCGCACGTTGCGTCGCGTCGTCAAGATTTATGAATAGTAGCGGACGCTGAATATGTTGTAGGTTTAAACTGAAGTGTTTTGCCGAAGGACATAATTCAAGGAGCGCATCGCGGCTATAAAATATGTCTCTATTGATGTATGTTTCTAGCACGCAATCGCTAGATGGATGACCTCTTCGGATGCAGGGACGCCAATATATTTATTTATTTTATTTACATACTTTATTGTACACGACTGCCTCGGTGGCGTAGTTGTATTACGGTACGGTTACAAAGCTGAGGTCTCGGGTTCGAATCCCAAGTCGGGCAAAGTGATATTGGATTTTTCTATTCATTATAAGCTCGGAGTCAGGAATTTGTGCCCGATATGGCGATAGGCTCGCCCCCTATCACATCGTGGGACAGAACGTGCAAGGCGAAATGTGGATGTCATAGTGGCGCCTCTGCCTACCCCTTCGGGGATGAAGGCGTGAGTTTATGTATGTATGTATGATTATTGTACACCACAATAAAAGAGAGTAACACAATAACAGTTAAATAACTTAAAACTATAGTCATGGTTACAATTGGCGGCCTTATCTTACGGGAAGTTGTTTTAAATATAGTATTTTAAAAAGGCTGGTATCATTGTGCCGAGAGACGATTGTCTGTTTTCAATAAGCTAGTTTTGGACGATGTCGGGCTTACCATAAGGTGTGTAATTTTGTTGTGTGGGGATAAAAAAACGATTAAAGTTACCTTTTGGTGTGATATTCTAATCAAGCCGGATAATGACCACCACATTGGTGGAAAACTTATTGTATACATAGTCAAGATCCAGTTTCAGATGGCTTGATGTAAATATATCGATCGACGAGGTACAACTGCCTTTCATATACTCTATTAACACAGTGCCTAGTTTATACCGAGCGCTCGCAAATACTCAGTACCTTAGTTATAAGACGATCACAGTCCACTAATGGGAAATTAATATTCATACGTTGGCACCCAAGACTTGTCTGTTTCCATCAGTAGAAGTAACTTTTAGTTCTTCGTAGTCAATATTACATATTATTTTTGTGAATTAATTAATGTGACTTAAACTTTGATTTTTTAACTGCCATTAAACTAGGTCACAAAATCCAACACAAAGAGAATCGTAGCCCGCTAACGAATTTAATAATCTTTTTTTTATTTTGACAACCCTGGCAAGTACTGGTTTTGCATACTGAGTGCGAGATACGCGTTGTATCGGCAACGAGATTTGTTAGATGTTGACTTATTTATGTATCCCGCCAACAGGGGACTGTCGCTCATACGATACAATTTCTACAAATTACACGAGTTGTAGGTGTACGGAAAGTTTGTATCGTCATGTGAAACATTCTATTTGTGAAAAGAATTTCATAGATGTATCCATGATTCATGGATTTTGCTTTGCCTGCCAAGTAGTAATATAATAGGCGAAAAAGACCATTATAACTCTTGTTAGGGCTGTTGGTGGAAAAATCCAAAAATACATCGGCTCGAGAGTAAGCTTCGCCAGTTCATAAGAGCTCTGCCGCACAAACAAACTATGGAATGTAGACCGGCGCCTGAGTTCTTGTAATTGTGTTTGGTTCCTTTAAGTGAGACATAAAGTAAAGTAAAGTAAAATAAAGACATAGTTCTTCGTTATGGGTTACTTCGTTTCGTTTCTCTCAGCCATATTAAATATTAAGTAAACTTATTCGTATTATTATCCTACTTGCAAATTATAACAAGTTATTAATGAACTGCTCTGATTTAAACCAACTTGTAAGTTTTGTAATAATCACTACATTGTAAACTGGTTTTGAAAAGAGCAACACTAGAGTTTCTTGCCCGTTTTTCTCTAGTGAAAACCGCTTTCCGAACCGGGTGGTAGTTCAAAAAATGACTGAATCTAAACAATGTTGAACATTTTAATGGATTCAATGAATTATTTTCATTTCATTTCATTAAAGAAACAAGTAAGACGCCATAATTGTGTTGCAGGCGAGAGACAGTTATGCCTGAAAAATATCGGTTCTATGTCGTTTTTTTATATTAGCACTGTAAACTTAGCCCACCGCGTAGTTTAAGTGTAGTGTGAGCCAAGTAGGGTACCGACTGGAAAGAAGCTACCACAGTCAAAGCGACTTTGCGAGAACTACTATGGCGGGCTTTTCACCTGTGTGCGGTGAACGCCATACGGGCGATTACGAATATCAACCACCAGCATGTATTAAATAAATAAATAAATAAATACACCCAACAGTGACATACATAGTCCTGACCCCACATTAAGATCAATTAAGTCTTGTGTTGCAGGTATCAGAACTGCGAGAGACTTTTCGGTCTCACAAACACCCAGACCCGAAAGATATATTTGTGGATCGCACAAACATTTCTCTTGGTGCAGGGATCGAACCCACGGCCTCTCGTTTCACAGGCGGCGTCTAACCAACTACGCCACGGAGGCTGTCAAGTACTTAGAGTATTTATAATATACAGGGACCACTGATACTTCAAAAACGTAGATAAAAATGGTGGTGCCGGGCCACCTTTTTCTGCCCTCCTATCGGCTGACATTTGACCGGTTGTCCAACATGCACGAATTATTTGAAAAATAATAATAAAATATTTTTTTTAGCACTAGTGAAATCAACTCAAATTCGTTTTAGATGGATAATAACTAAACATCCTTTCGGTTACTAACGGAATTTATAGTTAGTGTTAAGTAATTAGCTCAATTTTTACTAATATAGCAGTGCTACCAACATTACGGACAAAAAAAGATCTACGTTTTAGATGCAAATGTATGACAGCGCTCCCTTTATATTTCAAATACTTTACCTGTAGATATTAGGGCCACCTGCAATATCACCCACCAGAGTTACCACCCCGGCCGAGCCAGACCATTCGTACTGCGGTCTTGACTGCCTGGCAATATTACTTTACATGGACAGCACTTTACTTGCAAACAGACACGGTGCAACGGTTTCAGAGAGACTGTATAAAATATGGAAATTTAAAATTTATGAGCAGTTCTTTATAGTTACCATGCCCGTGGAAAGATAGTCTTATTTGCACCGATAGCCACCACCGTACTCAATGGTTGAAAACCCGTTAAATATATACATTCACGCTAATGTCGAGCTGTAGATTTAATTTGTGTATTTCTGGTCAATAACAAGCCATTGAACTGCAATACTTACCAGCTGTACTTAATGCATTGAAATCACTTTGTCTTGTTATTTGCTTATTATCCCTCATAGGTTTTCCGTGGCGACCTCTTAAAAGCGGTCCTATACTGAGATTTTCTAAAACCTGAACCACATATTATGTCTGCCTTATGTTTGAACATTCTCTATTTAAACGACTGAAAATATCATTTTTGCTTTTAGATATTTTCTTTAAAAATTTAAAAACGGAAAATTTAATAGGATTATGCGGTATCATTTTCTTTTAACGATTACTACTGTTTCTGGGGTATAACCTGGTTTGAAATAACGTTTTATTTTATATCCAGCTTTAGCAATGGTGGATAAATATAAAACACCACTTTTTTTTTGCTTTATATTGTACCTACTGATGCGCGCAACGCTGTTTTTGGTATACCACCTGTATATAGATTATTGCTAACAGCATCCATTTAAGTTATACACGAATGTACTAGATTTTAAACAAAATATAGAAATTTTACCAGAAAATTTGTCTTAATTCTCGCACTTCTATGGGTCTAGCTACCAATGATGTAGATTTTGGTTTATTTTTAAAGACAATATTAAGAACTATTTAGTGAAGAATTATGCCGGGTTTGAACTATATTAAATGGATGCCAGACAACTTAACGACGGCTTAGAAATTCTGGCACCGACCAGAAACTGTAATGTATCTTAATGGATGGAAGAGTTGGACTGAAGCCCAAATATGAATGGATATGTGGCCTGTATTTTTACAGGTAATCGAATGCTTCAATTTGTACTTAAGTAGTCCACAAAATGTTCAAATCCTCTATCATATGTCGTGACCTTAGACTAAGTTAAGACATCCAACAATTCCTATTCATCCAAAGATTGCCAGGAAGAAATCGCTCAATGCGATATGGTCACCGATTGTACTATTTTAATTTTTTTATTGGTATCACATTCTTATGTAAATTGATATGTATAATAAAGAGTATAAATAAATAAAAAAATAAGTCCGGAGTGAATGATGAGTGTCATAGAGAATAGTATTGATTTTTAGGAGTGGAAAATTTATAACTTACTTCGGACGTCGAGGTTCGAACATTCGAACTTCGTTTCGCATCATAGAGTAACCCTGGCCGCATACCAATTTCACCCGTGCAATTTTTTTTTGGCCAAATATAAATCAACGTGAAATAATATTTTTCGGAGAAAGAATATCTAAAGAAGTAATTTCTATAAAAAAAATCGGTAACAAGCTATATTTTTGTATTCGCCCAGGTTTTAGGATAAAGTCCATACCGGGCATTTCACAAATTGCATTGCGACAATAATTCAGGTTTTGAAACTCGTTCATATTCTAATTAATTTTACTTCAAGATAGTATGAATATGCACGCACATTTTTTTTCTGTAATCGTATCCTAGTACAACTACGCCACCGAGGCAGTCTAAAATATCAATGACAAGATAAGATCGTTAAGATTATCAGGCGAAGTCACTGGCACAAGCAAAGCTGTAACCAAAAATGTTCATTCCGTATCACCATAAAAATAACGTGCTGGATTTCCGCCTGGTTTGAGCGGAGCATTTCTTTACCGATACTAAGTAGGTGTTTGAGGTATGACGTATGGTAAGTTCCGATAAACGGTGGCGGTATAATGTAATGCCACTAAACCGGTTTTGGTACGGCTGTGACTAAGATGTACGCAGCAAATACGGACACCAGTAACGCAGGTGCAACTCAAGGTCCCAGGCTTTCCCAGTGACAAATTTTATTGATTCAGTGTTTAAGCCAGGCAATTATAATGAAAAGAGAATCTTTCGCATTTATAAGAAACTATCATGCATTCTATCTGCACCAAAGGTAACCTATATCCTTTTTTGAATGCGTTTTTATTGCTGTGAATAGCGAGACGAGCGTGCCATTCGCTTGATGGTAAGCGATACGACCTCATGGTCAGTAGCAGAACCAAACAACGCCAGGGATTACAAAGCAATGCTTGGTATTCCACTGCGCTCGCCACCGTGATACATAGTCTCATATTGATATTTGTTATTCGATATACCTAATATTAAATTTCCGATTAAGTTACTGCGTGCTCAACTAGCCCCTGTCGGTGTCTGTTGAGCGTCTAAACAACGTCGTAACGAGCGCGGCCAACGACGATGCGACGTTTATGGCCCATTGCCTCCCCTAATGGCTTCGATACAATGAAGCAATTTATGCACAAATTATTACCATTTTATTGTTTTTGCACCCCTTATTGGTTGCGTTGAGAAGGTATAGGTTAATCCTATGATAGCATACTGAACGATTTCGCAATTCGCAGGCTGCGTAAATTTCTAGCACCTGGTTTTTTTAACGAAAATCATTTTGTTTCGACACCAGATACATGTACGTGTTGATAGAAAAAAGCTGGGAGTTTAGTTTATTGTATTGTTAAATATTTCGTTTTGTACAAATAAGTTACGAAAGTATCACGAACCGCATTCCAAGTTGTTCATTGTCTAAGAAAGTATTAGAGCTGCGAGTATTATTATGAAAGTATTATGCCAAGCCAGAAACCAGAAGTTGCAAAACTGCTGTTGAGTACTCTTTGCATTCCAGTGGACTCAGCTCACATTGTTTTTATAACTAGCTCTAGACGTCACTGAGCTTTTCTGCTTCTTACCTCAAAAATGGCCAAACGACTCCAAATATCTTCAATTTTTACGAAATAATTGCAACTAAAAATACAAGTTTTTAATGTGAGCTGCCTCAAAGGTCCCGTGGAATATAATATGGTCCTGAAATCCACTTTGAGTTATTTGGTTTGAAAATTTTTGTAAGAGTTGCTGGGACTGAAATTTGGCTTTATATTGTGACATAGGGCTTATCTATACATAAAATAGTGTAGTGTACTATTACTGGTTATATTAGTTACAAGTATTACTAGTTCTATTTTATCAATCAAAGTTGAATCCTATTCTATTTTAGTCCTTTGATGTTTTCATATTGGCTGGTACGATTTCAAAGGGTACTTTATACGAGTGACCTTTTATTATTTGAATATCTGACTGATATTTTATTCTACTTATTATTTTCGTACTCTTACTTGTTCACGTACATGTTTCTGTTTTAAATTAAGTTTCAGCTCCTCAGTTTTACGTCTGGTTTTATGTCTGATAATAAAAGTCCCTCCAGGGTTTGACGGTTAGCATATTATCACTCACCTTTGATTTGATCAAGATGTAGTCGTGGGAGAATCTTTGGAGGACTTAAACACTATGCTCGAAATCCTCGGTATAAACTCGTCAGTAGGAGGCTTGGTCTTAAAATGAACATAGTTAAACCGAATGTCCATGCACCCACTCTCAATGTCCACTCTCGAAATGGTCGACGAAATTATTGTATCAGTAGGACAAATGGTAAACATAATTTGATCTTATATAAGAAGGTTAAATATTACTAACTATAATGCTCGGTATTTCCCTAGGATAAAAAATGGGCAATAAAAATAAGTTCCTAAATTTTTAAATATACGTATAGAATGCCAAACTCAAACGTGGAATAAAAGTGTCGGTACAACTATTGGTCTTAATTTTTTCCGTCTAGCCCCCTTTCGCAACGCGCGATAAGGAACTTCGTTCCAATAAAAAGATCCGTGGGAAGGAAATTACCTATACTGTCCAACGGAATAGCAAGCTAAAATTATAGTGGGTACGTAGCGCAAAGAATTCATAACAATATGGCCGAAACGACCTTCCAACAGCCGACCACTACTTTCTTTATACTATGTACTTATGCTTTAAAAAAAATATAAATTTGTATTTAAAAGCAAAGCCAGGGTAAATCGCCGGTATAAAATAATTAATTTCGTTACCTTTCACGAGAGTCTTGTGTTGGGCTTAACAGATTTCCAACTAAGTTAAGTATGCAATAAAGCTTTGACAGATGTCCCAAACTATTTATGAAAATTATGTTCAGACATTTTATATTCATTCGTTTAATAATGTCGTCGACAGCTGCTTGCTTGTAACTTCTTGATCATAGTGGCGTGAATAATGAAGGGGTGCTATAATTCACCGTGCAATATGCTGATGACTACATACGAGCATTAAATAAAAGTATGTTAGAATGATCAGCAGTAGAGCTCGTGTAGCTGAAGAGAAAGAGAGAGAGAAAAATATCGTAGAAGGTTCCGGTGCTATGGACCGCTATGGACGCGATGGTCGCTATGGACGTCCTTGGGGAGGCCTATATTCAGCAATAGTCTTCCTATGAATGAAAAATAAGAAGCCCGGAATTTAACATTTTCAATTAGCTGTCATTTAGATATGACCTATCCTGTGCTAGCTAGTTCGACTCACTTTGACGTTTGTAAATTAGGTTATCTTTAATTTCGATATCAACTGCAGACATACAGCATATTCTGACTGCATTTCTCCAGCAGCAGGATTTTATCTCGTAGCAATAGACTCACGATAGTACTTGTCACCGTAAATATACAGGGTATATCAAGACCGCGACCGAAAACGAAGCCAGGTGGTAGTATTAGTGACTTCAGACACAATGCAAGTAAAAATTTCGCAAAAGAAATCGGCAACTTTTTTTGTAATTTTTTACTTATCGTCGTATTTGGGTGATATATACCTACATAGTTTCCCTAAAATAACGATGTACACGTCTTTATTTTTAAACACGCAATGGTACGTAAGGGTTTAAATTAGTATTTTCAGAAAAACTAGGTATTTACCTCCCAAACACGAGGATGTTTAAAAAATTCTAAAAAAATATCTGTCACTATTTTGGCGAAATTCTTATTTGCATCGTGTTTGTAGCTACTAAAACTATCACCTGGCTTCGTTTTCGGTCGCAGTCTTGATATACCTGGTATAGTCTACGTCATTTTTAGTCCATTGGGTAGGTTCTGACAAACAAATCGCTGTACAAGCCACAGCCGCAATAGCAGTACATTGTTTACCACGACATTGTATATTTAATCTTGGATCAGCTTGAGGAAATGATCCATAAAATATGTTATTTTCATTTAAGGCAACATAATTTTTGTTTGGGGGAGAGATTGGTAACTCTGTAATATCAATAATATTTATAGAAACATTAGCAATATGAACTATTTTTGAAATGTCTACAACATTTTCAAAATAGGACTTGATATCTTTGTAAAGTTCATTGTTAGATATTAACCAGGTTAGAGCTTGGTCCAACTATTCATATCGACAACAAACTCTTGAGAACTATGAAAATTTGACAAACTTTCCACAACTAAAACTAGTCCTGTTTAATGTAGCGCAACTGGCAGTTCGCTACTTAAACAATGTTTTTGCGAACAAAACTTCTTGCCCTTTGCACCAGACTTGAGAAAAACGGTTTTGAAATTTCATTATTTTCAGAAGTGGTACAACTCATCTCTCTTCATGGTTGGCAAAATTAGTTACTCCTTGGGGTATGGTAGCCACGGTCGTTTTGTTCCAAAAAGCTGATAGTGGTATGTTGTGTATTTTTTTGGCAATGGGAACATGTTTTAATTTTTCATAAATAAATAAATTGATATAACGCCTTATTGCAAATAGCACTTTTTTATTGCAATGAATAGCGAGACGAGCATTCCATTCACCTGATAGTAAGCGACACGACCGCTTATGTCCAGTAACAAAACCAAACCACGCCATGAATTACAAAGCAATGCTTGACATTCCACTGCGCTCGCCATCCTGAGACCTAAGATATTAAGTCTCATTATGTCCAGTAGTTACTCTGGCTGCAATGTCCTTCAAACCGGAACCCAACATTGTATTTACACTGCTTTTTTGCGGGAGGAATAGATATTGTGGTGGTACCTACCCAGGCGACCTCTCATATATGAGAGACTTACCAATAAATTAGTGTGAATGTTACACATTGAAATAAAACTACTTTATTTACGAATTTTTTAGTGGATTAGTTTTGATTTTAAATATTTAGTGGTACCCATATTTCTCCGAGTTTTACTCTGAAGTAATTCCGGACACAAGTTCCGGTTTTTGACACTTCAGAGATTTAATAAATATAAAAATTCACACGTAGTGGAGAGTGTGACCAGACGTTTGAACCCAAGGCGTCAATAATTCGTAATACCAATGTTGTCACTTGATGAATAAAGCGAATTTCATATTCGTATACAAATTGCTTTCAATGCATGTATAATACTTATTTACTTGCAAATTCTTTGCTTTGATTTTCTCAATTTATAAAGATTGGCAGCCTCAGTGGCGCAGTTCGTGAGACGCTGCCTATGAAAAGAGACGCCGCGGGTTCGATCCCCGCATCGAAACAAATGTTTGTGTAATCAACAGGTATTTGTTTCTGGTCTGAGTGTTTGTGAGACCGAAAAGTCATTTGAAGTTTCTGATACCCACGACACAAGTCTCCATCTCAGTGTGGAGTGAGACCTATAGAATGAAATTAAAACAAAAAATCTGAAGTCTTCCAGCCACCGTTGGCAGGTTATTGCGTAATACAATTTCAGAATACGTTGACGTCACACGTCAGACATGGTTTTCACGTAAAAACCCAAATCATTCTGCTTCATGAATAAAAATGAGTAGTACCACTGAGGCAGATATAAATTGTAGACATACGGCTTGGCCTTATTCATGGACAGATTTAAAACCGATTTTAGCTGTCGAATGTTTTATATTCTTCGCTCAAACTGAATTCTAAAGTCGTTTGAAAGGGACAAAACATTCGATAACCAAAATACGTTTTAACAATCTATGAATAAGGCCGCTAGTGATTTATAATCACGATCATATTTAACAGCTAATATAAGCTGCTAGCTCATCAGTAAGGTATATTCACGAAATCCAAACCGTAAACATTAAACATACATATAGACGACATCACAAAACATCTTGGGGCCGATAGTTCGATGGAGGTTCTAAATCACTCGCCCGCCCCCATTGCTTAATGGGACGCGGACGGCCCTTGCGCGGTTGAGTCTGGCCCATGGTCTGTGGGCAGATAAGGATTTGATAAAGGTGAAAAGCCTCACCTTTGCAGTCATACCGTAATACAACTACGCAACCGAGGAAGTCCTCTTAAAGGCTCTAAAAGTTAGATAAGTGATTATGATTTATACGTGCAATAAAGACGAAACTACTGCCAAGTCCAGAGCAAACCATGTCATAGACACGTTATTGGGTACGGCAGGGGCGTGCGCTCCTTGTAGGCAGAAATGCACTGCTTTACTTGCTATTCACAGATATTTTAATAAAACGTTCGTACGTTTTAGATGACTTTAATTAATAGTAAATAAATGAATAAACAAAATATAATAACTTAAAAACGCCTAATATTTTATAAATAGCAATAGCGCTGCAAAATAATGTACCTAATCAACCAAGTCATGCCGCCGCGTCCCGCAGGAGATTTGTTCGTATGTGTGTAGTAATTTTAGTGTCCGTACACAGTTCGCAAACGCACACACCCATGAATATCGAAAGCATCGAAAGCCGCGACTCCTGCGGCAGGCTACGGAAGTTCGGCAGTTGTCGGGAGTAATCGGAAATGTTCGTTGCGTATAATCCGAATAAAAATAATAGACGGACATCTAATAAATCACGTATGCACATTATGCATTTTTGTTTGGTAAGGTTTTATTTGTTTAAATAGCAGAAATGTTTTGTGTTTCGCGGTGGCCATTTTGCTTTTTTCATGTATTAAGCATTGTTTACTATTTTGTTTGCGCCAGTATATTTATATTTTTCTTAAAAGAATTTTCTACTAAACATTTGAAAGTGTACACATTTAACAGTTTATTACTGAGTTTCTATAATAATTGTGATTTGCTTTTACTAGTGCGTTTGTTGATTTTTTAAAAATGTTATTTGATTTGATTGTGAGGTTTGGGTTGAAAACTTGAAACTGTGTGTTTATTAAAAATAACAAGTTCGCACAATTGTCATTCAATGAAAAGATTCAAATTGTGTCTAAACTCTAAAGGTAGGTGTGTACCCGAGTTACAACAATTATACCAGCAAAAAGGGGATGTAACTCGAAAGTTTCATGTTGAAAGTTATGAAACGTATACCTAACTATTATTTTACTTATTAGAATTTCTTCCGCCGCGACGATCGATTGCTGTTTTGTCTGCGTTGCCGTAGAAGATGTACATACTAGTACATCTAAGACTTGTTCTTTTGGAATAGTTTCCGACTTAGAGATCCGTCGCGTGGCTGTGGCTATGCTAAAAATATATAAAAGAAAAAGTTTTTGTGACCGAGTACTCCGCCGCATACCCAGTGTCATAATCCTGTGCACGCCGCTGGGGTACGGAGCCAGCCCTGCATCTCAATATATCAGTGAAATCGGCGTGAACCCGATAATACTTGCAGCAGTTTTTGAAATAAACGTTTTCCCCAACTTTGTTAGAACGTACGACTTTATAGTTTTGAATAACGATGTACGGCAACAGCAAAATTGGGAGCGGGAATTTTTTACTGCTTTGTTATGTCGCGTACTTGGAAATATGAAATTGAATTGAGTTTTATCTGCGTTCACTTTGTCACGTTTATTTTCTATAAAATGTGGTGACATTCACACAATTCTACCGCATCTATTTTTCCTTGATACTCGTATCAAAGATTGACTGATTGACTTCGTAAAGTAAGTAATCGGAAATAAGATTTCATATATTTTGTTGGCGATTTTGTAAGTAATTTCATATTCAGACTACATTGAATATTGCTTAATATCAGCTTTATTAATCACCTAAACCTAACTAACCCATTCATTTGTGGAATTAAATAGTTATTAAGGTTACATTAATAAAAATATTAATGTGCTGAAAATAAACGCTTTAAATGTGAATAATATTTAAGGTCCGATTCTCGCTACAATTCATTAAATAATTCGACAGTAAATAATGTGCTAGAAGGTTCGCGAGAAATAATTTTTCAAATAGTTCCAGTAGTTCCATAGTTCACTCGAGACCTAAACACTTACAAACATTATCAATATCACCTCTTTATATTATTTGTAATTTTTTCATTTATTTATTGAGTATAACGAGGTTATTTTAATAAGCACATCATTGACTTATACTGAATTGTGGATAAGATAGTGTCTAATGACTATGGCGGATTACCACTATTATGTGCAGTGGTCATGTTGTAATGAACAGCAATAAACCGCCATAGATTATCGTGTTCTCACAAATATTTACACGATGCACCTTTTTTATCCTTACGATAGTCGTATCTTCGAGACGAGAAACTCGTCCCGTGTAAAATGAGCTTAAGTCCATAAACCAAACCCGAATATGTACCAACAAATTGTATCATAGTATTAGTCACTACCTCACACACACATCTAAAACACTGAGTAATATTTCACTCATTACTCATGCATCTTGATCAAAGTAGAGCTGAAGGCGATGGTTTCGGAAAAACCTATAGAGAAGACGGGAAGATTAAAATCTTTGATCGTCGGCTCGCGGCATCCCGGAACCCTTGACCTATAAGTTCGGAGGCAGCAATCAGCGCTAATGACACTGGATCTAGGAAAGACCTTCGTTAGGACGCGACCTTGGAATAATTATGGCGAGCCTGACGGGGCTTGATGTGTATCGGATATCAAAAGGTGCTGAAAGGTGGGTCTGATGATAAAATTCAACGTGATTTTATCCTTTCAGAATCCTTTTACACTTGATTTTTGATGATATTTATATCACTCAATGGACTGTAACAAAATTTGTAATCGCGTTTCGTTTCGTTGATCGTAGTACTCTTTTTGCTTCTCCCATCGCATCCATTTTCAACGGCCCGCGAAGCATCTGCGGTATAAATATTGCAATTTTATGTCAATAAATTGATCAATGTGACAAAATATGTAGTTTATTATTATACGTAGAATATTGTTTTTTAATTTCACCATTATAAATACTTCGTCTCTCATAAATATAAAAAATAAGCGGATTTGAAATATAATCTCTATGAAGTTATTTTAATAGTATTTTGATATAGTTTTTTTTTAATATTTACGCGAATGTTACACATTGCAATCAATTTCCTTTTTAAGGATTGTACCGCGGATTTGGTTTAATAAAAAAAAAAACCCACGTTTCGATTACTTTACAGCTTTGTGATTACGGGGTGGATGGCCCGCCCTTTATTTTTGTCAAAACAGGCTTGACGAGAACAATGAAAGTTAAAAAAAAAATAACATTATAGCCTTTATCCTTCATCCATCATATTTTAGCACTTAAATGATGACAATATTACGTCGTTGCTGTGGACTACCTCAACTCCGTCCATCTTGCAGATAACTTGTGCATACAAATCTTCTAGTGGCTACGAAATAAAGTTACAGTATCAACAGTACATGTTTTGATGACACTGCATGATATATAATCCAACACATGCGAAAATACCAAGAAACCATTTCACCAATATTTACTCATTAAACTATAGAAATGAGTATTCCCCAATTTTACCCGAATTTTGACATAAATGAAACATTACACACCGTCTTCGGTGATTTTCCTCTACGCACTCTAGAATTAGACACTTTAGAATTATCTCACATCACCAACATTCAAGTGTAGGTACAGACTGTACAATATTCTTTATTCAATTAGTCCTTTATATGATTATTGAATGGCCAATTAAAGGCATTTAGTTTAGTTTCGTAGCTAAGAATAAACGACGCCAGTAACTTTTCCAATAACATTTACTTCCTCTTTTACGTTCACTTTTACTTTTTAGGCTTCAACGTTTCAATTGGAAAACATACCATTTAAACATCTAGCTCGCACTTTACTACCTGCGGATACATAAACTCTAAAGGGCCTGTGCCAGCCGTACATGCGTCTGTACACTCGAGACCGCACCTCAAAGAACTCTATAAATATTTATCACTCATTAAACGGAGTTGATCGAAGGCTGCCGGCTGAAACCAGGCACCATAGCCCTCGGATTGCCGGCACCAATGTATTTATATCGGAAACCTTTTAACGTGCAGTCTTCAAATCCGATTAAATATCTTTTGGCTAATGGAGTGGATATTTTTATATCAATGGATAACTTTATTTTTACGGTTAATTGTTTTGAATCGGTCGGATCGTTTGATTTTATTTCGTTTCGGTTTTATTATTAATGTTTTGTTTCGTTGTTGGCCTCGAAGTAGCTGGCGTGTTTGCGTTGGAAATTCGCGTAGAAACTGTAGGTCGGCGAGGTCTTGAGTTTGCATCTCTAGTCTGGCACTGCAATTTGTGTTTTGAGTTTTGGCGAACTATAGGCAGCACAAGAGCCAGTACGTAGAGAATACACACGTAAACTATACACGTATAAGTTAAGTTTTGTGGGTGAGTCTACAGTATTGGCAAACGTAAAGGAACGTAGTATCATCAGTTGTGCAAGAGAACAGTGATGCCCCGTGGTTACGCTTCAGGCGAGATCAAAGTGCAGCCGTTTAAATAAAATTCGCGGTGCTCTGGATACCATTTTCAACACAGGTCGCCGTGTTGTACAGTGTGTCCCATAAGTCCTTTGAACTGAAAAAAATTTATCTAAAAATAAAACTATGTACAATATGAAATTTTTATTTATTGTTTAATCATTTACGTTAAACGGGGATTATTTTTTAAAAATCACTTCATCGAATGTGCTCCATTTTTGTCTTGGCACTCCTGTAAACGACTACTAAAATTTTCTATCGTAAGTACGCTCTGAAATGCTTGATGAGGCTCACTTTCACATCAACGGCCATGTCAATAGGCAAAATTATCGGTACAGGAGTAGAGTAAACCCACGTCGCAAACATCAAGGGCCTTTACATAGCCCTAAAGTCACAGTTTGGGCGGCTATGTCAGCGCATGGCATCAAAGGCCCATACTTTTTTGAGAACGAATATGGTCGTGCGGTTACTGTTACTTCAGAGCGGTATGTGGCAATGATCGAGGATTTTTTTACACCAGGGTTGCAGAATTTTCCAAGGTTCAATACCCGGACCTGTTTTCAACAAGATGGCGTAACTGCACATACCTCTAACATCGCTATGCCCGTCGTCCGCCAACTTTTCCCTAACAAAGTGATATCTCGAAGAGGAGACATTCCCTGGCTGCCACGTAGCCCGGATTTGAGTCCAATGGACTTTTTCTTATGGGGTTATCTTACGTCTAAAGTATACGAAACAAATCCGCGGTCAATTGATGAACTAAAAGAAAATATCCGGCGAGAAATGTCAAGCATTTCAGAGCGTACTTGCCGTGCAGTGATAGAAAATTTTAGTCGTCGTTTACAGGAGTGCCAACAACAAAATGGAGCACATTAAGATGAAGTGATTTTTAAAAAATAATTCCCTTTTAATGTTAATTACTAAACAATAAATAAAAATGTCATATTGTACATATTTTTTTTCATTTCAAAGGACTTATGGGACACCCAGTATATTAGTAGGTGTGTTTCCCTTTACGTAAAATTTCAAACAAAGAATTGTCCCGAGTAATAAAATACACTATTCAATATTATACTATAGTTACATATTTGATTTAGTGAATCAAAAATAATATTATATACAGTATGTTAATAATAGTGTACACATTAAGTATTCTAACATGCCTGTATGATGACTAATGCTATGAAGAAATGTTAAAATATAGTCCTGCCTTTCATTCCTTTACAGAACCAAACAAGCTGGCATACAAAACCGCAATCTAGTGATCTCTACATCTAAGCCCGAACCAAGAGGTTAGTTTTTTTTTACACGATTATACAGTGGAAAAGTTTGCCGGCCCACGGTCTCTACTATAATCCAGGGATTTTCCATCGTTGAGTGAAGAAACGAGGCTTAAAGAGAGTAATCTCTTTAGGGTAGGCAGCGAACTTGTTGTGCTGGAACCCTGGCACTGCGTGGGTCTGTGGGCAGCGGTATCCGCTCTCCACCGGGCGGGCCGCTGGCTCGTCTGCTCATGACGGCAAAAAAAAAAAACAATTTGGCAGGCCGACATAGCTGTATCAAATAGCCAGAGATAAATGTCTGCTGCCAAACGATAGTATTACTCTGATCGTTTTTACCATCAGGTGCAGTTTAATCACTTTGCCGATCAATTGATTAAAAATTTATATGGACTTGTCATAAACACTGCTTTAGTGCAATCAATATGTTAATCGGTCATGTCCATAATACGCATTACCAATAAATAAATTTCATTTTAAAGCACTTTGATACTTTACTGTGCATAGTTGTCTGTACTGTATCAGCCCATATACGTCCCACTGCAGTGCACGAGCCTCCTCTACAATCAAGAGTACGATTGAGAAGGGCTGTCTGCGTTATTTTTGTTGGAGTGATGGGTCAAAAGTAAAGACGCGCAGTATTTCAATTAGTAACTTTAATACACTTATTGTTAAGAAATTTACATTGTTTTTTATTTTACACATGCATCCCAATTCACGAGAATTTTGTAAGGGAGCCCATGACAGTTATTAATTGATTGCGTAGATCGATCAGTTACTTATAGGCCCAATAGATGGCGCTGTATATAACTTTTAGTATTAAATTATAAATTTACCACAATTACAACAATTTTATTTGGCCGTGTATGACCATGGACCATGTTATGAGCACAGTTGTTTTTAATTTTTCTTTGGCTGTTCGGAATTATTCGAAATGATAAAGCCAATTATAGATTATCACGAACAGATATCAATACCATGAGTAAGCTAAGCAGTAATACAATACGAACTGAAGCACTGCGGAATAAAAATGTATTTATGTTTTCTATTATAGCTACAGCCAACGTATTTCTTCGAAAGAATCAAACGCTGCTGAGAGACCTAGGATTGCGTCGACATTGCATTGTACTGCACGTTTTAAAGTCATACATTTCAACGAATGAAAAGTTCTATAAACGTATACTGCAAAACTTGCAGTGCCGTGTGAGTTCAGTATTCCAGTCATGGTTTTATTCAACGAACCAATCAAGCAATACGTCTATAATAGTATTCCAGAATGCAAAGTTTTTATTTAACTAGAAAAGTGATTCAACGGAGATTGTAAGGCTAATTTCCTCTCGCAGTAGAAGTTTGCAATATCGCCTTTTACATTTCAAGTCTATTAAACAAACATAAAAATATAAAGATGGGATTTATTCCAACACGTTTCTTTGAACATTTATACAGATTGTCATCGATAAAAAATATATTTTTATATTTAAAAAATGGTTTACGTCTTCAACTTGTCTCTGTTTCATATTTCTGTACGCTTATAACATTAATAGCTTTATGTATTGTGAGATATGGAACGTAATTGATATTTTGTGGTGGCGGGTAACAAAATAATAAATCAGTTGTGTCGCAGACTCGGTCTTATTATTTGCGCTCATTACTAAATTCTTCTAAAATCTTACTGGCGACGAGGAAAATTGCAAAATAATACTGTTAAAGTCATTATATTATTAATTACTATCCATTTAAGTATAATTCATAATGCCTATCGGAAAAATTGAACAATTTGATCTCGCAAGCAAAAAGTGGTCGGCGTATGTTAGGCGCATTGAACAGTATATGGCGTTAAATCAAATTAAAAGTGAACACGAAGTAGCTACATTAGTGGTGCTAGTTGGTGAAGCCACGTATGACTTGATGTGCGATTTATGTGCGCCTGAAAATCCGGAAACCAGAACCTTTAAGGATTTAGTGAAGATAGTCGGCGACCATCTCGAACCAAAGCGTTCAGAAATTGCTGAACGTCATGTTTTCCGTTTGAGACGTCAGAACATGGGTGAAAGTCTCTCTGAGTACTTACAAGCGTTAAAGCATTTAGCGAGTACATGTGACTTTAAGAATTCTCTGGAAGAAAACTTGAGAGACCAATTCGTATCGGGATTGGCAAGTGAAGAAATGCGATCTCGTCTGTTCGCTGAACCGAAATTGACCTACAAGAAAGCGGTTGAATTGGCGTTAGCACTAGAAGCGGCTGACCGGCACGCGCAGGCAAGCGGCTCCGGGTATGCACGGGACAGGACAGCGGAGGCGGCGGCGACGGTGTCGGCCGACGGCGCGCGCGCCGAGCCCGTGCACCGCGTATCGTCCTCGCCGGGCGCAGCGGCCGCTAAGCCATGTTGGCGTTGTGGACGCGCTCATCGGCCGGACATTTGTCGTTTCAGAAACTATTCGTGTGATTTGTGCGGCCAAAAAGGCCATATAAAAGTGATGTGTAAACGGGGTTCTGTGCAGGAAAACCGTGAGGCGCGGAACTGGCATAAGAAAACTCGTGGCGGACATAATTATATTGATAGCGATGATGAATCTGAATGTGATTTTTATAGTCTAAATGTTCACGGTAGCAACGATCGACCGTTTCAAGTATTAGCTCAGGTTAGCGGGTGCAAAATTATGTTTGAATTGGATACGGGAAGTAAGTTATCCACTATTAATATGTCTGATTACCAAAATAAATTTTCACAATTGCCTATTTTGTCAAACAATGTTAGTTTACGTTCTTATACTGGAACATTAATTGAACCGATAGGATATATAATAGTGGACGTGGTTGTCGGCAAACACTCTGCAAATGAGCTTAAGTTATATGTTATTAAGAACGGAGGCCCTCCCTTATTGGGAAGGACGTGGTTAAGAAAATTAAAAATAAATAATGTTCAAATAAGCGAGCATTTCTTTTTTAAAATGAATGAGTCCAATATTGTGGAAAAATTACAAGGCGAATTTCCAACAGTGTTTGCCCGCGGCCTAGGAACTTGCACTAAGAAATTGTCTCTTAAGTTACGTGATACTACTCCGATATTTATTAAAGCGCGACCTTTACCCCTGGCCCTGCGTAAGCCGGTGGAATTAGAGTTACAACGGTTGGAGGCAGAAGGTACCATACGAAAAGTGGATTATTCCGACTATGGAACACCGATCGTACCAGTTATTAAGAAATCTGGGGGTATTCGTATATGTGGTGACTATAAGATAACTGTCAACCCGTTGTTAATCCGCGAGCCGTACCCGCTGCCTCGAATCGAAGAACTGTTCGCCGCTTTAAGTGGTGGCGAAAAATATTCTAAAATTGACCTCACAAACGCTTATCAACAATTATTTTTGGACGAGTCTTCCCAAGCGTGTACCGCAATTACAACCCATGTGGGGACCTTTGTATACGCGCGCACGCCCTTTGGACTGACTTGTATTCCTGAAAAATTCCAAAAATTCATGGAAGAGACTTTAAACGGATTAAAAGGAGTAGCGGTGTTTATGGATGATATCGCTGTAACTGGTAAAAATAATGCGGAACATATGTCTAACCTGCGAGCGTTGTTGAAAAGATTAAGTGAGGTCGGTTTAAGAATAAAGTTAGAAAAGTGCTCATTTATGCAGAATAGTATTAATTATGTCGGTTTTATAATTGATAAACACGGCTTGCATCCAGACCCCAACAAAGTAAAAGCCATTGTGGATGCACCTTCGCCCACAGATGTCACCCAGTTGCGATCTTTTTTAGGATTAATTAATTATTATTCAAAATTTATTCGCAATTTAAGTTCAATGTTGTATCCATTTTATAAATTGTTACGCAAAAATGTTGTATGGAACTGGTCTGTTGAGTGTGAAGAAGTTTTTAAAAATGTTAAAATGGCTATTTCGAGCAACGAAGTACTTGTACACTATGATCACAACCTCCCGCTGGTATTGGCGGTAGACAGTAGTTCGCACGGCATCGGCAGCGTGCTGTCGCACCGGTATGCCGACGGTAGTGAGCGGCCTATTAGTTTTGCATCGCGTACTTTGAATGCGGCCGAGCGGTCATATAGTCAGCTTGATAAGGAAGCATTAGCAATTATTAATGGAGTTATTAAACATCATCAATATTTGTATGGCCGTCATTTCATCATCAAAACGGATCATAAACCACTAACATTCATATTTGGACCCAAGTTCGGTCTGCCACAGATGGCTGCCAGCCGTTTACAAAGATACGCGACGAAACTTGCCGCTTACGATTTCGAGATTGAATTTATAAAATCAAAAGATAATTGTAACGCGGATGCTCTGTCTCGGTTGCCACTGCCTATGACGCGCGCGCACGAATGTGATGACGTAACTGGACATACAGGGCTGAACTCGGTGTCATTTTTAAATTTTGTTGAAGAAACGTTTCCAATAAGTGCTAAGCAGGTAGCTTTGGAAACTAGTAGGGATAACGTGCTAAAAACGGTTACAGAATATATTTTAAGTGAATGGCCTTTAAAAATACAATCTGAAGAACTAAAGCCATATTACCACCGAAAAGATAAACTGACTATCGAAAAAGGTTGTATTTTATACAACTCTCGTGTTATTATTCCATTAGCCTTGAGGAAGCAAATACTGAATGAGCTTCATGTAGGTCATTTAGGTGTAGTAAAAATGAAAAATGTGGCTAGGAATTTTGTTTATTGGCCTCAACTCGATTCCGAAATTGAGAAAATAACTCGAGAATGTAGTGCATGTATTCAACAGCGTGACGCTCCAGCTAGAACTTTACTACACCCCTGGGTTTATCCTTCGCGACCATGGCAGAGAATTCATGTTGACTTTGCCGAACTGCATCGTAGACATTATTTAGTGACAGTCGACGCACATAGTAAATGGATAGAGGTACAGAAAATGGATAGTACTAATGCTAGTGCAACAATTTTAAAATTACGGGAACTATTTGCACGTTTCGGGTTGCCAGCTCAATTAGTTAGCGATGGGGGGCCGCCTTTTGGATCTACAGAGTTTGCAGAATTCATGCGTAAAAATCTTATAGTACATACAATTACGAGTCCTTATAGACCAGCTGGCAATGGGGCTGCTGAGAACGCCGTTAAGTCAGTTAAACGAGCTATGAAAAAGGCGGCACATGAAAAGATGGATATTGATACTGCACTGACGCGATTTCTGTTTCAATATCGTAACTGTCAACATGCTACAACTGGTGTGGCGCCAGCAGTTGCCATGTTAGGTAGACCTCTTCGGAGTAGATTGGATGTATTGCATCCAAGGGAAATGACTTTAAGAACTGTCGAGGCAACAGCTGAGAAAGCTGGCAATTATAGGCCCGGTTCAGAGAGACAAGTTTCAGTGGGAGATAGGGTACTGGCGCGTGACTACAGATCGCACCAGGATAAGTGGGTGGTGGGCTGTGTAACTGCACGTGAGGCGCCGCTTACTTACCAAGTGCGCCTTTCTGATGGTAAGCTCTGGAAACGTCATATTGACCAAATATTGCCATGTAACAAAGCGGACAACCGGGGTAGCCTGCGAAACTCTTTAATAGACTATGATCGTCCTATCACCGAAACTGATATCACACCTAGTACGGATGCAAATGAAGTTAAAGAATCGCCCGATAGTACCTCAGTATCGACCCAAAATGACACGTCAAGTCCAGCCCTGTGTCCGAGTACGATAAATAGCAACACTTTACCTCAAATAAAACTACGGCCAACACGTGCTTGCAGCTTTAAAGGAAAATATAGCAAATAATAATAAACATAATATCTATACAGAGAGGTTCCTATAGTTTGTACTCGTTATATTTATGTATTGTCACACATGTGTATGTTAGTATTTTCTATTAGTAGAATTATAAGAAATGTTATAGGTAGTATTATATGTGTTATAATTACTTTAGTCTAAGGAGGGAGATGTGAGATATGGAACGTAATTGATATTTTGTGGTGGCGGGTAACAAAATAATAAATCAGTTGTGTCGCAGACTCGGTCTTATTATTTGCGCTCATTACTAAATTCTTCTAAAATCTTACTTGTATAAATTATGAACAGAATAAGCATCTCATAATTTTAACACGCGAAGTACTAATTCCAGGCAATTTCTTTTTCCTAAAAATCACAATCTGTATTGTTCGACTTAGGAATCTAGACCACGAGTTTAGCTTGACCGCTTAAAAGCCCTCAAATTACACCCACGAGTGAAATAAAATAAATACCTAAATTACTTTTATATACATCAGAAACCACAGTCAGCACTCGTAACAAACCATCTAAAATATCTCCGGGGAACACAATAACAAGTGTTTAAGCGCCAAGTCTAGATTACCCGGCTCTAGACGAGCCACTCGATATCCTGACTTCCGAATCCATTATGCAAATGTTCTGAAGCAGCGTAAGATCTTGGATATACCGAGCTGTAGCCGTAATTAAGACCTTGAACTATTAGAATTATTGCCCTCGGGCGTTGGCCATGAAACTTATGGAAATAGAAATAATTTTGCATCGATAGTGGTGAACACGAAATTATATTGCTACACACACTACACGTTCGTATTAATTCATTATGACGCCGGTACTGAAAGGAGAGGCCACGAGTTCGACCACCGCCGCATGATATATCTCTTTCTCTTTTTCTCCGCCACAGGAAGTCCATAAAAATGTTAGCTGGCTTAGTTTTCCACGGTAGAATAATAACGTTTAGTCTGTGGTTTAGCCACTATTATGTAATCAGGGTATAATAATGCCAACATCATTGCAAGTATCGGCAACTACGAGGGACTTTTCGGCCTCACGACACCCACACGTAATTAAAACTTTTGGATAACATAAATATAGCCTCGGGGCAGTGATAGAATTCGTGGCCTCTCGTTTTACAGCCGGTAACTTAATCAAATGTGCCACGGATGCTGTCCAATACATATTTTCAACTGTCATTTTATTTGTTGATTGGGAGTTGAAAAAATAACATAAGCCCTCATCAGGATAAAAATAATAATAGTCACACAGAAAACATCGCTAAAGCGGCGGTTTTGCTATCTTATTTGGTGTCGCAAGTCAAATCGCCGGAGGCCTGATATCTGTATCCCACTTCCCTCCTGCTTTCTCTCTTTCTCCCTTTCTCCCTATCTCCTCCCAGACGATGAGACCGACAGGCGAAAATACATCTTCGTCCAACTATCATAGATGTTCATGAATAGTGTTAACCACGTCCAATCCGGATAGTCATCAGTTTACTGACCGGGCCTATAGAAAAAAATCAAACACAAACGAATAAAACGCATTTACGTACAAACATCGGTTTCTTCAAGTTAACACGTGTCGATATTCTAACTTCCGACTCCATTATGCAAATCTGCGGAGGCGGCGTGAGCTCTCGCAGTCTGCACCGCTGGAGTCAGCATATTGATTACACGACCTTGGAGTTTCAGGATTTCGGGGCTTAAAACGTGGTTGTGATTTGGGTACTCTGTTTTGATCCTTCGAGCCGGATAGGGTTTTTGAATATTAATTAGATGTTGTGGGTTTGATTGTAAAAAGTGTATCAGTTAGCTAGTTCGTTGCTTGAAGATATTTTTTGTAAGGTATGGGCCACTAACAATTTTCTTAATATTTTCATAAATACAATTTCACAATGTTATAATGATGCTGGTACACAACTCAAGGAGCAAGAACAAAGACAGGAAGGAAAAAAAAATAACTTTAACGAATCTTACTTATTTAACGAATTCCAGAAAATCAATCATTTTATTGGTTTATTTGCAGTATGCAGCATTTTCTTAAAGGAAAGTCTGAGACTGCGATTCGTTAAGATTTATTGTTGCGGTAATAATAATACAAATTAAAGTTTTCATGGGGTTTTTTTTTATAAACGCGTGCTTATGGAGTCGTCAGGGACGATTTACCGACGCGTCTTTGCGCCGGGGTGACACATTACGTCATTTCCGCGCTGTCTCGCCACTCAGTGCAGGGGAGTAATAAGACGCTGGACCCTCATGCACCTTTATTTTGTAATGGTCAGAATAGTCATTACGTTTTATTCGTCATGGAGACTGGTAGCAGGGAGTCGTTGGAAACCGGCCGATTATAATCGAAAATAATATCATAATGTTTAGCAGTGGACTTCTTGTGCTTGAAGAGAGAGAGAAAGAGTGAGAGATATTCGCGAATAAAAATTTACTTGTAGAAATTTTCGGAATAGGCTATTGTTTAGCCATGGACTATCGGTGACTGAAGATGATAATAGTAATATTTTGCATAGTATGGATTCATGGATTCAGAGCAAAATTATTATTAAATATGGCATTTAAATAGAGTAGTGCCCATTTTTATTTCAATAAAATGACATTTAATCGGCAAACACAGATTATAATTAGTGCCTAATATGGGAAGAATGGGCATCTAGTCCCCTTTATAAAACCCAACACCGCCCCTGGACAAAGTATACATTAACTCGTCTGCACTAACGGACCATTATTTATGAACGAAACAAATAGATATTTTCAAATTTATAACAGCTTCCCGTCCACATTTCTGTGAAGGATCCGTCGGCGCGATTTATAAACTCTGGCAATGACATTTTTATGACACAGCGTGTAATGATGACAAATATTTGCGAAGCTTTGTACAGTTCGTCTGTGTTGCAGTTGTGGTTGCCACGACTCGTGTTGGTACTTTCAGTATTTGTGATTAAACTCGAATGAGTTTGTTCATTACTCGTTCACGCCTCAATAATTCAACTGATCGTCGTGAAATTTTGCTGATAGATTGTCAAAGACACAAAAGAGCATATAAAGTAGCGTTAATCCTGACAAAAGTTTTGTTCCCGAACGATATTTACTTATAAATACGAATGAAGCTTTGTCTAATACCTTTTCTTTGCTAATACACTGAACCGAACCCAGGCGATTCACATAAGCTACTGTGTTATTATAAAATTTGATTCCTGAATAAAAAACGGGGTATATTCATACTACGACCGAAAACGACTTCAGACACAGCGCAAATAAAAATAATAGGTAAAATGATCAGGGTTAGTTATTAAATGCTCCAGTTACTTAATACTATACAATTATTATGCTTGTTGGGCTGTAGCGCGCCCTTTCTCATACTCTATCGGTTTGTTCACAGAGCTTCAATTAATAATAGTTTACTAAAGGCGATAACTTTGGTTATCCGATCGTTTTTGCTCGCAGTTATCTATTCTCTCGGATAAGCGTAGATATAGCATTTTGAAGATTTTTAACGACACAAACTCGAAAAAATATATTTTTCAATGGAAGTAAAAATAATTGTTACGTATTTTATCGCAAATATTAATTTTAACGTTTTTAAAGGCCGCCAATCCGCCCCGTGACAAAGCTGTACAGTAATCGAAACGTTGGAAAGTTAAAAAATGTAAAAATTAAACCAAATTCGCGATAAAATTCGTAAAAAATAGTTTTATTTCAATGTGTAAAATTAGCGTAAATCTAAGAAATCATTATTTATATTTTACGAATTTAATACAATAAAGAAATTTCTAACCTAGGACTAGAATTCAAGATCCCACAATTGACAACCCATTTATGTTCCCGCAAGACCGATAAAATTATGATCCAAACGATATATTACTAAAATTCTCAAAACAATATATTTTTCGCTTTAAGAAAAATATATAATACATTATAGAAATCTGAAAAATATAGGTTTTACAGCTGGATATAAAAAAGTCACAGTATTAAGCAATCAAGAAATATTTCATAGCGAATAAACTTCTCTCAAGTGTCAAAAAGCAACAAACTTATGCAAAAGACTTAATATGTGACTCCGACCTATACGTGTATCCGTGCTAATACATATTTATAAAGTCATTTCGCAGGCAGGGTATCAAAAATATATCTAGTCAGAAATTCCAGCGCAAAAAATGACTATGTACAATATTTTATTCAGGTCACGTATTCGTCTGTTCAAGTTTGTCTAAATTGGATAATCAGTTTCACCGTGACTGACCAAAAATGTTCCACTGAATAGCTTAACTTTATTTTCGTGTGGTTTAAAGTAACAAAGGCCAGATCCAGTCGCTAATTCAACTTAATACGTTTATCGAATTTGGTGTACTTCAATATAACCTATACAAGGTTCAAATAATATAATAGGTTCAGGTAGCTAATTATATTCTAGAAGCATCTAAATCCGTCTAGCTTTCGCAAGCTTGCTTAGCTGTCGGTGCAGGAAGGTCAAGTCCCCAGTATGTATGGGCAGATTAAATAGTTTGAGACTCAGCTGGCTACAAAATCCATCCATTACTCCCCAGTGGTCAGCGTAGTAAATTCTAAACATTACTACAGGAAAATAAATTATGAGATAACCAGGTTTACTGAAACTGTTGCGGACGTAATGAAGCTTTTAATTACCAAATCTGTTCAAATATTCATGTTTCACTTTTTGCCAATCACCTCAATACCTTAACACATCCAAACAAAATGTGCACTGCAAATTGGAGTGTGTTCCTAACATTGCTACGTAAACGTAGCTATGACAGCGTAGCAATCAATATGCGCTACGATGTTAGCAATTTCGTAGCTGTTTCGTAGATGCTATACGCTGTAGTAATTTTGCTTTAGCGAATGCATTTTATACACAATTTTATGCGTTATAGTAAAAAGATAAATCGAGCCGGGTAGTTTATTCGTTCTTGTATAGAATGAAAAGTGTTTGGATTGTTTCGTGGAGTTAAGAATAAAATTGTACTTTGTGGGAAAACATTTTTATCCACCAAAACATAGGATATGCACTGGGTCATGTATCATTTTATTCTAAATAAAACACACATTACTTCTAAGCCTAATTTATAACAATACCGGGTGGAAAGCAAATAATATTTAATCTAATAGTTGCATAACAAGAATCTGTCAGTAAAAATATAAGCTCCGTCACTTTGTCATAAAATGGACACCGACGGCTAAAACAATCATATTCATATAACAAACAGAGTTAAACTTAAATCCAATTACCCGGCGGCAAAAATCAGAATTCACCTGAAAACGAGCAGTGCAAAGTCGGGCACCGGGAATTGGCGAACAAAAAGGACAGAAATAAAATAAAACGCATGGACGTGGTCCCGTACAGTTCTCGTGATCCCAGTCCGGGATACGGCTAAATCGTGAACAAAAATAGACAGCATATACCTCGGTTACACTGTCTACAATCTTTCCAGTAAATTGTTTATTTATTATTGCGGTAGTTGCCACTTGATGACAATAAAACATTGATTTGTAGTTACTTTATAATCATAAATCAATTGGAATGTACGGTCGTCAAAGCTTTATCACAAAATCTACATGAAAATGTTATGAAATTCGTTTAAATAATCGGACAATGTCTCCCTTTATTAACACGCTTTTATTAGCTACGCCTATATGTATGTGTGTGTGTTTGTGTGTGTGTGTGTATGTATGTGTGTAGGTATGTATGTATGTGTACATGTATGTTTGTAACGGAATCTTTGAAGTCGATTTTCGAGCACTTTAAAACGTCGGATTGACTTGTTTGCACTCTTGTCAAGGACCGATGACAATACAATATTTTAAGTGTATGACATTATCTTAACCAGAATCCACAGATTTATTTTTGAAACACATTTAAAATTGGGTATTTTACCATTTTTATGTATAGAATATATCTCAGGGATTTAGCTCACCCTGCTAGCGTGCAAAATGAATTCATATATTTTGCAAATTTGTATGAGGCCAGCGTGATGGATTAGCAGTCAAATTAAGCATAATATATGCCCACAGATTTTGCAGTATACTTTCCAAAAAAACAATACGTATAATATATCAAAACAAAGAGTTTTGTCTACATTTTTCCTTTCAAATACCCGCTCAAAAAATCGACAACGAAGTCAAATTGCCAAGTGTGACGTGAGCGCCGTGGGTATGTAGATAAAAAACGAATGAGGATTTTGAATTTCGGCGTGTTTTTCAATTCTGTGTATAAATAGAGGAAGGTAGAGCAGTTGTCGCCCTTTGTTATAGCAACCTCGGGTCGCTTTATTAGAGCGGATCTCGTCCTGGCATGCGTTTCAATTTGGTTTCTTTTTTCGACGACTTTTGAGGATGCCGTGTTGGTTTTATGCAAAACTTAATTATTGAATAATGAACACGCATACACGTACTTACTCATTACTATATTTTTAGTATGCCCCTGTATTTTTTATGTTAGTTTAATAATTTGTTTTGCTTTGATTAAACCCATATACGATCCACTACATGACAAAAGCCTGAAGAGCACTACTCTCAAGAGGATGTTTGACTAGCGATTGTCTAAAGAATCAAGTCTTATCAATTTTGCTTCTCTCTTTTTCGATCAATATTATATCGTATTACAACATCGTTACGCAATTGTGTGTAGCGCAGGATAACAACTTTTTTGGTCCGAAATAGCGAACGGCAAATTAAGGAACTATCAAGAATATCATTCTATAATTTAATTTGGACTGCGGTATTCCTACATATAGGCCAGCCCGACCGGGACGTTGCCACCGTCTCATTGCATACCCAAATGAAGGCTTTCCGGTCGTGGTTCATTCGGTGTAAAATAATCCTAGAGGCTCAAAACTCCTTTCCTCGTCCCTTTTGTTTTCGTTCTCTTTCTCCATCCATTTTCAGAGATCGGCAACGTATTAGTTCAAGTCTTGTAGATGTTCTCGGGTGGCGGTAATCATTTACCACTGAACGAGATTAATCGTTTGTCAGATATAAACAAAAATATGATACATGAATGAACGTGCAATTTATATGGAAGAATAACCTAATTTATTCTTAAATTATTCTTATTTGTGCAAAAAACGACTGAATAATGACGAAAAACATCAGCACAATGACGGTCAGATCAATCAATTTATCGGTCAGATCTGCTTTATTGTGTCGACTGACGAGACGACATGGCACGGAACACACAAGCCAAAACATCGGTGTCCTCAGTAGCACTTCTGCCTATTCTTCTGGCAATAAGGCGTGATTTGTATTTCCTGATGTGAGGTAACCATCTCTCTATAGATACGGTGTTAGGTGGGTCGTAAATAAAACGTCCACGACTTTTGTTTGTACGTGATACGTAAAACAATTGAACGCGGCCAAGCGATGCTCCTGCAGTGGATGCGAACCAAAATAAATACTTAGTATTTTTATTCACGTATTTATAAGGAAAGTATCAATTGTATAAATAAATATAAACATTCAAAGATTACACTCGTATCCTTTAGCCCGTGTTAAATTTTTGAGTCGTGGATATCAAAAACTATGAAACATCGATCTCACAACCCAGTATTGAAAGAGATACTGGTGAATTTCACCAGCATTCAGCTCGGCGCGAGAACCCGCGACCTCTCATTTCGGGGCCTGTATAACATTATGGTTATCTCAACTTCTACGCAGCACTAATACATTACTGTTTCGTAGTCACCTGTCTACCTTCATCAATTAAATTGCAAACTGTAATAATAGTTGAATATTCCTGACCACAAGCCCTACAATATAAACGGCCCAATATTAAAGTAAATCGGAGTTGGTTAAATTCTTTTGATGTTTTTTATTCAGATCACGTTTTTATCTCGTTACGGCGTACAGGTACAATAGGGTCAAATGGGGGTGCGCAATCAATCATACATGCGGCCTCGGGGTGATTCCACCCCTAACAATTTGTATTGATGTATGTACATCGCTTAAGAATGTCTATATACTTCGATGTTTGAGGGTAATTTCGGGTAATGGTTTCGGCTAAGTAATGTGTTAATAAATTAAACAACGATACATCAATGAAGGAGAAGGAGAGAAACGGTTGAATTTATCTTCATTATTTATTGAATACTTCTTTATCCAATGTTTGAGAAAAGCTGTCACTGTAACATATTTGTATGTACGCGTATTTTTATTAGCACGATAAAATGACTACATCGGATTTGATAGAGTTTTTACCGGAGTGAGACGGTTATTAGTTGACAAAATTATGCCGGCCTGTTCAGAACAGAAAGTACAAAGGCCAAACCCAACATATACATTATTTTTTTGCATTTTTGTTCACTGTTACACAAAAAGTTTTTAAATAAATAATTAAATACTTGCGTGATTTACTATGTTTGGTTTTCTTTAATTTTGTGCAGTGATCACTTCCAGAAGAATAATATGAGTATCTTACCACAAGATACCAAAATATAAACAAAATGATAATCCTCTCACTACCATATTTTTACATGTATTTAAGGCATGAATGTCAAAGCAATAATAATATAGAATATAATATTATAATACGCTGCCTCTTATTGAAAGTGCCGATACATAAAATACGCCAGCTTAGTCGAATACGGATCGATTCCGATTTACGATGCATTTGTAGGAATTTCTCAAAACTCCATAATATGTTAAGTATGTCTATGATTGGTTGTATACTTAGTGTAAGCTATCAAATAATTCTCGTCCCAATTACTAATACCCTATCGACTATACATTATCTGAAAAAGTGACTTATTATTTATTCATAGACCTCGACGGTCAGGAAACTTGTAATGCTTAAGCCCATAAAATATCACTCCAGGAAAACCCAAAAAACTCCAGGAAATTTATACTAATGGTCGAGAAAGTTAAAACTGAGAATGCGGGGACAGGTCGGCATACGTAAAGCCCGCGACTTAAGTAAGAAACTTCGGTACGTGCCGAATCTTTGAAGGTTCCTAAACTTGGTGTTTTGTGCCTTGTTAATTAATGATTGGATGTTACTTTATATCCCCTTCTAAGTTTTTGTAGCAAATATGTTAGACAAGGACGGATGACCTATTTAAGGTTGCAGTAGGTCGACGAAAGCAGGTCGTTTCCAACATGTCGATGTTGTGATCCATGGACTTCTTGTGATTGAATAGAGAAAGATGGTGGAATGGTGGAAGATTGCACAGGCCCGAAATGTGATACATGCAGTTATGGCGCGTTTCGGGTTCAGCCTGCAAATATCTGGTTTTGACCAGGCCAACTTAATTATACTGTTTGGATTACATTACGCTAAGGTATGTTTAGGTATATTATAGTTACTTTTTCCTGCAAGTTAGCCAGCCTGCTATTTTTAAAGAGCAGAAAAGTATTTGCCGTGTAAGCGAGAATTTTTTACCACCCAATCATGAAATACTTTATTTCCCATAATTTAAGATGGACCAAACCAACGTAATAGTTTTAAATGCTTTATATAACTATTACTTTATCACATAATTCAAATGAATTTGAATAAAAACGTTTGATTTTTACAAGTTTTAATTTTCTTCTTGCCGATATCATTAAAGTGTTTTTTTCCTGTTTTACGTTGAAAAAGGCAAACATCTAGCAATTCAGTATGCAAATATGGTTGGCAAATGAAGGCGCATTATGCACAGCCAGCAATGAGGGGACGGAAATTATCGGATGTGAATCAGCATGTTATCTATGCAAACTAAGTCTAGATGGGACATTAAAATCTAGATATATCCACATCGATACGGTTTAGTCCTGTCTGGTTGAGTCTCACCGCGATTCTTCATATCTCGGCTTTATGTCATTGCAAGTAGTTCGTTCTGATTAAAGACCGTAAAATAAAACTGGTTAAAGTAGATTTAAGCTTAGGTAACATTTAATTCCATTACCCAAATGTTATCAAGCGCTGTTTCTTATATTGTCATTTCTCTTGATTTATCTCGAAATGAACTTCGACAAAGATCATGTTTAATTTAAATATTATTCCTAAACTGGTGGTTTATGAAAGTTGTCCTATTAATATATTTTTAACAAGCTGGTTGATTGTAATGCCAAAGAAATCCCTGTGTATCTCCTCAAATTTCAGGGTCTTCTCGACTTAATGCGGAATAACCTAGGAAAAAAGCGTAGTATACGCCCTTTCATATGGGTCAAAATTCTGAACAAAGGGTACGGGTTTGTCGCTTATACAAAACGCAGATACAGTCGAGTATGGAATCACTTCCTTAGAACAGATCTACCTCATATTTTCGCGAAGTTTTGAATGGATTTCCATGGCGTGCTATCCGCATTATGGATGATACAGAAGTTATGAGCAATTCATTTGCTGACGGTGTCGTTTCTCTAAGTGTGTTATATCGACCATGTCATGGTGATCTCAGCGAAGAATTATTTAATACTTTTTACCTGTCATTTCCATCTCACTAATGTTGTATAATCTCATCCCGAAAAAATAAGTTTTCTGGTCCACGTATTATCTTTTTTCTATAATACCGTATTCTGCCGTAGCACAGAGTCATAATTAAGTAAAACGAGATAATTAAATAAAGAAAAAATACTAGCACAACAGTAACAAAAGGGAAAATAATAAATATTCACAATTATAAATACTGCGCCAGTAAGAGTGCTTCTCATTCAATACATGAAGTACCATCTGAGTAGCTCTGCAACGCTGAGAGACTCAAGCGACGTGTAACATGGTATAGAAAATAATATAAAATAAAACATGCGAATTAAAATACATGTCAATCTATACGTAGATGCGCGAAAATTTAAAATAAATATTGCATAAAAACATTTCGGTAAACCGCCACTCGCACATGTTTGAATTACACCAAATAGCAAGAGATTATAGGGAATACGCATGGTTTTTATATTAGTATACGAAGGTCCACATCAATTTATACATGTAAAAAAACCAGCACCAAAACAACAATTTTGTGTAAAATACAATTTTAGAAAATGACAAATACAAGCTGTTGATACGGACGTGACGTCAAAGTCTATAAAAACCTATTCACCTCCTGATCTCTGTTCATGGTACAAATCATTTAGTTGAAAGTTTTTTAGTGTCATAGATGTAGACGTCATACTTCAAATGCTTTTAATTTCCCGTTCATTATAATATTTAATTATTTTTATAGCGAAGTTATAAGTTGCTTTGTGTCTGAAGTTACTAAAACTACCACCTGCCTTCGTTTTCGGTCGCACTCTGGATATACCCGGTATATAACATGTTTCGAACATAATTCTGAAGCAATATGCTTTTTTTATTTTTATGCGCCATATTTTCTTTTTGCACCGCCCAAAGGTTGACTGGCAGAGAATGCAGAGGCATTAAGTCCGCCCTTATACTGTATATGTATAAGAAGCATAATCAATAAAACAATAATAAAAAAGAAATATTCTTTTAAAAAATATTTGTATTTGAATCACATACATATTACCTACAGTGTTTCCAATTGGTACTCTATCTACAGAATCGGTGCTAAAATACAAGCTGAATGTTGCGAACCTCTGTCCCAGTTAATGTGCGACATTTGTCTCAACATCGAGGCCCGTATTAGTCACATAGACATCAGAATAATTCCCAGCCAACCTCCACGGTGTGTCTGCTTGTTTTTGATGATCTCGAGTCTCGACCTTTGATGTGAGTGTTGACGAATTGCCGAAATGCTATGCAGACGATTGGTCGCTTTAAGTTGACAGAGATATATTTATATTAAAAATAAAAGTAGAGGCAATATTCAGAAATATATTATAGTGGGTGTAGTATTTGTCACGATAGAAATTCGGTTAGAGACAGTTGCTTTGTGTCTTATAGAATTTGTAGCAAAATTGGATTTTTCGATTTCTTTAAAATAAAGTGGTACAATCACGCTTTAGTCCGTTTCCATTATGGACAAACAGGTCGTATTTACCGTGAAATATCTCTGTCTCAGCAACAACCGAGGTAAAGTAATAGTTTAAAAGAAATCGAAATAAAAGAAAAAGAAAGCTGTCGTATTACCTTAAGTTTGTAAGATTCGCTAGAAGAAAGCTAAGAACTTATTCTTTAAGAAAAATTTAAACAAGTACCCGTAAATTTTATTATTGAATCAATAAGAACATCGTTAATAGCGGACGGGATTTTCACATGAGAAATTGGGAATTCGAGTGCACTGTACACACTTCGGACTTTACGTACCTACTTTCGCGTTTTAAAAATCAAATATCACTCACTTTATTGTATAACTTTTGTAACAATCACTGTATTGTAAACAGGTTACGAAAAGAGCAACGCTAGAGTTTCTTGCCCGTTCTTATCTAATAAAAAACGCTTCCCGAACGGGGTGTAAGAAAAAATGAATGAATCTAAATGACGTTGAACATTTTAATAGATTCAATAAATTATTTTCATTTTTCGCTTTCATTTCAACGTGTTTTTTAAAGATTGATCGTATTAGAGGTGAACAACTGTCGCGGGATATGTCCGGTAAATGAATCAATAAGAGTGGATGTACTATATTATATTTAAACACAAAATCCCTAAACAAGTATTATCAAATGTTTTATGATGGCGCAAACTAAGGCTAGGCAAAATGTACTCAGCTGTTACTTGCGTAACGGGTTTCCGAGTATGTTTCATTATTATAGGTAACTAGCGGCCCGACTCGGCTTCGCCCGGGTACAGATAGTTTTTGAGTCTAGTCAACATCAACAACAAATAATTTCGGGTAATGTTTTATATTTAAAACAGATGTGAACGCCGTCGACTATATTGCCGTCCCGTCCCGCTATAGCGCGTTCTATCTCGTCTCATGACGAAAAGCATGCAATCCTAACCTCTCCTGTCCCGTGCCATCCATTCGAGTTTGAGAGAGTAGCAAATATTTATAGTTCAATTCCTTACTAATCCCACGGAAAACTATTTTTTTCGGGATAAAAGTCCAGCCATCTTTGCGTGCAAGAGTAACAAACATAGTAAGGATTGATATATTCTTAGCTATCTCAATCACAGTCAGGATTGCAGTAATTCTAGTGCTCAGTATTGGGCGATTAGAAGAGATAGGTTCGTAAACAATAAATGTAAAATAAATGGACAGTGAAGTATAATAGTATAAACTAACATAATACACATACATATATTATAATAATATGTGATTGGTAAAAAAAAAAAACCGACATCAACGTATATATAACAACCAATCAAGAACAGTTACACGTACTAAGAACGGTACTGGATAATGTTACTCATCTACTACAGACGTGTAACAAAATAATGTTTTTAAACGCCACTGGGCAGTGAAGACTTACTTATCAAGAGGTCTTCATTCACAATCCCAAGAGGATAGGCTCGGCGGGAACAATCGAATTAATTCCAAACTAATCCAGTTTAGCCTTGGGTTGTCGTCTAATTCATTACAATGAGAGCGTCGGCCGTCGAGGACGCTTGCTCTGAGTGCAAACATAAACTCCATTAGAACGCTTGGGTCAATTCATACACCGCGATACCAACGCCTTTAACTTTACTTTTGTGTGTGTCATTAACTTATTAAATTGCAAGTAAATTATTGTGTCTTTTTAGTCTCTTAGTCCGCTCCACGTCCTGTCACGACCGTCCTCTTTGGATGAATAGCGCCCAGATTGTTGATCCAGCTTTTTCTATGACGCTCGCATTTTTACAAATCTAATATATTGTACTGGGTTAAAATCCCAGCGCACACCTCTGACTTTTCGGAGTCATGTGTGTATTCATAGTTAATCGCCACGCACTATAGCGGTGAAGGAAAAAATTGTGAGGAAACCCGCATACCATAGTGATTTGTAAGAATTTCTATGGTAGGTATATAAAGTCCACCAACCCTCACTAGGCCAGCGTGGTGGACTATATGGGCTAACCACTCTCAATCGTACCTTCGATTGTAGAGTAGGCCCGTGTCCTGCAGTGGAACGTATACGGGCAGATAAAATCTAAAGAAAAAAATGTTTAAGCTGGGCACTATGTATAAATGGCAATATGGCAAATAAAAACAAAATATCTATTAAAGAAACGCGTGGTGCTAAGGGGAAGAAACATCGCATTGGGTGTGTTTATTAACCGCAATCTATATTGACAAAATCCATAATAACCATTACAAAATCCCGGAATCAAACCATTATACACATAATTTCAAACCAGTCTCATGTTATATAATGATTATATTAGCTCTCTCATGTACATTCCACTGCTAAAGGCAGGCCACCTGCATTTGACAGGCGTCTAGTCCTTAACACACAACGTAGGCGTATTGTGGAGATCTGACAGGTCTGAAGATCCCCTCACAATGTTTTCCTTTGCCGTCAAACTGAGAGATAATCTTAAAAGAATGCCAATGAAAATTTGAAAAAATGTAACGAAGAAATGAATACCATGGTATTAAATATTACTTCAGTCTTGATCCAGATTACTTAAAACTAGGTTGTCTTTAAAAATATTCATTTGAGGAACATTGTGTGAGGTTCTATCTGCGTAGTATATTTGAAATATAATTTATATTTATTGAGTAAATGTATGTCAAGCAGATATATTTCAGCTAAGAAGAGAACTAATAAAGACATAAAAATCACGGATAAGTAGCGGCGAGGACAAAACAAGTCGTAAATCCGGATCAGAAGTTTGTTACAGCAGTATTATCGTTGTCTATTGCTGGCAAAAAACATATAGTGCTTTGAGTTTCTGTTTTGATTTAACTATACTGAAAAGGAAAAGTACCTACAACGCATCTGATGATCCTCAAAATTTGACACATTACACGTACTTGAAATCTTATATGCGCAGGCTGAACTCGAAACGTAACACACGTGGGTTGCTATTTAATAATAGAATCTATATTAACGAATTAACAATTGCATTTGCAAGGACACCGGCAAAAACCCACCCAATAGGTCAAAGGAGATATTAAGGTCGTTGGACTCCAATAGATTACAATACGTTCTAAAAGATCTCTGCGGAAATCTTTAGGCAAGCTCGGTATTTTTAACAATTAGAATCTTTTCTACGGATATTATTATTTATATTTTGATATCCTTTTTATTTTATGCTTTTTTTCTCGTTTATTATTAAACACCTGCTTCCGTCCATCTGCACCACCTTAAGGTTGAATGGGAGAGAATGCCCTTAGGCATTAAGTCCGCCTGTACTGTTCAACTGTACAAAGTGTTAAAAATAAAAATAACTATTAGGTGACTAAGTGACTGATTCCTGAACCCTCAGAATTCTGGGCACTTCGTCGTATTCAGTTCTTTAAAAATTGTTCAGCTTGTAAATAGACTCACTATAAAATCTGCGCTGGTATTTTAAATCAATATTTGAAGAGATGGCAATGCGTGATATTCAGATCAAAGTTACGAATATATTCCAATACCAATTTCTACCGGTGCGATGTTGTAGTTTATTAATATTATTTGTATTTGCATGGGTAAATATTGTAAGAACCGCTCTGTTGCATTGAGCTTTATGGGTAATGATAAATATTGACGCATTAATACCTACATGTATTGACCTGTCAGGCACACAGTGTGCCAGCATTCGAAAATTGACGACGTGTGGAATTTCCGTAGATTTTACCGTTAATTTCAAACGTGTGGTTGATTAGTCATGCTTATGTATCATTAGATGATTCAAGTGACCAGAAGAACAAATAAGTTTTTGTTGCTATTCTAGTGTGGGTACATAGCCAACTGGAAATATAATATGTTTTGTTTACAATACCATATTATCCAAAAAATGAAAAATAACATGAAACTTGTTGTAAAATGTAACCTTCATTTCAAAGTCTTTTGTTCTTGTCTGTTAATTAAATTGAATAGAATAGTAGGAGATATTAAAATGTGATGTATACATTACATTTTATATTTTATGTCTTATGTCTAGAATAGTTGGTAAATACTAACTTAATTGTGTAGTACGTAATAACGTATTTTCTTTTCAGCATTTCATAATATAATTTTACACAGTTAATACATCGTTCCTTTGATGAACTCTATAATTAAAATTTGATTACCAGCCTGTCAACTTGTCGAAATTAATTATTATTACTCTGATGTAATTAAATATTGGTAAAACTGTAGGAATGGGCCGGCTCAGCCATTCGACAGCCTCCGTGGCGCAGTTGGTTAGACGCCGCCTGTGAAACGAGAGGCCGCGAGTTCGATCCCCGCACCGAAACAAATATTTGTGTGATCCACAGGTATTTGTTTCGGGTCTGGGTGTTTGTGAGACCGAAAAGTCTCTCGTAGTTTCTGATACCCACGACACAAGACTCGATCTTAGTGTGGGGTCAGGACTATCATGTATGTGACTGTTGGGTGTATTTATTTATTGTTTCTTTCAATGAGTAAGGTTGCTGAAAGCATTATAGCTCTTTTCTGCTCCATTCCCTTCCATTTCAAGAGGTCTACAACGAATCCACGATCCAAGTGTCTTCGATGTTCTACCAGGTGAGCCTTAACCGGGCTTAAACAATAACGGCTTTATTCATTGACAGTTTTAAAACCAATTTCAGCTATCGAATGTTTTGTCTTCTTCACTCAAACTGAATTCAAAAGTCGTTCGAAAGGGACAAAACATTCGATAACTAAAATAGGTTAAAACTGTCTTTGAAAAAGGCCGTAAAAAAGATCATCACAAACCTGCTCATATAAGAAGCTTGTTCCTTTTATGAACTCAATAGTAATGTGAACTACACGATAACAATTCCCACAGAAACGGCCTGTTGTGTTTCCGCCCTAACAGCTATTGGCACTATCTTGTTCAGATGTTTTATGATATTGGACTTGATTTGTGGAACTCCTATCAATCGTAATCTTGTTACTGCGAAAACTCAGAGTGGATCGCCACTTTATTGCATTGTTCGGTATAGGCTTGGCTCGGATAGATCGTGTAAAATCATGATGAATGTCAAGGTGCTAAGTATAGTTTTGACCAAATGGCAATTTGACGACAACGAAGGATACACAGTTCTTGCTTCGTATATATGTTTAATTTTTTATTTGCAATACATGGTCAGTTACAAAATCTCTTTATTTTCAATCTTGTTATTGGTTTCTCCTAGCAGCTCAATTGGTGTAGTGGCTGCATATATACATGCATAAGCTGTTAACGTAAGTTCCTGGGTTCGATTTTAAAGTCATCATCTCATACGAATAACCCGAGATGGGCTTTTTGTTTTTTTGGGGTGAATGTTAGAGAACTGTGGGTGAAATTTTTATCGCCTGTATCTACCATTTAGCCGTGGGTATATTATGGTTGCATATCTATTTTCAGCCTTCATACTTCTTGTTAAAAATTTAATGAATAAATAGTTTCTCTACGAATCTAAATTTTAAACGCAAATAAATATTACGTTAAATTCAATGACGTATTCACTTATACAAACAACAACACTAGAACATATTACAATTATGCATGATGTAGACGAACTGGCAATCAAGTATATTCATGCAAATAAGCAGACACGCAATTGGCATAATTATGTCGATCGTGGAGGCACTTCAACCGATTGTCGGATGATATAATAACATTACATTGTAATTATCTTGTATTGTATCTTTTATATTACGGTCTCGTCAATGCAACATAAATTATTTTATTTTTTACTGCACGCAAGAAGTATTAAAAACTTAAAATATATTACAAATAAAAATAATGACTACATATGGCGGTCAAGTAATTGTAAAAAAGAGTAAAATTATGAGCATTCCGACAAAGTCGTATGGGTAATCACTTGAGCTTAGCACGAAAGTCAGAAATATGATCATATTTGCGTAGACCAAAGAAAAATCTAACACGGAAAATTTGAAGACGCTCAAGTTTATTAAGATGGTCTTCGGTGAGATCGAGATAGCTGACATCGGCATAATCAAGATGGGGAAAAGGAGAGCTTGGGCAAGAGAAATCTTTGTAATTATACTTCTTCTATTTCTATTCTAAGTCCATAATTCATTACCTATTGGCATATTTATTGTCAATTTTTTTTTAATTAGAATGTATTGTGTAGATATTCTCATTCCAAGTGTTTAAATCATATACAATTTTCTAATACAACAAAATTCCAAATTCAGGTGAAATCATTAAATAAATACTCATGTATTTCATTGGAAACAGTAATAACGGCGGCCTTTTAGTTACACAACGTTCCGGAACATGTATTAATCCAGTATTGTATTTTCATATCATCACGAAAAAAATCTCGACGGTAATAATAATAGAAATATATTTTAAAAATTTGATACAATATGAATATTCGGCGCCAGATAATAAATTTACAGTTATTTTTCGTTACCATTGTTGAGTTTTATTTAATTTTGTATTTATTATATTATGCCAACATGGTCCAAATGTGGAAATTGTTGGATTCTATATCACTTCTGTGGACACTTCTTTATTACATTAACACGACAAAGTGACTATAATGCACCGGATAAATCTAAAATAATATTAATACGCTTTTATTAGCTTCGCCAGTATGTATGTACATATGTATATAACGGAATCTTTGAACTCGATTCCCGAACACTTTGAAATGTCGGAATGACTTCAAATTCTGCACACATATCAAGCACCGATGACAATATATTAATTTCAAAAGTATGTGACATTTTCTTAACTAGACCCGTCAGTTTCTTTTTGGGAAAAATTAAAAGTGTGAAATTTGCGCGCAACTATCTTTCTTTGATAAGATAGCCGTAGATAGATGTTTAAAAAATAGTTTAAAAAACTAATTTTTGACATAAAATGAATGTGTTTTATATTAATTAAGTAATTTTACAACTTCCCGCATCTTTCAGATGTATGGTTATAAACCTTCAGATTTTCACAACAACAGTCACATACATAGTCCTGACCCCACACTAAGATGGAGTCTTGTGTCGTGGCTATCAGGAACTAGGAGACATAATGGTATGTCATTTCCGCCAATTGCTCTAGCCGTGATGGATTATATGGCCTAACCCCTCTCAATCGTACTCTCAATTGTAGAGGAGGCCTATGCCCTGCAGTGGGAAGTATATATGGGCTGATACAAAAAACCTTCAGATGTGTTAGAGCTACATATAAACAAGCGTAAATATAGCAGTTTCTCACCGCCCCAATTCCAAACAGATTAAAAGGTATTTTCTGATTCGAAATCACAAAAAGTGTAGCTGCCAACTTGCCGAAAATCGTTAAGTTCAAACAGTGTGACGTGGAGCAAAATCGACCATTGAAATCAAACGGCGTTGATGGAAATGCAAACGTACGCTTTATGGTAATGTGCAAATGATGTACCGGGTATATCAAGACTGCGACCGAAAACGAAGCTAGGTGGTAGTTTTAGTGGTTACAGACACGATGCAAATAAAAATTTCACCAAAACAGCGACAGATATTTTTTTAGATTTTTTTAAAAATCATCTTGTTTGGGTGGTAAATACCTAGTTTTTGCGATAATAATAATTTAAACCCTTACGTACCATTGATTGTTTAAAAATGAAGAGATCTACATCATTATTTTAGGAAAACTATGTATTTATCACCCAAATACGACGATAAGTAAAAAATTACAAAAAAGAAGATGTCGATTTTTTTTGCGATTTTTTTTTGTCGTGTCTGAAGTCACTAATACTACCACCTGGGTTGTTTTTCGGTCGCGGTCTTGATATACCCTGTATAAGCACAAGTGTGTTGCCGTCGCGTGACATGTGGATGTAACATTATGCTGTACCTAAAAATAATTTTAAAGCCAGAATCTTAAGAAAATTTGTGTTTGATAAAAATCCTTCATTATCCTTGATCAACATAGGCGATAGAATATTTTCAAAAAAGTGTGTCTGCACCCGGGCTGAGCCGCTTGTGTAATTTAACACGGACAAAACACCTATCGACTTGGATTGGTTATCTCTCGCCGGTTGACACAATTATGCCGGCCTAGTTGTAACTGTATATACATGATGCCACGGATACGCGAGACTTGCACATAGATTCTCATTCACTGTACGGTCGCTGTCCAAAAGGACTTCACCAAAATATGAACAGTCCCATTATACCGAAGTCAAAACAAATTGAACAAACACTAACCTATGCTAACACCCAATGCGTCAACTGATTTGAAGGTGTCTGAGCTGCGCTGAAACTAGATTTATTAATTCATTCATAAACTCACGCCTCCATCCCCGAAGGGGTAGGCAGAGGTGCCACCAGGACACCCACATTTCGCCTTGTATGTTCCGTCCCACGATGTGATAGGGGGCGAGCCTATCGCCATATCGGGCACAAATTCCTGACTCCAGGCTGATAATGAATAGAAAAATCCAATATCACTTTGCCCGACCCGGGACTCGAACCCGAGACCTCAGCTTTGTAACCGTACCATGATACAACTACTCCACCGAGGCAGTCGATTCAGGCAGGCAACTAGATTTATGTTAGCGACAATTCCTTTTCGGAATAGCCATGATCTACAGTATATTGTCCAAGAAACAAGTGCATGTAACGACGTCGGGGCATTTCATTTCGTGTGCTGAAATAGCAATTTTTCAAGTGTTGTGCAAAACCGTTGGTATCCTTTGTGTCGCGTGTCAGGCTAACGAAACGTGAACTACAATGAGTTCCACTCAGGCCAATAGTTGCTATGATCACACCTTATTACAAAGATTCCTATGATATTTTCCTATCTTACTTCCCGTGTTTCCTTAGTGAAGACTTGGGTTGTACGGTACTTACTAAGGCTATTGTATTTTCTACCAAAATTACAAACACATATGGTTTGAGGTTAGGTATAACTTTTCTCCTAATTTTAAGTAAATATTTTTTGTACTGTTTATTTACTAAAATAAATATTTCACACAACTGATTTTACGCGAACACGCGATAGAACTTTTTGTGAGAATGCCGATTGAGAATTATTAGTACTCTTTTTATGCATATTTTTTTTTAAGTTTGTATTGGGCACTCCGGAAAATGAATGTCCTTCGGTTTTTGGACTATATTAGTTTTCCCTTGAAAGCAATAAGGTTTATAACTTAAACATGAATTAGGGTACATGTCCGCCGTTTAAACAGTCAAGACCAAGGATTGTTTGAAAACAAATATAAATATGTACATATACTATGTATATTATGCGCTCTGAATGTGGTAGCTAGAGGTTACATACACTTTGTTTGTATTGCCTAACTATCAGATTATTAGCCAAACACGTAATTGTTTACACCATTGATACAAAATGGTTTGTATCGACCCCGGGTCCACGACTACCCGCATGAGGTTCATGCCCATTTAAATTACATGACTTCGCCTCCATAGTAATAGATCAATTTTGATCAGCTCATATAGTTATTCTCTTAATTTCTGATACCTGTTTCATGCCCAATCTCTCTTTCTCGCTGGTCAGTCCCTCGTGTGTGAGGATTGTGGTCAGCATCAGGGTTGTATCAGGGGCGGATGATCAGCCTCCAACGGTTTCTGTCCAGTCCGTCCCACACAACATTATATAATTACACCATCATAAATTAGATCTATATTGATCAGCTCATGTAATTTCTATCTTAAATTCTGATACCCATAGCACAAGATTTGGTATTTTATGCAAGACGTACATGCCCGTTCTCTCTCTCTAGTCAGAGAGTCTCTAGATTCAGTTTTGGTCAGCATCAGGGTTGCATCTGGAGCGGATGATCTGCCTCCATGGGTTTCTGTCCAGTCCGCCCCTCACAAAATTATATTATTACACCTTCATAATAATAGATCTATATTGATCAGCTCACGTAATGTTTAATCTTTAATTATGCCTTTTAAGAAGAGCAAACTGGGCGAGCCGGCAAATTACTTCACAGCTTGATGTTAAGTGATAGACTTTTTTGAGAATAATACCGTGATGATAATGAAAGTAAGACTGAGTAAGCCTACATTCGTGGAACTATTAAAATGGGATAAGGTTAAACTGAATTTTATTGACAAATTAGTATGCCATCCACTACCAAAAAACATAACAAACCCTGAAAATTAAATCTTTGAAATTCTACGACCGCTTTCTAAAGTAAATAAGGACCTTTTCACCCCCGGCAATCACGCCTCACAATAACAATTGGCAAATTTCAGGAACACCAATAAGGCAAACGACTGGATTGGTATTAGCCTCCGAATTTTTAGGTATTGCAAGAATTGCGGGCAAAGTTGGAGTAATCCAAGGCGTATTTTAGGGGATGGGGTAGATGGGAGGGTACGGCAAGCCGGACTCTGCTTAAATCTTTAATGTAATAATGGCATGTGATTAGTTCCAACGATTTAATCTGTGAAATTGGTTGTTTTAAGGCATTATCTCTTGACTGTCTGTTCAATGTGGTAGAAGAGGCTTGAAAAACGAGAGGCCGTGTGTTTGATTCTCTGAGTGATACAAATGTTCGTTGTTTTTACTTTTCGGTTTTGGATATTGGAATTTACAGTGATGTCTGTCTGACCTTACCACGGCTCTAATGCTTAAAAAAAACATCTGCTGATTTATGTTTTACAATATAGGAGTGAAATACATAAACGTGCCTGAAAACTCTCTAATACTCAAGATACTCAGTTTAAGAATAGCGCTTTAACTAATACCAATATACGTAACAGCTTCGCCTGTAGTAATTTCAACAGACCTCAGAAAAATAAAATCGTGATTATACCCGCTGGAACTTCACGCCTAAGTGGCGCGAGGGTGTGCTGTTCATTTATCAAAAGAAACTCGAGCAGTGATTGATGTCGGGCCCACTTTTATAACGCCTTCATAATCCTATGTGTAATGCTGATAATGACGGCGCTGTAGCTGTGGCGTTGGAACTTTGTGTGGGTTAACGTCATTACTGTTGTTTGGCATAAATGTTACACGTTATTGCTTGGTGCTAAGTAAGAAGTGAGAACGGAAACCGCCTTGCTCATTGGTCCTCAAATATTTCTTTCTGGTCTGTGTGTCGAGACCTAAAGTTTCTCGTATTTTTTATACCCACGACACAAGGCTTAGTATCGTACATTGGGTTCAGGAGTATGAATGGAACTCGTGTATTTAATTATCTAGGAAGGTTACCTACCGTATAGTAAAGTATTTGTTTTGTAACTTTTAACACAAACGTTTTTATGGGTGTTGCCATCGAACCACTGGTCTACAGTTTCACACCCAAAAATCATTAGATTTTGTCGACTATTATTTGTTCCCATTAATATAAATCAGCATATACAACCTTGCTATACCATGTTACAGTTACATTACCAATGAGTCGCTTCAACTGGTATCACTATTTTACAGAAAACGGCGTGAAGTAGTTCGTTTGCTATGGTATGTCATTTGACGATAATATTGCCGGTGACCCAATATCCGGTGGTGATATTCTGGTAGTTGGAGAATAGCTCGGATAGCGAATTATTTCATTATTATTTATTTAATTATTCGTACCTGGTGGTAGCAATTCATTAAGGCATCCAATGGTGAGTACTTTATTCAGACTACTCTGCACTTTCGATGAGGTGAAATATGATAAAGAATAATTTACAGGAATATTCCAAACTATAACTAAAAAAGCTGGCGTGATAACCTGGATGCTTTCGAGCCCATGTGGCCTGAAATTGCTTGGAACCGCGACTTGTGGAACAAGAGGAGGGGGACCTTTACCCAAGAGTGCGATGATAAATGTTAAGAAAAAAAATCCATACCATGACCTTCCCCGTCACCTTACTTATTTCCAAATGTAGACTTGATAAGATAAATTCTGAGTAAACTTAGGTAATCTAATCAGGCCAAGGCAATTTGATGGATATCTATTTAAAACTTATCTGTTAACTGAAAACATGTTATTTTCGAGACAGCGACTGTGGAATATCGATTTTTTTACTAAAAACTGAAGTAATGGTGGGTTTTATAGGGATTTACTTTTTAAACGAATATTAATTTTCAAAGTTCCGTAAAGTTATTTTTTACGAATTCGGTTCTAGTAGCATTAATTGGCGTCTCCTCTAACGCCCTCAGAGAGTCAAGACATTAAGGTACAAGTGTCATAGTCATCATCCCATATCCACTATTAAACATATGACTCCGTCAAATACAGCCTGCCTTTAGCGACATTGACTGGAGACCGCGCCTCGGCAAACGTAGTGTAGGACGCCCTCCAACGAGGTGCAGCGACGATATTCGTAGGATGGCTGGTAGCGGTTGGAGACGATGGGCTGAATATCAAGCCCAGTGGCGTGCTATAGGAGAGGCCTATGTCCAGTAGTGGACGCAGAAAGGCTGATGATGATGATGATGATGATGATAGCGACATTACGGGACCAAGTTCAGGCTATCTATGACTTAACGCCCTACGTTGCGCAAACATCGCCATTATCTGCTAAATATAAAGTATACTTGTATACAATTTCAAAATTGTCGTCTGGAAACTCGATAAAATCATTTTTTTCCATTAGACTGCTCGCCGAGGTTGTGAAATATCCAATCCGCAAACTGATCGAATGAGGCACGAATATTATATTTCCATCGCGTGTAATGAGGTATGGGGTACGACATACGCTTAACCGGATGTCTAGACTCAATTTTTCTCCACCCATCAATTTATTTTTAATCTGGTTTCCACTCTTAGATTTATACTCTTTTGTGTATTATAGTGAGTAACGTGTTTTTGCTGCAAATTATGTATTTGAAAAGAACCTAGGATTGCAGAGAGTTTAATAATCAAATAAAATATTTTGATTCTTTTTTGACCATCATCGCTATAATGTAGGCGTGAAATAGGTTTATACTCGTAGAATCACATATTTTTTATCCGTTGTACTAATTTGCAAAAAGGTCATCCTATCTTCAATGGCCTTTAAGCACCAACAGGCATTGGTGTTTTTTCGTAAACGGTTCTGGAAAATGGTTTATGAGCCTCCATCAACCTCACCTGCTGAAATGAGAAAACAAATGAATTACTGTACGTTTGTTTCCTGAAAACAGCGTGGCTCTAGTGGAACCAATGCAATACTTAACTAAAATTGCGAAGTCTTCCAATGTGGGGATATATCAGTGGCATATGAAATGTTCTCACCATTTTTTTAATCCTAATATTTAAACAATTTCTGGCGATTATTGTTTTGCTCTAAAAAAATAATTTATCAAGTGTTTAATTTTAAAATAACTGAAAAAGACAAATTCAATCGCACAAAAGTGCTCTTCTTTATTTCTGAACTAGCTTTTGCCCGCAACTTCGTCTGCGCAATTTACTTCATTTGTAATATGTTTTGTATACTTAATAAATCAATATAATTATATTACCCCTTCTAGAATTTGAGCTTCCATAATGTATCTTCATTTAGCAATAGTATTTAATCATATTCCATTAACATGTTGTACTCATTTCTATCTTATTTACCTATGCTAATATGTTACATCAAAATTTCATATTGTTACAATTTTTTTTTGTTGGTATCAGGGTTTTTATCACAGATCAGATTAATAAGCTTTTTATCGCATAGTCCCCTTGATAAATAAATAAATAAATACACACAACAGTCACATACATGGTCCAGACCCTACACTGAGGACGAGTCTTGTGTCGTGGGTATCAAGAACTAAAAGATGAATGTAAAGTTATTGCATGACTCTTAATATGTTGAGTTATCTCAGGTTAAAATCTGCGCCGTTATAGGTATTTTTAATTGACATAAAATAGATTATCCATTCAACCTGTATACATGTATTTATGAATAATATACATCTCAAATAATTGAATAGATTAATCTCAACCTGAAAGCTCAACCACAGATCATACTATTCAAACAAAATCCGAAACCAGAACCGAACGTAATCAACTAATTCATACCTTGCTAATAATTTATACGTTAAAGCCGCTATGTAATATCCATTAGAGTTAGTGCGCCCCGCGGGTCGATTCATCGTCATTCATCTCTGCTAATCGTCGCTTCCCCCTTGCAGCCTCCATGACTGCCTCCCAGATGGGATTTTAATTTTCTTCTTTTTGTTATTCGGTCGAAGCTAAATGTATTATGGTACCTTTGATAGCCCCAGATAACTGACTGAAATTTAGTTTGTAGATTTATTAAATTTAACTATATAACTGTGTCCTTGGTTAGAATTGCGTAGTTGGTAAGACGTTGTGAAACAAGAGGCTGGGCGTTCAAACCCCGTATCGAGACAAAAGTTTGTGTGGCCTACGAGTATTAGTCTCGGGTGTGGGTTCGAAAAGTCTCTCAAGATTCATGACCTATTTGATTTTAATGTGGGATCAGGACAGTTTTTATGTCTGTTGGGTGTATTTATTTAAATTATGAGGAGTCAAAGAAAGGTTGAATAACGTTGGCGATGAAACGAAATTTAGTAAAAATAAAAGAGAAGTTTTATAGTTCAGAGAAATCGTTTAAAAAAGGCTTGTGGAAGTCCAAATCGCCATATTATCAGGAGAGCAAACACACTGTTTTATCAACTATATCAAACGTTTGCTTTAACTACAGTTATACAATATTTAGATCCTTGGGGAGGCCCTTGACCTGTGGTGGCCTTTCTGTGGCTGAAGAGAGAGAAAGAGATTCAATTCAACTCATCCTATTTCCTACTAATATTATAAAGGCGAAAGTTTGTGTGTTTGTTATAGCTTCACGCTAAAACGACTTGACCAATTTTGACAAAATTTGGTATGGAAGTAGCTGTAAGTTTAAATATAAAAACAGTTAGTACCCGAAATAATATACATCTGATGTGGACTGGACTCAAAAAGTATTTGTACCTTGGCGAAGCTGGGCCGGACCGTTAGTGTTATATAAAAAAATACTGAGGTAGATATTATTATAAATGTCAAACGGTGCCTTACTATAATCCGGCCGCTCAGAGAATGCGTTCCTGACACATGTCAGTTGATCATGAGTAGTGATGGGAAATAATTATCATTTTGCTAAACTTTTGAATTATTCCCAGTAAAAGTAGCAAGTTAGAATAATTGGATACTTGACTATTTTCTATAAAGTGTTTTAAAATCTAGGTATAATCATTCTTTAAATCTTCCAACCGTTAATATATTTTTAAAGAGATCTTTATAACGAATAAACATGTTTTTCTTTATTACTAAAAATATTGTCACCAAAACGGTTGGTCACGTGACTTTTTAAAATTTACGTCACACTTTACAATTGGTGAATGATCTTAGTGGCAGAAATTAATAAAATTGTACATTGTGACGTCACACGCTGCACAAGGACAGCCGATCCTGTTTTGTTACATTTAATCAATAAATAAAAACTCACAAACTTCTTTCAGATCATTATAATATTTACAATTTATATAAATGTAAATAAAAATATCAAATATTATTGTCTTTTACTAACTTATCATAATAATGCAACACATTTTATATTTTATTGCCACAACCGTCAAATATCCAATTGTCTGCATTCTACATTTTCATGTCGTTAAAATAATAAACAAAACAACAAGGTGATAATTATATTTATTATAAAATATGGCAACATATTTACAAACAATTAATTAAAAATAATAAGAAAAGGAGGCGCCACTGAGCCGCTTAAATAGTATCACATTATAGATCGGATTTTAATTTTGATTCTTATTATTATTAAATCAATTATAAGTAAATAATTTAAGTTAATATTAAATGTTCTTATTTAAAATATTTTAATAAAAACGTAATCTTCAATGCCAAATTTAAATAAAATTCACAAATGTGAAAGATATTATATTGCTGCCAGGTGAAATAAAGAGTTAGATCCGTTTAATTATTACGTTATACATTATTAAAAACACAAATGTATTATTTTATATTATAACGGAAAATAACGTTATAATAATCTGCTATTTTTTGGCCACATCACTCCAGAAATGAACAGTTGACATAACCTTGTAACGGCGTGGTATGAACTTATAAATATAATGTTTTTATTTTTATTAACCGTCAAATTTAGTCCAAAGTGATAAAATTTAACCTAAATTTACATATTATTTAATTTTTTATGATGTTTTATTTCGTAAGTAGGGTAAATAAATAAAATTGTTCGATAATGTATTTACATTTGCTGTCGTTGCATTTGCAACGACACTTCAAAGTTACGTCGTCCGTTCGATTACAACCTTTCAGGAACGCATTCTCTGAGCGGCCGGATTATACATAAAGTTGTGGCCAAACGTCAGTTTCCAAGACGCCGAGTTCAATTTATGTCATGTGTCCTCTTTTCAAAGGAGGAAGAATAGATATGACATTGTAAAGTAATACATTTTCTAAAACAATACGATATTTTTAATGCATAAGCTCACGGTTATTTTATCGAAAGGGTATGTAGAATTGACATTTATTATCACGCCGAAGTATAACAGACAAAGTGTGTTTATTAAGGCGACCAGAAAACTAATAAAGTTCAAAAATAAAATAAATAAACATCTAAATATGACTGGAAGAGAATGCCTCTGGTATTAAGTCCGCCTATATACAATATGTTTTCATGTGAAGTTACATAAAAAAGTGTGCTCAAAATGATGGTGTTATTTTAAATTTATAATTACTGGACTACTATTTACAAAAAGAAGTTGTCTAAACGCTCTTAATGTTCTGAGTAGTATTTGAGTCTTGCCCGAAGATTTCTCGCCACGTTGCGTCAAGGCAGGTGCATCGATTTGCATTTTGGGATGTTATTTCTGCAATGTAATATTTAGGCTATGAAATATCGTTGCCGATATTATCATTGTCGATGTTATCGTTACCGATGTTGATATGGTGCCTGTGATTACTGCAATACCCTAATTATATGTATAAGCGGAGTTAGTTCTCCTAATTAAAATTAACCATCTATATCAGTGTTTGTTGTAATTCATCGTGTCCCGTTTGCTAAGTACAATTGGTTATTCATTTCAGGACATTCGCTTTAGTTAGAATTCTTGTTGCTCTAATGGAAGTGTGAAGGGTTGTGAATCGTGTGGTCTTGGTTTCGACTCAACTTTGGGCACCTTCATTTCCATAACATCTACTCTAGTCTTTTCATGACACTATAATATTAAGGGCAACGGAAGGTATTTATGGACCAAATAGCTTACAACTCCCTTCTACGTTCTCACTCTCGAGTAGCTACGGGTCACAAAAAAAGAAAATATCATTAACCCTCCCTGGCAAGTCAACCCTCATACCCTGAAACCCTAAGTCAATAACACAGCTATTAGCATACAGTTATATTTGTAATTAATATTTACTCATGCACGAGATAGACGGTGCGGTCTCAATTTATCTTGTCGGCAATGACGCACGGCTGTATCGGGCCACCTTGACCCCGTTTCGAGATTGATGGGTTTTGCTTCGCGTATGCAGTGCTTTGTAATGTGCTGATGAGTTTTGAGACTGTGTTTTTTTTATTTATTTATTTTAGAAAGGCTTACAGACTAATTTAAACAGAAGAAAATATAAATGCAATGTAACTAAATTGCTGACAACAAGCCTCCACCAATACATATTTTAAATAAGCACCTTATATTATACTAAATAAAACTAAATAACTTTTCAACATGTGTCTCCAAATATATTAATGTTATTGTGATTACACGGAATTACAATTCAAATCGGTTAAATGCGTGGAGCATGTTGCTTGATTTTTGTTGTTCGTTTCTTTCCATAGTCTTCGTAGCGCAATTGCTTAAAAAGCTAGCTGTGGAACGAGAGGCCGTGAGTTTACACGCAATTTTTTCGTTCAGGTTTTGTGTAGTTTTTAAAACCCATTACACGCGATTTGCATCTTGATATGGTCTACTTCTATGTACGTACATATGACTATTGGGTGAATCGATTTATTTAACGCAGTTGTAGCAATTTCTATCACCTGCAAACTGCAGCTTTATGTAAGGCCCCCTTTGTAAGGTATACATTTTATATATAACATACATATATAATAATAAAAAATATATTCTGTCGCATAATTTATAACATGCGACTTTCATGAAAAGTCGTTGTAGATAATATACATTTACATATTTACGAAAACTTGGTAAAATCTCAGGTATGCAGATTTCTTGGTTACATTATTCTACTCGTAGTTGGTAGATTTTCATACTCTCGAAATCCTGGGAAAAGCGCAGCTTTGTAGATTTTTTCGTTGTTTCCTTAAGCTATTAAGACTAGTTACAGTAGCGCTAGTCAAAGTTTGCACAGGCATTGGTACTCAAGTACGTTTGTCAATGAAAAATGTGGGTACCCAGAGATTGAACCTTAGACCCTCACCATGACACAACTTTGACTTTACTACTGACTCTTTGTTCACACAAAAATAGTCTAGTACTTTTTCAATTTCAATTAATTGTTACGCTTTCAATTTCGTTTATACGTGCGCCATTTTTTTACCTAATAAACAATGTGAGGATCTATTTTAAAAATTCACTTTCGTACTTTATTTTAGTTAAAAATACTCACAAAAAACTAATATAAATTGCTTATCTAAGAATTAACAGATGCTTAAATTTTTAAAACATTTGTTCTCAAGAAACGAAATTGGATAATAAATTAAATACTGTATACAAGGCTCAAAGTGCGTGGTGGCCTGTTGGTAACGGACCAGCCGCGGCTGCCTACATGTTCACGGTGGTCGCGGGTTCAAATCCCAGGGCACACATCCGACTTTTCGGAGTTATGTGTGTATTGATAGTCAATCACCACGCACTTTAACGGTGAAGGAAAACATCGTGAGTAAACCTACATACCGTAGCGATTTTAAAGAATTCTGAAGAAGAATTATGTAAGTCCGCTAACCCGCACTTGGCCAACGTGGTGGACTATATGGCCTAACCACTCTCAATCGATTCTCTTGATTGTAGAGTAGGCCCATGCCCAGCAGTGGGACGTATATGGGCTGATACATACATACATACAAGGCTCTCACAAGTGTGAGTAGTATAGTTCAACTTTACGTTACTCAAACATGTCTTGTTCCATGGATGACGAAAAAACTTTTTAGGGTCCCACAATAAATCTGAAACAAAATTTATACGTGTGTCTCAATGCAGCACAAAAATGAACAGTGTCTATTTTGACAATCATCATACACTGTTCGCCACCGTTAACGAATAAATAAATAATAAAGTCAATAAATAAATTGAAAGCCTCCGTGGCGCAGTTGGTTAGACGCTGACTGTTAAACGAGAGGCCGCGGCTTCGATCCCCGCACTGAGACAAGTGTTTGTGCGAACCACAAGTATTTGTTTCGAAACTGGGTGTTTGTGAAACCGAAAAGTCTCTCGTAGTTCCTGATAGACTCAAGACTCGATCTTAGTGTAGGGTCAGGACTATATATGTGACTGTTGGATGTATTAACTTATTTACTCTCCGCATTCGACAACTTCAGCAAAGCTTGTAAAGCAATACTTCGAAAATGGTAAAATGACATTTTCTTGTACACAGATCGTCTACGAACTGCTGGCGCCCAAATGCGTTGCTGTCAAAAAAAAAAAATAGAATAGTTAATCTTTCTTCACATTATATTACATCGGACATGTTAATATTATTGGATTACGAGTATAAACACATGTTTATATTATAATAACATATCTCAAACCATGAGCTGAATGGATATTTTTTAAATTTTATTTGTAGTTCCAAATATCGCCACGCGCCAATAGAATTTAGATGATCTGTAGGCTATCGATCGCGGCGAGGTGCGGGCGGTGCAGACGGCCGAGCGGCCTGATCAACCAGCTGATGCTGTTATTTATTCTGCGGTCGCGTGAAACTGCCCGACTTCGCTGTTTAACATTCAAATTGCGACAAATTTACAAATACTATCAGATTAGTTTTGCTTTTTAAGTATTTCCTACAATATACGTTTTGCTTTTATTTAGTTTTATAATTATTGTTTTTTACTTAGTCTAGTAATTTATATGTGGCAGAGGAATCGTCGAGACACGTCATCTAGGTGGGTAAGACACCTTGGTTATTCTCGCCGCCATTTATAAAATTACTGGCTTTACATATTTGAAACAATTACCTTGTTTATAATTTGCGTTCATAAATGGAGGCTATAATTTTACATATCAATGATTTTAAAATATAACTTTCGATTACACTGCATGCATATTTTAATGTTTTTATATATTGTATTACTCGCTGCATACACGTTGATAAAGCTACTAAAATATGATTATGGATCTCAAACAAACAATAACATTAATCAAATATTTTAATGTAGTCCAAACATGGTGTAATTATGAACAAATAAAGAGAAATTCAAACATTATTTTAGACACTTTAACGCCGAAGTAGGGTGCACATTACTATGCATATCACACTGTGGAGATGGCAAGGCAACGTAAATCTAATGTGATATCAAAGGTCTTTATGTTTCAAGATATATTCACATGTAAAGAAGTGCAAGTAAAGTTGGGAGTTCTCAGTTCCTTGGTACAACTTGTGGAGACTTTGCAAGCATGTTTCAGGTCAGATATACATTCATAAAAAGTTAAAAGATACAGAACATTTACAGTGACTACCGAGTTGGGAGTACATTCGCGGAATTTTTGCTTGAGGCAGCTGTTGTTGACATTCAAGAACGGGAAGAAATGAGCCGACATACGTACATATATATTATAGCCAGTTTCTCAGCCATTGCGCCAATTGGTTGTTTTTGCCATTGCAAAAACTTTCCTGTACTTCAAAGTATCTGTATATAAAGTTTCAATGATATAGGCTTAACAATATTGTGATATGTAAATAAACAAATGCCTGTGTTTATTAGAAACCGTATTATTATTGTTACAAATTGGCACAACCACAGGGGCACGGTTCAATTATTTCAAATAAATCACACATATTTACATTAGAATATTTGCCGTCTCAAACCGAAGCTGTAAGACAACATACAAATATTGCCAGATATTCCAATTTATTTTAACTAAAACCGACGGAGGAAAATTTGGAAAGCAAATATTTTAAGGAGGGTGTGAATGGAGGCAACGTGCGTTAACCCCATATCGAAGGGTTACACCACCCTTGTCTGAACTTTCTCTTATCAACCATATTTTGAATGTTTAAGTTACTTTAGGTAGCGGTGGCGTTTCTACAGTTAGGTCTTGGTTAAGATACGTTTTATCTTTATTACCGTAAAAATTGTGGCTTGAATTTTTGACTATTACTATTCTGAGCTGCAACTTGCCAAGGGTAGTTTTTTTTTCCAATTCTCATCATGCTTGGTAAGTCGCCTGAAGAGTGCTGGATGTCCCTTCTTGTCCTGATGACGCTGTTGCCCGTCATCGACCTGTAATATTGAGTTATTTTAAGTATTCATATATTGTGTAATTTGCTGAGCTGAAATACAGTCTCTGCTGAATTTCTCAAACGGTTGGTCTCGTTTATATGCTGTGACTATTAATATAGTCTACATTTAGCACTATTTATTGTTTATTATTGATATTAAAAAAAAATAGTATTATAATTATCTTTGTTGCTCCCACGAGAAAGTAACCAAAATGTACCTGGCGGTTTATATACTCAGCAATACATTTGAAATATCCACCAATGAAAAATTGTTATCTATTGCAAATCGATACAACTCTGCCGATCTGGTCAAAACTGAATATGAACAGGCTGTGTTTAATGGTAGTAGGTGTCTCATAATATGTGACCTATCTACCTTCCGCCTGGGTAGGTATCACCGCAGTGTCTATTTCTTCCGCCAAACAGCAGTATAAATGCACTGCTATGTTCTGGTTTGAAGGTCATTGTAGCCAAAGTAACTACTGGACATAATGAAACTTCACAGGTTATGTCTCAGGATGGAGAGCGCAGTGGAATGCCAAGCATAGCTTTATAATTCATGGTGTTGTTTGATTTTGTTACTGTCCATGAGCGGTCGTATCGCTTACCATCAGGAGAATGGTCTTACTCTCGCAAATACGTTGAGTTCTAGGTTCAAATACATTTTCATATGTATAATAATAAGAAGTCAGTATATATCGTACTTCTGTAATCTTTACAAAAGAACTTAGTAAAATGTTGCTGACACCTTCACCTTTCTGTAAGAGAGAAATCAAAAAACATAATTTAGAAACCAAGCCGTGCGAGCGCGTGGCACGATCTAACAACGCACATTTCCAAGTAAAATATGCGTTAGGCCTTGGGCTTATTAAAAAGGTCGAGTAGCAGCCAAGCATCGCGTTTTAAGTGTTCCGTACTTGTATTGTGAATTGCTGCGGTTTCATGGCACAAATTGCTGTGTCACAAATCTTGAAACGCGCAGCGGGAAGTATTTGTGTATAAAATAAGTAATAGTTGAACACGTTATTATTCTTTTATTTCAATTATTCATAAATGTTTTATTGAATGGAAGTGCTTCCTTTGGAAGCGCAAAGGAATGTCAAACTGAAATTCTCAGCGTAGAGCCTGTTTATACTATCGAGACACAAGCTGTTAACCTCCTATTCTGGTGTCTCGAAAGAGTTTGCATGGGGTATGTCAGTATTACGGGTGTTCTGGTTAGAAGACCCGCAAGCGTACTGGGTTCAGTACGCTTGCGGATATTGCAGCTGGAGTGGGTTCCTAACAAATCCTACGCCAGCATACCATCTCAAACCTCTTTGCGGCTGTCGTGGGCAATTCAGCTGGATATCGCAGCCTCGATCATAGCTCAATTTTTAATAACTTCTAGATAGGAATAGATTATTATCGCTCGATTTAATTGTAATGAAAGATGTGACGAGGAACTCTTATTACGTAATCTACACAAGTAAGCCTCTTGGAAATCGATTATTCACCAGGAGAACTTGAAAATCTACTTGCGAGGGTTATAATAACAGGTTTTGATAAGCGACTGCGTGTGGTGGCCGTTATCTGGGCGAGTGTGAATCCCACTACCTACATTCAGGTGTTAAATTGCGTTGTGGGTCTTCGTATATTTCTCGTACATGCAGCCTTAATCGACAACACAGGGGGCTTGGCAGGCTGTACACTCATTTGAAATTCTTGGAATAACTTCCTAGATATATAGATTTTCACTAGGTAATTTATCAAAATTTAGAGTGCATTGTAATAATTATTAATATAATTATGTACCAACGGATTTAAGTCATAGTACCTTTTCTGTTTTTATTCGGCCTCGTTGTTGTCGTGCGCTAAGATCGTTATTTTAATGCGGGCTTTATAATTTTTTTGTGGTCGCCAAAAGGTCAGGTAGAGACATTGCCCTACATGCACATTGTTGGAATAAAAAAGGTTTATTTTATGACAGTTGTGGATTTTGTTTGGAGTAACCGCTATTTGTTTTAGCTGTGTAAGTAAGCATTTTTGTATTTCATGTTTACACAGAAAAGATTTTCTCTTCCATGGAAGTATTTAAAGTTCATACTAGGGCTAGAATAATATATGTTCTTATGCAAACTTTTTTGCTGATTAGGTACATTCGGTTGCTAAAATTTCTATAACTTGAAAAAGATTATTAATCTCCATTTGGTAATGGTGGCAAACATTAAACTTATGTTATTCACGAGAAGTCTAGAGGTAAATCTTTATCCAGCAGGAAAAGGCTTATTTCAGATATTACCACGTCAACCTGGGTCCAGGAACTTCCTGCGACCTTCATTCCTATATCTGTGCACCATAACGGGTATTCTTGCGACGCTTCACTTGCAGGTGCCTTCACTCAAGAACAATAAATAAATAAATACACCCAACAGTCATATGGAAGGTGGAGCGACGATATTCGTGGGGTGGCTGGTAGCGGTTGGCGACGATGGGCTGAAGATCGAGCCCAGTGGCGTGCTATGGGAGAGGCCTATGTCCAGCAGTGGACGCAGAAGGGCTGATGATGATGATGATGAACAGTCATATACGTAGTCCTGCCCCCACAATATCAATTAAGTCTTGTGTCGTGGGTATCAGGGACTACGAGAGACTTTTCGGTCTCACAAACACCCAAACCCGAAACAATTATTTGTGGGCCTCATAAACATTTGTCTCAGTGCGGGGATCGAATCCGCGGCCTCTCATTTCACATCCGGCGTCAACTGCGCCACGGAGGCTGTCACAAGAATCTTTCGGATCCATCGACCAACACGTCTTCGCGCTATGTATCTAGTCTACTGCCATTTCAACTTGCTGATGGATTGAACTCTAGAGTGTTAAAATAGTACACATCGCACTTACGTCAATCCGCATTGGGTACAATTACTTCAATTTTTAAAATCATGTTCATTACCTGGCAATTGGGCAAAGCACTTCACATTTTGCAGTCCATGCACGCAGTCTACAATACAGTGAAGTGTTATTACAGAAATTATTTTATGTACTACAAGGAGGACTGCCTCGGTGGCGTAGTTGTACTACGGTATGGTTACAGTGCGTGGTGGCCTGTTGGTAACGGACCAGACGCGGCTGCCTACATGTCAACGGTGGTCGCGGGTTCAAATCCCAGGGCACACCTCTGACTTTTCGGAGTTATGTGTGTATTGATAGTCAATCGTGTATTGATAGTCAATCACCACGCACTTTAACGGTGAAGGAAAACATCGTGAGGAAACCTGCATACCGTAGCGATTTTAAAGAATTTCTACGGTATGTAAGTCCGCCAACCCGCACTAGGCCAGCGTGGTGGACTAAATGGCCTAACCACTCTCAATCGATTCCCTCGATTGTAGAGTAGGCCCGTGCCCTGCAGTGGGACGTATATGGGCTGATATAGATAGATAGATGGTTACAGAGCTGAGGTCTCGAGTTCGAGTCCCGGGTCGGGCAAAGTGATATTGGATTTTTCTATTCATTATCAGTCCGGGGTCAGGAATTTGTGCCCGATATGGCGATAGGCTTGCCCCCTATTACATCTTGGGACGGAACATACAAGGCGAAATGTGGGTGTCTTGGTGGCGCCTCTGCCTACCCCTTCGGGGATAAAGGCGTGAGTTTATGTATGTATGTATGTACTACAAGGAGGTGTTGGAGGCTCAGCTTGCCTTTCCCCTTCCCTTCTGTTTTCCTTCCCGTATCCCTATCTTATCCCGTACCTAATATTTATCAGTTGAGCCGTTTTTGCGTTTGGCGGACGGAAATAATAAAAAAGTTCAAAATCAAATCCTCTGGTGGTGGTTACTAGCCAATACTTCCCTGGAATGTGAAAATTAACGAAAGTACTTACAGTTAGCTGAAACAGCAGACCTAATGGGCTTATTCCTAAAACATTTAACGATCCTCTAACATTTTAATGTCAGTATCATTAACGTTTTATATCAAAAATCTCATTTTACGATGATCATTAGGTACCGTTTTATTTTCTTCGAAACACCAAAGTTCGGTTATTATTTTAGTTAAACGGTAGAACGAAGGCCGTCGCCGACTTTAACAAACTTCATTTAAAATATGTATATTTTAGAAAAGGCATTATTAAGTTTTTATTGTATTAACGACTTATTAAGGGTAGATAAGTTAGGAAAATTTTGGTTTGAAAGTATGTACATACGTCTGTATGGTCGGTAGAGCTTTGTGCTGGTCTCCGGCAGTTGCTTTAACGAATGCTCCTAATGCATGGTTTATTAACCTTAAGGAAATTATGTTAAAAAGGCTTATCAGTATTTCCTCTATCCTCAACTTTCCAACCGAGGGACCCGTACATTTTTCATTTTAATTTTCTCCTATTTGTTTTCTTACATTGCTAGTCTTAACCAGTTATTTCACTAGATAGGTTTGTCGTGACCAATATTTAATCTCAATTCTTTGACCCCGGTTCCTAAGAGTTACAACTGGGTATAGGAGTATAACATTCTAGTTAATCATTTAAAAACTATTGATTTGTCCACTCGGCTTCTTTAGTCCAATGCGGTATACCATATGCCCCAGTCTGCTCATATAATACGCATAAAAATATATTTCTACCTTGCTGCATAGTTCATCTCATTGTTTCATATAAATCGACAGCCTCCGTGGCGCAGTTGGTTAGACGCCGCCTGTGAAACGAGAGGCCGCGGGTTCGATCCCCGCACCGAAACAAATATTTGTGTGATCCACAGGTATTTGTTTCGGGTCTGGGTGTTTGTGAGACCGAAAAGTCTCTCGTAGTTCCTGATACCCACGACACAAGACTCGATCTTAGTGTGGGGTCAGGACTATGTATGTGACTGTTGGGTGTATTTATTTATTTATTATTATTAAAATAAGTTATTTTTAAATCAACACCAGCATTTATAAGTCTCACTGTAATGAGATCATAGCGTATTCCACCATACCGTTCTGAGCTATATACATTAAACATACATAAACTTACGCCTTTATCCCAGTGGGGTAGGCAGAGTAGGGCAGGTATTTCGCCTTATATTTTCCGTCCCACGATGTGACCCGGGAATCAAAACCCAGACCTAAGCTTTATAATCTTACCATAGTTAATAGTACAACTACGCCACCGAGGCGGTCATATATTATTATTTCTCAATGAATAAATCGCAAAACCAACCGCAATAATGCGCAAATATTTGTAGCATATAAACGAATTTCAAATCTGTGATAATACGGAATATCGATGTGATAATTCAACTAAAAAATAAATAATTATTCACACGTGACATTTTAATTAACTGCCAAATAACAGGTGACGCCAAAATTAATGAGCGCTCTTTGTTGAGAAAGAAGAGCCCATTTTGTTTTGTCCTCTTTTGGATAAAGATTTCAATATTTATTATGTAATGTATAACACCATTTTGAAACTTAGGTATTAGAAACTACAAGAGACTTTTCGAAACTACAAGAGAAATACTTGTGGTTCACACTAACATTTGTCTCGGTGCGGGAATCGAACCCGCGGCCTCTCGTTTCACAGCCGGCGTCTAACAAACTGCGCCACGGAGGCTGTCCGTAATAGAACTTACATGGGCTGTTATTATAACTGTATGTATCTGTATCAGTCCATATGCATCTCATTGCAGGGCACGGTCTCTTCTAAAATCGAGAGAACGATCAAGAGGACTCCGGCCATATTATAGTCCACCACGGTGGCCCAGAGCAGGACGGTTAAATTTCTTACTTCTATTTAAAAAATATATGTATATCTGTAGGATCGTTATCATAGATGTGTAAATTATTTATTTATTTATTCTTAACTGCACAAAAAAAAGGAAAAACACTTAAATATATTACAAATTAAGTAAAATTACAGATGGCGGTCTTATCTCCAATTACAAAAGCAGTTATTTAATCTACACAAATAAATTCACTAATGAAAGAGCTCAACGTCAGGAAGCTCTATAGTAGAATCTGACGACAAAGATATCCCGATACCTTCTTTGTGTCGAAGTTTATTAAGAGTAGAAAATTATTTTCTTCCAATATCAAGTCTCCGACACAAGATTGTTCAACTAAATGAACTTTCCGGTAGGAAGATAAATTTATCGTCACTTTTGTAAAGTGAACTAACTTGCCATTGAAATTGATGTAAAGTTAATTAAAATGATCAACTTTTATAATTATGAGTTAGAGATCTGGTTAGGGTGAGATTCTATAGAAGAAGGGACGGGGACATTTCTATAAAATACTTTTGTACTGTTTTAGGCTTGAATTGCATAAAATTTTGAACGACTCTAGTTCAGCTAAGATCTTTCTCGTCTAGTATACCGAATGATTATAATAATAATAATAATAATATCTTTATTTTCAAGCAAGTTTGTACATAATCCAATTTTATGAATCGCTTATATGTAAATACAATATAACAACAGATAGGATAACAATTACACTCTAACATCCAAGGTAAGAGTTAACTTGAGTTTTGGATGTTAGCGCTTTACAACATGTTTCAAACGGAGTTACATTGTAGTCGGAATGAACGTGATCCATGCTATTTAACAACATTGAAAATTAAGGAATAAAAATATTAATAATAAAACTAATGGTATACATAACAAAAAAATTACAAAAATTGGCAAAAATATAGCTAATATCAGCATGTGTTCAAATAATAGATAATTTGATTATGTCTTCTGTCTCATCGTAATTTAAGAACTGTAGCCATTGTTGTACTTTCATTTTGCAGGATTTTCTAGTAAGCGGAAATATATTACATATCCTATTGATTTTGTTATAGAGATGGCTCCCAATAATGTGGCAATGTCGCTGGGCAGTGGCGGTATTTGACTTATAAGTAGTACACACTTTATATGAGCGGCGCTTTTTCGTACAATCTGCTTTAAATATGAGTGTGGCATGTTTCCTGAGGATAGTGTGTAAGATAAAGAGCTGTCGAACCGTCAGGACTTTACAATCATTGTACAGGTCTGAGGTAGGGTATATAAACGGCTTAGAGCACATTACTTTTAGAACCGCTCTTTGTGATCGTTCTAGTGATAGAAGATTCGTTTTGGAAGCTCCACCCCATACTGTTATGCAATATGTAAGCAAACTCTGGCATAGAGCACAGTAAACAGATTTTAGTAAACTAAAATCTGCAGAATTTCTCAGTTTCCGAAAGATGGGCAAGAGCTTGCGGACTCGTGAAGTTAACTTTTGTAAATGTGGCTTCCAGCTCAATGTGGTATCGATGTCGACCCCAAGGTATCTAACTGTAGTTGCCTTTGACAATTGTGGGCAGTTGCACGGTGCACTAGATGAATTAATAAGACAGTCATGGGCATGGGCTTTGATTGTATGGGAGTTGAGAGCATTTGTTGCGGAATATTTAAACGTAAAAGGCATATAGACTGTTTTTGCAAGATTGAGTGTAAGAAGGTTTGCAGAGAGCCAACTCGTTACAATTTTTAGTGCCTTTTCAGCATACTTATACGTCTCTGACCAGCTGTGACCGTGTATAATTAAAGCAGTATCATCAGCATATGTATAGATAGAGCAGTTTGTTAAAGAAAGTTTGCATAATGAGTTTATATAAATCAAAAATAATGTTGGTCCCAGAATCGAACCCTGAGGAACACCGAAACTCACAGTTCGACTATCACTAACAGAGTCGTTTATTTTAACACATTGAGTTCGATCCTTAAGGTAGTCTTGAAAAATGTTTAGACTATGTCCACGTACGCCGGCGGACTCTAATTTAGATAGAAGATGGGGCACAGACACAGTGTCGAACGCCTTGGTTAGATCGAGAAATATCCCCAAGCATTTCATCCCTGAATCCAATTTATCCACAACATGGTCAATCAATGATGAAACAGCATTTTCTGTGGACATACCACTTCTAAATCCGAATTGATTTCTGGCTAAGATATTATATGTTTCTAAGTAGGATACTAGACGCTTATTGATTATATTTTCTAAAACTTTAGAGATAGCAGGTAAAATAGATATTGGTCTGTAGTTATCAACACTGTGCCTGTCCCCTCTCTTGAATATAGGGTGAACAATTGCCTTCTTAAAAGGTTTTGGAAAACAGCCTGTAGATATGGAAAGGTTGCAGATATGTGTTATAACGGGGGCTAGAGTTGGAAGGCAGGACTTCAGTAACTTAGTGGAAATTCCATCCCAGCCAACTGCAGCATTCGTACGCATGCCCAAAATTACTTTCATCACCTCTCTTTCATCTGTTGGTAAGAGTACAAAGGAGTTAAGTGGCCCAAAATTACATAAATTATTCAAAAATAACGAATTTGGACAAAGGGATTCAGCCAATCGCTTCCCCACATTGGCAAAGAATTCATTCACCTCATTAATTGAAGTGGATTTACAATATCCGTTCTCGAGAAGTTCTTTGGGGGAGAAAACAATACGTTGTGTAGATGTTATGTTCTTGATAACTTTCCAGGTAGCTTTAGGATCATTTTTGGCTTTTTGAAGTTCTGACCTCTCATATTCTATCTTTAATTTTTTAAGTAACTTATTGCAAAAATTTCTGTATCTCGTGAACGTGATCTTGAGAATGTAGTTCGTAGGATCTTTATTTAATTTTCTGGATAAGTTATCTCTGTGACGAATGCACCTTAGCAATCCACTAGTTATCCAGGGCTTGATAATCCTGCGTTTAGATGTGATACGCACAGTTTTTGATCGTTTTTTAATGATAGAGCTAATAGTGGATATAAAGAGTTCTGCGGCAGCGTTTGCATCTTCAAGTCTGAAAATGGCAGTAAAATCAGTGCCAAAAATGTCATTAGTGGCAGCAACATAATCAACAACAGTACAGCTGGGTGTGGATAGTTTGGGTAGTTGGCTCCACTCCATATTTATCATTGTTGGCTTATGGTCAGTGATGAAAGTATCAAGAACTAAAGTAGTTGTATAAAGGTCTGTTTTCTGCATCACGTGATCCAAACAGGAGCCATTCCGAGTGGGAAATACGTGAGATGGTAGTAAACCATGAGAGGCAATTAAGTTGAGATACTCATGAGCTTGCTGAGTAAGGTTACTTGGCGTGATGTCAATGTTGATATCTCCCATAATTAATATGTTTTTCACGGTTGATGTTGATATAAGAATATTATTTAACTCTGAATTAAAATTATCCAGATTACGACTAGAGGGAGAACGGTAGACTGCTATTACAGATAGATTATGCAGGTTTAAGTTACATACCAAATAACTAGCGTCTTTCAAATGAGGTTCCGTTACATTATGTGTTAAGAACGATTTTACATACATTATGAGGCCATCATTTTGATTTTTGGGTTTACTTGTATGATATGACAAATAACCATCTATTGTTGGTATATCTGAAGAACAATTCAACCAGCATTCGGATAGAATTATTATCTCACACGTGACATTTAGACTGTGCAGAAAAACTATGAAATTGTCAAAATTGCAATTTACACTGCGAATATTAAGATGCATTATTGTTATGGACTTGCGAGTATTTTTGATAAAAGTTGTACATAACTCGGGCTTGCAAAAGCTAGAGTTAATACTACCATACGTATCGATCTCGTCGAAAGCTCTAGAATCAATCATTCTTATATTGGTATAAATGCAGTCTTGTATGGTCTTCTGAAAAAGTGTTTAGTGAAATGACAAATAGTTTGCAGCCCGGGTGTGCAAAATACGCAATATGTAATAAAATGCGTATAAATATCTTTAACTTGCTAAAAAAAGACGTTAGATACATGTATTACTCAGCTAGACCACGATATGTAATAGGAATAGCATTGGGAACAGAAAGCATCCTAAGTGTAAAAGATACAATTATTGGTTGATAAAACGAGGTACAACAAAGACAGAGATGAATAGCCAAAATAAAATAAATTGATTTTAGACGAATCATGAAGACATGCTGAATAAGTAATATAATAAGTAACAAAATAAATGTAATCAAAATTCATAAAAAATTGCTTAGTTTTAAATAAATAACTAACATCTGTTTTATTATGATGTTTTAGGCGATAAGTCCCGTAAACTTTTTTCCGAGACGATAAGAATAGGTTTATCACCTTCCCTTTTTCGTAGAAAAATCTTCCCATTGGACGTCCAGCAAAACTTAAAATCATTGGCATTAGCGAATTTCCTGGTTTCATAAAAAAGTTGCCTGAGAGTGCTTGAAATGCGATCTGATATGTAAATAGGCATACACTCACCGGAAAGACCGAGTAATGTAGTATTTAACTTCTGCGTGTTAGGTTTACCCATGTTATACTCACGGACAGCTCTAAGAATATCATTTTTTTGTGTAACAGAATGCAGTTCAACAACAATTTGGCTTGATTTGATTTGCTTGGATTTTATTCTGCGTACATCACGAATATCTCGAGGTCCAATCTGTACTTGCAAAACTTTAGAAATATCAGTAATTAATTGTAATAAACTTTGATCAGTTTCATTTTCATTAAAAGGAATATTCCGTAATTCCAGTACAGCTGATCGCTGACATTCTTGTAAATCATATATTTTTCTCTCCAATTTTTCGATATACGTACGCTGCTCAGATCTCTCATTTTCCATTTTTAAAATTTTAGTTTTAATTTCCTCATAGGTAATATTCATAAAGGTCACGGATTCTTCAATTTCGGCCTTAACTTTTTGAAGATTTTCATTTTGAATTTTTAGTTCAGCGACCTCCAGTGAAATTTTGGTCATAAAATTCTTGAGACTAGCTTCCTGTTCCTGGTACCACTTTGCCAGCATCCATCGCATTTCCTCCTTGAAGTCTTTTAGTTCGTTCGACTGGTTCGATTCCGATCGTGGTCGTTTAGTCCTTTTTGTTAAGTTGACAGACTCAGATGTTGTTGAGGTTTCCATATTGGGATTCGAAGAGGCTCTTTGTGCTTCAGATATTGGAGTAGGTGGCGGGGTACGATTTATTTTTGGCATTTTAACTTTCGTTACAATAGTAACAGTAGAAGGGTGTTGTGATGTCGCACAGGGCTAGTTGATAGATGAGAAATATGGTTGAGTATTTCGTTAAATGACGTCACAAGCTCTGTGGCACAGCGGCAACGCGGGCACGCCTCACAGCCACACACGACAGCCACCGCCGGTTCAAAACCCGCGCAACAGCAGCGATTTTTGTAAAATTTGAATTTCCAATTTCTTCACTCACCGACAACAAATCAGCCCGGTATCCAGCGAAATGCGCTTAGAGCGAGACTTCCGACACAAATCAAGATGGCTGCGGCTCCTTACGGGTCAGCTCGCAAGATGAAAAAGGAGGGACCGAGTTTGGATGCGCGCTCCTCACAGCACTGGTAGACTCGGAATATAGGAAATTAATAAAATATTGACAAACAGCAAAAACACACGTCCACTCCGAACAATGACCAAACGACGAAATGAGATTGAACAAAAATAATGTATTTATATTATGATGTGATTAGATACATCACCATACACCAACCACCTACGAACAAAGAGTTTTCAACATGAAATGTGTTAATTCAATTGGAAACAGAATTTAAACTCCCGATTCCAAGGTTTTTATTGTTTACATCCGCCAACCGCAACCATTGTAATTATCCTGATGTAGAATTTTAATTTCGAATGGACATGAACAATTTAATTGTTAAAACGTTCCGAGCATTGTAAAGGCATATTGACCGCGCGTTTTTGCTACTCTTTGTTCTAAACGTGTTCTTAGTATTTTCATTACTTGGTGCTTTCAGTACAAGGAAAATAAGTCTGATTGAAAAATTCACCGAAGTAATATTGTCTTATTGGTGTACAACACACTCTAGCACTAGCTGGAGTGTGTTGTAACTAATTGTCTTGCGTTCGATTTCCATGTCGATCATATTATCACTTTGTGTAAGTTTTTGATTCGGGAAACCTTAACGCAGTTTATCGAAACTGGAATTTGTTGTGTCCTGATTCCCGGCCATTACCGCGCCCCTAAGATATCTAGGTATGGGAAATAAGTTCGGCGAAATATAGTAGATACCCCACATACATTAATGTTGGGATAGTTCCGTGTAGAGTCAAATCAAACAAAGATTGATCGGAAATTCTTCAATATAATATAATCGTCGTTAATTGAGTAGTCGTATGTCGTTCACGTCTTCCATCATCTTCCTAACTATTCTCTCTTATGCCGTCCTTTCATACTTGACATCTTAATAATTCATCTTCATCTTTCGTCATAACATTCAAATCCAACATTAATTTAAATGTATGACGCAAGTTCCTGCAAATCTACTGTGTCATCACAACAGTAGTCTAATGATGAAATTCAATCGTGTGAAATAGATTTAAAGTTTAATTTTGGAGATCCAATAGACGCAACGCCATCAAATTGAAAAATATTGGACCGCGAAGAAATGAAACATTTTTGAAGTAAATAAAGTAAGCTTACTTTGGACACGTGAACCGTATATACATACTTGGGGCATTTATTTATTCGTTTCTGTGAGATACCATGTTTTCCTGTAAAAGGGCAGAATCTGTATCTCATTTGATAGATATACGTTGCAGCTTACATCAGTAAATGCTAGAGCGCTAGAAAGATTAGAAGGCCAACCCGCACTAGGCCAGCGTGGTGGACTATATGGCCTAACACCTTTCAATCGTTCTCTCAATTGTAGAGGAGGCCCGTGCAGTGGGACATATATGGGCTGATACAATACAATATAAGGATTTGCGTGCTGTCGCATAACTAATAACTGGTTTCGTCAGCATATAAATGCTGTGTTGTTACCGGGTACCAGATCTGTTGATAACAATATGAGAAATGAATTTTTCAGGCCTCCAGGAACACGTGGGTACTAGGGAAAGAAGAAAGGAAAATGTTATTACTCTTAACCAAATCCTATACATTATGTCTTCACGGTTGTCCAGTCTACATGCAATGCCATTTATAAACTATACTTTCGTAGATACGAGTGAAATATAAGCAAATGCAACTGTAATAATGCTGTAATAATTCCTAAAGTCTGAACCTCGCAAAAATACACCTCAAAGTATATAACATATTAAAGTTTAAACCAGTCATAGTTTTTGATCCCTTCAAGGATTAAGGGTTAAAAGTTACGAACCTTTATTAATTATAAACTTGTTCCGGCTTTTGATATAAAACAATTCACTTACAATATTTAAATACTTTTTGTAAATTTGAAACACGGTAATCGAGTAGATCCTATAGTTAACGAAGTAAATTCAAGTAGGTATTCTGGTTTTTGCGTTAATAACCTAGATAGTGTTTGAACCATGATACGCCAAGAAGCGCTGTTTTATTATTTTCTTCTGCCATTGACACTGCAGGGAATAATACTCCTACCTATGACGTAACACCCGTGACGTGCATATTGTGGAATTTTCCATAATGCCTCATCAACGGCTGCATCTCACGATAACTGCAAATCAGTTCGAAAGTATCTACCGACGAGAGATGTTTGTCTCTTTATGGTTGTCACGATTACGCCAACATATTTTTTTTTGTTTTTTTGAAGTGCAATGATAATTGACTGCCAATACACACAATATGACTCCGAAAAGCGAGATATATGTCCTGTGATTCGAACATGCAATCACCGCATACATTAAATAAGTCATAAAACTGTAAGTATGGTTATACTGTTGATGATTTATGTATTTTTCATGGCTTTTGATATGGGTAAACACAAAATAAAATCCAAGTAGGAAGCAAGGTCCGGAAATTACAGGCCAAGGTTGTCGTAAACAGCAGATTATAAAATCGGCCTCTCTTGAAAACCACACGTCACAAAAATAAATCTTTTGACCTAAAAATAGTCCTACAAAATTAAAAAGTGCTGAAATAAGGAACCTGTATAAGACTGTTGCTTTGATCCCAAAGAGTTTGTAGTAAATAATGTGGATATTTATTAAATATTGAAAAAATATTTCTTAGTTTCCAATTCAATTGCAAACAATGTAAAAACAATTACATTGTACATTACAATGTAAAATTTCTAGTAGAAGTTTTGAAGTATCTTTGAATATTGGACAATCATTATTATTTCTTTCCATTTCCATTTTTTTTTCCAATGATGCATAATTCTATTGGTAAGTGTGTTTGAAATTATTATTGTATTACTATCAGATGATGTTTAAAATAAAAAAAAAATATAATAAATAAACTTAAGACAATGCTTGCGAATACGTTAATAAACATCTCCAGATGTTTCTAAAGTACATGACATCGAACTATACCATGCTCGCAACAACAGAATGGTACGGCCGAACGGGTCAATGGTACAATAGTGGAGACACGACGGTGCATGTTATAGGATTAAAGGCTGGATCCGAGTTTCGAAAGGATTGAATACTGATATGTTAAGAACACATATCGTTTCATATATACGTAACCAGCCCATTGCGGGATACGGAGCTCCTCTACCATTCGTAGGGCTATGAAGGCTAAGTTATAGGTAGTTGTCATGTGGTTGTTCGTGCCGAAGTGTTCGTTTATAAATTATAATTAACGGGGTTGGAATCCGCCGACATTGGTTCGGGGTCGCTTTCGACCTACGCTGCCAAGTCGCGTTAACAGTGGACGCTTTGTCACAACGCAGTGTATCGTTTTTATTGTTATTTGAGTGTTATCATAACAATAGGTGAAGTTATACGTAAGGATTTTGGTTTGATTTCAAGGTTAGGCGATCTATTTAGAAATGTTTTTGATATTCATATTATTTTGTATTTATGTATGGTATTGATAAAAAAATACATTACAGCTAATTGGTTCCAGAACCTTAATTACGGGATCTAAGCAGAAGATATATTATAAATAACAAGATATTATGCAACTCAACTGATTTGAAACTTTGCATAAAGATATATTACATCATTGTTGATTTAAATGCGAAAAATATTGCCTATACAATTGATGTAATTGAGCCAAATGAGCAATAAAATAAAAGGCTAGTGGAAGCTCGGCTCGGTGTGAGTGATGCCAAGGGCGAGCGGGGTACGCCGGCAAACAATGGCACTTGCAGAGCTACCGCAGATTACCCAACCATTGTGAGCCGCACAAAAATACACACCATTGTGGACGTTATAATTTCTCGGTGATGCCGCCTCGGGCGCTTAAAAAAGAAATTTGTAGGTGCCGAGGATTTGTTTCGCGTAATAAAAGGTGGCCGAGTTACTGGGTCGTCATATCGCATGATTTTAAGACTAGTGATAAAGATGCGCGTTTATTGGAATATATTTGGAGTTGGTTTTGTGGGTGTTGTGTGGGCTTTCTGAACGGAAATAGGATAAGGTAGGATTTCCTGAAATTCTAAAATATGACGTACAAAAATGTATCTTGGGCGACACAAACTTTAGCTGCTACCATTATGGTAAGCGGATATTCAGAATGCTTGAGGACGGAAGGCGCGGTGTCTGAATTAGAAATTAACTAACTCACCTGTCTACGCAATAAAAAACTCTCCATGATCCACTTCCCAAACAATTGCGTTTCATCCTCAGAGCCAAAAGAGAAACCTTAAATGTAATAAATAGGTCGGACCAACTGTAATTGATGATTCTTTCTACTTAGATATCTGGCAAGTAGTTTCTCAAAGGTTAAGTAGGCGTTTCATTAGCAATCGATCCACGTACGAGACAACCCATAAATCTATACTAAAAGTTTGGGCTACGGACGAACTTTTAATGCGGAAATATGAGTGAATTTCATTTAATTCGCTGGTTGATTTTTAATTCGTTCTTAGAAGAAATTAGCTATGCCTGGTTAAAATCAAATGAATTAATACGGAAATCAAAGGTGTGATTTCAAATAACGCACATTAAACACATGTTGCCAAAATTATGTATATATTTGAACACACACAGCACTTTATTATATTTATAGTTAAATGTCAAGCGCTTAAATGCTGAAGGATTTGTAATAAGATTACAAGTGCCGATTGGAGTAATCCGCTTTGAGTATTTACCCGCAATATATCAACAATTATTGGTCGGGGTGGGTTTTTCTGAATATAAATCATTTCAGTTAGACAACGGGTCATAAAGTCATAAGCCTTTGAAACATGCCTTTGTTGTTTCAAACGCATTCAGTAATAAATTCTTTATAAACATTTAAACAAATATTTGCAATATGCCCTAAACATAAAATAAACTTTCTGTTTTGAAATGAGCTAAAATTCAAAGAAAAGAATAAACAAACAATAAACAAAAACAATTAGCAATAACTACAAAAATGAAAAAGCAATGTATGTTTTATACCGAAGAGAAAATAAATAAAACAACAAAGGAAATACTGTAAAAACAAAAAAATAAACATGTCGCGCTAATCCTATACAAATGACACAGGGATTGGCAGAAGACATACACAAGGATTCTAATTGCTTTTATTTCTACTAAAATCTCTTTCAAAATATAAATGAACTGCGCCATAAGACCATTAAAAATTCGTTTAATAAAAAACGTTAATAAGGCGGATCGTGTTTCCTGCGATTTTTAATTAACGAAGCGTTTTATGTGTTCGTCGGCTCAGTGAATTCTCTTTGGCTAGCTCTCTCATTAACGTGCCTTAAATCTTCTAAACAATCACCTCATTATCAATTTCTTATTTCGTACATATTTTATAAAATATATTCTCTGTTGTCTATTTAAACAGACAGGGTTTCGATTTCTCTTTGGGATACATAGCTTTATTTCGGATTGTAGCCTTATGTTGGATTTATATAGCATTATTTATTTGGGATATGTATCACAGGCGGTAAGTCTCTCATATGTGGGTAGGTACCACCGCAATGTCTATTTCTCCCGCCAAACAGCAGTGCAAATGCACTGTTGTGTTTCGGTTTGAAGGACATTGTAGCCAGAGTAACTACTGGACATAATGAGACTTAACTTCGTATGTCTCAGGATGGCGAGCGCAGTGGAATGCCATGCATTGCCTTGTAATTCATGATGTTGGTTTTGCTACTGTCCATTAGCAGTCGTATCCCTTACCATCAGACGAATAGCATGCTCGTTTCGCCATTCATCGCAATAAAAAAATAAAATAAAAGGTGAAAATAATTACTGGTATGTAGTGAAATATCAAAAATAAAATAAAAATAATTTTATTACATCATCTTGGTTAGTACGTACGTTCACAACAAAAGACACGTTTATTGTTAAAATGTTTAATCTATAAATATTTATTCCTAATTTGAGCTTTATGGGATTGAAAGCCCGTTGAAATTTTCAATACAATACAAGACGAATATCATCGGGTTATCTATTTGAACAGCCTTCTTAGCGCATTCGGTTACGACGCTATCTATAATAAGACACAGGTTCGATCTCTATACCGAAATATCTTATTGTATCAATTTACATGACAATATTTTTATCTTAGAGTTAGGTCAGGACTGGTATATTTAAATTAGTTAACTTACTTGCATTAAATTTATATTTCTTCCTACCAACATAAAACATTGAAGTGTTTGCGAACCCTATCAGTTTTTGCCAAGTCGTTAATTCGGTGGGTGGATTGGAAAGTTGTATAAATTGGAATAGTTAGCGCGCCAGTTTGCGGCCGGCCTTAATGTGAGCAGCCATTGTTTGATTCCAACCTCGTTTTATTAGCAAATTGTATTATTGATGTTATTGGGCTGATTGAAAACATTTGTTTTAATATTTACGGCGAATATTTTTGTTTTTGCTATAATATAAATCTCATTACACCAAGGCAGTTTTGTACGTGACATAAACTCACGTTTTGTATTCCTTAACAGGTAGGCAGAGATGTCCGCCACTTGTGCCATCCTAAGTTAGCCTAACTTATGTCCATCTCAATAAGTAATAGAGGCAAGTATTTCTCTAACCAGGCACAATTTACAGTCCTGGGTATTTTCTATTACAGTTTCCAAATCGAAAAACTTATGGTCGTTGGGGTTTACGGTTGGGGACTCGAACCCAAATTTTCAATTATCAAGTCTATGCTTGTAATATGCGAACGCAAGGCTATCAGGCTTTGCCTAAAGCAGCAGATCGGGCTCTGTGGCGTACCTTGGGAGAGGCCTATGTCCAGCAGTGGACTGCAACGGGCTGGAGATGATGATGATCATGAAGGCTATCAACACAAACGACTTATATATATGCATAGTGTATACAAAAGTTATGCTGTTACATCTTGAGTATCGGAATATAGATAAATACAACAGGGAGAGGCAGCAAGAGGCAATAACTCACTTCATAAGCCATATTTTAATAGTGAGAATTCGCCTGCTCATAAACATAGCAAAACCATTTCGAAATTATTATTAAGCACTGCATGAAACTGTATTACACTTGGGTCCTCGGAATATTATGTAGTAAATCTCTTAAGGCCGAGCAATCGCTGGCCGCAATGTATTTTAAGCCGGAACATAACAGTGCTCCCACACAATCCAGCAACAGAAACAAACAAAGTAGAGATACTCAGACGGCTCCTTACATACGAGGACCAAGGTCTTTGTATGGACTAAATCCAGCACCACACAACTTATAGTTTATTTGATGATAAGAGATTACACTTGCTTGATATATAAAAGTTTATTAATGATAACTTTAAGTACTACTGATGATTATGATAGTTTTATAAGAGCACGCGCGGCGATGCTCAATGGAACGCGATCGCTAACGCAATAATTGGGCTATTAATATTTTTATGTTAATAGAGTACAATGCTGACCGCACGAATTATGGTTGCTCTGTACTGTCTTTAAAACTTCGAAATCGTTCCACCGAGGGGTCTTCGTTGGTATGTTCGTGTAGGATTTGTCAGGGACCCGGCTCGGCCACATTATCCGCAGCGTGCCAGGCTGGAAGGCCAGTAACACTAACACGCCTCTTTCGGCCTTCTCCAAGGTACCGAAAGGGGAGCTTGACAACTTTCTTCTCGACACGCTAGAACAGTAATCTTCATAGAGCAGCTGAGTAAGGACCAAAGCTTAACGATTGTCCAGAACATTAAATGATATTACAGTATCAAACGCCTTGTTCGCAAATCAAGTGTTTGCGGTTGAACCTTCACGTTGTTCTGTTACCGCGGCCTACGCTGGTTAAGTCAGCATTTCCGGCTTCACACCGCATTACGAAAATTAACCACTATGGTCATATAATATGATGTACATAGCAGATTCTGGGCGGTTTCTGTAAATCTATTAGCAATAAAAATATTTGACTAAATAGATTAATAGGTTTGTAGTAAAAAAAACACTCAAATGCTACACTCAACCCCGACTCCATTATGTCTTTGACGTAAAAATTTGCATTTATGAGATGCTTATCTATCTCACAACATTTAAAACAAAACCAATATACTTATTATAAATAGCTCTAAAATTGTCTTGACATTACACTATACCGCTTTTATGCATCTCAGCCCGAATACAGAAATCAATCTTGGAGATTAATTATTTGCCATAATAATTCTGTCTAATTATCCCTTTTTTAAACTACGCATTATAAACTAATTAATTGCATTGGAAAACAACACGTTCACTTTATTCCGAAAGCCTTCTGTGAATCTAAAACACATGCAAAAGTATGTATCCAAAATCTCCTTACCTACCATGTTTGCCAAATTAGCGCGAAAGCCGGCAAGATTGCAAGCCGAATACCCCAAATTAAAAGCAGAACTCCAAGTTTTAAGCACGTGTGTTGACACGGCTCCTTCGCAATCGGCAGCCGCAAGAGTTTTTCCCTCCTGCAAATAAGAATTAGCATACAAACAGTTCGCGCTCTCGTTAACCTTGTTGATTCAGGTCTGTAAACATTTTTTCAGATGTTACGTTGATGTTCAGATGTTGCCAGCGTGGCGCGCTACAAACGCGTTGATGTTTTTGGCAGTCAAATAAGGTCAATGCAAGTAGGGATTTGTTTGAAATAAACAAGTCGATGTTGTGATTAACTTTTATTTATTCATGTTTCCTTTATTCTATACAAAACGAATGAAAAAAATAGCGCGTGTGTACTTATTTACGCACAAAAGAAGTTGTACTTCTTTTTAATATAAAAGTCAATCAGTGTTAATGCATTGTTGTGTTACAGTTGGAAAGACACTGTAGTCGGAGTAACTACTGGACGTAATGAGATTTAACAACTTATGTCTCAGGATGGCGAGCGTAGTGTATTGCCAAGCATTGTTTTGTAATTCATGGTGTTGGTTGGTTTTGCTACCGCACACGAGCGGTCGTATGGCTTACCATCAGGCGAATGGCATGCTCGTCTCGCCATTCATTGCAATAAAAAAGTCACTCTTATCACGAATTTTTGCAATGGCCGACCACCATACACAATTTCAAATCACAACGACATTTTTTATATTTATCAATATTAACTTTTATAAATCTTCATTGCTATAAAAAAACTTTTTGGGTGTCATGTGCGCGCGCTTCGTTAAAATGTACTCTCGTATTATTTTCCGGACGCGCCAAATGAAGTATAACTACAAACATAGTTTACATAGGTATAACTTATAAATATATTATTTTGCCATCGACGGTCTTGTAGTTATGGATGTGTTCATCTAAGCTTATAGCTAGATAAATAGTGTTTTCAAACTTAAAACGCTTAAACTACACAACTCCACTACTTGTGAGATTAACGCTGAATAAATGATACACAAACTGAAAAACTCAACCTCGAATGCATTTATGTTGTCTAACGGCAAGTTTCTATAACCTTAACTCTCTTAAAAAAGAAGTTAAAATTGCTACTATTACTATTACTAATACCAGTAACACAACAGAATAATAATTAATAAAAACAAACGACAAACACAACTATATGTGACAGCTGGTAATCCACAAACGCTCAAGCATTCTACCACATCAGTCATACCGCCCGGTAGCTTATTGCTAAAATTTTCCACTATCTGACTACGTAATATCATAGTTGGCTTATATTTTAAGTTTTGCATGCGTATAAATATAAATTATTATGAAATGTGCTGCATTATTATGTATAAGGTGAATAGGTACCTTTCGTGCATCGAGATATTAAAAGCTTTTTGGCGATAGAAATGTCCATGTATAAAGTACGTAAGCCTATCAAGAAAGACAGTAAAACACATTTAGGTAATTAAAGGTTGTATTGTAATTGTCTTTACACTTACATACATTTATTAATACATTGTTGAGGTACTTTGCAGGTGTTTAGTATTTTAATACATCAGGTTCATTATATGTAATTAGTTACTTTGTCGTGCTAGTTTAAAAAATATCTGAAAATACCTTACACAAATAAAGAAAATAAAACAATGATTGAGGATGAATCCATTCAGACATTGCAGATCTTATACGCTTTTGCGCATTTACGATCGGTATCTCATATTATTGGCTTCGGGTGCACAGTAATGATTTCCATTGTTTTCGCGCACATGACAAACATTTTAACATACGTGTGCTGTACTATGGCTGGATCGAGGTAAGCAATTGACTGCAATGGACGCCGTAGAGAATAAACACAAAATCACCCAGCTAAAAAACGACATATGATTTTCAAATTAATTCAATTTTAAATACACATTCCGCGACAAAATATACAATGGAATTTAACTGATAATAGTGAGTCTACTCGATGAATATTGCTAAAAATTACAAAATGGTTGCAATATTTTATGATATTCTTATTTTTCTTGTAAATCTGATTCCGATGGTGTAGGATGAAAATAAAATGAGAAATAAACCTAAAAAAATATGTTTGATTTTTCGGTCATCATGAATTTCTTGGACCTAATCGACTGCTCTCCTTTCAATATTGACATAAATAGTGTCCCTACCTTTCGATTATCCTATTGATTTGGCTCAACAAATTCATTCAACCGTTTGATTGATCAACATTCAAAACAAATATAATGCTAGTCCCTACGTTTGAATTTACATAATATTATTCTATACCCAAGAGCTAATATAGATAGTAATTAATCTAATAACATTAATTATAATAATTACCTCAACATGAGTTGTCAGCCTCATGGCATAGTTGCTGTGAAACGAGAGGCCGCGGATTCGATCCTCCAAGACAAATGTTTGTGTGGCCCACAAATATGTGTTTTGGGTCTCGGTGTTTTAAGATCGAAACATGTAGTTTGATACCCACGACACAAGACTTGCATCTCAGTGTGGGGTCAGAACTATGTAAGTGACTGTTGAGTGTATTTATTTATACTGAATGATATTGATATAATTGATATATAGGTACTAACAATAGATGAAAATAGACAACGTTAGACTTTTAGAAAAATGAACAAAGATATTTTGATGGAAAAATACAAATAAAAGTTGCTTTAAAGGAACATAAAAACGAACGTCAAATTTCTAATTATTAAATATTTTGAGGCCTACTGTGATCTCTAAGTACAATTATATATAATTAGTATGTAGATTTCATTACTTAACAATCTGAATTTTATGCAAAATATCTGTGGTTTTTTAAAAAGTGCAAAAAATAATTTCTCACCTACCCAAAAATACATGTAAATATGTGATAATGGCATACACGTTATAGTCTTTTGACGAAACCATCCATCGAAGACACAAGTTAATTACAAATAACACATATAATTACAAATAATACATTGAAATGTACAGAAACAAATAAAATCGCTGTTACAATTTTAGGCAATGACGATATGACATCACAGAACAACTAGAGCTCTCAGACAACTCAATGCTCTCGTGAAAGCCTACCCGCACCTCAATATCTTCACCGACGACTGGAAGCCGCTTATTTTAAGCCGTCGACATTCTAGCGAAAATTATATTTCGTAGTAAGATGTTTATTATTAGTTTTGATATTAAATGTTTTGTAGTACCAGATGTTTTCCCCCTTTATAGTGCAACTTTTAAGTTTAATTTTTGTGTCTATTAATGATCTTATTGATAGGAGACAAGGAAAGTGTTTTGTTAACGACATAGGAATATATAAACGTACAAATAGAAAGGAGATCGGTCGTTTCTTACTTGCAAAAGAGGGCCAGCAGCGACTGGATGCGTAAAGCAGCAGACTGGGCTCTGTGGCGTACCTTGGGAGAGGCATGTGTCCAGCAGTGGACTGCAACGGGCTGATGATGATGATTTATAATGATCTTATGTTTTGTTTATGCTTCAATGTTATAAATTGTAAAGTTTGTAAAGTGTGTTTTGTTCTTTATATTTATGTATTTTTATAAGTAATTCATCTTGTTTAATCGTAGTTCAAATTTCAAATAAAAAAATAAATGAAATCGCGATATTTTACTCGTTAACGCATTTGCTTGAATAAATAATACGGGTTGGGACAATAACTGGGTATTAATTGTACCGGTCGAGGAGAGACGGGTCGCTCAAACAAAGCGTGCCAATTCATACGTTATTTGTATTTTTACAAGCTTTTAACTTGCAGTGTTGTTATGAATAAGTTGCTTGTTTCGAGGTTGCATACCATTTTCTACCTCTTACTAGTATATTGGTTTAGGTCTGATAGAGAGCACAGCCACGAGATTTTGTATAATAATTTAGTTTTGTGGGTCCATTTCACAGTCAGAACAATTTTAAGTAGCCCATCTTGATTATTTATTTACCTATGTTATGCCTTGCGTATTTCAGCAAGTTGACCGGCATTAGCTTGCAAGCCGTTAACAACAAAGACAACTTCCCATTTAATCCTGGGACAATTCTCTTGTGTCACAAGTAAGCTTTAAACTGAATTAAGTTGCGCATAGATGTAAATATACATATGATAAGACTCAACAGTCCAGGTAAAGCTGTGGCGAGGACTCAGTCGCATAGAACCGACTAAATGCTGTTATATATATTCTTATCCATCTAAACGATGTTTCAGGCGGGTCAAAAAATATTATTTTAGCATACCAAGAGAATAAAATGGAATTAGGAAAAATCATATTTAAAAACAACATTTTATAAAAATGATCTGAAATGAAAGTAGGTACCACCGCAATGTCTATTTCTCCCGCCAAACAGCAGTGTAAATGCACTGTTGTGTTCCGGTTTGAAGGACATTGTAGCCAGAGTAACTACTGGACATATCGAGATTTAACATCTTATGTCTCAGGATGGCGAGCGCAGTGGAATGCTAAGCATTGCCTTGTAACTCATGGTGCTGTTTGGTTTTGCTACTGTCCATGAGCGGTCGTATCGCTTACCATCAGGCGAATGGCAGGCTCGTCTCGTCATTAAATAAAAAATGAAACAAATAACTTTGAATTAAATTAATTCCATGGCTTTTTTATAATTTTATAAGAGTTTATCGCCAGCTTTACCTGACTAAATTTGTTTGCAAATGTCTTTTATAAAAAATGCATCTATTTATCCCTATAATATTGTGATAATATGTCAAAATCAAACAAAAGGTGATTTCGTTGAGCCAGAATACCGTTATGAGTAACTTCAAGGAATTAACCTTTTATATTAATAAGAATGTATGTATACATTCGAATCAGCGATCGTATTGTAAGACATAAAAAGTAGACAGTAAGTCTTTTCCCTAGTCAATAATAAGAAATCAGGTTAACGTATACAACTCTTTTATCCTGAATAAATAAAACTCCCAGGAGATAATAAAATGTTTTTATAACAACCAGATAGGCTTTAATTTGGTAATAACTTCATTTCGCGAAATTTATTTTTTGGCAAGCGTTTAATAGAGTACCAGTACCAAGTTTTTTGCGACTTTTTCGAAAATATGTATGTTATTAATTATTATTAACTGACTAATAATAATAAATAATAATTATTGACTGCCTCGGTGGCGTAGTTGTATTACGGTACCTACGCTTACAAAGCTGAAGTCTCAAGTTCGAGTCCCGGTTCGGGCAAAGTGATATTGGATTTTTCTATTCATTATCAGTCCGGAGTCAGGAATTTGTGCCCGACATGGCGATAGGCTCGCCCCCTATCACATCGTGGGACTGAATATACAAGGCGATATGTGGGTGTCCTAGTGGCGCCTCTGCCTACCCCTTCGGGGATAAAGCCGTGAGTTTATGTATGTATGTAATTATTATTAAACCCACGATTTAAATTCTTACCGTAACTCACGGATTAAAAATATTGTATTAAAAATAGTATAGCAAAATATCAAATACGTGTCAAAATATCAAATATAATGTCACGTGATGATGTAGTCCATGAAAGCCCACAACGGCGAAGGTATCGTGGCGTTGCGACCTTTTTGTATTAAAGAGGGCCCCAAGAAAGGCAAGCCCCTCAGGAAATAAGCTGGTTGACAATATATTTTTAAAATTGAAGAGCCAAATCAATAAAACAGGGGAGTAAGAATAACCGTGGCTTCGGTCCTGATAAATTTAGGTTGATTGAACTAAGCAGTTGACATTTTTATTTACAGTAGCTGAAGATACGACCGTGTTGTTCGTACCTCAAGTTAAAGCACGGCAAAGTGATTCATTCACACCTGTTCGTAAATACAGTGTTGTCAAAGAAAAGTATCAGCCGGCGAAATATGATAACGATTATCTCGCACCAGTCGATACAGAGAAAGAGATAGAGGGGAGGAGGGGGAGGCGAGTCGATACAATTACGCCGGTCTTCCCAATATTTATAGTTATAGTGCCTTGTAATTGACTATCAATACATACATGACTATGAAAAATTAACGGTGTGCCCTGGGATTTGAACTCGCGACCACCGTGAACCAGCAACCGTTACCGACAGGCTTAAGACGATGGTAACATGAACACTTACAGCTACTTATTACTATATCAATTTCCGTACTCAAAACTTTGGTCTTTCAATACATTGTGATGTCCACATAGAAGGTGGAAGAACTATCTTATAAATGTTGAGAGAAGTACCTGGTTACAGGCCGTTCTCAACATGTTACTTTGGGAATCCTTCGAGGCTGCCCAGATTCAGCATTCGACATCGTATGTATGACGATGATAAATATAAATCATAACAACATGTAGAAAAACTTAATCATACTAGGTTTTACATACTATATGTATCGATCATTAAGGTTATACATGTCGCAGAATCATACAGATTGCGATTTATATGGCCGTCGTTGCCGTCCGACATGATGATTCTTATTAATCAGTCAGTGCGCACGTTTGGCGCTGTTCCGGGCAAGATTACAATAGAAACAATTAAATATTATTAAACCGATCACAGACTCTACTGACAGACTATTCAACGTTACCAATGGCAACCAATAACTTAAGAGACGTCAATCATGTCGGACTGTGTTGCAATTCCAATAAAATAAGTAACATCATTGCGTATGGCATTCATCCTGCGTGGATCAAACTTGTGTGATCTCTAACACGGCCATTCTGCGCCTCAACGCGCTCTCGCGTTGCTTATTGACATCAGAGCCAAGCTAGATGGAACAGCGCATAGCACACAAGCATAGTATTTACACAAACAGCTTTCAACCTCACACACAAAGCAAAGCGTAACAGCTTTCAGCACGTGACTTCTAACGTTTAGCAATGCGTCGTAGCTTTCAGCATCGACCATCAGTCAAAATAGATCAGATCCCAATCTCAAAGGACAAAGCGTTAATGCTTTCAATCTATCCTACAAAGGGAGGTAGCTTTCAAAAAATCACAAGGATAAAGCGTTAATACTTTCAATCCATCCATCTGCAAAGAATGATAGCTTTAAACAGATCACAAGGACAAAGCATTCATGCTTTCAATCCACCCTGCAAAGCGTGGCAGCTTTCAACAGATCACAAGGACAAAGCGTTCATGCTTTCAATCCACCCTGCAAAGCGTGATGGCTTTCAACAGATCACAAGACAAAGCGCTCATGCTTTCAATCCACCCTGCAAAGCGTGATGGCTTTCAACAGATCATAAGGACAAAGCGCTCATGCTTTCAATCCACCCTGCAAAGCGTGATGGCTTTCAACAGATCACAAGGACAAAGCGCTCATGCTTTCAATCCACCCTGCAAAGCGTGATGGCTTTCAACAGATCACAAGGATAAAGCGCTCATGCTTTCAATCCACCCTGCAAAGCGTGATGGCTTTCAACAGATCACAAGGACAAAGCGCTCATGCTTTCAATCCACCCTGCAAAGCGTGATGGCTTTCAACAGATCACAAGGACAAAGCGCTCATGCTTTCAATCCATCCTGCAAAGCGTGATGGCTTTCAACAGACCACAAGGACAAAGTGATAATACTTTCAATCCATCTTTCAATAAAGCATAGCAGCTTTGAGTTTCAATAAACCATTCAATCATCAATCAGCAACCAATATAAGATTTTTTTTTTATCAACACACATAATTACTACAGAATTATCACTAAAATTCAAACAATGATTATTTATTTTTTTATTTTATTATTCCTTTCGGTACAGGAATTCAATATAATATAGAAATTCAATTTAAATCAATACTAATAATTAATAAATTTAGTTTGTTTTAATTAAATAAAACCTAACCGATAATGGATCCTAAAGGATCAACACAATCAGACAATTCTGGTAGATTAGCTGGATATTTGCGTAATCGTTACTGGCACACGTATTAGGCCTGTTCCTCAGATGGTTCAACAATGTAACGCTCAATCAAACATACTTTAGTAATGTTACATGGGCGAATTAACTAATTAATTATTCAGGAGTTTTTCTGAACCATTACCAGATCACCACAAAAGGACCGATAGTGGCTTTATTAGTCATAACGATTTTTATCTTTCGTCACCTGCTCGTCCATCCTATTCTTATCTTATTCCTGGTCTTAACTCGTATATCTTAATTGCATCATTCATTAGTATTCCCTGACTGTGATCGGCAATTACCTCTTCAATATCTTTGTGTTACTAAGTTTGCTAGAGGCCTGATCTTCCAGATAATTAATTCTGCTTGTCATCTATTTTTATGTCAGGAGTTATAAATTCAGTGCAACGAAATCAGCATGTGCCGTACACATATCATCTATTATTATTGATGTTAAAATCATAGGTATGAAGACTGTTTTACTTGATCCCAGAATTTCAAAACGCCGCAAAGCACGAAATTTCGTCCTAGTCTGCACTAGGTCCATGTAGCATACTATTCCAGATGATGTTTACACAGATAACACGGTTCTACGCTCATTTTGTTAAAGACTAGACTCCAAAATAAATGATACGTGGATAGTCTATATTCGTTATTAAGTGCTGAACATGAACACGCATGCGAATCAACGAGCTTAAATTTATTGTACAGTTTAAGACTTAAAATTATTATGGCCAGTAATAAAGTGTAAAACGCAATAATCAATATTAATCCACCCATTCCACCATATAAAAAAAAAATTAGATAAATTGATGACTTCAAAAGAGTTACAGTCAGTCATTATCGTAAATGTCCGGCTACGGAAGTATTGTCTGCAGTGTCCAACTGCCTTTATAATTGCAAGAGTTACAGTTATTATTGTTTATAATGGCACGAATCTTAGTGACAGAATTATAAAAACTCCTTAGCGGAGATTAAGGGGGTGCCACGTTGGGCATCGGCGCCACTCGACACAGGGTGCAATGCGGAGGTACCGTGCAGGATCCGCGGCACACTCTCCATAGCCACACTCCGGGCAATTAAGGTAGTCGACAGCGTTCTACAACAGAAAGTTCACTCATATGTACCAATCATTGTAATTTGTTACTCATACTTTTATTCATTAAAGAAATCCTTTAAAAGTTTCTGGCACTTACCTTCACACTTTACAAAGCCAAAGTGACCAAAACGCGTCCGATGGCAAACGCAGTGAAGACCAGACGGAATATGGCACTACATGTTTCACACTCGCCGATCCACACAACTATGCCGGTCCGATTACACACGGATAAACACGAGATGATGTCGATACGCTTATCTAAGTAACCATAATGGGTATCTATCCACTATTCACTGTCCTAGCCATCCGGACAGAATGAAAATCCTACCACTAGCAAAATGGCCTTCGACCATCTCACTCACATAATAATAATAATATTTCTACACGTCACGCCGGCCTTCTATAAGAAAATTGCAAAACACCATTCGATCCAGCCCTCATACTAAAGACCTGGCTGCAACGTGGCTTGCGTATGTCACAACACGATTCTGCTAACATCGTGGTTTTGCTAAAGTATGCGATAGGCTTTAGTTAAATTCTTACAGGTTAGAATAAAATAGCACCATAGCCATTGGCACTGGCATCTGCATGAAACTTTAATAGTATAGATACTGTGGCTTAAATATCATTGGAACTTGTTCACTAGTTCACTGCCGTGTCTTGTAGCAATTATTTGCCAATTCAATTAGGCATTTACCGAACGCCAATTTATAAAGCTGGATCCATAAGAATTGATGAATTATAGACAAATTGTTTCATCTGTGTAACAGTATTAAACGTGCCATGTGTTATGACTTGTGTTTACAGACGCCAACCTTGTCAGATATCACTAATGTGCGGACATGCTTATTTGAAAACTATAATTCAAAATGTCGCAACCCAATATTATATTTTTGCGAAGATTCTTTACCAGCCAAAAGTGAAATACAATTTCGATGCTTAAATCATTAATTTCTACCTAACATAACAATTGCACAGTAGGTATCGTATCGCTGTTGAACATATGACTTTTCCACAATCGAGAGTTCGATTGAAAAGAGCTAGGCCACAATCAACCATGCTCAGGCAGTGTACGTTGATTTAATTAACACATCACAGCAATTCATGCAGGTTTCTTGTCGATATTTTCCTTCACCATCAACGCACGTGACAATTCACATCAAGAAAAGCACCTGGCCAAACAATATTAATTCGCTTACCTCTTAACTTGCGACAGACTCTTACAAAGGGGTACTCAGCGCCAAAGTAAAAACCAAATAAAAGGTTTTAGTGTTTCGGAGAGCAGCTCGACCACACATATGTCAACACGTTCTACAACAGATGTCGATACTGCGGCGCTGGACCCGTGAGGACAGCGACTCGCTATGTGAACTGACGAACCACACCTGTAACATACTTATTTCCAAGCAAGATTGTTGGCGATAGCCAAAACTCATTGTTAAAGCAATTGATGGTATCTTAGTCTATTTTCTATACGTGACAAACCTTATTTCCAAGCTTATCGCAGGCATGACAATTGATCTAGGACTGCGGAGTAGATTTTGGACGCTTCTCGTTTTGACCACAATAGGAACGTTACCAAAAGCGTCATGACCTTTAGGTACAATTCGTACGACAAAGTTATTCAAATGTTCACGTCGTACCTGGACAATTTATCCGCAACAACCACATGGATCCTCTGAATATTTTACCAATCGCTATAACAAGTTGATACCTTTAAATAATTACTTCCACCAATTGCATGTTGATGAAAGCGTATCATCTTTTTCAACGTCAATTCGATCTATCAATCTTCTTTTCAGTTCCAATGGAATTTTAAATGCCAGAATCAACGCTTGATTTTGCTGATTTTGCATCTTAATAAATATTCGCCATAGTAAGCGTATAATTCCTGGCGTATTCTCCACATCCGTAGTTCTTTGCCTAGACGTCTGTGATTCTAGAAATCTCGATATTGTTAGAGCTGTCAGTATCTAGCCCATCTATCAGCGCCGCTTTATTGGTAGAATACTCGATGTACGTGGCCGCACTACTGAGCCTCACGTTCCGACCGAAAATATTCTTCAGTTTGGGTAGCAGGCAATGCGGTAGACACGAGGGATGATTTCAAAATCATCCCACCGCTGCTGTCGCAGAATCATACAGATTGCGATTTATATGGCCGTCGTTGCCGTCCGACATGATGATTCTTATTAATCAGTCAGTGCGCACGTTTGGCGCTGTTCCGGGCAAGATTACAATAGAAACAATTAAATATTATTAAACCGATCACAGACTCTACTGACAGACTATTCAACGTTACCAATGGCAACCAATAACTTAAGAGACGTCAATCATGTCGGACTGTGTTGCAATTCCAATAAAATAAGTAACATCATTGCGTATGGCATTCATCCTGCGTGGATCAAACTTGTGTGATCTCTAACATACATTTGCGAAGTTCTAGAGTAAAATTCAAATCTTCAGAAGCGTGGTTCTTCTTTACGAAATTATCTATTCATTCCTTAATAAATATAGCTCTCCCCAATCGTATTAAGGCAGCGCCTTTCAACTTAAAACACGAAATTTTAAAATTTATACCAAACTCTTCGCCGGGAAAATGTTTTTACTTTGTAATTGCATAAGTTTCCTTTGTTTTCGTATGTCCATTAATATCAATAAAGAGAATGGATTGAGTTGTTCCAAGCTTTTATACGAATCTCCTGTAATATCTCTTGGAATAATCTTTATTTCGTTTTTCTTTCCTTTCGCAATAGGCTTGATTGAAGTACTCAGATTATATATTTTTACGTTGCAGAAAAAATTACTCGCAATCTACATAGATTTAATTCATTGAAGTAAATATTTCGAGGTAATTTGCGAGGTTTGAGTGAGGCTTTTATATTTATTTTATAAAATTGGCGAATTACGTGAAATGACTTTCCAAAAATAGTCTAACTAAACCGAAAGTCAATTCTTGTTTTATATTAGATAGCCTCCGTGGCGCAGTTGGTTAGACGCCGCCTGTGAAACGAGAGGCCGCGGGTTCGATCCCCGCACCGAGACAAATGTTTGTGAGAACCACAAGTATTTGTTTCGGGTCTGGGTGTTTGTGAGACCGAAAAGTCTCTCGTAGTTCCTGATACCCACGACACAAGACTCGATCTTAGTGTGGGGTCTGGACTATGTATGTGACTGTTGGGTGTATTTATTTATTTATATTTATTTATTTATTTATATTACTTTATGTCACTAAACTTCTTCAATCATTTGAATTAAATTTTATCAGATCATATAGGGCTCTTGGGTCATCGTCTTAAACAAAATAAATAGCGATGCGAATCTAAAGCATGCATGCGGAATAATTGCACAACTTGGTTTATTAAATTTATGCTGTAAAGTTTGTATTTCAAAATTTGAGGTATATTTAATAAAAACATTATTAATAATTTAGACGCTTGGCGTAGTTTAATAGAGCTTTAATTAACGACAAATCTTATTATGAAGCGTATAAGCTTTTTGATTAAGTATTTAAAATAATATCTTATTTAATGTAATGTAACCTATCCTTTTTATGTAATATGTAAAAATAATATTATGTCATAATCGAGCAAAGTGGCGATCCATAGTCTCTGCCTACTCCTAAGGGATACAGGTGTGACAATTATGTATGTATGAAAAGCGATGGACAATGTACCTACCTGATGATGAATGCAGTTAGTTCAAATGGAGAACACGTGACTAATGAGTATTTCAAAAGGGGATGACATAATTACTGGGCTCGAAATGGAAAATTGGTTATATTTGGATCACAATGGATATTTACATTATCCTACCAACAAAATCGATGCTAAAACTTATCCTAAATATCATATCTCCAATTATAAAACTTTTCACGATATTTTTTAATATTTTTACAGTAAATAAAACGTAAAGCGTGTGCCGAGTTATATTCACACTCTCAGATGAACAGATAAAGAGGTGTATTTTAATAACTAAGTTAATAGCAATATAACATTTTCCCCACATCTTAAATTTTACTAATAAACATAATTATTAAAAATAAACGAGTAAACATATAGACCAAATCTTAGATATATTTTCTCTTGCTTTATTTTTATTATTGTGTTTGGCGCTTGTGACTTCACTTACCAGCCTTGCGGTAGACCAGCGTTGGTTTTATTACTAGCGTTTTGTGACAAGCACTGTTAGACTTATTAGTATTTATTATAGCTGTAAACCATTGCTTGTAACAAATAAATGTTTCTTTCTATATGTATGTAGGAAAATTCACCAAGCATCTGTCGCTAGTCATAATATTATTAATTTATGTCTGCTTTTTATATTAAAGGGACATGGGAGCGGAATTTGCATTGCTAATGTGATGGCTTATCATATTTCCACGCTACAGATGTCACTGTTGTAGTCGAATGCCACTAGTGACGGTGAAAGATGTATTACTAAGTTAATTCCGCTACTGCCAATGAAGTGGTGTGTTTCTTTTGTGTATTTCATTAATGCATGGGTTGAACACAAGAGTCAATTAATAAATAATAAATGATTTCCGTCGCCCAGGAAAAGTTATACATGGAGCAAAGTTTGCTGGCATCTCAAACAAATGAAAGTAGAAATGTCAATCAACAACAATTAACATAAGCATTAATGTTTTATGAACCAAACAATACATAATTGGATGAAGAAGAAAACATTTACAAAGAAGGCTGACTTTGGTCGCGTGGTTCGGAAAGAAATGATGTAAGCCGTACCACTTTCCGCGTCTAATATCATTCCACTTTTAGTCTACTCTTCAGTCTACTTTTAGTTTTAATCCGTGATCTAAAACACATTGAAAGTCAATGATAAAATTCACGGTGAAGTAAAAAATAAACAGCAGTTCTTTGTTACTAATCACGCGGCGAATCTTTAATACGATACGGACTCAGACAGCCCTCGACTAGAGGCTAGGAATAACCCTTGCAAACTTAATTGGCGACGATTTATCGCGCTGTAGGTGGGGTCTGAGCGTCCCGTAATGGACGTGGGGGTGTTTTGATCTAATCTTAATTGCACCCGGCGACATAAACGCGGGAATCGCACCGAGACGCCGGATAATGTGGTTTGTTCCACAACAGATTATACCATTGATGTTTTACTTTGGTTTTCTTTTATTTCTTACCAGCTGTGGAAAGTTTTGAAATACTGTTTCGAAATTCCTCTTTTCAAGTCACTTAAGAAATTCGGATTTTTATCCCATTTTAACTCCTTCCTTTTTCATCCGTCTGTTTTTGTAGTGTAAGCGACCAAACCAACTTTGGGCGCATTCTGGTCCATAAATAGGCATTCTCCTTTTCATATAGACTTACGCTGTGCATTTGGTCAGTCAATATTAGTTGTTTCCCAAATAATTAAATTAAAAACGAAAACTGCCTAACGAACTGTAACAATAATGCTCTTTTAATTGGGAGTAAATAGTGATATTGCTGGTTATAAAATCGGATTTCATTGTGATTTATTAGGTTTTTAACAATGAGTCGAATAAAACACCGCGTCCATATGTTGTTCCTCTTTCATTATTTACTATTCACCGCGCCTTAAGGTGTTATCTAGACGTACTAGACTATGCCAGTCTATATTCTAGTTCTAGACTAGGCGTGGGCCCGAAGGCGCGAGCTGTCTGCCTTTAGTTCCGTTTGTAACTTGCGCGAACTAAATGTACAATTGTACAATAGGTAAATTATTTTTAGCGCTTTAGTGAAGCCGGAACTCAATTTGAAGAATGTTTGTGCATAAATGGATACTAAATAAGCAATTTAGATATTTAACTCGACAGAAACTTTAACGTAATGCCATAATTTAGATTTTTAAAAGTACTTTTTACAGAGGATTACGTATATTTAGTAAGTTTTAGAAACTTTAAGTTTGGTGGCCTTATTGGTAATGACTGCCGTATCTGCCATTACAGCGACCATCGTAGTAGTAGCACTCAGCGACTAAGAAACTTGGCGCGCATTTGGCTTATAGATACAATGATCGAATAACTTTAAAATATTATATACAAAAATCATCTTTTTAAGAACTAGAAAATCCCAGTTTTTATAATATGTGAACCTGACAGTTATTCAAATCATTAATTGTAAATACGCGTCTTACTGTGAACATAGTACACGGCATCCAAACCCTGTCTGAACGAATATGATGAATAAAAAACGAATATCCCTTGAGAAACGTGACGTCAAGGGAACGAAGCGAAACCAGAAGCCGCAATTCCGAATCAAAATGTAATTTTTAACGTGGCAGCAGTGGATCGCGAATTCCGAGGTGGGGAATAATAAATTTCGTGTCGTTACGTCTAACGAGGTTAATATAAAGGTGGGAACTCATTCTCGGGAAATGGTTGCATTTAGCTGCGAGCACGTGCCCGGGATCTGCGACGCTAGATAGAGTAGCGTGTGTGAACCACGCCTTACGTGATTTTGGGACATCAGGGCTATTTGGGCAATTCGCCTGATAATGACTGGACTATATGTCCTAACCGCTCTCAGTCGACCTTTCGATAATAAGCGGAACAAGAAGTAACAGTTTTATGAGTAATTTTAATATCCTTCGATTGCTATTTTTACTACAGATTGTTTTACAAAACTACGGCATTCAGAGACGCCAGAGGCACGAATGACTTAAAATATGAGGGTTGAAATTAAAACTGTAAAATATACACGAATATCGGACCTTTACCAACCCTATCCAAAGTAAAATGTCATACTCCTATACAAATATATTTTCCAGCCCGTAATTGAAAGGGCGAGTGAGGCAATATCAAATATTTCAAAATATTTTTCAATGCTGCCAAACTCATGTGCCGTCGTCGAATTCCACAGATAAACTTGCCAAAATAGCGATGCAGTGCGGACCACATAGGTGGTAAAAACCAACGTCGTTCAACGTTTTAATGAATGCTAGATAGATACCCGCAGATCTCAGAGCCCCGCAGCGAGACAAATGTTTCCAGGCTGTTGTCAGCCATGACTCAGCATGAATGGGAACTTGAGAAGGTCCGGGGCGGTACCACGGTCTACCGGGAGGTTGGCGTGAAGCAACAGCTTTACCGGATGCGTAATATACCTTTCTTCTCATCCTTGTTCCCTCCCGCTCCCCTCTCGATTGCACGGGCGGGCAACATATTTATGATACAAGAGATATTCATGGGTTGTAGTGATTACTTACCGTCAGGTGAGCTGTTTAGTCGTTGGATACACTAATTTATAGCTAGCGAGCTGTAATGTCTCATTATAATACCGGGTATATCAAGACTGCGACCGAAAACGAAGCCAGGTGGTAGTTTAACGGAACAAATTAATAAGCGATCCCAATCCCTATCCAAGGATCGATCCGGAAAATAGACCAATCAGAACACATCAAATGTGAGCGTGTCGACAATACCTTGAGCCCATTGGTCTATTTTCACGATCGATCTTTAGATAGACATAAAGATCGTTTATTAATCTCGGCCATTAGTGGTTACAGACACGATGCAAATAAAAATTTCACCGAAACAGTGACAGATATTTATTTAGATTTTATTTTAAATCATCTTTTTTGGGTGGTAAGTACCTACCTAGTTTTTGCGAAAATAATATTTTAAACCCTTACGTACCATAGAGTGTTTAAAAATATAGAGGTCTACATCATTATTTTAGGAAAACTATGTATTTATCAAACTATCTATTTTTACCTAACACTCATCATCGAGTGTCAATTTTACCCAGCTCCATTTAAATAAAGAACAGATTTCATCACCAAATTATATTTAACTCACACGTTTAGTCGAATTAAAGCCTTCATGTCTCGTAACGTACTGAAGTGAAAATCGTCTGCCAAGTTAGTGCTATAATTACTTAAGGTGTAGGATTATCTAAAATTAAAAAGTGTAACGGGGCTATTGCTCCGGCACATTTCCGAGCGCATCCCTACGCCCCCGGCCCTCGTGGTATCGTGAAGCTACTCACTTAGTACCATCTTTCATTAATCCAAATCGTCGGCTGACCGCGAATCTTGCGCACTTATTTGCCATACTTTTTGTCTGTTACGTTTAAGTAATCATTTGTACAGTTTTGTTCATCAACCCTTTTATTAGTGTAAAGAACAATTTTATTAATTAACCACGCCGTGTGATCCTCAAAACGAAATAGCCGAGCAAGTACATTACAAAAGTTATTTATAATGTTGTTTGTTTTAGAATCTTATCCAAGCATATAAGGCTCACAGTGTATATAGAACTGGTAGGCGATCTTGGTATAAAGATTTAATTAAAATTGGATCGTGGCTTTGAAGGGTGCAAAACGTCGCGTTAAGAAGTTAAAAATAAGTTGCAATGAAATCAGTCCTTTTTTTTCAGTCAATGAAATACATGCAAACAGAAGAAAGTGTTATTCTGCCCACGATTTGTTCTTTACATGTCAATTCTTTTTTCATTTCATTTTTTTTACCTATACAAATTCAAGGAAAGCCATTAAACTCACAACAGTTCCTAGGACAAGTTTTCTTTGCGATTAAAACAAGGAATTTATTATATTTATTTATAAATTTGTATCATGCTATAATTTCAATGTTCTATGTATTTAACGAATCTTTACTATCTTTCTTATTTTGAGTTCAGAACTATTAGTGGGACTGTTAAATGTATTTATTTAACTTTAAAGGAACTTTATTTACTAAAATAAATTTCCAAATTTAACTTAATAAGAAATGTATGTAGGATTTGAATGTTATTAGAATGAAACGTTAGACGAGTCACTGATATACTGAGATAACGAATGGAAGTACTGAAGAGTAAAAGAGCTGGAGGATGAATAATTAAGATGTCGAAATATGAAAGGACGGAATAAGAGAGAAACACTCTGGAAGACGATAGAACGACGTACGACGAAGACCATAAAGATGTATTAAAAGAGAAAAAAATAAACTAAAGAACATCTTAACGACATTTGTTTGATTTTGACTCAAACGGAACTATTTCCAAATTTATAAACAAAAATATAGTAGTTTTGGCAAAGCGTCCATAAAATATATTATGTACTTATTATTCGATGCATACCTACTAAGTTTTATTCATTACAAATCAAATACAATTATAGTTAATAAGATTAGTTAGGTGGTTATACAAAAATCGGGGATAAGAAACAGTAGTTGACAATAAAATGAAGCAATAACACATGGTATGTTTTTCAATAGACAAGCGTAACAGAGTAATTGTACTCGAAAATGTATTTCTTAGTGTTTTCTTTAAGACGTTACACCTCTCGCTCATTTTAATTTCTTATAAAAAAATATTAAACTGATGTGCACCTTCAAACCTTAAATTAGTATATTTATTATTTTTATTTATTTATTTAATATAGATACAATTAATGTATAATTATAACATAATAATATAACATAATCATGAATCAAGTTCACTGGTATTCATTTTCGTTGATATACGAACCCTTCACTCTAATAGCTACTCGATGTATAACATCACGTAAGGGGCTGTTAAGCCTCCCCAAGGTCAGTCACCCTTCAACCCTCCTTATCTCAATAACTCTATTATTACCAAGCTGGTATGGTGATTACGACAATGACTAAGCCAAAGGGTGGAAATCAATCATTTTCCACTGCCTCACAAGGGGTAAAGGTACAAATATCCATTGCAAATACCAGATTTGCCTTATATACTTACGTAGGGTTCACTGGACAATTTAGGTGTAATATCGCTGATTTTTATTCTATAATTTTATTTTGGACTAGTATGAAAGCCCTAGGTTATAATGTCTATAGGTTACAAATAGGCGGACCTCTCTGAAACGAAGATAAAAATATTTGTGTGACTACAATTAAATAACAATAATAATACACCCAACAGTCACATACATAGTCCTGACCGCACATTAATGTTAATTACGTCTTGTATCGTGGGTGTCTGAAACTACGAGAGACTTTTTCACAAACATTTATTTCAGTGCGGGGATTGAACCCGCGACCTCTCATTTCACAGCCGGCATCTAACCAACTGCGTTACGGAGGCTGTAAATTATATTTGTTATGGATTTGTGTGTTGTGGGGCCAAACATTTTCACTTGGTTTTTGAAAGACTTGTTTCATAGTATTATCAGGATTATAATTGCGAGTACAAGTTGTATTTATTTTACTTTATATGTTTGTTTATATGCAAACGTTTTCTTCATATACGACTCCGAGGATATCATATTTGCTTACTTACACAATGTTATTTTCCTTACTCAGAAGTAATTAATTACCAGGCAAACAATAATGATAAAAAAATACGATTCTGGTTTAGGGAACCCAAATAAAAGCTCGCAAATCGTGTGGCAATTTTCCTTAATTTGTGACCTTTGTGTTTCGACGTTTTCTCGCATTTATTGTGGTCACAGTATATTTACAGACAGTTTAGATTGTATAAATTTGCCGGTTACGTGAGTATAAAATATATAATAATTAACTTAAACATGCAATTAATGAAATATTAACATTTTATAGTATATTTCGGGAAAATGTGCAAATTATGTACAAAATATCCAAAGGTGAAATTTATATCCGTTAAATAATAAAGAACCTTTAAAAACATAAATATTCAAAAGACGTCAGACTTTTCGTTTTTAGCTTAGTTGCACTCTGAACAGATGCCAAGTTCTTTAGCACTTTCATACATGATGGCTGTACAAGGCTCCATTCGTTAATTCTAATTTAATGTGAATTAGTTTCTTTTATGGACATAAAAAAATATTTTAGTGATTTATTGTTTGCAAAGAAATTGGCAGGAGAGAAATTAGAAAATATAGAATCCTGGGCAATTGAAATTTATTAGTAAATTATTTTATCTTCGTGAGTAATTATTAGGAGTCTTGTTCTTCTTTCTTTATCTTTATCAGCCCATATACGTCCCACTGCAGGGCACGGGCCTACTCTACAATCGAGAGAATCGATTGAGAGTGGTTAGGCCATATAGTCCACCACGCTGGCCTAGTGCGGGTTGGGAGTCTTATTACAAAAAAATAAATTAATAAATACACCCAACATTCATATAAACAGTCGTGACCCACACTAAGATCGGGTCTTGTGTCGTAGGTATCAAAAACTACGTGAATTTTTTTTTGTGTCCCAAACACCCAGATCCCAAACAAATACCTGTAGATCACAAAAATATTTGATTCGGTGGGGGATCGAACGCAAAGCCTTACGTTTCTCAGCCGACGTCTGACCAACTGCGCCACGGAAGAGTACAATGGGTAAATTGTGAACTAATTATCATCGTTTCATTTGTGATCTAATCTAACATTTAATTAGGGGTAACTAACTATATCAGCCCATAACCGCCCACTATTTAGCACGGGACTATTCTGCAACCGAGACTTTGAATGAGAGGTGTAACTTTAAACTACTGTGGCGAGCAAGCCAGTGTGGCGAGCAAGTCAGTACAGTAGCCCGTCAAATCGCTCAACAAAATCACGCCACCCCTACGTCACATCGTGCGATGTTTTGCACGTGCAAAGGATTAGCTCGAAAACTGTCAAGCACGAACCGTTTTAATTACTATTAATTATGAGTCATAACACCTATAAATAGCTGTGTTGCTTTGTGTTATTATGCTTTCTGCTTCCCGCCTGAACTAAGTTATTTTCTTTTGCTTAATATATTTTATATTCGCTTGCATTGCTGCTTTAGTTAACATCCATCATCCTTGCTTCCCGACTTACACGCACATATCGTAAGTGGCACGATCACTACACTGCCCAACTAAGCGCAAAAGCGGTAACTCAAAGAAAGCGAGTTTTGAGATAATTGAAGTTATGTAAAAATAGTTATATATATACTTTATGTATAGTTTTTTTTATTTGTTAAATATTATTTATATATTATATAGGGTGTATTTGTTATCACATTAGTTAAATTATCAAAAATGTATAATAATGTACTTTATTCATGAGATACGGTTACACCGCTTAGTAAACTATAGAATTAAAATTGAGATACCGCTTTTTCGTTAGCTCTTCTCAAACATGTGTGTATACAAAAAGGAATGTATTTTCTATCGAATAAAATATGTATTATTTGAAAAAAAAAACAATTAAAGTATATATATAACGTTTTTTTATTATTAAAATTTGAAATTACATAAAAAAATATTTAAAAACAAACGGTTTTTGGAAGGAATTTTAGTAGTCAAAAGTAGGGAGTTCTCTCCAAAAGGACATTCTATTTTGTGGTATTATATTTTGAAAAGATTTCAAAATATTTTCTTTTTTGTTTCTTGAAATTCCTTCCGGAGCAGTTTTCTTTTTTGGTGGAGGCAAGACATGACTTTTTAAAATTTTTTTTCCTATAATGCTAGCAGTAATTGCATTTTGATCGAATCCTGTTTTGTAGGTGATATCAAAACTGCCTCTTTTAACTTCAACTTCAACCATTTCGCTGACATATGGACGCGGTTTAATTCGAGACAGTGCATATTGTGTGGTATAATCATCCCAGTCATAAAAGTCTTGCATGTTCATCTCTTTAAGTTTTACATTTTTTCCTGCAGTGCTAACTGCCTGAGAAAAATCTGCGAAATCATAAATTTTGTTTTTCATGCGTTTTATGGACAGCTCTACCCTATGATGGAAACTATCAGCTGACATAAAGGTGTGGCCGGATTCAAAATATTTGATGACAATCTTGTCGGCGTTGATATCCTTAGAATTTATAATATAAATTAAGAAAGAAAAAAACGTCCAGTTTATGTTCTGGGAGGAACAATTATCAACCCATAGTATGATATTTTTTTTATCCCGATGAAAAATAAAAAATTGATAGTATGCACTTATAATTTCGGCTTTGGAACGTCCAAACAACCCTTCATACCATAGTACAGGAAAAACACTCAAATCTTTTCGGCCTTGACCAGTTGGCACGAAACTTTCGTTGTAAACCACTATCCTATGAGTAAAAATAGCAGTTTTGAACATGTCTATCCTGGGCAGCATGATAACTTTTTGTAAATCAGCAGAATATACAACAGTATCAGTTTCATTTAGCTCACTGTCTAATTTATACTGCTCTCTGGACATGTATGCCCGTTTGTTATGACTTTTCCACTTCGTGCAACCTAGACAGTCTTCTTTAAGGTTTTCTTTGGTATGTGTATCATCGTGTAAACGGAACTCTTCACAGTCCTCACACTCTTCGTGGCCAAGCTTTACAAAAGAAATATTTAATTCTGCGACTACTTCTCGATATTTATCGTAAGATACTTTGCAAGACGGATTTTTTTCTAAAAAGTCTTTATGCATCGCACTGATTGTCAAATCACTGGGTAAGTATAAGCGATTGGGAGCGTGTTCACGCCTGTAATGAGATATACTCGGCTCAAAGCTCATTATATGTTCCTTAATAGGAGTAGATTCAATTTTATTGTGAGGAGTAGCTCCCAGTCTTTTGTCTACTGGTGGTGCAACCGTGTCGTTAGAATTGGCCAAAGCCGTATGTAAAGGTTTGTCATTAGATGATTTGTAGCCCAAAGTTGTCAAAAAGAAGGTTTTACATACTCCATACTTTGTACCGAGCACGTCCTTAAGTGAATAACTGTAGCTTACTTTTTTTCTGTACTCCTCTGATTCAAATCTTGTTACTGTTCTTTGTTTCACAGATTTAGCTGAGGTGTGATGCAGCATATAAGCCTTCCTCTCTTTGTCATTCAAACTCCAGAAGCTCTCATTTATAATTTTTCGCTGCTCTTCCGATATATTTTGGATACACTGCTTTTTGCATGAAGCAGGACAGGGTGGTTTAACGTTATGTTTCTCTCTAATCTCACTTTTCTTCACTTCATTTCTGACTTTGAGAGGTTGGTCGTGTTTTTTTCTTTTCCTAATTGTACCGGCCTTAGTATAAGTTGTAAGATTATGTGTATTTCCATCAGCTATCTCGTTTTGTGTCAGATTCTCGGTGTCCCTAAGATTATCATTTGGTGTCACTTCGTGTCCTTGAGATGAATTCTCAACAGATTTTTCGTATTGAACACTTATCACATTTGAATTATTCCTAAGAGATTCAGAAGTGCAAATAGTATTATCGGAAGCAGTTATCAATATTTTTTCTGTATCATCTTGAAAAATACAGGATCTTTGTTGATCTTCAATAGTATCTGTGATCAAAGGTTCTGGATTACCGCAATTAAAAACATTGTGTATGTTGTGTGTATTAAAACAAAAGCCTGGCGATGATATGTCACTTAAATCATTATGTTCAATAATTGGCACAGTTGTCAATGTGATCAACGAGTTAGGGGATTTGTTGTTATTCCCGATTTCTGTGTTTTGATCATCCTGATGCATAGCGAAATAATCAACGTTTGATGTACACGGACCCGATAAAAAATGTGAATCTTCAAAGTCGAAACCATTTGAGGAAGGAAGAATCGGAGCTAGTAATTGATCAGCACTGTTGAATCTTGAAAATGCGGGATCATCATCTGAATCACTAGTAGGAAAAAAGTCGGGATCGATCGTTTTAATATTACGTTGTAATTGTTTGGATTCCTTAAACTTTTCCCTCAACGCCTTATTTTTTTGTGCTAAAAGCATCATCATTTTCGTATTTCTTTGCGACATGGTTTATCTGTAACAATATTTAATAAGTATAACTGAATTATTTTATTCATCAAAAACGTTTAGTTATCTTTAACAAACATAATACAAATTATATATTTGGGAAATAAATTAAAATATTGCACTTACGTAATGTAAAGTGCAAATCAACTTATTATCATCGGAACAACAATAACCGTATGGCTGGGAAAATATGATTAAAAATAATGTACTTTATGTTCTGGTAGATCAAGGTCAATTTTGCTAAGTACGAATGCGTACGAGGGCGCGCACGCCAACCGCAAGAAAGTTTAACACAAAATTTCTAATTTTGCAATGATTATGGTTACAAAATGCTAAAATAATATTTAATAGGACTTACCTGAATGTCAATGTATGAAGTTACCCCATTAAGCACCTTAATTTACAGTTTTTTTCTTAATTTTGCACAAATATCATGACCTCTTCACAACAAAAACAAACAAGTTATGACACGAATTTGCGAACGAATTTGCCAAGGGCAGGGATAAATCACTGTAAAATGTATTAGAAATTCGATCTTATCCAGTAAAACCATAAGGGCTAATTTAATTTTGCTATTGCAACCGTATCTCACTAATTCAAAACAATTTGCGTATTATGCAAGCATTAAAATACTAAGCATTATAGCGGTAACTCATTACTGATTTTACTCATCCTACTTACCGCTTATCGGCTAAGCAAAAGTTGTGTATTTATTTAAGAATTTTAGCGATATTTAAATTTGCGGCTGGTTGCCTACGTAATATTAATATACCTCTAACACCCTTAGTGATATATGGTAAAACTGAGATAGAAAAATCTTTCTTAAGGTTTTTTCATACGTTTTGAACAAGATAGTGCTAAATGGCTTAGTCCAGTAGATGCGTATTTTTTAAAGCTATCCGATGGCATAAAAATCAATTTTACGATTTTTTTTGAGATACCGCTTTTGCGCTTAGCAGGGCAGTACACTACTATTAAAACTACACCTTAAGTGTTAATGAATTTTTGTGGTCGACACTGGTCACCCACTTCTGTTGCTTGATGTGTATGACTTTTGACGTTTTAAATATGTTCAGCTATTTTTGTTGATGACTGTACATATTAAATAACATGGTTGTCTGTAAGACATTGCTGTAGAGCGATAAGACCGCCATTTGAATTTATTTTGTTGTTGTTTCTGTATTGTGTTTTTTCGTTTGTAATTGTGTACAATAAAGATCTAAATAAATATATGAAGTGTTTTTTGCATACATTATTATATTACACTATTATTATCAACTATAAATAGTCCTGGTTTCTGAACCGATCCATTATATCTTGGGTCGGAAATAAACTCGGCAAACGGTGGGTGGCTTCAGTCGCACTTCCCCTACCCCTTCACAGATAAGGGTGCGAACGTTGTATTATTTGAAGCTTCAAAAACTGGCCTTTTATTTCGGCTAGAAAAATAAATTCAACGGAATAATATCCCACATTAAGTTTGTATAAAATGAAAGGTTACCTGGTGGCTTAATGTTACCCCATATGACTTCGCTTTAAATGTAATTAATTTAAAGTACACACTGCGTTAGGTTTGAGCATATGGAGACTAGACAGACAAAAGCGTCGAAGGAGACTTAAACGCAATACAGCTACTGTATTAATTCAATGCCAAGTGAGCTGACGATACCCACTAGACTCAAGGTTATGTTACTCGCTGTGTGTCTGGGTCTATGCATTTTTAACGTGGCTTAAATTATAGTCTTTTGGTAGAAGATAAACCATGTCCTGGTTTTCATTTGTTTTATAATAGACACTATAAAGTGATTACGATGCACGTATAGAATATACACCAATAACAGATGGTTTTTTCTCGCCGGCCAATACAGGGTATATCCAGACTGCGACCGAAAACGAAGCCAGGTGGTAGTTTACTGGTGGTAGGTCTCTCATATGTGAGAGGCCGCCTGGGTAGGTACCACCGTAATGTCTATTTCTCCCGCCAAACAGCAGTGTAAATGCGCTGTTGTGTTCCGGTTTGAAGGACATTGTAGCCAGAGTAACTACTGGACATATTGAGACTTAACATCTTATGTCTCAGGATGGCGAGCGCAGTGGAATTCCAAGCATTGCCTTGTAATTCATGGTGTTGATTGGTTTTGCTACTGTCCATGAGCGGTCGTATCGCTTACCATCAGGCGAATGACAAGCTCGTCTCGCCATTCATTGCAATAAAAAAAAAAAGTTTTAGTGATTGCAGACACAAGGCAACTAAAAATTTGCATCAAATTTAAGCTCTTACGTACCATTGATTTTTAAAAAATAAAAAGGTGTACATCATTATTCTAGGAAAACTATGTATTTACCACCCAAATCCGACGATAACTAAAAAATAAAACGCTTTTTTATGCGAAATTTTATCGTTGCGTTGTGTCTGAAGTCACTTATACTACCACCTGGCTTCGTTTTCGGTCGCATTCTGGATATACCCTGTAAATTTATGCCTGCTTAAGACCTGTTTGACCACCGATGAAGAAGCGACTAGGTACCGACAATTTCTCGCTCAAGGAAAGTACAATAGATGTAATTGCCAGCAACAACTTTGTTTTCCTACTAGTTTGTTGCGTAGACAAGAGCCATCATAGTTAAAGCTTCCCACTAATCGCCAATTTTTTTCCTAGTTTCTTTTTACACTCGCTTCTCGCTCACTGTGTATGGCAAGGCAAATCCAGGCAATCCATTGACTGCAAGAACGACGTAGACGTAGAAAATAAATATAAAATAACCCAGCCACCAAACGAAAACACATTCTTATCAATTCAATTCAATTATACGAACAAAACGCGACAGTGTTGAACTGTGGTACCGCCCCGGACGAGCCTGCCCATTCATGCTGAGTCATGAGTATGACTGACAACAGCGTAGCTATACCACTTTTAAAACTTTTTAGTGTTCATAATGTTGGTAAATCGTAATAAAAAAATCTATATCAGCCCATATACGTCCCACTGCAGGGCTTGGGTCTACTCTAATCGAGAGAATCGAGTTATCGAATCGAGAGAATCGAGTTATCGAATCGAGAGAATCGATTGAGAGTGGTAAAAAAATAAAATTAAAAAAATCATAAATAAATCTCGCCACAGCAAAAGTGAAAATTTCTTTTAATATTGAACAAGAGAAAAATATGCAAAAACCAACTCTCCTATGAATAGATTTACGGAACTAATCTTTCAAATACGTCGCGAGCTGGCATCAAATCCGAGATGAATTTATAATCTGGATAATGCTAATATTAAACGTCTAACAAGTGGAACACAATAAGACGACGTCAGTCGAAAGGATCCCTCGCTGGATTAACCGCTGAAGTTAATATTCCTGTCGGGAATAAAAGAAGCTGGAAAAATGGGACTACATTCATATCTGTTATAAGAGCTATTGGTGGTTTGTGATTTTGTTTGGAGACGGCTATTTGGGTCTCTAGTTGGATGTCAAATAGTATCTTTATTAGTTAACTATATAAGGCAGGCAGATATGTAGCGAACGGAATCATATTTTGTATGATAAGAAAAATGAGTTTAGCGTCATCTGACACAGGCCGTTCATTGCTCAAGATAGACTAAAAGATTTTCAAATGGAAAACCATTATACAGCATTACCTCTTGCAAGCTTTGCCAGATCGTCTTTCCACCTTGTACTGCGAGTTCGCTCATACATGATTTTCACTCAAGGTTTGTTGTAGTGGTTTTCTGTTATGCAGCTTACGTCCCACGCGCTGTTTACTACGGCAATTTAATTCAATTGCGCATAATGAATTAAGTTAAATAATTATACAATACAATACTACGCATAACACTATCTTATAATTGGGACTGTATTTAATTCATCGCGATAGTATTAGGTTCGCAAGCAATAACGCAATTACTGTTAACAAAGCTAATTAAACTGTCTCGTCGGAGAACTGGTTTAGAATACCGATGGCTACCATCAGTCCATAATACGGAAGGTCCATAACAATAAATGTATCAATATCTTAAACTCAGTATCAATTAATTATACATTTTTGCTTTTTTAAGCATTGTTTATTTTTAATATTAGAATTCCTGTAGTTAAATATGGTATCAAAATTTATCATTGGGATATTCCATATCTCACCACGACACTTCACTGCTGGGTATAAGCTTCCTTATTTGGACCACCCTTGTTATGTATGTATGTTATCACTGTGTATTTATATGTTTAATTAGTATAATATTATTTAGCTTCCTCTCTTAATTATTTTTTTACAATGCTCTCTCTTTCTCCTTCTTTTAAATCCATTTCATGGTTGTCTGTAAGTAATTGCTTTATGCGATAAGACCGCCATTTATACTTTCTTGTTTTTTTTTTTGTTTCTGTATATTGATATCTTTTTGTGTACAATAAAGATTTAATTAATAATAATATGTTCTTCCGAATCAACTATACATTGCTACCATTACGTCCTCTAACTATCTGCCAGGTGATTCGACTCCTGGCCACAATTCCATTAATAATTAAGTCCTATAAAGATTAATTCCATTCAATGATGCGTGCCCATCGAGGATAATTCTTGTAAAAATATAACCCAAGATAAGGTAAAAATCCTCTTCAAATTCACATGATCATTTAACGTGGCATATTCAGATATCCAGTGTATGGAGTCAGGCTGCGTGTACGTGTTGGTACGAAGCCGTCACGGCCCGGACGTGATTAGGAGCATCCCGTTCCTATGTCACGCTTTTATTCCAAATTTATTCACACTATTCTAGCTGGAAGTATCTTTTAAACTAGTTACGAGTGTATAAATTTTTATGTGGGCAACGCTTTTAGGTTATTTTGTAGTATTTTATGTCAAAAATATTTGTAATGAGCGGAAGAGAAAGTTGGGGCTGTATCTCGATGCACTTTATTTGTAATATCAGTATATTATGTTGTTGTTATCCAGGCGGATATGAATTTCCTACAACCAGCTATGGGGCCTCTGGCAATCAACTACCGAACTAGACACAACAAACGGCAAAACAGTTTCTGCACATCAGTTTCTGTGAGATAATGATCTACCCGGAGAGTTTACCCATTAGTAAAAAGGAACAAAATTATTACCATTTCCACAAAGAAATAGATTCGCTCATTTACCGCAAAACGTTTTACTATCTGATTTCGAAACGGCATTCGTGGAATCGTGATTTAATGAGCTCCATAATAACAGTTGATATCTAGTATTTTTTTAATAACTGCGTAGTTTCATGTCTCATTAACTTGTTACCTACTTTGCTTTGAAACAAAGTAGCCCAATATGTACTCTTAATATTTTTTGTTATAAATTACATAGACTGACTGGGTAGCGTAGTTGTAGTATGGTACGATTACAAAGCTGAGGATTCGAATCCCGGGTCGGGCAAAGTGATATTGAGTTTTTCTATTCATTATCAGCCCGAAGTCAGAAATTTGTGCCCGATATGGCGATAGGCTCGCCGCCTATCACATCATGGGATGGAAAATACAAGGCGAAATGTGGGTGTCTTGATGGTGCCTTTGCCTACCCCTTGTGGGATAAAGGCGTGAGTTTATGTATGTATGTACATTACATAGACTGGATAATGTGAGAAATATTTCAAACGGGAATACAAGGTGTAAAATTAAGTATGAGTAGTTCGAGGTTGAAATTTGGCTCTGACTCGCCTTCTATCACATCTTGGGTCGAAAATTAGCTCGACGCGGTTGGCACTTCTAATAGTAATATTTGTGGTGCCAATGTATCATGGCATGTTGTTCATATGACTTTGTGACCCAAAAAATATAGATTTGTCAACTTGGTGTAAATAGAAATAGATTAGTATTTAAAAAGTACTGAATAAGAAAATCAAGGATATAATATGGTAAAATATATAATCTTCTTTATCATGTCGTTTGACAACCGCTAAAGTCATATTGAAAAGGGAAAGTATTTTCTGTCTACGGACAAGCAGCTTCAAATCAGAGTTGATCTTTTAGATGCTTAACGTAATAAAATTAGATCAATGGCTGCTTATTATAATTTTTTTCCGATTACCTAGGTAGAGTTGGGACCAGTATTTTACCTTATAAAAACTAATCCCCTTGGGTTTGATGAAAAAAAAAACGTCTAAAGATGTAAGATGAAAAAATTAAAATGGAAACATGTGATCATAGATTTATATTTTTGAAACGTATTTCTTTTACCATGGCACTCAAACATGTGCCGCATTATAAGACACTAACGCCATACAATTATGACCATACACTTAAATACGTATTTTCCATAATCCACTAAGCACATTTAAAAGATGAAATCTACATTTCTCTAGCTCCAGATAATTCGTCGCCATGACAACACGACGCTCAACTCTAATGCGATTGTCAATAAATCCTATTACGCAAAGCGTTTCCATTGTGTGCAGTGCAATAATGTTGCGATACAAACTGATTTGGTGGGACCATCCACGTGTTATGTGCTTGCGTTGGGATTAAACCCGCTCCATCAAACTTGAGCTTCGAAATGTCGATAGATAATTAGAATGTCGTTATTGTGATTGTCCTTAATTGCTATAACTTTAATGACCGAGAACATGTTTTTCCTCTTTGAGGATTTATTATTTGCTTGCTTGTACGTGACTATTATGTGCCTGATGATAAATGTAGTGGTGTTCAGATGGAATAAGTAATTAATTAGATAATATAATGAGTAAGTAGAATGAGGTAGAGAAATGAATTTTGTTACAGGAGTGAACTGTGAACAACTTTCATCCCCAATGAGAGGGACCAGTATGTATCCTGGTCCTGAGCCGAGCTATCACGGGGAAGTATTCGGGGTGCTTCTCGCCCTGAGATATCCAGTGCCGTCCAAAATGCACGTAACGGCCACCGAAGGGTTTTATTCGGTATGCTGGTGGTTAGGGACCCGGCTCGGTAGCTGGTAGGCCAGTAACACTGACATACTCATACATAGAGGCTTAAAGAGAGTGCTCTCCTTAAGGTAGGCAGCGATTTTGTTATGCTGGACCCCTGGCACTGCGAAGTTCTCTGGGCAGCGGTAGCCGCTTACCATCAGGCGGGCCGCTAGCTCGTCTGCCTATAACGGCAATAAAAAAAAAAAAAAAAAAAAATACTCCTTTTGGCCTCCTCTGGGGTACAGAAAAAGTCGTTTTACAACTTTCGTCTTGATACAAAAAAACGTAATAGACTGTTTTTTAAAAGGGTTAATACTAGGTAAAGAGTTTTGGCGGAGGCTATATTTATCAATTAAGTTTCTATTACTGAAAGGAAAGAGTGATCCGCGTGAAATATTGTTAGCCCAATCATTTGGAAACAACAATTATATAACCATGTAAAGGCCATTGGTGTAAAATTATGATAGCTGTCTCGATTTGACACCAAAATAAAGTGAGTGCATTATTCGGTCACAAAATCCTTTTGATAAACAAAAATAGGTACCCTAAACACATAAAGGAAGGTAATAACACATATAAATTATTAATCCATCCCATGATAACAATGGCATAACTGAAGATAGCAAGGATCCGCACGGAATAATGCCTAGGGAGCATTATAGCAGAGCCATTTTACAAAGGAATAATTGTAATTTATTATGCGCCAAACACCGCAAGCACTGATTCGAAATGTATTGCCTTTGCCGCTAATTAAGACATCGGTTGAAGTTTCAAACTTGTAGGGAGGGGTTTAATGGAAGCATATTTAAACGAATATTGATAAAAATAGAAAATTCGGTTATAGAAATGATATTGTTTGATTGAAGATATCATCATCATCATGAGCCCGTTGCTGCACATAGGCCTCTCCCAAGGTACGCCACAAAGCCTGGTTTGCTGCTATATGCATCCAGTCGCTGCCGGATCTCTTGGATTAAAGATATACTTAAATTAAATAATATAATATGTAATACGCAAGCGCGTGGTGGCCTGTTGGTAACGGACCAGACGCGGCTGCCTAAATGTTCACAGTGGTCGCGGGTTCAAATCCCAGGGCACGCCTCTGACTTTTCGGAGTTATGTGTGTATTGATAGTCAATCACCACGCACTTTAACGGTGAAGGAAAACATCACGAGGAAACCTGCATACCGTAGCGATTTTAAAGAATTTCTACGGTATGTAAGTCCGCCAACCCGCACTAGGCCAGCGTGGTGGACTATATGGCCTAACCACTCTCAATCGATTCTCTCGATTGTAGAGTAGGCCCGTGCCCTGCAGTGGGACGTATATGCGCTGATATAGATAGATATAGATGCATTTAAATCAACGTTGAGCCAAGTCAAATACTAATTTATATTTCTTATTCAGACTGCAATGATTGCAATATGATTTTTCGTAGGTATACTTTGATGACCGACCTACTTGATGACAATTCTCTCGTGTATCTGCATCGAAAAAATATATAATGGCCTAAAACATCTCAATAGATTTCTCATTTGTAGAAGTATTCCGTTTCAGAAGTGGGCGGTTATGCGCTAATACAGTACAGTACAAAAATCTCTATTTGATTGTGTTAACTAAAATAAATTGATTTTGATAGACGCGTCAAACGAACGTAATAAATTCTATTGATTTTGCACTTGAATATCATACTATTCATACTATTAATGAAATGAAATCATACTATTAAATTATTCGCAATAGCCCATCACTATTGAATTTGACTATAATTTGCGAGCAAACATAACGCACAAGTTAGGCGGCAGTTGTGACGACTTGTATATTACCATGTAACTCATGTCTGATAATGATTAGTTTGGAATTGTAATTATCTGTCCTGTATGTTTCGGAGTAAATACGTAATACCACATATGTAATACATTAATACAATAGACACACATGGCAAGTCTTCACAGGGGTGCGCATCTTGTCGTATATGTTAGTTTGTTAGGATTTTCTAATACTCTAACTGCTTCCAGATTTAATAACTCTGGTCAGTGTAATTATGGACACAAGACCTTTGATCCAAAAGAATATTTGTTGCTCACACACTCTCAAAATTATTTGATTGATATCTAAGTGTCGTGTTTGGAATAAAATATAATAATTTTACAGACAGAGCTCACCCATAAAAAAATCGCGTAGTTATAGTGTAAACGACTATATAGTCTTATTAAAGCTCTTTCTTTCTCTCTCTCATTATCTTAAGCAAGAGGAAACTGATGAACATAGGCATCTCCCAATAAATAAATAGAGAATAAAACATTGATACTTACGTTGACGGGATCAAAAACTCGTGCTTAAATTTTTCACCTCTAATATGAAATAATAAGTTGTAAGCAACAATACGTTTCCCGGGAACTTCCCATTAATATTTTCTTCGACAGAACAATAAATAAGAGCAAAAGCACATAGTTATGTGTTTGTACTGTCACTACAGGAAACAATGACCCAGATTAATTTCCGGTCTATTCAGCAGCTATTTGTTTTATTTGTGCTATAATAATTCAATTTTGTTGTATTTGATAGATATAATTTATATTTCATAATTTAAAAATGATATAGGAACATAGAAAATCCTACAAAAATATGTGAAATACGGGCAAGTTTGCCACACAAGATGTGAGAGGTTGACTTTTTCGCTGTTAAAAAGTTGAGGGTAAAGCGGATGCCAAGCCTTTACAGCATTTTTTTTTAAAGACCTATTATTCAATGCAAAAAACGTTTTTATGAATTTAACAATTTGTTGCTCTCATGGTTATTAAAACAATTTGGTAAGTTTCCTTTCCATTCAATTTTTTTTTGTATAAAATTAAGTCGGTTAAGTTCGCAGGAAGTCGCTGGATGCAGGAAAACAACCCGTTCGGTATTAAAATATAAAGCCCGTTTTTGCTGTTAAGACTTATATATCCGAAGTTTCACTTATAATACCACAAGAGCTTCAAATTTATCGGGTATTTCCCGATAGGTTCGTTGCAAACAAATGAAGGAGTCAAGTCTTTCAGGTTAAAAAATCACGAGCGCAAAGCGCGAGTTTTCACAATTGAATTCAACCTGTCAGTTTGACGTGTGGTTAATTTGACTGGATCATGTTTTGTTTTTTATATATAGCAACTACCAGAGAAAATTTTCAAAGAATTATCAGTATAATACCATGTAGGTTGTACCACGTGACGTCGAATGGTGCAATTCTATTGGTCGACATTTGGGTCGGAAAAATAATCATGCTTATTTCCGCATTTTGAACAACTATCAGTATTTATTTTATTTTTTATTTATATCCTTTATTGTACACTATATTTAAGCTTAACAAATAAAACATTACATTCGATAATAGTACAAAAGGCGGTCGTATCGCTCGAGGCAATCTCTTACCGACTACCTTGGGATGGAAATAAGAGAAGGATAAAAGAGAGGGCAGTCAATAGTGCACCAATAGCTTATTAAAAACATATTAATAATAACTATAAAATAAAAATAATATTTAATAGATGCTCCGTTTACACATATATATACGAATAAACAAGTGACACAGTATCAGACATATAAAATATGCAACATAATAATATAATAAATAAATAAACATATATATTACATAATATATACATAAATAAATACATACGTTTATATATACACATAAGTGCACACAATTATAGCATATTATATAATAAAAATATGAACAATCACTCACTCGATGAATTGGGCTGTTAAAGGGACAAGTAGTGCTCTTTAACCATTTTTTTAAAGGACAACAGTGTTCGTGCCCGTCTTACTGCATCAGGAAGTGCGTTCCATAATCGGACAGCTTGCACAGTGAAAGACTTGTCCATAAACGTCGTAGAGTGCACGGGCATTCTCAACCTCAGGTTCTCTGACGATCTCAGGGACTTTTGGTGTGAATCATGCAGGAATATGAAACGATCTTTGAGATATGAAGGAGTCAACGGATTAAACAAGATATTGTAAAGAAGAAAAAGGATATGAGTATTCCGACGAAGTCGTATGGGTAACCACTTGAGCTTAACACGAAACTCGGAAACATGATCATATTTGCGAAGGCCAAATATGAAGCGTATGCAAAAATTTTGGAGACGCTCAAGTTTATTAAGCTGGTTCTCGGTAAGATCGAGATAGCTGACATCTGCATAATCAAGGATGGGGAGAAGAAGTGTTTGCGCAAGTGAAATCTTCGTGGTAACGGGTAGGAAATTGTGTAACCTTCGCAAAGACCGTGCTGAAGCAAACAACTTTCTACTTAGCTCACAAAGCTGCGGGCCCCAGGTGAGGGATTTATCTAGATACAAACCAAGGTTTTTGACAGTATCACTGTAAGGAATAATGATACCATCACAGTATATAGAGGGTATCAGATCCCAATCTATTTTAGAAATCATCCTGGGGCTGCCGACAACAATGACCTGAGTTTTAGATGGGTTAACCTTCAACCCATTGGCTTTGCTCCAATCACAGATGCTTTGGATGTCAACGTTAATTGCCGCAATTGCATCAGCTAGCCTGTCCAGGGGTGCTCGAGTGTAGATTTGGAGATCATCTGCATAAAGGTGGTAGGAGGAGCAAAGATGATTAGTAATTGAATTGATAAAAACAGCGAAGAGTAAAGGAGATAGCACGCCGCCCTGAGGGACGCCAGCATTCACAGTGCACCAGGAGGAAAGACTCTCCTCAACACGGATGCGTTGCCGACGTCCATACAGGTAACTTCGAAACCAATCAATCGCCATTGGAGATATGTTAAGAGAACTCAGAATGCCGAGTAATACATCGAAATCAACAGTGTTGAAGGCGTTACTGAAGTCTAGCAACGCTAGAACTGTCAGCTTGCCCTCTTCCATACCTGACCTAATGCCATCCGTAATATGAGTCAGAGTAGTAGTAGTGCTATGTCCGGGACGAAATCCAGATTGAAGAGGATTAAGGATGCTATTTTTGGAAAGGAAACCATTAAGTTGGCTATGGATTAGGCGTTCAAGGACTTTGGACAGAAATGGAAGTATGGAAATAGGACGAAATTCGGAAAGTAGAGAGGCATTTGGTTTTTTCGGTATAGGAATGATGTGGGCTTCTTTCCAAGCGATCGGAAAGATCCCTGAGGAGATGGAATGGTTTAGGATATGGGTAATAATAGGAAGGATTTCGTCCAGGATAGGAAGAATCATATTACGGCTGACATGGTCACTTCCCATTGCATTCGATGTAATGAGCGAGATGGTTCTCCTAACATCACACATAGCAAATTGTTTGAAAACGAAACAAGAATAATCGGGAGTCTTACAGGTAGAAAGATGCTTTAAAGTGTTATCTTTGATCGTCCTGGGGAAATAGGACGGAGAGGAGAAATGATGGTTCAAAGAATTTAAATCTATAGATTTTAGAATTGAATCTTGTTGAGATTTACCCACTCCCAATGACTTAAGAAATTTCCAGACTTTAGCTGGGTCTCCGTTTTCAACAGAGTTGTGGATATGTCGGCGTTGAGCGTTCCTACACACCTTAGTGCAGTGATTCCGTATAGCTACATATTTTAGCCAGTTTGTTTCATTAGGGCGTCGGTTGTACCTGGACTTAGCTGCCGCTTTTTTGGCAAGTAAGTCTTTAATTTCGGCTGTGAGCCAAGGCGTTGGTAGGTGTTTCACCTTGATGGCTTTGACTGGTGCATGTCTATCGAACAGTGTGGTTAATTGGCTGTTAAATAACTCAACTTTAGCGTCAATGCTATCTGTAAGGAACAGTGGACTCCAGTCAATGCTGTCGGCATCTTTACGAAGGCTATCAATATCCATACCCCGAAAATTTCTCTGCAGGAGGATTTTAGGTATGGATTTAGGAGGACGGACACGGTAGGACAAAAATAAGAGATCGTGAGAGGAAAAAGCGTCGGCGGAACATTGTCCATGTTTCACGACGTGGTTTAGGGAAGAGACAAGGATAAGGTCAAGAAGGGAAGGAGTACAGTTTGGAGAATGGTGAGTGGCTGAAAGCGGAAGAATGGAAAGGTTACAGGATTGGATAACATTCAAGAGGGAAGAAGAGCGACGATCGGCCTTGAGTAGGCAGGTATTGAAATCACCCATGATTATGGTTTGACTGTACGAAGGAACTAGGTTTTCGAGAATAATTTCAAAGGATGAGAAAAAGTCAATGCGAAGCGAGGGACAATAATAAACACCGAGAAGAAGTTTTTTGAGGGAGAATTCCACCTCAACAAAAAGATGTTCACCAGCATTTAGTGGCGGGGGTTGCGGTGATGCACTAATGATCGAATATTGTAATTGCGTACGGAGATAGATAGCAACACCCCCTCCACCACGTTCAGTGCGATCATTCCTAATGAGGTGGAACCCAGGAAGTGAGTAAGAAGAAGAAGATAGGCATGGTTTAAGCCATGATTCTGAAACAAGAATAGCATGTATATGTGTACAGTCAAAACTAGCCAGCATATCGGGGAAATGGGCCGGAATACTTTGGGCATTGAAGTGAACCACATTAAAATTCCCAGGGACGGTAGAGAACTGAGATGAAAGAGTGTCAGCAAGTGAGGGAATACTGACAAAGCTGTCATCACTACAAGCTGATAAGAATTCTTCGCTATCACTATTATAGTTGTGCACAGACATGAATGTGATTAAAGACAATACTTAAATATATACTTAACAAAAAATATATATAAATATATATAAAAGCCGTAGCTTATAATAAAAATAAATATACTCAATAAAATATATATATATATATATATATATATATATATATATTTATAAAAAAAAATTAACTATTAACAATCCATCTGCCGGCAGTGTAGGCAAAACCCAATAATTGTAAAAACAGTTTTAAAAATATTTAACACATTGCAAAGAAAAAGAAGAAAAAAATAATAATTAAAGATTAAGATTAATTAATACAATGTAACAATGTAGAAATAAACTATGCTAATCCAGGTAAATGAATTAAGAAATATAATGATAAAAAGATAAAAACATAATACATTTTTTGATAGTTAAATTATATGAAAACGTGCCCTGTTATAATCTCAACTTTTATTGCCCACTACTGCGCGCGCACGGGACTCCTCGACAATCGAGACTTCGATTAAGAGGGCTTAGGCCAAAGTCCCCCTCACTAGCCTAGTGGGGGTTGGCGGTCGGCTATTATCACCATATCTACATATATATTTACGTTACATACATATATATTGACATGTATTTTTTAAATTAAAATAAAATTTTAAAAGTCTCCGTATATATGACAAATGTTGCATGGTTGGTAGATGAAAATGCCAGACACGAATATTTTCTAGTTGCATGCCTTTCAAAGCATGAATTTGAAAAATGCACAATAGATGCAGTACCGCCCACGATAAATGAAGAGCGCAACAACGCCGAATAAAAAACAACACCGCGGCATGATTTCTATACATTTGATCGACTTTCGTGACAAATTGGGGCGGAGTCGTGCGCGGGCTCGCCATCAGGAATATATCGGTTTTATTTACACTTCGCCGAGATATTTGTTTATCGCAACTAAATTATAAAGTGAAATCAAGCATCGAAAGCTAAATTTGGAAATGCCTAGCGACAATACGAACCCGTCAATTTTCATCATCATCATCATCAGCCCGTTGCAGTCCACTGCTGGAAACATGCCTATCCCAAGGTACGCCACAGAGCCCGGTCTGCTGTTTGACGCATCCAGTTGCTGCCGGCCTTCTTGTGCAAGTCGTTCCGCCATCTGGCCAGAGGACGTCCCACGCTACGTAAATAATTAATTTAACGTTAATTTTACGTTTACGTAATTACAGTTCTATTACACCATTCGGTAGCGTCGCTAACACCTAAGAGTTTTTGCACACAGCGGGCAATACCCTAAGGATCAGATTCTGGGAAGTAGTGAAGTACGACAAACTTAAGGAAAGAGTAATTTTTAATACAATACTACTTTTTCTGTAGTTATCTTAAAAGCTATCATCCCGTGTTGGGAGTACAATTAACTGGAAATACCTGAAAATAGGTCGGAATAATTATTTCTAAAGCTTCATTGAAAATCCTTCGCTTTATGAGTTTTCTTTGATAAAGCTAACTCCTTATTTATTATATTATATCATCCCTTATACGTTCCACTGAAGGGTATGGACCTCACCTACAATAGCAATTGCAAATCGCCATGGTATGCAGGTTTCCTCACGATGTTTTTCTTCACCGTTATAGTGCGTGTTGAGGTGAAAATTGAAGAGAGCCAAGAATTGAAACTTGATGAGCCGACAAACAAATTCAGCCACCATAAGTTGCCACTAGGATAATCTTATTGAACTTCACACAAAGATTCACAATTATGGCGTCCTATTTCAAGCTGGCGAATGCATAAGCTAAACTCAAACTGCGAAGTATTTTCTAACCACGACTGGTTTTCGATTTTATTTTTAAATGTAGTTAGTCTACACTGAAACACTGAAAGACAACACGTAAACTGGTACTGCACGTCGGTTTGTGACAGTAAAACTACTCGGGCGAGCCAACGTTTTTGTTTTGTAGTTTTAACGGTACACAACAAGAGTCTATTATGTACAATGTATATACGGTACGTAAATACTTTCTAAAAATTCCTACGTTAGATTTTTTTCAAAGGTTTGAAAACGTTTTTAAAGCCACACATTATTTTGACTGCCTCGGTGGCGTAGTTGCATACGGTACGATTATAAAGCTGAGGTCTTGGGTTGGAATCCCGGGTTGGGTCAAGAGATATTGGATCTTATTATTCATTATCAGAGTTAGGATTATTTTTATATATTATAGGGGGCAAACGAGCATTTGTGCCTGATATGGCGACAGGCTCGCACCTTATTCCATCGTGGGACGGCATATGCAAGGTGAAAATATATGAGTGTCCTAGTTGCACTTTTGCCTATACCGTCTGAGAAATAGGAGTTTATGTATGTATGTACATTATTTTTGAATGATACCACATAATTCTTCAAGTGTTAATAAAAACAATATGCTGCATAGTTTTGTATTACTGATAGGTCCTAGAGGTGGAACAGTGGTTGTACGAATCTTCTTGAACATATTGCATCAAATCCTTTTTTTGGTCGGTCAGAGAGATAGCCGGCTCACACCGATGGATACTCTGTCTGATCTACGCTATACTTGCCATCACATGCCTTCTAGTAGTGTCAGTATATAATAAAAGATATAGTTGTTCGACTTAACTAAACTAATGTAGAAGTTAAAATTACATGTCAAAACAGTTTTTAAGAAAATTGTTAGGTACAATAGTTTGTTTACTTCCAACTAGAACCATAAACCAGACTAGTTTTTGTTTAGTTCTCGATTGACTTCAAATATTAAAGAGCAATCAATTATTCAACAATTATTAAGTTTCAGTTCAGTAAAAACAACAGATCGTTGGAGTTTCTCGTTCACCCAAAAGAAAATACTTTTAATAATACTTAAATCTAGCTCAAGTTAATCTTGGTCTTAAATTAAAAGCCTTTCTATTGTTGAGTATATTAAAAGACTTAAATTGTAAAACAGGTAATAAATTATGTGGAGTAGGTAATAGAGCCAAGCCGCACTAGGCCGTCGTAGTGAACTATATGGCCTAACCCCTCTCAATCGTACTCTCAAATGTAGAAGAAGCTCGTGCCCTACCATGGGACGTATATGGGCTGATACAGTAGAGTACAGTACAGTCATTAGAACCTTTAAAGATTGAGCCGTTACGATGTAAATCTTATGTTTGTATTTAGTAACTAGAGGTTTTGTGAATAAGCAGAGGTTGGGAATTTAACTTAATATATGAGATAGTGCAAACGATAGCTGAATATGGTAAGAAATGCATAACCGAGGATTGCGGGTTCAGACCCAGGGCACACACCACAAAATCTGGTCGCGAAGAGTACTAACTTTGAGTTTTATATTTTTATCAGAATAACAAAATAAATAAGTCATTTGTTTGTGCGTAACCGTCACGCCTGCATTTAAATAGTTATAACACTATTCAAAACTAAACATAAATAGTAAAATATTCCATCGCACTGCACTACGCTCACCACCCCAATACATTAATATTTAAGTTGCATAACGCTCAATAATGACTGAAACATACAAATATAAACTCACGCCTTTATCCCAGAAGGGGCTAGGCAGAGGCGCCACCAGGACACCCACATTTCGCCTTCTATATTCCATCCCATGATGTGATAGGGGGCGAGCCTATCGCCATATCGGGCACAAATTCCTGACTCCGGGCTGATAATGAATAGAAAAACCCAATATCACTTTGCCCGACCCGGGATTCGAACCCGAGACCTCCGCTTTGTAGTCGTACCGTAGTACAACTACGCCACCTAGGTAGTAATGACTGAAATCTTTTTCAGATAACCACTAATCCTATCTAATCTTCTGACATGACTCACATGTTCACACACTGCAGTTACTATGCATCCATTGTGTAAATAATAAAGAAATATTTAAGCTTCTTTCAAATCCATTCGAGTACATCTCTTTTATGAACCATTAAATTGCGTAACATATTTTTCGTTCCAGCGTACACAAATATATTCGGGGCACGTCCCAACTTATAGTGTCAAAGTATATTGAAGCACATTTCCATAATGGCCAGTCGAATGTATTATAAGCCAAGCCTGTGATTTTACCACTTATATTATTCACATCGGTCCAAATCTCAGGCTGGAATATTTTGATCGCATTTTGGTAACGGAATCATTCATCGTTTTACTAGTGGTAGGTGGTCTCTCATTTGTAAGAGGCCGCCTGTGTAGGTTCCACCGCAATGTCTATTTCTCCCGCCAAACAGCAGTGTGCATGCACTGTTGTATTCCGGTTTGAAGGACATTGTAGCCAGAGTAACTACTGGATATAATGAGACTTAACATCTTATGTCTCTGGATGGCGAGCGCAATGTAATGCCAAGCATTTCTTTGTGATTCATAGTGTTGTTTGGTTTTCTACTGGCCATGAGCGGTCGTATCGCTTACCATCAGGGAAATGGCATGCTCGTCTCATCATTCATCTCAATAAAATAAAATATTCTAAGAAGATGGACTGCGCGGTGGTCATGTTCTATTTTTTGCACAAAGTGTTAAATAAAATAAATAATAACGGACCAGACGCCCAGGCTTAGAAGTTGGTCGCGGGTAGGAATCCTACACACTGCCACACTTCTGACTTTTTGGAATTATGTTTGTATTGATAGTCAATTACTACGCATTTTAAAAGTGAAGCAAAACATGGTGAAGAAACCTGCACACCACAGATATATTAACAAGATTCCTATTGTACGTGAAGTTCGCCAAGGCTGGGTCCACACAGGTCGCGTCGACGCAGCGGCGACGCTGTTACGGCATTTATTTGTTGTGAATTACAATTTTTAACGCACAACTTAACGTTGCCGCTCCGGCGACGCAATGAGTTCAAACGGCTTCCAGCTCTTAACTTAAAATATTTAAAATCTTTTGGAGAATGCAAGATTTCTCGATAATATTATAGACTAGTAACTTGTTATTTTTGTTGATATTTTTGTGGCCCGAGTATTTATTTAATTAAAACAAACTTAAAACTCAGAATTGGCAATAATGATAGTAATAGAAAAATTGTCAAATACAATTTACATACATACATACATAAACTCACGCCTTTATCCCCGAAAGGGTAGGCAGAGGTGCCACTAGGACACCCACATTTCGCCTTGTATGTTCCGTCCCACGATGTGATAGGGGGCGAGCCTATCGCCATATCGGGCACAAATTCCTGACTCCGGACTGATAATGAATAGAAAAATCCAATATCACTTTGCCCGACCCGGGACTCGAACCCGAGACCTCAGCTTTGTAACCGTACCGTAATACAACTACGCCACCGAGGCAATACAATTTATTGAGCTATAAAGTGCTCAAATGTTTGAGTAGTCATGTAGGCTATTAGATAAAACGTGTCTATTTTATAGATATCATAAATAAAGCTTTTTTCAACCGTCTCGTTCAATAAATTTAAATTTTTTAACAAAATTAAAAACTTGTTTTTGACGTAAGTACCAACTAATTTGAAAGTTCGATGAACTTATGAAATTTCAGCAACCATTTTCAGAATAAATATTTCAATCCGATAGACTAATACGAATCGGTATACTTCACATACCTCTATAGTTCCATTCAGAATTCTCAGTTATGGAAACTTCCTCACGTTGATTGTCGACTGTAGGTACAGCTTAAATCCGATCCCACGATGCATTTCGCTACCTAAACCATATAAGGCTTACCCGAGCGGGCGGTGTCAGCACAGTCACATGGAATATTCAAGCGAAATAAAATAAAATATTAGTGACCAATATTTTAACCGTTAAATAAAAACTATTCGGTGGAAAAAATACGACTCACAGATTTTTATACAGTCCTTCAATGTATTTGGTGGGCAACTTTTATCTGACGATTAGCCCTAAATGAAATAAAATGCTGTGTGGGTCAATATAAAATTTAAAAAGCTAAAAACATGCTTTATAATATAAACTTCACTGTAAATAATACCAGCCCATATACGCCCACTGCTAAGCATGGAACTCCCTTAAATTGAAAGTTCGATCGATGAGGTTTAGAACACAATCTACCCCGCTGGTCTATGGCGAGATAGTGGACTTGATATTTCTGTGAATATCTATCTAGCATACGTTTTCTTGTTGTTGTTTTCATTGTTTCATTTCATGTTTTCATTTATCGTTGAATTGCGTGGTAATTAACTAACAATAGAATCAAGGCTCTGAAAATTTAGAGATGTGCTTTGAGATTAGAATCGGCGACGTTGTATCGGGTCCATGAAATACCATTTACACGGGAATAATTTCTCGAGGCGAGAATCGTATGCCATTATCGCATAACATAACGGCCATAAGATTATCGTGTGCTAATAATATTTACACAATGCAATTTTTATATCATTACGAAAATCGTATCTTTGAGGCGAGAAACTCTCCCCGTTTATATGAGGCTTTACCAATAGGCCATGACGCACGCAAATATAGGTTGAATGTTAACGTTATTTGCATCCACCGTGCAATACGTTTCCTAATATTGAAGTTATTTTTTTATTAAATTGTCTTCCAATTTTTTATTTAACGCATATGTATGCCTCCAGTCTATGGGCCTTAAATCCCTTTCCATTGTAGAACTGGGTGAAGCTCAATTGTACGGGTTTATATAGACATAAGTAAATGAAAGACAACCTAAGCTGAGCAGTCGGTTAAGTGTGAAAGAAAGGCCATGAGTTCAATCCCCGCAACGAGACAAACGCTGGCATGATTCAAATTTATTTTTCGGGTGTTGGGACTGTAAATATCGCGTAGTTTCTAGTATTCACGACACAGACTGGTCGCTTTGTGTAAGGTTAAGACTAAGTGTGTGGTTTGGTTGTGTGTCCAAGACTCCAAATTGAACGTTGAAATTTGACAGCCTCCGTGGCGCAGTTGGTTAAGACGCCGCCCGTGAAACGAGAGGCCGCGGGTTCGATCCCCGCACCGAAACAAATATTTGTGTGATCCACAGGTATTTGTTTCGGGTCTGGGTGTTTGTGAGACTGAAAAGTCTCTCGTAGTTTCTGATACCCACGACACAAGATTCGATCTTAGTGTGGGGTCAAGATTATGTATGTGACTGTTGGGTGTATTTATTTATTTAAAATAAATATAGGTCACACAAAAATACGTATCAGGTCAAAGAGTTGCCAACCCGCTGAGTCAATCAATAGTCTTTCCACGTTATTATACATTTTTTCTTCTCAAGCAACATTCGGAAGCAGTAAAATGTATCGAAAATTTATGATCAATTTTTTGCTGCGGCATCGTATAATATTATACCTGTGACTTGAAAGAAATATTAGCTGTGTGAGTTATGAATATTATTTATTTCTTATTATAAGCTCCAATTAATGGAATTACCGTAAAACCAATAAAACTAATTAATTTCACCAAGGATTATGTTGAAATAATAACGTTTTAATAATGATAAGGCGTATTAATTCTTTTAACGTAATCTTTTTTTAAATTCGATCCGGTGATGAGTAAAAATAAACTGCTGAATTATCGATAGATAATTAATAGGAGACTGCGTTAAGCTACAAATTGGTACATTTGCTAGGTTATAAATTACTTCAGTAATTAGAAACGAAATTAATGTGTATTTTTACCAAAATTGTTTCGAAAAAATGTCTGCAATGATCCTAATGATTGATGCAATGTATATCAGAGTTTATAGATAGTTATCTATGTTCTTAGTATCTTAGTTGTCAATAGAATTATACCCATGTGCTCTAAAAAGGATACTCGCAAAGAGAGCTCAAAGTGCGATACATTTACGGGGCGCTATGATAATTTTTCTCCCACTCCTTACGATACCATAGGTAAGGATACGCCTACCTATCACCAGCTTTTGAGTCTCTGGGATATTACTCACTAAACGAGCGTATTCCCACCTTAAAGGCCGGCAGCGCATCTTCATACTCTATGGTGTTGCCCTGTAGTTCATGGGCGGTGGTGATCACTTACTATCAGGTGAACCGATTGCTCGTTCGCCCTCTATAATATAAAATAACCTAAATAACCTTAGGCAAGGGCCAGGTTAAGAGTACCCTGTACCAACTAGACTACACGAAGAGATTGATGAAAGTAGACGAAACGAAAGTACTATGTCAAGATCGAGCAAAGTGGAGGTCCATAGTCTCTGCCTGCCCCTATGGGATACAGGCGTGACGTTTATGTATGTGTGTAAATAAGCTGATACTTCAAGTCAGTTTTCGACGTGATAGTGATACTATACTGTTTGAGCTACACATTCGTACTGTAGCTTAAATGAGCCACAGCAATTGACACCCACTTTAACAATGTCTACAAATTTAATTATACATACATAAATACATAAACCCACAGCTTTATCCCCGAAGGGGTAGGCAGAGGCGCTACTAGGACACCCACATTTCGCCTTTCATGTTCCGTCCAACGATGTGATAGGGGGCGAGCCTAACGCCATATTGGGCACAAATTCCTGACTCCGGGCTGATAATGAATAGAAAAACCGAGGCAGTCTAATTTAATTATTAACGGTATATTTTTGAGACGCGAGGGCTATCGAGCAATTATGTAGAAAAAGTCTAAATAAAAAGAAAAAAAAAATGCGCGCTCCTGTCTGGTTTGTTGCTGACCGAATGTTGCGTTAGGTATATTTTACGATCGGAATAATTAAGTTTCACACCTGAAAAGCTATAAATTTATCATCTCATAAATCATGTTTTTATCGTTTTTTGTTACAGGAATAATGTAAAATATTTAGCAGATTTGGCAGGTTATAAAACAAATAACAATGCAAATTATGAGTATATTTTTCTGAGGCTTTCACGCATATCACTAATGAGTGAGATTCACGTAGACTCTCAACTTGTGACATTATCTATCGTCATATTTACATAACCCCACGTCGCGTCAATTGTATATCTTTATATCGGAGGATAATACCCTTAGCTCAATATTTTTTATCCGCTTTGCTGCTGAGAGAAGTGGGCAATTATTTGTTTCCAACTCCTCCTATTTTTTTTTCTATCTGGTTAATTGCAATGCGGATTAAAAACAAATCTAGGTTACCTAAGAGGAACGAATTGCAGTAGTGTTTGTGAAAATGACAATGAAAATGAAAATAATTTATTGAATCCATTAAAATGTTCAACATTGTTTAGATTCAGTCATTTTTTGAACTACCACCCGGTTCGGAAAGAGGTTTTCACTAGAGAAGAACGAGCAAGAAGATATAGTGTTGCTCTTTTTAAAACCAGTTTACAATGTAGTGATTATTACAAAAATTACAAGTTGGTTTAAATCAGAGCAGTTCATTAATAACTTGTTATGATTTGCAAGTAGGATATATTTTACTTTATATTTAATATGACTGAGAGAAACGAAACGAAGTAACCCATAACGAAGAATCAGTATACTCTGTTTTGCCAACGCAATAAATAATTATAAAAGCGTTAAGTAATCTATTTATCAATTACAAAGTAAGCAAATCGGACAGACCAGTCCACACAAGCAGCACCCGTTCACGAGTGTGACGCATGTGCCAGCCATCGGCCTCCTCAACCGTGCTACAGGGAAGTGACCGTGGATGGGAAACTTAAAAGTTTTGTCAGTAAGTATAGATTTTACTAGAAAAACTGCGCTTGCTTCCATCCCAAGGTATGATACGGGGCTGTTCCCGCCCGTCCATGTCGTTTGCTGCCCATAAAGCGAGAGGGGCCACCTCGAGGGCTTAATCGGTAGCATTTTGGTTATGGACCTAACTCTGAAGTAACATATGCTCGATGCGGTCTGTTGCGCCGCTCCAGTCTGAAAGGCCGGAAATCCCGCCATACCTTCTGCGGCCTATCCCAAAAGACCGGATAGCGAAATTAAGACGCTTTAATTTTAATTAGAAAATAATTTATAATACTTATGTAAACACATGTCCTTTTCCAGAAGAGTTGGCACTTGGCAGAGCTGCTATCAGGACACCCACGTTTCGCTTTGTATGTACCGTCCAACTTTGTGATAGTGTTGAGCCTATCGCTATATCGGGCACAAATTCCTGATTTTGGGCTGAGAATAGAATAATCTGATAACACTTTGTCCGACCCAGGATTCGAATCCGAGACCTCAGCGTCGTAATCGTACCGTAATACACAAAGTGACTTCATCAACCGACCCGATAATGCATCTCCGCAAGGAATTTAAAAAATCCGTCTAGAATTCAAAACGGCTCAGAATTACCAAATCGAGACGCCAAGACTACCGCGTAGGCTGTAAACTTTTCGTCCTTTGTGTCGTGTAAAAAAATCCTCAAACGTTTCCCAACGAATCCATTTTAAAAGTCATAACGCAGCCGCGTCTCGGGTCACACCTAGTTGAATATTCCATCCACATCAGGCCAGCTTTTTGTGTTGCACTCTCAGGTTCTTTTCACCTGAGAGAAGGTCCTTTCATGTCTGCCTGAACAAAAGCCGCCGTAATCCTGCGCTGTCATCGTTTAAAAAAGAAGCGTTGACTTAAAGCCATGTATACACTGGTGGTCTTTGAAAGAGAACTTTAATTGGCTTTATGTAGAAATACGACTGTAGCACTGGATTTAGGTTTCAAGTGCTCATTTGCATAGTCGTTGTTGTGGTTTTGAAATGAAAATTAATTGTAAAGGATTCAGATTTACATAGCACATTTAGGTAGTTGTCCTGCCGCCGGCGATGAGCGAGTGGCTAGTAAAGCTTAAACTAGAAAGGAGTTGGCGAGCGGTGAGATGCGAGTTTCTAGTTCCCATAGTTATTTGGCTGGACTATAAGCACCGCGCCGCCTACATAAACGCACAACTGTACTCGCTTCTTCTCGCGTGTTTAACAGCCAAACGTACGATATGACAGAGGCATGTATTTGCGCTCGGAACCGCAACTACATTCGCACTAAATTCTGCTGCGAACTAACACGCTTATATTAACTTGGCCTGTATGTATGTAAAAAAAGGTAAGTAAAAAGCGTCTAGTGCTTACGACAATTACTTATTATTAAGCACCCTAACTTTTTAACCATAAAATGAATATATTTTACTCCATTTTCTAATCATAAACTGATTAACAATTTTAATTGGTTTTTAGTTGGGTTTTTTACTAAAGCGTGTTTTTTAGTTGTTTAATCTATTACTTTAAAATTACATACCGAGATTTATTCTCTAGTGTACATGAAGCCTACGCGACACGGCCACAAAACTCATTTCCTCAAGTAGTTAGACTATTCATGCTCGAAATTTTAAAACGAATGATGAAAATATTAGCTACGTTACATTTTTATTATGCGTTGTTCGCTTGGCGGGAAATGAGTAAGTATTTTAATATGTATGACGTTTTACTCGTTAGGATTAACATTTAGATGTCTAGTTGAGTCCAGCGGTTGATTGCAGTGTCTGTTTACATAAAACATGAATTGAAATGGCCGGAGATCGATTAGTAGAAAGTATGCAAGGGACATTGGTTGTCCACCTACGAAGTTGACATTCAACCTGGCAAAGCTTGTTGGCTGTCGCAAAATACAGTTCACGTTTATCAAGTCACTGTAGAATGCTTTGGAGGAGGCCTATGTCAAACAGTGGACCTGTATCGTGATAATTTTGTATTAATACGCATTACCATGATTTATAAAAGCTTTTTAATTTGATATGTATATTACTATGTCATTTCTTACCACTCATTCTAGATCAAATAAAGCACTTAAGAATTTCACCGCGGCACAAAATGCCGAATTACCATAACAAGTATCCGTTTTTTGCGCGAAGCAATGTAATCAAAGAAGCTGTGAGAGGTTTTATTTCCTCTCCACGTAATAACTTTGATATGTACGCGCATTACCTGTTTACTGGAGAGGATGAGAGAGGTTATATATTTAATGTTCCGAGATGTGCAGACGAGTTTTCAACGCATCAGTAATAATGGAATGGGAAATGGCTTCTTTCGGAAAGGCCTGATTCTTGGAACAGTACTCATGTGTATTTTAAGCAGCTTCAAACCTTTAATAAGACTTACGTCTACAAGTTTATGTAGTGTTTAATAATGAGTTCTGACTGTTGATATTGTTAAAGCTACTATACGTAATGCGTTTAATAAAGCCATATAATTACATCGCTCGAAAATGACGCGTTACTGAGTGGAAACATTAACGAGTCTTTTCCTTCAGTGACGCGTTAAAATCTTTTGGTTTGTCGTAAATACCGCTACCAGATTGTCTATCGATAAACGCTATTATGTCAAAGCAATAGATCGTGGCTACATCTGCGTGACACCTATAAATAACGCATTAGGATGCAGTTGTGGCGGTAGCGTAAAAATACGTCATTACACAGTAAACACATCGGTGTGCGGGGCCGTTGACCTTTCGGTCTGGTCGGGACCGGCGCGGCGGGCGGGCGGCTATACACGCGGTACAGTCTGCATGCCATGGGCTGTACGTTCGCCACTACGAACCATACATCGCGTCTAATAACTGGGGCTGTGATTAAAAAACAAGGTTTCGAGATACAGCGAGATAATTCTGCATTATAAAATATATTTTTTATTCATTTTACAATGTACAACAATAAGTGAAAAGCTTTTTCTTTTATTATAAAATACTAATTAATTGCTCATTTATAACTCATTTTAACCCTTAACTGGTATCGCGGGGGCCGCGGCACCCACGCTTGACGTTTTCTTAGTTTCTTAACAAGCTAAGTATCCTAAATCACTGCTATTTTCAGTATTCTTATTACGGTACAATTCGCGAAGGGAGCCAGATGTTCAGTCCTGCATTACTTATCAGGACGCAGATATGCACATGATGGGGTCCGCGCGGCCCCCACAATACTAATTACGTTTGTTTTTTGGCGTGGCAATTTTTTAATTTTAATTTTATTTTATCGTTATATCACATACTTCTACGTAATAGAACAATTATAATTATTCACAATTCATCTGCAAAGTCCTTAGTAGCACAAACACACTATGTCAAGACTGAACAAATTCTATAATTGTATTCATAAGTTCTGAGATTAGAAGTGAGTTTAATTGATGTTGATTCTTCTGAAATGTTAATTAGAGACTATAAAGCTTTACTTTTTAAAGTTTATATTTTAAAGATTAATTAAAGTAATATTATTTATTGTCATAAATTTCCAAACGGAAAATGTCAGCTGTTTGTTACGTAGAAAAATACCAAAAAGTTGTATTTTATTTCTGTTTTGAGATATCTTTCAGTATTTAAGTAAGATTATTTATTTACATTTAAACTAGTCTATGAGATTAAACGAGCCTATTATTTGTCATTTAAAAGAGTTTATTCAAGTACAGGGTTTAAATTGGCTGGCTAGAGGCAAATACACTAGAGGCCGCGCGGCCTCCGTGATACCAGTCACGTATTATGATACCAGTTAAGGGTTAGCTTTGTTTTGACAAAATTGATTTATTTTAATGTTAAATTCTGCACTGGTTTACAATATGATATAAGTCATGGGAAAAAAAATCTTTGTATTTAATATGAAAACTCAAGACATTTTTTTCTGTGTTTCGACATTTAATTACAGTATAATCCTCAAGAATTTTCTAACGATTACGAGAAGCCAAAACCTGATGCTTGCCTCTGGGCTCTGACATGCAATAGAAAATATGTCCATTTCTGGATTCGACGACTTCTTACGTCCACAGTTTCGAAAGAAAATAAACACATACAAAAAAGTGGAAATCACGTTTGTCCAAACATCTCTATAATTTTACTACAATATAACTAATGTATGAGAGCAGAAACAAAAAGAAATAAAAAAATGGCCAAGCGCGAGTTGGGCTTGCGCACGTAGGGTTCAGTGCCGTATAAATATTCCATACAATACAACTGCAAGTGTAACCTTGTAATCGCCAAAATATTTTTATTATCCTTATTTTTTCGTATATTATTTGGAATTTCGAACGTATTTCCGTGCTTCTCGCCTTCCCTAAAGTATCCTATAGGTTTTCTTCATAGACAAACGGACAATGGAGTAAACCAATCAGACCTCTATTTTGTTTTTCATTATCATTCACAGCTTGTAGGGTCTCACTGCTTGGTATAGACCTCTCTCATAATATGCATTTTTTCTGATTTTCACCTGTGCAATCCTGGTATTTTACATTATTTTTTTATTGTATTGAATGGCGAAACGAGCATGCCGAAAGCCTGATGGTAATTGATACAACCGCTTATGGCAGTAGCAAAACCAAACAACAGGGAATGACAAAGCAATACATAAGATTTTAAGTCTCATTATGTCCAGTAGTTATTCTGGCTACAATGTCCTTTAAACCGAAACACAACAGTGCGTTTATACTGCTATTAGGCAGGAGAATTAGACATTGCGGTGGTAACTACCCAAGCGGCCTCCACATATGAGAGACCTACCTTCATTGGTACGGAACTCTAAAAACTCCAAAGCATCTACAACTCACGAAGAAGTTCCAATAAGCCACTCTCGCAGTTTGATGTAAACAGGTTATCTGGCCTGTTTACCCTCCAGACTAACTGACGGCGTTTTTACGGAGCTCGTAAAAATCTTTATATCCCCCCCATATATCAACCACACACTCGCCTCCAAAATAGGTTGTGTGGAGGCCAGGGCCATCGTTTATCGTAAAGGTTGATTCCTAATAATTGGATTACTTTTGACAGATTCATGTGTTCGCTTTTTAATGTATTTACAAGTTTGAAGTATTTGAAGCGAGTGCTAGAGATTTTAAGCAGTTTTTTTAGACATTGCAGTTATTAACAATGTAATGCTGCTATTGACACGCATATAAATGTATAATTATTGAGATTGCGATTTTATCTATGATAAAACAAAATTATCGGCCAGCAATGTTAAACTATGAATTTCGGTTTCAACTTTCTATCAAAGGATTTCATAGATGAAATTGAACAAATGAAATTAACCGTGAAATTTACTCTAAGTGGAGTGTTTATATTTTGAACAATGGCATTAAACTACGTTGATAATATTTATGTCATGAACAAGTAATAAAATATTCAAAGCCATTTCCATTCGGCGTCTAAACCTCGGTCAGCCGGATGTTAACAATTTCAACAACAAAACGTACTTCACGAAGTATATAAATATCTAATTACCTATAAAATCTCCTTCACAACCGATTGCTACAAGTTTACCAACTTTCGCCAGGGACGCATTGAGGTGTAACATCTTAATAGAGTTTGTCTATTAATTTATTTATTTTCTGCAATCATAAATTAATAAATAGATACACCCAACAGTCACATGGCGCAGTTAGTTAGACGCCGCCTGTGAAACGTGAGGGTTCGATTCCCGCACCGGAATTTTTTTTGTGTGATCCACAGAAAAGTCTCTCGTAGTTTTTGATACCCACGACACAATAATTGAGAGAATCTGGAGGTATATTGTAGTGACCTCCGGCCATGCTACGGTTTAAGCGGTAACCATTTCTCACTTATTGATAATCTACACTCCACTTACACCAGCTACATCGTAATTATATAGTTATATCAGAATAAAAAGAGGATTGACACACTAAGCCACCAGCCCAGCGACACAGCCCGCTGACACACCCCAGGGCGGCGGCCTATGAGAAAAGAATCATGTCGACAACAAGCGCTCGCACGTGTTGCCCGCCGACATTTTGGCATTTCAACAACGCAAGCACTTTGCTAAATGTCAACGTAACGTCTACAACATCATAAAAATCCGTCAACGATAAAAATGTTCTACGTGTCATGTCGAGCCGCTGCCATATCGCCAACAAAATTGCAATGAGTGAGCCAACATAGGCCGGAGGTCGGCGGCTTTGTTGTTTAGTACGTTTTACAAACATACAGCTTTACAGCCTCCGTGGCGCAGTTGTTTAGACGCCGGCTGTGAAACGAGAGGCCGCAGATTCGATTCCCGCACCGAGACAAATGTTTGTGAGGCCCACAGATATTTGTCTCGGGTCTGGGTGTTTGTGAGACCGAAAAGTCTCTCGTAGTTTCTAATACTCATGACACAAGACTTAATTGATCTTAATGTGGGGTCAGGACTATGTATGTGACTGTTGGGTGTATTTATTTATTTATACCACAGCAATTTACTTGCTATCTAGTATCTACTTTATGTAAGTAGTAAGTGAGAATATGATACCATCCCTACTACGGTGGCTTTGTCTCATTGTGATTAAAACAGTCCTAAATGTTTTCGCATATAACCCTAACAGTGGCAGAAGTGCCATTTGTCAAAGTAGTGTCCTAAGTTATAGTGAGGGATGCCATACTGACCATAAATTACAGTAGATATCAGCCAACTTACAGAATGTTACATACTGTTAACAGTTCATACGTCATGTTGTTTTCGCCTCCAAGCAGCAATTTTTAGGCACTGTGACAGTCTCCGTCGCGCAGTTGGTTAGACGCCGGCTGTGAAACGTGAGCCCACGGATTCAAAGGTTGGATGTATTTATTATTTATTACTGTATGTTTTAAGGAGATTGTCACCAATGAAAATATTGGTCTACGGGCATTAAGACATTTAATACCAAAATATGTTAGTGTAGTGCCTTGCAATGCTCAATAAAAAGATCATTGTTGTGTTGTTAATATTCACGGGTAGACGTAACGTTTATCATCAGGAGAAAGATAACATGCTTGAAATTCTGGCTGCTATATCAAACATCCAGATTTAAAATGTTTCGAAAATATAACTCGTTGCTCATCTAGCGCCCAGAAATTGATATCTCATATACCAAACGCGCGTCTTTTTAACATAGAGGTTAAATATGAACCACTAAGTGTAAGTTCTAATGGCACTTCATAATTCGTTCTTATAATTCATCACCTGTTATGCGTAAAGGTGAGGCCCAGTCTCCTGACCCATGAATATTCTATGAATTTTGACTGAAAAGCCACCGATGCTATTATGGTCGCACGTGCCACTATGAAATTTAAATGACGGGCGACTTGGGTCCGCCCAATTCATGTGTCGAATTATGGGAGGCACTGTCAGTTTTGTTTGAAGCCGTTAAGAATTTAGTATAGTCAAGATGTATTCAAGAATTCTTGACGACATTTGATTATCTTTGTAACGTACTATTGTCAAGAGTACCTACGTTGGATGTATTTCAAGCAACTCATGAAATGGCTTATCCGAATCATATGAAAATCTAGCGGACCGACCCGGCTTCGCCCGGGTGCAGGTATTTTGTGAGTCGAGTCCACATCAGACACGTATTACTTCGCGTACTAACTATTTTATATAGTTTAAACTCAGCATGAATGCTGTTCTTTACGCTGGTTTTCCGATCCTGGCCCGTTACATCTCGTCCTGTCCCGTCTCATTCTATTTAATCGCTTAAGACATGCAATCCTGTTTTCTTATATCCCATTTCATCCTTACTATATTCTATCCTATTCTATCTCTTTGCGTTTGAAAGAGTCTCAAATATACATATTTGAATTCCCTGCGCATCCAACAGAAATGATTTATTTTTCGGGATAAAAAGTAGCCTTTGTGTTAATCCAGGGCGTCAGCTACCTCCGCGCTGCTAAATGGCTTACAAATAAGATGAAATAAATTGGGCAAATTATTGCATTTATATTAAATAGATTGCATAAGACACATCCGATCTAGGGACTTAAATTATATTTTATTCCCAAGCCTTATTATCCTCTAGGTATTCTGTGATTTTATTGTAAGCATTATTGCACAGCTGGCGTTTAATAGTGAATTTGAATTTATTTACAGTTAAGGGTTCTATGTGAGTAGGAACTTTGATATAGAAAGGTATAGAGTAGGCCTTAAAGGATTTTGTGGAGCCTGGTCTTATGTCTGACTAGATTATTTCTATTTCTAGTATTTTTATAATGAATATCGCAAATCTTTTCAATTTTTTCTTTATTATTATGTTCATACATCAGATTAGCGAATATGAATTCGGATGCTACTGTCATTATGTTTATTTCTTTAAAATATTCTCTCCGAAATTGTCTGTTGCTTAGCGAATAAAGAGATAAGATCTGAGAATATTGCCCACTGAAAAAAACTGCAGCACTCATAATTTAACCTAAAGCAGTTATGTGGAAACCTCATTGAAGTTTAAGATCCAACGTGATCCTAAGAACTTAATAGCCTCCACAAGGCTTAAACATTCACTAAAATGTTGGCATTAGCTTTATGTCACAAACCGTATATATTTAGTTTTCTGACTATTTAATAAAAAAAACAATGTACTTTTTTGAGTTTGTGGTTTACATCGTCAATAATTAGTTGATTTTGTTTTTCTTTAAATATTAAAGAAGTATCTTCAGCAAATAACACTAACTCCACTACCTACCATTTTTCCCCTATAAAATAATAATAATATATCAAAAAAGAGAAAGGGTCCGAGAATCGGACATTGCCAAACTCCCATAGCAACAACAAATCCAGGAGATCTTTTTCCGTTGACACTTTTAACCCTATTGCTTAAGTACCTAATATTATGTATGGTGGTAGGCTAATTCTGTAATACTGTGATGGACACAAAATGCCTGATGTAATGTGGACGCACTTTCATGGATATAATCATGAGTATATGTATGGAAGCATCTTCAAGAATGTTACATAACTTATAATACAGTCCAGTCGTCTTGGGCAGGTCATCGCTCCTTGCCAGAGGCGTCCCACCCGTCGCCGCAACGTATTCTACGTGGAATTGTACCACAAACACGTCATAATAAACTCTTCCCTCCACGGCTTTCATGCACCTTTTTCACCCTTATGCACTCCGTGTAAACCTTGTTTTATTTTATAACTTCTTATGCTGTTATTTAATAACTGTCCAAACTGATTTCTTTTCACTCGACTTCAAAAAAGAAGATTATCAATTCGACCTGTACGTATGTAATTTTGTCAGAATTGGTTTTTGGATATGTTAGTCTATACTAGCGTCTGAACAGGAGTGCTAAATTTCATAAATGTATGTATGTTTGTCCACGCATATCAAAAAGTACATATACCTAAGTCGGATTTCAAAACCATATTTTAGTTGGATAAGGTAAAGTCCAACTTAGGAGCTGTGTAACTTTCATCGAAATCGGTTCAGTAGTTTTTGAGATAGAGCAGAGGTCCCCTATCTTTTTCAGTCCGCGATGCACGATGCGTTCGGGAAACTACGCGACGTCTTCTTGTCCAAAATACCTCAGTGCCTCAAATCGAAAGTCTTCGATAGTTGTGTGTTGCCAGTGATGACATACGGCACCGAGACGTGGCCTCTCACTATGGGCCTTATTAGGCGGCTCAAAGTCACTCAACGAGCTATGGAGAGGGCTATGCTCGGGGTTTCCCTACGAGATCGAATCAGAAATGAGGAGATCCGTAGGAGAACTAAAGTAACCGACATAGCCCAGCGGATTAGTAAGTTGAAGTGGCAATGGGCGGGGCACATAGCGCGGAGAACTGATGACCGATGGGGCCAAAAAGTTCTCGAATGGAGGCCACGTAGCGGAAAGCGCAGCGTAGGACGTCCACCCACAAGATGGTCAGACGACCTGGTAAAGGTGGCGGGACGTCGCTGGATGCAGGCTGCCTCCAACAGGTCACTGTGGAAATCATTGGGCTTATGTTCAGCAGTGGACGTCCTTTGGCTGATGGATGGATGGATGGATGGATGGATGCACATATGTACATGTTCTATATTTTATCTCGGCACCCTATCTTGTTGGTTGAAATGTACAGTGATACTAGTTAGAAAAAGGCACAAAAATTAAAATTCAGGAGAGCTACGAATACGATGCTACGGTAAGCAATAGTTTTTAAGCAAAATAAATTGTTTAATTTCACTTTGATGGGTTTGGTAACAAACAAAATGTAGTATTAAAAATGGGGCATAAAATAGCTATACAAACTACAAACACATAACTGATAACACTCTCAACCATGAAAAATTGTGGTATAAAAATGTTAAATACATATTATATTCACGTTGTACACAATACACAACTCCATAGAAGCTTCTAACACAAAATATACACCACGGAAAGTATCCTTTTTTCAAAACCAAACATTTCCATTGAATCCAGGCTTATTTTTAGCTTTTGAAAGCTTTAACGCACAGTCTAATACATTTTTTAATTCACATGTAAAACTACACGGCAATGGACGTAGCAAACATTGTTATGGTACGAATGGCTTTTCAAATGTTCTGAATAAGTAACGTACTTTCATTTTCTTTTCATAGACTAATGAATGTAGCTCTCGCGTTTGGGCCACATCAAATACATCATTGTACATGGTCCGAAGCCCATTTGGTTGAATTAAGCACTTCTCTTAATAGTTTACGAATTTTAGAAATAATAGAATTGGTTAACATTATTGTATGTTTCATTGCGTGTGCACAATCGTGTAACAACAAAGATATGCCATTTTAAAAACAAAAGTAATATTTATATATATATATATATATTATGTAATAATATATAAATATAACTTTTCTTTTATAAAATAATAATTAGGAATTACGAAAATAATTCATAATGGTTTCGCGTTGGGCGTTGTTACGATATTAAGAGTGGCCTGCCATAAGCAAGGCTTAAGAAATAATTTATGACTCGAAAACCTTATTGTTTATCCTAATTCAACTGAATTATGCCCTCGGATTTTCGTGCACTAAAAACGTATTTATTAATTACAAGATTACTCCTCTATAAAAACTCTAATATTCGTTCTCTGAAAAATAATACTTCCCAGCTTAGTATGTGAACAGTTAATTTTAATACCTATTCTTTAGCAGTATGCATGCAGGCCGTGCCGTTAAAATCCAATTTAAATGACGTTTAATTTGATCCAGTACGGCCGTCACTTTAATGTTTACCGTAGGGATGTGCACTTGCAAAAATACAAAACTATCGATAAATATAAAATTATTATATCTACTTATATCCGTTAATCTTGACTTTTGAGTACTAAGTGCTCACCACTACCAACCCAAGTTCTTATATCTGCCTCACCATCAAGGCGTAGAACAGTAAGAATATCTAAGTAGAAAAAATACCTATAATATTTCTGCCAAATCGTATCATGATCGTTTTAGTAGCCTTTGGCATTTATAATACTATTATGCGGAACACACATATTCTGTCGTTATTTAGTGTATGCCCAATAATTTTGACCGTAGCCTAATTAAGAAAGCTTGATTGATTGAATAAAGATTAGCTTAGCTATAATAGCGCTTTGATACATCAGTTCAATACCTGAAAGTGTAGAAATCGCAACTTTTTCTACGGATTCTATGGGTACTGGCAATAGCAAAAGTGAACCTTGCCAACGAAAGACCTAGGAGCTTTAGGACAGAAATAGATTTAAAAAAACATTTTTTGTTTAGATTTTCATGTTTAAATATATTATTATGATTGCATGAAAAAAAAGGAACTAAAATAAAGCTTTTCCAAAATTAAATATAGCAAACATCGATTTGAGTCTCATTCCTAGCCACTAGCAATATAATCTGTGTACTGTATGCCTTTTAACGGCGCTGGGTAGCCATTATTTATTCTAAATGGTCATTAAACTTTTGTTCTCGCACAATAGGCGGGACATTTTTAAAATTCTCCCACTTAGATGCTAAATCGGTGTCAACTTTTTCTATCCGAGGGATGGGAACGAATTAGATTTGTCGAAGGCTACATCTCCATTTTTTCTATTGTACAATTATTATTAGTCCAGAATTGAGTTGGATTCAAATTGCTTTCCGTTTGCAACGTATTGAAATTTTACTGGGCTAAAATAGAATAGCTAGTTTGGAGGATAATTTTTTTTAACAAGAAATTAAGTTACTTACGTTTTAATTGTAATGACTGAAGCGCATGAGAGCTCTCTCCGAAGATATCGTTGGTAGGCATCCTGTCTTGGGTTTTTAACGGCAATTCCCTTTCCCGAATGTACCATTGTCGGGAAAAAGAGGCATAACAAGCTTTGTCCTCATAAAAAAAGGATGGGAATTCAACTAGCCACCTGGGTAGGCACCACCGCAATGTCTATTTTTCCCGCCAAACGGCAGTGTAAATGCCATTGTAGCCAGAGAAACTACTGGACATAATGAACTACCGATGATATATTCCAAATGGTCGATGGCAGTTAGGCATCAAGTTTTGAAATCATTAAGTTAAATTTAAAATGTTGAAACAAGAAGGTGATATACCTATACCTAAGAAGTAAAATAAGAGATAAGTGAGAAAATACAGGAACAATTAAAATTTTGAATTAAACAAATTGATTTTCAATAGATTTCCATTGGCGACTTAATCTTGATCTAACTATTTTTTGTCGTCTGCAATGTTTTTTATCTTTTTAAAACTTTGTATACCACAAATACCCTCGAAAAATTGACTTCACGCTAATGTCGCCTGCCCGTCCAAGGTCGAACCAACATCCTTACATTAAGATTCAGTTTCACCCCGCATGTCCGAAACCCGGCATGCATAATAAAGTTACCTTTGAGTTAACGCGTCGAGCTTCCAATGTCATTTAGAAATTTCACAGAGCAGATTTCTTTTATGAAATATTCATCTCATGACATTGTAGAGAAACTTCTGAATAGTTGGAGTAGTGCTTAAATGGTCTTGTCTTTAACATTGTAGACATGCCAGTGGAGGTAGAGGAATTCATAAGTGAATTCTCGTCGGAGCCAATTTATACTACAATATGAATGGGTCGGTTTGAGACGTTGAGTTTTCTGTCACAGAGGCATGATATCTGCCTATTTCGTCGCGCTTTATACGGCGAGTAAGATTGTCACATACTATTTTATGAGTTCAAAATCGCCCTACTCTGATATCAGAACTCTTCTACAATCGAGGATCCGATTTAAAATGCATTTATCCCAGATGACAACCATCGATGGCTCCAACGTAAACTGCCCTAACTGCAAAAAACTTTACAGGAGAGTAGTTTTAAGTTTCTAAAAAGGTATTTGGGTCATATCCTATAAACTACTTGAACGATTTTTATGAAAATTTGCATTATGTATTATTGTGCCTTGTTATTGATATAGAAGTATTTTTAATGGACTAAGTGATATTACACATTCGCGTTTTTACATCGTTGATTTTCTCTGATTCATAGTTTATCGTTCTACTTAAAATAAATTGGCCGCTTCAGTGATAGCTATATATAATTTTTATATAATAATAATGGCGATGATACCTGATATCAGCTGGTTTACGATAAATTAATTACTGTTGGTACGAAAGGAATACAGTTTTACCTACGCCATGTTTTATGAAACGCTACGAATTAATTCCAAGTCCTGAATGTATAAAAGTTTGAAAGGTACTCTAAACTTTGTATTGTAACTTCTATTCTAAACCATGTATTGCACGGTAATTGTCTTAGCCAATATTGATGAAGTAATGTATAATGCACTTCTTTGATAAAACTAGTACTCCTAATTATGTAAAAAGTTAAGTAAATTATGATTTCATATTATCATATTATGAACTTTCACAGTTTTTATTTTACTAATCTAAAGGACCTCTAGCAACATAATGCGAACTAATAAACAAACCGGAAAGTTTTTAACAAAACCTACTCCATGCTATTACCCAGAGACCACAAAGATAGTACATATTAATATTAATACGCCAAAGGATTTAACACAGCCACTCTGCACGAACCTAAAAAAAGTCATACCGCAAAAACTACATAGCTGCTTGTTAAAAGCTATAAAGTGGGAACCAGGATTAAATGTATTTTACATTTGCATTAGTAGTGCATTTTCCTTTAATGGAAATAAAAAGACATTTTTTTACACGACAAAGTGGTGGAAATGTAAATAATTACAGTGCAAGACACGTACGTGACCGAAACGGGACATACACAGAATGAACCAGAATAGGACTTGTGTAGGAGACTGTACAGGATTTTCCACCATTATTCACAGTGATCACCACCCAAGCGGATTCGAATAGCTGATCACTAGTTTAAAACACCCTCATTAAAATCCAATAGTTTGGAACTAGTACAGCACTCAACAAATTTGTCGAATCTTTTCTCTCTCCGCCGAATAAAGTTAGGTTTCCTCTTCAGATTTATCTTAAAGCCAGTGCTCGAGTGTCTCTAGGTGTTGGAGAGCATGGTGCAATCTGCATCTATTAAAAGCAAGCACTCAGGTACTGTGCAAGTTTCGGAATAGTCCAATGATAGATTTACCTGTATCGTAGTGCAGTCGAAGCGTGGAAGTTTTTTTGACACATTACGTCACGTCGTGTCATTCGACAGACCTGGGCTGTGTGGCGTCGAACTTGTTGCTGTGCTTCACAGAATGGGCACGTTGTCCCGTTTTACTTTTCTACTAGCTGTGTCCTCAACGGAATTTAACAACGAAAATCTCTAGTGTGTACACATTTTGTAAACAAATATTTCAATTTTTTATCTGCATAAATGTCAAACTTTTAACCCTCTTGGCATCTTAGAAAGGGATACTCTCAAATAATTTTATAGTACTCTAAATATTTCGCGTTTCTGGTATATTTCAAGACAAAGTTGTTGTTAGACAAAGCATTTTAGATTTTTTGCCGTTATTAGATTTTTGGTGTAGTAAATTCGTATAGTAATTAAACAAGATTAGAGAATAAGTTTAGTATTTGTATAGATTTACTGCGTTTGAAACATCGAGACAGAAATGTTATTTAACATGGTAATCGATAGTAAAACTCTTTATAAGGCAAAATATTTTGCAACATCGCCAAAAAGTATAAAGCTAAGTAGTAATATGGAATCATGCTCTCCGTCTGTGCACATATATTTTATTTCAAATTTTTAATACAAATTTATTTAACGCTAGGACTTTGCATGGTGCCGCAAGAGCTTTGCACGGTTCGAAGAAATATGCTAGTGTTTAATTTTTAGAATTACTCCAGTCGTGAAAAGGGCAATATGCATAGCAATCTAGAATCGGGAATTAATGTATTGCTTTCAGCAGGCAGCGGTTAGATTACGCTATTGGCATTGGTAAAGTACATGAGCGGTGGTGGCGATCTATTTGTCGTGATTAAATTTTGTATTATAAACGTTTGAATTGAATTGAATCTAAGGAGTTAGCATTTAAATTTGATTTTCTCACGGATAGATGTTATATGACCAACATATATTTTCCAAGACAAAAGTGAATGCGTTATACTTTGCGCGTTGTATACGTACTCATTGTATTACCAAATAACCACGAAATTGCACTATTTTTAAAAGAAACTTATGATCCAGCGCAATAATTGTATAGACAGTTTGGTAGCTCTTTGAGAAGTTTACTACCCTATAACTTCCAGGTTCACTTGTGCGTCACACAACCATCTATCGCAATGCGGGGCGCGATGCTCGCAAACTCGATTCACACATGTTATTGTCGACTGTTTTTCGAGCATAATTTGACATCAAAACTATTGGGTTGCTACATTTATACGTATATACATACTACAACTTAACGCCTGTGGCACCGAAGGGGTAGTCAGAAGTGTGATTCACTCGGAGTTCACCAAGCCTATATTCAAGTCGAGATGTGACGGGGAAGAGGCACTGGGTAAACATAAATTTCAATCATGACGTTTTCATGTGCAGCACGTTTAGATTCAAACATATTTATGTAAACGAATGCCGATCATCATAATTAAGACGTTCTTAATCACTAATCGTCGACAATCAGTCATAGCGCTATTTGGCACATATCTTAGAGATGGTGCAGTGCTTCCAGTTTCCTCCGTGCTTCATTATGCAAGTCACAACCGAGATGCGACTGTAGCCGCCGTTCGTCAACCTCGCATCGATTTTGCCGCTTTCTTGTACGACGTATTGTTTCGGGCAAAAATTTACCTTAATCATGGCGGTCAAGGTTTAGAATTGCCTGATTGCATTATGAAATCATTTGCTCAGTTTTAAGCTATTCTAAATATAATTGTGCTCACCGGACGGGACTGCACTATGGAAAAGATTAAAAAATACTTACTTAGCATCATATTTTCATCACGTAGGGGATGATTACGTCTGCTGTGAATTATTGTAAACTACAGATGCGTCAAACCTTAGCGCGGCTCAGAAATATTTGTTTTGTGTCTGTAGTGAGACCGAAAAGTCTCATAGTTTCTGATTCCCGCGACATAAGACTGTTGGGTGTATTATTTATTTACAGAAACGAATATTCAATATACGATTTCAGTTGTTTTGACTAAAATTCAATTGTCATAATTATAGTTGATAATACGATTGCGATAAAAAAAAACATGGTTTTTTTATACAACTCGAGTGGCTGTACCAAGATTCATTCACTTACAAAGTTTACATTACTATGTCAGTATATGAGATGTAAACGAAGCTAAGTACAGTCAGTAAAAGAATTCACAGTACAGGTGACAAATAAGTTTTAAATTAACTTACAAATTCGTGCTGGAATGCAACGGCATTGTGATGAAACACGCCATAGTTTCCTCGTAATCAAAATTTTATTACGTCGCAGAGACAATGGCAGGACTTTGTGATGTTTATTGTTAAAGAAATATTTCTTGTAATTTATAGGTACAAGTATATCAGTCCACTTAGGGTCATGAGAACCAAGGTCTAAGATAGAACATATTGCAATATAGGATTAACCGCAACCCGATATTGCATGTGTATGGCTTGCTAAAAAACTAAAATAATACCCACAATTTTCCATGTTAAAAAATATTGATATCAATATTGACCTAAAATATGCAAGGTCGCTGGGAACTAGGAGACCTTCAACTTATTGCTGAGCAGATGCTGAGTCGAGAGTCGAGACTGACCTTAGAATATTAATCACTGTACACACTCAATTGTGTCGGGAAAAGTGATCGAAGAGATTCCAAGAGATTATTATGTCTTGAGTAGGTACTTGAACATAAAAATAAAAATAAAATAAAACATTCTTGAGTAGCTTTCATACGTGGGGCTAAGGACACAACATCAGGGGAAGGAAAACTGAAAAGTGATATTAGAAATGTATCTTTGTGGGTTTCATTAGTTATTTATTAGTCAATCTAACTTTTTATTAAGCGTACATACTCCATTTACATATTTAAGTACATACATATGCAATCAAATAATCGCATATGAAAGCTACTGTTAAATTTATAGAAATCAGAGAAACACTAATTGATTGAAAACTTATTCAGGCTTCATTAGGTAAAACTTCTCATAGGGCCACGTACCGATTTGTGCAGAGTCGAACGCACATTCTCAAGGTGGACAAACGGCTTAATAAACGTTGTAGAAAATCAACGTTGCTTAGAAAAAGTCACTGTAGAAATACTTCAGAGGACGTCTATGTTCAGCAGCAGACTTCCTATGCTGAAAATTATGATAATGTATTGTAACTAATAATTAATAAGTACGAGGTTTTCATTAATTGAAAGAGGATTTCGTAATGGACTATACGTGAAAAATCCATGCGTTATAGTGAACCAATCAAGTGTATCGTGTTTCGAAATCAGCCTATGTGTATTCCTTTTCAGAAAGCCGATAACATTGGATAGTAGATACCCTTTTTTGATTTTATATTGATTTGCACTCAACTAAAAATAAAATATTAATAAAAAAATTCTTTTGTCAAAGTACCGTTAATTTAAGTAAAAATGAAATTAAACGGTTGTAAAAAAATAATAATTTTAAACATAAAATTGGTACTACACCACAAACAACTCGACATTTGGTTTGCACGAACACGTTGTAATAGCGGTTGATAAATTTAGCGACGTCACTATTTTTTGAATTGTTATACTTTATTATTGGCAACCTTTTAAACATGTCAGAAAGTTGAACAGTCGGAAGAATAAGTTCCACATAAAGATTTCAATGCCATGTCAAAATTACCAATCCATTGGTATTTTATTTGAAATAAAACAAACGCTAATTAAGCCCCAACACTGTTTCCGTAATAATGAATATTAGGCATCCAACTATTTTTAAGAAAATTCTGGAGTACTTCGGTCACTCTAGAACACACTTATTAATATTGATTTATTTTAATTTTAAAGCAAGCCGTGTTCATATCGAGTAGGATGCGCACACTTTTATTAATTTTAGAAATAACTGTTTATTTAATATTGATTTTTGTGTGCGTCCGGTTTTGTGAAAAAAAAAATATCACCCCTCACGAAAGCGTGAGTTAATAGAGTTTACACGATACTCTTATAGCATCTATTATAAAGGTATATTAATATACCAACGTTCAGTACATGTAATTTCCTGTCCAAAAATGCCATGATTATCCGCGCGGTGGCGGCTGCGTGCCGGAACTCTTCACGAGGGTTCGTTTGATCGTGATAAGTTAATCTAAGTGCTCTGCCGCCCTCGCTATCTAGCACCCTTGAAAATATTTGCCGGACACACCGCGAGCCTTCTTTCATTAAGTTTTCCTTTGTTTTTTTTTTTATTTTGGAGAATTACTATTTCGAAGTCTCTTGCCTCATTCATCCAAAGGAAGAGTTGGAAAATCAATTTAAAATTGTATTAAAACTTCTGCTCCAATTTTAGTAGTTTGGATAATCGAGCAGCGAAATTGCGGCTTGACGGTTATATGAATATCTAAAACATAATTTTACCACGCATTTTGGTAATTTATTGCGAAATCCTCATAAACTAAGGACGCATTTTTATTCACCAAAGCATTGACTTTGAGCGATTAGACAGAAATATTGTGAAATGTATAATGTCTGGTGCAAATGTTTTAGACCAACATAATTTGGTTATTTATTTCTCCTCCGGCAAGGCTTGAGCAAAGGAAGAACGGTGCTTTAAAGCCACTAGCCTTCAAGCCTGCCACGCGTGGACAGTGTCCAAATGCATAGATCTTAATGCTAGGCGTGGTTCCATATAAATTAATCCATTAAAGCCGTCTCGGAATGAAGGAGCGCAGGTGTGCTCCTAACAGCTTTGTTCGAGTGCCTGTGGATTTGTACTCTACGACGGATGCCCACACGCCACCGTCCTTTTTGATATCACACTTTGAAAGTCGGAGAAGTGGTAACCAACTACCTCACATACATAATGCCTCTAGTAATTTCGTCGGTAATAAGTACTGATATTTTTGGCAAGTGGTAGTAGGAATCCCATTTCTTTATCTCCGGGAAGACCAGAAGACTCCTGGGGTCATTGGTCTATCAGTTCATAAGCTTGTGGATATTGCGGCCAACATTCTTACACCAGCAGACCGATTAACCCCCTCAGTGACCGTCAAGCATTTTATAGGCGTCACGATATTCCTTCCCATGCCTGCTCGGAACAGAACCATTACTAATTCCTCCAATTGACGGGCATCAATATTCGAACTAACTGTGTCTGTAAGCCCGTTTAAGGTGCTATGAGCGGCGATGACCAAATACGAGGCCGCGCTCTGTCATCTATCCCGGAGTTGCAATCAACGTGGCTACATCGCCTTGACCCAGAAATTAAATTACAATTCAACTAGTAGTATGGATTTTCACTGATATTAAATAATTTTGGTCAAGTCATATTATAAACAGGCAGAGATAAACTATTGTTCGGGCAATCTAGACGTGGACTTATGGTTCATGTGTAATATGATAGAAAAATAGTTGAACCAATGGTAAGGGGAGAAAAGGGATCTAAAGTTTATTAAAACAAGCAGATTGAAGAGGAATTAATAAGATGATTAAATCGGAGCAAAGCCATGCTGGGCTGCTAGTCGTGGAAAAATCTAAGGGATTTCAATAAACGTATAAGACAAGAAATGTAAACTAAATTCTCCTAGCTAAAAGCACAAAATTCCGTTTTGTGCTGCTAATTAACTTATAATTAATATCGTGTAATTAGCAATTTTGTCGTACAGGTACTTTCCAATTTACCTTGTTTTCAACGTCAGAATATTTTGGTACCGGCGTTTTTGAGCTCCAAATAGTGTTATCTTTCAATCCCAGTGGCAGTCGCTTCCTCTAAAATTCATAATTAAGCTTTATACAAACTGATCGACTTAGTATGTTCTATTGTGGCGAGTACTTGAGTGAGTCGCTATTCTCGGTTCATAGACGTTGTGTTCATTAAAGTTTACGTGACGTGAAATAGTCTTTATAAAACTTCTTTTAATAATTAGGTCCAACGGGTAACTACATAGTTATAATATAAGTGTAAAAACCATAGCCAAACGCGTTATTTTGTCACAGCGCGGTGGTTGTATAGATTTTATGTCGTACCTGATTCGCTTGACCCAGTGGAAATTAATAAAGTTTCGGAACATTGAATGATAGTTGTTATAAGCAATTACCAACCATGGGGTCTACTTAGATTCGTTGAAGACTCATAAATACAGCGTAACTTTACTATGAGCACGCTTTTTAGCTTGTAACCTTGCTGTCATGCTTTTTAAAACCAACTATCATCCCTTTGCCGGTTTGTTCACCCTACAGGTACAATAACGACACTCAGCAGAGAAATGAATCACTCCCCTGCACAAAAATCAGAGGCAATAAAAAAAACTATCATTATCTTCCTTTCATTATCTCACTCTCTTTATATAAAAAGAAGGCAATAAGTAACATCGATAAAATGAAATCACATACATACATAAACTCACGCCTTTATCCCAGGAGGAGAAGGCAGAGGCGCCACCAGGACACCCACATTTCGCCTTGTATGTTCCGTCCCACGATGTGATGGGGGCAAGCCTATCGTCATATCGGGCACAAATTCCAGACTCCGGAATGAATAGAAAAATCCAATATCACTTTGCCCGACCCGGGATTCGAACCCGAGACCTCAGCTTTGTAACCGTACCATAGTACAACTACGCCACCGAGGCAGTGAAATCAAAATGAAATCACAATTTATCTTTAAGCAATATTTCTTCATCCATATCTTTCCGATGAGATTTAAAGGGATATTTAGGAGATAAAAGACTATACAAGGCTATTACACAATTTAACTTGGATACAACTCGACGTGACATAATGTCGAACGCTTCAAGAATTGGTCGTCAAACCAGCCAGGGCCGCATGCCGAGCCACTTAACCCCTACCCGCTCTTTTCATTGTTCTAGCAACCTGACGAAGCCCCTACTTGATTTGTTATAATCACGGTTGTCATAGGGCGACCAGTATTTGCATCTTTGATGAGATTTTAACCCATATAATGACAAGGACTCATCCTTAAGACGAATATATAGTTAAGATTTTAATGAAACAATGTATTTTAATCTCAATTTTTTACATCATATCGTGTCGTATTAAAGCCTCCATTTATATTGAGCACACAACAGCTGCATGCAAGTTATACACAAGGAAAAAGCAGAGAGAGATAGAATCATTTGTCACCAGACCATATTCTATTTTGAGAAAACGGCATCTAGCATAACAAGATTAACTATTATGGTAACTTTTTTTTATAATAAGAAGAGAATCTTATCATAATCGTAATCTTCATCATGTTCTATGTAGCCTTGCGTGATTGTGTCCAATGGAAGGTGATAACTGTCTATTGCCGATCATTCTATTTGGACGGCTTACAATCATATGCAAGCCAATCCATAATAAAAAAATATTAGGAAATAAATAAATTACACACGTGGAGTCATAATAATTATGTTTATACAATCGTCAACAGAATTCAATGACTGAATGAACGTGGATAAACCAAAAGTTGAAGCAGACGCGTGGTGGCATACTCTGCCCACTCCCAAGGAAGCAGGCGTCACAGTAAGTCAACAGATGTCGTTAAAGTAGTTTTATTACTCAAGTGTGCAGACAAAGCAGTACAGGATGTTGTGTCGTAAAGTTATATGCAAGGACGCTGCAATAATTACGGCAGTCGTGTTCCGGTTTTACTGCTAAATCGTCGAGATTGGAAAATGTTGTTCTACCATAACTAGATAAGTTTATATCGATGGTAATGTTTGACGCAGGGTTAATATTAACTTTTAAAGCGTGGGTACGGCAAACTAGTAAAAAAGCTCAAGGTAATTAATTACCTCCGCTGATATAATCAACTATAATAGATGAACTACCTACCAACTATTTTCTTACAATTCCCTTACCGTCAGGGTGGTCTTTAACCGGATATGCGGGTGATGGCCTTTTAAATAAATAAATTAAATTAATACACCAAACAGTCACATACATAGTCCTGACCCCACACTAAGATCAAGTCTTGTGTCGTTGGTATCAGGAACTACGAGAGACTTTTCGGTCTCACAAACACCCAAACCCGAAACAAATACTTGTGGTTCTCGCAAACATTTGTTTCGGTGCGGGGATCAAACCCGCGGCCTCTCGTTTCACAGGCGGCGTCTAACCAACTGTGCCACGGAGGATGTCAAACCTCAAAAATTTAAACGTAAAACTCGTTAGTAAAAACGTACATGTAGACAGATCGTCGGGGCTGTGATATGTTGGTCACCACTCAGTATAATGTTGAGCTTTGGCGTTAACCACAATCTAACGCTGGAAGGTAAAAGCTGTAGGTCAGAGCTTGAAAGTTTGGCAGTCACACGTTTTAAAATAATATAATACTGGGGTAGATACGCGATGCTACATTACGTGGCATGATCGTAGTGTGGTTCTAGTCATACAGAACGGTACGATTTGATTTGACTTAACACGCGTCGCGTCGCATCGGGTTGCGTGGCGTTTCAGCAGTATGTTTTCGCCTGTATTCATAGATAAAGCTATGACTGGTCATATGTAAGCTGCAAGCAAACGTTAAACAAGTTGCAAATGACGACAGCGTGCGTATGAAGTACTGCTACGTGAAAGGAATGCCTAAATTACACTTCGTCAAGTTTGCATTTTAGAAATATAACCATCTTTTGAAAATATTTATAGGTTCCACACTTTAGTCCACTTCCACAATTAAAAATTTAACATACCAAGCGTAACACACGCACTTCTGCAAGCATGTGCATACGTTCATTTCACACACTCTAGTAAAAAAAAAACGAAACAAAAGGGTTACTTCAAAAGCATTGTTTTAACAAACACCAATTCATTTGATCGACGCGGCCTTGTTTCAACAGAGAAATAAAAAAAGGTATATAAAAAAGTAAAATTGGCCGCCCTGTCAAGCAGACTATATACAAGGCGCAACGGTCGTGTGCCGATATCATTCGGTTTATTGAACTTTTCGTATTGTCGCGTAAATACTGAATTGAACCCTATCTCATGAAGAAAGAAAATTGCTACTGCGTAATACACGTCACTTACATAGCGATTGGCCGGGCCTTCGCGACGACTTTATTATGATTCCTGAGAAAACTTCTGGATAGATCGGGATAAATTGTATACATTTTAACTTGGAGTGTAAACTGTATTTATGTGCAAAGTTGTAGAAGATATATCGTGAGATTTTTTCCTCCAGAAGGGGTAGGCAGAGGTGTTACCAGGACACCCACGTTTCGCCGTGTCTTCCCTCCCACGATGTGATAAGTATGAATAAATTCCTGACTCCGGGCTGATAAGGAATAGAAAAATAAGATTTATAATTAATTATTATAGATACTCGTACATGACTTTGAAATAATTCAATACACTTAATTATTTATCAAACGTTTTGTAACATTTGGTACATAATATTATGTTTACTGAGAGGAAGGTTATTTCAGAGCTGGGCTTATATTTAACAATAACTCATTAGCTAATGTTTTATTTTATTTAAATCTATAAATAAATTCTGAATCAGAAAGTTGACGCCGTTCTTTTGGTTCTAATTAATTATACTACTTTCATCACTGGATATATCCATGACACTTAATGTTGTAGTTTTTTCCCATAAAAACTACCCCACATGTAGGTATGTAGGTACAGTAACGTTAACCATTATTGAAACGTATAAGTTTTGTAGTTCTATGCAATTTCTTATCTGTGGTAAGCACGAGGTCCTCCCGGGCCCTCCAATAGACAGATAAACACTATAGATAAACATATTTATCTATCTATGAATACGAAAATCGAATAATGACACAACTTATCCTAGTGTCATTACAACAAACCTCTGAGATACAATCAAGATTACTGATTGTATCTCAGAGGCTTAGATAAGTTCCAGGTTTAGAGAACTCCTGTGAAATAATTTTAAACAGAAAAAAACCGAATAACCCCCGTTGAAGACGCTTAGAAAAATATAATGCTACCAAAATACAAGAACATCTGTCAAGACGGGGGGTGTTCGCGTGACTTCGCACACCCCATTGACGAAGCCCCGTATGACAACCCCTAAGGACCCTCGGAGGGTAGATAAGTTCGCACGTGCGCAGTAACTGCTTAGGGTGAATTTGGGGTTGGCAGTTTGCAATTAAACGGGGTTAAATTAAATGCATTGCTGTCAATGAAGTTGGAAATGTTAATTAAACATTGATGTTTGTGATTTAATTTTTGAAAGGGCTGTGCTTGATTTTAGAGCTAAGATCTCTAATTACATAAGGTTGACATAAATGTGTTTCTGGCGACGAGTCACGTACCGTAATTATACTAAAGTTTGGTCGATGTTGGTTCTTCAATTATATCGTAGCCATGTAATGGGTACCAGTTAGAGTTATCGGTTTCCATGGTAACTCTAAACGAGTTTCTAAGGTTATTCTAATTGCGCACAATATCACCGCGAACTAGGCCAAATATTTTTTTATTCTGATGTAACAAAATGACTATAATCTACATGATTTTAAGTAGATTCCAGTTCAAATTGAGTATCCATCGGTGCGACATAACCATCCACATCCACATGCTCGAGACCAGACTGAACGCGAAACTTGCTTGGGTTACTATAACGAATTTTCTCTATTGTGTAGGATAGTTGAGATCCGGCCGGATACGAATATCCTACTTCTAGATAATATCCTTTCTACCTCCTCCTACAGTGGACTCTCCAGGAATTACTCAAATCTAACAAAACGCAACAGCAAAGATGTTAATTTACGTTGATTTTTATAAGACTGATACTAACCAGTGGAGTCAACTTTACCATTTATGAAAATCACAACATTTTGCTTATTTTGCTTAATTTGGTGTAAAATTTTACGATCGTAGGAAGATTGGTGCCTACAACCTTTTTTCTCCAACCAGACTAACAATTTTCAATCAAATAATGATCTAGCCAGTCCAATTAAGTAGCAGGAATATGAGAAAGCAGATTGCTTTATAGTCAAACCTGATTTCATTCATTGTATGAAAAATATTGAAAGAATTGAAGATTTCAAAATAGACTTCATCGCCAATAGATAGATCTTAGGGCTTGTTAAATACACGCACCGAAACCATAGCAATGCATTTTACTTGAGATGAGGACTTTTGCTCCCCCGACTTATTTCGACAGACGTTACAGTCATCGAATTTCCTAACAACCCCTATAGTATTTTGTAAGACTCTGAATGAAGGGCCAGAGCTCAATCGATAAAATGCAATTACGTAATATCATTGGGAGAAGATCATGGGTTCGTTTCAGAAATGCAGACGAACTAAGATTGATGTTTCAATCACGAGGTGTAGTCACGTTAAAAGGTTGGTCTCGATTATTCCCACTCGGCAAAGATAGCAGACGTGAACCATGTCTGTACTTCTCTATTATCATTGATTTAGCCTCACAACATCCAGGCCGAACAAAACCCTCCTTCTGTTTTCTTCCTTCCCTTTCCCTTCCATTCAAAGATTCTGGCGATGCATCTACGATTCATAAGCGGAGATAAGCACTTAAGGTAAGCTGAGCCGTTTGCTCTTTTACCGGACGATTGGTGTAAAAAATATTGGCCTCATATAATAAATCACTAATTGATGGTGTTCACTGCAGATACGGTCTACACTTTAATTTATTACTACTCACGGTATGGACTTGTGCGCCGTATTTTTTTTTATAATTTTCAATTGCTTCAGTAATCCCTTGACAATAAAGATTTGTTTTCCAAGTTGTAATTCTAACCAATTCTCCTGAGAGTGAGAAATTAATAGCTTTAAGTCAGCTCGTCTAGTGTGCCGAGTATGGAATATTTAACTGTTTCTAAGTTAGGCTCGCGTAGTTAAGCCAGCGAAGACTCACTTCTGTAATCACTTACATACATATTAATTATGGTCACAAAGCTGTTCAATATGAATGTAATTTTATCTGCCCTTATCCTATTCTTGTATAGGGTCAGTTATCACGAATTATTAATCTCAAATAAAAAAAATGCCTGATTTAAATAAAAAAAAAAAACTATATTTCAACATGATTAACTTCTTAATTATTTTCTGCAATTAAGTTGACATAGATTATCACTTAATATTTCATGGATAACCTAATATTTTATTTGGGGATTAGAAAATCTTCACTTGACAATAAATAAAATAACGAATGTTTTCACCGAAATGTAAAGAACATTTCATTACAACAATCATTTCAAATAAAAAGCGATTTACATATCCGAAAAATCATATTATATATTTTTATTGTGGAACATTGGTTAAACTAAAATGTAAATTGTGCTTATATGTTGAACTACGATCACATGGGTGTACAATAATACTATGATGTATTTTGGTATATAGTATATAAAAAAAGAAACAAAACTATAATAGATGGAACATGTGGGTACTTCACTCATGTAAACAGTAGCTCTGGAAATAACTTTACGAAAAAATAGTAATATTCAATTTTCTCTTGCACATACATATTCCGTTAAAAGTTTATCATCTATCTCGCGTCACCTATTGTTTGTGGCTCTCTACGGCGATACATTTTCAAGAAAAAGTGAAAAAAGTGTACGAACTCAGTCCACCTTATAACATTTATAAAGCAATGAATTTTTAGTGAATTGTGGGTGCAACAGTGACTGTTTATTGACTTTATAAATTAGCAGTGCAAAAGGATCCCTTTCGTCGGCGCAAACAGTGAATTAAAGTGCAAAAACAAACAGAAGTTCGTTGTTCCGTTTGAAACAGTGCAGTTGTCAGTGTAACGTTCCGTCATTGGTTAACACGAACTGCACTGGAAACGATATATAGTAGATATCAATAATTTCATCAACGCCGTCACTAACAGATTTGGCCTGGTGGCTTACATCACGCTAATCGATCTCCTTAGACACCGAGTTCAAATCCAACAGTTTGCAAAAAGAAAAATAAAACGCAATTTTATTTATTTATTATTATTGCGATTACGAAATCACTTGTTAGCAGCATACCACTATGAAGTACTCTTGTTGCAATTCGACAACAGATGGCGCCTCGGGGATATTAATCTGTTCTAAATGTAAATGTAACTTCCACAATGCTTGTTTATTCCCCAACGATAAAAAGAAACAACAACTCAATACAAATAAGAAGAACTGGATTTGCCCCGAGTGCTCATCCAGTCAAATAAGACGTCACCGCAACGACGACAATACTCCGGTACGGTCAAATACTCGTCTCAATAGTTGCAGTCCGGAGAATGTTACAATTCGTAGAGGCATGTCTTGTATATCTTCACCTCTAATGGAGTCACCTATTTCTTGCAATCAATTACGTGATGTTGTTGCCGCTGAATTCGACAAATTATGGCAGAATCTGATGCCAACCATTGTAACGACTATCGCCGCCGAGCTTAAACCTTTGAAGGATGAAATTGCTAGTTTTGGAGAGAGTATTGCATTCATTAATAATCAATTCGAATCTCTCAACAAGCGAATTGACTGTATGGAGAGTGATATGAAGATTGTTACTACAATTAAAAAAGAAATTGGTGAACTTAGGACAGCGTTGAATAAGGTCGAGAATCAAAATAATTATCAAGAGCAATGGTCAAGACGGTCTAATATAGAAATTTACGGTATTCCGGAGAAGAAAGGTGAAAATCTTCTAACACTTATAAAGTCAATAGCCGAGCGGATTAACTTTCCTTTAGACACGGATCGTGATATAGATTTTATAACCCGTGTAGCTCCAAAGAATGAAAAAGCTAAAAACATGATTAAACCTTTAGTTGTTAGATTTTTGGCACGTTACAAAAAGGACGACTTCTTAAGTAAAGCCAGAAAAATGAAAATTAAGGCTTCTGACCTAGGTTACCTTAATAATAATAACTCAATTGTACATTTTAATGATCACTTAACTAGAACCAATAAGATACTTTTGCAACAGGCGAAAGCTAAAGCAAAGGAAAATAATTATTTGTACACATGGGTTAGGAATTGTTCTATTATGGTTCGTCGTTCTGATACGAGTCCTATAGTACATATCGCTGATTTCACTGATTTAAACAAGATAAAGTGAGAAGTTTTTATTTTTGTTATATATTAAGTTACATTTTTACTATAATTTTTGTACATTTGGTTGTTGCTGCCGCTGTTTCTTTGACGGTTTTTGATATTGCAGAAGTATTTCAAAGTCATTTCGAATTGGCCAATGATATTAATTTATTCGTTTATGTAATGGTTTGTCTTCTTCTTACGTATGCTTTAAGTCGTATCTATATCAGGACAATTGTTATTAATCTATATTCAATTGTAAAGTGAAAAATCTGTCTATATATTATCAGAATGTTCGTGGCTTGCGGACAAAGACGAGCACATTTTTTAGAAATTTAATGACTGTTGACTACGATATTATTTGTTTGAGTGAAACGTGGCTACTTCCCGGAATATATGACGCGGAGCTGTTTGACAATCGTTATAACGTTTTTAGGTGCGATCGCGATTATGCTATGACAGGAGTTACTATGGGAGGTGGGGTTCTGATAGCTTTGCGACGTGAGCTCTCTCTAGTATCGTCTGACTCTGTTGTTTTAATGGATGCATCGGCTGACGTCTTGGAGGTCATTATCAACCAAAATATTACCTCTAATCAAAAGAAACTCCATTTGTTTTGTTGCTACTTTCCACATTGTCGTAGACATTTGGAAAACATGAATATATTTTTGGATTCTATCTCCAATGCCAGTGTAAATAGCCCAAATGACACTTATTTAATTATTGGCGATTTCAATTTGTCAGCTGCAAGATGGTTAGATCCTAACACGTGCTGTAATGCCATGGAATGGAGTGAAAATAATGCTCTTATTAGTTCCATGTACAATTTTCTTAATTTTACCAATTTTGCTCAATACAATTTAATACCAAATATAAATGGCAGGCAACTTGATTTAGTTAGTGGAGTTAACTGTTCAGTTCAGCGATGTATTGAACCTTTAGTTTCGGAGGATGCTCACCATCCAGCTCTGCACATCGAAATGCGTATAGATCTTCAGCCTTCGTTGCGCCCCCCTATACGTACCGTCCGCAACTTTCGTGCAGCGGATTTTGACATTATAAATAGAGACATTGCTCTGATTAATTGGACCAGTGAGCTAAACATAAATAATATTGAAGGTGCTACTAGGAGATTTTATGACTTAATTAATGAAATTATTTTGAAATACGTTCCTATTAGAAAAACTTATGGTTCAAAATACCCACCGTGGTTTTCTCGGGCACTAATAAAGATAATAAATGAAAAGTTAAAATATCATGGGAAGTGGAAGAGATATAGAAGATCCAGTGATTATGACGCGTTTAAACTCTTACGTGAGCGCCAAAAGCGTGTGCAAAAGGAATGTTATGATGATTTTATACGTAACGCCGAGGAAAAAATTAAAGTTAACAGCAAATATTTTTGGACGTTTATAAAAGCAAACAAATCCTCATCTGATATTCCTGACACCATGTATTTTGATGGTAGTTGTTCATCTGATGGTTCTGAGATTTGTAATCTCTTTAATAATTATTTGCGTTCAGCATTTGAACCCGCACACGTGTCACAGAACTATGTGTCCGATTCTTCGACTGATGAGTGCTATTATCATAACGGAATCTCGATCAGTTCCTTTAATTTGACTGCTGGGACAGTAGAGAAATACTTGAGGAATCTAGACCTCCACAAGGGTGAGGGACCTGACGGGATACCACCAGTTTTGTTAAAATCATGCCATAGAACTCTAGCGTTACCCTTGTCTTTGTTATTTCAGTTATCTCTTAGCACCGGCTCTCTACCTGCTGTTTGGAAGCAAAGCTTTGTTGTCCCAGTATATAAAACGGGTAATAAACAAATAATTCGGAACTATAGACCTATCTCCAAACTCAATACTATACCTAAATTATTTGAAAAAGTCGTATACGATGTGATATATCCAATTTTGAAATCCAGTCTGATCGATGAACAGCACGGTTTTATTAGAGGACGATCCACTGAGAGTAATCTCTGCGAATTTATGCATCGCTTAGCATCGTCGATGAACAACGGCGGCCAGGTTGACGTCGTGTATACCGACTTCTCTAAGGCTTTTGACAAAATCTGTCACAGTACCATCATTTATAAATTAGAGAGGTTTGGGATTCATGGCGATCTGTTGCGGTGGTTTGAATCATACTTGAGAAATAGGACTCAAGCCGTTACTATTAAGGGTTTCTGTTCAACTTTTATTCCTGTTACTTCAGGTGTACCTCAGGGCTCTCATCTTGGACCTTTATTATTCAATATTTACATTAATGACATAGTAGCTTGTTTTCGAAGCAGTAGTATACTACTTTATGCGGATGATTTAAAGATATTTAGATCGATAAAATCACCTCAAGACTGTACCTTGCTCCAAACTGATCTTAATAACCTATGCACTTATTGTAAAAATAACTATTTGACACTGAATATTGATAAATGTAATATTATTGCGTTCACAAGGAGAAGGAAACCATTGTTGTTTGATTATGCAATAAATAACAACGTTTTGAAAAGAATGTATGTAGTCAGAGACCTAGGTGTAGTTTTGGATTGTAAGCTAACATTTTCGCATCATTTTGAACAATTAATAAATAGAGCTTACAAGATGCTAGGCTTTATGCTGAGAATTGGCAGGGAATTTAAAAAATGTTCTAGTCTAATCATACTTTTTAATTCATTGGTACGGTCTATACTGGAGTATGCGTCAATAATTTGGAATCCACAGTATGACGTACACATTAGTGGGATCGAGCATATACAAAATAAATTTTTAAAGCATCTGCGCTATAGGATTGGGAACTCAAGTATTGATGAATTAAATGTGTCCTCTTTGGCCGCACGTCGACGTGAGAGAGATCAGATGTTTCTTTTTAAAATTTTAAATGGCTATGTAGACAGTAAGTTTCTGTTAAGTAATATACATCTAAAATGTCCTCGGTTAAGCTCGCGCAAGCAAGCACTATTTCATGTACCTATTTGGAAGACGAATTATTGCGGCAACACATTTTTGTATCGCGCATGTCGCGAATATAATAAAAACTATTGTAATTTAGATATTTTTAATGATAAATATAATTCATTTAAGAAAAAAATTAAAAGGGCTATAAGCACATCATTAAATTGATGCAATTATTGTTTTTCTGCAACTGAATTATTTATCTTTTTATTATTATAACTACTTTTATTGTTATTTTATTTTTTGCGTTTGTTATTAATTTCATGTAATTTTGTATGTTTTAATAATTTAATTTTTCTCTTATATTTTTATCTAATACTTTTTTTTTTTTTAATTTAAATCTAATAATGTAATTTGTCAATTTTACAATTTTCGCAGCTATTGTATATGTAGAATATTTATTCATTTTTTAGTGGAAACTTTGCTGATATATGTTTTTCTAGAAACTTAGTCTTTAAGAACTTCAGGATTGTATGTTTCCCAAATAAACTAAAATAAAAATAAATAAAACAATTAATGATAAATATCTAAACATAAAAGCATCAAAATAATTACAATTGTAACGAAATCTGCTTTAGAAGTATTCATTATTCAAGTGACAATGGTTTTATATATCAAAGGCAATCGTTTTTCCTTTTCTTCCCAACTGCTGTCTACTCTCGGCAGGATAATTAAATATAAAATTGAATTATTTTCCTACTTTCCACCAAAAACCATTCGCATTCCTGTACATTCTTCGCCTGGTTATTTGATCATTCGACACTTAGGCTTAATATCTTGAATTAGAATCTTTTGATGGATCAAATCCATCCCGCATTGGGCCAATGTTGTACAATAAGATTCAATCATTCTCACACGTCATAACAGAATAGATGTCTCTATCCGCATCTTGGCTATAGGTTGATAGACGTTCTTGAACTGACAAGACAAAGTGACTGCATTGCACTTGAGGCCTAATGGGAAATGTATTACCATAGATAGACTACGGGCTAGCTTACTCAACAATAAGGCTTGTTTTATTGCCTGAATGGCGAGAGGAGCATGCCATTCGCCATAAGGTTAGCGATACGACCTCTCATGGACAGAAGCAAAACCAAACAACACCATGAATTACAAAGCAATGCTTGACATCACACGCGCCATCCTGACACATAAGATGTTAAGTCTCATTATCTCCAGTACTTATTCTGGCTACAATGCCCTTCAAACCGGAACACAACAGTGTATTTGCACTGCTGTTTAGCGAGAGAAATAGACATTGCGGTGGTACCTATACAGGTGGCCGCTCACATATGAGAGACCTACCACCAGTAAAAAGGCCGATATAAATGTAGAATTTGAATGTTATGATGAAAGATGAGTATAACGAAACTTTAGATGAGTGACTGATATGGAACGTGGTTTATGAGAAAGAGATAACGAATTAAAGTACTAAGGAGTAAAAGAGTTAGAGGATGAATGATTAAGATGTCAAGTATGAAAGGATGGAATAGTAGAGAACAGTTTGGAAGACGATGGAAGACGTGAACGACGTAAAGACGTAATAAATGTAAATAATTAAACTGAAGAACATCTAAACAATCTCTGTTTGATTTTGACCCTAACGGAACTAGTCCCACATAAATGTATACCTAATCAGAAAACAAATTACCCTTGAATTACCAAATGTTCTCTATACACTTTTCACTAAACAATTTACAAGGCTGAGTACAAAGCTAAATAGAGGACATTTTTTATCCGGAACATACAGTTAATTCCGGTGGGACAGCATGGGATTTATAGTGCGTTTGCACGTTTATCCATTACGTTAAAACAGCTGACTGTTTGCTTTTAGTAGTGGGATGAATTTATCGGTAGCGTAAATATGTCTAGAATTATGTTCTATCATGTACATGGATTACAGCTGCAGTCACATTTGTAACCTTGATATTAACAGGAAGGAATTATGCATCAAGTTCAGTATCGTAAAAGTTAGAACCTAATTATAGGCCGAACCGACTAAAAAAGCAAGGTATATCTCTGATTTTTTAAAAATACCATTGGTTTTCGTTCGTAGTCAAGTATCTTTCAACGGTGAAATGTCCTAAAGAAGCTTGCATGAGAATGCTCGAGAAGTCTATACAACAATTTCTCTCCCATGTGAAGTCTATTATCCCGCACTAGACCAACGTATTGGGCTAGGCCTGGACCGCTATCCATTGCAGAGGGAAAGCCATTCAGTAATAAGTACATGTTCTGACAATACTATTACAGTTCATTCATCGCAGTGAAGGTTACTGCAGTATTACAAAAAATATATAATCTAGAGATTCGCTATTTTCACTGCAAAATAAAACAAACGAGCAAATGCAACAAACAGCAGTGTAAATGGACTATTGTGTTCCGATCAGAAGGACATTGTAGCCAGAATACATAATGGACATAATGAGGCATAACATTTTAATTCATGGTGTTGTTTGGTTTTGCTAATTAAGCATAGAAAATAGTCTTGTTCCATACTATACGCAAATATTAGTACCAAAATCACACAAACATGGTCTAGATTCAAGGATCAATCCACTGCCTTTCATTTCTCAGTCGATTTTGCACTAAATGCATCACGTAGCCTGCCAAGCATCTTTTAGCGTGTTTATGATTTTGGTATCATGATACCAATCGTGACGTCATTACCGTTTGCTTAAATGTGGACTGATTAGTACGAAATTTCTTTGAGTATTATATTATTTACCGTCAATTCGTATTTTTAGATGCGTACCTGACCTTAACTCATATATTACTAAAAATGACTAATAGCATAGATTGGCGGAAAAACACATCTCAATCGTACTATCAAAGGAGGCAAGAAAAAAAATCAATCACATTGAACAGAGAAGACTCTGAAGAAATGAAATATTTAAATTAACATTATCCTGCTTTAATTGAAATGCCGGGAGAATCATTGCATCGATTCCTTTCAAAAGAAATTGCGTGTGTTGAATCGTCGATGTCCTAATTGCACTTTTTTATTACAGAACTTTACTCGGCAAAGATAAGTGGACGATGCCAAAGTAGAAAAATAAACTCGGTTCCGTCCCGATAGTGGATCGGGGGTTGTAGGGTGCGAGCGAGGGGTAGTGCGGACCGCCTGCGCGGCGCCGTGCCTCCCGCACCCCCGAACACTTCAGTCAAATCGGACGCGCCGTGTGGATACGACGTTTTCCGAATACGTTTTATTTAAAGTACATAACGCGGTCGAAAAACTCGAGAACATGTTTGTACATTGTGTATAGTGCTGTGCTGTGAGTGTTTGTGTGTGCTGCGCTTTAGTGTTGTGATTATCGTCGCCAATGCTCAAAGTGTATGTATAAATATTAATTTAAAAATTTACAACGCTCGAGGCACTTTGTGCCTTACGGAGATTTGTTTTTCATTTTTTGCGAGTAAAATTATCGCGAGATTTCGCGTTTTTGTACCTCATTATTTACGTACGGCATGTTTTGGTTCAAAGGCGGGTTTAAAAAGTATTTCGTGAAAAAAATGTGCATAATTTTTACTGCAAGTAAATTAAACGATATTTCGGGATTGGAAAAAGATTTCAACCAAAATCAACTTAGAATTAACCTTACTTTGAGCTTATTCATTCAAACTTACTTCCAAGGATCGTAGTTGGAGTGGTGTTAATACAAAATGGTATTATTTTTAAACTCATAACACGTGGTACTCATATTTAAGGTTGTTATGAAAGACGCAATATATCCTTTACCATTCACAAAGGTCTCACATGAGATAAGGAGCCGAATTTAATGAGATTGAATATGTTATACAATGGGCGGGCGCGCCGTATCGCAATTAGCGATTTCTCCTCGGCAACCTTGAGCTAGACTGGAACCTCCGCAACATCGCTAAATATTTTTCCTATTCTGGGTTTTAACATGATTATTTTAAACACAGTATATAATTTTGCGATTAACCTGTTAAGGCATTTAGCTACAGATCACGAAACTTTTATATTTTTAGAAAAAGTCCAGAGACTTTTTCGTTATTCTTATTTCGTTTTGTTTTTAAGTGTCATCTGATCTTGAGGAGATTTTCTCTAAAGCAATGGAAGGTTCTGGTGATTGTATCTAACAGATTAAAAGCGAGAGATTGACTGTTTTTGAATGCATTTAGGGTCAGATTTCAGCTTTACCATTATTCTTTATTTAATCATTGATATTACTGGGACACGGTGAAACGGATTATTGGTATTAATATGCCGCTGGGACGGAACATACAAGGCGAAATGTGGGTGTCCTGGTGGCGCCTCTACCTACTCCTTCGGGGAGAAAGGCGTGAGTTTATGTATGTATGTAATATGCTGCATTTGTCATCAAAATATTTCACTAAAAGCGTTGTTCTTCTGGATTTGAGTTTGCTGCAGGTCCCTACAATTTAAATACATTTGGCCATAGGGACTGTTTTATACATTCGTACGTGAGTAGTGAATTATCCAAAGACGAGATTTTTAAGACATTATTACTCAGTAGATGCTCATGTGTTGTGGACCGTGTGCTTTGTAAAAGTATGCTATTCTATGTATCATTCTCCTACTATCTTCTACAGTAGTTTTTCAGTTTGTTTTGTTGGTGTATCAAGAGTTAGGATCTCATATATTCGGCACCGTATAGATGTGGCCTCATTTGCTTTAATGCGCCAGTCGCTTATCCATTTAGATAGTTGGACTTGTTTCTAATTAGCTGATGCAGTACTGCATTCGTGAACAGCTATTACAACTGTTAAAGTGCTAATGTAAAATTTTAGGGGAAGTGTAAAACATACCTTATTCACCTATGATATGATTAATTCTCCAAAGACATAAAACCTTGAATACTTAATTGGGGGACTCCTATCTTAATATCGTATAACTCAGATCTTTCATCACACATAAAACTGGCGTTGGGTTAGATAGGAGTGAATAAGGTGACTGAAAGGAAGGGTCCAAATTATGTCAAGTAGACCTTCATGCCATTCTTTTTCTTTTAAAACCGAGAAAAGTATTTTATGCATTAAAAAGCTACGTAAATTGCATTAATAAGTCCCATATTCCATTTCCTTAGATCTAACGACAACCAAATTTATGCAAGGACATAGATTTGTGTCTACAAATATCAAGTATAAATGCTTTTAAGTAAAATATCTTTTAGCACCTGGGGGTGTATAGGAAGTGAGAAAAGGCCGTGAAATATCAGACTGTCTGGTATTATCCCTTCCCATACCGTCTTACAGGATTAAGAATTATAAATACCGTTTCAGGTGTTTTCCACAATTCATAAATGAAATCACATCTTAAGATATATTGTGTTCTTGATATATCGATACTACTTGTAAACAGATGTCAAGTAATTCTTATAAAACTTTGCGGCTGTAAGATTGTAGCATGAAGCTTACTTTTTTAATTTTTGAATAGCTTAATAGCTTAGTAAACATAATTTTATGAGAAAGTTTCAGATGGTAAGAAAGCTGATGTGTTCTCGAGTTCTCCGAAATTGAGCATTTTTAAAGATTTTAATCTGGATTAGGAATAAAAAATGACCCAAGTGTTAAAAGGAACGTTCAACTTTATCAGCATCCCTATTAACTAGCTCCTATCATTCTTGCATATCTTTGCCATGATTCTGAACCAATTCGCACGCTTGGTATCAAAGCGAATATATAACAAAAATAGGTAAATCTTTAAAAAAAATTGCAATAATAATTCCATTGTTTATTATTTGGACATATTAATGGCTCAAGATAATATTGTTATTTTACTTTAAAACAATTACGACGAAAATAATTAATTAATGTCAAAGTTTATGGGTACCTATTAAATGAGGATTACGGTACATCTTACTCATTAAGGACTAATTTTAAATTCAGTCATTTTGATACCAAGCGTCCTAATTATTCTTTTGACAACTTTGATAACTTGCTACAAAAAATATTTTCATCTTTTTAAGAGTTTCACCTTATGTTCGACTGGTATGGCATTAGGTATTTTCGTCCAACCACACAAATTCATGTATTATTTATAAATAGTTTGTGGCAGTTAACATCCAGCTTTTTCATGTATTTTCCTTCGTAATGGTTTCTTAGATTTACGCGAATGTTACACATTGAAATAAAACTATTTTATACGGATTTTATCGCGATTTGGTTTAATTTTTACATTTTTAACTTCCCGACGTTTCGATTGCTTTTCAGCTTTCGTGGTCACGGGGCGGACTCGGGAAGTTAAAAATGTAAAAATTAAACCAAATCGCGATAAAATCCGTATAAAATAGTTTTATTTCAATATTTTCCTTCGGTTTGTTTCTGCGTCACGTACGTTGTCATCGTGTGCAGTATTTACACAACGTAGTGATATACGTTTTTTTCTTAGTGTTCTTTGAGGAGCAGTTTTGTAGTTTATAGGATCATCGTGCTACTTTATTTACGACAGCAGAACCTTTTAGAATGTCCGTATACCAGTCGGATAGTAGGATCACTGGGATATTTCAATAGACGTTTTATATTCTACTTTTCCTTATATTTAGAACTCGGTTTCAGTTACATTAGAAATAAACCTAGAAGTTTCTTGATGCGTGTTGGTCATAAATTCATTAGTAACTGTAAGATGCTGAGACTGCGTTTATTTTAATATAAAGGTAATTAAAAAAGCCTTTATAATTATAAAGGGTTTTTAATTACCTTAATAATTAATCCGTAAAATCCGTAAAAATAGTTTCATTTCAATGTGTTACATTCGCGTAAATCTAAGAAACCATTACCTTAATAAGTAAAATACTCTGGGATTTTACATCCATCTCAGTTTGATGGTTCGGTAACCTTCGATTTATATTAAACTTTAAACTTCTGGAGTATTAAATTATAAGATTCATTCAACATGGTTGTTGAGCAGTATAGTTACATTTGTATAATTTCAACTACGATTGCAAAGCTGAGGTCTCAGTTTCGGATCCCGGGTCAAGCAAAGTGATATTGGATTTTTCAAAGTGATTTTTGGATTTGGATATTGAAATTGTGCCCGATATGGCGATAGGCTCGCCCCCTATCACATCATGGGACGGAACATAAGGCGAAATGTAGGTGTCCTGGTGGCGCCTCTGCCTACCCCTTCTGGGAAAAAGGCGTGAATTTATGTACGTATGTATGTTATTGACGATCAGTGGCTGTTCGGTTTGTCTTTTAGTTTGTTGCATTTGGTGTTTAATTGACTTTCATTTTAGTTCTCTCCAATTAAGCAAACGAGATTGATGTTGTTTTAGTTGGCTAAGCTAGCACCTAATAGTATTGTTGGACTGAAATTGCCTGAATGTTCTATCATCGTCGAAACTGTTTTGTTGACTTCGTTATTTGATAAGTCAGATTATTTCTCGTCTCCAATGTTTAGGGTTGGTTACGTTGTTTTGGCAGGATTGACAATATTGTCAATAGAAGTATTTTTGCAACTAGACAATATCTGAGAAAGATAATAACTTTGGTACATACATACATAAACTCACACCTTTTTCCAAGAACGGGTAGGCAGAGGTGCTACTTGGACACCCACATTTCGCCTGGTATTATCCGTCCCATAATGTGATAGGGTCGGTCCATCCCCATATCGGTCACAATTTTCTGACTCCGGGCTGCTAGTGAATGGAAAAATCCAATATCACATAGCTCGATTCGAACCCGAGACCTCAGTTTTGTAATTATACCGTAGTACAACTACACCGAGGCAGTGTAATTATGGTCTATGGATAAAATACCTGTTGAGATGTCCTCTTGTATTCAGGAGTGTTATGAATATGCAGCCGGATTACATTATGCATTATTCATTTAGTTACCACGGTTTGGTTCGAAGCAAACAGGTCACACACGCGGTTAAGCCTATTTCCGTATGAAGGCACAATAAATAAATAATAATAAATAAATAAATACACCCAACAGTCACATACATAGTCCTGACCTCACACTAATGACTTGTGTCGTGGGTATCAGGAACTACGAGAGACTTTTCGGTCTCACAAACACCCAGACCCGAAACAAATACTTGTTGTTCTCACAAACATTTATCTCGGTGCGGGGATCGAACCCGCGGCCTCTCGTTTCACAGGCGGCGTCTAACCAAATGCGCCACATACATCTGAGACAGAGAGAACTAATCTGTGTTATAATGCTCTTTGACAAACCTTTACATAATTTAAAATAACTGTTTGTTTATAGTAGCTTACCTAATTCAAACACTGAACTACCGTAAATTATTTATTAATGATTAATTTACACTTTATTGCACACCGACAAAAAAGTAAAAATAAAACGAAAATCACATACATAAAAAGTACAATTGGCGGTCTTATCGCTCAAAGGCAATGTCTTACAAACAACCATGGGATGGATTTAAAAAACGGATGTACGAATGATAAAAAATATGATTTATGAAGTACGAAGAAATATAGATAATAATATTTTTCTATAACCCATATACAATAATAGAAATATTTAAAAATAACGAGGCAATTACAAGCTAATCCTGATACGTAGGCCAAACAACAATTTCCCCATATACAGCTTTGAAATGAAATGAAATGAAATTCGTTTATGAAATGAAATTCCCTTATTGGTCACGTAGGCAATTAAATAGCTCTTATGACAAGTCAATACACACAGTATTTATTTTCCATTTACAAGATATTTGTTGTAATATTTATATTAATTTTATTATATTAAGTATTATATTATTTATTAGTGTTTTATTTCGAACTGAAGCCTGCAAACAACTTCATCTGTACTACAGCACTTGTTTTCTACGCTATGCCAGTGCGATAACCTACGCTATCTATTCAGAATAACACTAGACTAAGAAGGATACCTACGTACAGTGATAAAAATTACAATAATAAAAGTTAATTAATATATAATTAATCATTAATACGCTATGCAAAGAAAAATACACTGTCTGTATCCTGCAATATTACATGTGTGTGTACCTTGGTCTCCAGACGGAAGGACCGGCGTAACATATTTTAAATAAGTTTAATTTAGTTTATCACCACGAATACTTAACAATCGAATAACAATAGGTTCGTTTTACAGAATTGAAACGTGAATTTCGAATTGTATTTGACTCGCCGCAGACATAATCTCGTAGTTTCCGGGAAAACAATACTATTAGCTGAAGCAGACATGTCGAGTGGAAATCCCATGAATACAAATAATCAGTCAAATAATTTAGTAGGGCTGACGTGAAAATGCAATATGCTGTTGCCTTTTAATGAATAATAAATAAAATGTAAAAATTTATAACTATCCCACACTTTAACAGTGAAAGAAAACATCACGAGGAAACGAGTATACGCTAAAGATTGCCTTTGCTAAAGTTCTCAAAAGCCGCGAAGCATTGTGGACTTACGGACTAACCCCTCTAAAATAAGATTCGTAAAATAAGAAATAAATACGCTACTGTAGATTATATGTCGTCTAAAATACTTATGCGATCAAACTTATTGTTTTGGCAGTTGTAATGATAAGCGACTACGAACGGCTCTTGATGGCTAATTGCGAAATGCCCTTCTGACTAGAATAATAATTATATGATTTATCTTATAAGAGTACCAAATTCCGCATATATCATTGGTTAATTACGCGTAATTATTCCATATCATTTAGTCAACATAATGGAGATCAGAAGTTCAGTGCAGAGGTTATCGCTCGCTTATCGAGTCACGAGTGATAATACAACTATGAATATTGGCTACCTAGAGTTTCACTCCAGTGTGCCAAAATTACCGTTTAATACATCAATTGGATTCAAATTATATAATCTAGAAATTCTTTAATATCTCTACGGTTTTCAGGTTTTCTCACGATGTTTTCCTTCACCGTTCAAATGCGTGGTGATTGACTTTCAATACTCGCGTAGCTGAAAATTCAGACAAGTTCAAAATTCTATACAATAATATTATTAGTGTCGTGTAAACCAAAATCCGCCGTGTCACTTTTGTTTATCCTTTTAGTAATTACCTGTTTATTTTCGTTTTGATGAAAATAAACAAGCCGCTAGCCTACAAACATGGTCACAAACATTTTTTTTAACTTAATTTACACGCATTTTTACTGGTGGTAGGTTTCTCGTATGTTTGAGCTCGCCTGGGTAGGTAACACCCAATGTTCCTTTCTCCCGCCGAACAACAGCGTAAATGCACTGCAATGTGCACTGTTTTGTTCCGGGTTAAAGGACATTGTAGTCAGAGTAACTACTGGACAAAATAAGACCTAACATCTTACGTCTCAGGTTGGCGAGCGCAGTGGAATACCAAGCATTGCTCTGTAATTCATGATGTTGTTTGGTTTGCTACTGCCATGAGCGGTCATATCGGTTACCATTAGGCGAATTGCATGCTCCTCTCTCTATTTATTACAATAAAAAAACCTAAGCTGTGGCTAATGGTCATGAGGCACGGACTTATTTAGATCTTCTCATAAATTAACAGCGCATTGACTTTGCCTCTTAAACACGTTCCAAAGATATTATTGCAGCGGATAATATCGGTGATAAGCTAGCGCGCTTCTCTTGAGTGCTATTGACGTATAGGTTTCGTATGAATTCTTATACGTGCGGTTAGTCTTTATGTTTACAAGCACTACTGGCAAATTTATCAAATAGCTATCTTCTATCTTGGCTGAAGGTGTTCTCTCAACCCCACCATTTCTTGTTACGCTAGTTTGGACAGCTAAATTCATAGTTTAAACATTGATTATTTTCCCTCAGCCGATATGACATGAAAATATTCATATTTGAAAATAAAAATGCACGTTTTAACTGCTTAAATGCAACATTTTAAGCAATATTTTTTTATGAATTATTTTTTTATATTCATTTTCACAATGATATGGTTTCACACCAACGGTTCTTGAATTTTGCAGTAGAATTTACTAAATTGCCGTCCATATTCTAACCGAATTGAAATGTAGAAGTTAGTCATTAGCTAATTGTATCCTAATAACGCATTACCGGTACCGAACCGAGACTGGGCAGGCGAAATTTAATTCCAACATTTCTCATATGAATAATGAAGCGGAATTAAATTTATTCTCGTTGCAAGCCCTCGTCTGCAATTTCAAGCAAATTAAAAAAAAACCCTCGTTTTTGCTTTCGGAAAATTGTACCCGTATTCATTTTGCGACGCTTCCGAATGATAAATTAGGGAATTATATTGGATACGTGATCTTATGGAATACGATGTTAGTTAAATATTTTATTTTTTTACTGAAACTGACTTCAAAGTAGGCTTGCAGTTTCATTTGTTTGTAGAAAGAAAAAAATGGTTATTTGGAAAATCGATCATGCATAACTGTATTGAATGTAAATAAACTATGTTTATAATATCCATAAACAATGATATATGTTTGTGAATACCAAAGGCGAGTTAAGAGCATGTATGGAAATCGAAACGCAGGTAAAACAACAATACGATTGTAAATAATATATTAATATTCCACTCTTATCCACTTAGCACAAAACCAAATTTAACATCACAATTTGTATACAACAGAAAACGCCTCAATATTTGAGTGCCAACATCTCACGACCGTGCATTTCCATCACTCGCAAATAACCCTTAGAAAATACCAGGCGCTTTCACCCACACAAAACATTCACATAACAAAAGAAATTCCATTCGATATAAAAGGCTTGATTCACTAACGGAAGCGCAGAGTTTGTGGGCGAGATTAGCAAGTGAAATCACTAGCTGTAGTAAAACATTGAGGAGACGTCGCTAGATAAACAAGGGGGCGGCGGGGGGCGCGGGAGATGCGGGAGGGCACGCGTCGACGACAAAAAATTCCCGATTGTACCCACCCGCTTAGAGATTGACTAGGAGCTCGCAGCGGCGACATCTGCGGTATTTTTTAACATTTTGAAGCAAAAGAATACTTTAATATTAAAATGGAATCTTTAATATATTAGTTTCAACATGAAGTGCTCTATTAAAATTAAAATTATTTATTAGCATAGTCTTAAGTGGCTGCGATATAATACGAAAAAGAAATTAAAAGTTTGGCCTAAATAAGATGCGAAAATATTCTCTAAATTATGAATAACCATTAATTCCATCGTGACTATTTGTATCTATCGCTAGCTTTGGCTTAATCTATACATATAATAAAAATGTAAATGGTCGATGTCTGTACATGGAAGATATTTAAGAAATTTTAACGCGAGGGGTCTTTATAACAGCAACAGAAGCCAAAACAATTTTTTTTAGAATTTTTGTCTGTCTGTCTGTCTGTCTGTCTGTATGTTTGCTTGCGCATCACGCCAAAACTACTGCACCAAATGAGATGCGGTTTTCACAGTTGTATTGCTGCAGGTTCAACTTAAAAACTGGTATATGTTGCATTTACATACAGGGTGTTTCTTTTTGTTTGCTTGCACATTACTCAAAAACTACCGCACGAAATAAGATGCAATTTTCACAGTTGTATTGGTGCAGGTCTAACTTGAAAACTGGTATATATTTTATTTACATACAGGATGTTTCTTTTCATTTACTTGCACATTACTCAAAAACTACCGCACGAAATGAGAAGCGCTTTTCACAATTGTATTGCTGCAGGTTCAACTTTAAAGCTGGTATATGTTGCATTTACATATAGGATGTTTCTTTTTGTTTGCTTGCACATTACTCAAAAACTACCGCACGAAATGAGATGCAGTTTTCACAGTTATGTTGGTGCAGGTCCAAATTGAAAATTGGTATATATTTCATTTACATACAGGATGTTTCTTTGTATTATGGAAGAGAAATGAGAAAAACTAGATTTCGATAAAATTGGTATGGAAGTAGCTGACACCCTGGATTAACACTTAGGCTACTATTTATTCCGAAAAATACAGTGTTCCCGTGGGATGAGGAAAGATATTACGATATATTTGCTACTTTTTTATACTCAAAGGGATGGGATGGGACTGGATTGTATGCAATGAGTGAGAATGAGACGGGACGGGTGGGATATAACGAGACGGGACGGGACGGGATAGGAAATTCCAAATAATCTTTACATGTATATTTTTTTAAATAAAGTTAATCACGCAGACGAAGTTAGCGGGCAGAAGCTAGTAATTGAATAAACAGGTGACTTACTGGTGGTAGGTCTCTCATATGTGAGAGGCCGCCTGGGTAGGTACCACCCCAATGTCTATTTCTCCCGCCAAACAGCAGTGTAAATGCAGTGTTGGTTCGAAGGACATTGTAGCCAGAATAAGTACTGGACATAATGAGACTTAACATCTAATGTCTCAGAATGGCGAGCGCAATGGAGTGCCGAGCAATGCTTTGTAATTCATGGTCTTGTTTGGTTTTCTACAGTCCATGAGCGGTCGTATCGCTAGCCATCAAGCAAGCGGCATGCTCGTCTCGCCATACATTGCAATAAAAAAAAAACTTTTTCAAGTGTGTTTTGATGGTCAAATCCGAATCTATGAGGTATTGTGAAAAAAAATGCTGATACAAGTCAGGATACGTTCTGCCAACCAATGTGTTATTTTTTTAATTTTATTTTTATTTTAAGACTATACTGTCCCAGTGCGGGGCTGCCCTTTCCTTCATCCACCCCTACCTATCCAAGGATTTTTCTGCTAGTTGTTATTGAATTGATCTAAGTCATCTCTCCACCTCCCTCGCGGTCTACCACGTGGCCATTTTTATGTTTTGTGAGTCCATTCGGTAGTTGTCCTGAACCACAACTCATTCGGCATACGACAGACGTGACTCCCACTTTAACTTAGACATTGCCCAACGTCGACAAGTTTTATTCTAGGGCGCAGATCTTTGTTTCTAATTCGATCCAATCATTTTATCCCCATGATACTGCGCTCCATACACAATGAATGGGTAAATTCATAGTAAGTAAAGTATTAAAGCACTCACTAATTTAAATGATAAACTTAATTTTGTACATGATTAACTAAAATAAATAAATAAAAACACCTAACAGTCACATACAAAATGATATATTTTTATTTTATCATTAAGTGCATATTTTATAATCAACTATACATGGAAAGCTGCGGCGTAAACATTGTCAAAATATTATGAAATATAATAGTGTAATACTTTGTATCAAGGAGCTTAACTCAAATTGATCGGATAATTCCTAAAACAATCAGTATAATATTAAGGTTATCTGATGTTAGTGGCTTGTTTTATATCTATTATAATAATATTATCTATAGGAGAAGTGACAATGTCGCGTGATGATTCATATTTAATTTGGAATGAGCAATCAGGATTACCATTCTAACAAAAGTAAACTATAGACTTTAGGTATCTATTCGAAAATACGCGAGTAAAAAGACCACGACTGAGAGAAGTAATAAAGCTTTGTTGTAACTCATTAAGGCTACTTTCGTTTGAGTTGGTAGTTGGTACCATCCTCTTAAATAAAACTAACGTGGAGCATGTTACGTAAGCTGTTGCTTGCTGTTGAGTTTTATTACGTGAGTAAAATTTTTGGAGATAAAACCAAATCTGGTCGTAGGATATTTGCATTGGCATGAATTATAAGACCAAGGCGCAGATGTCTTATCTGATAATATGATTCATTATCATGCTTCATTTCATCTAAAAGGAGTTAAAGTTCATAATGAATAGCAGGCCAAGCGATATTGGAGCTACAATTGACCAATCACAGTCAAGCACGGCCGCATGTGTTACCCTCCATCCGATAAATAGCGTGTGGCGATAGACTAATGTCTGCATAATCCATTAAGCCTCGGAACAAGCAATAACTCAGCCTGGTAATGAATGCGATCACTCATACAGATGCAGATTTCATTTATCAACTGATTAAATATGGTTGAAATTCATATGTTTACTCGTATTTGATCTATGTTTATGTGAATGATGATAATGAGAGGTAAACATTTGTGAGAGGATCGTCAAGACAAGACAGTCGAGACAAGACTGATTCGAAAACAGGGCATGAACTGGAGTTTGCCGATCTCACAACATAACGTTACCGAGAAAGATGTTAGCATTCGGGCGATCACGGGACTGAATCCGTTTTTATGTCATACGCCGGAATATCAACAAAAATCCCCGCCTTCTTGAGCACATTTTGAACGGAATCCAAATCCTAAGGCGAAGAGCGGCCGCATGAGATCGGCCTCCCACACTGCCGCTCGGGCGGTCCCTTTAGCAACTAGGATGGGGAAAACCCCAATGTGTAATGTGACCGCTTTTGGCGCGGATATGACTATTTTCTCACTAGAAAATGGACTTTAGGAAATCTCACCCAAAGACCCAATGTCGTAAAGAGTCTTTTGCTATTAAGAAAGACAGAAAGACAGAAAGACTCAATTATATTATTTTTAAAAGTAAACGAAATCTAGATATGCTGTCGCCACTGGCGTGTGCGGCTCCGCGCTAACAGAGACTTACGCCCAAAATGGGTTTTGCGCTATCGCCAAGTATTTGCTTAAGCATTTCGGGGGTGGCACAATTTATGTAAAGTGTATTACGAATAAACAATTTTCAGTGAGCACCGAGCCTCCACAAAGCCTCTTAAACGTCACTCTTGAACATCGGTTAATTATTACAATATCATATATACAATATTTCACGCCTATAGCTTTGAAGTATAGGCAGAGATAACATTAATTCGATCCAGAGCACTTTGAGGTTATTTATTTATTTATATTCTATAATCTACATCTCAAATATTCTTATTTCTGCTTTATATTTAAAATAGTGAGGTTATCGCCACGCGAGGCTTGGCAAGACATATGATATATTTTTAGAATTACTATGCTATCTGTTTATCTAATAACAATATAATAATAAATAAATAAATAATTTAATTTAATTCCGTCTATCAGAAAAGCTTTTAGTTTTTCAAGGACGCGTGGAGATATCAAGTGGAAATTTTATCAATTAATGTGTATTCATGCGGTTTCTTAGAGCTGTAAATATTACAGCGTTTTTAAAGCATAATAGTTTTTTTCTTTGGTCAACACGTTAAAAAATATACAAATATTTAATAAAACATCAGCAGAAGGTTAAAAAACTTGTTGAACATAAGCCTGTCCTAATGATTTTAACAGTTCCCAGTCGAAAGCGGTCACCATCCATGGATTTCTTCCAATCTTCTTCAACATTTCAAAAACAAGGTTCTACGTCAACATTTCGTTTCGGCGCACTATTCAATAATACCTGGTCTACAGTGGAGAATTTTTTGGGCCCACCGGCCTTCAGTTCTCATGGCTTTGTGACTTGTCCAATACCGCTTCAAATTACTAACCCGTTGGATTATGTACATATGTTCTGTTCCCCTAAACGTTCTCATTATCCTCTAATGCCGTAAATCAATACTGATAAAGGCTCTCTTTATATAACCTTAAGTGACCTTGAGCCTTCTAATGGAGTTTAGTATATTCTCGTTTCATACATCGCACAAAGCTTAGTACACAAAATATATTAATATAAGTATTTAAAAAATACAAGAAGTCAACGTCCGAATTATATTAACGAAATAACTTTGAAACTATCTTATCTTCCTAGTAATTTTTAGAGAAAACTTTGTTAGCGCTAAATTTAATAATGTTCATCGAATTTCTTGAAGGAAATTCCAATCTTGCAGGGCTCCCTTAATTGGCTTTGAATTACGTCCAATTTCCGTCATCATTTCACTGTTCATCTCAAGCCATATATTTTGACTTATGTATAGAATTTGTGAAGTTAGGCCTTGTAGAGTTAGAGCGTGAAGAGTAAGAAGCTTGGCTCTACATGAGATCTAATAACTTTTTGATAGTGCGGGTCATATGGTCTCGTCTTGGCAACATTTTACATTAAAAAGATTTTCGTGGGATATCACTTCTTTTTGTAAGTTGCTTATGACATTTGTTTGTGTTTTTTTGTTGTTTATGAAAGGTTACATTCATTGACTTAGGTATATTCTACCGATAGACGGGACACGTCATAGAAACAAAATGCCCCTGTATTTTTAAAAGTACACTACCGACATTTAGTTCATTCAGTTCAAACTGCTTCATGTGCGCACCGCAACTAGGTGGGAACGCACATGAAATATCGAGGCAAATATTTTTTCAATGTGTATAAAAATCTTGTTATAAACTCACCAAAATTAAGTAAACTTTACCTCATATCAATTAATCTTCCTTAATATTCAAAATTCAAAACTATAACCCGGCTGAGGACAGTTTGGAACCACTTAGCAGCCCCCTACTTTCATTTTAATGCCGGCTTTAGAGTATGTAGGGTTAGGTCTACTAGGGTCAGGCGACCCTTAAGATGGCCCTAGACGTCGCGGGGTATCTTATTAAGCCACCCTCCGGTTATAACTCACAGTAATCCGTTGACAGTGAAGGTTGGATTACTAATAACCTTATGAAAAGGATTTTCATTAATACAAGACTGGACTGAAAACGTATTATGAAGAAATGTTATTTAAGGACTTTTGGACGTAAAACCTTTTCTTAAACCAGTACGACCAAATGACAATGGAATCTTCACAGCGTGTTCACCAATAAGATCGCTTTTTATGACGACATTATCACCTCCTTTATTTTTGGGCCAATAACCCAATATAAACAAGGTGAGCTGTGATTGACGTTGGTACCTGTGCCTACCCCTCCCGGGATACAGGCATGACCCTATATATCTATAACAAATATTTAACACGAATAAAACCAAGAGCGCAGCACTATAAATCATAATTTTTAAATCGGACAACAACCCAAGCTTACGGTCCACGGCTCGGGGCTCGATAAATAACAACGCAGCATCGGTACTTATATTCCGGGAAGCTTGCCAAAAGAACGCGCAATCTCGCTCCGTAATGTCATTACGTTTATTGCTTAGGACATTTACTCTGCACTGAAATATTTTTACGAGGTACATAAGCGGTCCATGGTTTATGTATAACATTCATCTTTGTCATTTGGTGTGAGCTCGATGCGTTTCATTTTACAGCGTTTTATACTAAAAAGATATTCATATTTTTAATAATATATCGCACGTCAAAAAATACAAAATCTAATTTTGGGAAATATACGTTTTTGTTTTCACCTAATTTTTACTGCGACCTCCACTTTTATAAAACCTACTTTTAACATTTTAATAATTATAATATTTACAATTTCAATATAAGAAAATCATAATTTTTTTTTAATCTGCACTGCACCTGATGGTGAGCGTAATTTCGTCCAGACAGTGTGTCCAATTTCATCAGACGGCGGTGCCGTGCCATAATGAGACTTAACATGCTATGTCTTAGGATGGCGAGCGCGGAGGAATGCCAAACATTGCTTTAATTCATAACGTTGTTTGGTTTTGCTGTCTATGAGCGGTCGTATAGCTTACCATCAGGCGAATGGCGTGTTCGTCTCACCATTAATAACAAAATAATAACAATATTCATCAGAACTGACGCACGCATGTAACAGCATGGAATATTTAGCTAGACATTTACTATGTCTACCGGACGGGAAATCAGTAACTCCAATCCGATAAAGACCAATCAAGCGCGGTAATATTCGTTGATTGTAGTCGCTAGTTATATTAGGCCATCGTATAGCGACAAAAGCACACAATAGTGAAAAAAAGGGGGGGAAGGAAAGTATGTCGCAGTTTATAGTAGGCCGGCATAATAGTGTCAACACAGATTGTCATCGAAAAATAGTGGTCTATTGCCAGTGGCTATTTTATTTGAATTACACTTCAGCTATTATTAGGTGCATTGTACTTTCTAAGCCGTGCAAGATGAAACTAAAATCCCCAGACCGAAAAGTAAATATAACAAAAAAAATAATAATGAAATTTAGTTAAACTTGGATTTAATATATAATATACCTATTCAATATTCGAGAAGTACTCGATACAAAGTACTAACAAATCTTATTACCTTTTCAATACGACCGAATTTATCTAAAATGTTTCATAGTTCAATCCTCATTCGAAAAAGGTTTTATTGTACAAAATATTATCATCCGACGCCAAGGGACCTATTGGATGGTTTAGGTCAAAGCCTTCTAAAATATATTTAGCTATAGCCGCCTTATGTATTCGACAGAAACACAATGGCCCCAATCCGATTTCGATTATCACACTAGACGCAAACTAGACACGATAATACCTACATAGGTTATACTTACATAAACATTGAAATAAAACTAATAAATAAATAAATAAATACACCCAACAGTCACATACATAGTCCTGACCCCACACTAAGATCGAGTCTTGTGTCGTGGATATCAGAAGCTACGAGAGACTTTTCGGTCTCACAAACACCCAGATCAGAATAAATAAATAATACGGAATTTTATTGGACCGCTAAATCATAACAGAAAATTGTATAGTAAAAAAGAAAGACAAGACTTGTTATCTTTGTAAAATATGGAATGTTTATTTCATTGGTAGCGTTATAAAATAAAAAAATATGAGGTTTTGGTTAGATTTCAAGGTGGGTTAATCAATTAAGTCTATCGGTTAGTAAATCGGTTTGAAAAATCTTGTATGATCTGTCTGGGACTGAATTTCATGCCCGAAACAGTGATTTAAGTTTGATCTCAAATACATCTTGGAACGCAAATAAGCTCGACAAACCGTGATGTTTTGTATGTTACCCCTGCCTACCCCTTGGATGATAGGTCAGCGTGGTAGACCAAAAGCTCACCTTTTTCTGCCATAGAAGAGGGTAGCCTTGTAGTTTGCTGCTGTAGGGTAGTTATAAAATACAAACCTATAAATATTAGTTTTCTACAAGTTATATATTTTCGGTACCGAACAAAAATATAACTGAAATTTACTTATACCAAAACATGAAAAACTGCTTATACACGCCAACCTTTGGCAACAAAGCTTTTATAATATGATCCTCTGTAAGAAATAATATTAAATCTTATAAAAGTATTCATAAAACACCGGACCCATACAATTATTTCACGAAACATTTCATCTGTAATAAATTAAAACATAGTAAGTGGGTCTGAAAAGGTGCTAGCTGAAATTAAATAGTACACAAAGTTACGAATCGGCATTCAGTCTGGACAAACAGGAAGAAAACGTGAATGTTTGTTTTAAATTTTCAATCAGAGCTACGCTCTCAGCTGGCTCACAATTGATGAGTGCTGGATATATCTGTGTGGAAGTGAAATGGACGATAATTTTATTTCAATTCATTTTTCCAGCTTCGAATGTTCTCCGGAACATCTGACAATTGTTTTCCACGCCTTATTTCTACAACTACGGACAAGTGATTATTCTTAACCTCCTGGATAGAAACAAATACCCCGTTCTCTTACATGAATACACTGCATCCGACGTCAAGTACTGGAGGATAGAAAGATGAAAAATAATTATGTCTCAGATATCGGTTTAATGAGGCTTATAGTCTTGTAAACTGGTGTTCACGGTTGGAACTTCAGTCACGGCACACTTGGGTCATTGGTTAATTGTCTGGAATAAATAATATGGGATAGATATTTCTTCGTGGTAGAAGGTTTGTAAACACCCGGACAGATATCGATTTATAACTGAGTGGATGACGAAACAGTTTATACATCACTCACGCATGTTTTGGATTCAGCATTATTCTGTGGAACGTCCGAAGATAACAATCATGCACCTTCTGGTAATATAGTCGTGCTATCGTTCGATTTAAAAATGAACCATCTGAATAAGGCTACTTTTTTAAGCTGATTAAACAGTTCATAATCCAGATACTCCCAACCCGGCAAAAGTAGTAACCAAAAATAAATCAATTCCAGAAGTAGGCTAACGCAATTCATTTGGGCCAACATTGCTGAAAAATAAAAATGGGCGTACATCCAAGATGTAATAGAATTCCGTGCAGATATTTCAGCAAAATGTGCGAGAAGGAATTTATCGTAGATTTAGAAATAGCCTTTTACGTAACAAACATTATTAATAGGTCAATGGATTGTAAGTATTATAAAATATGTAAATCCACGTGACCTTTCGAGAAGCTACGTCTCCCGTACGTAGTTACTTTTTGTCGGTGACATGTTTTTTAGGCTAACCAACAAGTAACTTTATGTAATAAATGCTCATTCAAGGATACAAAAAATATTTGTAATACTTGAACGTTGGTCGTTGGCAGTAATTCTGGATATATTTTTTTATTTTGGCACAACAAAGTGACAAGACAAGACACGACGAGATGGTTATGTGACGCTGATGGAAACTTTGACGCTTGCTCGAAATCGTGCTTTGACATTCGTTTACAGTTCCTATATTTGTATCTGCCGACACAAATTGAAGGAAATCGAGGAAATAGAGCAAGATGCAGGCGGCTTCCAACAGGTCGATGTAGAGATACTTAAGGGAGGCTTATGGTCAGCGGTGGACTTACTGTAGCTGAATAGTTAGATACAAATTTCCTGCAACTAGTTATAGAGTCTTCGATTACGTCACTCATCGAATGAAACGCAATAGCTAAGGTCTTACTTACGTTGATTTTCTATGACTCAGGGCACCACTTGGGTCGAGCCGATTCAAACTAAACCGAAATTTTAACAAGCAGACTATCACTTTTAAAGTATTTAACACTTTTTATCCCCACGATGTAGTGTCACCAAGTATATTGTTATTTACCAGGCAAATATTTATCTTCGTTCTACTACAGAACTTGCAGTTTTTCTCTCCCACTACCTGACTCCTGAGAACCTAGTCACAAGTAATAATAATTATGAATTATTTATAAAATCCTAAAATTTTATAATCTTGAATACTGTTGCATTGCCAACTTTTTTATTTTTTAAGCGAAAAAAAGCCAATTAAAAAGGTTGTTCCACTACGGTTGTTTTTTTTATTATAATTCCACAGGGCCGTTCTGCTGGAAGATCTCCGAATTCCCATAAACTATCGACAGTCAATGTGAAAACCACGTATAAAAACACAACAGCGTCGAAAACTAAAACAATATTACTCAACTTTATATTATTTTCGCAGTAAATAAATTGAGACAAAAACTTTCGGGTAGCGGCTATTATTCTTCTGGCAAAATACCATAAAACATGGCCTGCGCAGAACCAACGCCGTTTATAAAACGTAGTGTACGTTTGAAGTTGATAGATCGTGCTCAACACTGGACGGATACAATTCCAGAGATCCTAGGTTGCGATAGTGTGGGGCCAAAACAACAGCGATGTGCACGAATCGCTCCTTATTTTCGTACCGATATAAACTATTACATCTATAATGCAATATTTAATCTCACGATATCTTCACTAAATATATTAAAAAAAAGTTGATAAACAAATAAATAATAAATACACCCAACAGTCACATACATAGTCCTGACCCCACACTAAGATCGAGTCTTGTGTCGTGAGTATCAGAAACTACGAGAGACTTTTCGGTCTCACAAACACCCAGACCCGGATCAAATACCTGTGGATCACACAAACATTTGTTTCGGTGCGGGGATCGAACCCGCGGCCTCTCGTTTCACAGGCGGCGTCTAACCAACTGCGCCAAGGAGGCTGTCGACGAAAATATTAGACAAGATCGATTTCATTTTCAATATGTAAAGATATAACGTAAGTCGGTATTTTTATAGAAAAAAAAAACAAATAAATAAGTCAATACATCGAACAGTAACACATTAACGTAGCCAGACCCAGGAAATCTAAGACACAATTCTTGTTTCTTAGATTTAAAAAACTACGAAAGACGTTTAGGTCTCGCAAATACCCAAACCCGAAACAAATATCGGATCGAACACGCGGTCAATCATTTCACAGCCGATATCTAACCAACTGCGCCAAGGAGGTGAAAATGTATGTTCTACGTTACATGGTATGTACGAGATTTCGTCCTAAAATAGCATTCAAGCCACTTACATTTAATAAGTGACCTACATTCCTAAGCTTAGAGACATCAAAAAAGATCTTCAAAGAGTATATTCATGGATATAAATGTTCATTTGTCTAATGCGACGATTTTAAAAATCTCCCCATATCGTGTTTGCCATAATGGTTTGGCTTTATTTATACGACATGTAGCAATTAAATTACGTCAAGTAATAAACATGATCCCAATTATAAAACTGGGTTTCATTAAAATGATACAGCTGGGAAACGAAAATATTGTTCAATGGAGTATTACTTTATGATAACCACAAAAAAAAACAATATTTACTCGGTTCGAAAGCTAAGTTAGTTAAATTTTAATTGCGTGCACTTTTCGATTTTTCAACTCTTGTAATTGGAAAGTTTACTCATATTTATTTGGTATTACTTTTTGACTGCCTCGGTGGTTGTTCTATAGTGTGACTACAAAGCTGAGGTCTCGGGTTCGAATCCCGGGTCGGGCAAAGTGATATTGGGTTTTTCTATTAATTCTCAGCCCGGAGTCAGGAATTTGTGCCCGATATGGCGATAGGCTCGCCCCCTATCACATCATGGGACGGAACATACGAGGCGAAATGTGGGTGTCCTGGTGGCGCCTCTGCCTACCCCTTCTGGGATAAAGGCGTGAGTTTATGTATGTATGTATATGTATGTATTTTTCAATTGTAGCGTATTGATAAAAAGTACTAGACTTCTTTTTACATTCTTGACTTTACTCACCATTAAAAATCTTTTATGATAATAAATAAATAAAATAATAAATACACCCAACAGTCACATACATAGTCCTGACCCCACACTAAGATCGAGTCTTGTGTCGTGGGTATCAGAAACTACGAGAGAATTTTCGGTCTCACAAACACCCAGACCCGAAACAAATACCTGTGGATCACACAAATATTTGTTTCGGTGCGGGGATCGAACCCGCGGCCTCTCGTTTCACAGGCGGCGTCTAACCAACTGCGCCACGGAGGCTGTAATACAGTTCTTTATAGTATTAAAAAATGACCGCAACACACGTAACGATATAACTAGACCAGTCTGAATTTGCACCAATATACTGGAACGTGTGTGGGCATCGATATCAATGTTACACTAAATAAGACATTCAGTACAAAAAATGTGTCCCACCTACTTGCGGTGCATGCACCACACATGAATCAGTTTGCTTCGTGACAGTGACAGTCCAGTACGCCTTATCGCATACGTTTAAAAGTAATAAATGAATGTTTCGCCGTCAAACCGAAAGCAAATCGTCTGAAGTTACAATATTTTAATAAAATACCAGGTAAGTGATGTAATATTGCAGTGTGCTTTTAAAATACGGGGGCAATTTATTTCTTTGCCGTGTTTCGTCTATCGGTAGAATATAAGTCAATATGTGTGGGCAAATAACTGCGCAAAGAGACTGGTGCAAGCACGGGTTTGCGTAAACGCACTTGAACAGTTGTGTAAAAACAGGTTAGTAAGATTAGTGAAGCCCACATAATACTTTTTTATTGTTTACTGGCACGACAAAGTAAGAACAGTGCGCCTGATGTTGCACAGTACAGATAATATATCAACCAGTGTGACGTGCTCAACTCTCGCCGGTCAATACAATCGAGCCAGCATAATTATTGTATAATGCATTGCGTTCTGCAATCCAGCCACTGAAGTCGTCTGTGTTTATCACTTCTAAAATTCTGTGGCACTAAAATGGTGCACAGCGCACACGGAACGTCGTATCTCTAATAGTAAACATTTTACTACCACTATTTTGCTTCCGAGGTTAGTAGTGTTTAACTACCCAATTATATAAGACGTGGGTAAACTGCTTCTCTTTACTTCTGAGGTTTTGAGGTGGTACTGATTTTGAAATTACTGCTTTAGTTACTAAGTTTTTGGAATTATGTAGTACTAAAATACAAAATTTGCGTTTGGAATTCTAGGGAAATCTTGCAGTGAGTGTATACCGTAAAAAAACTGAATTTATACCGTGTGTATACAAAGCCATCGAAATATGCAAAGACGTTAACATTTTGCAAAAAGAAGACATGTAAAAAAGTTTAATTGCAATAACAATCTTACGCTTTAATTTTTTTTTTCGCAGCTAGAAGACGTTATTAACGCGAATATTTTAGAATTGCTGTGCTCAATGGCAGAGAGGCTGATAATACCCTCATAATATGGGCCGACAAACCGTAAAAAGGCTTCTATTTATATATAAAATAACCTTCAACAATCCCAGGGGCTCAAGAAAAATGTTTGTTGAAATGTGATATGAATTCTTTTATAGTTTCTAAATTGAATATGTTCATATAATTTACTGTATCAAAAGTTGCATTGTCTTAAAAATCTTTGTGGAAAAATAAGTATTCAGCATATGGCGCCGATTCATCAGTATGCACGCCGCGAACCACGTTCTTACGGATAGAGAGCGACTATCGCTGATTTCGTGGCCCGCAGTACAGCGTCTACTGAGCTCATTTTTCCCACATTTCACATAGAAGCTTTCCGTGCTGTCAGCTGAATTTCTTTGTCGCTGCTCAAATTTTGCACCTGACACAAGAAGACCCGATGCAAAGTGGGGATATTCAACGATCTTCATGTAATGGACGTTAACCCTTTGTAGTTTTGTAGTAGCACGACATGCATCTAATGGATAATATACACGTGAGAGGGATTGTCATCTCTCGGTCGCTATTATGGAGTTTCTGCCGCTGTGTGTCGTGTACGCTAAAGGGAGTATATAACATATTCTACCATTAGCATTTTAAAGAAATACTTGTTTAGATTATATATTATTGGAAGTGTAAGACTCATTTCGTTCGAAACAAATCTACTGTTGCAGCGTATAGAAATTGGGTTTTCACGATTTCTTTTATTATATGTATGTATGTATGTACATGAAATACAAAGGATTTATGTGTCCAGCCTAAAGCCATGAGCCTCTCTGAACCTTCATTATTTAGATTGTGAAATAGATTAATCACTGCACGTAATGTTATACCAGCTATCCATGTCTCAATACAAGAATCCGGTACAATGAGTTTTTAAGAAACGTAAAAAATTTAATAAACAAATATTTAAAATATTTCTTTATATTTATGTAGTGTTCTTAAAGTGCAATAAAGATTAGTTAAGTAAAAAGGATTATCTTATGGCTTTACGGGCAGCCATTAGCCTAACGTAAATCTTTTTAAAGGAATATATATTCCCCGAAAAGTCATTATGTATGAAAAAATACCACACTAAGGGAATTATCGAACATAGGATCTGAAAGTCTCAAACAATAAGATGCTTTATAACATGATTATATATTGGTGTTATTTCTTATTTATTCTTTTACTAAAATTGTCTTCTCTTTCAGATATTAATGGAGACGAGAAACACTTGGAATTAACCAAATTCACGAATAAACAAAAGTGCCAGTAAGTATCTACCCTTATAATACTTAAGTACTGAAGGATCAAAGCTCGGCGGTAACATAATTATCATATTTTAACAAAATATGTTTTACGTATAAGCTAAAGTACATTATGGGTTTTATTATTGGAATTTTAAATGCCATTTTCTTTATCATAAATTGATGTTGAGTATAATAAATAAATACATAAAAATATACACGCGTTGCTTTGAATTTTCGATAGTAATTGCGTTATGTTTTATTTAAATAAGTGAGTTATTCAAAGTAACATTTTATCTAAAATTAAAATTATAGGCATTATTAATAATAACAGTTACTTGGAGTTGTATTTTTTCTACTAGCATATGGAAGGCAATTAATTAAATGTCAGTAAGCTAGCTCATTGCCTAAGCACTAAGTTCTGGCAAAGGCAGGTACATAATTAAATACTAGGTAAACAGTAATACAGGACCACTTTGTGTCATTGACATCCATCTCATACAGACGACTTATAAAATTAATTTTTATTTTAACACAGTTAGAAAATTTGCATAGAGTTTTATTTTAATTCATTTTTATTTTTTAACAATTTAATAATTTAAATTCAATAATTTCTTTTATGTAGAATCTTTTGATTTAATACTTTAATGTATTGCTTTATAGTAAATTAAATTTATTAACATTTTAGTCCCAAGAATTTCTCCTTTGAAGAATCTGTTCTATTTTCTTAACTATTGGTTAATGGGGAATATAATATAAATAGAAATCATTTTGTTAATATAAGGTTTAGTTGAACTTATAATTTAGTCGTGTTTACTCAAATTTTTGTAATCAATGCATTGTTTTGTATTTATATATTTTGGGAATACATTTTGTATTGGGCTTGTATACATACAGGATGGCAGGGTATCGCTTCCGCAAACGAAGACAGGAGATAGTACTAATGAAGCTTATGATGATAGGTGAAGAAAAAAAAATCCCGGTGAAAAAAGTATGCGTTTTTACAACTTTTATTTCAATTTCGCAAGCTCCATTTTGTTATTACAGCAAAGTAAAGTGATATTTTGATTAAAAATATATCACTTTGCTTTATAAACAAAAGCCATCAGTTAAACAAAAAAAATAACATGACGGAACGTCCATAACGCTAAAGAAACGTAGCAAAAATTTTTTTTTTTTTTACCGGGATCGATTTTTTCCTGACTCATCATCAACGTATCATTACTATCGCCTGTCTTCGATTTCAGAATAATATCATACCCAGTATAACAAACCAGTTTAATAGATTGGGGAATACAAATTAAATTGAAAACCAAAATTTCAATATAATACGAAAAATATTTCAATGTTGTTGAATGAATTCGCGTATCATTCGGAAATATTTGTTCCGAACAAGGTTGTAAATGTCGTAATGACAGGCGGTGACGAAGAATGCTCTAACTCGGGTGGTGGATGTATTCCATTAACCAAATCATTGTGTAAACGTGCAAATTCATTGCCTTTATAAAATATTTGTATTTTGTCAAATGTATACAGTAACGTACTAAGTAAACACTACTTACTTCAAGTACCTATTGCTGTGTTATTTTGACCGTCACTTTTATTTGTCAATTATGTATATCGCAGACCGTTCATTCATAGCTCCGATATACATAATAGTGGCATAGACAGCGGATCGCGACTTCACTAGTTCAAAAATCGGATCGGGTAATTCATTTTACATTCATCCGTTTGGTAGAAATAAAGATGATTTGAATTGGATAAAGCGTTGGCTTTAGAATTGTCTTGCAAATAAAATCATGCCTAATCCTAAGAAACTTTCAATAAGCGATATAGATAGAGAATAGATAGATAGAGAACACTTTATTGTACACTAATCAATACAAAAATATGTATACAGTTGACAATTGCAATTAGAGTGCAGCAAATAGTGGTCTTATCGCTATTAGCAATCTATTCCAGACAACCATATTACAATGCATCAGCCGTTATAGAACTCTGGTATTGTGGGGGTGTCTTAAGATATGAGAAATATATATAAATTAAATAGGAGCTCTGCTCGAGGATATTGAAACCCGCCCGAAAGGCGATCACCGTACACAATGCGGAAATACCAGCTATAGTGACCGACGCAAGTACGTGGCGTTACAGTTTTAGCGTGGTTTTAGCCAATGTATACTGGTACCAACTGGCCCGAAATTCGTAGTTTGTAGCCAGAGAGATAATTTTGGGTTACCGCATTTTGTGACACCAATCATTGAAGCTCAGCATGTGTCTAAGAATATGTAACTTGCCTTTAACTCGCAACTAAATTTATCAAATAGTAAAGTGAAATGAAAAAGCGGATTTTTTTCACTCCATTGCAGATGCAGGAGAGTTTGAAATAATTGGTACGGTAACCTTTTTAGAAATCTGTTCTTTATCCCTCATAGGTCCATTGCCCAATATTATTTTACCCCTAATTATTTTAATCCCTTATACTAAAATTAACATAAATGTGTTCGACTTAGGTATTTCATTCAAGTTTATTTTATTCCCCTAAACGAGTGGTAATAAATTTCTGCTCTCCCAAATAGTGCCGCGTCGCTACGGGGTGCTGTCACAAACGTCCGGGAGTCCTTAACTATTACATCATCTTTTGTATTATCAATTTGTCAAAAAACATCTTTCGTTGTATGTTCTTTCTGAAAAATTGTGTGATTCATATACCTGTTTATTGTTTTAAGGTTAGACTTTTTATCATGAAGATAAAGAGAATATTGTAAACATGTAAATTACAAAGGATAACAAAAAAAACTTGCTGTAAGTTTATTCAGTCGGAATATGAAATATTATATGAAGATTTGTTTATGCGTTAAAATGACTTTTTTAATGTTAATTATTCATTTTTATTTCAACATATTTTAATATAAAGATAAATATCGTTTAAATCCATTTTTATTTTAGTATATCGTAGCCCAAAAGTACCCAAATTTGTCCGACAAATACCAAACGGCAGAATAGACGTACTCGTGTGATATAATGAAAAACGAAAGGGTATTTATATGTTCTATTACCGCAACTGAACATGTGAATCGCAAACATTTGTTATTGCTCTGGGCGCTGAATAACCAATATTTGACGTAGATTCAGACATTAGTGGCATATATTGGAAACACTAATTGCGACCGTCCAGTATAACGTATGCATTTATATTTACGACTGGTAACAATATAAAAAAGGTAGCAATGGAACATTTCCCGAACGCACAAACAACGGCGCGCCTAAATAATTAATTATTTCAACAACTCGCATTGTTGCTGCTATCAAAAACATATGCCGCTGATTTTAATTGAGTTTCCCTCCTCCATGCGGTACGGGGTCGCATTCACTTTCCACGAAGCCGTTTTTAGTTCAATAAACCTTACGTACGATTACCCGCAAGGGTTGCGGTAAACGAAGTTTTTAATGGCATGCAGATTTCAATATGGAACCTCATGGAGGTAAAATAAAATAAAAAAATTATACCGGTACAATAGATTGAGGTCGCTGCACCTGATGTTAAGCGCAGTGTGGCTTAGACACAGTATTGACCAACGTGACATTATTCTATTTCTCTCTCTTATTAACAATCGGAACTGCACTACTGAACTTAGACGTCCCAAATTCACCAATGACTTTCAGCAACCTTAACCAAGTCGTTCATCCACCTTGTAGGCGGAAGTCCGACACTTCGCTTGCCTGTACTTTCCACTCCAGAACAATTGTACATACATAAACTCACGCCTTTATCCTCGAAGGGGTAGGCAGAGGCGCCACCAGGACACCCACATTTCGCCTTGTATGTTCCGTCCCATGATGTGATAGGGGGCGAGCCTATCGCCATATCGGGCACAAATTCCTGACTCCAGGCTGATAATGAATAGAAAAATCCAATATCACTTTGCCCGACCCGGGACTCGAACCCGAGACCTCAGTTTTGTAACCGTACCGTAATACAACTACGCCACCGAGGCAGTCATCTTGATTATACCCAAAACAATTGTATTTGGGTATAATCAGGATGAATCTGAAAATCACCATGTAAGACAGTTATATCTATCCATGCGTAAAGGTAAATTACCAGGCAAAATAAATGGATAGATCAATAGTTTTATTAAGCCGTCTGTGAAACAAAGTCAATTGCGTTCGAAACTTTCACCCAAACTTGTGTGATCAATAAAATATATTAGTGTTCCGACTGGCATTGAAAATTCTCTCTCCGTTTCTGATATTCATAACTACGTGAACCATTAAAGTGTATCAATTTATTCCAATCAATGTATATAAAGAAGCATCATACTAATAAATCAAAAGTTGTTTGAACATCTATAAAAACCTTTAGTATTCTATCATTTATTATAATAATTATATTTCTATAACATAGTCACATTAGCCGGTAACTAAAATATACAATAATAACAAACCAACCTCAAGAAAATAATTAAAAGTATTTAACGTGTTCCCGTCGTTTGGGATAGCGCAATGATTATAAGCAGGCAGATATTATCGAAAAGGGTTAATCGTTGGTTCAACGGATAGGGTAACCGCAAATATTCCTAAACTAACAAAAACATCATGCTAATAGGTATTCGGAATGTTTGCCTTTAGTTACGAAAGGGTATCAAAGGTTACGACATACCGCCCATCGAGTAATGATATGTAGGCGCTACATTATTTTTGACGAATTGTACAATAGCTCAAATGACTTAGATGTTAACGTTCCATAATTCCTATGAAATAAGACATTTTTCGTGTAATTATTCTCTTTCTTGTTAGCCACAGGAAGTCTACTTGGGAATATAGATCTTGCCCGTGGATATCTTGGACGTCCCGTGGACTTGACGGAAGCGTTTTGTTTTTTCATTAAAAGTAAAGATCCAATATAATTTCTTAGTCTTCTGTAGCTTTTTCAAAGGGGAAGCTTGTTCTCTGCATGCCTCGGGGAGCTGCAAGAAAGTATACGGCAGCGTTCCTGGCTCCCAGTACTGCGTGTAGGGAGCCTGTCCAAACAACACAAATGACGGTGCTGGGCTGAGTACAAAGGAGATCGGTCGTTTTCCTATGAATATTGGGCCTAGTAGTGGTAACATGGTGGAGACAAATGAGACATAGAATTAAATAATAAGGATTTTTTATCCTTCAAATATAACATAGTCTTCTTGAGCTAGGATACGGGGTTTTTAAGATTTATCCTCTTAAAGATTTACAAAATCTACCATTTTCTACTGTCTGAATACGTAATATCATAGTTGGCTTATATTTTAAGTTTGGGATGAGTATGAATATACATTATTATAAAGTACGTAAGCTTATCAAGGAAGACAGAAAAACACATTTGAATATTTAAAAGCATATTATTTTGATATCAGGTTTATTGTATGTAGTTATTCACTTTGTCATGCGCTAGTTTAAAAAATATCTGAAGCTACCGTACACAATAATGAAAAAATAAAACAATGATTGAGGATGAATCCTTTCAGACATTACAGATCATGTAAGCCTTTGCGCCTTTACGATCGGTGTCTCGTAGTTGTTGGCTTCAGGCGCGCAGCAATGATTTCCCGTAGTTTTTGCTTACATGACGATTATAAACATTTTAACTTATTTATATGCTAAGTATTGTTGGATCGAGGTAAGCAATTGACTGCAAGGGACGCCGTAGAGAATAAACACAACACCCAGCCACAAAACGAAATGATATGATTTTCAAATTAATTCAATTTTAAATACACATTAGTACGCGACGAAAATAAACAATGCAATTTGACAAATAACAGTCTCGTGACAGATGTCAACTCTATAAATGTTGCTGACAAATACAAAAATGGTAGAAATATTTTATGATATCCTCATTTTTTTGTAAATCTAATTCCAATGGTGTCGGATAAAAGTAAATAGAGAAATAAATCTAAAAAAATACGCCAAATTTTTTGGTAATAATGAATTTCTTGTCCACGGTTGGACCAAATCGACCGATCTCCTTTGATATAATCTATGCAGCACAGCGACTAAGCTCTCGGCCATCTTCCACTAGGTAGGAATGTCTGCATCGATTAGTCTAAGCCGTTTGACACGCAAACACAGCCGCCTTGTATCTACTAATTCGAATGAATCCTATCTTGGCCACTTCTTTGGTTTTCTCTAGTTAAATAACATATGTGATGAGCACGTTTCTGATTGATACAACTGAAACAAGATTTATTTTTGTAGACTTTTAAATTTACCAATACACAAAGTAAACTTATGTAGAACTTTATTATGACAGCATTCCTCTTGACAGAATTATATATCCGCGCCCCTGAGGATACAAAATACAAAGCCGTATTTTAAAAATCATCATCATCATCATCATCAGCGGTTCTGCGTCCACTGCCGGACATAGGCCTCTCCTAGCACTAGCACGCCACTGGGCTCGATCTTCAGCCCATGGTTTCCATCCGACAACAACATCCGTATCGAATTGAAAATGTTAAATAATAATACTAACTTACATACCCGATATTTTTATCTGCATTCCGCACTAGAAAATATTGGAATATTACTCCACTCGTCAGCATATTGAATTTGCCTGAAGTATGTGCCAAACGCACCCAATCGTTAACTATGGAAGGTCAAGAGATAGCTGCCGGCTTCGGGATGCCTTTGATAAATCACGTAACGCTGTTACTAGCTGAAATGTACCCGGCTTTTTTTTTCGGGAAAATAATGATTGAAAAAGATCAAATTGACGTCAAAAAATTGCGTGGATTTGGAAGGCAAAATAAAAATTCGTGCTAAAATATTGTGAAGTAAGCAACTTCTGTTCCATTAATTAAATTGTGTTTAAGACAATGTTACGTGAATCATAAATAATCCTTTAAGTGAATCAGCCAAGACTTAATTGGCGGTGTTTCATTACTTTGAGGACAAATCTAACAAGGATCAAAAGAATTTTAATCTGTACAATGTTTTGCAGTATAATTGTTGCACAACCAGTTGAAAGTACAATGTATGCGAAAGTATTCATTCGAATTCGTATTAAAAATTAAATACAAGAATAAACGTGCAGTACAATTCCATGTGATCCCACACTACACGGTCATAGAAGTATTAGGTAATGCGGATACAAAACTCCCAACATTGTTATAACATATAACATTTAATTTAAATAGAATGTTAATCTGTATTGTAACCGACCTCAAAAGCTCCGTATAAAAACAATTCTTGTGAGCTTTTATTAAATTTATTGAAAGTGGACGAACTCTATCAACGTCATTATGAATCAAAAAACTTAATTACTATTTTTGTCTGTAGCCTTTGTACCTTATTAATATTTGAAGGGATTGAGCTTCAAATTAATTATTTGTCTTGGTAATTGGTAGAACTTAATAAAGTTGATTATTCTGGTATTACTAAGTAATTTTGAACAAACATGAGATGCTTTGGTCTGCTGCTATATCAAAATAATAATGTACTTGGATGGACCAATGTAGTCTGATGACGATAATGGAATCGCCTACTGTACCCTTTATAGTCATGAGCTAAACTGCGAGGTCCTAAGCCATAGTCCGTATGCTCGTCTATTGCGGGTTTGCGGTCTTTAAAGTGGTGTATAGATCTGGATGATAGTTTCCTCATCATATTTTCCTTCAGTTATAGTGCGTGGTAATTTAATACATACATTAATTCACGCCTTTTTCCCAGACGGAAACCATGGCATGCTACCAATAGAGACCTGTACTAAGACCCATATTTAATACTTGGCTTGATATGGGGATCGAACAAACAGTGTCTGCTCTCCTCTCTATTGGCTTTGTGCCCACTAGAAGCGGGAGTTATCTAATTTATTTAACACCTATAGAAATTGCATGGCATATTACAAAATCAGATCAAATTATCATAGTTAAATAAAGAAGCTAATGTAATGAAAGCCAGCGAAAAGAACAGCTCGTACGAAATAAAGTTATATTCTAAGTAACTTATTTGTTATTTAGGTTTATATTCCAGAATATTTTACTAAACGGTACCTGGTTTACTAAAGAAGGAAAAGTCTTGATAATATCTCGTTTAAACATATTTTTCACGAAACAAGATCGCGTTCTTGTAAGCAACACTAGCCTTGTGTAACTTAATTTGAAGTTTAATATTACCTTCATTTTCGTGTTAGCTTAAGCAGAAATAAGGACTTTATATCACTAATATTTTTTTCGCATTTTACGTTTGTACTTACTACGATATTAGCTATGTTTTTAAATTGCATACTATTACTAACTTCGCCACTTTCTCTCTGTTCCTTAACAGTTTTACGCATGCTGGTTTACGCAACCACAGCTTTGTAAACGCTGAGTTTCCGCTCCAAACCACAGGGCCAGCTGCTAGCTAGTTCTTATTTGTGCTGATTGTGCTTTTAGCATGATGTGGAATAGTTTACCATATTACTTTCCGCAGGCGCAAAGAAATAACTCAACTGTACACTTACACCAAAAACAGATAGATATATATATTATAGATCACACTTACATTTGTCTCGGTACGGAGATAGAACGCGTGGCCTCTCGTTTTTCATCCAGACTATAAACCAATTGAGCCTTACAGACTCTATGACATCGTACTTTTAATGATTTTAACATTACCATTTATTCATCATTAATCTCATTTTCCTTGCTGAACGTAGGAATCTGTTGGTAAAAAATATTGCATATTTTTAAAGAATCATGAAAGAGCGCCGCTTATAAGCCATTTGATAGTCTCTTAATAGCCTTTGTTGAAAAATAAACATCTAAAAGCTTTCTTTGATACTTAGGTTATGTGTTGTGTCGTTTGAGGTGTTATAAAGAAAATCAAAGAATGTTTTTAATAAATACACATTCAGCAGCAAACTACACTCACAATAAGTTGAACTTCGTCGTCTAGATTCGGAATAGAAACGACTAGGTATTTTTTAGTCCGTCAATATTATCTGAAATAAACTCAAAATTAATATTTGCAGTTTACTTTAATATATTTAATTGATTTTCTGTGAATAGATCTTTAGTTTTCTTCTCCTTTTTTCGGGCGTGACGTTCACATTGTATTAATGTATAAAATATATTTAAGACGTAGCGATAAAACATTTACATGTTTTAATTAACTGATCCCTGATCCTGTACCATATACACTACATTATGAACTCGGTACAATAGTACTACGATAAAATTATAGCTACGTATGCAATCATGTACGCGCATCATGCAATAACTTCTGTATACATTACAGTTTTTTATAAAAAAAAATAAAAAAAAGTGTATTGCCTTAAAATTAACAAATAATACAACAAATGTAAGCACACATAATATTATTGAAAGACAAAAGGAAATGACTCAGCAAATGCTGACCGAAACTAGAGTTTAGTCACCCCTATGGTCTTGTGCGGGAGTTAGTGTAGTTAATTAATTATTAGTATTATTGATAGTAAATTAGATATATGGACGTCATGTATAAGAAATCCTTGCATCGCATAAAATATAGACATACAACGATCACTTTAGAGCCACTACTCTATAAGCCATGTTATAGGTTATTTTACCTTGTAAATAAAGTCCAGCCACTGAAAATACAATGCTGATTGTAGATACAACTATATTAATATCAAACCATTGTTTATTATAAACCACACAGACCACGGTCTAGTAAATGTATGGAATAGTTGCTTTCATGATTTTGGTATACTAAATTCAATGCAAGGTATTTTATCGTGAACGTTATCATTCTCGTAGTTCCTAAAACAACGAATACTGTCTGTAGGGAAATCTGCACCAACTCTGACACTGCGGAATTTCGCATTACCAATTTCATGTATTATTTTCATGCAACATTTCACCCATTTATAAGAAATTGAAGCATCGATACTTGTAATAAAGTCTATTTTAGTACCGCTGAAGAATCTTTTGCTATTGTGAAATCCATCATCGGGCCCAATACTTATACACATAACTCGATTTCTATAGGGATTAAACACAATTTCAAAAATATTTTAATAGACGTGGGTACTTCGAGAGGTGGCTCACCAAAAGCTATACCGGCAGCAGTGCCGCTGGGTATGCCACCAACTAGCTCTCTGGCATTGCCGGCGGGTGTTTGAGCCGCCCCGCTGGCATGACCGCTGGGATGTGCCGGCGGGTTGCGCGGAGAGCCGGCAGCGTGTCATGCGAAACTTGGATGCACCCAATAAGTCCTTTTTCTTTTGAATCTTTTCGATTTAAAATTAATACCACGGTCGTAATGGCAATCGCTCGGCTCCGTAGCAGCTTCATTTCGTGGCAGGTAACATGACATTATAGGATAAGCCTGCTACCCCTTATCTATTATTACTGCATTGGAAATTAATTAATCACGTTGTGAATAAACGAAAACTGAAAAACCTTAGATATTCCCAAAGGCTCGGCAAGCTTAAGTGATCGATGGTATTGAATTGCGTTATATCGACGATTCTGGCTTATAGGAGTTTCAGTGGCGAGTATAAGGACGGGACAGTATTTATCCTTTTGAACAACTTTTACACAAAATCTAGAATTTTGCACATAATCCCTTGTTTAACATACTTGACCACTAAGAAACTATGTTCGAAAATTCATCCTTTCATGGGGTTAAATTTGTATGGATGAACGTATTCCTAAACTTAGAGATATAATTATACATGATTGTTTAGTGTTACAGGTTGTCAACGGAAAATTACTTTCAATAAAGGCGAATCTCTGTTTTACAGTACGGATAAAGGAAAATCATAACGAGTAAATTTATACGCCATTTAAATTACAATTTGCACGGTTCATTATTAGTGTCGCGCGCATAATGGCTTTGTTAAACATCGTCCCTTTATTATATATTCGTAAAACTTGATCATTCCAATAATAAAAGATATTGATCATTGATTTAGTTCTTAAGTTCAAATAAATTTTGAATTACATAACACTGCTGGGTCAGGGTCTAACAGGAAGCACTTTCTTTTCGGATTCATGTGTGAATTGATAATCGATTGCCAGGCACTTTAACGTTGCAGAAAAACATCGTGAAGAAACCTGCATACCATTAAGATCTTAACAATATTTTCTATGGTATGTGAAGTTCGACAACCAGCACGGGGCTAGTGTGGTGACCTTTGACCTAACCTTTTTTAATCGTACTTTCAGTTGTCGAGGAACCCCGAGCTTAGCTGCGGGTGATTACGGGTTGATACAGTACAATACCTTACTCCACATTTTATACACAATATCTGCTGGAATTTGGTCATTAATGGATTTCCCAAGTTCATTAAAAAAATACTGTTATAGCGCAGTCGGTAAATAGAGAGATAGAGAATGAAAAAGTAATAAGAGAAAATCGTCTGTCTTGACTTGATATTTTGTCTTCATAGCAATGCATTTAGTATATTATGCCATCCGGTATTAAGCATTAATTTTACAAATTATTGCCACGTGCTTACTCACTGCTTACAAAATACGCACTAATCTTGTACTTATTTTGATATTCTTCAATTTTAAAACACAGTATCGCCAACAAAAAGCCAGCAGAATTTATCAGACAAAAATAAACTTGGCGACATCTTGCGGCACATGTCGGCACTACATCCTCAAGCAAACCCGGCTAGCCACAGCACACATACACCACTCATAGTTTAATTCCTCACGAGACACGTATTTACGAATAATAAAGCCCTGGTATTTTTCATTTAATTCAGGACTGGCGTCGGTCCCCGCGCTGGCAATCAATGGTCGGCCTTGTAATATGAAAAGCCACTAGACGTGTAGAATCTGAATCTGCAGACTGGATCATAAGTGAGAATTTTTGTCTAGACATACTGATATTGATTATTAGATGTTTTTGCCTCTTCGTGTGAATAATTGAATGCTTCAAAATATTCCAAGGGAGTATACGTATTCGATATGATGTTTTCTCTATATAGCCTTAGTTGTTGATTTTATACGGTTAGTATTAGATGAGTCATAAATAAAGGTAACCTGAAAGCATGTTGCTATTGAAGATGGAAATTGAAAAGGAAGAATATTACTATTATTGAGTAAGGGGGAAAGATGTGTATGTCGCCCCAGTCGACCTAATTTTGTTGACACACAAGAGCCTTTGACTGTATTCAAATGTCATCAGGTTTTATTGGTGATAGGTCTCTCATTTATGTGAGAGGCCGTCTAGGTAGGTATCACCGCAATGTCTATTTCTTCCGCTTAATGCTTTTAAGCAGTGTAAATACATACATACATACATAAACTCACGCCTTTATCCCCGAAGGGGTAGGCAGAGGCGCCACCAGGACACCCACATTTCGCCTTGTATATTCCGTCCCACGATGTGACAGGGGGCGAGATAAAAAATGCATAAAAAATGCGAGCAGTGTAAATGCATTGTTGTATTCCGGTTTGAACAACGTCGTAGCCAGACTAAATTCTAGATATAATGAGACTCAACATCTTATGTCTTATGATGGCGAGCGCAGTGTAATGCGAAGCATTGCTTTGTAATTCATGGTGTTTTTTTGGTTTGCTACGGTACATGAGCGGTAGTATCGCTTACCATCATGCGAATGGCATGCTCGTCTCGCCATTAATCGCGATAAAAAAATTGTAAGAAATTGTTGAAAGTATAATGGGAAATTACTGAATGTGATGCTCTTAATATATATGTTATGTGTTACACCTTAAATTATATACCACCATTAGACCGTATACGATTACCCCAATCAAATACCAAACAGATTTTTCCCTTGTTTCACAAAACCGATGTAATGTTCCAATAGTAAAATTATCTTCTATACATATAATAAAAATGTAAATGGTCGATGTCTGTATACGTACATGGAAGATATTTAAGAAATTTTAACGCGAGGGATCTTTATAACAGCAACAGAATCCAAAACAATTTTTTTTAGAATTTTTGTCTGTCTGTCTGTCTGTCTGTATGTTTGCTTGCGCATCACGCAAAAACTACTGCACCAAATGAGATGCGGTTTTCACAGTTGTATTGCTTTAGGTTCAACTTAAAAACTGGTATATGTTGCATTCATATACAGGGTGTTTCTTTTTGTTTGCTTGCACATTACTCAAAAACTACCGCACTAAATGAGATGCAATTTTCAGTTATATTGGTGCAGGTCCAACTTGAAAACTGGTATATATTTTATTTACTTACAGAGTGTTTCTTTTTATTTACTTGCGCATCACGCAAAATCTACTGCACCAATTGAAATGCGGTTTTCACAAATGTATTGCTGCAGGTTCAACTTAATAACTGGTATATGTCTTATTTACATACAGGGTGTTTCTTTTTATTATGGAAGAAAATGAGAAAATCTAATATGGGGGGTCTGTATTAACGTAATAGAACCCAAAACAATGATTTTTAGAATTATTATCTGTTTGTCTGTTTGTCTGTACGGTTGTGCGCGATGAACTCAAAAACTGCTTAACGGATTTCGATGAAATTTAGTATGGCAGTAGCTGAAACCCTGGATTAACAGTTAGGCTACTTTCTATCCCGAAAAATTAAGTGTTCCCGTGGGATGAGGAAGGAATTCCGATATATTTGTTACTTTTTATACTCAAAGGGATGGGATGGGACTGGATTACATGCCTTGAGTGAGAATGAGACGGGACGGGCGGGATATAACGGGACGGTACGGGACGGGATGAGAAATACAAATAAAGTTAATCACGCTGACGAAGTTTGCGGGCAGAAGCTAGCTACTTAATAAGATAACAGGCAACATGAATATTATTGGTACCAATTAGTGTGGTATTTCACTTCGTTAATTCCAAAGAGAAAACGAATTCGCCGAATAATTAATGTTATTGTTCCCTGACTTGTTAATTAGATAGCTTGTTCTTTGCTACGTCATTTAAAGGGTTGCTTTATTCTTCCTAAATGAGTAAGAAACACGAATACGGTAACTGTTAATATTTCCTTTGTTCTTTAGCGATTTCATCTTAAGTTTCTTCAATGAATTAATAATTTTGAACCACCCTAAAGGCTGAGATACTTTCGGTAGACTATGTTTCTGTATTAAGTGGTGTACATAAAGTGTTCTATATCTATCTATTTATAAATATTTTCTGTTTATGACATAGGTATATAGTTAGCTAAAGGTACTTTGTTTATGATACAGGCACTATCGCTGGAATTATGTTAGATTGCAAATTTATAAACATAACTCGCGGCTTTTTTCCAGAAGGTGTAGGCCGTGATCCTCCTGGTAGCAACCAGGACACCGACGTTTCGCTTTGTGTGTTCCGTCTCACGATGTGATAGGGGTCGAGCCTATCACCATATCGGGCACAATATACTGCGCGCCGGGCTGTTAACGAATAGAAAAATTCAATATCACTTTGTCCGAACCGAGATTAGAACCTGAGATCTCAGCGTTGTAACCATACCATAAACAACTACGCCACCGAGGCAGTCAAATTCTAAACATTAAATTGCTCTTTTCTTGAATTTTCCTAATTTGTATCGGTTCAATAATACCGTGTAAGAATTCTGACCAGAGACAAAATTTTGCATATATAAGAGATCGATACATCTAGGTAGTAAGATAATTTTAGTTGTAATTACAAGCATCCTTTAAAACACGACAATAATTCAAAGATCATTATCAAATAATATATGCAATTGGAGCATTGCGCCCTTCGCATGACCGTTAGATCTCTTGAAAAAACTGTAGTAGTCAGACACATCAATAAACCCAGATTTGACAGAGGCCAGCATTAACCAGTGGAATGATTGATCAGCCGGGCAATAAATAAAGCATTCCGCGCAACGTTCGCTGCTTTTTTCCATGAAGAAGGATTTTACGACGGTCGGCGCACTCGTCGGTATCTGGTGGTTTTACGACGGCGCACTTATGTACCGTGGGTCGCTGATAAAATGGTACGTGACGAATCTTTGTGACAGTTCGCCCGGCGTAATTGCGAAAAGGGATTTTCGGGAGGGTAGGTTTTTCTGGAAATCACTTGAGGTGTTTTATACTGACGGAAATGTCGAAGCAAATTTCATTTTTACTTTATAATAGGGTGCTCGAAGAACTAGTCAAAAAAAAATAAATTAAGAATGGAAAATTGTATTCAAGCTACAGCAACGGAATAATATTTTATACGATCTAAGAATAAAATACAAAATCTCGTAATTCAGGTCCCAGATGCAATTAAGGCAGTGAAATAACTCAAGAAATATCTGCTTCTCTTTATATTCATTGTTAAAAAGATCAAAGACATAGATTTCAAAGAAAAAATATTTATGAAAACCTGTAATAACCCTACACTACTTTTTTTTATTGCATAGATCCGGCAAACGAACAAACATCACCTGATAGTAAGTGATCACTGCCACCCATGAACATTCACAACGCTTCGATCATAGATGTGTTGCTGGCCCATCAATTCGGGCGAGGAGCGGGTAGGGAAAAGGATGCCAAGAGGAAAGGGGTATTGGGCATCCGACAATCTCACTCACCAAACGAAACGCGACAGCGAATCTGTCGCTTCACGTCGATGTCCTGTGAGACAGTGATACCGGCCTGGACGAGCCTGCCCATTTATTCTGAGTGACGTCTGTGACAACAGCACCAATACCACTTTTAAAACTTGTACACTCCTGCCTATCTCTCGTTTTATTCTAACTACTTATAGGTAATTTAAAAAGACTGCCTCGGTGGCGTAGTTGTATTACGGTACGGTTACAAAGCTGAGGTCTCGGGTTCGAGTCCCGGGTCGGGCAAAGTGATATTGGATTTTTCTATTCATTATCAGCCCGGAGTCAGGAATTTGTGCCCGATATGGCGATAGGCTCGCCCCCTATCACATCGTGGGACGGAACATGCAAGGCGAAATGTGGGTGTCCTAGTGGCGCCTCTGCCTACCCCTTCGGGGATAAAGGCGTGAGTTTATGTATGTATGTATGTAATTTAAAAAGATTATCATCAACGGAGAGTGCAATTTTCTCCCATAAAGGATATCGACGTGTAACGACGGGTACTCTCTTTCTTCATGCGGTCTTTCTTTCATTTTTACCATCCGTTTCGAAAGGTAAAGCACCAGCAATCCAAGGGATGTAGATGATACTATAAGTTTCACTTAAATAATTAAGTAATAACAAACATGGAATTACACATGGATTTTAAGAAAATCTCAGTTCGTAAGGATGCCACAAAGACTGCAATTTACATTCTTCCATCCACGACAGTAATTTGCAGGTTCTAATTGAAGATCAGTTAACAATAACAATTAAAGAAAAGACACTTTATTAAAACAACAAGTTTTTGCGTTGTTCAGGCGAACTTCCTTTGCTGAACGGAAGTAATTTTCTTTCTATAGGTATCTAGAAAAGTTGCACTTGCAAGTTGAGATGTACTGTAAAATGGTACAGAACCCATTTCGCTATTCAAATTAAGTCTTGCATTTGTTTCTTATTGTACCAGTTTACGTACTGTGGACAATTGTTTTCTCACTAAATATTATAAGTCGACTGCGGCAAAAAGCGAAGAGAAAGTGTAATGGTTTGAAGTATCTGTATCTTTGAGTTTTCGTATATTTCACATAAGCGCTTAAACTGTTCGATGGGTTTTTGTAAAGAAGGCGTCAATCGATTCGATAATAAAGTACGAGTGACGTAACATTTTTACCCAACTGCGGTAAGGAAAATGTTTTAAATCCTAAAAATCCTAGTTATATTTTCTGGATTCGGCTCACTGTTTGTAGCTCTTACATATTATATACATCAGACTCCACTGTCCCACTGCAGTGCAAAGGCCTCTCATATATTAAATTAGTGGGTATATTTTTATACGTCGAATATACAGGATTACGGTTCAAAGAGGATATCAGAGTTACCCACCTTGTGGACCTTTTTACGTGCTGCTTTGAAATGAATTTGTTGCCAAAGGTATAAGCGAAATTATGAAGTAGGCGGCAATTAATAAACAGAGTATCTGGATGTGTTGGAGAAATGTAACCTCCGTTGTGGATGTTTTTTTAATAACATATTTGAGTAACATATTTAACTATAACAATGATAGAATATTTTTGTTTTCTAGCCTTAGGGTGGGTTGCAGAAAATCTGACGTTATTGTTAACGGTAAAGTTAACTTTAGCAGTGACAATAACAATGACCATGGGATAGAAAATTATTTTTTTGCATCATTGTCATAATTGTTATAGTTAAAGTTAAAAGAGTGACCAGTGAAATGATGCGATGCGATTTTACGTCGGAATTTATCAGCGTATTTTTGTAAATTGTTTTAAAGTACAGGTTATAATTCAAATCGATACACAAATGACAATTATCAATACAGAGAACACACACAAATAACGAAAGATAACCATGACTTTAACAATAACCGCCCGAAATTGAACGGTTAATGTTATACGTGACGTCATTTTAACAATTGTTAATTATATGCAACCCGAAAATTGCATAACCGTCGATTTGACGGCTGATTAGCCCTTAGATAATGTTAAAGTTATTTTCTGCAACCCACCCTTAGTTACTGTACTTCAATTATACGTCGTGTCAGTCAAAATTATTTTTATTTTTCAATCTTTATCTACAAAGCATATTCAACATTTTCTTATTAATATTACAACAGGATGCAATGCCCGAGTGAAATCTTTATACCGGCACGAGTGTTCCTCTTCGAAGTAACGGTAGTTAGAGGGGCTTTTGCTACTCTATTTCCCTTTAGAATGACAACCTTGTTGGCGAAGCTGGTATGGTTGTGCGCACAAATATACGCATGGGCCTGGATTTTGTTCAATCAAAAAATCTTTCGTACTTTGTAATACAAAACTTATATATTAATAATGGAGTCCAAACTATGTGTTTGCGTGTATTTATTTATTAAGAATTTGGGCGCCAATTCCGCAATTACGTACGTAATTGCGTACGTTATAAGTGGCATCTTTGCTGTTCGTTCTTCTGCTCTTTTTATTGATACAGGCGCAAACTACTTATCTAAAGATAACCTAAATACGAGTAGTTTAATCAATTCGGTAAATACGACAGATTATTTCTGTAGGTATAGTGGATCAAAGTAAATACAAAAGAAACACCTATGTATCAAGCTGACTAATTTAATTAACCCAATCTGTAGTGATATACAGGTAGCCGTAGCAGTTTTCAAAAATATTTTAATCTGAGTTTATTACTTCAATAGTTCATCATTTAATTTGTCTCTTCGCTGTGGAGAGAAGTAAAAAATAAAATAAAAAATCTTTAATAACACTAAAACATTCAATTACAGGGTATTAACCTTCATTAGATTACTTATCTTATACTTATCATTAGATTACTCACATTTATACACATAGCACACATTGATGAACACTAGCGTCTTAACTAGTTCGGGCCTGTATCTTAGCAGCTGGTCACTTCCTATGACAAGTGGACAATTTTTTTTTTCAACTCCTCCCATTCATTTTAGTATTTACCTCATTTTGCCGGTAAGACAATTCCAGCGACTCGCTAAGTACGAGTGCTCTCAGTGTTATTAAAATTCTTGACGCTTTCAATTTTGGTTTACACGAGATCCAGTGGTGGATGTGATGGCGAGACAGTCTCTAAAATATAAACCCTCCAGTCAGACACAAGTCTTTAAGCCACTTTAACAACACGTCTTGTTTTGATAACAAATATTTGGTCAAACAATTGGTTGGCTCGGATTTTCAGTCGTACTGTTCTGAGGATGGCGACAAATGTTTCCCTATAAATCCAAGTAATAATAACTCCGGCACGTTGCAGACAAGCCCACGCTCGCTTGCTGCAAGGCCGATGACCCTGCTCTTTCAGTCTCGTGTTGGGGCGGTGGTCATAATCAGTTTTCTTTACTAAGGTCTAAATGGACAATTAATAGTCTGAATAGCCTGTTCCAACTCTTTACCACAATTAGCCAATAGACAAATTCCGAGAGTATTTTTTATATCAGCCCGATAGCAAATTATTCATAGTTTCGAGTATGAACCATTGGCTATTTTACTGGCGTTAAAAGGTGATTATAATGCACCTGGATAGTAATACGGTGTTGTCTAAATAAAGTGTCCATAGACGCGATACTGCCATCTCTCGTCGGTCGATACAACTAAGTCAGCATGTTTTTTCCGGATATACCCAGAACGTGGTGGACCATATGGGTTAGGCCATATAGTCCACCAAGGTGACCTAGGTTGGCGGACTTTACATACTATAATATAGTATAAATATAAATTCTTACAAATCACTATTAGGTAGTGGGGCGTATATGGCTGATACAAATACAGAATATGTACAGGACGATTCCAAAACTTCGCACTTTTAAGTCGGTCACTACGACATGTTCTTGATCGTTGTTCCTCATTTAGCCAAAATTATCCCAATCTATAATAAAAGGGCTTTCACTCTAATATTATACACTATACAGTATAGTGCAATAAAGAAACATATTTTATCATCATCATCATCATCAGCCCGTTGCAGACCACTGCTGGACATAGGCCTCTTCCAAGGTACGCCACAGAGCCCGGTCTACTGCTTTACGTATCCAGTTGCTGCCAACATATTTTATATCAACACGAAAATACAACAAATATGTTTCGTTTCAATCGCAAATAACAAGCTACCGTAAATTACAAATGCCAAAAAGGCTATTCGACGATATGTTACAACTTAACTAATGCGATAATTATTAATTAATTTCAAATAAAACATAGTTAGAACTGGTTATTACCTCAATGAGCCGCGAATTGCGTATTGTTATTGCATCTCCTGTAATCATCATTGGGCCCAATGAAGTTTGAAATTTAGGCATTCGCCATTAATTACTCTCAACCGATAGAGCTAATAATACTCTAAACCGCAGCAACAAAGACAAAATTAATATTAAATCACATCGAGTTTTCATCCAAAATAAATAAATACACCCAACAGTCACATACATAGTCCTGACCCCACGTTAAGATCAATTAAGTCTTGTGTCGCAGAACTACAGTATCAAAACTGCGAGAGACTTTTCGGTCTCACAAACACCCAGACCCAAAAGAAATATTTATGGGCCGCACAGACATTTCTCTTGGTGCGGGGATCGAACCCGCAGCCTCTCGTTTCACAGCCGGCGTCTAACCAACTGCGCCACGGAGGCTGTCAGAATCCAAAATAAAGTACAATATTTTAATTTAACGGTTGCAACACAGATGCAGACTGCACCGGTAGTAGCATTCATACTAATTATCGCATATGCATGTTGGTCAAAATCGAATATTATTCACGTTCACTGATTTATCCATAATCTGTTTAAATGTGCCAAGTAGTTTTTCACCTATTTTTTTCTATGGTAAAACAAGCAACATTCATATTTTGTCATTAAAAATGGGAAACGCTACTAACGCACAGGCCACAGCCTCCGTAGGGGAATTAGTTAAGATGCTGCCAGTGAAACGAAGTTACATTTTCAATTCCCGCATTTAGACAAATATTAGAGTGATTTATATGATATTTCGGATTCTGGGTGTTGTAACACTAAAAATGTCTTGTAGTTTCTGATATTAAGGCGTTGTACATAGTCCAAATAGACTTCTTAGATATGGCGATAGGCTCGCCCCTATCACATCATGGAACGGAACATACAAGGCGAAATGTGGGTGTCCTGGTGGCGCCTCTGCCTGCCCCTTCTGGGATAAAGGCGTGAGTTTATGTATGTATATATCTATTAAAAACCATTGGGCCTGACAAGTCGCTGCCTAACTTAATTTATGTTACCATGAATTTTCATTAAAAAAATGTATTCGTCAAATAAAATACAACACGAACAAATTAAAAATAACAGATTGAATAATAAAGTGGTCCAATTGTGTCTCTTCTGCATCCATTCTGGTTACAAACATATTTGATGAATAAATTTTATCTGGTGATTGAAAAATCGGGCCAGCTCAACAAAATATCAAACGATTAATTGCACAAACAAGATAAATTATGTAATAGGTGGAATAAAAAAGAATTGCGATCATCAATTACTGAGCAAGTTTGGAAATAACAAATTCAGACGAACTTGCTTTCTCTAAAATAGCCAAGACATTGTTCAATTTTGAAAAGGGAAAAGTACAATGAAAAGTATATTGTCCCAAAACTATCATTTGAATTTTTTTTTTATATGTAGTCAAAAAATTTGATTTGTATACTACATCCACGCATTAAGGATGATTTTCGGTTTAATTTAAAAGAAAAACTAACACGCAAAACAATGACTGAAGAACTCGCCATTTCTTTTATTGCGATGAATGGTGAGACTAGCATGCCATTCGCATGAATTCATTCATAAAGCGAAAAATACAAATGGATGAAAAAAAACAAAGTGGCTTTACGTGTTGACCAATCAAGCAGATATGCCGTATAAAGCATATACCACGGATGAGTTTAAATTAACCGTACGGTTCCACAAGTGAATAATTTTCAGTTGCCCAGCGGAACGGGTGTAATTTTCGGCCATGATTAAAAAAACGCTCAACTCCCCTCGCCGCGCCGCGCCGCGCCGTGCGGTCGGAGTGATCTCTTTTGATTAAGTTTTAATGAAACCGTCGAGTTAATTCGACTTTACCGTACATTTAAATACATAATCGATGCGTGTTCGGTTAAAAATAAATTTGAAATTGTTTAACATGTACTTATACGAGTATGTTAGTAGCTCAATATTTTTTTATATTTTTTTAATTCTTTTATCGATTCGCGCTGTCTCTTAAAGAAAAATATTGTTTGTATATAATATTATAAAAAATTGGCGGCAAAAGTGACAGTTTAAGCTCGTGGCTTGGATTGTCTTAAACGTAAAATTATGATATTTTTTTATACTGGCAACTGACAAGGCAAAATATCTGCAATGCACTTACATTAAGCAGTCCTGCGCGCACATATTGTCGACTTACAATTAACGATTTTCTCTATCCACAGTGCCAGCAAAAGACTTTGATATCAGCGTGACACATTTTGCAAAAAATCCTCTTGGCCTACTCTAGTAAGAAATTAAAGCATTACAATACATTATTGTTTGACTAATTAAAAATATACAAAATTCGAACGCAGGCAGAAACATTTAAAATTTTTATTCCGCAATCCCAGCATATACAGTTATGCGATCCCCATATATAACTATACTAAATTTTAATGGGCTAATAAAGTGAAGCATGTCACTCTTCACCCTAACCGAGATAATGTGTTCGGTATACCGATGGTGTCGAAGATTTGTTCTCATGAGGAAACAGTATAAAAGCCTCGTACCATCAATCCGTTGGGAGATTTTGCTTCTCACTTTATTATAGTAAACATAAAACAACATTATTACCACCATTGTAACTTGGCGAAAAATGTTTTTTATTAAAAACGCTCCCAAGTTATTTGACTAAATACAGTTCTTATCAATCGTTGACAGTGCATTAGACTAGCAAGTTAGGTACTAATATTACTAAACTTCGACAAGTTCCGGCGCTAACTGCAGTAAGGGAGGATGGGAAACATAATGTGCAACATACATATGAAAATGTACCGAGAGCGCGTCGCAACGAGCAATATGTCCTTGGAACGGCTTATAACATGCCCGTCTAATTAGAACATAGCCTTTCATTTTTTGTTTGTCAGGCACAGTTATCAAAAGTGCTATGTACAGTTTTCGAACATTATTTTTATCATTAGAGATAGGGGGCAATGACCAAACGCCCATGTCTACACGCTCCCCTTTTGTAAGTTACTTACAGTATCTTAAAATATAAACAAAAAAATACCCTTATGATTTTGCAAAATATGTAATTTGCGGCTTGGTGTTTCCTTTGGAAAAAATCACCCTTCGTCACTGATAGGGAATGATAATTTAACGTCAATGGAAAGATATAAGAATTTTCAAAAGTTGGTGTATACAGTTTCAAAATTCTTGTACAGAACGCATACCTGCGAGTTCAGAAAACCGTTTCTTAAAGTAGTTTACATTCACCATAGTGGGCGTTTTTCACAACATATAAATACTTACTTAGAAGCTTCAAATGTACAATGAGATCTCATTTGTGAATTTCGACTTGGCAATAAATTTCACTTCGAGCTGAGCCACTGCTTTACTCAAAATACGTAATCCTAATCCTCACTGCATGACGTCTTATAAAAACAACCTTGAAGTTCTTTCTTTGACCTACGTTATTAGCTTAATAAATACGATTGAACATAACCCGTCCAAAATGAGGAAAGCCGATATAAATCGGACTCGTATGAAAACATTGGTTTGTAAATCCGATTGAAAAAGCTTACAGTAGCGGACAGAAGGCCACGTGACGTGGGACCTCGTCGACCCTCGGGGACGAAAAACGATTACTACACGAAGGGTTTAGACGAATCAATAAAATGTAATCTTTTGTCCTTATTACGTATTTGATGAGGACTCTGTTTGAACAAACTTTTCAATTCAATGATTTTGTATTATTGTTAAATAGGATCTTTTACGTCACCAGCCGAGTGCCTAGTGGAATTCTACTTCGAAAGTTCACAAGTCTAAACATACTTTAGAAATTACTGACTTTAAAAAAATGACATACTGGCATCATTAATTTCTTTTGATGGATCAATTTTCAAGAATCCTTTTTTTGAGAAACTATGCAAGTGATGAAGACGAAAGGCAAGTCAAACTTGACAATAGCCCCATTCACAAAGCCAAGCTTAATAATGTGCCAAAAGCAACAGAGTCTTAGCCTATAATAACGTTGAGCTCAAATTCCAAGCCCGGTAAATCATATGCGATTCTCTAAACCTGAAATTCGAATCCCGGATCTTCCGGTTCACAGCCCATACTGCGCTGTTATTAGACAAACCAGCGCCTATAATAGCTACAACCCAAGACACGTATATAACTACGTCAGGATCACATGTGACGCCGATGGGTGAACTTTTTAATAATAGACTTGAGTGACGTCACAGTGACACATTGGCCTAAAAACATTCTTGCCTGAGGTAATGTGAGCTGACTGCTCCGGTCACGTTTCTTCCTGGTTGTGCCATGATGTAGACTCATTCTAATAGCGACACACTGGCCTATATTCTTCGTACTGCCTGGGGCGGATAGAGGGAGGCGAGCGCCCTCTAGTGATGTAATTTTTCCTTTGTCAATGCAATTAGTGCACAAACATTTCCTTTTCTTAATTTATATCTATATTATTATATTTAGAGTTATGTGCAATGTTAGCATTAAGCATTTCAGTTTTATATTATTATTTAAGTCAGACCCTAAATGGTTTCGTACTGTATCTTTTGGAAGACAAGATAGCTTTCAAAGCAACATCACCGCTGCAATTTACATTAAAACAATTTATAAGCACTTAAGCGATGTAAACAATTTCAACATTACTAAATTGTAAATCAATGTTGATGACTCCAAGTATGAAGCCGATGTAATTCACAAAGATTTTGGTAATGTTTTCGATAAGGTTCGTATAAAATTTTATGACGGAAGCTACAAGCATAGCATTTACATGATAGCGTGCTAAACAGATAGACGGTATTTTATATCATGATTTACTGTTTTCTTTCAAGCTTACGAAAATCTCGTTAGGAGCTCCATAGGGTTACCAACCCCAAACCCAGGTTAATTACTTTATAACATATAATTAATTTTTTTTATCCTTTTTGACCATTCTATGCGCGCTTGCAAATTTAAGCGAAATTAATTTTAAAAAATACATAGGTGTCTCAACGGGTGGTGTGGAAACAAAGAAATGTTATTATGCTAGGTTTTCTAGACAAAATTTTAATTAATTTTAATAATAACATAAGTTTATGTGCATTAATATTGAATAAATTTATAAATACAAAACTAACGAAATCAGTCAGCAGTAGAAGACCCGTTCTTTTTAGAACCAAATTATCTTTAATAGCCTATTTGACTATATTACCAACAGAACGTCAAAACCGATGATTGTTATTGAAAACTGCATTATGTTTCATAATATACGACATAGCTCCTACGTTATGTGACTTGTAACAAGTATTTTTGCAGTACTTCTGTATTTCGCTACAAATTACATCGCCTAGAAAGAGTGATAATTTTTTTTAACACGACACATCTTCAGGGAACGCTATAGAACTCCGCTCTTACAAGTTACGACATAACTTTTCTATATGAATATCGGCAGATAACCGATGCCAATTTTGAATATAAAATATTAAAGAACATGATAAACTAGCCACTATATTTAAAACTATTTAATCCCTGTTCCACTCACTCGCCTCCCCGTAATATTTCTTTGTCCAGTGAAGAACAATATCGTGAACTCCCACTACGCTATTATCTGCAAAACGATTAATATCTACGGCGTTAAAATTGACACTTTGACTGTTCTGAATATCAAGTCAATTTACGAGTAAAATTTTATCTCTAACGGTAATTAGTTTACAGAAATATTTTCTTTGTCTTTATTTTATTTTTATTTATGATTCGTATTTTCTTTAGTAAATTATTTTTATTGCAAAGCCATTGTTCAAGTGTAGTGGTAGCATGTGTATATATTTTTTTATGATTATTGTTTGTTCTTTGTAAGTGTTATCTTTGCTTTCCATTTGGTATTTTCTTCAAGTGATTATTGCATTAACATAATAAAAATAAGTGACCTTTGACTTTAACTTTAGACGTGATGCTATTAATTTACCGGTCCCTTTATTTTTTTAACTAACTCTTTGTGATAATTCGTTACTTAACAGTGGAGACATTTATTAGGCTTTTATTTTATTTAAACCTATGTTATTAAAATATTGTTAATGTTAGTCTACTCAAAAATAAAAATAATATAAATAAAAAATTGTAATAATAACACACCCTCCAGTCACATACAAAGTCCTGAGCGCACACTAAGATTGAGTCTTTTATCGTGGGTACCCGAAACTCTGAGAGACATTTCGCTCCCACAACCACCCATACCCGAAACAAATACCTGTAGGTCAAACGAATATTTGTCTCGGTGCGAGGATCGAACCCTTGGCCTTTCGTTTCACAGCCGGCGTCTTACCAACTGTGCCACGGAGGGTGTCGGTTAATAATAATATTGTTTACTTTATCTTTATACTGTAGTTTTGTATCCTTGGATCAAATAATATATACTAGATACAGTGTCGGGAACAAAATCACATGCCAAAAGTGGCCGAGGTTGTTAATACATATAATTTATATTTCGAACTACGAGATGTAGAAAAATGGTCTTATAATATAAACAACTTCAAGTAAAAATAAACTTTAATTGTTTGAAATAAGATTTCTTATATCTTAGAATATACTTGTATTCAAGACGTTATGTCATTGAAGAAAAAAAATCAATATTTATCGGAAAAAAGATCTTTGTATTACGGTGATTATTTTTCCGACCCAAATATCGACCAATAGAATTGCACCATTCGACGTCACGTGGTACAACCTACATGGTATTATACTGATAATTTTTTGAAAATTTTCTCTGGTAGTTGCTATATATAAAAAACAAAACATGATCCAGTCAAATTAACCACACGTCAAACTGACAGGTTGAATTCAATTGTGAAAATTGGAGATTTTGCATGAAAATGAGTCGATTTGGAGTTTGTTCTCTGTCCACCATCGATAAAAAAGTCAAAGGAAATGTTCCCATTAATACGGAGAAGGCAAAAAAAACAGTTTGGAACCAATTTACTACTTTTTGTACTGAGAGGGAATACACATTGAGTGCTGAAACGAGTGATTATTTGTTAACTGTACATTTCGTCTCATGGTGCAATTCTATTGGCCGACATTTGGGACGGAAAAATAATCCCCCGAATACCACACGAGCTTCAAAATTATCTGGCATTTCCCTCAAGGTTCCCTGCAAACAAATAGCTCTTGTGGTATTATAAGTGATTATTTTGACAATTTTGAAAGGCGCACTGCGGCATGTTTACGCGTTGCCGTTGGTGATGATTGAAGCATACTAAATTGAAATAGAGCCACACTGACTTTGTGGCTCAATTTTTCGGGCCGGTTTTGAAGTGCTCATCCGACATCTAGTATATATTTGATCGAAGTTTGTATCAGTGTAATTAATTCATGGTCCACCTTAGTAAATAATTACATAAAAAAAGTAAAAAATCTACCAAAGATGGATAACCAACTATCCATACCCACATTCTATTTACTTCTCCTTTCCAAAAACAATACATTAAAAGTACCAATACGAAAATGACATGTAATCACATACTACACGAACTTAAGAAAGTGTTCTTTAACCCTTTTTGTGACAATTACTAAAAGAGAAGTTCGTCCCAAAAGTTTTGATTAACGCAAAGTCATGCTGAAATACATCAATATTTTTATTTTATTTCAATGTATGCCTCCAAATCACATCAGAATTTGAAAGCAATTTGAACGCTACAACTCATTTATAATCGGTATTTTAATGCCAAATTAAAATACCGATTACAAATTGGGAATCGTAATGCCTAAAGCGTAAATACATTTATTCTTCTTCAAGTATAACTACCAAATCAAATACCCATCGCAAATGAACCGTTGCCCAAAATTATTCCGCCGAGATTCCCTAAGAACCTTTGCAAATCCCCGAACTGAACATCCGAGGGAGACCGGATCTCTCCCCCGGGAACCCTCTGACTTCACTAGAAACCTTTGTTTCGTAAAAACTATAGCAGAGATCACGAGGGAACCGAGGCTTACTGTTCTATTAAAATCTTGGGACGCGCGTTCCATTAGCATAGGCCAATTTTTATATTACCAGTAATGTATTTTAAATATATTGTTACATCGAAGTAAATGGAGGCTATAATATGGATGAAAGAATGAGAAATCGGGGCACCCTGAGACTTACCGAAGTAACATGTAATCTTAAAATACAACATTTATTATCACTTCCTTAAATTGTTGTTAGACATATCATAAGGAACCTAGAATACCTGTACTTAATGATAATTAAATTTTTATCATTAACAATATTTAGCACATTCAATAACTTGAGGCGTTAAAATGTTCCATTGAAATCAACGTTAGTAAATATTACTTTAACATTTCTAATCTTCATTTCTCCTAGATTATTAAAGCCGCCTTTGGATCACGCAAGTAAATAATCTTTGTAACACATTTGAACTGTGCAAACTCTAAGCGTATAAATACTCATGACCCTACACATCTGTAATCTGTATGAATATTAATAACGAACGTACCAGCAGACATGTTAATTTGATTGATCATACTTCAGAGGCTCGACAGCACTCGGATGTTTCAATAGTATTAAAAAATATATATTTTTGCCAGGATTCGCTATCGTATTTCCTGAATACGCTCTTACGAGTCACATTGATATATTGGATTAAATATGAAATATATTTTTCCTTTTACGTTAGTTTTAAAATTGAATATGATATGCATTTTAGTGATTTTACTACAGTTTAATCTAATTCGGCGCTTTACGAAAAACCAATTGCGTCAGATTCATTTTGGAAAAATAGAATTTTATCACGTTGTGAATATTTCATTGTTTGTTCATAAGATTTTTTGTTACGTCAATGAAACCACCACGGCATGAAAATGTATCGAAGATGTCAGGATTGAACCAAAGGAAAAAAAATCAGTAGCCATATTTATTTCATAATCAGTTTAGATTATTAACTTCGGCAATTACAATTTTGGCCTGACAAACTAACTACAATGCGACTACGGTGATAAATGCAATGTAGTCCAAATATTGTGAAAGATAATCTCGTCTTTCCAGTTGATACAATTTTGCCGGCTGAAACTGGTATCCAGACTGACCCCAAAAAACGACAGACATGCCTGAGGCGCTGAAGGAATTTTTCATCATTGTAAACTGCCCAATACGACTTCATAGACTAAACATACATATGAAATTCATATACAGAATTTTAAGCTTCACAATTTTTTTTTTCTCCGTTTAAGCAAGCCATAAATGTCTCATTTATTATCAAAAACTCAACATACTTTACTACAAAAATTATAATTTCATTCACACAGTCGAGACGTCATAAAAACCCAGAGCATCTTGACAGCAAATTAATTCAACTGATTATACTAGCTCCAGAAAAAACATAAAAAGTAATGGCGCAATAAAAGAAGACATGCGATGCATCTAAAAACCTCACGACTAGAATACGTATCACGTATGAGTGTCCGAGACAGATCGGGTTGTACAAAATCTGCGCGGATTACACGTCTTGCTACTTAGGAGTAATGTGTTTGTGCCGCTGTGGGGAACCGGGCTTGCACGATAAAAGACCCTAAAAGCTCCTTTTTGAGACACTATACATAAAATCCGAGTCGCTAAATAAATCCAAGCATGGATTTGGTTTTGACTTTTGAATAACAGCGCCATGTAAGTAGTTTATCTGATGGCTTATTAGCATCAGACAGACTTTATAGCTTTTATAAGACTGCCTTAAACCGTAAGACTACCAACATTGATAGCTAGGATTTATTATGATATGCCATGATTGCAATTAAAACACCCAGACCCGAAATGTCTGTTCTTTCTTCTCTCTCTCTCTCTCTCTCTTCAGCCACAGGAAGTCCACTCCTGAACACAGGCCATATTTTCTTCTAAATTACTCTAATTGCGATCGGTGACAGTCTCCGCTTTCCTTCTCCATTTCACCTAATTTTAAGCGTCCTTAATTGTTGCACCCCATTTTCTTCCATAATTATATCAATCCAAGGTATAATGGTAAGCAGTGCTGAAAAATCTCAAATCGGATAAAATATTGAACCAGATTGGTTTAACCAGATTGTAGCTACCGCCGCATCAGCTGTATCAATGCAATAGGTCCCTCGAAATAAATTATGGCATAATGTCATATTTGTTTTGGTCGTCGCTGTCGGGTAAAATATACAAACATATTTGGATGTGGGACCCATTTGAGCCCAGCTACAGAACTTCGCCCATTGGTAATCGGCAGTCGCACTTCTTCGTTCTTCTTAGAAGTAGGATTCTGGTATTTTAAAGACATGGCAACGATAATGTTACAATTAAATACGTCCTATGTATTTCGTTTATTTCGCTGGCCGGTTCCAACAGGTATATGTAGCGGGGAGGCCTCTGCTCAGCAGTGGACTTCCTAGGGCTAAAAAGAGAGAGTGTATGAAAAAAATATGAAACTAAAAGTTAAATAGTGTGCTTATTTGTTAAACTATTTCTATAATTTTATAGTTTAAATTTAAGCATGAGGTTTCTTTACTACAAAGAAAAGTATCAACTTGTTTGCTGATTTAGTATGTTTAATAGACTTCATGATATATAAAGACGTGTAATTAATCGCTCAAACCATATTATTATGTCCTTCACCTAATTAATCCAATGGAGAATTTATTCGCCTATAAATTATACCAACCATGCTTGATATAGTGGCAGCCAGTCTACGCTATGAACCGTGAGTTCCTGGGTTTGATTTTTAAGCTTGTACAGGTTGAATAACTTCGTGACGCTCCCTACTAGACCGTTTCCTCACTGATACGTACAATACTTTCTGCCTGCTACGTTCATGCATGGTCATAGTATGTTACGTTGTAAAGGACCTTTAATATGAGGTAATAAATTAAGATCTGTCTAATAACGTCAAAGATCTTATCATACATACCTCCATTGTTAACCCCGGTAACTATGTACTCCTGATAATAACGGCAACAATCTGATATGTGATTGTACCTAATTCGGATACGTAATAGAGCACCATAATCGACAGTTGATTAACCTACGTTACATACTCGGCCTTTGTAACTGTCATGCATGAGATGAAGAGCTTCGTGGCATTGTATGCTTATAAGAAACTCAGGCTTTACATTTTTTTAAATATCCTCGTAGTTTCAATAAGCAGCGGCACTTCCAAACAAGCCCAAAAGCCCGGCTTGCCCTACTAAATAGATTTTTATGGTTGTATTTGTTACAATTTGGTTTTTTTTTCCTCAAATCGTACTCCTGCATGACAGGATTTCAGCTATTACCATAGAGGTAATAGCTGAAAAATCAGAGCAGTTCGGAAATGCTGCGGCTTAATCCAAATTATTTCATTTTGCTTTGCCTTTCAATCAAACGTTGCCTTATTTTTTGAGCAATTAAGTTGATTTCGAACATTTGTTTCTTTTCATGGGCAAGATTATAGCGACGTATAAAAAGAGTTTATCATTTGGTAAGCGGAGATTTCACTGTGACAATGACTTGGCATTGCGTAAGTTTATGAGCGGGAATGAATCTGCTTACGGAAACAAAAAATAAAAGAAATAAACTTGTCGGCGTAAAATATTTATTACTAGGGCCCGGCCCGGCTCCACCCGGGTGTAGATACTTTTTGAGTCCAATCCACATCATAAACATATTATTTCGGGTATTGTTTTATTTATATTTGAACTAAATGTGTCTGTCGTCCTCTGTACTGCTTTTCCCGCCCCGTCTCGTTTCATCCCGCCCTATTCTGTCTCATTCTGTCCTATGACTAAAGGCATGTAATTCTGTCTCCTCTATCCCATCCCATCCCTTAGAATTTTAAAAAGTACCAAATATATTTGAATTATTTGCTTATCCCACGGGAACACATCATTTTTCGTTATAAAGAGTCGCCTATGAATTTATGTCCAAGGTGTCAGCTACCTCCATACCATATTTAATCGAAATACGTTAAGCCTTTTCTAACATTAGACAAAAATTTATTAATAATCACTGTTTTACGAATGCAATGCCCATACATATGTATATTCCTATATATTATGTATTACGACGAGTATGCCTTTCGCCTTATAATATTGTTACAACGCTTTGTCCTTAATATTATACTAGCACGATTCCAGTAGATTTATCTATTGACGGTACCACCTCGAAAAAATCTTCAACTGCCTTCAGTAAAAAGCCTCATAATGAAACAATTCAAAATTATGCAATGCTATAAAATAATTTAAAATTGTACTATACCTTGGGTAATTTTGTACAAAAGATGTATTCAAATTTCAGTAAATGCGGGGAATGGCGCAACATAAAATAAGTCACCTGTCTGAAAACGTTCGCTTCTAACAAAGATAAAAACACATTAAGGCAGTTCGGTAGCTTTAATGAGTTCCAAAACGTACACTGAATATTAACACTCATTACAGAACTAAGTCTTAGAACGCTTAACTCGAGCAATGAAAACTGTTAAATCTTCAACATCGCTAAGATCTCTGAGGTATTGAATTAGATTTAACTTAGAATTAAAAAGTCATTATTTTCGATTTCCTTTCTAGGTTCCTTGCTAGGTTTTTACAGCCCACGCCACTAAAACGGCGAAATGTGAAGGGAGATTTCGCAGTTTGATTTTCGATATAATCATATACCCATGAAAAGTATTTTACATGGTGATGATGGTGCATTAATATCTGGTCGGCTACAATGTACACCACGATGGAACAGCCTTCATGTTTTCAGTGTATGGGCTCCATATATCGCGTTAAGCCTATGTAGGTAAATCTAATGCCGAGACGGTCGACATATTTGCGTTGTCGGGGAGAGATGATTAAGTGTCACCGATGGACAGTGTATCGGGATTAGTGCAATTTCCATCAGATACATTTTAGTCGCTGTATCTTACCAATATAAAAGAAATTATTATTTAATGATACTGTGTGTACTGTTTCCTTCGGCTACTTATGTAATAATCTAGCAAATAGCATGTTTGATTACGACCTATGTCCATAACGAGAATATTTGCCGTCCACATACATAAATGAAACGGTCAGATCAAAAGAGAATTGTGAGTGGATTATATCGATACGAACAATAATGCGACGTCATTTAAAGCGACTTATACTCGACTTAAACAACCTTTTGACATCGATAAATCTTGTAAGGATCATTAATTCTATTCTGACGATAACATACTCGAGCCATCTCGTCTTAAAGCCGAATATATTGACATGTTTATTCGCTATTCGAATTGAACATTCGCCAACATTCGACCTTGGTCTCACATAATACAAGTCTAACTAACACATTTTATCAATCTTTCGTAGTTTAGTTCGTTAGTTTTGATTGAGTACGACGAGTCGGTATTTCATAAAATTGCAGTTTTTGTTTTAACATCAAAATCGATTTTGACATCCTTTATACATAGTGCTAAATAAATGCTGAAAGTAGCTGAAAAAAATAATACTAAAAGTACATAAATATTTCGATAAATATAAGAGGTATTTAATTGAGATCATTGTATTGCACACCTGTCAGTTGAAAAAATATGTCAAGGATACAATTACATACCTACATACAATATAAACTAACGCCTTCTTCCCAGAAGCAGTAGGCAGGGGACAGGACACCATATTTCGCCTTGATTATGCATAACTTATTTTATGTTTAACTTGATTACGCATAATAAAATAATTATAATCTATTGTGTAATATAATTATATGTTACAGCTTTAGCTTTAAGTCGTAGTCGTGGTTTAAGTTATTATGTTACAAAATTACTTAAATTTAGTTCAAAGAAAATTAGATACTTCCATTAATATTTAATCAAGTGACTTATAAAGGTTTATAATCATTTCAGTACAAATAACATGGAAAACTAAAAAAATTTTTTTTACTACAAAAAAATATTCAGCAGTGACAGAAAGTTTACTAATTCTGGAGAAATTCACGATTTCAAGAAAGTATAAATATAATACGAATAAAACAACAATAAAAAATAATAATACAAAATTCGTAAGATAGATGTAAATTAATAGACTGATAGATTTGATTGAGTATTTTAAAACAATTAATACCAACATATTTACGAACCGCAATAACGGTAATTTATAAACTCTCGTATCTTGTCTCAATATTTGTCTTAACAGAACGACCAAGAGAAACACCATGGACTGTAAATTGTTTTGAACTCGATTTTTCTTTTAATCTTATGATAACCCTCTCATAAATCCATCGAATGGTTGTCTGGTAGAGATTGCCTTAGTGCGATAAGACCGCCATTTGTACTTTGTTGTTTTGTTGTCTCTATATACCTGTTGTTTCATTTTTGTTTACAATAAAGAATATAAATTAAAATAACTTAACTCAGCACACAATACTTGGAAAATGCGAGAGTCGGCTTTATTTATTTTGCTGCGTGCCGTATTCGATGCTTGAAGGGTGAGGTGGGGTTAAAAGAACATCTAACCTTCAGTTAAAAGGTGAAATGAAAAACAGTTATAAATTTAAGTATATGAGTAAAATATGTTTTACACAGTGCTCTATCCTTGACTAATTTATCTAACACGAGTAAATTATTTTATAAAGTATACTTAAAATCTTATTTTTGGTGAGTGGTGAAGTAACTGTCTACATTCTCATTAGGCGCACATTGACCTTGATATTGTTGTATTGTTTCAGCTTGAAGTACGGCCACGGTACACAAAGGTAGAAAACCACTCGCAGTGACCCAGACAAGTGTGTCACGTTTCAGATTTAGCCTATCCATCAAGTGTCCAGCTAGTCAGTGTATTTGTGTTTGTCAGATGTTTATCTGTGGTTGATACACTGAACGGAACTATACTTATCCATAGGTGTCATTTAAATATAACTTTGCATACCAACACAAATACTTTTAAAATTGAACCCTTCCCTCAAAACAGCATTAGAATAATTTGCGACTTGAACATTACTATTTTAAAAGAAATAGTTTGGACGCAGTGGGGATATATTTCGGTCTCTTTCCCGCACTGTAGCCACCGATTACTACATACATACATACATAAACTCACGCCTTTATCCCAGAAGGGGTAGGCAGAGGCGCCACCAGGACACCCAAAATTTGCCTTGTATGTTCAGTCCCAGGATGTGATAGGGGGCCAGCCTATCGCCTTATCGGGCACAATTTCCTGACTCTGGGCTGATAATGAATAGTAAAACCCAATATCACTTTGCCCGACCCGGGATTCGAAGCCGAGACCTCAGATTTGTAGTCGTACAACTACGCAATCGAAGCAGTCACCGATTACTGTAGCGCATAATAAGTAATAAGTATAGTGACGTCACTAATTATGTTGGGCACCCCTATTCTTTGAATCACATTACAAGGTTTCAACGTTTCTCACTTCATTCTGAACGGACGTATATAATTATGCCAGGGTTAGATTACCAAAGACAAGAGTTTAAGTTGGGATTTGTTGAGCTATGGATAATTACACGCGGATAATTAATAGAAATTATCACGCGAGAAAAAAAAATGGATAATTACACCGACCGATCAAATTCCAACGACAAAGCTGTTACTTTTCGGTGAGATAGAAATACAGCCCCTGTCAAACTAGCACTTACGAGTATGACTATCTATAGCGTAGCTTAAAAAAATTTCTAGTCTACCCTGCGTAACCCCAGACTGTAAAAACACGTCAAAATTCTCAACATTTCCCATTAATTCTATTCCCAAGCGAGACGTATAGCTTGCACAACATAAAAACTTTTACGGCAGAGCACAAAAGAAATATTTACGGCCACTACAAAACGCAGTGTTTGGCCCTCTCGTAAATTATTTGTTTTAATTAGTGAAATTAGTGACGATAAATTCACGTCACGAGCTGAACAGCCGCTTGACATTATTGTACTAAGTTAACGCTAAGGACATATCTTAAATCAAATACGGTTTTAATTGAGGGGGGGGATTTAGTGCACAAATGATGTAAGTAGATTTTATTAAATTCTACTCATAATCAATATTATAGGTTCCAAATGGTTTTTATGAATTGACTCATTTGACGTACTCCGTAATTTTAGATTTTTATTATTGAATTACGGTTGCATACTATTAAGATAATTTTTAAATTATGCTTTAGAATTTGTGAACTGTAACGAGAGTATTTGGAAGATTCGGCCGTCATTGAATTTCTAACGAATACAATAAAAAGCACTGAAATAAATAATACAAGCCCAATTATGTGGCAATAATATTTATGGAGCTAAATTATATGCTCGAAAAACTGCCTAAATTTGGCAGAGCATTTTATTTCCAACCACCAGACCACAAAATAATATTTCTTTCAGTTCTTATATTTTAACTGTGAACTCTAACAATGCTTCAAGTAATGTAAGTTTAATTCTCGATTTACTATAAACCAAATTACATTTCACGAAATCCTAATCAACGCATTATACAGCTGTTCTAAATCAAAAACACAGTTTACAACATGCAACATCGTTACTAAATAAAGCTTTAGTACCAGCCAAGTTTTACAACTCTAACAAAATTAGTGAATAAATAAATAAATTATTTTTAATTACACAAACAGTTCCCTTAACGCCCTAATGTTGACACATTGAAATGATTTTTATTATACATAAAAAAATATTATCACGGCCTTACCTTGTTTATCAACAAATCATCACGAACGCAAACAAATGGAACGGTGTCACGAAACGTGACCAATGACCGAGAGCCACCTGATAACCGCAAAACTAAATGAAATATGATTTACAAAGCTCTCGCACGATGGTGTCGTGTAAACGATCGGTTTCGGTCGCATGTTGGCGACGCGGCGCTCGTTATCCAAGTGAAAGTCACTAGCGGATCCTTTGTTGAATATCTCGGCTTTGCAACTCCGTATTTTTACGCTGTTATATTGTGGCGATAGCAAATAACCAACTCAAATAATGACGCAATCTTAGATTTATGTTTTATATTTATTTGGAATTTGAACAATATTTAAACTGAACGTTTAATAATATTTAAGCTTTAGACAGCTTCTGTGTTGCAGTTGGTTACACGCTGGCTGTGAAACGAGAAGCCACGGGTTCGATCCTCGCACCATGAAGTATATTTGTGAGACCTATAGGTATTTGTTTCGAGTCTGGATGTTTGTGAGACCGAAAAGGCCCTCGTAGTTTCTGATACCCACGACATAAGACTCGATCTTAGTGAGGGGTTGGGACTATAATATGTATGTGACTGTGTAATTCCTAGGAAATGTGGAGGAATGAAATTACTATAATAGATAGGAAATGTATGGGTGTATTCGCTTCCGTATTTAAAAGTGGAGAGGAATGCTCCACCTACCCATTGTACTAATTGAGATCCTGAATTTAATACATTTCCAATCGCTATTTTGAAAATGTAGAGATTTCCTATGTTTACCATCTATTATAGGAATTGTACACATTTCCTAGGAATTGCATACAGTAACGAATTGCTTACTTTTATTGTCTTCTTAATCCGGACACGAACTTGTAAACACAGCAAAATGTTGCCGAGTTGTCGAATTCAAATGACCTCCATCGTAAACTGGAATATTTATACAGTCCGCTCGTTTAAAAATAAATTATGTTTATTCAATAAAAACCCAATGCGAGACATTAAAATTCATGAAGGGATTTTGTTTTATCGGTAACCTAATGTTTCCAAGTATCAGCATTTCAAAAGGTGCCGAGATTACAATTATTCGACCTACATACAGAATCATGCTTCAATTTTATTTATACGTTTTCGAGACTGAAGTCGAGTGCCAGAGTGCCGTATCGGTAAATAAGTGTACTTTAAGCTCTGTAGTAAATATAGTATTATTGGGCTTTTCATAGGAATGGTATGATTTAATTATGAATACAATAATATTATTGCAATCAAAACGTGCTTTAAATGTATTATTTATCGCTCGTTTTATAAGCCATGAAATTTAATATCATGGGAAATTCTGCGGAGAGTTCTGCGAATATTCTAATGTTACCTGCATGTAGTAATAGTTATAAGTGGTGAAGCCTTGCAGTACATTATAACTAAACCTTAACTGGGGTAAGACTGTCTCACAGAACAATGGGCGTGAAAAAACACACAGCGTAGCTTAGCTGTTGTGTTTTGTTCGATGATTAACATTACCGGAGACCCGAAAGTTGGTGGCAGGATAATTTTACGACTAAGCAAGTGCGTTGCGTTTCGGGTTCACGCTGTGCACATCCAGTTTCACAAAGCCCAGTATAATTAGACACTCTGTTTTGATACTGCACTTACTCCCAAGTAAGTGCCATTGACCAGTAACCCTTTTAGTCAGCGTGGTCATAGTTATATTGGCATATAAAAAAATGAAATTACGTAACCCTGCACTATCCCAACACCAAAACTCAAGACTATCCATAATTGGGTCAGGGTCTGGGTGTCTGAGACCAAAAAGTCTCTCGTAGCTTCTGATACCCACGACACAAGACTTAATTGATCTTAATGTGGTGTCAGGACTGTGTATGTGACTGTTGGGTGTATTTATTTATTTAATTGCAAAAATATAATATGTAAATAATAAATATAAGACAATACTTTCAAATACGCCAGTTCTCATAGCTCAGGGCACTACAAAAAGCTTATCGTGTGACTCAGCCGAACGATGGCAGGATTAGTGCACAGCCGCCGGCGATCCGCTATTAATCACTACGCCGAATCGAAGCCGAAACAGGCCCGCTCAGACGATTTTTCAACCCTACCCACCGCTGGGAATGCTTAACAACCCCCTTAATTACCCTCATCCGTCTAGCTAAATGGATATCGCTTTACCTGACAAAGGTAATTTGGCGAGGATTTTATATTCGTAATTTATGTTAATTGTATTGATTAATATTTTAATAGCACGACGTTTTCAATTAATTTTATAGGCCATTAATTTGTAAAGTAACGCTTTGCTATTATCATATTTTTTCGTTTAAATCTTTACTTTTATTACATATTTTTTTTTTTTTTAAGATGGAAATTGAAAACCTGATGTAACATTTTTATCATGATTTGATTTTGAAGTATTTTTTTTTATTTGAGTAACACACTATATTTTTCCTCTTATAAACTAGGTAACATAACTTAAAATACATTAATCAATAAATCCACTTAAATAAAGCTATTTTACAGTAACGGTAGATGCTTAAGCTAGAGGTTAGAAGCTAGAAGCTAAAGAATTAATAATTAGCAGAAACATTTCATTACAAAAATAACAATTTAATAATTATTATTTATAATATATAGTAAAAGTTAATTGGACAAAAGAATTGGTAATTAATAAAAGAGACATTATTTAAATACTTAACTTAATTATGTATTCATAAGTAAGAATAAGTAATTAATTGTTTTTCATTAAAATAAAGTCCTTTCTAAAATTCAATACTACATAATATACATCCACTCTCTCTCTTTTAATGTTTTAGCATACATCCGTTTTTTGTCCCTTATAAATAAAATAAAATAATTATCGCTGGCTCCTAAGAACAATACCCATGTCAATTCATAATATTACAGGTACTTATCATTATTTGAAACGTGCCTGTCCCGAATTTAAAAGAAGGACATACACCTTCACACTTACCAAACGCCTCATCAAATTTCATAAAAAATAACATTAATATTATGCAATAACAAATAATTTATACATCCAGCCGACACACACGTGGGCCTAACGCCACATTTTTACAAGTCTTGTGTTGTGGATTTTGAAAACTACGAAAGACATGATTTATTTACTTTGAGGTATCACAACACCTCGATCCGAAACAAATTCTTGCGGTTTATACAAACATTTGTTTCGGTACGAGAATTTAATCCATGGTTCTCTTATTAGAGCCATCTCTTTAACCAAGTACGACACGAAACAAAATTTCTAATCAAGCAGCCAGATATTTGAGCGTTAGTAAATTTTGTGTCTGTAGGCTGAGAGTACATATTTAGATCGCTATCGCGTGTCGCGAAAGCAGCTGACAATCTCCAAACTGTTTATAATTCTACTATTATAGTAATATTTTGTCAGCTCCGCAAAGTGCACGTAGTAACAGATGCGTATGACAAATAACCAAAACATAGAGCCCTTCGGTTTACGTTTCCCTCGGCAGGAAACAATAAATCATGGCTTATTGCCACAGCTGGTATCACAACCTCACAGCCACCGTGTTTATCATGCCAAAGAGCAGTAGTTGTGTTTTATAGTATTAGAAAAATATGAATATTTTCAAAATTATTAAAGTTATAAACATTAACATACACGATTTGAAAGCTACATATTCTATCCGATACTTTTTCATTATTAATAATAACGTCCGGAGAGCTTAAGACAGATTCATCGAAACGATTTGAAACGCTGATATGAAAATACCATTTTGCTGTTTACGCTTAAAGATTTTGTCTTAAAGTTAAATTACACTAGTTGGTCGAACTTCTACGTGTACACGCTATTTCAGTACTTAACCACTTTAGTAAAGTCGGCGCAAAATTTAAGTCATATTTCAGAAAGGTCGCCTCTAGATTTTACGATTGCTAGATTGCTTTACATTAAACCGTTCTGAAAATTAATTAAGCCCGCGCAAAACATATTTTTAGAATCAAATAACTGAAGTATATAAATCCGCCCACTGCCGTTGCTCCTGTATCAGGCCCACTAAACCGACTTACCATCCAACTAATTAAAAAATTTCTGTATATTTTTTATTTAAAATAATATTAAAAAAATCTTTATTTAATTCGAGATAATAGTTTATTTTTAAGTCTAGAGACTAATTGTTGCCTGGCTCGAACATTATTACTCATAGGCTCAACAGCAATGGCAGAGCTGAGACCCTCTCACAACTCCAGATGGTTGAGTGATGAAATTGGCACAGGGTAAAACGAAAGCTAGCTCAAATTACACCACTTTCCTTAAGAGGAAACAATGGAAAAGGGACGTCTCGTTTCAATGTGCCAAAAAGAGCAGCACGCTCTCTCGGACAACTCTGACAATTTAAATTCGTTGTCAAGTTTCTTTGTGAAATACTTTCTTGTATGCAAGTGACATTCCAATGCATTTGTAGACTTATATTACTTTTTATTTTCCATTCTCAAAGGCGAGAGCAGGTGGTCCGTGAGATGTCTCAGTTTAATGAAAAAAATTGATAATATCTTTTTAGCACGCATTGTCGCCACCTCAGCTTTTAGTACTTCAATTATGTTTCATATTAGGTTTGCTTCTAAGTAACTCGTGCAGATACGAGCGACCCCATTTAATAATACCATTGACTTATAGCTGATGACTTATGACTCCATCGATGTATGTTTCATATTAGGAAGGGAGTTAACTTGTGTTAAATATTATTTTACTGAGCTTTTTGAAAATTGTGTCACATTGTACATAAATCAAAGAAGCGCGTTTGTCGCCTGTGTTTTATATAATTGACAGTTAAAAGCCACATTGAACCCAATAGTAAAACACAAACTATACATAAAAATATAAATAAAAGGACCCAGATTACAATTCGATAGATGATTGGTAAATACCACATTTTCAAACCATTTATTAAAATAGATTGATATGGAAATATTTGGTCGAGTGGGAAGAGAATATCCGGCACACACCGACCGCTCAATCCAAATAACCTCAACTTTGCATATACGGAAGTGCTAATACCTAAACATAAAAGGCTGCTGTATCTTTTCATCTTAGGACCGATTCTACAATATTCAGATAAAGGTTATCCGTCTAATAAGTTATAACATGATCGTAATATAAAAGTGGCAAGCTTAAGAAAATCATACAAGTGTTATTATTAAACTCATTATGTACCTATTTTGTCATAAAATATACGTATATTTTAATAACAAAATTTGGCTCTTAGGTTATTTGTATGAGCACTATTTATGTCCAGCCCCGTACTCCTCTATTGCAAATATATATATATTTTATAAAATATACAATATTTTCCGGAAGATTGATGTCGGTTAGGTAAACAGTGTGAAATCGTTCATATTTTTGAAACAGAACCTTAAATTATTTTTTAGAAATACTACTGAACAACTAATGCGCTGACCCATATTTTTGGAATTGGACAATGGATAGGTAAAGAATCACAAGGGATATTTCAAATTCCAGGTACTGCGCCAACCGTTTACATGGTAAAAAATCAAAGCGCTTTTCGTACTGATAGCCACAAAAAGGTTTTTCCACGTATGTCGGTATAGGATTTATCAGGGACCCGGTCCGGCCACAACATCTGTAAACTTGGGCTGGAAGGATGACATTGGCACACCCCTTTCAGCCTCCCTCGGCTTAACAACCTGCCTCTTACTAAAAAGGTAAAAAAATAGAGCAATCTTTTATTACACTCTTGAAGTAAACAAGCCTCGTAAGAATGTCTTGTAAATCGATTTAGGTCAACAGAAAATAAAAACACTAACGTACATTTCGCCCAAATCTAATTACTTTTAAAGAATAAAGTCGAGAACAATACGAATAATGTTGGCGAGAGCAATTCATTCACTGGGGAGTTGTTAGAGGTACTTATACATAGCAAAGACAGTGGTCGCGCTCAAGTAATTTATGCACATTTCAATAGGATTGGCGCGGAACAGAATCACAGCTGCGTGTAACTGATTTTATGTATACGATGCCCTCTTACTTCTTTTGTTTTGCAAAATAGGGTTTTTTTTTGAGTTTTTACATAACCGAATTTGAAAAGCAATGGTGATTACGCTGTCTTGTCATATCTCACTAACCGAATTAAATACAACTTATATTAATAAACTATTGAAACATTGATACACAGTGTGTGACAGCATCCGTGGTGGACTTCTATAGATACCAACTGAGAAAAAAGAGGCCGCAAGTTCGATCCGCACCCCGTACGAATGTTTGTGCAATCCTCAGGTTATTTTCTTCGGATGTGGGTGTTTGACAGACTAAAGGGTCTCCCGTAGTTTACTTCGAGTATATCCCTAGCGAAAATTGGTCAAACCTATGACATTTTCTTCTATACACACGGTTACAAAACCACAGCTTCGAAGTCATTGCCACTGGGGCTCCAAGCAGGCTTCCAAGAAGTTTGTTAGTTCGTATCTACGCCACACAGTCCGTGTTTCTGTATAAACTTGTAGAAATGTTTTAGGATTCACGTGGCCCCTCCTTTCAGATGAAACTTTGGTGAATTGCTCTGAGTATTCCTAGAAAGCCTTTTGACGCAGAAACATGAAGCTGTAATAAATTTAGAGAAATTTCTTTAGAGAAACCATGTTATTCATTTTGCATTAACCCGAAACTTTGTGCAAACATTATCTCCTGCAAGAGCAACGCGGTAGTAATGCCACTTGATCAAAATCGGGCAGGGCTGCTAGTATTATACTTGCATATTTGTACGGTCACGACATACCGACTACAATGCCCTTTTTATTGCAGTGAATGGCGAGATGAGTGCGCCATTCGCCTGATGGTAAGCGATACGACCGCTCATTGACAGTAGCAAAACCAAACAATACCATGAATTCCAAAGTAATGCTTGACATTCCACTGCGCTCGCCATTTAGAGACATAAGATGTTATGTCTCATTATGTCTAGTAGATACTCTGGCTACAATTTCCTTTACACCGGAACACAACAGTGCATTTACACTGCTGTTTGACGGGAGAAATATTGCACATAATGGTTAGAGCAGTGCAATACAAATAAGTCGTATACGTTGCGTAATTCGACCCGCTAGAAACAAATATAATATAATTATAGTCTCAACCCGAAGCGGAACACATTTGCGTAGGTCATTCAGACAGACAGATTTTTTCCCATAGTGTACGGTGGTCGCCATTTTGTTTGGGTAAAAATATCCTATGTATCCTCCATAAAGTACTACAAATACTTCAGGAATCTCAAAAGTTTCCGCAGGTACAGGTCATCAAGTCGTTCAACACTCGATGAAAGAATTACAGACTCTACTAAAACTCGTATTGTTCTGTGAAGCGCTAAAATATTTAATATTCGCGGCACGGACTATTGTCCCGTCTGGATTGGAGACGAGGGCTCTCCGTCGACTGTTGAGTGTTTAAAACCGGAGGTCGTTGCGAACACTTGTCCACGCCGTGCCATTCTGATTTGTTATTCTAACTGTCTATCAGAATATATTTTTAAGTTAGTTTCAGTCTCTTTTGTATTACACAAGTAATATTATGATATAGCTGGATCATCGCTAGGGTATTGCTTTTCACGAAAAATCGACCTAAACTTACAGTATTATCTTTGCCTTTTTGTACCAATCCTTACTTACTATTTCACACGATGTTCATCGTCTTTAATCGTAAATTGTTCATCTCTTACATCTCTTTTATAATTATATTACCTGACGCTGTCAAGAATGTTTTTAGTTGACCTCAAGGCCTTGACCTCGCAACAATGTGATGAGACGCACGAAGGCGTGCATTGACCACGAACTTACGTTGTTTTTGTTTGTACGAAATCAAGCTGTTATGAAATTCCTGGAAATTCACCGTCAATTTCATAAAGTTTGTTTTATTCGTTCATTAAGTTTCAATAGCGTGAATGCTTTTTTACTCGCTCTTGTTCATTTTTCCTTCTTACTTCAAAAGATAACACGTATACGTATTTATGCCGCACAATAGGGATTTGGACTCAATTTTTATTATTATTAATATCTAAAGGTAACATTATACAAAATCGTGAACAGAAAATAATAAAATTTTGTTTTGAAATAAAACTAAGTTATACGGATTTTATTGCGGATTTGGTTTAATAATATACATTTTTAACTTCCCGACGTTTTTATTACTTTACAGTTTTCGTAGTCATGAGACGGACTGTAAAATCCGTAAAAAATAGTTTAATTTCAATGTGTAACATTCGCTTAAATCTAAGAAACCATTATGAAAATTTCGATTATTAAGACATAAGACACGCTTATTTCATTAAATTAGGTGGTTGTATGAACAGAAAAGAATGCAGTTATCGAGCCTTGACGTCAGCCTCTACCAGGCGCGTGGGTCCGAAAGATAAAACGAATGTCCACACTGCCCAACTAAAGATAATATCAATATTTCACCTTCTTTGCAACCAAAATAGATGCTTTTTTAGGTTAATGTTCCTATAAAGGATATTTTGCAGCGTTCATTAAATACTATTCAAAATGTAACAATGGAAGCATCTCTATTCCAGAATATAATACCAATAATATTCGTATTGTCAGCGATTGGCTCGCTATCTTCGAGGCAGCGTGACGACGTTGTGAACGTGTGTGAGTTACCTCCAGTGTGTGTGTGTTACCTCGGAAACTGGTTCACGCACTCTTATTTTTGTATATTCCTGGATATACAATGTCATAATCAGATCCCCTGGGCTAAAATTAGCGGCTGATATATAAATATCTCGTTTCGGGTCAGACTCTGCAAAAGTACAATCTTGAGCTTATCTATGTACGTAATTGCCATAATTTAATTGTCTTATGTGATCAAACTTAAGGATCCACTTCACTGCAACACGAGCCTAACTAAAAGCTTTGTATGGAGAGGTTAATCATCCGTTAACCTAAATAGCACGGCTGATAGACATTGTTGGCAACAAATCTGGCATATTGCCATAATGTGGCCGCAGACTGGCGGCTTTAGCACGCAGCTCCGCCTCTCGGGACCAGACTTGTGTCAGTCAAAATAGCTGCCGATATTCACTTGATTTACAGCTTTATAAAGAGCTATCTATTTATTGGTAGGTTATACATATCGGTTCAGATAAAGACCACCGAACATAATAGATCCCGATAATCCGCGAAAGTGAGTGGCGATGCGATTTCTGTCTGAGTATCTGGAGTTTCGAGCGAGTGACTACCACTGTCTATAAAGACAACATACATACATAAACTCAAGCCTTTTTCCTAGAATATTACAGAGGTGCTAACAGGGCACCCACATTTTGCCTTGTATGTTCCGTCCCACGATGTGATAGGGGGCGAGCCTATAGCCATATCGGCCACAAATTCCTGACTCCGGGCTGTTAATCAATAGAAAATTCCAATATCACTTTGCCTGACTCAAGATTCGAACCCGAGACCTCGGCTCTGTAATCTTATCTTAGTACAACTACGCCACCAATGCAGTCATAGACAACAATTCGCTCCATTAGGTGCATTATAGTCATTTGGTTGTGCTAGGTATACAAACATATTAAAATAACACAGACATATACGATAAGGACTATGAAATGTATATAAATAAACCCGATATTTACTAAATTGTTCGCGTGAGTGCCTCAGGGCAAGAATAACATTTGTTCCCACAACACTTGAATCCGAAACAAATATTTATAGACTACACAAGAATTTAGGTCCAGCCTTGACATTCAGGTTTGCGTCTGTTTCATGTCTAAAGGTATCGAGATTAAATGGTAATATATTTTACGAAAATTATGTAGATATACTAGATTTTATTAGATGACTTTAGTCGTTATCCCAGAGCAGGTCTTACCCTGAGACCCAGGCTGGCTGTAACTTCAGGAAATGTGTAGGTTGACAAAGCTGGGGATAAGAGATTTAGAGGAAAATAGAGCGTTACAGATTTTTCTAAGAATTTTTTAAAATTATTAATAGTAGTATGCCTCTTGGCGCAGTTGTACTATGGTATAATTGCAACGATGAGGTCTCTGGTTCTTATTTCTAGACTTAGTATGTATGTAATAGTACTACATTTTCCAAAACAAGATTTTCATGACACTACATATAGTTACGGTTAAAACTGACTTATAAGGATTTTTTGGATAGAGTTAATAAAAAGCAATTTTTACGACTAATTCAAGCCAAACATTATGCAAATGCCTTAATTGAAGTACCTAATACAACTACGCCTCAGGAGAAATCGCATAAGTCATTTAAAGATGGCCAAAATTTCAAGTTTCAAGTAGATGAAAGCTAATTTTATTTTAAAAACATAACATTCTTATATTATTTTAATTAGCATAAAATAACCACTAAACTCGAAATCATGATCAAAAGAGTAGCGAAAAGACGGTATCTTTTAGTGAAAATCATGGCAACTTGTGTATTTGATTTAATAATACAATATCGCAGACAAATAATTGCCTGTCAAATATAAGAAAGTCTAGCATTATGTCAATGACATGACCCAAACAAAATGTATTTTATTGTAACTGCTTATACTCGTAGCCCTTCTAGCTTTAGTAAGTAATTGGGTGTTTGGAAAGAATTTTCCCGAAGAATACGTTATCAATATAAACTAGGCAGCGGTTAAATAAAATTGAAAATAGTAAAAATGATATTGGTATTATCTAACCGTTTCTATTTACGTATAATTTTATAAGTACAAAATATATAAATAAATCAGGGGAAAGTTGTTGTATGGGTTTTAGTCCTACATATTTTATGATATACTTAAAATATTGTAAATGGTTTCATTTATTGATATAATTCATCTTCTTCTCATCTTCACCTCATTGCCATCTTTATCAGCCAGTCCGCGTTCACTGCTTGACATAAGCCTCTTCGGTACGACACTGGGCTCGATCTTCAGCCCATCTTCTCCTACCGATACTACTAAATAAAAGTGATATATACTTTCAGTTGGACCCAACATACGTATAAGACGAATTATTACGAAGTAAACGTAATGAAATGATATGTCTAAACCGGTAGTAAATTATTAATTTAGCTATGGGATTAAAAACATATTATTAAATATGCCTTGGGATCGAATCTGAGACTACCATTTTTTATTAAATAATAGGCCATAGTTAAAAAAGGGTATCGTGTATGGGTGTGTAGAATATTGCTTGCATTAGTGCTGCTTGCAGTTCAGCTTGGGTTTACTGTCCGTGCTTCCACAAGCACGGACAGTAAACCCAAGCTGAACTGTGAAAGCCATAGCAATATTACCAACCTTTGTTAAAGAAAACATGCATAAACATTTATCTCATATTAAGATAAATAATATGATGCAATTAGTTCAGTAATAGCAAATGTTTCTATACTGGTTCTACTGCGAAATTATTCAGCAATCGTTTTCATTCACACACTTCATTCATACACACAAGACACATAAAATTCACTCACACAAATGCAGGTTCAGTTGTTTTAGTGTTGGGGAGGGAAAGAGAGGATGAAAGATGTGAGAAATATATAAATCTATACATTCACAATTATTCTCTCTCCCCCATCCCTCTTCCCATCTTTTTTTTAGGTTTTTTTAGTTTTCATTTTAACTTGTATCTTTTTTTGCTTTTGTTTTTTGTTTGTAGTTATATTTTTAACTATTTCAGCTAGCATCACACAATTGTACTCGGTGTATGTAAAGTTTTCTTGTCCAAAAAAAATATTTATTCATTTATATTATGTATTGTTATTGAGCCTTAAAATGTTAATATATATGTCAATGCCATGCTTCTTCTTAACACTTAGGAACTGTATCCGGTTTATGGTTAGTAATAAATTCGAAAGGTTCTGTGAGGCAATTGCTTAAATCGACTTTCGAACTAGAGTCCGTCGGCTTGAGCCTCGCACCAAAACAAGTTTTTGTGTAATCCATAAGCATTTATTTCAGGGCTGGGAGACAGATAAGCCTCTCGTAGTTTCTGATACTCTCGGCACAAAACTTGTGTCTTAATGTGGCCTCGTGACTATTATATGTGATACTATTAGATGTATTTTATTTAATTTCAATGAATGGAGAGACGAGCTTGCCATTTGTTTGGCATGCTAGGCATTCCACTGCACTCGTCATCCTGAGACATAACATGTTAAGTCATTATGTCCAGTGATTACTCTGGCTACAATGTCCTTCAAGCCGGAACAAAACAGTCCATTTCTACTGCTGTTTGGCGGGAAGAATAGACATTGCGGAGGCACCTACACAGGCGGCCCCTCACATGAGAGATCCACCAGTACCTAAATGTAATATTAAATATAGTAATATTCCACCAATAAATAAAGTTATATTTCGAAATAAAAGGAAACCATTTAATATTTTCAATGGATATTAATTAAATAAAACGATCGGCAATAAGGTGGAGTGCGCTGATATTGGCGGCCAATGAAAATCGAACTCACCACCGTTTTCGATATGGTCGGGATAGCAAATTCTCTCTGATAAATTACTTTTGCTGTCGGAAATTTGATAAAACATATTGATGTGATACCTTTAGGATAATTAAAGATAATAAATGGAATAAAACTCACAAAGAGACACGAATTTACGTCACGTGTTCTCAAATCATATTTTTTCGACGCGAATTGTACCAAACATTTTTTTAATGTATTTTGATTAAATTATTTTTAATCGACCATTAAACAAATGTAATTGTAAATACTACATCAATTATTTCGTTGTTTATTTAATATAATGCACTACAACATTTTTATATTGAAAAGTATTCAAGTGTTTTGTGTATGTGACAATTAAGGTTTTTATTGGAAATAGGTTTCTAACATTTTGTACAAATTACAAAACGTTTGGTTTTTTAGTGGTTTATGTCCTAATCATAACCAAAAGCTCTTTAAGGTCATCTTATGAAATATTGTGAAATACCATTAAGGTTATTACGCAACACGTCTTTATTACCCCCTATTCGTACAAAACAGCAAAGAGAAACTTAAGATTCAGAAACATCACAAACAAGGCGAGCGTTGCGCTTGGAGACGTAGGATGGAGGAAGTTCGGGTCGGCTCCTTCCATATAAATATTGTATCACCGTCATGCATAATACAACCGCACCGGGAAAATTGTATTTCCGAGATCAACAAATACAGTGACACCGACGTAACGACAGCCCGAATTTTGTAAATTAAAATAAACAAAAAGAGATTTGGCCCACCCTCGTCAACGTCCGAAGTGATATCTACTTTTAATTTGCCACTCCGTTAAACTCGCGATGTCACGCCTTTTGTAGCGTAGAAATTCGTTTCTCGCGCTGCGCTCAGTTCCAATTTACATCAATGTAAAAAACACCAATTGACAATGCTAAGACACTAATCGAAAACACTTTTCCTGTTTGTAGGCAGACTTTCGGTCATGCGTACTATTACTCGATATTTCTTTTGAGGATATTCAAAGAACATTTTCGTTGTAATATTTGTGGATTAGCTCAAATCCCAGTATAACAAGATAAAACGAATATATTCGTAACAATAAATCTTGTTGATGTTGTTCATATGTATTTTGTTACTTGTTGCAGATAATGTTTGCGGAGTGAGCCGTGGCCCGGATGGCTTGATCCAACATGGGTGTGGGACGAGGTGTGGACGTGCGACTCATTGCTCTGTGCACCACCTGCATCCTGCTCCCGGCCATCGCGTGCCCTTTACAATGCATATGCAAGTGGAAGAACGGTAAACGGTACGTGGAGTGCTCAGAAAAAGATTTGAAAACGATACCCAACACGCTAGACACCGAAACCCAAGTTCTTGACTTCACCGGCAATGATCTTCAGGTGCTGCAGAAGGAAACGTTTCATAAGCTTGGGCTACTAGACCTGCAGAAGATATATCTCCAAAGATGCAGGCTGCAGAAAATTGATAATCAGGCTTTTAAAGGTCTAGCCAACTTGGTTGAATTAGATCTATCAAACAACTATCTCACAGCCGTACCATCTAGCAACTTCGTTTTCTTTCCATCTCTAATGAGATTGTCGCTGAGCAACAACCCGATCACGGGCATCAAAACCCATTGCTTTCAGCACTTATCTTATTTGAACACTTTAGAATTGAGTGAGTGTAAAATTGAATTGATCGAGAGAGAGGCTTTCTCTGGTTTGAATCATCTCGAATGGCTGCGACTGAATGACAACAGGCTATCCAATATCCAAGGTGAAAATTTATTTCCCGATACGCTTCGTGGGATCGACCTGCAAAATAATAATTGGAATTGCGATTGCCACTTGAGGGATTTACATAGTTGGCTGATGAATTTCAATATGCCGCACGCGGTCGAGCCAATTTGCTCGCATCCCGAACGTTTGAGGAAGCACACAATCGTTAGTGTTACCGTGAGCGACCTGGCATGTCAACCTAAAATGAGCCCTACGTCTGTATTTTTAGAGACTAATGCAGGTAACAACGTGACGCTCGAATGCTTAGTGAAAGCCATACCGGAGGCGAAAATAACTTGGCTATACCAAGGGCAGGTCATTCATAATTATTCAACCATGTCGCCGGACCCCCGCGTGTATTACGTGGAAAACGGAGTCACCGACAAAAAAAGCGAGCTTTACATATTAAATATAAGTAGTGAGGATAACGGTACATATACTTGTTTATCAGAAAATCCAGCGGGTAGATCCCGTGCTAATTACACAATAAAAATTTTGGTCAAAGAAGAACCGGTGGTGGTGGTTGTCACCTTTCCACAACGACATCTAGTTGTCATAGTTACCATAGTGTTTCTCGTTATAGTGTTACTAATAGCAATAATCGCGGTAGTTATGCTCAAATTTAAAACCGATACGAGGAGCAGGAAAAAGAAAGAAAGCGGAAAGGACGTTGCTCTTTGCAATCAGATCCTACCATCAAGCCGTAGCAACGGGAACATACCAAAAAACAATGGAAGCGTCATTGTGAACGCACACTCGCATCACGCGCTGCACTACACGGTACAAACGAACCGTGATTACGAACCGAGCGATGTGTATCAAAGCGATAACATGAAAGCCTTCGTCGACAGAAATCCCGACCTAATTAGCGACGCGGAAACAGTAACAAACAATGCTCACGATGAAAATACAGTGCTCTCCGTATACAAAGCTCAGCCCGGAGCCGCCGATGGATTTGAAGAAGAGACTGCCTTCACCACACCCGCCATGCCGCGACAAGTCACGTGGCAAGACCAACAGACTATGAACACAATGAACATAGCACCAAACACGTTAAACAATATGTATCAGCATTCAGCCGACGTGCATTTAAATCCAGGATGCTTTTTGGATAACGATGGTTATCCGTATGACTATGGCCTTCCAAAACACCCCTGCCGACCGCCCATGATGTCCAATTACGCTATGGTTGGACCCTTCTATCAAACCTTGCCTCATAACAGACCAAAAGCACAGAAGTTAGTGTGTAAATTTGCCAAAGATACAGAATTTAATACTGCACTGCCACCTTGTCCAAACTTCGAGATGTTCAATGCTGCTGGTAACGTCCGTCGAACCCTCGAAGGTTACCCTATATCCAGGAACCGGCAGATAGCGTTTGTCGGTAACGGGACCGTCTATTACAACGAAGAGTTCGTCCCATCTCCTCCAGAGGGCTATAAAACTGAACCAGTCCAATGCTGTGCGCCTACCGAAGCGTGCAGCTCCTGGGTGAACCCCAAGGGAACATGTGCTGTGATGGTTCCGATGAACGTTGCTGAAGGCCCTGGCAGATCTTACCAAGTGGAAACTCGATGTGTTGATACGCAAACCACTGATGCTCGGATGCCTGGCGAAGGTTCAGAGAGCGTTCTGAAGCCCATTCCGCAAGTGTCGAACGCGAAGTGCGTCACAGACATATGCTCAGAAAGTCCAGACGAGGGATATGTTGGTGATGCAAACGACATCTGACGACGACGCCAAAACGACACCAAATAAGCTAATAGGCTCATGGAGTGATAAAGCGACTGAATAAAAGTAATTTTGTATATAATAGTGACGGCAGCGCGAGGGTTGTTTGACGAGACATTCATAAGTACCCAGGTATAATAGATTTTAATTTAAACATCGGTTGCCGTGTGAAGTAAAGACCTTTATGGTTTCGGCAATTTATAAATCAAGTCCGTATTGATATCTCCCTGTTTTGCAATTTTATATGTTTTATAATATAAGTAGCCTAATTCTTTTTACATGTGACGATAATGCGACTAGACTTTTAGCAAATGTATGGTTTTGTGAAACGTATTTCTTACTGTATTTGTATGATTACATGTCAACTAGAAATTAAGAATTCACAAGTAATTACTGGGAAAAATAGAATTCCTTTTGTTGAATAATCAAGGTAATTAGCGACTCAATCCCTCATTTTTGGTGCATACTGTTTGGAAGGCTCGTTAGCTTTGATCAAGAGATTCCTTAAACGAATTTTTAGAATAAATAAAATATTGTTTTTTTTTTGTTTATTTGTTTATCGTTTCAATCGATGTTTTAGTAAAAATTGTAATTGTAAAATATCTTAAAAATCATTAAATATAAGGTTTTTACGGTGGCGCTTTTAAGTTCGTTGAATGTGTAAATCGTATGTACATATTAGATTTTAATATGAAAAATCTTGGGACGAGATTATGTAGAAGTAATATTAATATTGTTATCAGGGTATATCTCCCCTAACATAGCTGTGGTGTCACTATGAAGGTTATTCTGTCATTACAATTATTCGGATCATAGTTTGTATAATTATTGTCTGCGAATTTTGCATTTAAATTTTGAATATTCGGCCTCCTCAATCTCCTCATATAAATGACGAGGCATTAAAAATACAACACCCTATACATAGTAAATTAGTGCGCCATAAAAGCACCCCAAGTTCGAAGTTAGGAAAGGAAACAAGCAAGTAACCATTGGAAGCCGACCCCAAGCCGTTACAGATATTATGGGGTTTATTTATGGATGCATTAACGCTACCCCATGGCTCTGACTAATTATTTAACTATATTGGACCCCGTCCAAGAGCGTTAATAATGTCTGGACGGACTATCAAAGAGATAGTTTCGTTAATTTATTCTAATTAATGGACTAACAGATCACTGAATTATGTCTAGGCATGTTAATTACTCTGTTATAACATTCATGATTTGCGTAAGCCTGTTGAGAAACGATCATAAACCAAAGCTGTAAATGTTTCATACTATTTCATTTATTTCGTCTTCAATAAGCAAAGAGCCAAATTATTGCTGGGAGTAAAAATCTACAAATTGTTAACCAATAGCCCGTGGCCCCAGACATTCATCATTTTATAAAGGCTGAAATTTTGTCTGTAAATGCCTCTAACATAGGCATTATACGATCACCAATTATGATGTTTGGACCGTGGTGGTTTTGGAAGTTTTCAGCTTTAATGTGTCTGACAAGTTGAAGGAACCATCAAAAGTATATGCCTATAAAAAAACACATTTTGATAGTTGCCTAAGAAACGAAAATTCAGCCTTTATACTATAAATCTCGCAAAATTTTACATATTATTAAACATTACGATATCTTCAAACTTTAACATAGGTATATGTTAGAGGCATTCACATGCATACTTTCATCCTTTATTATTAACTTAAAAGTCTGGCTGCCACGGGCTCTTGGTCTATGAGATTATACGCCTAGTTAACGGGTAATCATAAAGTTGTAAACGAAATGCTATTCATAATAAATTCCGAAATCTCCATTACCATCTTATTGCAATGACTGCAGATTTACAATAAATTGGAGTAGAATTAAAGTTCAAAATAATTCAATTGAAATATATGCTGTTATAGTATATCTATACTAGATGTATAACTTTAGTAGTAATCCCTTACCATGAAGTGAATTACTTGCTTTTTGACATTCGATACCGAGTGTTAGGGTTACACTTCCAAAAACGAAGATAGACGATAATGCCAATGATACCTTATGCCTGTTTAATCACTATGTTACTTGAGATGTAAAGTAAAGCGTATGAATAAATAAATGCCTTTAATGATGGTTCGGGAAAAATCGATCCTAATGAAAAGAAAATCTATTAACAACCTTTTATTGGCATTCACGCTCCATTGTTGTTAATTTTGTTTTTTTTATAAATGTTGCCTATTTCAGTCTGTTTTTGATACTTTAAGAGAATACAAAATTTGTCCATCCGATGCTTAGTTTTAGAAAGAATCCTTATTATCAAAATCTTAGCTATTCCTTTTTATGCCAATATATGAACCCAATGTAAATACTAATATGTAGCGGTTCAAGTATGTTATATAAAAGAAAAATAACCTCAAAGTGATACCAAAAATAGGGAAACTTGTAAAAAAATAGTCATAATACTATCTTTTGTAAAAAGAGAACAAACTTTGAAAAGTCTCAATTTTTTTAAATGTTTAATGGATAGAAATAATAATTAAAAAAAAACTTACATTAACAACTCAGTAAATGGCTAAGTTAAATATAACTGGTAATAATATACGGTTAGCGATGTGTGGTGGACACTGAGAGGATTACACATGTTAAGTTTAATTAACTTTATTTTCACTGCGGTTTACATACCACGACATACCCAATTATATACGACTTACTTTAATTAAATATGAAATGACTGATAGTAATTACTGCACATATGAATTATTAATATTTGGCGTTATTTACATAACATACATAAACTCTCGTCTTTTTTCCAGAAAGGGTAGCTACCAGGACACCCACATTTCGCCTTTGCGTTCCGTCCCACTATGTAATGGAGGGCGAGCCTAACACCATCGCCATGCGTTATTTATTTACTTTATATATCTTTCTTATTTATCAGTTGATCTACTACTGCTTCGGATGACATTAAAAAACCTAAAACTTCAAAGTAATGATAAGTTCCTCGGAATTTTCACAACAGTGAAATAAGACTAAATAATCTACAGCAGAACATCAAAACGTAATTAATCTGAACATTTATAACTATAATTTAATTAACGCAAATGGATGGAGTTTCGTAACTCTCAAGTTATGGGACTAAGACAGATGGACCAGAAATGCGAGTTCATTGTATATATTTATACGTTAATATTTAATAATTTTATACGTTTCATCAAATTGTGTAAGATTTAAAATTGACTATTTATTTTAAATTTTTTTACTGGTTTTGTTTTTCAACGTAATCAAAATTTAGAACAACGCGACGGTGTAAGCCTTCTACGCCTACAAAATACATGCTGCTTTTAATAGTAACAGTATGCGGCTACGCGCGTAGCATGTCCGTATACGGCTACGCGCGTAGCATGTTTGTAGACGCTCTACGCAATTGTATAATCAACGTGGAACATGCACTATTGACGTGAGTTTCAATTTCCTACAAAAAAGCATTTTAAATTTATTTTGTTTAATAAAATGGAATCATGATAACTATATCATCAAAATATACTCTAAAGATACATTATTTTAGTTCTTGAATTACAATTGTGTTGGGAGATAATGGAGCACCATTTTATTTAAATAAATATGTAACTTTGGTCGCAATTACACAATTCTAACAAAACTAAAATAAGGAGACAAGTTAGATCATTATAAAACAATCTTTGTAACTTTCGGAACAAAAGGCTTTCTCGCGCTATTTTAGAAAACAATAACTCGAACTAGTTTGTATAAAATAAACTATTCATTTCAACTTGACAAAGAAATTTTTAATTACAGCACCGGCCTACTATCCCGTATCACACCTAAAACGTATAAAACAATATGTTATTGTGTAAATTACTTCTTAGAGTAGGAATTAAATTAATTTTAATAAGTTTTGCTGTAAATTTTAGCATTACATTACATTTTCTTTTTAATTAAGCACGAGAAGATCCAATTAACTCCAGAAATATGGACATTTTAAACCGCACATTCACGGTTGGATAAAACGGAAGCTATTGTGCAAGCTGCTAAGCTTAATATCAGCAATATATTTTGAAGACAGCAGAAAGCACTGAAAATACAGTTTATGTAGAAGTACTTACAGCTTTGATTTAACGGCAGCGACGGTATTCTGCTTTGTCTTTTTATTGGAGAATAAAGTAAGATTTCCTTAGGGCTTACTTAGCTTGGGAATTATTTATATTAAATATAATAAAGTTTGGAAGTAATCATGCAAGGTATAAAAATATTCTTTACCTTCAATTGTATGTATTATTTTAAACTCTTATACCCTCTTTTATTGTATGCAGACACTTTTAATTTATTTCAAATATTTAAACTGAAATTAAGGGTACCGTTTCCACCACACACCGCGCCGCAGCACTTTTTGATATGACTGTTGTCTTCATAGTAGATATACAACAGGATAACAACAGACTGGTTAGTTCCCCAACGGTATAGCACCATGATATCACAATGTTATTCTTTAGTGGAAAAATCAAATTGTAGATGTGCATGACATTGGAATAAAGATGTATTTTTATGCGTGACTTTTATTTGACCAAGGTGATTGAAGATATACAACCTTATTTTTGGTATACTACAAAGCCAAAAGTAGTAGGTTGAGGAACAGTAGCTCAATCCATTGCACAAATTTTTACCATACCATATTTTATACCAAAATATATTCATGAAATGAAATGAAATGAAAATAATTTATTGAATCCATTAAAATGTTCAACATTGTTTAGATTCAGTCATTTTTTGAACTACCACCCGGTTCGGAAAGCGGTTTTCACTAGAGAAGAACGGGCAAGAAACTCTAGTGTTGCTCTTTTCAAAACCAGCTTACAATGTGTATTGATTATTAAAAAAAATACAAGTTGGTTTAAATCAGAGCAGTGCATTAATAACTTGTTATGATTATATAATTTCTATTATAAGCTGGTTATCTTGTTTATTAATAAAAAATCTTGTTTCCTACGCGTGTCGTTAGCTACCAATGCCTACAACTACAGCCGATCGTTACAAGTACACCCTTCTCGCGTACTACCCCCACACGTACATCATTGGAGAAACGGGATAACTTATACTAGCCTGTCACTGCGTGAGTTTTCATTATTATTTTTATATCATATTTTTATCTGTTCTTTTATACCAAAATTTCGATGTTTCTGCTTTATAGTACACAAAAACTAACGTATAATAATCACCACCACTTCGTTATCATCAAATTCATCATTTTAGCCGCAAGAAGTCCGTCCATAAGTAAGCTATGTGCACGACCTGGAAGCAGGTGTTTCCAGCGACTGCATATTATGATACTCAAGGTACACTTGGAGCCGGGAGGCGCCCATGGCTTTGAAAGAAAGAGTTAGACTCAAGATAACCAAGAAATCTTCAGTGAATTGTCTACAGCCGAGGATAAATCTTTCAGGGTTCCTACATTAGTAGGAAAAGTTTTTGAAATATTCGTTGAGAATGCTGTAACGAGTGCGTGGTGGCCTGTTGGTACGTATATGAGCTGAAAGACTTCTGAGAATACTAAATTGTAGCTAAATGCAAAATTAGTTAAACGATAAAAAGGCTTATCAAATCTACAGATATTTCTTTACCAATATACATAATAATTGCTACTAAGATATTCTAAATAATTTACTAAAGATGCTAAAGGTGGTGTAAACATCACCTGTTAGATGTAATATAATTTTAGAAAATGTATCAACAAAGTATTTGTTCCCTTACTCAATACGCTTTATACAGGCAAACTTAATTTTAATAAAGTATTTAACAAAGACGTTGTTTGTTCTTTGTGGGAAGGCTCTGTTAAATTGTAACAATCAAGTTTCAAAGTAATAGCTAAGTTATGTAACGGGTGAATGACCTACTTGTCCTGTAAAGTGAGTGTCTAGCGCCTTTTAAGATGGCCGTGACGACAAGACGTATGTTAGTATATCACGCAATATCGATTATGATTATGATAATGCAGATACCACGAACATTGTTATTTACATACATAAACTTACGCCTTTTCCCCAGAAGGGGTAGGCAGAAGTGCAACCAGGACACCCACGTTTCGCCTTGTGTGTTCCGTCCTACGATGTGATAGGGGGGAGCCTATCGCCATATCGGGCACAAATTCCTAGCTTCGGGCTGATAATGAATAGAAAATTCCAATATCACTTTTCCTGACCCGGGATTCGAACCCGAGACCTCACCTTTGCAGTCATACCGTAGTACAACTACAATTTATTATTAAATATTTTATATCAAATTATAAAACACAAATCTATTTTAAACACAAAATAAATTATGCCTGGAAACTTAGAGGCATTCAGTCCGAATATAAACGAAATAGACCAGTAAATTTATATTGAGCTTTTAATAATACTTGAGGTTGGTGAACTTTATGACTGTCTTCATCTGAGCAGTGTTAATACAACCTCTGAGCACCGCCTTTAGATTAATCAGCCCCTTTAAAGGTAATATACATAAGTACAATTGTCAGGACTGTAAAACGTAAATTTAATATGTATAAGCTATTAAGGAAACGCTGTGTACGTTTTGAATATTTGAGTGACTTCAAATGAAAAGTTAATTGATAAATACTCAACCATTTTATGTGAGAGTTAGTACATATTATCCTGCTTAAAGGAAGTTCATTATTCGACCTTCATAATGTAATTAAGGTTGTTTTGCAGATAGTAAAGGAAGCAAGCATGTAACTAAGCTATATTATCTAAATATTGACGCTACTGCTCGAAAAAAGTAAAATACAATAGACATATTATTTTTAGCATAAAATAAATTACACATATTATAATTCCTATACTACTTTCAAACTTATTTAAGAAAACAATATACACTACAAATTTAAAAAGTTGATCACTCACATTTATATTATTTAAAGTAGAGCTAGGACACAAACAGCCAATTTAACACATTTGCCACTCTCTCTCTCACTTCAAACACAGGAAGTCCACTTGCAAACATAGGGACTAATATAATATAATTAAAATTTAGGTGTATTTTTTAAACGGGCTGATAAAGAAATGCCCATTTGATCTGCGTGAATTGAAAAGAAACCCCAAGAAGCCTTGCCAGTGTTGTCGGCAAATTGTATGTGAAGGTATTGATTGAACGAGTTGTGACAGAGACAAATGAGGGGATGCTATGTGGAGGGTTTAAAAGGGGCATGGGTTGAACGCATCAGGTATTTTCCCTACAAAGTATTGCAGAAAACAGATTAGCCATTGAACAAAAGGTATTTGCTGCCGCGTAGTTTTGAAAAAGGCTTATGACAGAGTCATGATGAGGAGTCATGGGCAGTTATTATCGCAGTTTGGGTTGAGTTATAGTCTGATTCGAGCACTAAAGTCTTCATTAATTAATCAGTAAGATCGATTATACCCAAACAACGGTCAGGTCCCTAAACTGGCAAGAATGCATGCATAAATAATGGAATTGGTTGAAATGAAAATTATATGTCGAGACCGTACTGAAAAGATCTATAATCTCTGCCTATCCCTGTGAGGAACAAGTGTGATGATGATGTATACATAATATGTATGTAAAAAAATACAAACGATTTTGTTCAATATTGCGTAAAAATCTTAATTTAAATTTGGAAATACATCGTGAAAACATAAAACCTTACAGTACTGAGAATCAGCACACAGGTCTAGATGAATATGAACAATGCCTTTATACTGACAATAACGCTCCAATGAAAAAGGAGAAAACACAAATGAAATCAAAGCCCGCGTTCATATCTGAAAACGTTAGAAATGGTTGTAGAGATACCACCATTGAATGTTTTTAGTGAAGGGGAAAAAAGCGGGATCAATACCCGCCAGCCGCCGCACTGTAATGGATCCTGTGGGAGCGGGCGACCTTGGATTTTATTCTGATAAATGTCTTTGGCGATAACACGGGCCGAGCGGACTGAAGTATGGGTGCCAAGAAATGGTAAGTGCGACTCGGTAAGTCCCCACGATTTAAAATCTAATAGCACAAAGGTATTTGGATTATTACATAGCCTTCAATATATATTTTTGTATATTGTTTGAAATTATTTTTATCTAAATACGTGGGTAATTATGTACATTCATAAGAAGTTACACTTCTTTGGCGTACCGAAAAAAATAGCTAAGGATTTCAACCCGTATGCCACAAATAATTATAAATTTATAATTGCATTTAAAAACCTATAGTAGGTTTTTAAATGAGATTATAAATTTATAAAAAATAAAAAGAATAAATACCGACAATTAAAGCCAAATGTAAAGATGCACTTTAAAAGTATTTTAAAGATAAGATTTATCACGATTTATTACAGTGAGCAAAAAAAACACATAAATACATATATAATTATGAATATATTTTTTCATCTCCACTGATTATTGTACACACACGTGTTGTGGATATATAAATATTTAATAAACTACTTTGAATATAGTGATTAGTTTTCACGGAAATTTCATAGACAGTTAACAGCTAACTTCATCATGTCGCGTTTTGGCTGTCGGTGTGTATGCGAATCGTAAACATTTTACTAACATAATTTTTCCAAACGCGCCAAAAGAAGTATAACGTTTCTGTGTTTAAATTAACGGGTGAAAAATCGGGTTCGGCAGGCCTATACCGTTTGACCGTGAGCCCGCGAATTTAATTTATTTAGCAAGTCCGGTTTGGTCGGACCCATGCCGACGTCAATACGATTCACGAACCAGGAAGCACGTCGGCTTCCTTTAGAAAGTCAATCGGTTGTGCGAGCTATGAAAATGACGGTACATGTATTTTATTTTTAATGGTTAACAGTTAATTACTCTTTTGATTTTAAACACATAAAAAGTATTTTGTATTGTTTAATATTTTTATCTGATAATGCAAAAAAGGCAAATTGATTAAAAAAATGACCTATAATTTTACAGCCGGCCGCTTTCTTTGATTGATTTCCTTTAGATACAGATAACCTCCAGTCTGTGCCTTAAATATGAAAATAAATTCTTATAAAAAAAAGTCATAATAAATTTACGATGATAGAGAAGAAAAATAAAGAAGTTTCACTTCAAAGACTTGAGTTTCGTGTTAAGCTAACTGTAAAAGTAAGTAGAAGTACTTCATCAAGGGTTTGGTCAAGCTTTTTACCATGGTCGCAGACCTTGTTGCGGTCGGAGGGGTGCAGATGTCTGTAAACAATTACGGTCCGCCGTAGTGACACAAGGCGTATGAACAGAGCATAACTCGTGCGCCGGTAGCCCAGTAAATGTTTGTATAATCACCTCCGCGATGCAAGTTGGGTACTTTTGACGCCTAGTTACCGAGTTAGAGAGGGGGTCGCTTCGAACGGTGCGATTCGTAAAAAGGTAAGGTAACCAATACAAACTCACGATGTATAATAAACAAAGGAATTCACTTTACGCCCTTTCCGTACGAGTAACGAAACCATTTCCTAGCCTGCCGTTGGTACTTCCAAGTTCCACTGGTGAGCACTGAGGAGTCCTTCATTGAAGAACTTCTTCCAATATTTTCTTTCTTTACTTCTTGTTGGTCCGCTGGATCTGGATCCAGTTCCAGTAACAAAGATGCATTTTTGTGTACTTTAAGTACTCCGAGGCTATACCGTAAGGAGAGCAAGCCGCGGAGCTCCTATTCTTTATTTAAATTTCTCTATGACGTATTGTCTTTGTCTTCTTTATTAATCACAATAAAAACTTATTAAATACATCATTGAATAGGACAAGGTTGAATTGGTCGTTAACATAATAATAAAGTCCATAATAACAAAAAATACAAGGGAAAAAAACTTGATTTTACGACCGTCTGCTTATCCAATGCTATTCTAGCAATTTAACGTCAAACTCACCGTTGCGTCGACGCAGCGCACTCGCAGCCGATGCGTTGATTTTAATACAAATAACCATTGTGTACACACGGTTCGTTGCGTCTGCGCACACATGATGGGCTGTAGCCCCCGAGGAGGGTGGGCTGTAGCGGCAGCGCTCAGTGGTGTATGCGTTGACAATTGCACTTTACAACAAATGCTCCCCCTAACTGCGTTGTAGCAACGCTGCTATGATGCAGCGCCTGCTATGTGACCGACATTGCATCAAAATAGTTGAGTTAAAGGCGCATTATAGCCAATTGCGGCTTGTTTTAATGTGAAAGGGAAAATAATAATGTGACTATTCTCTGGTTGATGGTGCTCGACAATAATTACGAATGTGTAACTACTGGACATGTGCGGTCTCTCGCTTATTACTATTAACTAGGTATAATCTGTCTACATACATATTAATATTATAATAACTTTCATAAAATGAATATATTACTCTGATTTTATTCTTACCGTATCTTGCTTCTTATAATAGAATTTTATATCTAGCAAATAAAATCATTCAAAGCACCTAAAATAAGATGGTAAAAAATGTAGGTAGAGTAACAAATATATTTTCCTCTCCACTGGTTTTGTCCGACGAAATAATATAAAAACGCCCTTGTACGTCGTCGAATTGATCGTAACTTACTCGAATAAGGGCTGAGTATCTATTACGGACCTTTTGCCGACATAATAACGCTTATTAGAAAAAAATGCGAGCGAAAACACTGCGCTGATGACGGCTCCGCGGCGAAATTAAATTAAAAAGTATTGAGAATGGGCTCGGCTTTTACATTTTGTTTCATCAGCATTTTAATATATTGTTTATATATTTATTTATTTTAGTTTAAAATAAAAATAGGTTTTTTTATAAACAATAATTGGTGTTTTTAATAACTTCGATTACACAAAAAAGGGGACTCTGTGTGTTACATTATAATAAATTTTTTTTGATCACGAAATATTTCTTTCGAGTCCAGGAATTGCGGGATTAAAAAGTCACTAGAATATTGCGATCTGCCTTGTCACAAGAACCAAGATAAGGTATAAATAAATAATCCAGCCCACATGCGTCCCAATGCAGGGCCCATCTATTCCATTGAGAGGGATTATCCATTATACTATTATTATTCCATAGAGCATTATCCATAGATAACAGGTTACAGGCCAGGCCGGGATACTTACGCTGATATAATATATATGTATATACTTATACATATATTAACTTATACCGGGGGCATATAACTATATATACCCAGTAGAAACCTAATGAATACTACATTATACTTATTATTAAATACACAGTAGACATGTATTAAAAACAAATTCCTATTAATTTAACTTCCAATGGTTGATATCGTTGTGGGTTAAAGACAACTGAGACATTTCCGGAGACTCGCTGATTTATGAGCTTCGATAATTGGTGTGATTAAAATGCGTGTCACTGTTGATTCTGGCTCACAGGAGTGCAGTGGTGGGTGTAAGGGCGGGACAGTCTCATTGCAGACATATTATGCTAGTTTATAAATATCGAGGCAAATAATATCCAGGGATTTTGAACTCCTTACCCTCCTTTTCCCTTTCCGCTTTTCATATGGATGAAAAGCTGGCTACGAAATTGGTAGCGCATCTGTTCCCCAGCTGATCACTTAGAATCCAGTTAGCAGCCTGCGTCTCACTCTGGTAAATACTTTAAAAACGAATCATTTTAAAATCTATATATAGTATAAAGTTTTCAACACACGAATAGCACTCACGTTTCACTCATTGTACTCGTACAATGGATTGGTGATTGGAAAGGTGTTTGTATATAATATGTTAATACTAGCTTCTACCCGCAAACTTCGTCTGCGTGACTAACTTTAATTAACTTTATTTGGAATTTCTCATCCCGTCCCGCCCGTCCCTGTCGTTATATCCCGCCCGTCCCGTCTCATTCTCACTCATGGCATGTAATCCAGTCCCGTCCCACCTGTTTGAGTATAAAAGTAACAAATATATCGGAAGTCCTTCCATATTCCACGGGAAATTAGAAAAAAACGGGATAAAAACGTAGCCTAAATGTTAACCCAGAGTATCAGCTACCAACATACCAAATTTCATCCAAATCCGTTACGCCGTTTCTGAGTTCATCGCGCACAACCGCACAGACAAAGGACAAAAATGCTAAAAATGATTGTTTTGGGTTCTATTGCATTAATACAGACCCCCATATTCGTTTTTCTTATATATCTTCCGAGTACAGACATCGATCGGTTACAAATTTATTATATGTATAGATGCATAGATTTTGTTGACGTGTTCAAAGCATGCAAGTCTAATAAATAATCCTACGAAAGTTTGTTTGTAGAATACATATCTGTGCCATCCTTTGACAGCAAACGAACGATGTAAATATCAACAACTTATTTGACCAATGACTCCATACAGTAAGTATTCAATTATTGTAAAAAATAAAAATTTATTTTTTATATTACACATACCGGGCGTACTTAGGGAACTACCTACAAAAAACCTTTATTTATTATTTAAAACAAAATGATTTTGAGTTTTACCAGTTCCTCCATCTCATGTACTCGTAATATATCGAGAAGTATAGGCATTAGGCCCTTGTTCATGAGCCATAAGGTAGGTCGCAAATCCTCATTAGAAACCTTATAGGCATTTATCCACTTATTGGACTTAAATGGACTGAAAAAGTTTTGTCCTTTCGGTTTTATTATAATTATGATGTGTTATAGAAATTATGCGGGAACAGATGAACATGTGCAATTTACATATTTTATACGTATGAGACATACTATAGGTACTAAAATAAAAAAAACTTCCTTCCTAAATAAAGCCAAAAGGCTTTGCCGTAGTCGGGTAACAAATAAGGTTCATTAGAAACTACTGAAACAAAATAGAATTTCTACGAATCTTGGGCGGAAACGAAAGCAAGCTATGGCAAGATAACCAAACAGGAGCCAAGGAAAGTTGGACAGCGCATATCCTCAATCCATACAGAGCATTGTAGGCAACTTTCTCGGCGTAAAACTTTAGTTTCACTTCGAAGAATTTTTCAAATGAAATTTGTAATGTCAAATGAATCAAGTCACCGGTATCCGAACTAAGCCGATTTTCAATTATTAATGAACCAAAGTGCTTGTTTGATCAATTTTAACGTTGCCATTGCTGTTTGTGGGTCTGTACATACATTTTTGTGTGTTTTCTTTTAAATCCTGGTACTGTCGCCTTTAAGGGGGCTCCTTTTTGTTGCCCATATTGTTCTAAAATCAAATTACATTATTTATTCAAGTACTCGCAAGAGGTTTTTAGTTACCGTCGCTACAAACTCAGAACCACGAACTAAACTTGTACTGATTTTTCATAAATAGACACTTTTAGGCCTAGGCATAAATAGGCCGCAACCTGCACGAAAAGGCTATTAGAATTTATAAAAATGTTTTTTATTATATAAATAATATATCATTTTAAATCCGTCTTATCATTTTTGGTATCTAAATTTTTAAGCGGTCATATTTTACGTTATATGTGATTATAATGGTATAAACATGTAATAATTCATGCTTGAATATGAATTTCATTAAAATAAATAAATGCATGTAATGATTAATTTCAAGTTGATTTAGAGCTTTTATTTATTTATTTATTTAGTCTTTATTGTACACAACAATGAAACACAATATACGGAAATAACAAAAAAATTAAAAGTACAAGTGGCGGTCTTATCGCTCTAGGCAATGTCTTACAGACAACCATAGGATGGATTTAAGAGAAGGAGAAAGAGAGGGCAGTGTAGATATAAAGTTAAATAATACTAGTTTAACATATAAATACACAAACAAATTATACATATTATGACTCATAAATACATAAATAAAAATATAAATAAATAAATATACAAGTACATATATAAATACTTATACTATATTACCAATTGATTCAGACGGAGGAAATAACACTAATATCTGTTTAAGAAGAAAGGTAGTGTTCTTTAACCAGCCTTTTAAATGATGACAGTGTTTGTGATTGTCTCACCACAACTGGAACGCATTCCACAATCGAACTGCTTTGATAGTGAATGAGTTGTCCGTAAATATTGTGGTGTGTGCGGGCATTCTCAGCTTTAGGTTCTCAGACGACCTCAGGGACCTCGAATGTGAGTCATGAAGAAAGATAAATCTATCTTTAAGATAAGAAGGGGTGAGAGGATTGAACAAAATATTGTAAAGAAGAGAAAGGGTGTGAGTATTCCGACGAAGCCGAATAGGTAACCACTTGAGCTTAGCACGAAACTCAGAAACATGATCATATTTGCGGAGCCCAAATATGAATCTTATGCAGAAATTTTGAAGACGCTCAAGTTTGTTAAGTTGGTCTTCGGTGAGATCTAGATAGCTGACATCGGCATAATCGAGAATGGGGAGAAGGAGGGTTTGCGCAAGCGAAATCTTCGTGGCGATGGGCAGAAAATTGCGTAACCTTCGCAAGGACCTTGCTGATATGAACAGCTTACGGCTTATTTCACGAAGCTGAGGACCCCAGGTAAATGATTTGTCTATAATTAGACCCAGATTACGGACGGTGTCACTGTACGGGATGGTAATACCATCACAATACACACTAGGAAGCTGGGTCCAATCAAGCTTCGAGATCATCCTGGGACTGCCGACAACAATGACTTGGGTATTTGATGGATTAATCTTCAAACCATGAGCTTTACTCCAATCACAGATGTGTTGTATGTCTGAATTAATTCTAAATATCGCATCGGTCAACCTGTCTAAAGGAGCTTGAGTATATACCTGGAGATCATCAGCGTAGAGGTGGTAGGAGGAGTTTATCGTCGTGTTCAAACATTAAATTTAATATGATTTATATTATAATAAATTTAATTAAAGCATCATAGCCTATATCCTATATAATAAACTACAGGATACGTGCCTGCTCTATAATTGAGAGGTTCATTACGTAAATAGTACCTACTCAGAGTTCACGACCATACGCTACAAGCAACTCTTTATAAATTAAATTATCCAGCATTTCCTTATACTAATAATAAAATAATAATACTTTAGTTCTCAAAAAACAATTTTCCGATTTCCACTAAACCGTATCTTAGCGTAACCACTATTTCAAACATTTAAGCTTCGTTTTTCAATCTTTTGATAAAAGAATTACATCCAAAATTTACACAATAGGAAAATGTATACATATTATAAAAATGTAACTGATCTAAATCTGTACATGGAAGATAATATATGAGAAAAACCATTACAGGGAACTGTATTAATTTAATAGAAGCCAAAACAATGGTTGTTAGAGTTTTTGTCTGTTTATCTGTTTGTCTGTGCCTGTGTGTGCGTTAATCTCAGAAACGGCTTAACGGGTTTCGCTTTTATAAATGGAGATAGCTGACTCCCCGGATTAACACATAAGCTATTATCCCGAAAAATGTATTGTTCCCGTGTTATGAGCAAAGAATTCAAATATATATCTTACTCTTTCAAACTCAAAGAAATGGGATGGGAAAAGTAGTACAGAGGACGGCAGTCACATTGAATTTAAATATAATTAAAATCGTTAGTACGCGAAATAATATGTTGCTGATGTGGACTGGTTTTAAAAAGTATCTGCATCCGGGCAAAGCCAGATCGGGCCGCTAGTTTTAAATAAACGTCTGCCAGTTTTATTTAATTCCTGATTTATTTTATCTGACGATTTTTTTATTATAACTTTGAAAGATCGGCCCTTGGGAATCAACATATAAACCAAAAGCATTATCGAACAAGCAATAGTTTTCACCGGCACATTCTCAATTAAGCTAAAGTTGATATCGAGCTGTCTCGGTCCACGGGAGCTAATGGAATCTACGCTTGGCCTTCGAATAAAAATTCAACTTTGGACACACGATGATAAATTGCGAACGTGAACGGCGCTTCTTTAATGAATCACGATTTAAACTTGCTACTTGGACTCTCTTGAAATAACTCCACTTTTCTTTGAATAAGTTTTATAAACTTTAAAAAAATATGATTCATAAAAAGAATCTTCTACAATATTGCGTTTTGGTGCGTAGTAATAGTGTTTTGGTGTTTTATACTGGCATGTCGTGATGGTATTTGAAATGCAAATAGAGTATGCTTAGGAGGGTGATAATTGTCTCTCCATACTGTATCAGCCCATATACGTCCCACTGCAGGGCACAAGCCTCCTCTACAATCGAGAGTACGATTGAGAGGGGTAAGGCCATATAGTCCACCACGCTGGCCTAGTGCGGATTGGCGGACTTTACATACCATACAAATTATTAGAAATCGCTATGGCATGCAGGTTTCCTCACGTTGTTTTCCTTCACCGTTATAGTGCGTGGGGATTGACTATCAATACACACATAACTCCGAAAAGTCAGAGGTGTGCCCTGGGATTTCAACCCGCGACCACCGTGAACATGTAGGCAGCCACGTTTGGTCCATTACCAACCGGCCACCACGCACTTCTTGGGATTATATTGATACTCATTAATTATAATTATTGCCATGTTAGTAATCTCTCATAATTCGTGCTTCCTTTTGGGTTTCATAAAACACAAGGTGAATGAGTAGTTTTCTTGCATATTCATAAGGGTACCTAAGCTCAGGTACATTAAAGGTGCTCTAATGGCGAAAATTTTTATAATAAGGATTTTCTTATTGTATTATTTTTTGTTTCATTTTGTAGATTCTTCATGGATAATCGGAAAATAATCGGAAGTGTACAATATGCCCATAAACATCTTTTTGATTATATGAAAAATTAAAACGATAAGCAGAGGTAAAATACATAATTACATATCTATATAAACTCACACCTTTTTCCTAGAAGAGGTAGACAGAGGCGCAACCCGGACCCCCACGTTTTTCTTTGTATTTTCTGTCCCACGATGGAATAGGGGCGAGAATATCGCCATATCGGGCTCAAATTCCTGACTCAGGGCTGAATGAATAGAAAAATCTAATATCACTTTGCTCGACTCGGGACTCGAAACCGAGACCTCAACTTTGCAATTATAAGTAATATAACTCGGCCACCGAGGAGGTACAATGCCGTTAAAAAGGTCGATATGAGCTAACTTTCACAGAAGCGAATGAAGAAGCTTTAGTTGCACATGTGTTCGATTTGTTAAATAAGCTGCCTTTGACAAGAAAATAATTGCTAAAAGTGGCTTTTGATCTCGTTGAACTTCTAAAGTACATAAAGCGTGTACAGACGTTGAAGAACAGAAAACGTCAGATACCTACATTTACGACTTTTGTCGCTTATTATGTATAGGGTTTTATAATTTTTTAGAAAACGTTCGTAAATATGACCAAAATTTATTAAGAGTAAGTCTCATTTTTTTAATTTTCCGTTGATTATTTCGATAGAAATATATATTATTAGGTATTACAAAGGACAATGTTCATCTCCCATGCACTTTTTGACCTAAAAGCCAACAAACCTAAACGAACACTTTTTACATAAGAATTTTTACACGTGTTTTGCTGACAAAATGGAGAATAGATTAATATTGTACAATTTCTGAGAGCTTTCCCAAGAGCCTGGACATGCTAGACTACATTAAGCTAGAAAATATCTCCAGGCAATTCATCTGTGAAGTAATTCGAATTGTTTTTTTTTATAAGTCGAAGTTGTTAAGTTATCACGCAAGTATTTTTTTTTTATTTAGTGATTTTACACAAAGAGCAAGACTAACAAGATTATTATTAAATGGACGATATGAAAAAATGATAATTATCAAATGAAATCTTAAGAAGAGTTTCCCAAAATTTCTACCAAGCGTGGGCGCCCGTATGCTAAGACACTCCTGCGCATCTTGCAAAACAACAGTTTTGTAAGTAGTAGAGCCACGTTATTATCATCTTCGACTACAATACGAATGACTTCACTGAGGTAGCACTGTCTCATAAAAATACTGACGTGTAGCGAAAGCTTTACTCACGTGTTTCGTTCGGTAAATTAAATTGCCGGGAGCTAAACAACCTTTTTTCCTTTCACTGTTTTCTTTTATTTTCCTGTCCCAATTTAAGATGATAGCGACGCCCCTATGAGCTAAGTCGTGTGGATGTTTATGCACGATGCTAATCACTTCCTATCAGCTGAGTCGTTCGTGGAAAAAAAATCTTTGTAACGAACTTTGTATCAGCAATTGGTTTCTTACCAAGAGGTTTCTCACCTTAATACCCATAGCCGCAAAATATCATTCCATCTCTTCTCCTTTTTAATCTACGTGAATTCTCTAAACTTCGTGCAAACATAAGTGATCGTTTAATAAAACTTTCGCGTTTTTACTTTGCGGGTGAGGACATACTTCAATCCCGTGTGGTTTTATATTAATCGACTTGACTTAGTAGCTTGAAGTCAGTTTCTGAAACTTAAACCATGTTGTCAGAGACCGATGTGGTGAAACTTAGTAAGATTAGTCTTAATCTTAGATTTATAGCCCTAAGAAACACTGTTTATACATCTTCGTATTATTAGCTTCCAGTAAATCATTTTTTTTATTGTATGAGCCCATATACTTCCCACTGCAGGGCACGGGCGTACTCTAAAATTGAGGGTACGATTGAGAGTGGTTAGTCCATATAGTCTACCACGCTGGCCTAGTGCGGGTTGGCGGAGTTTTATTTAGTATTATTGTGCAATATTTTGATCGTTTGGATTCAAAGCACCGTTCAATCTTATTGTACAATGTATTGCACAATGTTATGGGGGCCGCCTAACTATATACAGCCTAAAACAACAATAGAATTGATTTGTTTTGTATTTTCCAATTCCATGAGTCCTCGTATTTATTATTATATTAATATTTTATTACTCTCTTTAACTGTGAAGAGTACTTAATAGTGTGGGCATGGCCATCACGCAGACCTTATATTACACGGGCATGTGATTACATATTATCTGCTTTCCAAATTCCAGAGCGAAATTCTTGGACATAGTTTACTTGCGATATTTCCGTAAAACTAAAGTTCTCGATACTACGAATATCCAATGAGTTTGTGAAACTGAACCCGCGACCTCCAAGTAGCCCAGTATGTACTTACGAGTAAGTAATATTACTCACATAAAGGAATAAAACTTGAGAAAATAAGCATAATGAAGGCCATTTGAAATCTTCATACTCTTGTGGAGCACTTAATTTGACTGATATAAGGCCCGTCTCGCGTAATCGCAGCACATATAGCCAATAAATTGTGGCTACGTGACCATAAGGCCAGGGTATAACGTTTTCTTCCAGTTTTATCTATACGTTACATCGGTTACTGCGACTGAAAACGGAGGTAGACTAACGAAAAAGGTAGTTTTAGTGATTACAGACATAATTCAACAAAAAAATTAGCAAAAAATGTGACAGTTTTTTTTTTTCAATTTTTTTATTTCATCGTTTTTGGGTGATAAATAGCTGGCTTTTGCAAAAATAGTAATTTAAACCCTTACGTACCGTTGCATATTTAAAAATCAAAAAGTGTACATCATTATTTTAGGAAAACTATGTATTTATCACCCAAATTATAATAATATAAGTAAAACATTACAAAAAATAATTGACGATTTGTTTTTTGTGAAATTTGCATTGTGCCTGAAGTCACTAATACTACCTGTATAATATACAGGGATTTCAATTTCGTAAACGGTGTTCCTGTCACATAGAGTTTTGAATGATGCGTTCGGCTGCGTGGATTTAAATAGCGGAGAATATTTGCCTGGCTAGAGCATGTTTTACTTTATTGATGGATCACAGTCACAGAACTACGTTTTGTGACAGACCATCCGTTCAGATAGATGCATCATGGCCGGATTTTAAATACATACATAAACTGACGAATTCATCCCAGAAGAGGTAGGCAGAGGCGCTACCAGGACATCCACGTTTCCGGAATGGCTTTAGTTTAGAGTTAAACAATGGTATGAATGGTGGAGCTATAATAAACGCTAGTATTAACTATTATCTAAAACTTCAGATTTTTTTTAAATAAAAATGGCTAAATGCAGTCATAGCATAGCCATTAGGCGCCACTCAACATCAATATAACACTGAATATCCTTCAAAAACATTTTTCATATCGCCGTATGCACATTTGATAAATCTCAGTCCATCCTTTTAGCCTAGAACAGCATCTGCCACTAATGACAGTCTACTTTACGCAAATGGTTTTCGTTATTGGACTGGTCTAACTAATGTAGATTTTAACTACCATAAGTGACTGGTCTATTTTTAACTAGAGTAAAACTGTTTCCACAAAAGTGAGAGCGGTCGCCTGACTGACAGCGAGTCGACCTTCAGAATTAAAGAGGGTTGTGGCTTTAAGATAATGTTTAAATAAAGGTAGCCAACAACATGTTCAAAGACCAATTCGGTGCTCTTTCCGTGGGTAGTAATTTAGGAGGTACGTCAAATATTAAGGTTACATTATATTTCCACTGCTTTAACCTTGTTTTCATACTTCTTTTGCCATACCCAACTTTTACTATCATACATGAGCGTTGGTGCTAACATTCCTCCATGGACAGCAAGTTGTGCCTTTTGAGACACCTTCCAGCCCCTCATAAAGAAGTGTAGTACACCATTTGTTTTATTGCCTGCATTCACACGTTTTTCAGTATCACTGCCATGTTTTCCATCACTTGTAAATACACAGTCTAATTATACAAATTTGTTCACTTGCTCTTCTCGTTCGTTATCATTATATCACACTTTGTCATATCTTTCTCTATTTTAAATACCATAACTTTCGTAGTCACATTTATTTTCATTCCTTTCCTCTCAAAAGCTGCATGCATGATTGTCATTATGTTTTGTAACTCCCCCTCTGATGATGCAAGGATAACTTCATCATCAGCGTAGAAGAGACATTTTAGTGACAACTCATTTATTCTAATCCCATAGTCACATTTAGATCTTTTAGTCAGTCATCCATGGAAAGGTTGAACAGCCACGAAGACACTACACATCCCTGCCTCTCACCCTTGTCGATGCGAAACCAATCAGTGAAGGCCCCATTAATCCTAACACAAGCACTAGAGTTCCGATATAGAGACTTTAGTGCTCGAATTAGGCTGCTGCTCAACCTAAACTTGGACATTGCTGCCCAAGACTATAATAATAATAATAGCCTTTATTTAACAATCTTACAAACTATTACAATAAGTAAGTTAATACTAGACACCGGTAATGAGATTGTCTTGCGTTTCCGCATAGGCCTCCCCAAGAGCTTGCCATATTTTTCGATCGTGAGTCATTCTGTTCCAGGTCGCACCCGCCAATTTCCGGATATCGTCCTCCCATCTAAGGCATTGTCTTCCCCTCTTTCTTTTGTTATATCTTGGACACCATTCGGTTATATCTCTCGCCCATTTTTCCTTGTTACTCCTTATCATATGACCTGCCCATCTCCATTTCAATTTTCTTATGCAGTATGACACATCGCAAATTTTTGTCTGGTTGCGTAATGTTTTTAGTTTTATTTTGTCCTGTAACCTAATGTTTAGCATACTTCTTTCCATGCTGTGTTGACAGGTCTCGAGCTTAACCCTTAACTTGGCACCGTACATCCCACTGTACATACATTTTCAAAAATTATTACTCTTTGTTTATTGAATATTTTTTCTTCTCGTTTTTTGTGAATATATTGTTATATACAGTAGAATCACTAGACAATTATTTTGTCGAGACTGCACTGTAATATAAATGTCTAAATAAAAAAAAACTAAAAGCCACGAGCTCATCCTCGCGACACCGTGATATTATTTTAGCTTTATTCAACTTTTTTCATCTAAACTTGACAATATGTTTTGTTTTTTATTATGTATAAAGGTTAAATTATTCAATAAATGCCTTTTACCGTAGCTAATTACAAACAAGCTCTTGTATTCGAATGAAATAAGTGTATGTACATCACAATGTACATTTCCAAGAACGCGATAAAGTACCAATGGTAAACTATGGTAACCACGCTGTACATTGCCAGGTTTATAGAACATTGGGTATTGGTAAATTTGCGGGTATTCGTTTGTTAATTTGTGTGTGTTTCGTTTATTTGTGTTTGTTTTGACATTTATTTGTTATATCTTGCCTATAGAACAAAAACTAACTAACTCGCATAACATAGTGGCATTAATTGTTGTGAAAAAATATCAGCTCTGAGGATAACTCTACATCCGGTAGAGCACCTCTTATTTGCATACAATCTTCTCCATAACCTTTGATTTACTTTCATTGGCATATTAACTTTAACAAATTAATTTAAATTAAATAGTTTGACAGACTTTAATAAAGAATACAGTAGTGTCTCTATAAGTCTCTCACTAATCCCCAACGCCGAACACGAGCAGATATTACATGATATTTATTTGGAACCCATACAATTTTTACAAAACACAACTGCTGAATAATCAGGCACTTTACCCAGCAATGCCAGTCGACAATAGGAACAACTTACCACTTCTAAGCCACAACATAACAGCTTATAAAAAAGTAGCCAAAAAGTTAAGGCTATGAAATTTGTTCTAGATTATGAGATTCATCCAAAGCCGTACTTCGTCACACAGCTTGTTTTTAAGAAATGTAATATGCCTTTCATCAAACTCACATAAATACAAAACCATATTGTTTATATTACAGATTTCAATAGACTTTATCTCAGACACTGATCATAGAACAAATCTATAGATAGTGCATAAGCTAGGATGACCTACATCGTTGACAGGAGACGAAATAAAGAACTTCTTAGCCACTCTGATCATGGTGGGTATAGCGTAGATGCCTGTCAATCCTCATAATTGGGTAGAAGGATCAAGATACCTGCTAATTACAGACTTTATGCCTCATAACGAATATCGAGAAATATGTCGATATATACATGTAGCTGGTACTAGCTTAGAAGACTCATACCACTGCTTCAAATTTTGTCTTTGATTAGAGTAAATACATTATTTGTTTTAATTGAACAAGTGGGAACCCATTTCCCGGAAGTAGGTGCCTAAACATAGCGTTGCAAGTGTTGCAAGAGTGATAGGACAACTGTCGTGTGTAAAAATGACAAATATTTTTGCATTTCGATGACCGTGATGCAAAAATATAATTATTTCCGAAAATTTCATACAAAGTAATTGAGGTTATCATTGTGTTTTGTCTTTTTTATTAAAATATATAGAATAAAATATTACAAATGTATTTCATTACGAAGCTGGCAATGTGCATCACAATGTACAAACAAAACTACATGAAGATTTCCGCGTACTTGGCAATGTACACTGTGATGTACATAGGTTTTCTCGTAACCTAGGATATCTAGATTTTTTATTTTATTTTTCCTATGCTATCTAACCCTAACCAAACTAATATTTGTCAAAATAATATATGTTTTCTTATTTTTCCGTTCTTGCCAAGTTAAGGGTCTCCTGTATTTTTTACCTGTAATGACATATGGATGCCAAACGTGGAGTTTAACAAAACTAAACATGCGCAAGCCCAAGACTAAGTATATTATATTTACTACCTACATATATAGGTACATAAATTCACGCCTTTTTCCCAGAAGGGGTAGACAGAGGTGCTACCAGGACACCCACATTTCGCCTTGTACGTTCCGTCCCATGATGTGATAGGGGGCGGGCCTATCGCCATATCGGGCACAAATACCTGACTCTGATGAATAGAAAAATCCAATATCACTTTGCCCGACCCGGGATTCGAACCCGAGACCTCAGCTTTGTAGTCGTACCGTAGTACAACTACGCCACTTATAATTATATACTATACTACTCACTATAGTACCCTTAGTATACTAATAAACTCTCCAAACGACTAAATATGCCAACGGCCCTGCTCAAGTATTTAATTTCGTATTTAAAAAGAAAAACGTCAATGTGACGTCATTCCCGAGAATAATATCCGCCTCTCGAGCCGGCGAGGATGTTTTTATTAAATGCCTAATATAACAATTTATACACTTTGACATATTTTGGTAGACAAGGCCTCGTTGCGAGGATCTTGTGCCTAGATTAAATAGCTGAGATGATATGAAATAGCTTGAATTTGTGAAAGGAATTGTCGTGTCTTATTGGTTTGAGTTAAACTCTGTGGCCGTAGGATTTCGGGTTGCTTGGTTAGCTACGGAGCAGACTTTTGTTTTTAGACTTTCTGGAACTCACTGATGTGTGGTGTTGAAACACAATGTTAAATATTCCGTGCTTAAAAGTAATCACACCAAACATCAGTAACGTCTAGTTTTAGTTTTTTTTATTTACTTACTAGGTGTAAGTAAATGATGATCTAGCTTAATGCTACTTCTAAAGTTTTTTAGGCTCCTTTGTTTATAATATTATGAAAGCCTTGCGGTAATTAGCCTAATAAGGTAACGTAAACGTAAGGTGGGAAACTTTAAAAGCCGGCAACGCATCTCCATGCCCTATGTTGTTACAAATGTTCATGGGCGGCGGTGATAACTTACCATCAGGTGAATCGTATGCTCGTTTGTCCCCTATAATATACAAATGACATATGTATACATATATACAAAAACTTACACCTTAAATCCCAGAAGGGATAGGCAGAGGCGCCAACAGGACACCCACATTTCGCCTTATATGTTCCGTCCAACGATGTGATAAGGGGGCGAACCTATCGCCCCCTTATCACATCGGGAACAAATTCCTGACTCCGGGCTGATAATGAATTGAAAAATCCGATATCACTTTATCACACCCGGGAGTCGAACCCGAGACCTCAGCTTTGTAACCGTACCGTAATACAACTACGCCACCGAGGCAGCCAGTAAATATAATGCATTTAATAAAATTGTAAGTTGTTAAGTAGAGCATTAAAGGTAGAATTAATAGTCAAAGAAAACTCTAAGCTGTAATAAAAATAGCAACGGCTTAAATCATAACATAGCGAGTTTGTCTCCATTGCTAATTGGTCTATTTACAGCGGCTTTTTATTAGTACAATCATGTAAATTAACCATTGCTACAGTTTTAAAGGGAGAGATGTAATAATCTCACCCTTTTAAAATACAATGAGATTATACTACGTTTCGTTTATTTTTATCAGCCTCCGTGGCGCAGTTGTTTAGACGCCGGCTATGTAACAAGAGGCCGCGGGTTCAATCCCCGCACCGAGACAAATGTTTGTGAGGCCCACAAGTATTTGTTTTGGGTCTGGGTTTTTATGGTTGGCATTGAATTGAATTGGCGGGCGTATTAGATATTGCGGTGGTACCTACCCAGGCGGCCTCTCACATAAGAGAGACCTACCACCAGTACCACCAGTGGGTTCGTGAGACCGAAAAGTCTCTCATTGTTTCTGATATTTACTGGTGGTAGGTCTCTTATATGTAAGAGGCCGCCTGGCTATATTAAAGCAGGTTATATTAAAACGAGCAGTAATTATAGAAGGCTTGGCTTATAATCCACCACGGAAGCCCATTGTCGGTTGGCGCACTTCTTAAACAAAAGAAATACTTGTAAACATCTCTATGGAATGCAAGTTTCCTTACAATATTTTGTTTTACAGTTAAAGGGTGTACTAATTGACTAAGAAAACACATTCCTCTGAAAATTCGGAAGTGTGTATCCTGGAATTCGAAGTCTCCACCATGCTCTTATAATAGGTAGGGTCAGTAAAATAACAAGGTTTATGTTTTATATAAAGTCCACCAACCCACACTAGGCCAGCGTGGTGGACTATATGTCCTATCCCCTCCCAATCGTACTCTCGATTGTATGATGATGATGATGATGATCACACAAACATTTGTTTCGGTGCGGGGATCGAACCCGCGGCCTCTCGTTTCACAGCCGGCGTCTAACCAACTGCACTACGGAGGCTGTCGATATTTATTATGATAATAACCAACAAAAGTTAATGAAAGCAATCTCATTCGTCGCTCATATTTTGGACTCTTTGCGAGGGCAAGTGAAGTTCACGCAACGACGTCTCGAATGCAGATTAGTTTGTATGACTTTGGATTAATGTACAAACGCCGTTTCACAAGATTACTTTGCAGATGGCAGCCTCCTTTCAAGCACCAATTCACAAAATGATCAGAATTAATCATCTCCTGCATTGCTGTAGTTTATTAACATAATATGTTTAATGTAAGCCTTAAAAAGTGGTAGAATCTAGTAACAGTCATTTTAGCTACGACATAAATGGCTCTAAAATAAATACAAAATAAAAAGTAAATAAAACGATGAAAAATGTTTATTCTACTCGTGAATTTAGACATAAAGTCACGGAATTTTTGAAATATCATTATTCATTACATAATAGGATTAAAGAACCCCTTCTAAAGCGTTTTAATTAAAGCGTCCTTCAGATGGTAATTTAATGAGAGATACAAGTGGTTTGATTGCTTTTCATTTGTCTCATTGTAATGACGACAGCGAGTTAACTCTCGGTCGATTTGTCTCTTTTAATCTGAGACTACATTGGACCTTAATCTAATTATCTCGTTCTGTGAATGTTTTTATTAACATTAATTATTATAACCACGTGTAGGTACGAAGTGGCATGTTGTTACTGGACATGAGATGAACTGCCGCGGATTTGAATCCCAGGGCATCGATTTCGGATTCATGTAAATATGTTTTTACCACAAATTTAATCGGTGATGGAATAATCATACTAATAAATAGAGATTTGTACATTTTCTGTAGTATGTAAATTCCGCCAACACGTAATTGAAAAGCGCGAATAATTATATACACCTCTTCAATCGTACCAAACCGTAACATGATAAACGATTTCAAATTGATCTAGTCATTTATATTATAACCCAATGGGGTTGAAATTATTTGCCTAGCTGTTTGGTCTAATATCAATAATCGACCTGTCAGCTGAAAAGCCAGTGATACCGGCATCCTAAATTCGGGCCGCCCTATAGTCCCAGAAATGGAGCTAAACAGATTTTCGCTCATAAAAAGGCGTATTTTTCATATTATTACCTGTCCAGCCTGATTGTACTTAAAACTCCATTGTATAACAATATTTATACCAAAGAGGCAGGTTAACACACGCAAGGTTGTTTACACTATATAAAGTACACAGCGCTTATTTCGGTTCTTCTGGCGCCCTAATGGGTTGTTGTTGTTTCTGTTGTCAAAATATTAGGAACAATTTTCCTCTCTTCACATTTTATTATATTGGACATTTTAATGCTATTATATTACGAGTATAAATGATTGTACATTAATATTTATTTATTTATTTATTTAAATCTTTATTGTACACAATTACAAATGAAAATACACAATACAGAAACAACAACAAAAAGTACAAATGGCGGTCTTATCGCTCTACAGCAATGTCTTACAGACAACCATGGGATGGATTTAAAAGAAGGTGAGAGAGAGGGCAGTGTAACTAATAAATAATTAAGGCTTAATAATAGAAATTAAACGTATTACATAAATACACAAACATAGTATACATACATAATATATATTCATAAATACATATATAAATAATAATAATACATATACAGAGTATAAGTAGTTGAAGTGGCAATGGGCGGGGCACATAGCGCGGAGAACTGATGGCCGATGGGGCCAAAAAGTTCTCGAATGGAGGCCACGTAGTGGAAAAGCGTAGCACATCCACCCACAAGGTGGTCAGACGACCTGGTAACGGTCGCGGGACGTCGCTGGATGCAAGCTCCCTCCAACAGGTCACTGTGGAAATCATTGGGAGAGGCCTATGTTCAGCAGTGGACTTCCTTTGGCTGATGTATGGATGATGGATGGATACAGAGTATATCAAGACCGCGACCAAAAACGAAGCCTGGTGGTAGTATTAGTGACTTCAGACACAATACAACTTGAAATTTCGCATAAAAAATCTACTTTTTTTTTCTAATTTTTTACTTATCGTCGTATTTGGGTGATAAATACATAGTTTCTTAAAATAATGATGTACACCTTTTTATTTTTAAAAACGCAGTGGTACGTAAGGGTTTAAATTACTATTTTCGCAAAACCTAGGTATTCACCACGCAAACACGATGAATTTTAAAAAATTTAAAAAAATATCTGTCGCTGTGAAATTTTCAGTTGCATTGTGGCTTTAACCACTTAAACTACCACCTGGCTTCGTTTTAGGTCGCAGTCTTATACGAGTATACCCGGTATATATTTTTTAATTTATATCTTAGTTCCACAGAAAACACGCCAATAGAAAATACATAGATGACTTATATGATTTGAGGTTGAGAGTGTTATGTCAACAACTTCACGGGAATGTGCTACTATACTCGTATAATAAATAGTTTAACAATGCCCGTATTAAATTCAAGGAAATATACATTTTTATCTAAATTTAAAAAATATTTTGTGGAGGTATTAAGAATTTAATTCTAACATTAATAATACACAGCTTATGGTTATAAGAAACGCAAGTATTTCTTATTTATTTATGGTCCAAACAAATATTTGTCTATCTATACTTGAAGTTCACACAAACATTTATCTTGGTGCGGGCATCGAACCCGCGGCCTTTCGTTCTACTGCTGACGTCGTACCAACAGCGCCCCAGACGCCCTCACCCCATACATGGATCAAAATGTTTATAAAAAGAGCAATGGAAATAAATAAGGTCAGCTAGTTGTGGCACATCTTTCATTTTTTTTCACATGTATGCATCTGCGTTGTGCGGGGTATAATTTATCACTAGATAGCCACGTCTGGCCACATAAATCACGACGTGTTTTTCACGCTCATGTGGAAAACATACGGGCGATAATAATGCGCGTGCCCGCATTACTAAATAGAGTATTTATAAAAGCCATTCACATGATAGTCACAATCTAATCCCTGTTGTAAATAAAAGTAGGGTACAATGAAATAAAACTGAGATTGTTTAGGAAACTGGATATTGTCACAGGCTTGAATATATAATACCTATACAAAGTACATCTTAGAAGAATTATTTTACTATAAAAAATATTCCAGTACACTGATATTAAAATATATTGTTTGTAATAATGAAATCTTCAACTCAAATTCTGCTGTACTATCAAAGTATTGAATAGATCGCCGGCCCACGTGTTCCTTTCTTCAAGCCTGAGTCCTTTCACATTAAGTTAAGAATATGTATGTATGCTTGAATAATTATAATATATGAATATGTATGCTTGAATAATTATGTTAAATGGTAAGAGGTGCTTGTCTATTGCCAACTATAACTTTATCGGGTTGATATTTCCCTAATCCTCAGGTGTAGTGGAGTCATTTTACTTAGGCCGAATAAAACAACTATGGCACGGACTAGAGCAATAATTAAAAAATTATCATTTCCACAAGACAAATATTATAATGCAAAAGAGCGGTTGTAAATTAATATCCTAAACATATTCCATATATAAAAAAATATTGTCAACGTGTCGTGACGTTCAACAACGCAATTTATTTCCGTATAACCAGTAAAAACCAGTCTCTTTGCACGGGCTGACGTACCGTTCTTATAAAAACCTGATGGAAAGGTTTACCACGATTTGTTTAGACGCAACACATCCAGCGGGGTATAAATAATGTTATGGTATTTATTTTACCCGGACAGACTACAATATATACGAGATTAACAAAAAATAACCGATGCGAACGAGGGTTAATAAAAACATGAGCAAGTCGGAAACAATTTATACCTTTCATAGCTGCTATGAAGTTTCATGTAGAAAGTAGTTAAACACTGCAGTTATTTGTTGCCTGTTTTGAATACAAGTATGAATCTGGTTGATGTAGTTGGTACTACTGTATTACAGAATGCTGGCATAGATCAGCAGGTTTTAGCAATTGTCCAGCTTGAAGGGCTATTGCGCCTTTGGCTCATGAAGTTTAAAGGACTGTCACACATGTAGGCGAACGAATTGTAATCGAAATAATTCTACAATAAACAATTGATTACTCCGACCTCATGTGATTGTTTCATATCGTTCAAGCTTTCTTTATCTTGGCTCGGCCAACTGTGCATCTGAATGTCCTGAATGTCCAGGATACCGTCCAGAAAGTTTAATTTCCTGGCAATCGACACAATTATACCGGCGCGCTTAACTGCTTCTTCACGCTGCGGCTAAAGGCCCGGGATTATAGTATGGAACACGAATACGTTATACGATATGCTTTAAAAATCTGAGTTTGTATATGAAAATTCGTATTTAACTACGCGTGAATGTGGCTCGATATGATAAATGGCGCAGCTAATACATCGTCGTGGAGTTCTCATGACAGATGCGGCTCTATCCGTTCCCGGAGTACCCAGATTCCCGTAAACCCGCGTGAAATGCTGGATTCTGCGGGATGCAATATTTCAACTACCTGCGTCTTACCACCCGCTCCCCTTTGGAATCGGATAAAATATTTGACAGCGTACGTGGATCACAACTTACGTTGAACGGTTAGATTTGTTGTAGCTAGTTCTTTTTATATATGACACGGGGTTGACAAAATAGAAGTAGCACATACGATTGCAATGCATTTTCAAAGCAACGTATATTCGTAGTTAATTATAGTTCAAAGATAAAATATTTATAAATAAATAAATACATCCAACGGTCACATACGTATATGATGAAGGTAAACATCGAGAGGAAACCTACGTACTTAAGATTTTGTACCATAACTTTAACGATAGGTTTGTCAACCCACGCTAGGCGAGCTTGGTGGACTGGGGATAAAATTCCCCGCAACGAATATTACCTACATTATTAAGAAATACCGACGGTATCTATCTACAAAGGCTTTGTATATCGATCCTACTAACAATTTATTTCATCGAATAAATTACAAAGAAACCAAATTAAAAATGACGTTCATATTTATCAAGTTGTTGAAATATGTTAATCAGGTAACAGGTAACTTATACATAACTTTTACCCGGCGATAAAATACCCATAGTAATTTTACTTGAAATTGTTGGCCCGACCTGAGTAGCACGTGTCTTTATTTTCTCCCAGATTTGGTGTCCCGTTATATTATATTATTTTTTGCCTGCCAAAATCCCACAGCTGAGCACGGGCCTCCTCAACTAACGAGAGTGAATATTTGTTCAAACATACAAAAACTCACGCCTTTTTCCCAGAAGAGGCCAAAGGTTCTTCCGGTATCAAACATTTCTCCTTGTGTTTTCCGTCCCACGATGAGATAGGCGGCGAGCCGATCGCCATATCGGGCACAAATTCCTGACTCCGGACTGGTAACGAACAGAAAAAATACAATATCACTTTACCCGACCCGGGATTCGATCCTGAGACTTTAACATTGTAATCGTACCGTAGAACTACGCCACCGAAGAACATTCATTAAAATCTCTGACGCTAGAAGGAATCAAATCCACCTACACAACGTCGAAACTGAAAATAAAAACAAGTGAGAGACACAATCCCATTGTTCACTTAGCATAGAAGCAACCTGTTCTTATTTTAAGTTGGAAACATACTGTTGAAACGCCACGCGACCCGATGCTACGCGACGCGTGTTAATTCAAATCAAATCGTATTATTTTATTTGAACAGAACCATACTTCGAACTCGCAACACTACGTTGCGTCGGGTGCTCGAAGTGCGACTCTTGTCATAGAAAATGGTACAGAACATCTAAGATCTTCTGACGCCCGAATGTGTTGTTGTCAAAAAATAAGTATAATAATTTATCTCTGTTCACATTTTATAACATTGAATATGTTGAAATTATTTGATTACGAGTATAAATGCTTGTTGTTTATAAATATTATAAAAACATACCTCAAACAATGAGTTAAATAGATATTTTTTTAAATTTTAATTGTAGTTCCAAATTTCGCCACCTGCCAATAGAATTTAAATGATCTATTTGATTGACTAAAACGCGTCGCCTCGCGTCGAGTCGCGTGGCGTTCCAACAGTATGTTACCGCCTTTACTGTAATATGTTGCCAGACAGACAAGTTTATTCTAGTCTAGCTCGCAATATCTACATTTTTAGACTGCGCTCTACCACTTTATACACAGTTTCATACGGTTAACACATTATTCTGAGTGGTAAAAATAAATGTCGGCTGATTTGATTAAAACCGCTTTTGTTCGTGCTAAATATATAATGCACTCAGTCTACCTGGGGTCAACGTAATACACATTTAGGGCAGCAGAAACAAAAAAAAACATAGATGTTAGGAATTCCTAAAATTATAGAAAAACAAGAACACAAAATCGAATATAACACTAATTATAATTTATAAGTATCTCGAGGTTTGATCTCTCATAAAAACTGACACAAAGCGACATAAAAAGATTCTGTGTATATTACATGCAGGGTACATCAAAAGCGCATCATCAATTAACATGCGGTTTTGAAAAATTTCACATTTTTCAAAACGCGTTCGCGATTCCTATTAGCCCTTACAACTAATGTTACAAAAATAGCTGGTCTTTGAAGTTGTATATAAATATACTTAACGACCACATACATAATCCTAACCCGACGAAAAGATACAAGTCTTGTGATGCGGGTATTAAAAGCTACGAGTTCTATCTCACGACTCCGGGGCCCGAAAGAAAAAAGCCATGGTTCACACAAACATTTGTCTCAAAACGGAGGACCAACCATGGCCTCTAGTTTTTGTAATTGTTCTTTAATAATTAATTTAAGCCTTTAGAGCCGGCTTTGAGTTTGCTAATTCCATGCCCTTACGTTATACAGCCCGCATATTGCTTACTGCGCCATGAAGGCTTGGAACTTATGAACTAGACTAGTTGAAAAGCAATGGTTGTGTTTGTCGCATAATCGTTTTCTAGTACACCGTAGACGCTTTCCCATGCAACAGAACACTATAGGAACATCGCGTACATACCAAGACGACCGTATATATGAGCGGTATTCTTTTATTTGTTTTAGACCATTCCCCGCTAAATGCCAAGAGCAAGCCAGATGTTCTCTCTGCCCGAGAGAAACAAAAATATAAAAGTATCAATCGCTTGTACCGGGTACATCAAGACTGCGACCGAAAACGAAGCCAGGTGGCATTTATAGTAGATGCAGTACAGACACAATGCAACTAAAAAATTTGCTAAGAAAAAGCGCAGATTTTATAATTATCATCGTGTTTGGGTGATAAATTCCTAGTTCTCTGCGAAAATAGTAATTTAAACCCTTGCGTACCATTGTCTGTTAAATAAAAGAATATTATTTTAGGAAACTATGCATTTATCATCCAAATACGACGATCAGTAATTTCTTTTTTCTTGCGAATTTTTTTTTGCTTTGTGTCTGATGTCACTAATAGCACCTAGCTTCGCTTTTGGTCGCAATCTTGATATACCCTGTAAACAATATTATATTAAACGATCTGTCGCCTACGCAAGGAGTGACACGCTTCAATTGTGAATAATATAATACGATTAATTTTATATATTATCTAAGTTAGATATCAAAATCTAATCGAGTTCTTAGTTCGTGCAAGTTAGCTTAAAATATTTTTTATTTAATAATAGTTATTCTTCAGCCTGCCCTTATCCTCGGTTGAATGGCATTTACGCACCATGCGTTTTAGTCATATTACAGAATAATATGACCACTTTCAGGAAAACGCATTTCAATATAACACCCTAACGATATATTTAATTTAATAATAAGTTTGACGTTTGAAGTCGACTGCCTCGGTGGCGTAGTTGTATTACGGTATGGTTACAAAGCTGAGGTCTCGGGTTTGAGTCCCGGGTCAGGCAAAGTGATATTGGATTTTTCTATTCATTATCAGCCCGGAGTCAGAATTTTGTGCCCGATATGGCGATAGGCTCGCCCCCTATCACATCGTGGGACGGAACATACAAGGCGAAATGTGGGTGTCCTGGTGGAGCGTCTGCCTACCCCTTCGGGGATAAAGGCGTGAGTTTATGTATGTATGTATGTAATAATAAGTTTTGTTTCCTCAAAACGTAACTTTATATTACATCCATTAATCTATACGCTAGAGAACAATCGTTTACAATAAATGCCGACGTTTCAATACATATTTACGAATGCGCGAAACGACTGTGGCGTGTTTTATTGAAATTGGAATTAAGTTTATCGAGTTCTCAGCTACCGGGCCAGGGAAGATTCTAGTTTAATACAGTAAGCCGTAGCTCCAATATCTTCACGGTCCTTGCGGGAATTGGATAGTGTGTGTCGAAATGAACCAATTCTGATTCGATTTAAATTTAAGCTACATGCATGAGAAGTATGAACTACTAACTAGTTCATGTATTGGGAAAATTCCAATATCAATTTCATGTTATAGAGGGCGGTTTTCAATGTTCAAATATTAATTACATGACGCAACCATTACTGACATGGTTTAACAAAATGCACCTATACGTATATAAAAGAAAACAAAATTGTTATTGGTTTTTGTAGAACGGTATTTGCAACTACTTAGGGATATTTGTCACTCATCGCCATAGAATCTACCTTATTCTAAAGTATTTTCAAACCGATATGACTCAGGCATTTTCATCAAAATAATTTTCAAGATCTAAGAATACGCACGACTTTCCTTTGAATTTAAGAACTTTCATCTTGCAAATTGCGAATCTTTCTACAAAAAAACATTTACCACCACAAGCCATTCTGATCTAGTGCGTCGGTGAACTTTACATACCTTTGAAATTCCTGTAATTTATTTTCCTATGCATTACTTCATTACAGTACAATGCCATCCATGTGTGCAAAATTTCCTCTCAACGCGGTCGACATACGTTATACCGCGCTAGCTGTCTACTTTACATGTTTACTCGTTCGATCCTTGTAGACATCGATCTAGTCGCTCCTACTAATAAAGTAATAAAGCCGCAAAACCGCTTCGTTGCTTTCGTATTACACGGAATAAGTCACCACACTCTAATCGCACTCTCTTCAACGCCAAGATAGTGGTTGCGGATGTGCATTAATTAATTTTGTTTATTACACAGCACAACAATTATATTTGACTGCTTCCGTGTCAGTGTTAAATGTCGGCTGTGAAACGAGACTCAGCTGGTTCCATCTCCGCACCGAGACAAATATTTGTGCGATCCACAAATATTTGCTCCGATCTAGGTGTTTGTGTGACCGCAAGTCTCTCATAGTTTCTGATATTTGATACCCTCTACACACGACTCGAACTTGGTATGGGGTCAGGACTTTGTATATGACTTTTGGGGTGTGTTTATATATTTATTTATAGTGCCAGTTGCTTGAAATAATTATGCGAAGAGTGCTCTTAAACTTCTTTGATTAGCAATTCGATTTTTTAAAATAAACTTCTTGTTGCTGTAACTCCTTGTAATTGTATTCTCTTCCCAGTCATGTTCCTCATTACTGAAGGTCGTGTCCGTTCATGGATCTTTGAAATGAAATGAAATGAAATGAAAATATTTATTGAACCCATGAAATGTCATACATTATTTAGATTCAGTCACTTTTTTCCACTACCACCCGGTTCACAAGGCTGTTTTCGCCAGAGAAGAACGGGCAAGAAACTCTAGCGTTGCTCTTTTCAAAATAAGTTTACAATACAATAATTATACAGAGGTTGCAGCGCTGTTAAATTCAGAGCAGTTCATAGATAGTTTAGAATAATGATGATGGATAGTGTTATTGGTCAAGTGATTTTGTACGGCTGAGTTAGGTAAGTAAAGTCACCCAGAACGCGGAAACAGTGCACTGCTTCACCAAAACAATGAATAGCAATAAAAGTCTTAAAGCAATTAAAAGTTATCATTATAAGCAAGTCGAGTAGACCAGTCCACACAAACAGCACTCGTTCACGAGTATGACGCATGTGCCAGCCATCGGCCTCCTCAACCATGTTACAGGGAAGTGACCGACCCGGCACACGACGCCGCCGCAAGCACAGACGTTTTAGCGAGCATGACTTACTCAAATTGCTTACAACTACGATGAAATTAAATGAACTAATTATTACATCACATCTATATCAAACAATGCACATCCGGTTAGGGGACTTATATTATGTTATGTTATGTTCCCAAGCCTTATTATCCTCTAGGTAATCTGAAATTTTATAGTAAGCTTTATTACACAACTGTCGCTTAACAGTGGATTTAAATTTGTTTATACTTAAGGCTTTTATGTGAGTGGGAACTTTATTATAGAAGTGTATACAGTAACCCTTAAAAGATTTGTTGATTTTGTGGAGCCTGGTCTTATGACTGACTAGATTATTTCTATTTCTAGTATTTTTGTCATGAACATCGCTTAACTTTTTAAATTTATCGATATTTTTATGGACATACATAAGATTATTAAATATGAATTCAGATGCTACTGTCATTATGTTTATTTCTTTGAATTTTTCCCTCAGAGATTGTCTGGAGCTTAGCGAATAAATAGATCTTATGACTCGCTTTTGGAGAACAAAGATTGCATTAATGTCAGCAGCACCACCCCACAGCAAAATTCCATAACTCATAAGGCTATGAAAGTAAGCAAAATAGACCAATCGAGCCGTATCAATGTCAGTCAATTGGCGAATCTTGCCCACCGCATAAACTGCAGCACTCAGCTTTTTTGCTAAGGCAGTTATGTGGGGACCCCATTGAAGTTTAGGATCCAATGTGATTCCCAAGAACTTAGTAGTCTCCACAAGGCTCAACACATCCCCATTCATAAATATGTTGTATATAAATATGTTGATCTTTGTGTCGATTCTATCCGATTTGCTCGTATTTCAGCAATCCTCCTCGTAATTCATTGTGTTTAATATAGTTGGAAAATTATTGTATTTTATCTTCATAAATACTGAAAAGTAAATAAGGTGGAATATTATGTCTCATTATGATATTGAAATAACACCAACTCAAGAAAAAAACTATAGGTGCTTATTGTATTTGACCTCAACATATTGAAGACAATGATCTTTAGGGACGGGGCGAGGTCGAACAAAAAAGCGCAATGCAATACATAAATATCTGCTGTTTATTTTATATGCAAAAAAATTCTCTTTCGAGAGTGAAAGATAATAAAAAAATCATTTTTGACAAAGGAAGTGTTTGTAGAAAACGCGTCGCCCAAGGGAACCGCGTGTTTTGCTGTGCCAATATTCGTGTTATTTTGAAGACCAAACGAATTTTGGGGACAGGACGGGATAAAACAGGACGGGATAGGAAAAGCAGTACCTACAGAAGACGGCAATCACATTGAGCTTAAATACAAATAAAACAGTAGACCCAATAATATGTTGCTGATCAGATTGTACTCAAAAAGTATCTGCACCCGAGCGGAGACGGGCCGGCCTCTATCACAAATAAACATATACAAGTAAAACATTATATCAATCGATCAATTAGTCGTGGACAGGATTATTAAATAGGGGCCACACAAAACTGGCAATTCAAAATTACACGAGTATAAATAAAGACCCGAATTTCAATCGTCAAATAAAAGTTATTCATAAAATAAATTTTAGCCAAACCGAATAGAAAATGACTCAATTTTATTCATACAACTTTATGTTTTCATATATTCATGTTGTATTTTATTCAACGATTGATTTGACGACTGAAAAGAATTATACATACACACATACATAATCATCACGCCTGTATCCCATAGGGGTAGGCAGAGACTATGGATCGCCACTTAGCTCGATCCTGACATACACTTTCATCATTCTCTTCATGCATTCTCGTCGGTTCAGGGTACTTTTGACCTGACCCTTCTTGAGGGTTTCACCGATTTGGATGGTGTAGGTTCGATGAGGTCGACCCCTACCGACTCTTCCATCCATCCAAAAATTATATTAGTAAATTATTGCGTGTTTTGAAGGAGAGCTTGAAGATTGCACATTTCTCTGCGAGAAGTTCGAAGTATGAAATCTGCTAAATGTATTCGGCCGGCGTCGTTAAAAGACCTACTCCCATATCGCTGGAAGCCATGTTGCGCTGACAACATATAAATGTAAGATTTATTTATTGCGATGAATGGCGAGACGAGCCTGCCATTTGCCTGATGGTAAGCAATACGACCGCTCATGGAAAGTAGAAAACAAAACAACAGTATGAAGTGCAAAGCATTGCTGGGCATTCCACTGCGCTCGCCATACTGAGGCATAATATGTTAAGTTTCAATATTTCTATCTGTATCGGCCCATATATATACATTCGTCCCATTGCATGGCACGGGCCTTCTCTACAAACGAAAGTACGATTGAGAGAGGTTAGGCCATATAGTCTGGCCTACTGCGGGTCGGCGGACAATACATACCGTCGAAATTCTTAAAACTATACAATATAATGATTACAGGCTACATACAATTTCAAATTTTATTATGGTAATTATGATTTAAAAATACCACGTTGAAAATACTGATAAAGTTTCGTCTCATGTGGCTCTTCGTGACTAATGTTCATTAATTTACTTTAACAATGGCATTTCTGAGTACATTACATGTTTTATCCTTTATCTAGATCCCAGATTAACAAAAAAACTAGCTAACAAAAAACATTTGTACAAATCTTTGTAATATAAACCCTTTTTAACATTAGAATTTTTTGCTTTTCGTCCCCTAGGGGATCAGGTTTTATAACTATTAAGCCAGTATTTCGATAAAATAATTGTATGTGGTTCTCGTAGTCTGGTTCGTTGAAATTTACTATATTTTATTTATAATATAATAATCAACTTTTTTGTATAACACTTAATTGTCAATTTATGATTTCTTGTTTATGAAATGTTTTATTAAAATGACAGTTATCACGTACGTGCAAGCTCTGGAATGACCTCCCTGCTTCGGTGTTTCATGAGCGCTATGACCTGTCCTTCTTTAAGCGAGGCTTAAAGAGAGTACTCTCCTCACGGTAGGCAGCGACTTTGTTGTACTGGACCCCTGGCATTGCGAAGGTCTATGAGAGCGGCGGTGATCGCTTACCATCAGGCGAGCCGCAGGCTCGTCTGCCTGCGAAGGCAATAAAAAAAGTTGATTACAATTTGAACAATTTCGGGCAAATAAGGGCCATGGCCATACCCTACAGTGAGACGTATATGGGCTGATACAGTACAGCGTAATCCGATCGCGACGTCTTTGCAAAATTTATGTTTCACTTTAAAGTTAAAAGGGAACACCCGATGGTGGCAGAGTTACTTGGTGGCAATCTTAAAACTCAGAAATCAATTATTAAAACGTGCTGTTAGAGCAACTAGAGGTTCAAGAGCCAGATTATTTTTTTTATAATTTCTAAACTATCAGAATATCTGTAAGTATCTGTATCAGCCTGCAGGGCACTGGCGTCCTCTACAATCGAAAGTACGATTGGTTTTAGATTTAACTATAAAAATAGTAAAGATAAAATGTGGCAGCGAAACGAGTTGTGGTATCGATTGCCAAGCCGAGCATCGAGTCAAATCTTTATTTCATCCATAAATATTTGTTTCGGGTCTAGGTGATGTGAGACAGCAGTATATTACCATAGTTTCTGATACGACACAAGACGTTATGTGTGCGTTAGTGTGGAGTCAGAACTAAGTGGGTAATCATTCAGTGTACTTATTTTACATGTCGTAATTAACGTTATTAACATTTATATTTTATACTTTACTGTACTGTATTTATTGGTGACAAACAAAGTAAAAAATAATTAATAGTAAGTTACTACATTAAAGTGCGTGGTCATGTTCACGGTGGCCGCGGTTTCAAATCCCAGGGCACACCTCTGACATTTCGGACTCATGTGTGTATTGATAGTCATTCACTATGTACTATACGGTGAAAACTGGTATATAGCGAATTGCAAGAATTTCTATGGTATGTTAAGTCCGCCAAACACACACTAGGCCAGCGTGGTGGACTATATAGCCTAACCCCCTCTCAATCGTACTCTCGATTGTAGAGGAGGCCCGTACCTTGCAGTGGGACGTATGTATACGAGCTGATACAATACAGTACCACATTAACCTGACATGAAATATTACAATATTTTTTAACATGAAATTACCTATTTTCAATAATAATACACTGAAAAAACGTCTACGAAGTCACGGGAATACCTAGTACATAACGAAAAGTATAACGTTTAACATAATAATTCAATTTAAGTCTTAATAGGGCCTATAAAAATTTACGCCGACGTATTTTAAGAAAGTATTCACCATTCTGGAGCTTCTGTTGGACCAATTTTTATGAAATGAAGTGAAAAACTCTGTCCACAATCCTTTTTATAGACACTTGAATTTTATTAGCGGTGCTGAGTGCTGCTATACTAAACGCAGAAGTAAGTGTTTTAGAGTCGCATTGTAATACTATATTCTGCTTTAAAACATTTATATATTAACACATGATGCGATATTTCGATACCTCTTTAAGATTTTTGCATTGATTAATTTATGACTACCTTTGGCGTTTGTCCCGCGCATCGTTTCTATAGAAAAGGCCTCATTAAAATTATAATAAAGAGGTTAGTCTTCAATTTGATCACATTCCTATCTCGGAAGTAATCAAATAAAGAGAACACATTCCATTGCCCATCAAGAAACAGCCTCTAGTCTCGGCCTAAATATTAAATCGATGTAAGACATACACAGAAGCTTTAGTGTGCCTAGCGCACAACTATGATCTAATTACATTGCCCCAGGAATTGCGACAGAAAGATAATTTGATTTGCCTCCAACGATATGGCCGTTCTTGAAGATATTGTGTTTTTTTAAGAATCCTTGTAAACGACAAAAGAACACTAATGCTGTCTACAAAGATTTTTCTGAGAAACTTGTTTTTACAAAAGAATTCAACGAAATAAGCTATATTTTATTCATTGGTTCTGAGTAATATAGAATATTACGCAGTACTGACAGACCTATCTATAAATATACTAAATTTGTAACTGATTGATGTCCGTACATAGAAAATATACGAGAAAAACTATTATGGGGGACTGTATTAACGAAATAGAACAAAAAACAATTATTTATATAATTTTTATCTGTTTTTCTATGCCTTTGTACGCGCTTATCTCGAAAACAACTGAACCAATTTCGCTTAAATTTGGTATGAAGGTAGCTGACACCCTAGAGTAGAGAAGAGAGAGTAGAGATCAATAGAACAAAGGTTACTGACATACCTCACCCAATAAACAAGTTGAAATGGCACTGAGCATGGCACATAGCGCGGAGAATCGATAGCCGATGAGGTCGAAAAGTTCTCGAAGTGATGGCTACGTGCTGTTAAATCTCGAACAATCACACCCAATGTGTCCTCAAGTCCTGTCCGACAAGATGACGTAATAAAGGTTTCCAGCGTTGCTGAATGCAGGCAGATCCCAATATGAATCGATAAGAGAGGCCCATATTTAGCGGTGGACTATAGATGGAATAAATGTAATATTATCATCAACAAAATGCTACCTACTTATGTACTGGAACAGACAAATATTAACTGCGATCATAATTCCAACAATTAAACATAAACAATACAAGCAAAATTAAAAGAAAATCGGTCTATCTCTCGCTTTTTCTCTTCAGCCATAGATGTCCAATGCTGAACTTAGGTCACCCAAAATTTTCACAGTGCTAAAAATAACGCTTACTTGTGTGTACAAATAACAAAATGAATCCGCGGATTTCCAATACGTTCTCGATATCATATAGTTTTTTTCAGATTCGTATTTGTACAGCGAACGTTTGCGACCGCTGGACTATCAGGGGTCAGTCGTAAAAGCTAATAGGCGGTATGGAAACTAGCGGGCAGTGAACTGTGTCAAAGATCGTAAATGTTAATTTTGATAGGACGCCCCAAAAACCACTTTATTAAGGCCCCTACTCCTTTACTGAAGATGTAGGGCGATTGATTTGAATGCTGCAATATCAATACCGGCAAGGTTTTTGCTTATAAAATATTTTACAATACTTATATTGCTTTTTTTAACAAGAAGTTAAAATTGTTTTTTTTAGCAACCTATTGCTCTATTGTGATTCAAATGCTAACTTTGAGGTCGTCAATACGATTACTAGATTGTACTATCGCATTAAGCAAGTTGTGCGAGAGCGATTAGAAAAATATAAATTCCGTGAGTCGTGAATCTATTGCCAAACCATTTGTGTGTTCATACATAATTATATCAATTGGATTGTCCCTAATATAAACGCACACGGAAAATAAAACAAACCTCAAAAATCCATACGCCCACACGTAAATCGTGACATGGAAACAGTGGAAGCAAACGATACGATTTTCTAATTTATATTATTGGATTTTGCAACAGTATAACCGTGAAAGTCCCTTAATGAGTTGAAGAGAATGATTGCTTTTCATAAAATTTTCTTGGCTTAACGTTTCCAGGGCGGGAACTTCGCCCATTTCAACCAAATACGCCGCGCCGTTTGTTAATTTACTGCCAGCAAGTTCCTCAGATTATTCTATTCGGTATCGATTTTGTTTTAAATTTCCAACTGTAGTAATTCAGTTACAGATTCAAATGGTATTGTATGGCTTGATTTGATTTCTACCATTATGTACAGGTATAAATTAAATCAGGCTATACCAGATTATAAATAATAACATTTTCTACAATTTCTTCTTCTTTAAGATTGAAATGATAAACTGGGTGATCAAATGCGCTCGGAGGGACAGTTACGAAAGTGAAAATTATATTTCAATGGAAAGGTAATACCAAAGATGTCAAGCCAATTCACCGGAGTACTGTATCCGAAACTGGATACCAGCGCCAATTACAGTACTATTCTGTGCACCCACTAAACGCCAGTTTGCACCAGATAATCCACGATAAACCAATTTGGCGAATAATATACATTATACGGTATACGCTTCATGCGAAGCACATTCGAGATTCGAAGTACTGACGATACAGGTGCCAAAACATTACCTACCTTCTACTGGACTGTGTAATCTGTATTCGCGATACCTTTTTTATATAGAAAATACATTTTATAATACACTTTTTTAATGTTAAAAAGACAATATCACGGTCATTGTGTTATATTATTTCTTTCTTATATTTATATTGTAACTCTCGAAACCCACGCCCAAATCAATTGTCTTTTTCAAACCAATTATTTATTTGATATATTTTCTTTTGGTTATCTCCTCCGCACGGTCAATATAATTATTATCACACATAATATGACACGTCGTAAATGTTGAAATTATGATGAAGCAATTTATTCATGTCCACAGGCCGCGATTATATTTCGAACAACCGTATTTCTTTTCCACATGACCGGCAAATAGCTATCTACTGATCCCCCGGAAACAACACTTATATTGTCTGTGTCCTTTTCTTTTTAAAATTAGGTATTAAACAAGTCTGAAATAAATTGACAAGCAAAGGCGTTTACTCAAAATTCACTTAAAATTAAAAACTATGCCAAACCTAACGCCGTCGTATGACAAATGCGCAAAGTTTCAGATTTATGACATCACATATTCGCAGGGTGTTGTCGAAAATTTGGGAGTGGGCCAATGTTATGGGGCTTATACTGTCAACAACCAATTAGTCTTTGGAATACCACCAAGATCTTATTGAGATGTGAGCTTGCGTCACTTTTGCTTCTGGACACATTTGAGACAGAGCAATTCAGCAGAACTTTGCATTAATTTAGACCTAAATAAGATAGAATGCTCAGTACTAACTAAACGTACATTTATTTCTCGTTAAGTAGTTCCCCAAAGAAATGAGGAATTTGCGTCTGAGTACATAGTTATTACTTCGTTTAAATTAATTCGAAGAAAATAAAAACGAACAGAGCTCACTGCTCACATTTTGTCTTTGTACATTACTTCATGTTTATCACTTTTGGTATTTTAGAAATTTAATTATAAAACTAGTTGTGTAAGAAAATTGATGCATAATTTTCTATTCCCTTTAAAGTAACAAAATCCATTAGCTGGGCTTTATTAGTACTAGCTTTACAACACCAACTTAATGAAGAAAGCTTAAAGCGCTCAGCTGGCGTCAAAGCTTTGCGCCCGTTGATGATCCTCCACAGCAATGAGATTCTACACTAACTTCCTAGATTTCTATACTGAATATACTTAAACAAATAAGATTCCTTTCCTGTGTGGAGCTACGAAGCTTTCAAGTTGTTTCCTACCAAGCATGTGCCTAAAGACACACTTATAGTAATTTTCATTATATAGAGGTTATTGGTTTATTTTTATTTTATTTTATTTATTTAAGGACCTCCAACGAAGAATACACGGCATTATATAATAAACACAATGGTGTAGCGTTATTGTAGTTTATATTGTGACGTGATCTTCAATTACAGGAGACCACAGCATGCAAATTTAAATATTTATACAATAGCAAAAAATTATAATAAAATAATAATTTAGACTATGAAATTAATTAATAGATAGACAATTAATTATACAGTAATTTGAAAGTGGAAAAACAAAACATAATATAATGCAACATAATGTAACATAATGGTAAGTGTAATTAATCAAGTTTATTTTTATTGTTGAATTTAGAATCTAAATAATTGTTGAACCATATCAGAATAAACCTTGCACCTTCTTGTTTCAGAATCAGTTTCCACAGCGGTACGGCGGTTGTCAAAGACATTAAAGGAATTAAAATTTTGCAACGAAATGGAAAGTTACAGACCGCTTGACAGGCTTTCGAGGCGCAGTTGATTAGACGCCGGCTGTGAAATATGAGGGCGCGGGTTGATCTCCGCACCGAGATAATTAATATTTGTGTGATCCAAAGGTATTTGTTTCAGATCTAGGTGTTTGTGAGACCGAAAATTTACTCGTAGTTTCTGATACCCACGATACAAAACTTGATCTTAGTGTGGGATCATGAGTGACTGTTGGGTATATTTATTTATTATTTATCTAATCAATAGCGTAAGTTAAATGTCGTTTCAAATTCAGTTAGCAGTTTTCGTTTTCGTGCCAATCCGGATTTATAATTTAAGTGGTTGGGGACACGTCTTCGAAGATTAGTGTCAACCCGGGCGGGATTCGTTCAAAGTTTTGGGAACAAACAGCCCTGGAACTTGCTACCCGCGTTCTCTCGTGATCCGCTCTGACATAGCCGGATGACGAATGAATGTGTCACGGCCGATCATTTTATAAAACTTGAGATTGTCTTGGAAATGTTGCAAGTTTTGAAATGTTTTTTTGAACATTCGTCTAAAGAGGGTCTTACGTTTCAAGATAGCAAGTTTCTTACTTTGCTGATAAATTATCTTTTGGTTTTAATTTTTTTTTAGAATAATTTAGTTAATTAGAAATCCATACAATGTGAGAACTATAATATAATTTCATAGAGAAAAAACGACAGAAATTATAAGAAACGTGTTCTTTAACGTACAGTCGTATACATTAATAAAATACTTCTGATTATTACGAAACTATTTACTTTTGGGACATTCTTGATAATATAATTGGAATATACTTATATGTGTATATAAGGTAATACATACACATTTATAGAGGTGTAATTACGTCCCGAGACTAACTTATTTTTTTGCTGAATTGTATTTTATTATTCTAGAATCTAGATAGTCATGTTCCATAGCTGTGCAATGATTGCAAAGTTTCAGCAAGCTTTTGATATCTTTCATAAGGAACGATTTATAGGCCTTAAAAAACGCTCCATCTGCAGAAGTATCCTAATTATTACAGACAGAACTCTTTCCATGAAGCAAATTTTTTTAGAATTTTCGAAGAGGTAAAAGTCAAGTCGGGGCCATATCTGACGAATATAGAAGAGGAGAAGTAATTTCAAACATAAATCGTTTGATTTTCCTTCGCGGTTTAAGGTCTATACTGCTTTATTGTTCCCTCCAATCGATCATATAACGCAATCGTAAAAGTGTAAAATTCCTATTTCATGCTTTGGTCAGATTCCGTCCTCTTCTTCACCCGGCTGACGTTGTTTAAGATTTCGGTGTATAGTAATGAATCCAGGATTTATCCAGTGCTGTGTTTTGATGCTAAAAAATCCTTTTCACTACGCGTAAACAGCCCCAAACAGCACTCCGAATCATCAAATCGTTCTTGTTTTTGTTACACTGTGAGCAAACTCAACACCCACGTTCGTTTTTTAATGCCCGAATTTTCATGCACAGTTGTAATGACTATGACTTTTTATATCTTTAGCATGTCAGCTAATTCGTTTAATCTCAATATTTCATCACACATAACAAAATTTACCCGTTTTTGATGTTTTTGAGTGTATTCGATTTGGCGATTCAGGCGCTCCACCTCTTCGATGGTTTATCGACCGGGTTTAAAATCCGTTTACCATACGCAAACAGTGCTTCTGCTGAATATTGTTCCCGGTCCTTATTTCTAAACCATTACTTTGCTCAAATGGTGATATTTTCTCATTACAAAACAGTTTTTAATCGAAGAATATCGTTTATGTTAGCCTCACTTAACCTTTAATATCCAGACAACGAGTGCACCGAATTTCATCAAAATTTTATGCATATCTTTTGAATGTTGATACAATTGAAAAATAAAAACTGCCTGACAGTAGCGGTGGTACGTCTAGGTTAGTCTCGGGACTGAATAACCCACGTATTATGTACTTGCACATTTATTCATACCATTACATTAAATATTTGCTATGAAGGGAAATGTACAGTATTTTATTTCCAATTCCTACTCATTTTACTATCAGATTCTTTGAGAGTTAAATACTTGACACTTCAAGAGATTACACGCTTCAGTAATATCATAGTAAAATGAAAACCAGCGTTTCAATCCGAAAATAAAAAAATAAAAGTGAAATGTATTCGTAAAATTGGCACTTCGCAATTTACTCCCAAACTTAATTACTCTGATGGTCGTTTTGCAAAACAGCAATAAGTAGTGAATGGTCCCCGTCCATAAACGCTATGTACGTATAGATAATTTTCCCGGGGTTGTAACGCAGAGCCGATACGTAAGCTTTCATGCAGGCAATTTGGTACCGGCTTTCATAGCCGAGTGGACGAAGCGACCTAAAAATTCGTTAATCAAAGAGTCAGTAATCGAGTTGCCACTCTCACAATATTTTGCAGAAATTTTATTTAAATTTTACAAGAGTTTTTATTCCGATATCGTTAAGACCGGCTGAAAGAGCGGCGATTCAGTGGGAAACAGGATACTAACACTGTCCGAGATATCACTAGATATCTTGCTAGTGTTAGTACCCGTTGACATTTCTTGATAGTTCTTCGGACAGCAATAAACGCAGGTTTAAATTGACAGCTTAATGCATAATGGTTTCTTAGATTTACACGAATGTTACAAATTGAAATCAATCTATATTTTATTTATTTTTTTATTTCAAAGCTTAATGCATTACACTTACATTACACAATACAACGTTATTCAGAAAAGCTGATAGAATAATCAATTTACATGAGTTAAATATCAAATCATGTTTGTACACTAGATACTAACGCAATCGCTATAGAAGGATTTACATCTTCTTTACTAAGCATAATGCACCTAACGTTGGTGTCAAATTCATAGCCACGAGACAGGTACAGACTAGTCCGGGTATTACTGGTGTATCTATTTGTAACTCCTCCTTCTCCTCCTTGCGTCGATTCCACGATGTTGAGCCATCTGGTCTGATTTTTGGCAAATTGAACCGCTTCAGGCACGTTCATGTTTAGTGTGGTGCGGGTCTGATCCGTTGATGAGTAACTCAGTTAGCCTTTGACAGTCATGAGTGGAAAGCGGAAAGAGAGGCCTTAGTCCTGCAGTAGGACAATACAGGCTCATCCATAAAGTAAACGAGTAACGGTTACCTCTCATTAACTTATACAGTAATCTCAACCTGTTCTATTCATCTGTTTCGGCAGTTAAGAATATCGAACTACCAGCAAATTTTAAACAGTATTCTATTCTCGCCGGATGATGTTGCGTTGTCGCTGTTGCAAATAAACATAATCAAATATAAATCCATCTCCAATAAATCTAAGGGCAATAAATGACTGACAGAATGCTAATCGATACTTTAAACTCAATGAAGCGGAAAGTGCGGTAGCCTGTCAAAGATACTCTATAGATATTGCTGATACTTCTATCAGCTCGTCATGATATCTTTGCCAATTAGTTTCAACACGGTGCTGTAAAGAATAATTGATAAATTAAATATATTTCTGTAAACACAGTTTAATAAATATCCCTAATATTTCTGGAATTTTGTGTTTCAACCTGACATCCCAAACTAAACCGTGGCCAGTTATATTCCGACGGCTACTGGCAATTCGTGCAGGGCATTGTTCGATTTTGTATTATTACTGGTTCAATCTGGATAAAACTAGTGAGATTTGAATGCCCGATAAAAATAGCTCTCTGTGGTTTTCTATAACGATAAATAGTTTATTTTGTTTCGAATGCCATTTTGTGATACGATAAATAAATATTCGTTTATTTTTCTGATATTGTGTTCACACAATAGTCTGAAATAAAGACGGCTTTGTTTTCGTATGAAACAAAAATGCTATGTACTAATGTATTCTTTATTTATAAAAGATAGTATTTATTTGATTAGTCATGTTTAAGGTTCACAAATTCATACATATTTTATTTGGAAAACACCACATAACACTGTGGACCTATTTGCCGGGCCACGAAGTCTGGCTCTTCATTCAGACCTTTAAGACAAGCGTGAAAAAACTTTTGTTTCTTAACTGTTTCTACCGCCAACAGTCTCTTGTTTGTATCATGTCTGAGACAGTTTGCAATCGGGGGCAAAGGAATTATTTTATTTTCTTATCTAGTTATGATTGACGATGTCAGAAATAATAACACCTCTTGATTAATTAAATAGGTATGATGTTTATTAAATAGGATACACAAAACTCCTACATAATGGCAGCTATAGACAACACACAGAGAGAAACAACAAACAAATCTGACATGTTTATCATCTGTTTTGACTGTGTAAATTATCGAAACAAAGAAAACAATGGAAAGGTCAATTCTTCCAATATTCTTATACTACACTCATTTTCATAGGTAATGTTTGTCAGTTTGTACGTAGCGGGTAAACTCCAAATCCACGGATCTGTGAAAAATCTTTCACCATTCGAAAAATACATTATTCCAAGTCAACAATTATGCTTTAGATTGTTTTTTTTTATTATTTTTTTATTTATTCAACATACTTACTACTATTATTATTTATTATTATTATTTAAATCTTTATTGCACACAATTAAGAACAAAAATACACAATACAGAAACAATAACTAAAAAAAAAGTACAAATGGCGGTCTTATCGCTCTACAGCAATGTCTTACAGACAACCATGGGATGGATTTAAAAGAAGGTGAGAGAGAGGGCAGTGTAAAAAATAAAGAATTAAAGCTAATAATAGTTATTAAACATATATAAATACACAAACATACTATACATACAGAACAGTTAATCATAAATACATGTATACATATATAAATACATATATACAAATAAATATAAACATACATATACATATATACTACAAATAGCCGAATGATTGACTTGAAGAAAATAACACTAAAGTCTGCTTAAAGAGAAAGGTAGTGCTCTTTAGTTAGCCTCTTAAATGACGACAGCGTTTATATCAGGTTACACCCAATACAGTAGATATTTGTATGTATACTCGTATATAAATGAGCCAATTAGATGAAGTTATAATGGTATACGTCAACAATTCTGGGAAACTCGTAGCTCTTATTAGTTTCACGATGTGGGATACGTCAATAGTTAAAGTTACGATAGTATGATGAATTGCTCTGAAAAGTGTCATAATCATTAAATATTTATTTAATAATGTTGTGTTTGTCTCTCTACAGTTACCATTTTTATTTCCAAGAATATATTAAAACTAGACTATATTCACAGATATTTTCACCGATAAATTATCTTTTTTTATCGTAATACTAATGACTTTTAACTACCACAGGCATTGAAATAAAAATATTTTTTAATTTTTTTAACTTTCCCACTTTTCGAATTGCGTGGTGGCCTGTTGGTAAATGGACAAGACGAGGTCGCCAAGATGTTCATGGTTATAAAATTACTAAAGATATATAAATGAAGAAGCAGTCGCTCGCAACATCGATTATACTATCCTTAAAAGAAATACAGCAAAGTGAAGCACTAAACAATTCGACAGGCAAGGCAATGAGCGAGTCATTAAGTTTGCCATTCTCTCCTTGTTCGCTAATCTAGCCCCAACCACATACATTAGAAGCGCGCGTTTTCACTGGGTAGTAGGTACATTTTAAAATCGTTTTTCGTCTTGCAAATTAATGAGTTAATTTCATATAATATCATTAATCATATTCTGTATTTTGCCTACAATGTAAATAAAGATAAAGTACTACACATATACCTAACTTTAAAATCCATTTGCGACAGACTCGCCGGTTGACAAAATTGTGCCGTCCTTCACTATCAGATATCCAGATATACTGGTATAACCTGACTGCAACCGAAAACGAAGCCAGGTGGTAGTATCAGTGACTTCAGACACAATGCAACTACAAATTTCGCACAAAAAGTTATAGTTTTTTTAAATTACAATGAATGGCGACACGTGCGTGCCATCCGCCTGATGGTAAGCGATACGACCGCTCATAGACAGTAGCAAAACCAAAGAACACCATGAATTACAAGGCAATGCTTGGCATTCCACTGCGCTCAGCATCCGGAAACATAAGATGTTAAGTCTTATTTATGTCTCATTATCTCTTATTATAGTACGTGGTGATTGGTTATACACACATGATTTTGATAAGTCGGAGGTGTGCCCTGGGATTTGAACCTGTGACCACCACGAACATGTTGGCAGCTGCGTCTGTTCAGTCTCCAATACTACCGTTACCATCAGGCAACAAGAATAATTTGAGATCCTCTATGAAAACAGCATAATTAATCGGTTTTACAATTATGAATATTGCTTTTATTTGCAATAGGTACTGAATTCCACTTAATCATCTTTTGTAATTAGAAATGTATTCATATCAGCAAATTATTAATATTATTGAACGAAAAGGTTCATTTGAAATACCTTTTTAAAAGGAACGTTCTGTGGAACTAGCTTTATAAGTTTTATTCAACTAAGTCTAGAAATAAGTCAATAATTTATATTTAGAATTTAGAATTATACCAAATATAACTTTATTTACAATTTTCCTCTACTGCTCAGGATTTATTAAAATATATTCAGTTAAGTAAACGCCCAGTAAGAGTTAACTGTATCCTATTTGTACTAACATCTCTAACAATTAACGTGGACATGACGAGTAATAAATAAACGGCAATGTCCAAATTTTTTTGTTTCTACTAAATATAAGCTAAACATAATTTATTCTAAAATTATCGTGATATGAGCGAGGATATCGACACCTCCCACGCATAAGGTCTTAACTACATTTTTAGTGAAAATCAGATTTTTAGCTCATTGTAGTTACGTACATCAGCTTTATACATCCCTGAAGTGAAAATCTTCAAATTGTTAATATCTAACGAGATTTTGAAACGCCTATAGTCGTATCTATTCAAAGTGCCCGCGCATATGGTCCTATCACTAGTAACGACGATTTGCGTTGTACTATTGGCTCGCGCGAAACCAGTCAAGGTTAGTTACCGCCGTCGTATAACACTACCGGCACGCGCAGTAAACATGGGACCTGCATTATAAAAAATATCAGATTTTGTTTGTGCTTCGTGTTAATTAAGCTGTCATAATAGTTTTATTTCTATATGATAGCAAAATGAACAACTTTCGCTCGTCAAGAATCTTTAAATTTGCTCTAAATAATTCAAATGAAAATCTAATCTCCAGTGAATCTCATCGATCTGGTAAGTTTTGCTTGATAAATAATTTGAACCATGAAATATTTGCTTAATATGACGCTATTTTAATTTGATCGATTTTAATCCATAGCGATATATACGAGATTTTTTATGTTTAATTGTTTACATTTTGTTCAGCGCATAACGTCGTAACACGCTAGTTACGACGCTATGCGTTGTGTATTTTTGAAAGTTAGGGGTCGTAACTGGTACTTGCGACTTTATGCGCTGGTTTTATTTATCTAAGATGGTATTCATATAGTCGTTTCTAGTACATACAATGATATGCTCCGACAACAATATGAAATAAGACTTTATGCAATGTAACATTTCCTAAATTTAGGTAAAAAACTGAAATGTTTCAACATTTAATGATTGTGTTTATTAATATTTTTCTAAGTGTCTTTTAGAATCATCTGATTTACTTGAAATGGAGCAGTACTAGAATTTGTACGAATCAACATGCGAAGAATCCCTAATATGCGAAGATTACTTTTCCTGGGATGGCTTAAAATCAAAAGTATATCACAACAACACTCATAAGAAATTTTAATGAATTAAGAAGTAGAATAAACGAGGCCGCAGATGAAATCAGCAGAAATGAGTGTACTAGATCCTTAAAGAGATCTTTCGTAGCAAGATGTACGACCGAAGTCAAACAATTCCAGTATTTTCTTTGATTTTTTTTTGTGCACTCTTGTTGTTGTGCCAACTATGTGTGCGGCATCCAATATTTTACTATTTCGGGTATTTATAAATGACAACAACCAACATGAATAATACGTGTGTATATTTGCACAGTTTCAGATTGACTAATCGATGTAACACAAATACAAATTATGCTGATATACCTAAGACATCCCATATTTGGCAACAATAATAATTGTGCGCACGGCACATAATACCCCCCTTTTTTTAAAAAAAATTATACTTTGAAAAAAAAAATATAATAATAAAGCTAAAGAATACAAAAAAAATGTATAATCATGTAGATATTCATATCCTAATGTGGAGTAATTATAATTGAGATTACAATTTTGCTATATTATACCTAATAGTTTAACTTACAAGCACATACACTTTAATACGTTTTCACTTCACATCTTTAGGACTTAAAATACTAATCACTTCTCACTACACTATAATTTGTTGGCTAACAGATCCTTTCTGGTCGTTCTCGCCATTTCTCATCATGACAGCAGGGACCTCGTGCAGCTCCCGTCTTATGAAACGTCCATATTGCAGTTTGCAGCGTCTCCATAACATATAGCCAATCATTATCAATATTATGATCAGTACAGTCAGTAAGTATATTTCAACTCGGCTGTAGTATGAGCTGTCCCGGATTGATTCCGAAGCGGCGGCACTATTTCCAGGACCATTTTGAGCGATAATAATTTCTTCTTTCATTTGCTTGCTCTCAGTTTTTCCCATTGTAAAAAATATAAGTACAGTATTTTTGCAGTGCAATGAGCTTGTTTATGCAGTGAAGCGTACGACAGGTTTGACTATGCGTCCCGATCTTGTTACTATGGGCTCCTTGTTTACATTCTTACTGTCCGTATTCGGCGTGCTCGCTGTGTCATCATATTCAGGCATAAACGCTGGCTTCAGTCTATCTATACTAATAACTTTATTCGTATCTCCCTGTTTAATTTTAAAATATTTGTCTGTTCGTAATAAGACTAAATAAGGTCCAGTGTAAGGTGGAGTCAGAGGTTTCGCCACTTTATCGCAACGGACAAATACATGTGAGCAATGCTCTAACTCCGGATGAACGAAACATTTTCCTTGACGTATTTGTCGTCTTGGTACTGACGAGATATTGACTATTTTTCGCCTCAGATTTTGTAAAAATAGTTCATCTCCCGAGATTTCTGGCTTTGTCGGCTGAAAGAAATCTCCAGGCAATCTAATTGGTTCTCCATAAATCATTTCCGCTGCACTTGTTTGCGTGTCATCCCTCAGACTCGCTCGCAAACCCAACAACACGGTCGGTAGTTCATAGACCCATTGATCTGTGTTGCCTCTGGTCATCAAAGAAGTTTTCAGTACTCGGTGCCACCTTTCCACAGCGCCATTGGCTTGTGGATGATACGAGGTCGTCCTAATTTTGTTGATTCCCATTCTTTTAGCGAGTTGACTAAATAGGTTAGACTCAAATTGACGTCCCTGGTCTGTAGTAATTCTTACGGGGCATCCGAACCTTGAAATCCAGCCAGAATAAACGGCTTCTGCAACAGATTCTGCCGTAATATCTTTTAATGGAATGGCTTCTGGCCATCCAGTACTGCGGTCCAGCATAGTCAATAAGTATCGATATCCATTATTATACGTCAATGGACCCACAATGTCGATATGAATATGCTCGAATCGGCCCCCTTGTGTAAATGTTCCTAAGGGTGCAACAGTATGGCGTTGAACCTTAGACCTCTGGCATTCTAAGCAAGCTTTCGTCCACATAGCAACGTCTTTATTCATACTCTTCCAAAAGTATCTGTCCCGCATCATATTTCGCGTTGTTCGAATGCCGGGATGACTAATTCCATGCAACGCGTTGTAAGCTGATGCTCGGAATTCCATAGGCAAATATGGACGGATTTTTTCATTCGATGTTTCGCAATAAATCGATCTTTTGCAGTTAGGAATATTTATTTTCTCGATGTTTAATTTCTTTGATTTTAAAAGATGTTCTAACTCCATATCATTTCTCTGTGCCGTTGCTAGTTGATTATAATCAATAAAATGTGGCATGTCTATAGTAGCTATTCTGGACAGTGTATCGGCTACTATATTTTCCGAACCGCTTATATGCTCTATTGTAGAACAAAATTGCATGACGTAATCTAAATGTCTTAATCTCCTGGGGGTGTCATTTTTTCCGACTGTATTTTTCTTAAACGCCTGTACCAAGGGTTTATGGTCCGTGTAAATTGTTACAGATCTTCCTTCGATAAGATACCTAAAATGTTTGACTGCCATGTAAATGGCCAACAGCTCTCGATCAAAAGTACTGTATCGCTGCTGAGCATCACTCAGCTTGCTAGAGAAGAAACCTAAGGGTCGCCATGAGTTTTCTTCCCTCTGTTGTAGTACTGCACCGGCACAGGTGTTGGAACAGTCAGTCATGATCGCAATCGGAGCGTCTTCGATTGGCAAAGCTAGTGTAACAGCACTTTGTAGGTTCTGCTTACACTGTTCAAAAGCTTTCGTTGCTTCATCTGTCCATGGAATCAAACTTCTGTCTTTTTTCTTGGTATTTTGTAAATAAACGTTTAATTTAGCATGTAATCCTGCTGCTCCCGGTAAATGGCTTCTATAGAAATTTACCATTCCCATAAAGCGTCTCAATTCCTCAACTGTCTGTGGCCTCGGCAAGTTTATTATAGCCTTTACTCGATCTTCTAATGGGCTTAGTCCTTTATGAGAAACATGAAAGCCCAAGAAGTCCAATTCATACTTTTCAAACTCAGATTTGGCTAAATTAATGGTTAATCCATATTGGTTGAGTCGTTCAAATACCAGTGTCAAATGCTCTCTGTGTTCAGCCTTTGATGATGACGCTATTATGACGTCATCGATATAACTGAATAGGAAATTTAGATCTCGAAAAACCTCGTTATTTAGAAATCTTTGAAACGTTTGTGCTGCGTTTCTAAGTCCAAACGTCATCCTCGTAAATTCGTAAAGGCCAAAAGGTGTAGTAATTGCCGTTTTTTCTATGTCTTGCTCTGCAATGCTTATGTTGTGGTATGCTCTTTGTAGGTCTAATTTTGTGAATATTTTCTTTCCCGCAAGCAGATAGGTACAGTCTTGAATGCGAGGAATTGGGTATCTATCGGGTTTTGTAACGGTATTTAAACGCCGATAATCTCCGCATGGCCTAAGGTCGCCATTCTTTTTTACCACTACGTGGAGCGGGGAAGCCCAATTGCTTTTACTTGGTCGACATATTCCCATGTCTTGCATCCGCTGAAATTCGGCCTTTACTTTGTTGTATTTATCAGGCGGTAACGGTCGCGGGCGCGCGAATAAAGGCGGCCCGGTCGTCTCTATATGATGAACCACAGAGTGACATGGAGTATCTTTAAAACACATAGGTTTTGTGATATCCGGAAATAATGACAATAAATCACTGCACTTATGGTTTGAGTCTATTGTTCGTACTGCAGGTTGCTCATTAATCGTCACGGTCGCAATAACTGATAAATTTGTCACTTCGTCAATTAGTTTCTTATTATAAACGTCTACAAGTAATTTATGGTGGCTTAAAAAGTCCGCACCAAGAATGGGTTGTTTTACTTCAGCTAACACAAATGACCAACGATACGGTCGTCGCAACTTAAAGTCAAGTTCAAGGTCCTTAACACCATAAGTTTTTATTTCAGTCCCATTGGCTGCGTACAGGGTATATTTTTCACTACACTTATAGTCATTGAAAGGTCTTTTTGGCACTGGAAGCACTGAAATATTAGCACCTGTGTCTACGAGAAATCTTAATCCACTGTTTTTGTCCATAATACACAGGCGGGGTACCGGTGTAATGGTGCAGATCGCCGCCTCCGATTGCACCTTATTCAGTTTCCCTGATTATTCTTATTCCATGCGCACGGCTCCATACATTTCTTTGCTCTATTTCCGTATTTATAATGATAAGCACAAAGCCAGTCAGCACTATCCGGCGTGCGCCGGCTCCGATTTCGGCCACGAGACGCTGATCGCGAGCGGTGATGACGAAAACTTTGTCTTCGACTTCTGAAACTTGGTCGCCCTCGCTCCATATCATTTATCCTTAGATTTAATTTGGCTATCTCGGCCAATATTAACTCTATATGGTTGCCACTGGAAGGACTTGCTTGAACTTCTGTGATATGCTGTGGTCTTGTCGTCTCCATTATTTTATCCGCAATAGTGGCCAAATTGTCTAAATTTTTGACATCAGTGACCGCTAAAACAGCACGCACTGATGTTGGTAGGTGACCTTGCCACATGATACATAAGGTCTCGTCAGGAATCTTCTCGCGGGCCAGATCTCTCATACGGCGCAGCAGTTGCGAAGGCTTCTGGTCACCAAGTTCCATTTCACTTAATAATTTTTGGAACTGCCGTATCTCCGATTCTTCGTAAACTTGCAACAGGCGAGCCTTCAACGCATCGAATTTCTTTGTTTCAGGCGGTTTTAATAAAATGTCGCTCACTTGTTGAACAACGTCTTTTCCTAACTTAGCAACGACTAAATTATATTTCGCCTCGTCACTAAGTTTCTGCGGTCCCAATATTGCGTCGGTTTGGACGAACCATAATCTTGGCTTATCACACCAGAATTCTGGTATTCTTGAAGACACTGTTATACTTGCTAACCCGTGTGAGTCAATCTGTGGCTGTCCTTCTCCCTGGAAACTTGGCGAGCTTCGGCTGGTCATCATGCTGACGCGTTGCGGTCGCGTTATTCTATGTCGGGGTCACCAATGTGCCAACTATGTGTGCGGCATCCAATATTTTACTATTTCGGGTATTTATAAATGACAACAACCAACATGAATAATACGTGTGTATATTTGCACAGTTTCAGATTGACTAATCGATGTAACACAAATACAAATTATGCTGATATACCTAAGACATCCCATATTTGGCAACAATAATAATTGTGCGCACGGCACATTGTCTTTCACCTTCAATGTATAAGTATGTATGTATGTAATGTATGTATATACACCTTCAGTGTATAATTTGTAATAATTGTACTTAAATTTAAACATCGGAACAAAAAAATGATTAAATTTGATATGGAGGGTTTTTGAAAACTTGGGATATTTTCAGTTAAAAGCTTAATATAGAGTAAATCCTTAAAAGAAATATAAAGTGCAGTAGCATTTTATAATCTTGATAAAGTGCGCCAACTTTGATAAAAGTTGCGACGGGTGGTATTGTACATTTCTTTCACAGTGTGAGGTGTCAACGTTGACCAATTATTAATTGAAAATTGCTTTCGCGAGGAATTTTATCAATTTTCTTATAAAGTAAACCTGTTTTGACATAGTTTAGTATGTAGTTCTAAACCTTAGCTCTTGATAATTACAAAACGTGAATCCACACACAAACCATCACAAATCCAAACACAAACTACTTGTCACACTCACAAAGTTTTGCTGAAGGTAATTTTTTTTATAATTTTTACTAAAAAGGCTTTATCTTAAAAACCATCAGGGATATGACTATGGTTTTTTGTGTTGCTCTGCCGTCATAGCTTGGTCTATCTCTGGTTGCCGGTTTGTTGTCTAGTTTTGGGACACCTGTATATTTTTCCTTTTTGCAATCTTTCATACTTATTTCTTTTTAATTTATAAATCTTTTTTAGTTCTTTATAATATTACTAAAGAGATTTTAAGCAATTGAGTGCAAATTAAAATTTAAGTTATCATTATGACTGATTATGTGACTAAAGTATAAAAGTTACAATTAATATGTTTTTTTTAGTTACCAAATGATAATTAGGTATTTAAAGTTGATTATTATGCTATTACATCCCAAAACCTAATTAAACTATTTCAAGACCGATTAATTAAGTTGATCTTGTTATTAGGTATAAGTTCAAAATGTTACCCGAAAAATATAATGTAAGATAATATCGTTTATGGTTTATGCTAGTATTAGCTGTAAACTTAGACATTATTAAAGTCGATTGGAAAAAAATAATGGTTTTAAATTTAGTACAATTTCAAATCCATATAATATATTGTATAATCTGTTATTAATTTTAAGAACCCTGTCCATTGGCAATCATTTTAAATAAACAATAATTATAACAAACAAAAACAACGTCGTAGCACTTGATGGTACTTATGATACATATATTTTCTTACGACCTATAAAGTCTTAACCCGTTGTAACTTGAAGGTATAGAATATTTTCACCACGCATATAGTTGTAAGCCGTCGTATCTTAATAATGTGGCAGTTTTATCCCAACGCGCAAAGTCGTAAGTATGTAATTGTCGTTTTTCTCGCTAATTAATGTTTTCATTTAGTAAATAGTCCTTAAATAATCAAGATATAGAGGAACCTTTAATTAAAAACCAGACAGGAACTAAGTATTTGTACTCAATTTTTAATAATCACATAATTAATCTTTAAATGCCCGTACTGAAAACTTGTCATAATCTCGATACGCCTTTATGCGTGGGAGGGGTCGATATTGACATAAAAGATGAATCACTTAGGCTTTATTCGATAATCAAATTCAAAATAAGTACTCAAAGCAGTCATAAAACGTAAATTTTCGTGCCTTATCTTATATAAGGATATTTTAATAATCAACTAAAGTATGATATTCAATGGTTCCGAAACATGATCTGCTTAACAAAATGCGTGCTTAGCAAAGAGTATTGTCACCAGAATCGTAACAAAACGTAATCACATGCCTTTACTCTCACAAAATTCACTTGCAAAAATAAAAAGGAAACAGGAAAGACAGGGATCGTTTCAATTGTTCTTTTATCTTCGTACTTTATGCACTTTTGATTCGTATCTCTGTGCGAAGGCATCTCCTAGCAACGCCCTCCGAGAATTTTATTAGTCCCTCCTGCAAAATGTATTTTTGTCAGAAAGGTTTTTTACGAGTTCGCCCGGACGTATATAATCTTCGTGTATATCTATTTGGGAACGTTTTACTGCGCAAATGACACGTTTCATAAACTTATTCTAAGTGTGCAGAAATTTAATAGGTGTTGGGTCGTAAGGTAAACGTTGTGTTTCGTTAACACGTGGGGCATGCCGCGCGTAAGATAAAAAGTTGTAAACAGCTTTAGGGTTGTGCATATGTAATATCTGTCTTGTAGTATTTTTGTATAGATGACAGGTGGAGGCGCCCCCAACTATGGACTTGGCTTATTTCCATCCTAATTTGCGATATCGTGTCTATCACCCAGCTTAAATTAATGCAACTTTTGATTGTGAAAAATGAAGGTTAAGGCAATATTTCTAAATTCACTTCCGCTTCTGTGTGTATTTCGATGTCATAAATGCTAACCAAAAATAAAGAAGAATGAATGAGGTATAATATTTGTTTGACGTAATAATACAAGTTAATATTATAGAACTATTAATTAATAAAGTTACTAAGACAAAAGGTAATACCTTTATTCCTGAAATAAATAATTAACGGCAATCTATATATTACAAAAGGGGGAACATGACATATTGCCATTATAAGTATAAAGCCGAAACTACTGGAACTAGGAACGTGAAACTTTACACATAGTTTCCTTTTATAACGTGGGCGAGCACTGAGAAGGTTTTCGAAAACTGAACAATGGTTTAAAATATAGAATGAAATATTAATAATAATTATAATAATAAATACCAATATAATGTTTTACCGAAGAAACAGTTCTAAATAGAATAAATAAACACCATGAATAAAGGACAACAATTTATGACAATGTCACACGTCAAAAAAAAATTATAAAATACAATATTACGCCGATGAGATGATCAGGAAAACAACCAGACAACGTAACGCACGCAAAACATCTCCCAGCTCGTCGAGCTCCGCGTCGTGGGCGTCAGCTTCGGACGTGTTCGAAGTGACGCCGAACATTGACGCGTCGAGCCAGCGCGACGAGCTTCAGTCGTCCCCGCCGCCACTAAGACCTGTGCGACGAAGAGGACGACCCCCTCCAGCGGTGGGCTTGGGACCAGTGGGACAGAGTGTTCCATCTACGGTCCCCGCTACCGGTGGAGTAGTGCGCCGCATGAGATGGACTCATCAAATAAATGAAAATGTCATGCGGGCCTACTTTGGGGCAACAAGGGGAGGAACTCACCTTACTGCGTATCGTGCTAAAATGCTGTCTCTGTTTCAGGCTTTGGAACCAACAGTTGAAGTATCATCCCAACGATTGTCGGATCAAGTGCGATTTATTCAGCGGCGTAAGTTGTTGGATGATGAAGCACTTGAGCGGTTGCGCACAGACTTAAGAGTTGTCCAGGACAACAATATCCAGCCCGTCAATGGAGATCAAGCAGCAGACCCAACACCAATACCTATTGCTGTTATTGAGGTGACGGACAATTTGGACGACAACGTAAGTCCCCAAGATGAACAGCGTCTGAGAGGGGCTTTGGAGCGTGCGATTTCGGAATTCATGCCTTTGTCGGCGTCTTGTAGACCGCGTCTTCCGCGTTTGCCAACGCATAGAAGAAATTTGGCGCTGATGGGAGCTTTGGACTCCATGTTACCTATATACCTGGAGTCCAGTCGGGATCTTGTTGATACGCATTCGATCCTTTACTGCGCAGCCGTCGCAGCATGTCGTGTGGCTAATGTTAATTTCCCAAATGAACGTAGAGCCACTCGAGGTGTTGCGGCTGTGCCTGCATGGCAGCGTAGGATTGAGGAACGTATCAACAGGGCCCGAACTCTCATCGGCAAGCTAATTTCCTTCAAAGAAGGAAATAGTAGACCGAAGATTATGCGTTTTGTGGCGCAGGCTTTTTCGGGGACTAACACCAGTCCTCGCAATTATAGACTTTGCGTCACGGAACGCATAGACTTCTACAAACAAAAAGTCTATGCGTGGGCAAACCGCATCCGCCGCTACAGGAGGCGATGGGATCGTTTCCAACAAAATCGTATGTTCCAAAGTGATCAAAAGAGGGTTTATAGATGTTGGGAGAATTCTCCACAAAGTGTGGTAGATGGGCGTCTACCTAGTGCTCATGAAATGCGTGAGTACTGGACAAATATCTGGTCGTCGCCTGTCTCTCACACTGAAGCCCCCTGGTTCAGTGTTGTAGATCGAGCTTGCAAGGTGATACCGGCTATGGAGGCCATTTTAATCAGTCCAGACGACGTTCTGACCGCGATTCGTCCAACCCAAAATTGGAAGTCTCCGGGACCAGACGGTCTGCACAACTTCTGGTTAAAATGGTTTCCAAGTTCGCATGCTCGATTGGCAACACAGTTCCAGGATGCGCTTGAAGGGGGATCGCTCCCAACATTTATGACAACAGGTGTCACTCACCTACTCTTTAAATCCGGTAGTACCACGGAACCAAAAAATTATAGACCCATTACATGCCTACCCACAATTTATAAAGTACTTTCGTCGATAATTAGATCAAAAATTCAATGTCATATTACAACTAATAAAATTCTTTATTCCGGACAAACAGGTTGCAAGAGCGGGTCCCGTGGTACTAAGGAACTCCTTCTCATTGACATGGCCATTTGCCAACAGGCTCGTCAGAACCGAAGGAATTTATCAGCTGCCTGGATTGACTATAAAAAGGCATATGATTCGGTGCCCCATACATGGCTCATGAGAGTGCTTAATTTGTATAAAGTTGATACAAAATTGAGCACTTTTCTTGGGGCATGTATGGGACAATGGACAACTGTTCTTAAATATCCAGGCGCTACCAATCCTTCGGTGAATGATGAGCCGATTAAAATCAAGCGGGGTATATTCCAGGGTGACAGTCTGAGTCCACTGTGGTTTTGTATGGCCCTGAATCCCCTCAGTACTCTGTTGTTGGATTCGGGGTTAGGCTACCGTCTGCGGAGAGGGTCTGAGCCTATCTCTCACTTGCTCTACATGGATGATCTCAAGTTATTTACATCAAAACAATCTGAATTGATTGAGTTGTTAAAAATAGCTGAAAGATTTAGCAAATCAATCAATATGGAGTTTGGTGTAGATAAATGTGCGGTTATCCATGTAAAGCGAGGCGTGGTTGCGGTCTCTGATGACATACGTGTCTCAGAGACTGTAAGACTCAGATCCCTTTCGCCGACGGAAACCTACAAATATCTGGGTATGCCTGAGGCTCTAGGTATTAAGGGTGCAGACGTAAAACAATCGATAAAGGAACGTTTCTTTAGCCGCCTGACAAAAGTACTTAACAGTTTTTTGTCAGGTGGAAACAAGATTCGCGCCTTTAACGGTTGGGTTATGCCTGTACTTATGTACTCCTTCGGCATACTCAGATGGACTCAGACCGAATTGGACGCCCTGGATCGTAAAGTCCGAACTCTACTGACTGCACATCGTATGCACCATCCACGTTCGTCAGTAATGCGATTGTACATCCCGCGGAGATGCGGAGGCCGAGGTATGCTTAATGCTAAGGACCTGCATAATCGCGAGGTGTGCAATCTCAGGGATTATTTCCTTCACAGCGACGTGGATATGCATGGGGTTGTAGTGATGGTAGATAAAGGATTTACCCCGCTCTCTTTGGCGAATGAGAACTGGCGGAAACCTCTGGTGATGGGTATTAAGGATCGCGAGGAAATATGGAAGGGCAAGGAGCTGCATGGTCGGTTCTATCGGGCCCTCCAAGGGCCTGATGTGGACCGATTAGCGTCTGTGTCTTGGCTACGTTTCGGTAACCTCTTTGGGGAAACTGAGGGTTTTGTCTTTGCAATTATGGACGAAGTTATTAAGACGAACAACTATAGGAAATACATCCTGAAGGACGGTACCGTCGACATATGTCGGGCATGCCACCGTCCTGGCGAGTCCATCAGGCATGTTATCTCCGGTTGTTCGTATCTTGCTAATGGCGAGTATTTGCATAGACACAATCTAGTAGCCAAGATAATACATCAGCAAATTGCTCTTCGATATGGACTTGTGACTCCTGAAGTGCCATATTACCAGTATGTTCCCCAACCAGTTCTTGAAAATGGTCATGCTACGCTGTATTGGGATCGGTCTGTTATCACAGACAGAACTATTGTTGCCAATAAGCCTGATATTGTGATAATAGATCGATTGGCGCGCCGGGCAATACTTGTTGACGTCACCATTCCGCATGACGATAACCTCGTTAAAGCAGAAAAAGATAAATTATCAAAATATTTAGATTTGGCACACGAGGTTACTGAATTGTGGGATGTCGACTCAACAATTATTGTCCCGATTGTTGTTTCTGCACATGGATTGATACCAAAGAGCCTCGACCAACATCTCCAGAGGCTCTCAATGGGCCGTTGGGTCATGAGCCAGATTCAGAAGGCAGTATTGCTTGACACGGCACGTATAGTGAGGAGGTTCCTCACTTTGGGGTCCTAACCACCGGTGGCTTGGGTCTCGAGCCTCGCCATCGTTGGGTCAATCTCTTTTTTTATATTTTTATATGTATTTTATTTTTTTATGATATATGTAAAAATGTAAAAAAATAGTTAAATAAATAAAGAGAAATAAATTATAATAATAACTCTTTACTATACCACCACATAATCATATGAGTAATAAAAATAAACAGACAATAAAAAGTGTTAACATAACTGGCGGTCTTATCGCTTTAAGCGATCTCTTCCAGAAAACCGGGTAGCAGAAGAAACATTGAATTGTTGCTGGCGGTGCTTATTACTAAATATTGTATAGGAAATCGAAACCACTGTAACACATCAACAGAGGTAAAAAAATATATGTTTTTTACGCAAAAAATAGCAACTTCTGAAGATGAGCCAATGATAAATTATCGTTTTTTAAACAATATCATCCTAAACTGGTAAAATAATGGATATTTCTAGCTGTACTAAAATAAAATGTTGATAATAAGCGATAAGACCGCCGATTGTTACACATATTTATGCGCTTTACATTTTTGTATGTAATAATTTGTGTGGTGTGCAATAAAGTATTTATAAAGAAATAAATAAATAAATAATATTTTTCATGCAGGGCCACACAGAGATCTACATCCACATCAACGTACGCGAACGAAGTCGCGAGTTTAATATACCCTCTTATTGAGCCATGAAGCTGAGATTAGATTCTTGGAAATTCCATTTTACGTTAAATATAGCTTGGTATAAAATAAATTTAATAATATGTTCCGTCCCACGATGTGATAGGGGGCGAGCCTGTCGCCAAATTGGGCAAAAATTCCTGACTCCGAGCTGATAATAAATAGAAAAATCCAATATCATCTTACTACAACATATAAAAATTGCATAAGGCCTTTAACACATTTTTGGGAAAAAAATGAACCTACCCTTAAATATTTAGCCCCGCTACTCACCATTAAGGTCTGCAACTCCGAGTTAGGGTATAATAGGAAAGGTATGGGAGAATTTTTCAGCTAGCCTCAAATACCTACCCATAAATTGGTGCCAGATCTTGGACTAAATAAAGCTTAACCACTTCACAAATCATCAGACGTGAAGTAATTTCACTTTACCTTTGAGTCTGTTGTATTCAGAGATCTTGTTTTTGAATATAATTAAATTTGTTTATAAATAGGCGAAGAAAATCAGTTCAGTAACATTTACTCCTTTTTGTTAACCTATTTTCTTTTTTTATAACCTTTGATATGTTTTACTGTCCTCAAAAATAGACAATATTATAGCCGTGATTTTAAACATTTTTTTGTGATCCGACTGGTCTTAAAATCAGTGTATAACTGTCTATACTCCTATACTCAAACATTTCAGCGTTACGACACACTGGATCAAATATTGTTGTATCATATAAACATTTATCTTGGTACGGGAATGGAACCCGCATCCTCCCATTGGTCTGTCAGCTTCTTAACCAACTACCCAGGAGGCTGCCATCTAAGAAATTCGGATTAAAGCATGAATAGATACTTTCGGAGTACAAGTAATTGTGTATGAAAATCGGTGAAAATCATTGAAAATAAAATGGAATTGCTGATGATAATCGTGAACAATATTATTGAAATTCGCTATAATCAACGTCAATAACAGGATAAAATATTATCGCTAGGATATTCGATGCTCCTTTATAATTAAATCAGCCGTCTCTCATAATTAATTTGAATGTAATTATTAATACGAAATGTTTGATAAGCCTACATTTGCAAATCCACATGAAATTTATGTCATCACACAAACTTCAAAGCACTAATAGGCAGCACAATCAGGCCACGATATAATTAACCACGCCTTTACTGAACAACATATGCTTAGTTGTTATAGTTAGTACATTCTCAATGTCTGCAGATAAAATTCGAAATCAAAACCACGATTGGTGTTACTTGGAAGGGTAATTATATACATACGAGTATAAGGTGTCAAGTTATCTTACGGTATTAGAAGTATTTAGCGTGCTGGACAAAAATATAATATGAATAGTTGTTGAGAGTTGACTGTTCTATATGACTGTATAGGGCTTGATTTGTCACCGAATTTAAATGAAACAATTCGAGATCGTAAAACGTGTATTCACTTGACCAAGCATGCGGCGAAAGAGGCCGAGTTGCCATACAAAAAATATAAATTGTTATAATATTAATGTTGCCAATGCAACAATAGTACTAATATAATGAATTTAGATATTCATGGAAATCTTTATGACAGGCGGCTTTTCTTAAAATAATACGACAAACCATGCAATATATAACGATAAAGTAATGTTTCGTCAACCCCGTTTAGGTGTGGGATTAGGGCAGTTGGGAAAGCGGGACATTACATCATTAATAATTAACTAAAAGAAGGAAACATCTTATAATGAAGACTTCTATTACTAAAACACTGTTTGCTAGCATACAATATATAAATCACTCTGTTCTACTTTATAATCAAATTAATAAAGAATTTAATATATTTTTTAGCCTTGTACCCGATCGTGATAAAACCTTTAAAATGGCCAAAGCAAGCGTGTCGCGTTTTGGATTCCATTAATTCCGGCTTAGAGTTGGCATCAACGAAATTCACCACGGAACATCCTCCTCGACGATTTCCAAAGCGACCTGTAGGAAGTCTCTAACCTGCATCCAGTGACATCCTAAGCCTTCTGGGTAAACTTGGAATGTTTTACAATAACATATCAAATACTAAAACTCGGATTATGTTCTGAATAAATAATTTGGTTGCTGCGTCATGAGGTGTGGTGAATATTAACGAGACAGGGCCCCAACCCCGCGCAGCAGTCGATAAGGAAACGTTCTTAAAATTATTTGAGTAGGACCTTGAGCTATGTAGGCTGGACGTCACTGTCGATTTTACTGACTGAAAATTGTTTTTTTTTTTTATCTTAAATAAAACACAAGTATTTATAGTCGAACCGTGCAAACATATACAATATACATGTTAGGTGAAATATGTGTCGCATTACTGATTTCTGTGTATATTGGGATACGATCAGGCCGGCATAATTGTGTCGTCTGGCGCGATAACCTTTTCATGTCATAACTGCACTGCAGTTGCACTTACAATAAGATGCATAGTAGTTATTTTGTTGTGCCAATATAAATAAAAGGTGCAATAAGAGTAATAAATCACTTATTCATGATATAAAGCTATTTACCCAAAGTTGAAGTATCACTGTATTATAAATTTTAAAAATCTATTCATCCTCAATCCACTGAAAAGTATTAAGAAAACACAGAAACGCATGTTCAAAGGCCAGACTAAGAACAACTTGCAACTTACCAGGAACTCCACGCATCGTGTGTACCAATAAAACTTTTTCCATACAAACTAAATTTCTATAACACCAACCTGAAAGGGTTTAACTTGGCAAAACGCTGAAGTGTTTAAAGCAAGTTTGGAACTGGAATTGTTTCGGTGCGTAGCCTCTCCCACGGGTGCTGCCCAAAAGTTATCGTAATATAACCTCACATAAATCTATATTACATATTCTGTACTGTGTCGCCCCTTAAACGTCCACTGCCTTGTACATAAATCCTGTAAAACCGAGAGTTCGATTGAGAGGGCTTAGGCCATGGCCCACCACGCTGGCCTAGTGCGGGTTGACAGACTCTACATACCGTAGAAAATCTATTACATAATATGTAAGATCTGCGAATCTCAAGACACATCAACATTTGTATAAAACATAAATTAAATTATATCTGCTTTGTTTTTTCATAGAAAGCCCTTTCTTCTTCGCTTTCTCCATCTCACGGATATCTTTACAAAATTCCCAACTGTGATAAGACTGATATTTTTTAATTCTGTAGTTTTCATTGTTACGGTTTCCCTGGTACAAAATAATATTACAAAAAAACATAAATTAATAAATACGTTTCTAGAGGTTAAGATATTTATCTGTATCAGTCTATATACGTCTCACTGCAGGACACGGGCCTCCTCTACAATTCAAAGTACGATTGAGAGGGGTTAGGCCATATAGTCCACCACGCTGGCCTAGTGCGGCTTGGCGAACTTTACATACCGTAGAAATTCTTTAAAATCGCCACGGTATGCAGGTTTCTTCACGATGTTTAACTTCACCATTATGAGGCATAAGATATTTATATTTGCTTGTGTTATAGCGATCACCGTGTCAAGAGGTCAAAAGCCTGTCACAAATATTTGAATAGTTGGTTATATTCACGTTCCCCTAAGATGTGTTTCTGCACCAATATTGTGACTGAATAATTCTAGTGACAAGAAAGCTTTGCGAACTTGGGAAGTGATTTTCAAACTTAGTTATAAAAACGAACTTACTCAACTTAACGTCATTGGCCATAACATCTTGACATATTATTGCAGTGAATGAAATAGCAATTACAGATAGCAATAGCGATTATAATATGATTTCATTGGTGTAATCAAGAAAATGCCGATACCATAGTGGTAGTATATTTCCTCCTGTATAATTCTAGGGAAATAGCATCTACAGTGCAACCTCGATATAACAAATCGGAGGGGAACAAGAAAATATTCGTAATATCAAGTAATTCGTTGAACTGAGGTTTGTTATGTTGAGGTTAGATTGGTCTAAAATTCGTTATAAAGAGGTAAAAGAATAGTTTTATTCACCTCAATATTACTTTACGTTTCTGAGCCATTTTAACTTAAATATTTAACAATAGTGACGAGCAGAGGTGTTTACATTACTTTCCATCAAAACAACAATGATTACTTTACAAACAAAAGCGTGTCGAAACATGTCGAGACATGAATCACATTATAAGATTAAGAGTTATATTATTGGTGGAAACTTTATATAAAGGTTTTGGGTTGGCAAAATTCGTTAATTAGAGGTATGAATACTTTTTCTTGATAGTTGAAAATTCGTTATAAAGAGGTTGTACGCAAAGAATGTTCGCAATGTAAAGGTATATTTTATATTGACTCTTATGGACAATTCAAGGGGATTACGATGAATTTGTTAAATCGAGGAAATCGTTATATTGAGGTACGTTATATTAAGGTTGCACTGTATATGGTTGTCATTCAAGGGAATGGGTTTTTTTTTATTCCAAAATATTCAATCATTTTCATACGCACAAAACGAAATACTTGGACAATAGGGACGATCATAAAAGCCCATTCATAAACTAGACACACACACGCTTATATGAATAAAAATGACCGGCAATCATGTAAACCTGACGAATAATTAGGATTATAACATTGTCTATACAACTCAACTATGTTAAAATAAATATCGATGATTTTTTTACACCTTCTATTAATAAACAATTCACAATAATTATTTATATCAAAATACTAATATTAATAAAACAAGTTCAATAGGCAAAACAAAGCTCGAAGGTGCGAACATAAGGTAGCTACATAAATGCCTCAGACATCGAAGTTGCTCTATGTATACGTGGTTAAATATCGCTTAATTCTTTATTCTGTTGGTTGTAAACTGAGTAATTTTTCCAAGAATTTCTCAATAACATTTTCAATGGTATGTAAAATCTGCAAGCCCTCACTTGGCCAGCTCGATCAACTATGGCAAAAGCTATCGCCATGGACCTCTCAATTATAGAGGAGTTCTGTGTTCAGCAATGGGCGATTATGGGCAGATAATACAGTAATTTCATAATGATTAAATTAAGCGACAAAACCTCGCAAGAATGTCGCACATTCTCAAGCCCCGCCTTAACTAAAATAAACTATCATTTCCCACAAAGTAATCGCGAGTATCCGAGATGATGCAAATAAGTTCAACATAACACATTTAGTACATAATTGCTTCAGAAGGTCAGCTTTGCTACGAAAATACTTTTCAAACTGGGATTAAAATAATATAGGCAGCAACGTTCGGTGGATTATTCGGAGTAATATTTTTCTTTTATTCTCTTTTCTCTGCCCACGAGAGACTTAATGTATCAAAAATATAATTCCTTCCTTCTTGCGTATATTTTTTAATTAATTTTTTATTTTTTTACGCTTGCATGACATAGCGACTATAATGATGGAACACGGTAACAATGTGTAACTTTTGAGGGTTTAAAAAAAGTAGGTTGTAAAGATAAGAAAATATGTTTCAATCAATGTAAACAATATATTAATCATAGTATATTTTTTTTGGAAAATACATCAATCTTATATAATTATAAAATAATTAGAAATGATTTAGTCTTAAGTAAGAAATGATTTAATCTTCAAAACTCGATACAAATAGTATTTTATGCAAGATATTTTCGAAAACCTTATTTGGGAATGAACGCCTTATGCTTTCTTGCTCTTGTCTTTAGTATAGTTAGTGGTGGGTAATATCTAATATTTTGATATTTATTACAAATACATGTAGATATTTAGGTTAAAAGTAGAAAACGATAACAGTGAAAAATAAGTTAAAGATTCTCGTTTCGCCAACTATAAAAGTAAGAAGTTCTAGTAATTACAAACCACTCACTAAATGAAAGGTATTATAAATTCTGAATAATTAACCCGACATTCTGTTCAATTTATCTTGACTTACTGATACTATTTTTATTTTAATTAGTATTTTGCCTATATTTTAGTTATGTAAGATATTTTATTTCACGCCCTTTTTATACTTATATCAAATATATATGTAAATACATAACATAACATAAACTCACGCCTTTATCCCAGAAGGGGTAGGCAGAGGCGCCACCAGGACACCCACTTTTCGCCTTGTATGTTCCGTCCCATAATGTGATAGGGGGCGAGCCTATCGCCATATCGGGCACAAATTCCTGACTCCGATCCTATAATGAATAGAAATATCCAATATCACTTTGCCCGACCCGGGATTCGAACCCGAGACCTCAGCTTTGTAGTCGTACCGTAGTACAACTACGCCACCGGGGCAGTCAATACATTCTGGATCTGTAAATACATTCTGTCGGTAATACCTGTATTAAACAAGCAAAATACACGTATTAACACGTAAAACAACCGAAATTGTTGTTGTAACAACAAAATGGTATTTAACGGTATATTTTCCTGTTACCTATGATTAATCACGTAATTAATTATACGAAGTGGACATCAATTCCCAAGTTGAGATTTTTTCTAAGAGATCTCTAATGTAATTATGTAATGTATGGTTATGATGAATTCAATAATCCATTTTTGATGGCTCGAACCTCAATTCTTATAAGATTCGGATTTCAGCTCAGTTCAAGCATTTTTTAAGATATTAATCCTTACAGCGATATGACTTACAGTATTGGAAACAAACTTAATGTTTTCGAATCTAACAGACAATTGTCAGGGTAATAATAAAAAGTAATCACAATGATCAGAGTGCACAACTTTATAAATATACCCGTAACAGAAAAAATATTTTAAAGACATGTAGCTCTTGTATTTTATATTATGTTGATTCTACGATTTAAATATTCTAATAATACCACTGGACCATCCTGAAAAATATACTAAAGGCTCCACAAATAACGTAGATCTAATACAAATGTCCATAATTTCAAGAAAGCCGCCATATAGAATAGAATAATCAACGCAATAATGATTTAAATTGGACCACAAAATAATTATTACGCAATGTGGTAACACACCAAACGTTGGAAAGTCATCAATCGAATGTTAATCGTTAATAAACTGAGCCTAAATTAACGGATTGATGGATACTGGGACTGATGAATATGAAAGCACAAAGGGAATATATTATATCCTACAAATATTATATTGAAGACTGGGAAGATGTATTAAATGTTTGTTACTATGTAAAACTGCTATTCGTTTTTTTTTAAATAAATGATAAATAAATACACCGAGCAGTCACATACATAGTCCTGACCCCACAATAAGATCGAGTCTTGTGTCTGTAGCGATTTTTAAGAATTTCTGTGATATACCAAAGTCCGCTAAACCACACTAAGCCAGCGTGGTGGTATAATTGTAGAGGAGGCCCGTGCCCTGCAGTGGGACGTATACGCTTATAAAAAACAATACAACATACACCATTTTTGTGTGTTAGAAGTACGCATATATTACATTAGTATTAGTATATCTATATATAATGTATTATCTATAAAATGTCGATGTACCTAATTCCGTTCCTAAAAGAAGGTCAATGACGCTTCAATAAGCAACACAGAGATGCTGTAAATCTGGAAATATCTACCTTATAAAAGGCGGCATCCCTATTTTAGGTCTACGGTTGCTAAGCAACAAAACAATACCATTGATACAATCCTGAATGCCCTTTCTATCGGATTAGTTTTCCGAAATTATGAATAATTCAATAGGCTTTTGGAGTTCCCCAGTCCGGTAAAACACGGGATGAAATTATTATGACGACTGAATTTGGAAATGTCATGGGTTCGCTTTCCAGAATAAGTATACCGAATTCTATGAGATTTTTGAGTCGTAAATATGAATAACCTGACATTGCATTAATTTCTGTAATAGTGAACGTTACGCAGACGATTGGTTGTAAGAATAAGCAAAATAAGCTGATTGGAGATTTATGAAATCATGATCTAAATTACTTTCAATTGGAAAAACCATGTCCAGAAGCAAATAAGCTGATGATGTTAAATATAAATAGGTATACAGCGTGATATTGACACCCCCTACATTAAATTAAACCATGAGCATCGCGTAGTAAGGGATATTATTTGCACGCGTAGGAATTGTCGTAGAAGGAAAAACTAAAAAGTTGATTTCTCAAACAAATTATAAGTCAAAATAATGACATTAATTTTAAACAGCCTATATTGACACTTACCTGATAAACATCGTCCGCACGGAGCGGAGCGGCAACATCGCAATATTCCCGCGTTTATGAAAACAGCCGACCCGCTAGCACGGGCGGCGCTGCGATCGCGGGAATAATCTTCCCAAGTCACATATTTTTCATAGTAATCACACAACACGTAAATACATAAAATTAACTAATTCAAATTGTTGTGTTTTATGCACCAAATCTCTCACAATATGTTCTAAGGGCCATGACGGCGCTTTGATTACAACAACACCATATCTGTGTATTCCACAGTACTATAAGTATTCGTTATTGTATTAAGAATACGCGCGAAGTAAATTAATAATAAAGAAAATACAATAATACTGAATAACTTAAATCTACAAAAACTAAAATGTACATTATAACACTAATACGAACACCTAAATAATAAAAATAACACTTAAAACACAAAAACTAACACCTAATAATAAAGTACTTATTTGCAATATGTGCTTCTATCACTTAAACACTCATAACTATTCAATTACTTAACACAAAATACAAATAACAACAGAATTTAAAATACTATCAAAATGGCGATTTCTGCGCGCGCGCGTGTTTTTGTTTACATTATAATTGAACGCAGTAAACTGAACACAGCGAGCCGCCGCGCCGCGCCGCGCCGGCCGCGCCGCTATACATTAGGATTTGCTAAAAAGTTGAAGATCCCTAAGGATTGATTGGATAGATTGGTTGATGCAGTAATTACGTAACTGGATTGGACAATAGTATTTAAAATGAGATACTCTGATTGGCGTAAAAAATACTTTATGTGATTGGTAGTTTAAAATAAGAGCCGTGATTACAGTATCTTGAAATCGATATCGATTATTTGTAGTTTAGTCAAATGTGTCAACTTTACTTTTCTAAAAGCAATTTTACCCGTAAGTAGTTCATTAATAAAACAATCTACAGCAGCGAATGCATACGTGTATTTTGTATAAAATTACGATTTTTCAAAGTGGTTTACTTTGGAAACATTAAATATTGTCAAGTTATTGTCATTTTCAGGAAATGTAGTCAGATATCTTTGTAAATTTTATTTTTGTTCAAGATGAAAATCTTTAAGCTCCCCTTTCGATACCCCGGGGAAGCCGAGAGAGGTATATCATTCCGGATATTGTGGCCGAGCTGGGTCCCTAGCAATACATACGCCAACATATCAGTATGCTAAAAACCCCTTGATGACCGGTTGGGTTCTAATTATTGAAGTTGTTACAAATTATTAAAACCAACCGTAAGCAATAAAAACGAATTACCATGATATTTCTGACATACTATTAAGTTTCCAGTCAACTCAAATTAAATAATATTGAGATAAAAAATATCGATTAAGTGTCCTCGAATACTTTCACAACACTACTTCAAAAATGTTTCGTATGCTGTCACTTTCTTATAATTTTACTTACTCCAAGGGCGAAAAAGGGACAGCATATTATGATATAAAAAGATGTATGATCTGGCAACAGGTGATTATAGTAAATTCAAAGTACAGAAGGAACATGGCGCGTTATAATACGTTTACGTAAAATTGTTTTGAAAATGTTAAATTGAAATATTGCGTGTTGGATTCAAACATTACTTGAAATTGAATGCATATTGTTTAAAAATAAAGCTGAAATAAATTTTATTCTTGATGCATAGTTTGATTCACGTATTTTTATTTGGACCGATTGTCACGTGCCGAAGAATAGGTTTTTTTGTTGGCCGATGATTATGATTACAATTTAAGTATTTGTATTGTGCAATTAAAATGCTTTGTATGTATGTCCGATATTCAAGAATCCTTTTAATGTAATGCCATGTTGATAGTATTGGAATTTGAGAGTACCTAGTAATTAGTGTATGTATTTGATTAAATCCTTACTAAAAGGTGAACTGTTAAACCCCAGTTAATCATAAGTACTTACTTATAAAATAACGATCACTCATTATGTTCTAGACTACATTAATAATAATTATTTTAGTGTAGAACATGTTGAGTGATCTGTATTTCGCCAAGTTTTATGTTTGCGGGGTCAAAGTTCTTTGTCAGCTGAGCGGCAAAACTACTCGTGCATGTACGGAGTGATCGAAAATTGCGAAATACAAAATCGTGATTTTTGTCAAAACTACCAGGTGGATTTTGATGTAACTTGGTACAATGTTTCCTGGGGTGGTCACGAACATGTGGACAAAATTAAGTAACAGATGTCAATATCACGCGGTATACGTTATAAAACAAAAGTCTTATGTCGTTATGAAAATACTATGATAGAATCAACCACAGACTTATAGGTCTTACGACACCCAGATCCGAAAAAAAAATTGTGGTTCATATATACCATTTGTCTCATTGCATAAATCGAACCAGCAGAGGCTCTCGATTGAATGGGATTCTGAGTAATGACTATCAGGTGGGTTCTCTCCAACTAATTATTTCCCACCAATACTGTATGTCGTTACGAATTTCCTTGGAAGTTGACAAAATTATGTCCGCCTGTTCTAAACCAGATATACAATGGCCGAAGTCGTAACACTTACGGCCTTATTCATAAACAGTTTTAAAACCTATTTTAGTTATCGAATGTTTTGTCTTCTCCGCTCAAACTAAATTCAAAATTCGTTCGAAAGGGACAAAACATTAAAAAACCAAAAATCTAACCTTGAAACTACCTATCAATAAGGGCGTTATCCCTTATATGATCGGATAGGAATATCAGAAGCAATAACCAGTTAAGTAAAGCCACAGACCACAAACCTAGTCAATGATTAGAATACACACGTCACAATCTTGCCCATGCTCGATCAGTTTATTAAGGTTAAGGTTACCCACTGTACCTATTACTTCAATGTGGTAAATTCACATACGTACTAATGGTCTGCATCAAATTGCGAGTACGAATAGTTTGTCATAGCGTCGAATATAAGTTATAATCTTAAAATAATTGTGTTGAGACATTTCTGGTATAATTTATTATTATCAGACTGAAAAACTATATCTTGCCTTATCGCACGAATTCACGATCGATGAAGCGATTACGAGACTAACCATATTTTTTGGGTTTTTTTATTATGTAGACGCCTAATCTCGTGTTCAGTTTTCCGCGTTACTTCGCAAGTGTGCTTTTTATCATTGCTATTCTTGCACATGCTTACAGTGTTCAACGCTGTTCCGCTGTGTTAAGTACACCCTGTATAAGTTAATCAAAATTGTCCAGTGAAAATAGAGCTGAATATATTATGTAGCACCTCCCTAACACGCACTACATAGCTTGTTGCATTTTGTTTTAACTAAATAAAAATTTCATTTTATGTATATCATTACTAAGCTCTCCTCCGCGTTAGCCTGCTCATTTGAAATTCATAATTTTTAATTTTATATTGACTTTTTAATTACTCTTTTTCTAAAGGTTTCCTACAACGCCTATTCAGCGCACCGGTTCGATGCACTTTATAATACGATATGGATCAGTATTTCACAACTTTGATAAGCGGCACTCACTTGCTGCGTAGCTAATGTACCTCGTTTCTTGGCAAGAAATGTTTAGATCATTTACATTAACAAATTCTGGATAACATCTCTTTAACGATTAAAATATATTCCTATTAAAACGCCATCTATACCATCACAATATCATTTCAAATAATTCTCTAAAATTGCACTATTTTTCATAATAATTTAATATTAGTAATATAATATTATTAAGACTAAATGAAGATACTCGTACATGTTTTAGAATTTGTTGGCGATATTAAGACAAGTCAAAAAGCCTCTCATAACATACAGTCACATCATCCTATATTTATTTATATTTCGGTGGCCAGTATCTTCACATCATCTCCTAATAGCACAATCATTTGAAATTTTTAAAAGCAAGTAAACTAATATTCATACGATGAATCCTAAAATCAAATACAGTCCTTAATTCAAAGCCAATACCGACAAACAATGAAGCAAAGCCGTACTCCATTTAATAAGCCGACCCACAACATAGAAAGGTTTATTAAACAATAACGTTCGATGCATTGATGACGCCCCAGCCTTGGTAGTGCCGCGACGTGATCACTGTACAACGATACACTTTAGGAGGAGGGAGTGGGGGGGGGGCTATTACCTGTCTCACCCCGTGCGGCTTGCACGTGTTACAACATAACTCTATTACGATATACCAGCTTTGTATCAACGCTCACATTGTAAAAATTTGGTACGGTGTATCAAATATACATGGCGCATGTCCGTGATTTAATAAAAAAGGCGTTGGATGTAAATAAAAACTCAATTTAATTCGGACGTTTGTTTTTATTTCATGGCATGGCAAGGCGACCTTCTGCAAACTTTATTTGGTCGTCTGTCTATCTTGTGGGTGAATGTTCGGCGCTGAGCTTGCTGGTATGTAGCCTCCACTCGATCTGAGACCTAGCAGGTAAGCCCTAAATAAGAAAATTCCCACGAGCTTTGAATAAACTTTTTTAATTGAAATCATGATCTCAAAAGAATTATTTAGACTCTTCTAAGACCACAGATCCATAATGTGTATATTTTTCAAATAAAGGCTTAACTCAATAAGTTTTACCTATTTCTCCAATTTTCTAATCTGCTACGCTACATCGGTAAATTTTGTTTTCCTACGAATTTTCATTTCCGATTCGATCTCGTGTGGAAAAAACGTGCGTAGACAGTTTTAGAGCTAGTTAAGTGATCGTAGGTACAATATTTTTAAATTGACTTACTGTTTACATCGCCCTGTGGTTATCATCGACGCATGTGTGCTTTGACAAGGGTCAACTGATACGGTGTACGGGTAAGCTACTTCGCTTAAGAGATTTGGCACGGATTTAAATTAAATTTCTACGTGAGCCGACGCACTTACAATGTGTTTGCACTGTATATACAACGATAGTATTAAAGTCTAGGACTAGGGATTAATATTCTTAGGAGAACAAGTAAATAATCATATTAGAACACAAAGGCATGCAACATATTAAAATACGAAACTAAAAAGAAATGGTATTTCATTTCAAGTCTTTTCTGTGACCAAAATAGATACACATTGAATGCGCAGGTTTTAAATCATACCAATAGTGTAAAAGCGAAAATTTGTGTGTTTGTTACTTCTTTACGCTCAAACGTTTGGACCAAATTTGTTGAAATTTGGTATGAAGGTAGCTGATACCCTGGATTAACACATAGGCTACTCTTTAAACCCGTAAAAAATGGTGTGTTCCCGCGGGATGAGCAAGACATACAGATACATATGATAGTATTTCAATCTCAAAGGGATGGGATGGGATGTAGTATAGGACTGCATACCTTGAGCCATGGGATAAAAAGACGGGACAAGGCGAGATGTAACGGGATGGAATGAGAAAAGCAGTATAAAAGACGACAGTCACGTAAAGTTTTAATAAAACAGTTAGTACATGAAATTATATGTTTCTCTTGTGAACTGGACTCAAAATGTATCTGAACCCGGGCGAAGCCGGGCCGGGCCGCTAGTCAATATATAAGTAACATCTTAGCAACTTATTAATGCAATGCCAGCCTCTGACAGCCTCCGTGGCGCAGTTGGTTGGACGCCGCCTGTGAAACGAGAGGCCACGGGTTCGATCCCCGCACCGAGACAAATGTTATGTGAACCACATATATTTGTTTCGGGTCTGGGTGTTTGTGAGACCGAAAAGTCTTTCGTAGTTTCTGATACCCACTACACAAGACTCGATCTTAGTGTGGGGTCAGGACTATGTATGTGACTGTTGGGTGTATTTAATTATTTATTTTTTAATGCAATTATGTGTTTTCAATGAAGCCGGCATTATTGTATCAACTGGCGAGAGACGGTCACCTCTTACTAATGGGTAATCTTTCTGGACTCGATACTGTGTCTCTATAAAAAGGCGTGAAATCCATCACAACGCGTCACATTCACATCAGCTTAGCAATCAAAATTTAATCTTACAGTTACAGCGCTCATTAAGCTGTTTCAGCTATCTTGCAGACGGCCTTATACGCCCATACTTGACTGGATACTAAATTAATTATAATTTCACTAAAGTGCATTTTTGCAAAATTTTTAGTTGCATTGTGTCTGTTACCACCTAGCTTCGTTTTCGGTCGCGGTCTTGATATACCCGGTATAGTCTAACCTCTCTCAATCCTACTCTCGATTGTAGAGGAGACTCGTGCCCTGTAGTGGGACGTATACGGGCTGGCTGATACACTACAGTACATTAGTGCAACATATCACGCTATTTACCATGTATTTATGATGTTGTTTTAACATTGGCATGACAAAGAAACCATTCATCAGTTGGTAAGTGCAGCGCGATTTAAATAAAGAATCCAGTGGTGAGAGATGAAAATGACGATGTGAAGTAAAATCGTCAGATATCAGAAATGTCCTAAACTAAAGGAGACATCTAAAATGGTTTAGAGTTTATACATACCCATTAGATAAACCAATCGTGTTCGTGACTGACATAGTTACTTGAAACTTGTAAACTTCAAGAACTACGGACGACTTTTCCAACATCGATACTGAAAATTCTAAAATAATTTATTCTCTGAATCCAAATTCTAAGACTACCGTTTTATAGCCGAAAATAAATCTCAAATTAAGTCGTCAGTGTACTATATCCCACCCTACTATGTCCACCCTAACCACTAAGAGAGTCCCCCAACCGCTGGTGCGAAGGAATTCCCTCTCCAATTTTCGGATTCAAAAATTTACCAATAATTTGGTTGATTGACATGACGTGAAAGGCCGTTTTCTCACCATTTTTATAAAGGGCTCACCGAATTTATCAAAATTCACTCAAATTAGCTAAAGAACATTTACCGACATTTAAAATGACAGATTACAGAATTAATCGCGAAGATTTGATAGCAAATGGGTCCAACAGTGTTCGAGTTAGGAAGACATACTAACATAATACAGTCCCTAATTGTATAGCCAGAAAATGTGATGAAAGTTTCAAAAAATCCCCAAATACAGCGGCTTCTATCAGATCTCTTCCATCCTTATCAAAGGAGTTAACTCAAAGAATATACTACAAAACAATTCGTACCGTCTCTTTTTGATTTTAATTATACTTTCCAGGATAAGCAGGAGCAAGTTAGCTGCTCTTGTTGCACGCAACATTTTTATTTCCATCACAATAGCTCACGTTATTCAAGAAATGCAAATGGACTGGCGTCTGTTTTCATTCTGAATACTTAGCATATTTGCAGCGTCAGAACGATAATTGTAAACGAGTTTCCATCTGCAATATCATGGCATTATTTCTCGTTCGCTTTCTTATTCCCTTTCTTAAGGAATCAAAATCAAACGTTTGAAAACATGCTAACCATAAAACTGTATTAAAGGAATCACACATTGTCAGTAAACGTGATGCATTCCATAACCAGTAAAGAATTAATTTGTAATTTTGTGATCAGCTGATTCCCAGTAGATGTTGATTACTATTCAGCCAATCATCGCATTCCAAGGCAAATCGTCGGTACAGAATACACACAGTAAAAAACCTAGGACCTTGCAGTCAACAGCCATAAACTGCATAAAATTTAAAATAATTTAATTTAACCTAACCAAACTACTAATATTCTGAAAGATTCTCGCCTCATATATTTTTCGCTAAAGAAAAACGCATCGTATCTCACATGCAAATCCCAATACATATTCAGAAATGAAATAATTCAATTTTGCAACGCAAATAAATTTTAGGAATGTATAATAAAATTAAAAATATAGCGTAATACAGAGCGTTTTGTCTGCGATGAGACTGCTCGAGGAATATTCAATGAAATAAGGCGCTCTCCTTTCGTATCGCAGTTTTTCGTTATTGCATAGAATGTATAGGCACTTAATTTTTAAGTCGCAGTTTAGGTATTGTGTTGGGCAATTGCTTTTTGGTCTAATGGGCCATTAAACGATAGATAAAAATACATTTCATACACTTGATTTCATAAATCGAGAAAATTTTGTGTATAAATTTCTCTCTTCTCGTTTTGTGTACAGAATATAATTTCTAGCAGAAGCCTCTATAATTCTTACACTAAGTTATTCTTTAAAAAACAAATAACCTATTTATTTTTAATAAAATGTTATAGAATACTGTACTGTTCTGTAACAGCCTTTTATCGCCCATTGCTAAGCACGGGACGACTCCACAACCGATTGAGAAGGCTTAGGCCATAGTCCATCACGCTGGTCTAGTGCGATTTGGCAGACTTTACAATCCAAAATCTTGTTAAGCTCTCTCTGGTATACAGGGTCCTCCTTCACCGTTAAAGTTCTATTATTCATTCAACTGAAAAATATTTTCTCAAGCTTTCGCTAAAAATACTGTTTTACAAAGACGACTGCAACATGAACATTGCAGATAAAATAGAGCTGTGTATTTTTATGCAAAATGTCTTATGACTTTTTTCACGCATAAATGTGAATTTATAATAAATTGTAAAATGTCTCGGAGAAGTTTAGGGTATATTTTTCGTTCAGATGCTAACTGGCGTATCTTCGACAATGTTTTCATAATAATATGAAATACACGCAAATAAGACAATCTAGTAAGTGTAGCCTATTTTCTTCTAAGTTTTTTAATGGCATTCAGAAAAAAACTAATCTCGGAACACTATGTATGATTAGTACCTAGATAAATTTATTTACTAGCGACCCGGCTCGTCGTTGCCTGGGTGCAGATATGGGACTGCCGTTCCTACTTAATATTGCTTTTTCCCGTCCGGTCCCGTTATATCCCGTCCTGTCCAGTCTCACGTTGTCCCATGACACAAGGCATGTAATCCAGTCCTCTCCTGTCCCAACCCATCCCTTTGAGTTTGAAAGAGTAACAAATATATTTGAATTCCTTGCTCATCCCACGGGAACACTACATTTATCGGATGAAACGTAGCCTATGTGTTTATCAGGGGTCAGCTACCTCAATACCAAATATAAGCGAAATTGGTACAGCCGCTTCTGAGATTAGCGCGCACAAACTGACATAAATTCTAACAATAATTGTTTTGAGTTCCATTACGGTAATACAGTCTTCCCATAATAGTTATTTTCATAAATCTTCAACGTACTGACATCAATCAGTTATAAATTTATTATATACATAATACCAGTTACAAATTTATTTTACTGGTGGTAGGTCTTTCACAACATGTATGGGAAAGGCTGCCTGGTAGGTACCACCGCAATGTCCATTTCTCCTGACAAACAGCAGTGTAAATGCACGGTTGTGTTCCGGTTTGAAAGATATTGTAGCTAGAGTAACTTCTAGACATATTATTGAAACTAAACATCTTATATCTCAGGATGGCGAGCGCAGTGGAATGTCAAACATTGCTTAGTAATACATGGCGTTGTTGGTTTCCTTCTGTCTATGAGCGCTGGTATCGCTTAGCATCAGGTGTATGGCAAGCTTGTCTCGCCATCGCGATAAAAAAAAGCTTTAAAATTTATATCAATTGGCAGTAAAAATATCTTGATTGGAATTTATAATTTTCATGAAAAAATTATAAAAGGTTATTTATTTTTAGATGGCGAGCGCTCAGAAACGAGTAAAAATATCCTTTGTAGTTCAATAAAGGGTGCCTTTTTCTTTTAAACCCGTAATACTACATATTATACCGAGAAAGCAATAATTATATACTTACAGTCTTACTAATAAAAATATATTAAACAATTGTTTAACGTTTGTATACTTATTCAATAGATAGGGTGTGAATAGCTACTTATATAATACTTTACTAATAAACAGTGTATAGGCCTTGTATAACTATTTAATAGTTATGACACTAACTACTGGTAACATTTTGGAAAGCGTTCCGAAACCTTAAAACATTAAATACATCACTTATTTCTTTTTCTATTTTTCTTTAATATAAACATGATTTTATTTACTTTGGCTTGAAAAATAGGAAAAAAAATAATTCCTTTTTATCAAAAAATATTTTCAGTGTACAAACAATAAACATATAGGTTTTACAATTATTGTTTATTTAACATTTTCCATTCTGTAAATTATCCTCGAAAATTAAAGAACGTGTTTGGAAAGCGCGTGGGACCGTCAACTGTCATTTTCCGCAAGAATTGTAAAAAGTTCAAAGAAACCGTTGTTATTCGTATCTTTTTTCGATTTCATTCGTATGCATTAATTGTATTATTTGGAAAATATGGAAATAGGAGATGTTTGTATCGGAGCAAAGAAAAGAAAGCGTGCTAGTAATTGGGATTCCTTAGAAAAGGTCCAAACAAAATGTTATTTCAACCTTCAACAAAAATTTGTACCATATATTTATTCAAATTGTTTCCAAACATTGCCTCTAATCTTTATTATTTATTTTATAATTTACTACGTAATTGCATAAAAGAATATGTGACGGTAGTTGAAAATAAAAACACTGATAAAAACACCAACAAGGCTAAACTAGAAGCATGGCAGAAAATCACTCAAAGGTTTGGCAAATAAAATATAGTAGTACTTTTCAATGCAAGCTATTCTGGAATGGAGACATAATATGTAAACTTTTTAGACAACATCAGCGAGGGAAGGTTTGATATTTACAAAAATATATGTTAATAGTCTTATTAGCTTTTTTCATTATACTTTATTTTTCTGCCCCTAGGTTTAATGAACTAAATAATAGAGAGAGAACAACTATAGAAATAAAACAGCAGTGGCGCCTTAGTAAATTAGATGCAAAGAAGAAACTCTATAATTATAAGAGAGAACAGAATGGAACAATGAATCAATGAGATATTAGAGATGATTCCACAGGAATTTGAGGTGGATTTCAATAAATTTGATAGTGATGGTAAAATGTTTTGTAAGCTTTTCTCTTACTTGGCCGTTCCTCATCGTCCAACTCAAGTATATCAAAATAATCGAAATAATGCAAAAAATCCATATTTAACACTAAATTATAACACGTCGCGAGATGAGAACTGACAATCAGTTAAAATATTTAGGTTATATGCACTCTAAATAAGGTCAATCGACTGAATAAGGATTGTATAAAATGGCATACACTTATACAGCTGTTATAACGGGCGTATAAGGTAAAAATCCCTATACATCGTTTATTAGTAATGATTACGCTATACCACAGTTATACAGCATGCATAAATGTTTATTAGTAAGACCGTTAGTATTTTACTTAGTATTTAGATTCTAAGAACACTATATTCTTATTTTAGTATTTTTTAGAACATTTATTATTATTTTTCACTTTTATATTGTTGAATGTGAATTTTATATCCAGAATTAAAAATTACAATATAATTTTAATTTAGTAATTTTGGCTTAAAGACTCATGCCCAAATTATATAAAAGTTATAAACTGCTGAGTAACGGGTTAATGACCTTGGTATAGCTTATACTGTACAGTAAGCCTTATTTGTTTTACGCTAATGTAGTATATCGAATGTACTAAAGATTATGCGCTCGGTATGTATAAAAATCAATTTTAATAACTTAGTTACACATAACAGTATTTTTATACCCATTGTACAGAAGAGAATATTTGCATGAGAATGAAAAAATACTTGGACTGAAGTAAATAAACTACACAATTTTGTAGTACGAGTAAAAAAGGATTTCGTTTTGACACTCGCTTCATTTAAATTCCCTACATAAACCTCTAAGGATCTACATTACCCAGGCTTATTTTAAAAATATACGCATTGTATCGCCATTTTAAAAATAGGCTAAATATAGGATTATTTTTATGTACATATATTAAAATTTTCCACAGGAAGTATATATGCATGTATTAAAATATTCCATCAGTAATATATGCGTAATCCATTAGTGAAATAAAAACAATATTTTTTAAACGTGTCATTCTATTATTTTAAAAATGATGTTGTTCTTTTCGCTATCTCACACATGCACGAGGGTACATTATGAATCTATAATTAATGTTCTTATTACAAATGATTGTGAGAGCAGTGCATTAATCCCTACTAATATTATAAATTTGAATGTAAGTTTGTTTGTTACGCTTTCACGCGAAAACTACTCAACCGATCATCATGAAACTTTGTACACATATTCTTGGAGGTATTAGAAATAACATAGGCTACTTTTCAAATAAAGTAAATCACGCAGACGAAGTTTGCGGGCAGAAGCTAGTTAGGTATAAACTAAAAAAATATATAAAAGTTTTGTAATAGCAATAAATTACATAGTGGTAACATTTTATATCAAAATTAATATGTCAAAATAAGAGACTTTCCACATGTGTTTTTAAGTCAACTTTTTTTTGTAATTTTTTACCTAACGTCGTATTTGGGTGATAAATACATAGTATTCCTAAAATAAATACACCAATAAATATGATGTACACCTTTTTATTTGTTAAGACGCATTGGTACGATGGGGTTTAAATTACTATTTTCGCAATAACTGGGAATTTACTACCCAAACACAATGATTTTTAAAAAAATGCAAAAAACAATGTGTCGCTTATTTTGTGAAATTTTTATTTGCATTGTGTCTGTAACCACTAAAACTACCACCCGGCTTCGTTTTCGGTCGCAGTCTTGATATACCCGGTATATAAATTCCAAATCATTTGAAAAATGGCAGAGTTAAATCCGAAGTTGGTTGTTTCCCTTTAATAAGTGAAGGGTTGTAAATAGTAACAATAAGGCGTCGCAAAGCCGTGTAATCTATTGCTAATGCCGGTTTAACTCCAGTACTTAGGCTGTTCCAAATATATCAGGATTAATACGCAGATGGTTTTAAGTGGAAATGTTCACAGGGTCTTGCATGAATTAGGTTTAAATAAGATTTTGCTTAATAAATGCTTTTTTGGGTTTTGCACTTATTTTTTTGGACTGTATGTATAAGTGACCTTATCATAATCCCACGTAATGTACGTTTTTGTCTATATCATCACCATCCTACGTAAATGTGGGATGAGGATTACGTTGTCATATCGAGCTTTAAGAATAACGGCAGTCAATATAGACCGTATTGCCTTTAACATGCGGTTCATACTTCCGTGCTAGTGTACAAAATAAAACACTTATTAGTTTTAATAAAGTCGTTCAATTTACAAAGCATAGTAAGTATAAATTACCATCGTATCGCTTACCATCAGGCGAATGGCATGCTCGTCTCGCCATTCATTGCAATAAAAAAATAAATTGTTTTCAAAATGATATTTCTGTTGGGTATTATAACATAGGCTTCATAAGGCTCTTACAGCAATAAGCGCTTCTACTATGAAAAAATTCATTGAAACAACTCATAATTCTATACGAGTATTCATGACGTGTTAAGTTGTAGTACTAAAATGATGTACAAAATGTATTATGCTGAAATTATATTATACTAATATTGTATTCTATGTTGTATATTTTATTTCAATACTCTAATATGGCATAATTTAATAATAACTGAGGAGTTATAGCTTACGTGTTTGGAAGCAACGACGCGGTATTTATGTGAACAACTTTTGTATCTGGAAAATGTAATTACAATTCTTAATTTGTTATCTTTTTCCTCACAATATATTTTTAATTTTTATATAAGATTTTGTGATGTTAATCGTAGTTTTACAACTCTGTGATATCCCGAGCAATGTCCTACCAGATCTTAGATTATATTACTGGTTCGTGTAAACTATGTATTTTGAAATTAAAGACTATATTATTTTCTACCAGATGCGGGGGCCAACATGTTCACGGTGGTCGCTGGATCAAATACCAGAGCACTCCTCAGACTTTTCGGAGTCATGTGTTTATTTAAAGTCAATAACCACTCACCACGCATTACATCGTTGAAGAAGAACATCGCGAGGAAACCATACCATAGCGATTTGAAAGAATTTCTATGGTATATAAAGTCCACCAACCCGTACTAGGCCTATACGGGCCTAGACTATATGACCTAATCCCTTTTAATCGTACTCTCGATTATAGAGGAGACCCGTGCCCTGCAGTGGGACGTATATGGGCTGATACGGTTGTTCCTGTTAAAAAAGATTCGGTCCTAACACTCCTCACCGCAAACAAAATAAACAACAAAATACAGCTATAAAAATGCGGGGCGAATTAATCCGCATTGAACGACATTAAATTATGTTGTTACGTAAAAAATGTGTGTTTTTTTTTTAATTTTATCGTCTGAATACGGCCAGTATTTTGCACGTGTTTATCAAATTATTCATGTATAACTACCGGCTTTAATGGGTATGATCGGCACGTAATATTTTCTATGGATGTATGAAATGTTTCAACTTGGAATCATAGGGTGTCGTATTTCAAGTGCGTTGATGTGTTATTACGCTCCGCTCGTCGTGCTCGAGTCTTGTAGCGTAGAACAAGCTTAACGATACTTGCTCGAGACTACGTCACTTTGACGTCACCATAATGGCCGCCAGGCGTATTAGCAATTTGCGGGGTTTATACCACGCCGACAAAATTAATAACAGGCAATTTAAGTCAAAGAAAAGCCTCCATAATTTTCAATAAGTATTAACGAATTACTCCCAGATTTGTTTAAGGAAATAAGAAAGAAATCGTAGAAAATGTCTCCCAATCAACTCAACTGTGCGTACAACTTTGGTACAACTGGCAGATATTCGCTAAGCCCCACCCTACTCCGCGAGTCGCAGTCGAAGGGATGAATGATTAGGGCTCATTTGGGTGCGCGGACGAATAGCAATCGAACGCGATTTCGACCTGTCACCCGCCGATTGCGTCCCTTTATCTTCATTCCCAAGTTCTGCCAACTCGTATCCCTTTTACTAGATTCTTATTTCGGTGGGATTGTTTGTATGATTTACTTTGATTGATAACTAAATGTAGCAGTTGCGCGCATGGGCGTCGTCAATACTGTAGACAAAGAATTAAAGTTATCACATTCGTCAAAGTTAGCAAGGAATTCACTATTTTCTCTCGTGTCTCACATGCGTAAACTCACGCATTACTCTGAAGGGGAGGCAGAGGTGTTACCAGCCATATCAAGCATATATTTTTTTATTACCATTTTTCACGCTCCATCATTTTAAATGTGTTTAACTACTGTTTCTTTTTTAAGTACAATGTTGTGTTTTTATGGAAATATCGCTTCATTAAGCTGTACTAACAAAATGGAGCTTGAATAATGCTAATTTTATTCATCACCGAGACATATTTTTTCTAGCCTACCGTCAAAGGTATTATGAGTACCATGGGCTGACTTCGTTGAAATGTTTCCGTAACACCCTATATAAACGATAGACGTCAAAAATGTAAGGAAGTGTAAAATCGCAAACAACCTTGTTATTAATTTTCTACAACAGGGGTTTTCCAAAAACCCCAATTTTTTATTTAGTTTTCGACATATATGATTTTACCCCAGTTATTATTTATTAACCTAAGTTAAGCTACAAATGTGCCAAGATTTTGATAAAAGGCCGAAAAAAATCTCATTTCAAATTATGATATTATCCCGAACATAAAAGAATCGCTGAACTGTAAAAATAAATAAACAAAACTTCTTTATAAACTATCCACGTAGATAATTATTATCGATTGTGATGATCAGTTTAGTAATTAATAAAAAACCAATGTTCGCTACCTAGGTAGAAACAACAAACTGTTGCAATATTAATTTCCAGGTTATTTTAAACTTTATATTATATTTCCTCTTTTGCTTGCAGTAATAACTGTTCTTCGCTGATACATGATAAACAATGCTCCGAGCTGAAATGTTTCCATAAAGCGTTGAGATAAATGTACTTGGCTACTTTAAACTTCGATATACATCTACTGCTTTAGAAAGTGGTAAATAGAACCTCTGGGCAGGGACTCGAAGTATGAATAACATTACGCGTCGGTTAATTCGTATAATCTGGCTCAAAGGATCATTTCGCTTGAGAAGGTCGGGTCCCAGGTGCCCGGGGACCATATTTAACATGTAAAATTTAGATTTCCTCGGTGTTTTAGAGTTATTGGCCCTCGCTGGTGGGGCGGTCCTAATGCTAGAATGTTTTTGGCGTACAAGTTTTACAATAAATTGATATTTCAGGAGTAAAATGACTCTCTACAAGCCAACTAACGACTTTAGGATATTTCTAAAAATGACTTGGTCATGCAATCGTAATATTAGTCGTTAGTTTTGAAAGAAAACAAAAAAGAATCTTCGACGGTATAGATAATTAAATAAATGCCTATACTTCCTTCTTAATTCGGTAAGTGTATTCTCCCGTAAGTAGACATAGGTGGCACAATTTATGGCACAATATAACGCAAAGCAAATATGCATTCAAATAAAAAGCCATAAAGTGATATTGGGTTTTTCTATTAATTATCAGCCCGGAGTCAGGAATTTGTGCCCGATATGGCGTTAGGCTCGCCCCCTATCACATCATGGGACGGAACATACAAGGCGAAATGTGAGTGTCCTAGTGGCGCCTTTGCCTACCCCTTCTGGGATAAAGGCGTGAGTTTATGTATGCATATATGTATGTATGTATGCAAAAAGCAATATAAACTGTACATAATAAATCCGTGTACAACAATCAAGAAAGTTGTACGCCGGTATGAGAATTCAATGAGAGAAGCCAGAATTTGTACAACTTGTGCATATTGTAGTTGGCTGTTAGCGTAAACAGATATCGTTAGTTTCAATGCACATAACTTTGCCTACTTGAGAACTTGGCGGAGCTGTGTTTGCGTCGACAAAGTACTAGAATGCTGATAACACAGCGGCAAACGGTGCAGTAGATATAAAAAGATTTAGAAGCCTTGATATTTACATTTTATGGTATCTGTATCTGTATCTTTGTCAGCCCAAATACGTTCCACTGCAAGGCATGAGCCTCCTCTACAACTGAGAGTACGATTGAGATGGGGTTAGGCCATAATATAGTCTACCACGTTGGTCTAGTGCAGGTTGGCGGATTTTACATGCCGTAGAAACTTTTCAAAATCGCTACGGTATGCAGGTCTTCTTACAATGATTTCCGTCACCGTTGTATTTCATAGTGATTGACTATTAATACACATATAACTCCGAAAAGTCAGAGGTGTGCCCTGGGATTTGAACCCGCGACCTCCGTGAACATGTTGGCAGTCTTCGTCGTCAAGTAGTCGTGAAACATTATAGGGTATAATAAAGATAAAACTAGATTTTAAATATTATTTTTTAAAAAATCTGTACCTTATTGGAAGAATGCAATACTATGGAGAGTTAAAACCTCCGTAAATTGTTGAGTTGGTGTTTTGGCAATACTCACCACGCATGAAAGGTGGTTTAACAACCGTAGGCGACGAAATAAAGATGGCGGAAAGTTACTGGCTGCAGGCCGCTTCTGACAGGTCGCTTTGGAAAGTCTATTTTCTGCGCCGGATTTCTTGTGGCTAACGAGGAATCTTTTGGTGCTAACTTGATAAACGTCTAAACATATTCATAAAATAGAGGTACAACATTGCCAGATGTGATAAGGAAGGAGTAAGGAACTCATCTTCGATTTTTCAAAACGTAATACTCGTATTCATACAAAGTGAATTGGGACTGAGGTAGACTAAGGCTACTAAGACTAAGGCTTCTAAGACCGATACACGCTGACACCAGTCCAATAAGGTACAGACGACCTTGACATCCATTGATATTTACACCCGTATTCTAAGACGTGTCCTCCAATCTTCCTCAACCTTATTTCAGTCGAGGTGACTTTACAAATGAATTGGAGGGACCCTCGAAAATGGTATGCTTAGTTAAAAATATATCTTTACTAAAGGTTCCTCGAGTGAGGTTGAGTCAAGGAAAAACGTCATTAATTACGTCATTAATGTATAGATAAAGTAGAGATTTAACAAAAAACCTTTGAAAATAGTTTATGATCACTTGAAAAGTGACAGTCAAATGTCATGTCAGAGTGTTTACATAGAATAATATATAATTATTGAACTCAAATTGAAAAAAAAAACGCATGCAGACAGGAGGAGGGTCATACCATCCAACCCGGAAATTTCGAAGGATATTCTTATGGATGAATCGTCGTTCGGGATATTCGTACGGAGTATCGTACAAGTATTACAGGAACTGTTGGAAATCTTTAATAACTTGTTTAAAATAATAAACACTGTTTCCAAACCACAAATCTTTTATTAAATGAAATAAAGAGTAATGTTTGTATCATTCACTAGGAAAACGTGTAAATCGTGTAGAGGCACCCACCTCAAAAAATTGTTGGCATATTTAGGTATTTAAGAATTTTAAAAGGTAAACTTTATTTCTCTCTTTTAATTACAATTTTAAAGTAGGATTATTTCTTTTATTTCTTCCTTAAGGTAGGTCGCGACGTACCTTGAGTTTGACAGTTGATTCCTTTCCTCGAGACAGGAAAATTTTTGAGTGACGTTGAGTGGAGGAGATTTTTTTCTACTAAAAATACGGATTTCCTCTAGTAACGTCAAGTGGAGTCGAGAAAACGTCTTAGAATATGGGTGTTAGTCTCAAAAAAGTCATTAAGTTACGTTTTTTTAAATAAGTTTTTTCCGCTAAATGAGCCTACGATTTCACTTTTGTCAGCCAAGGCACGCTGCCACAAAACCAGTGTGAAACATACATAAAATATTACATAAGTTAGCAATATGGTAATGTTTCATACATCAGCACCATTCCTATTTGCAAGTGTTGATTCGATAGCATACCGTAAGCCTTCATCCCAAGGGACATCCATTCAGAAAATACGATTCAACCGCTATAACAAAAATCTATAAGCCATTTGTTCGACGGCAAATCTTTTCTGCCAACCTTTCGATTGTGTTTTGTTATGATAAAATCTTCGCACACAGCTCCTACGTACCGCTTTGCACGTGAATACCTAATGCGCCCCGTATTTTGTGATGCGTGGCCCGTGTTCTATAAATATTGAGATTTTGGGATGATTCCGAATAGCACGACGATGGAAAACAAGCATCGGGAATATTTGTGGCTTTGTACTGCTTACCATTTCGTTTCGGCTGGGTCTATTTTTTTTGCACGCTTCTTTTATCTACAAAATACAAGGACATGACGGCCCAAAATCTGAGCATGGAGATATCTCGAAATCGATACACCTCGGCAATTGTAGTGAAGTGGGAGAGTCACGCTGCAGCCAGGATTGCAGTACGAATGGGCCGGTTCGACCGGGGTGGCACCCCTGTCTCTCAGGAAACCGACGTGAAGCAATTTTATTGTTTTCTTTTTTTTGAATAAGATAGCCAAATGCCCAATTTACTGTTGTCTCCTGTCCGACAAACGAGCCATCGTTTAACGACGAGGGATCATTCAAGCCTTAACCTATTCCACGCCGTTGCGCAGAACTCAATTGGGCACAACAAAACAATTGAGGGCAGGAATCATGTTTCAAAAGTTATTTTTTCTTTTGTAATTATATTAATATAAAAGCAAGAATATATTCATTGGAAATAATCATAACGTATACGAGTAGGTATGGATATATTCGTAATTGATTTTATTATAAGGATCGCAACTTGTCGGTTTCGTCGCTGCCATGGGTAGGCGCACAATTTACTAAATATTTAATACATTATAGTATCCAAATATCACAATATCTCATTATTCCTATTGAAATTTATGATTAATTACAGTGTCAAATACAATATGGTTGAGTAGTTTCTTCTTATGATACTTTAGAAGATATATAACGATAATTACTGACCAGTGATTATACTAAATTAAATTTTTAGTATTTTTTCGCTTGTTGTTGTGTTTGTGTTCATTGAAATATTTCTGCTATGTAAATAAAGATTCAATAAAGATATTGCCACTGGTTTATATTATGCATAATGGGTTAAATACCCAAGCCACTTGGAAATCGTAGATCCATAGCCGGTATTTCGGATTCGTATGGAGCGTAGTCTGTCCTGCAGGCCTAGACAAGTGGCGTTTACGTTAATGAAATATAAGTCGTCTGCGATCTTCTGTCGCCGAAAGCGCTATTGTCAAAATAATAAGAATAGTTTTTCTCTCTTCACATTTCATTACATTGGATATGTTAATAATATTAGATAACGAGTATGAATGCTTATTGTTTATATTATGAAAACATATCTCAAACAATGCGTATAATACATATTTTTTTAATTTTATTTGTAGTTCCAAAAGCTACATGCTGATAAAATTTAGATGACCTGTATAATGGAATACAATTTGACATTCGCCTTCGACGTATCGAATACAAAATATGTAGCCAAATAATCTATTCGTTGAAACGAATAGCCAGAGAAGTATATTATTAAAGTTATATTTGTTTTGGGGCGTTTGGAAAAAAATATCTTTACATTTATATCAGTGGAGATAAAAAAAATATATTTGTTTTTAAAAATACATTTGTGTATGTGATTTTAAAATGATATATGGTGATTAATGTTAAATTTCGTGATAAAACTGACCTTCATCTTAAAAATAAGTTTAACTTCTTATCATGTACACACACATATTTTTTTTTTATATTCGTAATGTCACTTTTGGCAAACGAAATACACCCAGCGAACGTTCGCCCTTGAAAATAACGCTACAAAATGGCGAATGTTTGGTCAGCCGGTACATTTGGTGCAATTGTTGTTTATGTGATTGCATATGCATAAACTTACATTATTATTATTGGCATAGTGAAGAAGTCCAAGCCGACTTATGCCCCTGATTGCAGAGGAGACGAGAGAGTCTGTAGTGAGTCGTATATGGGCTAATACATACAAAAGTAATTTAAAATACTAATAGACGATCAAAACAGTCCATGGTCAACAATATATGACTGAAAAAGTCGCTCTTAAATATATTAGAAAAGTATTATCTCATCATAACATGCACCTGACATATTCCAAAAAAAACTTTAAAAGCAAAACGTATGTGTTGAACACCTATTATACAAAAATAAATGTGTAATAGGTACGCTAACGCTTGCGAAAATAAATAAGAAGAGATAAATGTAATTTAATTTTTTTAATTATAGTTTATTAAAGCCCAGATTTGCCTCATGTGAAAATAATACTGCTAATAATTAAGTTATATTTCATTATATGTATTTCATTTAAGGAGGGATAAGTGAAAAAAAAAGAAATAATTCTTGCAATTTTTTTATTTAACGCTCACGAAAAAACACCCGGTAAATATTGCGAAAGCTGCTTAAAACAAGCGCCAGAGATCCCCAAGCTTTTCCGTCTAAAGAAAAGATTAAGACACGACATCTCATCTCATAATATCTCCAAACCCCATTCCGACTAAAATAATAATATCTCATCCACAATCTACAAAAGTTGTTTAATACTAGATTCAGGTATTCAGCATTTTTTTCCGTCTGTAAAAAAATATTCCTTTAATATTGTTATCGAAAAACAAATGGTGCGGAGATAACGCCCGGTGACAGTAACAAGTGGCTTTAATTTAACTTTTGGAAATCTTTACGAGTTTGCGACACCCCGGGATGAATCCCAATGAGGGGACAGGTCCGCTTGTGCCGCCTACAACGAGCTCTGCTCGCTGGAAATGATTGTTTTGTATCGGATTGAATAGAGTAGGTATCGTGCGTGATGTTTTTCGGATGCTAGTTTCTCCGGTTTGAGTGTAACTGTTTCTGCACTATTTTGACCATATTTTAAAATATTATGGCTGCTTGTGTAGTTGTACAACGGTACGATTACAACTCTGAGATCTCGGGTTCGAAACCTGAGTCGAGCAAAGTGATATTGGATTTTTCTATTCATTATATATCAGCCTGGAGTCAGAAATGTGTGCCCGATATACACATATGTGTTGATTAAATATCAACAAACACATGACTCCGAAAATTAAAAGGTGAGGGCTGGGATTCGAACCCGCGACCACCCTCCCGGCAGCCGCGTCCAGTCCGTTACCCACAGGTCACCACTCACTTCACCTAACAAACATATTATCCTTGAATTCCAAAAATATAAAAAGGATTAGAGAAATAAAATACCTTCAGATCATAATATTATTATGATTTATGTATGTCAGCTCCAGTATTTTAACTCCAGGTAACATAATAGGTGATTATAACAGGCAGTTACCTATGTTCACGTTGTTACAGCTTAACGTATGAAGCTACACAGTTAATGATCTTTGTAAAACTATGTAATGTACCGTGACGCTGAGGATTCAATAGACCTTAAAGTTTCACATAAATGGCTGAGATTACCTCGTAGGTACTTATATATTTCGTTATTTACATTGTCGAGGTATGGTCTACGAAGTTAATTAAAGAACATATAGATATATTTTATTTTGTATTTTATTTCGATCATTTCTATATATTCTTATGATTTATTTTATATATGTTGATGCATTTTTAAAAGTGGTTCAACCAAATTTTTGTCACCGCAAGAGATTAGGTTTAAAATCCTTGATTTTCTGTTTGTATGATCCTCATCTATCTATCAGCCCATATACGTCCCACTGCAGGGCACGGGCCTACTCTACAATCGAGGGAATCGATTGAGAGTGGTTAGGCCATATAGTCCACCACGCTGGCCTAGTGTGGGTTGGCGGACTTATGATTCTCATACCTGCTCTAAAAGCCATGTTTAGATACAATTATGTCGGTCTTCTCAAACCAGAAACTAGAGCGGAAATCAGAACGCCACACTGTCACGTGGGAGCCACCCTGACAAGGTTTCCACCATTATATGCGGTGGTAGCTATATGGGCAGATACAATGATCCTTCTAGAAATCTGATTGTATTAGCCCATATAAGTCCCACTGCAAGGGCCTACTCTACAATCGAGGGTACGATTGAGAGTGGTTAGGCCATATAGTCCATAGAAGTCTGATTATATCCGGGTAACATAAATAATTAAATAAATACACCCAACAGTCACATACATAGTCCTGACCCCACACTAAGATCGAGTCTTGTGTCGTGAGTATCTGAGACAACGGGAGACTTTTCGGTCTCATAAATACCCAGACCCGAAACAAATACCTGTGGATCACACAAATATTTGTTTCGGTGCGGGGATCGAACCCGCGGCCTCTGGTTTTACAGCCGGCGTCTAACCAACTGCGCCACGGAGGTTGTCAAATATTTCAACTGAATCTATTGTGTTTCAATTACGTTATATTGTCTTTAGCCTTCGTGGCGCAGTCGGTTAGACGCCGGCTGTGAAACGAGAGGCTGCGGAGTCGATCCCCGCAACGAAACAAATGTTTGTATGGCCCACAAGTATTTGCCTCGGGTCTGGGTGTTTATGAGGCTGAAAAGTCTTTCGTAGTTTCTGATACCTACAACTCACGACACGAGACTTATTGATCTTAATGTGGGGTCGGGACTATGTACTGTTGGGTGTATTTATTTATTATAATTCTATACACAAAAATTCCTTTACATAAACCCAACAAACAAAATGCACAACGTTAAAAATACATTCAAAAGCTATAGAAACATGTTGGCAAATCAAGTTTGTGCGTTGTCAAAGGCAAGCACCCTCCACACAAAGTGCAGCGAACTTGCAAGACACGATATTATTTCGACTTGAAAAGCTATTTCGGCAAACGTTGGCCGCTGTCCAGGCCCCAGATTAAAGATACAGACTTCAAACGCAATAATAAAACCGGCGCAACGCCGGATTGCTTATGTTGACCTGCTCTTAGTCTTTGATATGAACTTCATGGGTCAGCGTAGGTTTTCTCTAAATATAAGAATCCGTTGGGGGTCATTTTTTTCTGTAAAATGACATGACTTTAATATTAATACTCTGAATGAAATGAACTTTCCTCGCGATGTTTTCCTTCACCGTTAGAGTGCGTGGTGATTATCTATCTTACCGGCAGTATAAACATAATCCTTTGTATCAAATATATGAAACATTTTTGTGTGTTTTACAGGCCTACCAATTCTGGGAATAACAAAATCAGACTAGGATATAGTATTAAATATTTACACATAATTCCGACGCATTTTCAGTGTTGCCATTTTAATGAATATGCAGTTATTTGTGAATTATCATGATTTATGTTTTGTTGAATTAGTTTTTATTTGTAACTTTGTGGTGGAAGGATATAGTAGGATTTAGTGACCTACATTAGAATTTCGGGTTTCGAGTTCATATATCGGATATACGGATACGAATAGACCGGCGAAATTGTATAGTTTGGCTCGATGTAATCTTAAATCTGGACTGCGCCTAACATCAGATGCGTTAGTCGTATCAGCATAAATAACTTCAATAATATTAAAAAGTTAAATATTTGTTCTATTGCATAGTTTGGGCAAATGCCTCACCTGGCCTCTTAAAAGCAAAGGTGTTGCTTCACAATTTTTCACTGCGTCTGAGGTCCCGCGCCCTAGTTGAGCCGGCTCATTCCTGCTGCATTATAAACTGCAAGGCAATTACACTTTGGCTCCACTTTTGAAAGCGTCCTAATTGTAAAAGCTTCAAATTATTTTGCAGTCTATAAACAGTTCTTAGTGAATATAATTGCACAGAAGTTTTATTCCAAATAAGCGTGTGAATATATAATTATTTTAATAATACATAACAAAGAGTAGAGCAGGGTTTAACTACTCTGAAAATATTATTGCATTTTTCTAATTACGTTCAGCCGTATTCGTCGACGACCAAGTGGCGCAGAGGCTAAAAAGTTGGTATAAAGCGCCAGAGCTGCGGGTTTAGTAATAGCATAAATAAATATTTTAAATATGGCCGGAAAATATTTGACTAGGTCGGTTTTTCCCCTTGGTAAATGAAACATTTGTGATTGTAAGCGCCCGTTCTACTTGAATCATCCTAGTATGAGGCAACGCTTTTTATACAAAGTAAAGTAAATTACATAATTGTTACCCACACTCAAACCCTTTCCATTCAAAATACAGCGGTTTATTTGCCTTACCATCTGATGTTCGTTCAGCAGACTAAGGTTTTATGAAACGGCAAACAATTCCATTCTCTGCGCAGATATGGACGTGAATAAAAAGAGATGTAATGTATGGGAAAAGCCGTGTGCTCTACATGCCTAGTATATACGTTTGCGCAAGCTCATACAGAGCAGAACTATTGTACTAAAACAAAATATAATATTTACAGTGTGATTAAACATCCTAAAGATATAATATGTAGGTTCATTTTGTCTGTTATAGGTACTTGATTTTGCTAAGGATTTCAGAAGCAGCCAGCGAGAATCGTCGAATCTTTAAGCAAATATTAAGCTACGGGCAAAAACCGTGATTTGAATCGCAAAACTTGCACAAGTTAAAGCACTTGACCTAGTAATCAAACCCAAGGCTTCACGGTTCGCAGCCCTTGTGCGCTGCCATTGAAAATGCCATTAAACTTGTAGCGACTTAGCGCAAATGGGTAAGAAGTCGGCTCTAAAATTGAGAGGCAAGTTCAATTTATGACACATGCTTGTGACACCCACAAATACATTTTGTTTCCGATCTGAGCATTGTGAGACTGAAAATTCTCTTTTAAACGCCATTCACATGGGGAGAGTTTATCGCGGCGAGAATCGTATGCGATTATGACATAACTGCCATAGATTATCGTGTTCTGACAAATGCTTACGCGATACAACATTTTTATCCTTACGATAATCGTATCTTTGAGGCGAGAAACTCTCCCCATGTAAATGGGGCTTTAGTTTTTGATACCTATGTACGTTACAAGGCTTGCCTGTGTGTGTGTGACTTAACAATTGCGCGAATTTATTGTCATCAAAAATTACTGTTGCGCCAACAACTTTATTCAGATAAATCCAAATATTACGCGATAAAAATGCGTTAGTATCGCGCTTATATTCGATTTTCACACTGTTCAGAACATGTTAAAATTATTTCAAGCGAATAAGTAAATAAGATGGTTACTTCGCGTGAGGGCAATAAATTAGTTTTATGTGGGCTTCATGTAAAAACAGGGCAATAAAAACGCTTTCCCACGGTGAAGACGTCTCGAGGGCTTGCAAATATCTCTTTACTTTACACTCCGCCTGTTAGAGGCGTATTGGATTAGGCCGCTGTTTTAAACGGTATATTATCATATAATATTACTGCACGCCTCTTTGGTTGGTGCGGCGTGTTTGGGCTGTGAACCTTTGAGGTCCTGGGTTCACATCCTACGGCACTCCAATCCGTAGCGTGCCGGTCTGGAAAGCCAGAGACACTGATTTACCCCTTTCGGCCTCCCCGGGGTACCGAAACGGGAGCTTAATAGCTTTTTCTCTTGGACACAAAAAGGGCACTCCGCGTCGTATAATGTTGTCGATTTGAAAATACTCGTATTTTGGATCATTAACTCGTTTTTGTGCTTGGCTTGATAATAAGCGCACCCCACTATTATTATTTCTGTGTTTACGTGCGTCTATAGACAGATATTTGGATAAAGGCGTGAGTAATAATGTGACTGCCTCGGTGGCGTAGTTGTATTACGGTACGGTTACAAAGCTGAGGTCTCGGGTTCGAGTCCTGGGTCGGGCAAAGTGATATTGGATTTTTCTATTCATTATTAGTCCGGAGTCAGGAATATTTTGTGCCCGATATGGCGATAGGCTCGCCGCCTGTCACATCGTGGGATATACAATGCGAAATGTGGGTGTCCTGGTGGCGCCTCTGCCTACCCCTTCGGGGATAAAGGCGTGAGTTTATGTATGTATGTATGTATGTATGTATGTAATAATATGAAATAAATACATGTATTTAAATTGTCTTACCGTGTGGCGTTCAAGATGCCCCAGTTGAGTAAAATCGCGTATTGTTTACTGTAACTGCCCGACGCAGCACCAGAACTAATCCCTTTAGTTAGAGGCTTCCGAAGTTCAACAATCCATTGGTGACCAGATGGATTTTATTAGACTCAGCTTCCAAGTCATCGTTAAAGTTAGCGACGTGGTTTATTCGACATTGCCATTTAATGTTATAGAGAAACAAAATACGGGGCTCTCGAAACCGACCACCGTGTGTGAAGAGATCAATGACAGTTGAAACGAAGTATGTATGGACCGTACTTGACGCTCTATACGTCTCTTGACGTCTTTGACTACCCCAATGCGACACAGGTGTGAAGTTATGTATTATATATGTCAATAGCGAATGCTGACAACTCACGATTATGAATTTTAACCGTAATATGAGGAGAATAACCTTACCTAGAACCGCAACCAAAACCACTTTACACGACTAATTAAAGCCAAAAATAAACTTTAAACATAAAATATTATCGAAACACCAACGAGGTTCAACATAGAATGCTTAATATTCAAAAAACATTCAGCTATTGCGCGGACAAGCAAAAACCGTTGAATTAATCATAACTGCATACGTTTTAATGCAAGTTAAAATTAATAGCTTTTTGTAACAAATGTTGAAAATTCCGTGTAAAGGTGCAATGTGGTCTGGCGAAAATTAATGACAATATAATGAAAAATGAACTATAATACGCCTTTCAATTAGTATCGTGTAATGTTCACGACCGTACATTAAATTATATGTAATAATTATTAAAAACATAGCCACACTACCGAAACACATGAATTTACTTGACAGATTTGCGTGATAGTAAGGGCCTCGTTCACCATCTTTAAGTAAACCGTTGATTACTTACTTTTTGATTGACGTTATTTGACAAGCAAATGTGCAGAGTATCTTTCGTCGATTTCACAAGTAAAAATAAAGTAAAGTACTGATTAAGTGAATGACATAAGAAATTGAACGAATCATTCGTTTAATATTGCGTCAAATGTTCCTCGCCCTGCCTCCCGCTAAAGGGTCAACGTGTTTTTTTCTTAAAAAATAAAAAAGGAGGTTGAGATTTTAACCTTATTATAACCATTAAGTAAATACGCTAATCAGCAGACGATGTAGCCAGTAAGTTACTTATTAATGTAATCATAGGATTAGTATTACTGGAGCATGGTGAAATCGACACATGATGTTACGGATGACTTTTCTGATGATTAGCCTAATCAACGATTTACTTGAAGATGGTGAACGAGGCCCTAACTGTATTTTGCCTGACACTTATCTGATTTAAGTGATCTTTAATCTTATATCTGTATGACGATAATCGGTACAGATATGCCTGCTTATACCCGCCCGTTGCCAGTGTTCAAAGGGTTATATTAAATCTAGGATTTTTCGATGCCCGACACCGAATATTGAAACCAAGGTTCAGTTCTGAGATGCGTCCGACAGGTAACTCTGTGTATTATGGCTAAATATTGTTGAGACAAATTTATGGAAACAAAAAGTAAAGACTTGAATATAATATACTTTGTGGTCTGGAGAGTGCTACTAGTTACTTCTATATACACACACTAACTAACTCTGAACCCCACAGAGGTAAGCAGATACTACGGTCCACACCGTTCGCAGAACGTGTCTTTGTTCGAAGGCGTGATAGATGACCGGACTATCGTCATGACGGTCACAAAATCCAGTCCCGGGCTCATCTGGAATATCCAAAATCGAAGAACTCACGCGACGAAGAGGGACCGGCTAGTTTTTCACACGAAAAATAAAGTTGAAGACACGTAGGATGGACCTAGATTACATATTTTTTATTAGCCAGTCTTATACGTTCAAAATACACAACTAGCTACAATAAAAATGTCACGAATGCAAAATGACCAGATTGTATTACACCATCTAGCCAAGGACATATTTTTCTCGAACAAAAACACATTAATATGAAATGTTTGTTCCCATTGTACAGTATTTTAGCATTAAGCATGGGAACACAGAAACACTTTTTGATTTATTATTGTAAAAATATTGCAAGAGGAAAACGGAATTGGTTTTCATTTTTACTCGGATATTTTGAAACGCGAGCGTACCATAAATATTATTATTATTCTATAACTTAATTGTAGCAGCGAACAATTGGATAGAAAAGTCTGATATTGTACTTACCTTTTCTTCTTCACTTGTGACATATTTACACAGAGTAGCCATAATATAACATTAATTTTAAATATGTCTTATAATTTTATGACCGTCGCCTACCTTGGTACGAATATCAGGATGTCAAGTGGTTTGGGAATAGGTCGCTTATTCACCCATCCTGGGCTCCTATCATAGAAAGACTTCATACACCAGGAGATAATCTAGTCAGTGGATACTGTATTTGGATTGCAATCACCATTTTATTATTGCCAGTATAAAATATCCCCGAATTGAATGAGATTATGTGACTGGGTCCTGCGGTACTGAACAACGTAATTCTATCTTCTATTAATCCAGTTCACCCAAAGGTTACCTCGCAGGTTGCGCTAAAGCCGCCAATTGCAACCATTCTATTCTAGTTTTCAGTGTTTTATTTGTTGTATTTACAATGAAGTATTTACATACATACATACATCCAACAGTCACATACATTGTCCTGACCTCACAATAAGATCTAGTGTTGTGTTGTGGGTATCAGGAACTACGAGAGACTTTTCAGTCTCACAAACACCCAGACCCGAAACAAATACATGTGGATCACACAAATATTGGTTTGGGTGCGGGCAACGAATCCGCAGCCTTACGTTCCACAGACGGCGTCTAACGAACTGCGCCACGGCTTTCAAATAAATAAATAAACGTACGATAGTTATATTTCATGTGGGATTTCAAAACCACAGAAGTTAAGCCGAAGCTAATAGCTAGTAGTGGCAACATTTCCAAACCCTCGAGACAATAATAAGACTCAATTATCCAACGAAGTCGGCATGAGTGAGCATGTGAGATCCGCGAGTGCAGTGTGGAATGAACTAAACTACTTACACCCGAGCACCAGTTGAGACGTTCGGAAACTTCGCTGTAATTTGGAACCAGACACCACTGCAGTGTTCTTGTTATGATCGCGCCGCAAATTATTCACTGGAGTAGAAATATGCGGAGTTAGTTAAGTTATGTAACTCATTTTAATTAAGATTTGAGCTGAGCATATAGCGTGAAAAATAGCCGATTGCACCGAAAAGTTCTCGAGTGGAGGCCACGTACCGACAACCGCAGCGTCACACGTCCATTCAGAAGTTGGATAGACGACCTAATTAAAGTTGCAGGAAGTCGCTGCAAAACAGCCGTTTCCGACACGTCGTTATGGATTTTCTAAGAGGAAGCGCTTCAGCTTTTGTTCAGCATTGAACTTCCCGTGGCTGAAGAGTGAGATATAAATCATTGGTCCCATGAGGAGCTAAGAAAATCTAGCTTCTAAGTCAACGTAATACAATTGCTATTGCAATGGAGGCTATGTATAATATAGGTGACATCTGTTGATGGGACATGTATGTTATTTCTCGCCAATCGGCCACATTCATATTTAATTGTTATAGACTGGTCGCCATAGAAATTACTGTAAATATATCTACGATATGCAGGTTATCATAAGAAATTTTCCCTCACTGTTAAAGGGTGTGATAATTAAATAACAGAAAACAAGTCAATCCGAATGTTAGAGATAGTTTTAATTATATGAATGAAAAACCTTTTTCTTTCTTCTTTTTGTAGGTGGGTATTGAGAACTTGCAATGAACGTTTAGATCGATTAATTCCGGATCTTTACTAACCCTCCATATGGATGTCAACATGAAATAATATGTTCTTTTCATGTTAAAACTTGAAAAAATATATTTTATTAAAAAAAGCCGTTTCGCCCCCAACAAATGTTTAAAATATACAATTTGCATATAAACACCAAATATGTGGTTATAATACATGCCTACATGGTTAAAGTATATAAGCATCACCAAAATATAATTTTTACCCTAGCCATCCGCCTTTCGAATCGATCTCAATCGAATTCTAGATTATAGAGGAGTCCTCTTAGCAGTGGTCGAATATGATGCGAACACGATCTGATATTATATAAAAACATCATTTTTATGAAAATCTGTAGTTCCATATCACAAAATAATTTTTATTCTAAACCGCTACCGCATTTCCGATGTTCTTCGTAACCTAATCTGTGCATTAAAGGTTCACAAACAAAGAATTCTCTTGGCGTGCGATAGCTTTTATCTCGGCTTTGCGCTGAGTGAGATTTAGTAACACTACACCCTAGTGCAAACATATTTACAATATGCATAACAACGAAGATTATATGTTATTTTGATACTGATAGTAAAAGTTATGTACAACCAAAATGTACTAATTTTTATATTACCACGAAAAAGATACTATGCTCCTGATACTATGTAGCTACAAACTAGAAGGATTATAAACCGAACTGAAACTGTTTTCTCTCATTGTCTGCTCAATTATGCTGGTGTGTTTGCATTCGGATGTACTCAAAACGCGGGTCACTATAACGGGTCCTTAAAGTAAGATAATGACTCCTATAATTATTTGAACTCACGACCACATTATTGGCGATCACCTTCGTTTTGTAAACAATACTCCACCACACATTTATAAATTACATATATATTATATCTTAAGATTCCCCTCTAGTGCACCTAATACCTGAACATCGTGAGATAAACATTCGTAACGAAAGAGTTCCGTACCGCAATCGCTGATTCTATCTCTGTTACTCATTCACGCTCATACTGTCTCCCATCTCTCTCCACCGACTTTCTGCTTCTCTAATACGTGCGCAGAGATTTTGTTTGCGAAGTCCGTTCTAGTATTAAATTGTATTAGTTGACGTTTTACGACACACCGTTAGCACTTGGAATAATTTAACTCGAAATAGAAAACTTGTAAAACTTGTAATAAATATTAGCTTTGTAAATATTAGGTATTCTTGTGACTAACTTTATATAAAACTATGAATATTTGGGTCAACCTCCGTGGTTCAACGACGACAGGTGAAACGAGAGGGCGCGGGTTCGATTACAGAATCGATATAATTAATTTTTATATGTGTTTTTTTTTTATACTGGTAAGACAAAGTGACTACATTACATTGGTTACTCTAAGATCCGAAGCGAAGTTTTAATGTTCGAACGTCGTACGTAAAACTGTACGAATGTGCTTAGGTACTCCACAAAATGTTCGAATCTTTTATCGTGCATCGTAACCACAAGTTCGGAGTGAATGATAAGTGTCATAAAGTATAGTATTGATTTTTAGAAGTGTAAAACTTATAACTTACTTCGGATATGGAACGTTCGATCATTCGAACTTCGTTTCGGATCATAGAGTAATCCCCCTGATAGAGATCCATGGACGCATGATAGCTGTTTCT